>OY998251.1:4865712-9665712 GCA_963922045.1 Persicaria maculosa
CGAGAGACGGGCAGATGGAGTCGCGATAGCAGAGAGAGGGAGACCGGGAAGAGAGGGGTGGCGGCGGGCAACTGGTGACTCCAGAGAGGGGAGGCGACCGGGGATAGAGTGGTGGCGGCGGCGCTTGCGGCGGTTGGAGTTGGTGGCGCGGTCGGTTCCGGGCTAAAGGTGAGTTTTCTCCCTTCGAAAATTTTGAATAGGTTTTTTCCCGAAATTTCCAAATCATATCGATCAATTTACTTCTTGTTGAATGGGATAAGTGATCTAGGGTGTGAAATCCAACTCAAATCATGGTTTGAAGCTTCGAATTTCGAATTATGAATTTTAGTGTTAAGGGGTCCGAAAATATTTGGGGTTTTTGGTAGTTGTTTGTAGGGATATGTGATGTATGGTAATGGGTGTGTAAAATGTTTGTTTGATTTTGTTTATTGGGTTTTTAGTCACATGAATGTATGTGAGAATGATACATATCTTCTTTCACTATTTGAGAAATTTCCATTCTTAGGGTTTTTAGAATTGGGGTTTTTTGTTTGAGTTGAAAATTGAGTGATGAATTAGTGATTATATTCTTACTGCATTTGGAAGAAGATGATAGAATGATGAATTAGTGATTATATTCTTTTCTTGCAGTAGGATTTATGAGGTTGCAAATTTTGGTATTCGATCAAATATTGAGTTATCGTTTAAATGATGAATTAGGAAGGATTTGTTCACCTCTTGTCGTTGTGGATGCCCGAGAGGAATGAGGTTTCGTGGAATACCATGACTGTGAGGTATCCTGATGAAACTTTGGAGCTTTTTCGACTCATGATTTTTTTCCCTTCAGATTTTACTAAATTTAAGATTACACAGATGTTGTCAAACTGAACTGAATTGATTTTACAGAATTCTCACAGATTTTATAGCTTGTTACATATTTTTTTTACAGATTCTACAAATTCTTCATTTTTTTCAGATTTTACTAAACTTCGGATTGCACAATGTTACTAAACCGAACTGAATTGTTGTTGTTTTATGTGTGCTTTTAATGAAGTCTATATTAGCTCAAAGGGAGAGCAATGTGTGATTACACATGAAGTGGGTTCAAATCCCACATATACTAAAGCAATTCTATTGTTACTAGAAATGATCTTGTAGCTGTTTGTGCATCTTTCATTTTTTTTTTGTCATATATGAGTTGAGTTCTATCCATGTTGCCTTGAATTTTTGTTCTTTGTTTGCGATATTTTATGACCTAAACATACCTATATGCTAAATCAGCATATTCTGGTGAAATGCAAATTGGCAGTAGCAGTTGGACATGGGCAGCAACAACTGGTTGTAGCAGTTGTTCTTCCAAATCAGGTGAAATGCAAATTGGACTGCTGTAATATATACAAATTGGACTCTAACATAATCAGATTATCATAATGAGTGAAATATATACTCAGTACTTTGTATATCAGCTTATCAATAACTAGGCATTGCTATGCCATATATATAGACTGCTGAAACATAAACCCAACATTACATGTTCTACATATGATATACAAAAGGACTAGCGATCATTCAGTTCCAAAAATGCTAGCAAACTAGATATAGTAAGTCTTGCTACGTCCTAACAACTACTGATTGTGCTGACTTCCGGGGTTCCAAGGAGCCGAACACATCACACCATCAGCCGAGTCCACTTGTTCACTAGCTGTCGATGCTTTCCGTCTCCTCGCTCATGCGATCTATTTGTGAAGACAAGTCCCGCCTAGTGGCCTGAAACATAAGAGAAACAGAACCCGAAATAATACAAGATGAAGAAATTCAGAACCGTTACATGTAACAAATATATTAAAACCACTAGAAAAGCATTCATTTTCACAATCAAACTAATTCACTCAATTGAATGAAGATAATTTCCACAAATGAATATCACTGCCATACAACTGTAATGATGCAAAATGCAGATAACAAGGAGAAACATATCATATTAAGTTAATGGTAGCGTAAAAGCAATTTGTAATGGGCTTGAAAATTACAAGGACAAATACTGCTTGAGGCAAGTCCTCAAGTTTGTGAAAATTGTTCTGCTAAGAGTATAAAATATCATGTCCATTCAAACAGTTCACATATTACACACTTCACCCCTAGCTATCACAAGGAAGAGGATGATGAAAGCAAACATCATGGATCATAAATGATAAGACACATTAGAAAGAACACTCATAGTCTCATTTAGAAACTAATAAAGAAGAGTTGCAAGTCCAAATACCAAAAAATCAAACATCCAAAGATACCTGTATAACCTATTATTGTCCAGAAGAACACAAACCAAAAAAACCCCAAATTTTCGGACACCAAAACCCTAAAATTCATGATTCTAAATTCGAAGCTTCAAGCCATGATTTGAGATCAAATTCACACCCTAGATCACTAATCTCACTCAACAACAACTAAATTGATATATAGAATGGAACTTTCGAGGGATGCAATTGAAAATTTTGAACTCTTAAAATTAACCTGAAATCGCAACCCACCACGGCACCACCACCAGTTGCAGCCACCGCCTGCGCCGACGCCTCCCCTCTAACACCGTTCTCCGGCCACTAACTGTTGTTCCTCGACCTTGGCTCAGGGCGATTCCTCCCCCATTGTCACTGCTGGTTTGGCTCAGCTGTATAACTATCGTGAGATGTGGATCTATTTTCAAAATGGCGGATATTTGTGAAAATATACCACAAAATTTGTTAATATTACAATAATCACCAGCCCATAACTTAAAAACACAATTATTGGACAAAGTCAAACTTGTGGGCGTGATGCAAAAAATTTCGAAACCCCAGGGTTACCGGGCGAAATATCTGAAAATTTTGTTTACCACGCGAATTACGCAAAACCTCAGGGTTACCAGGCGAAATTTCCGAAAAAAATAAAAAAAATTCGGTTTTCTCCCGGTTTAATCGAACCGAATACAAACTGAACCGAAAACCGAAATTTAAAATTTCCTGAACCGAAAACCTAAACCGAAACACCTCGGTTCGTTTAGGTTCCAAATTCTGATCAGCCCAGTAGTTTAGGGTGTGTTTGATTATAATGTATTTTAATTATTACGGAGTATAAAGTAATTATTATAATTATAAACATATGAATATATTCATATTTTGTAAGTATTTTTATAATATAATTAAAATAATATAAATTTTAAATAAATATATTATAAATTGTATTAATTAATTACATTAATTTTATAAGGGAAAACTAATTAAAATACCCCCACCTTTGGGGGTACGGTAAAAATATATCCTCAACTTTCAAATGTAATAAAAATATCCCGACCTTTGAGGGTAGTGGTAACATATTACCACGGATTTTCTTACGGGTCAAAAATACTAACAAGGCAACTTACATGGAATTTAATTTTTTTGAAAAAGGTTTTCTTGAACGGTTTCCTTAGGAAAAAAAAATAAAGTATTGGACCGAGTTCATCCCCAACGCCTTCATCCCTCGTAGTCGCCTATCTTGAGCCGTCTCTCTCACATCTTCTTTCTCTTTGATTCGTTCACGAATTTGGCTGAGTAAATTTTATTGTCGATTTGGTGTTAGGAATAGTTGCGCTGTGTTAATTTGAGACAATTTTGACTGGATTAGTTGTTTGATTGAATCAATTTCGTTTTTAAAGGTTTAATTTTATTGTCGGTGTATTTTTCTCCTAAGGAAACCGTTCAAGAAAACCCAATTTCAGTGCTAATTTGTAAAAAAAAAAAAAGATTCCACGCATGCTACCTTGTTAAAAAAAATCAACGTATGCTGTCTTGTCAGCATTTTTGACCCGTAAGAAAACTCGTGGTAATATATTACCACTACCCTCAAAGGTCGGGATATTTTTATTATATTTGAAAATTGAGGATATATTTTTACCATACCCTCAAAGGTGGGGGTATTTTAATTAGTTTTCCCATTTTATAATGTAATTACAAACTACGTAACAATAAATGTTTACTTGGCACAATTAAAAATGTATTTTATTTAAAAATTATATTATTTTAAACCCATTATAAAAAAATAATAACTATACATTATTCAAGTGTTTATAATTATAATTGCATTATAATTCAAATAACCAAAAACACCCTTAATACCCATTGTCTATCTAATTACACAAATAGATTTAAACACAGATCACTAGACAATACTTTAAGCTAGAGTCTATCATCTCATTTTCCATTGGATTGTAATGATTAATTAGCATAATACTATTCCTAAATTGGATTAATGTAGTATAGTGAAAATTAAATTGGATTAATGTAGTATAGTGAAAATTAGTGGGCAACAACTTTGGATGGTATCCTCGATGAGTTTTTAAGATATAAAGTGAATGAAATTTTATCTCAAAGCTAATTGATGAGTATAGTAAAAGATCCATAGGCCAAATCCAAATCCATGTTGCCCCAACCAAACCTAAATATGAAACTCATATATGAGATACATTCAAACCCAAAACCTACAAATAAAAAAAAAATCATCGGAATTCATTGGCCAAATTTCCAACAAAACTTCTTCCAATTTCACGTTTATTTGGCTTTGGGGCTAGCGGTTTTGAGGAGTTTTTATCTCGTTTGCCGACATGCGAGATATTATGGGCGTGATCGAAATCTGAAGACTCGTCGATATCAAAGTCCAAAGTATTCCATGCGTCGCCTCTGCCAACTGGGAGAAGAAATGTCGCACACTTCTTCTGCTTTTTTTTTTGGTGAAAAAACGAGAGCAAGCTCTCAAATTAAGAACAAGCAAAGAACAAAAGACTCCGGGCTACTAACGAGTGAGGCGGGGAGTAGCCCTTCCCCTAGCATCTTCCTCAACGAGAAAAGAAATACCCTTAGGCGAGTTAGCGAGAAAGCGAAAGCCAATAGGAAAAGAAAAAGCAAGAGCAGCAAAGGAGTCGGCGACAATGTTCGCTTCCCTAAAGACATGACGGAGTTGGATGTTCCAATTCCGGCTGAAGTAGCCTTAGCATTGATGAACCAGGCTGAAGAGCGGATGTCCCACCGCAATAGATCCTTTGATTAGTGTAGCAGCAAGTTGCGAGTCCGTTTCCACCATCACTTTCCGAAAGCCTTTGTCCCAGGCTAGGCGGAGCCCTCCAAGGATGTCCCATAGCTCAGCCATCGGCACCGTGCAGGCACCGAAGTTGTGGCAGAAGCCCGCGATCCAGTGCCCAGCATCGTTCCGAAGCACCCCTCCAGCCGCTGCCAATCCTTCGGAATTCACAGCCCCATCCGTGTTTACTTTAATCCAGCCACAATCTGGGTGCTCCTAGTGCACCATAACCACAGGGCGGGTCGTCGCTGCAACTCCTTGCTCGTGACTGCTCCAAGGGTTGGAGTATTCTTTAGCCCCCCCTTCAATGAAGTTCCTCTTGTCGAAGCACGACTCCTTGTTGTTGTTGAAGACACGCTCGTTTCTCCATCTCCATGTCCACCAGAGCGCCATCGCGAACCAGCTCGCCCATTCCAGCCCTCCATCTCCAAAGTCCTTGCTTATCAGATTGCCCCTAAGCCACTCTGCAAAGGAAACATTGAAGAAATTAGCAGAGATTCCTCCGATTGATTCCCACATACCTTTGATGCACTTGCAGTCTCTTAACATGTGGGCAAGCGTCTCCGGTTGCTCGGGGCACTTCCCACACTCCTCTGTTGCCGCCATATGCTGACGCTTCCTCTCAACATTAACGAGGATCACGCCTTTGATAACCAGCCAGGCAAAGCACCAGACTTTTTCTGGGACTTTGAGTCTCCATATTCTTCTATAGACCTGAGAATCAATATCAAAAATATCAGCAATACCTATGACACCCTCATAAGCTTTACTTACGGAATACTGCCCATTGACCGATCCTTTCCAGCACAAGGCGTCCTGAATTGAACCATCCTCCACAACAGCAACAGACGCCATGTTCATCAGAATTCTTGCAGGCAAAATTGGAGAGAGTGTTGCCCAGTCCCAACCTTCCCCAACGATCCAGTAGTTTTCACATAATTATCGAGCATATCGTCGCTCCAGTTGCCTTGCACCATATCCAATAAGTTTCCGTTTCCAAGCCAAATGTCTACCTAAAACCGAATGGAGGCTCCATCACCGAGCGTCCATCGGGATCCGGGTAGCACCACTGCATTTAGGCCTTTCACGAGGCTTGTCCACACAGCAGAGGGAGCTGAGATGGTTGCATCCGAGTTTCGAGTGTACTTGGCCTGCAAAACAATACTCCACATATCAGTGCTCTTGCTGTTCAAGAACCTCCAAGCTAACTGACCAACAATAGCTGAGTTCAATTTGCTCATAGAGCGCAATCCAAGCCCACCCGCGTGTCTAGGCTTGCATAGATCATCCCACACAACAAGGTGAATCCGCTTGCGATCCTCACCATCGCCCCAGACAAAGCCCCTGCACAACCCATCAATCTTCTCACTGGTGGCCTTCGGAAGCTTCACGGTGGCCATGGAATACACCGGGATAGAGCACAAAACCGACTTGGCGAGTGTGACTCTACCGGCAAAGCTCAAGTTTCTACTCTTCCAACCTGCAAGTTTGTTTTTAACTTTATCGATCACATGGGCAAACGTCTCACCTTTAACTCTGTTGTGAAGAACCGGCATTCCGAGGTAACTACCAAGGTTCGTAGTCACCTCGAAGCCACTCTCCATGTGCAACTCCTCAATAGTGCGGTTGTTGACGTTTGATGACACAAAGACCTTGGTCTTATTCACATTAATCCTTTGTCCGGAAGCATGGCAGGATTTCTCGAGGATTCCTTTAATCATCCTCATTTGCGCCACTGAGGCCTCAGTGACCAAGACTAGGTCGTCGGCAACATTACATGCGAGATCACTGGTCCTCTTCTAGTGATTTTGAGCGCTTTCCAATCCCCGCTCTCAACAGCTCCCTGAATCAAATGACTAAGCCTTTCAATACATAAGATGAATAAGTAGGGAGAGATGTGGTCACCCTGACGTATGCCCCTGCTTGGCACGAAGGATCCCGTGAGCTCGCCATTGACGAGGACTCTCATCCTAACCGTGCCGATGCATTCCGAGATCCAATTGACCCAACATTCCGGGAATTCAACAGCTTTCATGGTGTCCGTGATGAAATCCCATATGCGCATGTCATAGGCTTTCTCTAGGTCGATCTTGATCAGCATCCAACCTTTCTTACCCTTCTTCTTTCTCATAGAGTGAACTAGCTCCTGCATAATGACAATGTTATCCGTGATGAGTCTTCCGGGTAAGAAGCTCCCTTTGCATCGGCCCTATGAGGGTCGAGAGGAGAGGCCTAACCCGGCTAACCAACACTTTAGTAATAGTCTTATACAAAATATTACATAAACTAATAGGATGATATTGTGAAATAGAGTCTGGCTTAGCCACTTTAGTGATCAAGACAATGAGAGTATCATTTATGTTCAGCTCAAGCGTTTCGGAAGAGAAGAAGCCTCGAATGAAGGCTTTCACTGACTCCCCCACCGTAGCCCAGCACTTTTGGAAGAACACCGATTGGTAACCATCGATCCCAGGAGCTTTGAAGGCCCCCATCTCTTTGATTGCTATGAGTATCTCCTCGTATGAAACAGGACCTGAGATGGCAGCCCAATCCGTGTGAGAGATTACAGGAAAGGTCCCTCTCTCGAGCCGCACCTGCGACGACTCATTGGATGGAAGGGTATACAGATTTTTGAAGAAATCCGTCACCATATGTTCGATCTCCTTCCCTTCCACCACTTCCACACCATCCGCTCCTGTCACACTCGATCCTATTTCACTTCCTCCGAATAACCGTCGATAGGTGGAAGAAAGAGGTGTTACGGTCTCTGGCCTTTAACCATTGCTCCCTCAACTTTTGAAACCAGATTAACTCTTCTTTTTCAAGGGCTAAATTAAGTTGATTTTGCACATCCACCTCCTGCTGAAGAAGCTCTGCAGTCACCCTGCTCTCTAGGGAATTATGGATTGTTCTAAGCTCCTTAGTTAGCCGATCTTTGCACTCGAAAATGTTTCTGAACACCTCTTTATTCCATTTGAGTAAACAACCGCGAAGATTGTTTAGGGTAATAGGAGTCTCGCAGTTTCTATCCCAAGGGTCGCAAATCAGACCCGAGAACCCCGAATGGGACATCCAGGCTGCCTGAACCGAAAGGGGCGATGATTTCTGTTCAGTTGCAACTTCGTATCAAGGGTAAGAAGCAGGGGTGTGTGGTCAGAGCCATACTTTGGAAGGTGACGAACAGACGCTTCTGGCCAACTGATCCGGATGCCTGCTGTCACCAAGACCTTGTCGAGCCTCTTTGCCACGTAGGTCTGAGGCGTCTTGCCCATGGACCAAGTGAACGCAAATCCATTAAACCCAAGATCGATTAACTCTGCCCTGTAAACCCAGTCTTGGAACGTGTCGGAGTCTAAGGAAAGTTGTTCTGCCTCACCGTCACGCTCCCAACCGTGCAGAGTACTATTGAACCCCCCCCCCCCCCCCCTCGATAATCATGGGGCCATTGATATCATCCGTGATGCGTCTCATCTGGTGCCAGAAGTCCCTTCTATCGTTATTATTGGGGTGAGCATAGACAACAAGGAGATGGAGATCTCTTTTCCCTGTACTAACCTTGGCCAAGATAAAGCGATCATGCGTTTCAACAATAGTGATAGTCCTACTATCTTTATTCCAAAAGAGCCCCCCCCCCCCCAACGAAAGCCATCAGCCTCGACAATGGCCCTATATGTGAAGTCAAGGCGATCACACACTTATCTAGCCCTATCTCCAGATATTTTGGGCTCGAAGATAGCAAGGACATCGATTTTGTTCTGCTTAATCATATACCTGATGGATCCGAGGAAGCCGGCCCTGCCCGTTACACAGCAATTCCAAAGTAAACAATTAATGAGAAACCGTCGGAAAGAGGTCCATCGGAACCCTATTTGTCTTTTGAGCCCAACGGCTCCTCGCCCCCCATCCGGGTATCCATATTCTGTCATGAGACCTCCATGTTCTGGGTTTACCGAGTTCATGATCACATCATTTGTCGGGACTGCTGATGACTCATTGGTCGTCGGGAAGTTAGTTCCAGCCGGTGCGGTTCTGTGTAGAGCCTCATTGTTTGCGTTGTCCGTCGACGAAGGCGTGACCTGCAAGACCACATAGAGCGGTTGTGGATTAGTAGAATCATTAACAATAATATTGGGCTCAGCATGTAAGTCCACCGACCCACTTAATAAGCTAAAGGAATTATGTAAAATGGGATTGAAAGCAAGCGGGGGGTCTTCTTTTCTTTCCCTTTTCTTGGACCCGTTCTTGGGCTCCTAATTCGGCCCACTTCCTTTCTTCTCAAACTTCTTCCTAGGAAAAGCCTTCTTCCCTTTCTCAACGTCCTTATTCCCCGTTTTCCCAGCCCCCACATTGAAGTCGGCCGCTTTGGGGATCTGTTCTTCTCTTCTATTGGGTGTGCCACCATTAATTTTTATTCCCACGCTTTTATCCACCTTTTTGGTATTAACTACTGTTTCCTTCCGGCGTTTTTCATGATTGCACCCTTAGTACTGGTCTCTTTACCGTTACTATTCCGATCCCGAGCAGTCTCGCTCGCCCGCCGGCCACTGTTGCCGGCTTTAGTCACCTGAGGCGCACCGCCTCCCCCCTTGTTGCTGCTTTGGTGGTTCAGGTTTTTTCCACTCCCGGAGCTCCCCTCTTCCCCCCTGTTCTTAGGTTTCTGGTTGGATTTCCGTCGAGGCACCTCCATCCAGGGCCCAAACATACCGCCAACCGACTCTTCAATCTCTCCGGAGAGAGCTTCTGCTTCAACGTTTTCTTCCTGGGAGTTCATCTCCTTGTCAGACTTTTCCTTTTTTTCCATCGGCGCCTTATTTTTTCCCCATGTGGTGTAGTTTGCAGCAATGTGCCCATACCGACCACATTTGAAGCAGATTAGGTGAAGCCCCTCATACTCAAGATACAGCCTCTGATCGTTGATCGTTATCGTCCCCTTTAGAGGCCTCGTGAGATCCATCTCCACGCAAACTCTAGCAAATCTGCATCTGTTGGAGAACAGCGTCTTCGTATCGACTTTGATCGGTCGTCCAAACCCTTCCGCCATCTTCATAATCACATTCTCCTCATAGAAGATGATCGGCAACCCAGTTATTCTGACCCACGCAGGTGTTGTTGTGATCACATCCGTGTCGGGGTTGAAGCTAGGCGTCCAAGCTTTGATTATAAGATAATGGCCAAAGATCGTCCAGGGGCCTCCGGTAAGAGCACACATGTAAAGATCGTCCAGGGGCCTCCGATAAGAGCACACATGTAGTCATGCTCAGATTCAAAGTGGACCATATAGTACCCATTAGGAAGGTTAGCCAGCAATATCTTCCCGGTTGGTCTCCACAACTCACGGATCTTCTTCGTCCATAACATGGAATGGGACGAAGCCTCCTAGAGGCTTCACTATCAGGGACGACCTCCACACCGTTGATAAAGCATGGATAACCTCCTCATTGATGGCCACAACAGGGTCTCCATTTCCCCCATTGGAATAGGAGATGGCAATTTTCCCTTCAAAAAACTCCGGCGCAAGGACGGGCCTTCCCGCTCCGATGTCCCCAACAACCATCTCCTTCCACGTTTTCCTTCCATCAGGCGGATCCCCTGTTGGGCCACTAGGAGTGACCAAAGGCGGAGGTTCCATGGTCGTTACCGGCGGGAAACGAGCAGGGTAGCCAAACACTGCACCGGCGAGAAACTTTCAGAGCGTTTTTTAATGTATTATGCTGCTCATTTGTTGATAGTATTATCTTGTGTCTGTAACTGCAGTACTGCACCCATGTAATTTGATTTGGTGTTGCTTTGTATTTTGATTGTAATGACGGTCTATCGGCCTATTTAAAATAGGAAAAACAAGAGAAACAAATGACGTGGCACGTGGGTTCCGATGGTCGGATGCTCGGGTTGCGGATAGGGAAGCCGGTAAGGTTCCTCCGTCGATGGTAGCCCCAACTTGTCAACCACATCCAGTGCATCCTCTACCCCATGGAAGTTGGAACAGTAAAATGAGCGGAGCGGGGAAGAAGATCACAGATACAGCCTTCAAGGGCTCCAAGAGCATCGATTGGGAGGCCATGGCCAAGCTTCTTGTCTCCGACGAGGCTCGCAAGGAGTTCTCCACCCTCCGCCGCGCCTTCGACGAAGTCAATCACGATCTCCAGACCACGTTCAACCAGGTCCCCTTTTCTCCCCCATATCTACCTGCTGTTTGCATCTGCGATGTTTCTCTTGTTATAACGAGAATGATAAAGCGAAGAACAAGACAGAGATTTACGTTGTTCAGCAACGGTGTGTTGCCTACGTCCACGGGCAGAGAACCAGTTTTCTTATCAGAGGAAGCGAAACAGATTAGGTTACAAGGGGTCGGCGTTCCATGAGTATATGAAGAGACTCATGAAACCCTAAACAGACAATGGACTGAAAGCCCAAAATAGACAGACGATAGGCCCGTTTACAATAAACATTGCATACCGTAAAGGCGGGGTGGCCACCGCCGTGGGGCTCCGCCCCCCGGACCCCCCCGATGCGTCGCCGGTCAACGATCATTCAAGGCACATTAACAAATCTCCACATTGACTTGAATCCTCTCAGAAACAGATGCACCTAGGACAAGTGCCCAGACGTTCTCTGCCTCAGATTGGTCCTTGAAGAAGGACCCAGATTGCCCCGTAGGGCAACTCAATAGCTGGTGATATTAAGCAAGTCCAAACAATGTTGGAACTTGCTCTCTGGAACTGGCTTATTGAACATATCAACGGGATTATCAGCAGTTCTCACCTTCTTCACCTTGATTCTCTTCTCATTCCTCAGAAAATGGTACCTGACATCAATGTGCTTCGTCTTCTCATGATGAACTTGATCCTTGGTTAAGCATATTGCACTCAAGCTGTCGCAATACACTAAAGCCTGATCCTGTTGTATGCCTAGATCATTGACCAACCCTTTAAGCCAGATTCCCTCCTTAGCAGCTTTTGTCAACGCCATGTACTCTGCCTCTGTGGTAGACAAAGTGACTGTAGGTTGTAGAGTTGCTTTCCAACTCACCACAGAACTCCCAAGAGTGAAAACATAGCCAGTCATCGATCTCATATTGTCCACATCGCTGGCATAATCAGAGTCTGAAAACCCAGCAACCAAGCACTCTGTATCATTCCCATAGCACAGACCAACATCAGTAGTGCCTCTGAGGTACCTGAAGATCCTCTTCACAGCTTGCCAGTGTTCCTTCCCAGACTGAACCATAAACCGGCTTACCACACTAACAGCAAATGCTAGATGTGGTCGAGTGCAGACCATAGCATACATCAGACTCCCCACTGCGCTGGCATAAGGGACCTTAGACATGTACTCCTTCTCCTCCCCAGTCTGAAGTGTGTACATTCCCAGCTTGCTGTTAGACGCCATTGGAGTATCTATAGACTTAGCCGAAGACATTCCAAACCTGCTCAATATCTTCTTAATGTACCCTTCTTGAGATAAGAAGAGTTTTCTCTGCTTCCTGTCTCTATAGATCTCTACTCCCAGAATCTTTCGAGCAGCACCCCGATCTTTCATATCAAACTCTGCACTGAGACAATCTTTCAGCTTCTGGATATCGGACTTGTTCTGAGAAGCAATCAACATATCATCCACGTACAATACTAGGTAAATACGTGAACCATCATCCAGACTGTTGTGGTAAACACAACAATTATATGAACTCCTGTTGTATCCCAACTGCACCATATAGCTATCAAATCGCTTATACCACTGCCTTGGTGACTGTTTCAGCCCATACAGAGACTTCTTCAGTCTGCAAACATGGTTCTCTTTTCCAGGAATCTGAAAACCATTTGGCTGAGACATGTATATTTCCTCCTCCAACTCTCCATGTAGGAAAGCTGTCTTCACATCTAGTTGCTCAAGCTCCAAATCCTGATGTGCAACCATTGCTAGTAGCACCCTGATAGAAGTATGTCTGACCACTAGTGAGAAAATCTCATTGTAGTCTACTCCCTCTCGCTGATTGAATCCTCTTGCAACTACTCGTGCTTTGTACTTAACACCCTCAGCAGCTGATAGTCCTTCCTTTTTCCTGAAGACCCATTTGCAAGTAATCACCTTCCTATCAGCAGGCAATTTGACAAGCTCCCAAGTCTGATTCTTCTGAAGAAACTCCATCTCTTCTCCCATTGCTGCAAGCCATTGTGCTGACTCATCTCCATAAATAGCAGCCTTGTAGGTGGACGGAGCATCATCCTCCACCTCCTCGGCCACCTGCAAGGCACATCCCACTAGCTCATCAGATCTATATCTCGCAGGAGGTCTAATGTCAGCCCTTCTTGGCCGATCTAGAGCAATACTGCGATGTGTCGCTCCACCTGCTCCCGTGTCTAGTGGTATAGCCTCTGTCTCAGTAGTGTCTGACTCAATAGTACCTGACTGTGATGATTGGTTTGTGACCAAATCAGGTACCTAACTCTCAGATGGAGTGAAGTCCAACTCCACCTCCTCAGCAATAGCCTCTTTCTCAACTGCATCACTGGTCTTCTTCCTAAAATTCAGCAAAGAGCTCTCATCAAAGACTACACTTCTGCTAAGTATAATCTTATTGTCAGACCAGATCCTGTACCCTTTCACACCAGTACCATAGCCCATGAAGACTCCCTTCTTAGCTCTTGGCTCTAGCTTACCCTCATCAACATGATAATAAGCAGTACACCCAAAAACCCTCATATTAGAGTAGTCAGTAGCCTTACCAGTCCACACCTCATAAGGTGTTTTGTAGTTAATACCTGTGTGTGGGCTCCGATTAACGAGATAACAAGCCGTTGAAACTGCTTCTGCCCAGAATCTCCTATCAAGGCCTGAATTGGAAAGCATACACCTTGCTTTCGCCAAAAGAGTCTGATTCATTCGTTCTGCTACACCATTCTGATGTGATGTGTATCTGACTGTATGATGTCGAGCAATGCCCTCATCTCTGCAGAACCCATCAAACTCAGATGAACAGAATTCCAGACCATTATCAGTTCGCAGTCTCTTGACTTTCTTTCTAGTCTGATTCTCTACTAGAGTCTTCCACTCCCTGAACTTACTGAATGCCTCACTTTTGTGCCTCATCATGAATACCCAAGTCATCCTAGAGTAATCATCAATTAGAGACCAAAAATACTTGTGACCGCCCAATGACTGAACACGTGAAGGACCCCAACAGTCTGAATGGATGTAATCCAGCGTGCCCTTTGTCTGATGAACTGCTTTAGGAAATTTACTGCGATGTAATTTCCCAAACACACAATTTTCACAAAACTCAAGGCTCTGGGCCTTATGGCCTCCCAGAAGATCTACTTTCGAGAGAATTTTCATCCCCCTTTCACTCATATGAGCCAACCTCATATGCCAAAGCCTGGTCAGATCAGCTTCCTGAACCCCAGCAGAAACAGCCGCTGCAGCACCTGTAACTGAGGAACCTTGTAGAGTGTACAAAGTTCCCTTTCCTCGCTTGACTCCCTGCAGAACCACATCAGAGCCTTTGAACACACGCAACTTTCCCCCATGACCTGTGTATCTGAGCCCCTTGTCGTCTAACACTGTTAGGGATATCAGATTCTTCGTCATGGATGGCACGTGCTTGACATCCTCCAATGTGCAAAATTTCCCATCATCTGTCCAAAACCTAACTGAGCCAGTCACAACAACCTTGCAGAGAGCATCATTCCCTATGGATACATTGCCCCCATCAGCACGGCTATATGTTGCAAACAACTCCCTTTTAGGACATATATGATAGGACGCCCCAGAGTCAAGATATCACACATCAGCCCTGTATGTGTGATCATCAACTAACAGAACAATATTCTCCTCAGAAGTATTGCCATGATCAGCTACTGCTGCAGACCCAGATTTCTCCTCCTCTTGCTTCTTCTTCTTCGGACAGTCATTCTTCCAATGACCTTTCTCCTTGCAGTAGTTACAAACATCGTTTGGTTTAGGGCCTGATTTGCAATCTTGCCGATGCTTCTTCTTATTGCCCTTTCTACCATCAGATTTGCCTCCGTTTGCCACAAGCCCGGAAGCCTGATTGTCTGTAACTGACGCGGTTGCCTTCAGACGCAAGTCTCTGCTGTGAAGCGACGATCTAACCTCTTCCAACGTGATGGTGTCCTTCCCAACGACGAATGACTGAACGAAGTTCTCGTATGTGGGGGGTAGGGATACCAGCAAAATTAGGGTAGCATCTTCGTCCTCCACCTTAACATCAATATTATGCAATTCAAGTAATAGAGTGTTAAGTTGATCAAGATGATCTCTGAGTTTTGTACCTTCCTGCATACGCAGCCCGAACAACCGTTGTTTCAGAAGCAACTTGTTCGTCAGAGACTTTGTCATGTACAAAGACTCCAACTTTAGCCACAACTTGCTTGCGGTTTCCTGATCAGCAACTTCTGTTATGACATCGTCTGCGAGGCACAACATAATTGTCGAATGAGCCTTCTCCTCCAGAAGGCCGTACTCAGCGGTGGTTGTATCTGCCCCCTTCTTGTCGGCGGCCAACGGGGACCATAAACCTTGCTGTTTCAGCAAAGCTCGCATCTTGTTCTGCCACAGAATGAAAGAATTTCTTCCAGTTGTTGAACCAGACATCATTCTCGGCAGAAATCAACAACAAAGCTCTGATACCATTTTGTTATAACGAGAATGATAAAGCGAAGAACAAGACAGAGATTTACGTGGTTCAGCAACGGTGTGTTGCCTACGTCCACGGGCAGAGAACTAGTTTTCTTATTAGAGGAAGCGAAACAGATTAGGTTACAAGGGGTCGACGTTCCATGAGTATATGAAGAGACTCATGGAACCCTAAACAGACAATGGACTGAAAACCCAAAATAGACAGACGATAGGCCCGTTTACAATAAACATCGCATACTGTAAAGGCGGGGTGGCCACCGCCGGGGGGCTCTGCCCCCCAGACCCCCCAATGCGTCGCTGGTCAACGATCATTCAAGGCACATTAACATCTCTCCATCTCAATTTTCCTTTTTGTGCGCGCTCTTTTCTTTTTTGATGATTTGGGAGATATTTTGTGTGTGAACTCCGATAGAAATGATATGGATGAATGAATGGATCTTCACATTGGTTACGACTGCAATCTAATTGCTTGGTGTTCGAAAATTTGTGAAAATGCGGCCACTCTCATCCTCCATGTGTAGGTTTTGTCTAGGGCGAAATTGATGGAAACAATATTTTTCATTATTGAAGCTGAACCTGCAGGTGTGAATATGGATGCAGGAACCTGAACCTGTAAACTGGGATTACTACAGAAAAGGAATTGGCTCTAAAAGTTGGTTGACTTGTACAAGGAAGCTTATGATAGTATGTCTTCTAGATTTCTAATCTGTTTATCTAAATGGTCTTCTGGCATTGCCGTCTTCTTTTTGGAGCTAGACAAGCTTGTCGCCATTCTTGAGTAGTCAAGTGTCGATGTTCCAGTCTCACCATGTTGACTCATTGTTTGTTGTTCTCTACTTAATCTGCTTCCATGATTCCACACTTCCGAGAGCTCAAGGATGGCTATTTACTCTTTATATTTTCTGTTGTCCTTGATGCATATGTAACTAGTTAGAGAATGAAATTATTATTTTTAATGAAGCAAGTTATGCTGTTTAGATCAATATTTCTGTCAGTGTGCAGGGATCATCTGTAATTTGATAAGCATACGATTCATTTGTTTGAGAAAGACATAATTTAACTGCCTTTTTTGAACTTTGGAGTACTTTATTACTTGCAGCTCTTAGTTTAATGGTTATGCTTCCTTTAGTTATGCCCTTGATAAATTTTCATATTGCATTTACCGTGATAACAACACCTAGTTTAACTTAATCTGATTTGAGATTTTTTGGTTTGCTGATTTCCCTTGTTGATGAATATGGACTGAAGCTAATTTGTTTCTACAGGCATTGAGATCCCAAAGTATGTTGACAAAGTCACTCCAGAATACAAGCCTAAGTTTGAGCAACTGGTATGGAAATTTTATCACTTCATCTCTATCTAGACAAATGAACTGGTACGAAAAAGTTTCCCAGTTTAAGTTTGGCTAGCCTGAAAACATCCTTGGAAACAAAATATAAAAGTTGACTTGGCTGAAAAATGAAAACATAAGTGGTATACAAGCCTTGTTTGTTATAAACATTAAAAGGAAGTAAAACTGATCTCTTAACAATGCCAGTGAGTTTTCTCTTACATTCCTCGACAGTCGAAGCTCCTGATCTTGTTCATGCAGCTCAACTTTTCTGAGCACTGTTTCTTTGGTTTATCTCCATATTCACATCCCTTTAGGAGAAAAATATGCTTGCTCATGTTGAAATGTTCTATAACTTTTTGTTTTGTTTGCTATAAGATAACCTATCTGATCTGTATCTGTGTGCACAGGTGGTGGAACTGAAAGAAGCCGAGCAAAAATCTTTGTTGGAATCTGAGAGATTGGAAAAGGAAATCACAGATGTGCAAGAGTTGAAGGTAGATTTAGACAAACTACTTCCTGTTATTGCACTACTTTCATCTGTGAATGTTTCTTCTCATCTGAGTAATTGTTTTTCTCTTCCAGAAAAAGCTCAGCACTATGACTGCGGATGAGTACTTCGAGAAGCATCCAGAGTTGAGGAAGAAGTTTGACGATGAAATCCGTAATGACTACTGGGGCTATTCATAGTTTGATGCCTTGATATAAGATCAGGCCATTTTGTAGTGGTGCACCAGAATAAAAACCCAACCACCGAAGCGGATTTTCCTATGCATAAATTGCTGGATTTTGTTCTTACATCCAGATGGGGAAGGAATTGTTGACACCCATTTTGTGCCCACATGCTTGCTCATATGTATGAACATACTGAAGAACGACAGATCATTTTATTGTGTTATTGAAGGGTAAGTTTTTAGAGAGGCATCTGTTTCCAAATAGGTGAACTGAGAAACAAAGTTTTGCTATTCTCTGTCATTTCTTAAACAAGAAATTCACAGAATTAGCTGGGAAGTATGGATACAAGAAGTCAATGGTGTGATTCTCCTCTCCCTGGTTCTAGATCAACAAATATCCTGATTTTCTTAAGAAAATTTGCTCAAACTGCAAGTAATGTCGAACCCAAAACTGTTCGACTTGAACCGAAAAAAATGAAGAAAAATCAACCAGGCCGTATTGTAAAGGACCTCACTCCATTGACAAAGTAGGTAGGATCGCTGAAGCCTCGCCATCAAGCGCGATTAGCCCTTCATTGTTGAAGCACCTGGTAGAGAATTTCACCCTGTGCATTCAATTCAACACACAAAACTGTCAACTTTCTTCTAAATTTCTGAGAAGGTTTCAGTCTCTGCAACAAGGATGCATCTTACAGGTATTTTGTCTTGATTTGCCGTATAGTAGTTGCTTCAACCTCACCGACTATCTCCTCGCCAACATAGGTGGGCAGCTTGAAGTGCAGACTTTGCGAAGTGTAGATAGCTCCAGGCTACCATTAGTAAGAATCACAGCACAGCTTATTTTCTTAAGTAGTTGCTTTCAGGGAAGGCAGGTAGAAAATAAACTCCGGAATGATAACTTACAAATCGAGCAGCAATGATTCGGGGGAACACAGAAGCAACGAGCATCCCGTGAAAAAGGCAGTCTTGAAACCCAGCATTTCGAGCACACTCGGGATCCAAGTGCAGTGGATTTGAGTCATGACTTACCTTTGAATAGTCAATGATATCAGCATTTGAGAATATCCTTTTCTGACTCAAAATGGTGCCAGGTTTGAGCATTTGTGTCTCCACCGATGAAGAGAATCTCGTCGATAGGAGAAAACTCGAAAGGATGTGTTTGGAGATCATTGAACCTTGATGGAGTGTCTACCTGTATTGGTCCTGTCTTTGACATAAGAGGCACAAAATCTCCTTATGACGGCTAACTAATATTCATATTGATGATTCCACTAACTTGGAGGGATTCCATTCAGTTCCTAAAATTCAAAACATTGTATGTATCATTACGAATCTTGGAGCCTCGAAACGAAAATGACGATATGAAACCAATCAGATAAGCAGCAGTTACAGTTAGAGATAGGGAAAGAAGGAAAGATCATAAGCTGCCCATTTCATTTCATTTCATTTCATTGAGGCATTTTATCGAACACTTGGTGGACAGCTTAGGCCGGCATTGGAACTGGTGGTTTTATTACATACAATCCATTATTCATCAACAACAAACAATTCCAGATCAAGTATAAAAACTTGCTGCAAAATTTACCTGGTGCTCTTTGCTCTTCTGACTGTACTATGAATTACGGTCAACAGCCACACGATCTCGGCGTCGATCGGAAACCAACCCCGACCAAGCAATTGGTGTTTTGATATATACTCTTCTCTATTTTAATTAAATTCAATCTAACCAGCCATTATTTTACAGTGTCTGTTAATCTGTGATCGAGGTTAAAAAATATACAAAATACTCCCTCCAATTTGACTTTTATCCATGCAAATCAAAGAACTAAAAAAAATAAAAAATAATAGCATTCAATATACCACTTTCCCTAGCCATTGGTAAAACTAGCCCCTCTCTAAAAAATTGCAAAAGTAGTAAAGGGCTCTTAAAAATGTAAGTGTTTGGATAACTGAGTCATTGCCGGATCTCAGAGGTCTACTCCTGTATATATATGAATGGGTAAAACCCTGAGGGTACAACGGTCAATATATACGATATGGACAAATATAGAATAATGACCCCTAACATCATCCCTCAATCGCAGCTAGAGGTGAGCGAATAGCAAGACTGGAACGAAAAGAAGTAAAAAGAGGCGTAGGTAATCCTTTTGTGAAAATTTCCGCATACTGATGTGCAGAAGGGACATGTAGTACCCGAACTTGGCCTAGGGCGACCTTCTCTCTAACGAAATGAATATCAATCTCGATGTGCTTGGTCCGCTGATGTTGAACCGGGTTCGATGAAAGATAGACGGCAGAGACATTGTCGCAATAGACCAAGGTGGCCGCACGAAGCGGAACCCGAAGCTCGCAGAGGAGGTTGTGAAGCCAGCAGGTCTCCGCCACGGCGTTGGCTACACCACGATACTCGGCCTCGGCACTAGAGCGAGAGATGGTTGCCTAACGCTTGGAGGACCACGAGTCCAGGTTGTCGCCAAGGTACACTGCGAAACCAGAGGTGGAGCGGCGAGTTTCGGGACAACCCGCCCAATCATCATCGGAGTAGGCAGTGAGGGTGTCGAACCTGCCGCGACGGAGGTGCAAACCCATGTCACTGGTGCCCTTGATGTATCGGACAATCCGCTTGAGCGCTTGGAGGTGATGCTCGCGGGGATCATGCATGTATAAGCAAATCTGCTGAACGGCGAAGGCGATGTCTGGCCTAGTGAACGTCAGATACTGGAGGGCACCTGCCAGACTACGGTAGGCGGTAGGATCATCAACCTTAGGATTGGAGGCAACATCGAGCTTGGACTTGCAGTCGACAGGAGTGGTGGCGGGCTTGCAAGACGTCATCCGGGCTTTGTCGACGATCTCAAGGGCATATTTATTCTGATGAAGAAACAGCGCATCACGAGTGCGAGTCACAGAGATGCCAAGGAAGTAGCTCATGTACTAAGATCAATCATGGCGAACTCCGAACGCAGCAATGCCATCAGCCGAGACAGTAATGATGAAGAGGATGCTGTGGGCACAATATCATCGACGTACAGTAGAAGATTGGCAGTGTCAGGCCCCGAATGAAACACAAAGAGGGAGTGATTAGACTGACTGCCCTGAAAACCAATCCCAGTGAGGTACGTGGCAAATCGCTCGCGCCTGTTTCAACCCAGAGAGAGACTTCTGGAGAAGGCAGACATGAGAGGGGCACGAGCGATCATAGAAACCTGGTGGCTGATGCATATACACAGTCTCCTGAAGGTTACCGTGCAGGAAGGCATTCTTGACGTCGAGCTAGTGAATATGCCAGTCCTTGGTGAGGGCGATGCTCAGAACTGTGCGTATGGTAGCGGGTTTGACGACCGGGCTAAAAGTCTCGTCCCAGTCCACACCAACCTCCTGAGACTTGCCATTGACAACTAGGCGAGCCTTTTGATGCTCAAGAGTCCCATCAGACCTGTACTTATGTTTGAACAACCACATGCAGTTAATGATATTAGAGTCTCGAGGCCTTGGAACGAGGTCCCACGTGCCGTTTTTAATTAAAGCACTAAACCCATCGACCATGGAGGCGCGCCAGTTCGGGTCTTGTAAGGCCTTTTGTGGTGATTTAGGGAGAGGTGATATGTCAGTGGAAGGGGTGAGGAGGTTGTACTTGGGGTTGGGTTTGAAGATCTCGGATTGGGTTCGAGTCTTCATGGTTGGGACGGGGGGAGCAGGGAGAGGAGCGGCAGGGGCAGCCTGAGGCAGCGGAGGCGGCGCAAGGGGCCCTGGGGTGCGGCGGCCGCAGCTTGCTGCTGCGCCCGCGACATTGGGGGTAATGGGTTGGGCGCAGCACCGGCGGGGGCTGCGGCCGCGACATCCGTGGATGGGGTGTGGCTGTTGCGCCGGTCGTGGCCTGTTGGAGGATTTGGCGGAGGAGGGGTGGGAACCCGTCGGTATCGGGTGGTGTAAGGGGGGTGGGGACAACAGAGGCAGGTGGTGAGGCGAATGGGAAGGTTTGTTCGTCATGTTGGGAAAACAAAGACAACGATAGCCCCGATGGTGTGGGGAGATACCCAAGAAGACACATTTGGTGGATCGTAGGGAGAGCTTGTGAGGAGCGGTGACACTCATATTGGGAAAACAAAGACATCCAAACACTCGAATGTGATTATAGCAAGGGTAGCGACGGTAGAGTGCCAGGGTTGGGATGGAGTTGCCAATTGCTTTGGAGGGAAGTATACTGTGGAGGTAAGTGGCCATGTGAAGCGCCTCAACCCAAAAGGAGAGGGGGGGAGAGGCGTGATGTAGGGGGGTCCGAGTTTTGTCATTGAGAGTGCGGAGGATGCATTCCGCTTTTCCATTTTGTGGGGAAGTTTGAGGACAAGAGAAGCGGAGGGCTATCCCATGTTGTTGACAAAAAGAGCGGACGAAGGTGTTGTCGAATTCGCCGCCCATGTCACATTGAATAGACTTGATAGGCAAATTAAATTGGGTGCGGACAAACGTGTGGAAATTAGCAAGATGACTTTGTGTTTCCGATTTGTGGCGTAGGGGAAAAACCCAAACAAAATTGCTAAAATCATCAAGAATAACCAAATAATAGCGAAAACCACCAGCACTCAGAATAGGAGATATCCACAAGTCACAATGTATAATGTCCAACGGTGCAAATGTAAGGGAATGAGAAATGCTAAAAGGAATTCTCTTGCTCTTGGCGATTTCAAAAGAAGTGCAAACGCCCGAGGCTTTATTACAAGAAATGAAATTGCTAGAACGGAGACATTGAAGCACGTGATCGCTAGGGTGGCCAAGACGAGCGTGCCACAAGTCAGAACCAATGGTGACGAGGGCGGTGGGGGTGGCAGGGAGTGAATGGCTGGCTGCAGTGAGTGGATAGAGGTCGCCGGAACTATTGCATCGCATGATTGGGGTCCCCGTACGAAGATCCTTCACAAGAAAACCAAACGGGTCAAATTGGACAGCTACGTGATTATCGATGGTAAATTGACGAACACATATGAGGTTTTTGACAAGGTCAGGGGCAAGTAGGACGTTGTTAAGGCGAAGGGATGGGCCATTGGGGAGGGTTGCTTGACCCGAACCGACAATTGAAAGGGGTGCGCCGTTTTCGACGTAGACATACGGTAAAATGCTAGAATTAAAGACCATGTGTAGGTTACCTGGTGCATTCTTCATGTGAGAGGAGGCCCCGGGATCCATATACCAGTTGTCGTCCGGCTGTTGAAGTCCCATGGAGGAGAAAGCGGCGGAGAGAATGGTGTGCATGGAGGTCGGTGGCTGCGACTGAGAGGCGTACAGTGTCGGGGAAGGGGCCGGATGCAGTGGTTGGTGTAACGGCCCAGAATTATGATTTCCAGGTTACGTTTCAAGGGATAAAACCCCTTGTTCGGATCTTGCAATCCAGGTACGGGTCGAGGTTTCAAACTCATTTTAAGATTAGTGGAAAGAGGGATTTCAAACCCTAAAACCCTCGAAGGGCCATTGGGTACCCTTAACCTGTCCTAAGACTATGTCGCGAAATCCAATTCAAACGAAAGTAAAGCGGAAGCAAAATTAAGATACAAATATCACGGCAGAGCCGGGTCAAAACCAAAACGTAAGCATATGGTTACCATTTATACCAAGTTAGAGAATTAGCCATGTTCTTCAATTCGTCCAAAAGGAAACCCCGTCATATAGACATCGAGCACTTAGAATCTGCAGAAAATACCTTTAAAAAAAGAACGGGGAAAGAAGTCAGATCGAGCCACTCATGCGGGACCGGCAGTCCTCGCTGAGGCCACATAGTATGTGCTATACCTAATAAAGATGCTCTAATGCAGTACGAAAGTCAAACACACTAGCATGCTCCTATAATAATGTGCAGAAATACTGTAAAGGGCCCAAGACAATGCCAAATGGCATATCCCTCTCCTACCTCCACCCCCTTCCGATAGGGCGGAGACTGGCCAGCTCGTGAATGCATTCCATCATAATCGGGCGGCACGCATGCCTAACCCACTCCACAATAAAGCCCGCAGGCATCTCATGATATAAGGAAGTTCCTGACTCGATTGACTCAGGGTACCCGATGAGGCTGGGCTACCCTATGACCCTAGCAAAGACTCTAGGACTATCACAGATAACGGCCGTTCTGTTTCAAACGCAATAAGTAAGCAGATGCTCATTCAATTAGTGCAACCTAAACAGGATACTACATGGCATGCTTTTATGCATATGCAACACCTAACATAAAATGCAATAACAGGCATGAATGTCCAATCTGAGTAAGCCCCCTAAGGAACTTACCTGAAGATGCAGAACAGCAAGATAACACAAGCAAGGGCCCAAATGCAAGTCCAAAGCAATCCATAAGCAATACACACCTATCATCAAGCCATTGCCATAAGCCACCAGACCAACATTCATACGCACGAAACTCAAGTTCTCAACATATCCAAAACCAACCGATAGTAAAACCGTTTTCCAAAACCTTTCCGATATGATCAACATCAACCCAAATCATTCTTCCAATTTCCTTCTCAAAACCACATCATCAAGCCAAGACAAAATCCCGACATTTGAAATGGTACTTTTACCATAACTTCAAGCTCAAGATCAAATAATTCAAGTTCCGTCAAATCCCTTCTTTAATATTGAATACTAAAATAATATTCCAAAACTCATTTCCCAAAGTTTTCCAAACTCTTAAATCTCAAGTTAAGTCAACTCACATTCTAGATAATTTCAAATCATACTTGTCCAAATCAAGAGGAAGTATCAATTCTCTAAGTCGACCTCAAATCTTGTTTTATCAAAATATTCCGGCATTTTGGTTTTCAAACAATAACATTGAGAACATTTTATGAACTTGAAAACCCTTTAAATACTTTATCAAATAATATACGACTTAAAATAACACCAACCATTTTTGTATATTAATAACAATAATCATCTCATAACTTCCAAAATCACATATTTACACATCAGAAAAATACATATTCCAATTATATCATTTAAAGCAATTTAAAATACATAATAATAATTCCAGAAATATACTTCTTCCAAAATAAATAAGAATATATGGTAATGTGATAAACTAAAGTTAATCAAATAAATTCATTACGTATATAATCAGCATATCACATAATGTAACAAAGATAACAATTTAGAAAGGCCTAACCCAACAAATGAAACCCGGATTCAGAACCAGCCCAAAAGAAAAGAAGAGAGACCCAGATCCATCTCTCAACCCGGAAGCCCACTCCCCAATCTGAAACCCGGTTTGAGGAAACGATATAAACCGGATTCAACAGACCCGACCCAACCCAACAACACAAAAAAGAAGGAAGGGCGTCATCCTCTTCCTGCGGAGAACGCAGACGCGACGGAAACGGAGGAGAAGAGAGACAACTCAGGCCGGCCGACGACCTCTTTCCCGGCCAGACTCGTACACACAGGACTTCCCCCGAACTCAATGATAGAAACCGACACACAATCAGCCAAGAAGGAAGGAGGAAAGGAAATCTCACCGAGGGTCGAAAACTTCGCCGGAAAACCTTCGTCGGGGCACGATTTGGCTTGATCAGAGTCGGAATTGGAGAGCTCTTGGCCTAGGGAGCATGGAAGAAGCTTAAAGGCCGGCCTTTATTGGGTTCAAGAGAGAAAGGAGGAGGAGCGAGTGCTTACCGAGAGGATTGAACCAGAACAGGGAAGAAGAAGGGCGTTGGGGCTCGGCGGCGGCCTGGTGGTTCTCCTGGCGTTTCGTCGGCGTCGGAGGAAGGGAAGGTTGAGCGGGTATCGCCTGCTGCTGCTGCTCGAACACAGGAGAAGGAGCTGGAGGAAGAGGCCTCTGGCGTCTCGGTTTGAATCAGGGAAGAGCGAGGTTGGGTTTCCCTGAAGGTGACAGTGGTGGCTGAGCAGGAGACTTCCGGTGTAAAGCGAAACGGAGGAAGGTGGTGCTGGTGGGTGGCGGTTCATGGCGGTTTTGGTGGTGCTGCAATAGGCGAGAAGAGGTGGCTCGGTTTGGTGCTTGGAGGTCGCAGACCTGTGTTTCAAAGGCACAGAATGAAGAGATGAGGGTGAGGACTGAGGAGTGTGTTTCCTCTGGGTTCGCAGGACTGAATGAGGAGGAGGTGAGGGTGGGGGGGGGGGGGGGGGGAGTAGTCTGCTATAGGATAAAATTTGCCACATAACAACAATTTTGATAGCTGTAGCCTGTAGGATGCAAGGGAGTAAATTGTGCATAAGGACAAACTGCAGCTGTTGGTTGCAAGGCAGGGGAGAAATCCCTCAACGACAAGCACAAGAGAGAGAGAAAAGAGAAAAGGAAAAGAAAATAGGGAATGATATGGTCCCACTCAAAGAATTCAAATTAGCGGAATGGACTCGAAACTTGCTCGCTCGACAAATCCTGACTAAACTCAAATTGATTTTTAAGTTTCCAATTCCGAATTTAATAAAGAACTCCAAATACTATCTCAAATTTTCGCATATATAAGCGGGATAAAGCATGTTTTAAAATTTTCAACTAAATAATGTCGTAACTCGTTTTGAAATATTTATAATAAAACCAATAGCTCAATGACGGAAATTCTAAACCTCCCAAATCTCAGAAATCGGAATGAATATAAATCACTATTTTAATAATTTAATATTCTAAAATTCCCGGTCTTTACATCATCCACCTCTTAAAACAAGTCTCGTCCCCGAGACTAAAATCACTCTAAAACATGGGGATGAAGTTTTAAATTGGTGAGTCCAAGAATCATGCCATTGATTCTGTAAGCGTCTCATAGGGGCCCGTATGAGATCCTCACAACACCCTTGACGTGATCATAATATTCCCAATTGGTCGTAGCAAGTATGCGATATGGGCCCTTATCACATTCTTACTCCGACTTTTCGGTTATATCATAACTCGAAAAGCAATCATAACGTGTCTACTAGGTCTTAGCAAGCATTCTATATGTGCCCCTATAAAATGCTTGTATCCACTTCGTGAGTCGTTATAATATAAAACCGGGTTTGAAAAGTTTCAAAAGGGATTCCGCAATTGAAAAAGATTAGCCTCAAAATCGTTGAAACCCTCGATAGTGTTTATTCTTTAAAAACCAGTTATTTCCTTTCTATATCGCTCAAAATCTTCAAATCCGACGTTTAACCAAGAACTTTTCACCAAAACAAGTCAAATCTCTTCAACTCAAGATTTCGTCAAAATCTCCCAAAACCAAATCAGTTTCCCGTATATCGATCAATCAATTTCAGAAATCAGGAGGTGGAATCATCCACCTCTAAGGGCTAATCCCATATTCTCTTCCTAGTTTCCAGAATCAAAACAAGTTATCAGTCTAAATTCAAGCAAGCTTCACAAGCCATAAGAAATGCATAACCAAATAACCAACCAATCTCCAATCAGTACATCATATGACAAGTCTCAAACATCTGCCAACACAGTGCATAACCAAATAAACCAACCAATCTCCAATCAGTACATCATATGACAAGTCTCAAACATCTGCCAACACAGTGCCACAAGGTCACATCAACATCTCTACATCCTACAATGGGTCATAATACGCATCTCAACCACATAACAAAATCATAATAAACGTCTCGACATCACATCAGAAGTCATAAAAGTATCACCTCATCATAGAGTCAACGAACCAAAACTCATTGTCAACACATCAACACAACAAAATCATGCCATTAAGATTCAGCAAAAGGGAGATCAAGGAGCATAGCAATCATCGAATGTCAGCATACTCACCAGACATCATCTTAACTCATCACAACGCCATGTAGCGATCATTTAGTAATCAGACATCATTATCTCATATATATAAATCATATTCATACTCCAAGTCATATTCATAATTTAACATATCCCTAATCAGGCTTAATGACCATATAGCGTAACATCATGCCTTCACATAATAACACGTTGATATCTTATGTATCATGTCACAACATATCCTATCATACTTCTAAAATAACATAACAGGATAACAAAACATCGATATATCATGATAAAACTTGCCACCATCAATTAGATCTCAATATTGCGTATCAACATGTAATGTCATTCCATATCAGGTTTTATCATGGTCGTTATCTAACATCATGCCGACAGATATAAATAAATCACAAAATCGAGAAAATTCCTCACATCATACCAGTCAAAATGAAACACAATTCCAACTCACCCATCTCCACTCTCAAGCCAAGATTAATCCTCTTCTAGACTCAACAACACTAACTCCGATAAAATCCCTTGAAGAAATCCCAATTCATTTCGATACTCCAACCTCACACCCTCATTCCACCAAGCACTCTCACACAGCATCCACCTCTAAGAATCCAACTCCTATCTCTAACTTCATATCCAAGTACCCTCTAATACCATGTCCTCAATATTCACGAGCCCCTCCCTATACTTCTCGTACTACCCGAAGCATTACCAGCATCACCTAGAAGCTCATCAGAACCACCAACATTGCCTCTCATAAATCCCAAAGCTCTCTCAGTCTTACCTAAGCCAACATCCCTTTCTCGCGACTCACCTCCTAATACCACCGATCATCCCAACTACCCAAGATTCTTTCACCACTCTCCAACCACGCTACCAAATGACCTCACCCACAGGTTTAAGGAAGGAGCAATCATGCAAATCATCAAACATAAGGTCTACATCATATCAACTAGCATTTATAACATCATGGGTTCATCAGCAATTATTGCAACTATGTCAACAAGTCCCAATGTACCGGCATGCTTAATAGTTCTCGCAAAACATCATATACGAGCATAATCAATTCAATCTAGCAAGTTTCAGCATAACCTTATCAGATAACAATTCAGGTTCTCAGCAATTGTAGTTCACATTTTATAGGCAAGGAATTTAGGTCATGCTTAACAACTCAGAGTATCAACACATCAAGGCATAAGGCACATTAGAACTATAAAGCATCAAATCATATCATCATAGACAACAGACAATCAGACAACAATCATCACCAAGTCAGCACATCAACACGTAATTCTCATCGCCGGGTCAGTGCAATATCATCAACAAATTCAGAAGGGTTAGTAATGCGAACGGAGGACACTCCTGCCTTCCAGTCATATCGTACTCGGTAGCCGCGGTCCTCGAAACGTACCTGCCCCATCAACACCGTCAATCCAGAGGCTTGTGGGTTATGGGCCCACGTTTCCGCCACATTGCTCTATCACTATCCAACTTCCTTTCTCTTTCCTGTGCGGTCGCTCGTTCAATGTATCGCGTATGAGTTCAAGTTAGCGTAGATAGGGGAGTGACAAGATAAAACAACCTAAATTCCTTTCGGGGACAAACACGTACCACAACTAAAGACGACAATACTAGAGGCAAGACTCTGACCCGAGAATAGCAACAACGCCCTTATGGAGGTCCATTAGGTTGCAATCGCGACCAGCAAACATGAATTCATCATGGAGCATATCAATCACTCTAGTTCATACTAACATGTACCTAACTCATGATGAATTACATACGCATTCATTTCAGAAAACACAATCGAGTTTGGCACTAATGCAGGCGAGATGAGCTAATCGCAAATTCTTTCATGAAAGCAGACATGCTTAGCAATCTTAAACGAGATATGCAGAATAAACATAGGAATTATCACATGTATGAACAATGTACGAGTATGGTACACACATCTACTAATGAGGTCAAATGCAGCATGGCGAGGTATATCATAACAATTAGATTAAGCGTCATGCGAGAGCACATAGGAGCAGTATGGTAACTATCACATCGGACAATAATAATCATATACCAGGTTAAGAATGACATGTAATCATCTGACGAGATACATTTAGAAAGTATAGGTCCTACATGATGCTAGTGATACATGATGTGATACAAGCATAGTCATGAGTCATTTAAAGAGTTCAACATAATATTTAGGATAGCAAGAGGAAAATCACAGAGTAACAAGAATTACATCACGAGCGACAAATCATAATCATGCTAGGAATGAACCATCATAGGACACATGTAATGATACGACAGTTATCAAATTATCATAGAACAAGTACATCACGTGATGATTTAGCGGGTCATATTGGAAATCATAAGCCCTACAAGACAC
Source organism: Persicaria maculosa (assembly GCA_963922045.1). NCBI lineage: Eukaryota > Viridiplantae > Streptophyta > Magnoliopsida > Caryophyllales > Polygonaceae > Persicaria > Persicaria maculosa. Next base: position 4,895,541 of record OY998251.1, read on the forward strand.
TACTGGCATATATCGAACACGAGCACAATCAGGGTAATTCGACCAGATTCATCCTAACATTTATGTGTTGTACGTATGTAAAATCATGGTATAGCGTGGTGTGTGATCATGCGATGTGCCAAGTCTTACATTCATGCAAGTGCGAGATGATAACACAGAGTAATAGGGAAACACTACCGAGAGGTAAGATGTAGGCATGCTAAGATAACCATCACGAAAAGCAAGTCGCTCATCGAATTCAACATCAGTCTAATCATGAGTAAAACACCAAAGATGATATGAAAGAGGAGAATCACACTATCAGGGACCTAGCTCAAGAGAAAATCAGTAACAACGCAGGCAAGATACAAGTTCGCACAAGTCACAACCTAGGATCCTACATGATACTAAAGACTCTACTTGGCATACGATACATGCATTCAACTAATTATGGCGACACGTAAGAAATCAATTCAATCACATTCCAACAACATAGAAACATGAGGAAGGTTTTACAATGTATAACACGAGTTTAAGTAATGGCAATATGACTAGAATCCGGGGACATGAGCTCAAATTAACACATACTAGAATAAAACAGGCATTTCTCAAGGCTCAATTATATTACATATTCTCCATCCAAAGCAAGTAATCACACAACAATACTAATTGCAAAACAACCAACATTAAATAATCTGACGAATACAGAACAGATGGGTATGCTATAGATGTTTGTCACCAAAAGGATAATAAGCATTGACACGTCATCATTCAACATGCTAAGGCGATCATCTACAAGCACTCATACAAAGGAGAGTTGATTACACTATCATGGACCTAATCCAGGAGAAAACAACAATCACCTAGGTTCACATCATGTGGTTCATGTTTCAAATCAATCATACAATCAGTAGGCCAAGTAAACATGCTATAACAACAGACAATCATGATATAAAACCAGACACAACATGATACTTGAGCAAGGTAACTAACCGCAACATGAGCTTAAACAATAAAACCATGATAGAAGGCAAGGCAAGGCATAACATGAGAAGCTTCTTACTAATGATCATTGGCAAGGTGCATGCGGGAGATTATCAAACCATGTCATGCAATTCAGAGAGAGTCACCATTACAACCAGACAGAGATTCCTAAGGGTAACCATTAACCTTCCCCAACTGACTCATCACCCCTCTTTCCCGTGGGACTTCGGTATGACTCTTCATGGCAAGAAGACACTGGCTGATCATCATAAAATAAGGAAAGACATCCCCAGAAACACCTTACTTCTGACTCAAAGTGACATCAAAAACTTCCAACACTCACTCAGACAAACTTAATATTCAACCATGATCCCCGACACAATGTGTTTACCAACCCGATTTCCCGTGAAAGATACTGACATCCGGGAAAGAGGTTCGATAGAACCGAAAAAGTGGTTAACATAGTAGAAGGGGCTATTTCACACAAGTTGGGCTTGACCATATAGAAGTAAAGGTACTCCCGTTATTTCGTTTGCACAGGTAAGTCAATACACATTTCATAGTTAGGGCATCCAAATCAGATCTCTAGCATAGCAAGCACTCAGCACAGAATCAGTTGATAACACTCATAATGGTCTCCTTGGAGTCTCTCAACCCATCTGTAAAGAACAAGCTGATATTTTGCCTACCCTTTCTCAATTACATCCAAAAGGGACAGTCTAACGCCTTTCTACCCACTCGGTCCCTCTTTAGTCGGTTTTCCTCTTTTATAACAAGCCAAGTTCGTTACTTAGTCCGGTTTAGGTTAGACATCTTAAGTTCATTTTGCCTATTTAAATCTTTTTCAAAAGTCCTTGAAATTCGTGGGCGGTTTCCAAAACATACTCTCGACCCTTGTGTACCCGAATTGCACAACCTCAGCTCTGATACCATCTTTGTAACGGCCCAGAATTATGATTTCCGGGTTACGTTTCAAGGGATAAAACCCCTTGTTCGGATCTTGCAATCCAGGTACAGATCGAGGTTTCAAACTCATTTTAAGATTAGTGGAAAGAGGGATTTCAAACCCTAAAACCCTCGAAGGGCCATTGGGTACCCTTAACCTGTCCTAAGACTATGTCGCGAAATCCAATTCAAATGAAAGTAAAGCGGAAGCAAAATTAAGATACAAATATCACGACAGAGCCGGGTCAAAACCAAAACGTAAGCATATGGTTACCATTTATACCAAGTTAGAGAATTAGCCATGTTCTTCAATTCGCCCAAAAGGAAACCCCGTCATATAGACATCGAGCACTCAGAATCTGTAGAAAATACCTTTAAAAAAAGAACGGGGAAAGGATTCAGATCGAGCCACTCATGCGGGACCGGCAGTCCTCACTGAGGCCACATAGTATGTGCTATACCTAATAAAGATGCTCTAATGCAGTACGAAAGTCAAACACACTAGCATGCTCCTATAATAATGTGCAGAAATACTGTAAAGGGCCCAAGACAATGCCAAATGGCATATCCCTCTCCTACCTCCACCCCTTTCCGATAGGGCGGAGATTGGCCAGCTCGTGAATGCATTCCATCATAATCGGGCGGCACGCATGCCTAACCCGCTCCACAATAAAGCCCGCAGGCATCTCATGATATAAGGAAGTTCATGACTCGATTGACTCAGGGTACCCGATGAGGCTGGGCTACCCTATCACATAAAATAAATAAGAATATATGGTAATGTGATAAACTAAAGTTAATCAAATAAATTCATTACGTATATAATCAGCATATCACATAATGTAACAAAGATAACAATTTAGAAAGGCCTAACCCAACAAATGAAACCCGGATTCAGAACCAGCCCAAAAGAAAAGAAGAGAGACCCGGATCCATCTCTCAACCCGGAAGCCCACTCCCCAATCTGAAACCCGGTTTGAGGAAACGATATAAACCGGATTCAACAGACCCGACCCAACCCAACAACACAAAAAAGAAGGAAGGGCGTCATCCTCTTCCTGCGGAGAACGCAGACGCGACGGAAACGGAGGAGAAGAGAGACAACTCAGGCCGGCCGACGACCTCTTTCCCAGCCAGACTCGTACACACAGGACTTCCCCCGAACTCAATGATAGAAACCGACACACAATCAGCCAAGAAGGAAGGAGGAAAGGAAATCTCACCGAGGGTCGAAAACTTCGCCGGAAAACCTTCGTCGGGGCACGATTTGGCTTGATCAGAGTCGGAATTGGAGAGCTCTTGGCCTAGGGAGCATGGAAGAAGCTTAAAGGCCGGCCTTTATTGGGTTCAAGAGAGAAAGGAGGAGGAGCGAGTGCTTACCGAGAGGATTGAACCAGAACAGGGAAGAAGAAGGGCGTTGGGGCTCGGCGGCGGCCTGGTGGTTCTCCTGGCGTTTCGTCGGTGTCGGAGGAAGGGAAGGTTGAGCGGGTATCGCCTGCTGCTGCTGCTCGAACACAGGAGGAGGAGCTGGAGGAAGAGGCCTCTGGCGTCTCGGTTTGAATCAGGGAAGAGCGAGGTTGGGTTTCCCTGAAGGTGACAGTGGTGGCTGAGCAGGAGACTTCCGGTGTAAAGCGAAACGGAGGAAGGTGGTGCTGGTGGGTGGCGGTTCATGGCGGTTTTGGTGGTGCTGCAATAGGCGAGAAGAGGTGGCTCGGTTTGGTGCTTGGAGGTCGCAGACCTGTGTTTCAAAGGCACAGAATGAAGAGATGAGGGTGAGGACTGAGGAGTGTGTTTCCTCTGGGTTCGCAGGACTGAATGAGGAGGAGGTGAGGGTGGGGGGGGGGGGGGGGGGGGGGGGGGGAGTAGTCTGCTATAGGATAAAATTTGCCACATAACAACAATTTTGATAGCTGTAGCCTGTAGGATGCAAGGGAGTAATTTGTGCATAAGGACAAACTGCAGCTGTTGGTTGCAAGGCAGGGGAGAAATCCCTCAACGACAAGCACAAGAGAGAGAGAAAAGAGAAAAGGAAAAGAAAATAGGGAATGATATGGTCCCACTCAAAGAATTCAAATTAGCGGAATGGACTCGAAACTTGCTCGCTCGACAAATCCTGACTAAACTCAAATTGATTTTTAAGTTTCCAATTCCGAATTTAATAAAGAACTCCAAATACTATCTCAAATTTTCGCATATATAAGCGGGATAAAGCATGTTTTAAAATTTTCAACTAAATAATGTCGTAACTCGTTTTGAAATATTTATAATAAAACCAATAGCTCAATGACGGAAATTCTAAACCTCCCAAATCTCAGAAATCGGAATGAATATAAATCACTATTTTAATAATTTAATATTCTAAAATTCCCGGTCTTTACAGTTGGCGTTGCGGAAAGACCATCCCGGCGGAGGGTATCCCCCCCACCTTGGATAGGGGCAGGGGGTGGGGCGGTGTTCCATTGCTGCGACTGCGGCGGGTACCACGGGTGTTGTGGCCGCGGCGACCATTGCCGCCTCCTCTCTCGCGACCTTTGCGTTGTTGGTTTGTCCTAGGCTGGTTGGTAGATGGGGTTTGGGGGTAAGGATCCGTGGGCAGGAAGTCCTTGGAGGACAGAACGACATGGGATGGTGCTTGAGGGCGGCCCTGACGGCTTTCCTCCCTGGAGAGCATGCTGCGAGCCACCATAAACGTCGGTAGTGGCAAGGTGTTGCTGATCATACCGCCGACGATGTAAAATTTGGTAGAGAGGCCATTGATGAGTTGAAGAACGAGTCACTCTTCACTGACCTTGTGTCCGACGTCGCCAAGTTGATCGGCGATGGCCTTGATGGCAAGACAATAGTCGGAGACGGTTGAGAAGCTCTCCTGACGGGTTTTGATGAACTTGCCCTCAAGATCCGCAGCCCTTGCGAATTGGTTGTCATGAAAAGACACTTGATGCGGAGCCAAACATCACGAGCGGTGGAGCCGGGTTGGAGGACGGTAATTAGTACATCCTCGGATATGGTAGCATAGATCCATCCTAGAACGATGGAATCAAGGCGGTTCCAGAGAGGCTCGGGATCATCATCCAGACGGCCAGAGCCGTCGACATGGGCGATGACACCATGGCCCTTACAAGCGGTATTGAAGAGTTCTGCCCAGATGTGGTATTGAATTTTCTTGAGGTCTAGGGTTAGGGGAATTTGATTTTTAATGTTGGTGACGGATTGGGCGGAGTGGAAAGGGTTTTGTGGCAGCGGTGGAGGGTTAGGATTGGTTGGTGGCGTGATGTTGTCATCAACGGTAGACATTGTGTGGTGGCGGCAAACGAAAGCAGCGACGACTACGGGGTGGCGGTGGCTAGGGTGCAGCGGCTAGGGAGCGGCAGCGGATTGGTGGGACGGCGGTGGCCTGGTGTGGAGGTAGCGACTTCAGGTTGGCGGCGGCGGCGGATCGATTTGTGAAACGGAAAATTTTAGGGTTTCACAAAAAAGGCTGATACCATGTAAGTGTTTGGATAACTGAGTCCTTGCCGGATTTCAGAGGCCTACTCCTGTATATATATATGAATGGCTAAAAACCCTAAGGGTACAACGATCTATATATACGATATGGACAAATATAGAATAATGACTGCTAACAAAAAATTGCAAAAAATAATAGGTTTTCCACATGTTGTAGAAGGTAAAGAAGTTGCTAGAGAAGGCGCTAGAGGAGGCCGGTGGAGAAGTCGTTAGAGATGTCGAACAGTCGAAGGCGGGTAGCACCCAGTGGAGAGCCGAACGAGTAGAGGAGGGGTTGGATTTGCGAAGTCTACGAGGCGGTTACCGCGGTGCCCGGGGCTGAAGAAATTGGCGAGGGAAGTTGCGAATTTGGCGACGGCGAAGCCGCGGCATGAGCGATTGGAGTCCGTGAGTGTTTATCTCCCTCCCCTTCTCTCTCTATCTATGGCGGGTTCTGTTGAGCTACCCGGTCGTCTTGGGATTCTTCCCTTCAGGAACAAAGTCTTGTTGCCCGGTGCTATCATTCGATTTCGCTGCACTTCGCTTAACAGGTTCTCCATCCCCCCTCTCTCTATTTGTTGCCGAGGATTGGAGGTTCATTTTTTCTTTTAATTCCTTTGGTGTTTCTTCAATGCTTTTAATTCCTTTGGTGTTACTGTCACGCAACTTTTACTGTCATACATTTTTTTTCCACACATTTTTTGTTTACTAGCACACATTTTTTCTTTACTGACACGGATTTTTTCTTTATTGGCACGGATTTTGCAGTTACTGAAACGTGTTTTAGCAACCTGTAACCTTTAGTGTACACACTTGTATCTTAGGTATAAAAACAAGTGACCCATAGTTAGAACTAAAGGAGGGAAGGTCGTGCCAACGCCGTCGAGCAAGATTGGAAGGACCAACCGTTTCTCCAAGATTAGGAGGGCCAACCATTTTTCCAAGATGGTGCTCCTTCGCTATATGGACTACGCCCTTGCTGCTGCAGATTGGAAGAGGCTCCTGGATAGCCCCCTTGGGGGAATGTGCTTGTTTGTTAATTGTTTTAGGTCTGCAGGTTTTTGGTTGTGGTAGAACTCGTACATTTGCTCGATTTTGATGATTTTAGGACTCGTAAGAAACTCCCTATTGTTGTTTTTATAACTATAGGAGTATGTTGGCTTTAGTTGATTTTATGACTCATAAAGATCTGGCCTTGATTGTTCTATTTGGACTTTGCTCGCTTTTTGTTGTTTTAGGACTACACTTTGATGTTGGTTGTAGACATCGGAACATAATTTTTTCGTTACTGTCATACATTTTTGGAATGAGGGAAATTGATACTGTCACGCAACTTTTAATGTCATACATTTTTTTGTCACACATTTTTTCTTTACTGGCACGTATTTTGCAGTTACTAAAACTTATTTTAGCAACCTGTAACCTTTAGTGTACACAGTTGTATCTCAGGTATAAAAACAAGTGACCCATAGTTAGAACTAAATGAGGGAAGCATCGGCACGACCACATGCACTTGGGATCAACGCACACAACGGTGTAAACCGATTGGGACGACCTCTTCACATGAGTGTCAAAGCACCCCTCCAGTGCGACCCACTTTATCCGGTCTGGTCCATCAACATTGCTCTGTTCGAAATTGGTCCATCGAACGCCCAGCCACCTCATCCACTTTTCCACTGCCCATCGACCGCAATCGTAACAAATACGAGCTCTTTCTCCCCTACACTCGTAAAAGCATAAAATGGTTTTACCAATTTCAATGGGGATATGAAGAAAAGGGAAGTAGTTATGTCTATAAAGAAACCCACAAGATAACTTACCCATTTTTGTTAATGTCCATTGTATGGTGTTGGCACGTGTTACTTTTCCTCTAGCACGTAATAGTCAGTTGTTGTCCCATTTTCTTGGATGTCCGGCATGTAACTGGTAATTGGCACCATCTTTGCCTCCCGATCAGCTTCAATGGAGACCCTCTTAATCTCCCCCCCCCCCCCCCCTTAACTTGAGATTCCTAACCTTCCCTTTATTTTGACAGAAGAGAGAAGGGGATTTAAAAGGTCAATCATTCCTCTATCCCTTTTTGTTTGGCGCCAAAATGCAAAAGGAAATGTGCATTTAATGCACATTACATCACCCTCCCTCCTCCACAAGACTCAAGAGTTAAGCTGGCTTCTTCATGCTTTCCAACCTGTCCCACATCGACACGTCATCATCCCCACCTTTGCCTTCCAACCGGGTGCAAAAGTGTATTATTTATTTATTTTTTATTTTTTACTTTTGATATGAAGCCGGCAGCAACGTGCTACCATAATTTGCAAAAGTAGCATATGACACCCCCATTCTATTTTTACCCCCCCCCCCCCCCAATGCTAATTTTGCAAAAGTTGTGCAAAAGTGGTATATTTGTGCAAATATTAAAAAAAAAATAAAAATTATATAAAATATTAAAATTTTTATTTAAATTTATTTACATTATAATACTTATTATTAGTAAGTATTACTCCATCCGTTAATTAAAACTTGATGTTTAACTATTCACACACGCTTTTTTAGGTGTTAAAAACTATATAAAGTATTACTTTTTTAATAATTTTTTAAAATAATTTCATACTTCATACATTTAAGTAGGAATTTATAAAAATAAAAGTAAAAAAATGTTAATATTTTATATAGTTTTTATCATTATAAAAAAACGTACATGAATAGTATATAACAAGTTTTAATTAACAGAGGGAGTATAATATAAGCAAATTTAATTAAAAAATTCAATATTTTATATACTCCGTAGTTTTTAGCTCCTTAAATTACGTGTACACAAGTCAAATCTCTTATATTTATAATCGGAGGGTATAATATCATAACGAAGTTAAGCATTAAAATTGCATATTACTCCTCCGTTCCGAAATAAATATTTTGTTTTATCAAAGTCCGACTCTGACCGATGAATGGGGGTCGTGTCTACAGGCGCACATGCGCTAGTAGCCTAGCACACAAGCCGAGTGAGGTTCCATTCTAAAACCAATTGGCAATAGAAGGAGTAGCCCACCGACTCATATACTAGGGCTTGATATGCTCAACTTTTCGATGTGGGACACTTTTGGTCTCATTCACATCTCTAACATGTTTATATACAAATTTTAATAAAACACTTTAAAAAATATCATATTTTATAAATTTATTATTTTTTAATATCCACTGCACATTTTAACCAATCAAAATCTTATAAAAAGTCAGTAACACATAAATCAATACAAATCATTATAATCCCTTACCTATAAAAAAATAAAAATAAAAGATCATCTATTTTAAAACAAAAATATCATCTAAAAGCTCATCTATTTTGGAAGGGAAGTATTATTATTTATTTTAAAACCACTATTAAAATTATATATCACTTAGACTTGATGGTAGGGTTGTAATATGAACTGAACAACTCGAGCTTGAAAAAGCTCAACTCGAGCTCGCTCACTTATTTAAACAAGCAGAGCTTGAATTTTTTTTTTAACTCGGTTGAAAGCTCGGCTCGTTCGAATAAAGCTCGAATAGCTCAAATAGTTTTAAAAAAAATCAAGTTTCTAACTAGTGGCAGGTGTAGAAATAATTTTAGTGAAGGAGGGGCTAAATATTTTTTCAAATAAATTATTTTGGCATGTATATATTAAAATTATTTTTTATATTTAATGATCTTAGGGAAAACCTTAAATTTATGATTTTTTTTATAAACATTAAATTATGATTTAAATAGTCATTTTAACAGAATAGATTAGGAAAAATAAAAATTATCAAAAAATGAGAATTTTTTGTATATGTATATATTAAAAAGAATATTTTTGTTTAAATAAATTGAAGAATTTAACCAGTTTTAGTAGAATGAAACTAAGATAAACAAAAAAATATGAGAAAAAAGTGATAGTAAAGGGGTTTGAACATGACCTCAAGATAATAAATATCACTCCTTACCAACTAAACTATGTTTTTTTTACAGAATGCAAACAGTAGAATGTCTTGCCGAGTAAGGTTCATTCATGATCATCTCTACGGATGATGTTTAGAAGTTCCCCATTCGAGAGGAGGGTCAAAATACTACCCCTAAATCTAGCTATATAGTCAGCTGTCGCATTTGATTCTCTGAAGCAGCGTCTAAATTTGATCTTGTCGAAATGTTCGCTTCATATCTTGATCTTCTCAATAGTCATGTAGATTTCCTAGTCGATTTTGGTGTTGTCATTAAGAGCCTTTGTAACACCCCCTTTTATAATCCAAAAGGGAAGTTGCAGCGCCAGTAATTATTCAGACTTGAATGTCTTCATAATTACCTTAGACTTACAGGGACATGCAACCATGCTCCCATAAACAAGGCGATAAATAATATATTATAGCAGAAGACTTGAAGTACGGTTTTTATCATTAAACATAGTGCAAAGCTTTTACATGTATTTTCCGTAATCTTGTAAGATAAAGTGAAATTTCATACATAAGGTATATCAATTTGAAAGACTTTATTATATAACAAAACGTTTAAAATCTTTACTTGTACAATGTCAACTCTTCAAGGCCTCCTTACCTAACCTACAAAATTTGACTGATGTACATTGTATGCAGACGCGGCACACCAGCCAACCATTTCACAATATGGTCGATTAGTTCGGTGAAGAACTAGCAAATGACGGAACGGAATAGATGATAACAACTTAAAAACCAGTGTCCGTAATATGGCATGAGTTTAAGGAAATATATAATTTACAAAGTAGTAAATTATATAGAATATTTACAATGCACGACATTCTATTAGTTTACACATTGATTCCACAATATTGCTTGACACACACGACTCGAACATACAATACTTCGTCGATTAATATCAAACATTGGTTACCTAATTCCCACTACAAGGCATTAATGCTTATTTTATGAAATATTTATTTATTTATTTATTTATTTTTGAAGCAGATAAAGATTAGGTCGGACGATCCCGCAAGAACGTTCTTCCTAGCGCATCCTTTCGAATGAGAACCCGAAGTTCTGGATCATCTTCAAAGCGTCCGTCGGCAGGGAGACTATAAGCAAGATGAGCGAGTCGATATGCAACAGCATTAGATTCCCTGAAAATATGACGAATCACAACATTAGAAAATGAAGAGAGATCAATCAGAATATCAGATTGTAAGAGCTCGATGTTCCAGGGGCATTTCCAGTCCCCTAGAAGAGCTCTAACAACCGTGAGTTATCCCCCTCGATCAGTAAGTTAGTAAGAAGAAGATGCTTAGCACTAAGAATACCCCTCTTGAGACCCAGCGTTTCAGCAAACAGTACCGAGGAACTGTTGCACAAGCCAGCACCAGAGGAAATAACAGTGCCCTAGTGGTCCCGAATGACGAAACCAAAGGAAGCTGACCCATCTAGGCGCAGAGAACCATCAAAGTTCAACTTAAAGCAATCAATCAGAGGCTTATCCCAAAAACCAGTCCGCGATCGAGGAGAAGCCGAGGGAGCATGAACAGAGAAAGTAGCAGTAGGCGCAACCAGCCTATTCGTACCACTCTTGATCCCCCGGAGGGGAGGACCCAAGGGCGTACCATAGCCATAAATGGACTTAGTTTCCTTCCAGGTATGGGATATTATAGTGTAGAAAATGCCATTTTCTGAATGGTGATAGAGATGGTATTATCGAAAGCGATCTGGTTCCTAAAAAACCAAAGCGACCACCAGCATAATGCTAACTTGACCATGTTTTTAGAACTAATGATATTATAAATAGTTGTAATAGGGATCGGGTGATCTTTCATAGCCATATTAAGAATGGAACTCGGCATCGATAGTTTCAATCTTAACCTACGAGACTGAGCAGTAGGACAGTCAATAAACAAATGAATTTGCGATTCATCTGTATTGCCACAAAAGACACAACCTTGGGGGATCGAGATGTGGGACTTCAACAGATGAGCTTTCGCCGGGAGACCATCCCTGGTTAATTTCCATAGGAAGTGTTTCACTTTGTTAGGGACATCCAACTTCCAGATCCACCCACTGTCGAACAACGTACAACCATGATTTCTGGTGAGCCACTTGGTAGCCAAGTTTGTTGAGAACCAACCGTCTTTGCTATGACCCCAATACAGATGGTCAGTTAGATCATTTGTTGGTAGATGAATGTGATCAATATGGTCAATGTCGTTTGTAGATAAGTACTGGTGCAGAGTGTGACGCAATTTGTGGCTATCCTAGTTGTTAGACTGATTAATAAAGTAATCCACGGTAAGATCCAAAAGGTGCACTGGGAGGGTACCATTAACTCTGTCTACGAGCGGGGTATCAAAGGCCCAACAATCAGTCCAGAAGTTCACCGACCTGCCTTTACCGATGCTCCAACGTAGCCCTGGCTTGAAAAGGTGCCTGATAGACATTAATGGACCCTACTGCCAGGAGGTATTTTGTTTTTTGACATAACTGAGTATCGGCACACCTTTCAAATACTTTTCAGAGATGACACGGACCGAGACATTAGTAGGTTCCACAATGATTTTCCAAAGTAATTTCATTTGAAGAGCGATATTCATGGTTTCTGCCTTATGCAGACCCAGACCGCCTTTGAGGGTGTCGGAGCAAACCTTGTCCCAATTAATCAGGGGAGGAGAACCGGAACCCTTGTTCCAGAAAAAGGATATGTACACCTTATCCAGCTCATGAAGTATATTCGCTGGAAGAAGAAAGGCTTGCATAAGGAATAACGGTTGGGCACTGAGATTTGACTTAATCAAAATTTTCCGACCCTCGACCGAAAGGCAGCTAGCTTTCCACTTAGTGAGTTGATTTTTGGATTTCAGAACCACCTCCGCAAATGTGTCCCTGTTGACACGACCGTTTATGATGGGGCAGCCCAAGTATTTCGCGAAATTATTTGCCTGAGGAATTCCCATAGTAGTGGCAATGGATTGGATTGACGCTGAGCTCGTGTTTGTACACACTTGAAAACTGGATTTATGTAAATTGATCTTCTGACCAAACGCTGAACAAAATTTGTCCAAAATAGTTGAGACTGCCATACAAGCAGATTGAGATGCTTTTGTGAAGATAAGAATATCATCTCCGAAAGCCAGGAAGGGAATTTGTGAGCGACCAAATGAGATTCCCACAACCCTATTCCTTGTGGAAACAAATTGAAGGTTGCGAGCCAACACTTCTGAAGCTAAAACAAACAGAAAAGGTGACAGAGGGTCTCCCTGCCTCAACCCTCTGGTAGGGAGGAAAATCGATGACGGTTCGTCATTAACCAGTAGAGAATAAGACACCGTCGAGACACATTCCCTGATCCAGGAAATGAACTCTAAATCGAAGCCAAATCTGGACATAACTTGAAACAGAAACGGCCACTCAATACTGTCATACGCCTTTTCCATATCAAGCTTTAAAGCGACCATGCCTTGCTTACCCTCCTTAGATCTAAACGTATGAAAAATTTCATGAGCTATGAGAATATTGTCGTGGATGGATCGTCCTTTTGTAAAAGCCCCTTGCAGAGGGTATATTAATTTATGAAAAATCATGCCGAGTCTAGCAGTGAGGACCTTGGCAATGATTTTGTATATGGTCGAACATAAACTAATAGGCCTGTAATGGTTGATCATTCAATGATTATCAACTTTGGGCAGTAGAGTGATAAAAGTGTGATTGATTTGCCGCAGCAGTTTACCGAAGGTAAAGAAAGCTTTGACAACCTTGATCACAGAGAACCCACCGTGTTCTAGTGAACTTGGAAAAAACCCGCTAGGAAACCGTCTGGACCGGGTGTTTTTATCTGCTTTTATAGAAAAGAGGGCATTTTTAATTTCGAGGTTCGTAACTGGCCTAGTAAGCAGCTCGTTATCTTGTGGTGTCACATCTCGGGAGATAACCTAAAGCATATCATCGATCCTCTGCAAAGGATCAACCGACGTGCGGAATCTGGAAGTATACTGTTGGAGGAACTGTTGCTGAATAAAGTCAGGATCCGACGAATAAAGCCCATTCTCGAGGGTGATGTTCTTAATTCATTTCTTCCCCTTCTTAATGGAAGCTATTCTGTGGAAATATCCGGTATTAGAATCAGACAATTTGACATGCTTAATCTTCGCCCTTTGGGACCAGTAGCGCCTGTGAAAATCAAGAAGTCGTTCTCTTTTGTTGAGCAGTCGTTTCATTCGAATAAGATCGTTTGGGACGAAATTAGACACCAGATTCTATTGTAAGGCTAAGAAGGTTGCATCAGTAGCGACGATCTGGTTGCTGATATTGCCGAACGATTTCTTATGCCAGATTTTGGAGAGTGTTTTTAATTGTTTTATTTTTTGTGTAAGTTTGACCAGTAAGGAACCAGGGCGGTTTAGACGCCAAGCCTGAGCTACGATATTGTTATAATCTGCCCTTCTGGACCAGGCCAGCTCAAAGCGGAAAGGCCGATGGCTCTGTCGGACATCATGACGGAAGTCAGCCGAAATAGGTGCATGATTTGATCTTGTGAATGGATGCCCTTGTAGTCGAACGTAATCGTACCTAGTAACCAGGTCCGTTTGGATGAGTAGACGGTCCAGTCTTTCGAGATAGTTGTCCGGGCCACCTTTCTTTCGTTGCCAGGTAAACTCCCCTCCAAAGGAAGGGACCTCCTGCAGATCCAAAAAGTTCTTAAGGTGATTTAACCTCGTAAACCTTGAAGGCATAATTGCCGCCCCACCAACCTTGTCAGTCGGGCAACCAATGTCATTTAAATCGCCCATAATATAAAAGGGTAGGGATAGTTTCTCAATATAATTGGTTATAGAGTCCCAGAACGCCTGCTTTAGCCTATTGTCAGGAGGAGCGTAAACAATAATAAATGCGATAGTAGATCCGCGAATATGATCCAAATAGTTAAAGTGGATAAATCGGTGGTTAGTGGATATAAGGTCAAAAGACCCTTGAGAAAAAGGAAGGTCCTTCCATAATAAACAGATTCCACCCGAGAATCCTGTAGCCGGGTGAAAAGCGACGCCCGAGAATCCACACTTTTTCCAAACAATATCTGCTGGGATTTTATCCGTTTTTGTTTCGAGAAGAGCAATCACATTTATAGAGTTGTTTTTGCAGAAAAAAAATCTATATTAGTCTAGAAATTACGGCTCCGGATACCGCACGAGTTCCATGTGCATATATTCATGAAAACCTTTTGTGGTAGTATACTCCTTTGTAGGGAATCGCTCCGTGAACGGAAGGAACCAAGAGTTCTTGAGAATTAGTGTGTTGTAGCATCAGCTGTAAGCTAACAATCATTTGTATGATGATTTGAGCCGGCAAGGGACAAACCAGATGCAAAGGGCCGTTAATCTGTAACTTGCATTGGTATTTATTCCTTGTTTTGTAGCAATTTGATAAGAAAGTATTGATTGAGAGACTAAGAATTAGCGGTGGAATTGTGATAAGACATAAGTAATGTATGTACAACCACTGCGAGAGAGAGGAATATGTAAATAAGGTGTCATTCACCCTTAAATGTTTGTTTTGGAAACCATTGTTTATGAAGGCCTTGTAGGACATATTTGATCTCGAAAGATCATAAGATGCATTGTGGTGACTAAGTGTAGTCTTGTAGGGGGTATAACTGGGAGAGTAGACCAGCGCCCAAGGGACCGCAGCAAGTAACCAAAGAGTCCATCTAAACACCACCAGCAGCAGCAGCTATAAGCACACAAGCAGCAGCAGCTTGGAGCGCCAGCAATCGAGGGAGCGTCGAGGGCCCTGCAACAAGATTAGAAGGCAAAGCAAAACAGTAACAAAATGTAGACAAACAAATGAGTAATAAGCAGGAAGTAAATCTGATGAGATATTAAGGGAGACAAGCAAGCAAGAATACTTAAAATAGCGCATGCAATAGCAACCCAAAACGCAGCAGCAGAACATACAAAGGGGCGCTTGGCCAAGCCTTGCAAGCATGTGACTGGTGCCATGCTTAATGCATAAACAAGAACCCCATGAAGGGAATGATATTGCAAATTGATGGGCTTGTGAGGCATACAGCTTAAAAAGAGCCATAGAACTTGTAAGTAAACTTGTAGGTAGATATAATGGCTAACAATCGAGCCAATTAAGAGCGCTGAAAACACTCCCGCAACAATAAAGGGTAGGGAATACCCATTGCCCCAAAGTTGAAATTTGTAACCGACATAGTGTAGTCCTCTATTCATTTTGAATGGATTTTTAAAGAGTTCAGAGCAAAAAGGCAAAAGCACATTTTGAATGATAATTATATAAGGAATATTTGAAATTCCATTGTACATGGTTAATTGATAGGTAACAAGCAAGGATTGATAGTCATGACAGTAAGCCATTATGGCAAAATTAATCATGAGATCTGGCGATCTTAGATACACCAATAAGGTGTTTTTAGAGATATGATTGGAAATGATCTATTCGATCTCAATAGTTGCCTTGGCTTGTAAGCCATCAGTGTACATAAATCACGAGTGTAGCTTAAAGTAAGTCCAGACAGTAGCTTTGTTATGGCAAAGCAAGAGCAAAGTGATGTTGATAGAACAGGGGCGATAAGCCCATAGGCATATGTGAATATGATAATACTTCAATTGCTGGTAGGCAATAGGGTCACTTGAGTGAATAAGAGATAAGAGAAGAAGACTTATAGAGGTAAGCTTCATAGCAGAGAAGCGATAGTAATCCGACTGAATCGACAGAAGAGAGAAAAGCCACCGACGCCAAAGGTAGAAGTGACCCCAGTCGTCCCACCACCACGATACAAAGTAATAATCCGAAGTCGGAAAACTCCAGAAGAAAAGAATAATACCACAAGGCTAAGGCAATGTAGGACCGAAAGAATTGTAAGATAAGCTACCTAGCAGCAGACAACCGAAACTCCCCGAGGATAGAGTTACAGATATGGAACTGCAGAGCACCACTGAAGACCTGCAAAGGAGACAAAAACAACGATAGTACCCAAAACCAAAGCAGAAGCACAAACTAAAGTTAGTTAGAACAAGGCAAAAAATTGAAACCACCAGGTTTGCAAAGATATTGGAAACAACTGGATAGCAGGGTTTCCAACAATTCGAACAGCCAACAAGGTGAAGGAGTTCCAACAATTCGAACAGCCAACGCGAAATTAGGAGATGTAGAAGTTGGGTTGTAATCCCAATTGTATCCTTTAGGATAGATGTTAGGTTTAAAGGTAATGTTGTTTTAATAGGTTGAAGGTAAATTCGATTCTTGTAGATCCTTTCGGATAATCAAGACAATTTGAGTAGACCCAAAAAGGGTAATCTCATGGGTAGACCTCGAAAGGTAATCCCGAGGGAGTAGGCCAAAAAGGCAATCTCCACCGAATTCTTTTAGGCAACAAAACTAAGTGTTTAAGCCCTTTAGAAAAGATATATAAAATGGCTTGGATAATGGCAAACGAGTCACTCAAATAAATCGAGTTTTCCTTCAACGTTTATTGCCCCTATATGCCAAAGGGTTGCACTACAATAACGTTGTGGGATAAAACGTTTCCTGTACAATAAAAGGGTGGCATCCCATTTCATTATTGCATATATACATACCTTGTTTGTGTTTTAAGTGTTTGTTCTTTCGATTGAGAGAGATATCGGAAAAACTCATGCCTTTCCAAGTGGATGGCAAAGGCCTTTTATAGGCAAAATGGGGTGGAAGTTTTTGGGTGGTTATGGGTAGTTATGGTGGTTGGGCGGTTACCCCCCAATAACTACCCCCAACCGCCGGCCCAATAAAGGCCCAATAAGAACCAGCCCAATTAAGGACAAGCTAGCATGACGGAGCTAGCATGGTGGAGCTAGATCACTCATAAAATATAAAATGTGCATGACATTTATACGAAGTTGGGTGTAGCTACCATGCAGCTAAAATGACTAAGCTAAAGCTTCAATGAAGCTAAAACCCTAATCAAGCTCAAAATTAGAGCTAGGTCATTTTTGGAGTTCCGAAGCTCGGCTAGCTCTCAAATTTTGCACCAAGACTTTAGAGCTTAATATCTTCCTTTACAAATTATGAGACGGTGATTTAACTTACTATAAGTGAACAAAACTCGATCATAACCATATTAGATCGAATACCGAACATATCCCTATTGCTCACTTTTATGGAAAACATCCAAACAAGCTCAAGACCGATTTTCTCAATGTTGATATCATTGCATGGGTCTTTCCACATGATTTCCTTTCCCCTTAAAATCTTAGAATTACTTAGGGCCGATCACATGGGCCGTGCCTCCCGCACACCCTAAGCCCGAGTGATGCTCTTTGTAATTCTCACACTTGACATTTATGATTTCAGACAAATGGATTGATGACTTTTCACAAATCACCAACATTCCTCCCCCATTTGAGCAATGTCATAAATCCTTGAACAATTTACAAACTCTTTGTATAGACATAAATATCCATTGGATTTGAATTTATATCTTGTAAAAATTACAATCATGTACTAAAGAATCGTGGTGTTCTAAGACTTGAACCACATCAAATTGTCTAAGCACACGTAATAAAAATTACAACATGAGTTACATAATGTATATACACTAAACTTTGATGTTTTGAAGCTTTGCGTCCCTTATCCTTCACATATGCTTCGAGACGAGTCATCCTTGAACTCTCATGGAAGAAGCCTTGCACTTCCACATATGCTTAGTTGAATTTCTAATTTGCACCTACAAAATGCATTTTCCAAAATTCATTAAGAAACTATGTTTCAACTTTTCTTTTCATGTAGACTAGACAAATGGAGGAACCTGTCGAATACTGCAAAGACACAGAAGCATATGTGGAAGATGCATTTTGGTAAGGGGGAATTGGGCATCCAAGTCATAGGTTCATTTAGGATTTTAACCCCATCCCTCGAGATGCTTTGTACACAAACTCTTTTGCCAAACTCTTGGTTAAGTGATCGGCAAGATTGTTGTGTGTTCGCACAAAGACAACCGATGTGACTCCATGTTTGATTAGTTCTCGGATGGAACTATGCCTCACACCTAGATGTCGTGACTTCCCGTTATATACTTGGCTATAGGCCTTTGCCAAAGTACTTTGGCTATCACAAAAGATAGCAATAGGGGATATTGGTTTTGGCCACAAAGGTATCTCATGTATGAGATTCCTAAGCCATTCCGCTTCCTTGCCGGCCGCGGCAAGTGCAACAAACTCCGACTCCATCGTCGAGGTTGTTATGCATGATTGCTTCTTAGATGCCCAAGAAATCGCACCACCACCTAATAGGAATACCCAACCACTCGTTGAAGAGTGATCTTCCATATTGGTGATCCAGCTTGCATCGGTGTATCCTTCCAAAGTGGAGGGAGAACCCACATATGCAATTCCATAGGTCATTGTCCCTTTCAAGTACCTAAGTACTCTTCTAAGGGCCTTCCAATGACTTGAGCTTGGTCGACTTGTATATCGACTTAACTTACCCACGGCAAATGCTATGTCGGGGCGAGTACTTTTCATGGCATACATTAGACATCCTATTACTTGAGAATACTCAAGTTGTGAGATTGGTTCTCCTAAGTTTGGGAGAAGTTTCTCACTTGGATCCATAGGTGTACTAACCGGGGTGGATTTATCACATTGGAAACGTTTTACCACCTTTTCAATGTAATGGGATTGTGTTAGGGTTAAACCCTTTCCTTCCCGCTTGATCTTAATTCCTAAGATCACATCAGCTTCTCCTAGATCCTTCATGGAGAACTTAGTAGACAAGAACTCCTTAGTTTTGTCCACTTCTATTTGGTTTGTGCCAAATATAAGCATGTCATCTACATATAGACATATTATAACTCCTTGACCGGAATTATTAAACTTACTATATACACATTTATCAGCTTGATTGATTTTGAAGCCATCACTTAAAATCACTTCATCAAACTTTTGATGCCACTGTTTTGGCGCTTGTTTAAGTCCATAGAGGGACTTGATCAATCCACACACTTTGTGTTCTTGACCTTTTACTATGAAGCCTTCGGGTTGCTTCATGTAAACCTCTTCATCCAAATCTCCATTGAGGAATGCCGTTTTTACGTCCATTTGATGGATGACAAGACCATGAATGCTTGCTAAGGCAATTAAAAGTCTTATAGTGGTGATTCTAGCCACGGGAGCATAGGTGTCGAAATAATCAACTCCTTCTCTTTGTTTAAAACCTTGGATTACCAATCGGGCTTTAAATTTGTCAATGGACTCATCGGCCTTCATCTTCCTTTTGAAGATACATTTACAACCTAGAGGTTTGCACCCGGTTGGAAGGTCTGACAACTCCCAAGTGTTGTTGCCAACAATAGAGTCCATCTCATCTTGGATTGCTTCTTTCCAAAATGCGATATCTTGAGAACTCATTGCCTCGGTGAAGGTCTTAGGATCCTCATCCATATGTAGATATGAGATGATTTGACCTTCTTTATTCCTAGAACCCTCCATCAAGAAGACTTGAAATATTGGTTCAGGATACGTATGTCCTACTAAGAGTGCGGAGTGCACTCGTTGTCGCTTGGGTGTGTTGGACGTCGAAGTAGGAGCTTCGGCCTCATCATCGCTCGCATGCGTCGAGTGCATGGTTTCACCATCGCTACCGTCGCTAGTGTCTTCCCCAGGTACGCCCATGGCCATGCGCTTTAGCGCCCTTGGCCCTGTAGCTGGGGAGTCTTTGTCGAGCAGTGGCTTTGGGTCAGCGACATCGATGCTTGGTGCTTGCAGCAAGCTAGCGCGCGTCATAGACCTAGTGACCCTAGGTCCAAGTACAGGCGTCGGCTCCTCGGTTTCCATTGGATCCGATGATGGGTCGACATCCTCTTGGTCTATCTCCCTAGGCCTAGGGCTCGATGTGAACCTAGTCTCATCGAATATGGCATCACGTGATTCTATCACGGTGTTAACCGAGATAGCGTGATTTGGTTCTATGACGAAGAACCTATAGGCCTTAGAGTTATGTGCATATCCAATGAATATGCACTCAATACCTCTATCTCCTAAGGTTTTACGCTTAGGGTCCGTTAGTCTAATAACCGCACGACAACCCCATATTCGAAGATAATGGAGATTTGCTTTTCTTTTAAACCAAAGCTCGTATGGTGATTGACGATTTCTCTTGCTTGGCACCCTATTTAAGATATAGTTGGCTGTTAGCATCGCCTCACCCCAAAACGAGTTCTTTAACCCGGAGTATGACAACAAGGCATTAACCATGTCCTTAAGAACACGATTCTTTCGCTCCGCCACCCCATTTTGTTGTGGGGTATATGGAGCCGTCGTCTCATGAATTATGCCACAAGACTCCAAATACTCCACATCCATGTATTCACCACCACGATTGGTTCGTAGCCTTTTAATTTTATTTCCCGTTTGCAATTCAACTTCGGTCTTGTATGCTTTAAACCTATCTAGTGCCTCACTCTTCGAGTGAACTAAATAGATATAGCAAAACCTTGTTACATCATCGATGAACGTTATGTAGTAACGTTTTTTACCCAATGATGGCGTTGCATGTAGGTCCCCTAGGTCCGAATGGACTAGGCTTAGGACCCCTTCCTCTCTTTTAATTGCTTTAAAAGGAAGCCTTGTTATTTTTGTTAACAAGCAAGTTTTACACTTTTCATTTGTTGGTTCAAAGGCGGGAATTATATTTTCCTTAGCCATATCTAACATACGCTTCATATGTACATGTCCCAACCTTGCATGCCAAAGATCATATAAAGAATCATTAGACACGACCATGTAATCAAATAATACTTTATTATTATTGATAACATTGAGTAGGAACATATTGTTTTTATAATGGCCGAAGCCTGCAAATACTCCTGCCCTACTTATTACTAATCGATCGGCTTCGAAAACCAATCGATAACCTAACTTGTTAAGCACACCACCACTTACAACATTTTTATGGCGGGTGCATACAATACATTATGTAATACAAGTTCCTTCCCACTAGTAAAGTTGAGATGTACGTCCCCTTTACCTAGGACTGGGGTTGTTGACTCGTTTCCCATGTAAAGCACTAAACCGTCCTCTACATCCTTCGTGTGCTTGAACCATTTCCTTTCCATGCACACGTGGGTGGTGGCACCCGAGTCGAGCCACCAAAGGAGTTTTTCATCCTTCATAACAAGACATTGATCAATGTTAGATACAAAGAATAATGACTCATTTGTAACTAACGACACCGAAGTGCCCTTACCTTTCCCGGGGCTTGTGCCTGAGCCCGACGCCGGTGTTATGACACCTTTGTCCTTTGACCCCTTGGACCTGCAGTCCCTCTTCATGTGGCCTGCCTTTCCACACTTCCAACAAGTTCCCTTGGCCTTAGCCTTCTTGTTAGATCCTTGCTTACTGCTGTTTCCTGATTTGGGGCGCTTGGAGCCCTTAGCGCCCACGGTGCGTTTGCCGTTGCCCGCCTCCATTGTGTTTATTGAGTGGGCTGATTTGTCTTCGCCTTTCTTTCCCTTGTCATTCGCCTTGAATTCCTCCTCTATACGTAGATGGGAACCCAATTGGACAAGGTCCATGTCCTCCTTCGAATGCTTCAAGAGATGTTTCGCCTCCTTCCACGAGTGAGGTAACTTATCGATTATGGATGAAACGGCGAAGTTCTCATCCAAGGTGATCCCATGTTGGGTTAGTTGACCCAATACTCGGAGCAATTCGTGGTATTGCTCCATTACTGGTCTATTTTCAACCATCTTGTAGTTGTTGAAGTTAGACACGAGAAACTTCTTTGAAGAGGCATCTTCCGCCAAGTACTTGGCTTCGAGTGCTTCCCACAAAATCCGAGATGTCTCATGATTTTGATACACATCGAATAGAGAGTCGGCCATGCCATTGAGGATGTGCCCACGATAAATGTAGTCGTCGTTCTCCCACTTCCCAACACGCCTATGTTGAAGCATTATAGCCTCCCTTTCGGCGATTTGAGCCTCGGTCTCTCCGTCGACTTTTTCCAGAATTGAAGGTACCTCTTCGGGACATGGCGTTGAGAGCACGTACGCCACCTTAAATGAAGTAAGCATGAAGTGCATCTTCTTTTGCCATCGAAGATAGTCTTGCCCTTCAAACTTCTCGAGTTTCGCGAATTTGGATGCTATCTCCGCCATCGGTAACTCCTTCGTTCTTGCCATTCCAAAAAGGGTAATGTTGTTTTAATAGGTTGAAGGTAAATTCGGTTCTTGTAGATCCTTTCGGATAATCAAGACAATTTGAGTAGACCCAAAAAGGGTAATCTCATGGGTAGACCTCGAAAGGTAATCCCGAGGGAGTAGGCCAAAAAGGCAATCTCCACCGAATTCTTTTAGGCGACAAAACTAAGTGTTTAAGCCCTTTAGAAAGGATATATAAAATGGCTTGGATAATGGAAAACGAGTCATTCAAATAAATCGAGTTTTCCTTCAACGTTTATTGCCCCTATATGCCAAAGGGTTGCACTACAATAACGTTGTGGGATAAAACGGTTCCTATACAATAAAAGGGTGGCATCCCATTTCATTATTGCATATATACATACCTTGTTTGTGTTTTAAGTGTTTGTTCTTCCGATTGAGAGAGATATCGGAAAAACTCATGCCTTTCCAAGTGGATGGCAAAGGCCTTTTATAGGCAAAATGGGGTGGAAGTTTTTGGGTGGTTATGGGTAGTTATTGGTAGTTATTGGTGGTTATGGGTAGTTATGGTGGTTGGGCGGTTACCCCCCAATAACTACCCCCAACCGCCGGCCCAATAAAGGCCCAATAAGAACTAGCCCAATTAAGGACAAGCTAGCATGACGGAGCTAGCATGGTGGAGCTAGGTCACTCATAAAATATAAAATGTGCATGACATTTATACGAAGCCGGGTGTAGCTACCATGCAGCTAAAATGACTAAGCTAAAGCTTCAATGAAGCTAAAACCCTAATCAAGCTCAAAATTAGAGCTAGGTCATTTTTGGAGTTCCGAAGCTCGGCTAACTCTCAAATTTTGCACCAAGACTTTAGAGCTTAATATCTTCCTTTACAAATCATGAGACGGTGATTTAACTTACTATAAGTGAACAAAACTCGATCATAACCATATTAGATCGAATACCGAACATATCCCTATTGCTCACTTTTATGGAAAACATCCAAACAAGCTCAAGACCGATTTTCTCAATGTTGATATCATTGCATGGGTCTTTCCTCATGATTTCCTTTCCCCTTAAAATCTTAGAATTACTTAGGGCCGATCACATGGGCCGTGCCTCCCGCACACCCTAAGCCTGAGGGATCTCTTATTACTCATAATGACAAGTAACATGCAGAAACTTTTAAAAAGTTTGATCCTTTTAAACCTAATACACGGTACTAGGGATAGTACTGCGGCACATGGAATAGAAGCTTAAGGACGTCCTACCTCTCCATTTTCCTCGCTATTAGGACTGACGACATCGACTTCAAAGATGGAATCTCCCATGTAGGTGAAAATCAGAGCTGATCCCACATTGACTCGATTCACTTGTGTGAAGTCGTGCCACCCCTGTGTTAACTAGAAGAGGCCGTCTCCATCTCTTTCCACCTTTACTTCGTGTTCCTGGTTGGAGCGAGACCAGAGCCTGGCTTGAGTGTGTGCGTCTTCATCAATTAGGACATACATTAACGGGAGTCGGAGGGTTTGGAGTTGTTCCTCTCTCATGATGACCCTATAGAAAGCCCTTGGTGGCAACCCTGGATCCATTTTTTTTTAGGGTATTTATCACCTTGATCATTCTTGTGTTTTATACTTGCCGAGTGAGGTCATTTGTCCTCGTTTTAATCGCTTTTTGCCGAAGGGTAATCAATTTAGTCTTTTTTTTTTTAATTACTCTTGGTCACTTTAAGGGCTTCTTTGGGAAGTTCACCGGGCTCCAACAAGATGATCACTTTTTTTAGCAATAAAATAAATCTTCGTTTCAGGAAAAAGGGACGCTTGCCTTATGTTACTGTATCACTTGTTGTGTGTCATGCATGCATCTCTTCCTTTGACTGTTTCCTTGTGAGCGATGGGACAAGAAAGAAAAGACCACTATTTTCCCCTAGCTTTTTTCGAGATGCGAGGATCCACCATAGTCCCTCCTTCAGCATTTAGGGCTGACATGACCTCCGAGCGAGAATCTCGATGGGCTTTCATCCAGACGATTGATTATCCTGAGCAGTTTTTACGTTTGGTGAGATTTCCATGTCTAATTTTCATATCTTCTTCGTGAATTCTTTCCTTATCTTTACCTTCTCCTATTTTTTAGCTGCTGCCACTCAGATTTGAGGAAGTGTATGAGGATGCTGTTCCTGGTCGAGTTTTACTTTCTTCTTATTTGATACGAAATTTCCCTGTTTGCATAGAACGTCGGGACTGCGGTCTCCTCTACCTTGGCCGCGGATGGAAAGATTTTGTGGAGTCGCACGGTTTCGAGAGGGGGACTTCTATGATTTTTACTCATAAGGGTGAGGCGTGCTTTGAAGTCCAGGTGGTGGATTCTCGTGGAGGAGAGCGCGAGATGAATCGTAACGATCCTTTCTTCCATGGCTCAGCCTCAAATGGTTTTTGAGCTTGGTATCTTATGTCTGTGCTAATAGAGCAGAGTTTAGAGCTTGTTTAGTAACTTTGTTGAGTCAGCGGACATGATGGCGGTGATGTTTGGTAGTACATGATTTAACCGCTAAACTAGTTTATTTCCTGGGTCGTTTTTTGGACGCGAGCTCTTTATTTCTAAGATGGAGCAATCGAGATGCCAACCAAAACTTCTGTTAATTATGAACTTTTGATTTTTATTTTGGGGGATTTTCAAGATCGTGTATGCCAGCCACGTGAAATATTTTTATAGTTTAGTTTCTCGATACTATCTTGTCACGATATGCTATTCACGGGTCTCTCAAATTTATCTTCAGCAATAGTGTTTTCTGTTGCCTCATGCATGTCGTGCCAGTTGTTTGGTTTAGTGAATGACCTTTCAAATCTACTGAGCACCTGTCTCTGCTTGTGCAACGTATTGGCACAGTCAGAGTGTTCTATAAAGAGAAAGCATAGGGGGTGTGATAAACTTGATTTTTGCTTTCAGCATGCCTTCTTCTATTCAACCGTCTTGGTCATTTTTTGAGCGTAGGGCAACTCCGTCGACTGGTTAGTTTCTTCTTCGATGAGTTTCTCTTCTTTTGAATTAATTTTTTTCTCAATACTCCCACTTCTTCGCATTTTGCTAGTCTTTGCCGTTACGCTTCGAGGATGAGCTACGCCTGGATCTTCCTAGGAATATTCTCTTGTCAACTAGGATTCTTCGCGACTTCTCGGTGGAAGTTATACGCGGCGATTATGGTGTCCCCTTTTTGAGAGGCGGTTGGAACGACTTTGCTGAGTCGCACATCATTAATGTTGGTTCTTCTGTGACTTTTACTTATAAAGGAGCAAACCGTTTTGAGGTTCAGATTTTGGACGCGGTGGGAGATGAGGTGGATGCTGAATGGGCTTCCCCCCAATCAGGGGGTCCACCTTCGAATGGATTTCGCTTGAGTCAAGGCAGAACTCGTCTAATTCCGGCTAGGCCCAGGTGGGCATGAGCTGGAACTTTTATGTTTTTTAAGCGGACAACCTCTTGAATGTCCTGGTGTACTTTTGTTATTTGTTGCTTATCTTAGTTTTTAGACCATGGTTGCAACTTTTATGATAATAAAGAGCCCAGGTGTTCTAAAGGCTTATGCAAACTTATTTTCAAAATTTTGAAATATTTTGATCAGAGACCTGACGCGGTGTTGTAGGAGGAAATCGAGTATGAAATATAATGAAATAAATCAAACCAGATTCGTGCCCCAGCAAATAATTACAAGACCTCCTCCCTATGCAGTAGTGGGAAGTCAGGATCGATCCACGAGAAAGCGTGTCAGTGTATCCTAGGTAGCTGTAAATCTCACAGAAAAGCAAACAGAAAAGACAGAAACAAAGAAACAAAGACAGAAATAACAAACGAAAGCAAGAACAAAAGCAAAGACACAGACTTACTCGATCTCGACAAAGCAGTACTCGAGATTAACAACAGAAAGTGATGACAGAAACTCAAAATGATCAACAGAGGCAGAAACTCAGACACTGTACTCGATCTCGACAAACCCTACTCTAGATCGACTAAAACTTCTCTAGATCGACAACAAAACAGAAACTTCAAATTTGCATCTTCGAACACAGAACTCAGATTTCGGAAGAAATAAACTCAATATATAAAAGAACTTCCAAAGCCAGGGTATCAACACCACAACGATAACCATGCAAAGTAACACATAAAGGCATAAAAGATCATACTTTCCATCAAAATAACTTTCGTTATTAACAAATAGGCATATAGAGACTTTCGCATAAACCCTAATTGTTACT
This sequence comes from Persicaria maculosa, assembly GCA_963922045.1. NCBI lineage: Eukaryota > Viridiplantae > Streptophyta > Magnoliopsida > Caryophyllales > Polygonaceae > Persicaria > Persicaria maculosa. The sequence continues at coordinate 4,922,301 of OY998251.1, forward strand.
AACCCTTTTCACATAATTAATCCAAGTTGCATTAAGATCACTTTCGCTTCAATAATACAAACAAGGATCACCTTCAACTCTCGCAAAAGAATCATGCTCATAGGGATAGAAGACGAATTGCATAACAAGATTGTACCTTTACCGCATCACCTTACATGGCCACCGTCGGGCTCACCCCAGCCCCAGAAGTGGGTGGACTACTCGCTTTTCATCATCAAGAAAGACATCAAATAACAAAAGAAACTAACTTGCATTGAATTAAATAAAGAAAGCTTACAACCAAACAAGACAAATCCGCTTTCGCCTTTCCACCTTACTCGCCACAAACTCTCTCTCTATGTAACTACTTACTTGTTCTCTCTGAAATTGAATGATGAAAAACCAGCCCCTAAGGCTTTATTTATAGCCTTCTACTCCTTGCTATTCAAGGATAGAATATCTCTATCTATATCTAAATCTATATCTAAAAGCTTAATGATAAATAAATGCAATTAAGGAATTAAATCCATAAAAGGAAATTATATCTAAATAGGTAAATCTCTTCTTGTGTTGATAGGTCTTCTCTCCATAGATAGATATTGATAGACACGGATAGACTCGGAAATCTTCGGCTCCAAGCAACCCCAAACCGAGTAGGACAGCAAAACCGCGTAACGCGGCTTCGGGACGCGGCTCCTCGAGATCGAGTAAACCTACTCGAGATCGAGTACTGGTGACGTCGACTTCGGCTTCGCTGGGCGTCTCGGGTTGCTGGTGCTCGATCAGGCTCGGACAGGTGCTCCTGGGTTCCTCGAGATCGAGGAGATTCCTCGAGATCGAGTAGAGTTGGTGCTCGACGTCTTCAGTCCTCGGCTTCTCGACTTGGCACAGCTCCTCGACTCCGAACATGGCATCGGGGTTTGTCGATCTCGACAAGTTTACTCGAGATCGAGTAAGGCTTCGGAGTCGGGTAGCTCTGCCTTCAGTTCCTCGACCTGACCCGTCCTCGACCAGGCACTGCTCGGACACTTTTGGTCGATATCGAGTAAATGTACTCGATATCGAGTAAATCTCTCAGCTTTCTGCTCTGTTCTTAAAACGCACTTTTCCGAGTTGGAAAGTGCGTTGGAAAGCTCTTTCCGAGGGCTACAACTCTCATGAAGACATCAAAGCTTGATTCAGAATGATGAATGCCGAAAATTGGCCTTTTCTCCAATTGCACCATTCTTAGCTTCTCCATGAGTTTCCTTTAAGCTCCAAAGTGCGTCCGATTTCTGCGAAATATAACAAAAACTTGTGTAGACCTCCATATATTGCAAATAAACATATACTACACATATTTTATATTATTCTAACCCAAATGCATGAAATGCATGCAGAAAACGATATTAAAGTTACTGTAAAACATGGCAGATTCAGCTCACAACACGCGGAGCCAAGCTCGAGCGTTTCTGGGTTTTATTCAAGAACTCATCTCCGAGAATTACTTCAATCGGAGGCCCGACGCGGAGCCAAGCTTCAGCGTTCTTGGGACTTATTCAAAAACTCATCTCCGAGAATTACTTCGATCGGAGGCCCAACGCGGAGCCAACCTCCAGCGTTCTTGGGACTTATTCAAGAACTCATCTCCGAGAATTACTTCGATCGGAGGCTCGACGCGGAGCCAATCTCCAGCGTTTTTGGGACTTATTCAAGAACCCATCTCCGAGAATTACTTCAATCGGAGGCCCGACGCGGAGCCAAGCTCTAGTGTTCTTGGGACTTATTCAAGAACTTATCTCCGAGAATTACTTCAATCAAAGGCCCGACGCGGAGCCAAGCTCCAGCGTTCTTGGGACTTATTCAAGAACTCATCTTCGAGAACTACTTCGATCGGAGGCCCGACGCGGAGCCAAGCTCTAGCGTTCTTGGGACTTATTCAAGAACTCATCTCCGAGAATTACTTCGATCGGAGGCCCGACGCGGAGCCAAGCTCCAGCGTTCTTGGGACTTATTCAAGAACTCATCTCCGAGAATTACTTCGATCGGAGGCCCGACGCGGAGCCAAGCTCCAGCGTTCTTGGGACTTATTCAAGAACTCATCTTTGAGAATTACTTCGATCGGAGGCCCGACGCGGAGCCAAGCTCCAGCGTTCTTGCGACTTATTCAAGAACTCATCTCCGAGAATTACTTCGATCGGAGGCCCGACGCGGAGCCAAGCTCCAGCGTTCTTGGGACTTATTCGAGAACTCATATCCGAGAATTACTTCAATCGGATGCCCGACGCGGAGCCAAGCTCCAACGTTCTTGGGACTTATTCAAGAACTCATCTCCGAGAATTACTTCGATCGGAGGCCCAACGCGGAGCCAAGCTCCAGCGTTCTTGGGACTTATTCAAGAACTTATCTCCGAGAATTACTTCGAACAGAGGCCCGATGCGGAGCCAAGCTCCAGCGTTCTTGGGACTTATTCAAGAACTCATCTCCGAGAATTACTTCGATCGGAGGCCCGACGCGGAGCCAAGCTCCAGCGTTCTTGGGATTTATTCAAGAACTCATCTCCGATAATTACTTCGATTGAAGGCCCGACGCGGAGCCAATCTCCAGCGTTTTTGGGACTTATTCAAGAACTCATCTTCGAGAATTACTTCGATCGGAGGCCCGACGCGGAGCCAAGCTCCAGCGTTCTTGGGACTTATTCAAGAACTTATCTCCGAGAATTACTTCGATCAGAGGCCCGACTCGGAGCCAAGCTCCAGTGTTCTTGGAACTTATTCAAGAACTCATCACCGAGAATTACTTCGATCGGAGGCCCGACGCGGAGCCAGACTCCAGCGTTCTTGGGACTTATTCAAGAACTCATCTCCGAGAATTACTTCGATCGGAGGCCCGACGCGGAGCCAAGCTCTAGTGTTCTTGGGACTTATTCAAGAACTCATCTCCGAGAATTACTTCGATCGGAGGCCCGACGCGGAGCCAAGCTCCAGCGTTCTTGGGACTTATTCGAGAACTCATCTCCAAGAATTACTTCGATCGAAGGCCCGTTGCGGAGCCAAGCTCCAGCGTTCTTGGGACTTATTCAAGAACTTAATAATAAAAGCGTCATCTAACCGTTTTATTTAACTTTTGCAGGGGCGACTAAGATTTCCGTTTTTTACAAGCCTGGGCTATTACACATAATATTTCTTTAAATTATCTGCGTTCTAGGTTTTATTTAAAACTGTGCCTTCAGGGGTGCTGAGCTTGTATGCTCCTTCTTGGATCTCTTTCACAACTACATACGGCCTCTCCCAGTTTGGGTCTAGTTTTCCTCCAGTGGTGGCTTTACGGAGCACCAAATCTCCTTTCTCGAAGTGTCGCGAACGAATTCGCCTATCTTGGTATCCGGATAGGCGCCTTTTATACTCTTGTTCTCGCAGGGCTGCCGCCATCCTGCGTTCTTCAATAAAATGGAGTTCGAGTTCCACTGCTTCATCATTGGTTTCCTGGTTGTATGCTAGAATTCGCGCCGAGGGGACCAACCTTTCCACTGGAATGACCACGTCCATTCCATAAACTAGTGCAAACGGGGTTTCTCCGGTAGGTGTTTTTACTGATGTGCGGTAAGGCCATAGAACTAATGGTAGAAGTTCAGCCCATCGTCCCTTCGCCGTGCTTCCAAGTTTTTTCAGTATTCCATGTAACAACTGCCGATTGGTTGTTTCCGCCTGTCCATTCGTCTGTGGATGGGCCACAGACGAGAATTTGAGGTTTATGCCCAACCCTGCGCAAAAATCTCTGATTGATTCACTATCAAACTGAGGCCCATGGTCTATGATTATCGAGTCAGGCACCCCAAATCGGCAAATGATGTTCTTTCACAAGAACCTTCTCACTTTTTCCGCGGTGATTAATCCCATCGCTTCAGCTTCCACCCATTTCGTGAAATAGTCTACCAAGACAAGTACATACTTCAATTTTCCCGGGGCAGTTGAAAATGGACCAAGGATATCCATTCCCCAAACGGAAAAGGGACAAGCTCCAGATATGCTTTTCATCAGCTCTGTAGGGCGATGCATCAAATTCCCAAACCTCTGGCACGCGTCACATTTCTGAATATAGTTTTGGACATCCTACCTCATAGTAGGCCAGTAATACCCGAGTCTGGTTGCTATTTCCACCAAGGCTCTTCATCCTTGGTGATGCGCACAAACCCCATCATGTAGTTCCTTCATGACAAGACCTCCTTCTTCAATTGGTATGCATAGCAAGTCCGGGAGGCAGTAGCCCCTTTTGTAGAGTTTACCCTCTCTAATGGTGAAACGAGCTGACTTTGCGACCACTCTCTTGGCCGCGTCTTTTTCTTTTGGTAACAGGCCTTTACCCAGATAGTCCGCGAGTGGTGTCCTCCAGTCTCCTTCCTCGAACTTGATAGACTTCTTGGATAAGCCTACGACTGTTCATTCTCTCAAGGACAACCTCCTTCCCTACTTCTTCGGGCATGACTGCCCCCATTCGAGCCAACGCATCTGCCTGCTGGTTGTCATTTCTGAAAATCACCATCAAACAAAAACTTAAGAACGCTTTTGACAATGCTTGCACCTTTCTCTGATAGTCAGGCATCAATCCGGTTCTGGCTTCATACTCCTCTGTTATCTGTCGTGCCATCACTTCTGAGTCGGTGTAAATGGATACTTGTCTGGCTTCTTTGATTAAAGCTATCTCTAGGCCCGCGAGCAGGGCCTCATACTCAGCTTCATTGTTAGTGGCTTGGAAATTCAGTTTGTAAGCGTAGTTGTACTGTTGCTCATCTGGTGCAGTGAGAGTAACTCCAGCTCCGCATCCATCTTTGTTGGCTGCGCCATCTACCTTGAGCGTCCACTCGCTTTTTTCTGTTTGAGCGCTTAGCTCAAAACTTGTCTCACTAATGAAATCGGCTAGAGTCTGAGCCAGTACCGCCCGCCGTGGGGTGTATTCAATTTCAAATTCTGTCAACTCTACCGCCCACTTCATCATTCTTCCTGACAAGCACGGAGAGTGGAGAATCTGTCGCAAAGGTAGGTCTGTCATTACCCGGATGACGTGATCCTGAAAGTAGGGTCTCAATCTCCTTGCCGCGAATACCAGACATAAAATCATCTTCTCCACTGGTTCATACCGCGTCTCAGCATCTTGCAGCACACGACTGATTAGTATACGGGATACTTCTCTTCTCGTTTTAAGCCGCGCTGATGGTAATGTTTTTGACTGATAGGTACAGGTGTAAAGCCTCCTGTTTCTCGGGTTGCTGCAGAGTGGGGAGCGCTGATAAGAAAATTTTTAACTCTCCAAAAGCTTTCTGTAACTCTGGGGTCCAGCGTATCAGTCCCTTTTTCTTGAGTTAAGCGAAGAAAGGTAACGACTTGTCCGCTAAGCATGAGCAAAACCGGCTAAGGTAGTTCACTGCTCCGTTCAAATATTGTATTTCTTTGATCGTCCCTGGTGGTTGGAGATTCTGGACTGCCACCACTTTTTCAGGGTTTACATCAATTCCCCGATGACTGACCATAAAACCGAGGAACTTTCCAGAATCAACTCCGAAAACACATTTTTCCGCGTTCAGGTTCAAACCTCCTCTGCGAAGGGAATTAAATGTCTCTTGCAGGTCTGCCGCATGATCTTCTTCTCTTTTGCTCTTAACCACAATATCATCCACATATATTGACACGTTCCTCCCAATCTGTCTACGAAAAATTCGATCAACGGTTCTCTGAAACGTAGCTCCAGCATTTCAGAGTCCAAAAGGCATGACGCGGTAGCAAAAAATTCTCTGGTTGGTGATGAAAGTAGTTGCTTTTTTGTCTTGCGGGTCCATGCATATTTGATTGTACCCATAATAAGCATCAAGAAAGCTGAGGACTTTGTTACCCGTGGTTCCGTCGACGAGTTCGTCTATGGAAGGCAATGGGTAACTGTCTTTGGGGCAGGACTTGTTGAGATCGGAGAAATCAATGCACGTCCTCCATTTTCAATTAGACTTTTTCACTAGAACCATACTTGAGAGCCAATCTGAATCTTCTACCTCTTCTATAAATCCCGCTTCTAACAGTTTATCAGTTTCTTGTTTTGCCGCAGCTGCCTTTTCAGAGGCCATTTTTCTCTTCTTTTCCACTATGGGCTTTGTTCCTGGATGGATCCTCAAAGTGTGCAAAGCAATCGAAGGTGGAACTCCTAAAAGGTCTCGCGGTGACCATGCAAAAACATCCCTTGACTTTGCTATGATCTCCAAAACCCGATCTTTTTCCTCTGGCTCTAACGCCTGCCCTATATAAATCTTTTTTTCAGGGTTCGGAAATGGCGTGTAGATAACCCTTTCGTCCGCAGTCCGTATCCTTGTCTCTGTCAATCTAACTTCAAGCTCGGCCTCCGAAGGTCCTGACGGATTGTTGTCTCCCACCATGGATTCACATTTTTCGCTGATACACATTACCTCCTTCTTTTTCTTGATAGAAGTTAGATAACAACTTCTGCTTTCAGGTTGTTGGCCGTGCACCTCACCTACTCCTCCCCCTGGTAAAGGGAATTTTCCGATGAAGTGATAGATTGATACTATCATTTGGAACTTATAGAGCGAGACGCGTCTCAACAAGGCGTTGTACACGGTTGGCACTTTTACAACTGTGAACACAATGTTCTCCATTCGTCTTTTTGGGGCCGCTCCTAAGACAACTGTTAATTCGATCGTTCCTGCCACCTGTACTTCACTTCCTGAAAACGTAATCGAAGTGCCAACGTATGGTTTCAATGATGTCGCGGATATCCCCATCTGAGAAAAAGCATCCCATGATAGAATATCAACGGACAAACCGGTATCAATAAAGACCCTTTTGACTATTTTGGCAGCTATCTGAGCATGAATGACCAAAGGGTCAAAGTGTGGCATTCTAACTTCCTCAGCGTCCTTTGGCAAAAAAGTTATATCTTCATGCTGTGACAGAGAGATTTTTCTGCTTGACGCGGACGGATGTTGCTTTCCCTTAGACCTGGGCAAACGCGGGCCGGCCCGCCCGTCCCGTCCGCCCGCCCGGCCCGGCCCGCCCGCCCGCAAAATTGGACAGGCTTGGGTAGGGGGAAAAGCCCACGCGGGCCGCTAAGCCCGGCCCGCGCCCGTAGCGGGTACGGGATTGGGTAAGCCAATCTACCCGTAACGGATACCCGCCTTTTTTTAATTAAAATTAATATATATGTATATATATAGATGTAATAAATAATATTAATTATTCATTTAAAAAAATAAAAAATAGTAATGATATATATGTATATATGTAAGTAATATAATAAAGAGTAAACTATATATATGTAGGTAAATAATAAAAAAACAGTAGGTCGTATTTTTTTCTTTGGATTAGTGTAGGCTTAGTATAAAAAGAGTAGGTAACATATTTTTTTTAATAAAAACAGTAGGCTTAGTATATAAATAATATGTAATATAAAACAGTAGATATATAAATAATATATGCAATATGTATAAAAATAATATGTATAGCTTTAATACGAAAAATTGACTGGGTTTGCGGGTACCCGCGGGCTACACGCACCCGCATTCGCGGACGGGATTGAACACGGCTTCCAACCCGTTAAGCGGGCTTAGCCCGGCCCGCGCCCGCAACAACGGGACGAAATCTCGAGTAAAGCCCGTCCCAAGCCCGGCCCGCGCCCGCGTTTGCCCGGGTCTACTTTCCCTCTCGCTCGTAATTCCTCTTTTCTTGTCTACTTGATCCTACCATGGAATACCCTCCAGTGAGGGTATTTATAAAACCCTCAGACTTTGGTATGTGGCCCTCTCCTGGTCTTCGGGCTCCTTCTTAATTAACAGATCTTTGCATAGTGGGAGCGTGGTTGTGTCTTCCTCCGCGCCATCTTCGCCCTCTACCTCTTCCTCGATTGAAAAAAGGGGCATCTCTGCGTTGTTCTTGTTGTCCTTAGTAATGGTTTTGTCGATGGTGCAGACCATCGGGTCTAGAGTCGCGCACTTCCTAATCTGGTCTCCGATTGCATCGATCTTCTCTCTGCGGTGGAAATCTCAGTTCTTGATTTCTGTAAAGGTTTTCTCTCGGATGGTAGGACAACGGATAGTCTTCCCTTGGATGGGACCCCTGACCCCTTTCAGAATTCATGTGTATTTCGTCGCGGCGAGGGCGAAAGGCTCCCTCTACTGACTGATGTCTGGGCTGCTTAACTTTCTCTTTTTTGAATTTCCCGGTGAGCTTTCCAAAAAAGCCCTGATTGCCTGTGTTTGCTCTTGAGCTGGACGCGGCCGCCTCCTCAGCTTCGATTTGTCTTGACACTCGATCCCTCAAGTCATCGTAACTCGCTGGCTTCTTTCGAAACAAATAAGTCTTGAAGTCTCCTTCTGCCAAATTCCCCATGAGAATAATGATTGCTGACTCATGATTGAAGTTGGGGATTTGAACTACCACACTTGTGAATTGAGCAAAAAAGTGTCCTAGAGCTTCCCCATCTCCTTGCCTGATCGAGTTCAGATCAAGCATCGTCTTCTGCCGCGACCGGGCACTTCCAAAATGGGATGTGAAGATATGGGTCAGCTGGGTGAAACTGGACACGGAGTTTTTTGGCAAGTTCGTGAACCATGTGAGGGCGATTTTTGTCAGGGTTGAGGGGAAAGTTCGGCATAACATGGCATCGTTGTATTCATTTATTCCCATCGCGGTTGTAAAATGGCAAATATGATCCTCAGGATCAGTTGTTCCATCATACTTCATGAGGCCCACATATCACCATCTTTTTGGTACGGTCGCGGAGCAGATTTCTCTAGTGAAGACTGATGAGAGGACTGCCGGCCCCTCCGTTCTTTTATCTGCTGAATCTGACTTAGTGGAGGTGGAGACGTCCGTGGATCGCTCTCCGCGTCTATGTTTGTTCTCACGTTGTCACCGATCATTCTGCCATGTTTGGTGTGGCATTGTCTGTCCTGGGAAGTCGTAGTTCATGTTACCGAAAGGATCGCCTGGGTTGTTGTACGCAGTATAACATCTATCAAAATTTCCATGCTGCTCACCATGGTAGGCACTCTCCTGTTGACGCGGGTTTTGTTCCCAATGATCATAATACCAAAAATTCTATCAATATATAACATCTGAGGTATGGGTTTTGTCCCCATGTATAACATCTATCAATATTGCGCTTGTTCTCTCTGTAGAGGATTAGGCTTCTCATGATGAATTTCATAATACCAAAAATTCTGAGGTATGTGTTCTCCTTCGGCACCATACTGATTGTAATAGTGATGTAGAGGAGTATCGTGGTGCTGATCTCCTGCTTCACCATCTGGGTCGGATTGAGGTGTCAAAGGGACATACATGCTTGAGGCCTCCTGATCGTGATGAATCCCTTGGCTCATGTCCTGAGTCGCATTGTTTTGATTATCACTCATTCTGTCACCGTTATAATTTTGGTAAGTCAAAGACTCATATATACTTTTTATATATAGACGCGGACCCCTCATTCCTTTTAGGATTTGCGGGTCCTTGCCTGATTTTTCAAAATTTAAAGTTTACATAGGAACCCCTTAGCGTGAGGGGGTTTCCACATACGGCGCCAATGACGAACCTCGAACTAAAAAAGGCCTCCATTTTTAGTGGGACCCGGGAATAAACCCAGTGGGGCCTTCAATATTCCCTACGGGCTTACCTGACCCGTACCGAAATAATCGATACGGCCCGACCTGTGCCGCGGGAATAATTTTATTTGAAGTTTAGAGAGATTATCCCCCCATCGAGGTTTCCTCAGACGAAGTGGGAATCAATCACCTACATGTCACCGTTAGCTAGCTAGCTTAGGGTTTGACAGCCACAAATTCTTGATTCTTACTTCGGACTCCCGAATGGCAAAGATGGGTCCAACACTACAGCCCGCGGATGGATTTGATTCTTGTCCGCGGAACGGTTCCTTCTCCTGATAAAGAGTTTTGGGCGTATCCAGCTTTCCCTCCTTCTCTCTCTTTTCCTCTATTAATTTTACTCTTCTCAGGATATTCGATCCAGGTCCGCCCGTTCTTTCCCTTTCCTTGCCGTCCAAAAGTCCCTTCTTTGCATTTCTTTCTTCCCTTTTATAGGTGATGGGTGATCTATGGATATTTCGCCACGTGGGGTTTCCTGTTCGACACGTGTTCAACTCGTGGGATGAGGGCATGTCTAACACGTACCCCCTTCTTCCGTCCGCGGATGGTATAACTATGCGGATGAAGGTTTTTGTTGGATGGCTATCCGCGGATGATTTCGACACTATTTGGGGTGGCTTTTGCGATGACTTTTTGCCCTTTGTTTCAACTATTTTTTATATTTATCCAGATGTTTTTTATTGTTGGTTTCGTCAATCACGTTATAAGGATTCATTAGATGAACCCGTGTAATTTCCCACTATATAAATTTAGCTCGTTAGCCCTTAAGCTAGCTAGACACTAATTGATACATATGTTCAACTTACATAATAAATAAGGATATGTTCTAAAAATCAACCAAAGTCCACACCTGGAAAGTATATGAATGGCTTAAATAGAGAATGGACAAATAAAGATTGCAATAATATGATATGTTAAAACTCACTAGCTTGAACAGGGAAGGAATAAACAGAAATTGCAAGAATAGACTTTGCCATTTATTTTCAACGGATAGATGTACTTGATAATTAACAACTGACACATATTAAAAGAAAGACATTGAGTCTTTTAAGAAGAGCAAATGAGACAAAGTCACTTGCCTTGGTTATATACTTATATACCCGAAGTTTGCGGATATTAAAGATTAGGATTAACCAAGAGATTTAATTTCTTCTGAAGGCGTAGGATCTCGATTGACGTCACCAACTATATAACCAGGCGCATCCCGCCACGTCATACATAGCAGACAAATAATAATTTAATTAGCTTATATCCAATAATTTTACTCTTAAACTTCGGCAGAGTCTCCTTTTTAAATAATCCTTAATTAACCCGATAAAAGTTATATCATTTACTTTCTAATAATCACTTGTCCAACACCATATTTAAAATGCTCAGGCAGTATTAGGACTTGCAAACTTAATTTAGGATTTCCTTTCCTAAATTTAGTTGGGCATTATAACGACTTAAAAATGTCATACAATCCAAAATAATTGGGCATTATCTCGACTTGAAAGAAATACCCGTTTTATCCAATGTTATATCGTCTTAAGAAATACCCAAATTTCTTAATAACAATGAGCACCATAACGACTAATAAGGAGACACCTTAAATTATATACGGGTATTATAACGGTATAAAATATAAATAACTTTAAAATAAATTAGAGATATCTTACAATGTCGGTACCGTATTGGATAGGTTGATTACGAATCAGAATCGGTACCGGAAGAATTTGTGAGCCGGCAGTTGGAACATGCAAGCCACCATTTATAAGTACGTACGGAGTATATATTGTATGTGAATGAATGAGGAAATGTAGAAACTAGAAAGCTTGCTTTCCTATTTATATAACCAGTTGCAGCTTAAAACGTGGGAGGACATGTAACACATGACAAAACCTTCAATTTCCTTCAAGCTCATCTATAAACTGACGGTGCACAATTGAATTTTGACCCTCTTTACATCATAATTGTGAAAATTATCCCGTCTTAAATAAGTTTATATAATTTGTCCTTCTTAAATATATATTCCAACCATCTTTCACTCTACCACTTTGGAATATTTTTCAAACTTATTCTTAGGCATGTCTTAAATATCCAATAAATTTTATAGCCTCTTTACTTAACATTTGACATGTTAGCGGATCTTCCCTAGATCCCACTATATTCCAAATTTGATAAGACTTCATAAAATTTTACCTTAAAAGTTCATCCCCAACGTTTTATTAATTTACACAATCCCTTAAAAGGGAAAAATACAATCGGAGTATTTCATTCCTCTCACCCTCAAAATAAGTTTCGTCCCGAAACTTAGAACAAGAACAACTGAGGAAATTTACTCTTCATTTCTGCTTATGTCATCTTCTAAGTTTTGTGCATAGACCAAATAACCTTTACCAAAAAAACAAACCTTAGTGTGAAGATGTTTCTCCCGTCGCTTCAGAATACGAACGGGTTCTTCCTCAAAAGTCTCAGCAGGACGAACCTCAATATCCTGATATCTTAAAATATGAGAGGGGTCATGCACATACTTCAGTTGTAACGAGATATGAAAGACGTCATATACTGGATCAGCTGCAAATGGCAAAGCTAGGGACAAGGGCCGTGCAGGGTCGAAAAAAAGCAGTGAAGGCCATTCTGGTCTCGTCCAGTAAAAATTACGTGGGACTGAACGCGGGACAATCTAGCTCATCCCATCCCGTCCCGCGGCCATCCCTAGCAAAAAGGAAGAAAAAAACTGTTGTTGGTAGATTAAACTATGTTGGGCCTTCGGAGGGAGAAAGTTATTACTCCCTCCGATCCAAAATATATATCGTTTGACTTTTTAACACGTATTTTAAGGGGCTAAAAACTATATAATATATTAACTTTTTTATTATTATTTTTTTACAATTTAATACTTATTACCAACAAATATTAATTAAGTTGTAAAAAAAAATTTTAAAAAAGTTGAAAAGTCAAACGACATATACTTTGAATCGAATGTAGTATTAATTAAGATTATTGCTTTTGATTATTGGCTTTTGAATATTCGTGGTCGAACATCATTCAAAGATTTATTAACAGTTGATGAATATATATGTAATAGTACATTTGCACAAAAGCATGGGCTATTAATTAGAAGAGATGATGATTATGTAGAATCGTGCTTAATGAAGCAATACAGTTTCAAATGCCCAACACACTTGGGAAAAGTATTTCACATTTATTTCAGAAGATTTCAAACAACAATATAAACAAAATGGTGTTCAAATTTGGTTTTGCTATATCTTAGAAATTAGTTTAATACTTAAAAATTAAAAAATAACAAACCTTGTGGTTTTTGTAAGCAGGGCTATTGCATCAACACATGTTCTAGTAAAGAAAACTTTGACGTCTCAAACACTTCATTATTGTTAACGAGAATGTCTGCAATTTTTTCGGGTGTTGTTAGATACACCACAAATTTTTCATCAGAAATGCACGTTCTTTTCAACGTGCAACCATTTTCTACTAATTAGCACTTTAAAAAAATTAATTAACCCATTTTAACCCTGCAGGTTAATTTCGACGTGCAGGGTTTGGGGTGTATATAGCGGAATCGAATTTTTTCTATAAAATATTTTAGGTAGGTATTGATAGTTATTAATTTCTCATATGTATTAATGAGTTGATATATCTACTTTCATTTACATTAAGAAAATACTCTTATTTATACTTCCTATCCTACTTAATTTTTTTTATACATGATATACCCTTTACATTAAAGATTTAAAGCATTTATACGGGTAAGCTAATGAAAATGGAAGGTTAGAAAGAGTAAGATGATAAAGGTTTGATTTCACACTGTTGTATTGATCAAATATATAACTAGAAGATATTTTTCTTTATTTAAAAAAATTGAGTAAAATCATTCAGATTTATTTAACAAATTTGAAAGGAAGTTTTTTTTATTGAGGCGTATTTAGTTATTTAAAGATTTGGTGGATATTTGGTATATATATAATTGGGTAGAATAATTTTTAATTTTTATTAAATTAATTTTTATATTAGGACCTTATTTGTCATCTCGGGGGTGACGAATAGCAAAAACCCATTTTATAATTCACATATAGACAAGTTGAAATGCATTTAGAAAGTATGGGGATATCAATGAAAGATTATAGACTTGATGATATCCTACTAATTAAAAATGATATATTTAAAACAACAAGAGATATAATGCGTTAAATGCTCTTATTCCTTCAATTCAATCTACATTAATTAATGCTTCAAAAATGCTAAATAATGATCAACCCATTCCTTATAAATGTATTATTATGAAACATATATAGTTAAAACTGGTTATTTTGAATAACAGGTTTTAAATTAAAATCAGTTTCGAAATTAACAACGGTTATTTTAAACAATCAATATTCTAAAAAATTAATATCAATTACATAAAAAGACGTATTAATTAAGTTAATACCGTCATTGTTAATACCGGCTCAATAATCGGTATCCGTTTATTCGATCAACCACTAAAAATCCCAGTCAATTAAATTAAATTAAAATTGATTATATTAATTGATCTTCATAGTCTATAATCTAGCTATATATGGCCCAAACATTATTTTTCATCCGTACTTCTAGAAATAACAATATAATTAAGGGATTTTCAAATCTCATCCTATCCTTTTTTATTTTATTTTCGATTTTATTGTATTTTGACCGTTGACCCATTTGCTCGGCCTCTCGAGTATATATATACACACGTACACAAAGAAACAGACCACATCCACACATATAACAAACGTACGTCCACACCCTAACAAAAATGGAAATCCTAAATCTCTTTCCCACACTTTTGTTAATATCTCAGTTTCTTCTTCTCGCCGCCGCGGTAACACCGCCGTCTCAGCCACCGTCGGCCAGCCAGTTTGTCAACTGCCTCAAGACCGAATTCTCGAACCCGTCCGACCCGATCTCGAAAGTAATATTCACCCCTGAAAACACATCTTTCACCTCCACCCTCCAAGCCTACATCAAAAACAGCCGGTTCAACCGGTCCACCACGCCCAAACCGGTGGCCATCGTAACGGCCACCAACTACTCCCACGTCCAATCCGCCGTCGTGTGTGCCAAGAGCTCCGGAATCCAGCTCAGGATCCGGAGCGGGGGACATGACTACGAGGGCTTGTCGTACGTGTCATCCGTCCCTTTTGCCGTGCTTGACATGTTCAATCTTAGAGAGCTGCAAATCGACGTGGCAAAGGAGTTCGCGTGGGTGCAAGCCGGAGCCATACTCGGAGAAGTTTACTATAATGTCGCGAAAAAGAGCAACAACACCCTCGCCTTCCCCGCCGGAGTTTGCCTTACCCTTGGCGTCGGCGGTCATATCAGCGGCGGAGGCTACGGTACGTTGCTAAGGAAGTATGGGTTATCGGTTGACAATATACTTGACGCTCAGGTAATGTCCCACCTACTAAAAATAATGGTTCGGATATATTTTGATACAGATTTTCTTGAAAAGGTTGTAGAGGACGCGAATCGATAATAGTACAAATTTTCTAATACCCTATACAGGCCGGCCTTTATCAAAGTATTCTAATTTTAAAAAGATTTAATTAAATTTACAAATTTAATAAATTTTTAAATAGTTTTTTTTAGGATTTAGGGTTCACAAATTGATCTTGTTAATTAATAAATTCGAATTTACATTTACTAATCTAAATATATATGTATTTGAGGTTAATTATCTTTTGTGAAAATCCCCTACTGTAATTTAAGTAGGTTGTGTTAATTAATTGTGAAATATTTATCGCTCAAACAAAAAAAAAAAAGATGTTAATTAAATATTTATGTTAAACAATTTTTCAATAAGGTAGTCAGATCAATCTGAGTGAGTTATTTTGGGTAAGAAATCAAATTAAATCTCGAATATTGTTCATATTTTGATTATTATTTGAACTTTCACTCATTTTTTTTTTCGGTTGAATGAACTTTCAGTTTCAGTTATCTTAGATATCAGTCAATTAGTTTGATTATTCCGTGAAGAAAAAATCAAGCCTCCTCTAATTTTTAGTTTGACCCGTACGTTAACAAATCATTAATTAATGAAAATATAAATCCATCGACTTTTTGGTACATTTTTTAAGAATTAAAAACTATATAAAATTATATTTTTTTATTAATTTTTTTTAAATAGTCTTATATATATTAATAGTAAGTATATATTTATGTAAAAAAATTAATAAAAATATATTATTTTATATAGTTTTTTACGTGTTAAAAATCAATAGACTTGTATTTCAAAACGGAGGTAGTATAATAAAATTAATTACCGTAATTTCTTTTTAATGCAGGTAGTGGATGCAAGAGGAAGGATATTGAACCGAGCCAGCATGGGAGAGGACTATTTCTGGGCAATCCGAGGGGGCGGAGCAGCCAGCTTCGGCGTGGTCCTTGCGTGGAAGCTCCGCCTGGTGAGGGTCCCACAGACGGTGACAGTGTTCGACGTGACGAGGACGCTGGAGCAAGGTGCAACCGACGTCATCGACCAGTGGCAGCGCGTGGCACACACGCTGGACCCTGGCCTGTTTATAAGGGCACAGCCACGGGCCATCGCGGCATCGCGAGGGAGCAACAGCACCGTCGGAGTCTCCTTCATTGCGCTCTATTTGGGAGGGGCAAAGGATCTTGTCCCTTTGGTTAACAAGTCCTTTCCTTTGCTAGGTTTGGAGTTGAAGGACTGTGTTGAGATGAATTGGGCCCAATCCACTCTCTTTTGGTATTCAAGTGCCCCTAAAGGTAACTAACTTCTAACACAATCTGTATTGGTTTTTTTGACACGTCAATAAATGATAATCTAATATATTTAAGGAATGTTAGCCTATGACCTCATTTGTTTTATGTACGTGTTATATATCTTATGTGTTCATCTCATATCTTAATTGATATAGGTACACCGCTTGAGCAAATGTTGGTAAGGTCAACCTCTCCTAACAACTATGCCAAGAACAAATCAGACTACGTCAAGAAACTCATCCCTAAGGAGGGATGGGAGGCGATATGGAAGAAGATGATCGAGTTGGGTCCGAACGTCTTCATGCAGTATAATCCCTACGGTGGAAGGATGGACGAGATCGCATCAGATGCCACACCGTTCCCTCACAGAGCAGGCAACCTCTTCAAGATGCAATACATTACGTTTTGGAGCAATGCAAGTCTAGCAACGGAAGCAAAGTACATAGAGGCGGCACGAGAGCTCCATGACGTATTTACCCCCTATGTTTTGAAGGATCCGAGAGAGGCGTTTTTGAACTACAGGGATATTGATGTTGGGACGAATGCGAATGGAGGATTAGGGTTTGCGAATGATTTCTTCAAGGGGAATGTGGCGAGGCTGTTGAAGGTTAAGGCTGAGGTTGATCCGAATAATTTTTTTAGGTACGAACAAAGCATTCCTCTCTATAAATGAAGAATCTCAGTGTAACCACTCTAAACTTTTCTATGTTTTTGTGTACGTATCGAATAAATTATATATCACAATAAAGTGTTACCTTCTTAAGTATAATTATTAAACTCGTTCGATCTTGATGTACTACTCCATCCGTAACGAAATAATTGGCTTTTTAGGCCATTTTTCTTATAATAAATCAATTGTTCATTTTAGTGCATCTTTTTCATTTTTACACTAAGATTAAATGCATTGTATAGGTAAATGGTAAAGAGTTATTAAATGTTAAATTTTTTAAACTTCTAATTAAGTTTAATGCAATGGAAAAGACATTCCCTTTTCCCCTTGGGATACAAAGATTGGCTAATTGCAGCCACAAAATGACTAAAAGATTCATTATAGTGTTTGGTGTAGAGAGATAATAAGTGTATCTAATGTTACATTTCTCTCACTCTTTCTAATTTTAGATCTTTGAAAACCGTGAAAACGGTGAAAGGCCAATTATTTCGTTACAGATGGAGTACTAACTGTTGCATTTAAAGTATTAATTATCGTATGCACTTTTCACATTTTATTTCAACTTTTGAAGAAATCGCACATTAAACTATATAATTAATTATAATTGAAAAAAGAAGGTTCATAGCCTAATATTAAACAATAGCGATGTACCACAAAGTGAAAATTTAAGAATGGATTTTCTTTGGATTGGATGGGCCGATGGGGTTTATAATAATGAATTTCAATATAATAATTAAGAAGTTTCGTTATCTTTAAGTAGACCACTCTTGATCATGTAGGAGGAACATAAGATTTCCTCCTCGAATTTAACTCTGGGTCGGGTTATTGCGAACATTTTACTTTGACCCAAACTTTAAAAAAAAAAAAAAGTTAGGTTATTGAAATGACATTTTTATCGTCAATGAGATAGCTCCATCACCGACTCTCAGTGTCGGCAACATTGATCTTGCCTCCGGATATAGTGTCAGTAAGGATTCCACCATAACTGACTCCCGATATCGAGAAGGATCTACCTTCACCGACACCGACACCAGGAGTTGACAAGTCTTGTCACCAGCGTGTTTGTAGGATTCCCTTTGACACCGAAATACAGTGTCGAAAAAGTGTTCTTTGACATTGACATACAATGTCCATAAAATAGGTCCCTTTTGCCTTATAAATATGAGGGACTCACCGCAACCTTCACACACTTTTTCTCCCAAAAACCATTCCTTAAGAAATCGAAGTCGGTAGCGCCATCGAGAGGTTCTGAAAATGCCGAATTGGAAATTACCGTGTGTTTTGTGGATCCTAGATGGTTATAACGACGATGACGATGGCGAGAGGAGAAGATCGGACCTGCGTGCTCAAGCAATTGCCGTCAAAAATTTCTATTTGTGGGAAATTTAATTGTTGAATTTTGTTGATTGAAATTGTTAGAACCCGAAGGTTGGATGGAGGAAGGTCATGGCTTCAATGGAGGTTTGTGAGAGATTGAGAAAGAGAGAAGAGAGATTAGAGAGAGATCGAGAGGTGGAAGACGGTAGGAACTGTAATTCATTCATCGATAGATGGAGAGATTACAACCTATTGGTATTTATACCAAAATACCATACTTTCTAATATTTACAATACTAATCCCATATATCCAATTCCTAACAGAAATTTAGGTTGAAAATTGATAATTTGTAGTTGAAGATCGAAATTATGGATTCGAAATGTTGAGGTTGAAATTCCTTGAATGAAATTTATGTTTAAATTAGAGATTTTGTAATTGAAGATGGATATTAGGGATTAGAAATGTCACGGTTGAAATTTCTTGAAAGAAATTTATGTTGAAATTATAGATTATAAGTTGAAGATAAAATTGGGAATTAGAAATGTCAAGGTTGAAATATCTTGAATGAAATTTGTATTGACATTAGAGATTTTGTAGTTGAAGATGGATATTAGGGATTATAAATATCTAAAACTTTATAATATTAAAACCAAAACATCTGAAAAACTACTTGTGTTGCAAAATGGAGCCTATATTTGAAGAAAAAATACAAATTTAGAATGGACACAAATTAAAATCACAGCATGATGATATGAGTGAATGTGTCCATATGAAACTAGAGCCCCAAAGTTTGGCCCTGTGAAGTGCAAGTGATCAAGCTTAGCTGGTTAAGGATGACATGTTGTGACCAATAGGTCACGAGGTCGAATCCCCCCTCCCCCATACTGTAATGGTCTAAGTGCCTACCTATGAACTAAAAAAAGGACACTTAGATTTTCTTTCAAGTTGTAACCTTCAAAGGTGCAGGTGCAGTGGTTCACGACCACGCCTCGCCACCCGAAAACATAGAATTTCATAGACTTGTTGTCATTCTCCAAGTTTGAAACCAAGACTTTGATTTGAGGCCTTATAGGCACACTACCAGTCTGATTCAGAAAGTGTTGTCAACCATAGCCTCCGTATGAATAAGAAGATTTTATTCATGAACATGAATCAACATGATCTTGATTTCGTATCGGTTGATCACAACATCTCTTTGTTTGTATGTCATACGAAGATGACCAAATGATATACGGAACCATCAATGTTCATCTTGAATCATATATAGATCGGTCCTATAGTTCCTCTCTAGCTGCTTCTGGCACGAAAAGGTCCATAATAGATGACAGAGAGACATTCAGGTAAGCAAATTAATGAATTTATTTCATCTAAATTTTAATACAGTAATAAACAATAATGTAATTTTTGTTTATGTGAATCAATCAGTTTATGATTCCCAAGTACTGTACTCATTTCTTACAATGCATACATGTGTACAACATAATCGCCCTTCGTAAACAAGATTTTCTTCTACATCTGGGAAGAACCTATCTAGATCAATATCAGACCAATCTTCCATTTATAATTGCTTATAGAATCAATAGTTTATGCAGCAATAAATCTAAAAAAATATGCAAATGGTATCTTACTAGTTAGTCATTTTGAGAGCTCTGGGTGCAATCTGGATCATTTTGAGATGGGCAAATAGACGCATACTGGCAAAAGGAGCATTAGTTGATACAGGAAAAATAACCATTCGTTGAGATGATTGAAAACAAATAAATGTACAAACAATATTTATGAAGAAAAACAACTCACATCAGCTGGAAAACCTGATTCCCTGGCGCTCTTTCTAATATCATCGCATAAAATGTAATGAGGATTCAAAGAAAAGAAATTGAAAAATCTTTGAGAGGGAAAGTTATCAGCGACCAAATTGTCCCAGAGATACTTGTAGAACATTACTTGAAGCCTGCAAAATGAGTTGATGATTAAGCTTCGTGAATGAGGAAAATCTGCACATGTATCTAACTGAACAATCCTAAGAGAATGCTATTCTAATCCAAGTTCAGTGTCTCCTTTTTCAAACAATATTAACCTTCCATTTCTCTGTTGTGGCCCTCCAGGTAGTTGTGCACGGACACGAGTTTTTCAAACAATATTAACCTTCCAGGTAGTTGCAACCCGTAGGGTCCCCCTGCATTGTCTCCTCCATTCCCCGCTCGACCATCGTCATCATCAATGACGATGTACTCTAGCTGTCCTTCATCGCGCGGGGGGGGGGGGGGGGTTCTGAGATGCCCGGGCCGATGGGTCCATTGATGGGGCGACACAGTACTCACCGGTGGCCACGGTGCCACCGTAAACTTGGTCAAACAAGTCCTCCAACTTAGGAGGGATCCCCTTCTTTCAGAACGTCCTGAAGTTATGGTCCACCTGCTCAATGGAAAATCAAGGCATGTATGTGGGACTTCCAAATATAAGGTGTGCACATTGAAGATGAGACAAATACAAAACGAGGACGTACCGCAATTTTCTTCTCCCACTATTCGTCAGACGGCTTGATGGTTCCTCTAAAGGGATCCCAATCCAACCCCGTCTCATCCTTCTTCAGGTGTTTCCAAGAGTTGAAATAAACTTTCATCTTAAGAGTGTTGGTGTTGCACTTCTTCCCCGTCAATTCCTCAAACTGAGCTGTAAGGGGAGCCCAAAGGAAGGCATGCTCCCTTCCATTTTTTTGCTAGTATGCTAGCATACTCACATCAGCTTCATCGTCAGGTCGTATGACCAGTAGAAGGCGGCTGGAACGGGGACCTTGTCTTCACCACTGGTAGGTGGCTTAGCTTTTCCCCTTCGATTACTCGTCACCTTTCCCTTACCATTGGCATTGCTAACGGCCGTGGAATCCATGCCAATCTGGAATGGGTGGATGGCGAGGAATGCAAAGGCCCGAAGGATGGCGATGCACAACAACAATCGAATGTCGACGCCAATTAATAGTAAATTCAACTTCAACCGGAACGAAAACATCCTAAAACAAGCAAATTCATGAATCAGAACACAAGTAATTAAACCCATCTCACACCGGATTATGCACCTTTCCAAACCTATCAAACCTATTT
The DNA here is from genome assembly GCA_963922045.1 of Persicaria maculosa. Lineage (NCBI taxonomy): Eukaryota > Viridiplantae > Streptophyta > Magnoliopsida > Caryophyllales > Polygonaceae > Persicaria > Persicaria maculosa. The sequence continues at coordinate 4,943,753 of OY998251.1, forward strand.
GCTCTTGCAAGTCAAGTACAAACTCAATTCATGAAGTGGTTTGCGTTTCAATTGCCCTTCCAGACTTGTTAAACCCTCAATTCCCGCCCTCAACCGCCATATATGCATTCAATCGAATCTATGACTGACGCCCCCAAATACAACTAAATCCCCCATTCAATTAACACATATTTCCCCAATTGCATAGACGATCTAACCCTAACAATTCGGCCTTATTTCAATTCGAGGTCCTTGTTGTTGCAGGAGGATGGTCAAGTATGAAATAAATATGGAATATAGATCAAACTGACTTCCGTGTCTCAGTAAATGAATACAAGACTTCCTCCCGTTATAGTAAGAGAAAATCAGGATCGAATCCACGAGGAAGCACGTCAGTAGTTCTCAGGTAGCTGTAAATTCTCACAGGCAAAGCAGCAGAAAGACAGAAACACAGAAAAGAAACAGAAATAAAAGCAGAAAGTAACAAACAAAAGCAAAGAACTAAACTAAGACGGAAATAGAAAGAAAGAAAGTAAAGCAAACAGGAAGTAACTCGAGGACACAGAGGCTACTCGACTTCGACTAGCTGTCCTCTAGGTCGACTAAGGTGGTCGACAGCAGAAACTCAAAAACAGAAAACAAACAACTCGACTAAGACCACTTCCTACTCGAGATCGACTAGATGCAACTCGATCTCGACGAGCTTCTCCTCTATCTCGACAAAGAATACAGAAAACTTAAAATTGCAGAATTAAAGACAAACGCAGATTTTCGACAGAAATAAACTTCAATATATTAAAAGACTTCCAAAGCCAGGGTTTCAACACCACAACGATAACCATGCAAAGTAACACATAAAGGCACAAAAGATCATGCTTTCCATCAAATAACTTTCGTCATTAACAAATAGGCATATAGAGGCTTTCGCATAAACCCTAATTGTTACTAACCCTTTTTCACATAATTAATCCAAGTTGCATTAAGATCACTTTCGTTTCAATAACACAAACAAGGATCACCTTCAACTCTCGCAAAAGAATCATGCTTATAGGGATAGAAGATGAATTGCATAACAAAATCTGACCTTTATCGCGTTATCTCACATGGCCACCGTCGGGCTCACCCCAGCCCCAGAAGTGGGCGGACTACTCACGCCTCATCGCAATGACGGACATTGATTGATGAAAAGAAACTTGCATTAAACTATATTCAAAAGCATTTACAATCCTGGCAATCAACTTTCGCAGAAAGCCAAAACCTTAAAAACCTTAGAACTCCTAAACTTCTCTGTGTAACTAACTAATTGTCTGTGGCTTGGAATGAATAAAACTGAGCCCCCTAGGGCCTTATTTATAGGCTTCATTCCCTAGCTATTCTAGGAAAGAAGATATCTATCTCTATCTAAAATTATATCTAAAACTTGAAAGGATAAATAAATTGTTTTATGGAAATAAATCTAAAAGGAAAAGATAAAACTAAATAGGTAAGTCTTCATGTCTTGATAGATCTTGTCTCCTTGATGATAGAACTTGATGGAATCGGATAGAACTTCGGCCAAATCGACTCCTTCACGCCCAAGGAATCTCAATTCTACTCGGACAGGTCTCGTCGAGAAGTTTCTGGAAACGGCTCTACTCGACCTCGACCACAGCTCATCGACCTCGAGTAGGGTGGTTCGTCGACTGGACTTCCTCGGCTAGATCTACTCGATGTGCTCGGACTTGGCTCACTGGGCTCTCGTCGATCTCGACAAAACCTTCGTCGACCTCGAGTAGACTGGCTTGCCGACTAGGTCTTCTCGAGTTGCTCTACTCGATGGACTTCGGATCTGGACTCAGGCGCTCGTCGACCTCGACAAAGGGTCCTCGAGATCGACTAGAGCGGCTTCCTTCCTTTCCGCTTCCGCGAGTTGCCTCTTCCGCTGGCAGCGAGTTTTTCCGCGGCAGCGAGCGGTCCGCTGCAGCGAGTCCAGTCGCTGGCAGCGAGTGCTGCCTGGTCGTCCTCGGCTCCGTCCTCGGCTTCTCTCCTTGTCGACTCCGGGTGTGGCGTCTGGGCTTCGTCGATCTCGACTAGGGCTTGTCGAGATCGAGTAGACTTCCGGAGCTCGGGTTGGTCTGGCTCTCGATCAGGCTTTGTTGACAAGGCTGTGCTCGGACATGCTCGTCTATGTCGAGTAGGGCCCACTCGAGATCGAGTAGCCTTGACTTTCAGCTTGGTTCCGCTGCTTTGACCTTGGACTTCTGTAGTGGTTTTCCGAGCTTTTCCGACCTTCTGTATAATTGCTGTAATATGCCTCGATTTCTGCGAATTAAACAGAAACTGGTGTAGATTCCATAATTTGGCAAGTAAACATAAACTACATAGGTTCTGTACTGTTCTAAACCCAAATGAATGCAATGTATACAGAAATCGATATAAAAGTTACTGTAAAACATGGCAGATTTAGCTCACAACAGTCCTAAGGTGGGAGATGAGGACAACTTACATGTTCGACGACCAGTAGACGGCGGAGGCGTCGGGTACCGTCGCAGCGAGCTGGCTTTCCGGCGAGGGTGTTCGGGTGCAGTCGCTCAAAACTGTGGGAGGCTTTGCCCTCTTGAGGGAGGAGGCAGAGCTTGATTTTGAACAACACCAATAATGTCGACAAGAATGAGTTTCACATTCAAGAGGGGTATGAATATGGGGGCAATTTTGTCTTTTCATGTGCATTAGTGGGGGTAATTCGGTCTTTGTCCGTCACTCCATCCACCAAAAAATCAAAATACAACCAAAAACAAAACCCAAAAATTTGGGTGTTGAGTTTCCATCTCTTCCATCCTAAAAATCCATCCTCATCCCCTAAAATCCTACAAATCCACTAAAATCCATCTCGTTCCCAAACACACCCTAATTAAGATTATTGCTTTTGATTATTCGTGGTCCAACATTATTCAAAGATTTATCGGAAATTTCGCGAGGTACCCCAGAGGTATTGCAATTTTCGCGAGGTATACAACTCTTTTGCATATTTCGTGTGGTGCCCTTCTAGTTTTGATTGTTTTCGCCTCGTGCCCTTCCCTTGTTAAATTTAACAGACTAGTGATGCTCCGTTAGTTTTGTAATTAAAAAAAATAAAAAAAAAACGGAGAACAGAAGAAGAACATAGAAGTGAAGCGAAGAGAAGGCAGCGATAGCTCATGCGAGAGAGAGATAGCACGAAGGTTGCCAAGCCAGGTCGGAGCTGTTCCTCGAAGAAGAACGACACTACTGCTGCTCGAAGGAGAACGACGTTGCCAAGCCAGGAGGTAAGTTATTCCTTCTCAATTTCGGCTTTAGAGAAGAACAAGAAGCAAACAGACCCTCATTCAATCGAAAAACAAGAAGCAAACACAAAGCCTTAGTTTCATAAACAAACACACCATCAGTTTCATAAACAAAAGAAAATGCAGTCATCACTCTCACTTTCAATTCCAATTGCACACGGAAACAAGACGCAAAGAAACTTTAAATTGAAAAACAAGGCAAGTAATTTGATATCTAAGAACCATCCATTATATCTAGTTTCTCATTCAATCGATTCGGGGCTTTGCCCATTTGATGTGTTTCCCAAAAATCATAAAATGATTGAAAAACAAAGACTCATTCAATCAAATCCATCCAAGTGAATTAGATTGGGGAAGATTTGTGGACGGTGAATCAGATTGGGAATGATTTGTGGAGGATTCGGCACCAATATACTCACCTGCCTCACCCTTAACCCCCGAATTCCCAAACCCTATATTGTGGTTCATATACTCACCTGGCTTGGCGACGTCGTTCTCCTTCAAGCAGCAGTAGTGTCGTTCTTCTTCGAGCGACAGATCCGACCTGGCTTGGCAACCTTCGTGCTATGTCTCTCTCGTGTGAGCTATCGCTGCCTTCTCTTCTCTTCGCTTCGCTTCTGTGTTCTTCTTCTGTTCTCCGTTTTTTTATTTTTTTTATTGCAAAACTAACGGAGCATCACTAGTCTGTTATATTTAATAAGGGAAGGGCACGAGGTGAAAACAATCAAAACTACAAGGGCACCACACGAAATATGCAAAAGAGTTGTATATCTCGCGAAAATTGCAATACCCTAGGGGCACCTCGCGAAATTTTTGAAGATTTATTAACAGTTGATGGATATATATGTAATACATTTTAAGAAGCTGCACAAAAGCATGGGCTATTATAAGATCATGATTATGTAGAATCGTGCTTGAATGATAAACCCTCATGCTCTTTGGAAAAGTATTTCACATTTCTTTCAGAAGATTTCAAACAACAATATAAATGGTGTTCAAATTTGGTTTTGCTATTCGTCGTCCCTCGGGCGACAAATAAGGTCCTAATATAGAAATTGGTTTAATACGTAAAAATTAAACAAAAATTCTACACAATTACATACAGACTCTCCACCAAATCTGTAATAACCAAATAATCAAAAAAATTCCTTTCAACTTTTTTAGCAGATTATCCATTTCTCTTTCCCTTCTTTTCAATCAAAAAACAAACCTTGTGGTTTTTGTAGTAAGCAGGGTCATTACATCAACACATGTCCTAGTAAAGAAAATTTTGACGTCTCCAACACTTCATTAGTGTTAACGAGAATGTCTGCAAGTGAGTTGCGTATAAATCCATTTTTTTCTATAAAATATTAGGTAGGTATTGATAGTTTACAAATTTCTCATATGTATCATTTACATTAAGAAAATACATTTATTTATACTTTCTATGAAGATTATCATGTTTAATTAATTTTCTAGCACAATTTCTCATTTTTGCTCTTTGCTGAGAAGTGGTCCTCAAGCCATCTTCTCACTCCTTTGTCTTCTAGTGAGGTAAGGGATAGTTGTCCCATGTGCAAGGCCCATGTTTCCTACCTTGCACACTATATAAGACCTTGTTTTACTCCCTCAAATGTAGGGTTTTGGGGATTGCAGCCGCCTATCATGAAGGCATAAATGCCATTTTCGTCCTCTTACAGTTGTTGTCACCGATGGCCTATTTTTGCTGATTTATCACTGTTTGTCTTCTTATTTGGTCATGATCTGCTAATCTAAGTAGTATTTCTTGGTGCCAAGAGCAAACTTGGCTTTATAAATGGTACCTGTGTCAAGCCTGCAGTGGGACATGTTGATTTGGAAAGATGGATCAGGGCAGATTATATGGTGAGATGTTGGCTCTTGAACTCTATGAGTAAGATTGTTGCTGAAGGATTCATGTTCATGGATTCCTCTAAGGGATTATGGGATGAAATAGTTGAAAGGTTTGGGCAGTCTAATGCGCCTTTGATTTTTCAGATTAAGAAGAAGCTTGGTAATATTGTGCAGGGCAATATGTGTGTTGCAGATCTCTATAATGTGTTTAAGAGATATTGGGATGAATTCCAGGTTCTAGAGTGTATTCCTGAATGTTTGTATGGTGCATTGGTGAACTGCACATGTGATCTAAAAAAGAAGTTTATTGAGATTGAATCTCGTAACAGACTCGTGCAGTTTCTAGTTAGTTTGAATGAGAATTATGATGCTGCTAGAAATTCTATAGTTGCTACAGATCCCTTGCCTAGTATTAACAAGACATATTATATTCTTCAGCAAGTTGATAGAGGAAATGAAGCCTCTAATGGGACATCTGAGTCTCAAGGAATCAATATGGATCCTAGTGCCTTAGCAGTAAATAGAAATGGCAATTTTCAGTACAGAACCAGTGGTAATAGCAACAATCCTGGCTTTAACAGTCCTAGTTTCAACAATCCTGGCTTTAATAGCTCTGGCTCCAATAAGAAAGTGAAGGATTGGAGAGAGTTGAAGAGGATTAAGCAAAATTCAACTTGTTCTTATTGCAAGATGAAATGGCATATAGCTGAGCAGTGCTTTAGGTTACATGGGGTTCCTGACTGGTTCAAAGAACTGAAAGAGAAAGAAAGAAGTGGCAATGCTAACAGAGGGTCTGCAAATGTGGCAAGTTCAGTGGGCTCTCAGTCTCAAAACAGTCCTTTAGATGATGACATTGCTGAGGGGAACCTGGATGCAGCTATGGTGAATGTAGTGTATCAAGAAGTGCTCAGGAAAATGAAAGGGAAGAGTCACAATGAAAGTGGCATTGGCTCTTATGCCAACTTTGCAGGTATGATTTCTTTAAATATTGTAAATAGTGTTTTGAAAGAAAACACTTCTGTTGACTGGATTATAGACACAGGAGCAACTGATCACATGATAGCAGATTCTCATGTGCTTGGTCACAAGGAGAAAGTGGGTAAGCCTATCCACATAGGATTGCCTGATGGTTCTATTAAATCTGTATCTGAAATGGGCAAAATGCAGTTGACAGACTCTATGTTGCTAAGTGATGTATTACTTGTTCCTGACTTCAAACACAGATTGTTATCAGTGGGCAAAATTCTTGATGAAACTGATCTTGTAGCCATATTCACTAGATCTCATTGTTATTTCCAGGACCCTGGATCTAGGAAGATAGTTTTATCAGGGGTCAGGAAGGATGGTCTCTACAAGATATGCTCAGAGTTGTCAAGCACCAGTCCAAGTGATGATGGGTTGATGAGAAGTTGTAATAAAGCTAGTTTAAGCTTAAAAATAGCTCATGCTAGACTTGGTCATAGCTCCATTTCCAAGTTAAGACCGTTAAATTATTCAGTTCTTCTGGTTTGGATGAATTCCATTGTGAATCTTGTTCCTTGTCTAAACATCATAGGCTTCTTTTTCAAAGAAGCTTGAACAGGGCTAGCAAGCCTTTTGAATTAATCCATATGGATTTATGGGGTCCTTATAAATGTGTTACCTATAATGGGTTATCTTATTTCCTTATTGTGCTTGATGATTGTACTAGAGTCACTTGGACCTTCTTGCTCAAGAACAAAATGCAGGTGTATCAGGCAGTGAATGATTTTTTGATGTATGTTGGCAATCAGTTTGAGTACTCTGTGAAAAATGTAAGAATGGATAATGGCACTGAGTTTGTTCAGAGACAGTGTACTGAGTTGTTTTCTTCCAAAGGGATAATCCATCAGAAATCTATTCCTTACACTCCCCAACAGAATGGGAGGGTTAAAAGGAAACATAGACACTTAGTTGAGACAACAAGATGTCTAAGGATATATATGCTGGTTTGCCATTGAGGTTTTGGGGTGAGTGTCTACTAGCTACCACTCATCTCATCAATAAAATGCCTACAAAGGTTCTAAATTGGAAAACACCTCATGAGAAATTATTTGACAAACCTGCACATTATGATGATCATAGAGTTATTAGGAGCCTATGCTATGCTCCAATGCCTCTTAGCAGTAAAGATAAGATGAAACCAAGAGCTAGAAAACGTGTATTGCTTGGGTATCCTTTTGGGCAAAAAGGATACAAGCTATGGGATCTGGATTCCAGAAGTGTATTTGTGATCAGAGATGTGGAGTTCAGAGAGGATGTGTTCCCATTCAGAGATAAGGTGGAGAGTCCCATAGAAGTATCTTGTGAAGGAAGAGTGATGCTGCCCCTGGTGAATCCAGCACTTGATAGTGACCATGAATTGCATCATTTATCTGATATCTCTGGATCATTTTCTCCCCCACCACATGATCCTATAGAAAGTGCTCATGGTCAATCTTCTCTTCCATCACAAGTAGCAGACTCCTTGAGTTCTAGTGGAAGTATTGGGCAAATGTCTGCTGAGATATTATAGGATATTAATGTTTTTCCACCTTTGAGAAAGGTCTACTCGTGATCATGTTGCTCCCAGGAGGCTACAAGACTATGTTTGTAGAAATGACAGACAAAGAGATTCTATGTCTCAGTCCTTTCTTGCTCAATGTTTGGGAGATGAAATCGGTACTGCTGCAGAAGTATTGAAGTCTTTTGTTTATATGGTTGCTGAGCAAGAGCCTTATACATATAAACAAGCATCACAACATCCTAAATGGATGGATGCTATGAATACAGAAATTAAAGCCTTGGAAAGCAATGAGACTTGGGAATTGACACAGTTGCCTGCTGGTCATAAGTCAATTGGAAGCAAATGGGTTTATAAGATCAAGTATAGACCTGATGGAAGTATAGAAAGGTACAAAGCCAGATTGGTGGCTAAAGGTTATAATCAGATCAAAGGGAAGGACTACAAGCACACCTTCTCTCCAGTTGCCAAGTTCTCCACTGTGAGGATACTTATTGCTGTTGCCACCATGAGAGACTGGAATTTGTACCAACTTGATGTAAATAATGCTTTCCTTCATGGAAAATTGGAGGAAGAAGTTTACATGGATCCTCCTGAAGGATACAGTGTAAGGGTTCCTGGTCAAGTATGCAAATTGAGAAAGTCCATCTATGGACTAAAACAGGCTTCAAGGCAGTGGAATACAAAATTATGCAGGTTCTTATTGAGTTTGGGATATATATATATATATAGACAGTCATGTGAAGATTATTCTTTGTTTGTTAAACATGTGCCAACTGGGATTGTGGTGGCACTGGTTTATGTGGATGACCTTTTGATCACAAGTGATGATGAGCTTGTGATAAGACAGACTAAGGAGGCTTTACATAAAGCCTTCACTATCAAAGACCTTGGCAGGGCCAGATACTTCCTTGGTCTTGAGATTTTACATGACAAGGCTAGTGTAAAGGCCCGGATTTTCAAACCTTGACTTTCAGAAAAAAATAAATTTAAGTCGGGTATTTTAAGAAAAAAATCGTCCTCGAGCACAAGTTAACTTTAAAGTGGTTCCGGCATCGTTTGAAATATTAAATTTTGACGGATTTTAATTCCGCCTTTAAGCTTCGAAATTGAGAAAATTAAATTGATTTTGGTCATTAGTAATTGAGTTGTAAATTGTGATTGTAATTTTAATTCATTTAATTAAAGTCGAGATTAACGGATTTTGATATTTGAATTTTGGGATCATTTCCATTCTATTTCTTTTCCTTTTCTTTACCCCTCTCTCGTACAGATGGCTCAACTGGCTTGAGCAGATCCCCACCACTCCTTTGCCTGCCATTGTATAGCTGCCCCTTTTTGTCCCCTTGTGCAGTTTCCCTTATAACCTCCAGTTTGACCTCACACTCTTGTCCAAGCATCCCACCAAGAAACCCACATACAAAACCCACAAAACTCTCTCTGCACAGTGCCAGAAAACCAGCAGAGGAAACCATTCTCCCCTACCGTCCTCAACCTTTGTAGAAAACCAACCTCCATCGCCATTGCCGAGTAGTCACTCCTCATCACACCTCCTTCGTTCTGGGCTACGACCGCGGTGACACCACTTGCCCTCCATTTCAGCCGCCGAGCCCCATCTCCATCCGAGCACATTAGAACCGAGGGCCTGCAGATCCTCTTCCATCCGACGACCGAAGAAGAAGAAGGAGAAGCCCTATCGGAGTCGCGACACCGACCACCGAGTCAAAATCGCGAGTCCTTCCCCTGTTCCGCTCAGGCAAGGTCGATCCCGTCTCTTTCTTTCGTTCTGATCCCTTTCACCCTTAAAGGTGCTCCTTTACACCTTCCTCCTTCCTCCCAGGCCGGTCGAAGCTGATTCCCCACCGTCGGAGCCCAGATCCGCCTCGGAGCATCCCCGGAGTCGGATTTCTCGAAGTTCCGGTGAGCCTTCCTTCCTCTCTCCTCTCTTTCCGCGTTTGAATTTGATTGTGTGGGTCTTGGTCGGGGTTGCGTGTCGGTTCGTCGGGCAAAGGTTGAGACGGAAAAGTGGCCGCCGACGAGAGCCCCTCCTCTTCCTCCCTTCGTCCGAATTCCACCAGAAGCGGGGTTGAAGAAGGAGCAGTCCGGTCCTTCCTTTTCTTTCTTTCCCTGGTCCGGTTCGGGTATTTAAAAAAGGGAGTCCGGTTCGGTTCTCTTCCAAAATCAGATTATAAAGAAAGGTGGAAAAGTGGGCCTATTTTGCTGGGCCAAATTTCTGGGTTCTTCTTCCTTCAGTTTCCGGGCTGGGCTTGGATCCGGTTTGGGTTTTCTTGGATGGGTTGTTGTATGCTAATGTTGTGTTATATTGTTATGTTAGTTGTTTTATAAACTTTAGTCTAAATGTAAGATTGTCCATGTTAAGTTGTTATATATAAGGTATTTTATATATATAACTCTGATTTTTGGAATAAATATAGATTTTCTGAAATTATTATTATATATTATGAAATTATTTTAAAGTGATTTATTGAGGTTAATTGATAAAGTAATTTATTGATATGTTTTATAAATGGGGATTATAAGGATGGACTTCTTTTAATGTTTATTTTAGATAAACCTTGTTGCTAAATTATTTAGAAAAGGCTTTAAGTCGTCAGAAAATGATTCTTAAATGATTTGACGTGTTGAAACCAAAATGCCGGAATTATTTCTATAATATGATTTGAGAAATTGTTTTAAAAATGTGTTGACTTAACCTGAGATTTAAGAGTTTGGAAAACTTTGGAAAATGAGTTTTGAAATATTATTTTTATACTCAATATTAAAGAAGGGATTTGACGGGACTTGAACTATTTCATCTTGAGCTTGAAATTATGTTAAAAGTGTCATTTCAAATGTCGGGATTTTGTTTTGGCTTGATGATGTTGGTGTTGAGAAGGAAATTAGAAGAATGATTTTGGTTGATGTTGATCATATCGAAAAGGTTTTGGAAAATGGTTTTACCATCGATTGGTTTTGAAGATGTTGAGCACTTGGGTTTCGTGTGTATGAATGTTGGTTCGGTAGCTTATGGAAATGTCTTGGTGATAGGTGTGTATTGCTTTTGGATTGCTTTGGACTTGCATTTGGGCCCTTACTTGTATTATCCTGCTGTTCTGCATTTTCAGGTAAGTTCCTTAGGGGGCTTACTCAGGTTGGACATTCATGCCTGTTGTTTCATTTTATGTTAGGTGTTGCATATGCATAAAAGCATGCCATGTAGTATCATGTTTAGGTTGCACTAATTGATTGAGCATCTGCTTACTTTATGCGTTTGAAACAGAACGGCCGTTATCTGTGATAGTCCTAGAGTCTTTGCTAGGGTCATAGGGTAGCCCAGCCTCATCGGGTACCCTGAGTCAATCGAGTCATGAACTTCCTTATATTATGATATGCTTGCGGGCTTTATTGTGGAGTAGGTTAGGCATGCGTGCCGCCCGATTATGATGGAATGCATTCACGAGCTGGCCAGTCTCCGCCCTATCGGAAGGGGGTGGAGGTAGGAGAGGGATATTCCACTTGGCATTGTCTTGGGCCCTTTACAGTATTTCTGCACATTATTATACCTAGGGGCATGCTAGTGTGTTTGACTTTCGTACTGCATTAGAGCATCTTTATTAGGTATAGCACATACTATGTGGCCTCAGCGAGGACTGCCGGTCCCGCATGAGTGGCTCGATCTGACTCCTTTCCCCGTTCTTTTTTTTAAGGTGTTTTCTGCAGATTTTGAGTGCTCGATGTCTATATGACGGGGTTCCCTTTTGACGAATCGAAGAATCTGGCTAATATCCTAACTTAGTAAAATGGTAATTACCCACTCAAGATTTGGTTTTAACCGGCTCCGCCGTGGCACTTGTATCTTTACTTGCTTCCGCTTTACTTTTTGTTTGAAATGGATTCCGCGACATAGCCTTAGGACAGGTTAAGGGTACCCAACGGCCCTTCGAGGTTTTTAGGGTTTGAAATCCCTCTTTATACTAATCTTAAAAATGAGTTGAAACCTCGACCCGTACCTGGATTGCAAGATCCGAACAAGGGATTTCATCCCTTGAAACGTAACCCGGAAATCATAATTCCGGGCCGTTACAGCTGGGACCTTGCTTCATCAGAGAAAGTATATACTTGATATTCTTGAAGATTGCCAAATGACTGATTGTAAGCCTGCAGTTTTTCCTTTACCAAGAGGATTAAAGTTATCTGTTGATGATGGTCAGGTGATGCATGATCTAGAGAAATATAGAAGGCTCATAGGCCGATTGCTATTCTTAAATTTGTCTAGACCTGATATATCATATATATGTTGTGCAACATCTTAGTCAATTCATCGTTGAGCCAAGGCAACCACATTTTCATGCAGTAGTTCATGTGGTCAGATATTTAAAAGGCACAGTGTCCACTGGTTTACATTATCCCATGACTGCTTCTATGCATCTCAGTGCCTTTTGTGATGCTGATTGGGGCTCTTGTCAGTTTAGTGCAAAATCACTTACAAGTTATTGTGTCTTCTTTGGAGGATCATTAGTGTCTTGGAAGACTAAGAAACAAGTTACAGTTTCTAAATCTTCTGCTGAAGCTAGCAGTGTTGGATAGCATGTCCACCACTGCTAGTGAGATAGTTTGGGTTGAAGGCATTTTGCAAAGGATGAAGATCAGTGTGTCATTGCATATTCCCTTATTATGTGATAGTAAATATGCTATCCATATAGCAGAAAATCTAGTGTTTCATGAGAGAACCAAACACTTGAAGATAGACTGCCATTACATTCGTGAGAAGCTGCAAGAGGGTTTCATTCTTCCTCAACATGTCAGAACAGGGGTTCAACTTGTAGATGTGCTCACTAAACCTCTTGGAGAGAGGCAACACCATTTTCTTTCTTCCAAGTTGGGTCTTGTTGGTCTCCCACCAAGTCCAACTTGAGAAGGGGATATGAAGATTATCATATTTAATTAATTTTCTAGCACAATTTCTCATTTTTTCTCTTTGCTGAGAAGTGGTCCTCAAGCCATGTTCTCACTCCTTTGTCTACTAGTGAGGTAAGGGATAGCTGTCCCATGTGCCTTGCAAATGTTCCCTACCTTGCACACTATATAAGACCTTATTTTACTCCCTCAAATGTAGGGTTTTGGGGATTGCAGTCGCCTATCATGAAGGCATAAATGTTATTTTCGTCCTCTTACAGTTGCTGTCACTGATGGCCTATTTTTGCTGATTTATCATTGTTTGTCTTCTTATTTGGTCATGCATGATCTGCTAATCTAAGTAGTATTTCTTCATACTTCCTATATATCCCACTTTTTTTTTTATACATGATAACCTTACATTAAAGCATTTATTTTATACGGACGGGTAAGCTAATAAAAATGGAAGGTTAGAAAGAGTAAGATGATAAAAGTTTGATTTTCACACTTGTATTGATCAAATAACTAGAAGATATTTTTCTTTATTTCAAAAAATTGAGCAAAATTATTCAGATTTATTTAAAAAAATTGAAAGGAATTTTTTTGATTGAGCCATATTTGGTTATTTAAAGATATGGTGAATATTTGATATATAATTGGGTAGAATGATTTTTAATTTTTATTGAAATAATTTCTATATTAGAACCTTATTTGTCATCCGGGGGTGATGAATAGCAAAACCCATTTTATAATTCACATATAGACAAGCTGAAATAATGCATTTAGAAAGTACGGGAAGATCGATCAATGAAAGATTATAGACTTGATGATATCTTACTAATTAAAAATGATATATTTAAAATAACAAGAGATATAATTAAGTGATGCGTTAAATGTTCTTATTCCTTCAATCTATATTAATGTTTCAAAAATGCTAAATAATGATCAACACATCGGTTATAAATGTATTATGAAACATAGTTAATTAACACTGGTTATTTTGAATAATTCATTTTAAATTAAAATCAGTTTCAAAATTAACAACGGTTATTGTAAATAACCGGTATCTGAGAAAATTAATACTCCCTCCGGAATTAATAAGACGTATTAAATTGTGAAAAAAAAATAATTAAAATAAATAAGATTTGAACTCATAAAACTACGTACACAAAAGTCAAACATCATTTATTTCCGATCAGATGGAGTATCTATATCTATATCTATATATATATATATATATATATATATATAACATAAAAAGTTGTGTTCAAGAGCCATTTATTGCTACTATTAAATACATGAAAAATTTACACTATTTTTGTTTTCTTATTCAACTTGAATCAACTTGCTTTAATTAGCTCAATGGTTATAGGTGTCGGGGATTACCTCTTGGTTGAAGGTTCAAACCTTGATAGCTACATCTTTTATTATTTTTTTGGTCATTAAATTTATATATGTAATATATAATATAATATATAATGTTCGTTTTTTTTTATCAATTTAATAAATTAAATAAATTGTCGATTCAATTTGATCATTAATATATCGAATTATCGATGATATAATTTCTTATATCCCCACACATATAGTTTAGTTTTTGGGTATATCGAATTATCGAATTATCGATGAAATACCCCGGATAATTTTTGGGTATTTCTATTTTAAGTTAAGTAAATGGATATATAGATAAAATTTTGAAATGAAAGAATTTATTTGTTTATATATATATATATATATATATATATATATATATATATATATATATATATATATATATGTCAAACTTAATTAATTTTTTTCTTCCTACATTCAATTAATTTGCACATATTTTATAACCGTAATTGACCTCTTTTTTTTAATGCAATGAATTATAATTAGTTTTTCAGTTTTGTATATTTTTAGGTGATCTCTTTATCTACCCGTATCACTTATAAATTGCTTATTCTTTTTTTTTTTATCGATGTGAAGTGTCATGTGAAACTTAAATAATTTTGTAACCGTTATCTTCATTTAGTGAATTTTTGTAACCTTTCGATTTTGTAACCGTCCGATTAATTTAATCAATTGTCTAATGAGATTCATTATTTTAATGATGTCAAACTCCAATCACCCTTTAAATTTGACTCACACATCAATGGAGCTTCATCTTCAAAAATGTTCATCTTTCACAATATAGGTTCGGGTGGGAGTGCTCATTTCTAGAAATTGTTTTTCTTTCCCTCCAACTCTTCCATTGTTGTAATAAATATTGATTATGTGCATTGAGCTAAATGATTGATTATCTATTAATCTATTTTTTTTCCCTGGATTTTATTTTCATTCCTATATTTTTCCCGTTTTTCTAAGGTAATTGACTATATTTTTACAAGTTTTGTTGTTAGATTTTGACACCAAGTTCACAAGATGAATCATACGAAGACAAAGTCACAAAGAAGATCCCAACAAAAACAAGGTACGCATTTCCTATTTCAAAACAGTTATTATATATATATTTTAGTATAATTTGCTGGTTTTAATTATTTATTTAATGGAATATTTTTACAACAATTTTTAAGGTTTTTTTTATAATTGATTATAATTTAAATCTTTACCTTATAAATCTTTATTTAAAATTATATATACACTTAGGCCATATCCTATAAAATATTTTAATCTTTTTCAAAATAACCCAGGCCAATATATTTGGCATGGGTTGATTAGGAGGAACAAAAATATGTGCCACACTCTCCTTATTTGCAAAAGGGGAGCACGTCACGTAAGATTAAAAACTCATGCTTTAGTATATGTAGTAAGTATTGATAGATTGATATCTTTATCCATAATAATAATAATAATAATAATAATAATAATAATAATAATAATAATAATAATAATAATAATAATAATAATAATAATAGAAAAGTTGTATTGAACTCACCATAAAATCCATATATCATTACTTCTAATATTATATCAATTTAAATTTCAAAATTATAAATTTTTGAATTAAAAAAATAGTGTCTATCTTTTCATCTTCAAAAATTTATATATTTATTAATTTAGATTTATTTTTTGTATCAAATTGAATGTCTTCAATTCAAAGAAATAAAATGACTCTTTTTTTTTCATATTAATTTTAAGTGATTCAATGCTAACCTCCTTGGATTCCAAGTAGTAATCTTCACCTCATAAATCTCATAACCTCATAAATATATACCTAATAAATCTCCTATTTATGTTATTCGTTTTTTTTAAATAATTAATTATACACGAAATTGGATATTTCTTTTTACTTTAGAAATATTTTTTATATGATGTTTGTTATTGTTATTATAGAGAAATAATATTCATGAAAAATATGAGAATGAGAAGAAGTTTCATAGAGAAAGAAAGATCATCAACGTACCTAGAAGCAAAAGGTATACAAAGTAATACTCCGTATTTTACATTAATATACACAAAATTTTATTTATTTTTAATTATTTGGAAAGATAATGCTCTTTTTATATTATGTTTGTTAATGTTATTGTAGAGAAGTAAAATTGATAGAATATTATTAGTTTTTTAAAATATCTTCCTAAAAATAATAAGAATTAAATAAAACAGAGAAAATACTTGCAATAAAAGATTCGCCATATAAGAAATTTCTCGATTGAGGCAAATTGATATGCTTAATTACATTATAGGTTCAAGAGAATGCATATATCTAAATATTTACCAATATATTGTAACTTATGCTAATTAGAAATGAGTAATTAAAAAATTATGCTTAAATTTGCTAGATAAGCTATTGATATATCATTACCTTATTATAGAATATATGTCATTGGTAATTTTTTGTTTTATTCATCAAGTATAATACCAGTCATGTAATTCATATAAAATTATGTCCCGGGCGTAGCACGGGTCTGCCACCCTAGTTGGTTACATAAAAAGACGTATTAATCAAGTTAATACCTCCGTTGTTAATACCGACTCAATAATCGGTATCCATTTATTCAACCACTAAGAATCCCAATTAATTAAATTAAATTAAAATTGATTATATTAATTCTTCATGGTCTATAATAATCTAGCTATATATGGCCAAAAAATTATTTTTTATCCGTACTTCTAGAAATAACAATAAAATTAAGGAATTTTCAAATCTCATCCGATCCTTTTATATATATAGGGTGTTTTTAGATACACCACAAATACACCGTTAAAAATGCAATTTCAAGTCTTCCTGATTAATTAGCACTTTTAAAAAATTAATTAATTCACTTTAACCCTGCACATCGGAATTGACGTGCAGGATTTGGGGTGTATGTAGCGGAAACGTGTACACACACACACACACACACACACACACACACACACACACACACACACACACACACACACACACACACACACACACACACACACACACACACACACACACACACACACACACACACACACACACACACACACACACACACACACACACACACACACACACACACACACACACACACACACACACACACACACACACACACACACACACACACACACACACACACACACACACACACACACACACACACACACACACACACACACACACACACACACGTACACAAAGAAACAGACCACAACCACACATCTAATTAACAAACGTACGTAGCAAAAATGGAAATCCTAAATCTCTTTCCCACGCTTGCTTTGTTAATATCTCAGTTTCTTCTCCTCGCCGCTGCTGTAGCACCGCCTTCTCAGCCACCGTCGGCCAGCCAGTTTGTCAGCTGCCTCAAGACTGAAATCTCGAACCCGTCCGACCCGATCTCGAAAGTAATATTCACCCCTGAAAATGTATCTTTCACCTCCACCCTCCAAGCCTACATCAAAAACAGCCGGTTCAACCGGTCCACCACGCCCAAACCGGTGGCCATCGTAACAGCCACCGACTACTCCCACGTCCAATCCACCGTCCTGTGTGCCAAGAGCTCCGGAATCCAACTCAGGATCCGGAGAGGGAGCATGACTACGAGGGCTTGTCGTACGTGTCATCCATCCCTTTTGCCGTACTTGACATGTTCAATCTTAGAGAGCTGCAAATCGACGTGGCAAAGGAGTTCGCGTGGGTGCAAGCCGGAGCCATACTCGGAGAAGTTTACTATAATGTCGCGAAAAAGAGCAACAACACCCTCGCCTTCCCCGCCGGAGTTTGCCTTACCCTTGGCGTCGGCGGTCATATCAGCGGCGGAGGCTACGGTACTTTGCTAAGGAAGTATGGGTTATCGGTTGACAATATACTCGACGCTCAGGTACAGATTTTATAGTATATATATATATTTAGGGTTCACCAATTAATTCTATTTAGCATTTTATTTCTTAATTGAGTATGTATAACAAATACCACCAGAGCAATTGATCTTGTTAATTAATAAATTCGAATTTACTCATCTAAATATATACACGCACTAAAATACTATTACAATACATGAATCCAATAATTATTTTGCTAAAAAAAAAGAATCCAATAATTATTACATTATAAATACAATGACCGTTACAATACGACAACATTAAAAATTACAATATTATGCAAATTTATTTATTATATTAAAGATTATAATATATAAATTTATTTTTTTTGGTAATAATAATATATAAATTTATTGATTACAATAATTATCACCACAAGATGGTTGTCTTCATATAATTTATTGTAATAGATTTTTCGGGTAAAAATTTATTGTAGTATAGTTTCTTGTTAGCGTTTTATACGTTATTGTAATGTATTGTAATCAAGGTATCACATATATAATTATAATGTATTGTAACAAAGGTATCGAAATTTATTGTAATCATCTTTATTCCATCAATCAAAGTGTTAAATGTGTGCATGCAATTTATTATAATTGCTTAGAATTAGGTTTTTGTAATTTAGTATAATTTATAATCGATTGATTGTTGATTGTATTTACTAATGGAACCGGTTTTATCGCAAAATATTTAAAGGGTAAATTAGTAACAACATATAGGGAAATGTCTATTTAATTGAAAATTTTATCAAGGGGTACATGCTAAAAATTTTAATTCATCCAATTTTCTCAATCAGAGTTACTCTATAAATTGGAAAAAATTATCTACCAAAAATCAGAAATCCAACTCCTCCCACGAAATCAAGTACCGCTGCAGATGAATCTTGATTAGAAGTGTTCGATGCTTGGATTCTTTTCGCAAATCAGCCCTCTGCGCACTCGAATCGGCTGGAACAGGTGTCGGTTTCACCATCGATCGCAACTTGCTCATAGTTTCGTTGATCTCCTGCCAGCGCCCCGCCATTCGTCGACAGTTGAAGCGTTTGGTTGTGAAGAAACCACATCCGCCATTGATGTTGTTTGTAAAAAAAAATCTGGAAATTTCGAATTGAAATTGGTATTGCGGAAGTGATGATCGATTGGCTCTGGATACCATTTGTTATGATCCTAATAGGATCTGGTGTGAGATTGAAGAGAAAGATGAGATTGGAAGAGGAATTAGAGGAAGAAGATGAAGTGCAGAGGGAGATAGATGAAGATAGGAGAGATAGAACGAGAGAGAAAGATACGGATTAGGAGAGAGAGAGTAAAGAGTAAGTATTTTCATTATTCATTGGATACCTCAATTACAAGGCATAAGGGTATTTATACCCTAATCTAATCTAATATAGTGCCTAATACAACACTCAACCTACAAGGGGTACTCTATAGGATCATTACATGACCCTAGAAATCTAATTTTTAAAAAAAAAACTAAATTAATTAAAATTTCAAAAACATTACCAAATTAGTGGTATTATGCTATGCGAAAAATCGTAAAACTAATTACCGTAAATTAAATTCTAAAAAAAATGCAGGTAGTGGATGCAAGAGGAAGAATATTGAATCGAGCCAGCATGGGAGAGGACTTCTTCTGGGCAATCCGAGGAGGCGGAGCAGCCAGCTTCGGAGTGGTCCTAGCGTGGAAGCTCCGCCTGGTGAGGGTCCCACAGACGGTGACGGTGTTCGACGTGACGAGGACGCTCGAGCAAGGTGCAACCGACGTCATCGACCAGTGGCAGCGCGTGGCACACACGCTGGACCCTGGGCTGTTTATAAGGGCACAGCCACGGGCCATTGCGGCGTCGCGAGGGAGCAACAGCACCGTCGCAGTCTCCTTCATTGCGCTCTACTTGGGAGGGGCAAAGGAGCTTGTCCCTTTGGTTCACAAGTCCTTTCCTTTGCTAGGTTTGGAGTTGAAGGATTGTGTTGAGATGAGTTGGGTCCAATCCACTCTTCCTAAAGGTAACTAAATTCGGTTTTTTGACACGTTAACAAATGATGATCCAATATATTTAAGCAATGTTAGACTATGATCTCATCTATTTTATGTACGTGTTATATTATATGTTCATCTCATATCTTAATTAATACAGGTACTAAGCTTGAGCAAATGTTGGTAAGGTCAACCTCTCCAAATAACTATGGCAAGAACAAATCAGACTACGTTAAGAAACCCATCCCAAAGGAGGGATGGGAGGCGATATGGAAGAAGATGATCGAGGTGGGTCCGAACGTGCTCATGCAGTATAATCCCTACGGTGGAAGGATGGACGAGATCGCATCAGATGCGACCCCGTTCCCTCACAGAGCAGGCAACCTCTTCAAGATGCAATACATTGCGTTTTGGAGCAATGCAAGTCTAGCAACGGAAGCAAAGTACGTAGAGGCTACACGAGAGCTCCACGACACATTTACCCCCTATGTGTCGAAGGATCCGAGAGAGGCGTTCTTGAACTACAGGGATATTGATGTTGGGACGAATGCGAATGGAGGACTAGGGTTTGCGAAGGATTTCTTCAAGGGGAATGTGGCGAGGCTGTTGAAGGTTAAGGCTGAGGTTGATCCGAATAATTTTTTTAGGTATGAACAAAGCATTCCTCTCTATAAATGATGAGTCAGAGTGTGACCACTCTACACTTTTTTTTTTATGTTTTTGTGTACGTATAGAATTAATTATATATCACAATAAAGTGTTAGCTTCTTAATTATGAAGTCTTTTATCTTCAAGTAGACCACTCCACTCGATCATGTAGGAGGAACACAAGATTTCCGCCTCGAATTTAACTCTTGGCCGGATTGTTGCGAATATTTTACTTTGACCCAGACTTGAAAAAAAAAGGGTATGTTATTGAGATGACATTTTTATCGTCAATGGGATGTTATTGAGATGACATTTTTATCGTCAATGGGATGGCCTCATCACCGACTCCCAATGTCAGCAGCATTGATCTTGCCTCCGGACGTTAGTATCGGTAAGGATGCCACCATAATCGACGCCCGATATCGAGAAGGATATATCTACTTGTGAATTAAGATGTCTCTACAAGATTCCGAACCCATTGAATTAGTCCTTTCACCTTCACCGACACCACTGACGGACAGAGGGGTGGGCTGGTATGGGCTCCAACCCACCCAAAAAAAAAATTATATTTTTTATTTTTTACTTCCATTCCCTTCAAACCCTACTAGTTTTCATGCTTGTTATGACAAATGTGTTGAAATTGTCCCTTAGTCCCCACATTAGCATGATGTTTTGTGAAAAAACATTCTTGGCTTGCCACTGTTAGTGATTGGAAATATATATCAGAAGACAAAATTTAAATGAAATATGAGCTTATTCTTTTATGTTATTCGATAATTTAGCATAATTTTGTATTGAGTTGTTCTTTTAAGTTTTGAAAATAGTTGTTTGTTTTACTTATTAGTTCACTCTTGACAAAAAAAAAAAACTAATGAGTTCACTAGATTGTAAATTGACCGTATGAACACTTTTTGCAATGATTTTGCTGGCGTAAAATTTGTATATCAATTTATGCTTTCGGCTTCGCCACTGATCGACACTGACACCGGGAGTTGAGAAGTCTTATCACCGGCGTGCATGTAGGATTCCCTAGCAAAAGTTGCTTAGATGCCTGCAAGATTCTTTGACACCGACATATACAGTGTCGAAAAAGTGTTCTTTGATACCGACATATAATGTCGGTAAAATAGGTCCCTTTTGCCTTATAAATATGAGGGACTCGCCACAACCTTCACACACTTTTTCGCCCAAAAACCATCCCTTAAGAAATCGAAGTCGGTAGCGCTGTCGAGAGGTTCTGAAAATACCGAATTGAAAATTACCGCGTGTTTTGTGGCTTCTAGATGGTTCTAACGAGTCGTTAGTAACGACGATGACGATGGCGAGAGGAGAAGATCGGACCTGCGTGATCAAGCAATTGCCGTCGTAAATTGAAATTTTGTATTTATGGGAAATTTAATGGTTGAATTTTGTTGAGTGAAATTTAGGCTGAAATTTGATAATTTGTAGTTGAAGATCGATATGATGGATTCGAAATATTGAGGTTGAAGTTCCTTGAATGAAATATTTGTTTAAATTAGAGATTTTGTAATTGAAGGTGGAAATTAGGGATTAGAAATGTCATGGTTGAAATTTCTTGAAAGAAATTTATGTTGAAATTATAGATTATAAGTTGAAGATAAAATTGGGAATTAGAAATGTCAAGGTTGAAATATCTTGAATGAAATTTGTGTTGACATTAGAGATTTTGTAGTTGAAGATGAAAATTAGGGATTATAAATATCTAAAACTTTATAATATTAAAACCAAAATACATGGAAAGCTACTTGTGTTGCAGAATGGAGCCTATATTTCTAAAAAACCTAGTAACTTTTCAACTAGCAAAAATACAAATTTTGAATGGACACAAATTAAAATCAAAGCATGATGGTATGAGTGACTGTGTCCATATGAAACTAGAGCCCCAAAGTTTGGCCCTGTGAAGTGCAAGTGATCAAGGACACTTTGATTTTCCTTAAAGGTGTAACCTTCAAAGGTGCAGGTGCAGTGGTTCACGGCCACGCCTCGCCACCCGAAAACTTAGAATCAAGACTTTGATTTGGGGCATTATAGATAGGCACACTAGCAGTCTGATTCAGAGTGCTCTGAAGCATAGCCAGTATGAATAAGGAGATTTTATTCATGAACATGAATCAACATGATCTTGATTTCGTATCAGTTGATGACATCTCTTTGTTTGTATGTCATACGAAGATGACCAAACGATATATGGAACCATCAATGTTCATCTTGAATCGTAGATCGGTCCTATAGTTCCTCTCTAGCTGCTTCTGGCTCGAAAAGGATCCATAATTGATGACAGAGACACATTCAGGTAAGCAAATTAATGAATTTGTTTCATCTAAATTTGAATACAGTAGTAATCAACAATGTAATGTTTTTAATGTGAACCAATCAGTTTTTGATTCCTCAGTACTGTACTCATTTCTTACAATGCATACATGTATACAACATAATCGCCCTTCGTAAACAAGATTTTCTTCTACATCTGGGAAGAACCTATCTAGATCAATAAAAGAACCTATCTAGATCAATATCAGGCCAATCTTCCATTTATAGTTGCTTATAGAATCAATAGCTTATGCAGCAATAAAGCTAAAAAAAATATATGCA
Source organism: Persicaria maculosa (assembly GCA_963922045.1). NCBI lineage: Eukaryota > Viridiplantae > Streptophyta > Magnoliopsida > Caryophyllales > Polygonaceae > Persicaria > Persicaria maculosa. Next base: position 4,966,814 of record OY998251.1, read on the forward strand.
AATGGTATCTTACTAGTTAGTCATTTTGAGAGATCTGGGTGCAATCTGGATCATTTTGAGATGGGCAAATAGATGCATACTGGCAAAAGCTGCATTTCCAGCTCTCCTCTTCAGCAACGTAATTCGCTTCACGTTCCCCTTGCCAGAATTTGATGGAATGCTGACGTTTAGCCTTCAGCCAATCACCGTCATATGCAAAATTATCTTCACCAATCAGTGATTTATCTTCTTGCAGCTCGTATCTGTGAGGAAGAAGAAGCGTAAGATTGCTTTCTCGGTGCTCAGAGGTCAGAACCAGACCTGCTTTCTATTTGACTGATTTGAAAATTTTCCCCAGGAAACTCAAGCTTCCTTCCAAACACTTAAGTTTTACATGTTCACTGTATTATTTTTCTAATCATAAGTATGGTAAAGAGAAAAATTAAATGTTTTAGCAACTCCAAATTCACCTCAAGAGAAGCTGATCATGAGCAACAGGCAGTGTTTTACAAGTATTCCTGAAGTACCTCACCACCTCTTCAAGTGTCTGCCAAAAGAAAAACAGAAAGGAGCATTACTTGATACAGGAAAAATACCCACTCGTTGAGATGAATTCGGTCTAACATTGTATTGCCCACACTGCTTGAATACAAGAGCAACGGTTAACGAATAATGATTGAAAACAAATAAATGTACAACACTGACGAAAAACAACTCACATCAGCTGGAAAACCTGATTCCCTGGCGCTCTTTCTAATATCATCGGATAAAATGTAGTGAGGATTCAAAGAAAAGAAATTGAAAAATCTTTGAGAGGGAAAGTTATCAGCGACCAAATTGTCCCAGAGATACTTGTAGAACATTACTTGAAGCCTGCAAAATGAGTTGACGATTCAGCTTTGTGAATGAGGAAAATCTGTGCATGCATAAAACTGAACAATCCTGAGAGAATGCTACTCTAATCCAAGTTCAGTGTCTCCCTTTTTTCAAACAATATTAACCTTCCATTTCTCTGTTGTGGCCCTCCAGGTAGTTTTGCACGGACACGAGTTTTTGTGTCCACTAATGTAGGGTTTCTAATGCTTCCTTCCAAAGGCATTCGAAGTTCATCAATCACCCCCACCATCCATATACCTTCTACAGTACCAATCCTGATAATATGTACCATACATGCTCGTCAGAAAGAGAATCTTGTTGACAATCATACGAGTCCGCTATACACGGGATAAATGTTTTGTTCTTCTTCAAAAATCAAGCCTTACACCGGTAATTCACGCGTTAAACCCTCAAACATCAACTGATTTGTACCAACTATAAAATTCATGAACTTCAAGGCCCATATATCTTCCTGTGATTTCACAGATACTTCTTCTCTTGTTACAACCTGTCAAATATAAAATGATGATCAGTGATTTAGGGCATTTTTGCAACGAAGTGGAAAAGGCATGAATTTGTGACATGCATAATATACAATGTTGAAACCAAAATGGACATGGATAAATCCCAATAACTAGATAACACACAGGGACATATGTATAAACAGTTGTTCCGTGACATAACAAACCATGAAGCAGTTATCTAGAGCAAATAAACCAATTTATATCAACATTTTCACATTCCTTTTTTGTAAAATTTCCTAACTTATCAAGAAGCTGATATTTTCAATAACAATGCACCTATGTATGTGTTGTACGGCCATCCAGATTAAATGTCAGACGGACAAGCATATGATTCCGCGATAATTATTTGTAAGCTGTAACCAATGATCCAGAAATAATTTCACTCAATTATCTTTAGTCAAATCCAAAAGAAGTCTCATTCTCCAACAAGAAAGTATCACAAACTGTATTGTCCACATTGGAACTTTATGTACACTCGGACAAGGTTTGTGAAGGGACCAAAACCAAATGCAAGCATAGGAGATCAAAGGAATACAGCTGGAGCCAAAGGCATGAGGTACAATTTTTCGCTTTTTTGTTATTTCTTTTCTGAAAGCAACTAATCAAAGAAATGCTACAGTCACTTGCAGGTGACCTATGATATCTATCTAGTATACAAGGGAGATGTCTAGTCTGTAAAAGGGCATTTCCACAAACTTTCTGTGTTTTGGCTTTGCTAATTCGACCAGAGAGGTCTCCTGGTAAACCTGAATACATTGGGGTTTATGAGGAATTATATCCTTCCTGAGATTGTGCTTACTGTGTGAGATTGAGACTAAATGCTTCATACTTTTATACTCTGTTCATACAATCAAAGAAAGAATGCGAACAACAGCTAAGATAGCTGACATTAGCTTGATATCTTGAGCAGTGATAATCCACAAGCTGCAATAAAGCTTTTACCTCTTCTTCTAGCTCTGCATGCCGAACAAGTCCTGCTTTCATTGCCTTGGTGACTCTTTTCTTACCCAAAAGAAGATCAAACTCCAACTGTTTTTCACACCATTCCTGTCCACCAAATGATGATTGATGTTACACAGCTGAGAAATTGAACTAAAAAGTAAAGATATCACATCATCACATTTGAAAAAAAAAGAAACTGCTGTATCCAAACAAAACAGAAATTAATGAAAAAATTGTAACTTCTTAGTTTGCTAACCAATGAAACATCAGCCACATAGCATTATGTACTTGTATACATGCTTTGAGCTATCTCAAAAGCGCTAGTTTACCCACACCCAAAAGAACTCATTTCAAGCCAAAGATCCAAGGAGTATTTTGTCCTTCGTATCTCCAAGCTGAAATGGATTCTTTCATGGTAAGGGATTTAAAATTCCAAGCAATTCCTAATTTCCGAAATGCTCAACCATGAAGATTGGAGATAAGGCCTGAATAAACCCAGACAAATAACAATTAACACCAATTGGCCCCTATGATCCTGTGGGAGTATGTAATATTCAACTCTCTTTTACTTCTATCTTTCTTGTACCATAAAGTACCGATCATCTGGAGTACTAGGTTCAAATCGCCACCCCACAAACACGTCTTTTACATGTATCCGATACATTAAATCAGTCGGTTCAGGTGTCTAACTGCATAGGCTAGACACCTCCACAAAGCATGAGCACATATCAGAGCACTCAAAAGAAAACAACTTCTTCAGCAATAAAAATTTGCAAGGGCATGGTATAACAGTTAAGAGTTATCCTCCAATTCATAAGAACTCTTTATACAACTATAAAGAAATATTATAAAAATACCTTCTTTCTCTCATTTCCTTCCTTAGCACACCCCTCCTCCCTAATTTGTTTCTTTTGGCCAACCCTTGCAGAATAATTAATCCAAGAACAAATATCCTTACAGCACTCAATTTGACAAACTACTCATAACTCAAACATCCAGTTCAAAGAGAATTGAATGAATCAATTAGCCCCCAAAAAGCTAACAAATTTGAAACAAATGTATAAACTGAGCACCCAAAATTTCAGAAATTTGATGACTAAAATTGAAAATTCAGGAAATTCAAAAGGAAGGACACATACCGCCCTTGTAAAATCCGTAACGAAAAGCCTTCCTTTCCTCCGAAACCGGTCCAATAGCGACTGAAACGCCCGACTCTTCTTCCTCATCGGACTACCCTTGGAACCGGAATCCTCAATATCGGGCACGGAATCGGGCGATTCTCCGGCCAAACTGGGAAAGCCCCTTTTAGAAAGAACGGTAAGAGATCCAATCGACCCGGAAGTTCGGCGAGCGTGGGAAGAGATGACAGACAAAGAAGAAGCGGAGCAAGGGATGATGGAGGAAGAAGAAAGAGAAATCGAGGGGCGGGCGGCCATGAAAGCAGCTTCAATGATGGCCATCTCCTCTTCGCTGATGATCTCGACTGGGATTTCGGGGGGATGGGGGTCTAGGTCTGGAGGAGGAGTGGGTTGGCTGAGGATGCAGGGGAGAACGTGGGTGGGTGGATCTGCCATTTTTATTTTATGGAGAGAGATCCGAAGAACGTGGGGGAAGGAGGAGGAAGTGGGTTGCGTTGGGTATTAGCTGAGATGAGGAACAAGTTACCGTTACGCTTTGTGCACCGGAGAGGATGACCGATCAAAGTCATATTGGAGTTTGAGAGGGGATTCATCCACCAACCGGACGAGATGTTAAAAAAAAAAAAGTTAAAATTTTAAAAAATTAAAAATAGAAGATGGGATGGATTGGGAGAGGGTACAGGGACACGGGGGTTCCGAGATAGTGGATTTTCACTAGTAGTTCATCTCCACCTCTTCTACTTCGAAAGGGATCAACTATCCCAAAAGGGACACTCTTGTATTCGCCCAAATGGGATTAGTTGTACCGGATGGGATCCTCTGTCTTTCAAGGGACAGGGCCCCGTACATTTCCTCCCTCATCCATCGACGTTAAAAAAAAAAGAAAATGATTAAAGTTTGAAAAAAAATGGCAAAGAATTGAAATTTGTGAGGGGGACAGTGACACATGGGGGAGACTGTGACAGGGGATCTGCTCCGCAGCTGTACCAAACAATCTGCCCCCTAATTGTCCCTCCACACACACCCCAATTTAAAAAAAAATTAAAATTAAAATAATAAGTTAAAAAGAAAAAAACTGAAGAGATTAATGCTTTGTTTGGCAACTGGTTTTTTAAGGGATAGGAAGGGGTGAGAATTTGAGAAAGAGAAAGGAAGGGAAGAGAAAGGGAAGGATTTCACTTTCCCATCAAATTCCACCCTTTTGATGGAGTGTGAAATCTCATCCAATTGAGCGGCTATTAGCAGTTATTTTAATTTGAGATCTCTTCCCTTCCCCTCAATTATCCAGCCAAACACCAAGTTTATTTTCCAATCACTTCTCTTCCTAAAAATCACCTCAGATCCCACCATCCAAACAGGGTGTAAGAGAGGAGAGACCGGGGAAGGAGTTGCAAAATGGCACAGCTTATGACAATTTGTAAAAAAAAAAAATAGTAAAGGGTGTGATTTTGTGAGAAGGGATAGGGAGACATGGAGGGTTTTATGACAATTGATCTACACTGCTTCTACTTACAAAATTTGAAGTACTATCTTAGTGGACGAGATCGGTTGTGCCAACCCTCCCCTCCCCCGGGTTTAAAAAAAATTGATTGAAATTTGAAAGAAAAAAAATTAAATAATAAAGGGGGTGTTTTTGTGAGAAGGGTCAGTGGGACAGTGGAGAATTAGGGACAGCAGATCCTCTCTCCTATCTTAGTATCTTTGGAAAAAGATGAGACACGTGGGTAAATTAAGAAGCAAAATGATTAGAATCAAGAAGTCTCCAAAACGTTGAGGCGTCGCATCAGTTTCTTGACTTTTTTATATTCTTAGCATGAGTAGTCTTTTCTTGATATTCATCGGCTTTCACTCTAGTGGTCTTTTTTGTTGGGATTGCTTGTATTTAAGTCGTTTTTTTTTGTATTTGCTTCTCTTCTTGGTTGTATTATAACAGTTAGTCTGTCACCCATTTTCTTTTGGCCTCTCTATTTCCCAAACAATGGTGTTGTCTGAGACTTTGAATTATTACCTTAATAAATAAATAAAAAGATGCTTGTCATTCAGGGGCGGAGCTAGGGGGTGCTCGAGCACCCCCTAGCGGAAAAAAAAATACAACAAAAATTAATTTTTTTGCATATATTTAGTATTTTTAAGGTAATATAATATATTTAAATGATATCTAAAATACGAGTGTTATTTAGCTTAAGTGGTAAGGTAAGAAAGGAAAGAGCGAAGGAGAATCAAAGGTTAAATGATATCTCCAACCTGTCTGGCTTAACAATAAACTATAACAAAAGCTATCTGCAAGTCTCAAAGAATGTCAGTGCCTCTCTAGCTAACTCACTTGCCCATGAAATAAATATCCCAGTTTCCAAAACTCTTGAAAAGTATATGGGAATCCCGCTCCTCCGTGGGAGGGTAAAAAATGAGGTTTTCCAAGAGGCTATTCAAAGCTTAAAAAAACAGTTATCTAAATGGAAGGCTTCCACTCTCCCTCAAGCCGGTAGAGTAACCCTCATCAAAGCTAACCTTTGTTCCAAAACAAACTACCTCATGCAAAATTTCCTCCTGCCTAAAGGAATCCTACAAGAAATTGACCAAATCCATAAAAACTTCTTCTGGAACAAGCTCCAATCTAAAAGATATACACCGTTAATTAGTTGGGAAAAAATATGTCAGCCTATCGAAAAGGGTGGCCTTGGAATCAGATTTGCATAGGATGTGAATATAAGCCTTCAAATGAAACTACTTTGGAAACTGTACACCAATAAGGATAACGTTTGGGTAAAAGTAATTACAGAAAAATACCTTCAAAACAGCAATCTCTCTGAAGCTGAACCCAAGAACCCCTCATGGCAATTTGGTAGACTCCTTCACTTAAAAGATAAATTCATTCAAGGTTTGCACTGGGTAATCGGGAATGGAGAATCCATCAATGTGTGGAGGGATCCATGGATCCTAGGGTGTAACACAAACCAATACCAAGCTCACTATGACCCCAACATGACAGTTAGTCAATTATTCACTCAGCGTAAGGTGTGGAACTTTCACCTTCTGAACCAAATCTTTCCGAATCAAATCACCAACTTAATATCCATGATCAAAATCCCGAGCTGGAATACTCCGGATAAACTAATCTGGAGACACAACCCGAATGGACAATTCACTACGAAATCAGTCAAGCAAATGATGAACAACACAAGTTACACAACCAACCCCTACAACTGGATCTGGAAGCTAAAGTTGCCCCCAGAGTTAAAAATCTGATTTGGAAAATTTCTCAGGATGGTTTAGCAACTAAAGCTCGACTTAATCGATATTTCAACAGAGTCCCTAGTCAATGTTGCCTCTGTGATGAAGCAAAGGAAGATAACAATCATTTGCTTCTTCATTGTACAGTAACTAAAAAAGTTATTTCCAACTACGAACAAGTCACAAACAAAATACTAATTCAAAATCCAACTCCAAACACAACAGTAGAGGATATCTTCCGGACACACCCCACCTGGGATAACTTTGAAGACTTGTGTTTCATTTGGCAAGCCATTTGGGAAGCCGGGAACATTGTAATTTTCAAGAATAAAAAACTTGATTCTCCGCTTCAAATTGCAACCAAAACACTATTGTCGGTCAGTGGCAGAATGCTTCAGCAGCCATTCCCAGAGATAAGACGAAGCGTGGGAATAGGAGACTAAACGTTACTTGGAAGAAACCACCTTCGGCTATCTACAAAATAAATGTAGATGGCTCGGTTAAACCCACTGGCTCCTGCCAAGTGGGGGGATCCTTAGGGATTCCGAAGGTCGTGTGATTGATGTTTTTCAACAGATAGTTGGTAATGGATCTGTAACCGAAATAGAAGCGGAAGTTTTTTATGCAGGTGTAAAGTTAGCTTTATCCAGAGGAATCAGGAGAGTCGTAATCGAAGGGGATTGTCTGGATGTGGTTAAGGCCATCAACGACAATTCTAGTAGCAAATGGGAAATCTTGCGGCAGGTTGAGCTCATCAGAAGACTTCAAGCTGATTTTGAATGTATTACTTTTAAACATTGTTTTAGAGAAGCAAACAGAGCAGCAGACTATATTGCTAGATCTCATGCGAGTTGTAATATGTCGAACATCCCTTTTAATAGGGACTTCTGTAACATCATCTGTGAGGATGATCAGGGTCGTATTCTACCTCGGTAGAATCCTCCCGATTTTTGCCTACTGTATAAAAAAAAAAAAGGAGAATCAAAGGTCTTGGGTTCAAGTCTCAATTCCTTCACTTTTTATTTATTTTACTATAACATTAATTCTTCTTGATTTCTCTCTGTGTCTTTTGTTTATATCAACTATTTCATTTTAAAATGTCATATTTATGTTTAAATTATATATTTAATCTTTTCTTTCAATATTGTTTTAAAAGTATTTTTTTTCGTGATTTTTTTCTATATTTTTTGTTTCTCTTCTATTTTTTTAGTTACTCGCAACTATTTAAATACAAAAAATCATTAAAATCACAATTTTAGTGTTTTTCAATTATTATTTTTAAAATCTTCTTAATAAGTATACACAAAAAAAAATTCACGGAAATTTTTTAGCACCCCTGCACCAAATCCTGGCTTCGCCACTGTTGTCATTCTCAATCTATACTCTATAGCCTTCTCTATGCAAACTCATTAGGATCAGTCACAATTTGAAAAACCATATACTTCTCTACTTCTTTCTCAATGGTAGTGAGATAGGGAAAATCCCGTCATCGTAGCACAAGGACGTTCCGGTCTTTTACCAATATCATAACCAATGAATTCGAGTATTCAATACGACATTGATTCTACCGTTTCGCCTATTAATTGCGATAACGGTTTCGTGCATTAAGACCGTTGACCAAATTAAATACGGTAACGAACAATGAGGGGATAGATTGATATTGGGACGAACAATGACTGACTTGAGCGTCGGAGGGTCCTCCGGGGGAGACAAGCCCCGCCCCGACCTCTTTCTTTGTTTCTTGGCAGGGATGTATTTGAAGAACGGAGCTCAATCCTCCTCAACATCTATGGTGCGGATTTTTGCACTTACAATTGACGCCGTCTATGGGAAAATTTGATAAAAAAAAAAAGTGGTGAGATCGGATCTCACAATAAAAAAAAAAAAAAAAGTACCTGGAGACGATCTCCAAGATCAAACAAGGGATTCTGAAGCACGAGGAAATCCTCGGTTCTTCCCCACCCTTTTCAGAGGTTTCCGTCCACGGATCTACTGCTCGGTCCTCAGCCTTGAGTGCAGAGCTGGTGGTTCCCCTGCCAAACCCTGCTGCTGGTGGCGACAAAGATTCCGACATCGAAAAATCACGCCTCCGCCTCATCATCCCAAACCCTGGATTGAAAATCAAATCTGAAAGCGAGGGGGGGGGGGGGGGGGGGGAGAGAAGGAAGTAGATCTAGTGATCTCCTCGACGACGGTTTTGACATCGAAAGGTCGCAAGTCCTCTGCGATGCCTGCCTCCGCCTCATCATCGGCGCCGCCGCATCTCCCTCGCCGGAGAAGCCGGAGATCTTCATCAAAAACTGAGTAGCTTTCCCCACCCCGGCGCCGACGTCATCCTTTGCTGTTTGCCGCGAGGCGGATCCGGATCCTTCTTAGGTTGTCGTCGTCGACTTCGCGGCCCTCCTTGGAAGTCAATTTGAATGACGTTGTTGAGCAGCTCAAGGAGAAGATCGTTACCGAAATTGAAGCGATCAATCAACCTCAACCTCAGGCTTCTCAATTTCGCAGTCCCTGACTTTGACTCCATTCCTGTTCGGGTAAGTGCAGGTTTGTGCCCTCTCATTTGATTTTCATTAGTAAGATTGCCGACGAATTATACTGATTTCATGAGTTCGATATGTTGTGACTCTTCGAATTGATCTCGCTTTGGTTAGTTCTTGCTCACTTCCTAATCTTTATACTTGGATAGTGCTTGAATTTTTGCTTGAGTTGAATGAGCGGATTCGTGTTTTTCATTGAGTCTAAACTGAATTGCTTATTCGTCATGACTAGATGATGGGATTAACATGATTGGCTGGGTCAATCTCATTATTTCTTTGCCTGATCGTTTCGGGTGATGTCAAAATGAATTCATTTGATTGATATTGATGCACTATTTTATGATCTGCAAGCTTTGGGGTTAGATGGACCCAAACTTGTCGCTTGAGCTGACATTTGAATTGGTGTATTATTTAGCTTATGATTATCAAAATTACTTGATTTTCTAAGTTTGAAATATCCCTGTTCAATTGCTTGAACCTAGTCAAACCATGAATGCACTCTTGGTTAGTAAAATTGTGTCTTTAAATGCCTTCGGATGTGAATTGCATTTTGTGTTTATTTGGTCATCTCAGTACAGTCTGTGACGTAGTTGGTCGTCGAGTTTAGAATTGTTGCCAATGACCCTTGGCCAACCTTGGCTTCTCATTTTAATTTGTTTCATAGCTTAAGTATATAGTATATTTAAAATGGTGATTTTATGCCCTTTCGTATCTCCATTTGGAATGTTTTGATTGTCTTGAACTTATAGATGAGTCAGTGACTTTGCTAAAGAGTGTTGGTTGCTTGATTCCACTTAAATGCTTATTTAGTGACGACACCGGGGCAACAAAGTGATTTAGGGTACCTAGATCCGTGTCGGAGGTACACGAGAATGTCGAGGGTATCGATATCAATATTCATGATGCTGTAAAAGGATATGTGTAATGCAATGAGCGCAGTTGATGAAAAGCCTTGTTCAAGGGGTTGCCACTTGATTCCTTTTATCATGCCATATTTTGTGTGTTACTTCAGCTAACAAGTTGATTATAAGCCCATAACACTTTTTGAATGGTTCATCTTTTGCTATTTCGTTGTCTATGGATTTGAACAGCTAGATGTGCTAGTGGTTACAACTTACACATGCCGATGATTGCTTCATTAATAGTATTACTTTCTCTATTCTGATATATGAGTTTTGTGCTCCACATATAGAGTAATAAGTGATAACATCGTTAGTGCATGTTTAGTACAGTAAAAACAGGGGCAGGTTCAATCCTACAAAATGCACCAGGGGCAGTACAAATAGGTCAGATCGTTGGTAGCTGCGCCAAAGAAATAAAAAACAAATCAAGGGAGAGCATGGGGGTAATGAACAACTCCAAGCCAATCACGAAATCGCTACGATCGTGAGGAATGTTAAGACAACATTCCAAAAGTTTACAGGTGATAATGATGCAAAGACTGAAATATGAGCTAAGTATTCTACCCCTATATGTTACCGTCATTTCATAGTTAGGACATGAGCGTCTTTTATTTAATATTTGCCTGAAACGATCATTGGGTCAGTCTGAAGATGTGGTCCATGTGAGCCTCGCGCAATTGTATCAAAATGTACCTCAGATGCACTCGAGCATGTTTACTCGGATCGTTAGTTGCTTGATTTGCAGGAATGGTAATCGTTTAAGCCTCAGACTCATGTGATAAGGGTTGACTACAACAAAACTATCGCCACTCATGGCCAAGCAACGGCTCGCTACAACAAAATATTCGCCACTTAAGGCCAACGAAATCATCACTTAAGGCCAACAAAATCGCCACTTACGGCCAATCCGAATCGCCACTTAAGGCCAATGAAATCGCCATTTACGGCCAATCCGAATCGCCATTTACGGCCAATCCGAATCGTCACTTAAGGCCAACGAAATCGTCACTTACGGCCAATCCAAATCGCCACTTAAGGCCAACGAAATCGCCATTTACGGCCACCGGAAAATCGCCACTTACAGCCATCGGAAACAACCAATTACAGCCAACCTAGCCACTTACGGCCAATAGCCAACTATGGGTTAAGAGATTGCCATCTACGGAAAAATCGTCGTTCACTCGACAAATTTCGCCAGGTACTTTTTTCATCGATACATGAAGAAGAAACCCGAGCGGCAATTGAGATAGGGAAAATCCCGTCATCGTAGCACAAGGGCGTTCCGGTCTTTTACCAATATCATAACCAATGAATTCGAGTATTCAATACGGCATTGATTCTACCGTTTCGCCTATTAATTGCGATAACGGTTTCGTGCATTAAAAGCGTTGACCAAATTAAATACGGTAACGGTTTCTTCTATTTAATATCGCAACCGTTTCTTTTACTTAAGACTCGACTAGTATAAATATGAGGGGATAGATTGATATTCGGACGAACAATGACTGACTTGAGCGTCGGAGGGTCCTTCGGGGGAGACAATCCTCGCCCCGACCTCTTTCTTTGTTTCTTGGCAGGGATGTATATGAAGAACGGAGCTCAATCCTCCTCAACATCTATGGTGCGGATTTTTGCACTTACAAGTAGATCTTTTTCTCATGGGTACCAAATCTTCTTCTATTTCGAGGTTATGAAGACGAAGGCAATGGGATCCCTATCATGTAATTTTAGATTCACAATGGTATAAGAAAGCAAGTGAGGATGATCGCATGATTTCTTTCTCTTTTCCATCTTTTTGCAAAAAAGGAAAATAATTTAATCAGGAAGTCAAATGTGTAAAGAGAGTGACTAAGGAAAATTGGTTTGCTTTGATTTGAATAATGCTTACCTTTGAATTCATGTCAAAATAGAGTTCTCTATTGGTTTGTGCTTAATTTCTAGTGTTAATCAATTTTGCTTGTAAAAAATGGTTGATTACCAATTTATTGATGTTCAATTTTCTAAGGAGAAACTTGTAGTTGTCATTCCTTTTCGAAGGGTGGGTTTGGCATGGAGTGGGAGGGTGGAGAGAGTGAAAAACATGTAATTCTAACTAACTAACTATTGACACAGAAATTTAACTAAAACCGATTATAAGTAGAATTAAAAACATGTAATTCTACATGCTATCAATGAGACATCCAAATCATCTAACTCTAGAATCACATGACCACCCTTAAGTTTAATGGACATTTACAAAACTTTAGAGATGTGTGTTGTTGATTTTTCCCTTAAGTTAACGTTTAAGGAATTTAAGAGTCGTTTATTCTCTCTTGAACAAAGGAATCAGTAGCTTCAATGTGTACGTGTTGATTCAAATGACAAGACATCATTACTTTAAGCATCAACCTTGCCAAACTCAAACATATTTTTTGAAATCTCTATTTTTTAACCCTTCTCTTTGCATTTTTGGGAGATTGTTGAAAATAATTTATAGAAAAGTGGGGTTTTTTTGGTGACCCAGACCATCTTTATCTATGGTACTCCAAGTACCATAGCTAATTTTTTAAAAGAAAAATAAAAAGAAATGTCAGATTTTTTGTTAAACCAAGAAAAATTATGTGAGGTGAGTATCATAGTAAGATACTCACTTTATTGGTTCTTCCACCTTTCATAATATTTTATTATAAAAAAGTGTTATGATACTCAACTCAAATACCACAAATAAAGATGCTCTTAGAGTTACTATTCCATATAAAAATTTTGGGGAATATAAAAAGTTGTTTTTGGTGACCCTTAGAGTTACTAGGGAATATCCATATTCTTTGGTAATTAGGCCTTAAATGCATGAAGTCCTAACTCAAGCAAGAACCTTAACTCAATTTTTTCATCATGAAATGACCCACTTGTAATTGGTTTTAAAGTTTTGTTATTGTTAATCTAATTATATTTGGGAAGTAGTTTTACAGTTTTCTTATTCTTAAATTAATTATATTTGGGAATTGGTAGTCTAAAGTTATTTTTTTTACGGTAGGCAATAAGTATGATGTCTTTGCCTAAGATTATCTTTGATCCTCAGTGAGGATGATATATTACATAATTTCCTATTCGAAAGGGGATTCATCATATTACAAGTCTTCCTAGCTCTAGCAATATAATTGTCACTAGTATTGGACTCTTTGTAGCAGTGTCTAACTTGATGTACAAATATGCTTTTCATATTTCGTATAATCTCCACCGTTCTGAGGATCTCCCAAGGAACCTTGACATTATCTTTCATTGCTTTATGACTCCAAGGCTATCTTTGTCAATTATGATATTTCTTAATCCTCTGTCGAGTGTTATCTTTACCTCTGTATAGAAGACAGTTGCTTCTGTTTGTAAGACTGGTCCGCTTTAGATCGTGTCTTGAAAAATATCAACAACCTAATCATGACAATCACGAACAATACCATCAATACTGCATTCTGCCAATGGTTTGACGAAGCCCTCTACATTTATTTTGTAGATGTCTCTAGGTGGATGTTCTCATCGGGAAGCCCATTCAGTTCTTTTTCTTTTGATTACTTTCCTTTTATTTGTGCATGGCTCCCGTTTGTTACATTGATAGCTACCACAATATGCATTATTGATGTTTTCTTGTGTTTGCCGAAGATAATGTTATTCATGAACTCCCATATTGGCTGCCAGATGAAACACATGTATGTGAAATGTGTATTTTCTTTTTTTTCATGGTTGGGAGAGTACTTAAGTAATATTGTGTTGGTCTTTGAGAACATGAAATATTTTCCGGTTGTTTGTTCGTAATAAATTACTAAAGCTCGAGTTATTGGGCATAAGAGAAAAAAGATGTTGAGCATCCTCATTCTCTTTGTTACAAAGGCAATACTGGGATAGAACCCTGATAAAATATCTATTCAATCGTGTTTTCATAGGTAATCCATCAATAACTTATTTCCAAATGTGGTTCTTGATCCTAGGGGGAGTGTCGAGTTTTCTTATCCAAATGTAGTTATCTTCTTCGTGTAGGGTTCGGTTTATTATTTTGTATGTAGATTTTGTAATAAATACACCATTTGTGTTTGAGTAGGGATTCCTTGGGCAAAAACAAAGAGTCTGTGTGATTGAGAGAATTTTTTGTTCATTTATTAATGGGTTAAGTAAAGTTCTAACAAAACACTTTTTATTCTTTTCTTTTAACTACAACAATTTGATTCTTTTCTTTAATGACAAAACTAAACATTTTTTCTATTTATATTGAAATACCCTAAGATGGACAACCATATACATAACAAGAAGTAAAAGGAGAGAACTTATAATCCTTCAAACCATAAAAAAAAACTTACTATTTCTTCTTAATCCAAACAAGGATCCACAAGAGATAAATGGGGTAAGTGCTAAAAGTATAAGAGAATGATCATTGCTTAAGTAATTAATCTTCTTTATGGTTATCCAAACATAAGAAGATATTTATTTGAGTACTATGTCTTAATTTATAATATCATATTTGCAATAATTGTTTATGTACCTCTTCCATATTTAATTAGCTCCTAGTTTTTTCTTCCCACTTTATTTTTTCTTTCATTTTATGTTCTTCTTTGTATATGAATTATGGATGTCATAAATATTCATGTTACTTGTTAAATTTCATTCAATAAACTTCTCTAGAGCTCCCATGTCTAGCTTTACTCTTCTTTTTGTGGGTTTTCCCTAATTCTAAATCTATATCAAATGCGGAATAGTATATGCATATGATGTTTACCCATGATTTTTTTTCTACCTAAATATTAGGTTTAATGGAGACAGTTCAAAATGTGGTGGTTTCTTCTCTATGACCAACTCCTATATGAGGATATTACAACCCTTCTTTTGAGTCATTACTTTGAATTGCATATTATTTATAGAGCTGGCTATATATAAATTTATGCTAGCAAAAAATGCACACTTGCAATCAAGTTAATGAATCATACTAAGCATCAATCCGATTTATCAATTTCAGTAATAAATTTACAAAAGAAGAACTCTTAACATATGTCGCTAAAGCAAGAGAAGAAGAGAAAAACATATGTGCAGATGAATTAAATAATACAAAAAGGGATCTTCAATCACAATTCAAACAAGAGATGGAAAAACTCGCTAATGCCAATTTAGAAAGAGAACGATTGCAACAAGAAGTAATTAGCAAACTTCAGGTATGAGATTGGTATTGGTCTTAATGATAATATGTTCTTTCTATCCATGATTTCACATATTGAAGAATCTAATATGATATATACTTATTTTCTCAGCAACAAGAAAAGATATGTTCTACACAAGTTGAGGATTTGATGTCAAATTTGGTATAATATTTTCATTCTTTAATTTCCCTTCCAATCCCATTCATTGTGTGTGTGTTACAAATAAAGCCTTGAAATATTTATCAGATGTCTCCGAAGAGACGCCATGAACAATTGGATATATTGTGTCAATGCTAGGTCGACACCCAAGAACAATTGGCTATATTTGATAAAAGAGTACATCAGCTCGAGGCACAAGTTTTCGAAGAACAACATCTCACCGCTTCTCGACAGAAAGTGTGTATTTCTTAATACTATGATTGAGTGTACATTTTCCAATTGTGTTTTCCTATTGACAATGCACGCTTTAGATATCTTCTTAACCTCAATATGATAATTCCAACAGAAAATAGAAGAGCTTGAGCATGAAATACAAAAATTAACAAAAGAGAATGCAAGTGAAAAGGTTGGTACAAATGCAAAATTTATCTACATTTCATTATAAGTTTTCTAGATATACTTTAGGGGTGATATATAGTCACCCTTTAAGTGGTGCATATAGTAATTTTTTATTGTATATTCTACTGTATTAGACAACCATATTTATCGCACTTCGAATCTGAATTTATATTTATGAAAGTTAACCTTTTGAAGAATTGAATGATTTTTCTTTATAAAAAAAGAGGATGACTAAGATAATACGGTATGATGTAAATATACTTTACAATATTTATTTTTGGTGGTTAATAGGTAGCACATGAGGAGGCATTGACCAAAATTTCAGCTCTTGATCTTGCGATAACTACTTCAACAAGAGATCTTAATTTTGAGAGACAAAGACTGAAAGGTGCTAGAGAGAGAATCACACTTCTGTAAGATTGAAGTTATTCTTACAATAAATTTGTTATTTGTTGACAATGGTTTAGGGATCGATATATAACTCATGTACTTGCTTAATAGGGAAACACAATTACCAGCATTTTTAGCAACAACCGAGGAGATAGAACAATTATATACTAAGCAACAAGAGAAGCTCGAAGCAATGCAAAGGGTGTTGGAAGATAAAGAGAACGACAAAAATGCCTTTATTGATGCTGATCAAAATAAAATAGAAGGAATCACAGGAAATACAACAAAATAAAAGTGTATTGTGTTTACCAACTCCACGAGTTCAACAAGGAGAGGCTTATAAACAAGGCCATCCAATGAATTTCAATGGCATGTGCTAACATAAAATAAGGCCCTTACAATAATTGTGTATTTATTTATTTATTTATTTATTTATACATGAATAAAATTATGTGATACTTACATATATATAGTTTGTTTTCATTGGTGATTTTTTTAAAAAAAATATTCATTAAAAAATAAATATTTACGATAATATTCACGAGTTCAAACTATTTGCAAAAATATTCATTTTTTGCAGGTTGAACAGAGAAACGCGGTCTGAGACCGTGTTTCTTTCAGAAGTCCTAAAATTTGAAACGAAAATAAAAGAGGAAAAAAATAAATTAAAGAAACGCGGTTTCAAACCGCGTTCTATAACCAATTTTGAATAAAACGCGGTTTCAAACCGCGTTTATATCCTATTATATTTTTAAATATAAAAAAAATTAAAAAAAAAAGAAGACAAAAGGTAAAACGCGGAACGAAGTCGTGTTTTACTTCTTCTTCCTCCCCAAATTCAAAGAGCCCACGGAACTGCCGGAATTGGCATGAAGAATGGTATTCCTGTCGGTGGAAGGGATGGAGACGAAGTGGGACCAGCCAACTCGGCCTCGTTTGCCGCCGGCCTCATCGCTCCTCCTTCTCGTTGCCGTCGCTGTCCCTCCTGCTCATCCCTCGGCCTCGTTTAGGTGGAGCCTCGTTGCCGTCGCCGAGTCATCGCTCCTTCCTCGGCCGCCGAATCTGGGCTCACTCTCCCCCGAGACCGGCTTTGGCGGGGCCTAGATCTGAAATTGACCAGCTTTGGCCGCCAAATCTGGGCTCACTCTCCCTCAAATATGGGCTCGCTCCTACTCGACCACCGAATCTGAAATTGACAAGTTCTATGAATTTTTCACAATCTGGGCAGCGAGGGGGAGGCGGTGGTGGAATGGTGGTGGTCGGTGGCGGGCGAGCGGGTGAGCGTGCTTGCAGGGTGGCCGGTGGTGGTCGGCGGTGGGCGGGTTGTGGCTCTTCAAATTTGGGGAGGAAGAAGTAAAACGCGGCTTCGTTCCGCGTTTTACCTTTTGTCTTTTTTTTAAAAATATTTTTTATATAAACGCGGTTTGAAACCGCGTTTTATTCAAAATTGGGTATAAAACGCGGTTTCAAACTGCGTTTCTTTAATTTATTTTTTTCCTATTTTATTTCCGTTTCAAATTTTAGGACTTTTGAAAGAAACGCGGTCTCAGACCGCGTTTCTCTGTCCAACCTGCAAAAAATGAATATTTTTGCAAATAGTTTCAACTCGTGAATATTATTGTAAATATTTATTTTTTAATGAATATTTTGAAAAAAAAAATCGAATAATATATCCATGTTATTTCTTGTATAATATAAAGTATTTTATGAGTCCTCTAATTCATGTTTGTATAAAAGATTACATGTAATTTCTAATTTGGTTTTCTTCCTTTGTAATTTTTTTTTAAAACTTAGAAATGAAAATTTTAATATATTGATACTCAGAAATTAAATGAAAGTTTTTTTTAATACTCAGAAATGAAAATTTTAAAAATATTTTATGAGTACTCTTATTCATATTTCTATAAAGGAGGTTAGGCCGGATGTCGGACGGTGGAGGCCGGAGGGTGAACGCGGAAGAAAGAGAAGAGGGGAGGCAGAAGGCAACGCCTTGTATACTAGTAAGAGGAGAGCATAAGTGAGAGGTGATAGAGCAATCGAGAGAGGCGGTGGGGAGGAAATTAGGGATTGAATTCTTTTTTTTTGAAAAAAAATAGATTAATAACTCGATTAGTTTGGACCAGACTGATTTTTTCGGTTCAGTTCCAGTTTTCGGTTCGAAATTAATTTTTAAAGATTTGTGGGCCGTGGCCCGCTCCAAATTGTACTCGGGCTAAGCTGAAACTGGATATTTTGGCCTGGGATCTCATGAAGACTGATGTAAAGAAGGTTATACACGAGTATTTCAGAACGGGCCGGCTACTGAAGCAATACAATCATACGTTCATCTCGTTGATCTCAAAGGTGGATAATCCTACTCAGGTGAAGGATATGAGGCCCATCTCATGTTGCAACACGGTATTGAAAATGATAACTAAGTTCCTGGCTGACCGAGTACGAGGGGTGCTGGATGGGCTAATCTCTTATTCATAGGGAGCGTTTGTTCCGGGGCGGGCTATTCACCATAACATTGCAGTCGCCACGAAGATACTCCGGGGGTATGGAACTTAGGGAGTGTCACCTAGATGTGCTTTGAAGGTTGACTTACACAAGGCATATGACACGCTGAGCTGGGAATTTATTAAGCAGGTATTGATATACTTCAAATTCCCGTCCAAGTTTGTCCAGCTGATCATGGGTTGCATAACCACGGCTAGCTTCTCTGTTTTGGTGAATGGAGTACCGGAGGATTTCTTCCACGGTAAGCGTGGTTTACGGTAAGTGTGAGATATGCGGTCCCTGATAGTGTGATTCTTCCCTCTTCCTACCCTCTTAAGATGTTTTGCCCATCCTGATTAGATTAATATTGAACTTGATGATCGACTTGTTTCCAGTGATGGTTAATCCTAGCATGCTTACCTGTTATCGCCTGGTGGTATTTCCCTATTATTCTGTGTCATCTTCCCATGCTTGCATTAATATACGACTTGACACCTCGCATGATCACACACCATGCTATATCATGATTTAACATACGCATGACACATGAATGTTAGAATGGACCTAGTCGAAGTATCTTGATTGTATTCCTGTTTGATATGTGTTGTTAATATTCTATAGAGCTTATGATTTATAAAATGACCCGCTCAATGGTGACTTGTCATCCTTGTTCATTACGTGAACATTCTTGTCCTGTAATGTGATAATTATTGTACTACTTTATGTGCCTCAATGACTATTCCTTCCTAGCATGCTTAGAATCTATCACGGTGATGTTCTCTTTGTTACCTTGTAAGGATGCCTCATCCTTCATGAACATTATGTTGAATTCAATGAAATCACTCTTGACTATGCCTATGTCTCCTGTATCGCTAGTACCATGTATTACTTATGCCTTTAAATGTATCTCGTCATATGATTACATGTCGTTCTCAACCTATTATATGATCCTTGTTGCTAGATGTGATAATTGTCATGCCGCTCTTATGTACCCTCATATGACGCTTAGTTTGATTTTTATGATGTACCTTGTCATGCTATAATTGGATTCATTTGTTGTCATGCTCGTGCATTGTTCATATACATGATGTTTGTCATCCTCGTTAAGCCATGCATGACCATTACTGGCTCCGCATATCTTATTTGAAATTGCTAGACATATCTGCTTCCTTGGAATAAAAGGCTATTAGCTTATCTCACATACATCCGTGTAGAATTTGATTATGTCTTTTGGATTGAATATGCATGTCGTTGTCCTTGAGATAGGTACATGTTAGTGTGGATTAATGTGACTGATTTGCTCCATGATGAATTCATTTTGCTCGTCATAATTGTAACCTAATAGACTTTCATAAGGGCATCGTTGTATTCTCGGGTCGTAGTCTTGTCTCTAGTCTTGTCGTCTTAGCCTTGGTCCGTGTTTAATTCCGAGAGGAACATTGGGTGTCCGCCATTTTCACTCCTCTATCTCCGCTAACTTGGACTCCTGCGCGATACATCGGACGAGCGACCGTATGGAAAAGGGAATGGGAAGTTAGGTAGCTAGAGAGCAGCGCAGTGAAAGCGTGGACCCCTAACCCACGAGCCTCAGGATCAATGATGTCGGTGGGACAAACATGTTTCGAGGATGGAGGTTACTGAGTACGATATGACTTGCGAGCGAGTGTCCTCCGTTCGAATTGCTAATCCTTCTGAATTTGTTAGATGATGATATTGCACTGACTTGCCGATGAGATTTACGTGATGATGTGGTCACTTGGTGATAACTGTTGCCTGATTGTCTGTTGTTTATAATAATATGATTTAATGCCTTATAGTTCTAATGTGCCATGATACCTTGATTAGTTTTTACTCTGAGTTGCCAAGCATGATCTAAATTCCTTTGTCTATAAAGTATGAACTGCAAATGCTGAGAAACCTGAAGTGGTTATTAGATGAGGTTATGATGGAACTTGCTAGCTTGACTTGATTATGTGCATATATGATGTTTCGCAATAATTATTGAGCATGTTGGTAAATCGAGACTTATTGATGTAGTTGCAATATTTAATGATGAATTAATGATGCTATTGATATAAATGCTAGCAGATATTATGTAGTCCTTATGTGTAATAATATCCATGATTGCTTCTTCTTTGAACTATTGGGCGAGAGTATGGTTAGGGATAGGCCGGCTAGGTAGTGATCAAGTAATTTCCTAGAGGGGATGTGGTTGGCAGGGTATGATGCTTGTGATGTCTTGAGTAGTATGAGAAGTGTGAGAAATGGCTTTTGAGAGTATTGAGAACATAGCATGAGAGGGTACTTGGGTGTGACGTTAGGGATAGGAGCTGGGTGCTTAGAGGTGGATGGTGTGGTAGTGCTTGGCGGAAGGAGGGACGAGATTTGAGCATCGAGAGGAATTGGGATTTCTTTAGGGAATTTTGACTAAGTTGAGGTTGGTGAGTCTAGGAGATTGGTCTTGGCTGGGAATTAGAATCGGGCGAGCGGGATTGCATTTAGTTTGACAGGTATGATGTGAGGATTTTCTTGATTATGTGATTTATTTATATCTGTTGTCATGATGTTAGATAGCGACCATGATAAAACCTGATATGGAATGACATTACATGTTGTTATGCAATACTGAAATCTAATTGGTAGTGACTAGTGTCATCATGATATGTTGAAGCAATACTACCCCGTTATGCGTTTTAGAAGCATGTTACGATGTGTTATATGAATCATGAGATAATGACGTGTTGCTATGTGAAAACATGATATTATATTATGGGGTGATAAAGCATGATGTTATGTTCTATGATCGTTAAACATGATTTTGGGTATGTTAAATGATGAATATGACTTTGAGGATGAATACGATTTGTATATATGAGATAATGATACCAGATTTCTAAATGATCATTATATGGCATTCTGTTGAGTTAAGATGATGTTTGTTGAATATGCTGACATTCGATGACTGATATACTGTTTGACCTCCCCTTTCACGAAATCTTAATAACATGACTTGTTGTGTTGATGTGTTGACAATGAGTTTGATTCGTTGACTTTATGATGAGGATGTACCCATTATGACCTTGGTGTGATATCGATATGTGTGTTATGATTTTGGCATAGATGGCATATTATGACCCTTAGTATGATGTGGAGACGTTGATGTGATCATGTGGCAGTGTGATGGCATATGTTTGAGACTTGTCATATGATGTACTCGTTGATGATCGATTGATTATGTGATTATGCATTGCTTATGGCTTGTGAATCTTGCTTGAATTGAGACTGATAGATTGATTTGATTATGGAAACTAGGAAGAGGATATGGGATTAGCCCTTAGAGGTGGATGATTCCACCTCCCAGCTTCTGAATTTGATTGTTTGGTATGCGAGAAATTGATCTGGTGGTTGGAAGATTTTGACGAAATCTTGATTTGATTTGACTTGTTTTAGTGTAAGGTTGCTTGATTAGACGTGGATTTGAAGATTCTAAACGATTTTGAAAAAGGACCAACTTGGATTGTAAAAGAATGAACGATACCGAGAATTTCAACTATTTTGAGGCTAATCTTTATTTTCAATTACGGAATCCCGTTAGAAACTTTTCATACCTGGGCAACTCTATGATACTTCACGAAGTGGATACATGCACTTTATGGGGGCGCCTATAGGGTGTTTGCTAAGACCTAGTGATGCTATTGTAGAACTTTTAAAGTTGTGGTACTTCCGAAAAGTCGAAGCGAGGATGTGATAGGGGCGCTTATTGCATACTTGTCAAGGCCAATTGGAGATGTCACGATCGTGACTAGGATGTTGTGAGAATCCCGGAAGACGCAACCGAGATGATTACAAGATCCTTGGACATGGTCCTTGGACTCATCAATTTCAAACTTCATCCCCTACTTTGTGGTTTTAGTCTCGGGGACGAGACTTGTTTTTAGAGGTGGATGATGTAAAGGCTCGGATTTTTAAATCCTAATTTTCAAAAAAAATAAAATAAAAAAATAAAATAAAAACGAATTTAAATCGGGGTATTTAAAATCTCTTAAAATGAATTTCGGCATGATTTTAACGGATTTTTCCGATAGGATTAAAATTTCGCTACTTTGACTTGAGGTTTTGGAATACGAGTCGGGATAAGGTTGAGAGAGAGCGGGTTTCATGATTTATTTCCGGGTATTTGAATTGTGATTTTGGGACCACTTCTAAATTTCCTTTTTCTTTAAACTTCTCTCTCAGAGCTCACCCATCATACCCGAACACCTCTCCTTGTCTACTGGTGAAAGGAAAGCTCACCCACATCCCATTTTGGTGCTATAGAGTACAGAACACCTACCCCTCCTCCTATTACATATGCTCAATCCTCCCTGCAAACTTCCATCTACCAACAGACACAAACCCACAACCCAATCCTCACTTTCCTCTCTTCCCCTTTCTCTGCAATTGCCTGAAAATTCAGAGGAACCATTCATCCCTCCTCCATTGCCGCCATACCTCACCACCGCCTCTCCACTGCACCACCACAGCTCCTCTCTCGCCCTGTTTTGCCGACGAGCCGCCAGGAGAGCCCGAGGCGCCCAGTAGAGTACCCCCGAGAGCCACCACCGTCGAGCCAGTAGCATTCACCGACCGCCGGCGCCGCTGTTCTCCCTTCCTTCCTCTGGTTCTCTCCCTTCTGGTCGGCTGGGAGTGCTTCGATTCCATCTCCGACGGGTCCGAATGAGGCCCGATTGAACACCTTCCGGCGAATCCAATCGAGCGGCGACGTTTTCCGACGAGTTGAAATCTCGGTGAGCCTCTCCTTTCCCTCCTCCTTCTCGCGTCGTGTGTTCGATTTGGGGTGGGTAGTGGTCGGAGTTGCAAGTCGATGCTCCGGGTAGTAGTTGAGGCCGAGAGCTTGCTGGAGGCCGGAGATCTCTCTCTCCTTCTTGTCCGTCGTGTCTTCCGTCAGAGCAGCTCTGCTCCTTTGTGGGGGAAGAAGCAGATGCGGGTCCTTCTTTTCTTTTCCTTCCTTTATTTTCTGGGCTTCAAACCGGTTAATGGGTTGGGTTTAAAGAATCGGTTTAGGGTTTTGGTT
Organism: Persicaria maculosa; assembly: GCA_963922045.1. Lineage (NCBI taxonomy): Eukaryota > Viridiplantae > Streptophyta > Magnoliopsida > Caryophyllales > Polygonaceae > Persicaria > Persicaria maculosa. Next base: position 4,990,603 of record OY998251.1, read on the forward strand.
GGATCCGGATTTTAAAATAAGAAAGGGCCTATCCTCTTGGGCCTATTTTCTGGGCCTTGTGTCTCAGATCCGGATTCCCTTCTTTCCTCATATATGTTGGATGTCTTGGGCCTATTTTAGATCCGAATCCTTTTCTTTCCGGATTATGGGCATATCCGGCCCTTCCTTTCACTCCCATTCCTTCAGGTTTGGTTCGGGCGGGTCCGGGTCCCTTGTTCCGTCCGGGTTGGGCTCTCAGACAGGCTTCCGGGTTGGGCCTATTGATTTTGGATCTTTCTTTAAATTGGTTGGGCTGATGAGTGTTGGGAAGATTGTTATAATTGTTTCTTATATCCTCTTATATGTTATATTACATGCTGATATTTAAGTACTAATCGTATTAGTATTTATTATTGCTACATTATTCGGTTTTGGGAAAATAAATTCTGAAATTTTATGAATTATAAGGTTATTTTGATAATGATATTATGTGATGATTTAATATGAGGTTTTAGAATTGGAAAAGTAAATTGGTATTGTTGTTTTATAAATGTAAGTCAATAAAATGGATTTGTTTTTGGTGATTTCTTATATTTTAAATATTATTTGGAGTAGGTTATTAGATGTTGCTTATAAATGGGATTTAAAGTGATTGTCGGGATTGATTTATAAATGGGGTTTATAAAGATGGATTTATTTCAGAAATGTTTATCAATGTCTTAAATTACTCAAAACATTAAAGTCAAGGTTTTGAAATAAAATGTCGGGACTATTTCTATAATATAATTTTGAGATATTGGTTTTAAGGTTTAAACGTTTAATGTCGAGATTTTGTCTTGGTTTGATGATGTTGGTTTTGAGAAGAAAATTGGAAGAATGATTTTGGTTGATGTTGATCATATCAGAAAGGTTTTGGAAAACGGTTTCACTATCGGTTGGTTTTAAGTATGTTGAGAACTTGGGTTTTGTACGTATGAATGTTGGTCCGGTGGCTTATGGAAATGGCTTGATGATAGGTGTGTATTGCTTTTGGATTGCTTGGACTTGCATTTGGGCCCTTGCTTGTGTTATCCTGTTGTTCTGCATCTTCAGGTAAGTTCCCTAGGGGGCTTACTCAGGTTGGACAGTCATGCCTGTTGTTGCATTTTATGTTAGGTGTTGCATATGCATAAAAGCATGCCATGTAGTATCCTGTTTAGGTTGCACTAATTGAATGAGCATCTGCTTACTTATTGCGTTTGAAACAGAACGGCCATTATCTGTGATAGTCCTAGAGTCTTTGCTAGGGTCATAGGGTAGCCCAGCCTCATCGGGTACCCTGAGTCAATCGAGTCATGAACTTCCTTATATTATGAGATGCCTGCGGGCTTTATTGTGGAGCGGGTTAGGCATGTGTGCCGCCCGATTATAATGGAATGCATTCACGAGCTGGCCAGTCTCCGCCCTATCGGAAGGGGGTGGAGGTAGGAGAGGGATATGCCACTTGGCATTGTCTTGGGCCCTTTACAGTATTTTTACACATTATTATAACTAGGAGCATGCTAGTGTGTTTGACTTTCGTACTGCATTAGAGCATATTTATTAGGTATAGCACATACTATGTGGCCTCAGCGAGGACTGCCGGTCCCGCATGAGTGGCTCGATCTGACTCCTTTCCCCATTCTTCTTTTAAAGGTATTTTCTGCAGATTTTGAGTGCTCGATGTCTATATGACGGGGTTCCCTTTTTGCGAATCGAAGAACCTAGCTAAATTCACTAACTCGTTATAAATGGTAATCACCCACTTATGATTTGGTTTTGACCCGACTCTGTCGTGGCACCTTGTATCTTAATTTTGTCTCCACCTTACTTCCGTTTGAATTGATTTTCGCGACATAGCCCCTAGAACAGGTTAAGGGTAGCCAACGACCCTACGATACTTTTAGGGTTCGAAATCCCTCTTTATTACTGACCTAAAAAATGAGTTTGAAACCTCGACCCGTACCTAGATTGCAAGATCCGAACAAGGGGTTTTATCCCTTGAAACGTAACCCGGAAATCATAATTTTGGGCCGTTACAGCTAATAGATTTCTCATTCCAATCTCGAATGATGTAGCCAATGGAGCTATTTGTTGAAGATATTGTAGAACCATCAAAATTTAGTTTAAACACCCCCAAAGGTGGCTTTTTCCATTTGCAAATTTTCCGTTTGTGTGGCTTAGAGCTATTATTAATAAGCAAAGATGGAGGTTGATTTTCATCCAAATCATTAATGTCTAGTTTATACGCCTTTTTCCAGTTTTCCAGATGGTTGGAAAGTAATCGTTTTATCCCGACAACATCCGAGGGATCTTCATTTCTAAAGATATACTACCTCCGTTTGGCAAAACTTGTCGTTTACTATTCATGCACGCTTTTTTAGAATGATAAAAACTATATAAAATATTCATTTAATTTTTTTTTAAACAATTTCGTACAAACTTGTTTAAAAAAATGAATATTTTATATAGTTTTTAACCGATCCATCTACATTTATTTTATAAACATCCTTGGGGGGTTTTGCCCATTTGATATGTCGTCCTTGCCTTTTCTTTTGCAGAGGTAAGTCCTTATTTTTATCTTCCATCCAATCTTTTATATTGTTTATAGTTCTCTGCACTATAGAAGTAATGTGGTCCAGTTTACTATTTCTGAATATAATTGAGTTTCTTGCCTCCCAAATATTTTGCCAAAGGAAGCATAGCTCATTGAAGTTAGGGTTGTTTTCCTTAATCTGGTTTAAATTTGCTATTGAGATATTTGGACTTCTAGTTCCAACGAAGAATTTATTCGTTCTGTGTTCGTAAGTACTGATTATTGATTTTATAACCGGGCATTTTAGGAAGAGATGAGAGGTGTCTTGATCCTCCTGGTTGCATAGGCAGCAATGAGAAGGTACCTTGTTGAAGTATTTATTTAATCTAACTTTAGTTGCTAATCCATCATTCATAATCTTTCACATGAGGTTGCGAATTCGAGGAGGCACATCAAGTTTCCATATCCATGCATGGTCTCTATTAATGGTAATATTCGCATTTTGGTTATGGTGGGCCGATTTCGTTGTAAATATCCCATCCTTATTGTATTTCCAGATTAATTTGTTTTCAGTGTTCCGCTCAGGGACATCAATCTTTAGGATTTGCTCTATTAAGTGTGGTGGGAACATTTGATCAAGTAGTGGTTTATTCCATTTCTTATTGGGATTTAAAAGATGAGAGACTTTCATGTCAGGGTCATAATTATTTCTAAAACCTTTTAGAGGGGAATTATCTACCCAATTATCATACCAGACGTTTATTTTTTATCCATTATCAATAATCCAGAGTAAGCATTTTTGGAATTGATCATTAATCTACCAAATTGCCACGATGTGTTGGGGGATAAAATATTAAAAGCACTAAATGTAGTAAACCAACATTTTTTGTCAGGTCACCAATAAAGACTGTCTTCAAATGGAGTTGAATGGAGGGGAATGTCCATTACTTCTTTGGCCATTGTTTAATACAGTGCGGACCCGGGAATTTTCTAGGGGGTAAACAAATTTTTGAGAATTTTTTTACATGAAAAATGTATGATTTTTCTTTTTTTTTTAAAAAAATACATTAGAAAAATTATTAAATTTGTTGTTTAAATAGTCATTTTTAGTATAAAAAATAAAAATTATAAAAAAGAGAATTTTTTTTATATGTACATGTAGAAAACTCAAGGTAATAAGTAATAACTACACCTCCTTGAAGCTAAGCCGTTTTTATTATTTCTTTATTTACTCTTTTTACATTATTTTATCCATAAAATTAGTAAAAATTAAAAAAAAAAACAATCCGAGAAAAGAATTTCTATAGTTTTCTTCTAGGCTAGGGGGCTAGCATCACCCCGACCCATAGGTCTGCCACTGGTTAAATACACCGCAAATTCCTCTCATAAAGCCAGTTCACGTGCACTAAGTTCAATTAGTCATGATAGAATTTTTATTTAATTATATTTTTAATATTCTTCTTTAATTAATTATATTTTTAATCATCTTTAGAAGGAATAATTAGTGTATATCGAAACTAACGGGGTAACACATCTAAAACGACGTGATAATTTACGGTGTATTTAGTTTATGAGCATTCCAAAATATCAAGTCTAACAATCTGCCCTTATCCTAACCACCTAACATCTGACTAAAATTAATTAAATATATTTTATACAGGAAGGAACTAGAACTAGAAGGATCCACCATCGACGCCCCAATCAAGTTCTACCAGACCTGCACCGAATCTATTTCCCATTCCAGCAATTTCTTCGCTCGATCAACCATGGCGAAAGGCTCGTCTCAGTCTCAGGTTTCCTCGGGGTCAACGACCAGCCGCGCTGGTGGCGCAGCTCCCCGGGGGTCAGCTGCCGCCACCGCCGGGATGCGCCGCCGCCGTGTCGGAGGCCCCAGCGGGGGGTCCGTCAGCAGCGGATCCACCGGAGGAGCTACCGGGAGCAGCAACATGCTCCGATTCTACACTGACGACGCCCCTGGGCTGAAGGTCACGCCCACCGTTGTGCTCGTTATGAGCCTCTGCTTCATCGGATTCGTCACTGCTCTCCACGTCTTCGGCAAAATCTACCGCAAATCCGCCGCCGGAAGCGCCTGATCGGAGATCCGGACTTTGATTTACGTGTGCTCGGATCATCATCTACTCTCTCTTCTGTAAATTTTGAAACCGGAATGTGGATTTTCTGACCTAGTCTCTCTGAAAAAAACCCTTTTCTGGCTTTTTGGATGCTTGCTTTTGTTCTTTGTTGACAACTCTACTGGCAATGAAAGACAAATTTCTGAATATGGAAAGCTTGATGTTGATTAATCTGTCTTACTTGATGCCTGTTTGTGTGCAACTTTCATGATCAGTTGGTAATTCTGTTTTCTCAATTAGGGTTTCATCAATACTTTCCATATGAACTTAGGGCTTCATCAATACTTTCCATGTTGATTGATTTGATTGTGCTTTGAGTTGGCATTTATCTTTCCTGATTAAAGGAAGTTTGTCTAGTACCAACCTCACATTGATTGTTCAGTCTGTTTACACTTGAGGGGATTCAGTTTGAGAGTTTCTGAATGATGAGCTGTTTGTGAAGCACTGTCTAACAAACACAGCAAAACCTATATCTGCACTTGCAGGCTATTAGAGATCTATAGCATATGATCTTGTGAACTGCATTGATCTTGGCTGCAGATCCATCGGATCCGAGCGCTTGATTGGCGTATAGGTTGCGTGATGGACTGATGGTTCTTTAGAGATGTGTTCTTCCTCTTCTATGGACCGTCCACTTGAGAAAGTGTTACTAGAAAGGAGCTTGAATTGAAGAAATGTGTCAACAAGAAGACACTGGTGGGTGAGGGGAAAAAACACCTTACCACTAAGAGGAAGAGGGAGCCCTGGTGGTTCTTCAATGGTGATTTTTTCGCTGCGGAACCCATCCAGTTCACTCCATCAAACCAATGGATAGCTTTCTCAATCATTTCTATACCATGGTTGTAGTATGGAAGATGCTCGCGCTCCCAAGTATACGCATAGAAAGTTATTTGAAAAGCGTTTTCCAATCGCTCTGGAGATTGCAATCAACAACGCAGTGTCGAATTCATGATCGATTTATGAATTGAGTAGATGAGAGTTGTGTTGAAACCAAGGATTGTGCGTAAGGATGAAGTTCATGAGCAAATAAGAAACTGGGCGTTGTTAATTCGAAAGGGGTCAGTCGTCCCTCTGCTAAGCGGATCTCTGTATGTACCCTTTCACAAACCATCCTACTTTTTTTTTTATCGAGGTAAAGAGCAACAACAACCCAGTATATCGCACAAAAGCAGGGTTTAGGGGTCAGAAAAAGTCGAGAGTGTTTCCGATAGACCCATAACAATAGCCCAAAACAAACAACAGACGTATTAACCGTCATGATACTAATAAGTTATAACATAAATATCAAAGCTCTAATCGAACAAAGCACTCAGAGACATGAGGAAGACGAGGAGACTCGGGTATGTTTGACAAAATATTTTTCATGTGGGTCAATTTTGAACGTATAAGTTAGGACCATCTTTTAGGGCTAGATTAACTCATAGGTCAATAAGTTTATTTTTTTTCTTGTATTTACATCATCTTATTATTAACTAGGGTATGTTTGACAAAATATTCTCATATGAGTCAATTTTCGAAATGATAAGTTAAATGTAGTAAACTTCACATCAAATAAAAGATATTAATAGCATGTGTATTAAAAATTGAATTTTTTCTTTGTTTTGACCAATGTAAGAATTCAAAGTATAGGATTTTAGAATTGATGTAAAGTCCTCCCTTGAGGGTTTTCATTCATTGATAAACATATATATAGGTTACAAAGGTATTAGGCTTTTGGGTCCACTATACAATATAAGATCTATGTAATTTATCAAAACCCCCCAGTTGAAACTAGAGGGGCCCGTACAGTGAGACTGGACCGAAAATCAATGAACAACTGTCGAGGTAAACCCTTGGTGAATATATCAGCGTACTGATAGGAGGACGGGACATGTAGAACGCGGACATGTCCAATGGCAACCTTGTCCCGGACGAAGTGGAGATCGAGCTCAATATGCTTCGTGCGTTGATGTTGGACTGTGTTGCTAGCCAGATAGACGGCGGAGATGTTGTCAGTGTAGACCAGAGTGGCCTTCTGAAGAGGGCAACGGAGCTCAAGAAGGAGATTGCGGAGCCAAGAGCACTCGGAGACAACGTTGGCAATACCTCTGTACTCTGCCTCACCGCTGGAGCGAGACACGACAGACTGACGCTTTGCTGACCACGACACAAGGGTGTCGTTGAGGAAGACATAGTAACCAGATGTGGAGCGACGTGTGTCAGGACAACCACCTCAATCCGCATCAGTGTAAGCAACAAGGCCAAGCTTAGAGGAAGGGGTGATCGTGGTGCCTAGCTCGAGGGTGCCGCTGATGTACCGAATGATCCGCTTCAAGGCCTGGAAGTGGGGTTCCCTGGGTGCATGCATGAACAAGCAGATCTGCTGAACAGCGTAACTGATATCAGGGCTGGTGAAGGTGAGATACTGAAGAGCACCAGCGAGGCTCCTGTACAACGTCGGATCCTAGTCTAGGTTACCTAGTTGTCCAAGTCTCAACTAGATGGTCATTCCTAGTTGGACCCTAGTATATGAGTCGGTGGGCTACTCCTTCTATCGCCAATTGGTTTTAGAATGGAACCTCACTCGGCTTGTGTGCTAGGCTACTAGCGCATGTGCGCCCGTGCACACGACCCCCAGTCATCGGTCCGAGTCGGACTTTGATACAAAGAACCAAACAAAATCTTTAGGAGCTAATTAGCACTTATTCTTCTCCTTCAAGCATGGTCTCATGTTTCATCCTATGTATCCACCTTGGGAGGGATTTAGAGTGTAGAGTACATGTCGTATGTACATATACTAAGGCTTATGTTGATGTCTTGAATCCATTCGTTGATCGGCAATCACCAGGAGTTCGGAGACAAAGCCCCCAATCAGTAGAGGTCTAAATCGTCTGTCCCCGCTGTTGTCCCCTTCTCCTGTCACTCCTCACCATCTTTCTATTTTTTTCTTTTAATATTTAATTTTAATTTTAATTTACCTTTATTTTTAAATTATGTTGTGGGATGGGGGACAAGGTAGGAGGATAGAGGATATGGCTCCGGGTCCAAGGGGACTACAGCTCTCCGACGGTGGTCTTCTCCTGTCACTCCTCACAATCTTTCTATTTTTTTCTTTTAATATTTAATTTTAATTTTAATTTACCTTTATTTTTAAATTATGTTGTGGGATGGGGGACAAGGTAGGAGGATAGAGGATATGGCTCCGGGTCCAAGGGGACTACAGCTCTCCGACAGTGGTCTTAATTCAAAAATGGATGATTTGACATCCACTAAACTTGAACCATAAAAATTTCCTCTTGTTTGAATAGAAGAATGAAGGGAGGAAGTCAATAGCCCCTTCTCCGGTCGATGAGTCTAACCACAACGATATATTATGTTTCCTGATACATAACTCTATCGCCGTCTATTTTGGGTTTATGACCCATAGGCTGAATTAGGGTTTCAAGAGTGTATATATAAACACGATTTCCGTTTAGAATAAGGTGAAATTTCCGTTTAGCGCATGATCAATTGGTCGTTGCGACCAATTCTTTTTTTACAAAATCACACATGGTCGCAACGACCGGATACAGTATGGTCGCAACGACCAGATTGTCAACTGGTCACAATGACCATATAGTGATTTGGTCGCAATAACCATTTATACTATTGGTCGCAACGACCATCTATCAGGACAATTTTTTACTTTTAAAAAAATCGTTTTTACCTCGGTTCATTTAACAACCGGGCTAAAATATATATTTTTTAGATCGGTTCATTAAAGAACCGGGATAAAAACTAAAAGGTAGAATAGCTCTCTTCTCCGTGACCCCGCCGTTTTCAATCTTCCATTGAACACCCCTTTTCAATCTTCCAGTATTTTGTAATTCAACTCTTAAAACTTGGAGATTTACAAACTTTGATGCGTTATCTTAAACCTGAACCAACTAGTAGAAACAATTAATCTCCTTCTCGTCCCCTGGAGCAACTCATGGAGAGTCTCAAACCTCCCTCCTCGTCGCCGACATCGACGTCAATTTCTTCGTGGTCGGGCGGATGCTCGAAAGTGTTCACCGCCGACTGCGAGATGTACTCCGACACCCGGTCGAAGGCGAAATCGTGGTCATGGGCTCCCACATTATCGATAACAATCGAGTCGTCGAGCCCGCAACATTCCCCCCCCCCCCGGCTCGGCAGCATGATCCATGTCGGTCACCGTCACCTCGTTGCTAGCGACCGTTTCGACTTGTCCTTGACCCTTTTGTTCCCAATTAATGTTTTCTTAATTAATTGAATGGTTTGTACATCCAAATTTAGGGTAGGAGTGGTAGATGTAGTTGATGTTGTTTGACATTAATAGAGGTTGAAGACATTAGTAGTTGTTGTTCAATTGGAATTTAGAGTAGCGTGAGCGGTGAGGGCTGGGTATGGGAGAGAGAGATTGGGGGTGGGATAGCCGGATAGGGTAGTGGGGTAATTTGTTATAATTGTAAGGATATTTTCGGTATGCTCTAAACGGCATTTTACCCCGCTCTAAAAAAGTAGAGGCCTATTATAAACTCTTGGAGCACCTCCTTTCCGTATGATTCGAATTTCGAACCCTGTTTTGCCTTCTAATAAAATCAGTTCTCCTTCCATCGTGGATTAGCCAACACGTCATGATGAACCACATGAAATAGATGACGATAATGAACAGCTAATTAGCAATTTAGCAGTTATGAGTTCATACAGAAACCCTCCATCATCTTCTCTTCCTCTTCCCTAAACAAAATCTCCAAAATTTGATTGATTCATCTAATTCATCATCTAGATATTTGATCTTCTTATTTGATCTGATTCTTGATAGAAACCATGTGCAGTTTTCCGAATTTGTCAAATCATGAACACAAAATCTTCGTTCTAAAAGGGGGCTACAAATGTGATACTTCTAAGAACATTATTTAACAAGGAATCAAACCAACACAAGAACCAAATTATTGAAATGATTCAGGATCTGGATTGAATCATCAGATCATCCTTCAGCGGGACGGAGATGGCAACACCTTCCCAGTGCATGTCCCAAACCCCACATTGTAGCTGTTTCCCTGTTAAAATGCGAAATTCAGAAGGTAGTCCAACACGAAATCATGTGAAAGAGCATCTAATCATTCTACAATGTCTAGTCATTACGCGAAAACTGGAATGAACGTGATTGGAATTGCAGATAGGTACCTTGCAAACACCTGTGAAAGTGACTTCATCTCCATCTTCCAGGAATGCCTTTTGATTTCCATTCAGATTCAATGGCTTTTGCCCATTCCATGTCAGCTCAAGCAAGCATCCCAACGAGTCAGGTGTCTGTTGCATAATTTCCGAGTGGTTAGAAAACCATGGCCATGAGTTTGTTGCAGAAACTCCAAATGCATGAAAGTACAAGTTTAGAGCAAACAACAGCAAAGTAGATCATACCGGCCCACTTATTGTCCCAGTCCCAAGGAGATCTCCTGGCCGTAAATTGCAACCATTCACAGTATGATGTGCAATGTATTGGGGCAACGTCCAATATCTGTTCCGCCATGTGTAGCCAAGAGGGTTGTAATGAAGCAAAAATGGATAGTCAATTATCTGGTTAGTGTCGACTTTCAAGCAACCAATTACTAGTATTTCATTAGCGGCTAAACAATGAAAGCGCGGAAGATACAGAAGGAAACAATTATACATACAAGTGCTTATAGTTGCTCTTTGTAACAACGGAAGGCTCCTGGCCAGCAGGTTTGATAGTAGCCTAACATTACAAAGAAAGGTTGTTGTCAGAAGAGGCAAAGATGCTGAATATCTTGTTTCTTTCTCCACCAAAAGTTAATTTGGTGCAAGCCCATTTACAAAAAAATTACATAACTAAAATTTAACTTCCAAGGATTAGGCATTTGCAACTAGTATAATTGAATATTGACAAACCTCCAACGATATGTCATAGTTATGGTGTTCCTTTTCAGTCAAGTATGGCAAGGCAGGAGGGTCCTGCAATTGGAATCAATTCAATGTGAATTATTGATTCTTTTGATACTAACTTTACCAAATGTCGGGTTTTCCCCCCTGAAAATACTCGACTTTAGCATATTAGTATAACAATTAACTTAGTACCTGTTTTGGAGCCTCACAGGCAAAAGGCTCAAGCGCATCAAGGGTTACAATCCAAGGGGATATTGTTGTGGCTACAAGAATAATCATGAACACTTATTGTCTAGTGAAAAATTGAAAACAGGTCCAAATTGCCAGCAATGTTGACAAAATTTAGTTACCGAAACTTTTGCCAAGAAAAGGTCCAAGAGGTACATATTCCCAACCCTGAATATCTCTAGCTGCATAAAGAATGTTATTGTCAATAGTGGCGCACAATGAACCCATTGAAAATTTTTGTACAATCAAATGAAGTAAAATAAATTTGGAGGAGCAAAGCCGAATCAGTTTACCACTCCAATCATTCATCAAAACAAGTCCAAAGATGTGATCTTTAGCCTCACTTATATCAATCGGCTTTCCTAATTCATTCCCTGGACCAACAATAGCAGCCTGTGACATCAAGAGCACAAGTCAAAATGTGGAGCATTATGATGTTGCTGTATTCTAATTCTGACTGTATAAAAGTTATTTTAGCATTTATTGAATTGGGGAAAAAAATAAGATTTAGATTACTTTCGTATGTCATCAGAACATGGAAGGATCACAATGTGAATCCTAGAGACGAGAGGATTCAAGGTCAATATCAATAGTTATACTGAGTTTGTTTCTCATTTTTCTTAAAAATTATAGATAATTAACTCTGGCCATATTTTAGCAAAACAGAATATGGAAGGGTCATAATGTTGTTTTAAAAAAACAAAGTGAAAGATATAAAATCCAGACTTCATTCCCAAATCTACTGATATTGACATATAGTCTGAATATCACATCCCTGAAAGTAGAGACAAGACCTAACCATTTCCAGCTCGAAATCGAGCCTTCGCGAGGGACCAAAGTATGGAGCAGAACTGCCAGCCGGAGGACCTTGACCCCTGCGAGAGTCAATTTCCAAATGTTTAAAGAGTCAGCAAGAAAACAAATACCATTCAGAATGAGATGACAAAGTTATTTTTATAATGAAATAATATGTAAATTTAAAATACATTTACCTTGGGCGGACAATATCAGTTCCAGAGGGAACAACAGATGATGCGCGCCCATGATAAGCAATGGGAAGACTGAACCTGCAGGTTGTAAGGATTGCAGTGTGTAAATATATATAAATCTCGAGTCGAAGAAGCAAACCCCAGCCTTTTCTTGCCAGAATTTGAAAAAAAAAAATCACCATACCAGTTTGGGTTGATCGGATTTTCAGGGCCACGGAACATAATCCCACAGTTCTTAGCATGGTGCATTGAAGCGAAGAAGTCGGTGTAGTCACCGATTTCTACTGGAAGCAGCATTTCGACATGGTTCTGAATAAAATCCACACACAGCAATAACATTGGTTGAGCATCCACATTCCACATCCGAACTAAGAAAGAGAGGACCGAAAGGCCAAGCAACTAAAAGCCAAAATGGTTTAGCCATGCTACCATAGGAACCAGGGCCTTCTCCTGCAAATGGCTGTTGTCACGCAAGCACGGCTCATCAGCTGCAGCAGACAGATCAGAAAACCATGAATTCATATCACCATTTGATAACATCAATTAACACCAAGTCTCAACCCTCTCAATATCATAAATAGAAGACGTACCAGACAAGAGTTTCTGAAGCAGATCTCGAGCCTCCTTCCAGGCAGGGCGCCCCAATGAGATGAACTTGTTCAGTGTGGGCTGCCCACCAAGAAACACAACAAATTATCTTATACATAAGCATGAAAAATCGAAGCTGATCCAGAGGATAGGGTTGGGAAACTGATCCAGAGGATATCGATATCGGATAATATCTTGATATCAAGTGATACTCACTCCAAATTAGTATATCAAATAGAGGGAAATTTCAAATTTGATATCAAGTGATATTGATAACGTTTATGCCAAACACTAGATATCAGTTTCGATTAACTTTTCAAGTTCAACAAGTTGAATCAGAACTTATTTATTCAAGATTTCAAAGAACTGCAATGCAATCACCCAAACAAAACAAAAATCCAGTTTTAGTTCAAAACTTAGTATGAGCTTGCCATTAATTTACAAATAGCACCAAAATTGGATTGCACAAAATTGGATACAGTAGTGGGAGGAACAAACACATGCAATCCATTCATCCTGATAAATTTAATTTGAGGCATAGAAAGAAACTGAGAGACTTGCAACTCCAAGACTCACCACCTACCCTTCAAAGACGAATAAAAAAAGATGAAGAGAAAAAGGAAAACCTGATGAAAGCAGTCGGAGGCGGAGAGCAAGGGGCCAGTGAAGAGAGAGTTGCGGTGGAGCTCGAGAAGGTCGAGGACGAAGTCGCCGATGGCGACTCCGGGGCGGGGGGAGCTTTGGGGGTTGGGCTTGAAGATGCCGTAGGGAAGGTTTTGGATAGGGAAGTGAGATTCGGGGGAGACGTTGATGAAACACCTCAACGCCATGTCCGATTTCTGTGTTGGAGATTCGGGATTGGGGGAAAACACGGCAAGGGCTGATCGGAATCGGAGCGGTTTGAGGAGGGAGGGACACTTGCACTCCTATTTATGATGGGAGTCGACGATACGTGCCCGCAAGGTGACAGGTGCGGTGGAATTTGGAAAGAGCAATCTACTGAAATTTGAAAACAGCTACCAACTACGACTACACAGTCAACCCCACACTCACTTGGATATGATATCGATACCAATATCAAGATATCGATATTATCGACATCGGTTATCAAGTTATAGAGCACCCCCTACCAATGAAGATCTCCTACTTCACTGTATGTTTCATTCCCTACAACACAAAAATAATTTAACATTTATTTAATTTTAAAAAAAATTTAAAAAATTATATTTATATTACTAACATCTATTTTTATATATTCATAAAATTTTGTTTTGAAAAATCATGTTTTGAAATTTTAAATAATTATAATATGTTAAATATTGCCTTTTTATTTTTTAAAAATTGTAAAACGTGATTTTTCAAAATAAAATTTTATGAAAAATAGATGTTAGTAATATAAATATAATTTTTATAATTTTTTTTAGGATTAAATAAATATCAAATTATTTTTGTGTTGTAGGGAGTGGAGCATAAAGTGAAGTAGGAGATCTCTATTGACCCCCCGACCCCCCACTGGTGATGTGCCTCAAATTTTCTCTCCCCTTCCCTTATTCATTCATCTCACTTTTCACATCTCACTTTTAAGTAACTTTATTCAAAATCCTTTCCAATTCAATTCTCCCTTCCATCAATGGTCAGGTTTTCCGATAATCTATTTCATCACTTTTTTCATACCCATTATATTTTCAAATATTAAAAAATTAAACTAATTTATCAATATAAAAACTTAATTTAATCGTTTAATTAAATTTGATAATTAGTTTTAATAATTTAAAATATTTTTAAATAAATTGTTAATAAATTTGAAATTTTAAAAAATTATTAACTTAATATTATAAGTTAATACTAGTACAATCCCGCGCCATGGCGCGTGCGCGAGGAAAAAAATATAAAATATCTAATATAAGGATGAACGAAAACAATAATGATTAGCACATACAAATGGTGAATTATTTTAACAAATATATACATAAATTTATGAATGAATGAAATCGCTGCCCTAGACTTCGTCCATAAGATTCCTGAAGAAAACAAAATAGTTTGGTTATATGAATGGATGAAATTGGATATGAAAAGAAATAATGAGGTTAATCTTACCTAAAATATGAAGAAAAAAAAAGGACAATGGGTAGGTGACACCAAGTTATCCAAACTCTAAGGGCATATACTCAGCCTATGTAAACAAAATAATAAATACAATTAGACCAATATTATGATTAGCACATTGAAATAAAAGTTATATAGGCAAACAAAAAAAAGCTAAATAGTAAATAAGATGTACCTGTTAGGCTAAAGTATGTAAAATTTCTTTGTATAAGACATTAACAGTAGTGTTTAGTGAGTTACCATTCTGGTCACAAGATAGGATTTTCAAGTCAAATTTGGTTGTAACCCTTGAGATAGCAACATAACGGGAAAAAAGTAATAAAAGTTATATTAGTTCATATATTATAGCCAAAATTAATATAATTACTCGGTCAAAAATTAAATAAAAATTATATCAGTTCGAAAATCTAAGAATTTAGGTAATTGGGATAAGAGGAAATCGGAAATTAAGATATGTGATAATCTGAAGGAAAAAAAAGGATTTATATTAATTCATTTTAATAAGATATTTCTGTTAAATTGTTCTTCATCCCTTGAAAGCATAAAACTACACATTTTTTTTATACTTTTATTAATTCATTTTAATAAAAGTTACTCAATTTAATTATATACGGTGAATTCTCTGTAATCATAGGTTTACTAAGCATATATTTTGAAATGAACACATATGGATGAATTAAATAATAAATTAATATATAATTATACATAGGTACACTTAAATTCTAATTCCAATAAGTAATAAAAATTATATCAGTTCATATATTATATCCAAAATTAATATAATTACTCGGGAAAAAATTAAATATTTTTAATAAATAAATATCGAATACCTATGGCATGTTGAATTCATAATTTTCAATTACCGAGTATCAAGCAACGTAGGAAAACTATCTTATACAAGAGGAAATCAAATTAAGCTCAAGAGGAATTCAGATTAAAAAAAATGAAATATCAGATTATTTAAATACCTAAAAATAGCTAAATTGAAGGAGTGATCGCCACCTCAGCAAAGTCTTCTCTCTTAAAGTATTATATAGATATAGATTAGAATATTAAAATTATATTTTTAATTAATTTTAATAATTTAAAATATTTAAAATAAATTGTTAATAAATCTGAAAATTCAAAAAATTATTAATTTAATTATTAATTATATTTTTTAATTAATTTTATAATTAAAAATTTAAAAAGTTTAAACTAAATTGTTATTAATATATCCAAGAACTAGAAAATATTAATTAAAATTTTTAATTGTATTCGATAATTAATTTTAGTAATTTAAAATAGTTATAATAAATTTTTAATAAATTAAACCATTGAAAAAAAATATTAATGTAATTATATAATTAAATTTAATATTTTAAAATATTTTAATTAAATTGTTAATACTTTTTAGTCTTTAATTAAAATCTATTAAGAAAATGAAAAAATTGAAATGATTATTTAGGTTTTGATTTAAGAAAATAAAAAAAATGAAATGATTTATTGAGTTGACACGTGTCATTGTTTAATTGATTTCGAATTTGGGAAGGTTCCCAATATATTGGGGCACCCCAAATTCGGGGAGGTTGTCCACAATGGTCGGGTTCCCTAAATCGCATGAAAAAAGTGAAATGGGGAGGGGAGCTCCCGACCATTGTGGATGCTCTAAGAGCATCAGCAACGGTGGGGAGCTTCCCTCCCCACTTTACTTTTTCCACCCATTTGGGCAACCCAACTATTGTAGACAACCTCTCGATTTTTGGGGTGCCTCAATATATTGGGAACCTTCCCAAATCCGAAACCAATAAAACGAGGCCACGTGTCCCCATAATAATTCTTTTTTCTTTCTTTTTTATTTGATGTGAGATGGAAAAAGTGATTTGGGGAACCCGACTATTGTGGGAAGTGAAAATAAATTGGGGAGGGTTGAAAATAAAGTTAGTGAAAAGTGAGGTGGACTAATGATAAAAGGAGAGAGAAGTTTTGGGGCACCCCACCATTGGGGATGCTCTAAGTACGGAATTATAAAATAAAATTTGGATATATCTAAAAATAATATATTGATATCGATATCACTATCAAGATATCAATATCGATTGATATCTCGATATCAAGTTATAAGCACGGGGCTGGAAAATAAAATTTGGATAAGTGAATATACTAAAAAAATTATATATCCATATTTTTTTATTAACAAACGTTTTATTTTAGTAAAAAATATATATAATGTTTATTAATTTTTCCTTTTTTTTTTACCTAGTTTTTATTTTATTTTTTAAATGGGGTGGGTTGGAGCGGAATTTAGCCCGTGCCCTAGTTACGTGTCTGCAAGCCCTCAAAATCAGTATATCAAATAGGTCTAAATCTGATATCTAGTGATATCGATATCGGTTAATATCAAACACTAGATATTAGATATTATATTAATTAATATCGATATCTATCTATATCAAACACTATATATCAGATAAGATATTATGGTTGATGTCCTATATTTGATATCTAGATAACGACCTTGTTACTATTTTCAATTCAATTTCAAATCGAGAGATTAGGGTTAATTAAAGCGTGTGAGTCAAATGTTTAAATTAGTTAGGTGTTCAGTGTTTGGCGTGGTAGTTAAGGGTGGTGGACTGGTGTCCATGTAGTAGGTAAGTACTAAGTAGGTTAGCCCAACCTAAATTTTCTCTTCTTTTTTTTTTGATTGTAAAAAATCAACGTACCGGCAGGCACGGAACCAGGAATGAAAATCGGGGTGGACTAAAATTGCCTTATACAATGAATAAATTTTTAAGAGTTATTAATATCACATGTATACACATAGAAAAATAAAAACACATGTACAGGTGATTCAACCATTCCATTAATAGGCTCGAAATTACATTCAGTTGGGGCGAGAGACTTGTGAGTAGACCTGTCAAAACACAACCCGACCCGACCGACCGAAATTTTTTGGGTCAAGACCAGGAAATTTTTTTCGTCCCGAACCCGAAAACCCGGAAATTTTCCGGGTAATCTGGGTTTCGACCCGGTGACCCGATTGATCCGGTAATTTTGACCCGATTGACCCGGTGACCCGATTGACCCGGTTGATTTATAATTAAATATAATTAAATTTTTTTATATTTAATTAAAATTTATCCCAAAATTATCAAATTATGATTTTTTTAATTTAAAAAAGAAAAAAATTGACAAACCCGAAATCGACCTGAACCCGCCCGAAACCCGAGTTCTAGTCAACCCGAAAAATTCGGAACCCGTTTTACCCGAGATCCGGAGTGACCCGACCGGAATGACCCGTTTGACAGGTCTACTTGTGAGTCATGAGCTGCCTGGGAAGGAAAAATAAAAATCCATTAGCAGCAGGTGGGAGTCGAACCTTGGATGAACACAATATACCCATTTTAGACTTTTAGAGTAAACCAACTAAGCTAGCCCAACTTGGTGATATATGTTACTTCTTATTAGATAACCTCTGAATTTTTGGGGTGGGCTGCAGCCCACCCCTGGGTCTGTTCCTGCGTACCGGACAGGTCGAAAAAATCGGCGACAGACAAACCGTCAATATAAGCAAAGACAAAGAAACAGACAACAAAACAGAAAAAACCAAATTACAAGGGAGCAGTTCTACACACGGGCTAGGACTATCGATGAAGGACCAAAAGCAGCGTGCGACTTCTCATTTCTTTCATCTCAAAAAACTTATACTTCTTTCGTTTGTCAAAATATGTCATTTTACCTTTATCCACGATTATTAAGAAAATTAACATATTAGTTTACCCTTATTTATTACTTCATTACTTTTACTCTATCGAGAACTACAAGTAATAATCTCCTATAATTATTAGGATGACATTTTAGTAAAGTAAAAACTCCAAATAGCTTGTGTAGCTTTGTTTTGTATAACATTTTAATATTTAGGATACTTAACACATATAATGTTTGGGATAAAATGCAAACAAAAAAAAATCACGAACTTTTGATGGGCGGCCCGGTGGGCTACATGGTCCGCCCATGTGGGTGGACTTGGATAAGGTTGCTGGCCCAAAAATCGGGTCTAGCCCAAGCCCGACCCTCTATAATGGGGCCAAGATTTTGACATAGCCTCGGCCCAAGCCCATCCAGCCCGGCTCATACTAAGGTCTATCTTCTTCTTTGTCTTTTCTTGTATTGACGGTTTATCTGTTGCTAATTTTTTCGGCTTGTCAACCCACCGGGCATGTCCGGCGCGTCGAATTTTTACTTAATAAAAAAAAAAAAAATTAGGATGGGCTAACTAGACCTGAGCAAATATGGACCAATCCGTAACTAGGGACGGGCCGACCTCCACTCCAGCCCGTCCCAATTAAAAATAAAAATAAAAACTAGGTAAAAAAGAAAAGAAAAATTAATAAACATTATATATATTTTTTATTAAAATAAAAGGTTTGTTAATAAAGATAATAGATATATAAAAAAATTTAGTATATCCACTTATCCAAAATTTAATTTCTAATTATCAAGAGAGCTTGATATCAATCGATATCGATATCTTCAATACCTACCTGATTTCTTGATATATCCAAATTTTATTTGCTATATATTGATATCAAAGACGTAACAAAGTGAGTGTGGGGTTGACTGTGGAGTCGTAGTTGGTAGCTGTTTATAAATATCAGTAGATTGGTGTTTCCAAAATCCACCACACCACGCAGGCACCGCACGTCTACAAACAAACACCGTCGACTCCCCGGCCATCATAAATAGGAGTGCAAGTGTCCCTCCCTCCTCAAACCGCTCCGATTCCGGTCAGCCCTTGCCGTGCGAACGAATCCCCAACACAGAAATCGGACATGGAGTTGAGGTCTTTCATCAATGTCTCCCCCGAATCTCACTTCCCTATCCAAAACCTTCCCTACGGCATCTTCAAGCCCAACCCCCAAAGCTCCCCCCGCCCCGGAGTCGCCATTGGCGAATTCGTCCTCGACCTTCTCGAGCTCCACCGCAACGCTCTCTTCACTGGCCCCTTGCTCTCCGCCTCCGACTGCTTTCATCAGGTTCCCCCCTTTTCTTCGTCCTTTTTTTTATTCGTCTCTGAAGGGTAGGTGGTGAGTCTTGCAAGTCTCAGTTTCTTTCTATGCCTCAAATTAAAATTATCAGGATGAATGGATTGTGTGTGTGTTTGTTACCCCACTGCTGCCAGTGTAGGAAGAGTACTTGAAGGATCTCAAATTTGAAATTTGAAATTTCCCCCAATTTGATATACTAATTTGGAGTGAGTATCACATCACTTGATATCGATATGACGATATCTTGATGAAATCTTAGAACTAGTTGCCAACCATATCCTCTGGATCAGCTTCGATTTTTTATGCTTAATTGCTTATGGATGAGATAATTTGTCGTGTTTGTTGGTGGGCAGCCCACACTGAACAAGTTCATCTCATTGGGACGCCCTGCCTGGAAGGAGGCTCGTGATGTGCTTCAGAAACTCTTGTCTGGTACGTCTTCTTTTTATCCTCAAGAGGTAAATTTACTCCTCTAACCGGGCCGGGCCAACTGCCTATACATTTCTAATTACCGGCCCGGCCCGGCCCACTAAAAACTTGAAAAAGAAGCATGTCCTTTCCAACATTAATGAACTTGAAAAAGAAGCTATCAAATGGTGATATGAATTCATGGTTTTCTGGTCTGTCTTCTGCAGCTGACGAGCCGTGCTTGCGTGACAATACCCACTTGCAGGAGAAGGCCCTGCTTCCTATGGTAACATGGCTAAACTATTTTTTTGCTTTTAGTTGCTTGGCCTCTCTTTCTTAGTTCGGATGTGGAATGTGGATGCTCAACCAATGTTATTGGTGTCTCTGGATTTTATTCAGACCCATGTCGAAATTCTACTTCCAGTAGAAATCGGTGACTACACTGACTTCTTCGCTTCAATGCACCATGCTAAGAACTGTGGGGTTATGTTCCGTGGCCCTGAAAATCCCATCAAACCAAACTGGTATGCTGATTTTCTTTTCAAATTCTGGCAAGAAAAAGAGATTTATATATATTTACACACTGCAATCCTTACAACCTGCAGGTTCAGTCTTCCCATTGCTTATCATGGGCGCGCATCATCTGTTGTTCCCTCTGGAACTGATATTATCCGCCCAAGGTAAATGTATTTTAATTTTACATATTATCTCATTATAAAAATAACTTTGTCATCTCATTCTGAATGGTATTTGTTTTCTTGCTGACTCTTTAAACATTTGAAAATTGACTCTCACAGGGGTCAAGGTCCTCCAGCTGGCAGTTCTGCTCCATACTTTGGACCCTCGCGGAAGCTCGATTTCGAGCTGGAAATGGTTAGGTCTTGTCTCTACTTTCAGGGATGTGATATTCACACTATATGTCAATATCAGACTATCAGTAGATTTGGGAATGAAGTCTGGATTTTATATCTTTCACATTGTTTTTTTTAAAACAACATTATTACCCTTCCATATTCTGTTTTTCTAAAATATGGTTGGCATTATCAAGAATTAATTTTTTTAAGAAAAATGGGAAACAAACTCAGTCAATAGCCTATCAGTATATGTATTCCCTAACTTTACATCTTCAGTATAACTATTGATATTGACCTTAAATCCTCTCGTCTCTAGCATTCGCATTGTGATCCTTCCATATTCTGATGACATACGAAAGTAATCTAAATCTTGTTTTTTCCCCCAATTCAATAAATTCTAAAATAACTTTTATACAGTCAGAATACAGCAGCATCATAATGCTCCCCATTTTGACTTGTGCTCTTGATGTCACAGGCTGCTATTGTTGGTCCAGGGAACGAATTAGGGAAGCCGATTGATATAAGTGAGGCTAAAGATCACATCTTTGGACTTGTTTTGATGAATGATTGGAGTGGTAAACTGATTCGGCTTTGCTCCTCCAAATTTATTATACTTCATTTGACTGTACAAAAATTTTCAATGGTTTCATTGTGTGCCACTATTGACAATAACATTCTATATGCAGCTAGAGATATTCAGGGTTGGGAATGTGTACCTCTTGGACCTTTTCTTGGCAAAAGTTTCGGTAATTAATTTTCCTCAACATTGCTGGCCTTTTGGACCTATTTTCAATTTTTCACTAGACAATACAGGTGAGAGAGTGTTCATGATTATTCTTGTAGCCACAACAATTTCCCCTTGGATTGTAACCCTTGATGCGCTTGAGCCTTTTGCTTGTGAGGCTCCAAAACAGGTACTAAGTTAATTGTTATACTAATATGCTAAAGTTGAGTATTTTCAAGGGGAAAAACCCGACATTTGGTAATGTTAGTATAAAAAGAATCAATAATTCACATTGAATTGATTCCAATTGCAGGACCCTCCTGCCTTGCCATACTTGACTGAAAAGGAACACCATAACTATGACATATCGTTGGAGGTTTGTCATTATTCAATTTTATTAGTTCAAAATGCTTAATCCTTGGAAGTTAATTTTAGTTATGTAACTTTGTTGTAATATATTCAGCATCTTTGCCTCTTCTGACAACCACCTTTCTTTGTAATGTTAGGCTACTATCAAACCTGCTGGTCAGGAGCCTTCCGTTGTTACAAAGAGCAACTATAAGCACTTGTATGTATAATTGTTTCCTTCTGTAGCTTCCGAGCTTTCATTGTAGTAATTGGTTGCTTGAAAGTCGACACTAACCAGATAATTGACTATCCTTTTTTGCTCCATTACAACCCTCTTGGTTTCACATGGCGGAACAGATATTGGACGTTGCCCCAATATATCGCACATCATACTGTGAATGGTTGCAATTTACGGCCAGGAGATCTCCTTGGGACTGGGACAATAAGTGGGCCGGTATGATCTACTTTGCTGCTATTTGCTCTAAACTTGTACTTTCATGCATTTGTAGCTCATGGCCATGGTTTTCTATGCACTCGGAAACTATTCAATAGACACCTGACTCGTTGGGATGCTTGCTTGAGCTGACATTGAATGGGCAAAAGCCATTGAATCTGAATGGAAATCAAAGGGCTTTCCTGGAAGATGGAGATGAAGTCACCTTCACAGGTGTTTGCAAGGTACCTATCTGCAATTCCAATCATGTTCATTCCAGTTTTCGCGATATGACTTGACATTGTAGATGAGTAGATGCTCTTTCACATGATTTCGTGTTGGACTACCTTCTGAATTTCTCATTTTAACAGGGAAACGGCTACAATGTGGGGTTTGGGACGTGCACTGGGAAGGTGTTGCCATCTCTGCCCCGCTGAAGGATGATCTGATGATTTAATCCAGATCCTGAATCATTTCAATAATTTGGTTCTTATGTTGGTTTGATTCCTTGCTAAATAATGTTCTTAGAAGGATCACTTTTGTTAGCCCCTTTTTAGAACGGAGATTTTAGGTTCATGACTTGACAAATTCGGAAAACTGCACATGGTTTCTATCAAGAATCAGTCAGAATCAGATCAGGTAAGAAGATCGAAGATCTAGATGATGAATTAGATGAATCAATCAAAATTTGGAGATTTCGTTTAGGAAGAGGAAGAGAAGATCATGTAGGGTTTTGTATGAACTCAACTGCTAAATTGCTAAATAGCGATTCATTATCGGTTAGTGCTCGTTTGGATGGATAAATATAGGAAGTCTATTTTTAGGAAATTTAATTCCTGAGAAGTCTACTTTGGCTGAAAAATGAAATAATAGTGGATTTGATATAGTGAGATAAATAGATTTTTATTAGTAAGAAAAGGGTGGAAGTTGTCTTATCATGTACCCTTTGGTAATTCAAATTCCTGTATTTCACAGGAAGTTAAATTTATGTGAATTCAATTCCTGAGTTTTTGGAGATGAATTTTTTTAACCAAACATAAATATTCTATCCAACTTCCTGAGATATTCAACTTTCTGGGTTTTTCAAATCAATCCAAACGAGCACCACTTAGTTACAAAACTGCGTAAATGTAGCTAGGTTAGTGGGAGTTAGTTACATGTAAGATGTTATAACATAGACAAAGATGGGAGAACAATAAGAACACACATATTTCATTGGTTCACCAATGAAATCAAACCCTATATTTTTAGTGTAGATTCGTTTTAATGAAAAAAATCTTGAAAATAATTATTTAATAATATTGTATTCCTTAATTTATACGTGATTTGAATACTATTAGTCATTTAATATTAATAAAGTACTAATATATGTACAAGTATTAATTAATTATATAATTAATATATCTAGTATTTTACTACAATTACATATAAATAATATAATTAATAAACACACACACACACACACATATATATATATAAGCGTGTCGGGCATACCGGCCCGCTTGGGCTTCATCCTTAGCCCAAGCCCGGTCCTTTGTGCCTACTGGGCCGGGCCTATCGGCCCGCTTGGGCAAATTGGCTTAATCAAACCTGCAAATTTAGCCGGGCAGGTTGGGCGGGCCGGACGGGTTGATCCATGTCTGCTCAGGTCTAAAAGCAAACAACAAAACAGAAAAAACCAAATTACAAGGGAGCAGTTTTAGACACGGGCTAGTACTATCTATGAAGGACCAAAAGCAGCCGGCGATTTCTCACTTCTTTCATCTAAAAAACTTATACTTCTTATATGTCATTTTACCTTTATCCACGTTTGTCAAAATATGTCATTTTCCCTTTCTATCCCCAGACCCTGCTCTCTGAACGGGATATACTAGGCTTGTTGTTGTTGTTGTTGTATTATTTTACACTTATTTATTACTACATTACTTTTACTTTATCAAGAACTACAACTAATAATCTCCTAATTATTACAATGACATTTTTGTAAAGTAAAAACTCAAAATACCTATGATGACATGTTTTTTTGAACGAAACTAACACATTTATTTTGACAACGGAAAAATTATTTTACTTTTGAACACGTTTTTTAAGAAACAAAACCACTTTAAATTTTTTTTCTTCATAATTTTATACTATCTTCGTTAATTAAAACTTGACGTTTACTATTCACGCACGCTTTTTTAGGTATTAAAAACTATATAAAATATTGATTTTTTAAATAACTTTTTTTAATAATTTCAAACTTATTATTATTAATTACAGTATGAATTTATAAAAACAAATGTAAAAAAATATTAATATTTTATATAGGTTTTAGCATTCCAAAAAAACGTGCATGAATAGTAAGCGACAAGTTTTAATTAACAGAGGAAGTATATGATAGTAATCGACAAGTTTTAATTAACAGAAAACAGAGGAAGTATATGATAGTAATCGACAAGTTTTAATTAACAGAGGAAGTATATGATGATAGTAATCTCTCCGTCTCAAAATTTATGTCGTTTTAGGATTTTGCACAAGTTTTTATAAAACACTCACTCTTCAATCAATATCATCATTCCACTAACTCTTTTATAAATTTTTTTAATACCCACTACATTTTTTAACCAATCAAAATCTTTTAAAAAATCAACAATGTACAAATCAAGACAAATCATTACTATCCCCTACCTAGAAAACCTAAAACGACATCTACTTTGATACGGAGTAGAAAATAAAGACCTAAAACGACCTAAATTTCGAGACGGAGTGAGTATTAAATATGAAACTGTATAAAGATAATAATATTTTATATAGTTTGATGAAACAAATATGAATGAAACAATACAATTTTTGTCCTCGCTATCTTCTAGTGGCGGACCCAGAAAAAAATTTCAGGGGGGCAGAATATTTTTTCGAAGAATTTTTTGCATTTATTTATGAATATTAATTTTTTTTTTGTTTACATATGTTATGAAAAACTTTAAATTTGTGATTTAAATAGTCATTTTAAGTTGAAGAATGAAGAAAAATAAAAATTATGAAAAAAATGATAAAAAAAAATAAAATTATATGCATATATTAAGAAACTAAGAGGAGAAAAAATATATAAAAAAAGGTGAGGTTATAGGGGTTTGAATCATGATCTCAAGTCAATAAACACCCATCCTTATCAACTAAGTCAAGCTATTTTTGTGATTTTTTCTCTTTTTACACACTTTTATTGTTAAAATTAGTAAAAATTATATTTAAAAAAGTAATTTTTCTTTTTGGATTTCTCACGAGGTAACCATAAGGTATAGTGTCATTCGGGTGTTAAACAACAATTTCAACATTTTTGCCTGGTAACCTTGACGTTTAATATGTTTGTCTCGCGCCCAAAAGTTTGATTTTGTTGGAAATGAGAGTTTCAACTTTTATAGTACCAAAAAAAAAAAAGAGTTTCAACTTTTAAAAGGCTATAGTGTATAATATTGAAAAATTGTGTGGGTTTTTTAAGAACACGTCATATGCTTCTAAATCGACATAACAAAAAAACGATGGCGAGTCTGTGAGAAGCGGAGAAGGTGTGAGTCTGGCGGGGGACATCAACGACTTCGGCCGATGGAGGCGGCTTCGGACTTGGCGACCTATTTCTCAGTATATTCATTGTAGGACGTTCAATTTTGGGTCTTGGTTTTTAGGGTTTCTGAATTTTCATTTCCCTCCAAAACCCTCGATTTGTATTTTCTCACTGTACATTGTGTGCCCAACGAAAGCGTCAACCTTACTATGAATATTCTCATACCCTCGGATTCCATCAAACTTCTTTTGTATTAAGGCATAGTAAGGGATCACAACCTTCAAGTTTTCCCGGGGTAGATCCTTCCGCCAACAATTCATAATATATATCTTTGGTACAAAATCCATCTGCTTTTCACTCAACAAATGCAAAATGTGAGTGCACAATATCCCCCAAATTCAAAGTTCTTGCACTCGGATTTTATGTCTGTTGTGTCTTTATGCATTGTCACCTAAACCGTTTGCATAATGTATGACCATGGTTCGGTTGCTTTACCGCGATGTCGTAAGCGCTTACCTGTCCATCGTCGAGAACCTTCACTATGTTGTTGTACACGAGATTTCGCACCTCAATGTGGAACTCGCCAAACTTCACAAAAGTGTACAATTGTTGGAAAACGAGCTCAAACACATATTGAGTCATACACCGAGTTAGACTATTAATGGATGCAAAGTTAGCATTCTCCTCCTCTCTAACCCTCTTCGATAATGCAATGCCATACTATTCAACAAACATCTTCAAAGTAGTATTGATATCGACTTACTTTTTGAAGAAATGGTTTATAAGTTCACTTCTTTATGTGCTTGACATGCTAGCCCAAAATGTGTCCTTGAAGTAGATAGGAACCTAACGACTTTGCTTCTCGTACATCTTACATAATCTCTTGTACTGGTTATGCAAACCAAACTTGTACAATGACATTTCATTGCACATATGTCCACTAGCCCCACTATCTATGATCAAATGAACACCATCAAAAAGAGCTTCTAACAAAGTGGTACCTGAAAACCCAGCAAAATCATCTGCTGATGGTTGGCTCCCTTGACCTACTGCGTTTAATATTTGCATCAAATTCATAAGCTGTTTAAGTTGCTCAGCTGTGAACTCGGACTGTCCTCAAGCTTCTACCCCTCCTGCAAACTTTCCTCCCTCGTGCTTCTTTCATGTGTCTCTACAATCTTTATTGTTATCCGCATATCCTAGTGGAAAACCAATAATGAAGAAACACCTCTTTGTGGTGTGATTTGTCTTCTTACAATTTGTGCAAAATATAGGTTTCCTCTCAGAAAAGCCTCTGTTACTGTTACTGCATACTCTGCCCAAATTGTTACTCTGTTGACTTGCTTTAACTTGATATGAAGTTGTGGTGCTTGGTTTGAATTGTGCTCCTATCTTAGCTTCCATAGACACTACATGTCCTACAAAAACTCATGTTCCAGGACGAGTCTTTGCATCTCTCTGTTTTTCTTCTTGCCACAACAAAGAATACACATTGTTTATGTCCGGTAACGGTTGCATCATGAGTATAGAACCTCTAGTTGTTGTAAATGAGTCATTCAGCCCCATAAACAACTGCATAACCTTCTTATCCTACTCATATTTCACAATCACCTTCATAGCTCCACACTTACAACTCAGGAATTTTCACAAACTGTCCAACTCGGCCAGTAAAGACTTCATTTTAGTAAAAAAAAATCACGAAAATACTTCTTTCCTTGCTCTAAATTGATAAGTTCCTTTTGCATAAAATACAATTGTGTTTCTCCTGGTTTTCCATACCAAGCATCCAAAATTCCTCCCAAATTTCATGTGCGGGTTCAGTATAAATAACACTATTCCTGATATCATTACTTAATCCACTAATCAGCCATGATAGTACCATATCGTTACACCTTTCCCATGCTCGAATCTTAGACGCAACATCCACTGGTTTCTCAATAGCACCAGTCACAAAACCAATTTTATTTTTAGCGGAAAGCGCAATCCTTATCGATATATGTCATTCCCCAAAATTTCTTCCATCAAAGATATAAGTAACCAAAATTAGTCTCGGATGGTCACTCGGATGTATGTAAAGAGGGTCCACAGTGTCTATTCGCAAATAATCCATCGACAATTTCCGCAAATAAAATAAAACAATAAAATTGAAACAAAAGCTGATGAATAGCGGTATTTAGCAACCAATGGAAGCGAAGCTCATGAGCGGTAAATGATGCTCTGATACCATGTTCGGATTGAAGATCGAATGAACGCGAGCTCTGTTTGCTTGGCGAGGAAGAATTGTTTGTTTGTTCGAAAAAACATGTCATTTACTATTCACGCACGTTTTTTTAGGATGATAAAAACTATATAAAAATACATCATAAAAAAGTGTGAGTGAATAATAAGCAACATGTTTTGTCGAACGGAGTGAGTATGTATTAATATAAAATTAACTTAAATTTTAAAAATTGAAAGAATATCTATATAACTACTTAATGTAAAGACCGGGAAATTTTAGAATATTAAATTATTAAAAATAGTGATTTATAATCATTCCGATATCTAAGATTTAGGAGGTTTGGAATTTCCGTCCTTGAGCTATTGGTTTTATTCTAAATATTTCAAAACGAGTTCCGACATTAATTAATTGGAAATTTAAAATATGTTATACTCTGCTTTTATATGCGAAAATTTAAAATAATATTTGGAGTTCATTATTAAACTCGGATTTGAAAATTTGAGAATCGTTTTGAGTTGGATCGGATTACATCGAGAGAGCGGATTTCTGAACTATTTTCCGGGTAAATTAATTTTCGACGGTTGGACCACTTTCTCCCTTTTGTCTTCATTCTTCCTCTTCCAAAGTACCCACGCCACTGCCTCTCTCTTTCTTCCAGCTTATGCCTCCTAATTCTAGCTAAACACCTACCACCCTTATCCTTACCTCTCCACACTTATCTCATCCAAATTTGGCAAAAGGTCAAACAGCTTTTGTGCTGCAGTATGCTTGATTCCAAATTCAGATTTTGACCACGTTCAAACAAACAACCCAACAGGTAGCCACGCCAATTCAGACCCTCTCTGTGGCTAGTTCAAAGGAGGCAGCAGTGTGGACTCTTCCCCCTCTCCTTTTAATCTGCCCAGACAAGTACACATCTCCCAATCTCTTTCCCCTCTCCTTCCCCTCTATTTCACCAGCAGCCACCACCGCTAACACCAGCAACCACCACCATCGCCAAATCGCATCTCCTTCCCCTGTTCATTTCCTGTCGAGCAGTAACAACACCTCACATCTCCTCTTTACTCCCTCTGTCCAAGCCAGAAGCAGTTCCCCAACCTACCCGGCGAGCCGAGCAGCCCGGAGCCCCCGTCGAAGCCGCGCCGCCGAGTCTCCTTCTCGCCTGTTTTCTTCGATTTTGATCGATGAGTCATCCGACTCTGTTTTCCGACGCAATAGCTGCGTAAAGAACTTCATTTAACCTCCCTTCATCCACCCCAGGTCCGTCGGAGTCCCTTCCACCATCGCCGACACCGAATCGAACCCCAGCGAACGTTTCCGGCGAGCACTTTGGATTTTCGGTAATCTCTCTTTTCTCCTTCCTCCTTGCTCGCGCTTTGCTATGTTTGCTTGGGTTTTGGTCGGAATTTGATGCCGGTCAGATTGAGGGTGGTCGGGTGAGGCAGCCGCCGGCGAGGCCTCGTCTTTCTTTCCTCCGTTTCCTTTCCGTTGGTGTTAGCAGAGCCTTGTTCTGAGTTGGGAAGAAGACGGCTCATCCTTTCAATTTTGTTGGGCCTAATTTGACCCGGGTTCTGTTTTCAGGGTTGAGAGAGATGGGTTTGTTGGGTGGGTCAGATTCCATTCGGATCTTTTTATTTATTTATTTCTCTTTGGTCCGGTTGCCTTCAAGCTTTTAGAGAGATCCGGGTTGGGGCTGGGTTTCTTCTTTTCTTTGGGACGGGGTGTACTTTGGGCCCTTCTTTGTTTCTGAACTTGATTTTGGGCTTAATTTATCTTCAGAAAAGTCAAAATCTCATTGTGGTCAAATATCTTGCTTGTTATGCGGAATTGTTACATTAATGTCATTTCTTTCTTAGATTTAATGGCTGGTCTATTATTGGTTTAATTATTTGAGATTTAAATGGTTGTATCTGAGAGGTATTATTTTAAAATATATTAAATGTCGGAAATTATTAAGATAATGATTCGGAATAAAAAACATGTCAGGATTATTTTAGCAGTATAAATTGCAAGTTGATCAAGGATTTAATGTTTTATAAATGGGTTTGACCAAATATGGATTGAGAAATTGTTTTGAAAATGAGTTGATCATTTGGGATTTAAGAGTTTGGAAAACATGGTTGGTACGATTTTATCAATGAGGTTGATTGGAAGTAAATGATTCTGGTTGATGTTGATCGTATCGGAAAGGTTTTGGAAAACGGTTTTACTATCGGTTGGTTTTGAGGATGTTGAGAACTTGGGTTTCGCGTGTATGAATGTTGGTCCGGTAGCTTATGGAAATGGTTTGGTGATAGGTGTGTATTGCATTTGGATTGCTTTGGACTTGCATTTGGGCCCTTTCTTGCGTTATCCTGCTATTCTGCATCTTCAGCTAAGTTACCTTGGGGGCTTACTCAGGTTGGACATTCATGTCTGTTGTTGCATTTTATGTTAGGTGTTGCATATGCATAAAAGCATGTCATGTAGTATCCCGTTTAGGTTGCACTAATTGAATGAGCATCTGCTTACTTTATGCGTTTGAAACAGAACGGCAGTTATCTGTGATAGTCCTAGAGTCTTTACTAGGGTCATAGGGTAGCCCAGTCTCATCGGGCGCCCTGAGTCAATCGAGTCGATATGAGCATGATATGATAGCCCAGCACCATCGGGCAATCGATGAGATGATATGATGATGTCGTGATTTGTGGACCACCACGATGAAATTGCTATGTTATAGCCCAAACTGGCCAGTCTCTGCGCTAACGGGAAGGGGTGCAGAGGTAGGAGAGGGATATGCCATTTGGCATTGTCTTGGGCCCTTTACAGTATTTCTGCATATTATTATACCTAGGAGCATGTTAGTGTGTTTAACTTTCGTACTGCATTAGAGCATCTTTATTAGGTATAGCACATACTACGTGGCCTCAGCGAGGACTGTCGGTCCCGCATGAGTGGCTCGATCTGACTCCTTTCCCCGTTCTTTTTTTAAGGTATTTTCTACAGATTTTGAGTGTTCGATGTCTATATGGCGGGGTTCCCTTTTGGCGAATCGAAGAATCTAGCTAATATCCTAACTTAGTAAAATGGTAATTACCCACTCATGATTTGGTTTTGACCGGCTCTGCCGTGGCACTTGTATCTTTACTTTGCTTCCGCTTTACTTTCGTTTGAAATTGATTCTGCGACATAGTTTTAGGATAGGTTAAGGGTACCCAACGACCCTTCGAGGTTTTTAGGGTTTGAAATCCCTCTTTCTACTCGTCATAAAATGATTTTGAAACCTCAACCCGTACCTGGATTGCAAGATCCGAACAAGGGGTTTTATCCATTGAAACGTAACCCGGAAATCATAATTCTGGGCCGTTACACTTAAAAGCAAAGAGTTTTTGTACACGTGGCGCTCTCTCCTTCGTTTTCGCATTTCCAGCCAATGAGCTTTTTTTCCTTTTTAATTCCTCCTTTTATCTTTTTTATTTTATTTTCCAATCTTCCCCTAATTTAATCTAGGGTTGAGACGCTCCTTCTAATTTGCCGCTCCCCAACTCTGGCGATTCAATGCACGAGACTCCTCCATCGCTTTGGGATCTTCCTCCTTGCCTTTGCCGATTCAACGACTTCATCCTCCTCCTCTGTTGTTGTGATAGCTAAGGCGTTCCATCTTACAGATTCAATGAATTCATTGTTTTTTTTTTGCCTAATTTGACTAGGTTTTTAGATTGCTTCACAATAATGGCTTCGTCTTCCTCCATGGCCAAAGTAATACCGCCTCAGTCCTCCTCAGTGGATTCGTCTTGCTTTCGGTCATTGATGCCCTCTTTAGAGAGGATTTTGTTGACTCCAACCAATTTGTCACCTATTTCTGCAAATTCAACCCTTTTAATGGCCATTGCAGATTCCCACACCCCTAATTCCTTACTCTGTAATCCTGGCGCCAGGGCCGCCGCCGGTATTCCTCCAAGTCTTTATATAGATTTGCTTTCGGTTTGAAATTAAACCCTTCTTTTACCCTAATTTTGTGAGTTTTGATCCGATTGTGATGTTTGTTTATTTGTTTGTGTGTAGGTGTTATTGCTGTTGCATTTGTGTGTCCTTTAGATGTTATGAAGACTAGGCTACAGGTTCATGGCCTTCCGCAGGTGGCTAACGGGAATGGTAAAGTCGTAAAGGTAATTCGATTGTTTGCGTGTGTGTGTGTGTGTTTGCATAGATTTTTTTCCTGGTTGTGTTTTGTTTTTAGTTTGGAACACTGTTTGAGTAGTTATTGATTCCAGTTCTTGATGCTTATGTGATGTCATTTTCCTATTATTAGAATCCACTTCGGCTTGAAAATCAGTTCATTTACCAGCACTTTTTTTTTCTGGAAGTTTTCTTGTGTATGCTGGTGCGGATGATCATGGTCTTGATCCTCATCTTCTATTTTGTTCCACACTACAGGCATACACATTTAGTTGTCTATGTCGGAGTATGCTCCCTCCTGGGCTCTCTTACGCTTTGTATCCCATCAGTCATGTCTTAAGTTTGAACAGTTACAATTTGACTTAATGCTTGCTCGGTATTGGTTTGAGCTTTCAGTTTCTTATCGAAGTACAACAATCGTCTCCTTGCCTTGCCTATTCTAATTTGATAATTTCCTCCAGTTCCAAGTATGCTTGTGAAGTGCATACTTTTGGTGGTTTAACCGATTCTAATTAACACAAGAAAAGCATGAATTGTGATGTTATTTAAGACAGTTTTTCCATGTTATGCTTAATCCATTTTCTTTAGTGATGATTCAACATTTTTTAATTAAATTATGAATTTGTGGATTGCAGATCGAGCATAAGGTTAAGTTGAGAGGGTAATGCAGGTTGCAGGCGGACGGTTCAGCAGGTTTATCCATGTTATGCTTACTCCCTTTTATTTATAGGTGCTTCTAAATTTTCTAATTTCTTTCTAAATTTGTGGATTGCAGATCGAGTAGAAGCTTCAGTGAGATTGAAGCTGGGCGAGGTGGATTCTCATGGTACAAATTAACTCAAATGAATTGAAATTCAAAGGTACGGTGCAATTACGTTAGATGGATTATATGGCAATACTCTCCTATCCTCTATTGAACCGTTCCTTTCAAGTTCTGAGTTTAATACATCTGACATTTTAAATAGGAGGCTTTATGTTCGGTCTTTCTTCATTGTCATCTATATCTTTGAGTTTAATATGTCTAAATTTCTGAATTGATTTTTTCTTAGCATGATTTGGTGTGGGATTACAATACATCTAACATTTTAATAGAACTCATGCTTGAATGCTGAAGATTTTTGACTGATAGGCTTTCATGCATTTTATTGTTCAAATTAGAATGGTATAATGCTTGAATACAATAGTCTGGATTTTTTACTGATAGGCTTTCATGCATTTTATTGTTCAAATTAGAATGGTATGTTGCTTGAATACAATCCTGGGTATCAAGCAGTTGTAATGATAGTGGTAGCCAATATGCAATTTTCATTAATACTTGCTGATTGGAGCAATGTATCCAGATATCCAATGTGCATAGAAGCTTAAGAAGGTCTGATGTGCCTCTTAGCAAGCCAACTAGCTTCTATGATCTCTTGGTTGTCCCATAGCATGTGGCATAGCTATATTTGATGAATCAAAATATATGAGATGTATGTGACTATATCGCGGCTTTTTTTATGTGCAAATTATGTATGAGTTCTGACAGCAGCAACAACATCAGTGCTCATATCAGCAAAGTGAGGATACATGACAAGGTATGTAATCAGATTCTTGCAGCTATAAGTTGTTTCTTTTGCATAGCATGAGATGCTGCAGAAAGTTTAATGCTATAGGTGGTGATGCTTATCTCCCAGCATTATTAATTTACCCCAAGAAGTACAAAGTTAAAAGAAATGTTAGGGAACAGAGAAAGTAAAACACTAGCATGCTTTTATCTTTTTGTTATTTCCATTCATCATCCGATCCAGCATGGAGAAATCAGTTTTGCATTGATTATTTTCACAAGTAAATGCAGTAGACCAACTATAGCATATGCAATAGAACTCAAATAAAATACTTATGGTTTACATCTTTTTATGAACTTGCATATCATCAGAACTTGAACTTCAATAGCTACAAACATCTATTACCTTCCCCACCCTGCAAAGTTACTCTATTTATTGGCAGAAATGCTTTACTGATTTATGTCTTTATTGGTGGATCATGATTTCCTACTGGGTTGGGTCCGGACGGGACTTTGTGGACACCTTTCTTCTCAATCTGCCATGTTGTGAGACTTGATTAGAACTAGAATTGGAACAAGCTAAGGTTTCTGTTCAATACTGCATCAATTATTTAATAGTAGCAAGGAAAAGAGTTTTGTTCTTTGGCATTCACCCATTTGAGACTCTCATACTTCGAACCTAGCCTCAAGCTTGGTTGTAGATACTGTTGCCTGAAGTCAATTGCAGGTAGCAAAAAAACAAGAAGGTGAAGTTCATGGTAAGCAGTTCATTTGAGAGGGTAATAATAACTAGGAACTCTCTGTTTTTTTTTTTTTTAAATATCAGTAAAATTTCCTGAAAAGCAAAACCTGTGATTAATATTCTTACCATAGTTTGCATTTCATTGTACTTGTGCATACCTGATCTTTCAGCTTCAACCTTCAGGACATACTTAAGGTTTAGCAGCTCCACCTGCAGGAGGAATGCTGTTAGTATTAGAAGCCGCCATCTATCCATACCTTCACAAGGTTGGTTGAGATTGAAACAAATGGATACTTTGGAAGAACATAAGGCAGCAATTCCATTAATTTTGTTTCTACCTAGGTTGTATGAGTATCGGAACAAAATGCCAGGATTTATATTTTTATGGATTGTTGTTGTATTTTACATATATGTTGCATTTTGTCAATAAAAAAGCATAATATAACTAATACTTACCACTCCTGATCAGTTTCATTGATTCTTTTCCATCGCAACCGCGCCATGGCGCGGATATTACACTAGTATGTGTATATATTATAAGAATTTCATTTAATTCTATGTTAATTACGTAACTATTAAGATATATTAAAAGAAATTAATTAGTTGATCGACCAAATATTTATGTCAAATTTATTTAAATTAAAAAAATCAGCACACATTGCAGATATTGGGCTAGTGAATAATAAACAATTATACTTATTTATGACATAGTAACTCATTTTTTTTAATAATAATAATTTGAACTTAAATCGTGTCAAATTGACCTCAAACTACTCGACTCATATAACCATGTTGCTTGGCAGCTCTTACAGGCCTTGGTTAGGGGTGTTATTCAAGCCGAACGAGTCGAACTTGACATGTTTAAGCTTGTGTTTTTTTTTATTAGGAATGAATTCTGGTGAGAAAAATCTACCCACCAGCATCCTTGCGGATGAAGTCAAGAAGACCAGAATTGTTATAAATATCAACACCCCACTACCCCAGGCAGAGTGGCAAAGATGTGAAACCTTGTCTGCCACTCTATTGCCCAAACGGGGAACATGAAAGAATGATACTTCTTTCAAAGTCGATAGTAAAAGTTTTACATCCGACAGTACCAGCTCAATTTCCCACTGACATGTAGTATTTTTGTTTCGGATAAAAAAAAAGTATTTTTGTTTAAATAATTTATGACAATGGAGGAGTCTCCCTCAATATGGATCTTCTCAATACGGAGATAAATGGCATGTTGGATATCTAATTTTAAAGTAAGTGCTTCAGCTTTGATAAGGTTTTGCGAACCAAGTTTCTGATGGTTTATGCTTATAGGTCGCCCCTCCCAGTCCCGGATAATGGTTCCAGCCATACCGTCCTTATTAAATAGCGAGGAACCATCAAAATTTAATTTGAAGGTTCCCCAAGGAGTTTGTGTCATTTAGTATACTTTACCTTTATTTTTTTGCTTTGCTGCGTGTGTTTTCTGGTAAGCTGTGTGGGATCCACCTCAAGATCGACATCTGACTGGTAAGTTTTTTTTTCCAATTGTGTATTTGATTTTTAATGAGTTGTAGTGAAGTGGCCCTCTGCGAAATAGGAATCTGTCTAAAGACGAGTTGGTTCCGAGTATACCAAGTATTCCACCAATCAAAGGCGAGCTCTACTTTAGCCTTATAACTGAGGTTTTGCCCTAAGAAGGAGATAATAGGTTTTATATCCCGGGCTTGATAGATCATGTTAGCTAAGGGTGAGTCAATTCGTTGAGTAAGTTGGTAAAGAGAGCGGGCAAAAGGGCATTCGATCATGAGGTGAACCTCGTCCTCGACCGCACCATTACAGAGACTGCGAGTAGAGGGCACGGAAACACCCCTAGATGCAAGCCTTGTAGCAGTAATGTAAAGACCAAAAAATTTAATTATTATTTAATTAATTTCCGAGGGATAATCCGAGCAATTATCCTCCTTTTACGATTTTGAAAACCCGAGAAAATTTAAAATTTTTGGATGGCATATTTTATATGGAAAGAGGATTACAATTCCGATCTAATGGAATTCGTATGATAATTTTCCGAGAAATATTGGTGAGGCAAAGGCCTTGTCATCCATTTATTTCGGTAACTTTCATAACTTGTCGCGACTTTTCGAGACGTCTTTTAACCTCAAAATGCCGCCTCCCCTATGACTCATTTCAACCCCATTTTGATGATCTTCATGAGCCATCATTTTGTTGATTAAAGAATAAAACCCCCCCATGGATTGACACCTTTGAATGACCAAGTCCTATTCCATTCACTATGCTACTTAATACACACCAACTCCTTGACCACCCTTGCCCAACCTTTTGGCTCCATAAATAACCCCAATTGGCTGCCATTCTCAGCCATCTACACCACCAAAATCGGAGAGAGAAGAGAGAAA
This sequence comes from Persicaria maculosa, assembly GCA_963922045.1. Taxonomy (NCBI): domain Eukaryota; kingdom Viridiplantae; phylum Streptophyta; class Magnoliopsida; order Caryophyllales; family Polygonaceae; genus Persicaria; species Persicaria maculosa. Next base: position 5,027,463 of record OY998251.1, read on the forward strand.
GAAAGAAAAAGAAAGAGAAAGAAAAGAGGGAAGCCATTGTTGGCCTAGCAACACCTCAACTTCAAACCACCATAACTCCCTCCTCACTCAAGCTTTTTGGCTGACTCTTGAAGCCAAATATCCACAAAAGAGAGGCCTTTCCAACCATAGTTCTTGCACAAAAATCCAGACCAGTCAAGCCAGCCGTTGAGCCCCATTTCCGAGCCAGCAGTGCCGAGCCCTTTGTGTTCTTGAGGTTTTTAAGTGTGTTTGGGTGAGTCTTGGTTTCCTCCCCATCAAATCTGATTTTATACTTGTTTTACAACTAATTTTGAAGGTTTTTGTCTAAGACTTCCTTTTATGTTTTGGTTTGGATTTGTCAAAAATGCTAGGTGTTTGGCGCAAGGTCCCGGGAAGCTTGGAGGGGTAATTTGGTCTTTTTCGAGAGAGGCTTCGAGGGTAATCTCTCATCCACCTTTCCCTATGTAGATTAGGAGCCTTATGTGTAAATTAGAGCTTAGGAAGTGGAGCCTCTATGTGTTTTTGGTTGCGTTTTGTAGCAAACGTCACAAAAAACAAAATGGATATATATGCCTCTGTAATTTGGACTTTAATTCCAATCCAACAGTCTGATTCGGCTGAAATCTTAATATGATGTTCATGGAAATGTTATCTAACTTCCCTTAAAAAATTACGGCAATCCAACGGTTGGATCAAGATTTATTATAATTTTAGTAACCAATGTTTATAATGACTCGATTAAAAAACTTGGTTAAGGGAATGCCAAGAATATGGTTAAATATATGATGGCATAACCGAAACTTAGAGCATATAAAATACAGAAATGAAGTATACCCATAACTTGGCTTATGATCCGATAAGAAGAAAATCGATTATGTGATAATACGATATAGATTATAACTGGTTAAGTCCGGATCACTTAACCAAAGTGCGTAATCTATAGAATCGTGAACCTCATGTGGATGTATGTTGATTATTAGGTTGGGTACCATGCATTAGAATACCACCTAATGAAAGCTTAATGAAATGAATAGGCTCTTGTTGATTGGATCCTTGGTTGTGCACTTTATTGCTTGCTTATTCTCCGGACTCCAGGTAAGTCCCCTGGACTTACTCATGATGGATTTATGTGATACTCTTTGTCTTATCGAGAGTCGTCATGCATCACGCGACCTAGTAACATATTTAGGAATATAAACCGGTAATATGACGTAGGATGAACTTAGTAAATCCAATAATTCATATGTATGCTATGTGTCTATGGTAGGACGGCCGTCAAAATCTGAATAAATGACTTATACTAGATGAAACGCGAATGAAATGATGAAAGACTTATGATGAGAAAGGATGAGTACGTTTGAGAAGGATGAGTACGTTTGAGAAGATATTATGATATGATGATGATGATGATGATGATGATGATGATGATTATGATGATGATACGGGCCCTTGTGTGTTTATTTCGCATTTATATATATATACACTTGCTTATGTGTTACATTTTAACATTCATGTAGTTTAAGTATGCCTCTTTATATGGCATTGAGTGTGCATATTTCCGATGATTGACCTCGATATATTTCTTGTTTTTAGATTCAGGTACCCCTTACCCGATATGACTTGCTTATGTGGATGGTTGTCGGGACAGACCTTTTGGACAATTAGAGTGAGGGAGGCGCTTGACATTCGTACTCTTTTGCTCATACGTTTTATCGTTTTGACCCGGCACGGCCGTGGCCTTTTATTGTATTTATGATTTCCGCTTTTATTTCTGTTCCAAACGTTTTCGCGATAGTCTAGGACAGGTAAAGCCTTCAACGGGCTTACGATCTTTTCGGGGTTCGCAATCCCCATCTTTTGACAACTAAATCTTCCGCTTAAATGAACCTAATAATAACTCGTACTCGATCGTAAGATCCAAAGTTCACGGGAGAAGATCAAACTTCTCCTATAACGTTCCCCGATAATCTAGTATTCCGAACCTTATTTACCTTCTAAGTAGGTTTATGGAGGTTAATTCGGGTACTTAAATTTCGGGTCGTTGCAAGTAGGGAGACCATCTTGACATACTTTCCATAAAAAAAAAATTGTATCTTTGGTGGAGCGTCAATTCGCCAAATCCAGGCATTTATGTCATCATTAGGGATGACAACGGGGTTACATGCCATGTTTTTTCCATGCCATGTTTGGTGGACCTGACGAACTACATGCCATGTTTTTCCAGAAATTCTGGAGCATTGTGGGATCCGATGTGATCACTTTCATACAGGATTGGTGGCGTACGGGGTCTTCCTTAAATGACATCAACTCAACTATGGTCACACTTATTCCTAAGGTCAAGAACCCATACCAAGTTTCCGACTTTAGGCCGATTAGTTTATGTAATGTTATTTACAAGCTAATCACAAAGGTGCTGGTCAATAGATTGAAGCCACTGTTTGATCAGATAATATCTCCTTCCCAGAGTGCCTTCATTGCTGAGCGCTCGATTACAGATAACGCCCTTATTGCTATGGAGGTTTTTCATCACATGAAGATAAAAAACACTAGCAGACGTGGCACTATGCCTTTAAAGCTTGATATGAGTAAGACTTTTGACCGTATGGAGTGGATCTACCTTGAAAGAGTTATGGCTCAACTTGGCTTTGATAATGTGTGGATTTCTAAGGTTATGAGTTGTGTACAGGGTGCTCGCTATTCCTTTAAAATCAATGGCTCTATTGATGGATTGGTTGTTCCTTCTCGAGGGCTTCGCCAAGACGACCCATTGTCTCCAATTCTCTTCATCGTTGGAGCTGAGAGACTATCCTCTCTAATCAGTCTGGTTGTTCACTCATCTTTCTTACATGGTGTGTCTGTTTGTCGAGGCTCTCCCACCATATCCCATCTATTTTTTTCCGGATGATAGCCTCTTGTTCGCTAGGGCAACTTCAGAGGACTGTTATATGATAACTGAGATTCTCAGTCAATATGAAAGAGCTTCTGGCCAGAAAATTAATTTGCAGAAGTCTGAAGTTTCCTTTAGCAGGAACATGCCCGCTCCCTCTCAGCTGCATCTTTCTTCGGTATTGGGAGTCAGTCTTGTTGATCGGCATGCTAAGTACTTGGGTTTGCCAGCGATCATTGAATGCTCAAAGCGGTCGGTGTTTGCTTATATAAAAGACAGGATATGGAAGAAGGTTCGGGGGTGGAAAGAGAAGATTCTTTCGGCGGTCGGAAAGGAGAACTTAATCAAGTCGGTGCTTCAGAGTATACCGACTTATGTAATGAGTGTCTATCGCCTCCCGGACGGGCTTATTGAGGAGATTCATGGCTTGCTGGCCCATTTCTGGTGGGGATCATCAGCTACCCGACGCAAGATCCACTGGCGCTCATGGACTGATCTTTGTTCTCCTAAGAGGCATGGCGGAATGGGGTTTCGGGACCTTCGTATCTTCAACCAGGCTTTGCTAGCCAGACAAGGATAGCCCCTTATCCAGCACCCAACTACTCTTCTCCATGAAATCTATCAGGCCAAGTATTTCAAGAACTCTTATTTTCTCCGCTCGAACCGTGGTGGACGACCGAGTTACTCATGGAGCAGCGTTTGGGGAGCAGAGTCTCTTTTGCGAGAGGGCTTAGGTTGGAGAGTGGGTAACGGTCTTCAAATTTCAGCCTCCTCAGAAGCATGGGTGCCGTCGGATTCATGCTTGGGTTGTCCTGATTTGTTGGCAGGCATGAATCCGGATGTGATGGTGCCTGAATTCATCGACCCTTCCACACATACTTGGGATCTGGGCGCGCTTTCTGCAACTTTTGCTGCTTCAAACGTGCATCACATTGTCACAATCCCTCTCAACCCTTGATCTCCGGAGGATGTGCAAATTTGGTTCCCCAACAAGTCTGGTTACTTCTCTGTGAAATCGGCTTACTGGTTAGGGTATATGGGAGGCCCGACTGTGCATTCGGAGGACGGATGGCACCTTCTGTGGCGCTTAAACCTTCTGCCCAAAGTCCTAAATTTTGGCTGGCATTTGTCCTCCAATTCCCAAGTGTCCAAGTGAATCTATTCTCGAAGAGGATTGTCTCTTCACCTACTTGCTCCCGTTGTGCAGCTGCTGATGAGACAATCTGGCATGCTTTGTTTTCTTGTAGTCTCTCAGTGGTTGCTTGGGCAGGTTCTTTCTCTGGTGGGCTTGTCTCTTCGCTACTCGGGCACTCACCTATTCATGTGTTGAACGTTGTTTATAAATCCTTGGGAGATGTAGGAGCTTGTGACTTGTTAACTAACACATGGATAGCCTGGACTCTCCGCAACAAGTCTCTGTATTCGGAGGAAGACTGCAATCCAGAAATTCTAAGGGATGGGTTCAGGAGACTTGTCTACGACCACAGGAACTCCAGCAACTCAAGCCACTGCGTCGTTACCACATCTCCACCGTGTGCACCCGCTTGGACAACACCTCCTCCGATATCCCTTACCCTCAACACTGATGCCGCTCTCCTCAACGGTTCAATTTGCCTCGGTGCAGTTCTCCGGGACTCCTCAGGTACCATCATTATGGTTGCGTCGAAGTGCTATACTGGGGCTATTTCCGTAGCGTTGGCGGAGGCCTTGGCACTCCGGCCTCTTCGGTGTCCAATCGATGGTGGGTGTTGATTTTGAGCATCTGCAGGTTGAGTTGGATGACATCAATCTCATACGATGTCTGCAGGGCGCTAACCGATCAGCCTCTTACATTGACCTCGTGTGTGAGGATTTGTTATCTCACGTTCTGAACCCCACTATTGTATCTTTAAATCATGTTCGTAGGACTGCTAATACGGTTGCTCATTTTGCGGCTAGACTTTTACTGGATGAATGTGCCTCTTGTGTTTGGTTTGATCACTTTCCGCAAAGGCTCATTGACCATGCGGAAATTGATCTTCTCTAATATATATTCACAACATTGATTTCCAAAAAAAAAAAACGGGATGGCAACGGGGCGGGGAGTACCCTCCCCGTTTTCAAAAAGTCCCCCCGTCACCGTCCTCGTTCGGGGCGGGATAGGAATATGTCTAAAGACAAGTTGGTTCCTATTGAAGTCCGTTGGGACTCAGGATCGGGGGTCGTGTGCACATGTGCGCCCTTGCGCTAATAGCCTAGCACATAAGCTGAGCGGGGTTCCAATCCTAAAACCAATTGGCAATAGGAGGAGTAACCCACTAGCTTATATACTAAGACTTCTTTGTTTATATTATCGATGTGGGACTCTTTTTGGTCTCTTCACATCTTTCATTCTCTCAACACGCTCCCGCACGTGCAACTAGGGTCGTCTTTCGCCTCTAGTTGACACTTGGACAACGGGTCTAGCATCTCATTCTCTTTTTTAGCTAGCCCAGGATCGGGGGTCGTGTGCACATGTGCGCCCTTGCACTAATAGCCTAGCACATAAGCTGAGCGGGGTTCCAATCCTAAAACCAATTGGCAATAGGAGGAGTAACCCACTAGCTTATATACTAAGACTTCTTTGTTTATATTATCGATGTGGGACTCTTTTTGGTCTCTTCACATCTTTCATTCTCTCAACACGCTCCCGCACGTGCAACTAGGGTCGTCTTTCGCCTCTAGTTGACACTTGGACAACGGGTCTAGCATCTCATTCTCTTTTTTAGCTAGCCCAGGATCGAGAGTCGGGCCGTTTGGCTTTTTCGCTCTGATACCATACTGAAGTCCGTTGGGACTCGGGATCGGGGGTCGTGTGCACATGTGCGCCCTTGCGCTAATAGCCTAGCACATAAGCTGAACGAGGTTCCATCCTAAAACCAATTGGCAATAGGAGGAGTAACCCACTAGCTTATATACTAAGACTTCTTTGTTTATATTATCGATGTGGGACTCTTTTTGGTCTCTTCACATCTTTCATTCTCTCAACAGTTCCGAGTATGCCAAGTATTCCACCAATCAAAGGCGATCTCTACTTTAGCCTCAGAACTGAGGTTTCACCTTAAGAAGAAGATAATAGGTTTTATATCCCGGGCTTGATAGATCATGTTAGCTAAGGGCGAGTCAATTCGTTGAGTAAGTTGGTAAAGAGAGCGGGCAAAAGGGCATTCGATCAAGAGGTGAACCTCATCCTCGGACGCACCATTACAAAGACTGCAAGTAGAGGGCACGGAAACACCCCTAGATGCAATTAAGCCTTGTAGCAGTAGGGAGACCATCTTGACATACTTTTCATAAAAAAATTATATCTTTGGTGGATTGTCAATTCGCCAAATCCAGGCATTTATGTCATCATTGGGGATGGCAACGGGGCGGGGAGTACCCTCCCCATTTTCAAAAAGTCACCCCGTCCCCGTCCCCGTTCCGGGATAAAAAATGTCCCCCTTCCACATCCCCGTCGAGTCTCCGTCCCCGCTTAATGTTCTCCGTTTGCATTCCCCGCGGGTTTCTCTGTCGAGTTTCCCATTTAAAACTCATGGTTTCCCCCCATTTAATAGAAAAATATAAGATATTATTAAAGTTATGTAAAAAAAATAAGATATGAATATTACATATAATATCTCATAAATGTAAATTATAAGGTAAAAGTTTAAAAATAAAAAAAATTATTTAAACTTATGTAAAATTTAAACAAAAATGGGGTTTTCATACTCCTTATCGGGGATCCCCGCGTGGTTCCCCAACGGGGGCGGGGCGGGGCGGCGATCGGAGTGGGGACTACTATCTCCGTCCCCGCGCGAGGAATCACTTTGGCCCCCACCTTTTTTGTCAACTAGAGAGATTAGTTTTGCCCATTGCCAGGACATGTCCCCACCTTTTTTGTATTCGAAAATTGAATCAGTCCGTAAGTACTTATGTTTAATCAGTGAAACTCACACGTTATTTGGTTCATCCAGAATCTTCCATAGTAGCTTCATTTGGAGGGCTTCATTCATCTCTTTTGCTTTCCGAAGGCCTAAACCTCTAGTCTTTTTTGGTCTACAGATCCTGTCCCAGCTAATGAGGGGTCGGAACTGGAGATCTATTAATCTGATCTAGCTCTTTATGTACAGAGTTTATGAGTATAAAGTTTTGCATAATGTACATTGGTTTTGCCGCAAGGTTTGAACTAATAAGGATAGCCCAACTTTGTTAGGATAAGGCGCTCGCACACCACTTAGTAAGTTGTTCTTTAGACTTACAGACAACATCTTGAAATGTTTGTTTGTTAACTCTGTCATTAATAATAGGGCAGCCAAGGTATTTTTCCAATGAGTTTTCATTTGTAATATTCAAGCAGTTTTGTAGCTCAACCATTGTAGTGTTTTGGGTTGTTCGTTAAATGAGCTCAGGCCGAACTTAACCTTGTTTTTAAATAAAGTTTATTTTTTGATCAAGCTTGACTTGTTTAGGAAATGAACGAGCTCGAACCGAGTTTGTTTTTTAGGACTTCAAACAATTCTATTTGATCATAACACATTAAATTTTTTAAATTATTCGATTTTAAATCGATCTGTTCAAATTTTTAGATATAAGTAAATGAGTTCGAGTGGAGCTATTCGACCTAAGAGCATGAGCAACCATGAGTTTTACCCACCTTAAGGTTGTTAAAAGGTAAGCCCATGGTTGTGGGGTTTACCTTAAGCCTTAAGGTAAGGGGTGGGAAGGGGTTACCTTGGTAGAGAGAAGTAACCTCTTCCTTTTCTAATTTTATTTTCCTTTTTTTAATGATAAAGTAGGATATTCTCTTTTCTAATATTGTTTTTAATGATAAAGTAGTGTTTAAAATGAAATAAAATTATATTTATATTTCATTATTTTTTAAAATAAAATATCCCATTGGTTTAATTTTATTTTTTTTCTATAATTTGAGCTCAATTTTACCCTATATATGCCCCCATCTTATTTTCTTAACTATGGATCACAATAATCCAAATACTCCACTCATTCCAAATATGCCTTTTGATCCAAATCTTCTAAAAAATCCTCAATTTCAAGTGATTTTTACAAATGCTATAATCCGAATTTATAGGTAGTTCGATTAGTATTTACGTATGTTTTAATGTTTTTAACTTTTTTTTTATTTTAATGTAGATGTAATAAAATATATTTATATTAACTACTTGCTATTTTTATTTATTTATGAAATTATAAATAAAAATAATTTACAATAATATATGATGATACACATATAATAAAGGGAAAAATATATAAAGGAAAAGAAAAAGTAAAAATAAATTCGGAAATTTCACGGGGTACCCCCAAGGTATCGCGAAATTCACGTGGTGACCAATTCTTTTACCTCTTTCATGTGGTACCCCTGAGATTTGAAATTCTTTCACCTCGTGCCCCTCCCTCTTATTTTCAAAAGCCTTCGTTAACTTTTAATTAAAAAAAAACAATATTCTTTAACCTGTATGTAGAAACGCGAGTGCCCAGCGAAGAGGAGAAACCCAACAGGTGATGAACAGCTGCTGGTGGGGAGGGCTCCGACAGGCGTCTCCGGCGTCGGTGGTGTTGGTGGACTCCGACGTCGGTGGACTGGACCTAGAAGACCTGGGGGCTGCACTCGGACTCGTCGTCGAACTCGAAGATGAATCTGGGGTCCTAGTCGAGCTCGAGGCTGACGTATAATTTGGCGGAGCTTTTGGCATTGTGAATGGGAACCCAGGCGTTGTGCAATAGGCCAGTGAGACCTACTTGGGAGATATCCAAAACCAATCGAACTCGACCGAGGAGCTTCCCGGATGCGGAAGTGAAGCCATAGGCGGAAGGGGTAGTGAATCGGCGGTAGACATGGATGGTCAAGGAGAGGGGTTTCTTGTTCTTGTGGGAGAGGAGGAGGAGGAGGAGGCGGTGGCGGGGGTGTCGGGGGTGAAGAGAGGGAGGGTGGTGGTCTGGAGGGGGAACTTGGGGAGCTTGATTTTGCAGTAGAAGAGGGAAAGGTTGGAGATTAGAGGAGATCAAATCGAACATTTAAATTCGTAATGAATTGAGTTCTTCTTCTCTTCAATTTCAATCGGGAAGGAAATTGGGAATGGAAAAGGAAACATGCGGAGGGAGATCGGGCCGGTGTGTGGTGGCCGACGACTGTTGGGCTGGGCGGCGGCGAATAGGATCTGAAATTTCCTAAACAGATCTATCTTTTAATTCTTTTTCTAGAAATAGATTCTAGTTTGTAACATGTAAAGGGATTAGATTTTAGTTTGCACAGATATGAAACTTCATCAAATAAGAATCTCACATCAAATTGGATGGATTCAGTTGCATTTGTGCTTAATTTATAGGATGAGTCTATGAGAAAAATTAGGAAATAAACAGTTGGGGAGAAATAGAATTAGAGATTTAGCATTACTCCATTAGAAGGGTAAAAGACATGAAAGGGGCAGGGGCGTGGAAGGAACGTGGATAGTCGCCGACGTTGTCATTCGGTCGCCGGTCGTCTCTCTCGAGCACTTGTCGGTGGTCGCCTTCATCAAACACCTGTGTTTTGATTCGATTAAAATTGATGGAATTTCCCAATCTATTAAAAAACAAACGAAGAACGTTAGTTTCAACAGAGTTGGGGATAGGGCGAATTCAGTAACGGAACTGTTAAAAAAGTAACGGAAATGTTAAAAAAAAAAGGGGAGAAGGGCATGAGATGAAAATATTCAAAACCTAAGGGGTACCACGTGAAATGTGTAAAACAATTGGTTACTGCGTGAATTTCGCGATACCTCAGGGGTACCTCGTGAAATTTCTGAAATAAATTTAAAAAGAGGTAAAAAGGTTTAGGGTGTTGCTAGATACATCACAAATCACAAGGTTAAAATTGCACGTCCTGAAGGAGTGCAAGCCTTGTGTCTAATTAACATTTAAAAAAAAATTAACCCCTTTTAATCATGCACGTCTTTAATAAATGAGTTATAAAGTTGTGATAGGAAGATAGAGAAAAAAAAGGAAATAATTATAAAGTTGTGATAGGAGAGAAAAAAAAAAAAAGGTTACCCATGGTTGCGGATGTTCTAAGATAGGTAAGAAGGTGGACATTCAAAATTCGAAGTTGGAGCTATTCGACCATTCAAAAACCCTTTGCGATCGGCTGACTGACTGACTCCAGAGGTTTATCACAGTCTCTCTCTCTCGCTCGCTCTCCTGTCCCTCTCCTCTCCTCTCAACCATGGAAGGTGGAGGTGCGGCGAAGGAGATCAGAGCTGCCCCGCCATCGAAGCCGGCGAAGTTCGCAGTGTATCAGAACCCAGCATTCTCTGCCGCGCTTACAACCACCAGTCTCCGTCCCACCAGCTCTACTCTCATCTTCGTCTTCTCTCTCTCCTCTGCTTCGGCCTTCGCGCTTCTCGCTTTTACTTCCCGGTATCCTCCCTCTCTCTCTCACGCTAATTTTCAAGTAGTGTTTTAAGGGTGTAATTGTGACCCTCATATTAGGGTTTAGTGGCGTTCCTTTTTGTGTGAATGAAGTTCGCTTAGATTTTAGGATTCAGGCTAAAAGTTTCTCAGCTGAATATCATATTTGCCATGGTTGATTCAATATGTGAACGACATTGCTTTGTTGTATTGCACAAATTCTATTTCACCATTACCAAAGATGAGGAGCAGATGGAACTGATGTTTAATTGAATCATCATAGATAAATATCAGTTAAACATAAACCTATATGTTTTACAATGAAGAAAAGGATATTCAATGAACGTCCAATTTCTGATTTCCTGTATGGTTTAATTATTTGGGTTTGCCTCCTGATATTCCTATTCCTATTCCTGTTGTTGAACTTGAAAGGGAAAAGGGGGTTACTGACAACTTAAAATTCAGGAAGCTTCCAGCACAAGTGGCTTGTAAGTTTTATCCTTTACATGTCAGTCTAGGTTTTTGGTTAGGATGTATCCATTTTACCTGATGTTGAATTTCTTCCTGCTTTGGATGCTTTTCATTTGGTTGCAGATTTGTTAATCAAATTGGTACAGATTTTCTTGGGTGTACTTTTCTTGGTAACTTCAGTTGCTCTTGTTAAAGCAATCTCCCTTTGGAGAACTAGAGTTGCTGCTGGTGCCTTGTTGGCTGGCTCCTCTCATGGGGGTAAGGAAGAAACCCTTCTCACAAATCGTCAACTGGGCCTTCTTGGGGTGCAGAAGAAGGCAGATGTATCTACGCCGGAGCCATCCAAGATTGTACCAAAATCAAAATTGTCCAAATCTGTATCTGACCCTCTTGTGCCACTTCACCCAATGTTTAGTCCTAGTTATGCATCACGGGGTGGTTCTGACAAGCAAAACATCAGCGCACAGAGGACACGTTCTTTCAACAAGCCTTCTAAATCACCAATTTCACCTTCCTATATGCTACCTTCTACCACTTCTCCATTACCTCTTGCCCAAACATCACCAGGTTTAGACAAGCTGGTCTCAACTCCTTGGTCAAACAAGCGGGCTTCTCCTGCAAGAGAAATCGTAAGTGAAGAGGAGCTTGAAGTGTTTTTGGCTGATATTGACAAGAAAATCACTGAATCAGCTGAGAAACAGAAAACTCCACCGGCCACACGAAATGGTTTTGGTTTAACTACACCTAATTCAATTTCGAATTCAGCTAACACGTCAGGGACTACTAGAAGTACTCCTTTGAGGCCTGTAAGGATGTCTCCTGGTTCTCAGAAATTTAGTACCCCACCCAAGAAAGGAGAGGGGGAACTTCCATCCCCAATGTCTATGGAAGCATCTATTGAAGCTTTTGAGCATCTTGGCATCTATCCAGAAATTGAACAGTGGCGTGACTGTCTTAGACAATGGTTTTCCTCTTTTTTGCTAAGACCTTTACTTAGCAAAATCGAAACCAGCCATATTCAGGTATCTTCCCTTGTGTAATCCTGTAATCTCTTTCTGTTCTCTAATTTCATTTTTTGTCCCCTGTGATACGTGTATTATTCTTTTTGCTTTTACCCAATGCTAGAGGATGTGTGCTTTACCCTGCATAAATTTGCCCTTAAATAGCTAACCTATGATTGCTGATATGATCAAATCTATGCTGTGATCTATTCTTGGACCCTAAAAACAGATGTTAGAAACTTACACATTCAAATTGGATGAACATATTGGATTTCGTGGTTGCATGAATTGTTCAAGTTGTTTTCCTTTCCCATCTTATGAAATGTGAAAGGCTTTTAGCTTATTTAAAGTATGAAAATGCAATTAGTTATCTTCTCTCTTTGTTAATTATTATTTCATTTCTTATCCCAAATAGTAAAGCCAGGTAATTTTATTTGAAATCCAACTTGGTAGAATAGCTTATGAGCATTAAAGCAAGAATTCCATTTAATTGAAGATGATACTGGCAAATAGGAGATGGAATAGTTACCTTTTCCATTGCTATTAGCAATTCATTGCCCACGTTACCCTCATTTTTCTGTTGTTTTTACTAATTTCCTCCCTACACGTGACTGTAATTCTTATGGCGATTTCAATCACGGTCATTAAAAATCCCTTAAAAATAACATTTACCTCTCCTTTTCTTTTATTTTTTAAAATTATTTTCCCAATGACCTGCTAACGTTTTGAAAAGCCCTTCATGATATCCACTTGAAACATTCAAAATGAACACGCTCAATCTTGCCAGTCTTCTAGTATAATTTTATGATCATTTAGCCATTACTTCCTACATTATTTTCACTTATTGCTAGGTAATGGAATCAGCTGCTAAACTTGGCGTCTCCATTACTATAAGTCCAGTAGGCAGTGATCCTCCAACTGCGGCAACACCCACTATGGTATCTCCTGATGCCAAGGAATGGACACCAGCACTTAGTCTTGATGAAGATGGGATGCTTCACCAGTTGCGTGCTTCTCTTGTTCAACTGCTAGATTCTTCAAAGCGTAAGTACCTACATATTTAGCATCATGATGCATCTTTCAAAATTCTAAAGATACAGTTTAATTTCATATCTGAGCAAGAAACTCCCTTTGTCTCCAGAGAGGTCACCATTTGCCAATTTTCAGCAATCCCCACAGCAAAATGCTCTTCTTCCAGTTGTACAGGAGTGTATGGATTCCATCACAGAGCACCAAAGACTTCAGGCTTTGATGAAGGGTGAGCTGATCAAGGGTTTGCTACCACAAAGTAGCATTCCAGCAGAATATACAGTGCAGAGAATCCAAGGTAAGACTGTAGCATTTGTCTGGCATTTTTCTTTTACTTTCAATCTTCTTACATGACCATCTATATTATCAGGTTCATATGCAGTTTCTTGGTTCACTTCATCTTATTTTCCATGTTCATGTGCATTCAAGATTAACTTATTTGGTATATTTTGCCAACGGTTGGGATGATATTCAATCAATTTATTAATTTCATTTGACACTGTAGCACTTGCTGAAGGCACCTGCTTGAAGAATTACGAGTACATGCAAAGTGGAGAAAATAATGTCAAGAAGAAATGGACACTTGACCTTCCAACTGACTCACACTTGCTTTTATATTTGTTCTGTGCTTTTTTGGAGCATCCAAAGTGGTTGTTACATGTTGAGCCAGCTTCTTACTCTGGAGTTCAATCTAGCAAGAACCCTTTACTCTTAGGAATTCTTCCTCCTAAAGAAAGGTTTCCTGAGAAGTATACTGCTGTTGTGTCTTCTGTGCCGTCCACTCTCCATCCAGGAGCGTGTGTGCTTCTCATGGGAAAGCAAAGCCCTCCATTATTCGCCTTGTATTGGGACAAGAAGCTGCAGTTTTGTCTTCAGGTAAATCTTCCTTGGTAAAGTATTTTTTTCTTAATATCCAATTTGTGAAATTTACACATTTCTTGTTCAGCTAGATGCTATGTTCAAGGTGTTAAAGATTGCTTTAGGGAAGCCTAGTAAGTTGGTATTATCATACAGGTGTTCTTCAGTTCTTCCTAGAAATTTGTTGGAGAAAGTGGTATATGATTTGCTACAGTAGATACTGATGCTTATATACACGATGTCGGGATCTTGAATGAGTAGGGGTGGGGCATAACTGTTGCGTGGATTTACTAGGGTTTAGGTTACTGAGCTTGTAGTTTACTCATGAGTTAGTACATACTATATTGATATTGTTGGTTCCTGTCAGAGCCTTTAGTTTTAGGAGTGTGCATATTGGATGCTGACAATGAGAACCTTTTACATCTCTTCTGCCAGGGAAGAACTGCGCTGTGGGACTCGATCCTGCTCGTCTGTCATAGAATTAAGATCGGATACGGGGGGTTTATCCGAGGCATCCATCTTGGCTCTTCAGCCTTGAACCTCCTTTCCGTCCTTGAATCAGAAGACGAAGATTGTTAAACCCTTAGGTACACTTTCTGTATTGTTTTTTTTCCCAATCCATACAGGCTGCGACAGTTGCCTTGAGTAGTATGCCACAGATTAACCATGTTTTTTGTAAGTCGGTTGACGGATGGAAAATTTTGGATTTTAATCATTTTATCATCAGGCAAAGAAAAAAAAAAGTATGCTTGGATCATCTATTATAATGGCATATTTTACTCACTCTATTACATTATCCATTTTGATATTCACACGGTGAATTTTTCACCAAGCACACAACTATGACACCGACTTCCCAAGTTGGTAGACATTTTTCCCTGAAAAACAGTCCATTGACACCGGCTTTTCAAGTCAAGTCGGTAGTCATACTGCTGACTTGAAAAACCGCTGTTAACATATTGTTTTCTTGCAAAAATGCCTATCGACTTGGAAAGCTGGTATCATAACTGTGCCCTTGACGATATTTTGGCTACGCTTACACTAATCTACTAACCTCTAGATTATACTACGTACAAGTTATTTTAGCCTTGAGATTTGGTTTAGAAATGTAAGTTCTTTTTCATTTTCTTATGCATTTTTTACTTTTTCCTCAATTTTAATTGGTTGTAAAGGGGTGGTTAATAAGAGTCAAGATCCTCTACACCCCTTGGTGAGACACCCGGTGTGACACGAAATTATTTTGGGTATAATTTCATTTTTAAAAAAAATGTAAAAATTATATTTATATTCTATACATTTATATTTATATGTCTATAAACTTTCATAGTGAAAAATGATGTTTTAAAAAAATATAAAAATTATTTTATCAAATATTTGCTATTTTAATTATAAATATTTTTTGAAATTTGATTTTTCATGAAAAAAGTTTATAGACATATAAATATAAATGTATAAAATATAAATATAATTTTTTAATTTTTTTAAAAATAAAATTATACCCAAAAGAATTTCGTGTCACACCGGGTGTCTCACCGAGGGGTGTAGAGGATCGTGACTCGGTTAATAAGGGTTGTTAGTCTTTTCATCGACCCTAGCATATTTATTGTTCTTTTTGTCTGAGTCGAGTTCAATTGTATTCAGTCTCTTTACATCTTAATTAGATAGTGTGATTCATTTAAGGGGTTGACTCTTTAAAGGATTTGAAGTTTGAACTATTCTCTTAGCATAAGATGTAACATCACAGCCACTACAATAACTTGTTTTCACTTGCTTGTTTGATTATTTTCTTGATGATTTGTTCCGTGTGTTGTTTTGGCCTCTCAATTTATTCAGATGATTGTTGTAAGGTGTCTAATCTCTTTCTTTAAAAGCAAAAAAGTGAGTAAAACTATATTTGACTTTGATCTCTTAACTTTTTAGCTTTCCAATCATAATTCTCTCTTTCCAAGACTCTTTTACCTCTAGATAAGAGAAATAGTTTACTTTGGGCAATAAAAATTAGGAAAACCAACTTATAATAATACAAAACATCTGAATAAAAAATAATATGAATTTTTAGAAATTACAAATTCATATACAAACTATGCTCAATTAAACCAATTATGATATGGTTGTAGTGCATTTTTGTAGAGGTGATAGGCCGAGCTACCAATAGCATCCCGTTGTTGGCTAAAGTATTCAAATTTATTGGAGTGAGTTTGTGATACGAAGGAACATGCGCCGCTGCATTTGGAACCGATGTCGGAATTGAGCTCATTGTTGGTTGGGTTCTCGGCGAAATAGTCATGGAAAAGTCGATCATGACCACCCTCACGATTCCTTTGTATGTATGTTAGACCCTCTCATTGGTTGTGCTAGATACTATATGTAATTGTCCATAATTTGATCAATTTGGTCATCAACCTCGATGTCTTCGGGAGGGATGTTTTCTAGTGATAATGAACTAGAAGAGATTGAATGTCTTCTATTGATGAATGATGATGAACTATAAGAGATTGGAGAAATGGATGATGAGCTAGAGGATGTCATTTTGAAAGATAATTTATCCTAAAGTTTTAGGAGTATATATAATGGTTTTCACATTCCAATTTATGCACTCAAATTTTGAATTCCAACTTATTATTCTCCAAAGTTTTCAGTGAGAGAATACTTTTCAGTGGGAGAATCTGACAAATTAATTGAGAAGATGAAAACCTATTCTCTGAAGTTTGCCAGAGAATTTGTTTTGACAAGGATGCATAAAGAAAAATAACATAAGCACGCCAAGTGAGAAAATGAAAACCCATTCTCCAAAGTTTAGCTAGAGAACCTTGTTTGATAAACTTGCATATAGAAAAATAACACAAGCACGCTAAGTGAATCGAGAAGATGGACATCTATTCTCTGATATGTGTAATACTCAAGTCAGGGGCGGAGGAAGGGGGGCATGAGGTGGCTCGTGCCCCTAGGTCGGGGGAAAACGTAAAAAAAAATAAAAAATTATATGTATTTTTTTTTAAAATTTTTGATAATTTAAGGGTTAAAAAAAATTAAAATGAATAATAAATCAATAAGTGTGCTTAGTTGGTATAGGTTGGGAAATAGAATGATAAGGTCATGCGTTTGAATCCTTATAGCTTCATTTTATGGATTTTTCCCTCCTTTTAGCTATTTAAATCATACATTTAATGTGTTTTCTACTATATTCTTTATAATAAAAATTGTATCTTATATATATCTTCAAAAAAAAAATCCCGAAAATATAGTTGAACCCTCCCCCCTCGAACTTTTCCTCCTTTTAGCTTTTTAAACTTCAAATAGCTATTTAAATCATACATTTAATGTGTTTTCTACTATATTCTTTATAACAAAAATTGTATTTTATATATATTTTCAAAAAAAAATCCCGAAAATATAGTTGAGCCCCCCCCCCCCCCTCGAATTTTTCCTGGCTCCGCCCCGGACTTAAGCCTCACCTTATAAGTAAGGTTTTCATGTCAGATCTCATCACTCTCACTGTTCTCTTTCTTCCTTTTTGCTCCAAAAAACTCAAGCACGAATCTTCGTTTAGAATGGATCCAAATGAAAATCCATATTATTCACTTCAAACATATATCTTTAACCCAAATTTGCATCCACAAACAAATTCGTATCAACCTTTAAGGGTATTATCCACCTCAAACATATCATCCTAACCCAAAAGGTTCACCCAAATGGGCTATAAAATGAGACTGAAAATCATGTAAGAGGTTAGTACCTGAAATGAATAAATTTCTATGCTCAATGTGAAGAAAACCTGCAGTGCTTTTAGAAAAAAAAAAAAAAAAAAAAAAGTATGAATCATACACTTAATGAGCTCTGATGGTAACAAAACTGTGTGCTAAAATGTTTCTAAACTCGTCCAAGAGCCTGGAGTTGCTGAAGAACTTAACATTGCAGAGTTCTTAAATTCATTCACCAAAGCCCTATCACTAACATCAATTTGTGCACACAATTATCTGTACTTATCTGTCACTGAATTGGCTAACGAATGTTGTATCAAGCAGGAGATCAAGCGGTAAGCACCGCGAATGGAAGTTATTTACAGACATAATTCAAAAACGAGAACGAATGCAAGACACCTATCGAGAGAGATCGAAATGTTTGGAGGATAACATGTATGTTGAATTGCGTGGTTTTAACGTCTGGTTGGAGTCGATTTTAATTAGGTTTTAAGTCAATAGTTGGGTAATTAGTTGTCATTTATGTGTAGCCTTGATAACTTGAGAGTATAGATGTCTTCATTTGTATTTTGAGGTGAAAACAAAGATAAATACGCTTAAAGGTTCATAGAGAAACAATGGAGAAACAATGAAGATCAAAGACGGAACCTTAATGAAGCATCGGAAGTGGAAGAAGCTATCTACTCGACCAGTGTTGAGCCTGTCTTGGCTACTCGGACGAGTACAAGCCTCGAAGAAGCCATCGGAAGAGGAACACGATAAATCAAATACTTCAGTAAACTAGCTATCCATGAGACATTTACAGGCTGTGTGTATGAACCCCCTCAAAAGGTTTTTATGGCTTACCATGACCTTTTTGAACTTCAAGTGTGATAATTTGCCTCGTTAATATTCCCGATTCTCCACATATTCAAAAGGAAAAGTAAAAATAACGTGTTGATGCACAATTGTATATCCATATCTATATATCATATTCTTCATCTGCAGTTTTGTGATGATCGAAGGAAGGCTTTCACAGCTAAAGCACTTCAGGGTGCAGACTTGCGCCTTTCGTAGTGCGTCTTCTAGCTCGAAAATTCCTAGGAACGTGTTTCCAGCAACTCCCATGGAGGCATCGATTTATGAACAGTCGTGGGTTCGAATGTGAGGGCACAAATCACTCAGAGTCCGTGTCAATAGAAAGAAATAACCGCGGCCTCACAGTACGTTGCTGTCGAGGGAATGAGCCGGGGCTGTCTGATCTTGGTCTAGTTGTTTTATCAGATCTGGTGTCATTCAAAAACAATGATGCTGCATTAAGGAAAGGAAATATCAGTGTTGTAAAACACCAAGTGTGTAGCTACCTACATATAACTGAAAGGAAAACAATGAGAGAGATGCAGACTCCTAATAGATCTCAGACTATTTCACAGTAAGAGCATGGTCAGAAGGAAACGAACCTGAAGGAGCTAATGAGTGCACTGGGCCTTCTTTGGAGTGCATTTTATGTTCTGCATCTAACCCATTGCTAGTTGGAGACTCCCTGTGATCTTGACAACCTCCATCTCCTAGCCTGAGAGAGATCCAATCTTTAGATTGGATACTAGTAGAACAATCCTGCTGATGCCTTAAACTTGTCTGCGCTGAAGATTCAGACGACCTCGTAGGAAGAAATATCTGAAGGGCAGGATCCTCTGCGCCAAATACCAACGGATTATCAACCAAGCCATCATTCACATCATTATTATTGGAATGACCAACAGTGGAATCTGGGAGGAAACTAGTTGGGTTCATAGCAGTGTCTTGTGCAAATGTGTAGTCATTCATGGAGTTTGGGTAATCCATAGGCAACTGGTGAAAGTTGACTAAGGTATCTGAGGCAGATGCAACTGAACCAAATAGCTGAAAACTTGGACCTGCCTGTGTAACCGGAGGTAACTGCCATAGATGCATTCCAAAGTCATCATCTGCACTATTAAAAAGATCCAGACTTCCTCCAGTTTCAAGACCTGGCTCTTCTTGGTATGGATCAGGAAGTCCATGAGGTTCTAAAAAATCAATACCACCAGCATGTGTATGATTGTTATTAGGCAAAGTCATATTGTCATTCTCTTCGTCTGAGTCACTGAGAACAATAACCCCGGCATCCCCACCAAGTGCAGAAGCATTCTGGTTCGGGACTTGATACATTTGCTCAAGATTAAGATGCATGGAATCAAGTTCCACTCCAGCATTGAAATCAAAATTCCTGTGTGGACCCTGATTTTCACTCATATCTTCACCTCCCCTGCCGCTTCCGGTGGCACTGCTGCTCATAGGGTTAACATTCGGATCACTGCTTATAAAGTTCTCTTGCAAATTTTCACCTGAACCAAGGGTATTTGTAGGTTTACTAACTTCCCACACTCCATTGCTGTTTTTCTTGATTCCAAGTTTCAAACTGTTACCTTCCTGCTTTGCAAAGTCGGGTGCTTCAAGTTTAACCAGCTTCACCACAGGTGCTTCAACTTTAGGTTTAATTTCTTCACTGGGGCCACATATACTACTATCTGGCAAATGCCACTGCCTAAGATTCCTGTGTGCCTCACCCTTCACACGCCATGACCCATCAGGCTTCACATCAATGTCAGTTATATCCTCTCCACAAGACCGCATCTGTGTGAGAACCATGAACGAATCATAGTGACATAACAAATACTGCATCACAGATTAAACAGAAGAAAAGATGGTGACTGGCCATACCAAATTCGTGATCCGATTGAAATATGGATCCACAACAAGATGCTCGAGAGAGTAGTTCTTGAGACAAACGGGGCATTGCCACTGCAACAAAAAGCAAACAGCAACAAAAACATTAGAAAGAGGAAGAATCAGTAAGGATAATCAATAAAATAAACAATAACTGCCTGCCTTCCTTGATCTCTGTTGCATCTCCACAAAAGCTTCAAGATCAAAGCAACCCATATGAGCACATGGTTTAAACCTTCCAGCCATTCTTATCCTTGAACCAAGCATCTGCAAAATTCAGACCAATATGCGCTTCAAGATGGGTGAGCATAATAATTATGTGAAATGGCAGCTCAAAATGAGATCAGTACTAAAAAAAGTGAACACGTCCAACAAAATGTGTACAATACTTTCTCAATTACAAGCCAACACTTACAGGACAGCGTAAACTAACGGTGAAAGAATCGGCAACAACTTCCACATCACTATCGCTGTCAGCATTATCAGCATCACCACCACCATTCATGCAACGGCAAACACGACCCAGAGCATCTTCAAACCGCTCACCATCAGACTCCTTTGGAATCATATTCAGAATCTACAGATAAGGGTATAAAATGCTTACTCAACTATGACACTGAACAAAACTGACCAATAGAATAACATCAACAAACAAGCTATGCTGTTGACAATGAAATTCTCTCCAGCTAGTCTTCCCGTTGCAGTTTACTTCACATTAAAAGAAAAATGGCAATGTTTGTCATTGCTGATGGGAAATTAAAACTAGCATCAGAGAATTTCATCAGTAAACAAGCTTCCCTGATGAAAGAATGAAAGAACAAATACCTGTTGAAGATTTTGCCTTTTCACTATCCTAACACCCAAACAGAATAAGCGTGCATCACAGCATGTTAAGGAGATCTTATTAATTCCTTCCTTGGTGTATGGTGTGATCTGATCATAGAAAAAGAGGCTATATATGTTGGAAGATGAAAGAGCAAGCTAACTAAAGCAAAAAAGTAGAATAAGGCAAAGCAGGAAAAGGAAGAGTGCTTACAATAGGGCCGTCATCCCGGCCATTGGCTCCGAGTGCTTGTGAGCCAGGTCTGTTGATTGCACGAACAGTCAAACCTACCACGAGAAATTAGGAAAACATTAAAATCAACAACAATGAACCAAGCATTGTGCTAAAAAAAGTTCAGATAAATGAGTTAAGATATGGGAGCTACAAGCAAAACCTAGCTTCACTCTCCAATTCAATCATTTTTCAGAATAAAAAAAAATTAATTGGTTGTGCACATCTTATGCATAGTTAAGACTGGGGATTTGGGAAGTATCTAACTGATAACACTGAATAAAACAAAAGTTCTAACATCATATTTGATAGTTATTCATCTACTTGCTGGTATATTAAAATATAGGAAATGCATTGGTTATCATTACAACATATTCCAATTGAGTAATACTTGGAAGGGAAGGATATACACTTAACAATGAACCAAGCATTGTGCTATAGAGTCGAGATAAATGAGTTAAGATATGTGATCTACATGAAAAACCTACATTTGTTCTGCAATTCAATCATTATGTGGGATAAAAAAAGACTAGGGGGTTGGCCACGTCTTATACATTCTTAAGACCGGGGATTTGGGAAGCATGTAACTGATAACACTGAATTAAAAAAAAAAGTTCAACATCATATTTGATGTGTGATTCATCTACTTGCTGTTATATTAAAATACAGGGAATGTATCTGTTATCATTACAATCATATTCCAATTGAACAATACTTGGAAGGATATCCACTAACAGACGAGTTCGATTACCAAACTATCACAGGCCATTCGCTAGTTCCTCAAAGGAGTTCATGCACTTCTCCTTTTCAAAAAAACAGGGATTAAAATGTAACTTTTTATATCATGCTAATGTTTACATCTAGAAAGTAACAACACATTATCTTCTTGGAGTTTTGGTAAAAAGAAGAAGAATATATGAAGGTACATGAATGACTCATCTTGAATGTGAACCTTACTCTGGCACCAAAAAGGGAAGTGTTTTAAACATTGTGATAGATAGAGAGTTGAGGATCATAACAGCATACCATTGACCTGAAGATCTGCATATAGTGGCCACTGCATCCTAAAAGGAACCTTATCATTGAGAAGCATACACCAAGCCTGGATCATGTATCATTGTATCAACATACACATTTCAATAATTGCCTTTGTTTCCATCAAATTTAAATTAAGGATATTCCCATATACTTGTCACATATTAGACAACCTGAATATCATAGTCAGGCTTTGACAGCAAATCTTTTTCAAGCCTTGTAATTTGAAATGTTTTCTCCACACCCTGAGTAGGATTTGTTCTGCCCAAACATAAGTTCACCTTGTTAGGAATAGAGGGAAACATAAATGTCTTCTGAGAGCTATAAACACAAAAGGAGCCGCTCACTAAGAAGTGCAAAATATTCCTCAATCCTCATCGCCAATAACCAGTCCAAATTTAAACACACCGCTTAACCATTAAAGCAATTTAGGAAACATCGACAAAATTTATACCCAATGTTTTGAATCTGAATAGGAACATAAACCATCTTTAAAGATAATTGCAATAATAAAATGAAGGCAAAGGACAGCTACCAATAACATCATGAAACAGATGAATTCGATTAGCCTTCAAATATACGGAGTATATGATATACGAAGAGTTTAGCAAATAGAACCCAAAAATACAGACAACACATAAAAACTTTCAGTGAGCATTAAATGGATAATCCAAGCAACGCACTAATCTTCAAAACTGCTGATATCACATATAAACAGAAACACAATGATTAAAGTTAGCACGTTGACATTTAGAAAAGAAAAGTTTTGCGAAGCACAAGAAATTACTTACCCATCAGTTGGCATACTTGTAATCATCAACTTCACAGGATACAATGGATGTGCTTTTGTCAACCAAAAACTGAGCCGCATACAAACCCATAGTAAGTTAGATATAATCTTACATAAACAAACATCAAAGCAATGCCACTGGGATTACTTTTAAAGGGCATGGTGCAGACAATTAGAAATCAAGCACGCAAAGAGTGACACAGAATTCTTATGAGAAATGCATCTCTCCCCTTTTCTCTTTAACCAAATTTCTAGCAGTGCTACCAACCACAAACATCTCATCACAGAATCCACTTTACCATCCCCAATTCATCCATATTCTGTCATCAGCCACTTGATTCCATGACTGCATCCTAGATCAATTCTTATGTTCACAGGTATTGCTAAAAATAGACCAATAGCCATCTGGAGCAGTACATGCTAAGATTGCGAGGACTGAAGAATTATAATACTAAGTAGAAGATAGGGGATACTCTTCAAAGCATGCCAGACTCACCAAAAAAAAGGAAAAATTAAGATTCAAATAAATCAATATTTCCAAAGTTGCACACGTAGGAAGAAAAATAAAATTCCTCCACTAGATGACTAGAAAGAAAATGAATTCAATAATATTTTAAGTTTTTAACCACAAAGGATCCCAATAGTCATGCATGTTAACAATGGCACATACGGGTCAGCCCGACTGAGGCGGCAAAGTTCACAATAGAACTGGGAAGGAACAGGAGGAATTCCTTCCACGGGCTTTTCTGGGATCAGAACACAGGTAACATGCTGCGACATCTGACATTGTGGATCCACACACTGCATAATCGAGCATAAGGTGTTAACAACGAATATGTGAATAATATGGACTAAAAGAAAGGAAGATGTGGAAAAGAAAAAGAAACCATAACACGATGTAAGCATCACAACTAGTCAAATACTGTAAAGCAATGAGAACACTATCCACAAAAGCTCAGAAATTTCCAGCTGAAACCCACTTGAAGTTTTATAAAACACTACGGCTGTATCTCTTAAATTATTTAAAATAGTGCTTGATCACTGCACCCAAGAAGATATAATTGCTTTAACTCATTAAACCAATCTGATCTGCATGTTACACACATAAAATTTAGTTTTAGAAGAGCAAAATACAAGTTAACAACCACTCAATGCCCTATACCCTTACTATTCGTCTATAACTAAAAAAAAGGCAGAAAAAAACATATCTCATCGTACAGTTTTCATCTTCTCGAAAAGGTTACAGTGTAAACATGAACAACCTTGAAAGAACAAGACACTACCTTAATCATGGATTCAGTAAGCAAACTACTTCCACACAAGCATCGAATTTTCATCTCCACATGGGGTGAGTCATCGATTTCTTCTTTAGGCTTTACAGGGGTGCTCTCAGGTACAGTTTGTGGCTTTGTTGCCAGATCAGTGGCACCAGATATCTGCATTTTCCTGGACAATGGAACAGGGGAGGCACGTACATCAAAAGCAATGGACAAGGCTTAAAAGCTCATATCAATGCGTGAAACCATGAGTTCAACGAAACATAGGTAGTAACAATGCCATAACCCTTGGATTAAATATAACAATGAAAATGGAGTGTAGGGCCCAAGATGAGAGTTCATGTGCAGTAATGAGGAGACATGATCCAATGATTAGGGTGAAGAACCTGTAAGTGTCATCAACCAATCTTGCTACATCCTCCTTCCGAACAGCATGTCTCTTAGCCCACATTTTCGACACTGCAGAGATTGAGTACAATAATGAAAGTTATATGAAGAAAAAGAATCACTTCTGAAGAAAAAATGTCTCAAGGAAATAGCAGCCATGAAAAATAATTTTTTTCTCTTGGGGATTATTCAAGACATTGTTCACAGATACCAGAAGTTTCTATACAAATAAGGCATCACAACACATCCCCTAAGTCTCCTATGAATGTACCAGTTGGTGATAAGAAAATGCATGCATGCAGCCATGAATAAGAAATCATATCATTTGGTGTATATCCAACTTAAACAACCATAAGGAAAGAATAAGGGTAGATCATACCACCAGGTGGTAGAAAATGATGCTATTACCTTGGTCATCAGCAACAATGGCCAAAATTCTATCAACAAGCTCCTGCCAGATAAATTAAAAAAAAAAACCAACATCATCCTCTAGTCACAATCGAACAAGAAACTAATAGATTTGCATATTTCCTAAGAATCCTAACACCAAGTGCTCAAGACACGAGGCATTGTGCTTAACAATTAAACATCATCTCAAGATGATAACCTGTTTCTTTCCTTGCTTTGAAAGTCCTAGTTGAGTAAGGACATCCTTGATTTCCTTGATTCGAAAATACTGCAATTTATCCTGCAGGAGCGAGGTTCTCTCAAATTAAAGTGCATCATAAACAAATCAATAAACAAAAGTAACACAGCAGAGATTAATGATCACAGTGAAGCCAGTTGAAACATAGAATCAGAGAGATCTGAGAGTTGAGAAAAACGCAAATAGGAGTACATAAAGTACCTTACAACTGGACACCAAATCCATCTGCAAAATTCCACTACCAGCAACTTACAACACACACCAAAACCACTCGAAACGAACAAGAGCAGCAAAATTGAATTCCCAACTCCGACGACCAAAATTTTGTCTTAGTCGACCTCAAACAAATACAGCACTCAGAAATGATTCTTCCTCCTGCTCATAAAAAAGAATCACGATATTGTGTATCAGGATTCTCTTTAAACAAGCTCAGCTCATCAATTACACAAATACGTAACCCTAATTTTAGAAGCAAAATGAAACGAAACCAGTATATTGGAGCAATTGCAACGGAAACTGGAAACGGCAGACATAGAAATCAAATCAACAATACCTGATACACGAGTTGAAAAAATCAGAGAACGGTCAACCGAGGTGGAGAGACGCAGGGATAAAGAAGGTGAGAGAGAAATAGCTTTTACACCGTCGAATTTCACTTCGCCATCTCTCCTCCTATCGTCTTCCCCGGTGCGCTGTGTTGCTTTCTCTTTTTCTTTTTCCTTTTTTTTTTGTTTTTGGCTGCAACTGCAAGCGAAATTCCTCTCTTGGATACACATACATACTGTTTTGTTGTTTTAATAATTCGGCAATTTCAGCGCAATGTTGCGGATGTATGATCGTATTATTCAATCGAGCTTGTTGATCAACTTCAAATCCGGGCTGCGATCACATGCTCCGCATGCCGTGTGGTCCCATAGTGCCGCAATTTTTCGGCCCCCGGCCCGTTGGCAAAATAAAGAAAAGGTCAGAATGGCTATTGATAAGATCATTATTACCAAATTTCATGATAAATTCTAGTCTATTTTGGAAAATATTTATGAATTTACCCAAGAATAAAAGAGAAAATATATTGACAAAGTCTAATGATAATATGTCTTTCGTTTACTGTTAAGATGAAAATTAAATATTTATGCCGAGATCATTTTTACTTTTTACAACATAATTACATAATAGTCTAGGACAAAAAGTTTACCTTTAATCCTAGGTTTTTACAACCTCCTCCTTCAACTTCAACCCCCGTTGTAGATCTAGCCATTTTAGAGAGTTTTTTTTTTACCAAAATCTACATCAATCTAGCACTACAAATGTATGTTCTCTCATATAATGTAAAAACTTCATTGATTTCGGATTATTCAACACAAAAATTGGGGATTTATAATTTTGACCGAAATAGTGAAATTCGGTTTTTTCGATCGATTTTGTGTTGCTTTTGGAGCCTTTTGTGTGTTTTGTTGTTGTCTTCATCATATGAGGTTGGATTTGGAACATTGAATGTCAAAGTAGGTGATAGGAGTTGATTTTGGGGCGAATTTCATGCTGAAAGCACTCGACAATCTGGGTCAAGAAAATTGTCTCTGCTCGGCGTTCTGGGCCGAGGAAACAAATGAAACTCGGCTAGATTACACGAGGAAACAGACTAAGCTCGACTGATTTGTTGTTGTCTTCTTCTTTACCGAATGATTTTTTATAGGCTCGTGAAAGTTAGCCGAGTTAAAGCATTAGCCTCATTGATATTTGCTGAGGTTTCATACTTTCTCGGTGAAACATGCCGAGATGATAGCAAAATCTCAACGAAATATGACGAGATGATAGAAAAGTATCAAAGAACTTTGTCGAGATATGCATCACGTCGAAACCAAAAAAAAAAATTTGTCGAAACTCACCAACCTCAATGTAAAAACCCAATAGTTACTCTTATGAATTGTTTTTCATTGCGTTCAACGAGATTGATGTAATTTTCGACACGTCGGTGTTTTATTTTGTTTTTTCGTCTCTCATGCCATTCCGTAATTATATTGTAAAAAATGAAAAAGGACCTCGATGTAAATATCTAATTTTCGTCTTGACAATAAATGAAACGCATCTTGCCGTTGGACTCTCCCAATTGAAAATTTGTCTTCACTGCCCACAAGGACTCCTGATGTACCGCTGGCCAGCGGTGTCGCTGCTTGGTAGCGCTTGGCTTCAATTCATAGTCTATGTTGTCCCCAATGTATTGGATTAGGTTTGCTAGGTTGTCCGAATTTGTTTGCTTGTTCTGCCTAGTTTGCTCCTTTTGTTATTGTCTTTGTATGTTTTGACGGTTCGCCATCTGCCGACTTTGTCAGGCCTGTCTGACCCTCGAATTATTACCTTATAAAAAGAAAGGACATGAGAGGGGGGCGGGATCAGGGACAAAGGATTTACACCCATAATATATACATAGGCGGAGCTAGGCGGGGGCAAGCGGGAGCATTCGCCCCCCCCCCCCCCCTTCATCCGACAAATTACCTATATTTGTTCTACTCGTCGATAGCTTCGTTTTAATATATTATAAGCCTGAATCCGATAACCGAGTAAAAAGTTATGAACGTTTGAAAGTTAAACACAGATTAATTATTTCAAATGTATTTTAATAAATCATGATGCTTTTATATTTTACTTAATTTGATACTCCCTCCGTTAAGAAAAACATGTCGTTTTAGAAGTAAAATCTTGTTAAGAAAAACATGTCGTTTTAGGTATTTTGGTGTCAACTTTCCAAAATTACCCTTGTAATGATTAGACGTTTGTTAGTTGTAGTTTTCAATAAAGTGAAAAAGTAAAGTAATAATTAGGGGTATAAGTGTATTTTTGTTTGCTTTTATTTGCTTTCTTAAAACATGTGCAAATGTCTAAAACGACATGTTTTAATTAACGGAGGGAGTATTTTGGTAATGTAAGTCAATCTAAGAGCTTCGAAACAAGAGGTTATATTACTAAATTCGATAATTATATAAGAAAGTATGCAAGTTTAAAGTTTGTATATCTTGTTACACATTATTGCATGATAAGAGAACAACAAGTTGCATATGACTTTGTGGATTTCAAATGATATATTTTTAGACGAAAATAATGTTGTTATAGATTAAAACGACATCATTTTCATTTTAAAGAGAAAAATAACTATATAACAACTAATTACATAGTTTTAAACTAACACCACAATTTTGAATAAAAAACGTTGTGTTTTGAACTAAAAATACCTTGTCTTTAACTAATATATATCACCGTTTAATGTAAAATATCATAGCTATGCTTCTCTAAACTATAGAAAAATCTACCGAAGAATGAATCACCAATTTGTATAAAACTTCGCCCCCCCCCCTTCGATAAATTCCTGGCTCCGTCCCTGTATATATATATATATATATATATATATATAGGTAAAGGTTCAAATGAAAATGGGGCTTAAGATGAAAATCCCTCTTAAAGTGAAAATAGTCTAATTTGGATGTAAATGGGCCTAATTTAAAGGTAAATGGGCCTAATTAAATGAGTAATGAACAAATGGGCCTAATTTTGGTGTAAATGGGCCTAATTTTATGAGTAAATGGGAAAATGATTAAATGACCCTAATTATGGGGTAAATTTCACACGCCTCTCCCAAACTTTCCATTCATACGAATATTGCCCTTATTTCGATTATGAAAATTACAGATTTTAGCCCGTAATTTTTATTTGAAATAATATTGTTAGGTGCAACTATAATATTAAAAAAATACAACAAGAATGTTACATCATAGTTTTTGTCTTTATTTTAAAAAGGGAAAAAGATGAGATTACAAAATATAAAGTGAACAAATAATACAATAAATGTTATTATTAATAAATGTGCATTTTCATAATGTGTCATACCAAAAATTTTCTTTATGGACCGCTATTTTATGACAGTTTTGTACTTTAATGCAACATGTGCCATTAAAAGCCTATTAGCTCAAAAAATGGTATAGAAATGTGCCCATGCACAAAGGTTCGATTTCAAAATCCTGCATAAGCTATTTATGGTTGCTTTTTTTGTGTTCCCGTTCATGAATAAGATTATAAAGTGCAATAATAAAATGATAATGTGCACAAATAAGATGATATAATGCATATATAACATTATATTGTGCAAATATAACTTTAAGTTGTGCAAATATAACACTATGATTTGCAAATGTAACATTATATTGTGCATATCTAATAATATAATGTTACGTTGTGCACATATAATATTATGTTGTGCGAATATAACATTATATTATGCAAATATAACTTTAAGGTGTGCAAATATAACACTATGTTTTGCAAATGTAACATTATGTTGAGCATATCTAATAATATAATGTTACGTTGTGCACATATAATATTATGTTGTGCGAATATAACATTATATTGTGCAAAATATAACTTTAAGTTGTGCAAATATAACACTATGTTTTGCAAATGTAACATTATGTTGTGCATATCTAGTAATACAATTGTGCAAAAGTAAGATGGGATTGTGCAAAAGTAGTATACAATTGTGCATAACTAAGATTATAATGTTCATCATTAACAATTTGCGATTGTTGCGCTCTTGTCTATTATGTAACCTATGTGGGATTTGAACCCACAGCTTTGTGCAAACGCACATTGCTCTACCAATTGAGCTAATAGGCTAAATTATGATTTTCATGCTAAAATAGAAGAACCTAATCGACCTAAAGCATATCGCAACAAAATTCTAAAATCCAATTAGCTCATGTTCACAACCAATTTGACAATGCTATGAACATGAAATTAGCTCCAAATCAACCCAATATCACAACCATATAATCAATTTCAATCAATTTGGATGTTGGCAAAAAAAACCCAAATTCTAAAATATATCGCAATAAAATTCTAAAATCCAGTTAGATCATGATCCATAAACAATTTGACAATGCTATGAACATGAAATTAGCTTCAAATCAACCCAACAACACAACCATATCATCAATTTCAGTCAATTTTGCTTTTGGCAAAAAGCCCCAAATTCTAAAACATATCGCAATATAAAATTCTAAAATTCAATTAGCTCATGATCCATAAACAATTTAACAATGATATGAACATGAAATTAGCTCAAAATCAACCCAACAACACAACCATATCATCAATTTCAATCAATTTGGCTTTTGGCAAAAAGCCCCAAATTCCGCTCTAAATCAAACCCTAGATTTTCAATCTCAACCTAAATCAAGTTATGTGCCATTTACAACCACTATCAGAGCATCAGACAAATACAGGAACGAGATAGGGATAGAGAGAAGACAATACATACAGTGCTTCCACATCGATCTTTAGCATCAACCTCAGCTCCACTCATTGGCGGCGATTGGCGGCGTACATGGCGCTCCGGGAGAAGCTCCGCCTCGGATTCAGGACCTGAATCAATGCGCTCCTGGACCTGATCGATGCACTCCTGGACCTGCTGCTTCCATGGAGATCCGAGAGCGGCGTCAGTGGGTGGTGAATCGCCTTAGGGCGGCGGGCGGGAAGCACCTGCTGCTTCCATCCCTGGAGGAAGTGCCTCGCCGGGAGCGACTAGTCGATCGACAGAGTCGGAGATCCGTGGGAGATGTAAAACGTATCCCTAATCGCGGTGGGGGCGCTCATCTTGAATCGCGCGGCGGATTTGGGGGAACGGGAAAGGAAGGAGGGGGGAAGCAGGCGAAGAGGGAGATTGCCACGACGGCGGCGAGTATGAGGGGGGAGGAGGAGGCGAGGGCGGCGTCGGTGGTTTGGGGCGAGAGAAATCAGTTTGGGCGAGCATGAGGAGGGTAGAAGAGGTGAGAGAGAAAGAGGTCGGAGATCCTTGACCTCCATGAACGAGAAAGAGAAAGGAGACGGGCGGCTTAGCGCGTCTCTGTTTTTTTTTTATTAAATCAAACCCGCGCCGCACCAGCTTATCCCTTGCCCTATTTTCACTTTAAGAGATATTTTCATCTTAAGCCCCTTTTTCACTTTAACCTCACCCTATATATATATATATATATATATATATATATATATATATATATATATATATATATATATATATATATATATATATATATATATAGGGGAGATATCTAATGAGAAGTAACATTTAAATGAGAAGATGAGAAGTAAGCCTTATACCCCTTAGATTAAAATAATTTTTTTTATATGGATATATAGGACATATCTAATGAGAAATATATCAATGTTTTTTAAAAAAAAATATTTTTTACGCTATTTATCTAGAGGGTGATTTAAGGTTCATTTTAGGGTTTTTATGCTAATTTAAATTAGCTTTTTCATTCATCATCTAAAAAAATAGCATAAAAAATAATTTTAAAAAAACATTGATATATTTATCATTAGATATGTCCCCTATATCCATATAAAAAAAATTATTTTAATCTAAGGGGTATAAGGCTTACTTCTCATCTTCTCATTTAAATGTTACTTCTCATTAGATATCTCCCCTATATATATATATATATATATATATATATATATATATATATATATATATATATATATATATATATATATATATATATAGAGAGAGAGAGAGAGAGAGAGAGAGAGAGAGAGAGAGAGAGAGAGAGAGTATGGATCAAATGTTAACAAGTCTTATTATGTTTTGTGTTAACAAATGCTGTAAATTGATTAGAGATGAATCAAGGGTGGAGATTAAACGTTTTTACTGATTTTTTTTAATTAAGGTAATGTGGGGCCTGTTGGAGGGTTAATTTTCACAAATTTGAAATATTAAAATTTTCCTATTAAATTAATCATATATGAAAATATCAGATTGTGATTAATTTAATTGATATCCATTATTAAAATGAAAGAATGGGCTACAAATTAATTGGATTAAAATTTGACAAAAAGGTGCAAGTTTTCTTTCAAAGGCCCAAGAAATCAAGCCAAGCCCACATCCAATCAGCCCAACACTAAAGGCTGAATTTGAAGCTAACTGCAGGCTTTCTTTAATCTTTGCAGTTGAAAAGAAAGAGAAAAAAAATACATAGAAAAAATAATTTGAAAGGGCTGAACTGCTGGACGTGGGAACATGGGAGGTTACTCAAAGTAACTTCCCCTATTCTTCCCTTTAAAAAGCTACTGCAGCCTGCAAAAGCGAGGTCCTGGGTCTGGTTTTATCCCCCCTTCAAGCTATTCAACTGCAAAACCAAATAAAAGAAAGCAGTTGTCTTCCCCTCCTCCTGGCACTTCCGTTTGCAAAACAGAAGGAACAAAAACAGCCTTCTTCCTCCTGATTTCTTCTCCTCTCGGGTGCACAACCTGTAACACACACAAACCAGACAAAAAATCAACAAAGGAGAAGGACTCCATCAGTGCTGCTGTCTAAACACCAAAACAGAGGGTATATATCCTCACTTCTCTCTTTTTGTTTGCAGGTACAAATAAGCATTGCAATAGAGAAGACCCGGGATCGGGTTCACATGCTCTCACCTAGTGTTTGGGCTCGTCATAGGCTTGAAAGTATTTTCTTTCGCCTAGAGGCCATCACGTCATAGGTTGAGAGCATCTACTCTCGTAGTTGGCCTGAAAGTATATTCTTTCGCCACTACATTCGATCCCGGCGTGGATCGGCTCATAGTGCCGAAAGGCTGTCGGATTTTGCCCAGAGTTCACAAGCAATAAAATGCCGAACTCTACAGAATTCCATACAAATAAACTGAACATGGGACCTTGAACAAAAACTGTCCTAATCAAGGGTGAAGTTCTGCTAAAGTTTCCCTAAATGAAGTTTTAACAAATGAGCCCAATTAATTCACACAAAGTGAAACGGTGAATTTTCAGGCCAAAATCAGTAGATTCAAACCTAAATCAAAATTGAATCTCAAAACCAAAGGGTCTGTCAAATTAAGCTGAGCATGCTGAGCCCTATTTGTTGTTTTCCAAATCCCAAATCGGATTAAATTAAAGGCAAATAGTAGAGAGAGGAAGAGAAAGGGCAAACCTAATTGTTCCTCGGGTTGCAGAATCTCCCGGAGTTCCTGTTTACGGAAGCCCGTTTTGTTCTTCCCTCGGCTTCTTTTCAGGCTCTCCCGACTCTGGATTGGCTCCTCTTTCAATTGCCCCAAACATAAAAGTCCCAATTAAATTAGCCTAAGTCAATTTTGGGAAACCGAATGAGCAAAATTAGCCTAAGTTCATATCAAATTGCAAGAGAAGAAGGAGAACAAACCTGCTCCTTTTCTTTAGTTTGCAGAAGCTACCTAGGTCTGCTCTTTCTTATCAGTCGTCGGCCTCTAAATTCACTTCTAAATGAATATGAGGTCAACCCCAATTAAATTAAAATGGTGCTCAAAAGAACTACGTAAAGACTTGATACTCGTTTACAAGTTACGTAGGTAACCCGATATTAAATTCTAAAACTATATCGGGTACAGCCGTTTGCCTCTAAATTCCTTTTAAATGAATATGAGGTCAAAACCAAACAAATTAAATTGGTTCGCTACAGAACTAGGCCCGATTTGATCCCGTCCAAACGGGTACGTAGGAAGCTCGACATAAAGCTAAAAGCTAGTCGAGTTCAATCTCCAAACCAATTAAAGTGGTTCGTCCCGAACTACGGTGACTTGATTCCACCAAACAAGTGGATACGTAGGAAACTCGGTGTAAATCAAATTCTCACCGAGTCCAGTCACACCTAAACTTTCAAACAAATTTCCTCAAATTCACTATGGACTCCAAGTCGTCCCAAATATCAAATTTCCATCAAATCCAAAGTGTCTCCTCCGACTCGATACAAAGCTTCCGCTCGTTGAGCTCGGTCACGACTAAAACTTCAAAATATTAAATATCAAATTTGTCATTTTCAAGAACTAAGTATGATTTGATCCATTCCAAAAGGGTACGTAGGAAACTCACAAACGAGTTCAATCACAGCCCCCAAATTGACTTTTCAGTCAAATCTCAAATCAAATCAAACGCCACCATCAAAATCAAATCGTTTTCTATGCAAATGATAGGCGGGTTACTTGAGTTACCCTTCCGAGAAGGTGGGCTCAGGTTACTCGGGTGGAGTGTTGTTCGAGCTACCCTTCTTAGAAGGTGGGTTTGAACTTCATCCTCTGATGCATACAAGAAAACGAAATCAAATCCAAACCAAATCAAAGCAAACACCATATCCAAAACACTCGGAACTACGTGAGGCTTGATTCTCTTCTAAGAGATACGTAGGCAACCCGCTAAAATTCGGGTGCAGCCCAAATCACCAAAACCACTCAAATCTTAGTATCGATACGACTTCGAATCAAGAGGATAACCAAAAGGGGTCGAACTCAAATATTAAAAATCAAATAAAATGTGTTGTACAATTATTTGCGCATTTTTGCTCAACAGGGCCCATACCAAATCAACACCCATCTTCTAAAAAAGCGCGTGGATCCAATTTTTTTTTAACAAAACCCTAACCCAATAATAAAAACTACCCATCATCCATTTCAGATCTGAAAGCTCCTCCCTCACCGCAGCCCTCATCTCCATCGCTCGAATTCGAGTTCGGGAACACCCAGATCCGGTGAAGGTGGAGGTCCCTCGCCTTGTCGCACCTCCCATGGCCATCCTCGCTCGGATTCGAGGTCGGAGCCACCCAAATCTAGAGAGGTTGGAGGTCCATCGCTTGGATTCGAGATGCGTTACTGGAGCTGGACTGCTTCCATTCCTGTGCCGTCGTGGCGATGGAGGCAAGGCTGGCGGGGCGGGCGAATCGGAAACCGGGATTCCTTTGGCTTCTCATCTTTCTTCTCCGTCCAGGGATCCATGGCGAAATCGAATCCAGATGAAGAAATCAAGGTCGACAATGACGGTGATTTGTGGGCGATCGGTGGCTGAGCACATCGGAGGAGTTCGGTTTCTGATCGGCAGTTTCCGATCGGCGGTGGAGTGCTGTTTCTGATCGGCGGTTTCTGTTCACCACCCTGCGTCACCGATGCCAGCCCTGAGCACCACCGTTCTCGCCACTGCTTCTGCTCTAGATTACCTGCTCTCTCTCTCTCTCTCTCTCTCTCTCTTCTTCACTTGGTCCAACGGTGACCTGCGCCTCAGGTTCGATTTCGGTTGTGAATGTGAATCTGGAATTGATTTATGAATCTGTTAATTAATTGACTCCGTTCTTAATGTTGTTTGCAAGGGGTTGAGAATTGCAATTCCATACAAGGTATCCACCATCATCGATTTCTTATCTAAATATCATCCCTCTGAGCCCTGATTAGAAGAAGTCTGGTGTTCATGAATTTATCTTGTAAATATGTGGCCAATTCAATGTACGTTTATTGAAATTCAAACTCTGTATAAAAAAGTAATTCAGGAGTGTGTCAATTAATCGACAAGTTCAGAGTCACTATTTGTTGATAATTACAAATTATTCATTTCTATATGGGCAATTAGAGGTAGGTCTTCGTCTAAAATTGTTTATGAATTTATCGACTATTCGGCAAGTTCATAGTTACTATTCGTTGATAATAAGGAATTATTCATATGTATGTGGATAATTAGACGTGAGTTTCTTGAAATTCAAACTCTATTTAAAATTGTTCATGAATTTATCAAATATTCGGCAAATTCAGAGTCATTATTCGTTGATAATCTGGAATTATTCGGTAATTTGTTCAGATCTATATTTTTCTAGTTTGGTTCTCCATTAATTTCACGTTCAGAATCACTATTCGGCAAGTTCGGAGTTTATATTCATTGATAATAAGGAATTATTCATTTGTATATGGTTAATTAGATGTGGGAAATCAAGTATTATATTTATATACTCTTTCAACCGAGCGAATAATTACTATGAATTTAGCGAATAATTACTATCAACCTAGCGAATAGTTGAAAAATTGATCAACTCTTTTGCTAATATCTAAATGATAACTCCTATTTACAGACGAATAATAACAATCAATTTAGCGAATAAATAGTTGCAAAATTGACCAACACGTACTTTTGCTATTATATAAACGATAACTACTCTTTACACACGAATAATAACTTTAAGTTATCGAATAATTAATATCACCTTATCGAATAGTTCAAACAGTGCACCACACAAAAAAACAACGTTGCGCTACCAAAAAAAACGTTACGCCACAAAGGGCAAGCAAAATCTGGAAGTTTAGAGTCATTATTCGTTGATAATCTGGAATTATTCGGTGATGTATTCGTAATTATTCATTGAACACACAGTGCAACCGAAATCTCCCCCTAAAAATAACGTTGCCTCAAAAAAAAAAATCCAACGCACGCGCTTCCTCTTCAGCAAGTTGGCTATAAAAGTGGTGGAGCCTACTCTTTTTTATTTAAATAAAAATAGAAAATCTCAATTAATCTCACCCATCCATTTCTAATAAATCAATGGCTTAGATTTGTTAACACAAAAAACAATAAGGGGTGAGTACACCTGACCTGACATATATATATATATATATATATATATATATATATATATATATATATATATATAGAGAGAGAGAGAGAGAGAGAGAGAGAGAGAGAGAGAGTTTGGGGTTAGATGAAATGCTGAGTTTCATCTAAAACCAGTCTTAACTTCCATAAGTAGTTGCACACCGGACCCGGAGAGTAAACTGGGTTGAGTTGGGCTTCTCTTTGGGCTATTCGGCCCAAACCTGTTCTTTCCTTGATTTTAGCTGCTAAGCCTAATCTAGCCCACCTAACTTGCCTTAGGTTATATGTTACATATGTATGTTGAACAAAAATGCGCAATAATTGTACAACACATTTTATTTGATTTTTGATATTTGAGTTCAACCCCTTTTGGTTATCCTCTTGATTCGAAGTCATATCGATACTAAGATTTGAGTGGTTTTGGTGATTTGGGCTGCACCCGGAATTTAACGGGTTGCCTACGTATCTCTTGGAAGAGAATCAAGCCTCACGTAGTTTAGAGTGTTTTGGATTTTGTGTTTGGTTTGGTTTGGTTTGGATTTGGTTTCGTTTTCTTGTGTGCATCATAGGATGAAGTTCAAGCCCACCTTATACGAAGGGTAGCTCGAACGACACTCCACCCGAGTAACCTGAGCCCACCTTCTCGGAAGGGTAACTCATGTAACCCGCCTATCATTTGCATAGAAAACGATTTAATTTTAATGTGGAGTTTGATTTAATTTGATTTGAGATTTGACTTAAAGGTCAAGTTGGGGATCGTGATTGAACTCGTTTGTGAGTTTCCTACGTACCCTTTTGAAAAGGATCAAATCACACGTAGTTCTTGAAATAGACAAATTTGAATTTGGTATTTGGGTTTTTGAAGTTTTGGTCGTGACCGAACTCGACGAGCGGAAGCTTTGTATCGAATCGGAGGAGACACCTAGTATTTGATAGAAATTTGATATTTGGGACGACTTAGAGTCGAAAAGTGAATTTGAGGAGATTTGATTTGAAAGTTTGGATGTGACTGGACTCGGTGAGAATTTGATTTACACCGGGTTTCCTACGTATCTTGTGTTTGGTGGAATCAAGTCACCGTAGTTCGGGACAAAAATAAATTTTGGATTTGGATTTGATCACGAGATCATTTGAGAGTGGTAACTGAACTCGACGAGCAAAGGCTTTGTATCGAGTCAGAGTGACCAATTTGAATTTGTTTTTGGTGATTGAACTCGACGAGCCTAGACTTTCTATCGAGTGTCCTACGTATCTCTTAGAAGAGAATCAAATCACCCGTAGTTCTCTAACGAACCAATTTAATTTGTTTGGTTTTGACCTCATATTCATTTAAGGGGAATTTTTGAGGTCGACGACTGTACCCGATAGATTTTTAGAATTTAATATCGGGTTACCTACGTAGCCGTTTTTACAGCGTCAAGTCTTTACGTAGTTCTACCCGAACCAATTTAATATTTATTTGACGATTGAACCCGACGAGCTTTTTGCTTTATGTCGAGCTACCTACGTACCCGTTTGGACGGGATCAAATCTTGCGTAGTTCTTAAACGAACCAATTTAATTTATTTGGTTTTGACCTCATATTCATTTGAAGGTGAATTTAGAGGTGGACGACTGTACCCGATATATTTTCAGGATTTAATATCGGGTTACCTACGTAGTCGTTTTTACGGCGTCAAGTCTTTACGTAGTTCTACTGGAGAACCAATTTGATTTTTGGGATTGACAATTGCACCCGACGAGCTTGAGCTTTATGTCGAGCTACCTACGTACCCGTTTGGACGGGATCAAATCATCCGTAGTTCTTTTTGAGAACATTTGATTTAATTTATAGCCGGTGACTGAATTCGGTGTATTTAAAAATTTATACCGAATTTCCTACGTAACTCATAAAAGAGTATCAAGTCTTACTTAGTTCTAAACGAACCGAGTTTATATTTGGTGAAACTCGATTTGAGATTTTGACTCCGTAGGAGTCGACTTGAGATTGACCCACTCGAATTAATCGGCAAAGAATTTTTTGATGAGTTTAATTTTATATTTTTTTATCAAACTCGAATTCTTAATTTGTGCCAATTATAATTCGTATATTTTAGTGGGTAGGTTTTGTAATTAATCACATTTTTTTTTTTTTAAAATGTGCTAGGCATATACAACGTGAGTGTACTTGCTTATGTACACCATCCACCGTTTGTTGTTTACAGTGAACAATATTGAGCCCTTTTTCTTTGTTAACCTCCAAGCCATTTCTTATTTCACAAATTCAGCCCAATACCCATATTGTTTTAATGATGGCCAAGCCCAATTTGGCTTCTGAGGGCTACGTATTTTTTTCTTTGCTCTCTGTGTGCCTATTAGCAGACGAGGCTCCACCGCCATGGCTGCCTAGCACTCCAAAAAAAATCAAGGGCAAGAGGATCGGGGCTTTGAATCGAATTGATGTCAATCAAAGATCCCAAGAGCTTCTGCAAAGTGAAGAAGAAACGTGTTTGTTCTCCTCCTTTTCCCTGCAATTTACCCTTAATTTAATCTAATTTGATAACTTAGGTTCCACCTTTGGTTTGGGGCAATTGACAGGGAGAGCAGCGGGAGCTAGGGCTCGGGAGATCAGAGGAGGGTCCAGAGGAGCTTCGGCTGTGAGCGCTCGAAGCAGGGAGCAGTGCGGCGAGACCCTGTTTAGATCATCAGGTCCGCTGCCGCAACACTTTCCTCTATTTAGGTAAGTTCAGTTCTTTTTTTTTTCTTATGAACTGCTCTAGGCCTCCTGTTTTCTTAGGATTTGGTGATCTTGATACCCCTGTTATCGAACCTACTGATTGATTTGAGTTTCGGTTCGTGTCATAGCTTCTGAATTTGCTCCTCATGAACACACCATTTTATTTGTTTGTGTTCAGTTGAGCATTTCGGGACCACCGAGTCCTATCCCGTTCATTCATGGCTCTTGGCTCAAATTAAACAGAGTTTCCTCTCCCTCTTTTTTCAACTGCAATTTAGCACTGATTTGAGTACTTTTGCGTTTCAATTTTGTTAAGGATTCTTTCTGAGGCGAGATT
The DNA here is from genome assembly GCA_963922045.1 of Persicaria maculosa. Classification (NCBI taxonomy): domain Eukaryota; kingdom Viridiplantae; phylum Streptophyta; class Magnoliopsida; order Caryophyllales; family Polygonaceae; genus Persicaria; species Persicaria maculosa. The sequence goes on from OY998251.1 coordinate 5,067,207, forward strand.
CTTTTGGCGTTAGATCCCACTCCTCCTTGAACTTGCACCTTAGGGGAATCAGTTTCAACCCCAATTTATTTGCATTTTTTTCATGCTTCCTATGAATTTCAGATTGATATTGTTTTTGTCTATTTGTGGCGGTTTGGGATCCCTGGAAAACTTAGTTCTCCCTGCTGAATTTTTTTTTTCTGCAGAGGTTAAGTTTTAATTTGCCTAACTGATTAGAAGTTTTGTGGCAAACCATTTGAGTGAAGATTTTGACAGCATTTTGCCCATGTTTAGGGCGATTTGATGATCCCGGAACCCAAACCCTTACTTAAAGCCCATGCTTTGTAAGGGGGGGTTCCGAGGATCGAATTTCTGCAGCGATTGGAGTCCTTTTGGGGCAAAAATCAGCAGCATTTCCCCCTTAATTTAGAGCTTACATGATGATTCCGAAACCCAAACCCTTAAAGCCCATGCTTTGTAAGAGGGGGTCTCGGAAGCCATTAAAGCTACCTTGTTTCCTTCTTCTTCTTTGCTGCAGTAGCTTTGTTGTTGGATTTGTTTGCTGATGCGTGTGTATTTGTGTTTGCAGGTAACTGCTGGAGGAAGAAAAGCCAGGAAAGAGGAACAACTGCTATAGGTAGCCCCAAAGGAAAGAAAGGAAAAAGCCGGTCCTCCTTTTTATATTGTGGGCAACAGGAGGTTATCTCAAGAAATGGGTAACCACTCACTACTGGCAGTTTTTAAGTAACCTCCTACACCACGAACTGCTTCACCTGCTTCACCTCCTTTTACAGTTTTTTTTTTTTTTTTAATCTGGTTAACTGTATGTACCATAGACAACCCAGATTTACATTCAGTCATTCACCATGTGGTTTTGGGCTTATTGGGCCTTTTCACTTGTATCAAGCCCAGGACTTGATTTGTCTCATTGTCAAGCTTTGTGATTAAATAGAGGATATCAATCACAATTTTTTTATTAAGGTATAATCAACGTGATAACCTTATTTATGAGATCATAGATCAATAAAATCCATGAAATTGGGTAATATTATATGCATTACCTGATCTGAATTGGATATGTAGATCTATGAATTTGAGCGCCTTAAAATTCTAAACTAATTCTATCACTGTGGTCGAGTTTGGGACGAGTTTCTATAAGTCAGACGAAGTCGAACGAGCAGGCGTAGTTAAGATATGCAATGACAAGCACAAACGTGTCCAAAGACAAAACAAAGGCTCAAAAGAGCCTTGGTTACGCAGCCGAGTACTTAACATAATTTGACGTCAGTTTGAATTGTTTATGGTCAAGTCTAAGATTTCTTTCTTTTATATCATTTTTCTCTATAAATACCCAACTTTGGGGCACAAATTTAAGAAGGTTTTTTAGAGAGAACTTACTTTTCAAAGCTACTTTAAGGGTTTTAGAGACCAAAGGTCATCCGACCAAAATTAGGGTTCAAATTTCTTTTCCTTTTTTTTATTAAAAACAATTAGGGTTTCCATTTCAGTTGCAATAAGACTGCTTTAAGATCGATATATATCGTCTTGTATAGTATGCTATGGTTAAATTAAAAAAATATTTATATCTACCTAGGACGGGATATATACTAGGGGTGGGCACGGGACGGGATTGAGCCGGGACGGGACTCGTCCCGCGAAATTTTTACGGGACGGGATTGACACTTTTTTTTCGGGACGGGATCGGGACGGGATGGTGTCTGGACGGGACGGGATCGGGACGGGACGGGCCTTGTCCCGCAAATAAAAATAATAAAATATTATATAAATTTGCAAAGTGAAAAAAAGCTTTCATAATTCATTAATTTGTATAATATGTTGAATATGGTATTCTTCTCAACAATATTATTCAATAATAATAATATTATTATTAATATTAATATTAATATTATAATACTATTATTAATTCATACAATGATTATATAATTAATTGTAACGTTTAACATATTTGGCTACATTATCTTACTAGATCGGGACGGAAAGTGATTGAGACGAGATTCACCAGATACTGTCTCATTATCTATTGATAGTTGGGAAGAATACCGTATTTAGCTATTTGCCTCTTTTAGCTCTAAATGGGTATAATAATAATAATAATAATAATAATAATAATAATAATAATAATAATAATAATAATAATAATAATAATAATAATACTCCTTTCGTCTTAAAATTTAAGTCGTTTTAGGATTTTGCACAAGTTTTAATAAAACAATCACCCCTCAATCAACATTATTATTCCACTAACTTTTTTCACAAAGTTTAAATCTCATCCGAGAGCCTTAAATCTCCGCCGGGAGCCACCGGCTCGCTTCCTCGGCGTGAAATACTTCGGTTCCGTCCACCAATTCCTTGGATCCGACCACCTTTCACAAGTCTTGTACCCCTGCGCTCAGCCCCTAAAACCTTTGGTTCGCCACCACCATAGCACCACACCGGCCACCCCGTCTCCTCCCCCGGGTGTGTTGTTCACCCTCTCGCTTTTCCCTTGTCTCTGGGAGCCCCCTTTGGCTTTGATTTGGAGATTCGTCGTCCCCTGTTTCTCCATTTGAATTTGGATTTAAGTTGCTCTCCGGTTCCGATTTCGTTTTGGGGCAAACCATCACCTCCGATTCATTATCTCTCTGACCGATTCGAACCCATCTCTAGGTTGTTTTAGTGGCGGGACTCGCTCTGTGCGCTCCCTCCTCCTCTAGCCTGCAGATCTCGGCTCCAAGGTCTCACTATGCGAACCTTGCTCCTTCTCTCCCGACGTCGTATTCCTGGTGCCAACCCCCCACTGTTGGACTACGCTTCGTCGGCGTCGGTGTGGCGCTTTCCCTCTCCGGTGTCTTGCCCCTTCACCTCTCTCCTGGGTGGTGGTCGCCTGTCGCTGGGGTGGAGGCTTCGCCCCTCTCTTCGTGCTCTTTTGACGTTGTCTACTATTGCCTTCAACTGTCGTTAATGGGCCCGATTTCTCTCCTTTAGACCCAAGACATTTCCTTGGACCCAAAGCTGTCATTGATAAAATAAAATAAAAACGGAAAAAACCTTATTCAATCGGGGTTTTGTGTTTATATATATAGTGTGGATCAAATGAGAAGACCCCTTAGAGTGGAAAATTAGGAACAATTCTGGACCATCGATTAAGTTGGAATTAAGGGTTGAGATTAAACCTTATTTTCTGAATTTATTTTAAAAATTGTGTGGCACCCACTATCAACTCTACCCCACTTTCGCGTGTAATACACATACAACGTACCTCATCTTTCAGTATTCTTTCCCACCTTTGAGCATGACATTACTGTAATTAATTTTTATTTTGGAAGCACACTGTCATTTTTTAAAAACGAAATAGAAGCAACACATTCAAACATTTATATATTTATGATATTATTTTATGTATACATATATGTAATATTAATTTATGATTTTTTTTGCAAATTTTTCCTTCATGTAAAATACTGAGTAATTTCTAAAATTAAAATAATAGGTGCTATTATATGTAATTATTTTATGGGATATATACATTAAGCTATATTTATATTAATTATTTATTCAACACGTTTTACCCGAACAATATTATGTTACCTATAAATAATCTTGTCTTTTTAAAATCACACTTTTTAACCTACGAATAATCATTCTCGATTCAATGAATAATGTTTCTCATTTTATAGATATTTTTATTTATTTAATATAGTTTTTTTTAATTTGTCATTTTTCCAGACTATATTTATGAATAATAATTCGTAATTTACCAAATAATGCATATTTTTTAAATAATTATTTAAAACTTCTTTGTACATATGAATACTCTTTATGGTCTCACCGAATAATGTACATTTTTTTTACTATCCTTTTAAAAATCGCTCTCTTATATACGAATAATCTCTCAAAAAAAACGAATAATTATCCCCTTACATACAAATATTTTGTCTAATTTAACTGAATAATATAATTTCATCACAATTATCCCAATAATCTTGTGAACAAATAAAAAAAACACACAAGAACTAATATGCTTAATTATAAATAACTTGAAGTAATCATTTTTATACATCTTTAATTATAATGTAAAATAAAAAAAAAACTCAATATGCTTACGAATTATCATTTTTGTACATACAAATAATCTATATATATATGAATGAATAATCCGAAGTAATCATTTGTATACATCCTTAATTAATTATAAACTAGTTCTTTTCCCGAACCTTGTTCGGGTTTTTCATAATATTTTTGATCGAGTTTGACATATTAAACAAAATATTCAACACATCAATTTTCTACTAACATATTGCTCAGACTTCTTGTCATGGTATTCTTTGAAATTTTCTTTTCTTGAGAGGATCGATACTTCAAATTTGACAAAGAATGGTAAATCAGACTTCTCCTAACATCCGTTCTAATTGAAGGTAAAGAAAAGAAACCTTATAGTTTTTTGCTTAAGAAAATTGAGTTTGGATCCTCTGTGATACTTATCTATTACACACATTTTACACCTTTTAAATTGGTCTAAATTATAAACCGATTAGAAAAAGATACCTTAAGTTTAAATGTATAAACTCTATATAGCTAAAGAATACAATAATGATATTTAATGTGTGTTTTTTAAATGTCTTGGACTCTTAATTAGAAAAAGGAAATCTATGTTTAAGTATGAACCTTAAGAGGTCATAACATTAAACTCATCAAATCACAATGATTAAATACTTAATTGCAATGATTAAACTCATCAGATCACAATTTATAATCTTCTATAATCTTCAATTTCACAAATCTCATCAATGGAGTAAAAAATTTATACATTGCTATGTAAATATTTTGCCCAAAAAAATTCCAACGAAAATATATTGGAACCCTTGTCAAAGCTCCAGGCTTAAATATATGATAGGTTGAGCATCAAATATTTTTGGTTTTTTCCCATTGTATTTAATATTGAAAATCAATTTTCATAATCATAATAGATTTCACACCATGCTTGTGAAATAGGCTGCAGAAAATGAATTATTTATGTTTTTACTCATTTTAAGGTCGTGTGTATTTTAATTGGAGTCCAATTACTCAACTTTTCTCTCTAATAGATTATTCTTTTTAGATTTTTTTAAAAAAATTTGGTAATTGTTATTCCTATTATCTTTCATATTGAAACCTAATTTTCATCGTCATAATATATTTCACACCATGCTTGTGAATCAGACTAAATAAAATGTATGTCCAATCAAGCCATACAACACGTACAATAGCAAGCATAATATATAACGCCCCATCCTGTCAGTTTCACTTTAGAGCCTAAGATTATCAATATAAATATCCTAAAATCAAATTCCAGAGTAGACAACTTTTTTATATTACTTAGAAAACATCAAACAAAAGTTGTTCACAACTTGAACCACAAACAAAATTACATGAGTAGACAATTACCATGTATTCCTGTTCTAGGTTGAAGTTGTAGTCATAGGAGAATGTAGGCATTAGATACAAAGTGATTATCTTTACCAAACATAATCAATTCATAAATCACAAGTGTAGTTGAAGTACATACTTCAAAGTTCAAACAACTAACACAACCATTGAGACATGAACTCAAACAACTCAAAAATAATTGTACATATCATCCTACAAGTCTCATCTAAGAAGTCAGCTAAATCGCCCTATAGGAGGCTGCATTATATTGACAAAAAATTCAACAACACTTTATGTAGAAACATCAACCAAAATATAAAAATATTTTGCCCCAGTTGGGGTGGCTCACTGGTAGGTAGCAAGGGGGGAAGTCAGGAGGTCTCGGGTTCGATCCCTACCTCCACCCCTTTTCTTGGGTGAAAATCCAAGGTATGCCTTGCTCCTTACCAGTGGGTCGAGTCGGTCGGCGCAAGCCGGTTTACCTTGTGCGTGGCTCTTGCCGGCTGGGTCACGTGTCCGGGGTTTGCCACCATATAGACAGTTCCAAGACCAAAACATCTCCAGAACATCCCTAAATCAGCCTTTTCCGTGAGGTGTAAATGCTGAAAATTCCAGCAACATGTTCTCTATTCACAACCCAATAGAACCAAAAACAATCTGCATCAAAAAGTTCAACAACATCAGCCGGGAATTGCCACCTTTCAAACATTAAGCAAACAAACCCAAAGAAATAAACCCAAAATAGCCCTCGAATCACCAATACAACAACCCAAAAAACAACCCTTAAGACATCAACCAAACAACGCCCAAACTGAAAATATTTAGCAGCTCAAATAGCTCATAAAATATATGCAAAAAACCTATAAATCATCATTCGAAGTAAAAATCCATCTTTCTCAGCTGAGATGGTTGAAAATAATGAAGAAGTTGAAGGATTGTGAACAACTTTGATAAGGTTGGATGGAAGAAGAGACTCATTTCTATATTTCAACTGAGATGGTTGATATTGACGAACCTCTAATGATTTATATATAAGGTTATGGACCGAATAGCATTTTAGTTTGTTGAAATAGTTTTGGGTGCAGGTAAACGTCGATCAACACATACTTTATCTAGTTCAACCAAGAAAAAACCATGATACACAAATAAATGCCTCGTCTAGTATATGAGTACAAGTTGAGATACTCATGTGTAAGTAGAACTACTTCTAGGCTCACGTGTGCCTTGTGGTACATACAAGTATAAAAAGAAGAGAGAGAAAAATGACTTGATCGACTCGTGTTACCCAATTACAACCAATGTTTGATAATAGTTAATTTTTTCCAAACTCTTATTGACATATCCAGATGGATAGTCTTAGAGTCAGTAGTTTTAACCTCATGTTGCTAGATTCACATCCCATAAATATTTGAATTTTTATCAAAATGAATCCTATTCTTTGGATTGTGGAAAGATGAAAAAGTTTCATAAATGCAGAAAGCGAGAAAAATGTGCTCAAATTTCTCTAATGTCGACATTTTATCAATTTCATACATTCTAAAAATAGGAAAGGAACATGTCCAATAAACAAAGCATATAAAGCACTACAATATCCCTCAAGCATGGGGCTTGCTACTATGACTGTCTATACCAAAAACCAAAATATAAAATCAAAAAAGGTGACTATCAAGTAAGATTGTGCATATGTGCAGGTAGACCAAACAAACCACCTCAAGAAGAGAAAAAAAAACATAATGTATAAGACATAATTATACACCAATTGCTTCAAACCCATAATCACTTTTCTAATCTCTAAAATTATTGGAAAAACAATTTACATATCTTTTTAAGCAAATATATGATACTCAATCCATAAAAAAAAACAACTTGAATATATGACACGATATCAAGGGCAATGAAGAGTGGAACCTTCAGCTTTTGAGAATTGCATGTTGATAACAATTGACCAGTTCTCTCCTCCAAGCTTCTATGTAATTTACCAATCTCTACATCCATATTCTTAGCCTTAGGTTTTGATTCCTACAGTATTCAACACTCATCCAAAATCCAAATCACCGAGCTAAGAAAACCCAAAGGTCAAGAGACCCACAAGCAACATTTTTTTTTCAAAAGATGATAGACAAATTACAATTCAAACTTCCAAACTACAAACACAAATCCAAAAATAGGACAATCTAGATCTTGTACCTGCCTAGTTAAGGTTTCTTTGACATAAATTACACGTGAAACTCCTAGCTATGTGAATAATTATGTTTTCTCAAAAAAAAAATAATTATCTAAACAATTCTTAGATCTAACAAAAAAAAAGACAATTACCTTGCAGACAATTGCAATTCTTAGCCTCATTGTGAATGACATCAAGAACAACATCGAACGTTTCAACGCCCTCAGTGTAGCGACCTTTATCCTGATTGTTTCCGATAGCGGGCTAACCAAATAGGAAGCTTCCCTGCCTGAAAACCTAGCTATATGGTTCGACTTTGATGTTGTCAACGACTCCAGGCTCCAAATCCATCAAAATAACCCTCGGAACGAACCTCCCACGGTTGGGATCATTGTAGTAGACATATTGATGCACTAAAGATGTAGATTCGACTAACCGATTCCCCCAGTTACCTTCCAACCGAATCAGCGTCGTGCTCGGTGCGGGTGACCTTCCAAAACCTGGCTCCAAGTTGGTTGTCGCACTAATTGCCTTGGATGTGGAGGGTCTCCCTTATTAATTTCCTTAGATTTTTGGAGGATGCATAAAAATGGAATTGGGATTTAGGGTTTCAAAAAGAGTGGCTCAGAAGGAGTAAATTAAGAGGCAATGAAGAGGAGTGGTACGGAGAAAAACGCAGACGATAGCAACTGAATCGTGTGGAGTCGTTGAAAAAAATTGAGATTGAGGATGAAAAAGTAGTTCTTTGAGAGTTGAGAAGAACGTGGGAAAAGAAAACCAATAGAAAGAGATGAATTTATATTGTGAGGCAGTTGAAGGGAGAGAACGTGGGCAGAAAAAGTTGATTCTTAATTTGCTCAGAGAAAGACACGTGGCTCAATATTTTACAAAGAGTCTGCTTCTAAAATAATAAGTATAAGGGGTGGATACGAATAATGTAAAATAACAAAAATTAATATGCTTAATTATGAATAATAAAATTTTAATATGCTTACGAACAATCTATATATACAAATAATAATCATAGGTACGAATAATCACTCTTTTACAACCAAATAATCTATACTCCGTATGTAGGAATAATCTATATATTAATTATAAAAACGGTAAATGAATCGTATGAATGAGTTTGTATTAGTTTTTTTTGGTAAACATGAGTTTGTATTAATGGAACTGTGGAACCACGTTTGTACGTACAACAGCAATTAGCACCGATTTGCAGGTGCACACGCGCCACCCCACCAAATTGGTAAAACTTGAACATGGAACCCACTTTTTTTTATAAAAAAAAAATCAGAAAATTGTAATTAATCTACATCCATAATTTTCTCATATTCAATGGCCAAGATCTGTTCCTAGTTCTCACAGGAGCCACCCTATATATATATATATATATATATATATATATATATATATATATATATATATATATATATATATATATATATATAGTGAAAACCTCAAATTGTGGTAAAAATCGTGAGGACTACTTTATAATTTGATTTATTTAAAACTTGTGCTAAAAACCTCAATCACATGGTGACTTTACAACTTGGTTCAATCTAAAAACCGTGCTAAAAACTCCAACTTTAAAATAACACATGACTTTATAGATCGGTCAAGTCTAAAAATCGTGCTAAAAAACTCATTTTTTAAAATTACATAGTAACTTTATTGCTCAGTTTTAATCAGAACCGAGCTAAAATTTGTGACTTTATATATCGGTTATATTCATAACCGGGCTATAAAGCAAGTGAACCGGGCTAAAAAGTCGATCCTCACATGTTTTTACCGCAATTTTGGTTTTCACCGGAGTGCATCCCTATATATATATATATATATAGGGGTTGGTTCCGGTGTACTCAGCCCTTAACGTGTATCATGTACACAAATCTGAGTCGTTGATTCCCATAGAGGAATCTAAGCCGTTGATTCCCATAGATGATTATGCAGTTGAGTATGAATGATTATGCACTAGTATATGAAGGATTATTCATTCGTATGAGTCTGTTTTGTAGGTTAGTCATTTTGATTATTCGATGGTATCGCTATATTATTCGATCGCATTGACGGATTATGCGATGGTATTGCTTTATTATTCAATGGTATAGCTTAATTATTCGATGGTGTTACAATATTATTCGGTAATATTATTCGATGGTAATATATACTATTGAATAATAAAGCTATAACATTGAATAAAGCTATATCCATGGTAATATATACTATTAATTATTCGGTAGCATATTCAAAGAAATTGGTAAAAAAAATACACACATTCCATTGAGTAAATATTCATAATTCAAATAATAATATCAAAAAAATCACCAATTCTACTGAATGATCAATATGGGCATGAATAATACAAAAACCCTTAAGCTCAATGTGGCTCCAAATGATTTCGAATTACAAAAAAAAAACACTAAATTCCACTGAATAAACATATATAATTCAATGAATAATATCAAAAAACCCACCAATTCCACCGAATAATAAAACTGGGCACAAACAAAACGAAAACTCTTAAGCTCAATTGTTATCGTAAATTTTTTTTTCGCAAAACATATGCAAAGTGGGTGTCTATAGGTAGATAAAAAAAAATTACATCAAAAAAAATAAAAATATTTTTTTAAAATGGCCGAAAATAACAAAAAAAGCCAAAAAATTACTTCCCCTGTCACTATTCACAGCCCCCCCCCCCCTTTTCTTTTCTCTTTTCTTTATTTTGATTATTGTGAGCCTTTGATTTGGTTTGATCCAAAGGCCGAGATTTGTGTACATGATACACAATAAGGCTTGTGTACACATGATCCATATTCTATATATATATTTGTATATATAAACATATTTATCCTTTTGTATACCAAATTTCTTTCACAAACCAATCCGTAAGGGTTGAATTCAAACCCCGAAGTCGGGTGCATTTTACTATGGTGGTTTTCGGCTGTATTTCTGATAGGTCTTCGCAATCCATTTCTCGGTGGGGCTCTGCCATCCGAAGTCGGGTCTGGCTGGGGTCGAGATGGTGTGTATCGAGGCGACTTCGAAAATCGGATTTTTTCCTTGGAGGATCGTCTTCACTGCCCACATGCCTCTTGATGGACCGCTGGCCAGCGGTGTCACTGTACGGTGGCGCTTGGCTCGGGTTCTTAGTCTACGTTGTCCCATGTAAGCTAGGACTGGTTTGCTTGTTCGACTGGTTGTATTTGCTTGTCATCGTTTGTATATTACCCTTTTTTTAGGTTGTTTCTTTTGACGGTTCGCCGTCTGCGAACTTTGTCGGCCTCTCGATGTGTCAGGGTTGTCTGACCCTCGAAGTCTTTCCTGATTAAAAAAAAAATCTTTAAAAAAAGTCCACAACACTAATTTATACAAATAAAAAATCATTATTATCCCCTACCTAGAAAATCTAAAATGACATATATTTTGAGACAAGAACAAAACCTTAAAATGACCTAAATTTTAAGACAGGATGGAGTAATTAGTACAGTAGTTAGGTCTAAACTAGAAGCTGAAACTCAAAACAGGTAAGGAAATCAGGCTCAGGTCTTTAAAGCTAGCAAGGAAATGGGCAGGCCCATTAAGGAAGTAATTGTCATTTACTCAAACCGAAACAAGATACATCGTTATTTGTAATTGTCATTAGGGTCCGTTTGGTTCAATGTGGGAATTGAAATTCCTGAGAAGTTACATCATGAAAATTGAATTTCCGGGAAGTCCAATTGATGAGAATTGTGAAAATGTGTTTGATGATTTTTTTCATTTTAGAGGATTAAAAGGGAAATTGGAAATTGCTAAATAGAAAATGGTAGAAGTTGAACTTACCTAGGGGAGACTAGGCGAGTGAACTTCCTCTATTTTGGGGGAATTCAACTTCTCGGAAAGTTGAATTCCTGCGTTTTTTAATTTCAAAAATACCAACCGAACACATGAATTTTTCCTACTTCCTGGGTTTTTGGGTTGCCAACCAAATGAGCTCTTACTATGTACGCAGATTTTAAAAAATAAGATGAATTCACTATAGTCTCTTCGGAGACATCTGATAAAATTGGAACGACACAGAGATTTTAAAAAATAATAAAAAATTTAATAAATTTTTTTCATAATGTAATGCTTATAAGTAATAATTATAAAAAAAGATTTATTTTATATTATTTTTATCAATATTAAAAAAATATAGGTAAATAGTAAATAATACAGAGTAATTAAAAGTAAAGGGAGTGATATTGGTTTGTTGTAAATTCAAAGAGAGAATGATAGAAAGCGAAAGCATATCTACAACTCTACAAGCATTTTAATTTCAAAAATACCAACCAAACACATGATTTTTTCCTACTTCTTGGATTTTTGGGTTGTCAACCAAATGAGCTCTTACTATGTACGCAGATTTTAAAAAAATAAGATGAATTCACTATAGTCTCTTCGGAGACATCGGATAAAATTGGAACGACACAGAGATTTTAAAAAATAATACTACCTCCGTCTCAAAATTTAGGTCGTTTGACTTTTTGGCACGCTTTTTAATGTGTTAAAAACTCTACGAAATATTAATTTTTTTTCAAATTTTTTTAAGAAATGTGAAACTTATTACTAATTAAAAATTTTTGAAAAAAGTTAATATTTCATAGAGTTTTTAACACATTAAAAAGCGTGTCAAAAAGTCAAACGACTTAAATTTTGAGACGGAGGGAGTAAAAAATTTAATAATTTTTTTTCATAATGTAATGCTTATAAGTAATAATTATAAAAAAAGATTTATTTTATATTATTTTTATCATTATTAGGAGCAAGTAGTAAGTAGTGGTGACTTGGTGAGGTAACCACGAGGGCCGACCCGACCGGGACGGGATCACACTCCATAGGAGTCACCATCTGGGCCCACACCGGCTGTCAACTTTCTCTTGCTGGGCCTCACCGGGCCCGCCTTAAGTCAGAAGCTCACGGGCGGCGACCTCAAGTAGCTTCATTCGAATTTACCAATTTGCCCCCCGCCTCTGGTAAGCAATCATGACTCCATCATTTTCACCGCCCCCTCCCATCAACGGCTGCTAAAAAGGCTAAATGCCTTTTTCTAGTCTTCCGCTTTTTTTTTTTTTTTTTAATACTACCTCTGTCCAAAAATACATTGCCTTTACTATTCACGCACGCTTTTTTAAGAAGGTAAAAACTATATAAAATATTAACTTTTTTATTAATTTTTTTTAATAATTACAAACTTATTGATAATAAGTTTGTAATTATTAAAAAAAATTATTAAAAAAATTAATATTTTATATAGTTTTTAACTCCTAAAAAAGCGTGCATGAATAGTAAAAGTCCATGTATTTTTGGACGGAGGGAGTATAAAAATAATACTCCTTCCTCTTGCCTACCGGGCTATACCTTTCTATTTTATGTTGTATGTTTGACGGTTCGCCGTCTACCGACTGTATCGGCCACTTAAGGAATTAGACCTGTCTGACCATCGAATTCTTACTTTATTAAAAAAAACTCCTTCCGCTTAAAAATAAAGGTCTTTTTTTTAAGCTTTACAATTTTATTTGGGAAATTGAGAATATAAGTTATTTACAGTAGATTTGTACGTATCGGGATAGGAGAGTTATTGCTTTTGGTTTTTTTCTTAAATGATACTCCCTCCGTCTCGAAAAACAAGTCATTTTAGCATTGTGCACTAGTTTTAATAAAACACTCACCAATCAATCAACATTATCATTCCACTAACTTTTTTCATTAATTTTATTATTTTTAAATAGCCACTATATTTTTTAACCAATCAAACTCTTTTAAAAAGTCAACAACACAAAAACCAATACAAATCATTACTATCTCCCTACCTAGAAAACCTAAAACGACATGTATTTTGATACAACTCAACTAGTCTAAAACGACTTGTTTTTCGAGACGGAGGGAGTATTGGTTATTAAAAGTGATGGATAACTAATGAGGGGTATAAAATTAATATTTATATAATTTAAGTATACATATAAAATGATTTATCTTTTTGAATGGAGGTTAGTGAAAGAATTTTGATGAGTCAGTTACGGGTGAACTACTATTCACCTATATCTTTTCAGATGAAAACATGAAGTTTCTAAAAATTATTTATTTACCAAAATATTCATAAGTTTAAAATAATCACTAAAAAAATATTTATTTACCAAAATATTAAAAGTTTCGGGTAAAATGAAATAAATGCGGGTTCAAATCACATTTTACCCGAAATAATGAGTAAAACGCGATTTAAAACCTCATTTTTATTACAATACATAATGGCCAATTTGCATAAATATACCAACTTGGTGCTCGGTTTGCAAAAGTATACCCGTTTTGTGAGAATATCAAAAATAGGATAGGTGGGTTAATTGTGCTAAAAAATAGGTCATTTGTGCTAAAAAATAATGACTGATTTTACCTTGAAATTTAAATGTAAATATTTTTAAAAGGGGAATTATAAATTAAAAGAAAAGTAAAAAATATTTAAGAAATGAAATATATATTAAAATAATGCTTTTAATATTTTTTCCAAAAATTTAAAAATAATAAAACTAATCAGATGAAAAACATTGTATTAGTAAGAGAATTAATACTAACAGAAATAAAAAAAATTGACAGGATATAAGTTCTTTATGACAAAGCTGATAATTAATACCGACGGGATGGAGTCTATAATGAGGAAGAGAATAAAGATACGATTTTATCCATACCATAACTAGAAATTAAAGACAGGTCCAAGATGACAAAGTTCCTTGTTCACAATGACAGGAGTAATGTTCATAGTGACAAGATTGTAGGTTTTTTTCGACAGGATTGAAGCTATAATCGGGGAGAGAGTCACTAAAGATACGGTAAATAATATCTCCAGGATTATTAACCATATTTACAAAAGGATTGTCTATATATATCTCGAAACCATAATATTATCACATTGACAGGATGAATATCGTTCTTGACAATCCCAAATATGAACATTGACAGGATTTGATCAATAATCGGCGGGGGAGTTAGTAAAGATACGGTTTTGACCTAAATCATGGGATTGGTATTTTTTAAAGGGGAATTATTAGTAAATACCCCAATTTGATAATTGGTTTGCAAAAATACCCAGGTTTGAAAACAATTGCATCAATATATGAAAATTTGCAAAAATACCTTATTTAATTATCAAAACTACCTACCTCCAAAAAAATCAGGAATTTTTTTAAAATATTTTTTGTATTTACTTTATATTTTTAAATTATATTAAATAATTAAAAAAATCTGTAATTTAAAAAAAAAGTTAATCCCAATCCCTAACATCTAACCCCAACCAAATCCCTAATCAGAACACACAACGTCCAGCGCTCCAACCTTAGCCTGCCCTAAGCCTCCGGCTCCGGCTCGCTACCCTCACCCTCCGGTGCAATTCCACCGGCCTCGGCTCCGGCACTGGCTCCGGCAGAGCGATGATCGACTGCTTCGATGTAATACTCAAGGATCTAGAATTCGAGACTGGATCATCCGGAGTCGGACACTCTTGATTCGAATTCACAGAGCGGTCGATGAAGGCGTTGCGGTCGATCCAGTAGAGCTCGACCACCTTCGAGAGGAAGAAATACTCTCTGTTGTGAGATCTGGCTGATTGGGCACTGGAGTATCACCATCAGCGAGTGTCTCACTAGCAATGTTCCCGTCTTTGAGGTAACTACTAGCTCTTCTTGTGTAAGTTGAAATTAGATCGACCGGCATGCGGCACAACTGAGGACTTCAATTGAAAATTTAGGGATTCAGACAGATGTGCTCTTCAATTGAGTGCATGAATTGAAAAAGGCATTCTAGGTCACTTGTCGCATTATAGAGCGGAACGCAATGTCGAGTACCAAATGGGACAAACGATCACCACCGATTCAAAGCTTGTCTAGCATGGACACTGCAAAGGGTACTGACTTCTTTGACATTGATGGTATATATTGGTGTTTTTTAACTTGTTTATCCAAGTTGATGGTATTGGTGTTTTTTAACATCCGGTTAAGCTGAATTTATCTTCTGCTTGCTGTTAAATTTTTCTCATTGATAGTATGAAACTTGTTTGATCCCATTGGATTGCATTTGGACATTGAAGAGCGAATGCATGTTCAGATTAGATAGCATTACAGTATATGATAACAATAGCTCAGGTATTCTTAAGATGTGTTTCTTCGTTTATCTATAAGCATCAGAATGACTAGAGGTGTATAGATTCCTTCATTGACATTTTTCATTTATGTACAAGGGGACTCCTTTGGCCTTGTATGAGCTGATTTACTTGTTGATCACTTCTTTGTTAGGATTGGATCTGACTCGCTCTTTTAGATAATGCTTCACTATTTAGCATCATCGTAATTATAGAATTTTTTTTGATGTTGATAGAATACGAGTTTATTGAGCTTTTAGTTGATGCTTTCCTTCATGTTCAATTTAGAATTGGTCATATAAACATATAGGAGAACTAAAAGAAATGTGATCCATGAAAAGCTTCCTTTGGTTTGTTCGCAACTTGTTAATTTTGATCGGTTGGTCTTTTACAAGTTGCATTGCAGGATGTCATCTTAGATTAAGTTCTTACCTCATGCCTAAAAAGCCACTGAAAGAATCAATACTAATTATAAACCTAGAAACTTTCAAACAAATTAGGTTTATACATTTCAGTTTTGTTAATCAATTAAGCTAATGGTTGTGCTATAAGAATGATCAAACAATAATGGAGAATACATGGTCAAATTGTCTGGCAAAATTGAAATGGAAGGGAGCAAGAAAGCATCTCTTTTGGTGGGTTGTACCTACCCAGGTACCGAGAGTGAACTACATAGATGCATCAATGATGTGCTTTCCATGCGAGAGACGTTCATAGAGCGATTTGGGTTTGACCTAGATCGAATTGAGCTCTTGACTGATGCTCCTGATTCGGCGGTCATGCCAACATGTGCTAACATCAAGGAGGCTCTGAGCCGGATGGTTGAGGACACTGAACCCGGGGACGTGTTGCTCTTCCAATACAGCAGGCATGGCACCAGGTATCAGCACTCCAAGCACGGGCGCCACCACATGAATGACGAGGCCATTGTGCCCTGTGATTTTAAACTGGTTACTGGTGAGTATCTTAACTGAATTGTTCTGTTTTGTGTTAAAAAGTGGATCCCGACCTCATAACCATTTGATTGAAGTGCAGACATAGATATATAGGCATTGATCAACAAGTTACCCGAAGAAGCAACATTCACATTCCTGTCGGATTCATGCCACAGTGGCAACCTCCTCGACAAGGAGAAGGAGCAGATAGGACCACATGACTCACCCCATTCCGAGCAGCACCCAAAAAAGGCTCACCGCCACCATTGCCACCACCATCACTGTAGAGCAAAAGGCATCCCATATATCAGCACTGAAGCAGCTCTCCTCAATCAACGGTGTCGAGTCTAACGATATTGGCACCCACCTGGTTACCACATTCGGAGATGAGGTGAGCCTGAAGTTCCAAGAGGGCGATTTGGAGCATCATGCTACTAAGCAGATCCACCCTGACTCCGGAATCCTACTTAGTGGTTGCTAGGTGAACGAACGCCCCTGTACCGTGCACTTAAGTGTGCTCCATCAACTGATATCACCTATAAAAAAAAATTATACATTAATACGAAAGTATCATAATGATCATGTCATGAATCTTATGTATCATGTCTAGTATAAAAAAAACACTTACTCATGTACCTTTCTTAAGTTTGGGACTGCCCTTATCTATGTACCCAACGACCAGAAAGCATACTTGAATCTCTGTTTAGAATCTCTGACAATACATGTTTGGGATCCAGGATTTGATTTCTCAAGCATATAGAATTATGCATACAACTATACAACAAGCGACCATAGCTTTCCTCTATTGTAGTATACTTCTTAGTTTCGCATTAGTTTGAACAAAGACTTAAGAAGATAAAGTACTTTAGGTTTTGTTAGAGGCGGGGGTGGGTAATGTATATTGAATGGAATATCTAGTAGGAGACGACAATTAAGCGGTTAGGGTTAATAATCCAGTGGTTATGATTTAGGTCAAAACTGTATCTTTACTATTAATCTCCTTTCGATTATTGATCACATCCTGTCAATGTTCATATTTGACATTGTCAAGAAAGATATTCATCCTATTAATGTGATAATATTATGGTTTCAACACATATATTGACAATCCTTTTGTAAATATGGTTAATAATCCTGAAGATATGATTTACCGTATCTTCAGTGATTCTCTCCCCGATTATTGCTTCTATCCTGTCAAAGTTAACGTACATTCTTGTCACTATGAACATTAATCCTGTCATTGTGAACAAATAACTTTGTCATCTTGGACATATCTTTAATTTTTAGTTATGGTAGGGATAAAATCGTATCTTTATTCTCTTCCCTATTATAGACTCCATCCTGTCGATATTACAGCTTTGCCGATCATAAAGAACTTATATCCTGTCAAAGTGAAATTTTATTCCTGTCAGTATTAATTATCTTACTAAGGCAATGTTTTTCATCCGTCGAGTTTTATTATTTTTAAATTTCTGAGAAAAAATATAAAAACATTATTTTAATATATATTTCTTTTTTAAAATATTTTTTTACTTTTTTTTTAATTCATAAATCCCCTTTTAAAGATTTTTATATTTAAATTTAAAGGTAAAACCAGTCATTATTTTTAGCACAAATGACCTATTTTTTAACACAAATGACCCACCTATTGTATTTTTGCTATTCTCAGAAAACGGGTATACTTTTGCAAACCGAACACCGTTTTGGTGTATTTCTGCAAATCGACCTTTTTTTAATTTCATAATTTTTTATTTATTTAATTATTTAATATAATTTAAAAATATAAGAAAAATGATAAATTCCAAAAATATTTAATCTTTTTTTTCTTGATTTTTTTGGGTGGTGGGTAGTTTTGATAATTAAATAAGGTATTTTTGCAAATTTTCATATATTGATGCAATTGTTTTCAAAACTAGGTATTTTTGCAAACCAATTATCAAAGTAGGGTATTTACTAATAATTCCCCATATATAATCCCCCCTGACGCCAGCTTCAAATTGATGATTGACACAAGAAACGTGGTTTACTTGTGAAAAAAATTGAATATTTCTGTAAATATTTTGAACTTAAGAATATTTTAGTAAATTAATAATTTTTAGTGAATATTTTGAATATTTTTATTTTTTTGACATATTTTTAAGAAGTTAAATAATATATAAGATAGTATTTTTTTACATAATTTCATACTGCAGTAATAAGTATAAAATAATGTAAAAAAATTAATAAAAAATAAATATTTTATATAAATTTTAGCTCTTTAAAAAAGCATGCTAAAAATTCAACGATCATCTATTATCCTAGAGGTGGTATAATTTTGTTACTGCACTTATATTCCATGTACAATTTTACTCTTATCAGAAGTGAATATATCTAGTAACTATAAGAGCAAAAATATCATGACTCCACAGTGAACGTGAATCTATTTACTCCCTCTATTATTCAAAACGTAGATGTTATTTTCACATTTATATATATATTAAGAATAATATAACTTCATTTTTTTATTTTTTTACCTTTTATTTAATACTCACTCCGTTAAGAAAAAACATGTTGTTTTAGGAGTAAAAATCATGTTAATAAAAACATGTCGTTTTAAGTATTTTGATGTTCACTTTCCAAAATTACCCATATAATGATTAGGAATTTGTCCGCGTATTTGTATTTGTATTTTTGTCACTACTTAAAATTAATTTCATGATCAATAAATTAGTTAGCAAGGCTTGAATTTTCAACTTAAACTTATGCAAAAACAGAAACTACTAAAGAATAACACCAAAAACTGGTGCAAATCACACAATAATAACTCTCTTAGGCAACTGAACACTCTTGAAGACCAGATTAAGGACTTACAACAATCTCTGCCTTGGGGTGCCCTTTCGGCTAGAGACGAACAGAAACTTTTGAGACTTGAAAACAAAAGAACCCATATACTTGAGTTTACTCATAAATTCTGGAAGCAACGAGCTAAAATAAGACATACGCAGTTGGTTGACAAAAATTCCAAATACTATCAGTCCTTTGTTAAAATAAGGAATTTCATAACTAGGACAAATTTTTTTAGGACTAATGATGATCAGATTGTCACAAATAAGGAAGAAATTAAAACGAAAATTACCTTGGAAATGGAGGGAAGATTCAAACAACCAAATAAATCGAAGATAAATCTCAATGATATCCGCTTCATTGATCATGAGATTACTACCCAACAGAACCAAGAGTTAATAAAACAGCCAAGTAATAAAGAAATTAAGGAGGTTATATTTAATATGGCAGAAGACAAAATGATGCAACCCGAAGGATCGATCGACCAAGCCTCGAACTTATGAACACTCTTTTTGTGGGGTAATTTTTGGGGATTTATAGGAAATAAAAGACAAGGATATGGATTGCTAGATCTTGGAGCATCTCACCACAAGATCTACAAAACTCACTCTCTCAAACGTCGGAATCTCACTTTCGAATGATTGAGTCTTTGTTTGGGATCAATCACAAGCATCTCACCAGTAATGATTCAACAAACGGGTTTCTCTTTGGCATCTCACCTCAGAGGACGTTGAAGGCATCTCACCAACAACAATTTAGAATCATCTCGATTCAAAGGAAACACACTTTTCATTAATCTCAACTCTGATTTCTAAGTGAGCATACAAGCTCTTTATATAGGAAAAACAATACTAAATGAAAGGCGAAAGGGTAGCTAAAACACTTATTGAGCAGATAATATAAAAGGTCCCTCGAATTGATGGAAAAGGAGGTCGGAAACCAAGGGGCGGAAAGGCGAATAATCAACAACCTTCAACACCATCAATGCATATTAAAATATGCATCTTGATTGCACCAATTTATTCGGTTTCATTGAATGCGTTCCGTCTTCAATAAACGCACTTCTCACAAGCTGCCAGGTTTCATGTTGTTGTAAAGAACAACATTTTCGGTCATCTTCAAGGCTGATTTGGCAACAGTGTTCTTCATTGAAGTTGTAGCCACTTAAAATAGCTTTCCAACAAGTGCTCATAGGCTTCAATCGGAATTTTCTACAGTTTGGTGGATCCAAAATACCGATGTATCGCCAAGCTGTTTTCTCAATTGAGATTCCGTGTGACTTGGGCTCATATGGTAATAAGATCACATCACAAAACACCGGGTCCGGATGGTTTCCCACCCGAATTCTACTCAAAATATTGGAAAATTGTTGGCGAATCGATTTGCAGAACGGTTAAAGCTTTCTTCTATTCTGGATCAATGCTTACTGAAATGAACCAAACTTTTATTGCCTTAATTCCGAAAACTGAAAGTCCAAAAAGTATCAACCATTACAGACCCATCAGTCTCTGTAATACTATTTATAAGATCATTGCAAAAATCCTAGCTAATAGACTTAAAAGTATTTTACCTCATATTATTAACCCTTTCCAAGGAGCATTTGTTGAAGGAAGATCTATTCAAGATAACACACTTTTAGCTCATGAAGTATTCCACACTTTTCATAGACAAAAAGGCAAGAAAGGTTGGATGTCCCTAAAATTAGACATGGAAAAAGCATATGATAAAATAAACTGGAGCTACATTCAAACTATTTTGGAAAAATTTGGGTTCCATGAGCAGTGGATCTCTTGGGTGATGAAATGCATAACAACAACCACCTTCTCGGTACTCGTTAACAATTCACCAGGCGACAAATTTAGACCAGAGAGAGGCATCAAGCAAGGAGACCCCCTGGCCCCTTACATTTTTGTTATTGTAATGGAAGGACTAGCAAGAGAACTTATAGCAGAAGCACAACAGGATGATCCACTAGTTGGTATAAAATTAAAACAACAAGGTACCCCGATACCGTTGTTGACATTTGCAGACGATACACTAATTTTTGCGAAAGCCTCACATGTGAGCCCTGATACAATTAAGAATACGCTCAACAACTTCTCAAATCTCTCGGGGCTAACAATCAACTATCAAAAAAGCTCAATTCAACTATCAAAAAATGTCAATCAAAACTTAGCTAGATCCTTAGCACACAGCATGAATATTCCCATTGCCCAAGGCATGGAGAAATATCTTGGAATTCCCATTGTAAACGGAAGAGTCAAAAACTGTGTTTTTAATGAGGCAATACAAAACTTAAAAAAACAACTTTCTAAATGGAAAGCATCGACCCTAACACAAGCAGGAAGAACTACACTTATACAAGCAAACCTAAGCTCCAAAACAAACTATCTGATGCAAAATTTCTTATTACCAAAAGGAATACTCCAACAAATTGACCAAATCCATAAAGACTTCTTTTGGAATAAACTTAGAACCGAACGATATAATCCTCTGATTAGCTGGGAAAAAATCCGTGCTCCGAAAAGTCAAGGGGGTGTGGGTATAACTCTAGCGGAACAAAGAAACATAAATCTCCAACATAAGCTTCTATGGAAACTCAATACACAACAAGATAACATATGGGTAAAGATTGTAAAGGAAAAGTACGGTTTAACAAGCAACAATGTGGAATTAAACATACATAATACTTCTTGGCAATTTGGCAGAATGATCCAATTAAGTACCCAATTCAGAAAAGGTTTACTTTGGATTATTGGTAATGGAAATAAAATCAACATCTGGGATGACAACTGGATTGAGGACACAACCCTAAAACCATTTCAAAGTAATCATGACCCTTATATGAAGGTTTCCAACTTAATCCTACCCACAAACAAATGGAGTGAACCGCTGCTTACTCAAATATTCCCTGTGCATATAACCAATCAAATCCTAGAAATTGATATTCTGAATTGGGAGGTTGAGGATAAACTAATTTGGAAATATAACAAGAATGGTAGCTTTAAATCTAACACAATCCAAACCCGATCTTCAACCCCTACGAATACAAACAACGACTATGAGTGGGTTTGGAAATTAGGAATCCCTCCCAAAAATCGTAACTTCATCTGGAAAATAATGGTGGATGCACTTCCTACTAAGACTCGGTTAAATAAATTCATTAATCGTGTCCCTGCACAGTGTTGCTTGTGCAACCAAGATAATGAAGACTCTCTACACCTTTTTTCAAAATTGCCAAGTTACGAAAGCAATCATACACGCATATGAGGCTAAAACCGGGAAAACACTTATTGGCTACAGAAGATCTGACCCTATTAATCTAGACGTCAAAGAATTAAAGAATAACACCCGTAACTTCAATGACTTATGTTTTCTATGGCAAAACATCTGGGAAACCAGGAACAGTGTCATTTTCAGAAACCGTAGTACAAACGACATAAGCAGCATTATCCATCAAATAATCCAGCAAACTATCGACAGCATAAAGAACTGGGTGGATGAGGAAGCAAAAACACCAACAGTTAAGGTTAAAAGACAAGGAAAAAACATTAAGTGGAAAAAACCACCAAAGAATGTCTACAAAATCAATGTAGATGGATCAGTTAATAAAAAGGGAGAATGTAAAGTAGGAGGCATAGTTAGGGATTAGAATGGAAAAGTAATTGAGATTTTCAACCAACAGGTACCTAAGGAATCAGTACTCACAACTGAATCCCTGGCAGTTTGTCTGGGATTAGAATTAGCCCAGAGTAGAGGATGGATGCAAGTGATAATTGAAGGTGACAGTCTTATGGTGGCCTAGCTTGGCATCATCCGTTCACATGTCTCCCCATGTCATCGCCGTCCTAGCTTGGCATCATCCGTTCACATGTCTCCCCATGTCCTCGCCGACACCTGGTAACAACCCTCAATCAGCAACTCTTGGTTTACCCTGCATCGAAACCAAGACTATTTTGCCACGGTACGACTTCAAACGTCTTATATTACCTATTCTTACTTTTCATCTATATGACAATACTCTAACTCTAATTTTCCGTTCTCATAGATCTGGTTGTGTCCTAACGCTCCTATTCCACCGTCAGCGCCATAATGGGTTGCACATCATCAACCGAGCGTCGAAGGATGAGATGCTCCTTTTCAAGCTCAGTTTGACAGATTTCGAGCCTTACGTGTCGATTTCAGTCGCCCTTTACACTTTGTCTAGATTTTTTTTCCACGAGTCTATTACAATTATGGATGTAAACCTTTTTTTTACCGTGCCTTGTAACATTATTCGCATATTATCCGAATGAAATCCTTAACAATTATTGATTTTTATTCCACGTTGATTGATGTTAGTGTTAAAAATAAATGCTTAGCATTTAATATCCAAAATGCCAATAAAACTCACCCTAAACCCAACCCTAAGCCTAAACCCTAATCCCTAAACGGTAAACCCTAAACCCTAAACCCAACCCTAAGCCTTCAACCCTAAGTACTATTTGCACGTCATTGAAGACGTGCATTCTTGCAAGTTGTTATTGACGTGCAGAGTTGCACGTTCTTAATGACATGCAATCTTGCACGTTTCTGTCAACGTGCAGACCGACGTGCACTTAGATCCCACCCACCACATTTACACGTTAATTACAACGTGTATGCACGTTAATAATGACGTGTAAATCCTTAACTACCATTTGCAGTGTACCTAACAAGACCCTTATTTTAGAGCATTTTTTCAGAATGCATGTAGTTCTAAATCTATAAAAAAGATTGAGCATAGTGGTTGCATAATTAAAAAGATCAATTTGTCCGTTTCATTGTTAATTTTCCTAAAGAAGTGATAAATTTGGACCGCCTTAAAACGACAAAGATCATAAGGGAATTTGAAATGATCATTTTGAATTTTCAATGGTATTTTCTATTCAATGTTTTGGATATATATATATATATATATATATTAAGTGCAGTGCTTTACGGATTAATCTATCAACGTTGTATCCTCGATATGATAACTGAGCAACACGATATACTTCATTGAGACCCAGTTTGCTTCTTGATCATGGATTATAAAATTAACTATAGAATTATCATCATCTTAACTGTAAAAATAATTAATTTACTAAAATAACTGGTTCAAATCTTCTGTCTCCAATCCTATTTGTTTTCCTATCCCATCATAATAATGTAATTTTTTAAATTCTTTTTATTTTTGTTTTATTTTAATTTGGGATTTGTGAGGGAGAGGGGACGGGTATAATAAGAGACAATCTTTACCTCTCAAACACCAAGGTAACCGTACTCATCCTCTCCCTTTATCTTAAGTTTTTTCCTATAACCAAGAGGTTATCTTATAATTACCTTAAGGTAATGAAAATTCTTGATTGTGGATGCTTCATCTACAACCATAAGATTACCTCTTAGCTCTTGGTCATCTTCTCCATTTTTTCCCCTCTTTCTTCATAATATTTTGACGCCTTCTTTATTTTTTCTTTTAAATAATTTTTCATTTTATCAACCTCTTTTTTTAAAGTTTTCATGTTTTTACTCTACAACCATGAGTTTACGTCATCATTTTTTTTCTCATTTATCTATATTCATCGTATATTTTTCAACAATAATAATATTAATAGTTAAATAAAAAAAATCAACTTTTGCACATGATACAAAGGACTATCTTTCCTCGTGTACCAAGATAATCTTTTTTACCTCTTTACCTTAAGGTTTTGCCTACAAGAATAGGATTGACTTGTATAATGAAAAAAACTTGGGGATAGATGATTTGGGGATAGAGGTGGGACAAATTATGGGATAGATGATTTGGAGGGTGAATTGACTACTCGAGGACCTATCTCTCTCCTTTTTCTCAGATTTATCATTATATATTATATATGAATATTTTTCAGCTTTAAAAAAAAAAAAAGATTGGATTTGATATTTATCACCCCATATCTTTCATATATTATGCAAATCACATGAACGTTATATTAATATATGAATTCCCTCGCAGACAGCGACAGACAGAGACAGCATCTCACATATTCCGCAGCCGAAAATGACATTCTAGCTCTCTCAGAGAGAGAGAGAGAGAGTAAATGAGTAATTAAGAATGGTCCATCTGAGTCTCCATTGCAGACCCCTCCAAGAACCTAAAAGATAAGCAGAGAGAGTGTTTGAAAACAATGGAAGCTTACTTTCAGTTTATTATGTTTGAAAATTAAACACCTTTTTCTTGTTCTCCTCCTCCTCCTCCTTCTTTGTTAGCTTCTGTACTGTCCTCCTCTTTATATATACCCCATAGCCTGTACTCCTCAAAATCTTTGATCTTTTGGGGGTTTTCCTCCATCCCTAAAATGATTAATCCTCCCCAAGATGGGATCTCTTACCCTCATCTAATTTCCTCTACCACTTCAATTAATGAGTTTGACAACAACAACAACAATTATCTGAATCCAAACCCTAACCCTAACCCTAATCTGGACACCACCGCATCGTCGAACAAGCGAAAAAGAAGCCTCCCAGGTAACCCAGGCAAGTAGATATACACATAATATCAACTCCTTTATTCGATTAAATTGATCCGGTGTGTTAATTTTGGTGCTGTGAATATACAGATCCAGATGCAGAGGTAGTGGCTCTATCGCCGAGATCTCTGATGGCGACCAACAGGTTCATATGCGAGGTGTGCAACAAGGGCTTCCAGAGAGAGCAGAACCTCCAGCTGCACAGGAGAGGCCACAACCTGCCATGGAAGCTGAAGCAGAAGTCCAAGGAGCCTGTGAGGAAGAAGGTGTACCTATGCCCCGAGAAGACCTGCGTCCACCACGACCCCTCTAGGGCTCTCGGAGACCTCACCGGCATCAAGAAGCACTTCAGCCGGAAGCACGGCGAGAAGAAGTGGAAGTGCGACAAGTGCTCCAAGAAGTACGCGGTCATGTCCGACTGGAAGGCTCATAGCAAGATCTGTGGCACTCGCGAGTATAAATGTGATTGCGGCACCATCTTCTCCAGGTTCTTCGATCCCCTCTTCCGAGCTTCATTTTTTTTTTAATAATTTTTCATAGGTAGACACTTAGATCATTACAAAAGCTTTTCATTCTTTTAGAGTCTTTGCTGTCTGAATTTAATTCTGTAATTATTATTAATTGTCTGTTAGTCTAACATTCTAATTAGGCATGGTCTTATACAGTTATCATATGCTATAGATCTGAAGGCGAGTTTCCGAACAATTTCCATCATCGTTCATCTCTTAAATTTCACCGGAGTTAATCGAGTTGTTGTTGTAATATGTACAGAAAAGATAGCTTCATCACTCATAGGGCGTTCTGCGACGCACTGACAGAAGAGAGGATGAGAGTGAACGGCAATCTCACTGCAGCTGCTATGAACCCTAATTTCCGAGTCGAGATGATCAATGGAAGCTCGTTCATGTCGATGCCTCAGTCGGTCACCGGGATCTCTCCATTCTCGACATCTCATAGAGCCGACTTCTTGAGCTTCGAATCATCGCCCAACATTGTCGACAGCCATAACAAGCCGAGGCTTCCTCTATGGTTAGACCATCAAAATCCCCAATCCATGAACAGCCACAACCTCGAGCTTCAAAGCAACGGTGCAAGCCAGTTCTTAGGGAGAGCCGGAGCCGGTCATAATGTGTTGCCGGAGTTTCCGACGAGCAGCTTGAATCTGTTCTCATCGCCCGGAATCCTTAAGAACGAAGAGGAAACCAGTAAGTCAAACTACCCACAAAGCTTGGTTTCCTTGTACTCATCGGAATCCTCCTCGCCCGCGGCCGCCGCCTGCAGCATGTCGGCAACAGCGCTGCTGCAGAAGGCGGCCCAAATCGGGTCGACAAGGAGCGACAGCAACTCAACAGTATTCGCAAACACCTCAAACAACAACAACAACCATATGTTCTGTCAGGGGCCGAATCGCCACCAGCTGGTCGGCGTCGAGCGCCACCAGGGCTACTCGGCCGCCGACCAGTTGATGATGATGGGTGCATCTTTAGGCGATAATGGCGGCATGAGAGACTTCTTGGGGACTCTGGGAGGAGCAGCTGGGAGATCAGGGAACGTCGGCGTCAGCAATGTCGACGACACCGATGGAGGGAGGTCGGCAGGGGGAGATCAAAGGAGAGTGGTGTTGCAGGAGGAGATGGCTTACAAAATGGAAACAATGGCTGCCGGGACTCATCACATGGATCTCATCAGGTAGTTTTTAAGCTTTCAATTTTAGCATTTTCTTTGTTACTTAGCAAATAATTGAGAGTTTTTATATAGTTGTGGATATTTGCCGGATTATATATATAACCCTTTGATCTCTCTACTTGTTTTTTATTTTCTTCCTTCACCTCTTTTTTTGGTACATAAGTACTATAGTAACATGAAAAATGTAACCAAACAAGTTTCAATTGTTTTTATAATTGTTTTTATATTATAAGATCGAGATTCATCTTTTAACATGGATAAAGGTAATAAATATGAAAATATATTAGGATCGGAGTTTTTTTTTATCTTTGTTGATTTGTGTTACTTACTGTATTGTATGTTAACGGTTAGTCCGTTTGTCGATTCGTCGACCTTTTGAGCTTCAGGCTCCTCAGAGCTCAAATTTTTACTTAATTAAAGAAAAATATTAGGATCGGAGTGCCCAAGCTACCAAGAAAATTGACAGTTCTAATTAGGGTTTCACAAAAAACCCAAGGCATTAGTTCAATTTCTAAGACCGAAGGTTCCCTCCCCCTTAAGGGTTCGGTTAGAGAACCAAGTCACGTTTATAAGGCTCCCGTTACGAATCCTCTTACATATAAAGGAACTAGGAACTTGCAGCTCCCAGAGGTTATTAATTTCCCATACATAAAGTTCAATTTTCCTTTTTCACAAACATGCATTGAGAAATAAGATCTTGTTTGATGTACCAAGTGATGACTGGATTCAACCACATCTTTGACTTTTCATACAAATATTGTGCTCTTATCCATAAGAATGTTATTAGATGGTAGATCAATTAGGACTATAGTATCACTAAAATTATTGACTTTGATAAGAGATGCGGAGAAATCAAAAGAGTCTCACATTTAAAATATGAAAGAACAAGTCTTAATATATAAGTTGATGGACTACTTCTCCTATGGTCAATTGATTTTAGGATGGAATCACACTTGACTTATGCACTAGACTACTAGCCCACAAGCACCTGTACAGACGACCTCCGATCAACCCTAGTTGCACTTCCCCCGGTCACGAGTACCAACGATTTATCTATTGTACAAGTGTCAACTAACCCTAGTTGCACTTGCGGGGGCGTGAAGGCGTGATGAGACTTTCTAAAAATGGTTTATCTATTGTGTGCCCTAAAGGCACACAATAAATATACTTTATTGGGAAAGATAACTTTAAAAGGAAATCGGTGAACCAAATAATGTAATTTAAAAATGGCTAAACTCTAGTAGAAATATTTTTCAATTTGATTTCTTATTCTATACTACCTCCGATCCAAAATATATGTCGTTTGAATTTTCAACACGTATTTTAAGAAGGTAAAAACTATATAAAATATCAATTTTTTTAAATTATTTTTTTACAACTTAATATTTGTTGGTAATAAGTATTAAATTATAAAAAATAATAATAAAAAAGTTAATATATTATATAGTTTTTAGCTCCTTAAAATACGTGTTAAAAAGTCAAACGACATGTATTTTGGATCGGAGGAAGTACTATATAGACATACGATAGAAAAACCGTTATAAAAAACACTATATATTGCTATATACGTAGTATTGACCTATATATAGATGGATATGATCATGGTAGTTGAAAATATTATGAAAACTATATACATATCTTACAATATATATGTTATATGCAACTTTTATTAAAAAAAAACAACTGTTATCGCGTTTCTCGGAGAAAGAGTAGGGAGGGAGGGACCTTGGGAATGGCCCTTATGCCATTGTCTTTTAGCAAATCTTCAGCATCATATATATACATATATATATATATTTGTATGTATAGGTTTGGGGTTTGGATAATTTATTCAATTTCTCCGTTTTGGGTACAAAATTCAGATGGTAGTCACGAGAGAGAGAAGAAGAGGGAGAAATGTGAATGCATTATGTCTTTTTCCCTTCCATGGAGTTAAAAGTTTGAACCCCAAAGAGACATATCCGACAGGGAGATACAGACGAAAGGTTTGCTATGTGTTTTGAGCTGTGCCCAGATCCATCTTTACTGCTCACGGTCAAATTAATTACTTACCAATTACCATGATCAAATTTACACCTTAAAGCAATTTGATCTAGGAATTGAATAATGGATGGCCTTAGGTAGAGATTAATTGGTAGACTTAGATAAATGCACATGTAAATATAATATGTACTTTTATATATGCACATTTGTAACTGGGCCTGGAAAGCCCAAAGCCCGGCCTGCTTTGTTTCACTGGACCGAGCTCGCTTACCTTGAGAGCATTCAACTCTTGGACGCTTGCAACGCAGCGTTTCATTTGGCACTCGCCTATATAAGTGAAGCTGGAGCTAGGGTTGCCTCATTCTTTAGATCGACTCTTCAGGTATTCCAAACCCTAAAGACAGAGAGAGGAGGCGACGGGGAGATAAAGCTAGGGTTTCTCCAACCCGGCCCCGGCGAAGCTCGCGGTGGTCCGATCTAGAGTGAATCTCGCTCTGAGACTCTAGATCTCGGTTCTAGGAAGAAGAAGAAGGTCCTTTGCCCTCTGTTCAGGCGAAGTTCCCTTCTCTGGTTGAATCCGACGAATATCTGGCTATGTTCTCCAGATCCAGGGTGTCCTCTTCCTTTACTTGCTTTGTTCTTGATTCTCTCGTGCATACTCCTCTTGTATCGTGTCTTTCCGTCTTTGTTTGCCTTAGTCTAGATCTAGGGCAACCTGTTCTGTAACCTTGCTATTTGATTAGTGTATTGAGATCTCAAGCCGATCCGGCTGAGGCTCCGTGGACGTAGGCTCCGGTCGAACCACGTAAAACCGCTTGTTGGTCGCTTGTTTACTTTCTTGTTGCGTTTTTCGTTTACGAACCCCGTTCTTGACTTTCGATCTGTAAAGTCGAGGACACTTGGGAGTTACAGAACAAAAAAAAAAAAAACACCAAGTGAATATCAAATTAAGTGGCCCTTTTTCCATTTATATATTATGTATTTCATTATTTTTTTAATTTTCCCCCATAAAACTTCTTACCTATAAAATAACTTAATAATTTCCCCCCATCTGTCGGAGACGATCCGATGCGGCCTTCGACGGCGTTGCTGGAATTTACAGATGGAGGCGGACGACCGGAGCGAGAGCGAGAGGGAGGGGGGAGCGATTGTGGATATGTGGATTGAGCGGTATTCACCTTAGTTCTAGCTAGGTTTTTGCAAATCGAATTGTTTGCGTTTACCTCACAAGGTATGGATTTTAGTTTGAGATTTTGTTTTTTGTGTTACTTGCTTTTACACACTCGGGTTTATTGAATTGAGATGATCGGAAATGAAGAGTCATAGTAGGTAAACCAAAGTAATAAACAATATCCTGGGGGGGGGGGGGGTTGAATAGAGTATAGCCGATTTTTGCAGTCTCAGAGGCAAGGCCTTAGGATAAGATCTAAGGTCTTGTAACTGAGCTCAAGATCTTGCCAATTCACTTGGAACTGGATATATGATCTTTGCAAAAACTCAACTTAAATGTGCGGAATTAAAATAACTGAAAGTAAAGCAAGGACACACGAATTGTTAACGAGGTTTGGCACGAACTTGGCCTACGTCCCCGCCTAGGGTTATCCAACCTGTAGGATTCAAAAGCACTATTATTTCACTCCTTATGGATCCTAGATACAACCTAGAAGAACTTCCCTTCTTCTACCTCTCGAAGCGTAACCCGCTTCTATATCTAGTCAACCCAACCTCTTGTGAAATAATAATCTAGTGAATACGTTTGAGTAGAGGTATACTCTTAGTATAACACTTATGACTTGTACAATAACGCTCACACAAATACTCTCACAAAAACCAAAATATAAAGCAGTAAAGTAAAGGCCTTGAGAGAGCTTCAAAGGTCGATGACAGTGAAGACGTTGGAGATCACGGAGATCAGTGAGTAAGCTTGTGTATTTCACTGCTGAACTTCGATCTTTTTATATAGGTGTTGCTTGGACTTAACCGTGGCAATCTTCAGGGGAGCGTTTTAACTTCAGTTTCCACCACGTCTAGAGAGAAGATGAGAGACTGATGTTGGAGAAGATTTTCTTGTAACAACTTGGATACTAGAAGATCCTTCCATTCAAATCTTCCTCTTCTAGAAGCAGCATTCAGTTAATGACATATTGGACAAAAACGATTGGGCCGGCCCTGCAGATGAGTGCAACTTATAAAAACTAAAGGCCCAATAACAATTACATAGAATAAGGTCCAAGATATTAAATACATAAGAGTAATATATAGAATAGGTTTTGACTTTCATCAAACCCATAAAATACTATGGTAAAGTTTTGTCTTGATCAAGGTGGAGTCATCAGATTACAATTCAACTTCGGGAATTCGTTATGCTGAAATGCGGAATTCGTTATGCTGAAATGCTGAAATTTTATATTGTTGTCCACATCTGTTTAGTGTATTTTCGGGGTGTTCTACTTGGTGAATTTGTGTGTCCATATAATTGTTGTCCGCATCATTTTTGGGTCGTTCTATTGGTGTCCGCATAATTGGTGTTAGCAACTCCTGTTTCAACAACTCCGATTTCAGCAAACACGGTGGAATGGGTGGACATTTAGCTAATATGGATAGATTGGTGAACAAAATGCTAATAAAGGTAGAAAATATGGTCATTCTAGTAAACACCCCTAATAACATTGAAAATTAATATTAAAATTTCGAACAAAACATTATACTTTGTAAAAATTAGCATAAAAAAATAGAGTCGATAAAATATGCACTCACAGCTAGGTTGAGAGAGTCATTCTCAAGACCGATGCTATTCTTTGGCGATTTTAAACAAATTCAATTCCAAATTGAGAAGTAGGGGGGAGGGGGTGCTCAAGGCTTTAAGTTTGGGAGGTCTCACCTCTTGTGTTGACATTTCATCTGTTTATATTTAATTTGTTGTTTTTTTGCCTTTGTTATTCTATTTTGATTCCGTCTATATTTGGATTGTTGCTCTCTGTTCAGGATGGTTTGTTCATCTACTCGCTTATCCGGTTTTTAGTTGTCCAAGTATGTCTAGATTGCCGAATATCTTTCTTGATATATAAAACGGGATTAGAGTATGGTGCATTTCAAGAGGTGGTCGATGATTGTGTGTTGTTCGATCTAGCTAGAGTGGTTTGGATAAATTTCTTGTGTAAAATCTAAAGATCGATAAACGAGATAGACGAATATGCGGAAGCATATGTAATCGAGCAAGAGAACACAGATCTGATCGAATCAAACAAATCAAAGAGCGAACACAAGCGATTTTACGTGGTTCGGCTATGCCTACATCCACGGGGCCTCAAGAGTTGGCCAAATCCACTATAATGAGTTCGTACAGGGACAGATCAAGTAAAGAGATACAAAACTCCTAGATCTAGACATGCATGAGATCAGAAAGCAAGAGAGAAAGAAAATCCCCGTGTGTGGGAACCAGAGATCGAAGAAGTCTTCGATCTCAGCCCTAGATCGCCTGGAGAGGAGAGCTGCTGCCCAGATCTTGGAACGCCGGCCACCAGAGAACCACCAGGGACACTTTCGGCCACCTTCTTCGCTTCCAGGCTCGGAGAATCTTCAGGCAAAGGGAGAGGAACACCAAACCCTAGAAAACCCTAGAAGAGAGCGTCTTTGGAAGATGAAGAGAAAGAGAGAGCACGAAACAGTACGATGGCAACTAAGCTCCAACAAGAGCTTATATAGTTAGGTCAACACGGGAGAGCTCTAGCAAAGGCAAAACGCAGCGTTCCACCAAGTAGCGAGTTCAAGTTGGAACGGGCTCAAGCTTCTGGGCTCCTCAACCCCAATCCGGCAATCATGGGCCTATCCTCTGTAATGGGCTAAAGCCCAGTAACGAGAATATAAAGTCTCTCTTACATTATACATATTGTACATATAGTATAGCATATATTACATATGTATTATCACACCATACTTTATACCTATACCCGTTAGAGGATCAAGCTCTCATAGCTCAATTCGACTCAATCGAGTATAAGATAAAGTATGCATACATAGTATATATGTTTTCTATATGCAATATGTATGATCAACATATACATACATGTTACAAGCATACACACAACAATACAAGTAACATAACAAGCATACAAGACATAGGAAATTAACACATATCATTACAAATGCCCTTGTAATTTTCTAAGTCTTGCACTGGGCACACTCAGCTTCATATCAAGTGGATTCTTATGCCAGGTCCGTCCTCAGCCCACACTATCATAACAGATCAGGTGAGCTCCTCCAAATGGAGGAAGTTCCTGCAATACAAAAACTTATCGCGAGGAACTATTTTTGTACCAAAATCAGCAGGATTATATCTACTATCAATTTTTTTAACATGAATCACATTATCTTCAACTTTTTCCCTTATAAAATGATATCTCACATCTATATGCTTAGTTCTTTCATGATACATGGGGTCACGACACAAGTAAAGAGCACTCTGGCTATCTATATGCAATACAGTAGTATAGTGCTTCTTCTCAATCTCTTTCATAATACCCTGCAGCCATATAGCCTCTTTACAGGCCTCAGTAGCTGCAATGTACTCTGCCTCAGTGGAGGATAATGCAACTATAGGTTGCTGCTGGGACTTCCAGGAAATACAGTTACCTGCCCATGTATAAATATAAGAGGTAATAGATTTCCTGGTGTCTTTGTTGCTAGCATAGTCAGCATCAACAAAACCATGTAAATCATAAGAGGAAGAATGTTCGGCATATAACAAAGATAATTTCACAGATCCAAGCATATATTTAAGCAGATATTTCATTGACAACTAATGCTTCTCAGCAGGTTCAGACATAAACCTGCTAAGTGTGCTAATTGCAAATGCCAAATCAGGTATAGTGCAAATCATGGAATACATAACAGACCCAACAGCAGCATCATATGGGATAGATTTCATCCTTTTAGACTCAACCATAGACATTTTTTCTTTAAGCTTAGTCAAGTCAAGGTGAGGACCAAGAGGAATGTTATTAACTTTATCTCCAGTCATATGAAACCTATCTAGCACCTTCTGAACATAATCACATTGATGAAACCAAAGCTTCTTATGCTTTCTATCCCTAACAATGGACATGGCCAGAATTTTCTTAGCAGTGCCTAAGTCCTTCATATCAAAGTGCTTTTGCAGATTCTTCTAAATATCAAGGATGCCATCAATAGACTTAGAAATAATCAGGATATCATCCACATACAGAAGAACATATAACACAGGACCAGCATGCTTCACACCTTTGAAATACAAACATGTATCAAACTTACTTCTCTTAAAACTCAAGCTAAACCTCATACATCTATCAAACTTGATATTCCACTGTCGTGGAGACTGTTTCAAGCCATATATAGATTTATTAAGCAAGCAGGCATAGTCAGGATGAACAGAATCAATGAAGCCTTTAGGCTGTTTCATGTAAATAGTTTCATCCAAGTCACCATGAAGAAAAGCAGTTTTAACATCCATTTGTTCAAGCTCAAAGTCATAGACAGCAGTCATAGCACGCAACAATCTAAGTAAAACCTTTAGCAACCAACCTAGCTTTGTATCTAGGGGGGTCAGACTTAGAAATTCCCTCTTTAAGCTTGAAGATCCATTTAAAATCAATCAATCTAGCATCAACAGGTTTGGGAACCAAAGTCCAGGTTTTATTAACTCTCATAGAATCTATTTCTTCATCCATAGCATGCTTCCAGAATTTAAAGTGAGCACATCTAACAACTTGTTCATAAGTTTCAGGAGTATAATTTTGAACCACAGAAGAAACAAGACAAGCAAACTCAACAATGTTATTAATGAATCTCTTATTAGGAATAACAGTCCTAGGACTTCTATCTCTAGTTAATTGCCAATCAGTTAAATCATGTCTTAAAGCATCTGAAGAACTAGAATTGCCAGAACCAGAAGCAGACACGGATTCAACAACAATATCCTCATCCACAGAAATAGGAGTAACAGAAGAGGAAGGCAAAACAGATTCATTAGTTGCTTCCCCACCCAATTGGTGAGGTTGCATAATCACAGAAGCAGGAGGGGGGCAGGAGAAGAAATAGTGAGAGGAGGGGAGTGAGAAGAATAACCACTGTCAAACTCATCATCAGAGTCAGAATCCATGTTCTTTGGAACATAGAACTGATCACCATCTTGTTCCTGCAAGTCAGTCTCATGAATCACAGAAACAGAAGCCTTTTTAAAATGGAATTCATGCTCATTAAAGATAACATTCCTGCTCACAATTGTTTTATATACACCAGGTTGGACAATTAAAAGTTTATACCCTTTGATACCTTCAGAATACCCCAACAGAACACACTTTTGTGATCAATGTTCCAATTTACCTTGATTGACATAAGAGAAAACAGTGCAACCAAAAGGCTTTAAATGATCAAGTTTAGGTATTCTTTTAGTGCATAACTCATAAGGCGTTTTAAAAGCAATCACAGAAGAAGGAGTTCTATTAATCAAATAAGCAGAAGTAACCACAGCTTCACCCCATAAACTATGTTTCAAACCAGAAGAGATTAACATGCATCTAGCTTTCTCAAGAAGAGTCCTGTTTAACCTCTCAGTTGTACCATTTTGCTGAGGGGTTCCAGGAATAGTCAAATGCCTCTTAATCCCATGCTCATGACAGAATGCATTAAACACATAATTGCAAAACTCCAAACCGTTGTCAGTTTTCAAACATTTAACAGATAATCTAGTTTCTTTTTCAACTCTAGTTTTCCACATCTTGAAAGTTTCAAAAGCTTCATCTTTAGTCTTCAACAAATACACCCAAACATATATTCTGTAGTGATCAACAAGAGACATAAAGTACCTTTTATGACTAACAGTAGAAACTTGGGCAGGGCCCCAAAGATCAGAATGTATGTAATCCAGATGAGCAGTTGAGACATGCACAGATGATTTAAAACTTTTCTAGTATGTTTACCAAGCACACAATTTTCACATAAATCAATAGTGCAAGGTTTAGAGTTGAGAATGCAAGATTTATGCAAATGTTCTAAACCTTTATTTCCTAAATGACCTAACCTGTTATGCTACATAAGAGTTTCACTTAAAGATATGGTTTTCACAGAGTTAGCAACAGTGAGAGCAGTATAGCAGAAGAGAAGTTCATCATAGGAGTAGCAAGAAGTTCATATAAGGCACCTTTTCTAATGCACTTAATAACAGGCTTACCATCCTTAGTAACAACTCTCACACCTGCAGAACTAAACACATCATAATGCAATTCTTCAAGAGCACTTTCAAACATCAAGTTTCTTCTCAAAGCAGGAAACCATTTAACATCCTTAATAACTCTAACCACATTATCAAACATCTTTAAAGCAATAGGTCCAACACCTTTAATTTTAAGCACAGAATGATCACCAAGCATAACAGTGCCACCATCAAAGCATTTAAGATCATGAAACCAAGATTTATGATAGGTAGCATGCATGGTACATCCAGAATCCAAAATCCAGGTATTAGAATCAGCAGTATTCAATAATGCAAGCACTTCATGAGTATAATAAGGATGAGATTCAAACACAGCAGAAACATTAGGCTGCTTTCCAGCAGCCTTTTCATCTCTTTTTCTTTTAAAACAATGTTTTTCAATATGACCAGACTTAGAGCAGTAAGAACACATCAAGTGAGATTTATCAGGCTTATCAGATTTACCATGTTGACTAGACTCAGGCTTACCATTGTCCTAAAGCTTATTCCTGTTTTGGTTTTGGTTGTTATTAGGCTTATTGCCTCTGAACCTACCTTTAGAAACAAGAACTTCATTCTTATTCTCAGTTTTGGTATCAGATTTAGACTCATACTTGTTTCTAAACACTTTTAATGCATCATTTTTCTGAATAATGGACTCCAGGATAACCTTTTTCTCCAATTTATCAGTGCTATATTGAACCACATCTTTAAAAGTGTCAAACTGAGCAGGCAAAGCATTTAATAACAACACACATTGCTGAGTTTCCTCAACTTTATCACCACAGCGCTGTAAATCTTGAATAATAGTAAAAAACTTATCCAGATTCTCAGATAAAGGATAGGACACATCCATTTTAAAAGTAAACAACTTATTGAACATGTTAACTCGAGAAGGGAGAGATTTTACCAAATAGAGGGCTTCCAACCCCTCCCACAGCTTCTGAGCTGTCTCAAGATTAAAGACCTGTCTAGCAACTTCATCTCCTAAGTGCAACATAATCTCACTGTGGGCCTATTCATCAGTTTCCAAGATTTTTTCCTTTGTAGTTCCATCAGGAAACTTATTTTTCACAACAACCCAGCATTTTTCTTTTGTCAAGAGTGCCTTCATTTTAATCTGCCACATAGCAAAATCTGTGTGGCCATTGAAGGGCTTGAGATAGGTGCCTTTGTCACCCATTATAACCAGTACCTCGTAAAAAACAAAGAAACCAAGTTAGTAAATGGATAAAACACTTTCAGATTCAAGAAAAACTTTGAATCTTAACACGAAACCAAGTAGATAACAAAATATTGCAAGACCAGGCAATATAAACACAGATCTACACACCAGAAGCCAGAAATAAAGCACAGAACCCTAGATCTAGCAAACAAGGGTGTGGTACGTCACGTAGGGAGGGGGGGGGGGGTTCGGCACCAGCGATGTCGCCTTTTAGGTCCGTCTGAGGCCCTACGCACGTTCTCTATCCCTAGAACTCAACAATGAGCCAGGAAATCAAGAACGCGACACTCAAGCTCTGATACCACGTTGTAAAACCTAAAGATCGATAAACGAGATAGGCGAATATGCGGAAGCGTATGAAATCGAGCAAGAGAACACAGATCCGATCGAATCAAACAAGTCAAAGAACGAACACAAGCGATTTTACGTGGTTCGGCTATGCCTACATCCACGGGGCCTCAAGAGTTGGCCAAATCCACTATAATGAGTTCGTACAGGGACAAATCAAGTAAAGAGATACAAAACTCCTAGATCTAGACATGCATAAGATCAGAAAGCAAGAGAGAAAGAAAACCCCCCTGTGTGGGAACCAGAGATCGAAGAAGTCTTCGTTCTCAGCCCTAGATCGCCTGTAGAGGAGAGATGCTGCCCAGAGCTTGGAGCGCCGGCCACCAGAGAACCACCAGGGACACCTTCGGCCACCTTCTTTGCTTCCAGGCTCGGAGAATCTTCAGGCAAAGGGAAAGGAACACCAAATCCTAGAAAACCCTAGAAGAGAGCGTCTTTGGAAGATGAAGAGAGAGAGAGAGAGAGAGAGAGAGAGAGAGAGAGAGAGAGAGAGAGAGAGAGAGAGAGAGAGAGAGAGCACGAAACAGTACGACGGCAACTAAGCTCCAACAAGAGCTTATATAGCTAGGTCAACATGGGAGAGCTCTAGCAAAGGCAAAACGCAGCGTTCCACCAAGTAGCGAGCTCAAGCTGGAACGGGCTCAAGCTTCTGGGCTCCTCAACCTCAATCCCGCAATCATGGGCCTATCCTCTGTAATGGGCTAAAGCCCAGTAACGAGAATATAAAGTCTCTCTTACATTATACATATTATACATATAGTATAGCATATATTACATATGTATTATCACACCATACTTTATACCTATACCCGTTAGAGGATCAAGCTCTCATAGCTCAGTTCGACTCAGTCGAGTATAAGATAAAGTATGCATCCATACATAGTATATATGTTTCCTATATGCAATATGTATGATCAACATATACATACATGTTACAAGCATACACACAACAATACAAGCAGGGGCGGAGCTAGAAAAAAAGTCAGAGGGGGGCTCAACTATATTTTCGAGTTTTTTTTTTAAGATATATATAAGATACAATCTTTGTTGTAAAAATATAGTAGAAAACACATTAAATTTATGATTTAAATTGCTATTTTAAGTGTAAAAAGCTAAAAGATGGAAAAAAATCAATAAATGAAGCTATAGGGAATTGAACTCCAGCAAAGGCAAAACGCAGCGTTCCACCAAGTAGCGAGCTCAAGCTGGAACGGGCTCAAGCTTCTGGGCTCCTCAACCCCAATCCGGCAATCATGGGCCTATCCTCTGTAATGGGCTAAAGCCCAGTAACGAGAATATAAAGTCTCTCTTACATTATACATATTATACATATAGTATAGTATATATTACATATGTATTATCACACCATACTTTATACCTATACCCGTTAGAGGATCAAGCTCTCATAGCTCAGTTCGACTCAGTCGAGTATAAGATAAAGTATGCATCCATACATAGTATATATGTTTCCTATATGCAATATGTATGATCAACATATACATACATGTTACAAGCATACACACAACAATACAAGCAGGGGCGGAGCTAGAAACAAATTCAGAGGGGGGCTCAACTATATTTTCGAGTTTTTTTTAAGATATATATAAGATACAATCTTTGTTGTAAAAATATAGTAGAAAACACATTAAATTTATGATTTAAATTGCTATTTTAAGTGTAAAAAGCTAAAAGATGGAAAAAAAATCAATAAATGAAGCTATAGGGAATTGAACTCAAGACCTCATTGCTCAAGTTCCCACCCTCATACCAACTAAGCTAAGCACTCTTATTGATCTTTTACTCTTTTTAATTGTTTTTACCCCTTAAATTATCAAAAATTACAAAAAAAAACGTATTTTTAATTTTTTTTTAGGTTTTCCTCCGGCTCAGGGGGGGCTCGAGTCACTGCATGCCCCCCCTCCCTCCGCCCCTGAATACAAGTAACATAACAAGCATACAAGACATAGGAAATTAACACATATCATTACATCTTGCAACTTAGGATTGGAGCTGAGTCAGCCAGCTCAGGCATAGACTGAAGAGGTCGTTGCTTAACTTTGAACCCCTATTCTAGTTAGGGCCTCGTAGAAAAAATGTATAATATATGTATATATACACACTTAAGACATTATATATATGACTATATATAAAATTAAAAAAACTCATTAGTTAATATTTAGATATATATATAAATAAAACTCATTTGTCACATGAATTGTTAATTTTTTAAATCTTTCATCCAAATACATCACTAATAGTTCGAGATGACAAATTATCTTTCGATTTTTACCAAAAATAAGTATGCCGGACGTTAAGATCTTTATTTGAATTATTATAATATTTCATATCAACAAATTTGATATTGCTATTAATTTGTTAAGTTTATTCTTACTATTGGGAAAAAACCAAATTAAAAACAACACTTCTTGAACTTTATTGATCACGTACTAACAAAGATTTGTTCTTTTTGAACTATATATTTATCACTAACAGAGATTTTTTTATTATACCACTAATAAGGGAAATCCACCGAGCTCAAGTAAATAAAATATGTATAGTGGTAAAAAAATCATAGTTTTGAGTCATATATATAGAATAATATACTATTGTATACTATGGAGGGTTAGTGATAAAAATAAGACTCAAGTTTATTATTAGTGGTGAAATACATATTTTATTTTTAGAAAACTTATCCAAAAAATAATAATTGACTTCATTTTTAACAAAGAGCCCCATATTTTTAATTTTTTTTTTTTTTTGTGGCTATGGCGCTAAAAACCTCAAGGGTCAAGGCTTTATCCTGCATTGGAGGAGACTACAATTTAAACCCTTTTGTTTCCAAACTTTTGCAATTGGTATTGATGTTTGGATCACTCATGATTTCCTTGGACAGATCACAGATGAGAGGAAGGTTCGATTAAGGCCTCCGTCGAGTGCCTATAGATCGAGGCTTCAGATTTTGTGGTTGCAAGTTGCAACGTACACCCGGAGTCTTTGTGCACAAGGTTTCAGAGACTTTCGGGTGATGCTGATCTTGCGAGAGTCGACGAGGTTTTAGTTGTTTAACTTGAGTGTTTGCAAAAGGAGGAGCCATGAATGATGAAAAACGGTGTTAATAACATGACCTTTTTTTTTATCATAAAGCTATTGAGATCGAAGGAGGAAGAATATATTATCGCTTGCTAGATCGGAATGAATGATGTATGTTTGGCAAAATGACAAAAGAAGAAGGAAGAAAGCATTGATCGAGTGTATTCATTTAGTGGTGAAGTGACATGGGGGTCATACGTCCAAGTGCACAATGTGCTAATCAAGCCGAGCACACAAGACCAGTGGGATCCTAAAACCAATTAGTGATAGGGGAGTAGCCCACCTGCTTATATACAAGGCTTGTATTTCTCATATTATCAATGTGAGATGTGCTCATTTCACATCTTCCACACTCTGCCATCGATCTCGGGAAATCTTTATGAAGGTACAGCAAGCTCAGATGAGCTCAGATTGTTGTAGAGAGATCGAATTGAGAGAGTTTGTTTTGGGAGTTTTCTGTTATTCATCAATCGTTCTCTCCATGTACAGGTTACCCCTATATATACAATTCACTTTCTTGCTAACTATGGTTAACCAACTAATCTTCCTTCTAACCAAGGTTGTAACAACCTTTCGTACATAACATTGACACCTAGCCTATACACACAACTATCCTCCATATCCCCCCCTCAAGGTGGACGCGTATGATAGA
Organism: Persicaria maculosa; assembly: GCA_963922045.1. Classification (NCBI taxonomy): domain Eukaryota; kingdom Viridiplantae; phylum Streptophyta; class Magnoliopsida; order Caryophyllales; family Polygonaceae; genus Persicaria; species Persicaria maculosa. The sequence goes on from OY998251.1 coordinate 5,109,381, forward strand.
ATACGAGACCAAGCTTGCAGGCTAACACAAAGTGCTGCTGAGCCCCTAAATGCTTAGTAAACAGATCTACTAATTGCAAATAAGATGGCACAAACACAGTAGAAATCAACCCTTCTTGCACCAAATCTCTAATGAAATGACAATCCATTCTAAGGTGTTTAGTATGCTCATGATAAACCGGGTTAGCAGCCAATTGCAAAGCTGCTTTGTTATCCCCACATAAAGGAATAGGCTGGGAGAAATCAACCAAGAGATCATCCAAAACACCAGCAATCCAAACCACTTCACTGCCAGCATGTGACATGGCTCTGTACTCGCTCTCGGCAGACGACCGAGACACCATTTTCTGCTTTTTTGTCTTCCATGACACTAAATAATCGCCCAAGAAGATGCAGTAACCTGTCAATGATCGACTAGTATCCCTGCAAGATCCCCAATCCGCATCTGAATACCACTAGTACAGAACACACATCTTTTGGGGGTTTTTTTACAAAGCATACGGGAGTTTTCAACCTCCCTTTATTCGCATCGCTGAGAAATGTATCTCGGGAGTTTTATAAAAAACCCTGAGAAACAATTCTCGGTCAGGGGTTTTCCTAAAAACTCCCGAGAGATAGGCGTATCAAATATGGTATTTTACCTTTAACTCTCTCAGGAGTGTTTTTAAAAAACCCCCGAGAAATATTGTAATTTTTTAATAAAAAAACAGCTTCCTGCCCGATTCATTGAATCGGTATGAAGCCAGGAGACTTCACCAAATACCAAAATAACAACATCATCACCCTATATTGCAATTCGGCAAAATGATGACAAATAAAAAGCAGTTCATCTTTCCTGTCATCCAAATATCATGATGCAGTACAGTACAATTTTATTTCAGAAAAACAAACAGACTAGTTAATATTCCTCTATCGATATTGAAGTTAAACAATATATATAATTCCATGAATGGCTAGAGTTTGGGGGAAATAAAGCACTAAGATGATTTACAAGTTTGTGATGATCTGCTCGACCCGAACCGAACACGATGACTTGATCAGAAAGATACGGTTCTTGTTGGAGGGACTCGTTGATATTCATTATTCATCAGGCCAACATTTTGTTCTCTAAATGATATTACACCCTACAAAATTTAAGCCATAAAATGTACCATAACTTCATATAATATATGTAAATGCACAAAAAAGGTAAAGAATTCGAAAGTATGAAAAATTCCAAAGTAGAGTTGCTTCATATTTCTTTTATTTTTTGTCCTATTCAAGGAGAAAGAATTAAAAATATCCACATATATAATAGCACTGCTACTAATGGAACATAAGAGAAAGCATGAGAAGAAAGGAATAGAGTAAAAATAAAAGCATAGAGTATGCTCCCTCAAGATTCACCCAAACATAATCCAAAGACAACAAAGGGCACATTAACTCAAGATCAATCAACAAAGTAAAAATAAAAGCATAGAGTATGCTCTAATAGAGATTTGGGTGCAAAATGTCTCATAAATTGAAATCTAAGAATCATCCAGTTACGCATGTTTCATTTGCTAATTTTATTACCACCCTGTGCCTGGGAATAAAAAATGACTTTCCTCCATTTTGAACATGGGACTACTGATCTTGTTAGTAAATTCCTTTTCCATTATTCTTTTCCTTGATTGTCACTTACTAAACAAGCCCTAAATGCAAGAGAATAACAAATGAAAGAGAACTTAAAATAAATACAACATTATTACCTTAAACTGCGAAACTGGAATGTAACTGAGAAGAAAACCATAATTTTGAGATACATCAGACCAGCCAACATCATCTCGAATCATCAACAGACGAGCAATGCATATCAACCCTGAGGCTCGAGCAGAAGGCGACATGTCCTTGGAACGCAAGACCCTCTCCACCAATTCCAACAAAGATTGTTTTTTCTTCTTCAGAACACCCCTAGGAACTCTAGGAATGACCATAGAAAGTATAGTAACTAGAGAATCAACAGCATGATCATGAGTATATGGAGAGATGGATGGCTCGAAAGAGAGACAATCGAGGGAGGAAACTGTGGAGCAGAAATAAGCCACAGGAGACAGGGAGAGGTTGTATCCCTAAGCTCTTGTGCCATGGCACCAAGTACAACACATAGGTGCTGGTGATCAGGATCCTCAGAATTTCCCAACTTTGAGATAATGAATGCACCAAAATCAGCGCCCTCCTCCACAATTGGGTCAAATTCTTCCATTTCAAACAAAGATATGAAATAAAAATAATATTAGAAAAAATTAAGAAGATACAAGGAAAAAGAGAGTAGGACCTTATTAGAGTGCCCAACTTCTTGATGAAAACGAAAAATAATCAAGAATCCACCTCAAAGTAGCTTGACTGACTTTCCCAATGTGACTTTCAAGGAAGATGAAATGGGCAAAACATTGCAATTACTTGCTCCACATGTTGAATGGAGTCGTCGGTAGTTTGAACCCAGACATAAGATATCATCATTTGTAGATGCATTAGAGTGAATTCTTTAAAAGAGAACAATAAATATCATAAATCAAAGAATTCAAAAGTAAATGGATTTAACATATAAATAAAAAAATGTAAGGAATATGAAAACAACCTCTTGAATGCTTGCTACAATTCCAGCACATCAGCTTAATAGCATTTGAAGATATTCAATGAGTTCATAGAGAGAGATAAAGTCCAGAGAAGGCTGTAAATCGAGATTCCTTAGAGAAGTTCCTGCAAACAAATTGCGAGATTCAGTGAGTGTAGATATCATCCAAATGTGTACAGTTTCAAGAAGAGCGCCCAACCTCAGCCCATATGATGCATTTCTTCAACATTGATCAATCACATATCACCATCATAAATTAAGCACAGAGAGAAAGAGATACCAGAGTACAATTGGTCGATTTCAGCAAGAAAAAAACGATCCGAGGAACCTAGAAAGAGAGGCCAAATGGTCTGCAACTAAATTGGGGGATTCGATTCGATTAGACTCTATTTCATCCAACCGGAGTATAATTTCATCCTAATACAATTACATAAGAGAACACAAACCTGAGAGCGAAAGGAGCGAAGCAGCCAAGTCACTTCACCGGCGTCTCCGTCAACCCTCCCCAGCAGCGAAATTTCTGTCCACTTCGGGTCACCTTGTTTCATGGAATAGGGTGAGAGGAGTGACACTTTACAGAAGAGAACGACAAACCTGAGATGAGCGAAGCAGTGTCTCCATCGGCCCTCTTTAGCAGCGAATTCTCTGTAGTCTGTAGATTTTGGGTGACCTATTCGACCAGCGCCAAAATTGATCGAAAAGGGATAGAGGAGCGAAGAACTAATGAAAATTTCTGCGACCCTCTGAGAGTCTGGACGTTCTTCAATTCGAGCGAGGGATCAAGATCGATTTCTAGGGTTTGCTTCGGGAAGTTTTTCTTCTTCTTTTTTTAGCAATCGGGAAGTTTCTCTAAAGATATATTTTTCTGGGCTTTTTACTAAAATCTCCTTAAAGAAATGGATTCTTATCGGGGTTAAACCAAAAACCCTGTAAGGGTATATCCAGGTTTAGCCGAGTTTTATTTTTTTTATACAAAACATATATCTATCGGGAGTTTTTATGAAAACCCCCTTGCGAGATTTATCTCTCAGGAGTTTTTTAAAACCCCCGAGAAATTTGTGTCGTAAGAACACCATTCTGTACTAGTGGTACGCTCGAATGTTTAGACTGCTATTACTTGGATAAAATAGGGAACAATTAATTGTCCCTTTAAGATATCTCAGTAAGAACAAAGCTGTACGAAGATGTGGTGCCCTGGGAGATGCCATGAAATGTGTAAGTTGTTGCACAATATAGGCAATATCGGGGCATGTCAAAGTCAGATAAAGAAGTCTTCCAACCAGTCGTCGATAACACTCAGGATCTGCCAATAACTCTCTCTCATGAACACTTAAATGCAAATTGCGTTGCATAGGAAACTTGGCTGGCTTACAGTTAAGCATTGCTGCATTAGATAACATATCAATGACATATTTCCGCTGATTGAGCAAAATGCCAGTCGAGGAACGAGAAATTTCCATGCCCAGAAAATATCGAGCAAACCCCAAGTCCTTGATTGTGAATGCTTGATGAAGAAATTGTTTCAGACGCCCAATTACACCTTCACCATTCCCAGTAACGAGCATGTCATCGACATAGACAAAGGCAACAGTAATGCTAGACCCAGAAGCACACACAAACAAGAAGTAATCATGGCGAGACTGTGTAAAACCAAACTGAACAAGATGCTTTGTCAACTCAACATTCCATTGCCGGCTGGCCTGTTTAAGGCCATAAATGGAACGATTTAGCTTGCATACCTCCCCAGCTTTAGCCTTTTCATAACCTGGTGGTGGTAACATATACACCTCCTCATCGAGATAACTATGGAGGAAAGCGTTATTTACTTCAAGTTGATGTAGATTCCACTTCTTAACCGAGGCAATAGCCAGTAGAATCCGGACTACTGCGAGCTTAGCAACCGGAGAAAACATCTCCTTATAATCTCTATCCTTTACTTGGTTAAACCCTTTTGCCACCAAGAAAGCTTTATACCTCTCAACCTCCCCATTAGCCCTGAATTTAACCTTAAACACCCACTTGCAGCCGATTGCTTGCTTCCCCAAAGAGAATTTAACAATAGACCAAGTATTGTTGCTTTCATGAGCATGAATTTCCTTATTCATAGCATCCCTCCATTCCTCAATTTTGTTTGCTTGAGCAAATGAGGAAGGCTCTGTGATGTTCAAAACATTGAACAACGAATGCACATAATCCTGTGAATAGTCAAGTAAATCTGCTGGGCGAATGACGGAAAACACAGGTGAACTGGACTCCCCACTTTCATGATCCTGACCTCTAGAAGGCAGTTTTGCACAAAGGAAGTTCTGCAGTTTCGTAGGTCTTACAATCCTTCTACTGGGACATTGTGCAACCACCGCGTCAAGAGAAGGACTAGGAGATGACATCTCACTTGACCGTGTACCAGAATCTGAATCAGGCACTGTGCCTAGAGCAGGAGAGGAGCCAGGAGAAGCATGAACACCAATTTGATCAACCTGGCCTGGCCTGTCAGGAGATTGATCAAGCTGTCCTTCTTGCTGTGAAGGAATAGAAGGACTAGAATGTGAGCCTGGAAGAGAACCATGTACAATTTGACAACCAACATGATCATCTCCAAACATAACTCTAGGAAGACTCAACTGTGAACGATCAGAGGCAAGATCAGTCTCATCAGTGTGGCCTTTGAAAGGAAAATATTCTCTCTAAACACCACATCCCTACTTACAAATACTTTATGAGTCTCCAAATCATAAAGCTTGTAAGCCTTTTGCCCTGATGGATAACCTAACAAAACACACCTTCTCCCTGCAACTTCCATCTTTGATCTATGAATGCTGGGAATGTGAGCAAAACAAAGACATCCCACAACTCTTAAGGAAGAATAATCTGGTGGCTTATGGAATAACACCTCATGAGGAGTTTTCCAATTCAAAATGGAAGAAGGAATCAGATTGATGATATTAATAGCACTAAGGACACATTCCCCCCAGAAACTCAAAGGGAAGCCTGCACTGATTCTAATAGCCCTAGCAGTCTCAACAATGTGCCTATGTTTTCGTTCAACCCTTCCATTTTGCTCATGAACATAGGGCACCGATCTTTGTTGAGTAATACCTTTAGAAGCCATAAAAGACTGAAGATGCTCATTGACAAACTCTGATCCATTGTCTGTCCTTAAGCATTTGACACTGGTGTCAAATTGATTCTCAACATGAGCAATAAACCTGGTAATCACAGCTCCTACTTGACCTTTATCACGCAGCAAAAAGGTCCAAGTAGCTCATGAATGGTCATCCACCACGGTCAGAAATTACCTTGCCCCACATAAAGAATGGACCTTATACGGTACCCACACATCCAAGTGTAACAAATCAAAACATTTAGCAGCAAGAGATTTACTTCTAGCAAAGGAAAGCTTGTGCATCTTAGCCAAATGAAAAACATCACAGTCAAGCATACCAATGTCATGGCCTTTGGCCCAATCAAACATACGCATTTTGGACACAGATGCATGGTCTAAATGACCATGATTCAAAACAAATGAGTTGGATGTACTAGACAAAGCTGCAAAACCACTCATAGATTTATTAAACACATCATTATTGACTCGTCTGATGCTAGAATTTTGTCCAAGAATGCAATTAAACTTTGAGAATTTGTAAATCCCTCCATCTCTGATCCCAACAGCAAACACTTCATCAGTTGAAAGGGCCTGCATCCAACATTTCCGTTTGGAAAACACAAACAGACAATCTTCATCATCCAACATCTTGGAAACAGATAACAGATTGTACTTGAAGTTAGGCATGAACAACACATCCTTGAGAAGAAATCTCTTGCTCAATTTAATGCTGCCTGAATACCTTACTGGCTGTGTGATCCCATCAGGAAACCCAATCACAATAGGCCCAGTAAGAAGATGCAAATCCGCAAACATCTCCCTGCTGCAGGCTATGTGATTTGAAGCTCCAGAATCAACAATCCAGGTTATAGGTAATTGCTGTGTTTGAGAATATGAAACCATACCTGCAAAGTTCATGTAGCTGTCACCATGACCACCTGTAGATGAAGGATCCGCAGGTGCCTTTCCTTTAAAAGCTCGTATAACCTCAGCAACAACCGCATTCAACAGCTTCTGATCTGGACCTGATGTAGCTCCTTTGTTCATGTTCAATGGTGTGTCTTCTTCCATCAAATCCTGGACATGTGCTACGATCTTGTCGTCTTGAGGCTTCTTAGAACCTGTGTACCACTCTGGAAATCCCACTAACTTGAAACAAGTATCCTTCACATGCCCACGCTCCTTGCAATAGTTGCAAACGAGTTCCATCTTTGCCTTTTTGTATTCCTTTTTCATGTCCTTCTTAGACTTCCAAGCGCCAGAACCAGAACCAAATCCTCCAGATCCTCCAACTCCGGATGTAGATCTAGAACCTGAAGCACCTTGAGTACCTTTACCAAAGGATTTGGAACCTCCAGATCCTCCAGTTCCACTGGAAGGAAACGATCTAGTAGCCAGGACTTTATGAACCTGTGTAAGTCCTCCTGTGATGCCTTTCTGCCGTTCAATCTGTGTCACCATGTGGAATGCACGGTTTACGAATGGGAGAGGATCCATGGCTAGAATATTGCTTCGAATGCCTTCATATGAATTAGACAATCCCATAAGGAATTGCATTAGCTTGGTGACTGCCTCCCTATCCAGTAGCTGCTTCAAAATCGCACACGAACAAGCTTTCAAGCCTCCACACCTACAGATCGGCATAGGTTCCAATTCAAGGAGCTCATCCCAGGCCTTCTTCCTCTTACTGTAATATTCAGCAACACTCGAATTTCCTTGTTTGATCTCACTTATCTCTTTCTTTAGCTGATAGATCAAAGGAGCATTAGATTCAGCAAACCTCTCCTGTATCTCATCCCAGAGCTCCTTCGCTGAGTGCACAAACATAAAATTCTCAGCCAGATCTGGCTTTATCGAGTTGATTATCCAGCTAGTAACCATATAATCACACCTTAGCCACCGATCATAGTCCTCATCGATCTCACATGGCCGTTCATACCTTCCATTGATGAAACCGAGTTTCATCTTTGCACCTAATGCCATACGTACTACACGGCACCAGCTGTGAAAATTTCGGCCATTGAGATGAGCCGAGACCAACACCATCCCTGGATGGTCAGAGTTGGACAAGTAGAGCGGATCGGCTTGATTCGCTCCCAAATTCCTGTTTCCATGTCCAGTCGACGAGCTTCCTGGAACTCGATCGTCATTGCTAGCATCCGGAATTCCATCGCCATTGTCAACAGGAACGCTATCTCCTTCGTCAATTGCCATGACTCCAACAGAACTGAAAATCAAACTGCAATAATGACGACGATCGAACGAAGCCTAGCAGGCTCTGATACCATATGAAGGTACAACAAGCTCAGATGAGCTCAGATTGTTGTAGAGAGATCGAATTGAGAGAGTTTGTTTTGGGAATTGTCTGTTATTCATCAATCGTTCTCTCCATGTACAGATTACCCCTATATATACAATTCACTTTCTTGCTAACTATGGTTAACCAACTAATCTCCCTTCTAACCAAGGTTGTAACAACCTTTCGTACATAACATTGACACCTAACCTATACACACATCTATCCTCCATAATCATTTATATTTTCCGCTTGATAAATGTGTTATTTCCATTGATGAATTTGTTTTAAAGTTTTATAAACTATTGTAAACTTTATTTGGGATAAGTTGGATTTGGAGTTAAAAAGTACGTTGAACACATTTATTTATTTTATTCCGAATTAAGGATTTATTTTTTGTGATGCTAAAAACAAAATCAAGGTAGACACCTTAAATATGGCTAGACGAGAGCTATAATGAGAAATTACATTAATCTTAATTGTTATGCATATAAACAATATTTTAGCTAATTTGCTTTCATATTGATAAATTGTACTATGAATAATTTTAAATAATTAGCTGTTATTTTCAAACAAAATTTTTTATTTTTTGAATTAATTCTTTATTTAATTTTATAATTAAAATATGTTATATTATTTTGATTTTAGTTCAAAAAATCACATCACAGCACATAACTATACTAGTGACTACTCGATCCATTCGATCCAAATTAAATGTCGTTTGTCTTTTTTTGCATACTTTTGGAGGAGATAATTAAAAGCACTATAATTTTTTTTAATATAATTTCATACTTGGTATCCATAAGTATAAACTTATCAAAACAAATTCATTAAAACGTAATATTTTATATATATAGTTTTTACCTCTTTAAAATGCGTGCAGAAAAGTCAAATGACTTTTATTTTGAAACAGAGGGAGTAATAATTAACGTTTGCGATTATCTTTTCTACCTAACCGAGAGTTTCTCTCTCTTAAAAGAAAGAAACTCTCTTTGTCTATCCCGTCCCTAAGGGACGATTGAATCATTCGCCCTTGTCGATCCAGATTTTGGCTAAATCAAATCCTAATACTCGTTTTTTGTGTGGATCCTTCTTCCTCTAAAATAATGTAAAATTTAAATGAAATATATCTTACAAATTGTATAAAGTAAACACTTAGTATATTTCATAAAATTTATAATTACTATTATAATTTAATTTATTGAGACACTTTACCAAATATTTTATTTAAAATTTGTGTATTTACTTTTTTTTTTGAAGCAAGATAAAATTTCGGTTCTCCAGACAAGCTAGAGAAACCGAGAGACCGGACAAGCCGGTAGATGGACTAACCATCATGTACAACCGAAAATAACATACTGAAGCAAATGACATAAAGAAAGAACATGAAGCAAATGAAAAAATTAAATAAATTGCAGAAATAAACGTACAAGTCATCCTACGCTAAAACAACAAGCTAGCATAACAAACAAACCGATCGGCCAAAAGGAAGATGCACACAGGGATCTCTGGGGAGCGTAGTGGACATCTCAGAGATTATGGACTCCAACAGAGCCTTCAGATATCAATCGCAGTTCCACGACGTCGATTAATATAGCAAATCGATCCGCAAGCCCAAATCCACAAACCCAAATCCTAACCAAACCATTGTTCATTCAAACCTCCCAAAACCCATCTTAACCCTCGAGGACGATAACAAGATCGTAATAGGTTGCACAAAGGCAAGCGAAATTAGAGACAGATAAGATGAGCTTGAGAATAAAAATAAACAACAATCAAAAGGAAAAAGAAAAAGGCGAGTAAGGATTGATTTTTTTTGTTATTATTATTATTTTCCTTTTTTCCAAGTAAAGAAAGAAGCGTTTGATAAACGCTATCACCCAAGGTGATAGCTGGCAACCTTGGTTGCAGCACCCGCAGATAGGAGGGCGGAGGGAGGGCAGAGCCGAAGATGACCCTTCGGTGGCCGAAAACAAGGGCGGAATAGAAATGGGGTGCCGGAGAACTAGCTAGGTGAGGGGAGGAGGCAGACGACAGTTGGTGATGGAGGCCAAGGAGGTTGGCGTCGGAGGCAGGGCCCGGTGGGGGCTGGAGAAGGAAGGCGATGGTGTTGTAAGGTAGGGTTCTCTTCCATATTCTTTGGGGTTGTAAACCAAGGGCGGTGCCGAACTGGACCGCCGGAGAGCCAACAACAAGTGGAGGAGGTCGCGGTTGGCGACGGAGATCAAGGATAATAGCTTCGAGGCAGGCCCGACCCGGAGGCGGGAGAGTGATGTGATCATATTACCATATGAGCTTGGGCCACACGAAGTTTCAATTGAGAAAATAGCTTGGCGATACGTCGGTATTTTGGATCCACCGGACTCTATAAAATTCCGATTGAAGCCTATGAGCACTTGTTGGAAAGATATTTTAAGTGGCTACAACTTCTATGCAGAAAACCTTTGCCAAATCAGCATTGAAGATGACCGAAAATGTTGTTCTTTACAATATTATGAAATATGGCAGCTTGTTGGAAATGTGTTTATTGAAGACATAATGCATTCAATGAGACCGAATAAATTGGTGCAATCAAGATGCATATTTTAATATGTATTGATGGTCTTGAAGGTTGTCGACTCTTCTCCTTTCCGTCTCTTGGTTTCCCACCTCCTTTTCCATCATTCCGAGGGACCTTTTATATTATCCGCTCAATAAGTGTTTTAGCTAGCCTTTCGCCTTCCATTTAGTATTGTTTTTCCTATATAAAGAGCTTGTATGCTCACTTAGAAATCAGATTTGAGATTAATGAAAAGTGTCTTTCCTTTGAATCGAGATGATTCTAAATTGTTGTTAGTGAGATGCCTTCAACGTCCTCTGAGGTGAGATGCCAAAGAGAAACCCTTTGTTGAATCATTATCGGTGAGATGCTTGTGATAGATTCCCAAACAAAGACTCAATCATTCGAAAGTGAGATTCCGACATTTGAGAGAGTGAGTTTTGTAGATCTTGTGGTGAGATGCTCCAAGATCTAGCAATCCATATCCTCGTCTTTTATTTCCAATAAATCCCCAAAAAACACTCCACAAAAAAAGTGTTTGAAAGTTCGAGGCTTGGTCGATCGATCCCTCGGGTTACATCAGAGAGGGTAGGTGATGGTGGGCCAAATTGGTGGTGCCGTGGCGGTGTTGTGGGAAGCCGGTGGGAAAGGGTGTTGTGGCACAAGGGTGGGCGGCGACAAAAACGCTCTTTTTGAAGGCGTTTAGGGTTTGCCAAAAAAAATTAATAAAAAAATGGGCAAATTGCATAAAATAGCACGAACTTTAGGGGTGGTTGCACTCAGTGGCACAAACTTAAAAAATTACAAAAATAATCACCAACTTTAATGTTTAGTTGCGGTCAGTGGCACATACCCCATATCTCGCTAATGTGGACTAGTGGTGGTGCTTACATGAAAATTTTTTTAATTAAAAAGGCATATAGCAAGATAAAAATTAGTGGGAATGCTTACATGGATTTTTTAAAAAAAAATTAAAAGACATAAAAGATGTGCCCAAATTATGAAACTAGTTAGGTTCCATTTTTATTTATTATTTCATGTAATTCCAAATCAAAGATAATTGTGACAAATATAACATTTGCAAATTTTAATTTTCAAATGTTATATTTGTCACAATTATCTTTGATTTGGAATTACATGAAATAATAAATAAAATTGGAACCTAGCTAGTTTCATAAATTGGACACATCTTTTATGTCTTTTAATTTAAAAATAACATGTAGGATTCTCACTAATCCATATATATCTCGCTATATGTCTTTTTAATTAAAAAAAATTCCATGCAAGCACCCCCTCTAGTCCAAATTAGCGAGATAGTGGGTACGTGCCACCGACTGCAACTAAGCCACAAAATTGGTGATTATTTTTGTATTTTTTTAAGTTCGTGCCACTGAGTGCAACTATGCCTAAAGTTCGTGCTATTTTATACAATTTGCCCTAAAAAATTAATAAAAAAAAAACCAATCAATGTATTTATTTACTTTAAATACATTGATTAATGTATACGGGGTAATTAAAAAAAAAAAGTAAAAAAACCCTAAAAATTAAGGGAGAATGAAATAGAGGGTCACGATCAAGCTATCTCAATCAGGGCCCACGAGGCACAGTGGTCACTCGCTGGAGGGGGGAGGAGTGGGGTCCACGCGTAGCCAGTTGCTCACGGGCGCCCATACACACACTGATAGCTGCTGACCTCAACTCAGTTTACCCTCTTTGCACAATCATGAGTTCATCATTTTCACCCCCCCTTCAACCTTCAAGGGAAAAGCTTCATCTTCATGTACTACCTACTGAATTTAACCTACAGTAGCAAATATATACACCAGAAATTTACTCCGTATTTTGTTTTAAGTTTTAACTCCGATCCATCCGTATAACCATACAGGAGTAAGAATATTTTATTAGTATTTGTTTCAGGCCATCAACTTGTAAAATGCATACCAGTCTGTGTCTGGCTATCATACAGTATCAATTTGTATTATTGTATATGTGTTGTGTTTTGATTGCCAAGCATATATATATATATATATATATATATATATATATATATATATATATATATATATATATATATATATATATATATATATATATATATATATATATATAGCAACAGGAGTAATACGATTAATTGAAAAATATAATTTCGAGCCTATTTTCAGAAGGTTTAGATTCATGTTGATTTAGACAATATAATACTATTAGATTGACTCATTTAGCTGAATTTTAAATATTTTTTTTAGGATTTAATTAATCATTTTGTTCTTCTAAATAAAGGGTATTTAACTGATTTTACACATCTTGTTTGAGAGAATGTCAATGAGACTAAAAGTGTCCCACATCGAAAGTTAAACATAACAAGTTCTAGTATATGAGTCGATGGGTTAATCCTTCTATTCTTAATTAATGGTTTTAAAATGAAATCTCACTCGATTGAAGTCCGACTTAGATAGCTAGTAGTGTCTAGCTAGACTTCCACCCCATCCAAAAAAAGTGGGTATGGTAAAAACATATCCTCAACTTTCAAATGTAATAAAAATATCTTGAACTTTGAGGGCCGGTAGTGGTAATATATTACCACGGGTTTTCTTACGGGTAAAAAATGTTGACAAGGCAGCCTATGTGGATTTTTTACAAGGATTTTCTTGAACGGTTTCCTTAGGAAAAAAATAAAGAGTTGGATCGGATTCATACCCAACGTTTTTTCCTCCCTCCTATCTTTTTCCGTGGATTGTGGTCACCTCTTGAACTGTCATCCAGGTAGCTCATAGTTTCCCTTCAATGACAGTCTTCCTCCCCCGTGGTTGCCTATCTTGAGCTGTCGCTCTCACATGTTCTTCCGCTTTGATTCGTTCACGGACTTGCCTGAGTAAGTTTTGTTTTTTTCCCCTCCTCGTTGTTGCTGCTGGTGTTGTCGATTTGGTGTTATGAATTGTCGTGTTGTGTTAATTTGAGACACTTTTGACCAGATTAATTGCTTGGTTGAATCAATTTTGTTTTTCGGGTATAATTTTGTTGTCGGTTTATTTTTTTCCTAAGAAAACCGTTCAAGAAAACCCAATTTTAGTGCTAATTTGTAAAAAGGTTTCCACATAAGCTACCTTGTCAGGAAAAAAATCCACATGGGCTGCCTTGTCATCATTATTGGCTCATGAGAAAACTCGTGGTTATATATTACCACTACCCTCAAAGGTCATGATAGTCGTATTACATTTGAAAGTTGATGATATATTTTTACCATACCCTTAAAGTGGGGGTATTTTAATTAGTTTTCCCTAAAAATTAACCCCACCTTTGGTGATTTTTTTTATGATATATATTGAGTTGTTTTAATGAGAATAATACAATTTGACCAATTTCATATCACTCTTTTGACTTAATTTATGGTCAGAAAAATGAGTCGAGATACTATAAAGAGAAAATACACGCTAACACCCGACTTCATGCATCATGAAAAGCAAATCCACAGTGATATATCATTTTTAGAGCTTAGGGAATGTGTATAACAAGAGCAACAAACAACATAAACAATAACAATGTACGTACAAACTAAATAGAACAAAAAATTAAACAACCGTCCATAAGCAAATTGCAAAATTCAAACTTCATCCAAACAAGCTTTGTACTGATAATTTAAACACCATAATCAACATGAGAAAAACTCCTTCATCAATATACGATTCTTTAAGCCACTCCTCTTATACTGACAATGTACCAACTGTTGACACAAGGTCTTATAGCATGATATACTTATAGTCCTTTTCCTTCTTCATCTCTTTGTCTTTCCTATCCCATCTTTAACAACTTTATGTTTCCTTTCTCTCCTTCGGGGGTTGAATAGAGTATGCACGATTTTTGCAAATCAAAAACCTTTTCACAGTTTTTTCAAAACAGTTTGTCAAGGTTTTGATATGGCTATCAAAACTTGGCAAAGTGAAAACCGAGCTAGAGAAATAAAGTATACAAGGTAAATGCGGAATAAGTAAATGAACAAGAGAATTGTTAACGAGGTTCGGCACGAACTTAGCGTACGTCTCCGTCTAGGGTTATCCAACCCGTATGATTCAAATGCTTCTTATTTCACTTTCCTTAGAGCCCTAGAATATCCTAGAAGAACTTCCCTTTCTTCTATACAAAGCCTCATTGCTGCTATTCTAGCAACCCAACCTTATAAGAAGTCGCCGGGTCGACGGGTTCGACCCGCCGGGTCAAGGGTCGGGGTTGGTCGACCCGAATCCTAACCTGAAAATTCACGAGTTGACGGGTTCAGGTCAACCCATTAACCCGCCGGGCCGACTCATTGGCCCAATGAGTTACCATATTAAAAAAATTTATTTTTGTATAACATTTTTTACTAATAAATTAAAAAAAATGATATGCAAAGACTGTTTCTACGATCATTTTCTATATCCATTTCATTTCAACATGAAGTTGAAAAAAACATGAGAAATTTTATATCTCTCATCCACTACAATATAGATGTAAGAATGTAGGATATAGACTTCTCAAACTTTACTTCATTTCAATATAGGAAATAAAGCTTAAAGTGAAGTGGGAGTTAAGGGAAGATGGGGCACACACACATATATCTCAATCCCTTCTCATTCTAACTCTCAATTTTCAATGTGGGACAAATGTGGAGAAGGCTCTTGTCCCATATCGGAAATGAGAGAATAGAGGAAGCCTTCCAAAACTGTAAAAAGGGAAGGGTGAGAGTGCCTTTGACCCACCTTGCAAATTGCAAATTAGTTTATGCTTATCGGGTCGACCCGCCGGGTCACGGGTTCACGTTCCCTCGACCCTAACCCTGACCCCCAACTTGCTCCAACCCTTTGACCCTTTGACTCGAACCTGGCGGGTCACCGACCCGACAGATCATTGACTCGTGGCCACCTCTACCCTCACCACACATCGGAGTGCATTTTGTTTTAGTATGGAATACTCTTAGTGTGAGACGTATAAGTGAATTGTATGATATGCTCAAGTGGAACAACTGGCGAGGTAAACCCTTGGTGAATATATCAGCGTACTGATAGGAGGACGGGAGATGTAGAACACGGACATGTCCAATAGAAACCTTGTCGCGGACGAAGTGGAGATCGAGCTCAATGTGCTTCGTGCGCTGATGCTGGACTGGGTTGCTATCAAGATAGACGGCGGAGACGTTGTAGGTGTAGACCAGGGTGGCCTTCTGAAGAGGGCATCGGAGCTCAAGAAGGAGATTGCGGAGCCAAGAGCACTCAGAGACAATGTTGGCAACACTTTTGTACTCTGCCTCGGCGCTAGAGCGAGACACCACAGACTGTCGCTTCGCAGACCACGACACAAGGGTGTCGTTGAGGAAGACACAGTATCCAGACGTGGAGCGACGTGTGTCAGGACAACCACCCCATTCCGCATCAGTGTAAGCAACGAGGTCATGCCTAGGGAAGGAGTGATTGTGGTGCCCAACTTGAGGGTGCCACTGATGTACCGGATGATCCGCTTCAAGGCCTGAAAGTGGGGTTCCCTGGGCGCATGCATGAACAGACAGATCTGCTGAACGGCGTAACTGATATCTGGCCTGGTGAATGTAAGATACTGCAATGCACCGGCGAGGCTCCTGTACAACGTCGGATCATCAAACAGAGGACCAGAATGAGCACTGAGCTTGTTGGATGTATCCACAGGGGTGACTACTGGCTTGCAGTTACTCCTCTTGGCCCGAGCAACAATCTCAGCAGCATAATTACTCTGAGAGAGAAACAACCCTGACGCATGACGCCGAACAGCGACTCCCAATAAGTAAGACAACGGACCCAGATCTGACATGGTGAACTCGGCACTCAACTACGAAATAATAGATGTCCGAAGAGCATCAGAAGACGCGGTGAGGATGATGTCGTCGACATATAGCAACAGAAAGGCCATGTCTGAGCCTCTGCGATAGATAAACAGAGACGTATCTGAGCGGCTGCCAATGAAGCCCAAGCGTAGCTGATGAGAAGAAAAGCGCTGGAACCAAGCTCTCGGAGCCTGTTTTATACCATACAGGGAGCGCTTCATGAGACACACGTGCTTGGGACGATCAGCATCAACAAACCCCGGCGGCTGAAATATGTAAACTGTCTCATTCAGATGGCCATGCAGAAAGGCGTTCTTGACATCCAGCTGATGAATAGCCCAATGTCATGACAAATCTAAGCTCAACACCACTCGGATAGTGGCAGGCTTGACCACGGGGCTGAACGTCTCATCACAATCAATACCTGCCTGTTGAGATCGACCGTTGACCACAAGACGGGCTTTGTAGCGCTCCAACGTCCCATCAGAGCGGAACTTGTGGCGGAAGAGCCACATGAAGCGAATGACGTTCGCCTTAGGAGAGTGAGGAACCAGAACCCAAGTACCATTCCTTGTAAGGGCTCTGTATTCGTCGAGCATAGCCGCCTGCCAATTCGGGTCGAGGAGGGCTATTTTGTGGGAGGTGGGATGGGGGAAAGGGAGGTCAGGTTGGAGGCAGGAGGGGAGGGGGATTCGGTGAGGACGGTAGGAGAGGATTCGGCGGGGGGCTGCGGCCGCGGCATGGTGCCCGCGGCTTGTTGATGTGCGGAGGCTGCAGCATGATGTTGCGGTCGCGGCCAATGTCGTGGGTGGGGATTGTTCGAGTGAGATTGATGGGCGGCGGTCGCAGCAGCATGTTGCGTCCGCGGGATCGGGGCTGGCGGGGGGTCAAACGGAGAGGATGTAGGGGAAGGGGCGGCGGGGTGATGTGTGGTGTTCATGGAGACGATATGACGAGGTCGGAAGACACCAGAGAGGCTACGGGTGTGTGGTCTGGTGGTGGGAGGTGGTGGTGGTGGTGTAGGGGGAGAGGCAGAAGCACCGGGAGAGCTCTGGGAAGAAGAAAGTGAGGGAATGAAGACTTTGACTCAGACAAAGACACATGAGGTGTAGAATAGGGGAGGGGAGGAGAAGCAAAGGGGAAGCGAGACTCATCAAAGGTGACATGACGGGACAGAATGAGCCTATGGGTCTTGACATCGAGGCAAAGGTAACCGCGATGATCAGACGGATAGCCAAGGAAGACACAAGAAGTGGGGCGCGGGTGAAGCTTGTGAGGGGCGATGGAGGACTGATTTGGGAAGCACAAGCACCCAAAGTTGAAGGTGATCATACCTAGGCAAGGTGCAATAAAGTGCCTGAGTTGGTGAGCGATGGTGGAGGGTAGTAGATGGGAGAATGTTGAGGAGATAGCATGTGGTGGATAAGGCGTGAGGCCAATAGGGAAGGGGAATAGATGCGTGAAAGAGGAGAGAGCGCATCATGTTGGTAATAGTTCTGATGATTCGTTCAGCCTTGCCATTTGGGAAGTATAGGGGCAAGACAAGTGATAGGAGATCCCATTTGTGTTCAAGAAAGTGTGAAAGTCTTTGTTATCAAATTCGCAGCCATTGTCACATTGGAAACACTTGATAGAGGTGTGAAATTGTGTTTTGATGTAAGCATGGAATTTGGCAAAGATAGGAAACACTTGAGACTTAAAATGCAACGGGAAAACCCATAAGAAATGACTATAATCATCCAGAAACAAAAGGTGATACTTGTGACCCTCCTTGCTAGGCACAGGAGATGTCCAAATATCACTATGAATTATATCAAAAGGTGCAAAAGTAGTGTTTAAAGACCGCTGAAAAGGTAGTCTGGCATGCTAGCCTAACTGACAGGAAGAACATAAACTAGAGCGAGGCTCTTTATTACATTTGACAAGACTCTTAGACCGAATCAAATCTAAAACTGCAGAACTGGGATGACCAAGGCGTGCATGCCACAGACTGGATGACGATGCCGAAAGGGCGACGGGACTCGACGGGCTGGATGGTGAGGGCGACGACACAGGATAGAGCTCCCCGGTGCTATTACATCTCAGGCGAGTAACCCCCGTAGTAAGATCCTTCACAGAGAAACCAAACGGATCAAACACAAGAGAAACATTATTGTCAGTTGTGAACCGACGGATAAAGATAAGGTTTTTGACAAGTTTGGGGGCAATGAGGACATTGTTGAGGTGTAAAGGGTTGGTTGGGGTTGGTAATGTGGCGTGGCCAATACCCTAAATAGCAAGGCGACCAACGTTGCCGACGATAATAGAATGTGCAGGACCCTTAAAAGAAATAGAAGAGAGAATACCTGAGGAATTCGTCATATGAGATGTGGCGCCAGTGTCCAAGTACCAAGCGGAGTCAGGAGGTGCCAGCTGCATAGAGGAGAAGGCGTGATGCACATCAGTCGGAGCATAGGTCTGATCAGACAAAGACGGGTAGGCCGGGTGACCGGCGGATCGATGAGTTGGACCTAACAAGCTCGCTCCCTGCTGACGGTTGGGATACGGGGATGGTGGGCGATAAGTCACAAGTGGGTAGCCATAGGGCATCCAAGGCGGATAGCCGGGGACGGGATACCAGGAGGGGCGAGGGGAATCCGACGGCTGCGGGCGCCGCCCATTGCTGCGGCTGCGGCCGCGGCCGCTGCCTCTCTGCGCATTGATCGTGGTTACGACGCTGCTGCGGGGCATATGTACTCTCGTCAATGTCGCTTGACGAGACCAGGGCTGTTTTGTCCTTGGCGGCATTGGTGGTCTGACGGTGAAGGCGAGTCTCCTCTAGGATCAGTTGAGACCGGGTCTTCTCGAAGGTGGGGAGAGGTTCTTTCTGCTGGATATGAGTAGCAACAACATTGTATTCAAAGGGAAGGCCCGAAAGTACCTGGAGGACAAGGCGAGTAGCGCTGGGTTTGGAGTCGACGGCGCCTAATTGATCAGACAGGGTTTTGATATGCTGACAGTAGGCGGATATCGACGGGAAAGACGCAAGCTTGCAACTTGAGAATTCGTGCTCAAGGTAGACGGTACGGGTAGACTTGTTGTCTTGAAAGAGATTCTGAAGCTTGGTCCAGGCACCCAAGGCGTTGTCTTTGGGGTCGAGGATGGTTGTCAAGAGATCTTTGGAGATGGTGTTGAAGATCCATTGAAGAACAATGGTGTCGAGTTGAGCGAAGAGATTGTCGTCCTCAGTGGTGGGGCGAGCGATGGAGGAATCGATGTGGTGGAGGACCTTATCAGCCTTAGCATGGGTCGTGAAGAGGTGAGACCACATGGTGTAGGAACTGGATTCATGGTCAAGGATGATGGGGATGCAGTTTTTGATGTTGGAGATCATGAGAGCGGAGTGGAAGGGTGACTTGGTAGTGGTTGTTTCGGCCATTGGGACGAGAGGGAGAGAGGAGATTCGAGAGGGGGGGGGGGGGGGTCGGCGGCAAGGGGAGGCCGAGAGGGGAGATGGTCGGCGGCAAGGGAGGGTGGCCGAGAGGGGTAAGGTGGCCGGCGGCTAGGACGGGGAGGGTGAGGAGGCCGGCGGCTAGGGTTGAAAAAAGAAATTAGGGTTTAAGGATCTTAGGCTGTGATACCATGTAAGATCATGAGATTGATAGTCCTTCTTGAGGGTTTCATTCATTGATTAAACATATATATAGGTTACAATGAATTTGGATCTTTTAACCCACTATACAATATAAAACCCATGTAATCTATCACTCCCGGCTACTATATTCTTTTATTTTTACATAACCTTTCATCCTTCTTATCCGAATCTGAACTCCCCCATTGAAATTGTTGGACCATTTATCAATTTTATCCTAATGCTTCAAATCATATATATACAATAATGAGTTGTACGTTGATTGGATTTACTTTATAAGTATTTTGAGTGGAAGTTGAATCAAGATTTGCAAGTGTTGTTTTTGTGCCTTTTGTTTCTAGCATTAAAAAAGAAGAAGAAGAACTTAGAGGTGAAAAGATAAAAAATTGATCTACGTGCAATTTGTGTGCATTTGGTGTGCAATTCATTGGTTTTGTGTATGTGTTATGGAATTTGTTAATTTTGATACTTTTGTGTGATTTTCCAAGTCAACACTAGCTATGAAATTGGATCACCTCAGCTGAGATCAACCTAGTAATTCTACCATGGAAGATGACTAGGCTAAAGTGTTTTGAGTATTTTCTCAAGGACATGAAAGCGGGTATTTTCTAGAGTGTGGAACGATCTGTCGCGAACCCAGGAGAGCCTCTAGAAGTCTTCGTAGCGAGTATGAATCCTAATGACTGGGGGCTCACAAAGGAGGAATTGGGTGGTGGCGCAACTCAAGTAATCGGTGATGACTGCGAGGGCCACAGGGATGATGCTTAGGACGAAGACCCTGAAGATGTGTCCTCGGATCGATCAAGATTTGAACATAGTGGAAATTGATTTTAACCTTGAAACTTTGATTTTTGGGGTACGTGTAAGACTTGATTGTTGGGATACACATTTCTCACCCTGCGCTAGGGTGTAGATTTTTGGGTCCATATACCACTTTTTATTTATGCTTGATCGTATAGACCTGAAAGGGCTGCATGGCCGAACCACTTTACTTTGGTGGCTAAATCTCGAGTTTGGGAGGCCATTCGTGGAGCATAGCTTAGACTCGAAAAGGGAGTACTGAAGTTCGTTGGAACTCGGGATCGGGGGTCATGTGCACAAGTGCGCCTTTGCGCTAATAGCCTAGCACATAAGTCGATCGGGGTTCCATCCTAAAACGAATTGGCAATAGGAGGATTAATCCACTAGCTTATATACTAAGGCTTTTTTGTTCATATTGTCGACATGGGACTCTTTTGATCTCTTCACATCTTTCATTCTCTCAACAGGGAGCTTAGTTTTGTGCATTTGTTGTTGTTTCAAGGAATCTTTCGTGGATAAAAGCTCTAGCATTAAGGGGCTAAGTTTATACTCATTTAGAGTTCGGCTCCGAGTAGTTACAGTTGCATCAAGAGCCCCTCCATGGATAGCTTCATGGCCAACGTCGACGGGCTTATCATATTTAATCATGTATGCTTCGAGCGCTTCAAGATGCATCAGGAGCCGGCCCTTCGCGGATAATTCTAGCACTAAGGGTCGGGGCTTAGTTTATACCCGATTAGAGTTCGGATCTGAGCGCTTACAACTGCATCAGGAGGCCCTCCGTGGACGATAGCTCCAACGTTAGAGGGGCTTAGTTTATACTGGAGCAAACTTTTGCTCCGATAGCTTCTAGCTGCAATTAGGAGGCCCTTCGCAGATAGCTCCAGCGTCGAGAGGCTTATCAAATTTAATCTTGTATGCTCTGAGCGTTCCAAGCTACATCAGGAAGCCCTCCGTGGATAGCTCCGCACTGGAGGGGCTTACTTAATTTATACTCGATTAGAGTTCATCTCTAAGCGCTTACAACTGCATCAAGAGGCTCTCTGCAAAAGATAGGTCCAACGTTAGAAGGACTTAGTTTATACTCAAACAAAGCTTTGCTCCGAGAGCTTGTAGCTGCAATTAGGAGACTCTCCGTAGATAGCTCTAGCGTATTAGGGGCTTATCACATTTAATCATGATGTATGAATTTATGAGGGGTTCATAGATCTCCCTTGGGAACCCCTTAGGATGAAAAAGTTTCCACATAGCTAGGCGTCAATGACGAAATGGAAAATCCCATTGTTGTGGGACCTGGGATTGGGTAGAGATCGAGCGGAGAACAATGGGGTGGCTTACCTAAGGTGTGCGGCATGATTTTCATCCGTGCACCATGACCTGAGTCGAACATCTAGATATATATTGACCGCTTATGACCTACTTAGGCATTCATCCTTTGACACGAGGAGTGTTTCTTCCGCGGAGTGAGGCACGAGGAATTGTTTTCTTCTCTGTGCTATCTCGTGCTCGATTCCTATGCGGATGGTTCCTTTGGAGAGTCCGTGGAGTCTTCATATCTCTTCACGGTCACTTGGTTACTTCGCTCGCTCTTTAACGCGGAGATATTCCTTCTACTCTTATCTCTCTTCTAATCTCTCCCCCTTCTCATGCCAAAATGTCATCTCCTCCGTATTCGAAGTTGTTTTATACTGTTTAGCTTGTACAAACACCTATCGATAAATTTCTTTGTGCGCGTTGACAACTTTGGGACCCATTGGGTGTTTTGCTCCTCGCTAGCTGGTACACTCGAGGTATGCTAACTTATACTAACTATTAATGACGTGTCAAAAGACATGTTCAAATGAGGCTTCGTCAATTGGTGCATATAATGTTACATCAAGTGGTGTAGATTATCTTCATGGCACGTCTGAACTCTTCCATGCATATATATACAAGAAATCATAATAGTTTGAAAGATTGTATTTTTAGGGTTTTGTTTCATATACCATCATAATAGATTTGAAAATTTGTATATTAAAAAAAACAACTCAAAATGAAAACCAGAATCCGAAAAAAAAAAACCCCTTTCACAAGAGAAATGAATCAATGATCGAAGAACCCTTATAATCATCCATATATCGAATTGGCCACTAGTATATAATTAATTATTACAGAAATAGATCACAATTCGAAGAGGAAGTTAAATACTACCCAGCTAGCTAGAGAATGACAAATTGAGGCTATATATATATATATAAACAGTGTATACAACAAGAAGGGAGGGATACAGTACATTCCCTAACGAAAATGACATTCTACTGCAGTAACTTGGTGGACAGAGGTGTTGCAGCTGATCCTCATTTGGCCTCTCTTCTAGCTACCTAGCTGTCTCTGCTTTCACTAATCAAAGCCGTGTATGATGAGGACACAGATATTTTTTTATTTATTATTTTATTATAATATATATTATAATAAAATTAAAAATATTCCATTTGCTTCCCAAATTTTGTCCAATTTCAACCCCACCCTTGGAAAAAAATGTGCAGATACTCATCCAATTCACCACCTATCTACCTCTCCTCTCTCATGATTTAAGCTAAGCTATATAGCTAGGTAGCAATTCATATAACAAACTTAATTCAATCCCTTTTAATTAATTATTCAATTCATATATATTTGAATTTAATTATATATATATAGGAGGTAACCTTGGGGAATATATATATATTTTGGTGTTTTCTTGTTTTTGGTTGTAAGTAAGCCTTCTCTTGGGTGTTTTGTGTGTCTATCCTTTTGGCCTTTAATCCATCTTCCCCTTTGTCCTTCTTCCACCTCCTTTTGCTTATCTATATCTTCCTCTTAGTTTCTTCATAAAGTCAAGATGAACCTCTCCCATGATGGCTTCTTCCTTCCTCCGCCTCCGGCCGCCGCCGCTGTCAACGGCCTCCTCCAAGATTGTTACCCCAACTCAAACCATAACCCTAACCCGGATCCTAGCCCCAATCCCAATCAAGGGACCATTAAGCGGAAGCGCAACTCTTCCAGAGAACTAGGTAAGAATTCGATTCACCAGACATACTACAGCTAGATATATATAATAATTAACAAATTTAATTGATTCTTGGTTGTTTGATTGATGTAGATGAGGAGACGGAGGTGGTGGCCTTATCTCCCAAGTCGTTAATGGCGACGTACAGGTTCATATGCGAGATCTGCAACAAGGGGTTCCAGAGGGACCAGAACCTGCAGCTGCACCGGCGAGGCCACAACCTGCCATGGAAGCTGAAGCAAAGGGCAAAGGATGAGCTAGTGAAGAAGAAGGTGTATATCTGCCCGGAGGTGAGCTGCGTCCACCACGACCCCTCCAGGGCCCTCGGAGACCTCACCGGCATCAAGAAGCACTTCAGCCGGAAGCACGGCGACAAGAAGTGGAAGTGTGACAAGTGCCCCAAGAAGTATGCCGTCATGTCCGACCTCAAGGCTCACTCCAAAATCTGTGGCACCCGAGAGTATAAATGTGACTGTGGCACCGTCTTCTCCAGGTTCATCTCCAATTCAATCCAATCTAATAATCTACTCATACAATTTCTAGGGTTTTAATTTGGGGATTTTTGCTGTTGGATTCAAAATATATATGTTATGCCATGGAATTAATTAATTAAATTCAAATTAACTTCATTAATTAATATGGTATATATAAATACTTCATTGATGATGTATCTCTTGGAGGATTCATGTGCATGGGCCTCAAGATAAGGCCACATTTAGTAGATAGTTGTGTTTGAATTGTTGAATTGATCATGGGTTTGATCTGTTGGCTTATTTAGTACGCTAGAGCTTACATGTACGTATATATACCATGCAGTTATTTTTCGTTTTTATTTATCTTAATGCATATATATATTTGACTTATATCAGGAAGGACAGTTTTATCACTCATAGAGCGTTTTGCGACGCGCTAACAGGAGAAAGGATGAGGAACATCACTGCCAATATCAGTTCTAGTACTCTGAATCCGAACTCTAGACATGATTTGATGAATGCAGGCTCGCTCATGATCGGTCCACAATCAGATTCATCGGGTTTCTTCCCTTTCCCGACCTCTCAAAGACTTGATTTCATGGGCTTTGAGGCTTCATCTAGCAATGGAAGCAATGGCATGGGAGGGGTTGATGGGCTAGTGAACAAGGCAAGATTGCCACTCTGGTTTGATCATCACCAACTCATCCCTGAAGCAATGAATAGCCATGTCACTCCGGAGGCTTTCTTGGGCTCATCAGGTGTTGGCAATGGCTCAACTGCTCGAGTCTTGCCTGGGAATTTGAACTTGTTTGTGTCTTCATCTTCTTCACCTCCGGTTGGGCACCACACAGTGCTACTAAAGGAGGAGGAAGATGCCAGTAGGCCAAGCTTGAGCACCTTGTACTCGTCACCTCCCTCTTTTTCATCATCGTCTCCTAGTAACATGTCAGCCACAGCTCTCCTCCAAAGAGCAGCTCAACTGGGTTCTACAAGGAACGATATCGATAACAACCTTGCTATGTATGGTACTGCCTTCAACGATGGTAGTACTAGTCTTCACCAAAGGCAGCTTTACAGACAACAGATGAATGATCAGTTAGTCGTCAACCAAGGATACACAACGAGGAATGATCATCTTTCTGCCATAGGTAATGCTCTTAGCGGAAGCAGTTATGAAAATGGATCGAGGCAGCAAGGCCACAAAAACACAGGTAGTACCGGTGTGGGCATGAGAGACTTCCTCGGTGGCCTTGGAGGTAACAGTAATGGTGGAGAGCAAGTAGAGCGACGAGCAATTCTGCAAGAGGATATGACGACTTATACCAAGTTTACGACAATGGCCGCAGTTTCTCATGACGGTGATGATCATCAAGAGCCATACATGGATTTCATGAGATAGTTTCATGTACGTCGATTAATTTGTACTATACTTTTTTAGGGAACGTACTGTGTTACACAAGGCTTTCATTTGAATGGAAGATGCTTATTATAAGTATCTTAAAAGCGCTGTAAAAAGAAAAGAAAAGAGAGAAACTCTGATGTTCACTATTTGTTGTTGTTTTCTTTGCATTTCAAATGTATACATGCATAATGAAAACTAGTGTTACCTTCTTAAAGGCTCGTTTGCCTATATATATATATAGATAGTGGATTATTTGTAAACACCTCTTACGGTGTAATTTGTGAATAAATCTGAATCGTTGATAAGAAGATTAACGGTTGAGATTTGATGGAGATTTTGAAGGGCAAAATTATTTGCCTGAAACAACATGATTATTCATACGTAACTCATACGAATAATTATGTTGCAACAGACGAATAATTTTCACATGAAAAAACTAATTGCACATACGAATAATTAATTTACGTTAAACGAATAATTATAGTGATACTGACACCTATTAATAATCAGTTTGTTTACATTTTACACCGTAAGAGGTATATATATATATCCCTTAACTAGGTGCAAAACACCTAGAAGGTGAAGGGGGTGGTAGAAGGGAGTAGATATATATGAGCCTATGTGAGTAGGGTGATTGAGTGTTTGCGAGAATTTTGTATAGGGAGATCGATAGAGGGTACATTTTGAATATATGATCTATTGTATTGAACAAGTAAAATTAAAGTTAAATTCCCCTTAATTACAATTTCCTATGTACATATATTTTTTTAATTATAAGGCGAGAGTTTGGATGGCGTCAACCACGATTGTACCATTATTCAAGAGCGATTTTTTGGACGAGAGTCAAAAGCTCAGAATCAGAACACCACGAAGAGGCGTCGAAGCTAAGTCCAAGATGCGACATCCGACTAGAAGTTCGGTTGTTTTAATTCCCTAAAAGTATGAGATAGAGACGACGTCTCGAAAGAGCGAAGAAAAAAAAGGACTTCTAAAATCAGAATTAATCTCAATCTAATTCCTATGTACATATCTTGCATTCATGTGTCATTGATTTTAATAAAATCTTTTTTAATCCTTTATTATCCATTAATATTAATTAAAGTATATTGCTAAACAAAATCCAATAATTTTTTTTTGATTCCTAAAGCTTGCTAATTTCAACCAAAACATACATACTCGATCCCTCCGTTAGTTAAAACTTGTCATTTTAGAAATCTACACACTTATTAAGACAATAAACAAAAAATACACTTATACTTCTAATTAATTATCACTCTATTTTTTTACTTTCTCAAAAAATACAACTAACAATTATCTAATCATTACAAGGGCAATTTCGTAAAGTGGATGACAACAAGTTTTTATTAACAAGATTTACTTTCTAAAACAACAAGTTTTAATTAACGGATGGAATATTATACAAGTGGGTTAAGCCTTATTAGCTAGTTTAACTATAAGGGATGATATATATTTAGGAACTTATTGGTCACAATTATCCCTTGATCCCTTAATTAATTAACTTATACCTAAGATGAATTTGACATAATAACTATACTCCGTATAGTAATTCATCGGTAAAATGTGGAAATGTTCAAATTTAAAAAAATATATATAATCACAACTGCGCAGAGAATCTTGTGTCCTTTTTAATGCAAGTCAATTTCTATGATTTGAATTGGCATTTAAGAAACATTTTCCACATTTTATTTTAAATATTTAAATATGGATTTAATCAGCGAAAAAGACAAATAAATGCAGAAGTGAAAAAAAAAATCAGAAACTAAGTCGAGAATTTTTAGATAAGCTAAGAGGTAACTTATCTGAGATAGGATATCCTGTAACATATGGAATTGTTTCTGATTTTTATATAATAAGTCAACAATTATTAGACAAGTTAAGAGGAAATTTGGATGAATTACTGTCCATAGGAGTTTGAGTCATTTTGTACCGCTGGCCAACAATATACGTTATCGTGACCGTGCTTGGCTCAGTGCTACGTCTGTTTCTTCTGATGGTTGTAGTTTTACCTGGGTTCACTTTTAGTTTCGCGGGTTCAGCCCCATTTATTTTTCAGTGTCGTGCTTCAATTTGTTTTATATCATGACGATTAGTTTGTTCGAGAGATCAAGTGTTGTGTTACCTGATCTTTTGAATATTTTCTTGTATAAAAAAGAGGTTCATGTTGTGTCCAAGCAAGAGCTTGTATATAGTTGTAGGTGTTGGGAGTTGGGTACAGAGAGTGTAATGATATGGTGTAAGAGCTAAAGGTTTGTATTTTTGTGGGACAAATTGATTAATCAATTTTCAGGACTCACGAGAGAAATAAAATGCAAACACAAACACAAACACAGTGTGTGTCTTTTCTGTTGCCTTTTTGTTTCGTCCATTTATAAGTGTAACCCGTGTGAGGTTGAAACCATTTTTATTAATTTCTTTGGTTCGATTCGCCTTTCATTTTTGTTTTTTATATTTTTTTACCACTTTTTTATTACTGGTCTGATTAATTTTAAAAGATTTCATAAACTTGGTTGGGATTAATTTTTACTCCAAATTATGATGGAGGTTCAATTCAAATGTAATCATTACTACCTCCGTTCGGAAAAACTTGACACTTTACTATTCATGCACGCTTTTTCAGGAGATAAAAACTATATAAAATATCTAGTTTTTTAAATAATTTTTTTAACAACTTCGTAGTTATTATTAATAAGTACAAACTTGTTAAAAATTTTTATAAAAAATGAATATTTTATATAGTTTTTATTGTTCTAAAAAAGCGTGCATGAATAGTAAACGACAAGTTTTGCCGAACGGAGGGAGTATAATTTAATTAGTCAAACAAAACCGCCAGAAATTAGCAACCATGTAAAACGAAATAAAGAGCGGCCATTCCGGGTTTCGAACCGGGAACCTATGGATACTACCCACAAGTCCTTTCCAGTGGTAAAACGAACATTCCGCTTTTGTTTGCAATGCACATTAATAGCTTGTTTCTTCACACAATTCTTTTGCGGGAAAACTAATTAAAATACTCACACTTTGAGAGTATGGTAAAAATATATCATAATCTTTCAAATGTAATAAAAATCTCCCGACATTTGAGGGTAGTGATAATATATTACCCAGGGATTTCTCACGGGTCAAAAAGGTGATCGACCACGGACACGAGGTCCACGAGGGAGGAAGATGTTATGTCCCAAAGGACATGGGTAGGGAAAACTTAGCTTTCAATGGAGATTGAGAGAGGAAGGGGAAGGAGATTGAGAGAGAGTTTTAGAGGGGTTGAGGAAAGAGGGAAGAGGAAAGAGAGATTAGAAGAGATAACAGAAAAGTAATTTGGATTATTTCTTTTGATAACTACAATTACAATAGCTATGGGTATTTATACCCTAAACCCCTAATGGTATAGGTTACTACAGAAGACTGTGATTGAAGAGAGACCATGAGCTACCTGGAACCAATGGTCTAAATATCGTGTATCGGAGTCTTATCGGTTGGGGGTAAAAAGCATATATCGGGATATATCGAGGATATATCGGGATATATCGGATTTATCGGATTTGCTAATTTTTAAACATAAATATTATATTTATACTTTAAATTTTATAAATACACATAAAAAATTAATATATAAATGGTTAAATTGCCAAAAAAAAATGAAAACAACTTAATAATTGCTCCTAAATTAGTCCCAAAATCCCAAATACAGTGTAGGCAGAGACTAATTTTCTCCAAAATCAGTTCCAAATTCAACTGATTCAACATAAATCAGTTCCAAATTCACCTAATTTTCTCCCAAATCAGTCCCTAAATTCAACTAATCAGTCCCAAATACAAGTCCGACAGACATTGTATGTGCTGAAGTCCAACTGTAGAGGCAGTCGGAGAAGTCAGGGGAGGCCGAAGAAGATCAGAGGAGGCTGGAGTAGAAGCAAATGGCGACCGGAGAAGACCTAACCTGAGCAGAAATCGAGGTCGCAGCGCCGGAGAAGACTCAGCCTGAGAAGAGCACTCGCACGGTTGGAGAGGAAGGAAGTGAGGACGCCACGCCGGAGAAGAAATAAGGTGGTCGTCGACCGGAGAAGAAGCCAGTGAGCAGGCCATGTGCAGACGAAGAAGAGTCCTCGACGGCTCGACCCCTCGCACTGATTCGCGTAATCGCCCCTCGCAACTTCGCAAGCCATAGATCTGATTCTCAGCCTTTTTAATTTTTCCGAAAAAAATAAAATAAACCAAAACGACGTAGTTCAATGGAAGCGATAAATCGGTCAACCCGATATTGACCGATATATCGGTCGTTGACCCGATAAATAGCGTTGACCGATATTATCCAACCGATATCCCGATATCGTATCGTGTTCTAAATATCCCCGATATATCGGCCGATATATCCGATATTTAGAACACTGCCTGGAACATAGTTCAAGATAGGCGACCGCGGAAAAAGAGAGGCAGGAAAAGACGAAGGGTATGAACCCGGTTTAGGAATCTATATTTTTCCCTGAGGAAATCGTTCAAAAAAACTCAATTTTAGTGCTAATTTGGAAAAAGGCTTCCACGTAGGTTGGCTTGTTAAAAAAAATCCACGTAGGCTGTCTTTCAGCATTTTTGACCCGTGAGAAAACCTATGGTAATATATTACCACTACTCTCAAATGTCGGGATATTTTTATTATATTTAAAAGATCATGATATATTTTTACCAAACCCCCAAATGTGGGGGTATTTTAATTAGTTTTCCCTTCTTTTTCAATTGCTAGATAATAACTTTGATTTGTTATACATTTTGACTGGTTTAGTTTCATATATTTGGAAATTTTGCTTGGGTAGGGGTTTGGCATAACTTTGCATGCCTAGGTTGTGTACAAAATTTGATCTGTGCTCATTTCCTTTGTTTTTGGTCAAAATATTAAGTTTTTAATATATATATTTTTAGTAAAAATTGAATGTTGTTGCTCAAAATTTGGGGGTTGGATTTAATAAATTTAACCATTAAATTTTATGGATGAATTTGAGTTTTGTTTGAAAAAAAATATTTACAAGAAACAAGAAAAAAATAAAAAGAGAGAGGGGATGGGGTGAGTGTAGACCCGTCAAACGGGTATTCGGGTCGGGTCACTTCGGGTCTCGGGTAAAACGGATTCCGGGTAAAACGGATCCCAGGTATTTCTGGGTTGACTAGAACCCGGGTTTGACCGGGTCATTTCGGGTTGATTTCGGGTTTGTCAATTTTTTCTTTTTTAAATTAAAAAAATCATGATTTGATAATTTTGCAATAAATTTTAATTATATATAAAAAATTTAATTATATTTAATTATAAATCAACCAGGTCAATCGGGTCAAAATTACCGGGTCAAAACCCAGATTACCCGGAAAATTTCCGTTTTTTCAGGTTCGGGTAGAAAAAAATTTCCGGGTCAAAATTTCCGGGTTCGGATCAAAAATTTTCCAGGTGTTCGAGTCGGGTCGACCAGGTCGGGTTGTGTTTTGACAGGTCTAGGTGAGTGTAAATCGTCTATCTCCGATTCTGTCCCCCTCTCATGTCCCCTCTCACATAAATCCCATTTTTTTTAATTCTTTTATTAATTTAATTTGTTTTTTGTTTTTCTTTTAAATTGGGGTTCGTGAGGGGAAGGGGGTTGGGGATAGGAGTGGGGACAAGGTTGAGGACATGGGATTTGACTCCGGGATGGGGTGGGGCTGAAGAAGTGAGGAAAATCTAATCATCATTTTTTTTAGTTGAAATTGGTTCAAATTCACCCATAGATTTGATGGTTAAATTCATTGTATCTGGTTTCAAAAAATTGAAAAATTAAAATTTTGACAAATATTTTTTTGAGTTTTGAAGGATTGAAGGGGACGGGAGCCAGGAGGAGGAGGCGGGCAAGAATGCAAGATAGTTAAGTTGGGTTTCATTTTAATTTTTCCTAAAAAAATTAAAATATAATTTTTTTTGTTGGAATATGAGTTGTCCCACATTGAAAAGATTGAAATATTATGAACAACATATAAGCTTGGCGGACTACTCCTCTCATATATTGTCAATTGGTTTTGAGATGGAACTCCGTTGGGTTTATATGTTCTTTGTGTCTCTCGTACGTGACTCCACACACGACCTCTCTCCAACTTGTTGTGGTTCCCATTTAAGCGCCTCTCTCCAACTTGTTGTGGTTCCCATTTAAGCGCATGTAGCAAGTGCAACTTGTTGGCTATAAAATCTGTTGCACTTGAAGGGGACGTGTTGGAATATGTTCCACATTGGTAAGATTGAGATATCATGAACAACATATAAGCTTGGCGAGCTACTCCTTTCATTGTCAATTGATTTTGATATGGAATCCCGTTGGCAGGCTACTCCCGTACATTGAAAAGATTAACATGTACTAGGTTGAATTGCATGTTTGATAGTACTTTTCTATGTAGAGTATATATATGCTTGATTATATAGTGCCCCCTTGTGGTTTTGAGGGTGTAGATGCAGGTACCAGCTACTCCGTCCATCACACGAGCATTGATGCATAATTGACCAGATCCCGGACTTGGGTTGTGTCGTATAAACCACTCATTGGTTAGGATATATATGATCTATAAACCAGAATGACTCGAATGACTAGGACTTCACAAAACAAAACATATGAACCAAGCGGTCTAAATGAAATTACAATGAAAAATCCTTATGAACCCTTTAATCTGTATGTTAAAGTGGTTAGTGAGAAATACTTGAAAGGAGTTCCTCTACTTGCATTGATTATCAGAAGAAAGGGAATGTCTCTAATATATCGGTAATGGGCGGAAATGAGGGATCTTAAGGACTCATATGACAAGTTGAAAATGGAACAACAATCATATTATGGAAAGACAAATGGCTATGACAAGCCTACATTCGGCAGATATCAAACTAACATCGCAATCAATGAAAATGATCGACATGGTGGAAAACTTTAGCGACAATCAAAAGAGTTGAGATGGAGGAACCTAAAAAATATCCTACCAACAGAACTGACTTCTAAAATAAAGCCATCCAACTATTACATAACAACATTGAAGACATGCTATACTAGCTAGAAATCAAGCAATAAGTATTGATGGGTGATTTTTTCACAACTAGTGCACTAATATACACATCACAAAACACAATATGGAACAAAGTAGTGACATTTTTTGGATGTGCCACATTGACACTCTCCTAAAAGTTTAAAACTTGATTGGCCAGTAAAGGTATACTGTACCCTTGGGCTTTGCTTACGCAACGAGTGAAAACTCTACCCTTTTTTATAATCAAATATCATCACACATTCACACACTTTAATTCATGAGAGAGATTGACCAGAACTTAGAAGCAAGTCTTTCTAATGCCAATGTGACCAACAACAAACCCCTTAAAAGAATCATATGTGATATCTTCTTCAACGATATCAACAAAAAAAAAAAAGGAAATACTTGCAACAACTTGGTGGTGTCTATAGACTAGTACAAATTAATAAAAAAAAGTTTGATAACCAGAATACAATAAACATCCAAAATATGATGATTTACATTTAGGGCTTGTTTGTTTAGATAACTAGGGAATGGAAAGGTAAGGTATTAAATTTTAGACATAAAATGTATATGATCATCATTTTTTGTGAGCTTGGAGGAGAGGATGAGGGGGATTATTAGCCCATCTTAGAGGTATTAGTTACCCTCCTTCAAATTAGGGAATAGAAGGGTAACACATTTGTATGAAAAATGGGAGAAGAAGGGGAATGATTAGAATAGTGATCAATGTATCTTAATTTAAATATGGACTACATTCATAAGGGTAATCATTACTTTTCCCTACCAAAAAACAAACGGGGGGTTAGTATCAATTAAAGACATGGAAAGTCATTTTTTGAGAAGGATTGTCAAATGTAGCAAGTACTAAGAAGAACCACACCAAGAAAAAAGAGAGATATAAGATGGAAATAGACCTCCAGAAGGGTTTTGTAAAATCAATTGTGATGGAGATATAAGATGGAAGTAATTTTGATAGTGATCAAGTGCATATGGGAGAGTGGAACTATTCGTGGAAGATTAAGATGTTGGCCTTGTTTGGTAAATTAGTAATTGATAGAAATGAGATGAAGAGAAAAAATGGAAAATGATGGAAAGGAAGAGAATGAGAGAAGACTGAAGAGAGTTTGATAATTAATCTAAAAAAAAAAATTCTTATGTTTGGTTTTTAGGGAAAAAAAATGAAGAAAACTTATTTTCTTTTATAGGATAGGAAAATTGTCGATTTACTATTGAAAGCTTAAGTTTAATTTTCCCCATCAAATTTCAATAATTTGATGATATTTATTTTCCTTTCATTAATTTCTCACCAATTGATTGCTTATTTTCCTTTGGTTTCTAATCAAATCTTTAAAATTATTTTATCCAAATAAGGAAAATTACTTACTTCTTATTAAAATCTTATCAATTCACAATACTCAATTAGTGGTCCAAAAGGGTACAATCGAGTCAAATATCATACAATATTTTTTAGAATAGTGAGCATATTTTTAGAGCAATAAAAACTATATGAAATATCATTTTTTTTAAATTTTCTTTTCTTCAAGTAGCTCTTTAGTAATATATTTTTATAAAGTGTTTTTGAAAATATATAAAATATCAATTATATCAACTTTTTATAAATTTTTTTTACTAATAAGTACGAACTTATATTTTTTTGATACTTTAGGGAGTTTTTTTTACTTTTGAAAAATATCTTAAAAAGTTAAAAATTAATAAATACCGATTGGTTGGAATAAAATAATAATAAAAATAAGAGATATAATTGACTTTTCACGATGTTATCAAACACATTGTTGAGCATAAGATACGCGCTCACAATGACCCAAAAGAGTCGTCAGTCAAAAATAGACCCAGGTAGTTTTGCATTTCGAATTTGACACAATAAGTTCTCCCAAATTATCTCCAGAAGATAGCATGTCATAAGTTAAGTCACATAAATTTTGCACTAGCTCATTTGGAAGTTTCTAAAGTAAATATATCCAACTCAATTAATATCAAATGATTCTCAAACACTAGATCACTAGGCTTTTGGTAAATGATTCTCCAGAAGTGAAAAGAGCCAATGAGAATATGATGACCATCAACAAATAAATAAACGATCGATGTCGACATCAAACTGAGGTAAATAGCTAGAAAGAACAATTCATGCAAAGTGTAACATCAATTGGTTTTAAGTACGTTTTCGCACAAAAGCAAATACAAAGCCTAGTTGATTGCATAAAAGTCTATCATATGTTATATGAGAAAATATTCCAACGCAAGTGGATATAATTTTTTACTCTAAATGTAATTGACGGGCGTAGATATAAATGAAAAGGATCAAACTATTGAAAATGCCTTAAGCATTAATGTCAAATCCCCGACACATGCAAATAATTAAAGATCCTTATGAATACTTGAAGTACCTATAATTATGAAAAGGGCTATTTGCATAGATAGACTATTTTCTAAATTGGTTTGCATAAATAGACCATGTTTTGCACAAATGAAAAAGTGGTCTATGGTGTTATTTGTGCAAATACAAATTATCACCCAAAGGGTCGGTAGCAGGTGAAATTAGATGGAGGGAACATGTGAGAGGGAGAAGGAGGTAAAGTGAGGATGGGTTTGGCGCCAAAAAATTAAGAGAGAGGGTAATGTGATGTTGATGTGATGTTGTGGTTCCCTTTTCCATTTTGTATGGTATAAAGCCCATGCTTTTCATTTTCTTCTTCTCCCACAATTTCTGAAGTAGAAACTCATGGAGAGAGAGATGGGAGAGAAGGAGAATGTTCCACCATGAAAGACAAGCTCCCAACTTGTTGTTCCAGTTGCAGAGCACTTGTCGGCTTCAAGCTGTGCCCCTGTCAGTGATCAAAATCTCCGTGTCAATGTGATGCCCCAGAAATCTTTGTTGGCAGATGAAAGGGGTAAGTGTTTTATGCGAAGTACTCTTCATCTATGACGTTAGATACCCATCAATCTCTCTTCTGAACTTTGATTTTGTTTTTTAGGTGGAAACATCTTGGTATGCGTCACTCTCATCCTCCATGGTTCTTGGGTGGTCGAGAAAGGTACATGGGTGTATGTGGGTGCGAAGGCGCTCAAGAATATCATGATAAAACAGGACATCGACTTCAACTCTTTGAAAAACGTAATCAGGCTAAAGGGTGGCGATGATGCCTTATATGCAGAGTGGGCGTTGTCGTAGGTACTGAAGTCGAAAGAAGGGGGTCAGCCGATCATTATTGCTGATGATGACGACCTCGAGGCGTTTAAATTTCTGAACTTGAAGTGCGGAGAAGACCCATGGCCCGGCCCCTTGCTCGTGTCACCTATTACATTTCACGTGCCACCTGTTATAATTCACGTGTCATATTTTGAATGCCCGTAACTCCTGTCACCCGTTTGTATTCTCGTGTCACAAGTTAGAATTAAGTTGTCTGTCTGTTGCATGATTGCATCTATTGATTTACAGTTCCAAGTGTCTGCCGTTTGCGTAAGGAATTTCCCCCTGCCACATGTTTCTATGCCCGTGTCACCTCAAATATTGTACGTGTCACAAGTATTTTCATACAAATAATATCAAAGCAAGTACGTGGATAGAGAAAACCCCAAGTACAGATGATGTTCATAAAAGTCTTACATCTATTGAGCAATTAATGTCATAAATGAGTAAAACAACTGACCAACAAATATGATAACATCCTAAAAGTTTTTAGCAACGAAATAACAACACAGATCAAGTAACGACCTAGTGCAACGAAAACCACGCACTCATATAAATTGGCAACTGGTTTATAACAGTCTGTCATGGAAGATGGCAACAACAAGCATGGAAGGATTTAACATGTCACTTGTTTGATTTTGACGTTTCACATTTCTTAGTGTCTGCCAATTTGTTAAGAAAATAACCCTTGTCACCGGTTTGTATGGTCGTGTCACTTGAAGGAATTAACGTGTTACAGTTTGGGCTTTCACTTTAAATTTGTTTTCGAAATGAACCATGTCACCTGTTTATATGACCCTGTCACTTGAAGGATTTAACGTGTCTGTTTTTCCACCCAAACATTTCAAAACCAAGTACATTCGTAAAGAACCCCCAAGTGCATAAAATGTTCATAAAAGACTAATATGTATTGACCAACCAATGTCATAAAATACTACACCTATTGACTAATGAAGATCATAACATCCTACAAGTTTTGAGCACCAAAGTTCAGAAAATACAACCCCAACAAAGTTCATAACAACCTAGGGGTTTGAAAAGTACGCCCTGATAAAAAGTTGCCGGTGGTTTATTACAGTATATCATGGAAGATGACAATAGCGAGCAACTGCCTCTACGCCCCGATGGAAACGGAGATCATAACTCCTTCATAAGCTCCGTGTCGTAGCATGTCATCCACTTCTCTCCATCCCCGCTACACACTCACGATGACAATGTTAGGTTAATGCATGACATCCTTTGTAGAATAAGTTGGAGATAAATACAGATGTGGGGTACCTTGCCATCCACCGGGCTAAACCATCGTTGTCGGACACAGATACAAGTCCCAGTTGAATCGAGTTGGCACTGGCGACATCGTCTTCTCCATCACCTCCTGGAGCCTTCCTAGTCTTCTTGACTCGCACACCCTCAGCTTTTGCAGCCTCAGCAAACTAAATAAACCCTATCACCCAACAGTAACAACCTTCATTGTTACATGAACTAATAACAAACAAATTCATATATGACATTCCCAGATTTTTTAACTCGTGTCACTTAACCGTAAATACCATGTCACCTAGCAGAAAACTTACCTCCTCATCCTGTCATTTTGGTGGTTGGTCATCCCTTTCAGGTGTACCCTCCGTCTCCCCGCCTTTGTGGTCGTTGTCCTCAGCCTCCCCATATTTGTTCCTTGCTAAATCACAGCCTCAACATCCATGTCCGAGTCCTCTCCACCCCTCCCCCCATCCTTGACAAGTACATCCACACTCCCTTCCTTGCTAACATCTTCGACATCATCCTTTCGACGGACCACAAGAGCTTAACTTATCACCTTTTCCTTGTAGAGGCTTCTCCCCGACTTCAGGTGCAATCGTTTAACCACATCGACATGAACAACCTGAAAAACAAATTCAAACTTTAAAGTGGATCCCTGATTTCCCGTGTCACTCAACATAAAACACCATGTCACCCAAAAATAAACTTACCTCCTCATCCTTTCATGCCTCCTCAATCCCCCTTCATTTTCATCGAAAAGTTTGTCGTCAACTCCATCTTTCCCAACATCACCCTCATTCTTTGCATTAATGTCAAAAGAAGTGCTAACATTCCTTTCTCTTTCTTCCCCGGCTCTTCCCACCCCTTTATCAACCCGCGGTCCATTGACGACCTCCTCCAACATTTTCATCTGCAGGGATTAGATTTTTAGCATCACTCATACGGACTAAGGTGAACAAAAACGTTCAGAAAACAATATCAGTTGACCTGGGTATGTCAAAACTCATTTATAATTCAGAAACAAGCCCAATTAAAACAGAAAACGACATTGTTGTCCAGCAATCAATGAAATTGAAATGAAAAACAAGATAATGACATCAAAGGGAATACGTGGTATTCTTTCGTAGGACTATTCAAATTCATATCAGATTCTAGTTGTCGCTTAATTTCAGATCGAAAAATTAGGACAATATCCTTTAAATATCAACATTTACGTGTCACCTTAAAAATGTCACGTATCAGGAGTCCATTTACCCTTGTCACCTAAGTTATGCAGATTCTGCAGAAAACGAAGATATGCGAATGAATGACGTACTTTCCATCCAATTCGAAACCAATGTCACCCAATTTCTCTTTCAAACAAAAAAAATTCCAAATCAAACACGGCTCAAACCTCAATCGTTCTTCTTCAATCGTCCACCAAAACATCCCCATATCCCACTTTCAACTCCCACCATTGCCACCCTCTTCAGCCTTCCTAAATCCTAACTGTCGATTTCCCCTAACCATACCCGAAAACCGCCCGCCTCATCCTTTAATTGTACCTGACGATACCCGATCTTCAAAATCCCGTGTCAGTGGGTTCCGAGATCACATTGAACGCGGGCGAGCTCAGACGATCGGGCTTACCTGAGACGCGCGACGAGATTACCGTCGGCGTACCCAAACCTGTACCGATCCGAGCTCAAGCCATTCGCGGACAACCTTCCTCCCTACAGGGCTCCATCAAATGTCGGTCTAGCCGAGACTAATCCCGCTTGAGAATGGGGGCTCATGGCCAGGGAATCCGGCCTAAGCCTAATGAGATTCCAGTTTTCGACCCCGATTTGTGAGGCCATCAAGCCTTATTTATAATGGGAGTCTTATGTTCCATGCCCGACACATGTAGAGAAAACGATAACAAGTGTCGCGCGGCTCGGGACAAGTGCAGTATGGCTTGGGACAAGTGTCGCATGGCTCGGGACAAGTGTCCTCCACGTGGCATTTCATGGGTTTATTCAACATTGGTGGATTTAAGTGGCATTTCATGGGTTTATTCAACATTGGTGGATTTAAGTGGGGGTTGGTGGGAAAATCCATCATTTAACTAATAAGGGTTAATTTATATAGCGGGAACCCGTTTATGTATACGATAAATATTATTTATTTTCTGGTGTTTCGTCACAGCTCCTCGAACCTTAGTTAAGATGAGGCTTAGCTAGGGTTCGATTTCAAACGAGACAACATATGCATTTGTACTTCGCCTTCCTTCGGGAGAGTACTCAATATATCAGACTTTTGGTGTAATGTTTCTGCTAAGTTTGTTTTGTCTGGGCTGTACCCAACACATTAGTGGGTTGCCTACGTATCTCTTGGGAAGAGAATCAAGCCTTTCGTAGTTCAATCAGGAAGCCCTCCGCGGATGAGAGCTCTGGCGTTGAAGGGCCTTAATTTATACTCATTTAGAGTTTATCTCCGCGAGCATACGAGCTACGATCGGTGGCCCTCTGCGAGTGATAGCTCCAGCGTTGAGGGACTTGGTTTATACTCATTAAGAGTTTGATCTCCGCGAGCTTACCAGCTACGATCGGAGGCCCTCTGTGAGCATAGCTCCAGCATTGAGGGACTTAGTTTATACTCGTTAAGAGTTTTATCTCCGCGAGCTTACCAGCTACGATCGGAGGCCCTCTGTGAGCATAGCATCAGCGTTGACGGACTTTATCAAGTGTGCTCCGAGAGGCTCAAGCTACGATCGGAGGCCCTCCGCGAGTGATTGCTCCAGCGTTGAGGGACTTAGTTTTTACTCGTTAAGAGTTTTATCTCCGCGAGCTTACCAGCTACGATCGGAGGCCCTCCGTGAGCATAGCTCCAGCGTTGAGGGACTTAGTTTATACTCGTTAAGAGTTTTATCTCCGCGAGCTTACCAGCTACGATCGGAGGCCCTCTGTGAGCATAGCTCCAGCGTTTGAGGAATTAAATCTTCGATCCGGGAGGCGAGCTCTACCGGATGCCCGACGCGGAGCAAGCTCCAGCGTAATGGGACTTAAAAGAATCCTCGATCCGAGAGGCAAGTTCTACGACCGGATGCCTGACGCGGAGCAAGATCACGCGTAATGGGACTTAATAAAATATTCAATCTGGGAGGCAAGCACTACGACCGGATGCCCGACGCGGATCAAGATCACGCGTAATGGGACTTAATAAAATATTCGATCCGGGAGGCAAGCTCTACGACCGGATGCCCGACGCGGAACAAGATCATGCGTAATGGGACTTAATAAAATATTCGATCCGGGAAGCAAACTCTACGACCGGATGCCCGACGCGGAACAAGATCACGCGTAATGGGACTTAATAAAATATTCGATCCGGGAGGCAAGCTCTACGACCGGATGCCCGACGCGGAACAAGATCACGCGTAATTGGACTTAATAAAATATTCGATCCGGGAGGCAAGCTTTACGACCGGATGCCCGACGCGGAACAAGATCACGCGTAATGGGACTTAATAAAATATTCGATCCGGGAGGCAAGCTCTACGACCGGATGCCCGACGCGGAACAAGATCACGCGTAATGGGACTTAATAAAATATTCGATCCGGGAGGCAAGCTCTACGACCGGATGCCCGACGCGGAACAAGACCACGCGTAATGGGACTTAATAAAATATTCGATCCGGGAAGCAAGCTCTACGACCGGATGCCCGACGCGGAACAAGATCACGCGTAATGGGACTTAATAAAATATTCGATCCGGGAGGCAAGCTCTACGACCGGATGCCCGACGCGGAACAAGATCACGCGTAATGGGACTTAATAAAATATTCGATCCGGGAGGCAAGCTCTACGACCGGATGCCCGACGCGGAACAAGATCACGCGTAATGGGACTTAATAAAATATTCGATCCTGGAGGCAAGCTCTACGACCGGATGCCCGACGCGGAACAAGATCACGCGTAATGGGATTTAATAAAATATTCGATCCGGGAGGCAAGCTCTACGACCGGATGCCCGACGCGGAACAAGATCACGCGTAATGGGACTTAATAAAATATTCGATCCGGGAAGCAAGCTCTACGACCGGATGCCCGACGCGGAACAAGATCACGCGTAATGGGACTTAATAAAATATTCGATCCGGGAGGCAAGCTCTACGGCCGGATGCCCGACGCGGAACAAGATCACGCGTAATGGGACTTAATAAAATATTCGATCCGGAAGGCAAGCTCTACGACCGGATGCCCGACGCGGAACAAGATCACGCGTAATGGGACTTAATAAAATATTCGATCCGGGAGGCAAGCTCTACGACCGGATACCCCACGCGGAACAAGATCACGTGTAATGGGACTTAATAAAATATTCGATCCGGGAGGCAAGCTCTATGACCGGATGCCCGACGCGGAACAAGATCACGCGTAATGGGACTTAATGAAATATTCGATCCGGGAGGCAAGCTCTACGACCGGATGCTCGACGCGGAACAAGATCGCGCGTAATGGGACTTAATAAAATATTCGATCCGGGAAGCAAGCTCTACGACCGGATGCCCGACGCGGAACAAGATCACGCGTAATGGGACTTAATAAAATATTCAATCCGGGAGGCAAGCTCTACGACCGGATGCCCGACGCGGAACAAGATCACGCGTAATGGGACTTAATAAAATATTCGATCCGGGATGCAAGCTCTACGACCGGATGCCCGACGCGGAACAAGATCACGCGTAATGGGACTTGATAAAATATTCGATCCGAGAGGCAAGCTCTACGGCCGGATGCCCGACGCGGAACAAGATCACGCGTAATGGGACTTAATAAATTATCATCTCCGAGAATGCATATTCGATCGGAGGCCTAACGCGGAGCCAAGCTCCAGCGTCCTAGGACATAATATAAAATATCATCTCCGAGAATGCAGATTCGATCGGAGGCCTGACGCGGGGCCAAGCTCCAGCGTCCTAGGACTTAATATAAAATATCATCTCCGAGAATGCAGATTCGATCGGAGGCCCGACGCGGAGCCAAGCTTCATCGTCCTAGGACTTAATATAAAATATCATCTCCGAGAATGCAGATTCGATCGGAGACCTGACGCGGAGCCAAGCTCTAGCGTCCTAGGACTTAATATAAAATATCATCTCCGAGAATGCAGATTCGATCGGAGGCCCGACGCGGAGCTAAGCTTCAGCGTCCTAGGACTTAATATAAAATATCATCTCCGAGAATGCAGATTCGATCGGAGGCCTGACGCGGAGCCAAGCTCCAGCGTCCTAGGATTAATATAAAATATCATCTCCGAGAATGCAGATTCGATCGGAGGCCTGACGCGGAGCCAAGCTCCAGCGTCCTAGGACTTAATATAAAATATCATCTCCGAGAATGTAGATTCGATTTGAGGCCCGACGCGGAGCTAAGCTTTAGCATCCTAGGACTTAATATAAAATATCATTTCCGAGAATGCAGATTCGATCGGAGGCCTGACGCGGAGCCAAGATCCAGCGTCCTAGGACTTAATATAAAATATCATCTCCAAGAATGCAGATTCGATCGGAGGCCTGACGCGGAGCCAAGCTCCAGCGTCCTAGGACTTAATATAAAATATCATCTCCGAGAATGCAGATTCGATCGGAGGCCCGACTCGGAGCCAAGCTTCAGCGTCCTAGGACTTAATATAAAATATCACCTCCGAGAATACAGATTCAATCGGAGGCCTGACGCGGAGCCAAGCTTCAGCGTCCTAGGACTTAATATAAAATATCATCTCCGAGAATGCAGATTCGATCGGAGGACTTAATAAAATATTATCTCCGAGAATGCAGATTCGATCGGAGGCTCGACGCGGAGCCAAGCTCCAGCGTCCTTGGGACTTATTAAAAATCTCATGGCATGTGAGTTACTCCGTATTCATAGCTCCTGACATTATAAATCTATGATAGTAATTCTAGAACAAGCAAACTGCAAAGCTGCCGTTTTAGACTTTAGCTAATACCTGAGACTCAAATGAATGCTACTAATAGGTTTTATTCAAGTGATCCTCAGATGCGTACCTATATGTATTCATATATATTATACATGCTCTAATGGCTTTATGACAACAGGCTGGTATCCGGATTCCAGCTGCTAGTTTATTCAAGCCGAAATTTATATATATAAAAATTGAACCCAATTAAGGCAAAATATGCAGACAGCTAGCAGGAATCTGATAATTGTTTTGGGCCTTCGGTGCACGTGATGCTCATCATAGCATAAACAATATAAGAACAACCTACGACTGTTGTTTTCGTCTTTCTCCCGGGATAAAATACAGCCCGCGGACAAAGATTCGTGACCTGTATAACAACTATTTGCCACTTCGCCCATTCGATATGTATAACGGCAGCACATTTAAATCAAAAAGCATTTTTATCTATGATTGCAGTAGCTATACATATATGCATCTCCTTGAATCAAAACCATAATTCTTTGCATAAATACATATCTATTTATATGATTATCACAGTAGCCTTGCTACTTTCGCTCAAACTCAATAAACTTTGGAACCTCATCAAAGTAATGATAATTTACCTTGAAAAATCACCTCTTAAGGTGAATGGTTCCCACAGACGGCGCCAATGACGATACCCGATCTTCAAAATCCCGTGTCAGCGGGTTCCGGGATCAAATTGAACGCGGGCGAGCTCAGACGGTCGGGCTTACCTGAGACGCGCGATGAGATTACCGTCGGCGTACCCAAACCTGTGTCGATCCGAGCTCAAGCCATTCGCGGACAACCTTCCTCCCTACAGGGCTCCATCAAATGTCGGTCTAGCCGAGACTAATCCCGCTTGAGAATGGGGGCTCATGGCCAGGGAATCCGGCCTAAGCCTAATGAGATTCCAGTTTCCGACCCCGATTTGTGAGGCCATCAAGCCTTATTTATAATGGGAGCCTTATGTGCCATGCCTGACACATGTAGAGAAAACGATAACAAGTGTCGCGCGGCTCGGGACAAGTGCCGTATGGCTTGGGACAAGTGTCGCATGGCTCGGGACAAGTGTCCTCCACGTGGCATTTCATGGGTTTATTCAACATTGGTGGATTTAAGTGGGGGTTGGTGGAAAAATCCACCATTTAACTAATAAGGGTTAATTTATATAGCGGGAACCCGTTTATGTATACGATAAATATTATTTATTTTCTGGTGTTTCGTCAGTACCCACCATTGTCACATATCCACAACCCATCACTCAACCCACCTTTGACATTCAATCCCTTAGCATCATAGTAGGTTCCTTCACCCACCCACCCCACACCCTAGATCCGCACAAAACGGAGAAGAGAAGTGAAATGGAGAGGGGGGGCGTACCTTTACAGTGGGTG
Source organism: Persicaria maculosa (assembly GCA_963922045.1). Taxonomy (NCBI): domain Eukaryota; kingdom Viridiplantae; phylum Streptophyta; class Magnoliopsida; order Caryophyllales; family Polygonaceae; genus Persicaria; species Persicaria maculosa. The sequence goes on from OY998251.1 coordinate 5,153,920, forward strand.
GCCGACGTTCTTGCCTTCTCCGGCAGTGGGTGGCCGACGATCGTCGCAGTGGGTGGTCGACGTCTCTTCTTTCTTCCCATTTCGAACGGTTTTTGTTTTTGAAATGGAGAGAGATGGAGTGTCTGATGGAGAGAGAAAGGGTATGATGATATTGACCTTCTTTTCTTCTTTTTTTCCTCCCGGTGGCATTAAATGCCCCTGTCCTCTCATCTTTTTTTTTGTTTTTTTTTTTCCCGCCCAAACCGGCTACCAAAGGTATGGTGACAGACACTTTTGTGCTAAATTTTGGAAAAGGGTTTATTTTTGCAAAATTTCCCATCCATGTGCTATTTGTGCAAGTTTGGGAAAAAAATGGTCTATCTATGGCCATTTTACCTTATGAAAATGGTCGGTGATATAATATATTGGGTTCCAAAATATCATACGATAAATCAAATCCTCGAGATCAACAATGGAAAATGCACTAGGTGGGTCCTACAACACTTTATATTTGTGCATTGAAAACAGTTCAACACCAATACATGAAAGTTAAACGCGTCACATTCTAAATTTTATACAAACATTCCATTAATGGAAATTGGGTGACATGTTTGACTTTGCTAAGAAGTGTTTTGCAAAAAAACACCCTTAAATAGGGTGGTTTTTGCAATTTTGCCAAAAGATTAAAAAGCAGGCAGGGTGCTCACCTTTGAATCGAGACTCAAGTGCTCTGTCGGACTAGTCGACTCAACTCAACAGCGCGCAGCGGAACCTAAAAACCCTCACTCTTCTCTTAACCGCCTCTAACAGTCTCAAGTACCTCGCCCTACGAATATGGACGCCCCCGCCGCCTCCGCCGCAGTCGCCAGTACCGCTCCTGTCTCCGCTGAATCTCTCCCGTCAACTCACCACGACACTCATACCGAACTCGCCGATCATCAACACCCGCAACCGCCGAATCCTCCGCCGGAAACCGCTGCCGATACGGGCGAGAAACGGAAGCGCGACGATGCCGAGGGCGAGGTCAAGTCCTCCACGCTGCATCCACTCCACAAGACGAGTCTATGCTCCTTCTACCGTCGCCTTGACAAGGGAGAATGCAGCCACGGGGCCACCTGCCGCTTCGCTCATGATGAATCTGAGCTCCGGCAGAGGCCCGACGGCTCCTGGGATCCGACTTCAAAGCGTGCGAAGATGTTGGACTCCGATGAGAAGGCGGAGATTGAAGAAGAACGTGCAGAAGAGGAAGAGGAAAGTGAATGGAATCAGGCACAGAACAGTCTTATGATTACAGAGGCTTTGGGTGAGGGTGATCAGAAATTGAGCAAGTGCTTGGTCCATTTGCCCCGCAATTGGCATACCGATCAATTGAATAAATTTCTCGCTGAACAGGTGCGTTTGATTGAGTTCTCCATTCCCGTCATTATCTTCGCTTTATTGGTTGCCCTATTTTATTTGATTAAGTTCTTCATTCAGTGTTACAAGGTTTGGCAGTACAATGATTTTGTTAAATGTGATTCATATGGTCCAATATTCAAATAACTTCGAAAAAGATTTAACACAAATATTTTGAATAGTAATATATTTACAAATATGTATCCATCAAATTTTGTACAACACTGTTGCCATAAAATGTTTATGGAGAGTTATAAAACTTCATCCTTTTGCACCAAATGGATCACATTTTTTATTTTTATATTGTCGCCCAATGAAAAATGATATTTGCATCTCAATGCAAATATTCCTAAAAGAGAGGTGAAAGGGGTGAATTTAATGGTTGAAGTTTGAGTAGGAGCTGTTTGCCTTTTGCAGAGGGTTGTTTTTAAATCAGCCAAGAAGAAGAAAGGCATGACTGTGGGCTTTGTAAGTTTTGAAACTGCAGAACAATTGGACAGTGCAACTGAGGTATCAATCAAGCTCTTGGAAAGTAGTTTTGATGATGCTGATTTCGGCTCTGAGTTGAAGTAAGTTATTTTTATTGTGTCTCTTGTAAACATGAAAGGTATTGCATGGGAAAACAATGGGCAACAAGAAATTGAAGGTTGCAGATGCCCTAGCCCGAAGCTATGACCATAAGATAAAATCAGCTCGGAATGAGCAGTTAGCTTCTAAAACTGGATCAGGAAATGGGGTGGATCTCTTACCATCTTCAGATGATGTTGACAATGGTGATATGCTTGTTGGGACAGGAGCAATTGGGAAATGCGCTCGTGAAGTTGTGACCCCTCTTGCCCATATGTCTTACCCAGAACAACTAGAATACAAGAAGGATGCATTGATGAAGACTCTAAAAGGACTTGTTAGTTTTCACTAATGTATTTTCTGGTTTATTCTTCCTCAATAAGTTCAATGCACTTCACTTTTAATCAGCATTGTTTCCTTTGTATTGCAGACAAGGAATACACGTAAAGCTTGCCGAAATGGTATTCCGGTGCCAGAGTGGATTTATCAAGCTAAAGATAGAGGTGCTTGCCTACTTGTTTTATGTTTTCTCTAACTCATTGAATAACCAAAATTTCCCCAGAATCATTTGTATTGAGCACACATTGAAGTTGTACTCCAGATTCTATCATGTTCTGAAATGTGGTTATATGTGCGATTGTCACTTGAATGTGTACCAGTTTTTGAACTTTTTTGAGGTGACATTAATGAACTATGGTAAATAGCTCATCTCTCATTGAATGACTTGAGGATAAATTACCATTAGCTAGTTTATTATTTGGATGACAATGGCATAAGGCAAAAGTACAGTTTGAGCTATTCCTGAATTTGATAGTTGAATTAAAGTTCAAAGTTCATTCCTTAGGTTGATGGAGAACATGACTTATTTGATTATGCAACTTAAGTCTTGATGACCTATTTTAATTTTAAGTAACTTATCAGTTGTATTTCAGTTATGCTGTATGTGTGTTCCAAACAGAAAAGTTCTTGGTACTGGGAATCATATTCATTATATCTTTTTATATATTTCTCACCATCTTTCCATTTCAAATTATGCAGGTGGAATGCCTTGCAAATTTGAGGGTATAATTGAATCGCCTATTATTAATGGATACCGTAACAAGTGTGAATTCTCAGTTGGATATTCTGTGGAGGGAAAAATTACAGCAGGATTCTTGCCTGGAAATTTTAGGTTTGAGTTGTCAAATACTGATATGCACAGTATTATTTTTCATTTTTTCTTGTTTTGGTTGGAGTATCTGATTTCGAAAACAATTGTGTTTCAGGGAGGGTGTTACTGCGGTTGACGAACCCATTGACTGTCCTAATGTTACTAAACTTGCTTGTAAATATGCCTCTATCTTTCAAGAGTTCTTGCAAGATTCAACCTTACCAGTTTGGAATAGATTCAAAAATACTGGCTTTTGGCGTCAATTAACAGTAAGTCCAACTTACTCTTATGGACGGAGTCTTGATTCTTGATTGATGATCTATTGTTTTTTTCTGTTGCCTTCTATTTGTACACTAGGGGGGAATAGTTTTTCTTTATGTTCATAAAAAAAGGTATTTATTATTTCTTGGGACAGGTACGGGAAGGAAGGTGTTTTGAGAAAACCACCATGGTTGATGGTGAGGTTAATACTTCAGAGGTTTTGCTGATTGTTCAGGTATAACTTGCTTCCGTGTCCTTTTTTGTATCTATTAAAACTTTGAAATGCTGGTGTGAATGATTACTATTTTTGAAATCTAGAATGGGCGCAAGTGCCCAACACATGCCAACACTGTAGAGTCCCTGTTAAAACAATATTTTGTTTAGTATCAATACTTATCCTACTAGACCCTTGTATCTTTGGTATTACAACTTTGTCAACCCAGCGTCTTCTGAACTACATGTCTGAGATTTCAGACCTTTCTCAGTTGTGTTTTATAGTGGCTTTTCTTTTTGATTGTCATTTATTTTATGTAGGTGTGTTCGACAGGTGTTGATGAAGGTCTTTTGAATAATGAATTTAAGAATATGACTCAAGCTTTTATAGCTGGAGCTGCTTCAGCTTCTCCACCTTTGCCTCTTACAGCTTTGGTAGTTCAGGTAATGAACTTCATTAATGCTTTGCAATAGGGTAAATTTCTGCAAATCACCCCCCAACATTGAGTGTAGTTGCGAAAAATAACCCTATCTTTAAAGGTTGTAAATATTAACCATGTGATGAGTTGCAAATAATAGCATCAAGTCATAAACATTGTTGGCAATGAGTTTTTAATCACTAAAACTCACGTATTAGTGTAGTATCACATCATTCAAGTCTTGTATAAGTCTAGATATTGGTATGAATGATAAGTTAATGATGATGTTACTTGAGTTTTATGGTTAAAAAAACTCCAGCGATGATGCTTATGCTATTAATCTCAACTCGCCCCATAGTTGATGCTATTTTTTCCCAACTATGAAAGATCAGGCTATTTTCCGCAACTACCCCAAAATTGAAGGCTGCATGATAGAAACCACAAGGAGCAAGGATCTTGCTCCTAGGAAAACCACTCGAGCAAGAATCTTGCAAGAGGAAATTGGTGGAGAATCTCCAAATTTGTACTCAATTCATTGATCAAGCCTGAATGCAATATTTCAGCTTCCTCCCTTTTATAATGCAAAGCAAATAACTAACTCCTAATCCTAAAAAATGAAAATCTGGAAAATGGAAGAGAACATGGACAAAAGTGGAGGAAATGTGAGATTGCCTAAAAACTAGGAAAGTGGGAATGTGAGAGTAATGAAACTGAATAGAAATTGCAGGAAAAATAAGATAAAAACTAAACTAATAAAATTAATAACCAAGGTTTGTATCATTACTGCTCACACTTTTTACTTATTTTCATGAATATCTTAAATATTTTCTATTTCTCGCATATATAGTGGTTGTGCAGGTATTTGTGATGCTTTTCGAACTTGTCTGTTGTTTCTTGCTTAGATGTACTATGTTTGTTTTACAGTTTAGAAGAGAAACCTCATGCACTGTTAGTATGTATTTTCAAAACTGCAAAAGGTTGTGACTTTCAAAGAATTGAAGATTAATCAGCATCTTTTTCCCTTTTTCAGTGTAACTGGACAGTTTTGTAGGTTAATTTCACTCTCTTTAATATGTGAAAAGACCGAAAACCATTCAGGCAATACTGCTGCTGATGATTTGATATGGTTTGTGACTGTTCATTGATCATCAAATATTGTGCAGGATCATACAGGTATATCGAATGTGGCTGCTGCTGATGCCCCATTGCGAGTATTACCATTATCAGCTGATCAATCTGATTCTACTTCAGAGGTAGCTGACACCAATGCTGCCAACGAAGGTCGAATTCATGATTCCATCAGCAGCCTTAAGTTTTCGATATCACCAACTGCTTTCTTTCAGGTTTGTGATGATTTTTTGTACATGTCATGCTTTTAAAAATTGTGACATGAGTACTTGTCCACTGAAAAGTTTTGCGCTTTTCTGAATCTAAACTTGCAGGTCAACACTTTGGCTGCTGAGAAGATGTATTCACTTGCAGGAGATTGGGCTGGGCTTGGTCCAGATACCTTACTCTTCGACATATGCTGCGGGACAGGAACGATCGGTCTCACTTTAGCACATCGTGTTGGCATGGTAATAATAAGCATCTTTCTAACTTATTTGTTTAAAGCGGTTCTTATCTGGCGGCTATATTATGAAAATGTATAAATTACACATTTTCTGCGCTTTATTTTCAAATTGGCATGGCAGTTTTGCTGGTGACACTTTGTTCAAAGAAATAATTGAGAAAATGATGAAATTTATGAAGTAGAAAGTGTATTTCTGGTGGCTGACACATCAATTTGATTCTTTGTTCTTGTCAGGTTGTTGGCATTGAAATGAATGCTTCTGCTGTCTCTGATGCACAAAGAAATGCCGAGATCAATGGTATTAAAAACTGTAGGTTTGTCTGCTCAAAGGTGGGATATTGTATACTTCTCTTTTGGTATTGCATGAAAAGACAACATGCCAATAATCTTAAGAACATTCCATCCTGAATTCTTATGTCTGCTGTTCCCAGTATAAAAGTATCCGTACGTATTTTAATGCAAGAATCTGTTTCCTTCCTGAATGACAGGCAGAGTCCGTGTTGAAATCTCTATTGAGCGAGTACCTACATGTACCTCTAAAGCCGGAGGAGACTTCAGATATCCCAGAAGGTGATGATAAAGAAGACGCTGAAGCAAATCATGAAAATGCACCTGCAGATATAGATGTTGCAGAAGGTGATGATACAAATCTGAAATCCGAGACATGTTCAAGTAAGGCTGCCGAAGATGCTGTGGAGAAACCACAAAATCAACTGGGGAATACTTCCCACCTTACAGAAGATGGCAGTCATGAAAAGAAACAGTTTGATAAATTGGTGGTTATTGTTGATCCTCCTCGAATGGGACTTCACCCCAAAGTAACTTGCCCTCTGCTTACCTCTCACTCTTTTTTTCTTTTTTCATGTGATTGTGAATCACTCACACTGAGCATAAACACCGAAATCTTGTGCCCTGTTTCACTATGTTAATTGTGTAAATGCAGGTGACTAAAACACTCAGAACTCACCCACTTCTCCGTAGGCTGGTGTAAGTCCTCATACCTTTTCAACTGTGTTGTTTGGTGTTTTTCCCACAGAATTTGATTCTTGATTCTTGATTCCTGATTCCCATCCCTCAGATACATTTCCTGCAATCCCGAGACCCTTGTGGCTAACGCAATAGAGCTGTGCACGCCATCGTCTACTGAAGCTAAGAAAGAAAACAGGGGAGCGCAGGGTTGGAGGAGGATGAGCAGCGCGGGTCTGGCACGCCAGAGAGCCAAGTCTATGCCAAACTCGGAGCCTTTTCGACCAGTCAAAGCAATGGCTGTTGATATGTTCCCGCACACCCCACACTGCGAAGTGGTGATGCTCCTGGAAAGGTGAAACCATAGGCTTTTAATTTTACCACAGGCAGAATTATTTATCTGATGTCTGATTGGTTTCTCCATGACTTCATCTTTCATCTCACTCGCTGCGCTTGTGAGTCTCGCGGATATTTTTGATATGAAATGCATAAGCTATTTATCTTTTTTTTTTAAATTTTATTTTACAGATGCATGTGTGTTGTGAGGATTTTTTTTTTGGTGAGAAGGGTGGGAAGTGAGGCTGCCTGTATTGAATAAAAAGTGAAAATATAGCATTAAACAGAAACTGAAATAAAGTGCTGGCAAAATCTGACCCGACCCGATCCACCCGAATCTAGATCCGACCGAAACCCGAAAATCTAATGACATGCACAACCCGAACCTAAGCCCGGCCCATTTTGACCTGATTGGATACGAATATAGACAAACTCAACACATCCCGACCCGAACAAGCATTATTATGAGAATCTCGATCCGGATCTTTAGAATCCTAAAATTCTACGATCCTACTTAGGAGCCCGATCCGGATCTATGCATAGAATCTTTTTTATGTAGGATCTACTATAGGATCTTTAGAATCTTAATGGATCGATAGGATCTTACGATCCTACTCGATTCTAAAGATCCTATTTTTTGTTAACAATATGTATTTTTTAAACATTTATTTTGTTTCCTTGGTTCATTTTAGGGAGTTTAAATGTATACATTCATGTACAAGACGCAAAAAATGGCTTAGAGACAATTGTTTTTGAGTCTTTTAATCAATATGATAATGTCTAAGGTTGTAAATGTAGCTTTTTATCTCTTGAAATCAAAATATATTGTGGGCTAACATTTTTTTCCTCGTTCTAAAACTTTAAATTAAGCCACTTTGTTATATATATTTTTTATATTTTATTATTTTATTATATTTCGAGGATCTTACGATCCCCTAATGGAATCTTACGATCCGATCCACAGACCCTGTTGTGATTCGATCCTAAAATGCCGATCCTAATAACCTTGCGAACAAGATCCAACTCTTTATAATTATTATAATGATTTTATTTTTAAATACTCAAATAATGTGAATTACATATAATGAGACTTGATGTACTAAATAAATGAAGTTTAATAGTTAATAATTAAGATAAATAAAAAATAATCATTATTTTATAATACAACTTAATGTGACCCGACCAACTTGACCCAACCCGAAATTCATTTGATCCGAACTTATCTGATTCCGACCTGAAAACTGACCCGACTCGATTTGAACTCGACCAAATATACAATATACTCGACATATGATCCGACCCGACATATGACCGAACGCGAATGCGTATACCCGAATTCGACCCGAACAATCGAATTGCCACTGCTGGAAATAACGTATAAAGAAACAAATAACATGAAAAATAAGAAACAACAACAAAAAGAGGCTATAAGACTTGAACAACTGGAATGAGAAGTGTCAATTGTTAAGCAATTGACTCAATTCGAATTGATGAAACACAGATTCACCATGAAAGCTTGAGAGGAAGAGAAAAGGGGAAACCAAGCTGGAAGAGAGAATGAATTGTGTTGATTGATTGTTCTGTTACAGCACTTGTGTTCTTATACATGTGAACAGAAAATGGGCGGGAAATTAGTTACAAGAATTACATTGGATGTGATCCTCTACATCGAATGTGTAATGTCTCCTATGGAGCTTCACTTGATGTCGTCTGATCTTTAGACCAACATGATGCTCAACAAGAAGTTATACTTTCTATAAAGACTGTACAAAAACCAATTTAAGTCATGGGAAGCCTTTGCCAGGCTGTGCAAGGGATGGGTTGAGCCATGGGGATTGGGGACTGGACATGTGATTTTTTTAAGGTATAATGATTATAAAGACTGTACAAAAACCAATTGATGGGTATAATGATTTTTTTTATTAATAAGTTTAACTAAAGTCACTATAGTGTAATGATTCAAAATCTCATTCTTTCTTATTAGTCCAAGGTTCATTTTTCTTTCTCACCCATTAATTTTGTTGCATTTTTCCTCTAAAATTTCATTTAATAATCACTAAAAACCACCAATAAAATAGAAATTATCCATTATATATGATTATGAAAAATATACAAAATTTTCTTAATATTTTTGTTTCCCTTTATCTTAAACTTAGATTTTCACAAACCCTTTCTAAAAGAATAATTACCCAAAATTACAAATAAAAAAAATTATTTAAAAGTTAAAACCACCTATACTGAGCTTTCAAATATCAGATCTGGCCCTGATGGCGAGGCGGTGAGCAGTGTATCGGTGGACGGTGGGGACGATGGGTGGTTCGAAATGTGGCGGGCTTTCACATTGAGTTCTGATGGTGCCGGTGTGTGGCAGTGGTGGCGGTAGTTGTTGTGGAGGGAAACTAGTCAAATAAATAATCAAATATAAATATAACCAACTCGTTGTCCAAGCAAATAAAATACAAGAATCCCTCCCGTTGTAATGGTAGGGTTTCAGGATCGTATCCACGAGGAAGCGTGTCAGCGCTCGCCTAAATAGTTCCGAAATAAGCCCTGATGTCGACCAGAAGATCACTCGACGTCGACTGGATGACTTAACGTCGACTAGTCAGTCGAACTCACTTGCAAAGCTGCACAACAGAAGACAAAAGCAGACTCGACGTCGAGCAGAAGTACTCGATGTCGACTCAGTGTACTCGATGTCGACCAACAATAGTCGATGTCAAGTTCGTCAGTGCAGAAAAACGTAATCTTGCAAGAAAATAAACGTCGGAAAAGATGTCCGAAGAATAAAGGATGGATGCGAAGATGATGAACATAAATAAACACAGATTTGAGATGATGTAATTTAAATAAACTAAAAGACTTTCAAGATCGGGGTTTCAATGCCACAACAATAACCATATAGAATTATGCCAAAGTATAAAAGATTATGCCTTTTCATCAAATAACTTTCGTCATTAACAATTAAGAATATAGAGACTTTCGCATAAACCCTAATTGTTACTAACCCTTTTTAATGATTAATCCAAATTCATATTAAGTTCGATTTCGCTTCAATAACACAAATAAGGATCACCTGCTACTGCCGCAGAAGAATCACAAACAGGGATAGAAGATGAAATCGCATATAAAAATCATACCTTTAATGCATAACCCTACATGGCTACCGTCGGGCTCACCCCAACCCTAGAAGTAGGGCGACTACTCGCTTCTCATCATGGTAACAAACATCAATATCATAAGAGAAACTACTTGCATTAAACTGATATTGAGAAAGTACAAACCGAACAAAGTCATATCACTTCCGCTCTCCACCTCCACTCGACCTCTCTCTCTAAAACTCTCTAAATTTGCCTAACTATGTAAAACACAATTGCTTGTGTGCTTGGATGATTGGATGATTTAAAAACTCAGCCCTAGGACTTTATTTTTAGTGCTCCATCTAGGTAATCTAGGAAAGGAACAACTATATCTATATCTAAATCTATCTATCTAAAAGCTTATGATAAATGTTTAACAATTAAGTAAAATAAAACAATTAAAATTCCCCTAAGGTAAATGCGGGAATTACTAAAGTGGATGAGTGTCTTCATATGATAGAATATCTCGTGCCTTCCCATGCAAGCAAACCATCACTCAAACTCAAGCTCGAAGTCGGCTCGGATTCGGCTCCCGGGCTCTACTTGACATCAACCAAAGTGGTCGACGTCGACCAGATCTTGTGTCTCGGCTAAATTTTACTCGACCTCGTCTTCTCTGGCTCCACTCAACATGTATGTATCGAGGTCTTTACTTGACATCGAGTAAGGTAGTCGACGTCGACTCCAAGTGTCGAGTGTGATGTCCTCCTTGCTTTCTGCTCGATGTGCCGGTTCCAACTTCCACTCGACGTCGAGTCACTTGGTAGACGTCGAGTGACTCTGCAGTAAACGTCTAGTGGTTTTCCAGCTTGAATTTCGTCTCTCTGAATTGTCCCAAATTTGTCTCGATTTCTGCAATATTAAACACGAACTAGTGTAGATCTCCATAATTGACAAATAAGCATATACTACACAAATTCTGTATTATTCTAACCCAGATTAGGCGTACATCAGTAGTATGGCTGGGGGTGGTGTGAGTGTTGATGGGGCGGTGGTGGGTGGTGTGGTGGTGTGGGGGTTTTTGAAGCGGTGGATGGGGTTGGTGGTGTCGTGTGGCGGTTCCAGGTGGTGGTGGGGTGGGGGTTGGTGGGGCAGCAAGTGGCAGCAGGTAGGGGTGTTATTCGAGCCGAACGAAACGAGCTTGGCATGTTCAAGCTTGTTCGTTTGTTAAACGAGCTCGAGCTGAACCGAGACTAATTTTTAAACGAGCTTTTTTATTTTGTTCAAGCTCGGCTTGTTTAGGAAATGAACGAGCTCGAGCCGAGCTTTTTTCCGAGCTTTAAGTAGTTCTACTTGGTTATAACATGTTAACTTAAAGGAAATTTTAGAAATTCCATAGAATTTGAGCTATTCGAGCTTTATTCGAACGAGCCGAGCTTTCAACCGAGCTTAAAATTTTGTTCAAGCTCGGCTTGTTTAAATAATTGAGCGAGCTCGAGTCGAGCTTTTTCGAGCCGATCCCGAGCCAAGCTCGAGTTGTTCAGTTCATATAATAACCCTAGCAACAGGGTGGTTATCGGTAGTGGTGATGACGGAGAATCTTGTTGTATCTTGGAAACAAATAGGACTGACGTATAAATTTACCGTGGTAAATTTATACGTCAGTCCTATTTGTTTAAATATATGGTCTTTCTCATGTCGGTATACAATATCCCATCACATCCTACATGTGTTACCAAACAAAGTGCAAAGGACACGTTAGCTCACAGTTCCCAAACACATGAGGATAATCAGTATTGAGATACGGTTCTGAACTTTTTTGAGATACAAACACAAGCCCCCACATCTTTCATCCCAGAGAGCAATATTGTTACAATAATGATAACAATACCAGTCTAGCTACTTACATGTACACTAAAACTCCACTTGTTGATTTCAAATCAGAAAAACTAAATACACAGCAAATCACGGTTTAGGGAACCACGTCGATATGAACGTGATACCCTAAACCCTGATTTGTATTCAATTTCCAATGTTCATCTGCACTTTAATAACAACGTGGCATCACGTCATTATTGACGTGTATTTGCTTAATCTGGGATTCACGGGGTATCTAACAACACCCATTTCACATCAGGGGACTGATTCAGCAAAAGCTCAAACGATGCTTGTAGCGCCCCAATCGTTATTGTTTCCTAATTCTAACTTTGCAAAATACCAAGATTTATCTTTATCCCCTTCATAGGGACCCTTCTGCATTCGAACTACTACCTCTCCTTCCTGCTGTTGTATTCTTCAGTATCTGCAATTAAAACCAAGCCAAGAAAAAAGATGAATTGCAATGATCTTTATCTATTGGATAAGCCCAACATCAAACTATGCCCAGCCCAGCATCTACAGTAAGCCCAACCAGATCAATTGGATTGGATATGCATCAAGAACAAGTAAATAAATTGATGGTCCCCATAGGGCCATAGTAACACTAAATCCAGAGAATGAAATGAGATGATGATCTGTGACATGACATAGAAGACAAATTAAGGAAAAATCAACTGCAATTACAAAGAAGCTAAATAACAAAAACAAAAATGGAGGAGCTTACGTGTCTAAGCATCTGGTTTTCGTTCTGCAAGGTGGAGAGCCTCTCCTCCAGCTCAGAGTTCCTCTTTTCCAGGTCCTTCACTCTCACCTCCAGCTCTATCAAGTATGCCTTCTTCCTCTCTCTTGCCTGCTGAGCTGACACTCTATTCCTCAGCAATCTGGCATCTCAATCAACAAAACATGAACCAATTACCAACACTGTTAACTATGCCAGAACCAGATCTCTCTTTTGAAATTTGAATACCTCTTCAAACGCTTGCTTTCCTTGTCAGCTGGACTCCGGCCTCTCTTCCTCTGGTGCGGTCGCTCTGCGCCGGCGGCCGAGTTCCTGTCTCTTCCGGAGGCGGAGGCGCCGCCTTGCTCGCCGCAGATCTCTGGTACTCTTCCCATTTCATCGTCGCTCTCCATTCCTAATCAAACGAAATTGAACCACGATTCAATTAGCAACTAGCGCAATTCCCTACTCCAGATTGAAAAACCCTAACTTCGAACCGAAACAACAGTGTTGATCTTTACCTTCTTTGACTTCGATCTGGAGAGCGGAACTGGAGGAACGCTCGCTACTGGAAGGCGCAGCGATTGAGCTGGTAGCGTTCGCTTGATCAACCATTTTGAATTGAAGAAGAGGAGAGAAATGCGATTCCAATATCTTCGGTCGTTCCTTCAAATTTGGAGGAGAAAGAGAAAAGAGAGGGCGGAAATGGCTTCAACAGAAAGAATAAAGAATTGATTAAGAACGGAGGAGGAATGTCAGCCGTAGGATCGATCTTCGGATGGACGGCATCGACGAAGGAGACGTGGAGGCTTAAATAGCCATATAGTGTTGGCGTAATCAAAGGCGCTGAGAGGTGAATCGTGGATGAATTTGAGACGTTGGATGATACCGGGGTTGGGAGATCAACGGTGGATGATCAAGAGATCCGTGCAATTTATCGAGTGTCTCAGTTCTAGTTGGGGTCCACACTCCACCGTTCGCCTTCTTACCACTGCTCCGTACATAACTACCTTCTACGGACTCACGGAGTATAAACCCGACACGAACCCGAAAATTCGAATCGGTCGACTCGAAATCGATTATTCTGAACACCGACACAACCTGTTTATTTTGGATCCGAAATTCGAATGAACCGAACCCGATTAACCCGAAACCCATTAAGACTCGAACTCGTTATAACCGAAACCCGAAATCACCCGAGCTTTAAGCTACAATCTAGTAAAAAAATTTAAAATGAATATTGAAATAATGAAAACCCGAGACAACTGAAACCCGAATAACCGAAACTCGAACCCGACCCAACCGATTGACCAAATTATTAGACATTACCCGAAACCCGAATGACCCGAAACCCGACTAACCGAACCCAAACCCGAACCGACCCGCCCGATTGCCACCTCTAATCTGAGGCAAGCCATCGTGTATAAATTCTTGACCATCATTCGGGTCAGGGTTGGGTTCGGTTTAGGTTCGGGTCATTCGAATTTTCAGTAAATAAGATTTCGAATCAATTAGGTTAGTGGTTGTTTTGGATCGAGCTAAATCTGGTAAAAAAAAACTAATTTTTTAAAGACTTTTTAAAAACATTATTAAAATTAAATTGTAATATCAATATATTAAATTAAACTAAATAATAACATATATTATTTAGTTTGGGTAGTGACAGACTGACAGTGAAGCAAAGGGCTCCTAGTATATATTTGACGGGCAATGACCTGCAAAGTAGGAAACCACAACCTCTTTAGACAGCTCCACCATTTTAGAATGTCGAAGTCTTCGACATCATCTCTAACAGACTCACAGTAGTAGATAAATATTCGTTGAGTTCCGAATGGAAGTTAACCATGCCCCTCACCCTCTTTGTGCCAAAATATCTCTAGCAAGAGCATTGGTTCGTGCAATGATGCTAGTGCACGACGAGCTCGAGGGAGCGAGACTCCCCCTACAAGAGGCGGTTGAGATGGGCGAGCATCTTTAGCATAAAGATCATATATTTGGTGAAGTGAATCTCTACCCTAGAAACTATAATAAGTGCATTGTAAGTGGGATCATCTTCAACTCCCAACATAAGAAAATAGTTCTCTAATTTTTTTTAAGACCACTCACCTTAACTCTAGTGTCTAAACACCTTGTTATAAGCAAAATATCAAGAATAAATGTGTAATAATGTAACAACTATGCCCTCACCTCCGTCATGGCATCTTGGATTGAAGGTATCATCAACCCCTCATTAATTGAAATTGCAATGTTCATTGTGGTAAAACAAAACAAGTGTGAAATAGAAGTGTAATCAAGACTGAAAGTTTGGGCAGCGTTGTGAAAAAACTTTGATAACTTCAATGACATCTCTAACCGTCATCCAAACTTCACCAAAAACATCCGCCCCTTCGATGTATTGGACGACAAAAGCGGCTAGAACCTCTTTGTACAAATAATATTAATGAATCATTAAGTGAAGTTTCACTAGGAGGACACATCTGTTAGGAGGAAAATCAAGTATGAAATATAAATTCCAAATTCGACTTCCTATTCTCCACAAATTAATTACAAGACTTCCTCCCGCTGTAGTAGAAGGTAGTCAGGATCGATCCACGAGGAAGCGTGTCAGCGCCCGTCTTTTCAGTTCCAGAAACTCACTGATTTCGACCAGAAGAATGCTCGATATCGACTACTTACCTCGATATCGACCAAACTGTCAACAACCTGTAAAACGTAGAAAACATAAACGAAAACAGAAAAAAAAACACAAACTGGTCGATTTCGACCCAACCCACTCAATATCGACCAAAAATATCGACCAACAGTGACTCAATATCGACCAACAATATCGACCAACAGTGACTCAATATCGACCAACAACAGAAACCAAAACTCAAAATTTATGAAATAAATCAGTAAAATAAAGACTTCCAAGATCAGGGTTTCAACACCACAACGATAACCATGTAAAATAACACATAAAGGCATAAAAGATCATGCTTTTCATCAAATAACTTTTATTGTTAACAAATAGGAAGATAGAGGCTTTCGCATAAACCCTAATTGTTACTAACCCTTTTTCACATAATTAATCCAAGTTGTATTAAGATCACTTTCGCTTCAATAACACAAACAAGGATCACTTTCAACTTTCGCAAAAGAATCATGCTCATAGGGATAGAAGATGAATTGCATCCAAAGATTGTACCTTTACCGCATCACCTCACATGGCTACCGTCGGGCTCACCCTGACCCTAGAAGTTGGGTGACTACTCGCTCTTCATCATCAAGAAAGACATCAATAATAAAAGGAAACTAAATTGCATTAAATAAAATAAAAGAAAGCTTACAATCAATCGAAGCCAAATTGTCTCTCAACTCTCTTGCTTCTCCTCGCCACAAGCTCTCTCTCTCTCTATGTAACTAATTGTATCTAGAATTGAATTAATAAAAATCAGCCCCTAAGGCCTTATTTATAGTGTTCATTCCCTAGGAAATTAGGAAAGAAAACTATAGCTATATCTAAATCTATCTATCTATATCTAAAGATTAAATTATGGAAATAAAAGAAATAAATCTAAAAGGGAACTATATCTAAAGTAGACAAATATCTCTTCCATCTTGATAAAACTTGATAAAATCTCCTCTTGTGGATATCTCCATTGGACTTTGGATAGAAATTGGATTAGAGCTCGGATATGCTCGAAATCGGCCACTGGGTTCAAGTCGATATCGACCAACATAGGTCGATATCGAGCTCGTCTTCTCAGCTTCACTTCAGATACTCGATCTCGGCCTCCAGGGTGAAAATCGGCCAACTTCAACTCGATATCGACCAGCCTAGGTCGATATCGACCTGCGTTTTTCCTTGCTCCAGCTTTTGGTCGATTCCTGGATCTTGGCTCGATTTGGTCAACTCGCTATCAACCTGGTGTGGTCGATATCGACCAACTCTCTTCTTCTTCACTCGATTCTGGCTCTTCGGGTGGAAATCGACTGGACTCCTCGACATCGACCAAGTGTGATCGATATCGACCAGATGGTGTCAACTCGATTTTCTCGTTTCCATCTCGATTTGTCCTGGTTCCACTACTCCTTGACCTCAGACTTTCTGTAGTTGACTTCGAGCTTTTCCTCCTTTTTCTGAACTGTTGTAAATTGCCTCGATTTCTGCGAAATTAAACAGAAACTAGTGTAGACTCCATAATTTGGCAAATAAATGTAAACTACATAGAATCTGTATTATTCTAGCCCGATTGTATGAAATGTATGCAGAAAACGATATAAAAGTAAGTATAAAACATGGCGAATTAGGCTCACAACAACATCCCGAGGAAACTTCTTTGGTCTTACCTTGTTTGGTTTGCATAAGGTCTTACACTAATCAACTAGTAATATCCCGAGGAAGTTACTAGCTACGAACGGCTAGGCTCTGGTGACGAACCACCAGAGCATCCTCTTTATATGGCCACAAATGGCTAAGCTCTTGTTAGGAACATCCAAAGCACCATCTATACATGGTAATATATGACACACGCACAGTACGCACTTGCCGGAGGTGTGATCTTGATTAGTGCATAAACCATTCCACGTAATGAGTTTCTAACATGAAAGCAACGCTGTTGCTGGCTAAAGCAAGAAGCAGGCCGGCGGGTTCACAAATTTTGAAGAAATACAAGCTCAGCTCCCATCATAGTCAGGTTGCTATAATGAGACCTGATGGGCAATTGAGAGGGAAAAAGTCATCCCTAGGAGCGAAACTATGAATGGCATCATAGTCAGGTTGCTATAATGAGTCCTACCGTCTCTTCACATGTACTCCCTCCGTTTGAATATAAATGACGTTTTGGGGTTATTTTGTTTAGCAAATTAATTGACGTTTTGGTTTAATTGGTCTTCTATAGCCCCACTTTTTGTAATTTTTTTGATTTATTTTAAAATGAAATAATTAATACTACTATGTTGTTGAGACTTGAGAGTGTTGTAGTAATAAAGAGATGTACATAAAGCCTACATAAAGCCTATGCATTGGTCTTCAGTATAAATTAAATGCTTCATTTGTCTTTCTTAATTTTGGTACTTTTGTGTAAAACGTCATTTATAATGAAACGGAGGGATGTTAAGTTGAGGGTTGTGCCTGACTTGATCAAATGAAACTATGAATTTCATCAACCTAGTAGTAGTAGCAGCAGCAGAAGCATACTGTAAATTACAGTGTCAGGTGGTCCCATTGCATACAATATATATATTTTATATCTTATTTTAAAACAAACTAAAAAACAAGAAACACAAACTAGCTACAACATGCTTTTGCATAACAAATAGCTTATTTCCTGACATAACACACACACACTAGTACTAGTAGTTGCAGCTGTGATCAAACTGAAGGGACTGGAGCCTCAGACAATGGGTTCGGCGTGTCACCCGAACCAGGGACGGGGTTAGAGTCGTCACCACCACCGCCACTCGGAATGGAGGGGCCGTAGATGCCTCCACCACTACCCGGATTTGGCCCCGAAATCCTCCCCACGCCTGGGATGAACACACTTCCATCTGGCTGTGGCCACAGCAGCCATTCAGGCTGCATCTTGTCCTCCTGTTTCTTCGGCCCTGCGCGTCTAGCTACCGCATCTCCAGCCATTGCCAGCAGAATGCTGAGAGTGAGACATAGAGCCGCAGCTTGTTTACCTTTCAATGCCATTTTCAGGTTTAGTTTCTTTACTTGCTTTGTGGTGTACTGTTTAGGTGGGATGATCCTGCAAAGCCTGCCATCTCCTTTTATATTATTCAACAGTATCATATTGCATTTGATGCAAATTGGTATAGCACAAATACCTGCTCAGACGGCTATTTAATTTCGTGTACTTGGGTTTGTTGCATTATGCATTCTATGGAATTAAGTATATACGTTGTGTACTTGGTCACTTTGCTGTTTCAGGAACGATTATCGATCATAGAGCTGGCAAGATCTGATCCGACCTGAAAACCCGACCCAACCCACCCGATTGAAACCCGAAAATCTAGCGTGACGCATAATCCGAACCCGAGCCAGACCCATTTTGGCCCGATACTCGAATGGACACGAACATAGACAAACCCGGCCCGACCCATACTCGACTTGCCCTTGACCCGACCCAAACAAGACCCAACTCTTCCTTATAATTGCTTTAATTTTTTTTATTTTTAAATACTCAAATAGCGTGAATTACATATAATGAGACCTAATATACTGAATAAATGAAGTTTAATAGTCAATAATTAAGAGAAACAAAAAAAAAATCATTATTTTACAATAAAACTATTGTGGCTGACTTGACCCAACTCGATCCCGACCCTATCCGAAATCCATTTGATCGAAACTTACCCGACCTGCAAACAGATCCGAACCCGATCGAACATACAGTATACTCGACATATGACTCGACCTGAAGGGATATACCCGAACCCGACCTGAACAACTGAATTGCCACCTCTAATCGATCATATACAAGATCGATGTGATGGTTAAATGACGGATAGTATCTACCGTCCTATCAGCTATGAAATTTGAGGAGTAGTACATGTACCATTGGACTATTTTAGGAAAATAGTGCATGTGAGAGAGCCAATGCAAGGTTGGTGCAACTCTGAATGTTGTTGCAACGACTTATACATTTACTAGCCTCGCCCCTCAGAACCTGTTTCTTCGGCTATTTATCGGTGTGCTTACGAATGTCGCTGGCTACATCGTCACTTCGGATTGCCCTCCGATGCACTGTTGTTGAATCGATTCTATGCATCAATTATCTTGGTTGTCTATTCTCGGCTCATCTAAAGGATCAAAGGGCTCCCATGAAGTTGCACAAGGTGGACTCATAGCGCGTTCCAAGCCCGGTTCAGTAGACGGGCTTGGATATAGTGTAAACTTCATTAAGCGGGCTTGGTCCAATCCGCACCAGCAAAACCGGGCAACTATGTTGGGTAAAACCTGGCATGTTCCCACATTAGCTCGAGTCCAGTGAAAAGAAGGTAAATCTTGAACAGCGGGCTTGGTCCAATCCGCACCAGCAAAACCGGGCATGTTCCCACATTAGCTCGAGTATAGTGAGAAGAAGGTAAATCTTGAACATCGGGCTTGGTCCGATCCGCACCAGCAAAACCGGGCAACTATGTTGGGTAAAACCTAGCCTGTTCCCACATTAGCTCGAGTCTAGTGAGAAGAAGGTAAATCTTGAACATTCACCCAGGAAAGAGGTGGAGGCAGGGATCGAACCCGAGACCTCCTTACCCCTCCGACATTAGCTCGAGTCTAGTGAGAAGAAGGTAAATCTTGAACATTCACCCAGGAAAGAGGTGGAGCCGGGATCGAACCCGAGACCACCTTACCCCTCCCCTTGCTCCACACCATTGGACCACCCCGACTGGGGCAGTTTTGTATCTTTTTAGTTTGACTGAAAGACTGCTTTCATTGTCGCAAAATTTGACCGTGCAAATAATAACCTTAATAATTCATCCCCTCAACTACTTTCGTCTTTTTGTGGAATGCAAATGCATACTATTCGATAGTATGTCACTACAATAACTTTGTACAACACTCTCTTAGGCTAATGTAAGCAATTATGCAAATTACAAGCCAAAACACTTGTACAACAATAATACATGGCTGCACCAAATTCCTCCTCATGTGTTGCTTCCTGCACATCAAAAGGATACAAAAACAAACTGATGCAGTGATGCAGCCTGCAGGCATTCAGTCGGCGTTGCAGAATCAAGTTCACAAGCTTGGCCGTTCCTCGGAGAATCTAGGAAGTTGAATAAGCGAATTCACCCTGGTTACACCTTCCAATCCGGACCATTTCTGGTCTTCATCAGTTGCCTTTTCGGCGTTTTCTGCTACCTTGACTGACAAAACACAACATGGATCGCTTTCTTCCGATGATCTGACCGTGAAGCTCCTCTCGAAACAAGGCTCTGAATGCTGTGTAGGTTCTGCAGAGATTCCTTGCTCATTGTTGGCGGGCTCTAAGTCGATTTTCCCATCCAAAAACAAGCATACTACAGCACAGTCGTCCATATTTGACGTTGAGTATTTGAGCCTCCATTCGCGAGCAGCCGATTGAACCAGCACTCTTGCAGCTGAGGATCTAGATGGAGCTGAGGAAACTATTTTCACTACCTCTTCATTGCTAAAAACATCCCAAATCTGCACAGGTCAAGGCGATCAATTTCGTCGCTAGACAACCAATTTGCAATTACATGAATGGAGGTAAAATGGAAAGCACAAAAAGATACCCCATCTGTAGCAAGAACAAGAAACTGATCCCTCTCTGTGAGTGTCCGGTGTCTGAACTCAGGTTCTGATATAACACCATAATCTTTCACACAGAAATCCCCGAATGCTCGCGCCATTGCTAGGCCAGGAGCATCATCAAATGGCATCCAGACTCTTGCAACGCCTGGTTCATCTTGCAATGAGAATACCCTCCCTTTACACCGCTTTATTCTCTCGGCTTCTCCTGCCAGAAATCATACAACATGAATATGATCATCACCCCATAGTTATCACATACTTACATTTTCATTTTCACATACTTGGCAAATCTGGCTTCAGATCGACAGTCAATTGGATTGGAATCAAGCATCCATCTACATCTTTTGATCCCAAAATGGCTCTTGAATCCCCAATACTTCCAATCAAAAGGTTCATACCCTGAAATCATAATCCGACAGCAAAAAATTGTGATTCAGAAATGAAGTAAAAGAGGTATATAGATGATTCAGAAATCTACCTGCTTCACAATAGTAACTGATGTGCTTCCACTGCAAAAAGAGTTAAAATTAGGATGAGACTTAAGCTCTTTATCCATGGCCTTGTATGATTTCAGAAAAGCTTCCTTCCACAAGTCATTGATCTTATCCTCACAGAAACTAGCACCTGATCTGAATTCCTTAGTCCGGTTCAAGAACGATATTAGCTTCAAAGGCAAAGCATCCCTCACTTTCCGAGCAACAAGATGCCCATACGGTCCATGACCGTCAAAGATGCCACAGAATGTTACGTCATCTACCATGAAATCCTGTAAGATAATCAAATCAGAAAGCTCAAAGCAGCAAAATATTGAGGCTAATTGATCAGATGAGTGATGCTTACTTCCCAAACAATCATGGCATCCTGATTGATGCCTTTGCGGCCCTGCTGCGTGAAAATACAGCAAGTCTGACCATTCCCATTCGCGAATATGCGATTGGAGATGGACGACAAGTCGCGCAAGGCGGTGGCATACTCTACAGAACCCCTCTTACTTGTTGAGACACAGCCCCCCATTTGCTGGTGAATTCAAGCATTTGAGGTGTCAATGGAGATAAAGAGAAGTGAACCTGCAAGTTAGGTTTTGATTCTTTGTTAAATGAGGATCCAATAGGAAGTTAGGCGCGCTGATGATGACAACCATAACCACTGCAATGCCACCCTACATGATAAAGCATTTGACAAATTCTATTCTGAAGCAGCTTCATAAACAAATCACAACTTGGATTAAAAACAATAGCAAAAATCCTTTTAGGGTTAATTTTTAATGAAATTCAATGTCATCAGCAATTTTAGCTTCAAATCAAACAGATGACAAAAATTCAAATTGAACCAGACAAATTTGACAACGAGGCCTACTCAGATATCCACTATTTTGTTTTGTTCGTCGCGCAACGCGTCAAAATCAGGGCTTGAGTACCGTAGAAGTGATGATCAGATAAAAAAAAAAGAGTACCGTAGAAGTGAAATTAGGGCGGAAGTAAGGGTCAACGCTCAGAGAAGTGTGAAATGAATCAGAAAAATCGGAGCTTTGTGCGATTTTCACCAAATGGGAGATGAAGAGAAGGCGAAATCAACGCCGCAATGGAAGTGGAGATAAATACGATCGAACGACTCCACCCTGGAAAACCTGCAAGTATAGAAGATCAAGGACATTTGAAGTAGAAAGGAGATGAAATCGAGAGCTTGAAGGACATGGAAGAAAAGTAGGAGTTGAAACGGGTCTGGTGAGATGGTTGGATTTGATTCGAATTATCACTCGACTGCATCCCTTAGGAGGTTTGAATCGCTCAAACGCCTTTTTCAAAAAGTCACAAAAATCATATCAGATGAAGAGGCAACAGGGAGAAAATAGATGGCTCTTCAAGTGGAAAACCAAAAATCCGTCTAAAAGAGAGCTAATGAAAAGATTGATGATTTCGGTCATTTTCAGAGAGGTAATTTGACAAATGAGTTCCAAAATGAAAGTCGTAGCTCTTGAAGGATTTTTCCAATGGAGTATTGATTCGCAATAATCCAAGATATACAACCTTTGAACGATTCAAAATACTGATCAGGTCGTTGAATATATCCGAATCAGATCAAGTTGTTGTACGAGATAAGCTGAATTTGCACACTACTACGTAATAAATAAGTTCTACATCATCCAAAGTCAGAACTCCAAAATTTGATTGAACCTAGGGAGAAAGAAGATGAAATCAGAAGCTGAGTTCTAACAAACTCAATGAACTGATTTCTTGATTGAGAAGCAGAGCTACAAAGCCTACCAATCTACAATCAGTACATGGAACTAATGACTATTATACCCCTACTTCTATACACATATTTCCATGTCATGTTTTCATCTTATGCCCATACTTCCTCCGGTCGGAAACAAATGATGTTTGAGTTTTGTGCACGTAGTTTTAGGAGTTAAAAACTACTCCCTCCGTTTCAAAATAAAAGTCGTTTGGACTTTAGTGCACGTTTTTTAAGGAGGTAAAAAACTCTATAAAATATTATTTTTTAATCAATTTTTTTTCGCCATAATTTCATACTTCTTACTAACAAATATGAAATTATTAAAAAAATAATATTTTATAGAGTTTTTACATCATTAAAATGCGTGCTGAATAGCAGGGCCGGACCTGAGATTTTGAATGCCTGAGGCGATATTTTAAAATGGGCCCATTTACTATTTTCAACCATAACGAAACAAACAACAAAGTAGAGGCAAAAATGAAAAAGTCTAATAAAAAAAAGAGGCAGAAATGAAAAAGGTAGGATTCGAACCTGCGTTACCTTACCAAACAACATTCTGCACCCGTTGCAACAACATTCTGCACGCATCGATAGCCATCACTTAGTGAATAGTAAAGTGACATTTATTTTGAAGCAGAGGCTATATAAAATCTTTTTTATTTTTTATTTTTTTCACAATTTAAAATTATTACTAATAATTATTAAATTGTGAAAAAAAATAATAAAAAAATTTAAGATTTTATATAGTTTTTAGCTCCTAAAATTATATGCATAAAAGTCAAACATCGTTTATTTTCGACCGGAAGGAGTATTAATTACGGGTCCGAATCTTTTATCTCCAACCTGTCCCCTTCTCCTATCCCCTCTAACAAAACCCCTCTATTTTTTAATCTATTTTTATTTATTTATATTTTCTTTTTCTTTTTAGAGATGACTTGTGAGGGAGTGGGAGTTGAGGGATAGGAGGGGAACATAATTGAGAATATGTGATTTGGAGCCATTATTTACCTTATATCAAAATTTACAAGATCCTTAAGATCGATGGCGTTTAACTTAGTCGTGTCTACAGGTCGGACCCAGCGGGTTGATCGGTTTGACCTGCCGGGTCGCAGGTCCGTGTCGATAGCTTTGACCTGTCGAGTCCAGGTCCAGTGAATCGAAAGTGTTTAAACAAGGGGAATGAGAGGAAGAAGTTGTGTACCCGGATAGTTGATTTTGCCCCTGAACTGGACCATGCCGAGCTTCTCATGATGCTTTGTTCGAATGTGGCGTATGTAGTTCTTGTATCCACCTCCCTTCGCGTGCTTGTAAGACATTGAGCAGAAGTTGCATTTGGCAGCGTAACTAACATTCTCTACCTTCGGACCCTTTAATTTGTAAGTATTTGAATGTAGTGGCACTACATTTTTCCGCGTTCGCTTCGCCGTCGTCATCTTGCATCCGGGCCTCGTGTTGTTCTTCTCCACCACCTGCCAAACCGGCCGGACTCTTGAGTCAGGATGGTGGAGGGAGTTCCCTGAATGATAACTTCTTCCTCGACCTGCCTCCTGCTCCTCGAGTAGTGCCTCCTTAATTCTGAAGGCGTCAGGATCCGCTTCCACTTCCGAAAATGGAAGCGCTCCGTCTAAGGCGGAGCTCCGGTAGATGACTCGGTCCGCTCTCCTTGCTGGTGGAGGGGGCTCTACTAACGCTCCTTCGACCTCGAAAAAATATTTTCAATAAAATTTAATTAGATATTAACACAAATACAAAAAATATAACTACGAGGAGACAAAATAATTAAGAATTTAAGAGTGGGGAGGAAAAAGTAAAAGCGCTGAATACTCGGAATTCCGATTTTCGATCTTCTCGATTTCGACTTTTCAAGCGATTAGCGATCAATTAGAGAGTTACGAGATTAGAAGAGAGGAGAGTGAACTGTGTAAGAAATGGGTGGGAACTTCGACCTATTTTTATGCAGTAAACCCCGGGCAAATCAAGCTAGTCGTTGGCCAACGGTAAAAAATTCGACCATTGACAGTTGACTGGATGGTTTTGTGTTTTTTTTCCTCCAAATTTATGTAGTAACATATGTAATTTTAAAATGTAATATTTTTATATATTTATACATTTTGAGACCTTATGGTCCTTATTATTTTGAATTTTGTTGAATTTGATTTTTTTGGACAAAATATTAAAAGACGATTAGATAAACCACAATTTTATTACACACGTATATTACGATCGACCTCGAAACTTGCAACAACTTAAAAACATAAAAAAAAACCATCTTACAAGTTCGAGTTAATTAATTAAAAACATAAAAACAATGCCTACAAATTGTTGTTCACCTTTTATCTAGCTATGAGTATGACCACTATGCCTACAAACTGCTGAAGTAGCCAGTCGCGATCTCCTCCTTTTTGAAATGTCTCGTAAACATATCTTCCCGGAGAAAAACCATCTTGATCACCTTGATATTGATCTGCCATGGGAAATGAAGAAATTGTGATTTGAAATTTTGGATTAGAAAAATTGAAATGGAGTGGGGTATGTACAAGGGATTAAGACTAGCCGCAACCATAATGTTACCTCTTATTCAATTTTTTTCCTCTCTCCCTATAATATTTAGAGACCTCATTTATTTTTTCTTTTAAATAATTTTTCACTTTATCAACCTCTTTCTTTAAGGTGTTCATATATTGTCTCCACAACCATGAGTTTACCTCATACTTCTCTTTTTCCCATTTATTTATACCCACTATATGATTTCCACAATCATAATATTATTAATTAAATAATAACATAAAAATAAATAAATCATCATGCTTTTACACATGGTCCAAGACACTTCCTGCCCCTCCACCCCAAGTAACCCCTTTCATCTCTTTACATTAAGGTTTTGTCTACAGTCATGGGGTTACCTTTTGACAATCTTAAGGTGAGCAAAACATATGGTTGTTCATGCTCTAAGAGGCGTTTTATAGATGAAAAAATAGTCTCCAACGTCTATTAATTTATTTCGAAAACCACCCGGCCAACCGTGGGCAACCCGGCAGGTCTCGCCTCTCGGGGGCCGGGATTCGACCCTAACATGAAACCGCCCACCTGCCGAACCGTCGAACCTAACCCAACGGATATTTGCTAACCCAGCGGGTCCGGGTCTACCCGTACGTGACATGTGGGCACCTCTAGTTTAACCTAGCTAGAAGTAATTTAGCTAGATTTAGTCGGTTAAAATTCAATATTTCTATCTGGAGCCACTCCAGAGGTAATGTGAACTAGAGGTGATGCATCATACATGAATGTCATGTGATGATCACCGTGAGTTTTTATTGGTATCATTTATGTTTAATTTATTATCAATTCAAAGGATTTCTATAATTAATTCTAGTTTTTATTGAGATCACACATTTCATGCCAAGATATATATGTTAATCCACCTAAATTGGGTATGATTAACATATATATTACTTAACTAATCTTCACCCCAAGAAGAACACTTAAATTTATTGCAAACTAAAATTCTTGATGTGATTAATTAGGTATGGAAAAAAAACCCTACCTAAATTGGGCAAACCTTTCAATTCTAAAAAATACTCCGTAGTTAGTACGTCAGTTTACAGCTCAGGCGACGGACCCAATCTCCGATTGATTATAGATCGATAACTTGACAAATGAAGCACACGTTGATGATCAATGTGGGGCGTATCGATGGATCAAATGAGGCTAGTGAAGGAATTGTGCTAAAACTTCAGTTGCGCATCTAATTTTCCATCAGCTAGGGGATACGCCTATTTACAAGGTAGTTATACGTTGATGGGCGCGGAAGGCAGGCAATGGAACATCCCTAGTGGCTCCTCCCTGAGATGGCGCCGGAGCTTGGTTTCCTTGATGGCGGGATCTTGGAGCAGGAGGAGCTTGTCTTGGTCACCTACTCCGACCATGTGTAGACGCTCCTTGTCTTCCCTCTCTTTCCCTCTGTATACTAGTCTTTGTTCTCTTGGCTCCAGTCCGGTCACCGGAGATAGAACCATCTTCAACTCACCTAATAACAGTACATATACAACATTAATTGAAATGGAAATTAAATGAAGATTAATTGATGATCAATGTTAAGATATGTGTTACCGAAAGTGGATGTAGCTTCAATGGAGATATGATGCCATTTCGCGACCGCTGAGACCTTGATGGTTATAAACGCATCGTCGCCTTTGTCTCGTTTCTGGACGAGCATTCCGCCTGGCCGGAGCTCCCATCTGATCTCTCCGACGTCCTCAGAAACGCCCTCGGAGATGTTTCGGAGCTTGGAGTGCTTGCTTCTCATGTTAAACCTCCTGTACCTCAACTTGATCATCTTCAATTCCACACTAAGGAGACTAAAAGAGGGCATCGAAGACCCTCAAAATGAAACAGTAGCTTGAGTAGCTAGCTTGGATAGGATGGTGTTGTTGATGTCCACCAATTTTATACTACTTGGATTGGAACCCTTTCACAATGGATTTACATGTACCCTCCTCGGTCCCCCTTAGAGCATGTGCAATGGTGAGCCTTGTGGCTCTTATAGTTGCCACATGGGAAAAAAAATGGGAGAAAATAAAATTTTAATGTAAGGGCCCATTGTTTGGGGCTCTTATATATGAGACCCAAAAAGTAGGCCTCATAACTTACATGTGGCAGAACTTATGTTTTATTTACTTTTAAATGTCTGGACCAAAAAAAATTTACTTTTAAATGTTTTTCATTTGTTTAAAAAAAATAAAAAATATATTTTTGAATTTAATTTATTTTTATCTGCACATAGACACCTCTCTTGCATATGTTTGTTGGAAAAAAATTCATTTGAATAATACCCATATTTTCCTTTTTAAACATTAAAAATTTATTTTTTATGCAATGTTATTATAAATTAATTACTTAATATTTTTATTACTAATAATAATAAAAGAATTGATTAAATAAAAAGGAAAAATAATAAAAGGTAATTTAAGGGTCCAAAACTTGGGCTCACGAATGAAGGTGAAAAATTTAAAAGTTAGAATGATGCCCTTAAGCTGATGTGGCATAAGAAAAGTAAGTTAAGGGCCCGAGATTGAGGCTCACCATTGCACATGCTCTTACAGACATTAATTAAAAAAATAAAATTAAAACAATAAAAAAATAAAGGGAGTTTGTGAGAGGGGACGTTAATTAGAAGGGACAAATTCGGGGACATGAGATTCGCACTGTTTCACAACATACTAGTGGACTACCCCGTGCTACGCACGGGATTATCAACATTGTATCAATGATTTTATACAACCATATATTTATTCGAATAAAAACAAACAAAATATAAAAATCAATTAAATAGAAACTCGGTCTAATCTATTTGATTTTTTAGACTTTTTTTATTTCATATTTTAGTTATTCCTTAAATTATAAGTATGCAAGTTTTAAATTTTCTATTTAGACTATACTAAAACTGTTTTAGTTTTAGTTTTCTATATACTATTTTTTTTCTTGTCAGAAACTGAAATTATGGTAGAGCATGTATCTTAATGTTAGATTACTTATTTATCTATCAATGAAAATTTTATATTATTAGATGTTTTAAAATATATTATTATTATATATAACAAATTATTTTTTATATATGGGGTCTATTTTTCTATAATTTACAATTTAAAAATCTTTCAATTTGAAAAAGGGTATTGTAGAGCCTAACTCAACATCTGAATTTGAAAAAACAAAAACCAATGACTCGCAATAACACATAACACATGGTTTTGTAATTTACAATTTAAAAAGCTTTGATGAAGCTTATGAATATAATTGTATTTGTTCTTTTCATTGTATATTATGTTTAATCAAGTGTTGATTTTTTTAATTAAATACTCAAATATTGATTTTAAAAATGATAATTGCTTTTCTACTTTCAAAATATTGATTAGATAGAGTTAGATTAGACTTTTTAACTTCTTATAACTTCTTATAAATGTTATTTTTACTCAAAGTGATGATTAGTTTTTTTAAAAAATATTCAACATTTCTCATTTATTCAACCTCATTTATGACAAAAAAGTATAGGATAAGGCAAAACTAATTAAAATAAGAGGAAATGGTAGTAGATAGCATAAAAAAAAATAAAAGTTGGCAAAACTAGCACTACCCCTTGAAATATTGCACAACTAAAACATTTTGGCTAAAATTTGCACAAAAGTGCAGGTAAAAAACTCTCCCCTTAACCGGATTTTGCCCTTATTTACACACACACAAAAAAAAAAGAAAATAAAAGGATGATAGGGGAGGCTTTATGGGCTGAAAAGGGAGCAGTTTTCAAGGGAGGAGAAACGACGGTTTGTGGAGAGAAGAAGGAGACCAGTCCGGCGAATCGAAAAACGCATGAGGTTGGGGACGAAGTTGTCGCCGGAGAGGAGAGAAGAAGGCCATGCCAGCGTCTAAGTGAAGAGGTAAGCCCCTCTTTCCATCACCTTGAAACCCTCGTTTTGTTTCTCCCTTTTCTGCGATGAACGACGAGGGTGAAATCGCCAATTGGGGTTTGGGATGAACGACGAGTGTGGCAATGGTTGGACTGAAAATTGGGATGAACGACGAGGGTGGCAATGGTTGGATTGGAAATTGGGATATGAGAGAGGTAGAAGACGATTTATTGAGGTTTGTGCCGTGTTTGATTGTTTGAAAGAGAAATTGGGTGACAGGGGTTTCGAATTGAGTGACAGTGGTTTCGAATTGGGTGACAAGGGTGTTGATTTATGTTTTTATGCTCTTGGCCTTATGCGAGTGCGGAATGTGAAATCGTCGGTTAGGGTTTGGGATGAACGACGAGGGTGGCAATGTTTGGACTGGAAATTGGGATATGGGAGAGGTAGAAGATGATTGATTAAGTTTTGGGTCGTGTTTGATTTGGTATTTGATTGTTTGAAAGTGAAATTAGGTGACAGGGGTTTCGAATCGAGTGATGGTGGTTTTGAATTGGGTGACAAGGGTGTCGATTTATGTTTTTATGCTCTTGGCCTTGTGATGATGGTTTATGGCAATGGCGAGGGTGGTTTTCGGGATTGACGTTGTGTGGCTGATCGATTGAAAGATAAAGGGGTTGGGGACATGGGTGTGAGTGAGGCAAGACTGGACCGAGTTCGGGAAAACATGATGGGACCAGGGATTCAGGGAAGCCTAGGAAGATAAGGTGAGGAAGACACTTGAACTGATGTTGGAGAGGCTGAGAACTATGTCAACATGGATGCGAAGCATGGATGACAAGATACGTGTTTCGCCTAAGTTTTTTTGTCCCAATTATGAACACCATTGATGACAGGAGGAAATAAACTAGCGACACGATATATTTAGTAAGTGACACGGGTAAATTTCCCCCCAATTACGAATAACATTGGCGAACCACCTCTCATTTATGTATTGTGTGGTTCAGATGAAGGTCATGGAAGGTGTTGTGAATAGGATGCGAGATGCCCATTGGAATGCAGGAGGTGTGCAGATACCAATGCGAGATGTCTGTCGAGAGGATGAGGGGAAACTTGGGGAGGTTGAGGAGAACCACCAAAAAGTCGGGGGGGGGGGGGCGGAGGGACCGACTAAGGTGGATGACCAGCCACCAGAGGGACAGAGGAGGAGGTAAATCGGTTGTTACTTCACATGGTATTTTCTCTCAAAGGTCAAAGGTTAATAAAAACTAGGATTGTCATATTTGAATATATTGTAGTCAAGTGACAAGGTTAGTTATGTTAAGTGACACAGATTACTTAGTTGGGTGACACAGGATTAAAAAAATTATGGGAATGACAGTCCAAATATCCTAACCATTTTCTAGATCTCAAAGGTTGCAAAAGCCAAGGCCGTTCAAGGCAAAAAGAGCAAGAGGGGTCCAGGAGGTATGCAACCACAAATGAGAGATGTCCGCGGAGAGGATGAAGAGGAAACATTGGGAGGTTGAGGAGAACCACATTAAGGTCGGGGAAACGGAGGGACCACCTAAAGTGGATGACCAGCCACCACCAGAAGGACAAAAAGGGGAGGTAAATTGGTTGTTACTTCACATGGTATTTTCACTTAATGGTCACGGGTTAATACAAACTGGGATTGTCATATTTGAATTTGTAGTAGTCAAGTGACAAGTTTATTTATGTCAAGCGACACGATTTATTTAGTTGGGTGACACGGGATTATAAAATTTATTGGAATGACAGTTGAAACATCCTAACCAATTGCCAGATCTCAGAGGCTGTAAAAGCGGACCCCGTTCGAGGCAATAAGAGGTCCAGGAGGTGATGGAGAAGTAAAGTCCCCCCCTCTGAAGAAACTGCGGGGCCGAAAAGGGAAGGACGTCGTCGAAGGCGCGAACGCGATTGAGCTGAGACTTGTATCCGTGTTCGACAACGATAGTTGTTATGAACTTTGTTGTTATTGTAGTAGGTTGTTATGAACTTCGTTGTTATTGCCATAGGTTGTTATGAACTTTGTTGCTCCAAACATATAGTTGTCGACGGTAGTTGACTAGGTTGTTATTGTAGTACGTTGCTATGAACTATGTTGCTTTCTTTATAATGTTCATTGGTCATAAGTTGTAGAATGTTATGATATTTGTTGGTCGGTAGTTGACTATGCTGTTATGCTTGAAACTTTGGTTATCGAAGTACCATCAGATTCAAATAAGTGAGACGATAAATAATTCAAGTGACACGGGATTCCAAACAGGGGACAATGGTGATTTCCTTATTGAAGTAGCAGAAACGCTCATAAATGTAATCATCAAATTCACACAAGTGCCAAGGGTGATTTCCTTATGCGACTAGCACAAACACTCGGATGAGTCTACACATTAGTCTTCGATGCAAATAATTGTCCCTCCAAAAGTTCTGTCATGTTGCGTCGTGGATCCTGGGTGCGAGGCGTTGCTCTCTCCACCATAGCTTGAACGTTTTCCATCGTAGTTGGGGATATATTGGACCTCAGAATCCAATCTTCAAGTTCCATCATCAACTCATCCTCAACTTCATCCCTCTCCATCGACACCCTCATACCCGGGTCGTCCTCGACACCCTGCCACTCAAAATTATCCCAGACTAGCTTCTTCCCGCTTCACTCCGACGTCTTCGTCCTCATCCTCCTCCTGACTGCTTGTGGATATGGCCTCCAACCCCTGATACATGTCACCTTGGCAGTTTACCGTGTCATCTGAGGAGTAGTTTATGTCACCTAATTGGATCACATCCAGACCCTTACCCTTGTCTCCTTTATACATATGCTTATCACCGGTTTCAAAACCTCTGTCAGTAATGTCTACTGCACCTAGCTCCTTACTCTTACCTATGGTCTCCATCACCTCACCCAAGTGGATTACATCCGGACCCTTACCCTTGTCACCTACATACATATGCCTGTCACCAGTTCCAACGACCGTTGAAGACGAGAGTGACACATACTTTGGCGTTTTCCTCTGAAAATGAAAAGTGGGATCAACACTATGGTTCATGGGTATCTACTTTTTCGCAAAACATGAGGAGAAACAAGAGAGAACCCTGCCCATTGCAACTGAGAATTAGGGTTTCTCATAAACCAAAGTGACACGGAAGTTTCTGAACACTGACATGAACAAGGAATGAGGCCGACAAGTGCTCTGCAACTGAATCTTGAGGTCGACGGATTTTCTTCAATGATGACCTTCTTCTCCAGTCCTTTTGTCCAGGGAAGGAAGAAACTGAGTGTCCTCTTCTTTTATACTTTGCAAATTGGAGGGAAAGCCCCTATCACATCACAATTTTCTCTTTTCATCATTAAAGTCATATCACCCCCCTTCTCTCTTTTAGTTTTGGCGCCAAATTTCCCCATCAAAACCTCATCTCTCTCTCTCTCTCTCTCTCTCTCTCTCTCTCTCTCTCTCTCTCTCTCTCCTTGCCTTTTACCTTCAGCCGGCAATTCCCTTCCAAATTTTTATTTGCACAAAATGACACCCATGCTAGTTTTGCAATTTTCACAAAAAACTCAAACTTTTGAGTAGGTGGTAACAAAGTATCGGAAACTATTTTTCCGACCATAAATTGAGTCAAAACATTAACATGAAATTAGTTAAATGATATATTTTACCAATTATATATTATTATTTAAAATTCACCAAAATCTTAATTTTGTCAATTATATATTTTTTTGCTTAGATTTATAGTTTGAAAAAAATCACTCCATCCGATTGGAAATATAAGGCGTTTGACTTTTTGCACGTAGGTTAAGGAGGTAAAAACTATATAAAATATTGATTTTTTTAATTAATTTATTTTACATTATAATACTTATTAATAATAAGTGCATAAAAATCACTCATTCGGGTATTTAGCTCCTTAAACTACGTGCATAAAAATCAAACGCCTTATTTAAAAATCGGAGGGAGTAATATATTTTGTTACCACATCCCTGACAATTGAGTTATTTTTGCCAATTACTCCACCCGTCCTAAAATACATGGGTTTTTAGCATTTTGCACAAGTTTTAATAAAACACCTTACTTTTAAAAAAGCATCATCATTGCACTAACTTTTTCATAAATTTTATTATTTTTTAACATCCACTACACATTTTAACCAATCAAATTATTTTAAAAAGTCAACAACACACAAACCAATACAAATCACTACTGTACAACTTTTTACCTAGAAAACATAAAAGCCCATCTATTGTTGGACAAAAATTTACCTTACGGAGGGAGTAATAAGTATATCTACAAATACAATTTTTGTGCAACCGAATACAAACATGACTTATAAGTTTGTATCGGTTTCCCCTCTTCTTTTTCCCCACCCCGCGCTGTAGGCGCTCTATCTATCGGCGCTCCGTTCTATCAGTATCATTTATTTTTCCAGCGGTGGTAACTCTCTTACCATTAGTTCCTCTGTTTTATTTCTCATAATTGAATTAATTGGGAATCTACCTTAAGTCCATAACTTTCTAGTCATGCTCATTATGTGTTTGTAAAAATGCCTCTGAGAAAAAATTTATGCAATGCAAATCCTTTTATATCTTCATGGATTCATTACTCTGTTTGTTTATTCATCTTCAGATTTCGTGCAAATTCAATTCATAGAAGGGCTTGCTTTGCGCGGGAACACACACTGGTAGTAATAGTTGCTGTTGTATTCCATAGAAGGGCTTCTGCTAGCTGGATTTTCCTTGCTTGATCAGTTCCCATTGGATGTTATTTTGATGTTTATTTTCCAGGTTCTGATTTCAATGCGGTTTCTGTGGGGAAGGACATCTTATGAACTTGTAAGGGGCTTTTCGTATGCATCCATCTCAAGAGCTTCTTACCGGCTCTCTTTCTTTGCCAGTCTAACTCATTCAGTCACCCCTTGCGCCGATGAAATTATTAGTCACTTTGATCACCTTCTTCGACAAATCAAGGGCATCAACCAGCTCAGAGAAGTGCACGGCCAAAGCATTGTTACCGGATGCTGCCATTCTGGTTTCCTTTCTTCTAGGATTATTTCAATCTGTAGTAGTTTCGGGCTTATTGATGAAGCAAGGAGGGTATTTGAAACAACTGTGGATATGTGTTTTTCCAACATACTTGTGTGGAATTCAATTTTAAGACTGACTGTATCGCATGGGAGCAATGAAGATGCTCTACGGTTTTATGTGAGGATGAAAAGATTTGGTGTTATGGCTGATGGGTTTACTTTTCCTTTGGTGATTAGGGCTTGTACCATGATGGGTGACTACAATTTTTGCAGGGTTGTTCATGCTCATGTTTTTCAGATGGGTTTGCATAATAATCTTCATGTTGTAAATGAATTGCTGGGTTGCTATGGGAAGTTTGGGCGAATGGATGCCGCTGAGAAACTGTTCGAGAAAATGCCTGTGAGAACCTACATATCTTGGAACACAATGATTTCGGGCTTTTCACTCAATAATGACTGTAATGCAGCTCTTCGGGTATTCCAAAGGATGGAAATAGAAAGCTTGGAGCCTAATATCGTAAGTTGGACTGCTTTGTTGTCTAGTCATGCTAGGTGTGGTCTCGGTAAAGAGACTTTGGAACTGTTTCGCTGTATGAGAAATAGAGGGATTGGTTCCAATGCTGAGGCCCTAGCTGTGGTTTTATCAGCTTGTGCAGGGCTGGACACTCTTGCTGAGGGTAAGGTTATCCATGGGTATGTTATAGTCGGGGGATTTGAGGATTATTTAATTGTGAAGAATTCTCTGGTCTCTTTCTACGGGAAGCACGGGTATGCACAAGATTCACGGAACTTATTTTTGGAGATGAAAATGAGGAGTATAGTGAGTTGGAATTCCTTGATTTCAGCATATGCAGACTCTGGTTTTTGTGATGAGGCTTTAGAAATATTTTCCCAGCTTGAGAAAACAAACCAAGAGACAAAGGTGAGACCAAATGTCATAAGCTGGAGTTCCGTTATTGATGGTTTTGCTATGAAAGGGCGAGGGGAGGAGGCCTTGCAGCTGTTTAGGAGGATGCTGGTTGCTAATGTTACTCCCAATCCTGTGACAACTTCCTCAGTGTTATCTGTTTGTGCAGATTTAGCGGCATTGCCTCTTGGTCGGGAAATCCATGCTCATACTCTCAGAAATTTGGTGGATGGTAATGTTTTGGTCAATAATGGATTGATCAACATGTATGCTAAGTGTGGCAGTTTTAAAGAGGGGCAGTTAATATTTGAAAGAATGAATACTCGAGACCTGATCTCATGGAACTCTCTGATTGCAGGGTATGGGATGCATGGATATGGTGTTACTGCTTTGGAAATATTCAGTCGGATGGTAAAAGAAGGTCTTAGACCAGATGCAATCACTTTTGTTGTCCTTCTTTCAGCTTGTGGTCATGCTGGGCTTGTATCCGAGGGCCGTCAAATCTTCAACAGGATGAAGGTAGAGTTTGAGATTGAACCTCAAGTGGAGCACTATGCTTGCATCGTTGATCTCCTTGGCCGCGCTGGGCTTGTTGACGAGGCCAGTGCAATTGTCAAGAACATGCCTATGGGACCCAACACTCGTGTTCTTGGTGCACTCTTGAACTCAGCCCGAGTTTATAAGAACACTGGTGTGGCAGAAGAAACTGCTGCACATATTTTTAGCTTGAATTTGGATACTGCTGGGAGTTACATGCTGCTCTCAAACATCCTTTCGGCAGCAGGCAGATGGAGTGATTCTGCAAGGGTGAGATTATCTGCAAAGACGAATGGTTTAAAGAAAACCACTGGTCAAAGCTGGATTGAGATAAAGAAAAAGGTGTACGTGTTTTCAGCTGGAAGTGTTCACAGTGATTTGGAGGAAGTCTATGAGGTTCTTGAGAAGTTAGGCCGCGACCTTGAGATTGAGGGCTATGTAGCTGACAAGAGCTTTGTATTACAAAATGTCGACGATGATGAGAAGAAACAGATATTGAATGGACACAGTGAGAAGCTGGCTATTGCATTTGGCCATTCTAAAGTTCCTCCAAGCATGCCTATTAGGGTTTTTAAAAATTTGCGCGTCTGCGGTGATTGCCATACCTGGACCAAGTATTTCTCCAAGGTTACAGGAAGAGTAGTGATTGTTAGAGATTCACGTCGTTTCCATCACTTTGTGGATGGTGTATGTTCTTGTAAAGACTATTGGTGATCTTGCTCACTTTTAAAAGCACTCGATTTGTTTGGCAGGTACAATTTTGTTCCATTTACATTTTATATTGCTATGATAATACCGATCTAATACTCCTTTGTTTGTGTAAATCCGGAAGTTGATGCATGATATTTTGATCTTTGCTTCAATAGGTTTGATAATGTTGGATTGGTTGAAAGACAAAGATATTGATTGCTGACTTGAATGGAGTTCTAAGAGATGGATGTTGGAATTTGCGAACAAATTATACATTTATAATACAAGTGTGTGGTGGCTGTTTGGTGCATTGCTGCATCTAATCTCACCCTGCTTACAAAGGCTATGGCAGTCATCACTGCATCTAGTCTGTGACAGGAAAGCGTTCCTCAACCATCTGCATTTCTTAATGTTTGCTTAGGAGGACTCTGGTGAAACCTACAACATCTTAGACGATGGCAATGGCAGTCACCAACACCTGGTGGCTTTTGAGTTGATTTGATGATTTCTTTCTCTCTTTTATTTTCCCCTCCATTTCTAAAAGTTCTGACCACCATTTATTCTTGCTTCCTTGTTTTGGTTGCAGCTCGCAAACATAATTGGCAAAAAGCTGAGGCTTACATGAAAGCTGACATGTCTGATTGAAAATATATGAATTGAATCATTCAGGTGAGCACTCTCTCTTTTTAGCATGTCAATAGGTTCCTGTGCGTTCTTAGGCTTGCCCTTGTTTCATGGGAGACGAAAAAACTAAACACACTGTCAAGGTTACAGCTGAGGCATAGTATATCAAGAATGGCAGCCACTACTGCTGAGTTGCTATTTTGTCAGTTATAAGTTAAATGTTTTGCATATCCTCGTAGCGACACTTGCTACCTTGTCTTGTCATTGTCACAGTCGTGTAGCTCAACACATATCAACTAAGCTTTGTTTTCATGAAAGAGGTTGGGGCAGGCTCTCACTTCACTCCTGATGAAGTGCAGCAGGGTTTCCTAGTACTGTACTCCCACTCGTCTTTGCGTGCTCTGAACTCGAAGTTGGCTCTCCTATAGACAAATCCAACTTGTGAGGTGGATTTCAGTGACAGATTGTTTGTTGAGCTGGATTGAATTCTAAATGGTAAGTAGACTTACTGAACTGGAAGTGTTAGCTTGGAATTATGATTACTAGCAGTTGATGGAAGTTGTCTGGTTTCCTGTTTTGAGTTAGTAGACCTCTATAAATACCCGGTTTTATTTGTTCTCTCCCCTGTTTTCTTGCATTCATAAGTGATTGTAATCAAAGCATGTAAGGATTACATGATCTGAATGTCGTTAGACTTCAATGGAATATCATCTCTTCATTCTCAAATTATATGGTGTTGAATTTTCAGGATCATGCAGCAATGCGAACTGACTTGATGGCGATTTTTTATCAGGTCTGAAGGGTTTGCACTTGCAGCAGCTTCATTGAATTCATGCTGAGTTCCATGGACCCTGACCCTGCCGTTCACAAATGACGAATCTTGTGCGATTTACTACTGATCCAGTTTCCCATGATTTCGAATGTAAGAAAACAGATTCGTGTTTTCTTCACTGTTACATTCATCTCTGAACATTTAATCGCGACACAAGCATCTGCTGTGATCAGAGATCTTGGTATAAGAGCTTGAGTGTGCAACACTGCTGTGTTGTGTGTTCTTTTGATTCTTGGATAAAAAATCTGATTTTAGTGATGGTGATTGTCGATCAACGATCAGAAGAGATTTTAGGAACCTATGAGAGATCACTTTGGGCATAGGTTAAAAAACCCAATAGCACAAAACCTTTAAAACATGTGAAGGAGCGTTTTTCCTCTTTAGGCCTATCAAACGTTTGGGTACATTTTCTCTATGGTATACACAGCAATACAAGTTATAAAAACAAAGCACAGCAATACAAGTTTTACATAGAGAAGTCCTTCCACCGTTAAAGAGGGGGGCGGTTAATATTTGAAAGAACGAATACGCGAAATCTGATCTGATGGAACTCTCTGATTGCAGTGCAGGGTATGGGATGCATGGTCATGGTGTAAACTGCTTTGGAAACATTCAATCGGATGGTAAAGACTATTGGTGATCTTGCTCACTTTTAAAGGCACTCGATTTGTTTGGCAGGTACAGTTCTGTTCCATTTACATTTTACATTGCTATGATAATACCCATCTAATACTCCTTTGTTTGTGTAAATCCTGAAGTTGATGCATGATATTTTGATCTTTGCTTCAATAGGTTGTATAATGTTTGGATACTTGGTCGAAAGACAAGGATGTTGATTGCTGAAAGCAAGAAGCTATGAAAAGAAATCACCCGTGTGTTTCATTTACTGTGAAAATACAAGTATGTGTAGTGCATAGGGCTGGCAAATGGTACGGAAATTACCGTACCAACCGATTACCAACCGTACCAACAGGTCGTTGGTACCAAGAAGTCGGTAACCGACTGAGTCGGTAACCGAAGTGTCGGTACCAAGGGTAGTCGGTACGGTAACGGTATGGGCAACCCAATTACCGTGGTACCGGTGGTACCGATTATATATTTAATTTTTTTTTTTTTTTAAATTGTATTATTGTGTAAGGCTGTGTTGTTATTAATTGAATTAATTTTTATTTTGTATGCTAAAAAAAAAATAGCGTCTCTTCTTTTCTCTTCTTTCACAGTTTCACTTCCAAGTTCCAACCCTAATTTTCAGAGAGGAAGCCGCGCAGCCTTGAGCCTCCCGTCCCGGCAGGCGGCAGTCGTCCATCAGCCGCGCAGCCTTTAGAAGGGACAGTGCTCGTGGTCGACAAGGGAAGAGATGGAACACCAATTCAGTTACTGCAGGCATCGCAGAATATGCAAACAAGTTTGGTGAACCATCAAATTAACCTCAGTCCCCATACGAATCTAGTATATCCACATGTATGTTATTTTGTTTCAAATCTTTTATCTTCATTCGTTTCCTCATACATGTTCTCTATTGACAAGATATGTGTGTGTGTGTGTGTGTTGAGGTGATGAGTACGGAGGATGGGTTAGTTGGAACTTACCAACCAGTACATATTATATCGTTCATATGATGGGTTAGTTGAAATATTGTTGGAGGCCAGTGAGAGAGCACCATTGCAGGAGGTCGTGCACCACTGCGAGATCCGTCCTGATCCACCTTACATCCTAGTGGGACCCACAAACGGTTATGGAGAAGTTGATGCTTGGATTGGCGACTTGTGGTGGCACGGACATGCCGTCAAACGTTTGAAAACAGGAGAAGCTTACCAAGTTCAGTATGACTTGTTCGATAAAGGAGGATGAGTCAACACAAACCTCCTATGTCGTCACATAGACTAGATGCATCCAAGATGGGTTGACGATTCTGTTATGTAGTCGTACTAGATTTTATCGGGACTTGTGATCTTTTTGTTTGTTCATTGTCGCTTGGGTATTTCATGCTACTACCAGGACTTATGGTTGTGAACTATGCTACTTGTGATCTTTTCGTGACTTATATATGATCTTATAGTTAATTTTGTTATGTAATGTATGTGTGTATATCATGTTTCTTGTTGTTCAATTACGTATTAAAAATTTTTTTATTGGAGAACTCATGTTTTCAAAATGTGGTATATTGTCTAATATAAAATCTGGTATTAGTCATCAAAACATTTTATGATCAATATGATATAAGTAATCAAATTTTTTTTTTCAATGAATATTACTAGGCTTGAAAGAAAGAATAAAAAATGGAGCAAAAAAGAGGGTTTCACACCGCTGGAAGGATTCGAACTCGGATTAGTGTAGCATAATGATAAGAGAGTGACCAGGGGGCATCTAATCCTCGTGGTGACTCTTCTAACTAAAATTTAAATGACATAAAAAAAAATCAAAGACTTATCTTGCCTTAACACACACACACATATATATATATATGTCTTGTCAATAGAGAGAACATGTATGAGGAAATGAATGAAGATAAAAGATTTGAAACAAAATAAGATACTTGTGGATATACTAGATTTGGATGGGGACTGAGGTTGATTTGATGGTTCGACGAACTCGTTTGCATACTCTGCGATGGCTGCTCTCCTCCAGTAACTGAATTGGTGTTCCTTCTCTTTCTTTTTTGACCACAAGCACTACCCCTTTTAAACCCTAACCTCCTTGAAAATGCTCTACCTTTGCCCCTCTGGTCTATTGGGTCCTTCACCACGTTGCAAGCACTCTCCGTTGGATTGACGTTAGTAGAATCATTGTTTTCATGTCGATGAGGCTTTCGCCTCCCTTAGACCTTGTCAGTGTGGTCCCTGGTGTGAAATTGTAGACCATGCTTCTCCCGTGCCAGATTCTTGATCTCAATTTTGAGTGTATTTAGTGTCTCCATCACCTTTGCATACAACTCTGCGTCATTCATTGCAATCCCTGAACTCTCATCTAAAGTTGCATGCATATTCGCAATCCGTTGGCTTCCTTCTGGTCTCTTGTCAAGCAATTTGTAGTAAGGAACCGAGAACTTCATGTGCTGACTAGGCAAGTCTTTCTTCCACCTATCTAAAATATATTTCT
The DNA here is from genome assembly GCA_963922045.1 of Persicaria maculosa. Lineage (NCBI taxonomy): Eukaryota > Viridiplantae > Streptophyta > Magnoliopsida > Caryophyllales > Polygonaceae > Persicaria > Persicaria maculosa. The sequence goes on from OY998251.1 coordinate 5,195,092, forward strand.
CGGGGACGAAATCCAATTCTTCTTCAGTGAAGAAGCGCAGTATATGAGTGCACAAAATCCCTCAGAATTCGAAATTCTTACACTCGCATTTCATGTCCTTTGATGCGTTCTCCGCAACAACTCTAAATGTTTGGCAGTGGGGCCGGTGGTGTCATGGTTGTTTAATGACAATGTCGTAGTGTGAAGTTTGCCCGTCATCTAAAATCTTTGTGGCATTGTTGTTCACCAGTTTTCCAACCTCCGCCTGAAACTCCGTAAACTTCACAGTTGTATACAAACGTTCAAATACGTCTTCAAACACGTGATCGGTCAAACAGTGACGTGGAGAGTTTTGAAATTCGAAGTTTGTCTTTATCTCAGCATTTACTTTGTTCGATAAAGCTATTTCGTACTGTTTCACAAATATTGTAAGGGTGGTGTTTATATTGACATACCTTTTGAAGAAATGGTCTATTCCTTCACTTCTTTGGGTGCTGGATATCCCGACCTAAAAATGACCCTTAAAATAGATAAGAACTCATCGGTTGCGACATTCGTACATCTTCAACAACCATTTGTTCCTATGTAGGTCGTAGCAATCTATCATCTCCTTCCAAGCAGCCTCGAACTCCTCTACAATATAGGAATCGTGAAGTGAGTTCTGAAGCGCCCTATGGATGTCCTTTCAGTCCTCCTTTTTACCCAATTGCCTTTGCGCAATTTGTATCACATGCCAAATGCACCGTCGGTATAAAGTGTTAGGGAACACTTGTGCTACCGCATTCTTTGTCATAGAAGAGTTAATTGATTTGCACAAGTATGATATCATTTGCACAAGTATAATCAATTAATGAAATCATGTATGTTTGTAGTTGTAATAACGCACCTATGGACCGACACTGATCGATTATGATTGCTTTTGGAGCCTTTCCAGACATGCACGTGAGCCAAGTACGGAATATTCATACGAAGTTCTCAATCTCTTCTTGAGCAAGTAATGCACACCCGAACAACACGGATTGGTCGTGATTGTTGACTCCTATGAATGGAGCAAAAGACATCTTGTATCGGTTAGATACGTATATTGTATCAAAGCATATGACGTCTTCGAACTCCTCGTAAGCTGCCCTACTCCTTCCATCGACCCAAAACACGTTTCCCAATTTGTTCAACCACAAAAGTTGGAGCACACTTATGGTTGTCATATTCAACCACAAAAGTCCCGAAGTTCTTGGCTATAGGAACTCAACTCTATCCGAGTTCATAATCTGATTTTTGTTTCTTTCGTTGATCACCATATAGTTCGGAAGGAGTCTCGAATTGGTAGGCACACACTCATGGTTGTGCTCTAAATTTATTCCAGCAATCATCCATCTCCTATATGCATATAAACTGCTGCATTTACCTTGAACTTACATTGGGTAATACAAGAGGTCGATCTTGTTGCTGGCTTCTTTGAATTCGACTCAAATTTTCCAAACTTTAAGCAACCAACCTCAGTAGCTCAGCCTCTTTTACTTCTATGGTCCATTGGGATCAGTATGTTTTTCTGAACTCCTGATCATGTACTGGAATCCTACCGTCTTCCCGTACGCATGAATATATTCAAAAACTTCTCTAGAACCCTAAACGCAAAACGCTCAAGAACCCTAATTAACCACCCATGGAGATAGGGATTCTCCTAATTAACCACCCAAAACCGTATATTGAACCCTATACAAGATGAAGAAGCAAATCATACAATGGAGGTGATAGCAACTTGAAACTGGGCAAAGGATCAACTACATATAATTATAAAAAAAATGACATTTTTCTTTGGAGGGTGATAATCAATCTCGCAAAGCTACTGGAGAAGGGGGACAATTGCAGTTTCATCGAACTGGGTTGCCTTAATCTGATTTGAATTGGGTGGGTAGACATTGGAGAAGAACGTTGGAGCTCCATTGCAGGTTTCAATGTCGTTTTGGGAGCTGGCGAATTGAATGGGAGGGAGAGAGTAATAATTGAATGGCCGCGTAATAATTAGGAGAGAGGGTTGTTAACCTATATTAACTAACCTAATTAAAAGCGGCTAATTGCTTTGATGTTTTTTGCAGGAATTGGGCGGTGCTTTTACGTTTATGTCCTTGGGTAAGTTTACCCATGGGGTGAACGTATCAGCCTCCTCTAAAAACCCATGTGGTAACCACGACTTATGGTTATCATCGTACATTACCATGGCTACCATATTATAATTCTGTTTGTATTTTTTTGAAATCCCTTGGCTACCGTTCGGTAAGTGGTAACCATCAAACTTATCGAACGAAAAAATATGGTTACCAAAAATAATATGATTACTACATGTTAAAAGTTCAAATAAACCAAGTTCACAACCAAAGTACAAATCAATTCAAACAAAACAAGTTCAAAATCTTTACTCAAACAAAGTTCAATTGTTCAAACATTCAAAATGTTCCTGCAAGTTCAAACAAAACAAGTTCAAAGTTTTCAAACATTCAAAATGTTCCTACTGTTTCTATGAAATAGTATAAAGGACCAATTTAGATCAAAATCAAAACACAATATAAAGTAAAAACTTAAAATTTTAAGGTAAAAAATATAAAACATTAAATAAATAATCAAAAAATTAAAAAATATATATATATACTCGGTAACCATGGTCATTACCATTACCGTACTACCTTCACGTGGTTACCACCTCGATGGTTATCGCCATGTCGGTTACCACGAGTGTGATTACTAACATAGTCGATTTGTGGTTGGTACGTAGTTAGTATCGTAATTTCAATATCATTTGCCCGCCCTACTAATAATCAGTAGTTCATTCATGAATAATGCAAAATCCAAGGTCACTTGGTTTAATTATGGAAAAGTACAATGATTTTCAACACAAGTAAGCAAAAACTAATCATGAAAAATACATCAATTGATTAATCGTATAAAGAGACCTAAAGCCAAATCATAAAGAGAGCATGTTCATGTGCTATGTATTTTATTCATAAAATGGGCTCTTTGAAGCATGTTCATGTGCAATGTATATCTCAAACATTTTCTTATTAATAAGTTCAACTTCGCCTTTGGATCAGGGATGAGAGTTCCTAAATTTAATCAAATTATACATCTTCACATGATGGAATACTGAAAACTAGGTGTAGACACGGAAGTTAAGAATCATAATATAGAGTAAGCTCGGAGAGAAAACTTTAGTCATAAAAATCATTAAACAAAATACATTTCAGGAACCAAATCAAACTATGGGTCCTTAATTCATGTCAATTAAACCTTCAATTAGGGCACAACAAATATTTTGGGGAAAACGTTCTTAACTCATCTAGCAAATCCTTCGCATACGGTAAATTGAACAATAAACCCCCTAATTCTGACTAAACTGAGTCGAATAAGATACGCAAGGGGAATCGACTTCCCCTTAATCTAAAAAGAAGAACCTCCAATCCCCCTAAACCGAAATCAAAAGAACAATAATAATTTCTGACTTTTATGTAGATCATTCATAAAATTGTTTATGGGTATTGTTCTTTGTAACTCCAAAAATCCTCTCAAAAACCCTTATCAAATAAGTAGAAATTTTATTTTAGGCATTTCGTCAAACATCTTGAGTACGTTATGAAATCAGGTATGTAATTCAAAATTTTAAGAGTTGTGTTTTGTGAAATTGCAAACAAATATTAGCATACAACACACTCCCTGCAATTTCCTAGTCCTTATAATAAATCTATAAATCGAATCTATAAAAATTTTCATGAGAAATACTAAATCAAATTGAGTTTCTGATCTACTTTAAGGTCATAGTCTAAGGCTGTATTTTTTAGAAACCTGGGGTTGACCTGCTGATATCTAAAACCCTTTTAACCCCAATTGTAATCTCATTAAAATCGAGTGATAATAAAGAGATCAGATCTATAAAGAAACCATAAATGTAGAAATAAACAAACCTGAACCTGAAGGAACTCGAAGGCGATCTGTAGTGGCGAAGGAACTCAAAAGGGGAAGGACTAAAGGAGGCTAAGATGGAGAGGACAAGCGCCTGATCGGAAACGCGCCGAACACCGAGGCCTTCGATGTTTCCAATGAGGGCTGAGCTAACTGATTCAAAGGGTGTTGCGATGTCCCTCCGACATCGAATTGTTTCAAAAAACAAGTACAAATGCAGATTAACAGATATCTTCACACTATGCAACAGACATCGTCACTTTGTTTAGAATATCAACCCAGCTACTGGCTTGATCCTTCTTCACACATCGTTGTTTCATAAGTTGTCTAACCTTCTGCATACGTTCCCAGTCCCCAGAGGTGGCATAAATACTTGAAAGTAGTATATAGGAACCTGTTGATTGCGGCTCCAGCTCAATGAGCCGTTCTGCAGTCTTTTTACCCAACTCTAGATTTCCATGAATGCTACAAACACCAATCAGGGCATTCCACATTCGATCATCTGCCTTACAATCCATCTTCTCAAGCTGATCCAACAACTCAGTGAAATGACCAGCTCTACCTAATAGATCAATTAAGCAAGCAAAATGTTCTTCATCAGGACGAATATCATGATCAATGGTCATGGATTTGAAAAACGAAAGGCCCTCCTCCACAAGGCCAGAATGACTACACGCATTAAGCAGGACTACAAAGGTGACCCTGTTTGGGATCCCACCAGACATCAACATGTCATCAAAACACTGTATTGCCTCTTTGCCATAGCCATGCTGTGCTAACGCAGATATCATCGGGTTCCATAACATGACATCTTGTTTGTCACCTGCAAGTTTAAAAGCCCTCTTACAATATTCTAAACTTCCACATTTAGAATACATATCAATTAGAGAGCTGAGAACCATCAAATTAGGTCGGAATCCTGTACTAATCATATATCCATGGATTTGTTTACCCTGCTTGAGAGAAGTGATAGATCCACAGGCGCAGAGGCAGCTGCTAAACGTATATTGCTCAGGCGGAACATGTGATAACATCATTTGCCTGAATAGTCCAAGTGCTTTATGCTCGAATCCATTTTGAGCATATCCTGAAATCAAAGTAGTCCATGATACGGGATTCTTCACCGGCATCAGATCAAACAATTTCCTAGCAGACAGCATATCTCCCCATTTAGCGTATGCTGAGACCAACATAGTCCAAGCAAAAACATCTCTCACAGACATTTCATCAAACACCCTCCTTGCTTCACCTATCTCCCCAAATTTGGCATAAGCATCCAAAACTGAGCTCGACAGAACAACATTATGCATAAACCCAGCCACAAAACTCTGACAATGCACCTGCCTAGCTAGCCTCACATCTTTCAATTTCATAGATGCTATCAAAACCCCGGCAAAGCTGAACGCATTAACCTCTACAGATGCCCGCCTTAACCCACCATACATAGCTAAAGCCTCATCAATCTTCCCATTTTGCGCATACCCAATCACCATAGTGTTCCAGGAGACAACATCTCTCTCAGGCATTTTATCAAACAGGCGCTGGGCGGCGGCGAGCATCCCCAACTTGGCATATCCAGAGAGCGCATTGTTCCAAGTGTACAGATTCTTCGAGGGCATTTTATCGAACACCTTGCGTCCCTGAACGTGATCCCCGCATTGGAAGTACATATTCATCAAGTGGTTGGAAACAAGAGTACCGGGTTGCTTCCGGCCAGTTGATTTCAGATGGAAGTGGATCCATTTGCCCTCTTTGAGGGCGTGGCTCTTGGCGCACTGTCGCAGGAGGAACGCTGAGGTTTCAGAGTCCAAGCGGAGACCGTTTCGGGATAAGACGACAACGGAGTCTAGGGCTTGCTTTAGCTTGCCGAGAGAGCAGAGATTGATCAAAGAGTCGATGAAACAGGGGCGACGGCGCAGCGGGGGATTGGGTGCTCTACGGTGATTGGATCGGGGCGGAGAGAGAGGGTGGCCGGTGAATGAACGATGGGGAAGGGGCATTGGAGAGAGGGAAATACCATGTGAGATGTTGAATGAGGGGATCCTCTAGTACGGAGATCAAATGGGGGCTTGGCGCCGGCGAGCTTCATTGGGGATCTGCCACCATAGATTCGGCGCCGGCGATGGGGTCAAACATCTTGATGAGTGCGCTATGAAATCAGGTATGTAATTCAAAATTTCTGATCTATAAAAGTTTCGACTATATACACCGCAAATTCCCACGTCTTTAGAGACGTACTTGCACGTGCAAGTAGGATGAGAGCCACCCGAAGCAGGACGTGCAAAACTGCACGTGGTTAAGCACGTGCTGCACGTCCTTAAAGACGTGTAAGCCCGTCTTCTAAAAGGCGAAGAGGATGTGCCTCTTCGTCTTCGTTCCTTCTTCGTCCAGAGTTATCGAGAGCGAGAGAGAAAGGTCGCCGGAGAGAAATCGAGAGCGAGAGAGAGATTGCCGGAGAGAGAGAGGTCGCCGGAGAAAGAGAAAGAGATCGAGACAGAGAGATGGAGCCGGAGAGAGAGGAGGTGGTGGTGGCTGAGGAGGTTAGTGGAGCAAGTGGCCGGGGAGGAGCAGGTGGGCTGGGGGAGGGGGTGGCGGTGGAGCAGGTGGCCGGGAGTGGTTGTGGGGCGGCGCCCATGGAGGTTGAGGAGGGTGGTGGTGGTGACGGTGGTGGCGGTGGAGACGCATCGCCGGCAGCATCCGGTGGTGGTGGTGGTGGTGATGGCGGCGGAGTGGCGAAGGCGGAACCGCCGCTTCCGCGGCGGACTATTGAGGTTTCACCGGTCCCGACCCCACCGGTATGTTTATTTATTTATTTATTTTGTTTGATTTATTTTTATAGTTTTATATTATAGTTTAGATTATAATATATAATATAATTTGATAGATTATAATTAGTTTAGTATATAGTTTGATAGATTATATAGTTTTAGTATATAGTTTGAAAGATAGTATATAGTTTATATATTTTGATAGTTTTAATGGAAAAACAAAAAAAAACGCTTAATATATATTACAAGATATTAAAACTTATTACAATATATTAAAAGACATTAAAATAAATTAAAATAAAAATATTAAAATTTAAAAAAATAAATTAAAATAAATTAAAATAAATTCTAATTGAAAGACAATAAAAACATTAAAATATAATAAAATATATAGAAATAAAACTTATTACAATATATTAAAAGATATTAATATATTGTAAAATAAAAATATTAAAATTTAATAAAATAAATTACAATAAATTAAAATAAATTCTAATTGAAAGACAATAGAAACATTAAAATATAATAAAATATATAAAAATAAATTTAAATTTAAAGAAATTAAAAACATTAAAATATAATAAATTATAATAAAATACATAAAAATAAATTGAAATTGAAAGAAAATAAAAACATTAAAATATAATAAAATACATAGAAATAAATTTAAATTGAAAGAAAATAAAATCATTAAAATATATTAAATTATAATATAATAAAATATATTTCATAATAACAGGCAGGGAGGCTCATGAGGGGGGACGGTACCCTCCGGCCTGTTACGTTCGTCGACCGGGCAGCGGTCAGCCAGATTCCAGAGAGGACGGTACCCGACAGTTCGACAGCCACAGTCGACGATCTGCTCGCGTCTGCAGAGCGGTACCAGCAGTCGATGGGGACCCCCCCGGCCGACGAGCACGACACCTTCTGGTCGGGTATGCCAGGTTAGGATCCTTCTGGCGATGCGATGATGGGGTTGCAGCCTTCTTTAGAGCCCCTGAGGTTTTGAGTAGCTGCATCACCGACGTAGTCGCTGGGCGACGGGCCGACATGGGTAGACCTCCTACTCGTGTTCCACCCACCATCCCGGAGGCATCTTCTTCAGCCGTTCCGGAGACTCTGCTTCAGTCGTGCCGCCAGAGGCTTCTACTTCAACCGTGCCAGAGGCTTCTACATCCGGCACACACGAGCCCGAGCCTTCGACCTCCGCCACACCAGCGGCGATCTCCTTGGGCTCTGCAGATGATGTGATCCCTGACGTCGTTGAGGAGGCTGACGACGGTCAGGAGGGGCAGGCTCAGTGCCAGGGGGGCCCACAGGGAGAGCCCGAGCCCATCCCTGCGCAGGCTGCCGCACCGGCTGTGCAGGTTGACCCTTTGTTGCCGCCGGGAGAGCTGCTTCTGTCTTACAGGCATCACCGTGCGTATCAGGTGTGGAGAGATCCTACGGTGGAGCTGCCGCTGCTGAAGTTCCACCACCGGGCGACTCACTTGCTGCCTTTCGAGCCCTACATATTTGAGGGCCCGGGGACTTGGGTGCAGGATCTGCTCCCATCCGGCGTCCCCCAGCTGAGGTCCCTCTACTGGCAGTGTGTCGACGAGTTCACCTGCACGGCATTTTTGGAGCATTGGCAACCGGAGACCAGCTCCTTCCACTTTCCATGGGGCGAGATAACCATCACGCTGCACGATGTTGCCTGTCTGATGGGACTTCCGATTGATGGTCAGCCCTGCACGTCACATCTGTCCGCGACCGCTTTGGTCCCCGCCATCGCGAAGTACTACCAGCTCACCCCTGCGACTCTGAAGTCGTACAGACACGCTGGCGGCCCTCCGGTGACTGGGTTTACTGCCCTGTGGCAGCAGAGACACGGGCCTCTCGTCGACCCCGCCCCCGCCGGTGACCCAGAGGCCGCGGCTGATCCTGAGCAGATTCGGCTGCGCACGCATGTGGGAGGGGGGCAGCCTGAGGATGACCCTGCACAGCGTCTGTTTCTGCACAGGACCTACATGGCCATCGCTCTCGCCGCAACTTTGTTTGTGGACAAGTCGCAGAGCCGGATCCCATGGAGGATATTCGGCCTCATTTGGGACATCCCACGGACGGCCACCCTTGCATGGGCTGCAGGTGCCCTCACATGTCTCTACAGGGGCCTAGGCGAGGCTACCCGCTCAGGTGCGAAAGGCATAGACAGCTGCACGCCGATCCTACAGGTACGAGACCGTTGAATTAGAGTTTTAGTTTACAAATATTTAAATTATATGCTAACAACATACTTTTTTGTGTCAAGGCTTGGATATGGGCGTACTTCCCTCGCTTCCGAGGTGATTTGTCCAGCGACCCGGCTAGGAAGTATGACCCTCGCTTCTACGCGAAGTTCATCGGTCCGAAGCAGCCAACGCGCATGAAGGACGACGCGAAGCTGAAGAAGATGCGGGAGCTGCGGGACGAGGTGGACCGTCTTACCGTCGTTGATGTATCTATTCGAGACTCTATCTATATCACTTATAATTCTTAGCTGTGAATTAAATCTGATTTGTTTAATTGTAGGTTCGGTGGATGCCTTTTGGGCGTGATCTGGACTTCGACGGCCAGTACCGTCAGTCCACCTATCGGGGCACCATCACCTTCTGCGGGGAGAAGGAGCCGTATATGCCCGATAGGTGCCTCCGGCAGTTCGGACGGGTCTAGGGGATCCCGCAGGCCGTCATCACGCCGGATCAGGTCTGCCGCGACACGACCCTGAAGAACGCGCGGTACATCGCCGTGTTTGCCCCGGGCCACAACAGGTGGCGGGACCTGCAGGACGAGGGTCGCTTCTACAGGCTGGCCGAGCACAGGCGCACCAGCGAGGATTGCCAGGCCGGTGTCACTGCAGATTACTTGCCTTGGTACGCGTCACAGAGCCGGCCGTACGTGCTGCCGACCACACCACCCCATCCTGACCCGCCGGCGCCCGTCCACCCGATCGGCATGGACCCATGGGTGGACCTCCCTCAGCCTCCTGTCATCCGTCCGGCGCTGTTAGCCCGCTTTCGTGAGGTCGAGGGCTATTTGAGGGCCCTGGCTGGCGACCCTCGCATTGAGCAGCTAGTGGACGAGGTGACGGAGATTTTGGATCATGTTGTACGCCATCCTGTAGACTAGTGATGTACTTTTGCAGTTTCTATCTTGATATTATACTTTTATATTACGGATTTTGTATCTATCTCTATATTTCTATTAGACTCTTCTCATTTCTTTAGAGTCATATTGAACGTAAACATAAAAAACGAAAACGTTAATATGATAAGGTTGCCCGATAACGAAAATGAAAACGTTAATATGATAAGGTTGCCCGATACAACTACCTTACAAATTGGCTAGGGTTTAAGGATAGACTAGGGTTTAAGGGTTTGGCTAGGGTTTTAGGGCTTGTCGAAACTGCACGTCCTTAAGGACGTGCAGCTTCCTTACCCTAAAACCCTAACCTACCCAAACCCTAAAACCCTAGCCAAACCCTAAACCCTAGCACGTCCCTATTTAAGGGTAGGCTAGGGTTTTAGGGTTCTGCTTTCAATTAACGCAAGAGTGCCTATTTGAAGCGATGGAGGACAGCTTCATTCCGCACTCCAAAACAAAGTCCGACTTCTTTCGATATATTCTTTCGTCGTTAGAATCGTTATGGCCGAGCCGCAAAGCAAGGGTTTGGAATGACCGTGACGAAATGGTTACGCATTTCAAGGACTTGGGTCGGAGACACTGCATGATTTTAGTAATCAAGCGGTCTTGGACGGGGGCGTCGAATCGTCCAGGCGGGGTTCTCCTTGCTTGCGAGCAGTTTGGGGAGTACCGACCACGCGGGAGGAAGATCCGGAGCACATAGTCGAAGATAAGTGGTTGTCCATTCTCTCTACACGGACACGAAGCTCCGCCGGGTCAGTGGCGCATGACGGTAACCCATGGTGTTCATAACCACGGGCTTTCCACGAGCTTTAAGGGTCACGCCATCGCCGGACAGATGACAGAGGGGGAAAAGAAGATGGCGAGGTGGATGAAGGAAGTTGGCACTCCTCCAAAATCCATTGGGTACGGATTGAGGCAGTTGGATGATACCAGCGTCACGTCAAGGAAGAGCCTTACCAACACGCTCGCCATGATGGTCGCCGAAGAAAGAGGTAGTCGGACGATGACCCAGGATACCTTGCACCATCTGCGGGAAAGAAGGTACTACTACGACTTCAGACGACATCCGGATGACGACAACGTCTTGAGCGACCTCTTCCTGGCGCATCCCGACGGGATACGCCTTCTCCGAAGGTTCCATTACGTCATCATAATGGACAGCACATACAAAACAAATGCGTAAGTTACTTAATTACGATTACATTATTGCACATATAGCCAATTATAAAGTATTTTATATGTAACATATTTACACTTGCAGATATGGGATTCCTTTGTGCGAGGTGGTCGGGTTCACACCCTCAGGCAATACTTACTGCATCGCCTATGCCTTCATGTCGCAAGAGAACAAAGACACATACGCCTGGGTGCTGCGACAGCTTCAGATCTTGCTTGGGACGGTTCAGCCTCAAGCTATCATGACTGGTCGAGAGCTAGGTCTCTTGGCGGCGCTGAATGTTGTCTTCCCCGACGTCCAGCATCTCCTTTGTTGGTTACACGTGACGAGAAGATGTGAGGAAGCAGCTCTGAAGATTACGAATAATTTAAACCACGCTGGTATCTTTAAGGGCAACTGTTGGGGGCTGTTCGAATCGAGGTCGGAGGAATCATTCAACCGACGTCGTCGGGCGCTACGAGCTGCATGGCACCCATTCCCAGGTGTGGTGGCGTATTTGGAGTCGGTTTGGCTTCCATACAGCAGGAGCATAGTACGGTGCTACGTAGATAATGTCTTCCATCTCGGCACCCGTACGACAAACAGGTACAACCTTACTTCATATCTCCTATTACAATATGATATAATATCGAATATTTAGTGGTATGCACTTCAATGTGTACAGAGTTGAGGGTCAACACAAGGTTCTGAAGGAGGCACTTTACTCATCGACTGGTGACTTCCGCATCGTGATCGATGCAATCCATAGAGTCAACGATTGTCAACTGCATGAGCTGCAAACTGCTTTGGAGATCGACCGCTTCAAATGGTCAACAACGGCGTATAAAGTCAACCTTTTCGATGAGGTAAAGACTTTAATCTCCAAAAAGTGCTTCGATTATCTGTACAAGATGTGGCAGGACGTCGTGAATCAAAAGGTTCCTCCGGTATGCACGGACCGACATTGGAGGGTTTGTTACGGGATCCCTTGTGTCCATGAGATTCAGGCATACGTCAACTCCGGTACTCCGATACCCGCCGAGGACATCCACCCGTTCTGGATAGATTTGACATGGACTGACCTCGACGACACCCCACTGCCGTATGAGCTGTCATCTTCATACACGGCTTCCAACGATGTATGCGAGGATGAGCTGCACCCACCCTCATCAGCAAGCGTCCGAAGGAAGGGGAGGCCTCGGGGGTCGAGGAATGCTTGCAGAACCAACCCGTTGCCATACGAGGAGGTAAGGGAAAGGTTTGAGAGAGAAGAAGCGCATGCTGCTCGAAATGCTGCTCGAAATGCTGCTCGGCCTCGTCCACAAGCGACCTCAGCTCGACGTGGACGTGATGATGTGTTCAGAGGGTTCAACTGGGGTCGAAACAACGTTGATCCCTTCATGCTCGGTCATATTCAGACGGTGAGGGACACTGTTGGAGATGGTCATTGTGGCTACCGTGCTTTGGCAGCTTTGACATCACCGATCGGCGAGACTGCTTTCCCGGAACTCAAAACGTTACTATGCAATCACTTGGAGGATCACGCCGATCTGTACGCCGGTTGTTATACAGGAGAGTACCCATTCCAGCAGTTCGTCGACTACCAAAGATGGGCCGGAGCCACACATGGTGATAGGAGACGGTGGATAGAGCTACCCATCATGGGTTTAGTATTTGCGACGGTATATCAGATTCCTCTCGTCGTCCTAGCTTGGCATCATCCGTTCACATGTCTCCCCATGATCTCGCCGACATCTGCTAACAACCCTCCCCAATCAGCAACTCTTGGTGTAGCCTGCATCGGAAACCAAGACCATTTTGCCGCGGTACGACTTCAAACGTCTTTTTTATTACCTATTCATGCTTTTCATACATATGTCAATACTCTAACTCTAAATTTTTGTTCTCATAGATCTGGTTGCGTCCTAACGCTCCTCTTCTGCCGCCTCCACTAGAATGGGTCGAACATCATCATCCGAGCGTCGAAGGATGGGATGCTCCGTTTCAAGCTCAGATTGAGAGATTTAGAGCTTTGCGTGCCGAGTTCGGCCGTCCTTTACTATTTTCCTAGATTGTATTCCACAACTTTATTAAAATTATGAATGTAAACCTTTTTTTCCGTTCCTTGTAACGTTATTCGCATATTATCCGAATGAAAACCTTAACAATTCTTGTGTTCTGTTTAATTTGACCCTAAATCCTTCAAATCCACTAGCTAAACACAATTTTATCAATTAACATTACAAAACCGTCGGAAAACCTAAACCCTAACCCTAAACCCTAAACGCAAAACCCTAACTAGGGTTTGCACGTCCTTAACAACGTGCAAGCATTGCACGTCCTTAAGGACGTGCTTGCACGTTGTTAAGGACGTGCAAGATGTTTTTAGCGGACGTGCACCGTCCCAGACTTGCACGTCCTTAAGGACGTGCAAATCCTTAATCCGGATTTGCGGTGTATATAGTGACACCCTATAAAAATTTACATGAGAAATACTAAATCGAATTGAGTTTCTGATCTAGGTCATAGTCTAAGGCTGTATTTTTCAAAAACCTGGGATTGACCTGCTGAAATTTAAAGGGGAAGGACTAAAGGAGGCTGATGCGAACTGGCTTGATGGCGATTTTTATCAGGTCTGAAGGGTTTGCACTTGTAGGCTTGCAGCAGCTTCATTAAATTCATGCTAAGCTCCATGGACCCTGATGTTCATAAATGACGAATCTTGTGCCATTTACTACTGATGCAGTTTCCTTGAATGGTTAAATAAAGAGCGGCCATTCCGGGGTTCGAACCGGGGACCTATGGACCTATGGGTACTACCCACAAATCCTTTCCGGTGAGCCATTCCGGAATGGGTACTGATGCAGTTTCCCATGAAACAAAAACGTGTGTTTTCTTCACTGTTTACATTCCTCTCCGAACATTGTGTACACTCATGGATCTACAATTTTTCATTCAATTCAATCACAACTCACGCATCTGCTTTGATCAGAGAGATGTTGAGCATGCAACATTGCTGTGTTCTTTTGATTCCTGGATCAAAAATCTGATTTTAGTGATAGCGATTGCCGATCAACACGATCAGAAGAGACTTTAGGAACCTATGAGAGATCGCTTTGGGCATAGGTTAGAAAACCCGATAACACAAAACCTTAAAACATGTGAAGGAGTGTTTTTCCTCTTTTGGCCTAACTATGATATACACAGCGATACAAGTTATAAAAACAAAACACAGCAGATTTAAAATGTTTTCCAAAGCATCTTATTTAATGTCTCACAAGTTTGATAGCGGAGTCCTTCCACCGTCAAATTTTGATGGCATCGGCTCCCACAGTAGAGGAGATGGAAGAAACGCATGGAAACCAGTATCGACGCTTTCCGTCTTTATGCCCATCATCAACCATAGAAAGACCTTCCTGAAAAGTTTCAGCAACTAAAAAGTAAGAATCCATCCGAATCAGGAGATGAAATGTGTCTAACATGTTTTATTCCTGTAGGCGAAATTAACAGAATATGGTGAACAGATTTGGCAATGGACTTACATCCACTAAGGTATCCAGTGCATCAATGGCACGACCACCAGACCATGACAGTCGTCTCTCTATCTCCTCCACGGTGACAAAGCCTTGAACCTAAACCAAGTTCGACGAAAAATATAACATCAATAGCAGAAGATTTAGTACAAACCATTTTCTCTATCATTTCCCTTGATTTCTGGTATCCCGTCTAACTTTTACAATCCTTGCATTTAATGTCAAGTGTTCAGGAGATTTTTTTTTTTATAAAAATGTGGACAAAATAAAGGACGAGACAAATATGAGAGGACCCCTAACGGTTAAGGACCATCATCAGACAATTGCTAAATATTAATAAGGTAATATGCATTTCAGAAATACGGCTTAATATGTCAAGGAAACTTAGGACAATAAAATCAAATGACATCAAAGGTCCTGCTTCCTATCTCTGAGTTCAGTTGCAAGGTGGTTATACATTCACGTCCTTGAAAAATAGGAGCTATAATTAATTAATGAATTATTGAATCGTCAAAGTCACAAAGTGATGAGTGATGACTACTGAACCAACTGATAGTGATGAACACAAATAGATTGACAAAAAAAAATGTGAACAAATGAAAACAGTGCTTTCTCCAACTCAACTTTCTTATGAATAAGAGACCAGAGAAGTAAAATACCTGGGCAAGCTCCAAAATTTCATTATGATCTTTATTCAGCTCAGTTGGAACAGACCTTACAAGCTTTCTCTTTCCGACAAGTATAACTTCAAACCCACTACCTAATATCTGTGGGAATAAACATCATCAGGAAGAATCAAAAGTAATCTATGAAAGATAACAGACGGCAATTTTAACACAGATCTCAGATGATTGGTACCGCATAATTCAAATTCTTAAAGCCAGTTTCAATGCGCTATTCAGATCCAGTCTAATGACATAACCAATTAAATGGTTTCTATAGGCATTTCTCTGCATCGTTCCAACTTTATAAGATGTCTCCGAAGAGACTTCTACAGGCATTTCTATCAATGAGTTTGATTTCACGTGATCAAACGAGTACAAAACATAGCATACCTTCAGCTTACTTATAGCACGTAAGCAATCATCCTCAGACACAGGCTCGCGAGCATTTTTTCGTTTTTGACCCAGCAAATTGCACAGCTCTTGTAAGCTTATCAGGCCTCCATTGTGCGGTCTTGTGGCCAAACATATCTCAACAATTTGCACTCCTGTCTAGCCAAATATGGAACATTTTGATGAAATACTCTACATCAGAATGCAAGTGAATCTATCAATTTATGGCTGCACAAAAAGAGGCAGCACTACCCAGCCAAGATAAATATCAGACTTCTTCAGAACTATGGAATCAGGTCCAACAAGAATACTACATACCAAGTTCATAATAGAAGTCACCAATCCCCAGAAGTTCCGCCCAGAAACCTTTGTTGGAGGCAAGAGGATCCACTCCTACTTTAGCACACATGTCGTGAAATTGTGCTCTAAAAGTTGGATTTTTACGAATGTCATTCTGAAAAAAAAAAAAAATTAAATAAGAACTCCCATACTTCAATTATATTTAATTCGATACAATCATGAATACAGAATGAAAGAAAGAATAGAACCTCTATTCTTCTTAGAAAGAACCATATATTACATAATACCACCTTCAAATTAGGAGATTTTTCACAAAACCACCCATATATTATGATTCCCTTAGTCGAAAGTTACCCTAAAAACAACAATGATTCCCTTTCGTCGAAAGTTCTTAGAAAGTGCCTTGCCCTGTTTTGGCATCCATGAAAAAATTATCAGGAGGAATATGAATCATTTGATAAATACCGAGTTTTCAATCACTAGGAATGCGGATTTGGGAGAGATCTTCTTGAGAAGTTCGAAACAACTGAGGATATGTCTCCTTAACTATATTAGACAGGAAATTTTAACTATATTAGACATGAATTTAAACTCAGGAAAGTGAAGGAGAGTAAGGAGTTCCACTTCCATCCTAGAGGTAAGAAAATGGAAAATAGCATAGGACTTCTGTATTATTTTTCTTGGGATGTCATGGAGCTGCTTGAAAAGCTTAAAAGGTATTAGCTAATGAGTTTTTTCACAGAAGTATAAGATTTAAAACCAAATCATGACAATGTCAGGCCATCCTAGGAGGAGTTGAGGTTGAAGATTTCATGAGGGGTCATCACCTAACAGTATCTTTGAGTCCCATGGAGTTCTAGAAGCAAAAAAAAAAAAAAAAGTAGCTTAGGTTTTTCCATTGTGCACAGCTTCTATTGTCAGGTATTCATTTTGCTTCAAGGAATCAAGGATAACTGACTTTTTCTTGTAGGTTATAGTGCTCTCACGTGGCTTATAGGAGAACAAGGTTTGGGAATGAGCAAAGCAAAGATGACTAGGTTAATATATAGGCTGGAAGAGAAGGAAGGTTCTCTCTGAAGAAATGGGCAGCTGAGAATCTAAATAAAGGGAAGTGAATTTCAGTGACAGCAAGAAAAGGTGGTAATTTCAGGTGCTACCATATATTTCACATATCAGATTGTAACTTAGATGGCAAGGGTGTTCACAAAACCCATAAACAGTTGAGACCTACAAAACACGAGTCTGTGCCAAGCTGTATGGGAGTAAGTTTAGCATCCCTAAACAGCACAAAGAATTGATTGATTGTTTAGTCATATGAAGAGATTCTATTCGGTTAAAGCTACTTGATCAATCAGCTCCATCTCCGTTTTTCACCTTTATAAATTCTAAAGTGTATCTTATGTTTTTGAGCATATATCTTTCCTCAAAATCTTTAAACAGAAAAAAAAAAAAATACCCATGGACCTTGAATGATTAACAACATTAAAAAATTGCTTAAAAAGAGACCTTGTGTTTACGAGCAAATTCTTCTAAGTGAGATCGAAAAGTGGAAAGTTGCTCCTTCATAAGATCGGTTCTTAGTTTGGCTACATTCTCACCCAGCAGACGATACTGATCCTGCAATTAAGAATATTAAATAAATAGAAAACAAAAGGTAGATGGCCAAAATCAGTACATAATCCCCAAATTATCTCAAATGGAAGAAGGAAAAGAGAATTTATTGAGAAACAAACAAACCCTTGCAGCAGCAGCTGTCTGCAGGCCCCCAATTCCTGGTCTTCTCCTCATTCTTCACCAACCCCTCTGCAAATTGAAGGCCGATGAGAAATGACGATGGAGATGAGAGGATCGCATTTATAGTTAACAATGGGAATGGATAGGGTGATGGAGGAATGGAACCGTCACCACCCATCAATCTCTGACCCTTACACCCGCATCCAATCCACCCATATCCACAGGTGATCAGGTATGTCAAGTGAAATAGGTAGGTTGGCAACTTATTGAGCTTTAATAAATTCAAATAAAGCTATAGTGTATGTATATAACTTTCTATAGTTCAAAAATCACCAGAGTGTACAATCCACTGTCAAAAGTCAAGCCTCTCCACCCCAAACAAAAATAATAATACATCAACAAAGCTCTTGGACAATGCGAGGTTTACCAACAAGTAACAACACCCGAACGCTCAACCCATACATACAAAGCCACCAAGGCTAGTCCAGCCCACTAAAGCATGGCAACTACCTAGTCTATATAGAGATACAGTGTAATAACCAAAATCAAACAAAAGCAACCAAAATACCATAAACACTAATACAAAGTCCAAACATTTCACAACAAAATCATAACTTCTCACTTCTCCTTGATTTCGCAGATTACCAGTGTTGCAATAAAAATATGGAAGCTTTACCTCATGGATTCATGGTCTTGGAAAATTATAAAGACTCCACCACAACATAGATCTTTCAATAAGCTATACGACTCCGATGAGAGCTAAAACGCACAAGTTATAGGCAATTTACTGTGATATTCTGTGCAGACCTCAAAACTTTACAGAGCATGGGTATTTCTTATACTACCAAAAATATACACGTTAAAAATTCTCAAATTAAGATTGTATAGACTAAATTTTCACTTTTCGAATGACCTGAGC
The DNA here is from genome assembly GCA_963922045.1 of Persicaria maculosa. Taxonomy (NCBI): domain Eukaryota; kingdom Viridiplantae; phylum Streptophyta; class Magnoliopsida; order Caryophyllales; family Polygonaceae; genus Persicaria; species Persicaria maculosa. The sequence goes on from OY998251.1 coordinate 5,213,652, forward strand.
CAATTCGGATTTTCTACATAGAGGGTAATTCGATTCAATGCTCTAACGCATCTCCAACTAAATTTTGGATATGTTTCTCATCCCTAAGTCCCCTGTCTTCCCTAATTTATTTCAAGATTTTTCAACAACTTCAAACTCCAAAATAAGCCTATTTTCAAATCAGTCCACGGCTTGCAAATACCATCAATTCTCAATCTCAATTCACAACCCAGGCACAATTGCACAAATTCACAATCAATCAACCAAGTCCATCATCAAATGCATAAATGTAATTTAGGGTTAGAATTCATACCAAAATAATCTGAGATCGAATTCCACTTCGAGGTCAAGCGTCCGGCCCTGGTTCAAAATTGAGTAACACCACGCGAACCCACTGCTGCTACCCCGCCGGAAGAGTGGACGTGGCTCGGACTGGTCTTTCTGGCACGACAGGATAGGCAGGGGCCCGGAGGATAGCAATTGAACGGAGGACAAGGTATGACTCGAAGTGGGAGACGCCGGCGAATTCTGCAAGGAAGAGGAGGAGGAGCCGGAGATCGAGCTTGGGGTTGGAGGGGACGGCGCACGGTGGGAGGCGGCGGAGGCTGGGATCTGCAGATCGGAAGCTTTCCGATCGAAATGCTAATTCGGAGAGGTTCACCGGAAACAAAATAAAACGACAATAAAAGGTGACTTAGAAAGTGGAAACGACGCCGTATGATGAATAATAAGTGAAAACGGCGCCGTATTAGGTATACATTGTACAATCACCTCCACGGCAATATCTAGAGTTGTGAATTGATACAGCGTTTCCCTTGCGGGTTCAGCGGAATGAATGGCTGTGACAGAACCCAGAGGGGGGAATAAAGCAACCAAATCACCGGCCGCCTCAACAACCACGGTGAGACCTTAAAACTTGCTCTCTCTCACTCTCCAATTCCTCCCATTTCCTATGGTTTTCTTCGCATTCCGTTTCTGATTTTGGGGGTGAAAGAAAGATGCAAGCTTTAGATATATGGTCTCCTCCCACGGGGGATTTCTGTAGACTACCCCCGATTGAATCTCACCTCGGTTCATCTTATAGCGTCATATTCACGAGGAAGAGTAGGAAAATTTTGGTTGCTTTGAGAAATTCGAGGGATTTTGGAGTTGGGGTTTGGGGTAAGAACTTGAAATTTGATTTGGGTAATGATTGTTTTTCTGGGTGCTCCGGATTTAGGGTTTTCCGAAAATCTTCCATTAGAGGTTTTGCCCATGTAGGTTGCCCTTCAGTGGATCAAGCAGTTGGAGTTGGAGATGAACCTGTGAATGGAAGTGCTGATTGCCTTGAGATTGATGAAGTTTGTAGTTCTGGTGATGAGAAACCAGGTAATGGTGATAGTGGAGCTGTAGAAGAGGTGGTAGGAGGAGAAGAGAATTCGAGAGTCGATGTTCTTGCTCGTGCTCATAGTTTACAATCTTCTACATCTGACGATGAGAAACAAGGTAATGGTGATAGTGGAGCTGTAGAAGAGGTGGTAGGAGAAGAGAATTCGAGAGTCGATGTTCTTGCTCTTGCTCATAGTTTACAGTCTTCTACATCAGTGGATGATGTAGAAAGTGTGATGAAGGACAAGGGTGAGCTTCCCCTTCAAGTGTATTCGTCTATGATAAGGGGTTTTGGACGAGAGAAGAAGCTGGAAGCCGCAATTGCGCTTGTTGAGTGGCTCAAGAGGAAGAAGAATGAAGATGACAGATTTGAAGGCCCCAATCTGTTCATATATAATAGCCTTCTAGGAGCAGTCAAGCAGTCCGGGCAGTTTGAATTAGTGGATAAGATCATGAATGATTTGACTGAGGATGGGATGTCTCCGAACATTGTAACGTATAATACCTTGATGACGATTTACGTGGATCAGGGACGGGCATTAGAGGCCATCTCTCTTCTTGAGGATATACTGGGCAAGGGTCTCCTTCCATCTCCTGTGTCTTACTCAATGGCCTTGTTAGCCTATCGAAGACTGGAAGATGGGTTAGGAGCCCTGCGGTTCTTTGTTGAGCTTAGGGAAAAGTATACGAAAGGTGAACTTTTGATGTCTGATCACGAAAACTGGAAAGGCGAGTTTGTGAAGCTCCAGGAGTTCACTGGTCGGATCTGCTTTCAAGTGATGAGACAGTGGATTGTGAAAGATGGGAACATGTCCACCAAAGTGTTGAAGCTCCTTATGGAATTGGACAAGGCTGGGCTTCCGCCCAGCCGAGCTGAGCATGAGAAGCTTATCTGGGCTTGCACCCGTGAAGAACATTATACGGTGGCCAAAGAGTTGTATGTAAGGATAAGGGAGAGGCATTCCGACATCAGCTTATCTGTATGTAATCATGTGATCTGGCTGATGGGCAGGGCTAAGAAATGGTGGGCGGCTCTAGAGATTTACGAGAATTTATTAGACAAGGGGCCGAAACCTAATAACTTGTCGTATGAGCTGATTGTTTCTCACTTCAACATTCTGCTTACCGCGGCTAGGAAGAGAGGGATCTGGAGATGGGGAGTGAGGCTTCTTAACAAGATGGAATCAAAAGGGCTAAAACCGGGGAGTAAAGAGTGGAATGCCGTTCTTGTGGCCTGTTCGAAGGCTTCAGAAACCCAAGCTGCAGTTCAGATATTCAAAAGGATGGTGGAGCAAGGAGAGAAACCGACAGTAATCTCGTATGGTGCACTTCTAAGCGCTCTTGAGAAAGGGAAGCTCTACGAAGAGGCTATTAGGGTGTGGGAGCACATGCTTAAAGTCGGCGTTAAGCCCAACTTATACGCATACACCATTATTGCTTCAATCTATGTCGGGCTTGGGAGGTTCAAGGTGGTAGATATGATCATCAAGGAGATGATCTCTACTGAACACAAACCAACCGTTGTGACATTCAACGCGATCATAAGTGGTTGTGCACGAAACGGCTGGGGTGCAGCTGCCTACGAGTGGTTCCACCGTATGAGAGCCATGAGCATTGAGCCCAACAAGGTGACATATGAAATGCTCATTGAGGCTCTTGCAAAAGACGGTAAGCCGAAGCTGGCATGTGAGCTGTACCTGAGGGCGCAGAACGAGTGCCTTGGCCTCTCCTGTAAAGCCTATGATGCAGTCATCGAGTCCTCCCTTACATACGGGGCTACAGTCGACATGGGTCTCCTTGGATCTAGGCCACCGGAGGAGAAGAAGAAAGTGCAGACTAGGAAAAACTTGTCGGAGTTCTGTCAGCTGGCGGATGTGCCAAGGAGAAGTGAACCATTCAGCAAAGAGGAAATATACTCAAAAACAGAATAAGTTAATTTCCTGATGTCAAATTGTTTTGTAGGTCTTCTAAATGTCTATACACGAACTAGTTGTCAATTTGTCATTTGATTTCCTGATGTGATTACTAATCATCTGTGCGCTGTACAAAATTATTCAGATGAATACACAGAAGAGATAGATTTAAAATATAACGATCTTGCTATCTATACGGCGATATCTCGTCAAACACACGGACGTGTCAGCCGACACCGACAATCGAGTCGGCAGAGAGCTGTTGTGAGAGGAAAGGAGGGGCGGTGATGGTCGATGGCTGCTGCGAGAGGAAATGAGGGGCTGCCGACACCTAGCGTCGGTGGATGTGGATTGGAACCGTTGCGGAGTTTACCGACTCCGACTTCCCGTGTCGGTGGAGACGGTGCGTTTGGCGAAAGAATTACGGGGTGGCTATATGCCCCCATAGAAGGTGCTATATACACTACATAGGACGGATCATAAATCCGTTCGGTTAAAAAATATAAAGACGGATCTATGATCCGTATCCGTATGATAAAGAGAGAGAGAGAGAGAGAAAAAAAAAGCTGCAAAAACAGAGAAAAGCGGTTAAAGAGAGAGGAGATGCAATAAGAGAGAGAAAAACGTAAAGAGAGAGGAGAGAGAAGATGCAAAAAGAGAGGGGAGAGAGAACCTGCTACACAAAGTAGCTTTTTTTAAAGGAAAAATCACCAAAAATGGTCTCTACTATTTAGAACATCTAATTTACTTTTTAGAACACAATTATTTTAACCCTGAAATTAATTAAAATTACATATCACCCTTAGACATCCCTCTCCCAGGCTCCCTCTGCGCTCTCGCTCTCGTTCGAAGGTTTGAATTAAGTTTTGCTTCCAAATACTAGATTCAACCAATAATTTGGACATGAGAATGAATAATCTGTTCCAATTGAATTTGGGTATGTTTGGCAAAAGCAAGTAGCTTTTCGGAGCTTATGATTTTGATATTCTATAGTCTTAAATGAAATAAATATAAGATTTTAGTTTAATTAGCTTTTGAAATCTAAGCTTTTCAACAGCTATTCACCCAAGCTTTTCAGAGCTTTTGGTTGTTTATTCACAAGTTTTTAACAGCTACCATAACAGCTAGGTTTACCAAACACTATACTAGCTTATTAACATATATTTAACTCAAATAATTCAACAGCTTCAGCTACTCCAACAGCTACTATTTTGCCAAACACACCCTTTGTGGTTTCTACTTTCAGGTTTCAACAGTGAACATATCGATTGACCTGCACCCCCGGCTCTCTCTATTCATGATCGGCTCGGAAACTAACTCATGAAACGGGGGGTTCAGAATCGGAATCCAATTTCAATCCAAATCTCATTTCCCATTGATTTCTAGGATGATATCCAAACAACCCGTTCGGAAACTAACTCATGAGGCGGGGGGTTCGGAATCGAAATCCAATTTTGAAAGTCCCACGAGCTTGAAGAAATCGAAAGAAAAAAGGGAGAGAGAGAGAGAGTTAATCGATTGATGTACAAACTTAAGAATTTTAATCGATTGGTTGTTAATTTGAGATTTTGAATGTTGAATGCATAATTTTTGAAGGTCTACTGGTGCGCTGGTGCGAGGGAGAGGAAGAATGTATTGTTCATTAAGGGACTTTTTAGCCCGGTTCCAAAAAGAACCGAGCTAAAAAACCCTTTTTTAATTATTCATGAACGCTTTTTAGCCCGGTTCAGTTTACAACCGGGCTAAAAACACTAGGTCGTTGCGACCAAAATTGGTGATGGTCGTTGCGACCACGGTAACATATGCCCGACACTCCATGGTCGTTGCGACCCATTTCACCCATGGTCGTTGCGACCCATTTCACCCATGGTCGTTGCGACCAACTCTCAAGTGGTCGTTGCGACCATGGTCATTGCGACCCTGCGCTAAAAGGTAAAAATACCATGTGGTAAACGGAAATCGTGAAAATAATACGAACTATCAACGGTGAACCAAAAATAATACGAAATTTCAAAACTACCAATTCATATACAAACTATTACATATTAAACCAAAATTGATATAGGGACCAAAATTCACAAACTCTAAGATCATTTGAACTCAATATATAATTAATACTCCCTCCGTTCGGCAAAACTTGTCGTTTACTATTCACGCACGCTTTTTTAGAATGATAAAAACTATATAAAATATTCATTTTTTTTTAGATTTTTTTAACAAGTTTGTACTTATTAATAATAACTACGAAATTGTTAAAAAAATTATTTAAAAAACTAGATATTTTATATAGTTTTTAGCTCCTAAAAAAGCGTGCGTGAATAGTAAAACGTCAAGTTTTGCCGAATGAAGAGAGTAATAAATTAGGGTCAAAATTATAAAATTCATAATTTCATTCTCCTTCTCCAATCTGTAGAACAAAGTCTCGGTTGGCGGTGACAATGGCGGATCTACAATACGAGCCATGAGGTCGACGGCGACCGGCAGCGAGACCAAACAAGCGACCGAACATCCAATAATCGCACAGGCCACAGCCCCACTCCACAATAATGTCAGGCGACGAGCGGAGAAACCTCACGAACGGGCTGGGTCGTCCAGACCGGAGACGCCATGAAAGACGACGACGACCCACCCAGGAGGACATGAAAGGGTATGAGCACAGAGAAGCAGACCACCCACCAACACCCAGACGGGCCGAAATCGACAAGGAAAGAGCCAGAACGGCTTGAAAACAAACCGATTTAGTCAAGAAAGGGTTCAATTTAGGGGGAGACGGTGAGAGATTGGATCGAAATTAGGACTTGGCATGGGGCATGGTTTCACAAGACGGGACATGAGGCAGAATTCCTTACTGACAATGACATCGGGAGCAGAAGAAACGGCTCCAAACACCGAAGAGGGTGAAGGAGGGAGAGAAGAATCAGACCGAAATGGCCATAGATTGTTGAGGATTTTACTGGGGAAGATGGGGGAGAGGGATTAGATCGAGTTTTTTTTTTTTAATTACTGCAAAAAAAAGTTTTTAGAAGAATACGGAGTATAATTTTTCTTTTAATTTTAAAAAAATTTCCCAAACTTTGTAAGTAATTATAATTTGAGTCTAAAATAATTGATAGTTTGTGAATTTTGGACCTTGTATCGATTTTGGTTTAATGTGTAATAGTTTATTGGTAGTTTTTAAAGTTCGTATTATTTTTGGTTCACCGTTGATAATTCGTATTATTATCGGTTATTTTTCCTTTTTTAAAAAACTGGACGGATTGTATTTTTTAACCGGATGGATCCTAAATCCGTCATATGAAGTGCATATAGTACCTGTCTTTGGTGTATATAGTACAATACAAAAAATACCGTACCAAAAACATGACTAATATAATTATAATAATTTGAAAAATTCAATTGTAGGAAACTCCGGGAAGCAAAAGGCACAAAATAAGTAACACTACCACAAATCCGAAGAAAGACGTGAAACAATCCAAACGAAAACATGATGACAAAATCAAGTCTATCAACTAAATGCGATGTTTTTATGGAAAATAAAAGCGATTTGAGATACCGGATATTTAGTGCTTTGATGGCCTTGACGGTGGCGTGAAGTTGATAGTTTAAGAGGGATCTCAGTCATTCCAAAATGTGAAAACTTGAACTTTGTGAATCATTATAGGTAGACACGGCCACGGGTCACGGGTCGGGCGGGTCGATCTGTGACCCGCCGGGTCAGGGTTCACGGGTCCGAGGGTCGGGAAGGGTTCAGGGTTAGGGTTAGAGTCGCCTAAATGAGAACCCGTGACCCACCGGATCGACCCGTCTGACCCGGCGGGTTGGGAAATTTGAAAAAAATGGCCGTTGGGTGTGGGGCCCACTTTTTGACCGTTTTTTTTAAAAAAAATAGCCGTTGCTCGGGTTTGTAATTAGGCTCGAGCTTATAAATAGGGTGGATGTTCTTCCCAATTCATTTTTCTTACACATCAATCAATCAAAATCAAATCACTCATATTTCATCCAATCCCGTCGTAATGTCCAGCAAAGGAGGCAAAAGTACGTGGATCCTCGACGCCGAGCTCGTCCGACTTGTTCGAGCATCATTTCAAGAAACTAGTCAAAGCCCCGGGCGAGACAAGAGCGCCTGAAGCGGAGTGTTGCTACTGTGGTAAGAAGTACAAGATCAATAACAACCTTTGTATTGGCAACTTGAGTAATCATCTTGCCACGAAACATCCCGACAAATAAGTCCAAGCATCGGGAGTAAGTTCTTCAAATATGAACGTATGAAGAACTTAAGAAGTAAATAAAGTAGGAAGTAAGTTCGTGTTGTAGGTTGTAATCTCACGCATGACGTGATGAATCGCCGAGCCCGATATCGACCGGACAATGAATCCGATACGAGTTTGTAATCGTTGTTCGGTTTGTAATAAGATTGTGTGTTATGTGTGTATTATTTTGTTTTTTAACTAATCCAACATGTCAACATAACAACCTTAGCATTTAAAAAAATACTAACACATTTTAAAAAAATAATAACCTTAGAATTTAAAAAATACTAACACAAATAGAAATAATTGAAAAACTAAAAAAAAATTACAAAAACCCACCCGGCCAAATTGCCTCCCCATAGCCCAACGGTCGGCAATTTTTTTTTTAAAAAAAAAAAATAGAGCAACGATTTTTTTTTTTGAAAAAACACTGGCCGATCCGCCGGGTCCGACCCATTTCTAGCCGACTCTGCCACGTGGCCGACCCGGCAGTCCGACCCGCCGACCCGCCCCAACCCCGTATCAGGGTTAGGGTCACCTCCCCCGGGTTGTCGACCCGACGGGTCGGACCCGTACCCGTGTCTAATTATAGGCCCCATCCTTAGAGGAGTCGTATGAGGCGGAAGCTCGAAAAAAGAATTGATTATGCAATAATCTCACTTGTTCCTTTCTACTTGATGTTACAAAACAATCATAAAAATTATAGTGAACGAAATGAAATAGTATTATAAAGGATTATCCACCCACTACAAGAAGCATTTGTAGCTAATTAGGTAATACAAGATAATGCCATTATTGCACACAAAATGTTTCAATCTTTCAAATCTAGAAAAAATAATTGATGAATAGCAGTGAAATTTGACATGGACAAAAGTCTATGATTAGGCGTTCTTGTTGAAAGTATTGAGAAAATTCAACTTTGTTTGACACTTTTTAAATAAATTGAAGAGTGCATGCCAACAATGTCCTTCATGACGTTGGTGAACGATGTAAATATTTTTTTTTTATTAGGAAATAATTCGAGTGGGCTAGTCCTACCCGGCAGCATTCTTGCGGATGAGGTCAAGAAGACCTGCGTCATTATTAATATCGACTCCTCGGGCAGAGTGGCTAAGGTGTGCAACTTTATCTGCCACTCTATTGCCCATACGAGGAACATGAAAGAAAACTGCTTCTTTCAAAGTCGATAACAGAATTTGTACATCAGAAAGGATTAGTTCGATTTCCCACGGACAATTAGATTTCCTGTTTAAGTGATCAATGATTATCTTACAGTCTCCTTCAATTTGGATTTTGTCGATATTGAGTTGACATACGTGTTGGATTCCCATTTTGAGAGCTAGGGCTTCCATTGTGAGCGGATTTTGTTTTCCTAGCTTCTGGTGACAAATAGCAATAGAGCGGCCCTCCCAGTCCCTGATAATGGCTCCAGCAGAACTTTCGCGGTTTGTTAGCGTTGACCCATCAAAATTAAGTTTCAGCATACCCCGGGGTGGCTTGCGCCAAGAGATGATTTTTTGTTTCTTATTCTGCATCGGAGGTTTGGGCCGAAGAGGGCGAACCTCCTCCTCTAAGTCAGCTTCAGCTACAGAGGTTTTATTCCAATTATCTATATGAGATTTAATTAGTCGTAAGACTTTATCTTTTTACGGGATTGCTACCTGCTGAAATAAATGTTGATTCCTAACATACCATATAGACCACCAAGAGAAAGCGAGACTAACCTAAGCGGTAGGATTTAGGCTCTTCCCAAGAAAGGAAAGAATAGGCTTAACATCTCGGGACTGGGCAATCAAGCAGGCAATAGCCGATTTAACATGGGACGGAAATTGGTGGATGGCTTGGATGAAGGGGCATTCCAGAAAAAAGTGGACCTCATCCTCGGGTGCCCCATTACATAAAGAACATGTAGGAGGAACCGCCGAACCCCGACTGGACAGTCTAGCGGCGGTTGGCAGGCCATCCTGAGCTATTTTCCAAAGAAAGTTTTTAACTTTCGGGGGAATATTAACCTTCCTAATCCAAGCATTATTGTCCGGTAGCGGCATTGACTGAGCTATTATCAATTTAAATGCACTGGAAGTAGAAAACCATCCTTCCCTATCAGGCCACCAGTACAAACGGTCTTGAAGGTTCGAGGCAGGTAGAGGGATGTAAAGAATCTCAAGCACTAAGCAATTAGGTAGAACACCCTGTAATTTTTCCTTCCACCACTTGCCCCCCAAAATATAATCACTAACTGTCTCATCTCGATTACAATCTTGAGGGCATTCTTCCCTGGACACCAACGAAGAGGTTGTGATCCAGTTATCAGTCCAGAACTTAATTGAACGCCCATTTCCTACAGTCCAAATAAGCCCAGATTTAAATTTATCAATTAAAGATGTCAGCTTGGTCCACTGCCAAGAGCTAGGCCCCGTTTTTTTGTAGTAAAAAATACTGGCAGAACGAAGGTATTTATGTCAAATCAGCGACACCCGAACGTTACAAGGCTCAGCCAAGATCTTCCACAATAGCTTCATCTGGAGAGCCTCATTCATGTCGCTAGATTTCCGAATCCCCAGCCCCCCAAATTGCTTCGGTTTGCAAATCCTATCCCAACTAATCAGCGGCCGGTACTGAAGATCCTTGTTCCAAAAGAAAGATCGGTTTATCTGGTTGAGTTCTTTATGTATAGCTGCGAGTAGCATGAAATTCTGCATAAAGTGTAGCGGCTTAGCAGACAGGTTAGAGTTGATTAAGGTAGCACGGCCTTGTTGAGAGAGGGCATTAGCCCTCCATTTTGTCAATTGTTGTTTAGATTTACAAATAATATCTTAAAAGGTACATTTGGTAACTCTTCCATTGATAATAGGGCAGCCTAAATACTTTTCTATTGAATTTTCATTTGAAATATTGAGACAGTTGTGCAGCTCGAGAATCCTATGGTTAGGAATACCTCTCGTAGTCTGGAAGCTAGATTTATGGTAATTAACCTTTTAACCCGATACTTTGCAGTATGAATCAACAATTGACTTTACTTTGCGCCCAGCATCCAGGCTACCTTTTGAGAAGATTATGATATTGTCGGCAAAGGAAAGAAACGGAATCCGGGGTCCGTCATGTCCAACAGGGAAACCAATGTGAGTCTTATCCAAGCTAGCCTCAGCAGCTAGTTTTCGGGCCAGTATCTCTGCACCTAGAATGAATAGGAAAGGGGATATCGGATCCCCCTGACGGAGGCCCCTCGAGGGGAAGAACAGATCTGTAGGACCATTGTTTACTAAAACTGAGAAAGATACCGTCGTATTGTGAACGATGTAAATATGTGACTAAATATGTGGCATGATTTACTGACATGGCAAAAGTTAATTGGGTAAATATTTAGGAGATAAAAAATTTAACGATAAGATGACATGCGGCTAAAAAGATATTATTTAGTATTGTACATGATTAATAAATCAATTAGTGTGGTTTTCCACCCACACTATTTCTCAACATAGTATCTAAGCTTTTTTAGCATAGCGACTTCGATTATCTCCAATACCTCACAAAATATCTCCGAGCAATTCAAACATGGATTCGACCATCACAAAACTGCCTTTAGGCATACCCATATGGCTCTTTGGCCATACAAAACCATCTCTGGCAATCAAACCAATGTTTTAGCATGTTGTCATGGTGATCCACATAAAACCTTTTTAGTCCTACACCCTTTAGAAGCACAAAACCATTTAGTTCCCAACTCGAAACCACCCAATTTCAATTTTAGACTCGTATCTTGAACAAACATGACTCGGCTAAGTAGTCATCCTCCATCCTCTTTCGTCATCGCCCCAATCGATCTCCATTTTCATTACCACACGGCCCAACAACACCACTAGACCCGGGTAAATGCGGGCGCGAGCCGGGTTTAGGACAAGTTTTACCCCAATTATTATCCTGATGTTGCGGACACGGGCGAGGCTAAGTCTTCTTAATGGGTTGGATGTATTGTCCAAACCCGTCCGATATTGCGGGCACGAGTTGCCCGTGAATACCCATAGGCATTGTTGTCTAATGTCATGGAACAAAATGTGAACTAACTAATCATCTCTAGATGTAATTCTATTGTTTATGAATTGGTTCATTTAGTTTTTTTTTGGATTTGGATTTGGCAAGCACGATTTCCTCCTGATGGGCGTTAGGTATAATTCACTCCCAGTCATATATTTACAAGAGCGGGCCAGTCTAAAATAGCCATCAAACAACATAAAATCAGCCAGCACTAGCCATTGAACAAAAATCAAAATAGCAGGAATCGAAATCAGCAAGGGAACAAGAGCAATGGGAGTATCGAACAGCAGGAACAAGAATCAAAATCGAATAGTAGAGCAAAATCGAACAGTGGGAAAAAGAATAGCAAGAGCGAAATCGAAATTATATCAGCAAGGGTGAAATTAAAACTTTGTTTAACAGCAAGGCAACAAGAATCGAACAACAACAATCGAGCAAAAACACATAAAACCCTCCCAGATCAAGCGACGAACGGTAGAAGCAATGACGTTCTTTTTTTCTTTTTATCAAAGAAGCAGTCAATGAGTGAAACATTAAATTATAGAGATCCCTTATTTTTGCAGGAGCTGTTGGGGTGATAAAATGGCTTTTTTCTCTAAATCTTCCCATTTTTCTATTTTAGAGATGTTGTTAGGCTTGCTCTTAGTGTGCATCTGATTCATGGATACTTTGAGTGAAGTTTGACTCGGCTTTGAATTTGTAGGAAAACTAAGGAGCAAAAGTCGAAAGAGTGGAAGCCAAAAACAAATGAGAACAAGCCAGTCAACCCAGTCATGAACGAATGTGATTACCAAATAGGCAAATATGGATGAGGCTTATACAACTTGTGGGAGCTCGTGAGGTTTTTTACCTTATAGTTAATAATGAATAGTACTAATCAATAATTACTATATATGTATTTTAATAAATAAAAAAAGTAACGGGTACATCTGTCTTCCTTATCTCGTACACACTGTGAGCGCGGTCGGACTTAGCGGCCCGCTTGGGTTTTTCCCCTTGTCCATGCCCGTCTAAAAAAGTGGGAAGATGGGTCGGACCGGGTGGATTGACCCGTGTTTGCCCAGGTCTAGTGGCAACCGACCTATCAAGTCACATCTCCCATTTGCAAAACTATGCTATATTTGTCATTCTCCACATTTAACATAAGTAATTTTTTTTTTAAACTTAGTTTTCCGAAATGACCCTAATATATGCAAAATAAGACTATATATTTTATAAATATTAATACAAATATTTTGTTTATCGACTTAGATATGGGCCTAAATCATTTATCCAATTGTTTTTATCACTGCTGACATTAAGAAAGATCTAAATGAGATGGGAGACATTGTGTTCTCTCATGTGTTCCGCTCAGGTAATGGAGTGACGGATAAAGTTGCACATCTATGTCATTCCACGAGCAGACAATGTCTTCGGAGCGATCAAGGTTTATTAGACCCCGTCCACTCTCATGCTTTGGGATAGTCTGTTAGATCTGTAAGAATTCTTTCATGTTCTAAAAAAAGAAAGTTGTGATTTGTTACGCAACGACGTTGTTTTATGCCAAGTTTTTTGGCTTCCCTTCCCTTCCTTTCCTTCGTCCCTCTGATGACGTGTTTATTACATATTTTATTCATTGATGACATTTGTGATTACATTTTATTGATCTCAATCATTTGTGATGACATTTTTTTATAAGGAAAAAATTCGGGTGGTGGTTAGCCAACCCGAGAGCATCCCGAAGGATGAGATCACGAAGATCTACAAGAAATACAAACACATAATACATCAAAAGAAACACCCAAAACAAACCTGGAAAAATCCCAAACCCTAAGCAAACAAGCGGACACAACATCGAGAGGAAGGATGCCCGGCATGGAGAAGTGGATAGCGAGCGCATGGGACAACACCTGCTGACACGATGTCTCACTGTCGGAAAGACGGAAAGCAGAAATCCTCGTAAGGCAAAGACGACACCATTTGTGATGACATTGTTTGTTGATGACATTTTTATTGATAACATTTTTTGTTTACTATAATGCCACTTTGCTAAGTGGTTTAATCTAGTCGATTGTATATCAATAACATTTTTTTTATTAAAAATATTTTGATGACATATTTGGGGTGGGTATGGGACGGGATGAGATTGGGACCATTCAGCATTCCGTCCCTCATATTTTTAGTGGGACGAGATCGGGACGGGATTTAATTTGTTTTTTAAAATCCTACATTTTTTTAAAATAATAGATGACATTAATCAAATCAAATAAAAGATCAACATATACTAAAAACATTTGCACTAACGGGCCATGGGATTAATAAAGGTTTATCAAGTCAACATGACATTATATGCCTACTTACTCATATAAAAAAGTTAATTGCACATTTTGAGTTACCGGCCTACATCGATCAGAGAACTAAGATAATACATATGCTTGGACCTGTAAAATTGTCTATAAAAGGTATAAGCTTTGATTTCAGCAATTTTACAACTCTCATAGACAACTCAAAATTGTGTCTATAAATATGTTAAGGCAACCATCCTGTTAGACTGGCAAGGAGATCTTATAGATAAAAGCATGGCATCAACTCGCCCAAGAGTCCACCCTCAGTTCTCATTGCCTCGTCGCTCATTGACTCTCCAAGCGCAAAAAGAAGAGAGAGGGCAGCTTCAACCTCTTCAATATTCCTGTCAAATGAAGATGAAACATTACTTCTAATGAATTCCTGATAAACATGTGCGTAACATCAGCTACCACACGTCTCATACTCCGAAGTAGAACAAAAAGGTATTTTCTGTGCTCAAGCATCCTTTCTTCTTCTTCTTTACCAATCTCATCCAAGCTATCAAGATGATCACGATAATCAGGATCATAACATATTTGGGACCTAATCACTTCCAATATTTGGCTCACATGAACAAGTTGTGTTTTCTGTCAATGTTGAGAGGCTCTTCATAGTAGACACATACCCAGAAAGAAATTGTACCGTACTAAATGTTGCATCATCCTTGGAGTTCCACATCACAAAGAAAACATAAGGCAACACCTCATCTAGAAGATCTGATAAAACACATCTCCCATCTTCACTAGTGAGCCGCTTGGAGCATTCTAGAATCTCGGTGGCATAGCTAGTAAGCAATGCAGCTATGCAGGATACCAACTCAGAGTTTGCATCATTAGCTATCAAACCAAAAACTTGACTTGCAAACTCTGCAGAAGGGTAAGCTTTGCTTGTGGATCCATACGCTTGGAAACCACTGCCAGTAGATAGTGGGATCCACCGCCTCGAAGCTGCTCAAACAAACCCTCTAAAAAGATGCGCTCAAACAACAATGAGATGAACACATCATTAGCAACCAGCCCAATATCAATCCAAGTTATATATCTCCTCATCAAATCAAGCACACTAGCGAAAACTATATATGCTTGGACATCATCGCTGCAGGACTACACCGCTGCTAGCCTGCTACACCAAGGCCAAGTGGATCCTCTGTTCTTTCCCACTGTTAATATATTGATATATATGGCAGTTGTACATAGATATGGATAGATTTGGATAGAGAGAGTGCTTAGGGAACAAGGCACATTGTATTATATATTCTCAATGATAATCAATGGAAACCCTATCGAAAGGGATTATAGCAATCTCACATGGTATCAGCCGATTCCTAGGCCTACCCTAGTCCCTTCCACCGCCGTCGGCCATCTCTACCGCCGCTGCAGGCATCAACTCCGAACCCCATCACACTCGCTTCCTCCCTCCTCTTTCCTGCATCATGTCGACTCCCCCGAGGACAATCAGTCCCAAGTCGTCACCCCTCATGTCAACCCCACACCAGAAAAATCCTCCCTTCACTCAGCCCTCATGGTCTCCAACATTCGCAACTCCATCCCTCTTATCCTTGATGCTGACAAAGTTCAGTATAACTCTTGGTCGACCCTCTTCAAAGTCACTGCTAGGGTTCACAAGGTTATGGATCACATCAATCCTACAGTGATCCGTCCAGCAGCCATTGATGATGATCTTTGGAAACAACTTGACAATGTTGTCCTCCAATGGATCTACTCCACCATCTCGTCTGACCTCTTGTTGACGATCCTTGAACCGGATTGCACTGCTCAAGTCGCCTGGGACCGCCCCAAAGGGATCTTTCATGAAAATCAGAACTCTCGGGCAGTATATCTCGAGAATGAATTCTCCAATTGTCGCCTTTCCGGCTTTCCTGACATCGCAGCGTACTGTCTCCAACTTAAGGACTATGCCGACCAACTCAAGGCGGTTGGCTCCACCGTGACGAACACCCGTCTTGTTCTTCAGATCATTGCTGGCCTCCCCACCGAGTACAACACCGTTTCTACACTCATCCAACAAACTGACCCTCTTCCTCTCTATGACAAGGCTCGATCTCAACTTGTCTTAGAGGAGACCCGCCTGAAACATCAACAAGAACAAACGCCGGCGCTGGCAGCTTCTACGCCTCCGACCGAGTCGCCTGGTGACAGCAAGGGCGCGCCTCAACAGCAGCAGCAACAGCCCCCTGACGCCAGATCCAGTCGCAGCTCTGGCTCCTCCAACGGGCGCGGGCGCGGCAGGGGCCGCGACAAAGGGCGTGGTCGAGGACGAGGGATCCCGATGCAACGAACCCCCTACGGATGGGTCCCTGTTCAGCAGCAACAACAGTCCCCTTGGCCATTCTACCAACAGTGGCAGACTCCACCGTGCCCGTACCCATCGAATCCGGCTCCTAGAATTCTTGGCCAAGGTCCGAGAGCACCTGCTCCACAGGCCAATGGCGCTTTCGGTGACCCTTATGGCTTCCTCCAGCCTACTGATCTGGCCAGCTCTTTCTCAACCATGAGCTTCAATCCGTCAGACCAGACTTGGTACATGGACTCCGGCGCTACGTCACACATGACGAACAACTTAGGTACACTCTCGTCCCTTACATATAAGAGTCCGCCACCATCAATTATCGTTGCTAATGGTACTCGCCTTCCATCAATGGGTCTGGGTAACACCACCATACCGACACCCACCGCCCTCATTCATCTCAAAAACGTCCTCCTTGCACCTAACCTGGTTAAAAATATTATTTCTGTTCATCAATTTACCACTCAAAACAATGCTTCTATTGAGTTTGACCACCGTTCGCCAATTCACCGTCGATAATCGCGTGGCGATTCAATTTGACCCGTTTGGTTTTCTTGTGACGGATTTACGTACGGGCACCCCAGTAATGCGGTGCAATAGCTCAGGAGACCTATACCCAGTAACCACCACAGCTAGTCAGACACCTCTCGCCGCCCCCTCTGTCAACATCACCCTCCGTTCGAACGTCTGGCATGCTCGTCTAGGACACCCTGGCGATCATGTCTTGGACACTCTCCGTTCAAACCGTTTTATTTCTTGTCATAAGGCCTCCGTCGTTTGTTCTTCATGTCAAACTACCAAGAGCAAAAGACTACCCTTTAGTCTCCCCCATTCCCATACATTTGCACCATTTGATATTATACATTGTGACTTGTGGACATCTCCTATTCCGAGTGCTAGTGGTTTTCGATACTATTTGGTTGTCCTTGATGATTTCAACAATTTTGTTTGGGTATTTTCCCTACGCCACAAATCGGAAACACAAAGTCATATTGTAAACTTTCACACATTTGTCCGCACTCAATTCAATTTGCTTGTCAAGGCTATTCAGTGCGACATGGGAGGCGAGTTTGACAACACTGTCGTCCGCTCCTTTTGTCAACAACAGGGGATAGCCCTCCGCTTCTCTTGTCCTCAAACCTCTCCACAAAATGGCAAAGCGAAACGCATCCTCCGCACCATCAATGACAAAACTCGAACACTCCTACATCACACCTCTCTCCCCCTCTCCTTTGGGGTTGAGGCACTTCACATGGCCACCTATCTCCACAATATACTTTCCTCCAAAGCAATTGGCAAATCCATCCCAACCTTGGCACTCTACAAGCGCTTCCCTTCCTACGATCATATTAGAGTGTTTGGATGTCTCTGTTTCCCCAACATGAGTGCCACCACCCCTCACAAGCTATCCCCACGTTCCACCAAATGTGTCTTCTTGGGCATCTCCCCAGACCATCGAGGCTACCGTTGTCTTCGCTTGGATACCAATCGAGTTGTCACTTCGCGCCATATGATTTTCGACGAACAGACCTTCCCCTTCGCCACACCACCCACCCCTGTTGTCCCCAACCCACCCACACCACCCAATTCTAACGAATTCCCACCCCTCCTACGCCACCTATTTCAACAAGCATCATCCGGAACCAACCCCCCGCCCAAATCGATTGGCGGCGGGCGCCGCAACACATGCGGC
This sequence comes from Persicaria maculosa, assembly GCA_963922045.1. Lineage (NCBI taxonomy): Eukaryota > Viridiplantae > Streptophyta > Magnoliopsida > Caryophyllales > Polygonaceae > Persicaria > Persicaria maculosa. The sequence goes on from OY998251.1 coordinate 5,231,522, forward strand.
GGGTACACTCCCCAGGCAGCGCTCGCCGCACCCCCGCCGCACCCCTCTTCCCCCCCCCCCCCCCCCCCCCCCCCCCCGCAGGCAGCCCCACTGCCCTGTCGCCGCTAACCCTAGCCGCCGCACCCCTAGTCAGCCGCCGCCGCTAACCCTAGCCGCCGCACCCCTATTCAGCCGCTGCCTCCTGCACCCTTGCCGCCGCCTCTCTCTTGCCTCAAGCCTTCGCCATGACCGACACAATCAATTCCCCGCTGTCGCCTTTCCTGGTCGCTCCCAACATGCTATCCAGGGAGGACACCCGGCCTAGCCCTTCACCGTACTGGCCTCAGCCCTGGGCTGGCTACCCGCTACCCTACCTGCAGCAACCCTACTGCTACCCGGTTCCCAACCCTCCACCGCAGGCGCTGTCTACAACACAACCAGCGGCGTCGTTGTCGCAAACCACGACCCCTTTGGGTCTTCAGCAGCCGGACGGAAATTGGTATATGGATACCGGGGCCTCTTCTCACATGACGAACAATCCAGGTAACCTACAAACTGTTTTTAATTCTAGCACTTTGCCTTCGGTTTATGTCGGGAACGGAAATCGTATTCCAATTGGTTTTAGAATGGAACCCCACTCGGCTTGTGTGTTAGGCTACTAGCGCACGTGCACCTTTGCACACGACCCCCAGTCATCGGTCCGAGTCGGACTTTAATATGGGTGATGCCTTTAATATGCGCCTTATGACAAGAAATAAAACAGTTTGAACGGAGAGTGTCCATGACTTATACCAAACCCTACCTAGAAAGAGGGCCAACTACACTAATTGACCCAAGTATTTAGACATTATTTTATATTATGAGAGAACAAACTCCATCACCATCATCATCATCATCATCCATACCTAATCAACAAGTTCTTATATCAAAATGATCTAGTTGCCTGAAGTCTTCAAGTCCATGAGATGATCCTCATTAGGGCAAACCACATACTTAACTGGAATCATAATCATATCTAACATCCTTAATGACACATATGATACTGTAACAACCAAACTTATCTCCTAAGCGTCCATTAGAATTCACATCGCGCCCTTCATTACTCACTCCTCCGTGAGTTCCTTACCCCTTCTTCTTCTTCATCCGCGCCCTCCTGTTTCAATGGCTGCGGTTGGTCTATCACCGGTCCAACTTGATGATCAGGCTGATCGATATACAAGGGTGGATCATAGTAACTCGAGCTGAACATGCGTTGGCAATCCTCAACCAAGCTAGGTTGTTGATCATCTTGGTAAAGGTGATGTTATTCGAAGCTCGCGTTACTCATTGAGGTAGCGTTGTAATTAAGTTGCCCACCTTGCTGGTAATACGTGCTCGTAGTAGCATAGTTGTAGCACGTCATGGTGTTGCCTTGCAGGTTCGTGTTTTCGGCCATTTGGATGTTCAGTTGGTCAAGGCTGTGCTCTATCTTCAGCACCAAGGGCAGGCCGGAAGCATGATCATCTTGATAGTGATAGCCTACAGGGAGATCAGTAGGGTACAACTGACCACCGGTCTCATTCGGTATCTGGCATGTGCTCGGATCATGAGCCATTTGGTATGGTATACACATCGCATTGCTTGCATCAACGAACTCGGTGTGGTCTAAGTAGGTGGGCAATGGCGGTTGTCTCCAACAACCGATCATCGGATCAAAAGACGTGTGATCATACATAGGGACCATCTGATTTGCGTGGTATGAGGCCGATTGTTCAACGAATGGGGCTTGGAATCCTCTTTGTTGAAGAGGATCATCGGTCCACATGGGGCCTTGTTGGACTTGTTGGCATCCGATCTTCGAACCTCCATGGACTTGTTCGGGATACAGTGCCTTAAGCTCATGGTTTTCCTGCAAGGAGTCGTCGCCTGGTTTGCTTCACTTATGCTCTTGTCGTCGGCGTGATGGTTGTTTTTGTTGCGAATTTCCATCTTTCTTCTTGTGGTATTGCCGATACTTCTGAAGGTGGCTGGCAACGTTTTCTCTAGTGAGTCCGGAAACGTTCATAACCTCCATAATCTTCTTTGGAACCGCATGGTCGAGTCCAAACTTAGTTACAGCCGATACAAACTTCTCGTGCAACTCAGTTGTCCATATTACACGTTGCTTTTTACGAGCAGGAGGATCAAGCGTAGCAATAGAGTCACCACTTCGTTTCTCCACTAAACAAGTGTTAACTACATCAGGTTCGTCGGGCGAAGCTGGACCCATGTCTCGAGAAATAGAAGCACTACCCTCCTGTTCTACCTATCCGCCACTAGAGTCTTGCCTTCTTAGGCTCCGGAGGGAATCCAATTTGATGTTTCTCACATTCTCAGCCTTTATCGGCTTAACTAAGAATTCAGAAGCACCACATTACAAGACCTTTGGTATTGAATCATCCCTAGAGTATGCCGACGACATCAATATAATAGGAATGTCAGTCTCCTTTCGTATGCGCCTTGATAATTCGTACCCATCGATTTCAGGCATGGAAACTTCAATTATCACAAGATGGAACTCGCCCTTCTTCTCTTGTAGCTTCGCCAGACACTCATCGGCGCCTTTGCACTTCGTGACCTTGTGATTGCATTCTTCGAATGCTTGTTCGAGATTAAGCAATGAGTTTTCGTCGGCATCGGCGACAAGAACGTTCCATCGACGACTATCTGCGATTTCTGGGTCAACGACGTCGACCATGTTTGACGATGAATTCGGGCAGAGGAGGATTTGAAGGAGGAGGAAAGAGCATAGAAAACCAAAAGGAGGAATGAAGAATAACTGGAAGAAAGAGAGAGAGAGAGTGAGAGAGAGAGCTTATTAGAGTAGACTCTCCTTTCAAACAAACCTAAGCTTTAATCTAGGAGATTTAATCCATTTAGCTAGGTTTGGTTGAAACGATTTTTTCATTTTAACTCATTTTTTGATTTTTTTTTAAATTTTATTTTAATTTGAAGTTTGAAAAGATAATCACCTTGAAATTTCTACCTACGGCTTTACCAATTTACCCAAGGTAATTTCATATTTTAATCTCAACATCACCCTCTGTTCGGACGTCTGGCATGCTCTTCTAGGACACCCTGGAGATCATGTCATGGACACTCTCCGTTCAAACCGTTTTATTTCTTGTCATAAGGCCTCCGCCGTTTTTTCTTTATGTCAAACTACCAAGAGCAAAAGACTACCTTTTAGTCTCTCCCATTCCCATACATTTGCACCATTTGATATTATACATTGTGAGTTGTGGACATCTCCTATTCCGAGTGCTAGTGGTTTTCGATACTATTTGGTTGTCCTTGATAATTTCACCAATTTTGTTTGGGTTTTTCCCCTACGCCACAAATCGGAAAAACAAAGTCATATTGTAAACTTTCACACATTTGTCCGCACTCAATTCAATTTGCCTGTCAAGGCTATTCAGTGCGACATGGGAGGCGAGTTTGACAACACTGTCGTCCGCTCCTTTTGTCAACAACAGGGGATAGCCCTCCGCTTCTCTTGTCCTCAAACCTCTCCACAAAATGGCAAAGCGGAACGCATCCTCCGCACCCTCAATGACAAAACTCGAACACTCCTACATCACGCTTCTCTCCCCCTCTCATTTTGGGTTGAGGCACTTCACATGGCCACCTATCTCCACAATATACTTCCCTCCAAAGCAATTGGCAACTCCATCCCAACCTTGGCACTCTACAAGCGCTTCCCTTCCTACGATCACATTAGAGTGTTTGGATGTCTCTGTTTCCCCAACATGAGTGTCACCGCCCCTCACAAGCTATCCCCACGTTCCACCAAATGTGTCTTCTTGGGCATCTCCCCACATCATCGAGGCTACCGTTGTCTTCGCTTGGATACCAATCGGGTTGTCACTTCGCGCCATGTGATTTTCGACGAACAGACCTTCCCCTTCGCCACACAACCCACCCCTGTTGTCCCCAACCCACCCACACCACCCAATTCTGACGAATTCCCACCCCTCCTACGCCACCTATTTCAACAAGCATCATCCGGAACCAACCCCCCCGCCCAAACCCCCCGCCCAAATCGATTGGCAGCGGGCGCCGCAACACATGCGGCGGGCACACCTCTGGCACCGCTCGCCGCACCCCAGCCGCACCCCCGCCGCACCCCTCTTTCCCCCCTGTAGGCAGCCCCACTGAACCACCAACCTCCGCTTGCACCCCCCGCCCATTCCATGAAGACCCGGTCGCAGTCCGGGATCTTCAAATCTAACCCCAAATACAACCTTCTCACTCCGTCCCCCGACATATCTCCTCTCCCCAAATCACCCCACAAGGCCTTACAGGATCCGAACTAGCAAATCGCCATGATGGATGAGTTTAGTGCTCTTATTAAAAACGGCACGTGGGACCTCGTTCCAAGGCCACGGGACACTAATATCATTAACTGCTTGTGGTTGTTCAAGCATAAGTACAGGTCAGACGGAACTCTAGAGCGACACAAGGCTCGGCTAGTGGTCAACGGCAAGTCGCAGGAGGTTGGGGTTGACTGTGATGAGACTTTCAGCCCGGTCGTCAAACCGGCTACCATCCGCACAGTTATGAGCATCGCCCTTACTAAGGATTGGTCTATCCATCAGCGTGACGTCAAGAATGTCTTCCTTCACGGCAACCTTCAAGAGACTGTATATATGCATCAGCCGCCAGGCTTCTATGATCGCACCCGCCCATCTCACGTCTGCCTTTTCCGGAAGTCTCTCTATGGGTTGAAACAGGCGCCTCGCGCCTGGTATCAGCGGTTCGCCACGTACCTCACTGGCATTGGATTTCAGGGCAGTCAGTCTGATCACTCCCTTTTTGTGTTCCACTCAGGGTCTGACACCACCTATCTTCTCCTGTACGTTGATGACATCGTGCTCACCGCTTCCTCTACATCACTCCTGTCTAGGCTGATGGCCCTGCTGCGATCAGAGTTCGCCATGACTGATCTCGGTTCCCTGAGCTACTTCCTTGGGGTCTCTGTGTCACGCACTCCTACTACCCCTATTCCTTTCTCCCTTCCGCCGCCCACACGCCCTGTCGCTGCTAACCCTAGCCGCCACCCCTAGTCAGCCGCCGCCGCTAACCATAGCCGCCGCACCCCTATTTAGCCACCGCCGCTACCCCTAGCCGCCGTCGCTGCCTCCTGCACCCTTGTCGCCGCCTCTCTCTTGCCCCAAGCCTTCGCCATGACCAACACAATCAATTCCCCGCTGTCGCCTTTCCTGGTCGCTCCCAACATGCTATCCAGGGAGGACACCCGGCCTAGCCCTTCGCCATACTGGCCTCAGCCCTGGGCTGGCTACCCGCTACCCTACCTGCAGCAACCCTACTGCTACCCAGTTCCCAACCCTCCACCGCAGGCGCTGTCTACAACACAACCAGCGGCGTCGTTGTCGCAACCCACGACCCCTTTGGGTCTTCAGCAGCCGGACAGAAATTGGTATATGGATACCGGGGCCTCTTCTCACATGACGAACAATCCAAGTAACCTACAAACTGTTTTTAATTCTAGCACTTTGCCTTCGTTTTATGTCGGGAACGGAAATCGTATTCCAATTGGTTTTAGAATGGAACCCCACTCGGCTTGTGTGCTATGCTACTAGCGCACGTGCACCTGTGCACACGACCCCCAGTTATCGGTCCGAGTCGGACTTTAATATGGGTGATGCCTTTAATATGCGCCTTATGACAAGAAAAAAACGGTTTGAACGGAGAGTGTCCATGACTTATATCAAACCCTACCTAGAAAGAGGGCAAACTACACTAATTGACCCAAGTATTTAGACATTATTTTATATTATGAGAGAACAAACTCCAATACCACCATCATCATCATCATCATCATCATCATCATCATCCATACCTAATCAACAAGTTCTTATATCAAAAGGACCTAGTTGCCTGAAGTCTTCAAGTCCATGAGATGATCCTCATTAGGGCAAACCACATACTTAACTGGAATCATAATCATATCTAACAGTCCTTAATGACACATATGATACTGAAACAACCAAATATATCTCCTAAGCGTCCATTAGAATTCACATCGCGCCCTCCATTACTCACTCCTCCGCGAGTTCCTTACCCCTTCTTCTTCTTCATCCGCGCCCTCCTGTTTCAATGGCTGCGATTGGTCTATCACCGGTCCAACTTGATGATCAGGCTGATCGATATACAAGGGCGGATCATAGTAGCTCGAGCTGAACATGCGTTGGCAATCCTCAACCAAGCTAGGTTGTTGATCATCTTGGTAAAGGTGATGTTATTCGAAGCTCGCGGTACTCATTGAGGTAGCGTTGTAATTGAGTTGCCCACCTTGCTGGTAATACGTGCTCGTAGTAGCATAGTTGTAGCACGTCGTGGTGTTGCCTTGCAGGTTCATATTTTCGGCCATTTGGATGTTCAATTGGTCAAGGCTGTGCTCTATCTTCAGCACCAAGGGCAGGCCGGAAGCATGATCATCTTGATAGTGATAGCCTACAGGGAGATCAGTAGGGTACAACTGACCACCGGTCTCATTCGGTATCTGGCATGTGCTCGGATCATGAGCCATTTGGTATGGTATACACATCGCATTGCTTGCATCAACGAACTCGGTGTGGTCTAAGTAGGTGGGCAATGGTGGTTGTCTCCAACAACCGATCATCAGATCAAAAGACGTGTGATCATACATAGGGACCATCTGATTTGCGTGGTATGAGGCCGATTGTTCAACGAATGGGGCTTGGAATCCTCTTTGTTGAAGAGGATCATCGGTCCACATGGGGCCTTGTTGGACTTGTTGGCATCCGATCTTCGAACCTCCATGGACTTTATAGTCCAATTCTTCGAGTGCAGTTGCTTGTGCTAAGGCTGGTTCGGGATACAGTGCCTTAAGCTCATGGTTTTCCTGCAAGGAGTCGTCGCCTGGTGACGGAGGGAAAGTCGTTGATTCACCTCGTCAAAAATAATTCCCAAACAAACAAACTAGTATAGTATGCAAGTAAGGGGTCGAACCCTAGAGAATCAAGTATTTCTAAATATTGTGTATTTATCAATATAAAAAGAAAGGATTTTGATGAATGAAAATAAAATAAAATAATATTGACAAAAGAAAATAAAGGATAGAAGAGAGGTGTTTCCACCTACAAATTCTCGACTTTGGTTGGTTTTATTGATCATCGAATCCTTTTCAAGTTATTATCGTTTCCTACGAATTCCTCCCGTCTTGGTTTAATTAGATTAAAAGTCATACGAGTCCAATTAATCCCTTACACCTCAATGCAACCTTAACACGGTCAAGATTTAACAAAGAGATAGCAAATAGTCCCAAGAACTTGAGCATATAAATAACACCAATTAAACACGGTAAATCAATGTTTAAGATATATGTCAACTCCTTACATAATCATGCTTCAAACACGGAATCCACATTCTTATGCGTGCTACTACGTAAATAACACAAATACGAAAGTATTAAATCCTAGCATGAAATCAATATTATCAAGGTAGCTAATCAAGATAACACCAATAACATAATCAATATCACACAAAGAAGTTGAAAGAATTATAGAGGAAAAATAACTTGAATTATAAACTCACAAACCACCGACCAAGTCTCGAAAGTGTAGGCGGAAACTACAAAATTAGCCAAACATGGCTTACCTAAACTTTCTTCTCTTCTATGGTGATTTCTCTCCTTGGAATTCTTCTATTAAAAACTAAGCCTAGAACATCCTATTTATAAGCCTAATGTCTTCCATAAATAAGGTAAAAGATAGATAAAAGATAAAAGCTTCCTAAACAAACTAGATAAAAGATAGAACTTTCCTAATTTAACTCAGCGTCGGATTCCGCTGGCAGCGAAAATTTCCGCTGGCAGCGAATGGTCTCAATCAAGCTCCTGTTGGATTTTCGCTACCACACTCGCTACCACACTCGCTGGCAGCGAATGTCCATGCCTTAGAATATTTTCAAGCTTCCTCGGATCCCTTGTCGGTGAAGGTTTCCGCTGTCGCGAATCACATCTTCCGCTGTCGCGAGAGCTCCCACTCGCTGGAGCGAGTCCGGCCATCCGCTGGCAGCGACTCCATTCGCTGGAGCGAGTCCGGCCATCCGCTGGCAGCGAGTTCCCTTTCGCTGGCAGCGAGTCATGCTGCTCCTGGACATGCTGTCACTGACTCCACTCGCTGGCAGCGAGATCCCATTCGCTGGCAGCGACTCATGCTCAAACACTTGCTCAGACTTGACTGGATGACTTGATCCGCTGCAGCGGAAATCCATTCGCTGTCAGCGAAAATCTAGAAGAACACCATCACGTAGATCTTCGAAAGAGCTTTCCAACGCATGCTCATATGCGTCGATCGGACATCCGAGGCCTCCGGAAAGTGCGTTACAAGTTCGGCTCGCCGAGCGGACAGCTTTCGCGACTCGCCCTCGTTTTCGCTCTTAGACCTCGATTTCGTGCTCCGTTGCTCCTTAGGTTGTTCCATTCTCTTCGGGACTTCTTCCTTAAGCTCTCCAAAGTATCGCCTTAGCCTTACTTAGCTCCGTTCTCGTATTCTTTGCCTCAGATCTACGAATCTACATAAAACAATCGAAATAGCGTAGATTCCGAACTTTTCCACAAAACGAGCGCTAATCTAATTAACAATAAAACATGAATATATGACAATGAAATGCATCTAAACTAACTTATAATGCCTATTGGAATACGCCTTATCACCTGGTTTGCTTCGCTTATGCTCTTGTTGTCGGCGTGATGGTTGTTTTTGTTGCGAATTTCCATCTTTCTTCTTGTGGTATTGCCGATACTTCTGAAGGTGGCTGGCAACGTTTTCTCTAGTGAGTCCGGAAACGTTCATAACCTCCATAATCTTCTTTGGAATCGCATGGTCGAGTCCAAACTTAGTTACAGCCGATACAAACTTCTCGTGCAACTCAGTTGTCCATATTACACGTTGCTTTTTACGAGCAGGAGGATCAAGCGTAGCAATAGAGTCACCACTTCGTTTCTCCACTAAACAAGTGTTAACTACATCAGGTTCGTCGGGCGAAGCTGGACCCATGTCTCGAGAAATAGAAGCACTACCCTCCTGTTCTACCTATCCGCCACTAGAGTCTTGCCTTCTTAGGCTCCGGAGGGAATCCAATTTGATGTTTCTCACATTCTCAGCCTTTATCGGCTTAACTAAGAATTCAGAAGCACCACATTACAAGACCTTTGGTATTGAATCATCCCTAGAGTATGCCGACGACATCAATATAATAGGAATGTCAGTCTCCTTTCGTATGCGCCTTGATAATTCGTACCCATCGATTTCAGGCATGGAAACTTCAATTATCACAAGATGGAACTCGCCCTTCTTCTCTTGTAGCTTCGCCAGACACTCATCGGCGCCTTTGCACTTCGTGACCTTGTGATTGCATTCTTCGAATGCTTGTTTGAGATTAAGCAATGAGTCTTCGTCGGCATCGGCGACAAGAACGTTCCATCGACGACTATCTGCGATTTCCGGGTCAACGACGTCTAACATGTTTGACGATGAATTCGGGCAGAGGAGGATTTGAAGGAGGAGGAAAAAGCATAGAAAACCTAAAGGAGGAATGAAGAAGAACTGGAAGAAAGAGAGAGAGAGAGAGAGAGAGAGAGAGAGAGAGAGAGAGAGAGAGAGAGAGAGAGAGAGAGAGAGAGCTTATTAGAGTAGACTCTCCTTTCAAACAAACCTAAGCTTTAATCTAGGAGATTTAATCCATTTAGCTCGGTTTGGTTGAAAAGATTTTTTCTTTTTAACTCATTTTTTGATTTTTTTTTTAAATTTTATTTTAATTTGAAGTTTGAAAAGATAATCACCTTGAAATTTCTACCTACGGCTTTACCAATTTACCCAAGGTAATTTCAGATTTTAATCTCAACATCACCCTTCGTTCGAACGTCTGGCATGCTCGTCTAGGACACCCTGGTGATCATGTCCTGGACACTCTCCGTTCAAACCGTTTTATTTCTTGTCATAAGGCCTCCGCCGTTTGTTCTTCATGTCAAACTACCAAGAGCAAAAGACTACCCTTTAGTCTCTCCCATTCCCATACATTTGCACCATTTGATATTATACATTGTGACTTGTGGACATCTCCTATTCCGAGTGCTAGTGGTTTTCGATACTATTTGGTTGTCCTTGATGATTTCACCAATTTTGTTTGGGTTTTTCCCCTACGCCACAAATCGGAAAAACAAAGTCATATTGTAAACTTTCACACATTTGTCCGCACTCAATTCAATTTGCCTGTCAAGGCTATTCAGTGCGACATGGGAGGCGAGTTTGACAACACTGTCGTCCGCTCCTTTTGCCAACAACAGGGGATAGCCCTCCGCTTCTCTTGTCCTCAAACCTCTCCACAAAATGGCAAAGCGGAACGCATCCTCCGCACCCTCAATGACAAAACTCAAACACTCCTACATCACGCCTCTCTCCCCCTCTCCTTTTGGGTTGAGGCACTTCACATGGCCACCTATCTCCACAATATACTTCCCTCCAAAGCAATTGGCAACTCCATCCCATCCTTGGCACTCTACAAGCGCTTCCCTTCCTACGATCACATTAGAGTGTTTGGATGTCTCTGTTTCCCCAACATGAGTGCCACCGCCCCTCACAAGCTATCCCCACGTTCCACCAAATGTGTCTTCTTGGGCATCTCCCCACACCATCGAGGCTAGTAAATAAGTCGAGCGGGGTTTCATCCCTCAGTTCACATTAAAATTACTTCAATTCGATTCGGATTTCATCTTCTTCGTTGTTTAATTGATTGAATTGCAGAGGTCCGGGACCAAATCTACAAGGAGAAGGAAAACGCTGTAATAATCAAAGTGGTGTGTGCCTTGAGAGAATCAAGGACAAGCTCTGCGCCAAAGGCTGCAAATCCATCAAACCCGTTGAGATCCTCTAGTCGATGAGAAGAAGCCACATGTCAATATGACTGAGGAAACCCAGCCGGACAAGTAGAACCAAGCAACATAGGATGAAATTACGCCGCCGGCAAGCCGAAGAAGACGGTAACCTTCAAGACGAAGAAAACTTCATGGGTTGGGCAAATCTATAGAGGGAGGACGAATCATTGTGAGAGGACGGTTTAGAGAGCCACAAATTGGCAATCCCTCTTTGGAAAAACGATGATCTCAACCTAGAATAATTCGAGGAGGCGGTTGATAATTAATGGTGGTGGAATACGGAGTTTGGCATTGGGCACATTGAGCCATGTTATCCATGGAAAAGGCAGACGACCAACCTCTAGAAGGTGATATTTCCACCCCTAAAAGCTAGTCATTATGGGTATTTGGGCTCCCATTTATATATCCACACCGAGGTTCATGACTTTTCGATATATATGGGATATGAGTGTTCCATACCATAGACGGCGAACTAATCGTTGTGAAAAAAATAACTTACGGATTTTATATCGTAGATTTGACCACTATGTATAATCGAACCATCACATCTCAATATTATATTGTAAGACCCAGGTTTTTACGAAGTGTCAAACCATGCCACCAAGACCTCTCAGATTTGTTATTCTCACTTAACATGAAAAAAAGAGCTTAATATAATTAAGACTTGAATCACCTATAAATCACTCCCAATATTTTTTTTTACACTAGGCGAGGATTTGGGGATGGTCAGCCGCGGTTTACCCATCGCACAAGGGCGTCCAAATGGACGACGTCGACAATTGCAGCTGGAGCTCGCTCAGCGACAAACGGCGAAGAGAGATCGATATGCGCCAGCCTATATGCAACCTGGTTCCCCTCGTGGAAGGTGTGCAAGAATGAGACCCTCTCGAAAGCGCGGCAGAAGTTGAGGGCATTCGATATCGTCATCTCAATCTCCCAAGGACACCGCCATATCCCCTTCATGACGTGGATGAGCGTCAAGCAGTCACCCTCCACCTCAATCCCGTAGAAGCCCCTCTTCGTAGCTTCCTGGAGTCCAAACAAAAGACCCAGACACTCAGCTTGCTCCGCAGACACCCTATCATGGCCCCGAGCACCACAAGAGAGAACTGATCCTTGACTATCACGAATAACGAACCTAGAGGTAGCAATGCCCGAACCAACAATCGCCCTCGTCAAAATTGAGTTTGACGGGGCGATATAGGACGAACCAACCCAGACATTCTTATTTTATTCGATATATAGGACGAGTGTTAGATTTTTTTAAAAAAAAACGAGAGTGTTTTTTTTATTAGGAAAAAATTCGGGTGAGAGAAACTCTACCCGAGAGCATCCTTGCGGATAAGGTCAAGGAGACCGGAATTGTTTGAGATATCGACGCCCTGGGCAGAGTGGTAAAGATGTGCAACCTTATCAGTCACTCTATTGTTCAATCGAGGCACGTGAAAGAAGGAGACTTCTTTCACAATCTACAGTAGGATTTTAATATCAGTGTTAATCATTTCAATTTCTCAGGGACATGAATGTTTCACCAGCAAGTGGTTAATTAATTATGATGAGGGAGTCTCCTTCGATATGTATTTTGTTGAGTTGTAGCCGCAAGATTTCGGTAACGCCTTGTTTCAAGGCTAAAGCTTCAGCTTTGAGAGGGGTTTGGCTACCCATAATTTGGTAGCTAATGTGTAACGGTTTTCCATTCCAGTCACGGATAATAGTCCCAGAGGAGCTTTTATTGTTTGCTAGGGTAGATCCGTCAAAGTTGAGTTTGAACGTACCTGTTGGGGGTTTACGCCAAGAGATCGGTTTTTTGATTTTGTGTTTACCATGTTGATTAGAAGTGTGCACTGAGGGAGATGGCGAGTTAAGATCCTCCCCAAATCTAGCAGTTTTCTTCCAGTTTGTAATGTGAGTATTAGTAATATGTGTTATTGTATTGATTCTAGGGATTGACACTTGTTTGAATAGATGCTGGTTCCTAGAAGACCATATTGTCCATCATGAAAAAGCTAAATTTTCCTTATCGGTTTTTGAGAAAGTAGAACCTATGAATTCAAAGATAGACTTTATTTTGCGTGATTCAGCAATGAGGGTGGATATTTTCAATCGATTGTAAGACGAGAAGGAATGAAGTAGGTTCATATACGGGCATTCAATTAAAAGGTCGGTGTCGTCTTCAACTGCACAGTTACACAAGCAGCAAGTAGACGGAACGCTAACACCACGTTGATTTAGGCGAGACGCGGTAGGGAGACTGTTTTGGGAAATTTTCCATAAGAAATTCTTGACTTTGGGAGGGGTGTCGAGCTTCCAAATCCAAGCGTTACTGTCAACACTCAAGGAGCTTTGCGAAGACGCTAACTTGTAAGCACTTGACGTTGTGAACTAGCCTTCTTTATCAGGCCACTAATATAATCGATCTTCAATGTAGTTAACGGCTAATGGAATGTCCAGAATTTCCTTTATAATGGATTGAGGTAATTTTTCGTTTAGTTTTTCTGTCCACCAACTAACACCCAGAATGTAGTCACTAACAAACTCGTTTGCAACATAAGAGTTTGGACAGTCTGACCTAGCAAATATGGGGGAAGTTGACAACCAATTGTCTGTCCATAATTTTATTGATTTACTGTTTCCAATGGACCATATAAGTCTAGTCTTGAATTTTCCTAGGAGTGGGGTAAACTTAGCCCATTGCCACAATGAACCATCTCTCCTACGGTAGTGCAAAATGTCGGTTGAACCGAGATATTTATGTGTTACTATTTTCACCCAAGCGTTGTCTGGTTCAACCATGATTTTCCATAGCAGTTTCATCTGGAGAGCTTCATTCATTTCTTTAGCTTTCCGCAGGCCGAGGACCCCATCCTTTTTAGGTTTACAAATTCTATCCCAACTTATTAGTGGGCGGTGTTGAAAGTCTTTATTCCAAAAGAATGTCCTATTTATTGATCTAGTTCGTTGTGCACCGAAGCGGGAAGCATAAAATTATGCATCGTATAGATCGGTTTGGCAGCCAAGTTTGTTCCACTAAGAATTGCGCGCCCTTGTTGTGAGAGGGCACTGGCTCTCCATTTACTTAATTGTTCTTTAGATTTGCAAATAATATCCTCAAAGGTATCCCTGTTCACTTTTCCAGTGATAATAGGACATCCAAGATATTTTTCCAGAGAGTTTTCGTTTGTGATATTTAGACAAGTAGAAAGTTCTTGGATTCTGGAAGTCGAGATTTATGATAGTTAACCTTTTGTCCTGAGATTTTGCAGTAGTTGTCAATGATTGTTTTGATTTTTAGCCCAACTGAGATACTACCCTTAGAAAAAAAAAATGTCGTCAACGAAAGCTAGAAAGGGTATTTGAGGACCATTTCTACCGAATTTGAAGCCAATGGGACTGTTTGGCAAGCTGGCTTCCAAGGATAGTTTGCGAGACAGGATCTTCGCACAAAGAATGAACAAGAAAGAGGAGAGAGGATCACCTTGACGAAGGGCCCTAGAGGGTGTAAAAATCTCAGAGGGACCATTGTTTATCAGAACCGAGAAGAAGACCATGGTGACACATTCCATAACCCAAGAGTCGAATGTAGGAATGAAGCCAAATTTTTCTAGAATTTTTTTTCTTCGTAAAGTTCCAGTCGACTCTATCATAAGTCTTTTCCATATCGAGTTTTATTGCTTCTGTCTGAGACAAAAGCCCCCCCCCCCCCCCGCCGAATAATTTGCCGATGATTTTTTTAAGTTTTTCTGTCAGAAATATGGATATAATTTTGTATAGGGTAGAGCAAAGGCTGATAGGTCGGTAATGATTTGTGGTCGTTGGGTTGTCCCATTTGAGAAGTAGATAGATAAATGTGTGATTAATTTGTTTGAGGATTTTCCCCGAGCAGAAAAAGTCTTTGACCGCCTTGATAATTGATGAGCCCACAATATCCCTGTATGTCTTATAAAATTCAGTTGTCAAGTCATCCGGTCCTGGAGATTTATTGTTACCCATATTGAAAATTGTTTGTTTAATCTTGCTATTTGAAGGTTGTCGAATGACAAAATCATTATCTTCCGAAGTGATTCCAGGGTGGATAAGTTTCATATGCTCATTTAAAAGATCATCACATATACGTATAACATAATCAATTAGACATAATAATAACAAAAAAAAAAAAGTAAACCTTAATTTTTAGAGGGGCAAAGATCAAACTCGAAATCTGCGGACCAATCAACTAACTTAATTAGAAAGAAAACATTGAGAACACCCCTTCTCTCCCCTATATCGATCATGACTCGTTTGACCACAAGAGAGACGAGGTTACAGATGAAAACTTCATGGGTTGGGCGAATCCATAGATGGTGGATGATTCATTGTGGGAGGACGGTTTGGAGAGACACTAGACAATCCCTCTTTGGGAAAACGATGATCTCGGTGCGTGGAAGAATTCGAGGAGGGGGTTGATGATGGTAGTGGGATACGGAGTTTGGCATTGGACACATTGAATCATAGTTTCTTAATTGGTGATTTCGAGATTTAAGTGGTCAAGAATTTCGAGCATGGAATCCATGGAAAAGGCAGATGATCAATCTCAAGAAGGCGTTGTTCTCACCCATAAAAGCTAGTCATTGTGGCTATTGGGCTCCCATTTATATATCCACACACCGAGATTCATGACTTTCGATATGGGATATGAGTGTTTCATATTCATACCATAGACGGCGAACTAATCGTTGTGAAAGAAATAACTTAAGAATTTTATATCGTAGATTTGGTCACTATGTATAATCGAACCATCACATCTCAATACTATATCGTAAGACTCGGATTTTTACAAGGTGTCAACCCATACCACCAAAACCTTTTAAATTTGTTGTTCTCACTAGCCTGAAAATAAGGAGTTCTTGTAACATAACACTTGAATCACATGTAAATCACTCACAACATTTTTATTATATCTCATATAGTACGGGAGTGTTACATCTACTTGGAACATAATCGATTAGACCTAATCGGGAGTAATAAGAAACAAGGTAAACCTTCTCAAAGTCCCACATAACTCCAACACACCGAAAAGGAAAAAGTACCAAAGAAGGATTGAGTGGCGTAAACCACCAAAGGGCACGCTTAAGCTAAACTTTGATGGATCAACGCTAATAAACAATGAAAGTACGGCGGACGCCATAATCCGGGATTGGAAAGGCCAACCAATACAGCTCTGTTATCAAAAGCTTGGCAAACAAAACCCTCTCAAAGCGGAAGCTCTTGCTCTTAAAATGGGCATCCAACACGTCCTTCAACTACATATTGACAAAATCCACATCGAATGCGACTCTAGTATAATCATTGACTACTTAAACAGAAAAACTAAATGTCCTTGGGAAATTGAACTAATTTTATCTGATGTACAACTTCTTCTATCGACTTTGAAAGAAGTCTCTTTCTTTCATGTGCCCCGTTTGGGTGATAGAGTGGCTGATAAGGTTGCACACCTTTGTCACTCTGCCCGGGGAGTCGATATTCACAACAATTCAGGTCTCTAAACCTCATCCACAAGGATGCTGCCGGGTAGAGCCTCCTCACCCGAATCCTTTCCTAATCAAAAAAAAAAAAAAAAAAAAAAAGGTAAACCTTAAAGGCAAGATCAAACTCGAGGGCCAATCAACTTTATTAACTAAAGATCTCTGGTCTGTGCGGCGGTCGGAGTGATGAGCGTTGGTCGCCTCTCCCTCGACGCTCTGAAACAGTGGCTATCCCTATTGGAGTCCTGCTGCTACCACCGCCGGCACCTTCTCCAACTCCACGCCCACCTCCTCCGCACCCACCTCTTCCTCCACCATGACCTCTCCCTCTCCCTCTTCTCCTCCGCCGCCGCCCCCCACTTATCATCCTCCCGCCAACTCAGTTACTTACGCCGCCTCTTCTCCCAGTTCCGCAGGCCCCGATTGGCTCACTACAATCTCCTCATCAGAGCTCTCGCTGCTAGCTCTCCCCCCGATCCCTCCTGGGTTCCTCTCCTCGCCCAGATGCAGCGAAACGGTATTGCTCTGAGCTCCGATACTCTGCTGTTTTCCACCAAGTGTTGCGTGACTGCTCGTTCGCTGCTCGGCGGCGTCCAGCTTCATTCTAGGGCTTTGGTCACTGGGCGGCAACCTGATGATGGGTTTTTGATGACCGCCCTGATGGAGATGTACTCTGTTTGCCGGAGGCCCGAAGATGCAGTCAAGGTGTTCGATGAAATGCCCAAGAGGGATGTTGTGGCCTGGAATGTCTTGATGTCTTGCTTCCTTTGTAATTCTCGCACCCGAGATGCTCTTGTCTTGTTTAATGCTATGCAGAGCTTCGAGGGTCAGTGCAAACCTGATTCTGTAACTTGCTTGCTAGTGCTCCAGGCTTGTGCCAGCCTCGGTGCTCTTGATTCCGGGAAGACCATTCATAGGTTGATTGATGACTGCGGGTATGGACGTGTTACCAAGCTTAGTAATGCTCTCATCTCTATGTATTCGAAATGTGGGTGTTTGGAAGAAGCATTTGCCGTCTTCAAGAGGATGTCTCACAAGACTGTTGTTTCTTGGTCTGCAATCATATATGGATTAGCTATTAATGGGTTCGGACGGCATGCCATTCAAGTTTTCCAGGAGATGCTGAGCGTTCCCATTGCGCCTGATGCTCACACCTTTACCGCGCTTCTGTTAGCTTGTAGCCGGTCTAGGATGGTTGATGAAGGAATTCAGTTCTTCGATCAAATGGAGGAAGAATTCGGTATAATTCCCAGCATTCATCATTATGGGTGCATGGTTGACCTGTTAGGCAGCTCTGGTTTACTTGACCAGGCTTATAATCTCATAATGTCAATGAGGATTGAGCCAGATGCTATGATTTGGCGGACACTGTTAGCGGCTTGCAGACTGCACAAGAATGTCTCTCTTGGAGAGGTTGTGGTTGATCATTTGGTACAATTAAAGGCTCAACAAGCAGGCGATTTCATTTTGTTGTTAAACATGTATTCTTCATTTGGAAAATGGGAGAAAGTGAATGAGGTAAGGAAGTACATGGAGGATAATGGGATACAAATTGCACCTGGGTGCAGCACGATTGAGCTGAAAGGTGTGTTGTATGAGTTTGTTGCTGATGACACTTCACATCCTCGTAAGGATGAAATATATAGAATGCTTGTTGAAATTGAGCAGCAACTAAAAATTGCTGGCTATGTCCCTGATATAGCATCAGAATTTCACGGAATGGGTACTGAGAAGATGGGGAATGTGCCCTCCAATTATCACAGCGAGAAATTGGCTATTGCATTTGCAGTTCTTGTGACTCCGTCAGGTACGACTATCCGATTGGCAAAGAACCTTCATATCTGCATGGATTGCCACAATTTTGCAAAGGTTCTTTCAGCAGCTTATAACAGAAAGGTGATCATCAGGGATCACTCGCGACTTCATCATTTTCGTCAAGGATCCTGCACGTGCAATGACTGCTGGCAGTAGGTTCATGCGAAATGTTCGGAGAATGAAGCTTCAGAATTAAAAGGGAACGTTCATGTAATCAGTGGACAAGCATATTCGGTATGGTTTTATACGACCATTTACTGTTCTGTGGAATGTTATGCTTGATTTTGTGTCCATCCGATGAGTTGTTAAGAATTCGCTTCCATGTTTTTTTTTTCCAGTTTTAGTGCTTCAATCTGATATCTTCTTTGAGTAAAGTAGGGTGTCCTTCGGGATAATTGATTGCTTACTGTTTCATAGTAATTTAAAGCGAAGGTAACTGGTTGGTTTTGATGCTAAACCAGTGCTTCAATCTGATTTATTTATCCTTTTATGCTGTTCTAATATTACTGCATTGCTTCTAGATCGGATTCATGTGACATGGTTTGTTCATGTCTTCTAATGATGTAGGTAGAAAAAGAGAGCTAGTGGACCGAAATGCCCCGTTTACTGGGAAGAGAATTCAGGAGGTGAGGTCAATTTGCTTTTTTATATGCTTCTTTCATGTAGATATAATCTTGACATGGAATTTTTGTTCTGTTGTTTAGCTGTTTTGAGTTATCAGTTGTTGGATAAATGGATACACATCTTCAATTTAACTTATTCCCCATGTTCTCTTTTGTTTCATTGATTCCTCTATTAGTTTTATTTAACACAAAAATGTCCATCATTATATGAAATGCTAGACTGCAACATATGTACGTTATCTCCTATACTGACTTGTTTGGGGAAGATTTTGATTCTTTTGAATCTTTTCTAGGTTTAAAAATTAAAAGTGAATGATTTTATATTCAACCTAACTGTGACATGGAATCATGCTGTATCAAGATAAGCATGCCCTGGTATCGCGCGGCTTATACAGCAACCAATTGAACTTGCTATATAAATTGATGATATCCCATGGGTTCCGCTTAAAGAAAATGTTTATTTGAAGATCAGTGGTTGATCCTGATGTCGTATACTGAATAGAATTGTTAGGAATCAGGATAGAGAAAACTTATTTCTCTTATAGAAATGAAACAGATACCTCAAATTATCGCCTTTTACATTAGGCTGAACATTTAGAAACAAATAACCTTTCATGACTTCTTACCAAAAAAAAAAAAGCCTTTCATGACTTATCAGGTGGAATACTTGCTGATTCTTGATGGAATGAGTATAAAATGCACATTCGTAGTGAATAAAAAGATGAGTGCACTTAGATGATGGTGTAGCGGTCACTAGCAGGGCCTCTCCTTGGTCTTAATGGAAGCGCTTCATGAAATCGAATGCCAAGGGACATGGATTCCTAGTCATTTTTGTGGTGCCTTTCTTTAGTTTAGATCTTTGAAAGCCAAGCCCTTGGTGATCAGGGTTCAATTTCCTTCTTTTTTTTTTTCTGAAACATCAGTAATTATTGCCTTTACCTGTATAGTATAATTTGGACTTGCCAGATATCCATGTTCGTGCCTTTGGTCCGACAAAGCTGCCTTCCTCTGGTGTCATGCTCTGATTGTTCCCACCTTATCTTTTGTTTCTTCTTTTCTTTCTTTCTTTCTCTGGTTGCTTGTTGTTTACCCTCTTCACCGATTCTTCAGTCTCTTGTTTGAATCACATTCATAAAATAATAATATTACTTTGGACTTGCTGTTCCCAAAGCCATATCTCTAGGTTCTGTGGAATTATCAGGCAAGGGGCCGAAATCAAACTACTTGTTGTATGAGCTGATCATTTCTCACATCAACATTCTGCTTACTGTAGCTAGGGCTAAAACCAAGGAAGAGAGGGATCTGGAGATATGAGGTGAGGCTTCTTAACAAGATGGAGTCAAAAGGTCTAAACCCTGCAAGTAAAGAGTGGAATGCTCTTCTTGTTGCTTGTTCAAAGCTTCAGAAACACAAGCTGCAGTGCAGATATTCAAAAGGTTGGTGGGCAAGGGGAGAGGTCCACTGTAATATCGTATGGGGAACCTCCTAAGCCCTCTCAAGAAAGGGATCGCTACGACGAGGCTATTTGGGTGTGGGAACACGTGCTTAAAGTTGGTGTTAAGCCGAACATATATGCTTACACCACTATGGCTTCAATCTATGTCAGGCTTGGGAAGTTCAAGGTGGTAGATTTGATCATCAAGGAGATGGCCCCGACTGAACATAAACCGACCGTTGTGACATTCAACGCGATCGTAAGTGGTTGTGCAAGAAACGGCTGGGGTGCAGCTGCCTACGACTCTACGAGTGTTTCCACCGCATGAGAGCACTGGCCTCTCCTGTAAAGCAAATGATGCAGTCAATCGAGTCCTCTCTTACATATGAGACTCCAGTCGGCATGGGTCTCCTCGGACCAAGGCCACTGGAGTCTGAAGGAGAAGAAGAAAGTGCAGAATAGGAAGAACCTGCTTGATATGTGACCTAGTTATCAGTTAGTCATTTGTAATTCCTGATTGGATTACTCGTCATCTCTGCTTTGTGCAAAATTATTCAGATGAACACACGCAAGTACTAGATTATTTTACATTGATGATATAGCAGATTCATGAAAATGAAAATTAAGTGTGGAGTAAAGAAAGAAAGAAAAAAATCTTTACAAGAACTTGTTTAGTCAACTTGTGTGCAAAAATCCTAAGGAATTCTTGGACTGCAACAATGCAACAACATATTATTGACATTGTTGCTTGCACCAACTGCAAAGTCTTAATTCATCTATAAAGAACAAAGCTGGGTCCTTGCTCCTTAATGGTTTCAATGGTTAGAATATGTATATTAAAAATTGGATAACTAATATAATTTGACGAAAAGCTGTAATATATTTGAAGAGGGTTTTTTGTATCCCTTTGGTTTCTTAAAGCATCATTGTCTGCTTAAAACCGGACTTATGATGCTGATTGAAGACACCAGAGCTTATCAATCTATGTTGAAGTCTTCAAGACAGTAGTAGATCAGTGGTCACTCCTCAAGAGGCCAAAATCAGACACAAAAACCAATTGGATTTTTCTTTATATCACTTCTTCAATGTACAAATTCAGGTACAGTAACATTTTGCAGTAAACAAAAGAAGCATCTGCATTTAGTGTTCTACAAACAAGAATGGTAGTTGGTGTTGCTGAATTTCCAGCCAACAGCAAGCATCTTCCTTTTGAATAGGACGAGAAAAGACTCTCGTTTGCTTTCTTTTTTGAAGAAGAATCTTGCTTCAGCTACGGCCAGTCACTGTCCAAATAAGAGAAGATTGTTGATTGAACGGTGAGAAGAAAGCTTAATCTACTGCACCTCTTTCACAAAAATGCTCCTACCAAAGAGATGAGCAATCAACCAGCACAGACAAGCATCAACCTTTCCTACTTGTTTCATGATGGTCTTCGACCTTTGTTTTCTTCCAACAAAAGTCCGTGACCTATAAAAAAAAAAAAAAGAGGCTAAAATTCACCCTTCCATCTATTGACTGTTTGCTTCCTGTTAATGTTCAAATTTGTTTGACGGCCATGAATTAAAAGCTGATTGATTATCCCGATCAGTAGGCCGATAAGTGATAACCCAACCATGAATTACAAAAACAGACATGGAGGAACTTCTTACCTTCACAGCAACCAAGAGCAGGTTTGGTTTCAAGCATCCACACTGCATGCAGATAAACAGCCAAGAGAGTATCATTGCTCATTGACCCTATTCTTGACAATCTTCAACTACCAATGTGGAAAAAAGAGATAGAAAGTAAGGAAATGAAAGACAATGAGACACGTGCAATCCTAGATGATAAAGGTGATTTCAAATGTGAATATATGCACTTAATATACAAGTTACCTCGAGCAAGAGTGATGACCACTTTTGCGGTCAAACAAGTTTTTGCTAGAAGGAAATAGAGCATTGCTCAGATCCAATGGGTGCTCCTCTTTAGATAAATTGATCCATGGTGATCCCCGGTTTCTCTTTATAGTGTATATGATATGAGCACAGATTTTATGCCCCTGCATTGCCAACAGAACCCCTCTCACTAAAATAATTAGGATGTGTTGAAGAAATCCTTTTCTTCTGAAGCTTCTTGTCCCGAACACCGTCATACAGAAGTTCATATGCATAATATGTTATACAACTCTTCTTAAGCAGGTTTTCCACAACCATCTTTGGTGCTGCAATTTCCTTTTTGTCAGCCTCAAAGATCGTGTCAACAGCTTCAGGAACAACACCCTTGCCCACCATAAGATGGATGATGCCAACAGCTTCATAAACTCTCTGCTCCATACATAGACAATTTATTACTCTTCCAAATGTGGTCAATGAGGGAATAAAACCCTTATCCAACATTTCCACAAGGTAAGCATAACCATCGTCAGAATTCGCTGCTTTGCAGAACCCATCAATCAAGACACGGTAGGTATAATCATCAGGCAAGCAATCTTCACGAACCATCTTATGAAAAAGTTCCTTTGCCTTTTCAATGTTTAGCTTCTCGCAAAATATGTTGATGAGAATATTGTATACTGCTGTTGTAGCAGTTAACTTATATTGCCGAAGCATTCTTCTGAAGAGCTCATAAGCTCCAATTGGATCTCCATTTGTACCATATCCATTAACTAATGTGCAAACAGTAACAATGTCAGGTGTAATACCCATATGTTCCATTTCGTCCATCACATCCAATGCTTCCTTGATTTTCCGACCCTTGCACATGCTGTCTATTAGTATATTATAGGTGATCATGTTGGGAGGACACCCTTTCTCAGTCATTGTCCTGAAGGTTTCTATCACAGCTTCAAACTTTGCAGCCTTGCAGAGGCCATTCAACAAAGAGTTGTAGGTAATCACATCAGGAGTAACACCAAGCTCCCACATTTTATCAACAAGCTGAATTGCACTCTCCAAGTTCAACTCCTTACAGTAACCATTAATCAGTGTGTTAAAAGTGAAAATGTCAGGTAGGCACCCTCTACTAATAGCAACGTCCACGAGGTCGTTGGCATCAGATAGACAACCCATCTTGCAGAATCCATTTATGACTATATTATAAGTCCATATATTTGGAGGACAACCACATTCCGACATTTCATTCACCAGCTGTAGCACTTCCAGCATAAGCCCCCGCCCAGATAACCCTCTTATCAATGCATTGTAGAGAACAATACCAGGCTTTAATCCATTTTTCACTGTCTTATGGAACAAAGCCATGGCCCTTTCAGTGTCACCTTCAAGGCACAACCCACTTATTAATGCACTGAAAGTGAATTCATCAGGTACAAACCCCCTGAATATTGCCTCATTGAGAAGTTTATCAGCGCTTTGTACCATCTGCAATTTACAGTATCCATCAATGATAGTATTATAAGTAAAACTATCAGGGTCATACCCCTTATTTACCATCTGGTGCAAATAGCTTTCTGCTTCGACAACTTTAGAGTTCTTACACAATCCACATATAAGTGTGTTATATGTCACAATATCTGGAGCAAACCCCTGCTTTGCTATACAATCGAACAAACTGGCAGCCTCATTAATCTCATTTCTCTTGCAGAACCCTTGAATAAATATATTGTATGTAAACAAATTTGGGGAGACACCTCTTTTGAAGACCTTGCTGAGAAGCTTCTTGCTGTCAACAACATTTCCCTGCTTGCAAAGTGTGTGAAGAAGCTTATTAAATGTAGCTATATCCGGACAAATCCCGAAGCTAAGCATCTGGCAAAACAACTTTGATGCTTCATATGCATAGTTCTCTTCGTAGAAACCACCTATTACGGTACAGTATGCAACTGCATTGCCCTCATATCCTTCGGAACGCATGTTCTTAAGAAGCCGCAGAGCAGCGTCAGGCCTACTTCTCCTACAAAACAATTTAATCCGAACTGTAAAGGTATATACATCAGGAGCAATGCCCTTATCTTTCAACCTCAAATACACCTTATGTGCCTGATCAAAGTACTCGTACTCAACCAAAATATTCATAATCGCATTATAAGATTTCACAGACGGATCACAGTTATAGAAGTCCATCCTCTCAAACAAATTCACAGCCTCTTGGACTTTCGCTTTCTTTCCGTAACTCTTCATGGCTCCAATATATACCCCTTCCAATAAGGTATTATCAATATTCATCCTCATCTGTGACAGCACTTCTTCCATGTCTTCAAAGTCTCCATGTTCACCAAGCTTGTCAACGATACACTTATAAGTCCAAAGATTATGCTTGAAGCCGTTTTCCCTTTCAACTGATTTAAATGTTTTGAGGGCCGTTCGAGGATTCCTCTGGTGTTTTATCACAGCAGCTACGTGCTTGGGAAGCAAAGGACGGGCCATTCCAGAATTCTTAAGAAATACCCATCAAAATACAAACTTCGAATTTTGCCTGTATGGACCGTGACATCCATCAAATGCTGAATCCGTACTTGTTTACGTTTTGTGCTAATTGTCCCTGGAAGCAGCCATAAAATGCTTAGCCCACACTTGTCCAAATTTGATTATCCCTGTAAAATGAATGGAGAAATTGACTTCACAAGAAAAGAAGGAATACAAACAGTGACGGAGCCAGAATTCTCACCAGGGGTGCTGAAAACCAAAAAGAATGATAAAGTATTTTGCTTACAAAATATTTTTGAAAATGTTTGAGAATAACTCCATTAATCACAGTCTCTTATACGATCATCTCTAATCAAAGAATCATATTCGGCAGTAGGTTTTCATAATGCTGGGTCACTATTAAATTAGTAATAACTCACTGTTTTTCCAATCGATCTCCTTTTTCTCCCCTAACATCATCTTAACCACGTCGTCTCTAACAATATCAATTCCACCCACACAACAACTTGTGTTTCAACATTTTGAGATGAAATAACTACAGGAACAGTTGAAGAACTTAAAAGACCCAACAAATTTGTCCAAATATACTCCTACAACAAATAATTCACAAACTACAAAATCAACATTATATTCAGAAATTGATGGCTTATTGGAATTTATTCTCAAATTCACCGACCCTAAATTGAATTTCAATTTTAAGATCTAATATTCTAACTTTCAATATTTCAAATTGAATTGGGAATCTTAGCTTGCAAATACCAATCACTAATTCCTTATGCATAAAATTTGACATGGGAAAGTTGAAAATCACCTTTGAATTGAACCATGAAGAACTGGGAAGTGACAAAGTAAGAACTGAGAAAGCAACCTGGCAGTGTGGAGGGCAGGGCGCAGTTGGAACTGAGGAAGACAGTCCGCAGGCGAACAGCCGCGGAGGGGAGCACTCCGGTGGGAAAGTGGACAGCCGGACAGGAGACGGGCGGAGACCGGAGACTAGGAGCGAAGCTGCGAAGGCGAGAAATTGCGAAGTCGGCCTGGGCGGGTTTAAGGGGAAAAAAAGCGAGAACTGAGATTTGAAGATTATGGCTTTTAATCTTTTTTTCATAAATGGCTTAGGGCGTGTTTGGCAACGGCCGATTGGGGTAGGTGGAAACCATTCCGGAATAAGAGACTTGTAGATAGTACCCATAGGTCCCCGGTTCGATCCCCGAAATGGCCGCTCTTTATTTACCAATACAACAAGGGTGGGTAGGTGGAGGGGAAAAAAACTTAAAAAGGTATAACTACCCAATCTCGCCATGAATTTTTGGGGCAGAAGGGATGGGGATGGAATCTCGGGGTGGACGGGGTGAAGTTTTGAATCCCTTTTAATCCCGTTCGTGTTTGGTTGTGTGTTAAAGTATTTGGAGATGAAGGTACTCAAAAAGACACAATTGCCCCCCCCCCCCCAATCCACATGAAAGGAGGATTATGTCCCTCCCAAATGGCCATCACCCCCAACCCACCTTCTTTAGCTGATTCTGAATCTCCTCGGTACGTGACTTACGCGATTCGATGCCGCCAGCCAAAAGCAAATCGCGGTTGAAGACATTATACACAGGCCGGATCTCGCCATCCTCCGTCCTCAAATTCGAGAGATCAAACTCAAAATCATCGTCTTCATCTCTAGTTACTGCATCTCCTCCATTGTTGATTTCCACTTCGTTGTCATCGAAATCGGCGTTGGAGTCGGGGAACTCGGTGGTAACTCGGATGGCGATATCCGCAAGGTCGGTGTTGAAATAACTGTTGAAACTCGGAGAGTATGAAGAAGAATTGGTTTCATTTCGATACGGATTCATCTTAATTAGCAGATCGATCGTGATTGAAGGAGAACGATGAAGAGAGATATGGGAGTGGAAGGCGAAGAGGAAGGTTGGGGGTTTTGAATGAACTAAAAAGTGTGAACTTGCCGTTTGAGGCATGTGACAACGAAATGCGGGTCAAGCGAGTGACAGCGAAATGCAGATCACGTGACAGCGGCGGCGGTGGTGGGCGGCGGCGTCGGTGGTCGGCCGGCAAGGGCATCAGAGGAGGAGGCCTTAGGTGATGGTTAGTGGTGGCGGTAGGGGGAGGAGAGAGGGAAGAAGGTTGAAGATGATAAGGACAAATTTGGGACATTTCCATCCCTATCCCTTCAATCCTCATTTTTTTGGGTTCCATTCTCATCCCATTTTTTGGTGTTTCATTTCCATCTCCACCCCCTTCCATCTACCTCCATCCCGTTGCCAAACATACGGACACGATTCCCAAAGTCCACCCCCCACCTCTTCCATCCCCTCCCACCCCCAGCCAAACACGCCCTTAGATCTTTTTTCGGCATTCGCAATCTTGCCTTAATCGATCATGGTATTATTTACTGAAATCACTTGTATTTAGATTGTTCTTTTTGTATTATGTATTTGCTTGACATCCTGGTTGTATTAGAACGATTAACCCGTTAGTTGTTTCTCTTCAGTTTCTCGATTTCCCAAACTTTGGTATTGTCTAGGATTTCGAATTATTATCTTGATAAAAACAAGTGGTTTCGAGTCATTTCCATGTTAAAACAAAATAGAAGTTTGTATTGTTTACTCCTTCCTCTTATAAACCAACCCAGTTCGAGCCCCATTCCAAATAAAGATTTCAAGCAATTTTAAATCATTTTGGTGGATTTGTGGAAGTGTTCTTCCAATCTATCAATCATAAGTTAAGATTTAACATTTAGATTGGTTTTATTTTAACTTTATAAAACTATTTCATGATTCAATTTATCTGTATCCAACTTAACCTCATTTAACTCAAATAATATCATTTGACCATTTCACACGTCAGTTGAATCTAAATTAATTCGAATTGAAATAATTTTATCCCAAAACGATCCCAACGCAATTAATGTCATCAATCTCTAGCAATGTCTTGCAAATCAGCCCAAACTTTAAACAACTTCCAAGGCTTGTTAGGGCAATTTTATCGGTGTCCAAATGAGCCGGGATACTACAAGTTTTTATATTAAAAAATAGAACAGTGGCCAGTGGGATGCTTGAGAGATGCCTTCAAAGCATCGCTACCACGGGACAGAATGTGGAATCCCAGCGCTGGCGCGTCTAAATCTGCTGCAGAGGAGGGACACGCGTCGTCGGGCGATTGGCCAGCAACAAGGGCGCGGCAGAAGGCGACAGCTGGGCATCTTGATGGACGACCTGGATTTGTTCCTGGGGGAAATTATTTTACACAACAAAATCAGAATTTCGCGGAAGAAAATGTTAAAAAAAAAAATTTACCACAATACTAGATTCATTTTTATCTACATGTAGACACCAATTTTGAATATGTTTGACTATATTTTTTTAAAATAATTTCTCTTTGATTATAAATATGCAAAATATAGTCCGAAAAATTGAATTATAAATATGGAATAATTTGAAATAATAAATAATGCAAGAAATAAAATACATAATTATTAAAAAAATAATTGTTAATAAGAGGAAGTTGATATGAGTAGTTTTGGCTATAAATACATACTTTTACCAACACCTAACACACTACTTCTCCATCTTTACCATCTGAAAATCCCAAAATCCTTCACCATCTCCCTACCATGGATCCATCCCAAAATCCTTCTGAAAATGTCTTCTTTTCTAGCTTGGGTAATTTGTCACTTTCTTCTGAATACGATCTGGCATATTACTCTCAAGTTCTCTCTTCAAACACAATTTTTTTTACCCCAATCACCTCTAGAATTGAATATGCACAACACACCCAATCCATCCCAACATATAGCACCCACCCAGGTGTTAGTGACCCCCAACAGGTGGTAGTGGCACAACACTCCCAGTCCAATACCCATTTCTCGATTTGTGCCTATCAACCTTATTGCTGAGATCATCTTGCTGCAAATGTTAAATCACCTACAGAAAATATCTCCCCGGGGGGGTTCAATCAGAATATCAGATCATCAAAAATTCAAAATGATTACACACATGATCTTGCTGCGTTCAACAGATCATCAAAATGGAGGTTCTGAATATATACACAAAAGTAAAAATGCCTTGTTAAAGTGCTGTTAGAGCACCATCGCAGAGTTACATGAACGAAGGAACGTTCTAATCAAAATCGGAACCCGCCAGATTCAGCAGTTTCCCTCTCTAGCATTCAATTCATGGTAGTATCAGTTTTGCATTTTCAACAGTAATCGGATTGGGACTCGTAAAAGTCACTCGGGCAAGGCGACATGACCTCCTGTTCGAGAAGCTGCAACACCTGGTTCATAGTCGGACGCTCATCAGGGTTTGCATCGGTGCACCTCGCAGCTATGTCAAGGATCGCTTCCAGTGTCTCCGTATCTGCATCACTGCATCTCTCATCCACTATATCTTCCATTCTATTCTCTCTCAACAAGTTCATCTGCACATATTTTTGTTCAACTTATATGCCTTGACAACTTATAATGATAGGTTTAGATCGCGGAAATAACATACCCATCCGACAACGTTTAAGCCCTTCTTCACAAAGCAGGGATCTGTTGGTCTTTTACCAGTCACTAGCTCTAGCAAGAGAACTCCGAAGCTGTAAACATCCGACTTCTCGGTCGCCCTTCCACTTTGAAGATACTCTGCCAGTAATGCCAAATTCATTCATTCATTCCAAGATGTATGCCTAAAGAATGGAAGGTAACAAGCAAAGCTGATAATCACATACCGGGTGCCAAATAGCCAAAAGTACCGGCAACAACAGTCGTTACGTGAGCATCCTCATCTACAAGAAGTTTAGCAAGGCCGAAGTCTGATACATGAGGCTCCAGGTTCTCGTCAAGGAGGACATTGCTTGATTTTATATCTCGATGAACTATCCTTGGAGAGCAGTCATGGTGCAGGTAAGCTAAACCTCGGGCAGAGCCATAAGCTATCTTCAGACGAGCAGACCAGCTTAAAGCTGGCTCCTCATTGCCGTGTTCTGCTGCGCAAGCTAAATTAGAGAAGAAAAATGCAACACATGATATGCGAAATTTGAGCTTGCATACCATGTAAGTAGTCATCAACGCTTCCGTTGGCCAAATAATCATAGATAAGAAGCTTCGAGGTGGGCAGTCGACAGTAACCTCTCAAGTTAACCAAATTTATGTGCTTTATGCTACCTAGAATCTCCAATTCCCTTTCAAACACTTGGTCTGATCCCTGACGGCCACGATCAATTTTTTTCACAGCAAATGTACCACAATCATTCATGACCATTCTGTAGACAGTACCAAACCCTCCAGAACCCACCACATCCTCGTCATCCAGAGATTCGAGCTTTTCTATGATCTCAAATGAGGGATATGGAAGATCACCATGGAAGGTGATAAGCTTGGTACCTACATACAATTGAAGAGTATTTCTTAGCAACTGGTTTTAGATATGAAATCAGGGCAATGTAAAATTCACGAGTAACACTTCGCACCTGAATCAGTTTCAACTTGCTTCTTCACTTCTGTATACTTCTTGGCAGCCCTTTCCTTCTTTGCTATAAACCAGACCCACAAGAAAGAAAGGAGCACTACGAGTGAGATACCCAAGGTCGACATAGCACCAATCAGTATCCCTTTGGTGTAATGTGATGATCTTTTACCAGGGACTACAATTCAGAATGCCAATACATCAGCCTCAAATCAAAACTAATGAAAATAAAGAGAAAAACTACCAAGAGTTTCCGCTTAGTATGGTCCATACAAGACTTGCCTGAAGCTTCTTCGCTTTCAGCATGAGGCAGGACGACAGGAAAGCCAAGGGAAGTACGACATAGCTTATGCACTTGACGGCCACAAAGATCCAAATTTCCAATGAACCTGCATCAAGAGGGTTATAGACTTAACAGTATGTCAGGCAGCTGAATTCATGTAACAATTGTGCCTTATCACTGGATTATAGTTTGGCTCAGTGACATATTGCTAACAAGATTACAATAACTATACAATGTAAGTATTAAGGAAGACAAACTTACGAGTCGTTCCCAAAGGCACTCAAAGCTCCGAAATCAGGAATTTCCCCGGAGAAGAAATTTGTGGACAAATTTCTGACAAAATATGAGACCATTGAAGCATGTTAAGGTTAGAATGCTGCTGAAAAGGGTAGCTGACAATCATAGCTCTAGTGAAAATAGTTAAGATTGGCTATGTACTTACAAATATCGGAGTTTGGTGAGGCGACCAAGAGAGGAGGGTATGGCACCCTTCAGTGAGTTGCTTGATAAATCTCTGCATTGCTCAGATGAATCCAAAGCCAAAATTTAGTATAGCCCCAGTCAAATATTCAATACACTAATTTAAGTTTGAAGAGTTAAACACAAAATAGATATCCATACAATATGTTAAGATAGGATAGGTTTCCAATCTGTGATGGAATGCCTCCCTGCAGATAGTTAGCCCTCAAGTACCTATAAAGGAAAACCAATCCTCAACATACATTTTAGAGGAAATGTAAACAAGTTTGGTTAGCACTGGGATTTCCACTTACAGGGCTCTTAGCTCAGAGCAATTGGCAAGTTCAGTTGGAATGGAGCCATGGAGGCTGTTTTGGTGCAAGGCCCTGTCATGTCCAGCAGTTGAAGATTGTTAATTTGTAATGTGAGTGAGGCCCCCAAAATTCCCTCCCAGAGAAAAAAGGGGAAGAAGAAGAAGAAACAACTCACAGCCTCTGAAGTCTACTAAGCTTCCCAATGCTTGGAGATATAATCCCCCCAAGTTGCATGTATGGTAGGTTTCTGAAAGAGAGAACCCCAAAACCCTAAAACAGTGAGCAATCTAAAAAGGGGAAGAAAATGGAGAGGAGAAGAAGAAATCATACATAGAAGTGACAGATTGGTCTTGAGGATTGCAAGAAATCCCAGTCCACTGGCAGGGGGTAGCATCTGTATCCCTCCAGTTACTAAGAGCACTGTTGGTGTCATTGAGAGTGCCCTTGATTTCAAGCAATGTCAACCCTAATTATACAGAAACACAAGATGCAAACACCTCATTAGTACTAACCAACACATGAGAAAGATGATCAAAGTGAAGAGCTTTTTGGGGGTGGAAGCTTACCATCCTGGGTAAGCCCGAAACAGCAAGAACCCAAAAGGGTGACCACTTGAAGCAACAACAACAGCTTCCTAAGCTCTATGACTTGCATTCCTTTATCCCCCAGTGAAGATCCAACTTCTGGGTTTGCTTGCTTCTCAGATTTGAAGATTTCTTGGAAGAAAATGAAAGATAGGAAGGGGAAAGGAGAGAGGTAGAGAGAGAGAGAGTATACTCCGTATTGTTATGTTTAAAAAAGGCTTCAGACTGATAATGATATTGATAGCAGTGGCCAAGGCAGGCCTGCCTTGGGAGAGGAGCAAGATTATGGTAAATTGTGATCATGGCAATTGATTAGGAGTTAGGAGAGGACAAACCGAGAAAGATAAAAAATTGAACGTGTATTGTAAAGTAGGAGTATATACTGTATACACATCAATGACAATTTTGGACTCAGTAAATCTAATTTTTATTGACCCAAAAGTTTGATGATGATAATTAAGGGAGTATTTCTTTCTTTCTCAACTTTTTATAACAAAAGGTTCCATTTTTACCGAATGGTCACTGTAGTTGTGGCTCGAGCAACATAGTTGAGCAAGGAAATGTGTGCACTGTGCAGGAGGAGGAGGGGGAAATGGAGAGTGTCAGGCAAAATATTTGAAAATAAAGCGGTCACTTAGCTCCATAGAATAGAGCAATTGGAGAAGTAGGACGCAGGGCCCCACCTTGCTGCAGGAATTGCTCTCTCTGAATCTGAACCCCAAAAATGTAAACTTGTTTGAAATTTGAATGTCTGAGAGAAGCTAACGGACAAGCCCCCACCTACCTCATTTCTTCTTCTTCTTTTTCCCTTTTGTTTTCATGTTTTTTTTTTTTTTTTATAATTCCCAGAAATTCAACCAAGAAAAAAGGAGAAGCCTTTATCCTTTATCAGTGTTGGTCCCGGCCCGGGGAATCCCCCTGTCAAAGTTGAATCTCATTACCCTTTTCTTTGTATTTGCGTAGGGCTGATATACGAGCTAACGAGCTAGAGTAGTGGGTGTTTAAGCTTGGCTGGTTTACAAACGAGCCGAGCTCGAGCTCGAGCCTCATTTTCTCGAGCCGAGTCGAGTCGAGCTTGAGCTACTCACAAAATGTAAATCTGTGATTCAAAGTGAATGGAGTCCAAAAGGCAAAGCGACTGACAGACTCTTTAGAAGAAGAGGTTAAATAAAACCTAGGGATAGAACTGTAATTTCACCTACGAAACGAGATATACGCCCTATTTACAAGTGGTTAAATAAAACCTATTTACATGGGGTTAAATAAAACATAGAGGGAGAACTGTAATTTCACCCATAAAATGAGCTATACGAGCTACTCGAGTCGAGCTCGAGCTCAGAATTCTGCTCAAACTTGGCTCATATTTAATTCGAGCGAGCCCGAGTCGAGTTTTTTCCGAGCCGAGCTCGAGCTACTCGGCTCAAGTAACAGCCCTATATTTGCGGATGTTGACATAAGATCAACAAGTAACCAAACTCTAAAGAATTTTTTTTTATAAAAATAATAAGGGCTTGTTTGTATCCATTTCAAGGAATTAAAATTGAGAATCGCAATGAATGATTTTCAATATAAGTGTTTGGTATGTTAAAAACTTAAAATCGTAATAATTTTCGGAAATCATCAATTTTTAATTTTGTAACCCATTTCATTTTTATGAAAATGTTAAGTAATCATCTATTCCAATTTCCAACCCACAAATCCATCAGTTGTCCATTATTATTATTATTATTATTATTATTATTATTATTATTATTATTATTATTATTATTATTATTATTATTATTATTATCATTATCATTATCATCATCATCACTGGTATTATATATCATATCATATTATATTATGCTCTGTATTATATTTATACTTATATTATTAATATTATCAATATTTTATTCTCTAATATATATTATATTTTTATTTTTAATAATAATAATAATATATTTCTATTAATATTACTATTTTTATCAATATTTTATTATTTCATATATATATATATATTAGTTTTATATTATTATTAATTATATTATATTTATACTTATATTATTACTATTATAAATATTTTATTATTTAATATATATTTTATTATTTAATATATATTATATTATATTATATTTTTATTTTTAATAATAATAATAATAATAATATTTCTATTAATATTATTATTTTTATCGGTATTTTATTATTTCATATATATATATTAGTTTTATATTATCATTATTATTATTATTAACTATATTATATTTTATCTATACTTACATTATTATTATCAATATTTTATTATTTAATATATATTATATTATTATATTATTATTTTTAATAATATATATATATTTCTATTAATATTATTATTTTTATCAGTATTTTATTATTTCATATATATATTAGTTTTATATTATTATTATTATTATTATTATTATGTTATAAAAATAGGAGTTTACAAAGAATTAGTGGGAAGCCGAGAGACAAGCTGGGCTCCCACTCCTTTAGCAATAGAAAATCTCACCCTAGTGAAAATATATGTTGAATTATGAGTCCCCACATCTTGAGCTTGAGAAAATTTCTGAATCCTCTTTGGAAGGGATGTGGAGTCTGCCTCAAGTTCCCCCAATGCAGAAAAAGAGAAGGGCAAGAAACCATACCCAATGACTTTACACTTATCTTGATACTTGACCCGTTTACGACGAGCCGCCTCAGCCACCACACGTCCTATAACAAAATCAATCATCCCAGATTGCGTCAAATGGGATGACCCTATCAAGTCAACACAAACATCTAGCCCTTCATCCCACGCATAAAGAAGCATATACGTAGGACGGAGGGGTTTCCCGTCTCCCCCACATAGACCAATATCAACCTCTTTACCGGTTGAGATCCCATAACGATAACAAACATTCATCAAAGTGTCACGAACAACATTGTGTCGATGTTTAATCCCCACAATACCCGCACACGATACAACATGGTCTCCAAAAATGTCTCTGTCAAACACCCTAGAGCAAGCAGAACAAGGTTCCGACATGGGAAACAAAGGGATTTCTAACCGGTAGCACAACACACAACGATACGTCTTACCATTCATAGTCTGACCCAACCCAGAGATCGGTACAGTCCTAAGCCAGTCAGTAGCACGGTCTTGACATTGAGAACTCCACAAAGTCATCTAACGCGGTGATAAGGAAAAGGTATTCTCTGCATCTTTCATAATCCGTGTGAAATATATGTCTGCCAATTTCTTCATGAGTTTGGGGGTAGCGATCTCACTTGGGCTACTCAGAATATCAGTTCCTACCTTAGTGTTGAAGACACGCACAACATCATCCAAAGCAGAGCTAGATGTTGTGACATCAGCATGTTGGAGAAGCTTAATCTGCAGGCTAGCAGATTGTAAACGCGAAGCTACAAAAGCATAAAAGAGAGCATCACCTGCAAAATAAACACCGAGGCCCCCAAACCTGAAGGGCAGCATGGAGAGCCTCCATTGCCAATTGCCAAAACCCGACCCAAAGGCAGTGATAATACGTTCGAGGGAACGTCGAAGAGCTAGATCAAACTTAAGCTGAGCAGACTCGAAGGCATGAGGCGGGCATGTACGTAGAGCGAAATAAAGTTTTGAGACCCTAGTACAAGCACAGAACAACAGTAACTCACACTGCGGATCACCAATCTTAGCAACCGCATCCATAAGCGCGATTGTTTTGTCCACTCTCTTCATCACAAGCTCATTACTGAACACATAATCAACACTGATAGGTCCACCCAGAAGCTTAACCCCTTGCAACGGCCTAGCAATGTTAGGTGGAAAAACACCAACAAGCCTACTCCTTGGGTCCTCTCTCGGCCAAAAAAATTTCAGTTTTATCAACATTGAGGTGTAGACCATAACTGGGTCCATCCTCAATAACCATCTGTAGAACCTTCCCCATGACCAAGGTATCCCCAACAATAGTGTTGTCATCCAAATATCAAGCTTGGAAACACACTTGAAACGTATCCCAGATTTTGCGCACCAACGGATGCAAAACTAAAGCAAACAGTAAAGGACCAAGAGGATCTCCTTGCTGCACCCCTTGACAAGACCAAAGGGTATGATCACCATAATACAATCTAGCTGGATTGGAGTAGCAAAACTCAACCCAATGAGAGATTGTAGGACAGTGGGTCCGAACTTCACGAATCATTGCTTCCCGGTCAACCATATTGAAAGAATTTTTAAAGTCCACCAATAGCATAGTAAGGCCCTCCTTATTACTGCGCTCCTCAATCAAACGATTCATAGCATGAAGGATGGCCTCACCCCCGCCTAACACACCCACCCCAAACTGAAAATCATCCAAATAACCACTTAAGGAATGACCAATTAAGGAAGCACTAACCTTGGAAATCAAACACCGCCAAACAGTGCCCACTGCAATGGGGCGAATACCACCACATAGCTTAACAAGCGGAGTGAGAGGAGCACTAGCAATGAACTCGCCTAACGCCTTAGGACATTTCCCCTCTAGAAAAATATTAACCACATGGGTGATAAAATCGACTAACTCATCAGAAATAGCAACCGCAACCCCACTAAAACAATCCATAAGATGTTGCGCACGCAAACCATCTCTTTTAGACGATGAACCACGTGGAAAACTCTTAATTCTGTCCAAAATAACTTCTTTAGACGAGAATAAGCTATGGAGACCAATAGGAGTATTAGGTATGGACGGCGACGGAGAGAAAGGATGTTTGGCCTCTAACTCTTCAAGAGTAGCGCTAGAATATGGGGCAATGCTAGAGGAGGAAAGAACTCTGACAGCAGCGGTGTAGTGTCCGTCGCAAATCTTCCTCTTACACTACTTAATATTACGCTCTGTCAAATCAAGGTCCTCCTCATCTGCAACTGACAAGGGAGGAGAGGGTTCGAAAAGAGTATCCAAAACAAGCTGCATAATAGTGCTAGGCTCACTCTAAGAACAAATAGCCTTAACTATACATTCCTCATGCAACCGCCGCTTGTTAGCGGACCTGGAGTACTCTTGGCTACTTCTTGGAGAAAAAGTTTTAAGAATACACGTAGGCAACACCAACAATCTAACCCACCCTCCGATGTCAACTGGATTGCTGATCACATTATCAAGAGCTCCTTTCAACACTCGAGAAAACCCAAGGCGACACTTAGGGGGAATAGATTTCACAGTACGCAGCCTCTTGGAAAATATACGGTCAAGCAGATCAACGTTAAAAGCACACTGCTGGCGATCCACCAAATCGGAATCACAAACAAGCTGCACTAGAGAAGGGTAATGTGTGGTCGGACAAAGT
This sequence comes from Persicaria maculosa, assembly GCA_963922045.1. NCBI lineage: Eukaryota > Viridiplantae > Streptophyta > Magnoliopsida > Caryophyllales > Polygonaceae > Persicaria > Persicaria maculosa. The sequence continues at coordinate 5,268,578 of OY998251.1, forward strand.
CATAAAGCACAAATCTAACCACACCATCACCACAATCAGGGGGTGTACAAACTTAGAGCCACTACCATGGCAATATTTTTTCACTAGGGTAGGATTTTCTATTGCTAAAAGAGTGGGAGCCCAGATTATCTCTCGGCTTCCCACTAATTCTTTGTAAACTTCTATTTTTATAACATAATAATAATAATAATAATATTATTATTATTACTTATTTTTATTGCTATTATTATAAAATAATTATACTTTGCAAGAAAAAAATATAAATGATATAATAATAATAATAATATAATAATAATAATAATTTTATTAAAAAGTAGTATTATTATTAAATTATAATATTATATAATAATAATAATTTTATTATAATCAATTATTACTATCAATTGAAAATTATTATTATAATTATAAATAATATTTGCTCAAATAATAATAATATTATTATTATAAACAAATATTATTATTATTATAAATGGAAGATTATGATTATAATTATAATTATAATATTTGCTCAAAATAATAATACTAATAATATATTATTATTATTCTATAATATTATAATAATAATAATAATAATAATAATAATAATAATAATAATAATATTATTATTATTATTATTATTATTATTATTATTATTATTATTATTATTATATGCGGGGCGGGACGGGATTTGCGGGATCCCACCGGGATCGTCCCGCGTTTCGTCTCGCATAATTTTTACGGGACGGGATTCGCTATTTTTTCATAAATCCCACCGGGATCGGGACGGGATCGGAATTTGCGAGATTTGTGCCCACCCCTAAAATTCAAGATAAAATTGAAAAACCTACCTTTATTTCTTAAATTTAACAAAATCACATATTATTTTCAAAACTTTTATCACAAAATCACCCGTCTTCCAGAAATTTTAAAACAAAATAATTACGATTTTTAAAATTATACAAAAGACATATTAGTTTCCATACTTTGAAAAAATTAAAATAAAAACACTCTTGATTTTCCAAAACAATATTTAACAATTGTAAATGAAGTTGATCATATGGTGGCGCAATATGTTGGTAGTATATTTTTTTCGGGTCGATCTGTAAACCCGATTTTTTTTCCAATTTAATATTTAGCCACAATAGTTCATTATATAAGAAAGAAATACATTATAATTATCATTTTCTTTTAAAATCGGCCTTCCAGTTTGACCTTACCCGAAAATGTTGGATCGGATCGAGTTGACCCAACATGAACCATCCTTTTTGATCAATCTAATCCAATACTCGATTAGAATTTTATTGAAAAAGAAAAGGTAATGTAAAAAATAAAGGGTGAATTTTTTTTACCCAATACTCAATTAAAATAAAGGACATTTTTCCGGAATAAAGATCTGCAACACCGTCCATTGATTAGTTAGGATAGAGTTTGTAGAACAAAGAAATGCGGGGGCATGGGGATTAGAAAATCCAAAGAAATGAATGAGGCACTGCAAATGAAACTGCTATGGAAAACGCTGGCTGAGCCGGATAACGTTTGGGTGCGAATAATCAAACATAAATATCTTAGATCGGATGATATTCTCCATTATAAGAAAAGTGGTGCCGCCTCCTGGCAATGGGCGAAACTTACAACTCTAATTGACAAGTTCAAAAGGGGGCTTATCTGGTCGGTTGGCACCGGGACCGCTATCAAATTCTGGTCTGATAACTGGATCACAACATCTTCTATTCAGTCGAGGAATGATTGCCCAAGAATTGATAACATCGATGATAAAGTCAGCGACTATATCTTGGGAGGTAAATGGTGGGTGGAGAAACTCTATGCAGTTCTCCCACACAGCATAGTGGAGGAAATCCTTGACATTCCGCTTCCGGTCTCAAATTTTGTGGATAGATTATACTGGTGGCCGGACCGAGAGGGTTGGTTCACTACGTCAAGTGCATATAAATTGGTTTCCGCTGAGTCCTCACTTCCCTTGGACAACAACTCCTGGATCGGGCGTCTCGACATCCCACCTAAGATTAAGAATTTCTTGTGGAAAATATGTCAAAATGGCCTTCCCTCTGCTGCTAGGCTCGCCCAACGGGGGGTCCCTATCCCTCCTACATGTAATCTATGTAACTGTTCTATGGAAGATGATGCTCATTTACTGTTCGAATGTCAATATTCGAGATCTCTAGTTCAATTCCCGGGGCACATAAACTCCACAATAGTCAGCCAAATCACATTATCACGTGATATAAACCCAATCATGTCAATCATCGGTAATAGCCTACCAAAGGCCGCTCTAGGTAAACTTGCTTTCGCTTGGTGGTCGATGTGGTATATTTGCAACCAACATGTGTTTAGGCAGGTACCAGTCCCTTCTAGGGACGCCGCTTTGAAACTTATTACTTCAAATGAGATAAATTGGAGTAACACTCACCAATATGATAGTACGCTAGATGATAACACCACCCCTCATTCACGAAGCGCCAGACAACCCGAAATGAGGAATAAAGATCGTAACATCAAGTGGCGCCGCAAACCACCAAAAGGTACTTTCAAACTCAACTTTGACGGATCGACTCTCGCTGATAACCGTAGTACCGCTGGTGTGATTATCAGGGGCTGGAATGGACACCCAATACACATAGGCTATAAAAAAAATAGGTATTAAAAGCGCTTCAAGCCGAAGCCCTAGCACTCAAACATGGGGTACAACTGGCCCTACAACTACGTATCGACAAAATCCATATTGAAGGGGATTCCAGCATAATTATTAACCATCTCAACAACAAGTCCAGATGCCCATGGGAAATCGAACTCATCTTGTCTGATGTACAAGTTCTTCTATCGACTATGAAAGATATTTCTTTCATTCATGTGCCCCGTCTTGGCAATAGAGTGGCTAATAAGGTTGCACGCCTTAGCCACTCTGCCAGGGATATTGATGTTTCTAACAATTTCGGTCTTACAGACCTCATCCGCAAGGATGCTTTCGGGTAGAGTGTGCTCACCCGAATTTTTTCCTAATAAAAAAAAATAAAGGAGATTTTTTTAATCCAAAGTATGGTTTTATGATTTTTTTTTCTTTTTGTAATTTATAGGTCAATTTCTTTTTCAAAGAAATGTGAAGGTGGATTTATGCAAAGTTTTTATAAATAATGGGTGGTATGTTATGTACAATGTTTGACAAATAATGAGATTTTTTTTGCAAAATATTAAAAATAATGAATCTTTTGTGTAATGTTAAAAATAAAGGTTGATTTTCTTCTTAAAGTTTTTGTAACAATGAGTGAGTTTTTGCTAAAATTTTGGAAATTATGTGTGATTTGATTGGAAAAAATATATAAGGTGTTTTTTTCACTTTTATGTTGGATTTAGTTAAATAATAAGTAATTTTATTAATTGTTAAAAATAAAGGTGGTCTTGTGAAATAAAGAAAAATGATGGGTCGTTTTTTCATTAAAAAAAAGTGAAATATATGAGTTTTGGGCATGAGGATGACTTTTGACAAAACTCAAGGGCACCATCCGAGCAAAATAAAACCTTGGAACACCAAGTGAAATTGTCAAAATATCAGGTGTACCAAACAGAATTTCCCTTTGTCTTTTAACTCATTGTTATAAATTGATATGGCCTATTAGTTGTTATAAGGTTAATCGGTGGTTACATGAAATTGGCCTAGTAAATCTAAATGTTGTGTGGAGCTGTGGCTCCGAGTCTTTAGACTCATCGAGTTGGTTTGATTGAGACTTGTTTTGGTTGATTCAATTCGATGTGGTTTTGATAAACTAGAGTAATAATATGAATGTTTTAGGTTCATTAATTGGTTAAATTCTAGTGTAACTATGTAAGAAATGTCTTGAGAGCTTGAAGTGACTTGTGAACTTACTATACAAGGACTTACTTGATATGGCTATGACCTTAAAATACGGTTTAGTTACAATTTAATCTCAGTATGTCGACTTACCTTGGTTTCCCCCTTGAGCATCATTTACTATACGAGTTTGATAAATAAGACTTGTTGATCCTTGGTGTTGAGAACTTATGAATTTGGTTGAGTATTTGATAAATTATGGATTATTTGAACAATTGTTAAGCAAAACGTGAGTTGATTTGAAGTAAGATGTTTTGAGTAATGATCTTGGTAAGATTTTGAACTCAGTTTCCATACTTGAATGGAACAAGGTTAATGGAGAATGATGGTCATGATAAGAATGTTAGATTTCTTGAATAAAATATTATTCAGTCTTGTGATGATTTGGAAACCTGCTTGTGTGTTGATTAAACATGTATTGATGAGTTATTCCTCGCTTATTACTTGCTAGTGTGATTGGATGATTCTCCGAGTGGTTTATTTGCTAATGGACGACTCTCTGAGTGGCTTGTTTGCTCGCTAATTGGATGTGAAGACTCCAGGTAAGTATCCTACGGGACTTACTCAGTAACCTGGACCTCCTGCTTGATGTGTCATATAGTGTGTAGGTGTTGCATATGTATAAAAACATGCCATGCAGTATCATGCTTATTGCACTTATGAATAAGCATCCTTATTCTTTATGCGTTTGAAAAGAGAACGATCGTTATCTTTAGATTCGTTGCAAGGGTCATTGGGGAATTCATGTTTCATATCGTTTCGGTCCCAGTCGAGTCTTATATTATAGTTGCGGTGGTGACCGAGCGTCCTACCTCGGTGTGGGTACGGACAGATGGTTGCGGCACCGACCGAGCGTCCTATCTCGGTGTGGGTACGGACAGATATGTCCCCGGAGTGGGCACAAATTGGGGATATGCCACTTGACATTCTTTGGGCGCATTTACTATACTTTGCACTTACATTTATATATCTTGATAAGCATGCTTGTGTGATTTAAATCATGTACTGTATTAGATCATCCTTTATTTAGGTATAGACATGTTATATGACCTTAGCGCAGTCAGAGGACAAACAGACGATTACTAGGCCTTACTTCGTGGATAGTTTCAGGTACCCGCTCCCTTTTGCTTGCTGATTGCTTCTACGACGGGGTTTTCTCTTGGGATGAGAGTGTTAAGAAGGCTTCGTACATCTTACAACTTGACTTTATAAAAGGTTTTTGGTCTAGTTGGACATTTAGAAACAATGTATATTTATTTTGATTTAAACTTGTGCTGTTTCTTTGTGAGTTTGACTAGTTGAAATAGGACACGTTTTCCGTGTGAAAGCACAAAATCATCTTTGAATTATTTGACCGTTTGACCCTTTTCTTGATTTAAACAATGTACCCGTAGATACCCACTTTGTATATGTTTTGTTGAAAAAAAATTGACAAGAAGTGGTTCAACAATTTTCTTCACAGTGGTTCAACAATTTTTTTCACAATGGTTCAACCATTTTATTTGTAGTTATTCACAGAGTTCACAAGTTATAAAGAAGTGGTTCATAAAGCTATAAAGAAGTAGTTTATGAACCTATAAAGAAATAGTTAATGAACATATAGAGAAATAGTTTATGAAGCTATATAAAGAAGTGATTCCTGAACCACTTGGCATAAAAGCCCTAAACCACTTCGTATTAAAATCCTGCACCACTCGGTTTAAAACCCAACCTGCAATCCACCCCAACCGACAATCCAAAGTCAACTTCTTATAAACAAAGAATTCAACAGTACCAAAAAAAAAACAAAGAACTCAAAAAATGAGATGAGAGATGAGAATTAAACAAACTTCTATCATATGTTGCAAATGGCATATTGGTTTCCTCTGGGTTTTCTTTTCACCTCCGTCGGTGTGTTACTTACTACATTGGCATTCGGCAGGAGCTCTGAAAACAGACACACATAACTTCAGCCCCCAATTCAATCCATCAACAGACACCTATAACCTCATCCTTAGTAATAACTCGACCATTAATAATGGCGCCCTTCAGATAACGCCGAACATGGGGCAATCGGGCTTCGATTTCAATCACAACTCCGACTGAATCTTCCTTAACCAGAAATTCACCCTCTGGGAAGGAGATTTCTCCTCCAACACCATATTCGTCATCAACATATATCGGGAATATCGGCGGCTCTGTACAAGGCATCGGAGAAGGCACGACGTTCCTAATCGGCCCCAACACCTCCGTTCCTAATCGCACCGCGGCGCCTCTAGAAGAGCAGAAGAAGTTTGGTGATTAACTACGACACCTCGGTTAGGGTTGAGTCTCGAAGTGCCAGTGTGGAGATTCGTCACCAATGAGGGTTATCGGAGGGATGAAGGAGGAGGAGGAGGGGAAGGATCGGAGGGATGAGATTCTTTATCAACGGGGGTGGTCGGAGTTGGCGGAGGTGGAAGCCACGGGGATAGAAGTAGTGAGGAAGAAGGGAGGGATGAAGAAGCCACGGTGAAGCGCGTATTGTTCAACTGAATAAATAAGCGCATGTGTCTTTTTTTTTAATTAACCAATCAGATTGCTTCTTTCCTTCTCACCAAACCGAATTCTTCTCACTTGAACCCTCCCCTATATATATAAGGGTGCGCTCCGGTGAAAACCAATATTGTGGTAGAAACCGTGAGGAGCGTTTTGATTGGTTGACATTGTGGGGCTCACAGGTGGGGCTATTTTGATAGCAAATTGCAACTTTACCCAAACTTTATAGAAATTATGAATTTGTTCAAACTTTTTTATAATTTTATCAAAGTGAAATAACGAAGATTTATAAATGACTTTTAGTGGTACTAACTACCATAATCTACTAACTATCTTATGAATAATAAGTTTTCTGTGGTTTTAAGCCAACCATGCTCTGCAACTAAAACTTCAAGCTAAAGAGGTTTGACCCATACTTGATCGTAGTTATTCTGGACCGTCGGCGTTCCTGTAGCTTCCGACTTTCTAGAGGTGGCTAATCTTCAACCAGGCCTCCCTTAGTCCAGACTGAGCACAGATCTGTTTCGTTTCCTACCTCATATCGTAGTCTCTAGCTTTTGGTTTTGATTTTGAGAGAGTGAAGGGATTTAAATCAAGAAAACAGAGTATTCAGAACATAGTATTCAATTAAGTAGCTTTCCCTTTCTTAAAAACAAACTTTATTGAATTTGAAAAATATTACAACACACAAGCACTCCTAATTTATAACTTAAACACACTTAGCACTCATATCAGAAGATTCATTGAAAGATTTTGAACTTTCGAGTGATGGAAACACCAATCTACTCAAATTCAAAACGTTTCTACTTCTCTTTCTGATTTACAAACTTTCTTCTCTTTGAGCATCTATTTTTCTCTCTCTGGGATTCGGTGTCCTCGTATTTCTCCTAAGAGATCAATATCCTATGGGTGGAACACCCACTGCAGATTTTCCCACCGAGTTTGATTTCTCTGATCCATCAGCTAACTCTCTCGTTAAGCTGTCAGCTAAAGAGTTTTTCGATCCCTGCACATGTTCAATGGTAAAAGTGAATTGATTATGGGCTAATTGCCAACGTAGAAGTCTCTCATGCGCTTTCATATTATCAAGATTATTATTTATAAAGCCCAATATTCCTTTACAATCTGTTTTGACTGTAAAAGGCTTAGGAGCTAAGAAGATTATAAACTTCTGGATTCCACGATAAATTGCAAGAATCTCCTTCTCCATGACAGTGTAATATATTCAGATTTGTTGAAGCTGCCACTGCTACACCCGCAAAGCTTATTATCTTTCTTTAGTTTTAAAACAGCTCCCCAATGATAATCATTAGCGTCTGTTTCTAGAACTAACTCATCCTTTTCATTAGGTAAAGTTAATATTGAAAGTTTTTCACATCTTCTTTTTAATTCTTGGACTATTTTAGTATCTAAGTGAGTCCAATTCCAAACTTGATCTTTCTTTAATTTAACTTATAGAGGTTTTCTTAATTTGTCTAGATCTTTAATAAAATCAGAAGCATAAGTAAGACAACCTAGAAATCTTTCTAGTTGTTTCCTATCCTTGATTTCATCAGGAATTTTTTCTACCTTTTCTAGAATATGTTCTTGCAAGACAATTTGACCTGCTTTAATCTTCAATCCTAGGAACTCAGTTTCAAGTTCAGCATAGATGCATTTCTTTTGTCCTAGAATTATTCCATGGTCAATTCATTTTTGGGTTATAGCTTTCCAGTCATGTTTATGTTGTTCTATGGTTTTAGAGAAGATTAAGATATCATCAATGTAAACAAGACAACAATGTTTAAATTCTTTGAAAACGTTATCCGTTCTTCTTTGAAATATTTGTGGTGCATTTTTTAAACCAAAGGGCATGACTACCCATTCATAGTGACCTTGTGGAGCACTAAATGCAGTAAGTGGAATACTTTTTTCATCTATTATTACTTGTCAATAACCACTTTTACAATCCATTTTAGAGAACCAAGTGGCTCCCTGTATTCTGTTAAATAAAACTGTCTTATTAGGGATATAATATCCATAAAAAATAGTATTATCATTAAGCTTTTTATAATTGATAACCATTCTAGCTTTTCCTCTTTTTTCTCTAGCATGATTCCTGACCATAAAGGCGGGACTAGAATAAGGACTTTTACTTTCTCGAATTAAACCTTTCTTTAAGAGCTCGTCGATTTGTTCTTTAAATTCTTGTTGATCCTTATAAGTGTAAACCATTTGTTTTACCCTAATGACGACTTTTGGATCTATTAACTCTATGGTAGTAAATGATTTGTCTTTTTTTCCCAAAATTTTAAAGGATTTTCAGAATATAACTCCTTACACATTTTTTCTTGTTGTTTAAGGATTTTATCTTTTAATGTTACCTCACATATAGAGAGTGCAAATTATCTTTGTGTAGGAAGAATATATTCCTCACCACGCTTAGTGCGCGTAAACTCTATTGCTTGATGTGTATAGGCCTGATTAATCTCTTTTACTCAAGCATCTTTTCTATTGATATTGAAGACCATCATGTCTAGGTGCTGAGTGATAGAGCATAATTATTATTGCATAATAGATTACATTTAGCATAGTTTAGTTGTGAATATTGCATATTTTAGTTACAATTACATGTTTACTTGTGGTATTGGAAGAGTCGGAATCTACATGTGTTTATGGTTATTTTCAGGTAAATGTGGATCCGACGAGGAATGAGGAGACTCTTGGATGAAGGAAGATTCAAGTTGAGGAAGAAAAGTGAAGAGCACGGGAGCAGAGTCGAATTTCGAGAGCCTAAGTGAATAACAAGTCAGTAGAAATTTTCGCTAGACAAGCTGAACTTGTTTCGCACTTTCTGGAGGCCTCGGTGGTACGATTGACTATTATAACCATGTGTTGGGAAGCTCTCTTAGAGATCTACAACTTTCATGTTGACATCAAGACCAAATTCGAAATGGAAAAATTGTTGTGAACAGTATGGCCGCCCCGCGGCCCGAACCTCTGACGAGCGACTTCGCAATCGCCTGGCCGCCCCGCGACCTGGGTTGGCTGCCCCGCGGTCTTCGCAAAAACGCCGAATCAAACTTGGACTTTAATTAGGGTTTTTTATGTTATTTCTTGGCCGACTTTCAAAAGGCTTTTAAGAGACATTTTAGGTTATTCTTTGACTTACCTTATGCCCTTTATCCAATTGTTGAGAGCGCGGTTGAGCATGAGCAACTAAACTCTCAAGGTTTCGCCTACGATTTGGATCTTTGATTGTTGAATTGTGAGTTTTTTAATCTAGTTCTTATTCCTATTCCAATGTTTTGACTTCTTTGCGCTTAATTGCTTGAATGTGTTTTATTCTCTCTGGCCTGATCAACTAGTTAGAGTAGATTCATTCAATTGTTAGGGTTTTGTAGATTCCTCGTAGCGAACCTTAACCCAAGTGACAATCATATCCCTTTAGGACTCGTAGGACTAATTGGATGTATAGGAAGTTGAATACATGTTGAATATCGACTCGTAGCTTGATATTATATGTACATTGGTTAATTCATATTCTTAATGCTATCTCTAGGTTGAATCTTAACCGTGTTAGGGTTATTTAGAGATAAGGGTTGCTAGGACTCGTAGGACTAGTAATCTACCTAAGATCTGGACAAGGACAATGATAGGAAAAGACAAGAACTAGAGGCTTAAACAAGGATCGAATTCATCAATCGAAGTGATAAATTTTAGGTGAACCTATTTCTCTCCACTGCATTCTACAACCAATTTACTTTGTTTGCTTGCTTCCTCTTCGATAAAAGGCGGATCTTTTTCTCACCAAAACCCCCTCATATTCTCTCTTAGCGATTAGACTTGCACTTGGATTGAGTAGATTTCCATGTGGATCGACCTCTTGCTTACACACTATACTAGTTGTGAGTTTGAGTATTCTTTGGCAAGAACAACGACAGGTTTTCCTCTTGTCACTTAGTTACCGGAACATGAAGTCTTTGGAAATTATTTCCAATTAACATATCATGTGAAGGGTGATCAGTTGCCCAGAGTGTAGGAATTACACATTGGACTCCTCCTATCATGATAGGTACATCAGAAGCTAATTCTGAATGAACCATGATGCTATCATCAGCTATTCTGACTTGAATTGGTGTACGAGATTTCTGCCAAATAAACTCAGGGAATAATGCATTCATACCAAAGCATAATGAACATCCGCTGTTTACAAAGGCAGATAACTCATATTTATTAAACCCTTCTAGGCAAATGCTTATAGGGATATAAATGCTATTGGGGTTGGTAATCATATAGTTTTTCTTTAGTGACTCTTTGTCGACATGCTCAAGGCTTTCTTCTACTCTCATATTACCTTCATAGAGATGTCTAAGGTCTATTATTTCCATCCTCATACATATTTCATCCTCAAATAATGGATCCGTGAGAGACTCTTTGAGTTCATCAGCCCTTGGATCATTTTCATAGATAGATTCACTATAAGTCTTAGTGGTATATCCTATTATCTTCCTTTTTGGCTCGGAACTAGATGATCCTTCTTGATTTTCTCTAACCTTTAGGACTGTTGGAGGTATAGAGACCGATCCCCTAAAAGGACAAGAACCTAGATCTATACTATGTCTAGATGGTTCTTTTCTAATTTTATTTTCTAATTTTTTGTTTAACACTGCTACCATGCTCGCTATGTCTTCGTCTACCACAAACGATTTTTCTTTTCTGATTGTGCTAGTTCCTTGATTCCTTGGAGTAATACTAATATTTTTCAGATTTCAGAACTCAAGTGTTCTTCTATTTCAGATTATCACTTCTATTTTTCAGCTAGTGTCATATTGTTTCATATTTGCTTCTATTTGTTTCTTAGATATGTTATGTTGAGAAAGTCTATATGGGATTTGAACCCATATCATGTGTATAATAACATATTGCTCTTCCATTGAGCTAATAGACTTAAAAAGATATTCATAAGCCTAGAACTCAGCTTGCACTTCTCAATTTCATTTCACAACCTTCTCAATTTCACTTTTGAAATCAACAATAGCAACTTGAGAACTATTCTCTAAAACCTCATAATTTTGATTGCAAAAACCAGACAGAAATATTACAATCTTCTCAATTTCACTTCTTACATTTTGATGGACAATTTCACTTCTCAGCTCTCCAAGTGAGGGGCGGCTGTAAAGGCTCGGATTTTTAAATCCTAATTTTCAAAAAAAAATAAATAAATATATATATAATAATAATAATAATAATAATAATAATTAAAAAGAATTCCGGCATATGATTATTTTAAATGGACTTTCATTCAGATTTATTTTCGCTTTCGCTTGCTAAAATTTGAAAGTATAAAATAATTTTATTATTTGATTCAGTCGAGAATTCGATTTAAATTTGAAGTTGTAAGCTTTATATCTTTTGATTCAGGATAAGGTCGAGAAATCGGATTTCGAGATATTTTCGTGGGTATTTGAAACACATTTGGGGACCACACCAACTGATTCTTTTCTTCTTCCATCCGAAATCAAGAGAGATTGCAGCTCACCCTTGTCCTCTTCCCTTCTCCTTATCTCGACAGCTCAGCAGTATTAGCAACAAGTTTTGTCTGATATTTGCCTGCAGCTAGCCACGCCAATTTCTGAAGGTAGCCCCTCCCCTACTTCTTTCTCTGAGATTCAACACCCAGCAAAACCCACAAACCCCATCTTCTTCCTCTTCTCCCCATTGTCAAGCACAATCTAGGTTTCTCTTTCCCCTTGGAAATCTTCACTCGACACTCACCCTCCTTGCAGCCCAGACTCCACTGCGTTCACCTTCCTTCATGTGTGCCCAGTAGCTGAGCGCTCCGAGCGCTTTCCCGAGCACCTGACAGCCTTGTTCCGAGCACTTCCGAGCCCCACCCCTCGTTTCTCGAGAAGCTGGAGACGGCCATCAGCACCTCCATCCACCTCCAGCAATCGGAGATGCAATCAGGAGCCCCGCCGACGCCCGGGAGCTCCGACGGAGCCGTTCGAGCCGCGTTCGTCCCCTGCATTCTGCTCGAAGGTCGGTCATGGTTGTCCTTCTTCTTCCGATCGTTTACCCCTTAAAGCTTCACCTTTATTCTATTTCTTTCCATCCCAGATCAAGCGTTCTCGATTCCGACTCCGACGAAGTTCAATCGAGCCTCCGACGAAGATCTCCGGCGAACCTTCGAGCCCTCGGTGAGCCTTCTTTTCCCTCTTCCTTACTCTCGCTTCTTTCTTGTCGTGTGGGTTGGGGTCGGAATCTCAAAACAATGCTCCGGGGTTGAAATTGGAGGCCAAAGGGTGGCCGGAGGCCGGAGCTTCCTCCCCTTTTCTCGCCGACTTCCGTTCCAGAACCACAAGAGCTCTGTTCGCCTGTTTTGGGGAAGGAGGGTCCAGTGGATCGGGTTCCCTGTTTTTTTTCTTTCTTTGAACCGGCCGGTTGGGTGTACTATCCGGTTCACTTATAAAGAGAAATGGGTTGGGCTGTTGGGATCCGGGTTTCATTTTCGGGTTGGGCCTAATTTTATTCCAGATCCGGTTTTCCTCTTCCTCCTTGGGCTGGATCCGGGTTGGATCTTTTAAAGGGGGGGATTCGGTTTGGGCTTATGGGCTTGTGGGTTATTTGGTGTTGTTGTTGTGTCATTATGTTGGAATATATTAGAGTAATGTCGAATATGTATATGTTATGATTTTATTATTATTATTATTATTATTATTATTATTATTATTATTATTATTATTATTATTATTATTATTATTATGAGATTTTAGAAATGGTTTAAAAAGTGACCTTATTGGAATAAGTATTTATTGTTGTTTTAATTTGTGATTTTAGAAAAATTGAAATATGGGTTTTGATTTATAAATATAGTTGTGAAAATAGAATTATTTTGTGGCTAAATGCCGGACTTTATTCTATAATGATTTCGAAATAAGAAACATGCCGGAATTATTTTAATGGTATAAAGTTACAAGTTGATTAAAGGTTTAATGTTTATAAATGGGTTTTGGCCAATTATGATTTGAGATAACGTTTTGAATACGAGTTGACTTAACTTGATATTTAAGAGTTGGAAAACTTCGGGAAACAAGGTTGGAACTATTGTTGGAAGATTTATCAGTGTGTGGATTTGAAATGAAAGGATTTTGGTTGATGTTTTGATCATATCGGAAAGGTTTTGGAAAACGGTTTTACTATCGATTGGTTTTGGGTATATTGAGAACTTGTGAATCGTGTGTATGAATGTTGGTCCGGTAGCTTATGGAAATGGCTTGATGATAGGTGTGTATTGCTATTGGATTATACTCTGGACTTGCATTGGGCCCTTGCTTGTGTTATCTTGCTGTTCTGCATCTTCAGGTAAGTTCCCTAGGGGGCTTACTCAGGTTGGACATTCATGCCTGTTGTTGCATTTTATGTTAGGTGTTGCATATGCATAAAAGCATGCCATGTAGTATCATGTTTAGGTTGCACTAATTGATTGAGCATCTGTTTACTTTATGCGTTTGAAACAGAACGGTCGTTATCTGTGATAGTCCTAGAGTCTTTGCTAGGGTCATAGGGTAGCCCAGCCTCATCGGGTACCCTGAGTCAATCGAGTCATGACTTCCTTATATTATGATATGCCTGCGGGCTTTATTGTGGAGCGGGTTAGGCATGCGTGCCGCCCTATTATGAATGAATGCATTCACGAGCTGGCCAGTCTCCACCTATCGGAAGGGGTGGAGGTAGGAGAGGGATATGCCACTTGGCATTGTCTTGGGCCCTTTACAGTATTTCTGCACATTATTATGAACTAGGAGCATGCTAGTGTGTTTGAATTTCGTACTGCATTAGAGCATCTTTATTAGGTATAGCACATACTATGTGGCCTCAGCGAGGACTGCCGGTCCCGCATGAGTGGCTCGATCTGATTCCTTTCCCCGTTCTTTTTTTTAAAGGTATTCCCTGCAGATTTGAGTGCTCGATGTCTATATGACGGGGTTTCCTTTTGGCGAATCGAAGAATCTAGCTAATATCCTAATTTAGTAAAATGGTAATTACCCACTCATGACTTGGTTTTGACCGGCTTTGCCGTGACACTTGTATATTTACTTTGCTTCCGCTTTACCTCCATTTGAAATGGATTCCGCGACATAGTTGTAGGACAGGTTAAGGGTACCCAACGGCCCTTCGAGGTTTTTAGGGTTTGAAATCCCTCTTTATACTGATCTTAAAAGAGTTTGAAACCTTGACCCGTACCTGGATTGCAAGATCCGAACAAGGGTTTTCATCCCTTGAAACGTAACCCGAAAATTATAATTCTGGGCCGTTACAAAGATGGTATCAGAGCTGAGGTTGTGCAACTCGGGTACGCAAGGGTCGAGTGTGTGTTTTGGAAAACCGCCCAAAAATTTCAAAGGATTTGAAATGATTTTAAGAAGGGCAAAATGAACTTAAGATGCCTAACCGAAATTGGACTAAGTAATGAACTTGACTTGTAATAAAAGAGGAAAACCGACCAAGCGGGTACGCGAGTGGGTAGTAAAGGCGCTAGACCACCCCTATTGGGTGTACTTGGGGACGGTAGGCAAAATATTAGCTTGTTCTTTACAGAAGGGTTGGGAGACTCCAAGGAGATCATTATGAGTGTCACTAACTGATTATGTGTTGAGTGCTTGCTATGCTAGATATCTGATTGGTATGCCTAACAATTAAATGTGTATTGACTGATCTGCGGAAACGGGATAGTGGGAGTACCTTTGTTTCTGTGTGGTCAAACCCTGCTTGTGTGGAACAGCCTCTTCCACTCTGTTAACCCCTTGACGGTTCTATCTAGTCTTTTCCCCGGATGTCAGTATTTTTCACGGGAAATCGGGTTGGTAAACACAATGTGTCGGGAATCATGCTTAGATATTAAGGTTGTCTGAGTGAGTGTTGGATGTTTTGTTGTCACTTTGAGTCCGAAGTAAGGTGTTCCTGGGGCTCTCTTTCTTCATCCTGATGATCAACCAGTGTCTCCTTACCATAAAGATTCGTACCGGAGTCCCACGGGAATGAGGGGTGAAGAGTCAATTGGGAAAGGTCAATGATTGCCCTTAGGAATCTCTGTCGAGTTGTCTTAATTGCTCTGTCCATGATTGTGTGATTCTATATGTACTACTTCTTGACTTACGGATCGATCCTTAATGTGAACCTGTGCTTATGTGATTTGATGCCCATGATGACCATTGTATAGATTCGTGCTACAATTGTTATATCCATATCATCCCGACATGATCTATTTAGTATATTGCATTATCATACTAAGGCACGAATATATATGTCATATGCTAGGAAGTTGTGTAATTTATGTTCTCCCTGTGAATAGGGTAATGATAGTGTGATCGTTAAATTTTGTTATCCTGACAAAGCAAGTTCCCTACTTGATACGTGTTACAACTTGATGTCAACATGCCCTATATGATACGTAATTCCCAATACATGTTATGATGATGATGATCTTTAATGTAAAATTCGCGGTTGTATGTCATTCTTTATCCATGTTGGTCACATTGCTTGGGTCTCATATTGCATCTCGCTTCTTGTCATGATTATGTGTCGTCTACGCATCTTTAATTGGACTGTTGTAAGGATCGTACTACTGATTGACTAGAAGCATGAATGTCATGATATGAGACTATGTGATTAATGCTTCCTCCCGGATTAGGTCCATGGTAGGGTGATGAACCGCCTTTGTATGAATGTCATAAGATGATCTCCTCAGCATGAATGACTAAATTAGTAGTTTTTATTTTGATCCTTCTATTTGAAGCGATATCTGGGTAAATGCATGCCTTATCCGAGTGGTGGTTGATTTGGAGCACATGCCCCGTATGCTAGTCATATTGCTTCGTTGCGCAGGCTTGCATTATGCATCGCTAGATCCCTCCCATGCTTTTATATCGATGGACCATGTTAACGTGATTTCTTACACATCGTTGTGTTAGTTAACCAAGTGCATGTATATATCAAATGTCATGTTATGCCATTAGTATCATGTAGGGCTTATGATTTCCAATATGACTCGCTAAATGATTACATGTTGTACCTGTCTTATGATGTGATCACTATTGTACATTTGTATGTGTCCTATGATAGTTCGTTCTTAGCATGATTATAATCTATTGCCCATGACGTCCTTCTTGTTACTTTTAATGATTCCTCATGTTTCGTGAACATCCTGTTAACCCCCTTTTAATGACTCTTGACTGTGCTTGTATCACATCATGTGTTGCTAGTATCATGTAGGACATGTGCTTTCTAAATGTATCTTGTTGTAGGATAACATGTCATGCTTGACCTATTATATGACCAGTGTGTTAAGATGGAATAGTTACTATAATGCTCTTATATGTTCTCGTATGATGCTTAATCTGCTTGCTATGATATACCTCGTCATGCTATGTTTGAACTCAATTGTTGATGTGTATACCATGCTCGTTCATTGTTCATATACATGATATTTGTCATCATCATTAAATATCGCATGACTTTGAATCTTGCACGATCATTACTGGTTCCGCATATCTTGCTTGAAGTTATTAGGCATCTCTGCTTCCATGGAATAATAGACTGTTAACTTGTCTCGCATGCATCCGTGTAGGACTCGATTCAGTCGATTGTGTATTTTGGAATGAATATGCATGTCGTTCTTCTTAAGATAGGTACATGTTAGTGTGGATTAATGTGACTTATGTGCTCCATGATGAATTCATTTTGCTCGTCACAATTGTAACCTAATAGACTTTCATAAGGGCATCATTGCTATTCTCGGGTCGGAGCCTTGTCTCTTGTTTGTCGTCTTTAGTGTTGGTCCGTGTTCGCCTCCGAAAGGAACCTTGAGTTGTCCTCCCTTGTCGCTCCCCTACCTCCACTGACTTGAACTCCTACGCGATACATGGAACGAGCGACCGCACAGGAAAGAGAAAGGAAGTTGGATAGCGATAGAGCAATGTGGCGGAAGTGTGGGCCCATAACCCACGGGCCTCAGGACCAATGATGTCGGCGGAACGAGCACGCATCAAGAATAGCGGATACTGAGTACGACATGACTTGCAAGCGAGAGTGTCCTTTGTTCGAATTGCTAACCCTTTTGAAATTGTTGACGATGATATTGCACTGACCTGACAATGAGATTTACGTGCTGATGTGCTGACTTGGTGAGGACTGCTGCCTGGTTTTATGTTGTCTATGATAATATGATCTGATGCCTTATAGTTCTAATGTGCCATGATGCCTTGATGTGTTGTTACTCTGAGTTGTCAAGCATGATCTAAATTCCTTTGCCTATAAAGCATGAACTGTAAATGTTGAGAATCCCGGATTATTATCTGATAAGGTCATGATGGAACTTGCTAGCTTGACTTAATTACGTGCATATATGATGTTTTGCAATGATTATTGAGCATGACGGCACTTTGAGATTATTGATATAGTTACAATGCTTAATGATGAACTAATGATGCTATTGATATAAGTGTTAGTTGATATGATGTAGTCCTATTGTGTAATAATGCCCATGCCTGCTTCCCTTTTGAACATGTGGGTGAGATTCTCTTGTAGAGTGGTCGGAGGGCAGTGAAAGGGTTTGAGTCATTAGGATGCTCGATGGTGGTGTGAGGTAGAGTTGATGCGAGGAATGTTGACCGGGGTAAGACCACGTGAGTTTTGGGTTTGTAAGAGGCAATACTTGGTGGGTTCCGTTGAGCTTCTAGGTGAATATTGGGTGAGAGTATGTTTAGGAATAGGCTGGCTAAGTGGTGATCGAGGAATTTCCAGAGGAGATGTGTGATTAGCAGGGCAAGATGCTTGTGAAACCTTGGGAAGTGTGAGAAGTGTAAGAAATGGCCTTTGTGGATGTTGAGGACATAGTGTAAGCAGGTACTCGGGCGTGAGGTTAGACATAGGAGTGAGTTCTTAGAGGTGGATGGTGTGGTAGTGATCGGCAGAAGGAGGGGTAAGATTCGAGCATCGAGATGAATTGGGACTTCTTTGGGGAATTTTCGTCTGAGTTGGCGTTGGCGAGTCTAGAAGAGGATTAGTCTTGACTTGAGAGTGGAGATGGGCGAGTGGGGATTTTGTTTTATTTTGACTGGTATGATGTGAGAATTTTCTTGATTTTATGATTTAATTATATTTGCTGGCATGATGTTAGATGACGACCACGATGAACCTGATATGGAATTACATGTTGATATGCAATATTAAAACCTAGTTGATAGTGACAAGTGTTACAATGATATATATATTAATACTTGATATCCTGTTACATTGGTTTAGAAGCATGTTAGGACGTGTTGTGATATGATATATGAAGTAATGATGAGTATGAACTGTGGGATAATGATGTGCTATTATGTGAAAGCATGATGTTATATTATGTGGTAGTAAACATGATGTTGTATTATATGTTTAGCAAGCATGCTTATGGATATGTTCCATCACGAATATGGCTTTCAAAATGAATATGATTTATATATATGAGATAATGATGTCTGATTACTAAATGATCGCTACATGGCGTTGTGATGAGTTAAGATGATGTCTGGTGAGTATGCTGACATTCGATGACTGACATGCTGCTTGACCTCCCCTTTTGCTGAATCTTAATGGCATGATTTTGTTGTGTTGATGTATTGACAATGAGTTTTGGTTCGTTGACTCTATGATAAGGTGATACCTTCATGACTTCTGATGTGATGTCGAGACGTTATTATGATTTTGTTATGTGGTTGAGATGCATATTATAACCCATAGTAGGATGTAGAGATGTTGATGTGACCTTGTGACACTGTGTTGGCATATGTTTGAGACTTGTCATATGATGTACTGATTGGAGATTGGTTGGTTATTTGGTTATGCATTTCTTATGGCTTGTGAAGCTTGCTTGAATTGAGACTGATAGCTTGTTTAGATTTTGGAACCTAGGAAGAGAATATGGGATTAGCCCTTAGAGGTGGATGATTCCACCTACGTGCTTCTGAATTTGTTTGATGGTTATGCGAGAAATTGATTTGGCTGTTGAAAGATTTTGACGAAATCTTGATTTGAAAGGATTTGACTTGTTTTGATGTAAAGTTGCTTGATTAGACGTTGGATTTGAAGATTTTGAACGATTTTGAAAAAAGGGCCAACTTGGATTGTAAAAGAATGAACGATACCGAGAATTTCAACGATTTTTAGGTTAATCTTTATTTTCAATTATGGAATCCCTTTAGAAACTTTTCAAACCCGGGCAACTCTATGATACTTCACGAAGTGGATACATGCACCTTATGGGGGGCGCCTATAGGGTGTTTGCTAAGACCTAGTGATGCTATTGTAGAACTTTTAAAGTTGTGGTACTTACGAAAAGTCGAAGCGAGGATGTGATAGGGGCGCTTATTACATACTTGTCAAGGCCAATTGGAGATGTCACGACCGTGACTAGGATGTTGTGAGAATCCCGGAAGACGCAACCGAGATGATTACAAGATCCTTGGACATGGTCCTTGGACTCATCAATTTCAAACTTCATCCCCTACTTTGTGGTTTTAGTCTCGGGGACGAGACTTGTTTTTAGAGGTGGATGATGTAAAGGCTCGGATTTTTAAATCCTAATTTTCAAAAAAAAATAAAAAAATATATATAATAATAATAATAATAATAATAATAATAATAATTAAAAAGAATTCCGGCATATGATTATTTTAAATGGACTTTCATTCAGATTTATTTTCGCTTTCGCTTGCTAAAATTTGAAAGTATAAAATAATTTTATTATTTGATTCAGTCGAGAATTCGATTTAAATTTGAAGTTGTAAGCTTTATATCTTTTGATTCAGGATAAGGTCGAGAAATCGGATTTATTGGGAAATGGGAAGGGTTTGATAATTCCTTCTAATGGTTAATAAGAAAAAAGGCTTAAATTTCACCTAAATTTCAAAATTGCCACCGCTTCTCAATGACCATTGATTAAGAAAGAAAGGGTTGAGATTAAAAGTTTCCACCATAAGAGTGTTTCTATGGGAGGAGGTGTTTCCACTTGACCCTCCCATATATATATATATATATATATATATATATATATATATATACACACACACACACACACATATATAGGGGTCTATGTAACGCATCGTCCGCACCTAACATCGAGGTCGGAGTACATAGGATGAATGAGATCAGGTTGTGCCCTCATCGACTCTATCATGACAACCCGATGATGCTGGGATGTCCTATGACCTTAGCAACGACTCTTCGACTCATAGATAACGGTCGTTCTTTTTTCAAACGCATAAAGAAGACGGATGCTCATTCATGTATGCAAGTCTTAAGCATGATACTACATGCATGCGATATGCAACACCTACATACTATATGACACATCAGGCATGAGGTCATAATTACTGAGTAAGCTCCCGTAGGAAACTTAGCTGGAGTCTTCACATCCAATTAGCCAGCAAACAAGCCACTCAAAGAGTCATCCATCAGCAAATAAGCCACACAGAGAATCATCGAATCACACTAGCAAGTAATAAGCAAGGAATCTCATCAATACATATTTAATCAACACACAAGCAGGCTTTCAAGTCAACACATGATTCAAAGATATTTAATTCAAATAATCTAACATTCTCATCATGACCATCATTCTCAATTAACCATGTTCCCATCAAGTATTTAACTTAGTTCAAAATCTTACCAAGATCATTACTTAGAACATCTTACTTAAAATCAAGCTCAGGCTTTCCCTTAAACATTTTCTCAAGTAAACAATCAATTATCAAATCCTCCATTACTTCAACAAAACCACAAGTTCTCAAAACCAAAGATCAACCAGTCTTATTTATCAAAACTCGCATAATAGATCATGCTCTAGGAGTAACTAACACTACGCCATGGTGCATGTCAGGCGACGAACATATGCAGGTTCGTTGCTAGAATCCGCTTCAGGCGACGGACAAAGTCATCATCGTCGCCCCAAATAACTCCAAGGCAACCTCTATCTTAGATGGGATTCAGGTGACCAACATACAGCAATGTTCGTTGCCTGAATTAATTCAGGTGACGAACATTGTTATATGTGGTCACCTGAACATATACCGAAATGTGATGAAAAGTTAGTAGTACTCAGGTTTGCTTTAATGTGAATGTGAGCAGGTTTGCTTTAATGTGAATGTGAGCAGGTTTTGTGCATTTGGTATGGTAAAAATAGGGGTGCTAATAATATTGTAAATATATTATTTTAACATGAAATTTACTCAGACAACGAACATAGCATATAACAATTGCTAGAATTAATAAAAAATTCAAAAATTAATTTAGGCGACGAACATTGATAGTGTTACACGGGTTGCTTGAATAACATGGTGACGAACAAACTAGTTAGCCAACGAGTGTATTTCCGTTGCCACAACACCCAGGCAACGAACATGACATATTCGTCGCCTGAAAATTTGGATATTGCGGCAATATCCAATTATCGATATGATTTCAGGCGGCGAACTTTTGTCGTCACTTGAATGCCAAAAGTTCGTCACCTGAATGGCTAAGCCTGGTTGCGAGGCCGTTGACCATATTCAGGCAACGAACGGTTTGTTCGTTGCCTGAACGGTCTCAAGCAACAAACAAACGATTGTTCGTCGCCTGAATAATAGAGGCACGACGTTGAAGCAACCACCATTCAGGTGACGACATGTTCGTTGCCTGAATGCTCAGGTGACGTGAGGGGCATTCAGGCAACGATTTAACATCCGTTGCTTGAGTTGTACCATGGCCTAGTGTAAGGTAAGTTGATCTTTCAAGAAATCCTTTATAGGTTCAAGTATAAGAACTACTCAGCACAAGCACTACAATCAAGCTTAAAACCACACGAGTATAATAATTTGTAAAACATCTTTTATATAGTCTTACGTACCAACCAAATTCATAACTCAATGAACACAACTACAAACTTATGAGTATAACAAGTTTTCCTGACGTCTTTTATATCTTATAAGCTTTACCAAGGAGAGTCAAGAAGAATCTCTTTTATCAAATCATTCTGTCAAGCATCATATATTAATTCAATTAAATGATTTTATTCACCCCCTAAATAATATGACAGAACATTTATCTATTGCGCCCAGACTTAACCATTTCAATCCAAACCGAGCTAACAAATCCCACTACCTAAAGTAACTCATTTTCATCTATAATTTTTTACAACTATATTAACTTTAACTAAGAGATCCATTGAGCTCATAAATCCATCGATTCGGTTTACTATTTCAGAGATCAACTCTTTTTTTTTTAATTAAGTAAAAATTCGAGACCAGACAAGCCTGATTCTCCTGAGGTCGACGAATCGACAGACGAAAATCGCCTAAAACATACAACACAATACAAACCGAAAAAGACGCAATGAACCAAGCAGAACAAACTCTACAAAAAAGACGACTTAAACAGAAAAACTCCTAAAAAGGTGAATCATTTCAAAATAAAACACCACTTAGTCAGTTCATATCTCATGTCGACACAAATACGACACATTAGGGTCTCAAATAATTCATATCGAATTGATTCAGCAACCAACAATAGCAACAAAATCAATTGATTCAAAACTTTCAAGGCAACGGGTCTAAAACCAAATCTTAACTTGAACTAATATAAACCAAAATTTGTAGTTAGTCCACAAAGCCCCAATTCAAAGAGTTATACCCAAGCTGGCTGATTAGGGTTCGGATTCAAGGACTTCGGCACCAGGTCGAACGTAGTTCAGTTTGTAGAGTGTGTGTTGAGCTCAATTGTGACGTCAGTAAGGTGTGAGTTAGTTAGAGTCAGTAGGTGAATAAGGGCAACAACTTGTACAGGTCCACCCCGTGGCTATATATAGCCTATAGTGTGTACATAAATGAATAAGTGTGTTACTATGGAATAAAGATAATTCACAAAACTAACTCTCATAGTTGCTCTCTATTCCTCTATAATTCATAATCCTCCATTGTTGTACTCTGCAGGTTTGTGTTCTACTCACGTTTAATCACAAGAATAAAAATCATTAGTTGAACCTTGTGATGGTATCAGAGCAATTGATTTCGCAACGAGCTGAAATTGACTGGTTTTTTTCTCTATTGAAGCTTCACTGTTCTGATTTTGGCTGATTTTTCGATTTTGATTCTGCTACGAGTTGTTGTTCTGCAATTCGATTTTGATTCTTCTATCCTGCATCCTTTGTTGCTTAATCTTCGATCTGATGTCAGTTGATTGATGTGATTCCGCAATTCTACGCGTGATTGATTCCGCGTTTTGTGCCTTCTGTTTTCTCTCGTTTCCTGTCTATAAGTGTTGATCTGTGTTTAGTGATTGCTGTCATAGATCTGCGATTGCTTTGTGGTCATCAGTGTTCGATGACAGGTTTGGTTGCACAATTTTGTGATTTAGCTGGCTCTTGATTTTGTTATTTGCTTGTAGCATGCATATGTCTGAAGAAATCGGTGATATCAAACAAGAGAACCTTTCTGTTTCTGCATATTATGGAAAGAGGAAGAGAATTTGGGATGAAATCCAGTTTTTGCAAGGAATCCCTGTGTGTATGTATGGGATTCTCAAAGGCTGTACTTGCCTAATTCTGAAGAAGTTGCTTGATCGAGAGGCGACTACACCACTGATGCAGTTTCATGGGACTCAATGATCCTTTTGAGAACATCCGCAACAACATTTTAGCCATGGATCCACTGCCTTCAGTGAATCGTGCATTCCATATGGTGGTTCTAATAGAGAGGCAAAAGGAGATTACATCAAAGCTGACTCCTCCTCAACATGATGTTTTTGCTGCTGGCCTGTTTCAGAATTTGAAGTATGAGAAAGGACAATCTTCTGGCAAGACTGTGGACTACAAGAGGGACTATAAGAAGGCAAAGATGGATCGTCAATGCTCTTATTGTAAGGAGAAAGGACATCTTCGGGAGACTTGCTTCAAATTGGTTGGCATACATGCCTAGTACAAAGAGCTTAAGGCTCAAGGAGGTGGCAAACTAGAACTGATGGTGGTAAGTTTGTGGCAAACGTTGAGGATGTTGCTGGCATGACTCAAAGGGAACATCCTCTAATGGACGCCGAGTCACAGACCGCTGGACCCGAAAGGATGATGCTCGATGAGCACATGATCAATGCATTAATTGTTGAGGAAATGAAGAAGGTTCGAGGCAAAGGTCCTAAGGTCAATCATGGCTCAGTGAATTTCGCAAGTGATGTCACCGCTACATCATTTACTAATCATGGGTTAGATAAGGTGCAAAGTTGGATTATCGACTCAGGCGCTACTGACCATATCACATTCTATAAGTGTTTGTTTGTGGATCTAAGGCCCCTTGAGCACCCAATTCACATCAGTTTTCTAGATGGTGTGGTTCAAATTGTTCAGTTTGCGGGGACTGTGGTTCTCGCTGAGTTGATAACCCTCTTGGATGTCTTGTTTATGCCCTCATTTCATCATCACTTGCTGTCTGTTTCCAAACTTTTAGACAACGATGGTTCCGTATTCTTATTTTACAAATCTCACTGTGTGCTCTAGGACATTTCAACTAGAAGATTTATTGCAACTAGAGTTCGGAGGGCTGGTCTATATCACTTTGATGGGTTTGCTTGCTTGTCTCAGCATCATAATATTCACAGAGTTTCTCCCAAGAATAAGACATTTCTTTGTAATAATGGTGAGTCTATTTTGAACTCCTTTGTTGGTGTTTCAGACTCTGCTCGTTTGCAGTTGCTTCATGAACGGTTAGGTCATTTGTCTGTCGCTAAGATGGTACATTTGGATGGTTGTAATCGAGATTCCTTAACTGATTTTAGTTGTGATACATGTGTGGTTTCTAAATACCACAAGCTTCCATTTGCTAAAAGTTGTTCTCGTGCATCCAATGTCTTTGATTTACTACATTTGGATCTTTGGGGGCCGTTCAAGATACCTTCTCTTTGTGGAGGGAAATACTTCCTCACAATAGTCGATGACTATTCGAGGTGCACTTGGATGTTTCTCATTCGCTCCAAAGAGCAAGTTTTCCAGTTAATTGTGAATTTCTTTGCTTTTGTGGACAATCAGTTCCATGTTTTGGTCAAACAGATCCGTACAGACAATGGGACTGAATTTCTTCCATCCAAGCTCAAGGATGTTCTCTTGAGCAAAGGAATCGTGCATCAACGCTCTACTTCATATGTCCCCGAGCAGAATGGGCGCGTCGAGCGCAAGCATCGCCATCTGATTGACATTGCGAGGGCTCTTTGTTTTCGGGCAGGGCTACCCCTCAAATTTTGGGGGGAATGTGTTCTAACTGCTACCTTTCTCATCAACTTGATGCCTTCTTCTGTCCTTCAATGGAAATCCCCTTATGACTGTGTTTTTCACAAGCCTCCTGATCTTACTCAGCTTAAGGTAATGGGTTGCCTTTGTTTTGCTTTAGTCCCAAAGTCCCATCGAAACAAATTTGATGCCACTGCTAAACGTTGCATTTTCTTGGGGTATCCACCCGGTCAAAAGGCCAAGGTTAATGATAATGAGGATCATTGCATCTTTGTTAGTAGGCATATTGCATTCAGGGAATCTGTGTTTCCATTTCGAGAGGATTCATCTTTATCCTCTGATCTTAAGTATTCCATTGATTCCTTACCTTTTGTCCAGTTTGGGGATGAGTTTATGACAAAAGTTTTGTCTCCTCCTGGTGTTTCACCATCTTTCCCTGGTCACTTATCCTCATCTTCTGCTACAGCATCACCAACGACTGGTTTGCAAGTGTCTGATTCCTTCATTTCTCGAGTTGATAGTCCGTCTTTAGATGTTGATCAGGTATCTCCTCAGCTTGCTCACAAGCATTCCCCTGCATGACCTCCTCGACCGATTGTTCGCCCATCTAAACTTGATGATTTTGTATCTGATTTGTTACCTCGTCGTTCTCATCGTCCTACTTATGCTGAGTCATTATCTGCTATCTTTTTGGTTGTCAAGGTTGAGGATCTGCAACATTACTCGGATGGATTCATTCATTCATTATACAATGTGTTGGCAATTTGAGAACCTTCAACCTTTGCTAAGGCGAGTGGAGATCCCGCATGGGTGGCAGCGATGAACAAAGAGCTCAGGGCGCTTGAAGAAAATCATACATGGGATTTCACTTCTCTCCCACCTGGTCATACTGCCATAGGATCGAAATGGGTTTACAAAATTAAATTTCGTCCCAATGGAGAGGTGGAGAGATTCAAGGCTCGATTGGTGGCGAAGGGCTATAATCAACTCAAAGATCGTGATTATAAACACACTTTATCCCCAGTTGCGAAGTTCTCAACTGTTCGAACCGTAATTGTTGTTTCCGCTTGTCGAGATTGGAAATTACATCAAATTGACGTCAACAATGCCTTCCTCCATGGCTATCTTGACAAGGAGGTGTAGATGGTGCCTTCATTGGGGTATTCTAAGGTGCAACCGAGTCAAGTATGTCGTCTTCGTCATTCCTTTTATGGCTTGAAGCAAGCGAGCCGTCAATTGAATATTGAGCTTACTAAACATCTCATATCTTAGGGGTTTGAGCAATCTAAACATGAGTACTCCTTGTTCACATTAGTTCAAGGATCCCTCATTGCTATTGCCTTGATTTATGTCGATGACATGCTACTTACCGGTAACCATGACTCTGCTATCGCTGATCTGAAGTGCTCATTAGACAGAGCATTCACGATTAAGGACTTGGGTCTTGCTCATTACTTTTTGGGCATGGAAATTGGTCAATCTTCTGATGGTATTCTCTTAAATCATCGCAGATATATCACTGATATGCTCCTGGATTCTGGGTTTGTCAATCGCAAACCAGCTGGTTTTCCAATGCAGAGAAATCTTCAGCTTAACATTGCTAAGGGGGCTCTAATTCCTGATCCCGAATCATATCGTCGGTTTGTTGGCCGACTTTTTTTTCTCACTATGACTCGTCCCGATATCTCGTATGCTATCCAATAGCTCACTCAATTCTTAGCTTCTCCTCGCGAACACTAGAAGGTTGCTCATTTTTAGCTCCGGTATCTCAAGGGTACAGTCAACTACTCCATTTATTATCCTCGCCATTCTTCACTTTCCATTCGGGCTTATTCCGACGCAGATTGGGGGACTTGCCCATTCTCAGGCCGGTCTCTGACTGGTTATTGCGTCTTCATTGGTGATTCCCCGGTGTCGTGGAAAACGAAGAAACAAAAGACGGTCTCCAAGTCATCTACTGGGAGTGAGTACCGGAGTATGTCACCCTCTGGTAGCGAATTGGTTTGGTTAGCAGGCATCCTAGGAGATCTCAGGGTGTCTGTGGAGCGTCCGATTCCTCTCTGTTGCGACAACAAAGCCGCCCAACACCTCGCCGCTAACCCGGTGTTTCAAGAGCGTACCAAACATCTCAAAATTGATTATCATTTTGTTAGGGACTTGGTGTTGGATGGGTTTCTTTCCACAGTTCATGTGCCTTCCCATTTGCAGATTGCCGATATCATGACTAAGGCATTGGGCACTAACAACACCTCATCCTGGCTTGCAAGCTGGGACTTATGTTTCATTACACGCATCCACCTTGAGGGGGGGGGGGGATGTAGAGTGTTTGTTAAGCTCAATTTTGACTTCAGTAGGGTGTGAGTTAGTTAGAGTCAGTAGGTGAATAAGGGCAACAACTTGTACAGATCCACCCCATGGCTATATATAGCCTATAGTATGTACATAACTGAATAAGTGTGTGGAAGAAAGATAATTCACAAAACTAACTCTCATAGCTGCTCTCTCTTCCTCTACAATTCATCTTCCTCCATTGATGTACTCTGCAGGTTTGTGTTCTACTCACGTTTAATCACAAGAATCAACATCAGTAGTTGAACCTTGTGACAGTCCGTCTTGCCTTAGTCATCGTTGGCTTCGGGTGCTGGACTCGCGGCTGGAGTCCCAGAAACGGGCGTTAGCATGAGCGGAGCCGTGAGAGGGAGAGATAGAGAGACATTTCGACGTCTGGTCTCCTCTTCCCTGATTCCGGCTTCCACGCGAGGCGGAGCGACGACGTCACCAGCAGCGTAGGAGAGATGCGACTGAGATCTGGCAAGGGGCAAGTGATGTCCACATTTTTAGTCTTATTTTACATCATGTTTTCATTACATTTAAGTCCTTTTATTAGCTTTTTTGTTGGGAAAGTGTGTCGTTTGTGTTAGTTTTCGTATTATTCAAGATATGGAGTCTACACAAGCTTTGGTGTGATTTTATAGGTTTTGGAGCTGACTTGTAAGAGTTTCAACGCACTTTAGAGCTTAAGAAAAAAATCATGAAGGCAATGGAGAAGCAAAGCAAAAACGAAAAAAGTGGTACAGCTGGAGAAAATCCTTATTTTCGCCATCCATCACTTCGATTCAAGTTCTGGAGCCTTCATGAGAGTTGTAGTCATTGAAAAGAGCTTTCCAACGCATATTCATATACGTCAATTGGATAAATGAGGACTCGGGAAAGTGCGATTGAAGACAGAGTCAAAAAGCTGGAGAAAAACAGAGGCTATTGCGTTCGAACAGAGCCTCGGCGTCAACCTTTGCCCCCTCGGCGCCGACACCCAGCAAATTCCAGTAGCACCGTAAGCGAACAGACCCTCGGCGCCGATACCCTGCGCACCAGGAGAAATTTTCTGCGGGCTGATTTACTTACTTAATGGGCTTTTTAATTAGGGTTTTCTTCTAAATCTCTTTTATGATCTTTTAGTTAGATAGACTTGAGATATTTTATCCTTCCTTAGTTAGATTTTATTATTTTCCTAAGATTAAATCTCTTTCCTTGGAGATTAAGTCTAAAATTCTATCTTTAAATAAAGCCAATTAGAGGCTAATTAGGGATATCTCATGACAGCGGACGACTGAATTTACAGCAGCAGCAGACGCACATTTTGGAGTTTTTGGTGGAAGGCTTGAACGTGAATTTGAAGGTTTTGTTTTATGCAATTTGCGATTATGAATTCTTCCATTGTTTTTGTGTTTTTCTTTGCAATGAGTGAGTAGTTCCCCCATCTTCTAGGGTTGGGGTGAACCCAACAATGAGCATGTGTGTGGATGAATGAATCTATGTTTATTTGATGTTTTTATCTTATTCTACCCATGTGCTTAACCCTTTGATGAAAGTTTAAGGGAATTCATTTTTGTAATTGAATTGAAAGAGGAGATTGTTAACATTGATAGTAATTAGGGATCTTTGACGAAAGTAAAAGAGATCTAATTAAGAAAGGTAGAAACAAATAGGTTTTATGTGATCACCTCTATTATCTATTTGTTGAGTATGCGAACGCTATTCTTTAAGATAAAAGCATGATTTCCCATATGATTCATTGATTTATACATGTGTTTGTTGTTGTGGTAAGCCCCAATCTTGGAAGTTCCTTCTCATATATTGCATTCCTGTTATTTGCTTGCTACTTGAGCCAATTTAAGTGAATTTGTCATAAATTACAGCAACCACTTTTGCCCTTAATTCCCTTATTTTCGACCATAAAAACAACTAGGATAGAACCGCTGACATACTCCCTTGGATCGACCTTGTTTTCCACTATACTATAGAGGGATTCGAGCATAAATTTATTTGATTGGAGTGAGCATAGGCATCGATCTCCCCTCACGCACGTCAAATTGGCGCCGTTGTCGGGGAGTAATCAATCGTGCCTAGTCTAGTTGTTTTAGGGATGGGAATAGCCCATCCCCATCTTTCTTTTTAATTTTGTTTTCTTTGTTTTTGTTTGAAGGTTTATGCGAACAAGTGACCGTCCTCTATACGAGCCATTCACCGAGCCCGAACGTGTTCTACACCAACGTCTAACGGAAAGGCTTAGGCGAAAGATGTCGGAAATGGAAACACTTCGTGCGGAGCTAGAAAGGCTTTGCAAAGAGAATCAAGAGGTTGCGCGGCGGGAAGTCGCTGCCAATCAAGCTCGTCAAAGAGAGACCGATGCCGCTAGGGTAGCAAGGGAGGAGGCCGAAAATCTTAGGGAAGAGTTGGAAAGAATTCCAACCAACGCTCGCCAATACATGCATCCTACACTGCGGGTGCCGGAGTCGGCCATCGTTCTCCCCAATATCAACTTTGAGATCAAGACTAGCTTCCTCACCATGGTGAAGCGGACTCCTTTCGAAGGAAAACCCAACGAGTGCCCTATGGAGCACTTGAAGGAGTTCAAGGAGATGTGTGATACCATAGCCGATGGAGCCAACTTGGAGTATGTTCGCTTGAAGGCTTTCCGCTGGTCCTTAGTGGGAAAAGCCCTTCATTGGCTCGAAAGCTTGCCGCCGCGATCCATCAATACATGGGAGGAGCTTCATGATCTATTCATGAGCAAGTTCTTTCCACCTATGAAGACGACGGAGCTGCGCAAAAAGATCACATCCTTCAAGCAATTAAGGAATGAAATTCTCGCCGAAACTTGGGAAAGGTTCAAGGAGTTGATTCGCCAATGCCCTACTCATGGGCAACCACCTTATGTTTTGCAAGAGATCTTCTTCAATGGCATCAACTCGGCTACTAAGGATCGGATCAACATCCACACATCCTATAGATACATTGAGATGCTTCCTCAAGAGGCCTGGGATGCACTTGATAAGCTCACGGAGTTTGACACTACTTATGGGACCCTTGTGAACATTGATGCGAGGCCCTCTCCATCGATGCCACTTTATCAACCTTCCGATGAGATTGACCCTGATGTGCGGCAACAATTTATGGAGGATGAGAATAGAAAATTGAAGAAGCAAGTAAGGTTTCTCTCCAACAACAAACTGTGCATAGAGTGTGGGTCCACTTCCCACATCACCACCGCTTGCCCACATATCGAACAAATGCAATCTGCTGAATCATATGGAGGAGCGAACTACATGAGAGGTCCATATAGGATCCAAGGCAATTACTACCAAAGGAACGAGGGGCACTCCAATTGGGGTAACCATCCTCCTCAACATGATCAACGACCCCCATATAGACCTCCAGGCCATGTGGATCGTGAGCAACCTAGGGATGATATGAGATCTATTTTGGAAGATTTAAGGAAAGGCCAAGCTGAGGCCAAGGCGGATGCTAGACAGTCCAATTTGGAGATCAATACGCAGCTGCGAGGCATGAATGCAAGGTTCGGGGACATTGATATTTGGAGGAGGAACGTTGAGACCCAATTGGGTCAATTGACGGCTCAAATCCCAAAGCCAAATAGCCAACTACCCGGCCAAAATGAAGCCAACCCCAAATCCCAACATATCGCAGCTATTCAAACAAGGAGTGGGAAGGTTCTACCGGAAAAGGAAGCCAAGGAGAGGAGAGAAAAAATCGACCAGCCCAACACAGGCCTCGACGCCGAAACCCCTGACCTCGGCGTCGACACCTCTGAGAAAGCTCCTGATCAGACCCTCGACGCCAACCCCTCTATCCTCGGCGCCGATACCTTTGCAGACCAATCCGCACCTATACCCAACCTGTTGACCACTCCAAATGCCAAACCCAAGCTCCCTTATCCCTCAAGAGCTCTCAAGGATCCCATCGAAGGGAAGTTTAGGAGATTTGTGAAGATTCTCCAAGGCTTAAATGTGACTATCCCCTTCACCGACGCACTTCGAGAGATGCCCGCCTATGTGAAGTTCTTAAAGGAAATATTGAGCAACAAGAGGTCTTTAGCGGATATTGCGGAAGAATGCAACAAGATGGACTTTCCCGAAAAGAAGGCTGATCCCGGAAAGTTTGCCATCTCAATTGGGCTTGGAAATCATCGTTTTAAGGCCTTGTGTGACTTGGGAGCTAGTGTAAGTGTTATGCCACTCTCCATTTGGTCTAAAATTAACATGGGACCATTAGTACCCGTCAACATGCGACTCTATATGGCGGACAACTCCTCGGTGGAACCTACCGGTGTGATGGATGATGTACCGGTAAGGGTCGGTAAGTTCTATGTTCCCATCGATTTCATAGTACTTGATATGCCTATAGATCCCGTTGTGCCTATTATCCTAGGGCGCCCTTTCTTAGCCACGGCGGATGCGGTCATAAATGTGAGAAAAGGTCTCCTAACTTTCAAAATTGGGGATGAGCTTGTTGAATTTCAATTTGACCCGAATTTAAAGGAGGTCAGAAAAATGGAGGTCAAGATGGTTTACACGGACATGGAGAGGACCTTGACTCATGAGGAGCCCACTCGCACACCACCTACCGAAGAAGAAGAGAGCATCATTGAGGAGCTTTTGGCCACCCTTCAAGAGGATGAGAGCGATGAAAGTACAAAGGACACTGCTGACCCCTCGGCGTCGGCGTCGACCCCCCTGGAGGATATAATGGTTCTGCAGAAGGCTGAAAAAGCTACAGATGCCTCGGCGCCGACACCTTCAGCCTCGGCATCGACACCTCCAGCAGCAGGACAACATGAAGAAGATGGTTGCGCTACCATGGAAGGAAGAGTTGATGAGAAAGGAAAGAGTTGGGCCGAAGACCACCATCCCGGTCCCAACAAGGTAAGTCAAGGTATGAATTTCTCTTCCCCTATTTCCATTAAAAACCTATCTATTACGAATGGAAGAGGTATGCCTTGGTTTGTGAGATTATGTAGGGGATATAATGAGGATCCAAAAGCTTATGAGGCAGGAGATACGGTGTACATCTCCAAGGCCAAGAATCAATGGTTCCCTAGCAAATTCAAAGAGAAGAAGGTTGGTCCATTCGAAATTCACAAGATTCGACCCTGTACAATGGAGCTAAAGGACAAGGAAGGAGTCATGTGCAAGGTCGAACTAGAGAGTCCGGAGGAGGCCCGTGCCACATGGGCCTTGCGAATGCCCACATGAGCGTAAGCGAAGAAGTCGGCCTAGCGACTTAAAAGTCTAGAGCTTGTACATAGATCTATGATTATTTACGATTTTATTTTTGTTGGTTTTGATTTTGAATTTTGTTTTGGTTTTGCTTTAAACATTGTTTTTTGAGGTTTTGGTTTTGGTTGCTAACAAAGTGGTAGGTGCTAAGCATGAAAAAAGGACAACCTTGGAGAAGAGAAGCTTATCGACCACTCCATGTCGATGTCGACTACTGGGCAACAACGATGGCACCTATTTTCGGTCGGAATGAGCTCCAATTCTATCTTGTAAGTTTTCGTTTACACTCATCTCTTATTTTTGAGCTTATACTTTGAGGACAAAGTAATTTTTCAAGTATGGGGTGGGGGTAACAACTTACTATATGCTTATGGTTTGAGGTTTGTTTTTGGTGGTGGTGTTTTTCATTATTTTGTATTTTTGCATATTAAGTCAAAAAAAATGTCGAAAAAAAAGAAAAAAAAATGCATGTTTATTTATTGTTTTAGTCTTTATTTTAGTTTTTAGTTTAGTTCTAAACACCTAACTTAGATGTCCTATGATGATGCCTAATAATCGACTCGATCATGTAAAACCTAGGATATGTTTGGATGGTTTAGCCTAAGTCTCCTGAAAAGTTTGATTTTTATGTGGTAATTTGACTTGCGATTATAATTGAGCACATATGATTCTAGGTAGAGGTGGTTGAAATCCAAATCTATATCCTAGTGAGATATGTTTGGCCTTATAGGGACTGTTCTTCATATTTTTATATTTCCCTCTATTTTTGATGTGTGATTTACTCTTCTTATGTGATTACCTCTTGACATTGATGTGGTTATCTATTTCTTGAGACCGATTATGAAATACTAGTTCATTGCTTATTAAAATTAGATGATGGAGGACTTATATTTTCTTAGCCATATTCTATCCATTCATTTACCTACCTGGCATATTATCTTTGTTTGAAGCCCTTTGAGCCTTGGCCTATTCTTTAATAGCTCCACAAAATTTATTCCTAGCCGATTATAAGCTTGAACCTTTATCCGGGAATTAGGATTTAGAGTTGGTTGGAATTTGATTGGGTTGAGTTTGATGGAGAAGAAGCTAAGTTGTTGAGCTTTGTTGAGATGCTTTGAGCGAAATTATGTAAGGTTGTGCATTATTCCTCATATTGTTCTTATATTTTAGAGGCTCCGAAAATTTATATATATATGTATTATTGTCGAAAAGAAAAAAAAAAGAAAAAAAAGAAAAAGAAAAAAAAAGTGTTTATTAAGAGCCTAGTTTATTATATGTGAGAGTTGGATGAAATTGTTGGTTTAGAAGTATTTTCATGGGTTGATGATCTTGATTGTTGATGAGCATTGGTTATGTGCTGAATTTTGAGATGAGTTGTTTGGTTGAGTTGAGTTGGAAGTTTAGGGGTCTTGATTCCCGGATTTTTAGCACCACTTTGCCCAAATAATTCCATACCTTTTATTTCTCACCAAACCACATTACAACCCGGCCGAATGAAGTCTTCTTTGAAGTCTTTCATTGATCCATAAGTCCTCTTGATGATTTTGATTGCTTTGACATCTCCGGTGGAGAGATTGGTGATATAAACAACAATGTCTATGTAGCTTTTTGCATTAAGGATTGAGTTGAGAGATGTTATTCAAAGCTTAAACACGTTGAGAGTTGAGTGAAACACATATATCCTTGTGAGGTTGGATTTCGATTGCTTTTGCTTAGAGTTGCTTATATATGTGTGATGACGTTTGATTGCTTGATTCTTTTAGACCAGTTGCGCTTATGATGTTGCTTTTTGGCAAAGGCGAAGACTTGAAGGATGTGTTGTAGGTAGTGGTTGTTGTTTGGTTATTGCTTGAGGACAAGCAAGTCTAAGTATGGGGTGTTTTGATGTCCACATTTTTAGTCTTATTTTACATCATGTTTTCATTTCATTTAAGTCCTTTTTTAGCTTTTTTTGTTGGGAAAGTGTGTCGTTTGTGTTAGTTTTCGTATTATTCAAGATATGGAGTCTACACAAGCTTGGTGTGATTTTATAGGTTTTGGAGCTGACTTGGAAGAGTTTCGACGCACTTTAGAGCTTAAGAAAAAAATCATGAAGGCAATGGAGAAGCAAAGCAAAAAGGAAAAAGTGGTACAGCTGGAAAAAATCCTTATTTTTGCCATCCATCACTTCGATTCAAGTTCTGGATCCTTCATGAGAGTTGTATTCATTGAAAAGAGCTTTCCAACGCATATTCATATGCGTCAATTGGATGAACGAGGACTCGGGAAAGTGCGATTGAAGACAGAGTCAAAAGGCTGGAGAAAAACAGAGGCTATTGCTTTCGAACAGAGCCTCGGCGTCGATCTT
Organism: Persicaria maculosa; assembly: GCA_963922045.1. Lineage (NCBI taxonomy): Eukaryota > Viridiplantae > Streptophyta > Magnoliopsida > Caryophyllales > Polygonaceae > Persicaria > Persicaria maculosa. The sequence goes on from OY998251.1 coordinate 5,304,130, forward strand.
TGCTCCCTCGGCGCCGACACCCAGCGAATTCCAGTAGCACTGTAAGCGAACAGACCCTCGGCGCCGACACCCAGACCCTCGGTGCCGATACCCTGCGCACCAGGCAGTGTTCTAAAAATCGCGCCTAGGCGCCGCCTGGGCGCCGCCTAGGCGCTAGGCGGGACGGGACCTAGGAATTTTTAAGCCTAGGCGGACCTCTAGGCGGAAATTCGTCCAGGAACCGCCTAGTCCCGCCTAGGCGCCGCCTAGGCACCGCCTAGGCACCGCCTGGTCCCGCCTAGGCGCCGCCTGGGCCCGTCTAGGCACCGCCTAGTTCAACGATTATTCAATTTGAGCTTCTAAGCATATGATTAGTTGACTTAGGATTTTTTTATCCCCATGACGGGATGCATTTGCTTTTCAGTCGAACTTATAGTTTTTGATTTTAGGAGGTTTAGAGTTGTTAGTCAAACATGTACTTTTGTGTTTATTTACTTTAGTGTTAGTTAACTACTACAAATTCGGGTTTATGAGTGATATTATGAATTATTATTACATTATATGAATTGTTGACGAGTGTTATTCGTCAAAATATAAGGAAATAATCAAGTTTGTTCTAAGTCCGCCTAGGCGCCGCCTAGCGACCGCCTAGCGCCTTTTAGAACATTGGCACCAGGAGAAATTTTCTACGGGCTACCGATACCCTGCGCACCAGGAGAAATTTTCTGCGGGCTGATTTACTTACTTAATGGGCTTTGTAATTAGGGTTTTCTTCTAAATCTCTTTTAGGATCTTTTAGTTAGATAGACTTGAGATATTTTATCCTTCCTTAGTTAGATTTTATTATTTTCCTAAGATTAAATCTCTTTCCTTGGAGATTAAGTCTAAAATTCTATCTTTGAATAAAGCCAATTAGAGGCTAATTAGATATATCTCATGACAACGGACGGCTGAATTTACAGCAGCAGCAGACGCACATTTTGGAGTTTTTGGTGGAAGGCTTGAACGTGAATTTGAAGGTTTTGTTTTATGCAATTTGCGATTATGAATTCTTCAATTGTTTTTGTGTTTTTCTTTGCAATGAGTGAGTAGTTCCCCCATCTTCTAGGGTTGGGGTGAACCCAATAATGAGCATGTGTGTGGATGAATGAATCTATGTTTATTTGATGTTTTTATCTTATTCTACCCATGTGCTTAACCCTTTGATGAAAGTTTAAGGGAATTCATTGTTGCAATTGAATTGAAAGAGGAGATTGTTAACATTGATAGTAATTAGGGATCTTTGACGAAAGTAAAAGAGATCTAATTAAGAAAGGTAGAAACAAATAGGTTTTATGTGATCACCTCTATTATCTATTTGTTGAGTATGCGAACGCTATCTCTTTAAGATAAAAGCATGATTTCCCATATGATTCATTGATTTATACATGTGTTTGTTGTTGTGGTAAGCCCTAATCTTGGAAGTTCCTTCTCATATATTGCATTCCTGTTATTTGCTTGCTACTTGAGCCAATTTAAGTGAATTTGTCATAAATTACAGCAGCCACTTTTGCCCTTAATTCCCCTATTTTCGACCATAAAAACACCTAGGATAGAACTGCTGACATACTCCCTTGGATCGACCTTAATTTCCACTATACTATAGAGGGATTCGAGCATAAATTTATTTGATTGGAGTGAGCATAGGCATCGATCTCCCCTCACGCACGTCAGCAAGCAAGGTTGAAAGAGAAGGAGAGAGTGTGGTGAGGGCGAGAGATATGTGAGGATGGGTGGATCTGTTAGGAAATCAGGGAGGAAATTTGAGGAAGGAGGAGAGGGCGAACCAGGGAGGCATTCGGATCTGAGCCATGGCGAGAGAGAGCTTGTGAGGCATGGGTTCCTCTGAGTAAAAGAGAGAGCAGAGGCATGAGGAAGATGAAGAAACCATGGATGGGGCGACAGTCATAGGAAATAGAGGGTATTATTTATACTGGTTCAATTAGGATTTAGGATTAGAGTTAGTTTGAAAGAAATTATAAAACTATTCCGCTATTCCTGTTTTAGAAAATTCCAACCCAAAGATGTGGAGAAAATCTTAAAGATTCACCTTGTGTGCCCGACCTCGCCTGATTCCTGATTCCTTGGCGTGGCATTTTATCAAAGATGGCAATTTCAGTGTCAAAACATCCTACCACGCCATTATGGAGGGGAAGTTCTTGGGAGAGGGAGGAGCTGAGTCATCTTCTATGACAGTGGGTACAACTATTCCTTGCCGAAGGGAGGAGCTGAGTCGTCTTCTATGACAGTGGGTACAACTATTTCAGTGTCAAGTCAGTGGAAGCATCTATGGAAAGTAAAGGTGGTTCCCCGTGTCCGAAATTTGTTGTGGAGAGCTTGCAGGGACATTATTCCTTGCCGAAGTGCGTTGTTCAAACAAAGAAGTGTTGAAGACCCCTTCTGTGGTGTGGGTGGTAGGGAGGAGACCACTCTTCACGTCCTCTACGAGTGCAATGCTGCACAAGAGGTGTGGAGACTGGTGCCCGAACTCAATGAAACATGGAGGGGATGCAGCAATTTTGAAGCCTGGATGGAGAGGATTTTCATAGATGACATACGAGTGAAGTGTAGTCACTATAGGCGACTATGGTTAGAAAAGTGTGGTACGCCAGGAACCGTCGAGTGTTCGAGGGCGTAGGAATAGAGGCAGGAGTTATTGTCGAGGAAGCTAGGGAGGAGGTGACGAGATGGGAAAGGAAGGAAGCTTCCATTGCTGCTCAGAGGACGGACAGGGTTGTGTCGAGCTATGCGCACGGGTGGATACCGGATGGGGGCTGATCAAGAACAATTGTGATGCAGCTTCGAGTGAAGCGAAAGGGTGTGGAGTAGGAACGATAGTGAGGGATTCGGACGATGCACTGGTCTAGGCGGCAGCAAATTCTATTCAAGCGGGACCGGAGCCGCTATTTGCAAAACTTGAAGCAGTCTTGTGGGGATTCCAGATTGCAGACGAGTTGGACATGGATATATAGTGTTATTGTGGAATCAGATTTTCGTCAATTGGTCCAGTTAGTGAAGGGGAAAATCCCTTCTTTAGGGGGGGGGGGGGTTGTTGGTAATCTAATCCATCAGATTGTGTGCCTAGCTCGTCGATTCAGAAGATGCGAATGGAGTCTAGTGAAGCGAGATGGGAACATGGCCGCGGATTTCCTAGCAAAGCTTAGACCTTCGGTTACCTTTTTTGTTACATCGTCTGATGACGATTTACCTGCTACTTTATTTGATATTGTTTTCGGAGACTTAATGGTTTCAGAATTATTGGATTCCACACAATTGAATAATCCCCCTTAGGGTTTGCCTTTCCCATTGATCTCCTTATATAACAATTACATCACCTATATATGGTAAGATAAGGATAGATAAATATATACATGCTATTACACCCCCGCAGTCGAAACGGGAGGAAGACAAATAGTGAGACTGTCTCTAAAATCTAGAAAAAGTTGATGCGGCAAACCCTTAGTGAAAATGTCAGCATACTGGTAGGCTGACGGTACGTGCAAAATGCAAACATGACCCATCGCGACCTTCTCACGGACGAAGTGAATGTCTATCTCGATGTGTTTGGTGCGATGATGTTGCATCGGATTAGAGGCGAGATACGTGATAGACACATTGTCGGTGTAGAAGAGCGAAGTACGAGAGAGGGGGCAATGTAGCTCGAACAAAAGGTTGTGCGGCCAAGTACACTCGGCGGCAGCATTGGCGACGCCGCGGTATTCGGCCTCAGCGCTCGATCTGGAGATGACAGACTAACGTTTGGCAGACCGGTAGACCAACGTGTCATTCAGGAAGACACAATAGCCCGATGTAGAACGCCAAGTGTCAGGACAACCGGCCCAATCAACATCTGTGTATGCCACAATGGAGGGATCGAGGGTCGGCTGAATGGTGATACCCAAGGAGTGAGTCCCATGAATGTACCTAATGATTTGCTTCAGAGCAGCAAAGTGACCTTCTTGGGGATCGTGCATGAACAGACAAACCTACTTAACAGCGTAGGAGATGTCAGGACGGGTGAAGGTCAGGTACCGAAGAGCCTTAGCGAGACTGCGATACAGAGTACGATCAGACACAGGTTTGCCAGCCTGAGCACTCAGCTTAGCACCAGAGTCGATAGGGGTGACTACTGGATTGCAAGAGTTCATGCCGACGCGGTCCACAATTTCGCGGGCATACTGATCCTGAGACAGAAACAGTCCTGAAGATGTCCAGGTGGCAGAAACTCCAAGGAAGAACGATAGAGGGCCTAAATCAGATAGGGCGAATTCCCTGCTAAGTAAGCTGATGATGCCATATCAAAGTCCGACTTGGTCCGATTATTCAATTGTGTGGAATCCAATATGGTATTAGAGCGGTTAGCCCTAGCGGCCCGTCTTTCGATCCAATATGGTATTAGAGCGGTTTCACTTGTGGGGGCGTGTTGAGATGTGAATGTGACCAAAAAGTGTCCCACATCGAAAGTTAAACATAGCAAACCTTAATATATGAGTTGATAGGGTTTATTTTAGTCATGTTTTTAGTATAGTTTTGCATATTAATTTAGAGCATATTTACATGTTTTATAGTTTATTTGGTATTATTTGCTTTTCGGAGTCTACACTAGTGTTTTTATATATTTCATGTATTTTTGGACTGGATCATATAAATTTGGAGGTCGCTTACAACTTATGGCATTATTTTGCTAATTAATTGAACGACGGAGATGGTCAAAGCTAAGCAACACACATGATCGATCAATTGGAGGAAGATTGGATTCGTCAGTGCACAAAGACGCGTGCTCACAAGTGTCGCGCTTCATGTTAATGAGATACATACTCTGTAGTTAGCTACATAAGATAGATAAATTTAATATATTTATATTACATATTCAAATTAGGGGTTCGTATGGGACGAGGTTAATAAACTGGCTAAAATTATAAACAAGGTAAAAATTTATAAACTGTTGATAAAGTAGTTAAAAATTTATGAAAAAATATAAACTCCGTATGGGGCGAAAAACAGTTTATTTGTAAAAAGTGGAGTTTATTTGGTTTTTATTAGGGGTATTGTGGTACTTTCAAACCAAATAAGATAAAAGAGAAGAGGTAAAATAGTAATTATGGAATATAAACCTCAAAATAAGCTTCAATTTGCAGCTTATTTATAAACCTTTTTTTTAACTGACTAAAGCTTATTTGTTGTTCTCATACACCGTTTAAACCCGTTTATTTTTTTAACAGCTAATAATTTCACACTTTTTAACTTGTTTATTCTGTAGCCATACACACCCTAGGATAGATTATTTAGATAGCTTAGGTTTTTCATCCTACGATATATATATATATATATATATATATATATATATATATATATATATATATATATATATATATATATATATATATATATATATATATATATATATATATAGGGTAAATATCAGATGAGAAGTGAGGTTAGGGTGAGAGATGAGAAGAGTGGTTTTGAGCCATTTGATTAAAATCTAACGGTTAATATTAAACAATATCACATGGCCTCTAATTTCATTAAAGCATGGTGGGTCTGTGTTGCAGCTTTTCTGAATTAACACAAATCCATTTTTTTTTCCCCTGATCGAACCCATCTTTTTAGTTGGAGACCTGTCTTGGGTTTCCGTATATACGTTCATTTTCCTCAAATACCAAGATTTCAAGAACCCATATATTTTTTCCCAGTAAGACCTCTCGGGTGTAAAGGACCTGAATTAGAGAGAGATAGTTTTCCGTTAAATTTCTCCCTTCCGACCAAGTTTTAGCCTTTAAAATCAATGGTAATTAATGGAGCACATCTCGAAACCGAAGCCACAATACAATACTTTGGAATTTCTTGGCATCGTCGACGTCGGAGAGCTACAAGGGTGGAGATGGTGTTTTTTTCGGGAACCACTGGTTGGCTTGGGATAGGTGGGCTAAAGAGCTCCAATTAGAATCCTATAGTTTTCATGATTAACAGTATATGTGGCGGTCAAAAATGGATTAGGATGAAATTAGGGCTGGAAATCACCCGTGGGTGACCAACTCACCCGACCCACCTGACTCGATTATTAGGGTGAAAACCCGAAAAAATCCGGGTGACGGATGGGTGATGGGTCGGGTGAAATGGGTGATGGGTGATATATTTTTCACCCATTACCCGACCCATCACCCGACCCGCTTAGCCACCCGTTAGCCTACCCGATTATTATATAAAAAAAGAGGTTAGTATATAAATAATACTACGTATAATTTAACATAACTAACATATTTCTCCTTTTCTACCTCTACTTTCTCCCTTTTCCAAGTGTTCTTGTTAAAAAGGTCTAAAAAAACTTGCATTATTTAACTCTATGTCTTTTTAAAATAATAAAATTTCTTTTATTTGTTTTGCATATACCGATAGCGTGTAAGCAATTTAGCTGTTTCCAACGACTTTGTTAGCATTTACTATATTAATACATGATTAACCAAATCATATTTGTCCAATTTGTCATGAGACTCGTAACAATAATCCTCTTAATGCAAATTAAGATATTAAAGAAATTACCAAATCAAGATATTAAAGAAATGACACATGAGTCTGTTTTCTAAAGACATAGTTTTTCTATACCATTTTTTATATTGAGTCTAGTAACCGAGTTAAATTCATCTCATTCAGTTTGATATTAAACTTTTAATACTAATTTTGTAAGTTAAGGATATTGATATAATGTATGAATAAGTCTTTTATTAATTTAGTGAGATTCATACGTTGACATGGTTTATAAAATTATCGAATATAAATGATTTTTAGATATGTCTTGTGACTTTTTTTTTAATTCCTTCACCCGATTAACCCCTCGACCCACCCGATTCACCCGACGGGTCGGGTGATGGGTGAAACATTAAACGGATGGGTGATGGGTCGGGTGAAATTTTTTTATTACGGGTCGGGTGAAAAAATGGGTTCACCCATCCATCACCCGCGACCCATTTCCACCCCTAGATGAAATCAAAGAGGGATTTGATTGTTTAAGAGACAAATGGGTTGTTTATGAGGGGTAATTGGCGGTTATTGAGTGGGGATTTAAAGGGAGATGCTCCCTTGCCATTCTAGATGAGAGGTGGTGGTCAATTTTTTTTGCTACAAAATTCAATCAGCAGGGATAAAGACACCATTTTGGAAACGAAGATGGGTCTAAGAGTGTCTTTGGGACTGGAGCGGGAAGCCAACCCATCGCCGAGATATTTAATGTCTCTTAATTATTTTATCCAAAACCTATTGTGCAGTGCATCTGAATTTGCCATCGTCGTCAGCATGAGAGTTGAGAGGTCCTGAGTCGCCTTGTTCTTGTTGTTTTTATCGACCTGATGAGAGTTGAGGCCTTAAAAATATACAGTATGTTTGAAGAAGAAAAGCTGAAGCCTCAATTAGAAATTGATCCAACAGAAAAAAAAAAAGAAAAAAAAAGACATCAAAGTTCATCTGTGAAGGTTTCTTATTCAGTTGTCTGGCTTGTTCATGAGTGTGATATTCATGGGTTGAAGACGAGGGTATAAAAGTCCATTCAATTAGCAATTAATAAAGTCTCCACACTTCCCAGTAACTTTTCTGAACTCATTTATAACCATCCGATTAAATCTAATGGTTAGAAATTCTACTTCCCATCTCGCATACGGATCTCTACTTTGCACTTGATATTCCCCTTATATATATATATATATATATATATATATATATATATATATATATATATATATATATAGGGAAGCTTTAAAATGTAAAAACTCCTTAACGTGTAAAATACGCTTATCGTGTAAAATTTAATTTTATAATGGGAAACCGAACCGCGCGCCCTATTTTTCTAAAAAAACCGAACCGGTTTATTTTTTTTAAAAAAATGGACCGTCTTCTTCTCCATTAATCCCTCAGCGCTTGGATTCAGAATCAGATATGGCAGAAGGCGAGGCGGCGTCATCGACCATGGCAGGAGGCGGGGCATCGAGCATCGGACTGGCGTAAAGTCTCAATTGCGGGAATCCTCCTCCTCCCAATCGTCGGAATCCTCGCAATCGTCGGAGTCCTTGCAATCGCCGGAAGCCTCTCAATAGTCGGAATCGAGCATCGAGCATTGCTCAATTCGACAAGGCGTGCGTGGATCCGGCGTCTCCTTCTCGCAATAGCCGGAATCCCCATCCGAATCATCGGAATCGACAAGCCACTCCACCTTGCCCAGCAACACCGGAGCGCCGATTCGCCGCCTTCGACCACCGCCTTCCCGCCACCGAAGCCACCAGAGATTGCCACCAACGGACTCGTCACGCCACCACGGTCCCGTATCTGTCTCCCCATTACGTCGCCGTGCCCTAGCCTGCCACCGGGAGCTTGCCGAAGTCCACCAGTACAACCGCCATTTGTAATCGGAGTTTTACAGTGGATGTGAGGAAGGAGATGATGAAATTACAATTTTTGTCCCATACTTTTCCTTTCTTCCAAAATACGCCCTTATCTCAATTTAATAAATTACAAAATTATTCCATAGTTTATAAACGCACAACATAATATTATATTTGCACAACTTAAAATTATATTACAGTTATTTAGATTGTTTGAATGATTTAGATTGAGATTGAAAACCTAGGTTTTGATTTAGGAGCGGAATTTGGGGCTTTTTGCCAAAAGTCAAATTGATTGAAATTGATGATATGGTTGTGTTGTTGGGTTGATTTTGAGCTAATTTCATGTTCATATCATTGTCAAATTGTTTATGGATCATGAGCTAATTGAATTTTAGAATTTTATATTGCGATATGTTTTAGAATTTGGGGCTTTTTGCCAAAAGCAAAATTGACTTAAATTAATGATATGGTTGTGTTGTTGGGTTGATTTGGAGCTAATTTCATGTACATAGCATTGTCAAATTGTTTATGGATCATGATCTAATTGAAGTTTGGAATTTTATATTGCGATATGCTTTAGAATTTGGGGTTTTTTGCCATCAGCCAAATTGACTGAAATTGATGATATGGTTGTGTTGTTGGGTTGATTTGGAGCTAATTTCATGTTTATAGCATTGTCAAATTGTTTGTGAATCATGAGCTAATTGAATTTTAGAATTTTATTGCAATATGCTATAGGTCGATTATGTTCTTCTATTTTAGCATGAAAATCATAATTTAGCCTATTAGCTCAATTGGTAGAGCAATGTGCGTTTGCACAAAAGATGTGGGTTCAAATCCCACATAGGTTACATAATAGACAAGAGCGCAACAATCGCAAATTGTTAATCATGCACATTATAATCTAAGTTATGCACTTTTTAACCTTAATTATGCACATTTTAATCTTATTTATGCACTTTAATTTTAAAAGCTTATACGTAAAAAAATCGATTTCAAACTTACATCTATCAACCTAAATTATCCGAGAGGTGAACCCAAACTCTCAAAAGTAAAAAAAAAAACAAAATTAAAACATCGATTTCAAAAGCACATCTTTTGTCTTATTAATGCACATTATGATCTTACATTTGCACAATTGTATTCTTAATCTGCACAATTGTATCTTACTTTTGCACAATTGTAGTTTAAATTTGCACAATTGTATCCTACTTTAAATTTGCACAATTGCACAATTAAAGCTGCACAAATGCACTTTACAGTTGCACAAATGCACTCCACAGTTCCACAAATGCACTTCACAGTTGCACAAAAGGTATCGAAAACGGGAAAAAGTGCATTTACCCATAAAATTAGACATATTTACCAATTTACCCATAAATTAAACATATTTCAATTATAAATTTTTATAATTGAAATAGACACATTTACCTATTTACCTCATAATGAATTATTTTGTCTGCACAAAATAAACTTATATTTGCACAATAAGATGTTATATGTGCACAAAAGCAAGTTATACTTGCACAGCAGAAAGTGTTACCACAAAAAAAAAATTCTGGGCCAAAAAAAATAATAATTAAAATTTTAAAAAAAAAAAAAAAAAAAAAAAATCGGGTCCGAGAAGGGGGAGCAAGGGGGGCACACGCATGGGCAAGGGGGCAGATATTCTACTAATGGAATTAGGCCCATTAGTAATTAAATTAGGCCCATTAGCAAATTTTACGCGATAAGCAAATTTTACACGTTAAGGAGTTTTTACATTTGAAGTAAACCATATATATATATATATATATATATATATATATATATATATATATATATATATATATATATATATATATATATATATATATATATATATATGAATACATTCATACGGCTGAAGACGGTAGCCGCAAGTGACCGGCCGTGACTAACATTCCACCTTAAACCTTAATTGTGTTTTGTCTTATTTTTATGGAGATCTAAACTCTTCAGTTTCGTCTATGGATTGAAGCTTTGATTTGATAAAGTTGTGAGATTTCTATTCTTGTTCTATTCCTATTGATCTGTATTGATTCTTTTGCGAATATTGTTGATTTCTTCTAGTTCGTACAACTAGTTGAGATTATTGCTAGGATTTTGTAGATTCCTCGTAGCGAACCTTAATCCATAGTAGCAATCATGCCTTTTTAGGACTCGTAGGACTAAACTGGTGTGTAGAGAATCAATTACATGTTGAATGCTGACTCGTAGCTTGGTGTTGCATGTATCCTGGTTAATCTTTAATCTTAATGCTACTATTAGGTTGAATCTTGACCGTGTTAGGGTTATCTAATTAGTAAGGGTTACTAGGACTCGTAGGACTAGTAATTTACACAAGATCAGGACAGGAACAATAATAGGATGAAAAGAGAACTTGAAGAAGAATCGAGGATCAACCGGTCAAATTAAAGTGGATATCTGTAGATGAAACTATCTTCTTAATTGTTATCTCCGCTAGTTGTTTATAGTTTATTTCATTTTATTTCTTATTCTCATCACACCAAAACCCCCTTTTGTTCTCTTAATTGGTAAATAGACACTACTTAGAAATAACTTGATTCTCTGTGGGATCGACTCGTGCTTACCACGCTGCATTAGTTAGGTAGGTTCGGATTTATTTTGATACGGTTTAGGCGACTAAAAACCATCATCATGAGTCGATGAGCTACTCCTTCTATTGCCAATTGGTTTTAGAATGGAACCTCACTCGGCTTGTGTGCTAGGCTAGTAGCGCATGTGCGCCCGTGCACACGACCCCCAATGATCGGTCCGAATCGGATTTTGACATGAATAAATTTTTGTCATTTTATCAAAAATGAAAAAGAAAATTCCAACCCAATAAATAACAAGATTCAACCCAATAATTTCTATTTACTAAAAAAAGGTCATAAAAATGTCATGTTCATCTTAATACATTCAAAACGATTTCCCTTCTTAGATTGAAATCCAAAAATATTTTTAGTCTCGGTATAAGAGAACAAAATAGATGTATTTTTAAATCGAATTCAAATATATGTAGGAATTTGCATTAAATAAAATAAAAAAAAATCCCTTTGATCAAGGACGGAGATTTCATAAATTCAGGAAATCTTAGAAATTAAATATTGAATTTAAATCACAATTCATAAACTAGTATTTTTAAATTTCGGATCTTTACATGTTCCAATTCATGAAGTTCTTCATGTTGAATTGCACATCAACAAGCTGCGCTCCAGGACTGTTAGAATTCGCAAGCGCCAAGGGTTCACTCGACGTCATCTGCAACTGACTTTTTTGACCTCGGAGAACTGCAGCGTATGTATTTGCCATGTTGATTCACCACACCGTAGAACCTCCACAGCTAGAGATCACACAAAGAACCTCTCTAATTAGCAGGAACTCTCCCGCTCTGATACCATATGAAGCTACAAAAGCTTCAATTTTGAAATGAAAACGAAGGGAGAGAGCAAGAAGATGAACTCTCAATATGTATTCCTTCAACCAGTTTGTTACACAAAACACAAGGCCTTATTTATACTACATTGCACACCCTTTCTCACCGTACATGTGTCACGCATCTAACGTCCTCGTAACAACCCTGAGTCGGTGCTTTACCGTGCACTCTCATATATAGTTGAAACTTTTAGGAGAGGGGTGTTCACTGTTCACAAATTTAAGTGGGTTTTATTTTTGTGGCCTACATGCGCGGTTAAAAGCAATTTAGGTGGATTTTATTTTTTTTAATAAAAAATCGGATTAATCTCAGCGGTTGATTTGTCCTAAATGAAGACCTAGACGTATTTATAAATTTCACTCTAAGGGGTATTTACACCATAACCACCCTCATGTTCTAAGTTAGTGAACAAAAAAAAAATTCTAAATTTTTATGGAGTTAAAAATAGCAATAAATGGTTTCAAAAAAGTAGAATTGAATTATTTATCACCACATCATTTCATAAAACATACTTGTCAAACATTGAATCTTGAAATTTTTGTTTCTTATATATTACACATTCGACAATAAACAATACAAAATCAAATAGTTACAAATTACACACATATATATTTACCATAGACACATCTTTCGTGTGTACAAATGGTACGTAGTTTATTCATCACCGCTTTCAATTTATAAGAAGACGTCGTCTATATTCTCCAAGTGCCCATACCGGAAAAATATTTCGAAATGTTGCGTAGTGTAGACTACATGAGTTGAAAAATGACCCCGTCGCTTCCTGCAAATCACCATATGCATGCATGTATTGAAGCTCTGAAGTTCTAGTCACCAAATGGAACAATCCAAAAAAACCTTAGTAGGTAGAGTTTTTTTTTTTTTTTTTTTGATCTTAGTCCAATTCGATCGACTCAGTCGTTCTACATCTGGATCGGGTACGGTGTGGCCCATTTATGGGGTTGACCCTCCCACTCACAAACATCTCCATGTTTTCAAGGAGATTCGAACTTCGAACCTCGTGGCATGGGATATAGCCCCACAACCACTATATGAACTTGTATGTGATTGGTATTAGGTAGAGTTTTCTTTTGCTATTAAAGGATACCTGTTCTGGGAAGTCGCCATTTTCATCTAATTGTGAATTGATTAATAACTTCACACCATTCTTAATGGGCGTTGGATCACCCTCAACCTAGTAATCAATAAAATTAATTAATTAAAAATCAAATTAGAGAAATTAAAAAGTTTCTAAATTGAAAAAAAAAAATTGTACATAAATTGTAATTTTAATTAGTACTATTATATATACACACAAACCTGTCCAACCTTGATGAGGGCTAATAATGCCCATGATGTTTGAACCAAATTTGATTTATTCCCTTCTATATTTGTGTATTCCTGATTCATAATACCATATGTTGTGGTTAGATGATTTCGAAAGAAAAAAAAAAAAGATGTTTCTATCCTATGTCTTAAGGGCATAGGATAAGAACCTTAATCCGAAAAGATTCTCAACCAAATAAATACATGAGCATAGGAAAAACAATATTAAGAAAAGCTAAAAATAATTTAAATTTGGAAAATCTTTTCTGATTGGGTTTGTTATCCTATACGTCGTATAAGATAGAAAACCTGAGAAAATAAAAGGGACTATGCACTATGGGTGCGTATGGGATGGGGTTAATAAACTGACTAAAATTATAAACAGGGTAAAAATTTATAAACTGTTGGTAAAAGTAGTTAAAAATTTATGAAAAAATATAAACTCCGTATGGGGCGAAAAACAGTTTATTTGTAAAAAGTGGAGTTTATTTGGTTTTTATTAGGGGTATTGTGGTACTTTCAAACCAAATAAGATAAAAGAGAAGGGGTAAAATAGTAATTGTGGAATATAAACCTCAAAATAAGCTTCAATCTGCGGCTTATTTATAAACTCTTTTTTTAACCGACTAAAGCTTATTTGTTGTTCCCATACACCGTTTAAACCCGTTTATTTTTTTAACAGCTAATAATTTCACACTTTTTAACCGGTTTATATGCAGCCATACACACCCTATGTCTTATCATAAGTTCCTTTTCTGTGCATTTTGGTTTAAAGTATCTATACCTTCTTTGTGTAAGATAGGTGGCTTTCGCCCCAATCACCATCGGGTAGTTGCTTCGACAATAAAAACTCGCAAGCCTTACGCAATGCGGGGCAATTGTTGTAGCTCATCCCACATGCTATTAGAGCCTCCACAGCAAACCATGTTCCATATGTGAAGCATATCGCCCAATCTCCTTTCCTGACATAGTATAAAATTCGGTTAAAGCAGTTCTCTGTATTATTGCGTTAGTCGTTTCAGACTTGGCTCTGTACATACATCCTTAATTACAGGACCTCATTTTACAAACTTTACTAAATGAAAAAAAAAAAAAAAACCTTTGCTACAAAATATCATTAGGTTTTTTTTTAGCAAAATAAGGATGAGTGTGTGCCTTTGTGTATGTAGTTGGGAGAGTTCGGATCCTAACAAGCTACTTCCAACATTTTTTTAAACATACTAAAGTGATTAAAATGTATTAAGGTGCTTAAATTTTTAAAAAAAAAATCTAAATTTTTTAATATAATAGATACTCCATTTTACCTTAAAAAAATTATGCATAATAGTTATCATTAATGAACGAAATGTACTAAAGTGATTAAATGTTATAAAAAAAAATCAAAATTTTCAATATCGATATAAAATACTAAAGCAGATGTGTGAAACAATCTTTGGTGCGATTTCACATCCATGGAATTTTTAGGATTAAGACGAGATTATTTTTTCTTACGTGTGACCCCTTAAATGGGTCACACAATACCCGATCTAAATGTAGAGCGACTGAGTCAATCGAACTGGACTAAAATCATTTTTCTTTTTGCTTACGTGTCATAATTTGGATTAATTGGTATTATATTTTTGGGCCACATCAATTAATAATTCAATATAACCCTCTTATTTTAACAAATATCCAACCTTATATCATATTAGATAAATTATTTAATCTAAAAAGATAAGTTTTCTAACTAATTAAGTATGGATAATCTTCAACAAGTACCCTTTTAGTTAAATATGATAATCATTATGCAAAATATGGATAATCTATATCTAAGTGCGGGTATATGCTAAACTCGGATTATTATAAATTACTCCGTATTATATATATAC
This sequence comes from Persicaria maculosa, assembly GCA_963922045.1. Classification (NCBI taxonomy): domain Eukaryota; kingdom Viridiplantae; phylum Streptophyta; class Magnoliopsida; order Caryophyllales; family Polygonaceae; genus Persicaria; species Persicaria maculosa. Next base: position 5,319,174 of record OY998251.1, read on the forward strand.
TTTAAAAAGATGAAAAGTAATTTTTTTATTAGAAAAAGATGAAAAGTAATAATTATACTTTTGAAATTGAAACCGTATGACATCCTAAATGTATTTGTGCTTAATTTTTTTCTAAAATCTTATCATCGAATTGAAAAAGTAAAATAAATTTACATATTAAAAATAATATAAAATTTAGTTGTTTGCATTGAGTTTTATAAAAATGTATTTTACGTGCTTATACAAAATCTTTAAAATTAAGATGTAGATAAAATTATAAAAAAAAGTTTAAGTTATCATATTGGAAAGATTATTTCTTAGACTTGAAGTGTAAAAAGATAAGTTTTCTAACTAATTGGGATAACACCTTCTATTTTATATACCAACTAATTAAACAATTCTACCTTCTATCTTTTGAGCCACATCAATTAATAATCTAATATAATATTTTAATATAATTAATGTAATAAAATATAATTTATTAACAAAACGTTCAACCGCGCAGGTAACGAATACTAGTAAGAGATGATTAAAATGAAAATTTTAAATGAAAAATTATTTATCATTAATGAATAAAATGTACTAAAGTGATTAAATGTTATAAAAAGTAATCTAATTTTTCTAGGAGATGATTAAATAAAAAAATTATATATAAAAAAATTATCATTAAGGAACAAAATGCACTAATGTGAATAAATGTTATAAACAAATTAAAAATAATCTAATTTTTAAAATACACAAATATTAAATTATGATTTTAAATATAAAATTTATCATGAATGAGCAAAATATACTAAAGTGATTAAACGTTATAAAAAATAATCTAGTTTTTTTTTTTTAATATAATAGATATTGCATTAAAAAAATTATAGATAAAATTTATTATTAACCAATTTATGAATCATACTTCCAAAATTGATTGCACGAGTCTTTTCATATTAAAACCTACCATGAACCATCACTTTTTTGTTGCTGTAGAATGTATTGAAGGACCCTTTCGGTACAAGCCTTGATTTCCTGGCTTCGATATCTTGGGTGCAGCTTCTTGAATAAAGTCAGCGCTTGAATAACAGATGATGTGCATTCTACATGCCTACAAGTAATATTTATTAAGAAAAATGAATAAATAAAGTTATAGTTTAGTCCCTTAATTTTTCATAAGTCTTTTATTATTCATATATGTTTTCTTAAAATAATAAAAACTATATAAAATATTCATATATAGTTTTTATTATCTTAAGAAAATATGCATGGATAATAAAAGACTTATATAAAAGAACGAAGGGAGTATTTATTTCCTAAGAAGAATTATATAAAGGAAAAATTACTGTATTTTTTTTGTTCAAAATAATAAAAAAGGGGTTAAGTAGCAGTGAAATGGGGCAATGATAAGAATTGCATTAATAAAAACTTACTCCGTTTCAATAAGGCAATTTTCGAAGGACTCCGTTGGATTGAATTTCTGGAAAAGATATTTGTGTGAAACTTGAATTTTTTCCAAAATATTTACTAATAAATAAATAATTACCAAAATATTCAAGCTTTTAAAATATTTATACTAATATTTATTTTTTGCGGGTATAGCAGAAAAACGCGGTATGAAATTGCGTTTTATTCACAAAGAGGAAAACGTGAAATTGGAAAAAAAAGTTGCCAAAAAATTAACAAAAGAAACGCGATCTGAGACCACATTTCTATTTTAAGTTTATTTAGGGATGAATTTTGTAATTTTGTAAAACATTTTATAATAGAGACTCGGGTTTAACCCGCGTCTCTATCTTTTTTTTTTAATAAATGGGAATTGGAAGAGGAGGCCATCAGGCCGACAAGCCACATCTTCCTCCTCTTTGCCGAGTCCGAAATCGATCGTCTGCTGCCTGTTAGGAAGGAGGAGATAGGGAGGCTGAAGCTCGGAGTTCGCGGGGAAGGAGGAGAGATGAGGCCGGACCAGGAGAAGGTCACGCACTGGAAGCGGCGGATCGAAACAGGAGGAGGAAGCTCGAGCGCCACCGGAGGAGGAGAGAGGAGTTGACGTCGATCTCTCGAGCACTAGCAGGCGGCGGATCGAGCACCCTCTCGAGCAGGAAGCGGCGGAGCCCCCTCTCGAGCACCCCCGGTCGTTGACCTCCGACCCCGACAGCACCTTCCAGAGCGCTCTGGCCGTCGACCTCCGACCCCGACCCCGACCTCCGGCAGAGCCCCATCTCTCCGACCTCCTGATGGCCACCTTTTCCAATTCCAATTAAAAAAAACTCTATTGTAAAAAAACGCGGTCGCCTCCTTTCAATTTCGGGCTCGGCGAGGAGGAGGAAGTGGCCTGATGGCAAAAAAAAAAAAAAAAAAAAGGAAAGAAAGATAGACCCGCGTCTCTATTATAAAATATTTCGCAAAATTAAAAAATTCATCCCTAAATAAAATTAAAATAGAATGGCAACTTTTTTTTTTCCAATTTCACATTTTCCTCTTTGTGAATAAAACACGGTTTTATACCGCGTTTTTCTGCCACGTCTGTAAAAAATAAATATTTTTGTAAATATTTTAAAAGCTTGAATATTTTGGTAATTATTTATTTTTAGTGAATATTTTGAAAAAAAATTCGTGAAACTTTATGCTGTACAAGATAATAAAAATAAGGTATTAATTGAAAAAAGAGAAATTTCACTTACCTCGAGCCAGCGATATGCCCTTAGGGGTTCCCAAGCTGGTATCCCGCCATTGTCGCTCTGTTAAAGAAACCACGTCACACTTTTTAAAGATAAATAAGCACATATTATACGTAATTGCTCTATTAGATGGATTTATTTAGCAACTTTTGTGTTGATAAAAGAGTTTTAAAATTTTAAGGGAAAAAAAGCATATCTTGAGGATATGGGTTCAAACTTCTTTAATTATTTTTTTTTAAATTTTGTTTCTATTAGTTTTAGGCCGATTTGCAGAAATACACCAAATCGGTGTTCGGTTTGCAAAAATATACCTGTTTTGTGAGAATAACAAAAATATAATAGGTGGGTATTTGTGCTAAAAAAATAGGTCATTTTGACTAAAAAATAATGACTGATTTTACCTTTAAATTTAAGGGGAATTACTACTAAATACCCCACTTTGATATTTGGTTTGCAAAAATACCTAGGTTTGAAAATAATTGCATCAATATATGAAAATTTGTAAAAATAACTTATTTAATTATCAAAACTACCATCCACCCCAAAAAATCGGAAAAAAAAGTTAAATATTTTTGATATTTTTTTTTTTATATATTTTTAAATTATATTGAATAATTAAATCCTTACTATTCTAAAAAAGAGGGAAGGGTTTGGTTGCTCGTGTTCAACCTCCTGCTTCATTCTTCCTCTTCTCCACTGTAAAAGCTCGGAATTTTAAATAATAAATTTTAATAAATAATTAAATAAAAGGGATTTAGGTCAAAAAAAATTCGGATATTTGAAAATCCTCATATTCGCCTTAAAAGTCGTATTTTAAAATCCTTCCGGCATCGTTTTAGAATTTTGATTTTGACAGAATTTGATTCCGCTTTTGAGTTCCGAGTCTTGATAAATTAAATTGATTCCGATAATGATTTACAAATTCAAGTTAAATTTCGATAAGATCGAGAGGACTAGTTTCGATAAATGTTTTCGGGTAAATTTTGAATTGTATTTTGGGAGTAGGGACCACTCCTTAGTTGTATTTCCTTTTCTTTCTTCCTTTCCTCCCTCTCTCAAAGAATCGTTGGGGAGCAGATCCCCTGCCTTACCATTGTGCAATTCACAGCTGCCCTTTTGTCCTCTTATTCACATTTCCTTTCATCCTTTCCACCAAAAACCCATTTGAGGAAGCATTCCTCCCCTCTTTTCATTTATGCAGAAAAACCCACCACCTAATTCCCCCCTCTTCCTCGTTAAATTCCTGCAAAACCAGTGAGACCCTCCTCCTCTTCGCCGAGCCTTTGAGCCTTCTCCTGGTCGTTCCCGAGCACCACCCAAACCACCCATGTTCGAAGCTCCGGGTCGCTGAGCACTACCCGAGCGCCTCCCATGCGACATTTGAAGGCGGATCCGAGTCCGAGCGAGCAGCCCCGGGGCCACCGGAGCACCGACGCCGCCGCCGTCTTCCTCCCTCCTCCGATTTTCCTGATTCCGAGCGGTAAGGCCCCCTCCTTCGTTTCCTTTCACTCTCAAACCTCGTAAAGTTCGCACCTTTATGACTTCCCCCTCGTCCAGGACAAGAAAAGAACAGCCCCGACTCGTCGGCGAGCCTAATCGAAGCTCCAATCGAACGGTTTCCGACGAATCGAACTCGGTGAGCTTCTTCCCTTTCTTCCTCTTCCTTGGTTGCGTTTTTGTGTCTCTTTCGTGTCCATGAGGTCGGGTTGGGTGGTCGGAGGAGCTGGCGTCGCCGGTGAAGCTCCTCTCCTCCGTCAGTTTTCCAGATTTTCGAACGCAGAGGTTTGGCGAGGGAGGCGATGAATAGTGAACCGGGTTCTCTTCCTTTTCTTTTATTTTGTTTTGTTTTGGTTGGTCCGGTTCAACTTTGTTTTAATTTAAAACCGGTTCACCTTGTTTTACAAAGGGGTTGAGAGTTGGGTTTCCTTGGATATGATTTTTAAAGGATTTGGGCCTTTTCTTTTGGGCCTAATTTTCCGGGTCCTGGGCCGGATCCGATCCCTTCTTTCCGGGTTACATGGTAGGAGCTGTTGAGTGAGTCTCCTTTTTATTTTGTTGGGTTCGGATTCCAGCCTTGGGTTCCCTCCTTTTCTTTCTTTTTGGGCCGGATGTTGATATTGGGTTGTTGTTTAAAGGCTATTGTTGTTATTATCATATGTCAATTTCTATATATGTTATGTTATGATTTTAGACAACTGTTATTGTTTAGATTATTATTATTATTATTATTATTATTATTATTATTATTATTATTATTATTATTATTATTATTATTATTATTATGATTTTGAGATGACGTATTTTCTGGAATTTAGTATATATTATAAAAATTGTTTTAAAGGTAGTGTTATTTGTTTTATATATATATATATATATATATATATATATATAGGGATGCGCTCCGGTGAAAACCAAAATTGCGGTAGAAACCCGTGAGGACCGGCTTTTTAGCTCGGCTCACTTGCTTTATAGCCCGGTTATGAATAGAACCGATCTATAAAGGCATAAATTTTAGCCCGGTTTTGAATAAAACCGAGCTATAAAGTCACTATGTAATTTTAAAACATTAGCTTTTTAACACGATTTTTCGGTTTGACCGAACTATAAAGTCATGTGTTATTTTAAAACTGGAGTTTTTAGCACGGTTTTTAGGTTGAATCGAGTTGTTAAGTCACCGTGTGATTGAGGTTTTTAGCACGGGTTTCAAAAAAACCGAGATATAAAGTAGTCCTCACGGGTTTTTACCACAATTTGAGGTTTTCACCGGAGTCAATCCCTATATATATATATATATATATATATATATATATATATATATATATATATATATATATTATGAATATTATATGGTGTTTCAATATATGTTTATAGAAATGATAAAGTAAGTTAGTATTGTTGTTTTAAAGGGGGATTGTTAAAATGGATTGAGTTTTGGTGTTTTATTTAAATATTTTTTTTGAAATTTATTTATGTAATGAACTTGAAATAAGAAACATGCCGGAATTATTTCTATGGTATGATTTGAGAAATTGTTTTAAAAATGAGTTGACTTAACTTGAGATTTAAGAGTTTGGAAAATCTTGGGAAATGAGTTTGAGATATTATTTTAATATTCAATATTAAAGGAGGGAAACTTGAACTCTTTGATCTTGAGCTTGAAGTTATGTTAAAAGTGTCATTTCAAATGTCGGGATTTTGTCTTGGCTTGATGATGTTGATTTTGAGAATAAAATTGGAAGAACGATTTTGGTTGACGTTGATCATATCGGAAAGGTTTTGGAAAATGGTTTTACTATCGGTTGGTTTTGAGTATGTTGAGAACGTGGATTTCGTGTGTATGGATGTTGATCCGGTAGCTTATGAAAATGGCTTGATGATAGGTGTGTATTACTTTTGGATTGCTTTGGACTTGCGTTTGGGCCCTTGCTTGTGTTATCCTGCTGTTTTGCATCTTCGGGTAAGTTCCCTAGGGGGCTTACTCAGGTTGGACATTCATGCTTGTTGTTGCATTTTATGTTAGGTGTTGCATATGCATAAAAGCATGCCATGTAGTATCCTGTTAGGTTGCACTAATTGAATGAGCATCTGCTTACTTTATGCGTTTGAAACAGAACGGCCGTTATCTGTGATAGTCCTAGAGTCTTTGCTAGGGTCATAGGGTAGCCCATCCTCATCGGGTACCCTGAGTAAATCGAGTCATGAACTTCCTTATATTATGAGATGCTTGCGGGCTTTATTGTGGAGCGGGTTAGGCATGCGTGCCGCCCGATTATGATGGAATGCATTCACGAGCTGGCCAGTCTCCACCCTATCGGAAGGGGGTGGAGGTAGGAGAGGGATATGCCACCTGGCATTGTCTTGGGCCCTTTACAGTATTTTTAAACATTATTATAACTAGGAGCATGCTAGTGTGTTTGACTTTCGTACTACATTAGAGCATCTTTATTAGGTATAACACATACTATGTGGCCTCAGCGAGGACTGCCGGTCCCGCATGAGTGGCTCGATCTGACTCCTTTCCCCGTTCTTTTTTTAAAGGTATTTTCTTTAGATTTTGAGTGTTCGATGTCTATATGACGGGGTTTCTTTTGGCGAATCGAAGAACCTAGTTAATTCTCTAACTTGGTATAAATGGTAATCATTCGCTTATGTTTTGGTTTTGACCCGGCTCTGCCGTGACACTTTGTATCTTAACTTTGCTTCCGCTTTACTTTCATTTGAATTGAATTTCGCGGCATAGTATTAAGATAGGTTAAGGGTACCCAACGACCCTACGTGGCTTTTAGGGTTTGAAATCCCTCTTTCTACTAATCTTAAAATGACTTTGAAACCTCGACCCGTACCTGGATTGCAAGATCCGAACAAGGGGTTTCATCCCTTGAAACGTAACCCGGAAATCATAATTCTGGGCCGTTATAAAGATGGTATCAGAGCTGAGGTTGTGCAATTCGGGTACGCAAGGGTCGAGTGTATGTTTTGGAAAGCCGCCCATGAATTTCAAGGGATTTGAAAGGATTTTGAAAAGGGGCAAAATGAACTTAAGATGCCTAACCGAAATTTGACTAAGTAATGAACTTGACTTACTATAAAAGATGGAAAACCGACTAAAGAGGGGATCGAGTGGGTAGAAAGACGTTAAACCATCCCTATTGGATGTAGATGGAAATGGGTAGGCGAAATATTAGCTTGTTCTTTACAGATGGGTCTGGAAGACTCCAAGGAGGTCATTATGAGTGTCACTAATTGATTCTATGTTGAGTGCTTGCTATGCTAGATATCTGATTGGTATTCCTAACAATTAAATATGTATTGACTAATCTGTGCAAACAGGATAGCGGGAGTGCCTTTATTTCTACATTGTTAAACCCAACTTGTGTGAGACAGCCCTCCACTATGTTTGTTAACCCTTTGATGGTGCTATCGAGTCTTTCTCCCGGACATCAGTGTCTCTCACGGGGAATCGGGTTGGTAAACACATTGTGTCGGAATCATGTATGGATATGAAGGTTCTCTGAGTGAGTATTGGAAGGTGGTTCTTGATGGCAGTTTGAGTCAAAAGTAAGGTGTCATGGGGTTGTCTTTCTTGATTCTTATGATGATCAACCAGTGTCTTGTTGCCATGAAGAGTCGTATCGGAGTCCCACGGGAAAGAGGGGTGATGAGTCGGTTGGGAAAAGTAAATGGTTGCCCTTAGGGATCTCTGTTCAGTTGTAATGGTGGCTCTCTCTGAATTTCATGACATAATATGATTAGTTATATTGCTTAGGTCTAGTGTTATGTCTTACTTTCTATCATGATTACATGTTGTCATAACATGTCTACTTGGCCTATTGTGTTGACTTGATTAATGATTGAATGGAAGTGTGAGCTGCAGGAAGTGAATCTGCCTCTACTAGGTTCATGATAGTGTGATTGATTAGAAGCATAAACCACATTATATGAACCTACATGATATTTGTTTTCTCCTGGGTTAGGTCCATGATAGTGTGATAAAACCTTCTTCGTATGAATGCCTGTAAATGATCTCTTTATCATACTAGCTAATGACGCGTCGATGCTCCTTATTCCTTTTGTGACAAGAACCTATAGCATGCATATCTATTTAGTATCATGTAGGACCTTTGATCATGACTTGTGCGAATTATACCTTGCCTACACTACTGTTGATTCTCTCTCGAGCTAGGTCCCTGATAGTGTGTTTCTTCCCTCTTGTTGTCCTCTTAAAATGTTTTACTCATCCTGATTGGATTAATGTTGAATTCGATGACTGCCTTGCTTAATTTCTGTGATGCTTGATCCTAGCATGCTTACATGTTATCGCTTGGTAGTATTTCCCCTATTACTCTATGATATCATATCGTGCTTGCATGAACGTATGACTTGACACTTCGCATGATCACACACCACACTATATCATGATTTCGCATACGCATGACGAATAAATATTAGAATGGATCTTGTTGAATTGCCTTGATTGTACTCATACTTGATATGTACTAATAGTATCATGTAGGGCTTATGTTTTCCAATATGACTCGCTAAATGATTACATGTCGTGCTTGTTCTATAATGTGATAGTTATTGGACCATTATGTGCCCTATAACAGTTCATTCATAGCATGATTATACTCTATTGCTGGTGATGCCCTCTTTGTTACTCCCTGTAATGATGCCTTATGCTTTATGAACATTATGTTGAACTCTTTTAAATGACTCTTGATTATGCCCATGCCTTATCATGTATCACTAGCATCATGTAGGACCCATGCTTTCTAAATGTATCTCGTCATATGATTACATGTCATTCTTAACCTATTATATGATCCTTGTTGTTAAATGTGATGATTACTATGCCTCCCTTATGCATTCTCGTATGATGCTTAGTTGATCATTATTATGTACCTCGCCATCCTATGTTTGGTCTCATTTGTGATATGTATACAATGCTTGTTCATTTTTCATATACATGATACTTACCATCCTCGTTACAAGCCGCATGACCATTACTGGCTCTGCATAATTTGCTTGAAATTAGTAGGCATCTCTGCTTTCATGGAATAATAAACTGTTAGCTCGTCTCACATGCATCAGTGTAGGACTTGATTGTGTCTTTTGGAATGAATACGCATGTTATTCTTCTTGAGATAGGTACATGCTAGTGTGGGTTATTGTAATTGATATGCTCCATGATGAATTTATGTTACTTGTCGTGATTATAACCTAATAGACTTTCATAAGGGCATCGTTGCTATTCCCGGGTCGAAGTCTTGTCTTTAATCTTTTCGTTCTTAGCCTTGGTCTATGTTTGGTTCCGAAAGGAACATTGGGTTGTCCGCTCTTGTCACTCCCCTATCTTTGCTAACTTGGAGTCATGCGCGATACATTGGGTGAGCGACTGCTTGAAAGAGAAAGGAAGTTGCATAGCGATAGAGCAGTGTGGCGGAAGCGTGGGCCCATAACCCACAAGTCTCATGATCGACGGTGTTGGTGGGACAGGTATGTTTCGAGGATTGCGGTTATCGAGTACGATATGACTTGTAGGCGGGAGTGTCCTCCGTTTGAATTGCTAACCTTTCTGAAAATGTTGATGACTATGTTGCACTGCTTTGAAGGTGACATTTATGTGTTCATGTGCTGACTTGGTAATAATTGTTGTCTGATTGTCTGTTGTTTACGATGATATGATTCGGTGCCTTATAGTTCTAATGTACATGATGTCTTGATGCGTTGATGTTTGAGTTGCTAAGCATGATCTCAATTCGTTACCTATAAAATGTGAACTGCAAATGCTGAGAAACCTGAACTGTCTATTAGATAAGGTTGTGATGAAACTTGCTAGCTTGACTTGATTATGTGCATATATGATGATTTGTAATAATGATTGAGCATGACGGTAAATTGATATTTATCGACGCAATTGCAATGTTTAATGCTGAGCTAATGATGATATTGATATAAATGCTAGTTGATATGATGTGGTCCTTATGTGTGATAATGTCCATGATTGCTTCTTCTTTGAACTTGTGGGTGAGGGTTCTCTTGTGGAGTGGTTGATGAGTGGTAAAAGACTTCTAGGCGGTTAGAATGATCGATGGTATTACGAGGTAAGACGCGAGAGAGGGATCCATGTGGTCAGCAGGGTATGATGCTTGTGATGTCTTGAGTAGTATATGAAGTGTGGGGAATGACTTTTGGGAGCATTGAGGATATGGTATTAGAGGGTACTAGGGTGTGAAGTTAGAAATAGTAGTTGTATTCTTAGAGGTGGATGGTGTGGTAGTGCTTGGCGGAAGGAGGGACGAGATTTGAGCATCGGGATGAATTGGGACTTCCTTGGGAAATTTTGTCTGAGATGACGTTGGCGGGTCTAGAAGAGGATTAGTCTTGGTTCGAGAGTGGAGATGGGCGAGTGGAGATTGTGTTTTATTTTGACTGGTATGATGTGAGGATTTTCTTAATTATGTGATTTATTTATATCTGCGGGCATAATGTTAGATAGTGACCATGATAAAACCTGACATGGAATAACATTACCTGTTGAAACGCAATGTTAAAATCTAATTGGTAGCGACTAGTGTTATCATGATATATTGATGTTTTGCTATCCTGTTATGTTGTTTTAGAAGCATATTAGGATGTGTTGTGATGTGATAATATATGAGATCATGATGTGTTATTATGTGGAAGCATGATGTCTTATTATGAAGTAGTAAGCATGATATTATATTATATGGTCGGTAAGCATGATTATGAATATGTAAATGATGAATATGGCTTGGGGCATGAATATGATTGGTTTATATATGTAATAATGGTGTCTGATGGCTAAATGATCGTTATATAGTGTTGTGACGAGTTAAGGTGGTGTCTTTTAGGGCATATTGACATTTTGATGATTTATATACTGCTTGATCTTTCTTTTTTTTTTTCTGAATCTTAATAGCATGTCCTTGTTGTGTTGATATGTTAACGTGATGAATATACTCTACTTGTGTTGCGATATCGATATGCGATTGTGAGATTTGATGTGTACTGACGTACTAACCCCATAACACCTAACTCGTTGATTTTTGGACATGTGTGCTTACGGGATGAGTGATGAACATTTGATTATTCACTTGTGATGCTTTCAGTATGATACAGATATACATTATGATTCTTAGTATGTCGAGGCTTGTTGTTTCTTTGGTACTTGTTGAGTTGTGAATGATGTTGCATGATCTGGAAATTAGGAAGAGAATATGGGATTAGCCCTTAGAGGTGGATGATTCCACCTCCGAGCTTCTGAATTTGATTGATTGTTATGCGGGAAACTGATTTGGTTTTGGAGGATTTTGACGAAATTTTGATCGAAACGATTTTACTTGTTTTGGTGTAAAGTTGCTTGGTTAAACGTCTTATTTGAAGATTTTGAGCGGTTTGAAAAGGAATTACTTGAAATTTTAAAGAATAAACGTTATCGAGAATTTCAACGATTTTGAGGCCAATCTTTTCCAATTGCGGAATCCCTTTAGAAACTTTTCAAACCCGGGACACTCTATGATACTTCATGAAGTGGATACAAGCATTTTATGAGGGCGCTTGTAGGGTGCTTGCCAAGACCTAGTGATGACATTGTAGAACTTTTAGAGTTGTGGTACTTCCGAAAAGTCAAAGCAAGGATGTGATAGGGGCGCTTATTGCATACTTGTCAAGGCCAATTGGAGATGTCACGACCGTAGCTAGGATGTTGTGAGAATCTTGGAAGACGCAACCGAGATGATTACAAGATCTTTGGACATGGTCCTTGGACTCATCAATTTCAACTTCATCCCCTACTTTATTTTGGTTTTAGTCTCGGGGACAAGACTTGTTTTTAGAGGTGGATGATGTAAAAGCTCGGATTTTTAAATAATAAATTTTAATAAATAATTAAATAAAAGGGATTTAGGTCAAAAAAAATTCGGATATTTGAAAATCCTCATCTTCGCCTTAAAAGTCGTATTTTAAAATCCTTCCGGCATCGTTTTAGAATTTTGATTTTGACAGAATTTGATTCCGCTTTCGAGTTCCGAGTCTTGATAAATTAAATTGATTCCGATAATGATTTACAAATTCAAGTTAAATTTCGATAAGATCGAGAGGACTAGTTTCGATAAATGTTTTCGGGTAAATTTTGAATTGTATTTTGGGATTAGGGACCACTCCTTAGTTGTATTTCCTTTTCTTTCTTCCTTTCCTCCCTCTCTCAAAGAATCGTTGGGGAGCAGATCCCCTGCCTTACCATTGTGCAATTCACAGCTGCCCTTTTGTCCTCTTATTCACATTTCCTTTCATCCTTTCCACCAAAAACCCATTTGAGGAAGCATTCCTCCCCTCTTTTCATTTATGCAGAAAAACCCGCCACCTAATTCCCCCCTCTTCCTCGTTAAATTCCTGCAAAACCAGTGAGACCCTCCTCCTCTTCGCCGAGCCTTTGAGCCTTCTCCTGGTCGTTCCCGAGCACCACCCAAACCACCCATGTTCGAAGCTCCGGGTCGCTGAGCACTACCCGAGCGCCTCTCGAGCGCCTCCCATGCGACATTTGAAGGCGGATCCGAGTCCGAGCGAGCAGCCCCGGGGCCACCGGAGCACCGACGCCACCGCCGTCTTCCTCCCTCCTCCGATTTTCCTGATTCCGAGCGGTAAGGCCCCCTCCTTCGTTTCCTTTCACTCTCAAACCTCGTAAAGTTCGCACCTTTATGACTTCCCCCTCGTCCAGGACAAGAAAAGAACAGCCCCGACTCGTCGGCGAGCCTAATCAAAGCTCCAATCGAACGGTTTCCGGCGAATCGAACTCGGTGAGCTTCTTCCCTTTCTTCCTCTTCCTTGGCTGCGTTTTTGTGTCTCTTTCGTGTCCATGAGGTCGGGTTGGGTGGTCGGAGGAGCTGGCGTCGCCGGTGAAGCTCCTCTCCTCCGTCAGTTTTCCAGATTTTCGAACGCAGAGGTTTGGTGAGGGAGGCGATGAATAGTGAACCGGGTTCTCTTCCTTTTCTTTTATTTTGTTTTGTTTTGGTTGGTCCGGTTCAACTTTGTTTTAATTTAAAACCGGTTCATCTTGTTTTACAAAGGGGTTGAGAGTTGGGTTTCCTTGGATATGATTTTTAAAGGATTTGGGCCTTTTCTTTTGGGCCTAATTTTCCGGGTCCTGGGCCGGATCCGATCCCTTCTTTCCGGGTTACATGGTAGGAGCTGTTGAGTGAGTCTCCTTTTTATTTTGTAGGGTTCGGATTCCAGCCTTGGGTTCCCTCCTTTTCTTTCTTTTTGGGCCGGATGTTGATATTGGGTTGTTGTTTAAAGGCTATTGTTGTTATTATCATATGTCAATTTCTATATATGTTATGTTATGATTTTAGACAACTGTTATTGTTTAGATTATTATTATTATTATTATTATTATTATTATTATTATTATTATTATGATTTTGAGATGACGTATTTTCTGGAATTTAGTATATATTACAAAAATTGTTTTAAAGGTAGTGTTATTTGTTATATATATATATAGAGAGAGAGAGAGAGAGAATGGGTAACTTGTGCACAAGGCTTAAGGTGTACCTTGTGCACAGATCTGGACCTTTGATCTAAAGAAAATAAAAGGCCAAGAATTTGCCACGTAAAAGGGATTTATTAAATAAAAAAGGGAAAAAATATCTCACTCCCTTAATTAAAGCGCGTGTTCTCATCCTTCTCCTTCCTCCCCTCTTCAACAGTCTTCCTCTCCTCGTGCCACCAGCCTTCCATGGCGACTCCGTGCTCTTCTCCGGCCACCGGTCTTCCGTGGAAACTCCGTTCTCTCCTCTCTCTCTCTCTCTCTCTCTCTCTCTCTCTCTCTCTCTCTCTCTCTCTCTCTCTCTCTCCTCACGAACGGCGGCTTGTCCTCCCGAGAGCACAACGCGACCCCTTCCCTTCGACCTCGCCCAGCATCCGGCGGCGAGCACCATCCCGCCGATTCCATCTATCACCTCCGGCCACCAGCCTCCTCTCTCCCTCTCTCCTCCTTTCTTTGAAGTTATTAGGTAACTTCGAAAAAAACCCAATTTCTAGGGTTTGTTTATTTGTCAAATTGGTTGATTTTAGACTTTGTTTGGTTGAATTAGGAACTTGTTTATTATGATTTTGTCTTCGGTTGATTGTTCATTTGGATTTTGTAATTCAATTTTATTGTGATGTGGTAGATTTTGCAGTTCAGATCGGTGACAAGTTGTGGGTAAACAATTTGTTTCTTAGTTTTTTTTTTTTTATGTTTAGCTTATGAATTGGTTGGCTTTAAAGAGCAGTAAGGACTTACTTGAGAACGGAGACACGAAGCTTGAAATTGTGGGTTGAAGGGTTCTAACTTTTAAAGGTGAAGTTTTCTAGGCTCTTACGATCCTAATAGGCTTTATTTTTCTTATGTCCTTTTGAAACTGATTTTGTTGAACAATTTCCCTAATATTGGTTGTGCTGATTGATTGCCTAGTATTGTATGTATTACTCCGTATTCTTTAATGCTATATCAGTATATCACCTTTGTGTTTATGTAATTTTATTTCAGTGCTACATAATTCATTAGTTGGTCTGAATTCGTTATCTTGGCCGGCACTCCTGGCCCTGGGTGCAAGCTGCAATTGCAACACATAGATTAAACATAAATGTTGTGAGATGAACAATTATGTTTACTACTGGTTAAATTTGTCTGATTGTAGAGAGGGGAGATAAACTTGCTAATTATTCATACGTATGTGTCAAATTTAGCGTATGGTTTTTTGAGATGCATAATTTGATTATTCTTCAATTATTCGGATGTATATGTCGAATTTTTGTTACTAGTGGTAATGAGTTAGTCAATTATTCGGTGAAATCTGATTCATTATTTGTCAGTATATGGAGTTTTCGGTTTGACAAACAACATAAAAAACTTTCATCACATGAATATAAAACTACACAACTAAACAAATATATACAAGTGAATAATCACTCCAATATGACCGAATAATCACTCATATACGACCGAATAATCACTCATATACCACCGAATAATCACCCATATACCACCGAATAAGGTTGTTTCTATTTCTCGAGAAAATATAACCATTATACCGAATAATGTTTCAAAACTGAATGAATAAGAATTAACCGGAGAGGGAACACGTTCAAAACTGAAACTGATTGTCAAAAAAAAATTATTCGGTCGCATGTGATAAATTATTCAGCGTAATTGATAAGTTTTGATCTAAACTAGATGGAAAAAAATATATTATTAGTTAACACATAAAACATAAAATATTATTCAATGGAATTGATAAATTTTTAAAAATAATGAAATCAGGTACAAAACAAAGAAAATATAATTATTTATGGTTGGAAAAAAAAATCATCAAATGGGGGAAGCAGTAAATGGACGGGTCTTGTGCAATTGGAAGTTTGATTTTAGTGGGCACACGCGCCTGATAATTGTGGGTAGGTAGGATTTAACGCGGGTCCCACAATATTGTTAATTAAAATTAAAAACAAAAATCCCTTTTAATCCTAGCCTTTCGTTATCTTTCAATCAAGGGCCTAAATTTGTGCACAAAGTATATCCTAAGGGGTGTGCACAAGGGAACCACTCCCTATATATATATATATATATATATATATATATATATATATATATATATATATATATATATATATATATATATATATATATATTATGAATATTATATGGTGTTTCAATATATGTTTATAGAAATGATAAAGTAAGTTAGTGTTGTTGTTTTAAAGGGGGATTGTTAAAATGGATTGAGTTTTGGTGTTTTATTTAAATATATTTTTTGGAATTTATTTATGTAATGAACTTGAAATAAGAAACATGCCGGAATTATTTCTATGGTATGATTTGAGAAATTGTTTTAAAAATGAGTTGACTTAACTTGAGATTTAAGAGTTTGGAAAACCTTGGGAAATGAGTTTGAGATATTATTTTAATATTCAATATTAAAGGAGGGAATTGACGGAACTTGAACTCTTTGATCTTGAGCTTGAAGTTATGTTAAAAGTGTCATTTCAAATGTCGGGATTTTGTCTTGGCTTGATGATGTTGATTTTGAGAATAAAATTGGAAGAACGATTTTGGTTGACGTTGATCATATCGAAAAGGTTTTGGAAAATGGTTTTACTATCGGTTGTTTTTGAGTATGTTGAGAACTTGGATTTCGTGTGTATGGATGTTGATCCGGTAGCTTGTGGAAATGGCTTGATGATAGGTGTGTCTTACTTTTGGATTGCTTTGGACTTGCGTTTGGGCCCTTGCTTGTGTTATCCTGCTGTTCTGCATCTTCAGGTAAGTTCCCTAGGGGGCTTACTCAGGTTGGACATTCATGCCTGTTGTTGCATATGCATAAAAGCATGCCATGTAATATCCTGTTAGGTTGCAGTAATTGAATGAGCATCTGCTTACTTTATGCGTTTGAAACAGAACGGCCGTTATCTGTGATAGTCCTAGAGTCTTTGCTAGGGTCATAGGGTAGCCCAGCCTCATCGGGTACCCTGAGTAAATCGAGTCATGAACTTCCTTATATTATGAGATGCCTGCGGGCTTTATTGTGGAGCGGGTTAGGCATGCGTGTCGCCCGATTATGATGGAATGCATTCACGAGCTGGCCAGTCTCCGCCCTATCGGAAGGGGGTGGAGGTAGGAGAGGGATATGCCACTTGGCATTGTCTTTGGCCCTTTACAGTATTTTTAAACATTATTATAACTAGGAGCATGCTAGTGTGTTTGACTTTCGTATCGCATTAGAGCATCTTTATTAGGTATAACACATACTATGTGGCCTTAGCGAGGACTGCCGGTCCCGCATGAGTGGCTCGATCTGACTCCTTTTCCCGTTCTTTTTTTAAAGGTATTTTCTGCAGATTTTGAGTGTTCGATGTCTATATGACGTGGTTCCTTTTGGCGAATCGAAGAACCTAGTTAATTCTCTAACTTGGTATAAATGGTAATCATTCGCTTATGTTTTGGTTTTGACCCGGCTCTGCCGTGACACTTTGTATCTTAACTTTGCTTCCGCTTTACTTTCATTTGAATTGAATTTCGCGGCATAGTATTAAGATAGGTTAAGGGTACCCAACGACCCTACGTGGCTTTTAGGGTTTGAAATCCCTCTTTCTACTAATCTTAAAATGACTTTGAAACCTCGACCCGTACCTGGATTGCAAGATCCGAACAAGGGGTTTCATCCCTTGAAACGTAACCCGGAAATCATAATTCTGGGCCGTTACATCCACCTCCCGCTTCCTCAATCTCGCATCCTTCGACAATTCACTGCCCTCCTTTCTCCACCTCCTGCTTCGTCGACAGGGCATCTTGGTCGCTCCTTCTCCACATCCTGCTTCCTCTTTACTTCCCTCATGGCCACCGGCTTCTTCTTTCCTTAATTGCCTGTACTACCACCTTCTCTTTCATTCCCTCTTTTTCTTAGTCTTTTGGTCGCCATCTTCTCGAGTTCTTGTGTCGTCGGTAGGTTCTCCGACTGGAACCCTCCCTCTTTTCTGTGTCCAATTCAACAGCTGTCCTACTCGCCGCCTTCTTCGATTTTGATTTGTGATGTTGTAATTGTTTCCAGGTTTGTCTCATTTCTTTGCTTTTCCTCTCCATGTTCGCCTCCTTTAGGCCTTCCTCTCTCCAATTTGTCCCTGCTTTTTTTACTTGAATTTGCGGCCAAGGTTTCCGTAGATGATTTCTAGGGTTTTGTGCTTTAGCCCGATAATTGGTTACAATCTGATTTTGATAGAACTGCTATTGTTTGTGAAATTCGATTTCCTTCTTCTACTTTGTCTGTATTCCTATTTTAGTTTGCTATTCAATTAGATTTTTATGACTTTGATGATAGAAGATATTGGAATCAGATTCCTATTGATGAATCTAGGTAATGGTTTCATCGTCTCTGAATATAGGTTTTGTTTTGAATCTGTGTTGGTGTTTGGTGAAGGGGATGATCAATTGAAATTGTTCAGGGAACTCATTGATTTTGGATTGTAGGAAATATGGTTGGATAAGAGAACTGGAGGTATGTGCTTGTCAATCTCATCCAGGGCGATATCAATAACTGGGATTGATGATAGAAGATATTGGAATCGGTTTCCTACCGATGAATCTAGGTAATGGTTTCATCCTCTCTGGATTTAGTTCAAACTATATTCTTTTTATCATATTCAAGTCAGCAAAATAACATGTCATGATTTGTGCTTGGTTTGCGTTTTTATCCCGATTTGGGGTTGAGATTTACTTGGATTCGACTTCAACTGATTTTTTTGGGTTTCGATTAAGTGAGAATATTTGGGTTTTGATTTAAGATGAGTGGTAGGTTGAGGTGATTTTCTAGCTTTGTGAGCTGTAAGGTTAGGATGCTTTAAGCTTGAGGGTTTTGAATCTTAATCTTAAGAATTAATTGGGTTTCGATCTAGGTATTCAGACTAGGATTTAGGCTTGAGTTTGTGCGGTTAGGCTGCAAATTAGGTTTCCCTGTGTTTTATATCAAAAACATTTTTCTCTGTGGAAATTTCTGTTTTTAGAGCTTTAAGTGCCCTTGGGAACGAGTCTCATTTAACCAGGGTATTTAAAGAGTGATACTAGGCAGCTAATTCAATATTGGAAATTATAATCTTGTTAGCAATATATCCCTAAGCCTAATTAGGATTATAAAAGTTTAATAATGGTTCTTATATGTATTCATTTATTCATCACTGGCTGGAGGAAATAACCATGTGATATGGCACAATTATTACAAGAATTCAATGGCCCTTAGTCATTTCATGAATGTGGTTTAGCGATTTCAAAATCTCGTTTGTATGTTGTACCGTTGCTTTGCCTGTGATTTAATGAAAGAGGACTTCGAGTTGTGATCTATTTTAAGATATGGAATGACAAATACATAACGAGTTAAGGAAAGGCTTAACATAATCCATTTCATGGAACAATTATTTGTTTTTATTCATTTCATCATCTATTTGATTTTTGTGTTATGGTTGAAGGAAGGGTGGTTTGGAATTCTTGTATGTACGAAGAGGGCATAATTTTTGTTTCTTAGATTGCAAGTGCACTTTTTGCATATCATCACTTTCAAAAACAAATGATTTCATGTTTGTATACCTTGTCTTAGGTGCTTTGTATCTAATGGCTGGGAGTTGGGTTGGCGACAGTGATTCTGGTAGCCTCTCAGATGAGAGTTATCAATTGGAGAGATATAGAGCTTACCGTGCACATATCGATCATAAGTTAAGGAAATAGATATAATCTTCATGTCTTTGCTCCTCTTCTTTTTTTGTGATAAATGCTAGCACTTTTAATAATTATCAAGTGGTTGATTTTCTCTTGGATGGGTTTGTTCACTTATTGTTCAATTTGTTCCTTCTGTTTACTTGCAGATAATTGCTGGTTGATTTCTATATTATAACTAATGGACAGAAACCTAAGCAGATCATCATTTTTAGGTATTAATGAGCTGAAAGAGTAGATTTATAATGTTCTTGAGCTTAAACAATTTGTTGGTTCTTTAAGTGGTGCATAAATATGTACGATTTTAATGTTGCTCTTAACCGGGAGAGGGAGGTGAAAACTTTTAACAACGTTTATTGAAAAGCTTCCGATGGTGTTGGAAAGATATGAGCCTCTGGTAAAGAAGTATGCACAGTTTGGTAGAACTCCTTTGAGTTTTAATCGAGTGAAAGGTTTGGAAACAAACGAGCGTGTGTAAGTGCATCTACCAACCTTTTGATGTGTTTTTATGAAGTATTTCAACTTATAGTCCTTATTACTCATGGTGTCAATGAATTTGCAGGGGGGATTGTGGGGTGTACACGCTCAAATATATTGAAGTTCTAATTGTTGGGAAGACGGAGTTGTTGGATGTTTCAGACAAGAATGTTGATTTGCTTATGAACGAGTTGGCACATAACATGTTCAACTGCAAGTGGAACAGGGGCTAACAATATTATGGGTAATTGACATTTCATTATTTTTCACGATGCCTCCAATTACAACTCATGAGGGTATTTATACTAATCATATCTCTAATAGTACTCCACATATAATCCCTATACATGACATTAATTTGTTATATCCCTGGTGGATTATAACCAAGAACAATGGAGATTGATAAGGAAAAGGAAGAGATTAGGGAAGAGGATGATGAATTAGGGAAGAACGTAAAGGAAAAGGTAAAGTAAGGGAGAGATTAGGAATAGAGAAAGAGATAGAGTAAAGGTAGGGAGAAAAGGGGTAATTGACATTTCATTATTTTCTATGATGACTCCAATTACAACTCATGAGGGTATTTATACTAATCATATCTCTAATACCCACATATAATCCCTATACATGACAGATTGTCAATATATATTTAGAAACCATAATATTATCACATTGACGGGATGAATATCTTCTTGACAATCCTAAATATGAATGACATGATTTGATCAATAATCGGTGGGAGATTGAGCAAAGATACGGTTTTGACCTAAATCATGGGATTGTTTTTTTTTTTAATTCTAGAATTTATTTAATTATTTAATTATTTAATATAATTTAAAAATATAAGAAAAATGATAAATACCAAAAATATTTAACCTTTTTTCCTGATTTTTTGGGGTGGTGGGTAGTTTTGATAATTAAATAAGATATTTTTGCAAATTTTCATATATTGATGCAATTGTTTTCAAACTTAGATATTTTTGCAAACCAATTATCAAAGTGGGGTATTTACTAATAATTCCCCTAGTGTTTTATTCTACTAAAAATGAATAATTAAATTATACAATGAATGTTTTCTCGAATATATTTAAATAGACATTATTTTTCATATATACTTACAATTTTTTAAATTCATTTTTCAATTAATTTTATTTCTATTAGTTTTTTAAAAGATTTTCTTCAATATATTTAAATAAAAATATTTTTTCATATATACTTACAAAACAATTTCTGAATTTTTGGTAATTTTATATTTGTCTAGTTTTTTATACTAAAAATGGCTACTTAAATGACAAATTTAAGGGTTTTTTTTCAATATATTTGAACAAAAAAATGACTTTTCTGAAAAATTCCTAGATCCACCGCAACTATTAGGTTCTTTTTTTTTCCTTTAATGAGGGTAACCCACCTTTGGTGGTAAACCCCGGGGGCTTGTGCCGACCGGCTAGACCCAATAGTAATAAGCAAGGGGAACCCTGATTATTTTACCAAGAGGGCGGAGACAGGGATCGAACCCGAGACCTTCATTAACCCCCTTATTCCTTACTATTGAGCCACCCATTTGGGGCCTGTAAGGTTATTTTAATTCCAAGGGATCAACATTGATAGTTAAAGGGGATACATGGTTGTTAATGGCACAAATATATATTACGGATGTGAAGATTATCATTACATATGCAACACTTGGTGTTTCACAAATGTATTTATAGATAAAATTGTGGGTTAAAAATTATAACATTAACAATGTTATAATTGACGATTCATATAAATATATGAATTTTGTTTTAAGAAAAAGCATTAAAATATTTTTTTCAAAAATAAGTATGTGTAGAAATCACATAATATATAGCAATATTTTTTTGTCAAAACTAATTTTAAAAGTATATTATTTTAAAATACTTTTTTCTTCAAATGTATTTGAATCATCAATTATAATATTGTTATAATTTTTTTAGGAATTTGTTTATCAACAATTTTCATCTAAAATAATTCTGTGTAACGCCTATATATCACAGAAAGTGCAAGATCATTCCCAACAACTTCTCTAAAAATTTCTTCAAAATGAGGAACCAAAAACACATATTCTCCAAATTATTTTTGCTCTAACTTCAACAACTTCTCGTCTTCTCCATTTCAAAAATTTAGAAAATCATTTAGTTTGGAAAATGTTGCAGATTTGGACAAGCTTCTCAATTTCTTCTACTGATTTCCCATTTTGGAGAATGAAATGGGGAATCTATAAAACCCAAAAAACAATTAAAATTCTCAACAACCAAAAAACTCAAATCCCCAAAATGGAAAACTGTTTGAAATACCTAAACTCATGTTTTACCTGATATGTTAACAGGAAATCTACAGCATCATAAAGGTGTTCTGTCCTCATCTTTTCACCAACAAGTTCTTCGGGCATCAATGAGAATAACAATGCAACCTCAAAAAAAAAAAAAACTTGGAGTTATATGAAAGATCTATATGTGTGAATTATAATTAAGTTGAGAAACTAGTAATTAACACATATATATACCTTGAGGGCTTCGGCGGTGCAATCTGAAACCTGCCAACCATGGTCACGTATGGAGAAGGTCCATGCTCCTTTACTTATATGCCGATACATTTGCTTCAAATCTCCAGACGGGTTTTCCCTCACCTTTATTTTATTTTTTTAGATGAATTCATCATCATATATATATACCCAACATACAACTTTAACAGTTTTATCTCAAAATAATAATAAATGGTAGTAATTTGAAACAAATATATAGCTCATTAAGTCATTAACGTTATATACTGTTCAATTGAGATATACATCTGCGTAGAAGATTTCCTATATAGAACAGGGCAGCTCCTGAATTATTGGTCTCATATACGGAGTAATTAGAGTTTAACAATTTTTCACAAATTTTCACACACACTGACACACACACACATATCCAAGTGGCTGAACAACAATTCAGATCTCCTACTTCACTATATATGTTTCATTAATTCTCTACAACACAAAAATATTTTTAATCTTAAAAACATTATAAAATTTATATTTATATTACTATCATCTATTTTTAATAATTATAATTTTTTAAATATCGCCTTTTTTTAATTTTTTTTTAAATTGTAAAACATGATTTGTCAAAATAAAATTTTATGAATAAAAATAGATGTTATTAATATAAACAATCTTACTATATATAGAGTATTATGTTAAATGAGACTAATTATAACTAATATATATATATATATATATATATATATATATATATATATATATATATATATATATATATATATATATATATATATATATATATATATTAGGAAGGGCCTCAAATGACATTTAAATGTTTAATTATAACTAATATATATATACCTGTGAAGCTTTTATAAATTCATGTGCTTTACGAAGAGTTTCAGCATATTCTTGGGTGAGATCGCTTGATATAATAGCTTGGATAGCAAGTGTTGCATCCCACGTTTGACTCCCGCCAACGCCCTATATATACAATACAAACATATATAATTAATTAAGTTCATTTTTAACTATCTTTTTTAGGAAAACTAATTAATAATTAATTAAGTAATCACTATATATATTTAATTAATTTTTTAGGACAATATTAATTAATTAATTAAGTTACTGTGTTAAGTTAGAGAGAGTGAATCGATATATATATATATATATATATATATAATTACCATCATACTCATGCCATCTTCAGCCAACCATAAGTAATCAGGGAGTCTAGCAAGATGAAGTTTGCAGGCCTCCGAATTTGGATCTTCATTCCAACATGCGATGAACGACGGCATCTGTAATTTATGGTTATTAAAGCTTTTAATTTCATTTGCAAAACATCCAATTAAGTGTGTATATATATATATATAGTACCTTTGCAAAACATCCAATGTTAACATATCGACTGTTGATGTCTTCATAGTGGATGCGATCCATAACAAGTTGGAGTGCTTTCTCTCGAAGACGTGAAAAGGGCCAAAACTTAAGTAATGGCTCCCCAACATTGTAAAGAAATCCCCAAAGCAAGTCTTGAATGAGTGGGTGTGGGTAGTATATATCCTCCTTTGCAAAAGTGTTTCGAGCGATACTCCAATTGATAAGATGGTAAGGCTGAAGGTAGAGCTCTTTGCGAAGTTGTTGAATCAATGGAGTGATTTTTCCTACGAATCTTTTCCCATACAGGTACGACATCGACATGTATATTAAACGAGGATAACACAACATGCCCCCTGCACACCACACATTATATGTATAATTGATCGATCAAACTAGTTATCGTACTGAGAAGGTACAATGTACGTACACTTCTTGAGTTTACATGTATTGAGTTTGTACATATATGTATGATGTATCCGTATATATATGTTCAAACCTTACCGGGAATCGAAGAGCTCGTAGGAAGCAACCAGACCTCCGGTGGCAAAGGGTTGCAACCATCCCACTCATAAACTCCAATTACCTTTCAAGGGTTAAAAAAAAAAGGGAAATTCCGTTTAGTGCCCCTGAGTTTTTGACAATTCCGGTTGGTGTCCAACACTTTTTTTTTGTCCGGATGGTACCCCTGAGTTTTGTCAAAAGTCCGGCTCATGCCCAAAACTCACAGTTTCTTCTTTTTAATGAATAAAACCACCCTTTATTTTTATTTTTTCATAAATATGCCCATTTACTTTTAACATTAAACAAAACTACTTATTATTTAACTAAATTCAAAACAAAATTGACAAAATCACCTTTATTTTTTAAATTTAATAAGATCACACATTATTGCCATTGTAGCAAAAAATACCCATTCTTTCCAAAATTTTTTTGAAGAAAATCAACCATTATTTTTAACATTACACAAAAGATCCATTACATATTTTATAAAAAATAAATCTCATTATTTGTCTAATATTGCATGTACATAATCACCCATTATTTACAAAAATTTGCACAAATCCACTATCTTATTATGTGAATAAGAATAGTTAACCTATACATTATAAAAAAATACTTCGTAAAACCATACTTTGTGTAAAACCACCCTTTATGCTTTAAAAAGTGCACAAAATCACTTCTTGTGTAATAAAAAAAGGTGTTATTCATTTCTTTTATTTGGAATACATAAAACCTAATAAAATAAGAATGATTAATCTCTTATTATATTTTTCTTTTACAAGAAGAAAAGTAAATAAATAAAATTTACTTTTCCTTTTCAAAAAAATTATAATCGAGCATTTGGTTAAATTGATCAATCACATTTACAAATGTTTAAAGTTAATGAGATATAAGTTAAATATTGTTTTGAAAAATAATATGTGTTAAATATTGTTTTTGCAAAGTATAGAAAAATAATAGATCTTTTGTACATTTTTAAAAACCGTAGTGATTTTATTCTATCTTTTTTTAAACAAGAGTGATTTTGCAATAAAAATTTTGGAAATAATATGTGATTTTGTAAAATTTTAAAAAATAAAGTTGGTTTTGTCACTTTTGTGTTGAATTTTGTTAATTAATATGTAGTTTTGTTCAATGTTAAAAGTAAATGGGCATATTTATGAAAAAAATAAAAATAATGGGTGGTTTTATTCATTAAAAAGAAGAAACTATGAGTTTTGGGCATGAGCCGGACTTTTGACAAAACTCAGGGGTACCATCCGGACAAAAAAAAAAGTGTGTGACACCATCCGAAATTGTCAAAAACTCAGGGGTACCAAACGGAATTTCCCATAAAAAAATCCAGATCCTCAATGCTTGAAAAAATAGGACATATATGGTGCGCATCTTAATTTCTCCATTTTCTATCTTATTTAAGTTTAGAATATAATTGACATTTTATGTTATAAAATAAGAGTCAAGTTAGTTAGTTATCTTTTCAGAAAAGTCAGTTTGTTTTTATGTCTTGTAGGAGGTAGTTTTCATGTATGTTAAACCACTATCTAGGAGGTGTGTTAGTGGAGTAGTGGTGTTCAGTTCAGTTATCAAGTGCAGTTAGCACAATATGTAATGGGTCATGTAAGGAGTTTTGATAATCAATTAAGGAGAAGTTATTATTGTGAAAATCTCTCTTAGAAGCACAAACTGTCGAGTGACAGAGTGCTGATCTTTGTGTGTTGTTTTATTGTTTATGTGATCTCTCTCTACTACTTGATCCTCCATTGCAGTGACAACAATTGGTATTGGAGCATACACAAGTTGTGTACGTAGCTGGGTTTGTATCCGGGATTGAGTGGACTAAGATTAAACACAAGGGAAACACTTGAGTGAAGCTCTTGCAGAAAAAAAAATGCAGAACATTGGCAATGGAAACCCTGGCAATCCTCAATTGCCTATATTCAAAGGGATCAATTACCATACATTTATGGAGCTTGAAGATGACAACACTCTTCAAGTCTCAGGAGGTTTGGAATACGGTGGATCAAGGCTTATCAAACAGAAGCGCCTGATCAGCAGTTGAGAGAGAGAGAGGAGGAGGAAGAAAGACTCAAAGGCTTTGTTCATGATACAAACAACCTTGAAAGATGAGATCTTTCTGAGGATTGTTGCTTCAACAACACCACATGAAGCTTGGGAAACTCTTCGACAAGAGTATATGAGAGACAAGAAAGTGATTATAGTTAAGTTGCAATCACTATAAGGGGGAGTAATTGAGACTTTGTTGATGCAGGAAAAAGAGACAATTCAGGTGTATTTGTCTCGAGTCTCAGGCATAGTGAACCATATGAAAGCATATGGTGAGAGAATAAGCACTAAAATAGTTGTGAGTAAAATGCTGAGAAGTCTTCCAAAGAAGTTTGATCATGTGGTGGCACCTATAGAGGAATCAATTAAAGGACTTGTCTGTGTAAAAGTTTAAAGAGTTGACAAGTTCATTAGAAGCACGTACACGAAGAGAGTTTGAGTAGAACAAGTGAACAGAGGGAGGAAAATGTCTTTCAAGTAAAGGAAGAAACCTTCAAGAGCAAGAATGAAAGTTCAGCAAACAAGGGTGGTCACATAGGAAGAGGAAACTATAGAGGTAGCTTTAGAGGTAGTGGTGGTAGAGGCCATGGCAGATGATCATTTCATGGATTAGGAAGGGGTTATGGTGGTGACTCGAGAAGATATCAATGGAAGGACTCAAAAAAAAATCAAGGAAATGAGTCAAAGTCTCACAAAGGCATCATTCAATGTTACTATTGCAAGAAGTATGGTCATAAGGAGCCATTTTGTTGGGAGAAGCAAGAGCATGAGCAAAAGAATGCCAACTATTCAGAAAATGATGAGAAAGAGGACATATTATTCATAGCATTCACATTGGTATCTGAAAATACCAATGATATTTGGTATCTTGACAGTGGATGCTCCAATCATATGTCAAGTTCAAGGAGTCTGTTCACTGAGCTTGACGAGACCAAGTAGGGGAGGATTAGGCTTGGTGACAATAAGGTGTTGTAGTTTGAAGGAAGAAGAGTCATTGTTATTCAAGGGGTTCAAGGTGGTGTAAAGTTGCTGACGGAAATACAATTTGTTCCTGGCCTGCTCATAATCTGCTAAGTGTGGGACAATTGCAAGGAAATGGATACTCTTTGCTCTTTCATGATGATGAATGTAAGATCAGAGAGAAGAAAACTGAACATCTCATAGTAGTTGTGCCTATGACTAAAAAGTAAAAATCGAATGTTCCCATTTGACTTGTCAGCTAATGTGAATAAGGCTATGACAACAAAAGAGGATGATGATAACAGGTTGTGGCATATGAGGTATGGTCACCTGAATTTGCAGATTTTGAGGATGCTTAACACTAAAGCAATGGTGCAAGGACTGCCTAAAATTGGAGAACTTGATTTGTGTAAAGGTTGATTGTATGAAAAGCAAAGCAAAGGCCCATTTTCAAACAGAGAGGCATGGAGAGCATGTGATTGCCTAGAATTGTTTCATGTTGACTTGTGTGGACCTATGTAGACAAAGCCCCTTGGAGGAAGCAAATCTTTTTTACTCGTCACTAATGATTTTAGTAGGATGAGTTGGGTTTATTTTATGAGATACAAGTCAGAGGCACTCAAAAATTTCAGAAAATTCAAGGTCCTTGTTAAGAAGCAATCAGGAAAGATGGTGAAGGCCTCGAGAACATATAAGGGTGGAGAATTTATGTCTCGTGAGTTTGCTTTCTACTGTGACGAGCATGGCATAAGAAGAGAGTTCATTGCTTCATACACTCTAGAGGAAAATGGGGTTGTTGAGAGGAAGAATAGGACAATGGTTGAAATGGCAAGGAGCATGTTAAAGGCTAGAAATGTGCCAAAAAGGTTTTGGTGTGAGGCATTTGCTACTACAATATATGTCTTGAATGTGTCTCCAACAAGGGCAGTCATGAACAAAACTCCAGTTGAAGTATGGAGAGATAAGAATCCATCTGTTCATCATTTGAGGGTATTTGAGTATGTGACCTATGCTTTGATAAATTTGAGATCAAAGTTAGATGATAAGGCAGAAAAATGTGTGTTTATTGGGTATGTCTCTCAATCTAAGGCATACAAACTCTTCAATCTAGCAAATGGGAGAACTATCATATGTAGAAATGTTTTGTTCAGTGAGGAAACTGAGTGGGGTTGGATGAGAGATAGCAGCAGAAGTGTGACTCAGAAAGTGATCACAATCGACAGTTCTTCTGAGGAAATTGGAGTTGATGGTGATTGATGTTGATGATCTGAACATAGGCTCTCCAACTACTCCTACAACTCAAGTCATCTCATCTAGTAGTCCAAGATTAACGCCTTCAAGCTCATCAATGATTCTCCTCCTAAAAAATTCAGATCATTGACAAAGATATATGACTGCTGTGGTCTTACTTTGATTGCTTCAGATCCTGAGAATTTTGATGATGCAAAGGATGAAAGCAAATGGCAGGCTGCTATGAAGGAGGAGATGAGATTCATTCAAAAGAATGAAACCTGGGAGCTGGTGAAGTTACCTTAGGGAAATAATGCAATTGGATTGAAGTGGGTTTTTAGAACTAAGTAAAATACAAATGGATGTGTGTAGAGGCATAAGGCTAGGCTTGTAGTAAAAGGCTATGCACAACAAGAGGGAATTGATTATGAGGAGACATTCTCACCTGTGCAAGGGTTGAAACAATGAGAGTTGTTCTAGCTTTGGCTGCACAGTGGAGAAGTTGCCAATCTTCCAACTTGATGTGAAATCAACCTTTTTAAATGGAGAGTTGAAAAAAGAGGTCTATGTTGAGCAGCCTTAGGGATTTGTGAGAGTGGGAGATGAGAAGAAAGTATACAAGCTACAGAAAGCATTGTATGTCTTGAAGCAAGCCCCAAGGGCATCGTATAGTAGAATTGACACTTTCTTCTTAGATAGTGGATTTGAAAGGAGTGAGAATGAACAAACCTTGTATGTCAAGATCGAGGAAGAATAAAGCTGAGTTTAATGTGGTTTGTTTCTATGTGGATGATATCATATACTTCAACTCTTCATCATAATTGTTAGATGAGTTTAAGGAACTATGATGAAGGAGTTTGAGATGACAGATCTCAACTTGCTACAATATTTCTTGGGTTTAGAAGTCAAGTAAGGAAAGGATGGGATATTTCTGTGTAAAGAAAAGTATGCCCGAGATCTGCTGAAGAAACTCAAGATGGAGGAGTGTGAGATGGCTCATACTTCTATGAACACCAATGAAAAGTTGCACAGAGAAGATGGTGCTCAGAAGGCCGATGAGAAGTTGTACATAAGTTTGGTTGGTGGACTGAACCATCTCACTCACACAAGGCCTGATATAACCTATTGTTTGAGTGTGGTCTCTAGGTATATGCACAAACCAACTAAGCAACACCTAGGGGCAACAAAGAGGATCCTAAAGTATGTAGCAGGAACTCTGAAGTGTGGGATTTGGTATGAAAGTGTGCAGAACTTCAAGCTGGAAGGGCACATTGACAGTGATTGGGCGGGTTGCCTTGATGACAGGAAGAGTACTTCAGGCTATGTGTTTGGGCTGGATCCAGGGGCCATCATATGGAGTTCCAAGAAGCAGGACATTGTGGCATTCTCCTCTTCAGAAGCTGAGTATGTAGCAGTAGGAGCTGCTGCTAGGCAAGCATTGTGGTTAAAGAAGTTGCTACTAGACCTTGGATTTGACCACACAAGCAATAAAAGTTGTTGCTAGAACCCAACTTTCCATGCTCGAACCAAGCATATTGATGTTCATCATCATTTCATCAGAGAGCTTGTGTGATACGTTTGGGATCCCCGATCCTTTGCTTGTGGGCTCGGAATCAAGAACACCAACTTGTTGATGGCCCGATCTTGCAATTATCCTTGTTATTCTCGATGTTTACAATCAATTACAATCAACGGGTTCAGACTATTGCGAAAGAAAAGAAAAAAACAAACAAATAAAACTAACTAAAAGACAACAAAGGAAACATCGATGGAATCTGAAAGTGTGCAGCGACGACCAGTG
This sequence comes from Persicaria maculosa, assembly GCA_963922045.1. Lineage (NCBI taxonomy): Eukaryota > Viridiplantae > Streptophyta > Magnoliopsida > Caryophyllales > Polygonaceae > Persicaria > Persicaria maculosa. The sequence continues at coordinate 5,349,494 of OY998251.1, forward strand.
GCGGCGACGGATGCTGCAGCCGCAGCAGATATTGCAGTGGTTGCTGCAACGACGGTTGTTGGGTTCTACAGTAGCGACGGATGCTCTGTTCTGCGATAGTTTTTTAGCTTTTCTCTTCTTTCTTGTTTCGGTTGTGTTTGGGCAATTAGGGTTTTGATTTTGTGAGTATGAATGAGGAAGAATAACAATTTGAATCCAAAGCTTTTGGATTGGAGGATTGAAGAACTTTTTTAGCTAAAAAAGTTTCTTCAATATATTTTCCAATCTCATTTTATTGAATGTAGAAAATGATTTAAATAACAAAGTATTGTCAATCCTTCCTTGCAAATGATAGAATTTGACTTCCTAAAATAATAATTAAAGTAGATGAATCCTAGATGAAATAAACTAAATAAATTCCTAGATAAATATCTCTACTTAATGGCCAAGGAAAATATCTAGAAGAGATAAACTTTCCTTTTCCACTTTTATTCACTAACTAAGTATTACTAAAAATAAGACAATTCATAAATAGCTCCAACTAACATAGAAGTTATTAAATATGGAAAGAACCTAATACTAATAATAATTAAATAAATAAAATATCTATTCTTCAATCCATGGTGGTGCCTTTTTCTTTCTCTTGAGGAAGACACTCTTTGCCATCAATTGCCCTCGAATCGATCTTGAGAGATCACCTGGATCAAGATCATTATTTGACCCACAGAAGACCATCTTGATCCGCATCATTGTGGCTAAGGAAAAGGTGGTGCTCAAGTTTTGTGGAACAAATGAGCAAGATGCAGACTTGTTCACAAATGCACTAAGTGGAGCAAAGCTTCATTTCTTTATGGAAAAAATTGACATGAAGGAAATGTGAAATAAGGGTAGGTGTTAGAATATAATTCACATTTTATGTTATGAATCAAAAGTCAATTTGGTTAGTTATCTTGCCAGAAAAGTCAGTTTGTTTTTTTGTCTTGTAGGAGGTAGTTTTCATGTATGTTAAACCACCATCTAGGAAGTGTGTTAGGGGAGTAGCGATGTTCAGTTATCAAGTGCATTTAGCACAATATATGTAATGGGTCATGTAAGGAGTACTTCTGATAATCAGTTAAGGATAAGTGGCTATTGTGAAAATCTCTCTTAGAAGCACAAACTGTCGAGTGAGAGAGTGCTGATCTGTGTGTGTTATTTTGTTGTTTATATGATCTCTCTAGTATTTGATCCTCCATTGTAGTGACAACACTTTGCTTTTTCTTCGATTAGATCGACTCTCTTATTAATTTAACGAACGATACATAGAAATTAAGATGCATTACCGATAGAGGGAGAGAGAGAGAGTATGATGCATTACCGATAGAAAGAACTTTCCCCAAGAAGGAATGCCAACTGCGCCACCGTGATCGAGGATCCACTTGCGGCCCTTTGCAGTGGCATCGTATTCTCCATCATCAGGACCCTCTCCAAGCAACCTCAAGGCCACATAGTTGAACGTTGAACCAAAAATGGTGCTGTGGCCTTCCGCGTAGAGTCCCCATCCACCATCTTCATTCTACATATATACGTTCACATATATACAAAATCATATACAAAACAACATTTTTTTTCCTACCATATATGTCTTCATTCTGCGTGTCATCTTTTGTTTGTTCTTCTACAACTGTTTTTTTTTTCTAATCTTTTTTAAGATGGATTTTCCAACAATTTCTATCATAGTTTAGCTTTTTAAATTTCATCATCGTTAGTTATTGAATCATATGTGACGAACTGATCGATATTTATATATAACAGTGTAAGGGCCCGGATAATATCTACTTGCAATTAATGTATGCCATTATTATTAGTTTGTTTATAGGATGATTTGGATGGTTTTGTTCACCAGTGAATTTGGAGATTATATGTATATTTGATAATACATATTTTAATAGGCATTATAAGTTAGTTTAGATGCATTTTCATTGTAAATTATGCATGTTTAAGTGTTAATTTAGATTTAAATTAACTTTTTATGTGGTGAAGTTCGGAACTTCTATCTTATTAGGACATCTTTTTCCTTGTGTAATCAGACTTTAGAGTTATAAAAGGGTTGGGTTTGATTTATTATGCATTGATCAAGAGGAGCAATCACTTTATAAGAGAAGAAAGCTTAGGTAAGCCATGAGTGGTTAATTTTTCTAGTGTTTCGCCTACGTTTTCGAAACTTGGTTGGTGAATTATGAGTTTATAATTCAAGTTAATTATTTTCCCTCTCCATAATTCCTTCAACTTCCAAATGTTTATCATTATGTTATTGATGTTATATATGTTGCTTGATCGACTTGATAATATTTATTTCGTGATAGGATTATACTTTCGTATTTGTGTTATTTCCATAGTAGCATGCATAAGATTGTGGATTCCATGTTTGAAGAATGATTATGTAGGGAATTGACATATATCTTAAACATTGATTTACCGTGAGTTAAATTGGTGTTATTTCTGTGCTCAAATTCTTGGGACTTTTTGCTATCTCTTTGTTTAAATCTTACCCGTGTTAGGGTTGCATAGAGGTGTAAGAGATTATTTGGACTCGTATGACTTTTAATATATTTAAATCAAGACTAGATAAATTTGTAGAAAAGTTAATGACTTGAAAATGGTTCAATAATCGATAAACCAACCAATGTCAAAAATTTTGTAGGTGAAACTGTTTTCTACTCTTGATTTCTCTCAAAATTCCATATATTTTCACTTTATTTTGCTTGTTTTTATTTAAAAATTCCATCTTTTCTCAATATTGTTACTTTTGGAAGATTTTAATTATTAAAAAATCAGGATGTATTCATATATTACAAGGTAAATATATTTACATGAGAGCCTCTCTCTGTGTGTGCGCGCGTGCGTGTGTATGTGTGTGTATAGACACACACAGAGCAAAGGAAACCGCTTACTTGATGATTGTAGATGTAACGTTTTATCTCCCTTTGATGCTCGGATGAAAGAACGTCACTAATTCCGCAGGTTGCGTACAATGTCATGACCTATGCACAAATATATATATATATATATTCCGTTAATTATAAATCCACTATGCCAGATAGCGATTCATGTGACGGGCCAATATCATCGCATGAGATAAACAATCTATTCACATACACAATCCATTAATATCACAAACTCAATTTAAAATCAATTCCCGATCATCACATTCTAAATTCCATTCTCATCATAAACTCAAATACACAATCCATTCTCATCATCTATCTCATTCTACGACACATTCTCAAAAAAATTGCACATACACAATCCATTCATACCACAAACTCAATTTAAAATCACTTCTTGATCATCACATTCTAAATTTTATTCTCATCATAAACTCAAATACACAATTCATTCTCATCATCTATCTCATTCTATACCACATTCTCAAAAAAAAAATTGCGCATAAAAGATCCATTCACATACACAATCCATTCCTATCACAAACTCAATTTAAACATCATATATACATACACAATTCATTCCCTTCACAAACCCCATTCAAACAACATTCTCACCATCCAAACTCCATTTAAAAATTATTCTTATCATCAACTCCACACACAAACAATTTATATGCATATCTTACTATATAAAAACCTAAGTTCACCTTTACTGTTCATTACTGCTAATTATGATTTTACCCTTTCAATTCCTTCATTTTTATTGAATGATCTAGGGGTGAATTCGAAATTTCTTGAGCTAGCTGTTTTCCAATCTTCACCTTTGCTTATACACAGATCTTACTATATAAAAACCTAAGTTCATCTTTACTGTTCATTAATGCTAATTACAATTTTACCCTTTCAATTCCTTCATTTTTATTGAATGATCTAGGGGTGAATTTAAAATTTCTTGAGCTAGCTGGTTTCCAATTTCCATCCCCTCCACCTTTGCTTATACACAGATCTTACTATATAAAAACCTAAGTTCACCTTTACTTTCATTAATGCTAATTACGATTTTACCCTTTCAATTCCTTCATCTTTATTGAATGATCTAGGGTGAATTCAAAATTTTTTGAGCTAGCTGTTTTCCAATTTCCATCCCTTTCACCTTTTCTTATACACAGATACACCGCCTCTTTCCGTATTCCATCGCTTCCCTCTCTGTACTTCCTGATTATGCTTCACATCGTCGTCTCTTTTCATGCCTCCGCTCTCCACCGCCCTTGGCCTCGTCTGTCTTCTTCATCTTCCATCCCTTCCCTGTTTTCTACTATCTATCCTTCGGTCCGTCATCGCCAATCCTTCTGAGCCATCTTCCCGCTGCTTGATGTGCCCTCGTTCCTCCCTGCCGGTGCTCCTCCTCCGATCTCGGCCCTGCAGTTCACTCCCGTCTAACCCTAATTTGCCCGGCTATCAGATGTAGGGCAGAGAGTTTTGTGTCCAGGGGTGAGTTCTGCGCAGGGGATGGGGTTGCCTCCTTCTATGGTTCCCGGAGGCATGTACCAGTCCCCTCTTTCGGGCATCCGCCGAACCCTCTTCTCCGACCGCCGTACATGGCCATGCCTAATGGTTACATGCCCCCTAGTGTCCATCAGGGCACTATTCCTCCTCTAGGTGGGTCGTCTTTTCCATATATCTCGCTACTCTTTGATTCGCTATTGTTTCCTCTCCATGATTGGTTTAAATTTTGCTTTATTTGATGAAATTTTGCTTCCTCTGGAATAAAAATCGACCGGGCTTGATTTTCAACAACAATTTTGGATGAGGATATGAATTTGAAAGATGTACCCTGTTTCCCTCTGTTTGCCCCCTCTGAAATATTAAGGGAGCTGGGGCAATGAGGAACAGGTTTTGCTTCAGAATCTTCATTATCACTCGATTTTTATAAAATTACAATTGGGGTTAAAAGGGCTTTGGATTTCAGCAGGCCAGCCCCAGGTTTCTAAAAAATCCAGCCTTAGACGATGGCTAAAGTAGATCAGAAACTCAATTCCATGTAATATTTCTCATGTAAATTTTTATAGATTCGATTAATAGATTTATTATAAGGACTAAGAAATTGCAGGGAGTGTGTTGTATGCTAATATTTGTTTGCAATTTCACAAAACACGACTCTTGAAATTTTGAATTACATACATGATTTCATATTGCACTCAAAGTGTTTGACGCAATCCCGAAAATAAAATTTTTGCTTATTTGATAAGGGTTTTTGAGGGGATTTTTGGAGTTACAAAGAACAATACCCATAAACACTTTTATGAATTCCCTACATAAAGTTAGAATTTATATATTATTGCTGTATTGATTTCAATTTAGGGGGATTTGAGGTTCTTCTTTTTAGATTAAGGAGAAGTTGATTCCTCATTGAAGCAGAGGAGCACACCAATGTCGTAGACAAGGAGCATCCACCTAAAATCATTATTGGTACCAATTCCACCTCTTCTTTTTATTAATTTATTTCCTTAGAGGTTACAATTTCACAATTGAAACTGCAAATTCGCTATTCTGTCCGATTATATTTGCATCAAGTCATCGTTTTTCTTGCCAATTTATTGTAATCCGTTAGAGAAAGAGAAGTTTGTATGTGTGAAATTATAGTGTAATTGTAGTGGACCACTTCTATGAGGTTAACAAGATTTGACTTCCATTCAAATTGATGCTAAACTAATTTTGAATCCAGTATATACAGGCAATATATTTACAGTTTCTGACTAAATGCTTAATTCGTCATGATTATTGTTTTCCTTGCTATAACACTTTGAAACATAGCTATCGAACAAACTGTGCTTTTGTAGCATCTTAAACAGAATGGAAGCATAATTTTGGAATGACGAGAATGCATAGTTATTGGATATTTGGATACTCTTGGAAAGAGCTAGAACTGGATATTTCCTAAGCTTTAGTAGAATAGTAATCTTTTTGGAACAACATAGCTCAATACAGTTCTGTCATAGGATATGGGTTATAGCACTGTAGTAGAACTTTGAATTTCAAGTGGAAACTGGGAACTGGATAGTTCCTATTTGTACATCAATTTTCCTTTCCATCTTTGGGGTTTATCTTTTTCATTTTATTTGGTGAAGTTGTAAAAAAAAAATTTGGCATCAATTTATCTCTGGATAATAGGAAAGCTGAACACTCATCCATCAAGTCTTGGAGAAATGCACAAATTAGTGATAATAATAATAGTAATATGTGCATTAATCTCATTTTTCTACTGTTGGTATCATGTTTGTATGTGATTTCCTGTTTTATCAGTCATGATATCTTAATATTAGTTAAGTATTATCTTTATCACGACCAATCTAAGGGCTTTGGTACAGCTCAAATTAGTAAAGCCACATAGAAACATTCAATTTATTTTGTGGGGGTTAAGTTGCATCACTTTAGATCATTTTAAAATTACCAATCTTAAGTTGTTTGCCTTTCATATATATTTGGACATGATTTTGTTTGTGTTGCAGTAGATCTCAATACATGTTTGATAACTAATTCAGTTTTGTAAGTATTTCTTCGAATTTGCTCTTCTTAGTTTAGCTAAACCACCTGTTTTTTTTTTCGCTCATTAGCAAATATGTAGTATTTTACATTAGCTTATTGAAGTTGATAAGAGATCTTTTGCCCATTATTTTAGAGATCTAGATTTCAAGTTTTATGAATTAAGTAGAGTCTTCAAGGATTTGTATTTTCAGTCAAACTCTCAAATTAAACTTCAACTGGCATAATTAGGATCAAAGTAATTCATTCATTCAAGGAGACTTTACAATATCTAAATCTAAATTTCTTAATTCCTTCTCATAAATTTACAATATCTTACTCTTAAACTAACTTTTTTGGTTTCATAAAAAACATCATATAACTAGATCTGATTTAGGTGTTATGTTTTATGAACCGTTAAGCGTTTGAAGTACGAATAATGAATGCAATCCCATTACATGGTTAGTTAAGTAATCCAAACTAAACTGCCCTACTAAAACACTAACATATAGAAATTCAATAGGAGCCTACATTTCGGGAGGGTAAAACCAAGTAGAAGTGCTAAAAGCTATCTTATTAGAATATCCAATGGTGCAGATTTCGACAAGTTACATCTGAAATGGTACTTTAAGTTGAAAACGTATTTGGAGTTTCATTCAATTGTTTCCCCTGGTTGATTTTCCCTAGGATGGAAAACGCTAACTTCCTTCGTTCATTAAATTAGTTGATTGCAGCTTAATTTGGAGGCTTCCTTTGATTAATTTGGGATATAGCTAACATGATGGGATCAATTGATATTTATTGATGTTGGTTCCTTTTCAAATTTCACCATTTTTATGGGGTTTGGTTTTTGGTTGAATGATTTTCTGTGGGTTTTTTGCAATTTACAGGTGCTTTCTCGGATTCTTGATCAGTCCGTGAGTCCTGATGTGTTCAATCGCAATAAACAGGTACACTTAAACCCCTCAAAATGATCTATGTTTCTTGTAGTTATGATTTATTTTTTGATTTCTCTTATGTTTCTTGAATTGATTTTGTGAACTGTTCAGACTCCTCTTATGCTGGCAGCAATGCATGGTAAAATCTCATGCATGCAGAAGCTCATCAGGTCAGGTGCTAATGTAAGAAAACTCCCCAATTTGATTCTCTCATTGAAATATTTATTCTTGTGTGTTGATGAAATCCTGGAAGCATTTTCTTCTTTATTTTCTTCCTCTGACAATTGATTGAGACCCAAGTTTGGCGATCAGTTGGGGTTATTTTGATTGAGATTGTGAATTGTAAATCCCAATTTGCTGCCAGATTTTGACGTTTGATTCAAGAAATGGAAGAACATGTTTACACTATGCAGCCTATTATGGACATTCAGATTGCCTTCAGACCATTCTCACAACTGCTCAGTCTTCTCATGTTGCTGCTGCTTGGTACCTTTCCACTTCCTCTCTTATTCATGCAGTTTTCGGCGGATTGAAATTTATAAGAAATCGTATTGAAAACAGTTTCATTGTGATCAGCTCTAAGGGATTCACCGGTTTGCTCGATAACGGGGCTTTAGTAAGTGCTTCTACTGGAAGCTATTGGTAATTCACTTGTAAATTCATTGAATTTTGGCATTCGATTTGTTTCAATTGTTTCTAAGAGTTATTCCTTGGATAAGCAGTTATCCGGGGAGCACTCCACTCCACATGGCTACAAGAGGGGGATCTTTGGATTGCATCCGCAAATTCCTAGCTTTGGGTGCAGATCGCCTCCATAGAGATGCAACTGGGTATTTTCCAACTTTCCTTCTTCTATTAAGCATCAACTGTTGCGTTGTTCTTCTGTGTTCTTCATTTTGTTTGTTGAATCTATATGTTTTCGCTAACAATTTCGATTAATCAATAGTTTATTGATCTGATGTATATGGAAAATTAAGTGAGGAATCAGGATGTAATGTTTTTCATCTTAATTTATTACTTGAATTTTCATTCTAATGATTGTTAGCTTCCCAAATGACTCATAAATACAATTTGGTTTGTTTAAGGAGTAAGTTGTTTGGAGGCTCAAAGAACAACGACTGTAGCATTTCTTGAATTTAGGGCTTTTTTATGCTGGAGAATTCCTTATATGATTGCTATGAAGAACAACAGTGGTGCTTGTGCTGCCCTACTGAACCCATCATCCGCCGAGCCTCTTGTCTGGCCATCACCTCTGAAGTTCATCAGCGAACTTAACCCTGAAGCGAAGCTTCTATTGGAGTGGGCTCTGATGGATGCTAATAGGGAGAGGGAGAAAAGTATCTTGAAGGACATGTCATACTCTGTTGCATCACAATCATTTTCTGAAGCAGGTTCTGGTGATGCTATGGTGGAGGTATTTGTTTGAGTAACTCTTCACACTAGACTTACACAATCATTTACATCTGCTGATAAGATTAGAATTTTGACATCAATTTTCCAATAAATATGTCCTGAAGTTGTAGGGAGTATATTACTATATTATAGTTAGTTTCATAGTCCGACATGCCTAAAAAATCAGCATGTCTTATGAATTTTTTATTGAAACCAGGCATTTTTTTTCTTTCCTTTGTATGACAGCTACAACAGAAAAAAATTAAGGCTTATTTTTAGCCAAGTTTTTTTATAAAAAAAATAATAATTTTTGTTGTAACCGGAAAAATTTGTGACAACAAATTCAATATGAGAAGCAACTAATCATTGAAGAAAGTTCATCAATGAAAAGAGTTCGTTACCGATGTTCAAAAATATATGATAATAATATATGCACAATTATCTATTTCTTTGGCGAATTTTTGATGAAAAATTTGAAGCTAACTAGTGTAATACCCGTGCCTTGAAGGCACGGGATTTTGATTCATTTCAAATTGAACATCATTATATACATCTATATAATACTATATTAATATATACTTGTTTACAACAAAAATAATATATATATATAAAGTATTTTTTATAATTTATCCATTAGTTGGAAAGAGATACAATATAATTTTTCAAATGATTTAATAAGGTAAAGTACGTAGTAATAAAACTCAAACACACCACCTATTATAATTTGAAAAACATATATAATTATTATCATTAGGATAAAACTAAAAAGAGAAATATAAGTTGTCCTATAATGATTAAAAAAATCATAACCACATGATTGTGCGAATACTTTTGAAGTTATGTAGATATACATAACTTGTTCATAATTTTCATGAGAAAGATAGAAAGAGGGAGAAATAAGTAAATTGTAAAAATAAGTAATGCTTGTAAGTCTTAATTAACTTTTAAAATAAGTAAATTGTAAAAATAAAAAAAAAAAACTTTTTTGGCTCTAATTGATTTTTATAATTAACTTTTGAAATCAAATATTCACAAATTAATTATTTTACTAACTTTATAAAAAAAAATTACAGGTCTTAAAATATTAAAATTATATTAAGGGACATCTAGGGCGTATAAAATAAATATAGATGTAAATATTCACTTTGGGGATAAATATTTTTTCTTCGATGTTTGAAACCAAACACCCAAAAGTAATCATAAAAGAGTGTTTATGTTTTCCTGCGGAGTCATTCGTAACTCGAACATGAGACTGAGCGCGATCCGAATCTGACTCGACTCGAAATAGATCCGTATACAGACAAAACCGACCTAACCCAAACCCGATCTGACTCTCAACCCGACCCGACATTCGGAATGATAGTATCCAAAATTGTGATCCTAAAAAATATATAATATTATTGATATGAATGAAATGTATAAAGAAAGTCATGATATTAATGAAATAATGATATAAAAGACCACACAGAATGATAATATCCAAAATTGTGGTCCGATGTATCAATGTACATAATATTTTCTATGAAAAAAAGGAAATAAATATATTTAAAATAGATCATAAATTGATATAAGCATATCAATTTAAATAATCCTCGTATGAAAAATAAGAAACAAATATATGTGAAATAGGAAATAAATAATTTCAGCAATAATATTGACCAATAAGAAAATACCATTTGAATAAAAAATTCAATTTTAATTGTGGACATGACACGTCAGCAAAATGCTAACAGAATTAGGAATATTAATAGATTTGAATGATCATCAACTCAGCTAGGTTGTTCGGAGGTAGGACTTTCATAATTTGACATAGTGAATGAGTTGTTTGAATCGTTGTTTTGAATTTGAGTAATATTTTTGTAGAGGTTGAGTTGCATGAGATGCATTGATGAATGTGAGACTAAAGAGTTTGGTGTTGTTTTTAATGAATGGTGTGTTTAGTAGCTACGAGATTTCAATATGGTATGGAGAGTTGCAACTATTTTAAGTTGTATTTTTTTTATTGATTACTTTAAATGAGATATTATTGTACATATTTGTCCGTTAAACTTATAAATTTATTTTAGATTGGTTGAAAGTGCATCCAGATTATATACAAGATGACAACACCGCGCGCAAATGCACGCGGTTAATCACCTAGTATTCAACAAAAACCAAATAAAAACAAAAAATTTATACATACCACTCAAATAGAATGGGTGAAAAATTGTGAATTAAGAGAAGGGTTTTTGAGCCTCTAGGGTGATTTTGGGAGAAAGGATGAAGAGAAGAAAGCGCTCGCAAGTACAACCGATTAAAATCGGCTTTTGATAAATACACATTCAGACGGCATATATAGATCTATCTCCGTCTCCTGACTGTACAATAATAAATAAGAGTCAACTGCCAGACACTTTATTACTTGACTTTTGAAAAAATACACATTCCGACGATGGATATAGTACTATATCTGTCGCCTAAATGAACAATACTCCGAGGAGTTGGCACTGGATATAGTACTATATGGATCGCCTACAAGACAATTTATTAAATTCAACTTTTTAAAAAATATGCATTTAGGCAATGGATATAGTACTATATCCACTACCCAAATGAACAATATTTAATATGGGCCGGTCACCTACCAGACAATTGATACTTCCGAGGAGTTGGCACTAGCAATAGCAAAAGCTCCGACTCTTCCTACAATGATGAAGGTCTGGTGAGCCCCGAACAACACCCCCGGTTAAATCTCTTTTCGGATAGCCAAAGTCTCGGCTTCGGCCGCCGATCGCCATCGATTCACTGTGGCTCCGCCATATCAAAGCTCCAGTGGATTACCGGTTATAAATCGAAATCTGACAATCCCTAAGTCCTTTTCTTCCGATTCTAGGTTCGTTCCTCCCAAAATCGGTATGGGGCTTTTATTCTCAAGCGCCTCCTCACTCTTTTTGCAGACGTTTGTTCTTGATGGCCGACCTCCTCCAATCTTCGCGATTGGGTCTCCTTCCTCCCCGCAGTTTCCGTCATCGGGTTGGGTTGGTATACCTCCTCCTTTTTTCGATGTCGGTTCACCTGCCACAACTCCATTCCTCTCCTCTCCCCTCCATCTGGCTAACCCCCTGTCGGGCTTCGGGTTCGGGGTGCCCTCCGGGGTTCCTCTCGCACTATCCCCCCAATTTCCCCCATTGGTGTGGTTTCCGCCTTCGATCTCGGCGTTTCCACTCCGTTTTGATGTCGCCGCCTTCCTTCTCCTCACCCATGACACGCTTCCTCCGCTGCCGCCCCTCCCTCCTCGTTTGTCTGACGAGGTTTTTTCGGTCAGCGCTGCCTCCGCTGTTGTGGTCCTTTTTCCGGCGACGTGGTCCCGCTTTTGCTAGAGTATGGCTTCGACGGCTAGTCCTCCTCCCCCGGGCTCTTGGTCTGGTGGTGCTGCCGGCCTCATCGATCATCGCTGGGTTGATTTCCGCGTTAGTTAGTCTTCGATTATCAAGACGGCCTTCCTCCTTCTTGGATAGACCCTATTGCTTTCTTGGGTCCAAGGAGACCCTATTACTTTCTTTATATCTTGGGCCCAAAGCTGGCCCAAAAGTATTAAGAAATAAATAAAAATAAATTTTATAATAAATAATATTATTATATATTTATAACTCTTATAAATAATTCTCGGTTGGGTTTGTCATTTCTCACTTGGGTTTATGGTGCTTTCGATTTAGGCGGAGTGCGGCTTTACTTTTGACGTGACTGAACTTTCTTCTCCGTTTGATGGGGTTTTGGCTGCTCAGAGTCGGGACAACCTAGGGTCGTGGTAGTGTGTATCGAGTCGTCTCCTTTTCCCGGAAGGATGTTTCCTTGGAAGTTCATCTTCAGTACCCACATGTGACTCCTGATGTACCGCTGGCCTGCGGTGCTGCTTCTGGCTGGGTAGCGCTTGGCTTCGTTCGTCGTCTACATTCTTGTCTGTATATTTCACCACCATTGTATTTTAGTTTATTTATGATGTTTTTTCGTCCTCCGACTTGTCGGCTTTCGAGGTTCAGGTATGTCCAACCTCGAATTTTTACCTAATAAAAAAAATTAAATTCAACTTTTTAAAAATACGTATTTAGGCGACGAATATAGCTTCATTTCTGTCTACTGAATTAAGAGTATTTAATATGGTCAACCACCCATACATTCAGGCGACGAACTTATTATGATCCCCGTCGCGACGAAGGCCCTTTCTGACAGTTGTGGTTGGGATACTTGTTAGGGAGACCACATATGATAAATGTTCGTCGCCTGTTAGTAGTCCGTTGCTTGAGTCACATTCAACCGATGAAGTTTTAATGTTTTCGATCGGTGGAACATGGGTTGGGAGCGATTTGGGACTCCCCACGGCCAGGCGAAGAGCATTATATAAAGTACGAGCAAGATGCAATCTGGCGTAGTGATCATTTTTATCTTATGTAGTGAGTATGTTTCATAGGGGTGTTATATGAGTCGAGTAACTTGAGTTCGGCTCGGGTTCGACTAAAAAAAAGCTAAGTTCGAGCTCGTTCGTTTTCTATAGAAGCCGAGTATGAACACATTTTTAAGCTCGGTTAAAAGCTCGGCTTGCTCGATTTAAACTCGAATTAGTATGTTCTGAGCAAATAGGGCTACTTTTTTTTTTTACAGTATGCAAACAGTTGGAGTTTTTTACGAAATTCGTAACAAACAGCCAGGATAATCCCGTATGATGATGGAGTACAACTCCTTAGTAAGAGGAGATGTAGATCTAATACAATCGATACCTTTTCTAGCTACGAAGTCGGCTACATAGTTGGCTTCTCTAAAACAATGTTTAAATTGTAGAGAGTCGAACTCTTGAGCCATAATGATGATCTTTTCAACTTGATGGATGACTTCCCATGGAGTAATGATCTCTTTGCTTATTGCTTTGATGATGGTCTCGTTATCGCTTTCAATGATAGCCTTCCGGATCCCTTTACTTCTTGCACGCTGGATGTAAAATCGTACCTCTTGATGTATTTTGAAAGAATACATCTAATAAACCGCTCTCCGAGTCACAAATGACTCCTCCTACTTGGCAAGAGCCCGTGGGCTTAACTGAGCCATCTATATTAATTTTATAGATACTGCTCGGTGGTTTTGTCCACCTAATCTTATTCCTATTAATACTTCGAGTGTTAGATTTGTTTTCCGCTTCTATTTGCGAGTTCCATAACTTTATATTTGAGATAGTCTCAAAGGCTAAATTGATTGTTGAGTTTGGATTTTTATTTTTAAATATGTAATTATTTCTAGAGTCCCAAATTGCTTGTCATATAAATCCTAACTCTTTTATCGCTGATTTATTTCTAGAGTCCCAAATTGTTTCTAGAGCAAATAGGGCTACTTAATGCTTGAAAAAAGCTAGGCTCAATCTCGTTCATTTCCTAAACGAGCCGAGTATGAGTACATTTTTTAGCTCGAATACAAATTTAGGCTCGGCTCGAGCTCGACTCGTTTCTAAATGAGCACAATATGAAAAAGCAATATTCAACTCGTTCGACTCGAATTACAACTCTAGCTTAACAAGTTTATACCCAAAATAATTCAGTGTAATATTGGATGTAACACGTATATAGTGTTATATTTATAGGGGAAGGTGATACACATACACTAGGTGTATGTTTGAAATTTCTACACCTCAAATAAAAATTTGCCATGTGGATTTAAAGGGAATTTTTTTTTAAAAGCTGAAAATATCTAATTGAAAAATTAATTAAATCTCAATTACTTTTGCAGATTTGTAACTGATTTGTAACCGTTTTTTTTTTAGTTTTAAAATTTAACAATAAAAAATCCACGTAATTTATTAGTTTTGAATTTTGATATGCATATTTGTAAAATAAATTTACTTTAGTTTCATATAATATCCAACAATAACATTTAATTACTTTCATTTAACATTTTAAATTGTTAATTAATATTCTAAAAATATGAATAATTTTTTTGTAAGTAAGGATTCATATTTTATAAATATTATACAAGGTATCATATAAATACAGTGTTTAAAAAAATCAAATACATACATAAAATTGAATAATTTGGTTTTAATTAATTTCATATTTATTATTTATATATGCAATCATATGTTTTTTTTTTTGCTAGACTATATATTCATAACATATATTATATATTTTGTGGACCCTTAATTAAAAAAATATTGAATTAAATTTTATATTTATATTTGTAAAATATTCATGATTTGAAATGTTAAGTGAAAGTAACTACTCCATTAACATAAATGTTATTGATAATGAGCAAGCAAGGTTTTATTTCATTATCCTTTTTAGTCGAAAACACTCTCTTTTTGAGAGTGCGCCGCCCCTCCTCCTCAGCACCTCCTCGCTCCGTCATTCGCTTTTCGTCACTGATTTTGGGTACCGAGCACTTTAATCTCCTTTGGGAGCCCCTAAATCTCTTTCGGGAGCCCTAAATCTCCCTCGGGAGCCCCTAATCTCCTCCGGGAGTCCTAAGCCACCCCATTCGGGTGTATTTTCTTGAATACCGCCGACGAGGTTGTCTGCCTTCACTCCCAACCTTCCACGATCGGCCTCCGCTGGTGGTTGTCTCCCTGCCGTCGCCGCTCCGGGCTCCTCTCCAACCGACGCTCTCTGGCGATTTTTCGATCTCCTTTACGGTCGGCGCTATTTCGCGCTCTTCCGTCTAGGGGTCGTTCCCCCTCCTCGTTCCATGGCAATCTCTTTTTCTTTGATCTGTAAATCCCAATTCTTTTGGGGCTTTTGCAGGTTTTTAGATGTGGATCTTGTATCCATTATTGATTTCCATCGATTGTGAATTCAAGCCCTTCGATTTTCGGTTTTTTGAGTTTTTTGCTGGCCTGTCCCAGTTGAATCTGTCATTGGCTCGCCTAGGTGACGCCTCTGCTGCTCCTCCCTCGTCGGTGGTGGCCTCGCCCGGGGCTCGCCCCTCCTGGTTCGCCCTTTGGGTCCACCGCTAGCAATTCTCAGCCTTCTCCTTGGCTTCGTCGCCTAGTTGCGGTGTGCTCCCGCTGACTTTTGCCCGGTTTCTCACTTCCGTCGCCGACCTGCTGGTGTGCCGGCCTTCCCCTCTTGGCTCCATGGCACTCTGGCTTTTCAGGGACTCCTTCCTGGCTTCTCCGATGCCCTGCTGCCTGCTGCATTTCTCCACTGTGTTGTCTCCAATTGCGTACCTTTTTTCGGGCTGTGCTTTGGGCCCAAGGTTTAGCCTTGGGCCCGGGGCAGCCCGAACTAATTGGGAAAAAAAAAAGAAAAAAAGAAGAAGAAGTTATGTTTACATATAATTAATTAATTCCGGATTCTTCCCGCGCTCTTTGTCCTCCTTGCGGCTGTGCTTCATATGCTCGTGTGGCTTGGTGTCCGTCTGTTGGTTCGTGGTTAGTTTCGGTTGAGGAGCAGTTCTGCGGCCCTGGTTGATCGACGTGATCGTGTTGGTGGTGTTTGTGGTCTCCGAAGATCCCTCATCCAGGTGGGGGGAACATCATGTGATCCACACTTCCCCAGGAGTCGCCTTTGCCTTACAAGGATTTCTGCTTTCCGGCTTTCCGGCAACGAGACATCGTGTCAGCTAGAGCTATCCCATGCGCTCGCTATCCACTTCTCCGTGACGACTTCCTTCCTCTCGATGTTGTGTCCGCTGGTTTGCTTAGGTCTTGGGTTTTTTCCCGGGTTTACTTTGGGTGCTCTTTTGATGTATTTTATTTTCTATTTTCTATTTCGTTGTTGTATGTTTAGACGGCTTGCCGTCTGCCGACTTTGTCGGCCTCTCGAGGTCCGGGCCTGTCCGGCCTCGAATTATTTCCTTATAAAAAAAATAATAAAAAAAATGTTATTGATAATATAGAAATAAAAGATATTTATTTTTAACTTATATAGTTACTAAAATTAATAATTTGAATTTTTTTTCCACAATTCAAATTTAATATTTTTTTAAACCTGAAAAACACGGTTTTTTTTTGTTAAAAGTGGATTTGTTTTTATGTTTTAGACTTTTTTTAAAAAGGGCTTACTATTTACACGGTGATTATTTCGCCGTTTACACTATCGCAATCGCGCATCCGCACTACGCGGTTGCACTTTTTTTTTTTTTTTAATATGCGTGTTGTGGTCAGACATGCTTCGTCCTCTTCATTTTGGAGTTAATATCAAATTGGGAGTTTGATCAGCATGTAGGTGGATCTGGGTTCAATTAAGGCTCAGACAAATAAATCCCTTCTTCGTTGATCATGAATTTTATTTGGACTCTAGTTTTTGGATCTGGATCAATTCATGATTGATTTTTGTCTGAGCGACTGTCTAGGCTCATGTGAACTCTAGTTTTTGGATATGGGTTCAATTGACGTTGTTCCAAATCGACCCGGAGATCCACGACCTAATCGAGAAGGAGAAGTGTCACCGATGTCGCGGGATCGAGCTCATCACCTCCAAGAACTTCACCTCCTTCGCCGTCATCTAGGCTCTCGGTGGGAGAACTTGGAAGGGCGGAGGGATCGAGAACCCGGTGATGGGGATTTGGGCGGTATTGGCGCCGGAGAGAAGGCACGGCCACACTTGCGCAGATGGGGATGCCAGATGAGGAAGAAGAATAGTCGCGTACGCGGTGGGCCCCACCTTTTTCGCGCATTCGCACTTCGCGATCGGAATCCTCCACTGTGTAATTGGCGAGAATTCGACTCTGTAAATAGGAATCCCGTTTTAAAATTACACATGTCAATCACTATTGATTGGAGGTGTACAGATTTGTCCATTTATAGGGGATCCAAACTGCATTTAGGAGGCCGGATAACGACGTCTGATAGGTGTGTGGGAGGGGACACGTTTTTTTTTTTGGTAGGAGACTAAGGAGAGGGGACACGTTGATACAAAACAAAACGGCCGACATTAATGTTTTTGTTTGATGGTAATGTATTTTGTCTTACTTATATTTTTTTTATACATACATTCATTAAATATATTTTTCTATTAAGGAAATCCCTAAAAGAAAATACGCTAACGCAAAAAACTATTTAAAAAATTGGACAATTTAATGAATTTATTAGGATAATCTTTATAAGATATAAGAAAGCTTAAACCTACGTAGGTATAGATTTAAAAATAGTATTTATAATTTTTTATGTAGACTATCTGTTTTTTTTTTTAGCAGTAAATATATATTATTATATCTATTATCAACGTCTATATCTATAATAATATTAAAACAGTGCACTTGTGAAAGATGTGACCAATTTTCATAAGCTGTATATATGTGACAATTTTCCTTAAATGTGACCCCACTAAATAAGTAATTTGCTTGATCGTATTTTTATTTTAGGTATACATTGATATATTTTGATTAAATAGAGTTACAATAAATTTTATCTTATACATATACTACATCCGATTCAAAATATATGTCGTTTGACTTTTCAACACGTATTTTAAGAAAGTAAAAACTATATAAAATATCAATATGTTAAAATATTTGTTGGTAATAAGTATTACATCCGATTAAACTATATAAAATATTTATTGGTAATAACTATATAAATTTTTTGCATCGGACGTAGTATATTTGTTGGTAATAAGTAAAAACTATATTTGTTAAAATTTTATCTTATACATATACTACATTCGATTCAAAATATTTGTTGGTAATAAGTATTAAATTGTCAAAAAAATAATAATAAAAAAGTTAATATATTATATAGTTTTGAGCTTCTTAAAATACGTGATAAAAGTCAAACGACGTGTATTTTGGATCGAATGGAGTATTGATTATTTCAAAAAAATAATGATTGGTGCATATGATTACTATTAAGGAGAAACTTTTATACTACGTATGTCTCAGCCGACTTCTCCTTTATTATACGGAGTATAAAATAGAAGATTGAGTTTCCATTGGAGAGAAATGCAAATAGTTTGATAAATGTAATATGTGGGGCCCAATTTTTTTTTTAATATATCAGAAAATGGAAATGGATCTCATCTGTTAATTTAATTAACTTTATAATCATAGTTTTTCATCAGCTACTCACTCAAGATTTTGGAAGCTTATGATTTTTTGTTCCCAAGTTTTCATTAACTATTCTAATAGCTATATAATTTTATCAACACCATAATAGATTATTAACTTATATTTAACACAAATAATTCATTAATTTTTACTCCGCTACTGCATATAGACATTAATGGAAGATTGATGAAATTCTTCACAAATGATAGCGCTGTTGATTGCTTAGTTAAGATCTAGCCTCCGTATGATATATATCATTGCAATATTAATTAAGATCTAGCCTCTAGGTGGAATCTAGGTGGAATCCCACTATTTTATCATATACTCCGGTAGTATTATACATTTATACTCCCTCTTAGGGGTAGACATAAATCCCGCAAATCTCGTTCTGACCCCAGTGAAATTTTGAAGAAAAAAAAGTCCAATCCCGTCTCGTAAAAAATTATGCGGGACGGAGAGTTCTCATCCCGTAAATCCCGTCCCATTCCGAGTATATCTATAAAATTAAATATATTTATATATATAATTAAAATTAATAAAAACATCTAAAATATATCTATATTATATATTAGTAGTAACATTTATATAAATCCAAAATTTAAATTTTAAAATAATAATAAAAGATTAAAAACATACTGAGTACAATATAAGAAAGGAAAAATAACCAAAAATAATACGAACTATCCATCGTGAACCAAAAATAATACGAACTTTAAAATTGACAATCTCATATACAAACTATCACCACATTAACCAAAAATAATACGGTTGAGTTTTCCGGTGGATTTTCCGACAAACTTCGCCACGTGGATGTCGGAAAGATACATGGCATTGCCACCTCACTTCCTTAATTGGATTAACTTACTAACTCAATTTTTTATTTTGTTTTTTTATTTTCCACAAAAAAAAAATGAAGAACAGATCGAGAAGAGAGAATGAGAGAGAGAGAGAATAATCAGAGCGCCCCGCCACCATTAGTCTCGCCGCCATTGCTCGATTACCTTCTCTGTCAACCTCCATCTGAAAAGGGAAGAACAAGAGAGTGGTCTAGCAATGCTTCCCTACTTCCTTTCACTCTGTCAATTCCACTGTCGAGCGACCATCGATCTAGCTCTCTCACTCGCTAGATCTCTCGTCGGTCTCTTTCTCGATCCCGGCGTCCCCTATTCTCCAAAGTTTGAGGAGCCTCGCCAGATCTCGATTCCGACTATCCTCCCGTATTCTCCTTTCTCCTTAGAGTTGGTGTCCACCATTTTCGAGAGCTCGGGCAGGAGCACCAAAGCTTTTTTTGGATCTGGATTTGTGATTACATTGTTGGTTTTCCGTATAACTTGGGAATCTGGATCAAGATCGATCAATTTGTTAAAATTTTTGAAAAGCCCCAATTTAATTTGCCAAAATAAACCCTAATTTTGAAAAGCCCCAATTTGATTTGAAAAGTTTGAGGTTCTGCTAGTTGTAAACAGTCCATGGTGGTGCTGTTTGAATCCGTTATCTCCCATATCTCTCTCATTCAAAATATAATAATCAATCAAATCTTTTTATATATCATAAATACAAATTAATTAAAAAAAACGTTAGGAATGCAAAATTTTTGCAAAGAATAATGAGATTTGTTTGAATGTGGTGGATGAGGATGATTCTCCTTTTATTTTGTGAAAAAAAAAATGAGGTGGTAAGTTAATCAAACTAAGGCAATGAGGTGACAATGCCATGTGTCTTTCCGGCGTCCACGTGGCGGAGTTGATCGGAAAATCCACCGGAAAATTCAATTGTATTATTTTTGGTTAATGTTGTGATAGTTTGTATATGAGATTGTCAGTTTTAAAGTTCGTATTATTTTTGGTTCACGATAGATAGTTGGTATTATTTTTGGTTATTATTCCTATAAGAAATAAGAATTGACTAAAAAAACAGTACCACACATTACTGTTGGCAGCTCTAGGAGGTAGCCTACAGTAGGATCGTCTACAACCCTCCATGGTCCACACTCCCTACTCCACCTATTTATTTGATCATTTATTTATTTTTTTAAAATAAAAAAATTATATTTATATTCCTAACATCTATTTTTATATATTTATAAAATTTTATTTTGAAAAATCATGTTTTAAAATTTTTAATAATTATATTGTGTAAAATATTGCCTTTTTCAATTTTAAACAATTTTAAAACATGATTTTTTAAAACAAAATTTTATAAATATATAAAACCGAATGTTAGGAATATAAATTTTAAATTTTAAATTTTTTTAAGATTATATAAATATTAAAATAAATTGGTAGAGTAGGGAATGGAGTATAAAATCTGCCGTAGAGGATCTTGTTTGGCTTCGGAGTTAATTAAATTGTTTACTGTTGAAAACAGTACCACACATTACGGGGCCGACAGGTGATCCCGACTGTTGGAGTGTCGGTGAGTTTACGTTAACGAGGATAAGAGGAATGGTCCCTAGTTTACTATTCGTCAGTCGTCACTTACTTGTTTACTCGATCTTGGAGTTAATTAAATTGTTTTAAAATATTTTTTTTACGAGCAACGAATCCCGTTCTATCTCGATCCCGTCCCGCGAAGGATAACACCCGACGAAATTTTGAAAAAATATATTCAATTCCGCTCCGCAAAAATACGTGGGACGGAATGCAGGATTACCTCAATCCTATCATGTCCCTTCCCATACCCACCCCTACTTCCTCCTCCAAAACAAGTGTCTTTTGTTATTTTGTGCTCGTTTTAAAAAAAAAAGTAAATACACTACTCCCTCCGTTTAGCAAACCATGTCATTTACTATTCACACACTGTTCTTTAAAATGATACTCCCTCCGTCTAAAAATACATTGCCTTTTAGACTCGTGCACGCGAATTAAGGAACCTATTTACCTCTTAATTACTACCTACACATCTAAAACTTAAAATGTACTTTAGAGGTAATAAAGTAAAAAAAATGTACTTTAGAGGTAATAATTACTACCTACACATCTAAAAGTCCATGTATTTCCGACAAAATTTCGAGGCCTAAAAGATCATCTATTCTTGGACGGAGGGAGTAAAAACTATATAAATTTTTTTTTTAATAATATTTTTTAACAAGTTTGTACTTCTTAATAATAACTACGAAATTGTTAAAAAAATGTATTAAAAAACTAGATATTTTATATAGTTTTTATCTCTTAAAAAAGCGTGTGTGAATAGTAAAGTGACATGTTTTGTCGAAGGGATGAAGTACTATAAAATATTATTTTTCTAATCAATTTTTTAAAAATAATTTCATACTTGTTAGTCATAATTATGAACTTATAAAAATAAATTCATGAAAAGGAGGAAGTATATTTTAAATTAATCACGTTATACTTTTATTTACAATATAAAATTTATCTTTATTAATAATTAAAGTTATACGGAGTATTAAAACGAATTACTGTACGTATTTGACATTTAGGGTAAATTAATAGTATGAATTTAATTATACTCACGATAGGAGGAGTCAAAAACAATTCGTCGCTGAAGTTGCAGGGCCAGTGGCCGTCGTTGGCTTGAATGCTGCACAGATAATCCACCCCTCTTTTCAGCGTCGTCGCCACCGACTCCATCGTCACGTCTTCTGCTCCCTCCGCCTTCGCTGCCGCCGGGATCGCTTTCCTTGGCTCCTTCTCCTTTCTCATCTACATTCACATTTGCACACAAATCGATCACTTATTATATATGTCGGGTCGGAATTTATTTACGTATTTTCCCCTGAATTTGTATTAATTTGACATTTTTTTCAGTTAAAAAAATAAATATTAAAAATCAAATTGACCTGGATACGCATGAAAGCGTCGGAGCTACGTTTGTTAATGAAGCGGTTGGAGGTGAAGCGCTGGCGGAGCCTCTCGACCTCAGCCCGCTCGTCGGGGGTTCCAGCATCGGGGTCGAACTCCCAGTGCTGCCGTCCGATGAAGTTATTCACGCTTAGCAAATCCCTCCCTCCTTCAGCTATCTTCAGCTTCC
Source organism: Persicaria maculosa (assembly GCA_963922045.1). Lineage (NCBI taxonomy): Eukaryota > Viridiplantae > Streptophyta > Magnoliopsida > Caryophyllales > Polygonaceae > Persicaria > Persicaria maculosa. The sequence goes on from OY998251.1 coordinate 5,372,244, forward strand.
ACATTTCTATATAATTCAAATAGTGAAAACTCTACAAGAAACTTTGATATAAGGATATAACTTGCAAGGAACGGCTATAAATAGTGGGAGAATAATTATGATCAATCATTAATCAAATCAATGGTCCACCAAAAAAAAAAAAAACACCAATATCAATGGTCCACCAAAAAAAAATCAATATCAATATAGAATCTACATAAAATCCTATGGGGTGGGCTCTGGTCGAATTCACTTATACATCGTTCTATGGTATTTTGAACATTTTAATAAATTAATTAATTTAGGTAGATTTTAATAACGTCGGGTGTGCAAAACTTATCATTTAATTAAGAGTATTATATATATATATAGAGGATGTGGTTCGGGTGTGCACACCTCTTAGGGTATGTACTGTGCACAAATATTATTCGGTGAAATCCGAAATATTATTCGGTGAAATTTGAAGTATTATTCGGTGAAATGTGGAACATTCTACCGAATACTGTTGTGTTTTTTTTCCGTTCTGTTCAGATGATCGAAAATGTCCAAATTCCACTGAATAATTTGTAACATTCTATCGAATACTGTTTAGTTTTTTTTATTAATCCATTTCAAATAAAAGAAACATCAATTCCCTAAACTTACAATTTATACGAAATGTTTCAAATTTCACCGAATAATGTTTCACATTTCACCGAATAAATATTTGTACACGATGCACACCATAAGGCTTGTGCACAAATGATCCATAGACTATATATATATATATATATATATATATAGGGACTTTTCGGTGAAACAGGGCTTACCATGTAACCGGGGTACAAATTCAAGCCATTGGATCTACTAAAATCAAAGGCCTACAAATAATCTAATTTTACAAACTAATAAAAAATTTACTATTGTATATTGTTATTCATATTTAAGGATACAGTTACATCAATTAATATTCATATTTAATGTTAAATATGAATAATGGTGGTTAAACGCTTAAGGTAGTTTTATTTATTTAATCTTGTCCTTTCTTTTTTTTTTTGATCCAAGAGTTCAAATTTCTCCTTCCGTTTCATGGTAAGAAGTGTCCTCACTCAAAAATTGTTCTATATATATAGGGATTGACTCCGGTGAAAACCTCAAATTGTGGTAAAAAATCGTGAGGACTACTTTATAGCTTGATTTATTTGAAACCTCTGCTAAAAACCTAAATCACACGGTGACTTTACAACTCGGTTCAACCTAAAAACTCTGCTAAAAAATCCAATTTTAAAATGACACATGACTTTATAGTTCGTCCGAGCCTAAAAATCTTGCTAAAAACTCATGTTTTAAAATTACATAGTGACTTTATAACTCGGTTTTATTCAAAACCGGGCTAAAATTTGTGACTTTATAGATCGGTTCTATTCATAACCGAGCTCTAAAGCAAGTGAACCGAGCTAAGAAGCCGGTCCTCACAGGTTTTTATCGCAATTTTGGTTTTCACCGGAGTGCACCCCTATATATATTAAGAAAAAACTCGTGTTTATATTTAATGAATAATGGTGGTTAAACGCTTAAGGTAGTTTTTTATTTAATCTTGTCCTTTCATAGTTTTTTTTTATCCAAGAGTCCAAATTTCTCCTTCCGTTTCATGGTAAAAAGTTTCTCTCTCTCTCTCTCTCTCTCTCTTTATATATATATATATATAATATTAAGAAAAACACTCGTGTTTATATTTAAAAATGAGGGAATTGCGGTAACAAACTTCCTATCCATTCCAATTTGCACAACTAACACAGAAAAAAAAGGTTGCAAAAAGCTAGCACATCAGCTCGTGAAAAAGTCTTGCCCAACCGACTGCCCCTATTAATAAGAAGAGAGAGTGATGTAAGAAATAGGAGAGAGAAAAAGAGAGAGAGATGGTAGTTAGGAAAAAAGTACAATGAAGTATAAAAATTAATGTTGATGTGCGATATAAGAAAGAGAAAGAGAGAGATGACAGTTAAAAAAACCGTCCAATCAATCGTCATCTGACACGAGAGTTCTTAAAGAGGGGAAAGAAAGGCAAAAACCTTATTTGACAAGAGGAAGAAGAAGAAGACGACAGCATAGGGGAAAAAAAGAGAAGGAAGACGAAGAACACAACGAGAGTGAGACAGAGGAAGATGCCACAAAAAGTGACAGGAAGGAAGAAGAACACACAAACTCACCCGAGCTACTGCCTATTGCAGGGTACCGCCAACTCCAATGTGTTACCATCTTCCACATACGTCTAGCTATCACTCTCCTCCGCTCCTCAAAAGTATTTCCCTTGTTGCCTCATCATGGAACATCATCGGTTGAACAATGGTGCTTGGTTTTTAAACTTTGTTGGTTAGTTGAAAATTATTGGTTGGATGAAAACATATGTTGGTCGTCTTGTATTTTGGGTTACAACGCTTTTGCTTGTTGGTTCTTAGACTTTCTTGTGTATGAATGATTTCCTTTTCACTTGTACTTGGTTTATATATACTTTGTTAGTTAGTTCCCCAATGGTTAGTCATAATCGCATGTAACTGCAGTAGGTGTCATGTAAACCTGCGTTAACTGTCATGTGCAGGTTCTAACAATGCTTAGTGATAATTATATTGCTAACGAAAATGCAATAACCACATAGAAAAATTACCGTAGTCCCCCAATAATGCTTAGTCAAACTGATACATACATATGTAATTAGAAACTATAATCTGTCATCCCAAAAGGATCAATTGCCACCCATTAATTGAAATTCTTAACAAATAACCACATAGAAAAATTACCCTAGCTGGCATTACAAGAGCAAGGATAAACCACAACTACAAGGGTCAAAGGGTGTTGATAGCAGGAGATCTGAGTCTAAGTCTCACTCCAAGGCAAATGTTGCTGAAGGCTCTAACAGCAACAACTACTCGGATGCTCAAAGCTTCTGGGATGGATCTAGCTCTAGAAGGCCACAACTGACCTTAGACTAGAAACAAATTGTCTCTAGCTTTATCAATTTTCTGGCAAAATCCACTCCATCCATCCATGAGTCACATCTGGCAGGTATTCTTTGTTCTATTGCTTCTATTAAATCACATCTATGGATAATGGATAGTGGTGCTACTGATCACATGGTGTGTGACATTTCTTTTCTGACCAATCCTATATCGATACCCAATATCAATACTATTCATCTCCCTGATGGCAGCACCAAAGATATCACTCATTTTGGTAATGTACAACTGCCTCATATCACCTTTTCAGATGTCCTTTGTGTTCCAAGTTCAAACACATAACTCTCTCAGCAAACACCATTTCATTACCTTTGTTTCTACCAAAATATAATTCTGTATTTCCTAATAATAGTGCTCTTTGGCACTTGAAACTGGGTCATGCCCCTATTGCAAAGCTCAATCACATTTTTTGTATTAACAATGACATTTTTTTATTGTGATCATCTATGCACTGTTTGTCCTCTTGCAAAACAAACCCAAAATAGCTATCCTACAAGCTCATTTTTTGCTGATCTTATATTTGACCTTATACACTGTGATGTATGGGGACCATATGACACACCTACTACTGAGGGCTACCGGTTTTTTTTTTTTTACCATTGTGGATGATAAAAGTAGGAGAGTATGGGCCTTTCTTATGAAACACAAAAGTGAAGTGAGCAACTATCTCAAATCTTTCATTTTTCTGGTTCAAACCCAATTCAAAACCAATGTCAAAATTCTAAGGAGTTACTTGGGTACAGAATTTTTCAATTCTAATGTCTATGAGTTTCTCACTTCTCAAGGGATTTTACATCAAAGCTCTTGCAAAGCTACCCCACAAAAAAATGGGAGAGTGAAAATGTGCCATAGATACATACTTGAGATTGCCTGAGCCCTTATGTTTCAATCACAAATACCTCAACACTACTGGGGTGATGCCATTCTAACTGCTACCTGCATCATCAATATATTGCCAAATCCAATCCTTAAACACAAATCTCCCCATGAAGTTATTTTCCAAACCAAACCATCCTACAATCATATCAAAGTTTGGCAGCTTTTGTTTTGTTTCTACCTCTACTGAAAAAGAGATCAAGAAGTTTCATGCTCGGTCTGATCCCTGCATATTCTTGGGATTCTCTTATGCTAAAAAAGGGTTCAAATTACTCAATCTCAAGACTCAAAAATCTATGATCAATAGGAATGTCATTTCTTTTGAACATATTCTTCCCTATTTGCCCAAGAAAAACTTCACTATCCAACTTTGTCTCTCTCAGACTTTGTTGATCATAACTTTCCTTTTGATTATACACCTTCTGTTGATCATCTCTCATCTATGGATGACAATTTCATTGCCCCTTCACTGGATGATTATTCTCCTTCTCTAGTGTCTACATCTTTTAATGAGCTACATGAGCCTTCTTCTGAGCATGTTGTCCCTCCCACACGTCAATCTACTTGTGATCACAAGCCCCCCAGTTGGCTTCAGGATTATGTTTATCATGCATATAAGGGGCTTACCACACCTACAGTTGCCTCATCTAAGGTACAATCCTTATATCCACTTGCTAACTCTTGTACCTATACTGCTTGCACACCTAGCTATCAAATTTTTGTGAACAATGTAGCATCATTCTCCATTCCAAAAAATGTGATTGAAGCTCTCAAAGACCCTGCTTGGTGTGAAGCAATGGTGGTTGAATTGGATGCCTTATAGAGGAATCATACTTGGGAGATTGTCTCACTCCCTGCTGACAAGTCTATTGTGACTTGTAAGTGGCTCTTTAAGCTAAAGTTCAAGTTTGATAGTACTCTTGAGAGACATAAGGCAAGATTGGTGGCTCAGGGTTTCACTCAACTCCATGGGCATGACTACTCTAAGACATTTGCCCATGTTGCTTGCATGATTGCAGTCAGAACTTTGCTTGCCATAGCTGCTACAAAACAGTGGTACATTTCTCAAATGGATGTCACCAATGCCTTTCTACAAGGTGATCTTGAAGAAGATGTCTACATGTCTCTTTCTCCTGCATACAGTGAGATTAAGCAACTTCAATCTAAGACCAATCATTGTCTTCAAGGGGAGTCTATGAATGAAAGACAATGACACTTTGGTTTGCAAATTGACAAAGTCCTTGTATGGACTTAAGCAAGCATCAAGACAATGGTTTGATAAGTTCTCTCAGGTTGTCAAAGTAGGAGGCTATACTCAATCAAAGGCTGATTATTCATTGTTTACTAAGAAGAAAGGAGAGTCGTTTACTGCACTTCTTGTGTATGTAGATGACATGATAATTGCTTGGAATGATCATATAGAGATTGACATATTGAAACAACACTTGCATAAGAACTTCCAAATCAAATATTTAGGGGAGTTACGGTACTTTCTTGGCATTGAATTAGATAGAGACAAAGCTGGAATCTACTTGAATCAAAGGAAGTATACTATGGAACTACTGGAGGAAATGAGAATGGATGACTCTGAGCCATTAGGTACTCCACTAGACTCACACGTGAAGCTCTAAAGTGAAGGAGAGTTCATGAAGTCACCACGGAAGTATAGAAAACTGGTGGGCAAACTAATATACATCACGGCCACCAGGTCAGACATTACTTACTCTGTCCAGGTGCTGAACCAGTTTATGCAAAATCCAACTGATGATCATTGGAAGGCAGCTAAGCATCTACTGAGGTATTTGAAGAATTCACCAGGGCAAGGATCGTTGATGTCAAGCAAGTCTGAGATCAAATTAAGAGCATATTGTGATGCAGATTGGCAAGCATGTCCTATGAGTAGAAGGACTCTAAATGGGTTCTGTATCATATTGGGAGAGTCACTGATTTCATGGAGGACAAAGAAGCAGTCCTTTGTTGCCATGTCTACAGCTGAAGCAGAATATCGAGCCATGGCTGCTACTTGCTGTGAAATAACTTAGCTAGTTTGTGTATTACATGATTTGAGCATCAGTGATCATGGTTTAGTTTAGCTATATTGTGACAATCAAGTGGATTGCACATAGCTAGAAACCCAGTCTTTCACGAAAGAACTAAGCACATAGAGGCAGATTGCCATATTGTTAGAGACAAGATTCTGAATAAGGAGATTGAAGCTAAATACATATATAAAAAAGATCAGCCAGCAGATATATTCACCAAAGTGGTGAGTCAAGAGCAAATGTCGAAGCTAACAGTCAAGATTGGAGTTATTAATCAATTCAAATAACTCTAAGCTTGAAGGTGAGTCTTAGAATTAATCAAACAAGTTATATTGCATCTTGATCATTTAGTTTTGGTAGTTACATATGAGTGGTTGTGATTCAGTATTCCCAACTCTCTTAGCAACTCTATATAAGCTGATCTATGTACTGTTTGTAAGGTTGTTCGAGTTTCACAATAATACAAAATACAATTCCTCTTCTCTCTCTCTCTTCCATTCTCTCTTCTTCATCCTCAATTATGCATCTCTGTTCATGGAATTTCTTCATCCATGATCAGATCTTGTTTCTGCAACACATTTCTATTTGTTAATTAGTATACCATAGTTTGTTAAAATCTCGATCTGATTATATAGTTCTAACCATTCTACCGTTAAAAGATAGATACTTGACCAAAAAAAATATTCATATATAGTTGAACAATTCCAAGCATTTATAATTATATATAATGCATTAGAATCTATACACATCCTTAGTGAAATGCAAATAATTAATATTTATAATTGTTTATAATTAATTGATATAAACATAGTATCTATTTAAGAATGAGTAAATATTGATTAAATTTACTACTATTACAAATTTGATTTGGCCAGATCATAGGTTAAATAGAATAAACTATTTATAATTTATAATTATAATCGTTTATAGGACATTAATCATTTGCAAAAAAAATGATATTTTATTTCATGAGATTCTATCACAATATACCATCATTTACATAATTTCATTGATTACAATATCTTAATGGAAAAAACAACCTTATGAATTTGCGATTTTGATAAAATAGGAAAAAATATTTTATATATAAAAATAAAATGTGAGTACTTTTTGTATAAATAAAAATTATTATTAAAATTTATTAATTTATTTTAAAAAAATATTATATACATAAATAACATTTATTAAAAAAACCCGCATACAACGTGTGGCGGAGCTGGGGGGTGCTCGAGGGTGCTCGAGCACCCCCCTGGCTTGGAAAAAAAAATACAAAAATAAATAATTTTTTTTTGCATATATTTAGTATTTTTAAGATAGTATAATATCTTTAAATGATATTTGAAACAAAAGTGTTATCTAGCTCAAGTAGTAAGGGAAGAAAGGGGAAAGTAAGGAGAAGTAAAATGTCCTTTTCAAATCCCATCTCTTCAACTTCTTTTTTGTTTTACTCTACATTAATTCTTCTTAATTTCTCTTTATATTTTTTGTTTGTATCAACCATTTCATTAAAAAAATATCATATTTATGTTTAAATTATATGTTAAACTTTTTCTTTCAATATTGGTTTAAAAATAATTCTTCATTCTTCGTCATTTTTTTCTATATTTTTTGTTTCTCTTCTACTTTTTTTGGTTACTCTCAACTATTTAAATACAAAAAAAATCATTTATTCACAAAAAAAAAACAAAAAATCATTAAAAATAACAATTTTAGTGTTTTTTCAATATGCCAAAAAAAAAATTCACGAAATTTTTTGAGCACCCACCCCCCCCCCCCCCCCCCGCCCGAAATCCTGGCTCCGCCACTGGCTATAGCTATATCTTCGATCAACTCACAAATAAATAGATAAATAAATAAATAAATAAATTTATTTATTTATTTATTTTAATAACTTAGGGCTTGTTTGGTATGCATTACTGGTAATCAAAAAGGGAAATGGGAATGAATGATTCCCACTTTTCTTATTTGGTAGGTTGAAAATTGATAATCGGAATGATTACTGGTAATCAACCATTACCCTTTTCATGGTTGATTTCATTCCTCCCCAAAAGGTAGGGAATGGTTCATTCCCAATTTCTACTTATATTATTATTATTATTATTATTATTATTATTATTATTATTATTATTATTATTATTATTATTATTATTATTATTATTATTATTATTATGGTAACTAGTTATTACATGAAATTGGATGGGAGCCGGCTAACAAGCTGAGCTCCACAACCCTTCTGAATGCTAAAGGCAACCCTAGTCAAAACATGACAAGTATCCCTACTATATCCAGGTAGCCCTTTAGCAACTCCGCATATCCGTTTGAGAAGTCCTATGTCATCGTCCCCTAAGTCACCAATAGTAGAAAAGGAAAACGGCATAAAGTGATACCCTTTGTCTCCGCAGACCTTCTCATACTTCTTCCTTTTGTTTTCAGCTGCCACCCTGGCCGCCTTACCAGGGATAAAACCCGAAAGACCAGAATTGCTAAAGATAGAAGTACCCGTAATGTCGACACAAGTGTCTTTGCCCTGGACCCAGTTGTAGAACAAAATATCAGCCGGACGAAGCTCCCCTCCCTTGTCATCAACCATACCAGTAGCCGCCTCTTTACGCACAGAAATCCCGGCCTTTAAGCACTCATCATACAAAGCATCACGTACCATATTATGACGATGTTTAACACCGATGTCAGCAGCACATGCAAGGGCATGATCTCCCCACGAATCCAAAATGCCTTTCTCACAAGCAGGACATTTGGATCTAGGCTGGAACAACTCAATTCCAAGACGATACTTAATAATAGACCGAAAGGTAGCGGGGTTCATAACCTGACCAAGACCGGGTATAGGTGCAGCCTTTAGCCATTGTTGGGCCATAGGGAGATTCATGTTTGCAATCAGAGCTTCTTGCCTCCTAGTAAGAGCAAACTCCATCTTGAGGTGCTTGTCGACATGTTTGTAATAACAACTAGCCAATTTCTTCATTAGACAGGGGGCTGGCTGCATCACACATATGTCCAAGTCATCCTTACCAATGACATTACTCCACCTAGAAGTCGCTGATCTGAAAGCAGTCCCATCACCAAGCACTCCAGAAGCCCGCAAAATACCATCCTGCAACACACGTGATTGGAGCCTCGAAGCAAAAAAAGCATAATGTAATGTGTCAGCAGCGGTGTAAACTCCAAGCCCACCACAATCGATAGGCATAGTAGAAAGGCGCCACTGCAGAGGGCCAAAGCCTGAACCCCCAAGCGTCACTATATGCTCAAGTGACGCCCTCAAAAAATCATCAAAAACACCTTGTGCATCTATGAAACATGAAGGTGGGGTTGTTCGCATCGCAAAGTAGAGGCGAGAGACTCCCGAGCAAGCACGCAGAAGCAATAACTCACACTGAGGATCTTCCAAACTCCTGATAGCCTCCATTAGGGCATTGGTTTTCAAAACCCTCTTCAGCATCACCTCATTACAAAAGGAAGGATCCAAGCTAACAGGCCCACCAAGGAGTTTCACCCCTCGCATGGGACGTGAAATATGCTCAGGAAAAACCCCAAGTTCCTTACATCGTGGGTCCTCACTCGGCCAGAATATTTCTGTCTTATCAATATTAAGGTGAAGTCCTAGGGCCGGGCCATCCTCTTGAATAATGGACAATGCTCTGCTAACCATCAAAGTGTCCCCAATAAGCGTTCCGTCATCAAGATACCAAGCATTAAGCTTCAGCTTGCAACTATCTTTAACCTTACAGATCAACTGATGTAGTGGAAGCGAGAAAAGAAGAGGTCCAAGAGGGTCACCTTGTTGAACTCCAAGACACGAATAGAGGACCTGATCACCGTAATATAAACGAGCAGGACGAGCATAGCAGAACTCTACCCAATGGGCGATAAAAGGACACCTATGGCGAACCTCCTTGATCATAGTACTGCGATCAACCAGATTGAAAGCATTCTTGAAATCAACCAAAAGCATAGTCAGGCTATTATCATAACCCTGAGATTCCACTAGTCTGTTAACCGCATGCAACACCGCTTCTCCACCACCTGAGACCCCCACCCCAAACTGCGCATTTTAAAAACCAAACTCCTAGAAACCTGCAAGGGGTCACCGACAATAGGCACAGGGGGCATGAACGGTGCCGGAGATGACGGATGTTTGTCAGAAAGCTCTCTAAGAGTATCACCTGTCTGCGGAGCGACACCCGAAGACGTAAGAATGCGAATGGCTGCAGAGAAATGCCCATCACCAATCTTCCTCTTGCATTGCTTAATGGATTGCTCTTCCTGACACGTCTCTCCGCCCCTAGAAGGGGCATCAAAATTACAAGACAAAAGATCAAAGACAAGATGTCGACTACCCTCTGGTTCTCTCCACATCCGAATAGCCTCGGAAATACTATCGATCTGAAGGCGCCTCTTCAACCCCGAACGATTTTCTGCACTAGTTTTGGGCTTGTATCTATGCAGGATACAAAGGGGCATAATAAAGAGACACACCCAGGCCGACACACTAGATGGATCAGATGTAACTCTGTCAAGGGCGTCCTTAAGAACTCTTGCAAAGCCCAATCTACACTTCCACGGGACATTCTTAATAGTATGCACGTTAGCCCTAAACACCCTCTCCAATAACGCAATATCAAATCTCACATTCAGCGCAAGATCACCTTGAACATCCACCGGATACATATCAACCAACGAGCTACCAACATCAATAACAGGACGGGGCAACCCGTGAATGAAGAAGGCAATAGTACCGTCGTCAGACAAAGGAGCTTCAACAACGATTCCGTCATGGAAACAATTCTTGGACACGGTGTGGGTGACACAATAATGTCCGCAAAACCAAAGACCAAGCTGCTTTAGAACTGCCTCAAACTTATCGTAAATATCAAGATTGGAACCAAGGAGTGCTTTGAATCCGAGCAACGTATCACCGCCAAGATGGATATCCCGTAAATGTCTAATAAAATAAGCCGGGGTGAGACCCTTACCACTACCATCTCTACATCCATCACACCCAACAAATGGGCAATGAACCCTCACCGGTAAAGCACCACCGGCACCTCTCATTCAACCCACAAAACCAATTACGGACCTGAAGAGATGCCCCTCCACAGAGCCTAAACCCCAGCAGCGATGAAGAGACACGACGACGAGGCCTCAGAAACGATTGCTCCGAGCGCAAGGATCCACCGGAGAAGCCCTCAAACTTATTATTTTTATTTTATTATTATTATTATTATTATTATTATTATTATTATTAATTATATTATGTTATATTTATACTTATGTTATTATAAATACTTTATTATTTAATAGATTATATTATATTATATTATATTTTTATTAATTATATTATATTATGTTATATTTATATTTATATTATTATTATAAATACTTTATTATTTAATATTCTATATTATATTATTATTTTTAATAATAATAATAATAATATATTAATATTAATAATATTATTTTTATCTAAATTTTATTATTTTATATTATTTTTATTTTATTATTAATTATATTATATTATATTTATAATTTTTTTATTATTATCAATATTTTATTATTTAATATAAAATATTATTTTTTATTTTTAATAATAATAATATATTTCTATTTCTATTTTTATATTTATCATAATTTTATTATATTTATACTTATATTATTATTATCAATACTTTATTATTTAATAGATATTATATTATATTTTAATTTTTAACAATAATAATATGTTTCTATTAATATTATTATTTTTTATAAATATTTTATTATTTGATATAGGGTTTTTTGCTAAAATAACCCTTTTGGCTGAAACCCTTGCACGTCTAACCCCATCGAGAAAAAATTTTCAGAATTCCGAATATCCGGTTTTTTGGTTCAACCGGAAGCCCGTTGCAAAGGAGAGAAAGGGAAGAGAGAAGGGGATCTGAGGTGGGCGAGAAAGGAGGGAGAAGGAAGGGAATCGAGGCGCGACGCAGGCGGAGGCTCCGGGCTCAGTGGGAGGGCTCCGGGCTCCAGGCTCCAGGCTCAGTGGGAGGCGCCGCGATGATGCCCCGTCTCCCCTCTCGGGGCTCATCTGCCTCCTTTGTCTCCCCTCTCCTGATTTGAGCAATGGAGGCGCCGATCGGCACTTTGCTCCTGGATCCCCATCGCTCGCCCTCGCATCCTCCCGCGCTCAGCTCTGAACAGGTACGCTCTTCTTCCCGTGATTCCAACTCTTCTCTCTTCTCCTTCTTCAGGCAATGTCGACTCATCGATTCCAGGTACGCTATTCTTCTTCTCTGCTCCTGGATCCGAGATTTCTGGTTAGGGTTTCAGGTTAGGGATTTTAATTGAATGTGTTGTTGATTTGTGATACGTAGTCGACTCGGATTAAGGATTTGCTTGAGGAATTGCAGCGAGCGTCGAGTTAATCAAGCCATTGTTCAGGAGTTGTTCTCAAGCATCCGCTCCATTGTTGATAGCTGGGACGACGAAGGTACACCGAAAAACTAGAAATTTTCATTTGGTTAAAATTTAGGCACACATTGGGAGGGATTTTTTTTTTTAATTGTCAGTGACAATGTTTTTTTTTTTGCCAGTAGAGTTTGGAGGATTTCTTGCTATTCAATAGCTGAATTGAGATAGGTGTTGAAGGATTAGTTTTCCCAAGAAATAAATTTTTGGATTTCAATCCTTTGCAGAATCACATGAACTGGCTATGAAGAAGTAATTTCAACCAGTTCTTGGACAGATTAAGTGGAATCAAAGGGAGAGATAGATTAAGCCAATTTAGTGACTGAACTAGGCACAAAGCTCTTGAAACCCAGGGCTGGTACATTCACGATTCATGCATTCTCTGTGACACAAAGGAGCCAGTAAGTTGAATGAAGCTCTTGAAAGCCAATTTACTTGAATGGTTCTTTTAAATCTCGGATTTAATATCGCAAAGAGGGTTTCGTCGTTGTTTTCGCTGCTAATACATTCAAAATCCTTCTTATTCACGTGAAGTCTGTGACATAGAGCAGCCAGTAAGTTGATTTGGTTTTTGCTAAATGAATAATCTACCTATAGGGGTATTTCAAACATGTGTTCGTAGCTTAATTTTACCCGAGGTTGCTGCTGATGTAAGTTGTATGACATTGTCATGTGTCCAGCTGCAAAGCGAAACAATCCTGAATTTTGATTCTGTTATTTGATATGTGATCTCCAGAACATGCAAGATGATGAAACAATCCTGAATTTTGTGTTCGTGTTCATGGAGGTCCTCAAGTTCATGTCATAGAATTTTTGTGAGATTCGTGTAGTTTTCCTTGTTTAAAAAATGCTCATATAGCCTATTAGCTCAATGGGAGAGCATTGTGGTCATACAAAAAGATGTGGGTTCAATTCCCACATAGGCTTATTATTCATGAATCAATGCCGACTATCAAATTATGTTTAGAACAAGTCAATCTTGCTACATCACCAAATTATAGGCAGTTTCATATCAAAATAAATCGAAAGCCAAGATACTTCATCTTTCTGTTGAATTCATCATAAGATGGGTTTTTAACATGACAGGTAACAACTTTGACATGTCACCTACGTCACTTCACATGACAGTCAAACTGAGCGGACTTAACCCGGAAATCATCCAAGGCTGAATTTAAAACCAAGTTAATCTAGCTTATACGGTATCAAGTCACAAGCACACACTAATGTCGTGTACGCTAACTCAGAGGGATTTCATTTCTTTCCGCTTTTCTTCAGACCCGGACCTCCAAATTGTCCCTTTTGCATGGCCTTGGCTTTGAGTTCCTTAAGCGCCTGATCACGATTTACGATCAAATGAAGGCTCATACGATAACCAGAAGCCAAAGGCAGATCATGCTATTTGAGTGTTCTTAATACATTACCTTTTCCTCTTCCTTCTTCTAATCCCATCTTTAGTAACAACTTTTGCCAGCTAGGATAAAAGGGCAATTGCTCATTGTAACAAACCCAATTGATGATCAATCAAAAATCACTCTTCTCTCTCCTTCATTTAAAAAAGATATTGATGGTGAAAAGCTTGCCTTAATGAAAGAAAATAACATGACAGGTTATACTATTTAACATGACAGGTAATGCGAATAACATGACATGTAATGCGAATCAATCATCTTATCCTTAATGAAAGAAAATAACATGACATGTAATGCTATTAACATGACAATTAATACCCTTTAACATGACAGGTTATAACCTTTAACATGACAGGTGATGCGAATCGATCCTCTTCTCCTTAATGAAAGAAAATAACATGACAGGTAATGCTATTAACATGACAGTTATACCCTTTAACATGACAGGTAATGCGAATCGATCCTCTTCTCCGTAATGAAAGAAAATAACATGATAGGTAATGCCTTTTACATGACAGGTCATACCCAATAACATGACAGGTTATTTGCTGATCTGCAATCTATAAGCTTATTCGGTAAAAGAGAGACATTGTTCGAGTTAAAGTAGGCAATGAGTAAGATGGAAAACAAGTCTCATTTAAAGAGGGGTTTTAACCTGAAATTCATCTTCCTTGTGTGTTGAATTCATCATAAGATGTGTTTTTAACATGATAGGTAAAAGGTTTGACATGTCACATAGGTCACTTGACATGACAGTAATGCAATCAATTAAAGATAAAACCAACTAAAAATCAGCTAACAAAGTAAAGACAATGATTAGATTGTACTAATCAGATCACCAGAACATAAATTCTGTTTAATCCCAGAGAGAATTATATAAACTGTCAAAGTTCTATCTTTATTATGTAAGAGAGCTGAAATGGCAAGTGCCACATATAAATGCGAAGTGATGATTCACGTGTCATGTAAAATAATTCTCGTGCCAAGCAAAATAATTCTCGTGTCAAGTAAAACAATTCACGTGTCCAGCCGTTGAGAGAGTATCTTATCTGATTTTTTTTGCAGTTGTTGTCTAAAAAAAATCCATGGTGTTTTTATTTGGTTTTAAACTTGTGCACTAGCATTTTTAGGTCAATCTAAAGTTGTAAAGACCCGGATTTTTAAATCCTAATTTTTCGGAAAAAAGGGAAAATAAAATGAATTTAGAAGCGGAATATAACGGAAAACTCTCTAACTCGGATTTTGGACTCATAAAGCGGATTTTCAACCTAAAATAAAAGTTTGAAAACTAACTAGACATGATGACATATTTCCTCGGATTTTAAAAATCTTTCGAGAATTTAAAATTGGGTTGGGGACCACTTGTAATCCTTATCCCCTTCCTCCCTTCAAATGTGGAAAAGCACCCCTCGTCTCTCTTTAAGGTTATACACCCAATTTATGGAAGATGCCAAACATCCTCTCTCTTTGGTCTGATTTCAGCAGCTAGCCTTACACCTCCCTCCCTTCTTTTCAATGTTTAGGAACCAATCCCCTCTAACTTCCTTTGAGTCAAAAAGAAATATCCCCTCCCTTTTAATAATCTGTCTTCAAACAAACCCCGCACAATTTAATAGCACTTTCCTCCTTTTCTCTATCTCCCATCCCTTTCTCCACTCAAACACACAATCCCTCATCCTCCTGAGCACACCCGAGACACCCTGGGCGCACCACCGAAGCTGTCTCGCTCCGCCTCTGTCTCCTTCTCATCGCCGCCGGCTGCACCGATAGCACACCCTTGGCTCTGTTTTCCGGAGCTTCAAGCACCAAGCACCTTGTTCCTTCTCTTCACCTCCAACTGAGCACCTTGAGCAGCAGCTCCTCCAACCTTCCTCGACGCCCTAGGAGCCTCGAAGAACAACCAGGCCACGGCCTCCCGCTCATGCCCCGTTTTCCGATTCATTGGCGGAAAGTCTCCTTTCACCCCTTTCGCTCTAAAATTCAATAAAGCCTCCGCCTTTAACCTTCCATATCTCTCCCAGAACTCCCGATAGAAGAATCCGCATCGACGCACCCGGACGCCGCCTCCCCGACCTCCATTTCCGGCGAGCCGCACGAATCCCCTCCGGTGCGCTTCGAACCCCATTCCTTGTCCTTGATTCAAATCTGTTCTCTTCTTGCTTGATTGGGTCGGGATTGAGCGTGCAAGACTGAGCGAGGTACGAGATCGGAGAGAGAGCGAGTGAGATCCGGCGAGAGAGTGGAGCGATCGAGCGAGGGAGCAGCGATGACGGGGAGGTGAGTTCGAGATAGAGAGAGAGAAAGCGAGGACGAGAGCGGGAGCAGGCGGAGGAGCGAGCCCAAGGCCGCCGGCGAGGAACGCTGCATAGGAGTCGGGAGGAAGCAGAGGAAGAAGAATGGATGTGGGCCCCACGTCCACATCAACCTTGCCACATCAGCGCCAGGGCCCACTCTCCTTTCTTTCTTCTTTTCCGGAATTACAGATGAGAGGGATAGAGTTGGATTGGGATTGGGATGTTGGGCCTAATTCTTCCACACCGAGGGTATTGTTTGGGCCAAATTTCCTTCAGACAAAAGCAAATGTGATGTGGGCCTGTTTTTAAAAAATGTATTCGGTTTTGGAGGGTAGAAAACAAATAAAGGCTCGGTTTTGATATTTTACAAAATAAAGGGGTCGGTTTTTGTAAATTAATAAAGGGGTCGGTTTTTGTAAATTAATAAAGGGCTGATTTTTATAAAATAAATGGCGGAGAATTTTTAAGGGATTGGAAATGTTTTATGAAAGTGTTAATAAATAGTATTATTTAGATTTAAAATATAAAACATTATTATTAAGACTTAAGGGTATTTAAGAATATATTATGGCCTTGTAAAATATGGAGAATTGATTTAATAAACTAAAAAGAGAATTTTTGAAATATACTAACCTTGTTGGATTTGTCTTGAAATAATAATAAAATAAATTGATTAAAGGGCAGTGTTTGGTAAATGGATTCTCTGGATGATTTGAGAAAGCGTTTTGAATGGTGATTTGATCTAACTTGAGATTTTAGAAGAGTTTTGGAAAATCTTTGGAAAATGCCTGCCTAACTTGGTGGATAAATTTGATGACTTGTGTGTGATATTATATGCTTTAATTAACATTAGAAGTAGACTTATTTATATTATTTATATATGTGTTAGGTGATCATCTTTGACATGTTGGCTTTCTATATACCTAGTTGTTGCCTTTTGTTGTTCTGCACTTCCAGGGGAGTTCCTATATGAGCTCACTCAGATTCGAAAAGAGATCTCCCTGCTTGTAGCCATGTGCATACTAGGTGTTTGCATTCATAATAAAGCATGTCATGTAGTATCCTGCTAGGATTGCACTCATGATTGAGCATTCATTTACTCATTGCTTTTGTAAACAGAACGGCCGTTATCTGTGAAGTAACTAGAGTCATTGATAGGGTTATAGGACGACCTAGTCCCATCGGGTCCCGTCCTGAGTCAATCGAGTCATGAACTTCTTTATATTATGAGATGCCTGTGGGCTTTATTGTGGAGTGGGTTGGGCATGCATGCCGCCCGATTATGATGGAATGCATTCACGAGCTGGCCAGTCGCCGCCCTATCGGAAGGGGGTGGAGGTAGGAGAGGGATATACCACTTGGTATTCGGTGCTGAGGTCTTATTATATTTATGCACTTGATCTTAGGACCATGCTAGTGTGTTAATATTCCGCCTTGCATCTAGAAGCATCTTTATTAGGACTAGCGTGTGTATGTGTCTGCTTGTTTGGGATTACATTGCGTAGGGCTTCGATCTGACACCGCCCCGCATACATTTTTTTTAGGTTTGTTTTGCAGCATGATTGTTCCTTGCTTCTGTAACGTGGGAACTCTCTTGGGCGATTGCAAAGAAATGGTCTAACCTTAGATTTTGATAAATACGCTTATTGATTTGGTTTTGACCCGGCTCTGCCATGGCACCCTCTTGTATTATACCTTGATTCTACTATTTGCATGACTGTTGGGTTTCCACGCTTAGACTTATGACAGGTACAGGGGACTTTCCCGGGGATTCCAACGATCCCTTCGAATTTTGGGTATGAAATCCCACTTGAAAACGTTAGAGTAGAATTTCAAACCTTCAACCTGTACTCGGGGCGCAAGATCCTAATGAGGGGTTTCATCTCTCGAAACGTAACCCGGGAATCATAATCCCAGGCCGTTACAAAGATGGTATCAGAGCTCAGGTTATGCAAACTGAGTATGATAGGTTGAAGTGGTTTTGAAAGTGGCCCAAGGTTTTCAAATGGTTTTTCAAAATGTTTTAGAAGGGGCAAAATGAATTTAATATGGCTAAGTCAAATGGACTAAATATGAACTTGACTCAATAAATCTGGTAATCAAACAAAGGGAAACGAAGGGGTAGTGAAGGCGCTAGACCATCCTTATTGGATGTAGTTGGGAACGGGTAGGCAAAATATAGCTTGTTCTTTACAGATGGGCCTACAAGACTCCAAGGCTTTGCGTCGTAGTGGCTGGAGTGGCGAGTTTGGTAGAGACCGTGAGGTTTCGCCCCTCTGGTTAGTCGCCCCTCGAAGGGCGGCCCATAGGATAGTTGGATTGTTGATTGTTCTATGCTGAGTGCTATTTGCTTAAATTGGAGACCTGGCTAATATTTTGACTATGAATCATGTGTTAAATTCCTATGTGAATGGACTAGCGGGGGAGATCTTCTGCCATTATAGAGTCGGGATCCCAGTCCTTGTGAGATTGCCTTTGATCTTTTAAGCCTGACTATTTCCTTATTCGGTCTTCTTTTCCCGACCCCACTAAACGTCTTTATTGAGCTTTTCTTGCGATGTCGGTGTGATATACGGGAAATTGGGAGGAATAACCACATTTGAGATTGTGTTGGAGTACGATGTTTACTTGATCCATTTGCTACCCTACTCGAGAGTCACGTGAATATTCCACGGGAAACAAGTTGTGGGGATTCTGGGAGTGAGTCAGAGTCGCCCTTGTAGATCTTTGTCGGGTTATCTTAATTGTTATGTCCATGATTGCATGATTCTATATGTACTACCCCCCTAGACTTGCAAATTGATTGTTAGTGTGAATTTATGCCTACATGTCTTGATATTCATGTTTAGCCATTGTTTAGGTCCGTGTTACATCTGTTATGCCCCCATATCATCCCAGTTTGATCTACTTAGTATGTGCATTGTTATACTAATGCTTGAATGAATGTGTCATATGTTAAGAAACCGCATTATTGATGCCCTCTCTGCAAATAGGCTCATGATAGTGTGATCGTTCCATTCCGATATCCTGATAGAGTGAGTTCTTTACTTGATGAGTGTGTGTTACAACTTGATGTTCAACCTGATTCATATGATGCCTAATTTTCAACATTCTTACCCAACTGTCATGCCATGATGACCTCCATGCTTCTCGCATACTTTCATGTATATATGACCTGACACGCCGCACGAGCACTGATGTCTCCAAAGTAGCCATGTTTTTATGCATATTTTAGTTCCATATTCTTTACATTTTGCATATTTCGGGTTGGAAATATGTCGAATTTATGTAGTATATGCTTATTTGTTAGAAATGGAGATCTACATAAGTTTCTGTTTAATATTGCAGAATATGGAAACATTTCGGGAGAAAACCAAGAAGCAAAGACGGAAGCAGCAAGTCTCCTCGATTTAGACTAAGTCCTACTCGATGTCGACAAGAGCCAGACCCCATTCCCCGAGCCATGTCGAGGAGATGCTACTCGACAACACCAAGCTGGCCAAGTCGATGAACCTTTGTCGTCGAGATCGAGGAGCGTCATCGAAGTCGACAAGCCCACATCCGAGCATGTCGAGAAGGGTTGCTCGGCAACCTCGGAAGACCAAGTCGAGAACACATCACTCGTCGAGATAGACGAGCTCTCCTCGAGATCGACTAAGGTCAGGAGTCATGTCTGAGCCTGTCGAGGACCAGCTAGCCGAGACGACGAGCCAAGCCCGGTCTACCATAATCCTACTCGAGATCGACTAGACCCTTGTCGAGATCGAGTAGACCTCCAGAGCCATGCATAATTGAGGTAAAGATCTGACTTTTATCATGTTTTAAGCATCTCCTACTTGTTTATGTGTTTATTGCCCATCTAATGGAGATCCATGCTAACAACTTGGATTGTAAACATAAAATTAGTAGAGACAATTAGGGTTTCTTGAAAGAGTTGTCTAATTGTTGGAAAAGGCGAAGGCTTGTCCTTGATGCGATTTACATGATTATCTGTTTTATTTCTGCCTTATGCATGCTTGGTTATCGTTGTGCAAACCCCAATCTTGGAAGTCTTTTACATACAGTTTAGTTCGAAATCCCAAAGCCTTTGCATTTATTTTCTTTCGTTTTTATCCTCTGTCTACTCGAGATCGAATAGCACTACTCGATCTCGAGAGTCGCCGTAGCTTATTTGTGCAGGAAATCGACAAGCCAACCCGAAGTCGACAAGGACTGTACTCGATATCGAGTAGCCCCTCGTCGATATCGAGTAGCCTGTGCTGAGTTGCTGCTGCTGTGTTCGACTGTCCGATCTTCTGTCGACTACCCTAGTCGAGATCGAGGACCCTGTTGTCGACTTCTGTTCGTGAGATTTCTTTCGCTACCTAGGATCCGCTGACACGCTTCCTCGTGGATCGATCCTGACTTCCCGCTGCTACATCAGGAGGAGGTCTTGTAATTATTTGCGTAGGCAGAGTCTGGTTTGATTTATTTTGTTATATTTCATACTCGATTTCCTCATACAACAAATTGGCGCCGTTGCCGGGGAAGCTATCATTCGCGCCTTAGGTAGTTGAATCTCACATCTACTCTGAGTTACTTTTCAGGTATATGCACCGTTTTGGTCAACCACCTGAGTTTGACGGCTTAGACAACCCAGAACGCCTTATACAAGCCCACGCTAGACTGAAAAGAGCCATGGCCGCCACTGAAACACAAGAACAGCTGATTGCCAGACTTACAAGGGAGCTAGCCACTAGAGATGCTGCTATCGCCACTAAAGATGCTACTATCGCCGCTGAGAAAGCAGCAAGGGAGCAAGCAGAAGCTGAGCTTGCCCAATATCCAACTACAACAGAGGATTATATGCATCCAACTCTTGTCGTGCCTGAATCGGCGATCCTTATCCCTGAAAACTCCTTTGAAATTCGCACTCAGTTTCTTATAGAGCTTAAAAATAATGCTTTTTATGGAAGATTTAATGAGTGTCCTCTTGAGCATATTACCAATTTTCATGACATGTGCCGTACTCTTGCTGAAGGTACAACTCTGGAATATGTCAAGATGATGGCTTTCCGTTGGTCTCTCGCTGGGCCTGCACTGAAGTGGCTCGAAGGGCTGAAACCAAGATCACTCACAACATGGGCCCAAGTAGAGCCAGTGTTTCTAAATAAATTCTTCCCACCTGCCAAGACAGCACTTCTCCGCCAAAAAATCACCGCCTCCAAACAGAAGCAAGGGGATCCGCTGGCAAGGGCATGGGAACGCTACAAAGAACTGCTGCGATCTTGCCCCACTCATGGACAGCCACCCTACGTCATTCAAGAGATCTTCTTCAACTCTCTTGATCAAGTCACCAAGGACAGAATCAACCAGTATACTCGCTATGAGTATCTGACAATGCCGCCAGTTGACGCATGGGGTGTGCTAGACAAGCTCACTAATTATGACAACAAATATGGGTCTACTGCAAACTATGAGGAGAACTCTTATGCCAGGCCAGCACCATCTATGCCACTCTATGAGCCAGCAAAGGAGATTGACCCAGATGTCAGGGAGCAGTTCTACAAAGACCAAAATCGCAAGCTCCTCAAGCAAGTCAAATATCTATCTGTCAACCAGCCTTGCATCGAATGCGGATCACAGAGGCACACCACTACTGAGTGCCCACACACTGAGCAAGTCAGAATGGCAGAGACACATGAGGAAGCAGCCTACGCTGGGGGTCCAAATCGCTACATGGGAGATCAAAGGTTCTATCAACCTCAGTGGAACCAAGGTCCTCCTAGGAATCCCCCACCCTACAGAGCTCCAAGACATCCAGAAAGGGATCAAAAGAAGGATGATCTGCAGCTGATCCTTGAGGAGATGCGTCGGAATCATGCACAGAACCTGCAGGCTACAAACACCATCAACAATCAGCTCCAGAACTTCAACACAAACTTTGGAGAGCTAGACATCTGGAAGAAAGGCATTGAGACCCAGATGGGACAAATCGCTGCACAGATCCCACGACCTTCCGGACAGCTCCCTGGGCAAACAGAACCAAATCCTAAAGGGAAGACCGGACACGTCGCAGCTATCAAACTCAGGAGTGGGCATCAGTTACACGAGCCAGAGGTCGGGAAACAGCAAAGCAAAGCAGAGTAGCAACTCGATGCAGAGCAGACCCAACTCGACCTCGACGAACCCGTACTCGATCTCGACAAGACCCTACTCGACACAGACCAGAAGCTGAGCTCGGATTCCACTGCGAAGCCTAGCAACTCGAGGTCGACAACCCAAATCGAGATCGACAAGCCTCAAGTCGAGATCGACAAGCCCCTGGTCGAGATCGAGGAGCAACATCTGGCCGACGTCGATGACTCTACAACACCTTCGACAGCTGATCTGGCTCCAAAACAGAAAAAGCCCCTGCCTTTCCCTTCAAAAGCTCAGAAAGATCCCACGGCAGGTAGGTTTACCAGGTTTGTTAATATGCTGCAAGAACTGAATGTTTCTATTCCTTTTACAGAAGCCCTGCAAGAGATGCCTGGATATGTCAAGTTTCTAAAGGAAATCCTGAGCAAGAAGCGATCTATCTCAGAGATCGCAGGCGAATGCAAAGTACTCCACTTCCCTGAAAAGAGGCCTGACCCTGGTAAGGTTTCTGTTACTGTGGGTTTTGGACAATATAAATATGATTCTCTATGCGATTTAGGAGCAAGTGTGAGCATCATGCCTCTATCAATCTGGCGGAAGGTAAAAATAGGATGCATAGAACCTGTGGATGCCAAACTATACATGGCGAACGATACAGTGGTCATCCCTACAGGTATAGTTGAGAACGTCCCTGTCCAGGTTGGTAAATTCTTTGTCCCAGCAGATTTCCTTATCATTGACTGTGCTGAAGATCCTACTAGCCCTATTATTCTTGGTAGACCGTTCTTAGCTACTGCAGATGCCAAAATAAGTGTCAAGAATAGATCGATCACCTTCACCATAGGCGATGAGGTTTTGCATTTCTCTTTTGGCCCTGCAAAAGAGGAAATTTCATGGCTGGAGGTGAAAAGCATCAGTTACCACGGGACCAAGCAAACGGCGGAGGAAGGAGCCAACACTGTACTCGAGATCGACAAAGCCAACTCAATCTCGACAAGGCTTCTACTCAATCTCGACAAGCCCTTGTCGATGTCGACTACCACTGCTGAACCAGAGACTTGCCAAGAGCCTAAGTATGGGGTCCCTGTACTCGAGGTCGACCAGCTGTACTCGATCTCGACTAGCCCCAAGCCCAAAGTTTCCTGTTTTGGGTCCGAAAAGGTAAGTTCAGGTATGAATTCTACTCCCCCTCAGTCCATAAAGAAATTTTTTAATAAATTAAGGGGAGGTAAGGCCCAGTGGCAAGAAAATCTGCGAAAGCTAAGGGCTGGAAGGAAGAGAAAGAAAGAGAAGAGAGATGATGCAAGCAACCACCTATCAGCTGAGCTCACATACTACCATCAGGACCTAGATGATCCAGGAGAAGGGCCAAGCATGAGCAGGCCCCACAATAATGGTCCTTGAGCGCAAACGGAGAAGTCGGCCTAGCGACTCTAAAATCTAGAGCATGTATATAAACTTTATGAATTTTTGGGACTTTTGAACTTTTTAGTTTTTGGTTTTTTGTTTTTGGTTTTGGTTTTATGTCTTTTAGAATAGTTCATGTGGATAGTCTTGTTTCTTGTGCAATCTAACACTTTTAGGTCGACAAGCATATAAGAATCGCGAAAGGTGGAATAGGAAGTCCCTGAAAACCAGTCTGAATCGACGAAGGCCAAGTCAATTTCGACATGGAGGAGAAGCCCAGAAGTTACTCGATCTCGAGTAGACGTACTCGACATCGACAAGCACAGACGCTCCTCGACTTCGGATTCCACCAGACGCTGAGCGCCTACTCGAGATTGAGTACACTGTACTCGATATCGACGAGCAACCTACTCGACATACACTGATTCGCCTTCCTCGATGTGTTATCCTGTGAGTTCCTTCCTTTACTATTGTTTTTATTTGATTTTATACAGTGGGGACACTGTAAATTTTAAGTATGGGGTGGGGGAAGGGCTCATTATCATTATCATTATCATATGTGTTAGTCTTGCCTTTTGGTTTTACATGGTGAAATTTTAAATTTTTTATGTTATGCATTCATGTTTAAATTTTATGTCATTTGTCATAATTTAGTCTTGATTTTTGCATAAGAAAAAAAAAATGAAAAAAAAATAGAAAATGTCAAAAAATCAAAAAAATGCATGTTTAAATTTTTGCATTATTTTAGTTTTATACCCTAACTTAGATGTCCTATGATGATAAATAATAATTGACTTGATCATGTAAATCCTATGGCGTGTTTGGAAGGTTTAGCCTAAGTCCTCAAAATGGTTTTTATGTGGATTGTAAACTTGTGATGAAATTGAGCACATATGATCCTAAGCTAAAGGTTAAAATCCAACAAAAATTGTCCCAGTGAGAATTTTGGCCTCATAGGGAGAACATTAAAAATCTCTCTGCTTTCTTGAGTGTACTTACTCTTCCTATGCATCTCTAAATGTTGTGATAGTTATTCAAAGCCAATGCATTTATATGTTTATGTTGATGAGAATTAAATGATGGAGGCACCTTTTAAGCCAATTTTATCCTCTCTTTACCTACCCTGCATTTTCCCTGCTTGAAGCCAGAACATTAGCCTGAGACTTTTATTGTAAACTCCACAAAATTTTCCTTAGCCAAATTGAGCATGACCCCCATTTGGGAATTAAGACTTAGAGTTGGTTGGAATGATAATTTGTGGAAAGAATGAGCTTATGTTGTATTTCAAGAAGGATCGTGGAAATTATTGAGATATGGGTTGGTTGTACATTTTTATCTTGCCAGGCATATTATGTAAAAGGATTTTTGGCTCACATTATAAATGCACCTCTAGTATTATTTTATATCTTCGTTTCAAAAAAAAAAATCCGAAAAAAAAAGAAGAAAAACAAATACATATGTTTATGAATAAAGTGCATGAGCCAAATTTACCTTATTTCTTTCATTATTTTGCAAGATACATATTTTGGAAAGATTTAGAAACCTTGAAAGGTTATATACTCCATTGAGACAAATTGGAGAGTTTGGTTGATGCATATGACTAGGAAGGTATGGTTTGGTTGTGTTGGAGATTTAGGAGTCTTAATTCCCGAATTTTATTTAGCACCACATGGCCAAATAATTTCATACCTTATTATTTCTTACCAAGCCCCATTACAACCCCACCGAATGGAATCTTCTTTGAAGACTTCCATTGAGCGAAGTCCTCCTGATAATTCTTGTTGCATTTTCATAATTGGTTGCGAAGTGGATTCATGCTTAAATTGCAATGTTTATGAGATTGTGTATGGAATTGAGTTGAGAGTTGATCTTCATAGCCTAAACACATTTGAGAGTTGAGTGTAAACACATTATTCCTGTGACGTTGGATTTATACTGCCTATGCCTATGGATCGCTCATATATGTGTGATGACGTTAAATTCACTTGTCTTACATTGCTACTATTTAAGATGTTGCTTTTGACAAAGGCGAAGACTTGAAGGATGTGTTGTAGGTCTTGGTTATTGTTTGGTTATTGCTTGAGGACAAGCAAGTCTAAGTATGGGGTGATTTGATGTCTCCAAAGTAGCCATGTTTTTATGCATATTTTAGTTCCATATTCTTTACATTTTGCATATTTCGGGTTGGGAATATGTCGAATTTATGTAGTATATGCTTATTTGTTAGAAATGGAGATCTACATAAGTTTCTGTTTAATATTGCAGAATATGGAAACATTTCGGGAGAAAACCAAGAAGCAAAGACGAAAGCAGCAAGTCTCCTCAATTTAGACTAAGTCCTACTCGATGTCGACAAGAGCCAGACGCCATTCCCCGAGCCATGTCGAGGAGATGCTACTCGACAACACCAAGTTGGCCAAGTCGATGAACCGTTATCGTCGAGATCGAGGAGCGTCATCGAAGTCGACAAGACCACATCCGAGCATGTCGAGAAGGGTTGCTCGGCAACCTCGGAAGACCAAGTCGAGAACACATCACTCGTCGAGATAGACGAGCTCTCCTCGAGATCGACTAAGGTCAGGAGTCATGTCTGAGCCTGTCGAGGACCAGCTAGCCGAGACGACGAGCCAAGCCCGGTCTACCATAATCCTACTCGAGATCGACTAGACCCTTGTCGAGATCGAGTAGACCTCCAGAGCCGCGTTACTCGGTTTAACCAATTCTACTCGACTTGGGGTTGCTTAGGCGCGAAGATTGCCGATTCTATCCGAATTCATCAAGATATATCATGAAGAAAGAGATTTATCCACATGAAGACATTTAGATATATTTAGATTTAATTTCCTTGTTGCTTTTATTTATCCTTAAGCGTTTTAGATATAGTTTTAGATATAGATAGAAATTTCTATCCTTGACTAGCAAGGATTAGAAGGCTATAAATAAAGCACATGGGGCTCAGTTTTATTGATTCAATTTCGGAAGTCAGAGACAAGTAGTTACACATAGAGATTTAGGAGTTCGAAGGTTTTAGGGTTTTGGCGTTCAACGAGAGTTGGATTGCCGGGATTGTAAAGTCTTTTGAATATAGTTTAATGCAAGTTGTTTTCTTTCAATCGATGATGTCTGAGTTTGCGATGAAGCGCGAGTAGTCAACCCACTTCTAGGGTTGGGGCGAGCCCGACGATAGCCATGCATAATTGAGGTAAAGATCTGACTTTTATCATGTTTTAAGCATCTCCTACTTGTTTATGTGTTTATTGCCCATCTAATGGAGATCCATGCTAACAACTTGGATTGTAAACATAAAATTAGTAGAGACAATTAGGGTTTCTTGAAAGAGTTGTCTAATTGTTGGAAAAGGCGAAGGCTTGTCCTTGATGCGATTTACATGATTATCTGTTTTATTTCTGCCTTATGCATGCTTGGTTATCGTTGTGCAAACCCCAATCTTGGAAGTCTTTTACATACAGTTTAGTTTGAAATCCCAAAGCCTTTGCATTTATTTTCTTTCGTTTTTATCCTCTGTCTACTCGAGATCGAATAGCACTACTCGATCTCGACTACTGATTCTCGACCTAGAGTCGCCGTAGCTTATTTGTGCAGGAAATCGACAAGCCAACCCGAAGTCGACAAGGACTGTACTCGATATCGAGTAGCCCCTCGTCGATATCGAGTAGCCTGTGCCGAGTTGCTGCTGCTGTGTTCGACTGTCCGATCTTCTGTCGACTACCCTAGTCGAGATCGAGGACCCTGTTGTCGACTTCTGTTCATGAGATTTCTTCCGCTACCTAGGATCCGCTGACACGCTTCGTCGTGGATCGATCCTGACTTCCCGCTGCTACATCAGGAGGAGGTCTTGTAATTATTTACGTAGGCAGAGTCTGGTTTGATTTATTTTGTTATATTTCATACTCGATTTCCTCATACAACAAGCACACACCACGATAATTCCTGGTTTTTTATATGCATGACTCGACATGATGTGGTACTTCCAGCATATATTATGATGATGATCCTTAATATGAATTTGTGGTTGTATGCCATTATGTATCCATGCTTAGCTATCTTGCTTTAGACCCATGTTACACTTCGTTGTATGCCTGTCATGCTTCTAGATCATTACGGTGTGGCTTATTTGGCTCTCTGCAAATTGTTGTACTAATCGAATGAACATATGTATGAATCATGAGTTAGTATCACGTTTTCGCATATACAGGAAACCTGAATGCTAGGGTGAGTCTAGTCGAAGTACCTTGATTGTACTCATGTTCGATATGTGCTGTTAGTATCCTATAAGGCTTATGAATTCCAATATGACTCGTTGATTAGTAACTTGTCATGCTTGCTTCATCACGTGAATATGATTGTCCTATGATGTGATAGTTGTTGTACCATTTCATACACTTTTATGACGGTTCATTCCTAACATGATTATAATCTATCGTTCGTGAAGTTGTCTTGTTCACTCTGTAAAAGATATCCATGTCTTATCATATATTGCTAGCATCATGTAGGATCACGATGTGACTTGGTATATTCATGTGTTAAATACGTGCCCTGGTTGTATACATGTTAATCTATACCTGTGTACTTGCATGCTTGTATTCATGTGAAGCCGTACTATCTTAAGCTCATGTTGCCGTTTCTGCCATATTCCCTCCTTGTCATCACATGGTCACGTTACGATTGGTTGACCCCTTAAATGCATTCGTGCTAGTTGTCAAATGAACATGTAACCTATGATGCATAGCCATGCATCTTATCGTGTTAAAATATATCTTATAGGACCCAGGAATTATGGCTTGTGTGTATTCATGCCCTACTTGCATTATGATCTGCTCTTTCGTGGAATAGACTTCGCAAGGTCTTGTATTCTTTCCAACATCTCTAATGTGCGATCTTTTTAACTAGTTAGGAATTGATAGACCCAGTTATAGAGTTAGTGCCTATTTTCAATGCATGTTAAGCAATAGGTGATTATCAATGTGTGCCTATCATCTCATCACTCGATGTTGTTTCTGCATGTCCCCTGACATCCTTAATGATTCTGCAAATGAATAATCTGGCACCTCGCATGTCCACACACACATCACGGTCGCTATAAGGCACTCACATGATTACCCTTGCATATATAATGTAGCTTACCGTCCTCTTGAAATATGATACCTTAGGAGCATTGTCCTGTTTTGCATTATGATATGTGCATGACTCCTTCATCAAAATTGCTTATATTCCTTTTATATGTGCTAATGATTGGGTGCAATAGTGGGCCTGCTTAAACTTCTATGACACGTCCCACTATTAGGGGGAGATGCTCGACGCATCTTATTCATATACATATGTGATTGTCATGTAGTACCTTGTAAAATCTATGCCTACGGAGATATGACTTGTACGATCGCATACTCAACTTGCATCTCATGCAGCCACTCTTGTCATAGGTTGTGATAGCCTTGTTATACCCTGTTTGCATGATCTTGTGACTCTTTAAGCATGTTAGGTATTGTTATTCCAGTTAGAATGTTATGCCTCCATAGAGTTGTCTCATGCTAAGTATGATTAGTGGCATACTTATGAGTGTTCTCATCTGAATTGTTGTCTTTATCACATGATTCACTTTCGATGCTTAATTGGATAAGTTCATATTTTAGTGGGATATGTGTTAATTAGCAGTTGAGTGTCTCGTTGCGTGTAATACCCTATGACATGGTAGATGCATGTATGCATGAACTTTGATTTTGGTGACAAATTGTTCCTCAACGATTATCCTTGATTGCGTTCATTCTTTGACAATATACTACTAGTATCATAGAGGATTGCTTCCCCATCATAGCTCATTATATGCTGACATCCCGCATTTATCCTATCATAAGAACGTTGTTGTTGCATGACATGGTTTTTATACGGCTTTATATGATCCTTTCATGGCATTACTCTGATTGATAGGAAACATCTCCATAGGTTCGCATATGATCCCACATTGATTATGACCTGCCAATGTGTACTTGTTACGACTAATTTACCTTACCTGTAATACTTTGTAATGTTTACCAGATTTCACATGAGCTATGTGTCACACCAATCTATTGTTGCATTCGTGTATACATGTTTCTTATGCATACCAAGCTTGTCTGATATATGAAATGAAAAATTGCTAGCTAGTCTCTTATGCA
Organism: Persicaria maculosa; assembly: GCA_963922045.1. Taxonomy (NCBI): domain Eukaryota; kingdom Viridiplantae; phylum Streptophyta; class Magnoliopsida; order Caryophyllales; family Polygonaceae; genus Persicaria; species Persicaria maculosa. The sequence goes on from OY998251.1 coordinate 5,402,002, forward strand.
CATGCAAAACCCGATCATGTTTTTGGTTGCCCCTATTTGTTAACATTTTTCTGTTGATAGGAGGAAATTGAGACTTGCAATATAAAATATAACTAAAGTAAAGCAAACCTGATTCCGTCCCTTGCAAATAATTACAAGACCTCCTCCTGATGTAGCAGCGGGAAGTCAGGATCGATCCACGAGGAAGCGTGTCAGCGGATCCTAGGTAGCAGAGTAATCTCACGAAAGTCGACAACAGGAGCCCTCGATCTCGACTTGGGTAAGTCGACAGAAGATCGGACCAGTCGAGCAGAGTAGCAGACACAGGCGCTGGTGGCTCGTCGATCTCGACTAGGCCTACTCGATATCGAGTAGAGTCTTGATCGACTTCAACTTGTCTCGTCGAGTACCTGCACAGGAGAAGCTACAGCGATGCTAGATCGGAAATCAGTAGTCGAGCTCGACCAGGCTTGGTCGAGATCGAGTAGAGCAGAAACTTAAAACGGAAGAAAATAAAGAACAAATGCTTTGGGGTTTCGAACTAAACTTAATGTAAAAGGCTTCCAAGATTGGGGTTTGCAACAACGATAACCAAGCATGCATAAGGCAGAGATAAACAGATAATCATGTGAATTGCATCAAAGGACAAGCTTTCGCCTTTTCCAACAATTAGACAACTCTTTCAAGAAACCCTAATTGTCTCTACTAATTTTATGTTTACAATCCAAGTGGTTAACATGGATCTCCATTAGATGGGTAATAAACACATAAACAAGCAGGAGATGCTCAAAACATGATAAAAGTCGGATCTTTACCTCAATTATGCAGGGCTATCGTCGGGCTCGCCCCAACCCTAGAAGTGGGTTGACTACTCGCGCTTCATCGCAAACTCAGACATTGATTGAAAGGAAATAACTTCAATTAAACTAAATTCAAAGACTTTACAATCCCGACGATCCAACTCTCGTTGAACGCCAAAACCCTAAAACCTTCGAACTCCTAAACTGTCTATGAACTACTTCTCTAACTTGCGAAATTGAATGAATAAAACTGAGCCCCATGGGCTTTATTTATAGCCTTCTAATCCTTGCTACTCAAGGATAGAAATTTCTATCTATATCTAAAACTATATCTAAAACGCTTAAGGATAAATAAAAGCAACAAGGAAATTAAATCTAAATATATCTAAATGTCTTCATGTGGATAAATCTCTTTCTTCATGATATATCTTGATGATTTTGGATAGAATCGACAATCTTCGGGCCCAAGTAATCCCACACCGAGTTGGATTCGTCAAACCGAGTAACGCGGCTCTAGAAGTCTCCTCGATCTCGACAAAGGTCTTGTCGATCTCGAGTAGGATTGTTGGTGGACCGGGCTTGGCTCGTCGTCTCGGCTAGCTGGTCCTCGACAGGCTCAGACATGGCTCACAAGTGTACTCGATCTCGAGTACCCCTTGTCGATGTCGAGTAGAAGCCTTGTCGACTAGGTCTTCTCGGGTGGCTCTACTCTATATGTTGGGGTCTGGGCTCCGAGCTTCGTCGATCTCAACTAACTCTCGTCGAGGTCGAGTAGGGTGTCCGGCTTCCTGGTCAGGTCGGGTAACTTCTTCTCGACTCTGGGTGGGTGTTCACAGTCTTATCTACATCGAGTAGATCCTACTCGATCTCGAGGACGGTGTGGAGTCAGATTCTTCGTCTTCAGCTTCTCGACATATGCTCCTCGATGCTGGCTGGTGTCTAGACAAGTCTTTGTCGAGATCGACTAGGGTTAGTCGATGTCGAGTAGCTCTGTGTTCCGGCTCTTGCTTCTTGGTTTCCTCCCGAAATGGTTCCATATTCTGCGATATTAAACAGAAACTTATGTAGATCTCCATTTCTGACAAATAAGCATATACTACATAAATCCGACATATTCCCAACCCAAAATATGCAAAATGTAAAAAATATGGAACTACGATATGCATAAAGACATGGCTACTTTGGAGACATCACTTTCATTAAGGTAGGTATAGGTTAGGGTTTAGTGATGTGACTAGTTTACTCCACGATTGTTATGTGTTTTGCTTGCTGCACTTGTAACCTCGTAGAGTTCCATAAGGGCACCATACTCCTTCTTGGGTCGGGATCTTGTTTTTCGTCGTGTCATCATCAGTTGGTATGTGTTGGGTTCTACGGGGAGTCTAGGTTGTCCTCCTTGTCTCTCCCCTATCTCCGCTAACGAAAAATTTGCTTGCAATACTTTGACGAACGATGGCATAGAAAAGAGCACGTTTAGCCAAATAGAACGGGAGCGGCACAGCGGGGGCACAGTGGACCCATAAACCCCAGGTCCTAGAATTGACATATTGATTCTTTGAATGATGACTTGGTGGTGGATGTTACTTTATTGACTTCTACTTATGATTATGAATTTTAGTGCTTTGGTATTCCTATATGACTGGCCTTGTGATATGATTGATGTTCTGTGTCGGTAGGCCTCGCCTAAATTCTTTTACTCGTGGAATGTGAATTATACCTTCTGAAATCCTTACTTGTGTCGGTAATAATGATATTATGTTCCCCAATAATATGTAACAGTATGATATTGCGATGTTGGCATGATATTACCTTTGCTCGAATTATTATTAGCATGAGGTTATGTGATAACTTGTCTTGCTATGTCGATACTTGATATTCTGCAATACTTACTGAGCATGATAGTATCTTAGGACTTATGACATGTGACTGTTTGAGGCAATGAGAGATAATAATGTATAAACTTAGTGTGAAATCATGTTATATTATACCGACGTGAAATACTTGAAGGCTAAGTGATAGTAGCATGTAGGGTCCATAGTGTAAGGTGCATGTTATCCTCGGATAATTATATGCAATGTCCTGTTTAGTTAAATGTTGTTGTGATGTTATTATGTGCTGCTACGTTGTTAGACTTTTCTACTGTTGAACCATGAGAGCATAACCGATTCTATGTTGCCAACTTGAACTTAAATTGCTGAAACGTGATTGTGTTGACATCGCTATTCATTGCTATTTCAAAAATTGATTTTCATCTAGATACTTAGCTATGAAAATGGTGAATATCTTGGCTTGCTGAATCTTGTTGAAATGGATTTTGTTGTGCTGACTTGTTGCCTTCCTATTAGACTGACACCCATATTATGACAAAATTCTGTTGTGTTGGTAGTGTTAAGTAGGAAACCATGCTGATGTGATCTACTAAGGTTGAGACTTGATGTCTTTGTGTGTTGCCCTTTCAAAAATGACATTTCTGCTTGATGCATTCTTATTTGTTGACACTTAGAACATGAAATGCTAATGTTGAGTGTTGATGTTCCAATATACTGGTGTGCGACAATGTTGGTAATGGCTATTTATGTTACGGTTTTGGCGTGGCCAATTTCCGTGGTTGGTTGGTTATGATGTGGCATGTCTTGCTTATATCGATTCTGATAATGGCTAGAGATTCGTAAATTGGAATTGCTCTTGAGATTGGAATCTAGGAAGAGAATATGGGATTAGCCCTTAGAGGTGGATGATTCCACCTCTTGAATTCTGAATTTGCTTGACCAACTTGAGATTTAAATGGTTTTGAAAGAGTTTGGAAGCGACCAACTCGTATTTTGAAAAGCTTTGGACTGATTTTGAAGTTGAGAGGTTTGCTTGATTAAGAGGTTTTGAATTGTTTTGAAAAAGACTAACTTGGATGTTGAGAGACCGAACGTGATCGAAAATTTCAACGACTTTGAGGCCAATCTTTTTCAATTACGGGATCCCCTTTGAAACTTTTCAAACCCGGGCAACTCTATGATACTTCACGAAGTGGATACAAGCATTTTATGAGGGCGCTTGTAGGGTGCTTGCTAAGACCTAGTGATGATATTGTAGAACTTTTAGAGTTGTGGTACTTCCGAAAAGTAAAGCGAGGATGTGATAGGGGCGCTTATTGCATACTTGTCAAGGCCAATTGGAGATGTCACGACCGTGACTATGATGTTGTGAGAATCCCGGAAGACGCAACCGAGGTGATTACAAGATCCTTGGACATGGTCCATGAACTCAGCAATTTCAAACTTCATTCCCTACTTTGTTTTGTTTTAGTCTCGGGGACGAGACTTGTTTTTAGAGGTGGATGATGTAAAGACCCGGATTTTTAAATCCTAATTTTTCGGAAAAAAGGGAAAATAAAATGAATTTATAAGCGGAATATAACGGAAAACTCTCTAACTCGGATTTTGGACTCATAAAGCGGATTTTCAACCTAAAATAAAATTTTGAAAACTAACTTGACATGACGACATATTTCCTCGAATTTTAAAAATCTTTCGAGAATTTAAAATTGGGTTGGGGACCACTTGTAATCCTTATCCCCTTCCTCCCTTCAAATGTGGAAAAGCACCCCTCGTCTCTCTTTAAGGTTATACACCCAATTTATGGAAGATGCCAAACATCCTCTCTCTTTGGTCTGATTTCAGCAGCGAGCCTTACACCTCCCTCCCTTCTTTTCATTGTTTAGGAACCCAATCCCCTCTGACTTCCTTTGAGTCAAAAAGCAATATCCCCTCCCTTTTAATAATCTGTCTTCAAACAAACCCCACACAATTTAATAGCACTTTCCTCCTTTTCTCTATCTCCCATCCCTTTCTCCACTCAAACACACAATCCCTCATCCTCCTGAGCACACCCGAGACACCCTGGGCGCACCACCGAAGCTGTCTCGCTCCGCCTCCGTCTCCTCCTCATCGCCGCCGGCTGCACCGATAGCACACCCTTGGCTCTGTTTTCCGGAGCTTCAAGCACCAAGCACCTTGTTCCTTCTCTTCACCTCCAACTGAGCACCTTGAGCAGCAGCTCCTCCCACCTTCCTCGACGCCTCAGGAGCTTCGGAGAACCACCAGGTCGCGGCCTCCCGCTCGTGCCCCGTTTTCCGATTCACCGGCGGTAAGCCTCCTTTCACTCCTTTCGCTCTAAAATTTAATAAAGCCTCCGCCTTTAACCTTCCATATCTCTCCCAGAACTCCCGATAGAAGAATCCGCCTCGACGCACCCGGACGCCGCCTCCCCGACCTCCATTTCCGGCGAGCCGCACGAATCCCCTCCGGTGAGCTTCGAACCCCGTTCCTTGTCCTTGATTCAAATCTGTTCTCTTCTTGCTTGATTGGGTCGGGATTGAGCGTGCAAGACTGAGTGAGGTGCGAGACCGGAGAGAGAGCGAGTGAGATCCGGCGAGAGAGTGGAGCGATCGAGCGAGGGAGCAGCGATGACGGGGAGGTGAGTTCGAGATAGAGAGAGAGAGCGAGGACGGGAGCGGGAGCAGGCGGAGGAGCGAGCCCAAGGCCGCCGGCGAGGAACGCTGCAGAGGAGTCGGGAGGAAGCAGAGGAAGAAGAATGGATGCGGGCCCCACGTCCACATCAGCCTTGCCACATCAGCGCCAGGGCCCACTCTCCTTTCTTTCTTCTTTTCCGGAATTACAGATGAGAGGGATAGAGTTGTATTGGGATTGGGATGTTGGGCCTAATTCTTCCACACCAAGGGTATTGTTTGGGCCTAATTTCCTTCAGACAAAAGCAAATGTGATGTGGGCCTGTTTTTATAAAATGTATTCGGTTTTGGAGGGTGGAAAACAAATAAAAGCTCGGTTTTGATATTTTACAAAATATAGGGGCCGGTTTTGGTAAATTAATAAAGGGCTGATTTTTATAAAATAAATGGCGGAGAATTTTTAAGGGATTGGAAATGTTTTATGAAAGTGTTAATAAATAGTATTATTTAGATTTAAAATATAAAACATTATTATTAAGACTTAAGGATATTTAAGAATATATTATGGCCTTGTAAAATATGGAGAATTGATTTAATAAACTAAAAAGAGAATTTTCGAAATATACTAACCTTGTCAGATTTGTCTTGAAATAATAATAAAATAAATTGATTAAAGGGCAGTGTTTGATAAATGGATTCTCTGGATGATTTGAGAAAGCGTTTTGAATGGTGATTTGATCTAACTTGAGATTTTAGAAGAGTTTTGGAAAATCTTTGGAAAATGCCTGCCTAACTTGGTGAATAAATTTGATGACTTGTGTGTGATATTATATGCTTTAATTAACATTAGAAGTAGACTTATTTATATTATTTATATATATGTGTTAGGTGATCATCTTTGACATGTTGGCTTTCTATATACCTAGTTGTTGCCTTTTGTTGTTCTGCACTTCCAGGTGAGTTCCTATATGAGCTCACTCAGATTCGAAAAAAGATCTCCCTGCTTATAGCCATGTGCATACTAGGCCGTTATCTGTGAAGTAACTAGAGTCATTGCTAGGGTTATAGGACGACCTAGTCCCATCGGGTCCCGTCCTGAGTCAATCGAATCATGAACTTTCTTATATTATGAGATGCCTGCGGGCTTTATTGTTGAACGGGTTGGACATGCGTGCCGCCCGATTATGATGGAATGCATTCACGAGCTGACTAGTCTCCGCCCTATCGGAAGGGGGTGGAGGTAGGAGAGGGATATACCACTTGGTATTCGGTGCTAAGGCCTTATTATATTTATGCACTTGATCTTAGGACCATGCTAGTGTGTTAATATTCCGCCTTGCATCTAGAAGCATCTTTATTAGGACTAGCGTGTGTATGTGTCTGCTTGTTTGGGATTACATTGCGTAGGGCTTCGATCTGACACTGCCCCGCATACATTTTGTTTAGGTTTGTTTTACAGCATGATTGTTCCTTGCTTCTGTAACGTGGGAACTCTCTTGGGCGATTGCAAAGAAATGGTCTAACCTTAGATTTTGATAAATACGCTTATTGATTTGGTTTTGACCCGGCTCTGCCGTGGCACCCTCTTGTATTACACCTTGATTCTACTATTTGCATGACTGTTGGGTTTCCACGCTTAGACTTATGACATGTACAGGGGACTTCCCCAGGGATTCCAACGATCCCTTCGAATTTTGGGTATGAAATCCCACTTGAAAACGTTAGAGTAGAATTTCAAACCTTCAACCTGTACTCGGGGCGCAAGATCCTAACGAGGGGTTTCATCCCTCGAAACGTAACCCGGGAATCATAATCCCGGGCAGTTACAAAAGTTGTGGAATTATTTGATTTGGTAGAATATGGTTTGGAAGAATATGTAGAATGATTTGGTACAATATGGTTTGGGTCCCCAATTACTGTCATAGATTAGTACCCAAGAATAAAATCTTATAAACAAATATATCAATATGTAATAAAAGTGGATAAATCGCATACATCTCATGTAAAACAATTCACCCATACCGGATTTACATGACACATAATGTATTTTACTTGACACATGAATTTTTTTACGTGACATGTCAAAACTCAATAATGTACGGTCATATGTATTTGCCATCTTCTTCATTACTGTATTTTCAATGTAAAAGACCAACAATTCTCCACTGAAATCACAAGATGCAATATTGTTATAAAGCAAAGTACGTAAAACCAGCTGAGTGAAACTATGAGCTGCCACAAAATGTCACCAAAATGACATGCCCTGTCATAAGCATGAAAATGAAATCACAAGAAGTCAGTGGACAATTAGTCAAAAATTTTGAGAAAGGCAAACAAAAAAGGGATAAATTCAAGAGCTTTCGGAGTGAAGAGGGGTTTCACCTCCCTAATGGATGGGAGTATGCCTCCAGCAATAGATGCCTCTAGCCTTAAAGATCATATTTTTTTTCCATGGTTACTAATAGTAAATCATAAAATAAAATCCTTGTAATGCAAAAATTGCTCTTTAATACGGAGTAGGTAAATTTGCTTTAAATAATGGACATTTAAAAAACAGGGAGTCTAATTACCTCAAACATTAGAAATTGGCTGAATTGCCGGATTGGTATAAAAAGTACACCCCAAGTGACAGATAGGTATTAAAAAAAACTATTGTGAAAAATAAGTATAAAAAATCTTATCAAGCGCCAAATTGGTATATTTTTTCAAAAAATCAGTTTTAAATCAATTAAACCCATTTCAATTATAATAAAACCAACCGGTTTACTTATAACTAAATATTAGACCGGTTCTTTTTATAAAAAAAGAAAGTGATTGGGTTGGTTAAAAATAACCCTAATTGATGAACTCTTTACATCAAAACAGGGAAATTTCAAGAGTCGGTGACTTTCGGATGACCGAGCTACTCAACAAGGTGCTCCAATGGCAAAATCACAAGAAAGTTTACCAGGTAATGATTTCTCCCATATTAATTTGGTTAATTTGAATTGGGTGTCCAATTTTGTTTACGGAATGCTATTTTTGTTTGATATGTGATGTTTTTGGGTTAACTTGGGTTGAGTTTTTATGTCTTATTCAATTCATTTTTAATTTCCACAGATGATCCACCTCCACCATTGACCTTTACTTCATTGTTATTAGCATCGGATGCCTTTACTTATGAAAATCAAAAAATTGGCTTGTTTGATTTCGAAATGGATGAGGATGAGGTTTACGATACTAGGAAGGGCACAAACGAGGGTGATGGAGAAGATGAGCACACAGAAATAGATGACATGGGAGAGCAAACAGAGAAAGGCGAAGATTTCGATGAAGCAAATTCTGATAATTCTATAGAATGTGATGAGTTAATAGGAGATGAACTGGAATATGATGATGCTGAGTTGCTTCAAATCAGGGGAGTGAATCAAAATCTCAGAATAGCTCAAAAGAATAGGAGAGGTCCTTCAACTTCAGACCATATCTTTGAAGGTACTTATATACTATCTGCTTTTATTTCTATCACTACCATTTATATTCTACATAAATAATAAGTGATTTTTAAATTCATAGCTATCATGGAACATGAAAGGGATACGCCTAATGATATCGACTATTCTAATTTGGATTTTGAACAAGCTCATACTGAGGTGCAAGGAAAGGGTGTGCCTTGTGGTAAATGGCCATTATTTTGGACTACTTTTGAAGGAGGTTACCATTCAGATCAACGAGATTCAGATGATGAAAGGCCTTTTTTGAATGATGAAAATGAGTCTGAGGTTGAAGTTGAGGAGATAAAGAGGAGAAAATCAAAGAGAAATGTGGATTATCCTCAATTTAATGAGAAGTCAGGCATGAAAAATGTGCAGTTTGAAGTGGGTCTGAGATTTTCATCTCAAAAGGTGTTGAAAAAGGCAATCCTATGGTACAGTATACAAGCAAAGAAAAACATCATGTACTTAAAAAAATGATCAAAAAAAAAATCCATGTTAGGTGTGCAGGTTGTAGTTGGGAGATGACAGTTGGTCCTGATCTACAATACCTCGGAGGGTGGCAAATCAAAGCATTACATGAAGAGCATAAATGTGCAAGGACCTTCAAGAATAGGCTGATCACAGAAAACTGGTTGGCGGAAGAATACTTGGATAGGATTTTGAGAAATCCTAAATTGCTGCCAATTGAGATTAAGAATGACATGAAGGCTAGATATGACATATTGGTGAATATTAGAATGTGTCAAAGAGCAAAGAACAATGCACTCAATGCAGTAAAAAACTTGATGAAAAACCAGTATGGTGTCTTGAAGCCATATTTGAGAGAGTTGTATTCCTCCAATCCTGGGACTAGTTGTGTGTTGAAAACACTTGGATCTCCTCCGGGACAGCCAGCTGTGTTTCAACGATTTTATGTCTGTTTTGATGCTTTAAAGAGCACCTTCACTCAAACATGTAGGCCGATCATTGGCGTAGATGGATGCTTCCTTAAGCATGCTTGTGGAGGGCAACTACTTTGTGCAGTGGGCAGGGATGGAAATAATCACATGTTCCCAGTGTGTTGGGCGGTTGTGGAGGTAGAAAATAGAAGTAGTTGGGAGTGGTTTTTGAGACTTGTAAGTGAAGATTTGAAGATGGAAAGAGGCAATGGATGGAGTGTAATTTCAGACCAACAAAAGGTACCTACACTCTTTTCTTTTCAAATTAAAGTGTTATATTTTAATGTTTCCACTGTTTATGTGATTTAATAACATATTAGTTTTATATTTGTAGGGTTTGGTAGGAGCTATACATGCTATTTGGCCTGATGTTGAGCATAGACAGTGTGCTAGACACATTTACTCTAATTGGAGCAAGGTGCATAAAGGGAGAGAGATGCAACATCAATTCTGGAAATGTGCAAAGTCCTCGTCAATGGGACAATTTTTGGTAGAAGTAGACAACTTGAAAAAGTTGTCCCTTAAGGCATATGATGATTTTATGGCTCGAGATCCTGCCACTTTTTGCAAGTCCCATTTTAAGACCCATAGTAGTTGTGATGTGGTTGATAACAACATGGCTGAGACATTTAACTCGTTCATTCTTTTGGCTCGATATAAGCCAATAGTCAGCATGTTAGAGGACATCAGACTTGCATTAATGGAAAGAATGAAAAAGAAGAAAGAGGAAGCTCGACACTTCATAGCTGGAGTTGCTCCTAGGATAAGTGAAAAGCTAGTGGAGGCATATGATGAACAAAAGAATTGTGAGTGTAGATGGAATGGAGGTGATAGCGAAGCTGGCTTCGAGGTGTCACATAATGGCATTGGTCATGCTGTAGACTTGGAGAAAAGATCATGTTCTTGTAGAAGTTGGGACTTGATTGGAATTCCATGTGCTCATGCAATGAGTGCAATTTTATATATGAGGAAACGCCCTGAAGATTACTTAGCTAAATGGTATAAACTGGATACATACAATGATACATATTCTACACTGCTACAACCAGTTCGGGGAAGTACCTTTTGGGGTATTGATGAGGTAGGGATGGTGCTTCCACCAGAGATTGAAAGGAGACAACCTGGTAGAAGAAAAGTAGCTAGAAGAAAGGTAGAAAATGAGCCAACAAAAAAAACCAAGTATTGCAGGAAGGGGTTACCAACAAAATGCAGCAATTGTGGCCAACCTGATCACAATAAGAAAAAATGTCTGAATCCAGTAACGGTACGTGGTTGTGCATGATACTACTCACCAACCTCAATTCGATCCATTAATAATAACATTTTTTTTGTAGGTACCGGCACCAAGACCAAAAGCTAATGATGGAAACCAATCAAAGAAGAAAGGTAGACCACAGGGAGGCAAGAATAGAGTTGGGAGAGATGATAGAGATGACTTACCAATCAGCAATCCAATAAGGCCCAATTCAGCTCAGCTACCAACATTTAGAAACAATGTTGCATCTCATCAACAAACAACTTGGTTGTCTTCGGGTAAGATGCGACATATTGAGTCAATCTGTTGTACTAATATTGCACGTATTAATGAGATATGCACTCTTTATGTCTCTCTTAGTTGTAGATACTGCTAATGGCAAAGTTCGAGGTAGAGGAAATCAAAGAAATGACACAATTAGGTAGAACTTGCACTTTGCAGCTGCTCAGATAATGGGCCACTTTCACCATTTCTGCTCAGATCAAGTCCATTTTTGTTACTGAATTCTTTCAACTCGGCTTTCCAAAAGTCTTTTGCCATCCACATCATTTATATGCTGCTAGCAGGTAGATTCTCATACATAATTAGGTAGAACTTGCACTTTGCAGCTGCAATAAATCCAAATTGATATAGTTGTTCTAGCAAACTTTGAATTGTATTTACATTCTACCTAACATAAATATCCATCCACTTCCACAAATACAATGATATGAAGCCAGTGCTATATATGCCGCAGTAATAATTAATGAATAGTTATAGGAATTAGCAAATTCTGGAAACATTCAATAAGGGCAAGCTCAATTGTTTCTCTCTGTTTATCCGTGAAGAAAGAGATAGCAATGTATTGCCTGTAATAGCTCCCACATATATCAATGTCAGAGAAATGGCATGCGGTTTCAGAAAAGAGAACAAGAAATAAGAGACCTTCCCCCGGGAATTGGTTATTCATTCTTGTTTAATCTCACTAATGCAGAGTTGCCCACATATCATTCTCAAATATTAACAAGCAGCCATCGGAAGCAAAACAAAAAATTATCCGATGGCACATATATCCAAGGCAATAAATTAAAGCACATATGAGTTAGGAATATTATCAAAATTCAATATAATAAGATACTAACAGAAGTCCTCACAAAATCAAGAACATAAATATATAAAAGACCCAGCTCAGTCAATGTAAAGATTAACTGTCCATCCTATGTTTTCCTACTGGAAACCATCCGATTGTCTACTGGACACGTTTGTCCCTGAGATCTAAGAACTTCACTTGAGTAGGACAATCATAACAGACATTCACATACAAATTAAAACAACAAGGTTGAGCATATGTCTTGAATTACTTGAAATTATCAATCATTATTCACTTGATATGTCTTTAACAACAAGGTTGAGAGAAATCACTTTACCTACTTATCAGCTAGTGTAATCAGCTTAAATAATGAAGTTTGGGAATCAAAATTCAGCAAGTTCCCACTAACTTTAAATATAAAAATAAACTAGCTCATGTTCTAAGTGAGTTGCTCAGATTAAAGAGATCAGGTTCTAAGTGATTTGTACTTGCACAAGCAAAGCAATATCCCTGCAGGTTGTGTTTTATACTCTTTCTGTCTCTCATTAAAGAGATTCAGCTCATACAAAATGGACATATGTGCATAGTGAGTGAGAAAGAATCAGAGTATAAATCAAATCAATTTAGATTAACTGAATAGGTGTCAGCAGCTCAAGGAGAATGTATGACAACAAACTTTGGCAGGAAATCAGTGTGCATTTGGAGATAGTGCTTAAGGTCTTCAGTGTCATGTAAAACTGAATAAATGTCATGTAAAGCTGAATAAGTGTCATGTAAAACGTTGTGTAGGTGAAGATAGTGCTTTAAGTCTTTAGTGTCATGTTAAACTGAATAAGTGTCGTGTTAAACTGAATAAGTGTCATGTAAAACGGAATAGGCAGCAGGTAAAATCTAATGAATTGAAGCAGTCAGATGCATTCCCATACTTCTTACAAGAAACATCCAGATTCAAAAACAAGCTTGACAAAGAAAAGGTTACATCAGACAGATCGAGTTAATTTCCACATTAAGACATCAATCAAGGGTTAATTTAACCTAAAACACAAACAACAAACAAACGAATTAGAGGAAGAAGGTGATGATACCTGGATAACAGTTGCATCCTCACAAGCATCATTGTCAATCACAACTCTGCAGCCACACAGCAATCGAACAATTAATTAGAACTTGTAAATTCATCACATTCCAATTTTCAAACCCTAAAAATACTTTGTTGAAAATCAAAGCCAGTAAATCGAAAGGGGGAAGTGAAATTAAGAGAGGGGAAGGAGAAATTAAGGAACCGACGGACCTCCGAGCGCGGCTGCAGAGTTTTGCCTCCTCCTACGTCCTCTTTTTGCTCGCAGCCCGCAACGCCGACATCACCTCCCATGGACCTCCGAGCGCGGGGCGGCCCCTCCGGCGACATCAGTAGTCTCGTGCCTTCCATTCAAATCTTGCCGGAGGCGCTAATGACTTCAATTTCGCTCGATCCCCTTCCTTCTCCCTCCTTTCTCGCCCGCCCTCCTTCAATTTCTCGCGTTGATTCCGCTGCCAAGGCTGCTCCCTTCCTTCTTCTCCTTCTTGTGGACTCGATCCCCTCCACTCTCGATCTCTGTCTCTTTGATTTTTTTGCCATGATTTGGGGCAAGAGAGAGGCAAAGGACCGGTTGCTCCTAGTAAAAGATTACCGCCTGACCTGCAATTTTTTGTAGAGGGAGGGTTAACCTCTGCAAATATATTCGGATAGTGGGTTAGGCGTGCAAACCAAACCGGGGCAAAGGTCATTTATTTCAATTCCCTCTTTGGTATATTATATTATATTTTTATTTTTAATAATAATAATATATTTTTATTTTTATTTTTATTTTTATCAATATTTTATTATATTTATACTTATATTATTATTAATATCAATACTTTATTTTTTATCAAAATTTTATTATTTTATATATATTAGTTTTATTATATTATATTATGTTATATTATATTTATATTATTATTATCAATATTTTATTATTTAATATATATTATATTATATTTTTATTTTATTAATAACAATAATATATTAATATTATAAATTTTATCACTTTTTTAATTTTATTATTATTATTATTATTTCAGGAATGGTTCACTCCGATAGCATACCAAACAACCAGCTCCAGTAATGAGTGATTACCATTTTTTGATTCCATTCTGATTCCGATTACCATTACGATTTCAGCACTCATATACTAAACGGGGCCTTAATGTAATCAGATATATATCGAAATACTAATTACCACACGGTCCACACTAGATATGGATTTTTGTTTTACAATTAATTATTAGGAAGAGTAAAAGGAAACTGAAAGTAGCCCAACAAGTTTCTCAAAAAAAAAAAGTAGCCCAACATATAGGTGCGGTGAAGTTTTAATTTAACCCAGTTAATTTGGAGTAATAGAATAGGTAGTCAGAGCAATTAAAACCAGTTAATTTGGAGTAATAGAATAGGTAGTCAGAGGCGGAGCTAAGGGGTCATGGCCCATGGGGAGCACGTGTCCCCTCCCTTATCCGACAGACGACAAATTACCTATGTATACTCTCTTTGTCAATAGTTTCGTTTTGATATATACACTACTATAAAATAGGGAATATAACCCGGATAATTAACACTTTATAACCCGGATATACTCCGGGTTAATGGTAAGCGGGTTATATAGTTTGGGGACTATATAACCCGGACCCAACATCCGGGTTATTTTCTTTGGAAAATCCGGTTATCCAAGTACTTTATACACCAAACGTCCGGGTTATTTGGGTACCTATATAACCCGGATATATTAAATTTCCGGGTTATTTGGTTTAGCTATATAACACGGATATATAAAATATCCGAGTTATTTACCATGAATTATATAACCCGGATCTGTTTTCGGATATCATAATTTTACACTACATAACCCGGATCGGGTAAGATCCGGGTTATATAGTTGATATTTTTAATTAAAAAAAAATGGGTTCTACCCGGTTCATAATTTGAACCGGGGAGAACTCTTGGGGTTTGCAACTCTAGTTCATGTACTGAACCAGCTTGAGTCTTGTGTTTAAACATCAAAATACAAATGGAAATAAAGGAATCAAAATCAGCTTGACCAACTCCTGTATTTTACAATTTAAAAATGGTCAATCCTAACATGCCAAGACTAGTTCATTTACAACGAAAAAATCACAAGAAATTTATATGGTCCATCAACAAAGTAGCAAGCAAAACTTTAGAATTGCTACATTATTAAATATCATAAAATTATTTTAGTCTTCTTGGATGCTTCCCTTTGTAAACATGTCGTTGCTAAAGTACCAAGCCCTGATTTCAGTTTGCTCACAAATTTCACCTAAAAGTGCAATGGAAGTTTGAGAATCAAAGCATCATATATCTATGTCAAAGAAACATAAGAAATCTCCAAGGAACCTTGAAACATAATATATTTGATTGATGAAATTTCTTACCCAAGATACAACCCAAGAATATAATTGAGATTCGATGGTCTTGAAGCATGTTCATGTTAGAAGCTAGCAAGCGAGTGTATGGGTCAAAATACATAAGCTATTTCAGCAAGAGAGTGAATTATCGGGGAACACCAGTCCAAATAACTCGCTAACTCTCAGCTGCAGGATGAATTGGCAAATAATAATGTTACACATCACACCTTTTAGATTACAAGGGTGAAAGTTCATTATGCAACTTAAAAATATATATAATAGGACTTACCAGATCGAGAAATAGGGCATTCATCTGCCTCTCATCACCTAGTAAACTAGCAAAGATGGTAGTTGAATTTGTAGTCGTCTATCTTGTTTTGGTTTTAGTCTCGGGGACGAGACTTGTTTTTAGAGGTGGATGATGTAAAGGCTCGGATTTCTAAATTCAAATTTCTCGGAAAAAGGAAATCATAATGAATTTTAAAACAGGATTTAGCGAAAAAAAACTCTCCAACTCGGATTTTAAAACTCTTAAAGCGGGATTCCATCCAGATTTTGAACTCTTATGCAACATAGATGCTCGCTAGATCTTGCATAACTTGTGTTGCATATGTCCATTGTCGGTCCATGTATAAATGATCTTAATATGTCAGGCATGATTGGTAAATGAAATGATAGGGTACTTGCTTGTTCCGCATGCATGAAGAAATTGATTAGATGAACGTGTTGTGAACTCATAGATCGTTATTCCTTGAGATAGGTACATGCTAGTGTGGAATAATGTTGTTGAGATACTTTGTGATTGCTATGTATTGCTTGCGGCAAATATAACCTCATAGAATGACCTAAGGGCATCGTTGTAACTCTCGGATTGAGATCTTATCTCTAGTGTCACCGTCTAGTCCTGGTCCATGTCTGAATCATTAAGGAAGTCGTGTTGTCCGCCCTTGTCTCTCCCCTATCTCCGTAACTCCTAATCTTTGCGATCCTTCGATGAGCACTGACATGAAAGGAAGAAGCGACGACCAAGTGGCACCGGAACGGCGCAGCGGAACCGTGGTGGGTCCATGACCCATAGACTCCAACAACGACGTCACCGATGGCAAAAGAATGGATATGCTTCAAGGATGGCAGACGAGAGCAGGATCCTCCCAACTGACTCGAGGAAGAGCATTCTTAATTCAAACCACGAACTTTCTTATTTGTCGGAATTGATGGTGTGTGATAGGCCTAGAACTGACATGATGAGATTGGTAGTGGCGGATATGTCGAACCAGTAGTGAATGGTGACCTGACTAACTTGTGCTTGCGATGATGTATCTTGATGCTTGAGTGTACTGACCTGGAAGTAAATCGATTATGAGTTATATATGTAGTGGTGTTTTCTTCTTGGGCATGAGTCGAGTGATTCCTTGGTGAATGGGTCGAAAAGTGGCAGGTAGGTTCGAGGTCCTTGGTTCTGGTAGTTGGTTATGTGAGATGGGGTACGGGAAGAATGTGTTAGTTTGGGTAGAGCCGCGTGAGTTGGGACGTGTCGGAGATAGTGGTTAGTGGGTACAATTGAGCTTCTAGGTAGGTCTTAGGTGAGGAGTGGAGCCAATATGGGAGATTCCTAGGGAGAGGCCTTCGTTAGAGGTAGTGTCAAGCGATAGCGTGCGGGTAGTGTAGTCCTAGAGGTGGATGAGTGAGCTAGGAGTAGATCGGGGGATTCTTGAAGGGATGTGTTGATAGACGAGTTAGTGTGCCAGGAGATCGAGAGTGTCTAGATAGTCTAGGGGAGGATCGTGGGTGACGTTGTGGTTGACCGACTAAGGAATGTCTAAGAAATCATAGAATCTGGAACTAGGTTGTGTGTGCGGTGATTGGGAGCGGTTTTGGTAAAGGATGAGGTTGAGGAAGTGCTAAGAATGAGTAGTATAGTGTTGCTTGGGAAATCATCGATCTTGGGGATTAGGTTGTTCATATCAGGACTGTATGTGAGATGAGTATTGGGGTTGTTTAGATAAGAGTGGGAATGCTTGGCGAAGTTGTGAGTGGGGGATTCTAGATGCGTTGTCGGAGGATTCTAGCATAGGGAAGGAATTTGAGATTGATGTGTGGAAATTATTGTGGCGATTGAGGATATGAGATGAATCTTCGAGGAAAGGCTGCTAGCTAGGCAAGAATGTCGTTGAGATTTTTAGTAAAACTGTGGGCTTGAGGTTGAGACAGGGAGATTTTGAGCTTGGAATTGGGAACTAGGCAGAGCGGAATGTATTGAGAACGTTAGAGGATGAAGGATTTTAGAAGGTTGGCGAAATGACAGTACTTGGGGAACTCGGACGAGGACGATTTAGGGATTCTGCGAAAATGATGATCGGTAAAAAAGAAGCTTTGGACGGGAAGATGTCATGGGTAAGAAGTAGGAGCTTGAGGCAATTTAGGAATAGGTTGAGACGAGGATCTAGACTAGGTCGGTAGAGGAGTTGTGGATGTTCAGGTTTTGCGAGATTCGGGATGGGGCAAGTAAGTAGATTTTGTGATTGGTCATTGAGGATAGACGCGGGTGATGAGTAACTCGGGGATCTGTGGTTATGAGTTAGCACTAGACGGTTTGCTGCGTTAAAGTTATCGAGAGTGGCGGGTGTGAGATGGTTGGTATGAGTTGGGTTCTTAGAGGTAGATGGCTAGTGAGAGTGATTAGTGGTACGGAAAGAGTGATTAGGTTAGCAAGGTGATTCTAGATGTCTCTTTGGGAGATAGTGGTCAGACGGAGTCTTGAGAACCTAGGAAGAGTAAACGATATTGTTAAGGAGAACCGAGGTCGATCGAGAGTGCAATTCGGTTGAGGATTTGAGACTTCTCTTAAGAGGTGAAATGGGACTGGTAGGGAACCCCTAGGATGAGAGTGTGCTTTATAGGGAGCCTTAGTAGTTGGTCAAGTTGTTAAGTTTGTCGGAATAGGGAATTGTGCGATTGGGAACTTCGAGATATGGGTTTTAGTTGGTTGAGTGGAAGGTTAGGACTTGAGCTTGGGATATTGAAGTCGATTGATCCTTAGATGGCTTGGTGGCATAAGAGTTAGGAGACCTAGTAATTGGTTTAGGATGCAGGACTTGAATTGCGGATAGTTATGAGGCTAAAAAGGTTGTGTAGTAAGCAGAATGCAATGGTATTTAGAAATAGTATCATATTTGAGTTGGTAGACCTAGGTGACGTTGATCTTGATGCGAGAGATGAGGAGTAGTGGTCGTGTCTTGTTATGGTTGATAGTAATAGGCAGACTCTCTTGAGGACGTGATCTAGTGTGTGCTTTACTTGGGGCCGAGTGTAGCGTGAATTCTATGCGATAGACGATGATGATTCCTTGATGTATTGCCCTAGGCGATAGTGAGTTGTTAGTACAAAAACTAGTTATCCCCTGAACTTGATGAAATGCTAGTGTACGAAAGTACTGGTTTGCCTCAAATGTGATGATGCTTGATAGTTAGCGTAAGTATGATGTGCTTATCTGAATGATATGATGTGCAACTTCAGTGGTATGATATGATGAATTCTAATATGTGCGATGCTATGCTAGATCTGTTGTGGCATGTGATCACCCTTACATGAGTATGATCTGTTTATGAATGCGTGATACGATTGTTATATCTTATATGATGTTGTGAACTGGAATTGCTAGGATGCTAGAACCGAATTGATGAAATGTGATTCAAAAGTGGAACCTAGGAAGGAAATACGGGATTAGCCCTTAGAGGTGGATGATTCCACCTCCTAAGATTGAAACTTGCTTGACTGACATCGGTTTAAGGGATTTTGAATAATGTTTCAAAATGACTAAGTTGTATTTTGAGAAATTGAATGCGATCGAGTACTTCAATGATTTTGAGACCAAACCTTTTCGAATTGAGGAAACCTTTTGAAACTTTTCGACCCGAGCTTGCATTATAACGCTCCACGAAGTGGATACATGCATTTTATAGGGGCCCTTATAGACTGCTTGCTAAGACCTAGTGAGATGCTATAATGTTTTTCGAGTTATGATATAACCGAGAAGTCGGTGTAAGGATGTGGTAAGGGCCCATATCACACTCTCGCTACGACCTATCGGGGATATTATGACCATGACGATGATACTGTGAGAATCTCATAGGGGCACTTATGAGGCACTTACCAGATCAATGAAATGGTCCTTGGACTCCCCTATTCAGACTTCATCCCCTACCTTGTTTTGGTTTTAGTCTCGGGGACGAGACTTGTTTTTAGAGGTGGATGATGTAAAGGCTCGGATTTCTAAATTCAAATTTCTCGGAAAAAGGAAATCAAAATGAATTTTAAAACGGGATTTAGCGAAAAAAACTCTCCAACTCGGATTTTAAAACTCTTAAAGCGGGATTCCATCCAAATTTTGAACTCTTATGCAACATAGATTTTATTCCGCTTTCTTATCCCGAGAATTTGAAAAATGATGTTCGGATTTCGTTACTAAATTCGGTTTGGAAAATTTAAAAATTTATCTTGAACGAATCAGAATAAGATTGAAAGAATGGGTTCCGTGATTTAATTTCGGAGAATTCAAATTTGATTTTTAGGACCATTTGATTTGTCTCATTCCCCTCCCCCTTGCTTTCTTTCAGCTCAACCAAGCCACATTTCTCTCCCCATTTTCGATAAGGAGCTACGCTGCAATGCTAACACCCCCTCTCCAGGCCATATTTTATTTCATTCCAAAACTAGCCCAACATCTACTCTCCTACTCCTTCCTCACACCCCCTTTTTCTTCTTAAATTCTAGCAAGAAAGCAACAACACTCTCTCCTCTTACCAAGAAAAAAATCAGATCTCGACACAAATCCATAAGCCCAAACATTGGCTTTCTTTCTCTCCCTTAGAGCTTGCCGAGAGCCTATGAGCTCCCTGGCCGCCTGCTCAGGCTGCACCACCGCCCTCCATTGTCAGCCCCCAACCACACCATCACCGTCGTCCTCACCCTTCTCAGTTGAAGCCACAACCGCACATCCCTCCCCTATCTTCGTAGCACCAATCCACCGGTCCGCCGGCAGCTCTGCGTTTCCTCCGCTCCCTGTTGTTCGAAGTGAAACAACCAACCAAGCATTCCATCTTTTTCCTCCATTGAAGATTCAGGCCGAGGTCCCCATCCTCTCGCTTCCTCTGACGTCGATGACGGAACCCAAGTCGCAGCCGCTGCACCGTCACTCCCCCTGTTCCAATTCAAAAAGGTCGGTCTTGGTTTTTCATTCGCTTTTCGATCATTTACCCCTCAAGTATCCACCTTTATGACTGCTCCTTTCGTCCTAGGCCTTATCGACGCCGATCCACCTCCGGCGAAGCTCAATCGACGCCCTCGGTGAGCATCGAACCCTTTTTCTTACCTTGTTCCATCTCTTGTGTGCTTCTGTGTCCCTATTTTCCTTGCCTGGTCGGAGAGAATGAGTGAGGGCGGGTCGAGAGCGCGAGCGAGCTTGAAGGTTTCGGCGAGAGCGCGAGAGAGAGGAAGCTTCAAGGTGCGAGAAGGGACGAGTTGAGGGAGTCGCAACGAGCTCGGATCTAAGGAGGAACCAGAGAGAATGAAGTGGAAGGAAGGCGAGGAGGAGGTTGGGAGAAGCGCCGGCGGGTCGTGACTTCGAACAGAGGCAGAGGAGAAGGTTGACGAAGAAGGCTCGTGGGTTCCGCTTCCACTTGCCACATCATCCGACACCTCAGCCTTCTGGGCCCCTCCTTTCTAACTTAAGATTCAAAATGGGAAGGGAAACGTGGTTAGTGGTTACGGGCCTATTGTTTTGGGCTGGGTATATTTCCTTTAAAGAACAAAAAATGATTTGGGCTATTCTATAAAATGAATTCGGGTTGGACAATTTTACGAGGGTCCGGTTTTGGAGTATTAAAAATAAAGGGTCGGTTTTTATAAAATAAAATAGTTGGGTCAATTTTATAAAATATTATATTAAGGGTATTTAAAATATAAAAATACAATATAAGATATTATTTTGAGGTTGAGATATAAAATGTGATTTTGAGATTAAAGATATGGTGATTTACAAATAGGATATTATGAGACTTGGATTTTAGAAAAAAGAATTTGACGAACATTTTCCAAGGTCGAAATTTATAACCATTTGACTCGGACTTCTAAACGGTTTTCGGAACTAACTTGAGAATTATGTGATCGGTGACTAACTAGCATGATGATATGATTGATTGACTGATAGCATGTTTTGTGTGGACTAATGGCATGATTAATTGACTAATAGCATGATGAAATGTTAAGATTTTGTATCGTTCGACTTATGCCTTATGAGCTATGATGAATACGATGGACTGTGGAGATATATGAGTATTATTGCGAATATATGAATGTGGTTTAACGGAATGAGAGGAATGGTGTTGTCTTATGGAATGTGGCAAAATGATGAGTGGTTGAACTTGATGAGATGATGATTATGATGTGGTTATACTTATCGAATGACGAGTGTTTATGTGATGGAGTGGCTAGATGTAGACTTACAAATATGTTCTAATGTGCATCTAGGTGATACTTTCTGATTATGAATGATGTATGTCGGATCTTCTATTATGCTGTTCTGCATAGCCAGGTGAGTTCCTATATG
This sequence comes from Persicaria maculosa, assembly GCA_963922045.1. Classification (NCBI taxonomy): domain Eukaryota; kingdom Viridiplantae; phylum Streptophyta; class Magnoliopsida; order Caryophyllales; family Polygonaceae; genus Persicaria; species Persicaria maculosa. The sequence continues at coordinate 5,424,026 of OY998251.1, forward strand.
AGCTCACTCAGATTCGAAAAGAGATCTCCCTGCTTGTAGCCATGTGCATACTAGGTGTTTGCATTCATAATAAGCATGCCATGTAGTATCCTGCTAGGATTGCACTCATGATTGAGCATTCGTTTACTCATTGATTTTGTAAATAGAACGGCCGTTATCTGTGAAGTAACTAGAGTCATTGCTAGGGTTATAGGACGACCTAGTCCCATCGGATCCCGTCCTGAGTCAATCGAGTCATGAACTTCCTTATATTATGAGATGCCTGCGGGCTTTATTGTGGAGCGGGTTGGGCATTCGTGCCACCCGATTATAATGAAATGCATTCACGAGTTGGCCAGTCTCCGCCCTATCGGAAGGGGGTGGAGGTAGGAGAGGGATATACCACTTGGTATTCGGTGATAAGTCCTTATTATATTTATGTACTTGATCTTAGGAGAATGTTAGTGTGTTAATATTCCGCCTTGCACCTAGAAGCATCTTTATTAGGACTAGCGTGTGTATGTGTCTGCTGGTTTGGGATTACTTTGCGTAGGGCTTCGATCTGACACCACCTCGCATACATATTTTTTAGGTTTGTCTTGCAGCATGATTGTTCTTTGCTTCCATGACGTGGGCACTCTCTTAGGCGATTGCAAAGAAATGGTCTAACCTTACATTTTGATAAATACGCTTATTGATTTGGTTTGACCCGGCTCTGCCGTGGCACCCTCTTGTATTTCACATTGATTCTAGTATTTGCATGACTGTTGGATTTCCACGCTTAGACTTATGACAGGTACAGGGGATTCCAACGATCCCTTCGAATTTTGGGTATGAAATCCCACTTGAAAACGTTAGAGTAGAATTTCAAACCTTCAACCTGTACTCGGGGCGCAAGATTCTAACGAGGGGTTTCATCCCTCGAAACATAACCCGGGAATCATAATCCCGGGCCGTTACAATTTGAGATTTAGATTTCAGATTAAGACAAATATTGAGATTTGAAATCGAGATTGAGATCATGATTTGAGATTAACATTGTGGTTTGAGATTTAAATTATTCGATTGAATATTCATTTATTTATAGTCTTATTAAATATTAACTTATACAAATGCATACACTTATAGAGTTATAGTCTTATACACTTATTAAATTATTATCTACTTATTTTCCATGTCTAAATGAACTATTTCTATTATTACAATTTAGACTTTAGAGTATAATATTGTACTACTACCACCTCTATTGATTTAACTTATATTGTACAAATATAAAATAATGATTAACATATGGCATTATGATTATAATTTATGGGAAGGAAATGAAATTTTATTTAACATATAAGGGAGGGAAATTATATGGGAGGGAAATAAAATTTTATTTAACATATAAGGGAGGGAAATGAAATTTTATTTAACATATAAGGGAGGGAAATGAAGTTTTATTTAACCTATGAGGGAGGGAAATAAAATTTTATTTAACCTATGAGGGATATGTTGTTGGGTTGCACGCTATATCATCTGCAACGATTAATGAACTTTTAGCATTTCTGACTCGTAATATGTATCGATGTTTTTATTTGATGTATGACGGAATTGACTTACTTGACTCATTGACTTATCTGCTTATATATTGATTTTACTTGGGTTCTTATTCATATGATAACAATTAACAAAAATAATTGGTGTTTTATATGCTAAAGTATAATCATAAACTTGTGTTAAAATAAAATAAAAAACATTTAACATTCAAGTATTAAAATGTAATGTTAAATAACCATTTCAATTCGGGCCTGGTCGGGTCGGGTTGAGAGTCGGGTCGGGTTTATCTGTGTTCGGGTCTGTTTCGGGTCGGGTTCGGTCTCGAATTCGGGTTATGAATGACTCCAGATTTTCGGGTCCCAGTCGGGTTCAGGTTCGGGTGAGTCAGGTCGGGTTTTCGGTTCGGGTCAGATTTTGCTAGCTCTATGTTACATGTGTATTTTTTTTGGTGAAATGTTACATGTGTATTTGAATTATGTCTTGTTTGGTTTCTTTCTAAATATCATACATGGACCCCTTCTCTGATTTTCCTGGATTCTTCAAAGTGGCCATCAAACTCAATATCACATGGAATGTTGCTTTCTCCTCCTTTTTTCATTCTACCCTTATTACCTTACATCTATCTATATGCATATATGGGGTTTTGGCGCATTTCATGTAATTTACCGGCTTGTATATGTCCCCTTTCGGCCTGTAATAAGCGTTGATTACTCGCTGAAAATGGCCGGATTGATTTTGAGCTGGTGGGAAATTTGGTCACTGATATAGATTAAAAATAAAAGTATAAGTAAGACGGAAAAACATCATGAAGCAAATAAAGAGAGGGTGTGAGGTACACAACAACGAGACGGAGAATATCCCTTCCCTTAATGTCATCAAGAACAAAACTTAACAAACCCTTAGATCGACGGGTCAACAAGGACATGAAAATCGAGAGGGGAAAGCGATAGAAGAAAGGGAGTCTGCGAGTCTATTCGCTTTCTTATATACATGGCGGAAGTCATGCCTTAAAAAGCCTTGGCATTGAGTAGCCAAGTTGAAAAGAGGATTGCACGTTTGACTTACTGCATTTTTGTCGATGATAGCTTGGTTAATGATCCAGAATTTCGTGTTCTCGTCCGCTCGGACGCTCTAGGAAAGAAGCATGTTCGACGGCAACTTTCCTAATTCTTATCTTGCTTCCAAAAAAAAAAAAAAAAAACTTGAAATGGGTTGCATATGTCCGGTCCTACAATAACTTAGGGTTCAATGTCACTTACAGTATTGAAAATTAAAATAGTAAAAACCTATTAAACCTACTTATAAGTCAGTTATTCAAGTAAAGGGTCAACATGCGAAATAACAAATGTTTCACATTGAAAAATAATGAAATTCAACCATGAAATATGAGATCGATGAAATACTAGCTCTTATTGTTAATTGATTTTAAAAATGAAACTATCAATCCCAGTGAACTTTAATACTCCATCCATCCGTCAATACATGTCTTTTTAATCCATCCATCCGTCAATACATGTATTTTTAGCTATATGCACTGTAATTAAGAAAAACTACTATTTTCTCTGTTTCAAAATAAAAAAAAAAATCAGTTTACTTTTTTGCACGCATTTTAAAGAGGTAAAAACTATATAAAATATTGTTTTTTTAATGAATTTGTTTTAACAAGTTTATACTTAGGACTACCAAGTATGAAACTATAAAAAAAAATTGATTAAAAAAATAATATTTTATAGTGTTTTTACCTCCTAAAAAAACTTGCAGAAAAAGACAAATGACATTTATTTTGAAACGGATGGAGTAGCTAGTTGGTTAAATAGTTAGAGTGAATTCAATTGGTTGATACTCCATCTGTTAATTACAACTTGTCGTTTTAGGAAGTAAAACTTGTCGTTTTGTTATCTACTTTAGGAAACTGTCCTTATAATGATTAAATAGTTGTTAGTTGTAGTTTTTGAGAAAGTTAAAAGGTAGAGTACTGTAATAATTAAGTGTATTAGAGTATTTTTGTTTGTTTTATTAATAAGTGTGTATATTTCTAAAATGACAAGTTTTAATTAATGGATGAAGTATATGATTAGCAAATTAGTAGGTTAAGTGTAATGATTAGCTCTTAAAAAATAGTACTTTTTTCGATCGAAAATATTTGATATTTTAGGAGGTGAAATTTGATCAACATTATTTGATGTTTTATAAGTAATAATTACACTCATTTTTACTTTTGCACTAATTAATAACAATATAATTTATACTTTTTTTTTGTCTAACCAATCACATTTGTGGATAATAAATTTGTGTATAATAAATGGGAAGGGGAAGTAAAAATTATTTAACGGGGTATTTAAAGGTGGAAGTGATCACATTTCTTAATCATTGTGCATATCTCTAAAACATCAAATATTTTTTATCGCGGGGAGTATGTATTATTGATAAAATCATAGGAGCGAAAAAGATATACTCCCTCCGTTAATCAAAACTTTTCATTTTAGAAATCTACACACTTATTAAGAAAACAAACAAAAATGCACTTATACACCTAATTATTACTCTATTTTCTTTTTCTCAAAAATTACAACTAACAACTAATCATTATAAGGGCAATTTCCTAAAGTAGATGGCAGAATACATAAAATGAAAAGTTTTTTTTAACAAGATTTACTTCCTAAACGACAAGTTTTAATTAACGGATGAAGTATTAGCAAACGGAGCACTTTTAATTAGGGTGTGTTTGGATTCAAATTGTATTATGCTTATAATGCAAATAGATAAGGTGATGTTTGGTTTCCGCAATTTTTAAGGTGTTTAAATTAAGGGTGTATTTGGATTCCATGATATCTATTAATTATAACACAATTATTTTATCCCGATTTATGTGATTATTTGGTTAAATTACTTTCTCATCTCTTTTTTACGAGATTTTTATTTGTACAACCAAACGATCACATAAAACGAGGTAAAATAATTGCATCCACCCCTTATACTTATAATTTTAGAAGCAATCCTTTTGTTAAAATTTGCACCACGTGTCAAACCCTGAGCAACCCTAAGAATTCCTCCCCTGCAGTGTAACGGTCCAAAATTATGATTTCCGGGTTACATTTCAAAGGATGAAACCCCTTGTTTGGATCTTGCAATCCAGGTACGGGTCGAGGTTTCAAACTCATTTTAAGATTAGTAGAAAGAGGGATTTCAAACCCTAAAAACCTCGAAAGGTCGTTGGGTATCCTTAACCTGTCCTAAGGCTATGTCGCGAAATCCATTTCAAACGAAAGTAAAGCGGAAGCAAAGTAAAGATACAAGTGTCACGGCAGAGCCGAGTCAAAACCAAATCATGAGTGGGTAATTACCATTTTACCAAGTTAGAATATTAGCCAGATCCTTCGGTTCGCCTAGGGATTTCCCGTCACAGAAGCAATGAGCAAAGAAGAGCGGTACCTAACACTATCCACGAAGTCAGGCCCGGTAATCGCCTGCGGGTCCTCTGACCACGTTGAGACCATATAACATGCCTATACCTAGGATAAAGGATGACTAATGTAGTACAGTAATTAAATCACATAAGCATGCTGGACAGTTATAATATGCAGAAAAACTGTAAAGGGCCCAAGGCAATGCCAAGTGGCATATCCCTCTCCTACCTCTGCACCCCTTCCCGTTAATGCAGAGACTGGCCAGTTCGGTGCTATAACATATATAGCAATTTTCTCGTGGTGGTGCACAAACCACGGCATCATCATATCATATCATCGCTTGCCCGATGGTGCTGGGCTATCATATCATGTTCATATCGACTCGATTGACTCAGGGCAAACCCGATGGGGCTAGGCTACCCTATGACCCAAGCAAAGACTCTAGGACTATCACAGATGACGACCGTTCTGTTTTAAATACACATAGTAACCATATGCTCAGTTCAATGCAATCCTAGCATGATACTATATGGCATGCTTTAATATGCAACAAAACTACACATCACATGACACGTCAGGCAGGAGGTCCAGATTGCTGACTAAGTTCCGTAGGATACTTACCTGAAGATGCAAAACAGCAAGGGCCCAAATGCAAGTCCAAAGCAATCCAAAAGCAATCACACCTATCATCAAGCCATTGCCATAAGCTATCGGATCAACATTCATGAATGACTCATTCCGACAGCATACCAAACAACCGGCTCTAGTAATCGGTCATTACAATTTTCTGATTCCATTCCGATTCCAGCACTCATACCGAATGGGGCCTAAGTAACCAAATACCCAATGGTTGTACAAATTATTCAACGAGGTAGAAGTTAATCTTTCGGACCTTGTCTTGTCACATGTTTCTTTCGCTTTTGGAATCCCACTAGAGGCCCACACGACAAGTTATTAGAGAGATCACTAAAGCCCTAGATAAAGGATTTCCTTATCTGGATGTACTAAAAAAAGACTTTTAACCAAATTTTCAATTGATTCTTCCAAAATTATGAAACTTATTATGCTTTTTTTATAAGGTAATAATTCGAGTGCCAGACAGACCTGGTACCTTGAGAGGCCGAAAGAGTCGGCAAACATCGAACCGTCAAACATAAACATAAAATAAAAACGATGCAATACAAGAAGTAGAAAACAAACAACTCTAGCTGAACAAACGATCCTAACCTGAAAAAGATGAGGACAACGTAGACTAAACCCGGAGTCAAGCACCACCAAGCGATGACACCGCTGGCCAGCGGTACATCAAGAGTCCCTGTTGGCGATGAAGACGAACCTCCAAAGAAATTTTTGGAACACGGAGTCACCTCGATGCACATCTTCTCGACCCCAGCCAGTCCCAACACCAGACGCCAGAGCCCCAACTCAGACAAAGACCGCCAAGAACAACCGAAAACGCAGCCGAAAACCACCCTCGTAAAACGTTGTTATGCTTTAATTATAGTTCATAATGAAGATTGAAGGACTCAGGACTCCTATCAAAGTGGACTACAATACTGTCTATGCGAACCGTGACAATTTTGTCCGGGTGTGTGAAAGTGAATTTGGGGGAGTCGCATAAGGGGACCATTACCATTAACAGGGAAAGATTATTGTTGGAGTTAGGGGTGTTACGTGAGACAAGCTACTCGTGACCAGCTCGGGTTCGGCTCGTATAAAACTCGGCTCGGGCTCGTTCATATTTGAAAACGAACGAATATGAGTGTTAGAATCCAGACGATTCAATAATCCCCCTTGGGGTTTGCCTTTCTCATTGATTGACTTATATAGTGGTACATGACTTGTACAATAAGTTAGGAAATATAAATATATATGCTATTACACCCCCGCAGTCGAAACGAGAGGAGAGCGAACAGTGAGACTGTCTCTAAAATCGAGAAATAATTGACGAGGCAAACCCTTGGTGAAGATGTCTGCATACTGGTAGGCGGATGGTACGTGAAGAGCCCTGATACGTAGCAGACATCTTCACCAGAGAGGCCCGAGATAGGGGGCAGCGTAATTCGAACAACAGATTTCGCAACCAAGTGCATTCGGCGACGACGTTGGCCACCCCACGGTACTCGGCCTCGGCGCTAGATCGGGAGATGACAGATTGCTGTTTGGCAGACCAGGAAATCAATGTATCATTGAGAAACACACAGTAACCTGGCGTGGAGCGGCGAGTATCCGGACATCCAGCCCAGTCGGCATTTGTGTAAGCTACAATGGATGGAGAGGACGCCGGATGGATAGTGATGCCCAAAGAGTGAGTGCCGTGGGGGAAGGCTGGCGGCTAAGGATAGGGTTTTGGGAGGAGTGGCGGTGGGTGGGTAGGGAAGAGGAGCGATTAGGGTTTCAGGCTCGTGATACCATGTTAGAATCCAGACGATTCAATAACCCCCCTTGGGGTTTGCCTTTCTCATTGATTGACTTATATAGTGGTACATGACTTGTACAATACGTTAGGAAATATAAATATATATGCTATTAATGAGCAAAATTTCGAGCTCGTTACAAGCTCGAGCCGAATTCGAGCTTTATACGAGCTTGCTTGTATAACTCAAGTACGGGTATAAAATTACTACTTTACCCTTAGGGTTTTATTTCACCCTTGTAAAAATTGTTCAAACTACTTGTCCCCTTGATGCCGCACCCCGCACCTCTAGGCTTCAGTCTTCCTTCTTCCTCCCGATCCATCAATTGCTTCACTTTCCAGTCTTCCTTCTTCCTCCGGATCCACTGCGAAACGCTTGTCCCCTTGTTCCGGCGAACCTCGTCTCTGTCGAACGCTTGCCCGCTTGTGCTCTCGGCTCTCCCTTTCAGTTTTATGGCTAGATATGTTCTTGACTTCTTGTCCATTTTAGTTTAGTTGTTCAATGCGTTTTCCTTTTCTCCATTCACTAATTTTTGTTCCTCATTTGTTCAATTTGTGTTTTGTGCTCCATTCACTCATTTTTGTTTTTCTGTGTCTTTGTTTCATTGTTCAGATCGTGTGTTCACTTTTATTTTACCAACTTTAGTTTTGTTCTTCGTATATTCAATTACTGTTGTTCCAAAATCCAAGTGAAATTGAATGATAAACTGATTTGCAACTTCAGTTGTATGTTTCACGAGCTCAAAACGAGCTTTCAACAAACAAAACAAGCATCAAACAAGCTTGGAACTTCAAAATGAGCAAAACGAGTTCGAACGAGCTCACGAGCTCGAGCTCGGCTCGAACAAAAACGAGTAAAACGAGCTCACGAGCTCGAGCTCGGCTCGAACAAAAACGAGTAAAACGAGCTCGAGCTCCTTATACAGCTCGCGAGCCGAATACAAACAAAATTTTAAACTCGAAAAAAAATCAGGCTCGGCTCGATAAAAAACGAGCCGAACATGAGCACCAAGATACTCGGCTCGTTTGGCTCGAATAACACCCCTAGTTGGAGTAATAAGAGCTCCATTCCATATGCTTTCGATGTGGATGCAAAGGGTATCTAAAGTCTAATTGCCACTATGTGGTGAAAAAACGGAAGTCTCACTGACGCAAGATCCAAAGGCAAAACTTCGATTGCAAAGGATCGTTCGCAAAAGACCAAGGCAGAGTATGAGTAAGGCTCCCATGGACCATAGATGATTGTGGCACATTGGTCATGCCATCCCAAAAGAAGGACCAATAGGCAATTATCGAAGGTAGGTGGGCAATCAAAACGGTCGATCGATGCTCGCATACCTCGGTGGGTGGGGTGGGAGGAGAGGTTGTTGCTAATTATGGCTGAAGTAAACAACTTTGATAGAAGGAAGTCAAGGCACGTGCTCAAAAGAATTTTGAGATGACAAAGTGAAGAGTGATAATGAGGACCCCGTATGTAGGGATTACTAGATTGAGGGTGAACAATGACGAGTCATGTATGTGTATGGAAGGAAGGGCATAGTTCATTGAATGTCCAGAACCAACCCTGATCCCAATGAGAAGGGTGGGGAGGTGTCAAAAGGTTGACATAGTGATAGTAAAGACCCGTCTCTACGGAGGGAAGAAGCCCCATTTAACTACTAAGAAGAAAAAGAACCTATCCAAACGGGAAAGGTTAAGACTAGTAATAAAGGTAATGTGTCACCCGCCAAAGGGACCTTGAGTTGCAATTAGTGAGCTCCCTCATTCGGAAAAATGAGGCCCATGTTGAAGCCCCTTCAAAAAGGCCTAGACCCAACGACTTGAACATTGCAGTGTTCAAGACGGTGTCGATTCCTCAAGCAATTATCTAGAAAGGTGATGGTGGTTTTTACCAAAGTACGATGGAGATCTGCAACCTTCTACCTAGTAAATACTGGGATGTGAGCAAGCAGAAGGGTGTCCTAGATTGTAGTACCCCCAATAAGGTAAGAGGGAATGTCTTTCTCGGTGACTAAGGTGTGCAACCTTACCCGGCACCATACTGTCCTTACGATATACACGATTGATGAAAATGAATTAGAAAGCCTGAAGGTGGAAAAGGGTATTTGAATTATTATTTTTTTTGTTACAAGGCGAAGATTTGGGGTGCGTCAACCACGGTTGTACCACCACCCAAGAGCGTCCTTGCGGACGAGAGTTTGGAACTCAAGATCGGAGCTCCAAGGGGAAGAAACAGAATCCAGTGTCAGGTGAGCCAGACGATCAGCAACCCTGTTGGCCTCCCTGAAGATGTGGGAAACGGAGACCGTCTCGAAGAAACGGAGCAAAAGGAGAGCGTCCGACATAAGCACTTCATTCTCCCAAGGCGTCAACCAGGTTCCCTTGATCGCATTCACGATTGTCAGGCAATCTCCTTCCACAGCAAGTCTTCGAATCCCTATTTTCCGAGCTTCCATCAAGTCGAGCTGCAATCCGATCGCCTCTGCTTGTAGAGCCGACACCTTCCCGCATCTTTTGGCATCGCAGACAATCAAACGTCTTTCGTCATCTCTAATCAAGAAACCTGCAGACGCGCAACCAGAAGAGATTTTAGCACCATCAAAATTGAGTTTGAAACAACCTTCCTCGGGTTTACGCCATCTAATAGCGTTTCTTTGGCGAGGGTTATTCTTTGGTTTGATTGTTCTTGTGATCACATCTTCTTCATCTGGGTTATCTTGTTTGGATTTTTTCCAGTTTTTCATGTGATGATGGATTATTTCTATCACTTCATCTATTGTTCTTATGCATTGGTTTTCAAAAATGATCTTATTTCTTTTAGTCCAAGAGAAAGAAAGTGTGGCTTTTTGTTCAGAATTAAGTTGTTTAAAAATTTCGTTGATGATAGTCTTTATACTTTTATTGCTTTTGTCGGTTCTTCTAATTATTCGCTCCACATTTTTGTCCAATGAGCCTATCATTCTTAATGTTGTCGGGCACTTCATCAGAAGGTGAATAGCGTCTTCTTCCATAGAGTTACAAAGGGCACAATCCATGGGAGTGTGTATACCTTTTTCTCTTAGCCTTGTTTTGGTTGGGAGTCCATCTAGCATCATTTTCCATAGAAAATTTCTCACCTTGGGCGGGCAATCTATTTTCCAAATCCCATTGAAGAGGTCTATTTCGCTTCCATTGGAGTTCGTGATAAAATCTAGCGCACTTGAAGTAGTGAACCAGCCATTTGGGTTTGGTTTCCAGTATAGTCTATCCTTGAATTCCTGCGATGGAAGAGGGATATTAATAATTGTTTCTATAATAACTGCTGGGAGCACTTCTCGTAGCTTATCCACATTCCACGTCTTGTTCGGCAGTAAGTAGTTTTCAACTTTTTCTTGGTCATCTACGGTAAGACTTAATCGGTGTTCCTCAAGCTTTCTATCGTCATTTAGCCATTTGTCCTTCCAAAACTTTATCAATTTTCCGTTTCCAATCTGCCAAATGAGACCTGAGCAAAATTCATCTTTTAATTCAATTAATTTGGCCCATTGCCATGACAAGTTTTTCTTCTTCTTATAGTCCCATATTTGGTCATTTTTCAAGTATTTTTCTCTAACAATCCTAACCCATTGGTTATGGGGTTCCGCAAGAATTTTCCATAAAAGTTTCATTTGCAGGGCTTTGTTGATGTCCTTTGTTTTATGAAGTCCCAAGCCTCCTTGTTTTTTTTATTTGCAAATTTTGTCCCATCCTATTAATGGTTTGTAATTGGGGTCCTTATTCCAGAAAAAAACATCTATTTAGCTTATCCAAGTCGTTGTGGACATTTGTTGGGAGCATGAAGTTTTGCATGACATAATTTGGTTTGGCTAGTAGGTTCGCTTTTATGAGGACCGTCCTTCCCTGTTGGGACAACGTATTCGCTTTCCATTTTGCCAGTTGCGATTTCGTTTTTCCTATTACGTCTTCAAATGTTTCTTTGTTAACTCTACCATTTATGATAGGGCAACCTAGATATTTGTCCATAGTTACTTGGTTCATTATATCGAGAGTACTTTGGATCAATTGTCTTTGGTTTGAAGAAACCCCCTTTGTTACTTGGAACGCCGATTTCTGAAAGTTCACCTTTTGTCCCGAAATCTGACAGTATTCGTCAATTATTTTTTTCACTTTTATACACGATTCCTGGGTTGCTTTAGCAAAGATCATGATGTCATCTGCGAAAGAAAGGAACGGGACTCGTGTTCCGTTTGGGCTTATCTTGAAACCTATCGAGTTTGTTGTTTCATTGCACTGTTGTTGTAGTTTCCTTGCAAGGATTTCCGCCCCCAAAATAAAAAGGTAGGGGGAAATTGGATCACCTTGCCTTAGTCCTCTTTGTGGTCGAAAGGTCTCAGTGGGTTCGTCGTTGACTAACACAGAGAAAGAGACAGTTTGGATGCATTCCTTAATCCAACCCATGAATTTTTCAGAAAACCCAAATTTTTCCATGACCGCAAACAGAAAGCTCCAGTCCACTCTGTCATTGGCTTTTTCCATGTCAAGTTTTATTGTTGTCCATCCTTTTCTTCCTGTCCTTGTTCTGAAAGAATGAAAGATTTCATGAGCTATAAGCACATTGTCTTGAATAGCTCGATCGGCAACGAACGCACCTTGAAGAGGGTTAATGATTTTTGTAAGAATCGTTTTCATTCTTTCCGTTAGTATTTTTGCAATCGCTTTGTAGATAGTGGAGCACAAGCTAATTGGTCTATAGTTGTTCGTTGTTGACGGATTATCGCACTTTGGGATTAAAGAGATGAAAGTTTGGTTTATTTGGCGCAACATTCTCCCTGATCTGAAAAAACCTTTAATGGCCTTAATGACTGATGGTCCTACAATGTCCCATTATTTTCTATAAAATTCTGCCGTCATTTCGTCTGGGCCAGAGGATTTATCTTTTCCAATAGAAAAGAAAGCAGATTTTATCTCAAGATTGGTGACCGCTTTTTGTGAGATTTTTGTTGTCCTCCATCATGATCTCTTTGTCTATTAGGAGTAGATATTCTTGAAGTAATCTGTTGTTGATGTTTTCTTTTTTGAATCTTTTTTCAAAATCATCTTTGATTTCCTTTTTGATGTTTTCTTCGCCGGTTATTTCTATGCCTTCTTGTGTTCTAATCTGTCTTATTATTTTCCTACTCCGCCTTCCCGACGCTACACTATGGTGGTATTTAGTGTTTGAGTCCGATAGTTTCAATTGTTTTGTCTTTGCTCGTTGGCTTCAGTATTGTTTGTGATAATTTAGTAACTATTCCTTTTTCTTTATTAGTTGTTGTTAACGTCTGTTGTTATCATTTTGTTGTCCTTGGCTGTTGTTGAGCGAGTTTATGAAAGTAAAGTCAATCTATCTTAATCTTAGTTCCTTTGCAGCAAGGATACCTTTTACGAGGGTCAATGCTTCTGTTTAGACTGTTTAATTTCTAGACTTTTCATAACCTATAAGAATGCTTTCCACTGTGTCATTTCTAATGTGAATCAAACTACAGTCTCACCTGATCCAAAAACTAATCCATCAAAATTTAATTTGACAACTTTTTTCTTGGCTTTCATCATTTTTTTTTTTATCTTGCTCTTCTTTTATGCATTGGGATGGACCTACGTGGGTGTTCCTCTTCGGATGTCCTTTTTTAAATACAGTTGGTGTAAAAAAAGTCTTCGTGAGAAAATAGAGAATGACATAGCAGAGAAAAGTAGAGACTGAATTAATTTGTTGATTAGATTCAGGAGTTTACAAGCAAAGTAAGATTTTTTTTTTTTCAATTAGGAAACAATTCGAGAGGCTGATAAAGTCGACACACGACAAATCATCATACATACAACTTAAAATAGAATATATATTTTCTACTACAAAATAACATAACAATTTTTTTTAAAACGAAACCAACTGGTGATCCAATTTGTGCAAGTAGGCCTAGTAAAGTGTTTTTAAAGGGGTGCTGATCATACAAGTAAAAAAAGCTAGAGGTGAAAAGAAACAGAGAAACTAAATACACCCCAAATCTTGCACGTCGGAATAGCATTGTTGAAGTTGATTAATTAATTTTTTTAGCGTGCTAATTAATTGAAAATGTCTGCACGTTAATTCCGACGTGCACTTTTGATTGGGGATTTGCAGTGTATCTAACAACACCCGAAAAGAAATGATGATATACGGAGTACAAATTTACAATGACAAGTGACGACAATAACGGCGAATCAAGAACAAATTATTCGTAGTCCAAAACTCAGTCTCAGAATGGTCTCAGGACACAACAGAAAATACCTGAATCAAACTCATACACACGAGGATATAGCCACATCATAAGCACCAGAAGTCCTTGAAGGAATCCAGCACATATCAGATCAGATCAGATCAGATCAGATCAGGTAATTGAGGATTTCACCCCTGCAACTGCAAGGTTTCTTCGGAGAAAAGAGCAGTTCAATTGGTGTAAATACCTACCTACCTTGCACTTATGCACTGAATTCAGTCCCAAAGGAGAGGGCATGACATTCAAGGTTTCTCAAATTTAGCTGCAAACACAAATGGGAAGAGATTAACGATTGAGTGCGGAAGATTAGACCATCATCACATTGGCTTATTTAGAATCGACTGAGAAGGTTTGTCAACTTACGACAACAGCCATTCCAGTCTCAGCAAATTTAGGAACACGGACAAGCCTAACCACTTGTCCCTCTGGCCCTACACATGTTGAAGTTAAAACATTTTACTCCCTCGAAGAATTTTACTGAATAGGCATACATGAAGGTAAAAACTGTTAGGATTCTTCCAATGTACCATTTAGTAATCGTGTTTCATAGCTCTCCTGGTTACCGACAAAGTACACGTGAGGGCAGCTCTCTAGAAAGAAAGGATCCTTGTCTGTATATGGATAACATCCTGAAACATTTTTTTGTTATTAAAAAAAACAGTTATGTCCTGAGAAAACATTAGAACTTGGAAGATAATCCTCCAAATTTATAAGAAATGCAATGCAAAATTATTTATGAAATACTGAATAAAAAAAGTAGATAATATCTAGGAAGCCATACCAAGAGTATTTGGTGCTGTTGGAGCTAGATGTCTCCATCTTAGCGTCCTTTCCATGAACTCAAGCTTATCTTTTGCCTCTGAATATTTCTCCATATCCTCAATGTTCTGACCCGAAGTTCCAAGAAACCTAAAAGATGAATCCCATGTATAAGTACTCAATAAAATTCTAGCAAGTCAAAAGATACAAGAAACAAATTTTACCTGACATTGTCAAGCTCAAAAGCATGAGGATTAGCACAGGATTGAAAAGTGTTGTAGGCTGAGGAACCACGGAAGAGGCATCTATGCAAGGGCTGGATGATAACATATATCATCCAAGGAGCTTAATGATAAAATTAAAAAAAAAGGGTATATATCAGGGTGGAAAAGGTTATGTATATATGGTGAACCTGCTGAGGCATTGCAAAATTTGCTGGATCATTCTCTCCAGGCATGATATCTAGCGAAACACCGACAGCAATCTGCAGGTAACTACTTGTTTAGAAGCAATGTGTAGTAAATCAACATTCAGCACCTCTAATGAACCAAGTAATAGAGATGTACCTGAGTAAGAAACATATCTAGTTCTTTTATTGAATCAGACACCGTTGATGCCAAATTCTACAATAAAGACAACCTAAAGTAAGGATACAAATAACTTCACAGATACTAGTTGCACATAAATATTAGTGACAAGGATAATGGTAGATTAGTGCCAGTCTAGTACAACAAACTTCTACAATCCAATGCCACTAAGCATTCAGAAGGATGAGATGTAGCACCTGTCCATTTAGATGTTCACGAGGCATTTCTAAGGAGTTCCCAGCAACTACGACATGAACTATCTCTGCAGCCATTTGTTGTTCCTGAAAAATAAAGACACAACTCCTAAGCATGTACAAGAATGTTCAGCCTATCAACCAACATTAAGCACAAACCTTCTGATCTCCTAAATGACCTGTTATATGATCAACAAGAAGCTGCAATGCGAGAGGGTTGCAAGTGCTGCTCCCAACCCTTAATCCTGATAGAAATACAACATATTTGTCTTCACCTGTGCAAAATCAACCATCCAGATGAACCGTTAAAAATGGGAGAAATGTGAAAAGGATCCTTTGATCTTTATGTAAACAGCATAAGGAAAAGAAAATTCTCTAATGAATGATATCTAAGTTTAGATAAAAGTTTGAGAAATGTAATGAACGTCAAAAATACTAGGTTGTTTAAAATAGAGAGATGTGTATAATAAACATATAAAACAAGAAACATTAGACAAGTTCTATTAACATTCAACAGATGTAGGCTCAGATTAATATTTGACATATATAGCTTTTACAACTCCTATCTTATTGGGACTCAACATTGGAAAAGGAAAAAGAGAGGGAGTGGAATGAATCAGCTATAATGGAGGGAGCTGCTTCTTACACTTGCTAAATCACTTTGTTTTGAATTAAAAAAAAATTAGAATATTTACATTCATATCTTTTGTTTTTTTTAGGAACAGAAGATATTTTAAAAAACAAGTTTGTTATCATTTTTCTTATTTTGTCTATATTTGAAAGAAGAATATTTCTATTTATATCTATTAAATACTCCGTAATTACTAATTTTATAAACTCTACCAAGACTAATATTCTATGTTTTGAATAACATAATAGAATTTCTGATATAAGAGAAAATTATTTTAAATAATCCAATTTTAAGGGTGATATCTTAGCACCCAATCTTCAATTTGTCCAACCAATATTCCAACTTTAACATATACCAATAACACAGTGACATGGGCTCATCAATGAAAAGAAATGCCTACAAATTTCCTTACATGGCAGTCTCAACTAGCAAACAGCTAGAATAGCACTAACATAGAGTAAAAAAAAAAATTGAAAAGGAAAAGAAAATAAAAACCAATCTCTCTCCTCGTTCAATTATCTCCCAGTGGGTTTCTCGTTTCTTCTATCTATTAGGGTTTGAATTTTCATGTTGGTGAATCTCTATATACTTTTATTAAATTTTTTATATTAATTATTGCCCTAGGGCCCATGTTATTAATGATATGTCATCATTCTATGAGTCACATCTTTTCCGGAAAATTTGCTAAATTTTCGGATCATCAATGAGCCCATGGGAAATTTTTTAACACGGAAAAAGTTGGAGTAAGCGATCGTGCAATATTCTAAAAGTAAGTTGCTTGGGTGTGATAACTGATAAAAGAAATGGCTGAGTTCCAAAATTGATGTGTGTGTATGAGAGAGAATATATTAACATCCCAAATGTCGATTTCCATAAAGCCTAAAGGTCATTTTCCATTTGTTACTCAAGACAAAGATATGATGACAATTGACACTTGACAGGGTCATTCAAATGAAATAAATGAGATATTAGAGGCATAGATATAAAAATAGATTAACATTACTTGAATTTATTGGCTTCTCGATCTGCGGTGGTAGGCCAGCATCAAGGAAATCCTCAACTAAAAAGGCTCCTGCGCTGGTTTCTTTTCCATGTAATGCAACCACAACCCCTGCAACGTGCGTTACATTAGATGAGAATCAAAGGCTAAATCTTCACTATAAGAAAAAAGTGAGTGAGAATCTAACCTGTTACATAACTCGAAGGTAAGAGCAAAGTCCCGTCAAGCTTAACTCTTCCACTTTCATCTTCTAAAACCAAGCTATCGTCTGGGTGGACAAAATTGTGCGGTTTCACGAGCAGAGTTGACGGTCTCTATAAATAGCAGTGTTAAACTTGGTTGTTTAATTATCATCACATATACATGTCACAAAAAGTTCTCAATTCAAAATCACTTACTAAAAATGAAACATAATTTGTGAACTATAGTTAGCAGCATTACTACCTCCTTTGAATACTCGTCAAGAATGCAAGGCTTGAGCTTCATGTGCTTATAAAGTGTTCCAACAATGATGCACTCCTTGCCCTCTTCAAGTCCCAAGACTGGGCAAACTACAAGCAATTGTCATCATAATACAAGATCATCAATTAGAATTTCCATTTCCAGAAGCCACTGAAAATCGTAAAGGAACTGCTGAATGGACAAGAAGTGCAAAATGTAATCAGAAATCTGAATATAATGATAAATGATGTGATTGTAGTCTTGTAGATGGTAGAGGACAGGCTTGATGTAGCCATTGAAAGGAGGTTCAAGGGATCTTAACGTACATGTCATTAGAATGACATGAAATGTGAAATATTGTTTGGTTATGATTAAAAAAAGGTGGAAACAAGAGGACATACCAGGCTTTCAGAACTGTGTAAAATGGAAGTGAAAAGAAATGCTTGAACTAAACTCTCGTCCAGGAGTTGAAGATGAAGCTTACGATTAAATCGGTGAACATTTCATTTCCTTGGTAAATATATCCGCAATTTGCTTGTCACTTCAACTAAACGGGGTGACTATTGAGCTACTAAGTACTAATACACTTATGGTAACAGCAGGGCAGAAGGTGTGAATAATAACATAAAGGAATGGAAATTACTGAACTACGATCCAGCAAAATACTTATCCTTGCATGCCAATGGTTGAGTAAGCACACTTTGCTTAAACCACAACCACAAAATTCACCATCTCATTTCAGTTCTAACTTCTAACCAAAAACTATATTAAATAAGCAGTGCAGAAATCAGTCAACTTGTCCAAAACCCTAATGTCCAAACACAGTTAAGCCCTAAGGATGTTCTTATGCTAAAATATACTCTGTATAACATTAAAAAATACCAGCATTACTAAATGGAAAACCTGCAAATTGAATAGAAAATTCTGGGAAACTAAAGGGAAAAAAAGGAGGAGGGTGCACCAGGGACATGGGGTTTCCAGGTGGGAACTAGAGAGTAAAGCAAGGTTCTCATCATGTGAAGACGGGCGAAGTAGATTTGGCTGTACTGCTGGCCTCTATAGGTCTCCTTGTGAATCAAGAACACCTCATCCTGAAGGCAAGAGAAAAGAAAACAGTGGTGAGTGGGTGTCAACTGTTAAGTTAGCAGATAATATTGAAGAAATTCGGCATCACAATCAGATGAACAAACTTTCCAAAGATAGAAATATAAACCAGATTATGATACTCGGACTGTTTTCTACACAGCTTCTGCTCGTCGTCAACCTCCATGACTCCCATAGCGGGAAAAAAGCAATCCTGCAGCAAGAGCGGAAAATCAGAATTAGGGTTAACTAGGCAATACCAGCAGCCCCCTCAACTAGCTAGTATAATTTTACAACACCGCCCTGTAAAATCAAGTCGAATTGAAGATGAAACCCATGGCATTGCTCCCATTGGTGATTCAAGCTTCAAGTACCAATTCCATAAACAATCAAAGGCAAAACCAGAGGAAGGAGGGGAGGGAGACACTTGAGTTACCAAGTAGAGATAGGTCGGCGACGATAGAGGGTTCGGCCGGTGGGAGTGGGAGCGAGCGTGAAGGCGACGGCGTCGAGCTGTCGAAGAAAACTGAACTCCTACTCAGCTGTGAAAGAGGGCCGAGGTCCCGTCGTCTCCCGTAGGGTGGAAATTGGGCGGGTTATGGGTGGACAAAGCCGCTCCATCACCCGTCCTGCGGCGGGTAAATAATCTCATCCGCTTCACCCATTACCTGCAAACTTCTTCACCCTCATCTGCTTCGCGCAGGTGATGCGGTTGGAGTGGATACCCAATGAGTGTAGTTGTAGTGATGATTTTTTGAGCAACTTTGAAACATAAATAAAAACTTAAATTTTAATTTATAAATACTACAAATATATAAATTCGTGGGATTAAAATATGTGTTATACACTCATACATCACAATAACGTGTTACCTAAAATTATAAAATGAAACTAAAACTAGTACTTTTCCCGAACCATGTTCGGGTTTTTTCGGTATATTTTCGATCGAACGTCAATTTTCAACCAATATACTTCTCACCTTGTTGTTCTTCGAAATCTTTGGTTGTCATGGTGAATTATATCAAACTCCCAAACTATATTTCATACCATGAAAAATAACAACTCGACCCAAACTATATCAAACTCCCAAACTATATGAAACTATGTTAATTAAGATGCAAGCTACATTGAATTACAAATACACATGATCCATAACAATTCCGTCCTTCACAACAAACTAAAGACTTTTACTCAGCACATTTCACAACACGGGCATGAAAAAAAAATATGGCCATAACAACAGCAATGGCATGTGTTAAACAGATCTAAGAGCAACTTTATCTATCTTAATTCATAAATCGATAAGTCATGAGGAAGGAGTGAAGGAATCACATGGATGGAGGAAAGCTTCAATTGAGGAAAACACGGACTGCAATGGACCATGTTTAGTTAACTCATTCCTCTCCCTTACAGATATTGATAACTACACTCAAATATATGTGATCATGCTTAAATATTTGTAATGTTTCATGAATTCATTAGGACTCTATTAGCACCTGCAAATGGTCTTTTGACTTCATAAACCAGATGAATATCACTATACCTTAAGGTCCATAAACCAAATTAAACTTCATATTTGGAAGATGACCACCTACCGACTTTTTCATCTCCTCTCAAATCCCAATTTTCATTAGGATGTTCTCTTTTATGCCTTTTACTTTTTTAGTGTTACTAATCTTGAAGTCAAATTGGACTTGATAAAAACAAATGATAAAAATCTAAAAATTAGATCATTTTAAAGATCAAGAGGAGGGTGTATAAATGTTTTCCATGAATAACAAAATTTGTGCAAACACCTACAAAGGAACCAAGAAGATAATGAGTTGAGTGTATGTATGAAGGAAACAATCCAGAAGTTCAAACCATTAACATCACACTACTTTGTGCTCGTCATCATCATCATCCGTGGTGGTAAGCCGCAGTGCATACTCCTTTATCTTATTCTTTATCTCTATCCCTTGCTGCATAGCGCAATCCCCGCCAACAGCAGCTCCTCCTACAGCGCTCACATTCCCCTCTTGATACGTCAATGTCATACTTGCTTCCGACATCCCTTATCATGAGTTTTCATTCACACATTCAGCCTCCTTTGGTGCACTCGTTTTTGCTGGCTATGGTGATATCTTTCTCCCTATCTTTCATATCTTTTTTCCTGGTGAATACCGAAAACTACAACATTGGCATTTTGATTTTCTGGAGCCCATACCTGCTGTAGACCCACCATCTCTTTGATTAGGGTTGCTGTCATTTGTGCTCCAAACGCTGAGTTCTCAGGCGCCTTTTCTTTCTCCTTTGAATAAATTTTTGTTGCTACTATAACATGATTAGAATCACCTGCTTGTGATGGCTCCCCACCAGCAGCAGAAGCACAACATAGCAGCTGACAGGAGGAAACTGTCGTTGTTCCTATCAAAAGTAAAACTCAAACCTACAAACTAGTATAGTAAGCAAGTAAGAGGTCGATCCCACAGAGAATCAAGTATTCCTAAGCAATGTATATTTACCAATTAGTAGAAAAGAGGGGTTTTGGTGATTGAAGATGAGAAAAGAAACTATAAACAAGTCAGTAGAGATAACAATTGAGACAATAGTTTCATCTACAAATATCCACTTTAGTTTGACTAGTTGATCCTCGATTCTTCTTCTTCAAGTTCTCTTTTCATCCTATTATTGTTCCTGTCCTGATCTTGTGTAGATTACTAGTCCTACGAGTCCTAGTAACCCTTACTAATTAGATAACCCTAACACGGTCAAGATTTAACCTAATAGTAGCATTAAGATTAAGGATTAACCAGGATATATGCAACACCAAGCTACGAGTCAGCATTTAACATATAATTGATTCTCTACACACCAGTTTAGTCCTACGAGTCCTAAAAAGGCATGATTGCTACTATGGATTAAGGTTCGCTACGAGGAATCTACAAAATCCTAGCAATAATCTCAACTAGTTGTACGGACTAGAAGAAATCAACAATATTCGCAAAAGAATCAATACGAATCAATAGGAATAGAACAAGAATAGAAATCTCACAACTTTATCAAACCAAAGCTTCAATCCATAGACGAAACGGAAGAGTTTAGCACTCCATGGCCATGGAGGCTCCCCTCTAGGGTTCTCTTAATTGATAATCTCCAAGTGTATAAACTAATGAATTAGATGATGAGTTAGATGTCTAAGAAAATAACCCTAATAGTCCTTAAATAGCCTCAAAAGAGTCGGCCAAATAATAATTCTAAAAACCTAATTAAAGAGATAAAAAGTCCATTCGTTAGATTCGGCGGTTCTGCAGAGGCCGCGGGGCAGCCAACCCAGGCCGCGGGGCGGCCAGGCGATTGCGAAATCCTTCGTCAGAGCTTCGGGCCGCGGGGCGGCTAGCTTGGCCGCGGGGCGGCTTTTACTGTTCACAGTGATTTTTCCGTTTCGAATTTGGTCCCGATGTCAACATGAAAGTTGTAGATCTCGGAAAGAGCTTTCCAACGCATGGTCATAATAGTCAATCGGACAACCGAGGCCTCCAGAAAGTGCGAAACAAGTTCAGCATGTCTGGCGACAACTTCTGCTGACTTGTTCTTCACTTAGGCTCTCTAACTTCGATTCCGCTCTCGGACTCTTCACTTTTCCTTTTCCTCTTCACTCTTCCTTCATCCATGAGCTTCCTCATTCCTCGTCGGATCCACATATACCTGAAATAATCAATAAAAGTGTGTAGATTCCGACTCCACCAACAAAATAAGTATAAATGCAAATCTAGCTTAAATTATGCATTATATACATCTCAATCATGCTAAATGCAACCTAATATGCCTACCTAAATGTGTGCTATCAGCAGCATAGCAGTAGCACATTGCAAATCAGCCTAAACTGTCAGAGTGACCCCCCTGTGCACCCGAATTTGTTGTCTCACAAGCATCCCCCAGATTGCACTTCGATCCTGTACTTTTCAGGTTCCGTGGAGGCGCAACCCCTCGATTGTGTCCTGTGTAGCAGCAACACCATACCCCTCTGGATAATGGATATGACAGATGCGAAACATACCTAGCAGAGAGATCCACTCGCTCAAATTTGTCAGGTTGTTTGTCATTCTTATCCTCTTCACAACTCCCCTCTTGCGTGATCTTCTAAACACAAGCTTTCCTTATAAATGCTAGAAGGGCAGCACATTAGCACTTAATAATATACTCGACCCCGACGTGGAAATATCATTCTTTACACCATTTAAAAATAACCACAACTCACTTCACTATCCTGAAATTAATCCATAACATGATCCATTATATATGATGCTAGAAGGAATATTCTTAGTGTTGTTATTTATCTATCATAATTATTTATAAGTGACATACTAATTTGCAATCAAAACTCATCAGACAAATCACGAATCTCACTATAAGTTTTCACCTCATCTGAGAATGCCTGTTCAAGCTCATCCAGGAGACGTTTCCTAAAACTCTGCATATTTCATAAATAATAAACAACAAAGGTTAAATCAATTAGTAGTTAACAATTCAACATTTCACAGAATTTAACAATAGCTACATCAAAAGAACCTGAAGTTAAACTCTATTCCTATCCCTAATTTGTGAGGTTATCAAAACTCCCAATGCTCTCTATAGAACTCCACACAATTTTTTTTTGAAAAATTAATCTCACATGAATAAGAATCATATAAGAACAATACGATGTTCAACGATACCGGTAGAAATCTTCATCATCGGTGAAAAAGGCTGCAAGAAACATATGAAAACATGAAAACTAATGAAAAAATAAGAACTTGTAAACAATATAATTTAATATATGAAATTAAAAGAATCAAGCAACATAGATAAAAAAAAAAGATTAGATTTCATTCGATTGTCCATGTACTTTATTTTCCTTGCACTCATGAGCTCAAGTGACAAGCAAGTAGGATGGGCACTAATCACTAATGAAAATTCAGCCCCACTCGCAAAACAATAACATTAGAATAAACAGGGAGCACCGCGCCCTCTTTTAGTCATGAGGAAGGAGTGAAGGAATCACATGGGTGGAGGAAAGCTTCAATTGAGGAAAACACGGACTGCAATGGACCATGTTTGGTTAACTCATTCCTCTCCCTTACAGATATTGATAACTACACTCAAATATATGTGATCATGCTTAAATATTTGTAATGTTTCATGAATTCATTAGGACTCTATTAGCACCCGCAAATGGTCTTTTTGACTTCATAAAAAATATGGCCATAATAACAGCAATGGCATGTGTTGATTGCCCAGACATTTCATGAGGAGCTTAACAGAGCATTGAGATACACTAATACCTAGCACATTTGGTAATGAGAAGAAATGTCTTATAGCACACAGATATTTCGAATCTTTTTAAATGAAGCACGGATGATTGAACATATAGCAAAATATGGTTCAGTAGAAGACCGAAAATTTGATTTCTACATCCTTCTGAAATGGAAGAAAAACTCATTCAACTCTGATTCAAATGCTGAAACTTCAGAGCCAGATTCAATTACTTCTCAAAATTGACCCAGTTCCAGAATCAATCAAAGATGAAAACCATAAAAGAACCCGACTAAAGCAAAACCCCCATCCGTAACCCTAATTTCTACCCTTGTAACAGAAATTTCCTATCCCCAATCAACCACTATGGCACAAGAAGAATTAAAAGCTCCATAAAGCATATTTGCAAAATTCCAAATAGACGCATCTTAGATTCTTTAATAAACAGACGAAATCAAACACAATCCCATCATATATCCAGGCGATAAATAACCAGAAAAGAGGTCAAGAAACAAACCACAAATCCTGACGGGGGCGCGAACGGGGCAGTGATTCCTCAACATTGAGAGGGTGAAGACGGCGAGCAAATTGGCGCCAACTTAATCTGACTCCGGCACCGGCGTTTTTCGGTCTCTCCTCCTACCGCTTCTGATTGAGAGGGAGTTGGAGGGCAGTTTGTGGGAGAGAACGTGGAGCAAAGCATCCATGGCTTCGAGTATGAGTCATCGGCCAAAATTCATATCAACATCTATCACTCAAAAATCCAACTCCTAAATGCAAAGGCAGCCAAAATTCATATCAACATCTATCACTCAATTCCCGCACCTAATAAGACTAATT
The DNA here is from genome assembly GCA_963922045.1 of Persicaria maculosa. Classification (NCBI taxonomy): domain Eukaryota; kingdom Viridiplantae; phylum Streptophyta; class Magnoliopsida; order Caryophyllales; family Polygonaceae; genus Persicaria; species Persicaria maculosa. The sequence goes on from OY998251.1 coordinate 5,448,448, forward strand.
CTCACTAATTGAGACAATAAAATACCTTATTGAAAGTGAAAAACATCATCGATGTGTTTGCACGTAATATTATGAGAAACAACCTCTCTCTGAGCCTCGTTGTAGGTCAACACCTGAGGAGCGTTGTTTCGAAGCTCGTCCACAATGAATGGCCTGCAAAGCACATACATGCGAAATTGAAGTCGCCAAGTACCCTAATTACAAATTGGCAACCCTTTAATAAATAGATATCCACCAGGAAATACAAATTAAACCAAGCAGAAAACCGAATCTGGATCGGAGAAGGATCTGAACGTTCACCAGAATCACTGAAATCAGAAAATCTCACTCGTTACTCTTCGATGTCTGAAATTGGAAACCACGGATCCTAACCCTAACCCTAACAAATAAGGACGAACGATTTTCAAACAATACCTGAAATTCGGTGTTGCGATTTATCAAAATCCTCAAATCTTCATCCATCTGTCTCTATTCTAGGCTGGATTGGAAATGGAAAGGACAAATTCCGAATAAGAAATTGATTTCATTCAATTAGAACTGGAAAAAAAGGGAAAGATAAGAGAAGGCGGCTCACCTGGAGGATCGTCTTCAATGGCGAAAACCATCGGAGCCTCTCGCCATAGTCGTCGAGCCTTCTTCGTTCTCCCCCCTTCACGTTCTCTCTCGACGACCGAGCCTCGCTCTCTCATAACCATCGGAGCTCCTCTCGACGACACCGCTCACGAACCCGGGCGCCGGAAGCGAGATAGTGCGGTCGATTGGTTTGACAGACTGGAAATCGTTAGAGCATTCATTGATTTGCCATTTCTCCGACGTCCTCCAAGACAACCGAACTCGAACGACGTCCTCCAATCGTCCGCGTCTCCGATGAGCGTGGGTGCCCGAATTCCTCAAACCGAACTTGAAGACAACCCTGACAAAGAGACGATTAGGTCCAGGAACAGGAGGAGAGGAAAGAGAGAGCGGCGTTGGAAGAGAAAGGAGAGAAAGAGCGAAGTTTAAACCGTCTGGAAGAAAACCGTCTCTTCTTGAGACGGTTTATAGGTGGATGGGGAGAACGTGGGTTTAGAAGAAAGGGAAAGACAGTTTTTTATTTTTGTGAAAAGGTGGACACGTGGCACAAATTTTTACAAAGAAGCTGCTTCTAAAATAATAAGTATAAGGGATGGATATATGAGAACAGAACTGGAAGAGTAAATTGTAGCAGAATCACATGTTTTCCCTTTTCAATAATTAAGCCGATCAACCACAATATCCTAGCATGCACATGAGCAAGTAAAATTATATGTTCTCTATTAAACATGTAAAAAAATAAGATAGACAACTACAATTAGAGAAAAATAACTTACATTTTCAATTGGAAGGGTAAAATAGTAAAATCACAACCACCTATAGATATATTTTTAGGGTTTTATACGGGTATGCGGTGCGGGTGAATGGTGCGGGTTAATGGGTGGACTATTGGGGCGGGTGATGGGTGAAAAATCTTCACCCATAATCCATTCATTACCCGCTTCACCCGCACCCACTCCACCCGTCACCCTTTTTTTTTTTGCGGGTTTTCGCCCGGAAAATTAATGTGGATGGAGTGGGTGGAGTGGTTACTGGCCTGCGGGTAATTTCCAGCCCTATCCCGAGGTGTAATGGCTTTTCGGTCCGAGCCGGGCAGATTCAAAAAGGGCGCAGATGGTCTGGTCCAACCGGTCAGGCTGTTCAACGGTCTCAAACCGAACCGAACCGAAAATCGAAACTAAAAAAAACGCAAAGTGAGAACGAAACCTGAACTCATAGGTTTGGTTTTAGATTAGGTTCGGTATTTTGAAGTGAGATATGTATGTAGTGTTTATTTAAGGTCTTAAACCGTAAAAGATTATAACAAGAATATAAAAAAATGATACTAATTTTATACCTTAGAAGCTTATAGTACATGCTTGTATTAATTAATGTCTCTCTCTTTTGAGCGTATGAGGAAAACCCCTTTTTGGGGTCGGAGAACTCCACCGCCGTCGATCATCCACGCCGGAAAATCACCCTCTTCGGAGGCCTGAAAACCACCCTCTTCGGAGGTTGGAAAACCCCCTCTTCGGAGGCCTGAAAATCACCCTCTTCGGAGGTCGGAAAACCCCCTCTTCAGAGGCTTCAAAACTACTCTTTGGAGGCCTGTCATTAATCCGTTGAAGTCCATGTTCTTCGAAACCCTAAATCTGATTCCCTTTCTCGGATTCTCTTCGAAATCCAAAATTGTGTTGGGGCTTTTGTTGATTTGGGGTTTTTGTCCCTGATTTTGCACCAGTCTTGACCAATTTTGGGCGGAATCTTCCCAGATCTCAAATCGGGTGGCCCGAGTGTCTCTCGTGCTCACTGCTCAGCACAATCTCTCTGCTTGGGCTGGTCCGCATCCACTTCGGTGGCGCTGGGAGGTGCCTCTCCCTGCTCCCCGGCCGTCGGCGCTTGGTGGCGTCCTCTGATTCCGCCTGGCTCCAACATCGGCGTAGCAAAAATAAACAAAAAACAAAAGACCACATCCTTTGGTCTGCTCTCCGACCGGCGTCGATTAACCCTGGGCTTCGGCTGGGTTTGTGGTGGCCCGCTGGTGGCCCATCGATGTTGGTTTGGGGTGGCCTCGCCAGCGTCTTCCCGTCGGTGGTCGGCCACTTCTTCCTCCGTATGATTGCAACAATGCTTGGCAACGCTCCTTTGCTCCTCCGTTGTGAGGAAAAAAAAAAGAAAAAACATCCTTGCTCCCCAAGGATTTAAAAAAGAAAATGGAAAAAAGAAAAAGAAATTCCTTGCGGCTTGCGCTGCAAGCTTGAGGAAAATACTAGGTAGTCTAATTTATCTTTATATTTATGGAGTATAGTCTACTTTCCATATATAAATACTATTCATATATTTGCTGACAATATTATCAAAAATAATGTATCAATCTTATACATAATTTATACGAGTATCCACCCGAAATGGTTGGACGAAAATCCCAAAAGGGTGGGAAAATATTAATATAAATAAGTAATAATTATCCTCCCAAGACGCTCTACGTTTTCGCCTTTTCCGGGATCTCTGCACACAAATTTTCTTCGGATGTTTGTTCTTCCTTTATTGGCCCGTTCTTGTTCTTTCTTCTGGCGTTGGGTCGTTGCTATGGCGTAGTGATGTTTAGTTCCGAGTTGGGTTGCAGTATCGGGCTTCCTGTATGATCGAGAGCATCGTGGATGTGTTCGTGGTCTTCGAAGATCCTTCATCTAGGCGGGGGCAACATCGGTGATCCGCACTTCCCCAGGTTCGCCCTTTCCGCCGGTGGGTTACTGTTCTCCGCCTTCTCGGCGTCGAGACGCTGTGTGAGTCTTCGCACTCTTCTATGTTCTCGGTATTCGTGGCTCACCCTGGATCTCCATCGACTTCTCTTCTGGCGGACGACTTCTTCGGGTTGTTTGGGATTTTCTTACATCTGTTCTTATTTGTGTTTTTAGTTTGTTGTATGTTGACGGATTCTCCGTCTGCCGATTCGTCGGACTCTCGAGTTTCAGGCCTGTCTGAGCTCGAATTTTTACCTAATCAAAAAAAAAATTATAGTACATGCTTGCTTAGAGAACTATCATGATTCTTCACTCGTATTAGAAAGTTGATTGAAGAATAAATTTGGAAATAGATAATGAGAATAACTATAAAGGAATATTAATTTTAAAAAATTAATTAAAATATAGATTTAGTGAGGCCAAACCCAAACCTAATTGAATCGAACCAAAAACTGAAATTGTAAAATTGATTAACCGAACCTAAACTCATATGTGCAGTTTATGTTCAATTTGATTCGAAAATTCGGTTCAAACCCAATTATCAAAACCCCTATCCAAAAGTTTAATTTTGTTTCCTTGAATATTATATTGATGATACCTCGAAATATGCGAATACCCCTACATCGTGATAGACTTAATTGTCATCATGATGGACCATTAAGAAAATAGTTAGAGATAACAACCTATTAGCCTCAGCATATCCATCGCGCAATTTTATCCATCCCTCATCAAACGCAACCTAGCACGCGAATGTTATGTTTTTTCAATAGCTACAAGGTCTCTATTCGCGATTAAGCTTTTAGTATTATTCAAATTGGACACGTGTTGTTCTCCCTAGAGGTCTCCTCTCTCATGAACACGTGGTCGACCGGTCGTCTCATGCCTCAAATCGAAGTGGTCTAGAAACGTACACTTATCAACATTGTATGCATGCACATCATACCTTGTTAAAATCACAGTGCAACTATCGTATCCTTGTGAAACGTTGACCCACGAGGCCACACACAAGATTGCCCTCTTTTCTAGTATAAATACCCTACTCAACTCAAGAAGATGGGACTTTTGGATGAATTAGATAAAAGAGGAGCTCTGCAACCACTTCCCAAAGTAAAACCCTAGGAAGATGAGCTTTGGAATCGCCAAGAGACATTGAATTGATTCATAAGGAAGAAGACAATTGAGAAGTAATCTCATACGCGATGATGAAGTCACGCTAGTGGAACCCTATGGTGTTGTCTCCGACACTTAATTAAGTTTCCTCACATTTTCGCCTTATTTTAGTGTTCTCCCTCGTTTGAAAAATTTTACCCCAAATTATTTCACGTTTTATTAATATTTAAGTGAAGATTCAATTCATAATGCATATTGCCCACAATAGTGAAAGTGCAGCTTGCCCCACAATAGTGAAAGTTGAACCATTTAAATCGGGGGGAGGGGGAAGGGTGCAATCTTTGCTGATTCTTTATTGTACACTGACGAAATAAATTATCTGTCGTCTTAATGGTTTTAAATCCATCTTTAATGGTTTTCAATCTTTTGTTGATTCACTACTATGGACTACCCCCCTCCCCAAGAGAGGAAAAGAGAACACATCAAGGTTTCCTTTGACATTTTCACTTTCGATGCTTATCTTATGTTTCATTTTTTATCTTTATTGTTTCTTCAAAAAATCATGACCATGTTTTTTTTTTTTACCTCAGTCTGTCTTATTTAAATCTGAAAATTCATAAATAACAAGTGAAGATATCTATACTTGAAAATTTACTAAACTAAACATAATTTTTTTCTTATAAAAATAAGGATTCAATACACCAGACAACAATGTTTGACATACTGAGAGACCGAACAATCCGGTAGATGGACAAACCATCATGAATAGCAATTGGACAATAAAGAAAAAGTAAGCTACCACCATAAAGCACCATCCGACCCACACAAGGCTAACTCTCAAGTTGGATATGTCTACAACCTTATTGTGGAAATAAATCCACAAAGCAAACATTGACTAATACATCATCAAACCGTGCTGAATCGTTAGTAGAATGTGGAAAAAGGGACGAGGTCGAATCCACAAATCCTTTACCATCGGAGCCCAATTTTTTTTAGTGAAGATGTCGAACTCTTATATGGTTAAGGATCAAACTATGGGTTTGATAATGATGAAGAGTCTGACAATCAAATGCATGTATATTTGCATATTTAAAATGAATGTTCTACCATATTATGAAATGAAGCATCTTTCTACGGTGGTTTACTTTAACAGTTTTATTGAGCCTCGTCGATAAGAGATTGACTAAACCACTAATTTCTCATGCAACCTCTTTTTTTTTTATTCTAGGATAAAATTCAGAGGCACTTGCGTACTAGTGTCATCCAAGAGCATCCTTACGGATGAGGTCTCGAAGACCTTGATCATTCCAAAGAATACGACTTTGGGTAGCATGACAAAGATGTGCGACCTTATCTGCCACGTTGTTACCCGTCTTGGTCACGTGAAATAAATGAACTTGCAAGAAGTTTCTAAAATGAATCATTGTATCCGTGATAATCATTTCTATTTCCAAATGACTTTTCTAGATCCTTTTGATACAATTTATGATTGTAACTTGTAAGTGAGTCACTTTCTATCTCCAGCCTTCTAATTTGTAGAGTTTTTGCCTATTGGGCGCCGTGTAGAATGACGATGGCTTCAATTTTTAGTGGTGTTTGTGTGCAAATTTTGGCACCCCCTAAGTAAATGTGCCGGGCCGAGTCATCCCTAATAATGTATCCATTAGAGCTTTCTCTTAATGTCGAAGTTGATCTATCCACATTAAGTTTAAAATAGTCCGGTGATGGGTTTTTCCATTTACTCATTGGTTGTTGTCGTTGGGCAGGGTTTCTTTGAGAAGAGGAATTATGTGTATTAAGATCGTTCCTGTTCTGGCAGATCGAGCAACATAATTATGGGTTTTTCCATGTTTTCTTTTGGATTTCGAGGAATGTGTTCAATTCCCGTTCTGGTAGAGCGACATAATATTTTTTTTGTACTACCAGATAACCCATCATGCCCATGCACATGATAACTTAGCTTTGTCCTCTCCATTTAGTTTTTCGCCTAGATAAATGAAGATGTCTCTAATGGGAGCTCATGAATTATTTTAATTGTGGATTACAACATTAACCAATCTAATGTTCAAACTTTAGAGGGCTGATGTTCATACATGGACATTTTTGGTAATCCATTTGGGAAATTTTTCAGTTTTTATTTTTGGTATAGTGTTAATTCTCCATAACCAAGTTGTTGACTTCTATGAGTAGTTGCATTGCATTTGATGTTGTGATTATGAACCAGCCATGTTGATCTAACCACCAATACAATATGTCCTGTATTTTGGGTGCTGAAGGTACCTGAGAGGGTCTGGTGTTTTATTTGGTTGGTGGTCCGGGGGGCCATCCTCACGAATGAGGAGAGATGGCGGCGACACCTTGCGGCTGACTCGGCCTGTGATGTTCGGGCCAGGCGGAGTCTTTGATTCATTTGTTTTGGGACTGTTGTAAGGTCGACGACTTATGGCAGGCTCTTGGCAGATCTTCGAGCAGATCTGAGTTCTTCGACACCCCCTTTGCCGCTTAGGTTAGGGGAAACTTGCTTACTTCGCAGACGTTTGCCGAGGACGTTGACTGATCGAGCTTGTTCGCAACGTCTCTTTGGTGGCTTTGGACGTGGAGGAATGACCGGGTCTTTAATGGCAAAGATTGCACCGTTGATTCCGCGCGGTTTATTAAGGCAAAGGCGCTTGAATATGCCGTGGTTTGGAGGAAGAATGGCAACAACAAAGCCGAGGTTGAGAGGCGTAGCATGCATATTAGTTGGGAGAAACCGAGCGCAGGGTGGATTAAAGTGAACTCCGATGGGTCTGTGGAGGCCGACGGGAGTGCTGGAGCGGGTGGGGTCCTCCGTGATGATGAGGGGCGATGGATTGCCGGTTGCGGAATTATGGGGAATTTTTTATGGTCTCCGTTTGGCTTGGGAGAAGGGCTACAAACAGGTGATTGTTGAAGCCGACTCGAAGACTGCGATCATTCTACTGCAGAAGGGGGTTGATTTTCATCACCCTCTATCTAGCCTGGTGCAGCAGTGCTAGAGCTTTCTTCGCCGGGACTGGGAGGTCCGGTTGAGCCATGTCTTCAGGGAAGCGAATTTCGTCGCTGACGCCCTTACTTTTCCAAGGGCTACTCCCTGTTTAGTTCCTGTAGCCCGTTTTCATTTTCTTATTTGAGAGGTCTCCCCTCATCTTTTCCCACCAAAAAACAATATGTCCCGTATTTGATTTGTTGGTATAAGTATACTTAGGATATCGTTAACAATATTTGGAGCGAGTGAATTTCGTAGTTTGTCCTTATTCCATTTTCTATTGTGGATGTACTCACTGACTATTGTAAGATCATTTTCCTCACTTGGTGGGTTTATGATTTTGATAAAGGGGTTTTATTTGAGATCTATTTATCTTTCTAGAATCTTATTGATTGATCATTTTCTATGTTTCAAATGAGACCATTTTCAAAGGTATGTATTAATGTACTAAGTTTTCTCCACTGCCACGATATAGACCATTCCCTTTTTTTTTGAAGCAAGATAAGAATTCGGTTCTCCAGACAAGCCTAGAGAAACCGAGAGACCGAACAAGTCGGTAGATGGACTAACCATCATATACAAGCGAAAAAACATACAGAAGCAAATTACTGAAGGAAATGACATAAAGAAATAACAGGAAGCAAATGACAAAATAAGAACAGAAATAAACGTACAAGTCATCCTACACCGATATAGACCATTTCCTTTCATATTGTAGTAGGTTGGTATTTTTTTAGGTTTTTTTTTTATTCTGACCCATACATTGTATGGTTCCGCTAGAATTTTTCATAATAATTTCATTTGAAGGGCTTCATTAATATCATTTGTTTTCTCAGTCCCCGACCACCTTTGTTATTTGGTCTACATATCTTGTCCTACCCAATAAGTAGTTTATGATTTAGATCTTTTTTTCAAAACAAACATTCTATTAAATTGATCTAGTTCTCGGTGGATTTTTGTTGGCAACATAAAGCTCTACATTAAGTAGTTAGCTTTTGTTGAAATATTAGCACTATCAAGACTATCATTCCTTCGTGTGATAAAGAATTTGCCCACCATTTAGTTAGTTGATCTCTAGATTTGCATATTACATCCTCAAAAGTTGATTTGTTGACTTTTCCACTAATAATAGAACACCTTAGATATCGGTCTAAAGAAACGGAGTTGGTGATTTGTAGCTAGAATACTCAACCTGTAGTTTTGGGATTCATTGATGTGGTACACCTTTTGTAACTTGGAAGGTTGATTTGTGTATATTTATCTTTTGTCTTGATAGTTGGCAGTATTCATCAATAATCTGTTTAACTTGCTGACACGTGGTTATATTACCTTTGGAAAAAATGATTAAATCATCTGGGACAGTCAAGATCTCTTACATCATTATATGCTTCACTCCCTATAACACAAAAATATTTTGACATTTATTTAATCTTAAAACATATATTTATATTACTAACATCTATTTTTATATATTCATAAAATTTTGTTTTTAAAAATCATGTTTTACAATATTTAAAAGGAAATATTTAACAAATTATAATTATTAAAAAATTTAAAACATGATTTTTCAAAAAAATATTTATGAATATATAAAAATAGAAGTTGGTAATATAAATATAATTTTTTAATATTAAATAAATCTCAAAGTATTTTTGTGTTGTAGGGAGTGGAGTATATAGTAATGTAAGTATGAAAAGGTACGCAGGTCCCATCTCCCAAAAACAGGAAGCCTATCACGCTTTGATTTCGCATAGATTCAAACTGTAAGTTTTATGAATATGACTTATGCTCCTAATATGAATAGGAATGGGACCGGTTAAGGAGTCCCCTTGATGAAGGCTCTTTGTTGGTAGAAACAAGGCTATAGGTCCATTATTTACTAAAACCGAGAAGAAAACAATTGAAATAAACAGTTGAAATACGTACATTCATTTATCCAACCTATAAACTTCGAATGAAACTCAAATTTTCGTTGGACAACCTTTTGTGAAGTTCCACTCCTCTCTATTGTATGTTTTTTTTTCCATATCTAGCGTGATGGCCATCCAGCCTTTTTTGCCTTTTCGGCTTTGGAATAAGTGAAAATTTTCATATACTATGAGGACGTTGTCCTGAATTGTTTTGTCTGAAGCAAACACTCGTTGTACTGTGTGTATTAGTTTTCCTATCATTTTTTAATTGTTATGTAATTATTTTTGAGATAATTTATATATTGTTGAGCACCGACTTATGAGTCTATAATTATTTGTTGTGGTAGCTTTTTACATTAACTTTGGTAATCATTCTGTTGTCATTTCGTCAGGACATGAAGATTTGTTATTCATGTCTAGGGATATAATATTTAAGTACTAGCTTGATCAATACCGTTGTTTTGATCTCAACATTAGTTACTAGCTTGATCAATTCTTGGTTATCTTGATTCCTTATCTCCAGGGATATAAGATTTAAGTATTACTGAAGTATATTTGTATTACAAATCCCTTGCTTAAATCTTTTTTCAATTTTTGATCTAATTTATTGGCAGATATTTTTCTCCCCCGTTATTGGAGTTTCTTCCGCTGAGTTAATATGTCTAATGATTTTTCTATTTTGTCTTCATGTCGCAACTCTATGAAAATATCTTGAATTTGTATCTACCAATTTCATATGTTTTACGTTTGCCCTTTGGTTCTAGTACTATTTGTAGAAACCTATAAGATTATTTTTTGTTTAATAGATTGATTTGTATTTTCTCATTGTCTGTGATATATCGTTGTTGGTTTTTAATTGAAGTTGTAATAGTTTTTCATCTATTTAATTTCTTAAGTTTTCTGAATATGTTTCCAAAAGTTTTTTTTTTGTCCTATTAGTTTGCCATTTTTTTTAAAGTCTTCGCCTTATGAAGTGGTTTAAACATTGCCGATCCATTGCAATTTGCATGTCAGGTCTGGCGAACCACGTTCCTAAATTCTAAAATCCACATTTTTCCAGTTTAAACGATGGTGCTTCTCCAATTCCCTTCGGCCAAGTCGAAGGTAATGGGGCAGTGGTCCGACGTTGTAAAAGAGTAGTTATGTGTTGCAAGGTCGGGATAGAGTTGGATAGTTTTTTGGTGTGCTAGAATCCTATTTAATTTCTCGTACGTGTTATCTCACCCATTTCATCTTTTCTTCCATGTGAATGGGTTTCCCGTAGTTGGAATGTCCTCTATAACACATTGATCTTTGAAAGTTTATAATCTATGATATCTATTTGAATTGATTTCTAGTACTCCACCTAATTTCTCCCGCTATTTTGGATTTTGTTTAGACCCACCCCAACCACAATGCATGGTTTCATAAATGTATTGACTAATTGTTCATCTAGAATCGGTTTTTTTTTTTCGTTCGGAGGAGCATATGTGAATATAATTAGAATGGAGTTTCTTGAGTTTGTATTTGTGTAATTTATATCTATAATTTGTGGTTAATGAATTACTTTTGTGATGTTTTCATGTGGTAATTGAGACGATTTCCACATGACTGCTAAGCTATCCCCCCCCACCCCCCCAAAACGCCCCGTTGCAGGTGACCAGCATAACTCTTGATCAAAACCTTCCAACAACAAGTTTTCATTTCCTTGTGAGTCGAATGATATCTCATCATCATTCAGGTTGGGAGTAACTTTAGAAAACATGAGAGCATCATCACCTCCCATCAAAATACCATTTCTAGGATAATTTATGCTGGTGGTAGCAAAAAATCCTTTTCAATACTATCAACAATGGTGCGGTCAAACTACGAAGATGATGATCGATTTTGGTGAATAAATGGAAAACTATATTCATGTAAATCTTTTTTTAGTGGAACATATACATGTAGATCTAATACATCAACATGCCATGGAGAATAACATGCTAGATTTTATACTGCGCTAATTTTTTAACGCTATAAAAAAGAAAATAAAAGACCTTATCAAAAAAGAAAAGAAAAGAAAAGAATTTGATAAGAAATTAGAGAAAAGTAATGCCTAAATTAGGGCAATGCAATCGAAACTTACTATTACACATCCACTGTATCGATCCAAAAAAAATTGCGCAACTCAATGACAAGCATCCCTTTTTGGTAAATAATAGATAGAATTTGATGAGTTAACGTTATGCTTACCACTTGTTGAATGTTGTTTGGCTAGTTCTAAGCTTCTACTATGGATTCAAAACTTAGATTTGGTTTACATCGCCTAACTTCCAAAATCAAGTTAAAATAAAAAAAAGCTAATTAATTTCTCTTCACACAATAAACTCCTTCATATTTCTCTCCTCTTTGGCTTCTCCTCTACATTTTCTCAGCAATTGCTGAAATTTGCATAAAAATAGAATTTCCCTTACAGTTGTCCTTCAATAGGAAGAGGCAGTAATAAAACTAGATTGGTAGCTTTCTTGTTTTGTTTTCATGTTCCATTTCAATTTATACTAACTAAATTGATACCATTTCGATATCTCTTTCTACAAATCAATTCAAGATTTTTTTTTTAAAAAAAGATGAGTTTGCAGATGTGCTGAAATTTATTGTTTGAATGTAAAAAGGTGATTTGAAGTGGGTATGGAGTTGTCGGGTTGAAATATGATTTGAAGTGGATTTTGAAGAAATGAGACTAGTGTTTGAAATGGGTATCTATTGAATTTGTGTGGGAAACCTCTGTTCAGGTGGTGTTTGTGGAGAGAGATGGAGGTTGCAGAGGGATTTTGGTATTCCTTATGGCAGTTTTCTTGTTTCATGCCTTATTTCATTGTTCTCCTTCTTCTAGGCATAATAAAAGGTCAGTGACTTTTTACTTTTGTTTAATCATTTAAACTTTCACATTCACTATTGATTTAATTAACTTTTCCCTCTTAGAATAAAAAATGCTTACCATTATGTCAAAAAATGAGTGTTTAATTTATTTTAATATATTTGTTGTGACTTTGAGATGTTACAAATTATATTTAGACTTTAGATTAGATGAAGATGTCAAGACATGAAAGGTACTAGTTAGAAGGAAACTATGATATTCTTAATCGTACATTGAATCAACCCTACTATAAAACCTTTAAGATCTTTTAGCAAAAATAACTAATACAATCCATTTAAGGAATCTTAGGTCATCATGTGCGAATTCGTAAGTAACACTTTCATTGCAGGTATCATATTTTGCCCAATAACATGCGTAATTGTGACGTTGGGGAACGCATCAGTTATTTTAGGTCTTTGGCCCATGCATTTTTTATGGACTTACTATTGTGTACTCAGGTATTATCCAAGTATATTAGTTTATTTCATGCTTAGTTTTACTTGTTGGCTTTGAATGGTGTGAAGGATTATCTTCTCATGCATGCATTGTTTTGATTTTATCTACTTGCAGTGCAAAGGCATTAGGTTCGATCTTGAAGCTCGTAGCATGCCCTTGCCTATTAATCATCTTTTTGTTATGGCCGGTGGTTGCCATTATCATGAGTATAATAGGAGGCACATTTTATGGCTTTCTTTCTCCTCTCTTTAAAACTTTTGACGCTGTTGGTGAAGAGAAGTCAAATGTGATCTTCCATTGCATTTTTGTGAGTAATCATTTCTTCTTTCATTTTCACACTGTAATGATTCAATTAGAGTATAAATCTCAAACAGTGGAAGAGTGGAGTGGTATATTAACATTAGGTAAAAACATTCCTTGTTCGATGGTTCTTCTTTGTTCACACTTTGAATCACTCAAAATCGGTTTCTTACTTCACTTGTAGGATGGAACTTGGAGCACTATTATGGGATGCACTACGGTTGTTAGAGATGTAAAAGATGTTTGTTACCATTCATACTTCTCTTTCATGGATGATCTTTTGATGACATGGTCAGCTGAAGGAAAAACTCATGAGATTAGGTACATGGTATTTTCGATGTCATGGTCAAACTTTCTCGTTCTCACTTGTATCAAAACCATGTGTTACTATTTCAAAATAGTTGTTCTACAGGATTTGATATTTACAACTCTTATGGCATTTGTAGGGTGCTTCGTCTTCCTGTTGCCTTTGTAATTGTTCTCCTTGGTCTTCTGATCGATGTGCCTGTGATCTCAGTCATTGCTTTGTGCAAAAGCCCTTATATGCTTCTGAAGGGATTGAAACGCTTGCTTTATGATCTTATTGGCCGCGAAGGACCTTTCTTGGAGACAATTTGCGTGCCTTTTGCAGGCCTAGCTATACTTCTATGGCCCCTAGCTGTAGTTGTGGCACTACTAAGTTCAATCGTTGCAAGTTTCTTCTTAGGTGCTTATGCCGGAGTTGTAACTTATGTGGTTAGGTTCCTACAATCTAATTGGCTTTTTAAATTGAACCTCCCCCCCTCCCCCCCCCCAAAAAAAAAAACTCTGCGCATAATACTTTAGAAAGATCTTGCCTCATGATCTAAATAACAACATTAATATTTCTCTTCTAATGCTTTTTTAAGCTTATTGGACTTTCGTCGTGTGTAATTGTATATGCTTTGGTATTTTTGATGGCAGGAGTCATCCCTATATATGGGGCTACGTTACATCCTCGCATCCTTGGCTATTTTTGATGCATATAGCAATGACGTGCTTGACATGCCTGAAGGATCTTGCTTTCCTAGGTTCGCTTACTGAAATTGTCTATCCCTCTACAATAATTTGATTTCTCCATACAAAATAAATTATTTTGGTTTACTTTATTATCTAACAGGCCATATTACGGAAAGATGGATAAATCATCACAAATTAATCAACAACAAGAATATGCTTTGTCAAGGCGGAATTCCTATCATAATCCACCCACCCGAACTGTTTCACTTACCAATGTTCTAAATGAGTTCAAGCCTCTAGAGGTATTCTTCCTAGATAGATATATGTTTAACCATGCCATAAACATCTTTTTACATGAAAGTTAGATTTTTGTTGGGAGTGTGGTTTGGATAATTTTTATGAAAGAATTAATAATGAAAGTTACCAAAATATAAAGTTTACCAAATTTAAGCCTTTGAATTGTATCATTTGGCATATTTTTAATCATAAAAACCGTGTTTTAGCCTTTTTCTTTCAATGTCTAGTAGTGCTGCATTTTAGTGATATTAAACAAACAGTAACCACCTAGAATGGGGGTAAGATGAAATTTACGCTCTATATTTGTGGATTATTTACAGCTCAAAATTTAAAAAATCAAGACTCTTTTAAACCATGCATTTTTTCTTGGTCATATGTATCTTTAATATTTTCAGCTACATGAAATCTCTTAATTAAAGGTGTTAATACAAGTATATACATCTAGGTACTTGACATCTTCTTTAAGGAGTTCCAACGTGTTGGAGAAAGCCTCATATATGATGGCCTGATTACATTGAAAGATGTTGAAGATGCTCAATCTAGCCAAGGTGGCAATGGTATCATAAACATTGGATTACCAGCCTATTGCCTCTTACGAACACTTATCCGCTCCACAAAGGCTAACTCTCCAGGCTTATTGCTAAGTAAATCACACTTTCTAGTTCTTGCTATTTTTTTTCCAAGGTTTTCATTTTTGAAACTTCACATCTACTAGTTGAACATATACATTTTCTTTTACATTACATGTAGGTGATAATATTACAGAAATAACACAAACAAATAGGCCTAAGGATAAATTCTTTGATTGGTTTTTGAGCCCGCTTTTGATCATCAGAGATCAAATTCAAGCAGAAAACCTTTCGGAGACAGAGGAGGATTTCCTTGGCAAATTACTTCTATCAAATGGAATCTCTGATAGGTTCAAGGATATGTATACCGATACTCCCCCTGAATTAGAACTCAAAAGAGCTGAGCTTGAAGCTTTGTCTCGCAGGTAGTAAATAAGTAAATCTCATGATCTATCATGAAATTTTAAGTGCATGAGCAACTCCTAAATGCTACATTTACTATTTGTGTGATGTCATTTGGAAATCATCCTCTCTGTTTTTATTTCTTCTTTGTTTCACCATGTTAAAAAGGTTACGGGGGATCACAAAGTCTATTTCCAGATATCCAACCTATAGAAGGCGATACGAGAGTCTCAAGAAAACCATATTGGAGGAGCTTGCTAAAAAGGATGGTATGAAAAAATCCCGGTCATCAAATAACTTGACACGAATGCTGAGTAGACGCAAGACATCTAACTTTGAATCCGAAAGAGAATCCAATGATCAACAAATTGAAAGGGATGTTGAATTACAATGATAGATTTGGATTTTAGATTTTAGGTTCAATAATTAAGTAGGTAAACCTTTTTGTTGTACAATTTATACAATAGCGCCCCCACATCTTGGCTTCTTTTTGCCCAAATGAGCCCGTGTATATGATAATTTCTCTTCTTAACTTCCAAGCATAAAAAAATTGTACATTAGAAATCATAAATTCAAAATTTTGATGAACCGAAAATTGATCGATCTCGTTAATTTACCTACCCTATTTGCAATGCACAATTGAGATCATAAACGCTTGCAATCGTGTATATCATGAGCTTTTGTCGATTTCAGATGAATCAATAGTTTCGTTAAATGTGATTTACTTTGTCTTATCACATCATATTTTAAGAAAAATATATTGGTTTAAAATATACGTGAAATGGCCCAATAATCGTCCTATACTTGATTGTAAGTTTGAAACAACATACAATTCTGGGTTCTTGTTCCTTTGACAATCTTACATAACGCCATAACATGGATTCAGAGTTGGGGCACATTGGACATCGAAATCCACATTGAGCAATCGAGCAAGCATACACAACAAAGTGGCGTGTATGTGGGCTCCGAGGGAGAATTATAACATCTTTCGTTAAAAGTAACTCTCCTCCTCGCATACCCTACCTTGGTGGGCAACTACGATGGCAAAAACTCAACTTCTACTAGTGTATTCCCCTTTTCAAGATGTATAGAAACAACAAAGAAACTTTTTCTGCACATCGGGAAGGGAAAACATGGTCAAATCATTAATATAATTTGAGTAGAAATTAAAGGTAAGAGGATTGGTTGTATACATACTGGTTGGTTCTTCGGTTTCTTGTCTTTCTTAGTCTCTTTTTTATGCTCATAAGTGTGGTTATGCTTTTGTCCAGGGAGCCCATTGGTACCCACTGCTAAGCCACTGGTCTTCTTCTGATCTCTCGCCTTGTTGAAGATTACTGTGAACCCTTCACCTGATTCTGGTTTCTTCACGTCCCATTCTCCAAATTTAGGCAATGTTCGTGAGTTTGTCGCTTGCTGTAATTTTTATACGTTCAAACAAAACACCACGTTTAGAATATACGAGTTTATGCCACGTCGAATATCAAGATCATGAAACTAATTAACAAACAAATTATGTGAGAAAAGTGGACATCATTGAGCAAAATTGGTATCGCTTTAGTGATTTCATTTTTCTGAAACCTAAATCGCACCCTTCAATATGTAAATGCATCCATGTATACATAGAATATAGGAGACCATCATGATTCTAAGATTGTGAAAATTATTCCACGTACATTGAAATAAAATAAAGAAATTGAACAACCTATATGGTTGATCTGATAGTATTCTCATCGTCAATTGGTTTTGATCTTTGAAGTTATATGTCACCCAAAGAAAAATGCAACAATCTCTACACGAGCTAGGAAAATGATTGAAATGAAATGTGTGATGATTAAGCGTGATTGTATATACTATGAAGAAGGGATATAATCTTACCGGTGGCATAACGGAAGTGGAAGGAGCGTGCCCAAAAAAATTATGCAAGGAAGAAGAAGAAACCAAGAGAAAAAGAAATCATAGAAAAAGTGGGGCTTGCCGAGGGGTATGAGAAATAGATGGGATGATGGTGATGATCAAGTAAAAATGAAGACGAAAACGATTTGAGAGGGCGTTGTGAGGAAGAAAAGTTTTGAGAGGATCAAATTATTGATCAATGGAGAGCTAAACACGGGAAATTTATTTTGATTAGATTTAATGTATAACTTAATTTGGCTTTTTAGAATGCAAGTCTTATTAGGAGGAATTGAAGCCACCCATTTTTTGATGGCTTTTATATTTATCTCATCCTCCACATCATTCGATCTTAATCGAGAATTTGTACAGTTGTCATAAACTCAATTGATTAGGCCCATTTTATCACCTACTAGGGCAGTTGTCTAGTATACTATAGTGGCATGAAAATACAAACCCAAAAATTGTTCTAAAATGTTGCTTTGAGTGAATGCTAGTAGATCGAACCAAGGGATAGCTTTGACAAGGAGAGTCATACCATCTTTGTTGAAATATCTTCAAGCATTTGTTTGACTGCTCGATCATTAGATCGTTGGATCTCTATGTTCTGATGTGGATTAAGATGGCCTTCTGTGGGTCAAACAATGTTCTTGATCTAGGCGAGCTCTCAAGATCGATTCGAGGGCTATTGACGGCAAAGAATGTCGTCCTCAAGAGGAAGAAGAAGACGTCACCATGGATTAAAGAAAATATATTATTTAATTATTTTTTTTTTAGCTATTTCCATATTTAGTAACTCCTATGTAGTTGGAGCTATTTATGGATCTCTTATTTTTAGTAATACTTAGTTAGGTGAATAAAAGGGAAAATGAAAGTTTATCTCTTCTAGATATTTTCCTTGTCCACTAAGTAGGAATATTTATCCAGGATTATTATTAGAATTTAATATTTATTTATATAAGCCAAAACTCTATCTTTTGCAAAGATAGAATTGATATGTTTGTTATTTAAACCCTTTTCATCATTTAATAAAATTAGATTGGAAAATATATTGAATAAACCTTTTTGGCTAAAAAGGTTCTTCAATCCTCTAATCCAAGCTTTTGCCTTCAAGTGATTGTTCTTGTTCATTCATCCTCACAAAGATCCAAACCCTAATCCCAAACACAAAACCAAACACAAGAAAGAAGAGAAAAGATGAAAAATTGTCCCTGGAACACAAGAAATCCGTCGCTGCAGAACCCAGGAACCGTCGCTGCGGCGGCCGCTGCAATATTTGCTACGGCCGCAGCATCCGTCGCCGCCACTCTATGGTCGTCTTTTACTTAGTTTTATTTATTTGTTTTTCTTTCCTTTCACAATAGTTCAAAGTCTTTATTGTAAGTGATTGTAAACATCGAGAATAGCAAGGATAATTGCAAGATCGGGCCATCAACAAGTTGGTGTTCTTGATTCCGAGCCCACCGGCGAAGGATCGACTATCCCAAACGTATCAAGTGGTACCAGAGTCATAGGTTTCGCAAGTTCTTGTCTTTTTCTTGATGTTATTTACGATTTGATTCAATGAGTTGTGCTATCTAGGGAGATTGGGATGATGATCCCAATCCCTTGGATGAGTTCTTCGCTTTGGAACGGGCTGCACAACAACAACGCCGACGAGAGTTGTAGAGACGAGCTTTGCAACAACAAGATGTTATTTACGATTTGATTCAATGAGTTGTGCTATCTAGGGATATTGGGATGATGACCCCGATCCCCTGGATGAGTTCTTCGCTTTGGAACGGGCTGCACAAAAACGACGCCGACGAGAGTTGCAAAGACGAGCTTTGCAACAACAAGCTTTAGAGCGACAACGAGAGGCTCCAAGGCACCGCCTTTGGCTTCAACATCAAGCGGAGATCGAAGATAAGAGGTGTCGACAACGCTATCAGATTCGGCTTCTCCAATAAAGAGAGGCTGAGAAAGAACGTCGCCGAGAGGAGGAACGACGGCGAGAGAAAGAGGCAAAACGTCAAGCGAAGTTCGAGGAGGACTTGAAGGATTGGAGAAGGCCATGTTGGATTGCATTTGTCAAGCTTTTGCTTCAGCCTTCACCCCTGCTCCAACGGCTATAGTTGCCTCAACCGACGACGAGGTAATTGAGCCTAAGGAGCCTTCGGTTGATTTCGGTGCCCAGAAAACAGCACAGCGCACCGATTTTGTTTCGCCGATTCCCGTTGACTCCGACCTCGGAATTGAGTCAACTCAGGCTTGTTACGAAGCTGACTCGATGATCTTTCCAACGGTGGGTCACACACTGCAGGAATCTTCTGGAAAGACCTCCGAATCTATGCTGCAATTGGACTGCAGTGCTGCGCCAGATGTGGTAGTTGATTCTGACGACAACGTTGAGACTTCTGAAGTTCATAGGGTTATTGAGCCTAATGATATTGTTTCTCTTGATTGCTCAATGTTCCCTATGACAAGTGTTGTTTTTGAGGTTCATTTGCCTCAAATTCTGCTGGCGCCATCTCAAGTTGATTGTCAAGGAAGTTACTTTTTGGTGGTTACTCCTTCCCCTTTGATCATCAACGACTCGATTCGAGGACGAATCGAAGCTAAGAAGGGGAGAATGATGTGGATCAAGATGACCTTCTGTGGGTCAAACAATGATCTTGATCCAGGCGAGCTCTCAAGATCGATTCGAGGGCTACTAACGGCAAAGAGTGTTGTCCTCAAGAGAAAGAAAAAGGCGCCATCATGGATTAAAGAAAAGATATTATTTAATTATTATTATTATTTTTAGTTATTTCCATATTTAGTAACTCCTATGTAGTTGGAGCTATTTATGTATCTCTTATTTTTAGTAATAATTAGTTAGGTGAATAAAAGAGAAAAGGAAAGTTTATCTCTTCTAGATATTTTCCTTGTCCACTAAGTATGAATATTTATCTAGGATTATTATTAGGATTTAATATTTATTTATCTAAGCCAAAACTCTATTTTTTGCAAAGATAGAATTGATATAGTTCCCTATTTAAACTCTTGTATTTTCATTGATTTAATGAGATTGGAATTATATTGAGGAACCCCTGTAGAGTGGAATGGGGCTTTCTATTCAGAGTTTTAGAAAAATTTGGTTTCTGCCAAAGATTCCGAACATGGATAGAGCAATGTGTCAGGACTGTCTCCTTCTCAGTCTTGGTGATTTTCGCGGACGATATGATGATTTTCGCCAAGGCGAACCAAGACTCGTGCCGAGTGGTAAAGAATATTATTGATGACTATTGTGCCATATCAGGACAAAAGATCAATTTCCATGAATCGGCCTTTCAAACTACCCCAAAAATCTCGAACAGTACAAAACAACTGATCCAAAGTACGATCCATATAACAAACCAAATAGCACTTGACAAATACCTCGGTTGTCCCATTATCAACGATCGAGTAAACCGAACCACATTCGAAGAAACAGTAAGCAAAACCAGGCAACAACTCACGAAATGGAAAGCCAACTCCCTATCACAAGAAGGAAGAGCGACCCTAATAAGATCAAACTTGGCAACTAAGCCAAACTATATCATGCAAAATTTTATGCTCCCTACAACAATCCATAAAGAACTTGATCAAATAAACAGATGCTTCTTCTGGAACAAAGAACAATCCTTTTCGCCTCTTATTGGGTGGGACAAGATTTGCAAGCAGAAAAGACTAGGAGGAGCAGGAATACATAAAACGAAAGATATGAACCAAGCATTACAAATGAAATTGCATTGGAAAATCTTAGCAGAGCCATGGAACCCCTGGGTCCAAGTGATAAAAGAAAAATACATGAAAGAAAGCCCCCTCTTTGAATACCAGCGGAAAGGTAATTCATCTTGGCAATGGGCCAAACTAATGGAACTCAAAGAAGAGTTCTGCAAAGGACTAATATGGCAAATAGGAAATGGTAAGACGATCAATTTCTGGAAGGATATCTGGCTAGATGACAAACCATTACAAGGGCGACAACATCCCAACATCACAATCAACGAAAATGACAAGGCTGAAAAATATATCGACACCTATAGGAAATGGAATATTGATGAACTATCCAACATCCTCCCGCTAGATGTGGTCAACAAGATCAAGAACATCTACATACCAGAACATGAAATAGAAGACAGACTATACTGGAAACCAAGTAAAAATGGATGGTTCAGTACAACAAGTGCCCTAACACACATCACAAGACAAAACACAGAAGAAACCAGTGACACGACATGGATATGGGCCCTGGACACATTTCCGAAAGTAAAAAACTTCATTTGGAAACTCGCACTAGATGGAATCCCGACGAAAACCAGACTAGCAAACAAAGGCATCCATGTTCCACTATCCTGCGCTTTGTGTGATTAGATGGATGAAAGCCCAATCCATCTCTTCACAGAATGCAACCACACCCTACAACTGATTCACAAAATTAATCCAAACATTGAAAAAGTGATTCGAGACATCGACACCAGAAATAAATCGATCAAAAACATTGTGTGCGAAATTTTTACTAGACTAAATCCTGAGCAAAAAGGAAGACTTGCGACGACATGGTGGAGCTTATGGACAAGCTAGTAGGAAACGGAAAGTATTTGAAAACCTCAATACAACATCCATCCATACTATGGAAAATTATACCAGACAACAAATGAAGAACTGGGCTGCTTCTAAATTGACCTTTGAAGAGGAGCCTACATATCACCACCAGAAAACTCGAACAACCGGTGCCCGAAGAAAAAGAAATTTGAGATGGAGCAAACCAGATGAGAGGCCTTTCAAAATTAATTTCGACGGATCCAAACTGCCTTCGGGTGAAGCTTCTGCAGGTTTCATTATCAGGGACCACAACGGGGCAGTCATCGATTGCGGCGGCTTCAAGTGTGGGCACATTTCTGCAGTGGTTGCGGAGGCTCTGGCGATTAAAGGTGGCATCGCCAAGGCGAAGGAGCTCCAACTATCCAGCATCATGATTGAAGGCGACAGCCTAACCGTCATCAACTGTCTACAAGGTCTGTGGCACTGCCCGTGGGAGATCGAGATGCTGATTTCCGACACCCTCCTCCTACTCCAATAGTTTGCTAGGGTGCAATTTGGCCATGTTTTCCGGAAGGTCAATTCAATCGCGGACAGGATTGCGCGACTCGTCCACACGACATCCATGCAGGGCATCACGGCTGATTCTACTTTGCACGTCCTCATCCGCAAGCAAGGATGCTCTTGGGTGGTGGTCCAGCAGGGCCCGACCTCATCCAAATCTTTACCTTATAAAAAATAAAATAAAATAAAATAAAAATAAAAATTGAGGAACCCCTTTTAGGATTAAAATGGTTCTTCGATCTCCAATCCAAAGTCTAAAACCCCCTTATGTTATATTGCATTCGGCACTTTCAAACACAAGATCCAATTCCCACACCAATTCACTCGGCAAAAAAATCACAAAACAAATACAAAGCTGCAGAACCGTCGCCATAAGCCCAGAAGCGTCGCAACAGCAACAGCACCAGCGCCCAGGGGTGCACCCGTTGCTGCGCCCGCGGCACCTTGCTGCGCCCGCGGTATTCCCGTCGCTGCTGCACCAGTTCCGTCGCTGTTTTACTTAGTTTTAATTACTTGTTTTTCTTTCCTTTCACAATAGTTCAGTCTTTATTATAAGTAATTGTAAACATTGAGAATATCGAGAATATTGCAAGATCGGGCCATCAACAGTTTGGTATTCTTGATTCCGAGCCCACAGACGAATGATCGGGTATCCCAAACGTATCATGTTCTAAGAGAAGTTTGTCAAGATTAATACTTGGAGATTGTACTAACAAAATAGATTCGTAAAGTCTTATTATAAGACACTTTTGTAGACATCTTTGGAGTATGTATAAATATGCATGTCGTTTTCTTTTCCAGTTACAATTTGTCAATTATTCCATTGAGATTTATGAGTGTTAATTGACACAATGTACTTTATATATGATCACCTTTGTATGATGGTGGTCTAAATATCGTTACTTATATGCCAACTTGTACCTACACTAGGGACAACTATGTGGATAGGTGATTGTCAATTTTTTAATCTGTAATGAACTTAAGAGACCAAAGGCGAGTACCAACAACACGTGCTACTTCCGGCAATTGCAAGTGATTTGGACGGTAATCGAAGAATCCGACGACAATTTTTAGGTGGGTGTGGGTCCCACCTTTTTTTTAATTTAAAGAAATACAAAACACTCATTTAATCACGACCTTCCATCTTCTTTCAATCAACGACCCGGATTTGTATACATATACATCCGGGAGGCGCTTCTTTGGAGTTTGTCTTTACCATCCACAAGAGTTCAAGTCTTACTATACGACCGTCCAATTGTGCTACCGTTGTGGTGTTTGACTTGGTTCTCGCCAAGCTAGTTCTTTGGCTTGATGAGTTTCATTTGATATCTGTATGTTCATATGTCAACCTCTTGAATTATCATACAGTTTACGGAATTTTTGCCAAATACCCCTGAGGTTTTTATTTTTTCGCCAAATGTCATTATGTCGATTTTGTTAACATTTTTTTTACTGAAAAAAGATAAAAAAATATTATTTCATTATTATTTTTTGTAAGGTATTGTTTGCACAATATTATTTAATTATGGTGATTAAATTATCAAATATTATTTACACAATACCATTTCATATTACATTTTTTAACCAATGTAATTAACAAAAAACTTTTTCTTGATAAAGTTAAAATTAACTATACAATATTATTTCATTATGTATTAGTTACACGATATCATTTCATGCTATTTTTTTAAACAATGGAATTAATTCAAAAAAAAAAATTTTACAAAAAAAAACATTGTTCCAAATATACAAATTGAGCAACCAATCTAAAAGAGAGAGAGTATGAGTGTTTATTTTTGACATATAATAATCTTAAATTTTTTTACAAATATACAAATATGAAAACTATTTTTTTTTTTACATATAATAATATTAATTTTTGGAATTTCACCCATTAATTCAACCTAATCTACATAAATTTTCAAATAATAAAATTTTTAAACATTTTTTAGCCAATGAGATTTATCTATTCTAATTGTTAAATGAGAAATATTTTTGCTTAGATGACATAATCATTTCCCGTTTAGAGATGACATAATCATTTTAATTTTACAATTTCTTCCCAATCAAATGAATCTAAAAAAAAATCAAACTATGAAATTTGTACACGTTTCTGTAATCTAGTTATATCTAAATATTTAATAATAAGCATTTTTTATTAGGTGTTATAACCACATTTATTTTAGGATTTTAACCCAATCAACATATTATACTTAAATCTTAAATTCGTTTAATTTTTACACATTTTTCATAAATATTTTTATTTTACTTAATTATCAATTTTTTTTTGTATTTTTATGTTAATGTTTGATAATAGTTTACTTAAATTTATCATAGTAATTGTTTATACTCACAATTTTTTTTTTATTGTCTAAAAAGAAAAATATGCACCATGTTGTGGGAACTGTACTAATTTTCAATAAAAAATGTTAACAAATTTTGACAGAGGGGATTTGGCAAAAATATGAAAATCTCAAGGGTATTTGACAAAAAAAAGGAAACCTCAGATTTGAAATATGCCAAACTTTAATATATCACAAGAATTAGCCTTAACTCAAGACATTTGGCAAAAAAATCCATACAATTTATTATCCAGTCTCTCAAACATCTTCCTGTATTAAAAAACGATCCGGATTCATAGAGTAAGACCCTAAATTTGGATTTTTTTTAAAATTTTAATTAGTTTAGCTTCTTTTAATTTGATTATTAGGATCACCTACTTTTTTTTTTAGTGAATCTTTTTCAATTTAGGCTTTTATCCTATGCCTGGGTATAAGATAGAAAAATCGATTAAAATAAAATAAAATAACAGTTTGCCCAAACCATACCCCAATTTATAGGCTCACGGCCCAGCTCCATACACGAAGGCACGGCCCAATTACCACTACAGAGTTGTAAAAATACAGCACGAGCCAACCACGATACCCTCCCCTCACTACCGGTCAAAACCCCGCCACGTCACCCTTCAACGTCCACTAAACGAACGGCTCAGATCTAACCCATCCCACACCGACTTTCAAATTACGAAAACACCCCCCTCCTTTTATTCCTTACCCTCACATTATTTCTGTTCTTTTTCGTCATTTCACAATCTCCACACTCCCCCGAAAAAAAAAAGAAAAAAAAAACACCCCAAAACCCGTGGGGCATTTTCATTTCCCCCATCTCCCTTCCTTCCTCTCTCCTCGGAGCTTCTCCCTATCGACATCAATGGCGACCTCCCTCTACCGGCGAGCGCTCTCCCGGATCCCTACCCGCCTGATCCGACCCGCGCGCCCCTACGCCTCCCAAGCTCAGGCTGATTCCAATTCTAAATCTGACTCGCAGAAGATGAAGACCTTCTCGATCTACCGTTGGAACCCCGACAACCCTTCGAAGCCGTTTCTCCAGAACTACGAGATCAACCTCAAGGACTGCGGCCCCATGGTGCTCGACGCTCTCTTCAAGATCAAGAACGAGATCGATCCTACCCTCACCTTCCGCCGCTCCTGCCGCGAGGGGATCTGCGGCTCCTGCGCCATGAACATCGACGGCTGCAACGGACTCGCCTGCCTCACTAAGATACAAGGCGACGCCGGTGGAGATGCCTCCACCATCACGCCTCTGCCGCATATGTTCGTGATTAAGGACTTGGTTGTGGATATGACGAATTTCTATAACCAGTATAAGAGTATTGAGCCCTGGCTGAAGCGGAAGAGCCCCAATCCCATCCCCGGGAAGGAGATCCTGCAGAGTAAGGAGGATAGGAAGAAGCTCGATGGGATGTATGAGTGTATTCTCTGTGCTTGCTGTAGCACTTCTTGCCCTAGCTATTGGTGGAACCCCGAGGAGTACCTCGGCCCCGCTGCTTTGCTTCACGCTCACAGGTGAGGAATCGGAAACAAATTTGAAATTCCTATTATTTGATGATTTGTGGATTGATTGATTTCTTGTTTTTGTGTTTTTGGATGGTCGAATTTGGTATTCTGCAGTCTTGTTTGATTCGTCTTTGACTCACATTGAGGGACAAAGATGAACAGAAATTGTATTTAGTGCAGGTTGCTTTCATAGTTTTCATGTCAGTGACTAGAAATCTAGGACTTGTTTGTGCAATAAATATGCTATGTTATCTGTTTTATATGTAGCTCTTGGAAGCTGTGGTTGTGGTTGGATTTCATGAGGATTTAGGTTGCTCTTTTCAGGTTGTGGTTGTGGTTGGGTTTCATGAAGATTTCATGTCAGTGTCGAAGAACAATTATGTATCTTGATGCCTGATACTAAGCATAATATAAATGTGAATTTGTTTCCGGGTTGATTTTGAAACGGTTAATTTCTCATCAAAGGGACGGTGACAACCACGGTTTCTAAAACCACGGGAAAACCTCCCACAACTGTGGTTTATGAAACCATGGAACCCTTCCCCCTATAAATCGCGGCCCAAATCACCTCTCACAACCACAATTTTCATGAAACAATGGGAACCATGGTTTCTGATATTGTGGAACCCTTCCCCCTATAAATCGGCCCAAATTACTTCCCACCGCCACGGCTTATGAAACCGTGGGAACCTTTCCCCCTATAAAAGCGAACGCCTGTGGCCATGGGACATTCCACAATTCCATAAGTCTCGGCCATGGTTAGTAGCCCCCATTTGTTTAGATCTATATTTATAAAAGGTTTTTCATTAGCTTTGGGATAGAAATTGTACAAAGGTAGAGTTATGTTCAAGGTATTGGCTACCCATTACAAAGAGAAACATGCCAGAGTCCTTGTTTTTTGGTCTGTTTTCCTTCTGCAGTAGTTAAGTTTCAGTCTTGATAAAGAGGAAATGGATATAGAAACCACTTAACCCACACCCTTAATGCAACTGTCTTTGCAACATGAATTTAAAAATTACGGTGAAGAATTTCCTAGAATTGCATCGTTACTCTGTGATCTCTCTTTATTTGAATAAAGTTCTAGTCTGGCCTTTTTTTTTTTAAATATATATATTTTGGACTGTGTTTTTTTGAGTGTTAAAGGTTGCTCTCTTGTT
This sequence comes from Persicaria maculosa, assembly GCA_963922045.1. Classification (NCBI taxonomy): domain Eukaryota; kingdom Viridiplantae; phylum Streptophyta; class Magnoliopsida; order Caryophyllales; family Polygonaceae; genus Persicaria; species Persicaria maculosa. The sequence continues at coordinate 5,475,667 of OY998251.1, forward strand.
CTTCATTTTACCTTGGGATTTGCATTGAGCAAATCAAACCCTTGATGTTTTGCATAGGTTGGATTTTCATATGTTACTCTAGCACTAGCAGATACATTTTGTTGTTATACATGTGTCGAAAATGGTGTTAAATTGCCAGAGCAGTGAATAGTTGCAGGGGACTTTGGAATTAATTAGATTCCCTTATGTGTGGATTTTGATTAGTTTTTCTTAAGTAGGATTACTGATTATATACTTTCTTAGGATGGATAGAACTGAAAAGTTTGTTGTGTTCATGCAATAACTCATCAGTTTGAAAACTATCATATATATGAGGAATTTGGTTGAATGGGATTGAAACCGTAGTTAAATCTCTTCATCTAATTGAGCTTTTCGACTACAAGGTGACTAATATTCCTGCTGATTTATGCAGATGGGTAGCTGACAGCCGTGACGAGTACACCAAAGAACGACTAGAGGCCATTAATGATGAATTCAAGCTCTACAGATGCCACACGATTATGAACTGTTCCCGTGCTTGCCCAAAAGGACTGAACCCTGCTAAGCAGATCCAGAGCATCAAGCATCTCCAGCTTACAGGCGCATAATAGAGAGCCCTTTATATATGAACTAGTGCCTAAATTGAATGAAGAGTTCTCTCAGCATTGTATTTTGAGAATTCATGTCTTTTATTTGATCTCTTGTTGGCAAACTGTCTCTCAAGTCTCAAGCAAATCTTGAAGAATAAATACTCTCGGGCTTTCACAACTTCAGGCTGTAGGGCAGATGCAGCTCTTATATTGTACCTGAACATTTGTGTTTTTGTGCAAAGTCATACCCTTTTTGAGATTTTCTGTTCTTTAACTGAGCATTAACTATGTCAATTGCTTAGTCGCTGAATCCTTGTTGACGTCTTAACTGATGATTTGATATTGTCTTCTGCTTCGGATACACTTATGCAGCCATGAGCAAATATATGGTTCATTATTATTGTATTCCTAATTGTACTGCATTGCCCAGTGCTTGGGTAATGCTTACAAGCTCAGCTTCATACAGTTGATTGAAGATTATTGGTAAATCCAGAAGTCATGCAGGTGAGTTTGTGAATTGACAATACAGGATATGTTCTTGAGATACATTAGCAGTCATACAAATTATTCAGTAACATGGACTTTTACCAGGCAGCTGCAAGCCTGCAACCATTCATTTAAGCCCAGGCTGCCCAGCTATGGAAGCTCAATGGTGTATGCAGCTGAGGTGAACCAACTGACCGAGCAACTAGAGATGACTAAACAGCATGATGAAGCTACAATTTTGCAGTGATGCAACCCAGCAGTGGCGGAAAAAATATACTGTGCAACATAACAAGAATAAGGTAAAATAGACCTTTGAACTGATTTACATGTTTAAGAACCTCTGTAGTACAAATTTTAGTTGGAACTTTAGGCATAGAAGAGATTATTAGCAAAGATGCAGGTTTGGAGGTCATTTGAGTAGGTGTTTAGCAAACATCAATTTACATTCATAAAAGATACTCTTCAAATCACCACTTGAGCAACAAATTTCAAGCTACTTAGGCTCAAATGAGTGTCATTTCCTGAAAACATCTCTACCTTTGGCATTGAATTTCTCTTACATTCATAAAAGATACTCAATTTGAAGTTTCCCGCAACACAAGCCAATAGATATGACCAAAGAATGTGAGGCTGCTGTCAAAGTATCGATGGCAGCTAGTGACAGTCATCGGTTCCTTTCATTCTGTTGGCCTTCGACAACCTTCACAAGACTTAACTTCCGATGTGTTGAGATTGTATAGGACACCTTACTCTTTCTTTTTTTATATAACTTTTTTGCTTATATGCAGTTTCTGATGCTCAAATTGTAACACCAAGAATATATATAGCATTTGAACAGGTACAAAATAGCCAGTTCAAGGTCTATTTAAAGCCATTGAAGAAGTTATTCAATGGCCGCACGTAGCTACATTATACAGCACTATGTGTTTCAGTGCTCATATCAATTCCTCTTCCACACACTTCATCAGCACACTGAACTGAAAAGGCCATTCTGCATACGCATATCGTGAATTGCCAATCTGATCTACCGTGCCTCTCGGCCTGTATCAAGTATTTTACTTGGATTTGGTTTGGCATCCCTTGGTTTCCTTTGTTGCCGGCTTTCGTGGAGGCAAAGAGGTCATGTTTTGCAGTCTGCTGCTTCCTTTTTGGCAATCTCTTACTTTGCTCTGCAGAGAGAGTATAGCTCCAAATGTGAGATAAATGAGATTACAGTTAGAATTAGAAGCACTAGGGAATGCTTGTGGTAGATTGATTGACCTTCTCTTTTGGAACTTCAAGCCTCTCTTGTTGCTGCTCCCTAAATGACTCCGATGACAGTTTTGCTCCAAAGCAAAAGCTCGGCCGCAATTTGGTAACTTCTTTAGGCTTTTCCTGCTGAATAAAGAAATAAATATGAAAGTTCAGACAACTGTAACTTAACTCAAATAAGCCACAGACGAACACAAAGCTAGCAAACACACACACATATAGCCATCTACCCAGTGAAGCAGGGTCTGTGGGGTCGAGTTGCATATAAACTCACATGGGCTAAAAAGAAATATAATGCATATTTTGCTTGTCCACTTTATTGCATTTTAGTTTAAAAATAGTGGGTCTAAGGACCTTCAACTTGGACTGCTGCTGAATACTTTCTGTAGCTTTGGCATTGAATTTCTCTTCCAGTCTCTGAAACAGTGATTTATGAATGGAGAGTTAGCTTCCAGTTATGCATATGGGTCAAAATTGATGGGCAAGTTATAAGATGTTTGCTTGCCTCCTTTCGTCTTGGGGCTCTGCTAGTGCTCAAGCAGAAGGATTTTGGAATAACTGGAGAGCTCCCCTTGCTTCTTCCTTTAGCAGGCGACTTCGAACCTCTGTCATTCACACATGATGTAGAAGTTAGGATAAGATTCAAGTTTCTTTTTAGTTTGGCACCATTCTATTTGAATAGGCAATCAATCTGTAATTTAGTCAAACAAGACACAAGATAACAATGCTGAAAACAACTGAGGGCCTGAGAGTGATTTTTAAAGTTGCAGATATCCAAATCATAAAGCAACATATAAATAATGTGATGTTTATAACACTTAAAGAAAAGTGCATGAAAAGTAGGAATAAGTGCAAATTAAGAGGAATGATGGAAGGGCATGTTTCCTCCTTCCTGAAAAGGCTGAATTGAATGAATGTGTAACAGTAAGGTGCATCATGTGTGCTCTTACTTTTAGATTAGTTCTTTGGCAGCACTTATTCCATAGTCCCCACCCAATTCACAAAATAATGAGCAAAATATGAACAAACTGCAAGTGCTCTTACTCAGTTGAGAGGAACTGCCACCTTGGCTTATCACCTTTGCTCCCACCATAGCTCGATGAATCAAACAGCGCTCTCGCTCTATAAACGAATAAACGAATGTTAACCAAATCCAACTGAGTTGGCATTCATCACATAACTGATGGTGCTTCAAAAATTGAGTCAAGTGATTTTTTTTTTTGGGTTCAAAGAAGGAAATATCAGCTACCTTCTTTTCCCTGATTGTGGGGTCATCTCTTGAGGACCATTTGTCATGCCATCCACAGATGCCTGCATTGTATAAGAGGAACCACATTATGAAACCCCATTGAACTCGAAAAAAGTAGCTCTGAAGGCTATGATGACTGATGACAGGTACCTTAGCAGGAGTTTTGAGAGGAGTTGAGCAGTCTTTGTTGGATGCTTTAGAGGAGCTACCCATCTTCTTGATGACTGGGGATATCAATCTGTTGAATTCTCTATTGATTGACATGCGAAGAGGCGTCCTCTTCTTGTTTGGATCGTCGATCCAAGACTTCCTACCTATCGGAGTGAAAGTGTTTTCCTTCCCAGGATGAACAGCCACAACTTTTGCTGGGGTGGAAGCTGGTTCAGCTTCAACTGATGGCATGTATGAAGATAACTTTGGATTCCTTTTGCTTATTGGCGAAGAAGATGGTATGAAGGCGGATAGTAGCGGGATCCTTTCGCTCTTTCGCGATGCTGCCTGCAAGCCATCCTGAATAGTACTAGAACACTGCAAGAAAAAAAAAACACAAATCAAATTCAGTTCCCAAACCGCGAAATCAAGAGTGGAATTCAAGGGAAAAACATCCACCTCAAAGTGACATTCCTCCATTTTTGCCAATTCACATTCCATTTCTGCACTTGGTTTTTGATTCTCCACATCAACGAGGTGCTCTATAAATTCAACTTTTTCCACAGTTTGTTCGGTTTCTTCGCTGATTTTAGTGTTCAACTCACAATCTCCATCATTTTGAGTATCTTCATTGTGATCAGCAACACATTCATGAAAAACTTCCAGCTCTGCACAAGATTCCTCGGCCTTGGCCAAGTCGCATTCCGTCTCAACACTTGGATCTTGTTCCTCAACATCCATAAACTGCTCTTGTAATTCATCTTCTTCAGCTTGACCTGCTTCTTCAATAGCTTCATCCTTTGATTCATCCTCATTATAAATAACCACAAAACCCTTGTTGTTGTCTTCCTTCTCAACAATATGATCATCAATCAGTTGAGTTTCTAAATGAACTCCTCCTTGATCCAAACTCGCCTGCTCAAGTAGATCAGCAGCCACCCTCTTGAAATGGGCTTCTTCAATAGCTTCATCCTTTGATTCATCCTCATTATAAATAGCCACAAAACCCGTGTTGTCGTCTTCCTTCTCAACAATATGATCATCAATCACTTGAGCATGAGTATCAATATGATCATCAATCACTTGAGTTTCTAAATGAACTCCTCCTTGACCCGAACTCGCCTGCTCAAGTAGAGCAGCAGCCTTGAGAGCAGCCATCCTCTTGAAATGAGCTTCAAAGTAAGCTTTCTTCTGCTTAACAGATCCAGGCCTTGCATACATCTCCGCCTCCTCCACGTATCGGTTTCGAGAGAAGGAAGACCATTTCTCCCAAGACAATGACTCTGACATGAATTTCCCAAGGGAGACTGATTCCTCCAAAGCATACATGGGGTTGCCCTGCAGATACCCACACAAAGGTTCTTTGGTCTCAAAATTGTACTTTCATCCCCCAAATTCATTCAATTGTAGAAGTAGAAGCCAAAGAACAGCGAAATTGCAACAGAACAAGCCCCTTTGTTTGGAAACCCCAGAGTCATTACAGAAACATCATACAGTTTTTTCAGCTTATGCAGCTATAAAAGCTAAAAATTCATCACATGATTATATGATATGAGAACATCAAATTCATCAACTGAGTTTCAAAAGGTAAACCCATTAACAAAATTGAACCTCTTTTCCAGCTCAAAGAGAAAGAGTGATCATTAGTTTTGGCAGTCAAACAAATGTGCAGAAGAAGAAGAAGCAAACCTCATTAGCTTCATTGGAGATACCAGAAGTGTAAGAGAAAGAATGCAGTAAACAAGCTGCTTCCCCCATGGCGGCCTTGACAGGTTTTCCAACCTCTAGCAGGAAAGGGAAAAACCCAAATAACTTACAAACCGTTACTGATTTCTCCTCCCACAATTTTTTTTCTCTGAAGCCCGGATTTTTAAATTTGAAATTCAAATAAACAAGGGGAATGGTAGGCCCAATTAGTTGTGGAAAAAGGGTGTTCACAAAAACAAGCACCGTGGAGAGAGATGCTCAAAGATCAGGCCTTTACTTTGTCTAAAAGCTGTGTTGTTTCCATTAATAAATTACTAGGATTTTTTTTTCTATGTTCCCTATTCAACTCGATTTCAATTTTCATGGCATGGGTCCACATTGGGGTGACTTTCAAAGAACAGAAACCAAGGATTAATTAAAGGGAGGGAGAGTAACGGCATTCTATATTATTCAATGGGATTAATTGTGGGCATGATTAAATTTGAATTTTTTGGATTTGGGGCAAGAATGTGACCGTTGTGTGGTTGCAGTCCTGTACTCCTTGTGTGGGTGTGTGGGTAGAAATGCCAAAACATGTTGGAGGGGAATAGGATAGAAAATAACCTAACCATGTCGCGGTGGTTGAGCTGACCTCAAGGTAGTACATGTACGTCTTCGGTTCGACCCCCGGTTGTGATCGCTCTCTATTTATCAAAATCAAGGCATAGAATAGAAAATTCGATAAATTTAAATATGCGAATTTTGTACGAGTGCAGCGGAATAATGTTATGTTCATAGCAAATGTCTCTCACATATATCATGAAAATCAATTTCACCAATGTTGAAATTTAATAGAAGAAAAACACTTCAAATTAAGTTGAATAATGTTGATAGTTTTTAATTGATACTGTAAGATCACAAGATTGATGTAAAGTCCTCCTTGAGAGTTTCATTCATTAGACAATGATATATATAGCCATATAGGTTACAAAGGTATTGGACCTTTTGGGTCCACTATACAATATAAGACCTATGTAATCTATCAGATACACTTCATTACCATAGATCATGATTCAATGGGTTACTCATACGTTTGACCCAATGTTACACAATACAAGATTCGATTTGAAACGGGACACGACTACGGATACGGGATTTAGTACCCCGATCAAATCGGATACGATGGGGGTATTTTTGTAATTATATTTTATAAATGAAAATAGTAAAAAATATTATTAATCTTATTTATATTTTGTAGTTCAAAAGTACCATTAATCTTTTTTATTTCTGAAAAATGTAAATGACTACTTTTTTGGAGATAAAAAGTATGAATGAGCCTTTTATTCTTATTTAGTTAAAAAATATGCACTCCAGTTGTGTTCCATGTACTTGTTCCAAAATTAATTACACAAAACATTTAATATTGTTCATTCATCTTTTTCGCCACCGCCTCATCTTCCCCGCCTTCACCTCAAACAACAGCGCGCCGCATCGGCTTCTTCGCAATTCCTCATCCATCAAAGCGGCACACCGCGGATTCGATGGATTTACCATATAGATACGAGTATCGACCCGAATGGACACGAAATATCATATTCATAATTCATAGGGGTGTGTCCCGTATCCCGCTTCAATGGGTTGACCTAACTTGACACGACCCAAAAATTTGCAGGCTGAACTGTTCATATTGTTTCACCTTTCGAGTTAAAATATTTACATCAAAACATACGTTTTACAGACTGGGTTATGACGGATCATCAGAGCAACCCCAACAGCATCTCTAAAATAGAGAAAAGTGGAGAATTTGGAGAAAAATGGGTGATTTTTGCTCCAACAACTTTTGTATATTCATCTGCAAAATAGAGAAATTTGGAGAGAGACTACATTTTTCTCTATATTTGCAGCAAAACAAACTCATTCTAAATATTAATTGCTTTGGGAGAGAGAGGGAAAAATTTAATGATCCACCATCTCTTTTCTGGTAGGATTCACCATTCTTGGGAGAGAGAGGAGAAAACATTAATTGTTTTGGGAGAGAGATGGTAAAATATTAATTTCTTTAGGAGAGAGGGAAAAATTTGTATTTTTTATATTATATAATTAATGTAGAAATCTGTATAATAGAGAATCTGTTAGAGTGTGAGAGTAAATTTTATATTTTGATCTCTAAAATAAATTTTTTTAAATAGCGGTTGGACTTGCTCTCAAACTAGATTGTCTTTTGACATGTGTGGTTATTGTGTGAAAGGATTTGTCCTAGATTGAAGCGAAAAGGAAATCTCTATTTTTTTAATTATGTGATTATTGTGCACTAGGATTTTTTCTTAAATAAAATTGAGAATATTATATTTTTGTCGCTTTCTTTGTGTGGTTTGTTGATATTTTGATGAAAATATCCTTTATCAATTTTTTTCACATGACGTGTTAGGTTTATAATGAGGATGAATCAAAGGATGAAGTTATATGCACGTAACTAGGACAGGCTGGCGTCGGATCCAACTCACCCCATTTTTTTTAAAATAAAAAATTAGGTAAAAAAATTATTTTTTATTATAATAAAAGTTTTATTAATAAAAAAATTATGAATATATGAAAATTTTAGTCATTCCATCCCACCCAAAATTTATTTTCTGATTCCATGGCTGAGCTATTGATATCAATACCAAAGAAAAGGAAAACACGAAATCTTAGATGGAGAAAACCACGTGAATGGTGGTTAAGTTAAATTTTGATGGATCCAAATTATCATCTGGAGAAGTTGTTGCGGGTTTTTTCCTCTGGAGAAGTTGTTTTGACGCTTATGGTAGAAGTTCTTGGTCTTAGTCTCATATTAGGGATGACAGTTGCCTTGGAGCTTCAATATCAAAGGATTGAGGTGGAAAGGGATCACCTAACTATCATCAATGCACTTAAAGGGAGTTGGAAGTGTCCGCGACGGGATATTGAGATGATAGTCTCTAACTGCATCCTTTTGCTTCATGAACAGGCCCGACCATTAGGCTGTTCAAAAAGCTCAATGGAACAGGACACCACTTTTAACTAGGGCACCATATTTTACTTACGGTATTGGGTATATATATTGATTTTGAAAAAAATTGTAGTAGAGAGAAAAGCGAAGAAACGGTAGAGAAACACCTAATTAATGGCGGCTCTTCTCCTTCTTCCTGGAAAACTCACGCCTTATTGGAGTAATTGCAATGCCTTGCCTTCCCCACAAAAATTACGCTTCACCCTTCTAAAAAACTCAAGCTTTCACTCCTCTCAGGATGCATCTCTTTCACACAATCAGACCACCGGCTCGGCTTGACTCATCCCTCCAATTCCATGCTAATGTTTCTCCTTCGCGCCTCCTTGTCGGCTTTGCCGGTGGCACACTATTGCAAACTCGCCGTCCCCAGTGTCACAGGCTCCCTCCTTAGCCTCCCCTTCGCCTTCATCTTCCCCCACATCTCCATCATCGATTCATCGGTAATTTTCGAATTACAATATCCGATTTTCAATTTGGGACCCTTCAATCTTTCCTCTCATGTTTTATTGAGTTTCTAATGTCCTATTATTTTCAATTTGGGAATTGGGACTTTCATTATCGCATGCAGCAAGCTTGCAATTGGGGACACTAACAGTGCATTCGTCAATTTCCAATTCGGGACTACAGAAGTTGTTGTTGTTGCTGCCTTGCTGATTTATTCCCAAGTTGCTTTGCTCTATAATTCTTTCATAGTTGGCTTGCAATTCGGTACACTTTCATTGTTGCTGCCTTGCTGGACTATGAAGAGTTAATTGAAGATTTTTTTCAAACAATACTAGCTAGAAGGATTGTGCTATTTAAGTGATGGATTATATTAGTTAATTGAAGATTTTGTTTCAAACAATTATGATGTATTAGTTTCATATTTTCAATAGTATTGTACGTTATTTTTTATTGTACTAGATGTTTTTTTTTACAACAAAATCTTTTTGTATTAGGGCCCATTCTGATTTATGCACAGGGCATCCGAAAATCATTGGACGACCCTGTTCATGAATTCGCTGAAGCTCCTATCTGTCACATTTTCCAAGACGTTAACCAAGTGGCCGACAAAGCGACTTTCTTAGGTTTCTTGGTGGATGGTGCGTCGATTATAGCTCACGCTGATTTCTGTTCTCTGTCTTTGCGTAGTGAGACTTCCTTTTAGCGACAATTATTCCATGTGCGCTCACTATTCACACACCTTCCCGAGCCTTCCACTTCGAGCTTGGTGCTACTTATCCAAGAATGATGGGATTTTTCGTATGATTATTTTCTTTGGTTTTATGGTATCATGACGGCAGTGACGGATCTAGTGTATCAAAGCTAGGTGAGCGGAAATATTTTAGTCATGACAAAGAGAAAAAAATTAACAAAGCAAAATACGATTATTATATATTACTTCATAAAAATTACAAAAGAAATTCAAGAGCCAAGTTGCCACCTAAAAAAATACAGTACAAAAGAAATCCAAATAAAAAAAATGAAGCTTTTGAATTAAGAGCCTTTTGGGCCTAAAAACATTAAGTCCATTGCCCACCTAAAAAATATAGGGTGTTTTTGCTAAATAGCTTATTTTGAACCTTTAATTAAATAGTTAGCACCCAAATTAATTTTATTAGGTAGGCTAGCACCCTTCCCAATCGGTCAACATTGACCGTTGACTGGTCAACGTTGACCGTTGACTTTTCCGTTTTTTTATTTATATATTTTAATAAACCAATTGATGCCACTTTTTTTGATGCCATTTTTAATAGTGTTTTGATGCCAAATTTTTAATTACATTTTTTTTCTTTAATGTGATGCCACTTTTTAAAGTAGCGTTTTTGATGTTATGTGATGCCACTTTTTTCAAACTTTGATGACATTTTTGTTTACTGTGATGTCATGTGGACCATTGATGCCTTTTTTTTACTATTGACTACTGATGACACTTTTTTATGTCAATGTTTTGATGATATGTTTTTTTACCATGATGCCATATTTTTTCAAAGTGGTATTTTGATGACATTTTTTTTCTTTAATGTGATGCAAGTTTTTCAAATTAGTGTTTTGATACCATTTTTCTAATGTAATTATTTTATCTCACTTTTTTTAATCAAATCGTTTGATGCCATATTTTTTTTCAAGGTACTGTTTTCGTGGTGCCATATTTTTTCAAGGTAATGTTTAGATGACATTTTTTTCTTTAATGTGATGCAACTTTTTCAAAGCAGTGTTTTGATGCCATTTTTCTAGTGTAATTATTTGATGATATTTTTTTAATCAAATCGTTTGATTTTCTAATAAAATGGATTGATGACACTTTTTTCAAATCTTGCTAATATTTTTTTTGTTTACTGTGATGCCACATTTACCATTGATGCTATTTTTTTTACCATTGACTACTGATGACACTTTTTTGATATCAATTTTTTGATGATATTTTTTTTTTCCGTGATGCCATATTTTTTCAAGGTAACGTTTTGATGACAATTTTTTCTTTAATGTAATGCAACTTTTTCAAATCAGTGTTTTGATGCCATTTTTCTAATGTAATTATTTGATGCCATTTTTTTAATCAAATCGTTTGATGCCACTTTTTTTTTTTTAATCAATTATATATCGATATATTTTCATCGATTCTACTTTTTATTTACTGATGACACGTTTGTGATTATACTTCATTGATGACATTTGTATCCAATAACTCAGTCAGCTCTTAAACCAAGAGTCGTGCAACTCTTACAACAGAGTCGTGCAACTCTTACATCGTATGTTGTGCAAAATATAATTTTTTTCCGCTTTTTTTTCTTTTAAGAACTTTTTGTTTTGCAAAAATAATTTTACGTTGTGCACATATATGGACTGATCGAGTCGCACATCCAGATCGCATATAAAAATATAGAAGAAGTGAATCATATAATAAAATACAAATAATTTTTTTCATTCTTATATTTATGGGTTAATTTTTATAATTTTACAAAAATTGCTATTTATGGGTTAATTTTTATAATTTTGTAAAATATGCTTCTTCAACCTCTTGCCTATGTACGCTTCTTCAACCTCTGTATGCTTCTTCAACCTCTGCCGCCGGCCGCCGCTCGTCAATCCTCGCTCCGGCCGCCGCTCCTGGAACCCTCGCTCCGGCCGATCGACCTCGCTCGCTCCGGACGCTCCGCCGCTCGTTCCCTCCCTCGCTCCCCCGCTCGCTCGTCACCGCCTCCTTCCCTCGCTCAGATCTGGAGTCGCTCGCTCCGCCTCGCTCGTCCTCGGCTCAGATCCGGCGCCTCCACACCAGATCCGGCGCTCCCTCACCAGATCCGCCCTCCTTGGCCACCAATTCCGGCCATCCCGAGCCCAAATCCCGCCGATCCGACGCCCAGCCCCCACCGACGAAGCCTCGCAAACTCCCTCCCGTCCTTGCACCGGCCCCGAAGCTTCGCCGAAGATCTCTGACCACCCATTCCGGCCACCTCTCACCAGATCCGAGTCGGATCCACCGCCCTCGCACATCGCCGAGCCGGATTCCTCACCGACCAGTGGTTGGAGGAGAAGTCCTGAGAGAGGGCTAATAGGTGGAGTGTTAGGAGGCTAATTTTTTTTAATAAGGTGTTATATAGGCCAATTTATTTTATTAGAGTGCTAATAACCTAATTGAATTAGCAAAGGGTGATATTCCAACAAATTTTCTCAAAAATATATTCACCCAACAATTTTTTTTTAACTAGCTCCAAAAATATTTGCCCCAGCAATGGTTGGGTTTGCTCCCAAAGCCATTCGTCCCTGCATGACGGTCAGTTCATCTGACGATCTTTCACTCTCTCGATTTACCAAACATTGGTTGTGTTTGGTATTTTGAATTGCTTACCTATAAATAAAAAAATTAAAATTCACAGAACACACCTTTTATTAGAACTTATTTACAAAACCACCCTTCGTTTTCATGCGCGATTTTATGTAGCCAGAGCTCGACATCCTCGACCACAATCCAATTCAAACGCAAAGTTTGCTTACCATTGAGCATTTGGTAAACTGAGAAGACTATTTGATGCTTCTAAACAATATTGAATTAAAGTCGAATTTACCTAGTATTTATATGTTATAAAGTGTAGGGTGTGTTTGGCAAAAGCTTACAAAATCTTATAAACGCCAAACATCATCCAACTTTTTTACTAGATTTTTTTATAAAAAAAATCTCAAACTTTAAAATCTCCATAATCCAAAAAATATAAAAATCACAAACTCTACAATATCCATAATCTACAAAAAAATCTCCCATTTATAATCTACCATCAAACACACCCTTAGTCTCAGGTTGAAACATGTCTATTTCAAGTTTAAATTGCACAGCGTCGGTACCTCAAAATCAATTGCAATCTTGATCAAACCTAACAATATATACGGACTATATCCTTATTCAATCGATAAGTTGAAACAAATTTGATTCGTAGATTATAAACTATATCGATTTGGGGTCGAACTATGCTATTGCACATGTGTTGTAAGTTGTTTCTTAACTTAGCTAACCCCCTCTATGGTTTATGCTCCATTGTTCTAATATTTTAGTTTGGTAACACAAATCGTTAAAATATAATAATACTACTAATAATAAATAATATTATAATACTACCCACTTTAAGTATTATTATAATATGATCTCATAGCAATAACATTATACTTAGAGGTTGATCCTTATTGGGGCTAAAGGTGGCCTTGCCCCCATCAAAAATAAAATTTAATACATATGTTCCTCTAGTTGATAGCTTCGATTTTATATATAATAAACTTTAATCCGACGATCGAGCAACAAGTTATGAATATTGAAGATGTAAAGACTCAAATTATTTCACACGACATTTACGAAATCGAGATACTACTGTACTTATCATTTGAAACTTTATACTTTCGTACTATAATTAAATCCGAGAATTTCGAATTAGTAGATTATATTGAAATACTTGACAATCGTTTATTTTATTATGTATGATTTATATTTTATTATAATTATGTAAGCATTTATCATTTTTAGGGTTTATTTTATTAAAAGCTCTCACACTTTGGTTAGATGAAAGTTTTTTATTTAAAGAAATTCATGATACCAAAGTGTAATTACACAAAACATAATACTCCTAACTGATATACAATAATTAATAATGAACTGTTGGAGAACCAATAGGTAACATTAACAAACAGCAATATGCAACTCAAAGAACTTGTCATCCACCTACTTCAGTTTTTACAAAATTGAAATCTCAACAAATCATGTTCTTTTGTTTTGTCCCTTGTATTGTATGTCTTTAACATCGTATGTTGCTGAAGAAGATGATGATGATACAAACCCGAAAACCCGAACCATGACCTTCGATATGGAGATCCGCATAAGAACCGAGGCAGTTCTGTACTTCGTTCCCGACCCCAACAAAATGTGTCGAAATGGCTAGATTGCGGAACCTGTGAAGTTGTCTATGCATTCTCCTTAGAGCAGTATTTATGTTAGTGTTTGAAGAGTCTTTAAAGCTTTTCGGATACTTCAGCCATTCTGAGGTGTCTATCGATCCCATCCGGATTGAAAGTTCAATTCCGGGGTAAGACATTCGTTTCTTGCTCTTATGATGCTTTCCCTTCTTCCTCCGACTACCAATGCGAAACACGGTAAACATCAACACCGAGAAACTGACAAAAGAAACAGCCAGAGGCCAACTATCCAGAGCCTGAACATTCCGAATGTCTGGTCTGATTTTGAAGTTGGGGTTGACTTGGGTTCGTCTTCATTGTCAGAGTCATTCTTCTTCGAGTTTCTAACGTCATGGCTAATCGATTCTGATTCCCTGTCACATTTTCTCCTCTTGTGGTGCTCATACAGAGCTTCGTTCAGCGTCCTAACACACTCAATTAATGCTCAGCAAGTCGCTTGCTTGTGTGCTTTCGTCGACCTTGTCGAGAGTAGAAGGTTCGAGCGGGTCAGGAAACTTGGCCCAACATTTGTTGACCAAGTCGACTTTCCTGTAAATCGCCAGCTAAGAAGGGCACACAGTCCACATTACAGGGGGGGACAACAAGAAGAAAAGGAGAACATTGGAGATCAAAGTCCACAAATTGACAAAGAGGAAGCCGAGCCTCAGGCTGACACTGAGCAGGAAATCTCTCCTAATTCTCTTATTACTTCTCCTCCCTCTCCTAACTCTGGTGATGTAAATGGCCGTTCTATTGACTCTCAAAAAGAGTCCTCTGTTTTCTCCTCCCTCCCTTCCGATTTACATGCTTCTGATATCTCTGCTATACCTAATTTGCATGATTATCAGTTGATTAGAGACAGAGAACCTAGAACCATCATCCCCAATAGGAAATATACCTCTTATATTGTGGAATATGCTTTCTTGACTGCTGATATTGTTAGAAACCCTACTACTCTTACCTCTTATAAAATCTGCCCTTAAGAATAGCTATGCCAAAGAGTGGCTAGCTACTATGAGAGAAGAGATGGACTCCATGTATACTAACAAAAACATGGAGTCTAGTTCCAAGTCCTCCTAAGACCCGGCTTATTGACTCTAAATGGGTCTTTAAGCTCAAGGAAGGTCTAAACCCTAGATAGCCCCCTAGGTTTAAAGCCCGCCTTGTGGCAAAAGGGTTTACCAGAGAGAAGGGATAGACTATAATGATATCTTCTCACCAGTAGTTAGGTATAAAACCATGTGTATTATGCTTGCTATGTGTGTTGTGTTTGACTAGGAGTTAGAACAAATGGATATAAAAACTGTTTTTTTACATGGTACTCTTGATGAAACCATCTATATGAAACAACCCAAAGGGTTTGTAAACCCTAAGTATCCTGATCATGTCTGTCATCTGAAGAGATCCATCTATGGGCTCAAGCAGTCCCCTAGACAGCGGAATCTCAAGTTCGACGTTGTGATTAAGAAACTTGGGTTTACTCGTAATAGTTATGATTCATGTCTTTACTTTAAAAGTGTTTCTAAAGCATCCTTGATCTATGTGCTTCTATATGTTGATGATATATTATTGATCTGCAGTTCTATTATTCCTATTAGTACTGTAAAAAAGGATCTAAAGAAATACTTTGACATGAAAGACTTAGGAAGTACCAAGAAGATCCTTGGTGTTAACATCATTAGAAACTGACCTAATAAGCAAATATGGTTGTCTCAGGACGACTATATTCTTAAGGTTCTAAATCGGTTTAATATGTTAAATTCTAAGCCTACATCCATACCTCTAGGAGGGCACCCAGAGCTTACCCAGAAAAGCTGTCCCACAAAACCTGAAGATATTAAAGAAATGGCTAAGGTCACGTATGATGTAGGTGTAGGGTCCGTTATGTATGCTATGTTGTGCACCCACCCAGACCTTGCATTTGCCATTTCTGTGCTTAGTCGCTTTATGTCTAATCCTGGAATTGAAATGATCACTGGACTGCCATGAACTACTTGCTTCGTTACATTACTGGTACTAAGAATCTTTGTCTGCATTATGGTTTACATGAGCCTATATATTGATAAAATGAATGGATATGTAGATGCAGATTTTGCTAGTAACAAAGATAATCGCAAGTCCACTACCACCTACTTCTTCACGTGGGTCAGTAATTGTGTTTCATGGAAATCTCAGCAGCAAACAGTTGTTGCCCTCTCATCAACGACTGAGGCTGAGTATATGGCTGCTACAGAAGCTACCAAAGAGGCTATATGGCTTAAAGGAATCCTTAAGGAAATCCTTAAACAACCACCAAAACCCGTTATACACACGGATAGCCAAAGCGCACTATACTTGTGCAAAGATCCCATGTATCACGAGAGGACTAAGCATATTGATGTTCGTTTTCACTTTATTCGTAATAGGATTGATGCTCAAGAATTAGATGTGAAAAAGATCAAAGGAGGCATCAATTCTGTTGATTTTGGGACAAAGGTAGTCCTTGCTAACAAGTTTGTGTTTTGCAGGGATTTTCTCCACCTTGGAGAACCGCCTTAGATAAAAGGTAACTGAGCCGATGATGATGCTGAATGGTTTGAGATCATATATCCACTGATTAGTAGGTTGTGTTTTTAATAGATCTGATGTTTGGATTAGAAGGACAAATTGTAATGTCTATTTTAATCTAAACATTAGCTCTAGGAATATTGAATGTCCCTAGCTTAAATTAATTGGTAGATTAAGGCAAAACACTAGGATATATATATATATATATATATATATATATATATATATATATATATATATATATATATTATACTTTGATCATATCATATATTAGAAATGTGGGTTGTATAACATATGCTCATATATGTTACAAATTCAAAGTATAGTATATTAGACATATTATATGTGATGTATTATATGCATGTTTGTGTGGTTACTGATGTGGTGGGCTCGGCCCAACTCTGAGGCCCAAAGCCCAGCTCCGTCAGCTTGCCTAGCTCCTTTCACCTGTGAGGCTTGTTTAAGTGGAACGTTGCGTTTCACCTTGAGCTCGCTCTATAAAAGGGAAGCTAGGGTTGAGGGAGCTCACTTCGACAGACGCTCCTCAGGTAATCCAAAGAAAGAGAAAGAGAAAGAGAGAGAAGCGTCGTTAGGGTTTCGAGATCCCTAGCTCCAGCGAAGCTCCGGCGGCCGATCTTGAGCGTATCTCCCTCGAAGACTCTAGATCCGGATTCTAGGAAGAAGAAGAAGGTGACAGTCCACAAATCTGGCGAAGATCTTCTTCTCTGGTTCACTCCGACGACGATCTGACTCCGATCTTCAGATCTAGGGTGTATTCTTCCATTGTCTGCTTCGTTCTTTCTTCATTCACTGCATGTCTCTTGTTTCTCTGTGTTTTGCTTGTATTTGACTTAGTTTGAGTTTAGGGCAACCTGTTATGTAAACCTTCTTACTGATTAGTAGATTTGTGCTCTCAAGCCGTTCGGCTGAGGCTCGTGGACGTAGGCTTCGGTCGAACCACGTAAATCTTGTGTGTTGATCTCTGGTTTGTGTTTCTGATTCGATTCTTGATCGATTACCCCATTCTTGGTTCCCGATCGGAGGAATCGAGATCGACTAGGAATTACATTAACTTTTATAGTAACAATCTAAATTTAAGATTAATATCATTTAAAAATAACTAACAAATTTATCAATAGATTTTGTTTTAAAAAATAACATACGAGAATATAATAGTAAAAAAATTTAACATGTCGTGCAAGAGCACGGGTAACTTATACTAGTTCATTAGAAGTGTTGTGTCAAACTAATTTCTACGTACATTGACACTATAGAGTATAGAGGCTCCCCTATTCTCCATTGTTAGCCGGTGTGCCTTTTAAGTCAAAGTAGTCCAAATGTGGTATTTCAAAACACATACCTTGGGACTTTACCAAAGAATATATATAGACCTCACCAAGATATATATAACAAAACTATATTATATGTAACTAAGATGAGATCTGAATTCGAATACTAGGAGTATATACATTACATGGAAGACATATCGATCATACGAAAACTAGTAGGACTTGGATAAGACCAATAGGCCGGACTACTACTCAATGTACTCATCGATCACACGAAAACTTACATCGCGGACCGAGAGCTTCCCTAACCATCTAGGGGTCACCCTTTCGGCGTCCATCAAAAGCATGCTTGGCTCGAATACATAGCCATTCCATGGCAGTTGTGATCTCTTGAACCCCTCAGCGGTATCCGTCCATGTATGAAAACAACCGTCCATAAGTTTGCGGATACCGAAACGTGTGATCCTTGTGGGATCCTTGTTATAATCCGTCTTCTTCCAGGACGCCGCAACCCCATACTCATCCATCACCCACACCGCGGCTTCACGCTTCTCGTCTCCCTTGGTTCTTGTTCCCACCCAAACCGATAGCTTCCCGAAACGAACAAACAATCTCACTGACCCGACAGTCAGATTGTGGTGGTTGAATAGTTGGGGGAGCTCCATGGTCTTCAACTCCTCGGTCTTGCAATCAAACATCAAAATTTCCGTCGCCGTTGGCCAATTTCGTCGCCTTATGATCCAATGAATGGCGCCGTTTATGAAACAACTATCACTATGATGGCTCTTTACAAGGTCGAAAGGGCCGATATGGTCGGAATCCACGGTCCTTGAGCGGTCTTTCCGATACGAGTAAACCTCCAAAGTCGTCGGCTTTTCCACATCCGACCAATCAGTTCTGATCACCTTGAAGTCATTGTTACTGCCATCGAAACCGAAACCTACATCGCGCATTGACTCATTGCGACGGATCTTAACCATCCTGCGAATGGTGGGGTTCCAAAGAACGGTGTAGCAGGAGGCGCGAACATTGGGGAAGAACAGTAAAGAGAGACAGACGACGCCATGGATGACGAAAACACTGTTGACCAAGCATCTCCAGTAGTCATAGTTAGCCGCAACGGTCTGAAAAGCGATGCGGTGATGGGAGTCTGATTGATGATCAGGATTGTAGAAAGCAAAGTAAGTGTTATCGAAGAGGATGAAGGGTTTGGATTCGGCGGAGTTGGAGGAGGAGAAGAGGTACTGAGCTCTGACGAAGGACGACGAGGAGATGAGAGAGTTCCACGACTTGCAAACACATCGGAACCGGTAAAGTACATCGACGGGGAGTCTCTTGAGGATCTCCGCCAACAAGCCTTCATCCAAGTACATTGACGGATCCATGGGAGCTAGGGTTAGGGGAATTCCAGTTTTAGCAAATTAGGTATACGGACTATATAATTTGTGGATCCAATGGCATGAATGATCTATTAATTAATTAATTAATTAATTAATTATTAAGATATATCTTAATACATACTCCATTATGTTTAATTATATTTTAGGATAATATCAATATGGATTATTGATCGAACTTGGGCTATTATTATTTACTGAATTCTTTCGGCCCTCGAATAGTTTTGCCATAATTAACTAACTAGTTTTATTCCCCGCGATCTTCACGGTTCTTTTATATGACTTTTATTATTTATGCACAAATTGTGTAAGATCAAAAAAATTATATAAAATATTTTTTTGACTTTTAATTTCCTACTTATTATCAATTTATTATTGGTGATAATTTTTTTGAACAACTAACTTTAATCGCTAAAATATTATAAAATACATACTTTCTATTATATACACGCATACACTTTAAAAACTAAATTATTGTTGTAGAAAAATAAAGATATAATTATATTGGTACGAATGCAATATTTGCATAAATTTGGTTATATTGATTTGAATTATTTCTATTGTTTAATGTGATTGTTTAATGATAAACAAAATTATTTGGTACGTGAGTAATATTTGCATAATTTTAGTTTATAAATTAATTATTTATTAAATTATCTAGATCTATTGGTGTGATTATTTGATAATTTAATAGAATACTCCGATCTATCGGTTATTGATTTGAATTTTCTTGATCTATTTGTTAATGTGATTCCATATCCGATCTATTGGTTATTCATTTGAATTATCTCGACCTATATAAACTAATTCTCTCTCCATATAATTTAATCAATTTTGTTAGTGATAAAACTAACCTAAACATTTTTTCATATAAATTCACCTAATCTAGATTTTTTTGCTAGATAAAATATTTATAAATTAACATAAGGTAAAATGATAAGATTTGTAAGATAAGAGGTTGAATATTTATACTAAAAATTAATTTAATCATTAATCAAAATGGACACATAGGGTGACACGTGTATAATTAGATGATATAATCGTATGCCGTGTCTTAAATATATTGGATCATCATTAATTGACGTGTCAATTACCCGGGTCAGATTACACCAGAGTACGACACGTAAGCGAATCGCACCCGAACCCGCCACATAGGATTTCCACGTCTCTGTTTTAGTATTATATATTGATTGATATTGATTGATTAATGATTCCTATATTTTTCACAGTTTTTAAGCCGTTAAAAGTTTTATAAAATATCAATTTTTTTAGTTTTTTTTTTATAATATTTTTCTCATTAGCAATATGTATGAATTATAAAAAAATTTAATATAGATTTAATATTTTATAGAATTTTTAATTTATTAAAAAACATACACGGTAGCCTAAATAACTTTTAATATGAAACAGAGTGAGTAACACTTTTTTTTTTAATAAGTAAGAATTCGATATATAAGACAAAAGTATAATAAATTAAGAGGTGCAAGGAGCGCCACATGGACACACTATCATAATACAAAAAACAACGAACCAATCAATCAAACCAAAATGAGGAAAACAAGTTGGGAGTAGCACTTTGTTCTTTTTTTTTTGGTCGAAAGGAGAGTAGGAGCTCTCTGCGCATCTAGACGCGCTTTTATTGATAATTAAAAAGGTTGCTGAAATTCAAAGTTGTCGGCTTTTCCCACATCCCAAAGACATTAGAACTGAGATTCTAACTATGATAGATAGGCCGACAAACAGGCTGCTGAAATTCAACAACTCAACACCACTCTCTATCTCAACTAAATTGAAGAAAATTTAGCATCTTTTATGACCAAAAAAATTCAACATCTCAAAATTATTGTTGACAAAGAATCTTTTGTAAGAAAAAAAAACAACTGACAAAAAATTCAGCATCTTTTGTAAGAAAAAAAACAGCTGACAAACAATTGAACATAAGCTAACCAAGAATAGAACATAAGCTGACAAAACATGACAGACAGACCCGGCTCTGAGCAAGTAAAAAGTGGGAACTTGCCCAGAGCCTCCAATTTGGTTGGGCCTCATCTGGAGCGGCCCATTATATTTAACATTAATATTAAAAAAAAAAATCAGACCTAGACAAGCCTCTCACACTTTGGTACCCTAGATGAAAGTTTTTTATTTAAAGAAATTCATGATACCAAAGTGTAATTACACAAACCATAATACACCTAACTGTTATACAATAGTTAATAAATGAACTGTTGAAGACCAAAAGGTAACATTAACAAACAGCAATATGCAACTCAAAGAACTTGTCATCCACCTACTTCAGTTTTTTACAAAATTGAAATCTCAAAAAATCATGTTCTTTTGTTTTGTCCGTTTAGTATGTCTTAACATCGTATGTTGCTGAAGAAGATGATGATACAAACCCGAAAACCCGAACCATGACCTTCGATACGGAGATCCGCATAAGAACCGGGGCAGTTCTGTACTTCGTTCCCGACCCCAACGACATATGTCGAAATGGCTAGATTGCGGCACCTGTGAAGTTGTCTATGCATTCTCTAACGAGCAGTATTTATGTCAGTGTTTGAAGAGTCTTTAAAGCTTTTCGGATACTTCAGCCATTCTGAGGTGTCTATCGATCCCGTCCGGATTGAACGTTCCAGGGTAAGACGTTCGTTTCTTGCTCTTATGATGCTTTCCCTTCTTCCTCCGACTGCCACCGCGAAACACGGTAAACATCAACACTGAGAAACCGAGAAAAGAAACGGCCCAGAGGCCGACTATCCAGAGCCTGAACGTTCCGAATGTCTGGTCTGATTTTGAAGTTGGGGTGGACTTGGGTTCGTCTTCGTTGTCAGAGTCATTCGTCTTCGAGTTTGTAGCGTCATGGCTAATCGATTCTGATTCCCTGTCGCATTTTCTCCTCTTGTGGTGCTCATACAGAGCTTCGTTCAGCGTCCTGACACACTCAATGCTCAGCAAGTCACTCGCTCGTGTGCTTTCGTCGACTGTGTCGAGAGTAGAAGGATCGGGTGGGTCAGGAAACTTGGCCCAACATTTGTTGACCAAGTCGACTTTCCTGTAAATCGCCTTATCGAAGCTCCAGCTGCCGACACTGAACTTGAGACCGTAGTGGAAAACTCGGAAGTTAACTCCCGGGTCAGCGACGTACCCTGGATACAGCATTATGTTTGGGTTTATCGAATGCCGTAACTTGAGCTGCAAGAAAACAACCGCAGGCAAGAAACCCCAAGAACGAAGAACATTCTTAAAACTCGACAGACAGTTGAGTTTGAAATTTGAATAAAACACAAGCAGGCTTTAAAAGATTAACCACAAGAAAACGGGAACATACCTCTGCAGCCCCAAACGAATAGCCATACATCTCACTGATCCAACCAGATCCATAGATGTCTCCGGTAATATTAGTGGCGTAATGCTCTTTGTCAGCTCGGACCTCCTCGGTTTTGTGCAGCCACAGCATGGCAAACTTGCGGAGATCATCTACGTGCATGATGATTACACCACCAACTTTGTCACAAGCTTTCGGATTCCGTGTGTGTAGCTTTGCCAGTTCATTGTCGCAACCAATGAGGTAACTGAGATGCATGTTAAAAGGATATAAGGGCTAGATAGCTTTTGAATACAACTGAAATTGGAGTGCATTTTCAACTCAAGCAGCGAACATATTGTATAACAAAAGAAATATATTATGTAAATCTCGTCTCATGTACAACAGCTTTCGACACCTTCTTTGGTGCCCATAGTTAGAAAAATCAAGTCTAACTTATCCTATCTTGAAGCTTTTCATTAGAATCACCTTAGTAATTGATGACAAGTTCTCATATTTATTATGAGTAGCTTAAGTAAAGAAAATGACTTTAAAACTGATTTTTTTTAACTTTAAATTTCAAGACAGATTGTGGACAGCAAATGGAATTGACAAGGATTAAGGGGCACCAGACGGAATTTCCTAATACTATACTGTATTACTCTATTTTATAATGAATTAATTGGAAATGGAAGCTGCATCTTTTCTTACTTGTATGGAGCTGAAACAGGGCGTCCGCGAGCTGCTTTGAATTCCCATGGTGTGATTGGTCCTCTCATGATCATATCAGCATCCAAAATCACTATAAATTCGGCATCAATCGGAGCATGGTTAAGCCAGTGAAGAACTGCAGCTGGTTTATTGATGGCAGGATACCTGAAATTATACGGAAAAAAAAAAACTCGTCAAGAACAAATGAACAAAAAACAAGGCTGCACAAGATACTCTATATGGGTAACACTGACTTGCTTTTTCTTTCAAAAAAGAGTCTCAGAGAAAGGATATGGGAATTACACATCGCCGGTTAAAGGATGCTTGCTCATTGAAGGAACTAAATGGGTGGGGGCTAAGTCAAGGCCAGTATAACGCTTTAAATCTTCATCTGTACAGCTGAGAAGGCGCGTAATATTTCCTGGCTGACCACTGAGATGAAAACTGTGAACAAAGCCCACAGTCTGCCAATCAAAATACGGGGTACATTCTGTGGAAAATATCGTGTGGATTTTAGGATGCGGCTTTCCCGCATAGCTATCAACCTCCTCGGTTTTGTCGGATTCAACTGGGTTGTCTGATGTTTTCTCGGAGTTGTCAACTACAGGTTCTTGATCGTTGGCCTTATTCTCGAAAGTGATATGTGTTACTCGTTTTGGTTGGGTAAGTTCAGCAAAAGTTCTGCTCCTAAGGAAACTCATATATCGTGTAAACTTAGGCCTTGGGCAGCCTCTCGCAGTATGATGAAGAAGAAGGCCCTCATTCAAAGTGTTAATACACTCTATACTTAACATCAGACCTCGTAATTTATTCGGGTCTCTTTCCATCATCTTAACCTGCAACGTATAGTTAGAGGACGCAAGATAAGCAGACTAATACATGCCAAAACTCATGTATATGCGAGATGAGGCTCATTCAACACTTCTAGGAAATCAATGTATGGAGATTGCATTTCAGGTCTCTCCAAATGTCTGTATATGGGATAAACACTAGCATGCTTATTAAACAAGACATAATTATCACAAACATACCTCTTTGGGAAACGGAGGTTCTGGAAAAAGTCGTCCACAGTCGTATACAATAGTCTCTTCATGGTAGTCTAGTTTACTGAAAGACCAGCTGCCAACCTTGAAAGGTAAGCCGTAATGGAAAAGAATCGGCTCAACACCCTCCTTTGGAACATAGCCAGGATATATCATCAGGTCATTGGTAATTTTATGCCGAAGGCCAACCTAGGAAAAGAAATTAGAATTGTCTCAGTCAAACTCAACACCGCAGGATCAGGAAACATGGGGTTGACCAAAGGAAAAACAAAAGCCACTCACTTCAGCTGCCCCAAATGAGTATCCATACATTTCACTGATCCAACCTTTGCCATAGATATCACCGGTGATATTTGTCGCCCAGTGAGATTTGTCTTCTCGTACTTCTTCCGTCTTTGATAACCAAAGTGGAGCTAATGCCCTAAGATCGTCTATATGAAAGGCGAGGAGCCCACCCACCTTGTCACAAAGCTCTGGATGTGTTGTATGCAACTTCGCAAGGATATTGTCACATCCAATTAAGTACCTGGAGAGGCAACTCAGAGCTTCATATATATCCAGTTTCATCAATCCCAACCGGGACATGAAAAGGCAAAAAGTTCTGTTCATAAGTGCTAAGACAAACATCCGCCAAATGATTAGAAAACACTGCAGTTTCAAACAAGGCTCCTCCAACCCAGGTTTCACCGACCTCAAGAAAATTTGAGCAAAAAAAGCTATTTACACTTGCTCTGAACCGTGGAAGTCGTGAAAGCTAGGGAAAGTGGTGAATTAAACACTGAAACAAGCATGGTTTATAGCAATAGAGTATCCAATCATACCCGTAAAGAGCAGCGACAGGCCTACCCTTTTCTACACCTAGCTCCCAGGGAATTATGGGACCTCGAATGATCATGTCAGCATCCAAAATTACAACCCAATCTGCGTTTTGAGCATCTTCACTGTGTTTAAGCCAGTGGACGACACCTGCTGGCTTGTTAATTGCAGGGTACCTGTATAGTTAAATAAAGACACCGCAGTCTCAGGAACCTGGCTAATGACTTATAGGAGATATATTCAGCAGAAGATATCAAAACATTTCCGACAAAATAAACGAAAAAATTGAGAACAAATCAAGTGCCCTCCAATAAGGCAGAGGTTGTATTTTTAGAAAATGATCAATAATTCCCACCAAGATCATATGCATCGACAATTCTTCAGTTACAACAGAAAATTGAAGCTTCTTCTGATGGAAGTTCCAAAAATGTGTTTTACAAATAAAAAGCAATCAACATCACAGCCAAATGCTAAGCATTTCCAAAATCAAACAGCTCTCATGAATAAAAGATAAGAAAGATTCCTGATGAAAGATAGCCTCTCCCATGCACCCAGTTCACAAGATAATGATGTCATTTCAATATATCATCCAAAAAGATTCATGAGTCATGACATCGCTGAAGATTGCATGATTTCACATAATCCAAAATTGGTTTGATCACGATCGCAGCTGCTTTAATCTTGATCTATCTATTTGCAAATTATCTGTCATCGAGCAACATATCTCTCCATCTCAATTGCATACCATCTAATTAACTGCTGTATCCTATCTTTCACATTATAATTATAACTACTCTTAAAAACTAACACAAAATCTCTACAAGGTAAGTGTTAAATCACAACCGAATTCCGAATTAACTCCACAAAAAAAGTCAGCTTATCTCAACAATGAAAATTAAACCATCACAAAAAAGAACAACAAAACACCTTCCTTCTCATAGAATTGGACCTCCATGCTTAATCCATCAATCAGGAAATGAAATCAAAAAGCTTTTTAAAAAGTCAAAATAAAGGCAACCCAAAAATCAACATCTCCTAATAACACAAACAATAAGACTTAGGGCTTTGTTTGGCATCAATGTCATTCTACCTTATCAGCTCCCATTGTTTCTTATCACCTCCTCTTCAGCTCGTTATAAGAAGGAAATCGGCATGAATCCTAAAACACAAAGAAAAGGCAGGAGAAAGAGAGATTAATCACCAGTCACCAGTCCTGGGATGTTTGCTCATGGAGGGGACCTCAAAGGTGGGAGCCAAGTCCATCCCCTTGTAGCTCATCTTCTCCTCGTCCGTACAGCTGAGTAATCGGGTGATTGGGCCGGGTTGCCGGGCCTTCCTGTAGCTGTGCATGATCCCCACCGTCTGCCAATCAAAGTAGTTCCCGCACTCCACGGAGAAAAGGGTGTGGATCCTCCATGGGGACTCCCCGATCCGAGCTTGACCCGACCCGACAACAATCAGGGTCAGAAACACAGCAAGGGCCAGAGATTTCGCCATTAGAGACCCCAATTCGAGGTCGGGTCTGAAACTGGAGATCTGAATTGCATCTGGGGTGGGTTTGATTTTTGGGGGTTTTTATTGAGAAAGTCAAAGCCTGGGGGACTCGTGGAAGACAAGTTGTGGGCTGTGATGTTTCGATTGAATCTTCGGAAATTAAATTAATGTGTTTGGTTGAAATGGTGAATAATAAACCAAGAAATGTGGGAATCTTGGGAGGGATTGAGGAAGAGATGAAGATCAGACGGCCAGGGGGAGTAGTGGGGGTGGTGGTGGGAGAGTGGGGAGGGGCGTTTTGCCGCTTGCTGTGCTGTGTTGGATCATGTGCTGACTGCTGAGAGCTTCGTATAGAGCTGACGTGCTCATTGTTTGTATAGATAATAATAATATGATTGATTATTTGTATTCGATAAGGACTACGCCCGTTTAAAGAAAGAAATGGTTGACTTTTCTTCATGTGCTTTCCATCTCATGTATTTTTTTTAACCAGAAATAATTTGATGGAACTAGGCTCACACATACTAGTCTAACCAAGAGTATCCAGCTCTAAATCAGTGGGAGGGATCGAGATTGATTCAGATGAGTCAGTTGGTTCGTTACACACTTGGCTTTCTTAAAAAGTGTGTGACATAGATGTTATCAAAGCTAGAAACATCGATCAAACGAGAGCCAGATATGATTATCTCGGTCTACCATAGTCAACATCAAATGCGATGATAACACAGAGGTTCTCTCCTTCAACGTGCAGTTTCTTTATCTTTAACCCTTGAGAGCCTCTTTAATGCC
This sequence comes from Persicaria maculosa, assembly GCA_963922045.1. Lineage (NCBI taxonomy): Eukaryota > Viridiplantae > Streptophyta > Magnoliopsida > Caryophyllales > Polygonaceae > Persicaria > Persicaria maculosa. The sequence continues at coordinate 5,502,894 of OY998251.1, forward strand.
TTCCCAAAGAGCGAAAGCTTCGGCCCCTACTATTGTGTTAATTGGTGAGCTACTAGTTCTAATGTGACGAATATTAGATTGCGAGACTCTAATCACGGAGTCAAATGTTTCTTCTCCATTTGTTGAAATTCATCAATCAAAATTTAGTTTGTATCAGTTCATTAGTCTAATGACTTTTCCCATTTGATATTTTTTTATTCTTTCTCGATGTTTGTTTGGATTTAATGGATTTATTATTCTTATGCGTTGTCTCAAGGTTATCCTCGTAGTGGTTTTTTGCACTCTCCCATTGTCTAGTTTGGTTTTTTTGCAAACTCGATTATGGCAATAGGATTAGTTTTGTTATTGTTGAAGGATTTGCGCAGGAGATTCACGATTGGCTGAGCTTGCTTTGGCAGCTCGTGGTGGAATACTCTGTGACAGATTCGCTCTATTTAGCTTTGTTTCTGAAGTACCAAATACTCTACCAGTTCATTAAAAGTGGGCAAATGCATTCATACCAACTTCCTTTTCAAGGTAAACAATTTTTTTCATTTGCTGTCCGTTCAGCTATTGCTTTAGGTCGCAAGTCGCAAGTATCTTTGTAAAGGCTTTGTTATTTGTTCGTTTGGTGACCTCTAAGGTGTTGGGGTAGAAGAATAGTATGGGAGATGATCTTCGTGTGGATGGTTGCAAAAGATACAATTGTTAGAGACATCAATCCTTATTTTGATTGATGAATTGCAGAGGAGGGATCCTAGTGCGCTTGTGCGCAGATGTGACAACCTGGTTATTAGCGGTGGCCGCCCAGGAAGAGGGAGAGGGAGACCGAAGAAGAGGTGGGAGGAGGTGATAAGAAAAGACTTGATAGATTTGGGGCTAACGGAGGAGTTGACTCATGACAGGTTGCAGTGGATGAGTGCTATTAGAACGCGAGAATAGTAGTTGAGGCTTATGTTCCACTCTTCTGTCCTGTCAACCATCGTTCTTGCTTTCGTGTCGCCCACACCATACACTCTTCAGTGGCTTTAGAGTCTTTTGTGTGCTTATCTCTCTTTGTGTTTCTCTATGTGGTGATGTTTATTCCTCGTTGCCTTAGTATGTTGCTTGTATTGTGGGCTTCTCTTTGTGTTTCGTCCTGCCTTCTGGGTCATGTGGAAACATCATCTCGACTTTGTCTGGGAAAGGGTGCGTACGATGAGACCCCCCGACCCTGCCTATGGCGAGATATACTGGGTTGTTGTTGTTGAAAATCCATCTTTAGTAATTTTCCACAATTTTTTTTTAACTTTCAGGTGTGTGTCAAGCCTCCATATCCATCGGATATCGTATGACATTTTTTTTTTTGTTATTGGTCATATCCATTGCTGATTTTGTAGAATACCTACCGTTTTGACTTGACCTCCAATCATGTATATTAAAAAGATATCAAATTATCTAATTAAATTGCATACAAATCATTTTCAACTTTAGAAAATATTAACAAATTGAACCCAGCCAAACAAAAACCAAAATGAATTCAAGGTTTTGACTTGGGAATCAGGTTCCTCTCCTAATATTAGGAGACCTAATAAGTGAATCTCCACCCTCCAAATAATTCAATGGCTAAGATTAGATTTAAAAAACCCTCTTTCTTCTCTTCCCCTCAACTCCACAGTTAGACCTGTCAAACGAGTCATTCGGGCCGGGTTCGGGTCGGGTCACTTCGGGTAAAACGGGTTCCGGGTATTTTCAGATTTACTAGAACCCGGGTTTGACCGGGTTTCGGGTCATTTCGGGTCGATTTTGGGTTTGTCAATTTTTTCTTTTTTAAATTAAAAAAAATCATGATTTGATAATTTTGCAATAAATTTTAATTATATAAAAAAATTTAATTATATTTAATTATAAATCAACCGGGTCAACCGAGTCACTGGCTCAATCGGGTAAAATCGAGTCAAAATTACCGGGTCAATCGGGTCACCAGGTCGAAACCCAGATTACCCGGAAAATTTCCGGTTTTTCGGGTTCGGGTCGAAAAAAAATTCCGGGTCAAGATTTTCGAGTTCGGGTCGAAAATTTTCTGGGCGTTCGGGTCGGGTCGACCGGGTCGGGTTGTGTTTTGACAGGTCTATCCACATCCCATCTTCCCCCACCTGATTTCCAGCCAACAAGTAACAACCACCATTGTCGTCGCCGCTCTCCCGCTCACGGCTCACCTCCTTGCTCCTGTTTTCCCGCACCATCTCTTCCACTCCTCTCTCTCTCAAATCTTCGAGCTGCCAACTCTCGACAACGGAGAACGGTGACGCCGGAGGTGAAGGCAAATCCGCGCTCGATCATCTTCCTCGGTGCCGGCTGTTCGAGCGCCGTCCCGAGGACTCTGTGCCTGATTCAGCCATCCGATCCTCCGTGCCACCTTTCCGTCCTTGTCCATCCCCCGATTGGAACCCTAACTACAGGTTCATCTCCATTTCGTTCGTCCTTCAATTTTAGTTGCGTGTTTTTTGCGGTGTTTGATTTATAGATTTGATGAATTAGGTGTTCGATCTAGCGGTGCCAACAATGGTGGTTGTTGGCTGGGAAGATGGTGGGCTGTTGGAGTGAGGGGTCCGGATTCATAAAAGCTACGGGTCCTGAGATTGAATCCCAGTAAAAGACCCCTTCTTATTTATTTTCGGTTGCGTGTTTTTTGCGGTGTTTGATTTATTAATTTGATGAATTAGGAGTTCGATCTAGCAGTGACAACAATGGTGGTTGTTGTTGGGAAGATGGTGGGAGAGGGGAAGAGAAGGAGGAGGATTTTTTTTTAAAATCTAATCTTGGCCATTGAATTATTTGAAGGGTGGAGATTCACTTATTAGGTGTCCTAATATTAGGAGAGGATCCGGATTCGGAAGGAGGGGTTCAAATCTAACCGTCGGTTATTTTTTTTACGATTGAGATTTGCCCAACTCCACTCATGAATTTGATGGCGAAATTCATGGGATTCAAATCCTTTTTTTACACTAGAGTAATCACGATTCACGAGTATCCGGGTAGATTAAAACTCAAAGTTCTAAATCACTAGGCCAGAGAAATAGACTTTAGACGAGTTAGTTGGTTTGATGCATACGAGAACTCAAAGTTCTAAATTAGTGGGACAAAGATATTGACTTAGATGAGTTAGTTGGTTTGATACATCATTCACCTTCTTAAAAATGTGTGTGACGTGGATGTTATCAAAGTTAGAGACATCCAAAGGAGAGTAAGATATGATTATCTTGATTTACCATGGACAACACCAAATGTCCTTAATCGCGATGATGATACAGAAGTTATCTCGTTTAATGTGTAGTTTCTTTATCTTTAACCTTTGGGTCTCTTTAATGCCTTTCTAAAGAGCAAAAGCTTCAACCTCTAACACTATGAGTCTGTGTTAATTGGTGATCTATCAGCTTCAATGTGATGAATATTATAGTATGTGTGAGTCTCTAATCACATAACCAAATGTTTCTTGTCCATTGGTTGAAATCGATCCACCAAAATTTAGTTTGTGCCAACTCATTAGTGATTTTTACCATTTGATATTTTTTTCAAAAATTTCGGGTGGTACCCCTGAGGTAAGGGGTATTTCGCATGGTGTACCAAAGTTTAGCATAATTCGCGTGGTACCCCTGAGGTTTTGAAATTTTTTGTGTCGTGCCCCTCCGTTGCCTTCCGTTAGATTTTAAACTAAATCGTTAGCTTTTTTAAATAAAAAGAAAACAAAATGAAAAAGAACTCATGCCTTCTGTTCTTATCCGAGAGAGAAGATGAAGGAGTGAAGGAGGGACAAAGCTCACAGTAGATGCTGGCAGCCTGCCGTTTCCGACGCCGGTGGAGACGGAGGGATAGACGCGAGGAGGGAGAAGGCAGACGACACCGATCTCTCTACGCAAGAAGGTAAGTTTTCGACATACGCGCGCGAGAGAGAGAGAGAGAGAGAGAGAGAGAGAGAGAGAGAGAGAGAGAGAGAGAGACGTAGATGGAGGAGCGAAGGAGATCGATGACGCTGAAGATCTCGACGTCGGTGGAGCCACATATGCGAGGGAGGAGGCCGGCGCCTGCGAATGCCTTGAAGGTATGGCTTGTTCCGTTTTCCACGGTTTCTAGGGTATACAATTTGGGGATTTAGGTTTTTATCAAATTCAGTTTTTGGGTTGGATTACAAACTTATGATCTTCAAATTGGGGGACGAGGGCTAGATTTAGGGCTCAATTTTATGTCAATGTTGTTCCAATTGGAGTTTTAGGATCTTGAAATTGGGGTATGAGGGTTAGATTTAGAGATAAATTTTAGAATTGGGTGGTTTCTGAAATTGTTGAATTGGCAACTGTAATTGTGGAATCCAAATCTACTTACAACAACAACAACAAGTCCAGTATATCCCTTCAAGCATAATGGATAGCATGACAATTAGTACATGAGTTGGCAGTGTATCATATCTCATTTTATGATTGTATTTCGATTTTTTGACCTATTAGCTCAACCGGTAGAGCAATGTGCTTTGCCACAATAATGTGGGTTCGAATCCCACATAGGTCAGTAACTCTATTGTTTCTTACTTCTAAATTCGCCCCTAAGAACTGGGTTTTGGGAATCTGCCTTCTGAAATAGGGGTTATTGTTCTCACCTAAATTCATCTGCATAGATGTTTAAGCTTAAATTTTCTATCAAGGAAAAATTTGTCAATTAATTGTGTGCTCATCTTCACTTGAAACTCCTGCAGTGTAGTATGAAGATTTAGATACATTTATATCCAAACCTGAGCAATCCCTAAATGTATGCAGACATTCTATAAGTATTTTGATAGATTGAGCATCTCCTCTTCACATGCTTATATGAAATAAAAAATTTATTGCCTATGATTTCGGGTTAAGGATCGAGTTCTTGGTGTGAGGCTAAGAGCTAACCCTTTGGTGAGAGGCCGAGGGTGACACCCTAGTGAGAGACGAAGGTGTCAGAGGGTCGAGATCCTCGGAGTGCAATTCCGAGAGGATTGATATCGAGTGTAGGGGATTCAAGGGTGAGAGGCCTGCGAATCTTGCTCTACATATCCATTTTTTCAGTTTCCGTAAACCACAAAAAATTAGGCCCACAAAAAGAGTGTTCGAAAGCTCGAGCCTTGGTCGATCCGGTCCCCGAGTCTCATCATGAATGCTCTTGGAAAATTAATTGTGGAGAGTGTGATTTACAGTGACGATGCAACTGAAATTTGGCTAGATCTCTGTACACGGTTTGAACAGACAAATTTGGTTTAGCGATTTGCTGTCCATAAGGAATTGCATGACATTTCTCGGGGTAGTGATGACTTTGCCACATATTATATGAAGATTAAGCGACTTTGGGATGAGTTGATGGCTTTGCAAATAGTTCCCCATTGTTCTTATGGTGTTAGTCAGGATTTTTGTCGATTTGAAGAAGATCAAAAACTCCTTGAGTTGTTGATGGGACTCAACGAATGTTTTAACTTTGTGCAAGGCCAAATCTTGATGATGAGGCCCACTCTAACTGTTGCTGAAGCTTATTATATGATCAGCCGTGAGGAAAAACAGATCAATTTCAAGTCCACAACTCAGTTCATGGGAGATTTTTCTACTATGAATACTCAGAGTCGTAAACCTGGTGGGAATACTGGATCTTAGAGTCAGAATTTTTCGCAGAAACCGAAGCAAGAGGGGTCTGTTCCGACTAAGAGACCCTCTTATATGTGTACTCACTCTAAGAATGTAAAGACCGAAAATATTTAAATAATATTTTAATCGAATAATCATTTAAAATGGATAAAATTTGGAATTTTGGAAAATTTTAAAAATTTCCATCATCGAGCTATCGAATTATTTAAAATCTCTTAAAATGGGTTCCAGCATGATTTTAACGGATTTTCCAACGGATTTCAATTCCACTACTTTGACTTGAGATTTTGGTTTCTAAGTTTCTTAGTCGGAACATACCCCTCTTGCTTCGGTTTCTTAGTCGGATGAGGCATTGTGAGGAGTGTGGGTTGTGGTTCTGCATGGAGTGAGGACGAAGAGGACGGGGGAGGGGGGGGGGGGGGAGAGAGGGAAAGGGAAAAAAAATAAAGTGATCCCATAACTTACAAATTTCAAATTTCCAAAATAAATCCCGAAACCCGCTCGCTTGATCCAATCGGATTAATTATTTTGGTTTCGAAAAATTCGATTTGAATTCTTGAGTCGGGATTGGATCAAGCGAGGGGGTTTCGAGATTTATTTTGGAATTTTGAAATTTGTAAGTTATGGCCTTATGGATCACTTTATTTCCATTCCCTCCCCGTCCTCTTCGTCCTCACTCCATGCAGAACCACAACCCACACTCCTTACAATGCCTCATCCGATTGCAGCAGATTATTCAACCTCCTCTATAAAAATTGAGTTTTCTCTTAAAGCAGAGATGTTCTTGACATTCTGAAAAATGATCTGAAAAATGATGTTGTTTCTCATTTCCCATATGACTTGCCATAGGAAACATAAATCATTGAAGAATTGGTTTTCATTTTTTATGTTAATGATATCTTCCAGAATGTTTCCTATAGGCCTCGGGAAAATGAAACCATGTCCCGTTATTTGTTGGTGATGAACAATCTGGATTTTGGTAATTGGGCAATGAAAGAATAGGAGTTGGGCATCCTACAACCATTTTTACATCTTGATTGAGTATTGTGTAGCCCATTTAAAGGTTGACCTTTTAATTGGAAAGACATTTTGTATTTTATTAATATTTTTTGTTTGATAAGGTAATAGTTCGAAGGCCAGACAGACTTGGCTTATCGAGAGGTCGACAGAGTCGGCAGATGGCGAACCGTCAAACATACAATCAAAAAATAAAACGGTGTGAAACAAAGACGGTAAACAAACATCGCCAGATCACCCATTTTGTATTTTATTAATAAACTTTATGAGTAAGAAATTTAAGAAAAAACCATTCCTTAAATTTTTTTTTCCCACATAACCACTCCTTAAATTAATAATTGTAGTAAACCACCCTTTACACAGTTCCGTCAACAAACAAACCTGGCCTCATTCTCAGCTCAACTGAATGCGAGTTCGTCAATGGAGACACTAGCGTTAAATTGAAATCATATATTCAGTAACAAGAAACTCTTCCAAACAAACCTGGCCTCCTAATTTTCTTTTCCATTTTCATCATACTGTGTTGATTTGTAGAGATAAGTGTCTTAATTAAACTCTAAATGTTGTTGTTTTGCTCTGATTAAGCATGTACAAATCGAGTTTCGAAGAAGTTCAATGTAGACAAAAAGCTCACAGTGTTCAAACATCTTCTGGTGGTAAAAGGCCTTCCTTTTTTTAGGCCAGGTTTGACTTTTACTTAGTGGATCCAAGCTCAACTCAATCGACAATCAAACAGAATAGGAATAAAGGTGGTTGTGTTTTGACAGGTACCTTTTAAAGGGTGGTTTACTGTAATTATATAATTTCATGGGTTGTTATGTGAAATAACTGGTATTTAAGAGGTGCTTTTTTGTAATTTTGCGAAAGTTAAATTCCCCCACTCTCTCTCTCTCCTCGATCCTCACTATATATACGCTTCTCTGCCTTCGTCTTTCCCTTCAGCGTTGCTAGAGCTTACAGATTTCCCGGCAGTCAGATCCCCGAATCGCCGACACTTCCCTCACCTCTGATCCGATCTCTCTCGATCTTCGGTCCGTAATTTCATCTCTCTTCGTTTATCTGTCTTACTCTATTCTCCTCTCTTTCGTTCTCCTCCATGTCTCAGATCTGTTATTTTGTTTTCCTTTTTTCCGCGTTCTGCATTTTAGTTTTATTTAGGCTCAAATTTTGCGAGCTTTCTATTGGAATCGAAGTTTCTTTGCTTGATTTGTGGATTATCTCAAGTAGATCTGTTCTTGCTTGAGTTTAACTTAGCTGTGTTTGCTTAATTGGCAAAGCCTGGTGCAGAAAAGTCTTGTTAATGATGTCTGTACCCATTCACTGCGTGTTCAAGGTCGGATCTGATCATTGGTTTTGTTTGAGTTATATGGAATGTTATGCGAGGGATGTGCTTGATTGCTTGAATGCCTTTGATGATCCTGATATGGTTGATCTGACATCTGTTGGTGGATGATCATGATGGAAAATATTGAGCTTTTTTGGCGTACGCTTATGGCCTAGAGCTGTTCCAAGTCGCTGTAATAACTGATTCTAAGATACATACTGCTTGATACATCTATTCTTGGTCCTTGGGATGTTTGATCAGCTTCTGCTCTGTTAATTTATAGGTCTAAACCAATGAAAAGGTTGTGTTTCTTTGTAACTGATGATCTAATACTGCTTTGCATAAAATTTAAATCATTCATTGTTTTATATCAGTGAACTAGGAATGAGAAAAACAATCACTTGCTTGTTTCAGATTAAGTATTTTTCTTGTATGGATCAAAAACTTTATATAGTACAGTATATACTTTGAGGCTGATGATAGTGTGACATTTATGTTGCTTCTTTGAGTGCCACTTTTAGTGTCCAATTTGATTCATCACTAACATCATCTGTATGGGTGCAGTTGAATATTATCCATGGGAAGTGTCGTCAATGGATCAAACAAGGTATAATGTTTGTCCCCTTTCATGCCGTAGTGATTTTATTCACAATTTGAGGGAAGAAATCATTTTCCCTCACTGCATTAGTCTGGAATTTCTGCTTCTTCCAAATATAATCATTAGTGTTAACTTCAATGTCCAATGTGGATTTTTCCTCTTATATTCAGGAATCTGGCAAGAAGTTTAAGATCATTTTTGTCCTAGGTATGCTCTTTCTTGCTAATTATCTTCTCTTTCAGCACAATTAGTTGTTGGGTTTCATAAGACCCTGTAAATCTGGCATCAATAATTATTGGGTAGCAGTCTAGCAGGGAATAACATTGGTGACATCCTCCCTTGACTGTTTCATTTAAGTGTCTCATCAGACAATACTACCCATTTTCTTTAATAAGATGAGGAGAATGTTTGATACAGAGTACATCTTTATGTGATTATTGATCATTCAATGCTTCCAAGATTTTCGGTGTCACAAGACGGGTTTTTGAAAGATTCCTCAATTTTTACCATGCCAACTTGCACGGAACATCTTTTTCAGCTTCCCTTCTAACTTCTTTCCACATAGAGAGCATGAGAGTAATGGGTAGTAGCCTAGCACTAATGACTGCTTGTCACATTATAGAGCAAATCCTCAGACATGAAAAGGGAGAGGGTATGAAAAATGTGATCAGTTCTCTCATCCTACATAGGCAGCACATGTGTAAATCCATCAGAGTCGACAGCACTGGAGTTTGAATACATACCTATTTGGAGTCGCTTCCCAGTTTCCATGACTCTATAATCTCATCAGTGGTATCTCCAGCTTGTACTATGCTTAAGATGACCTTTTGGATTCATTTTTGTTGCATGTTTTTGTTATGCTCACCAAGAATTTACGACGCTTCCTCTTTTAAGTAATCCAGCATCAGCTGCAGGAACTGTCATTTAGATTTTGTAGGCATAACATTTTTGTCATTTTCTGTAGAAAAAATAAAAAAGCTGAAAAAGTTGAGTGTGTGGGGCCTGTGGGCTCCCATCTTCCAACATAAGATAGACACATAACTGATATTGCTAGAATTACCTCTCCTTCTCCTCGTTCACATACCACCATCTCTGAATTTAGGATATCCTGGTTCAATATGATATGCTCAACTGTCAACAAGGAACTCAAAAACCAATGTGACTAGAAATTTTAGAACATGCTCAACTGTATTGCTGGATTTTGGAGATTCATTCTGGAATTTCTCTACATCCGGCTTCTTTCTTCACATTACTACCTTTCTTACCAGCTAACTTGTAATCTTGTTTCCCAGCTCAATTGAATTTATTTGAGGCATTCAAACTTGATTGAGCTTGGAGCTCAATCAGAAGACCACATGAACCCTTTGCCGGTGTCCCATTTACAGATTTACCTCCCATAATTGAGCAGGCATTTTATCTTTAACACCATATATAAACTGTTTAACAAGTTTCCACTCCACATGCATCTGATTAGTGCAACACACAGGGTTCCACAACCTAACCTCCACTTTCCTAGTAATGAATAAAAGAAGTCTACAATTAGTTGGATAAAAGAGATCAAAGTATACTTGAATGGATTAGTGGATATAAAAAAATTTGTATCCTGTTTAATTGATTCTATTCATTTATGCATTTTATTTGTGATTTATTCTTAACGCAAGTTAGTCTTATATGTTATTTGATTCACATGGACCTTCTTGATGGGTTGTCTATCGAGGCTTTTTACATAATATAATGCTGTTTTGGCTTTGAGAAATTCAAAATGTAACACTGTCTTGTTAAATCTACCATTGGACTACTGTTCTGTTTTTGGTTCTTATGTGGTTGAGTGGCTTGTCCATTTTGGATGTTATTCTGTAAATCAGCCTTCAATCGTTTGAGTTACCGTGTAATCTTTCTCTTTTGCTATAATTGGTTAGTCCATGAAGTAACTCGAAATCTGAGTTCTCTTTTGGATTTTATTTACTTGATCAGGTGGGCCTGGCAGTGGAAAGGGAACCCAGTGTACTTATATTGTTAATCACTTTGGATACATGCATCTCAGTGCTGGTGACCTACTACGGGCTGAAATTAAGTCCGGTTCTGAAAATGGGTATGTTATAGTACATTTAATATGGAGCCTTCATTCACAACTTTCATTGTTCCCTAGTTGTGTATAATGGTGTAAAAGATCTTTGCTTTCTTTTGTGCATTTGTTCCTATAATTTTCGCTATCCATCTGTGCCATTTTCTTGGATTTAATCTAGGGAAAATTTCATAAAACCACCGCTTTTTGCGTGTCCCTTTTCTCTCAACAACACCATTTTTGTTTTAGACTGATTATTTGGTTATTAGCAATGTTATTTAACCCGTTAGTTTGCAAAAAAATCGAATTGTTTGTGGGTTTCTTGGGAAAAAAGTGTTTTTGAAAAAGTAATAGTTATGGTTTTGGACAAAAGATGGGTGATTGTACGAAAATTCTCCTCTTATCAATGAAGGAAAATATTGCTCACTAGGGGCTGTTGGTGATAGCTAAGATGTTTATTATTATCTGGAGCATGGTAGTCATTAATCACGTGACTTGCTTATGGTGTACGTTTGATTATTGAAATTATTAGCCTACATGGGTATGTCACTCCTTTAGAAACCAGGAGTGTAGCTGTGAAGAGTACCTTTCCCCATATTGCTTAGGCAGGATAGTATTTTGGTATGGTTAACATGTTGCTGAATTAGTGCTCTTTGTTCGGTTTGAAGGACTATGATTCAGAACATGATTAAGGAAGGAAAGATCGTTCCTTCTGAGGTGACGATTAAGCTTCTACATCAAGCTATGGAGAAAAGTGGGAAGGACAAGTTTCTGATCGATGGTTTTCCCCGCAATGAAGAGAACCGTGCAGCTTTTGAGTTAGTTGTATGTACTCAGTGTATCATTTCCACGTCCTTGTTTTTTCTTTTGCCCCCTATTTTCGTTACATTTACTTCACTCTTCGTCCATTCAAGTCACATCTTAATGACAGCTGTTATTATACATGCTCTAATTTCACACAAGAAAATTGTTCTGCACTGCAGACTGGTATAACCCCGGAGTTTGTTCTGTTTTTTGATTGTCCTCCTGAAGAGATGGAGAGGCGCATTCTGAGCAGAAACCAGGTTTGATGTTTAATAAATTGAAATCTTCATGAATTATGATAATTGAAATTAGTTACACACCTTGCTTAGTGGGAGGAGTATGAGTGTCTGAGGTCTATCTTGTTAGTATCTTAATTTTTGTTGTTTGACCAATTTGATCTTCTCCATCCCTCATACTTTTTGGTTTTAAAGGGCCGGGAAGACGATAATATCGAGACGATAAGAAAGCGGTTTAAGGTATACATAGAGTCTAGCATGCCGGTAATTAATTATTATGACTCCAAGGGAAAGGTTAAGAAGGTAATAATTCTTTCAATATTTTGGGTATTGTAGTTCTTGGTTTTTCCCTTTCTTTTTGAGTTTTAGTATCCTTTTGTCTGTGCATAGATTGATGCCGCTAAACCAGTGGAGGCTGTATTTGAGGACGTTAAAGTTGCATTCACTTCTGAAGAACCCAAGGTGAGTGATCAAAACAGTATTGTAGTTTCTTATCCTGAAGTGTTTGCAGTGCATGCTTTGTTTGCTTTCTGTTAATCATCATTTTTCGAAAAGCAAATCAAAGAAGTAAACTCAAGTTGTTCTTTTGTTGTAATCGCCAACACATTGACGACAAATTGTTAACTTATGTGGTTGGATTAATAGTACTTTTGTGAATGCAATTGTTATTCTTTCTACTCTTACCATGATTGATCTGGTTGGTTGCAGGTTGAGGCCTAGTGCTCGAACTTAATTAAGGAATGTGAAGTCTAATATAATCTTGAGGTAAACCAATGTTCGAATTCACATCTCAATATGTCATTGTGGTGTTTGCTGCCAGTAGACAAAACAAAAGCATTCCCAATAACCATTTTCTGCTGTTAAAAATTCTTTGAATTGGCTTATTTTGTTTGGCTATTCTCTGTTTTGGCTGAGGCAGACGAGGTTTCGTCAGTATGATATTATTTTGTCATGTTTCGGATGAACGCCCATACATAGCTTGCCATGTTAAGAGTTGCCCAACCCGCCCCACCAGATTTAACTCAGCTAATGACCTATCTACAGGAGAATGATGGTGCTTTGTGCATTTTGTGATGTCTGTTTTCTGCTGCTAATTTGCAGGTGTCGGAGAGTCGGTTTTTGGTCTATAATTACTTGAGGGGGTGCTATTGATTCAGGGACATTGTTGTGTTAATGCTATGCTCTCCTACAATGCATTGTCCAAAGAAAATTGGTTAGTAACACATTATATACGGTTTCGTAACGAAGCCTAGTTCTTTGTTGCGGCAGCCATTGCAGGCAAATAGATCTGCCTGTAAGTTTATATCTACATATATAGAATGAGACGGTTATACATGAATAAAAGGATCTTGCTTTTAAGTGTTTGTGTTTGCTGGAATATCTTTTCCCCAATGACATGTTTGGTCCTAAATGTCTCTTTGTTGTCCGAAATAGGTCCCTAACCTATTGAATTCTCTTGAAGTTACATGACTAATTTATACATGCTCCTTTTTGGCCAAAACGTTGTTTTTAAACAAATAATAATAAGCACCAACACTTTTTTATAAGGAGAAATAAATTGAAAAGCTATTTTCACAAGTTTTTTTTTTTAATCCACGGCTACCACCGTAACTTGTTGCGGCTTAATCAGATTTAGACCTACTATAACTTTTGGTGGGTGGTGATGGCAGCAGAGGCCGGATATAAAGGGAGCCGGGTGAAAATTATGAAATAAACAAAAATTTGTTGATGGGCTCAACGGGTTGGACTAATATGGACTAATATGAAATACTCCAAATAAAATTCCTCTGTAATATTTTGTGGAGCCTACTAACGAATGGGTAAAAATTGAAAAGAAAAAATACTACAAGAGGAAAAAGAACACTTCTCAACAATGGAGAAAAATGATGGAGATTGGCAAGTAGGAAACGGGAAAACCTCCAAGAAAAAATGGACATCGACCTCCGAGAAAAAAGTCTGGATAGCCAAATTGATGAATTGGAAACCGCCCATAACCAACGAGATGATGAATTTGGCGAACAGGGCTGCCATCCAGAGGCGGATCTAAAGGGTGGCAAATCCAGCTGTTGCTGGGTGAAAAAAATATGGACCAAGGTTAAATATTTTGGTTTTGCTGGGCTAAAATTATGAAACAAACAAAAATTTGTTGATGGGCTCAACATGTTGAACTAATCTGAAATCAAGACAAATCTCCAAACTATTTGAAAAGTACTATATCCCGTGCAGCTTCATGCCCCAAGTATGGGTTCCACAACTGTTTTCGACGGTCCAGTAATAATAATATTAACGGAACTCTTCTGGATCAGCGTTAAAACTGACCGTCATAGCCTACTTGTTGTTAGAAATGAATTTCATTATGTTGTAATACCCGGGGTTGATAAGCTAATATTCTCTCCTAAAGAATAGGTCAATACAGTTTAGATTTTGTTCTCTGATTTTATGTAACAGCTTGTATCCTCTCTCCCACTAATCATATGTATAGGAGTAGTTGTTGATATCTGTATCTATTTATACGTGTATTTTTCTATTCATAATCATCAAGGGAAAATCAATTCCACATTCCTGCTTCCAGATTTACATGGTATCTGAGCCTTGATTTTTTTTTTTTCTCAATCCTCCGATGGCCGTTCCTCCTACTACCCAACATCTCCTAGTTGCTGCCGGTGGCTCGTCTCCCACCATGCAATTCCAGATTCCGTCCATCAGTGTCAAACTTGACCGTGACAATTACTCCCTCTGGAAGACCACAATCATCTCAGCCCTCGAAACCTTTGATCTCGAGGATTTTGTTTTACATCCAGCACCACCATTGGAAACCATTCCCAATCCAGATTCCGCCGGCACCACCATGCCTAATCCCGATTTTGTCACATGGAAGAAGAAGGACAGGTTCGTTCTTCTGTGGATTAAGTCCACCCTCTCGGAACGCGCCCTTGCTGCCGTCACACGTTCCTCTCCAACCAGGCATGGACGACTCTTGAGAAGTGTAGAGATATTTCATTAAGCATCTTAGGTTTTGTATATTATACATGTAATATTGTACGGTTGTATATATATGTATATGGGCTGTGATAGAAAGGTGGAATTGGGCTTAGGCTAGGTTCGGGCTTGGGAGTTAGCCTTTGGGCTGCCAAACCGAACTGGGCCGCCCAAACCTGTTGAGCCCAACCCAGCCCAAGCTTCTCTTGTGAAAGCTGAGCTCGGATGCTAGGGTTCCTCAAGAGCTCGCCTATATATATATATATCCCTTACCTCCTACTTGCTTGTTACTGTTGAAGCCGCTCCGCCGTTTGGTAAGCTCCAAAGAAAGAGAGAAAGAGAGAGATCCAGGAAACCCTAGCGCCGCCGCATCCCTCTCCGGGAGCGTCGCTTCTTCCTGGTTTCGGTGGTCTTCTCCGGTGTTGATCTCTGGTGGCCGATCTGTTGCTCCTCTACAGATCTACCTTCGACGAAGATCTTCTTTGTCTCGCTCTCGTTTCTTCTTCAGTCTTTTGTGGTTTCTTGTGTTTGCATGTTCTTCGTGTTTATCTTTTGTTTGTCGTTTCTCTGTAAGCCTGTGAACACCTTGAGTTAGTGGATTTAGGCCTGATCTGGAGGCCCCGAGGACGTAGGTCATTTGACCGAACCTCGTAAAAGTTGTTGTGTTCTTGCTTTGAGTTTCTTCGCTTCCGCTTGTCTGTTTCTCCAATCTACGATTATCGAACTTTCTGATATATCAAGAAGAACTACCAAGCTCAATCGAAGGCGCGCCGAATGTCTTTAAAACTTCAACTTCAGTCGCTTTCCAAAGGAGCCTTGCCGATGAGTGATTACATCGAGAAAAAGCGCCAGCTTGCTGATGCCCTAGCTGAAGACCTTCAACCGGTGACTGATGATGATCTTATTGGTCACATTCTCCACGGTCTTGATTCCTCTTACAACTCTTTTGTCACGTCCTTCATGATGAACTCTGCCGACGTCGGCGTTGATGACCTTATTGGTCATCTCTATCAAGAGGAAGACCGGATGGCTAGAGACGTTGCCAAGCAGGCCACGTCTCAGATCCTCCCTGCTGCACCAACACTCTCGTCTGCTCCCTCTGCTCTTGTTGCTGCTCGCAATTCCGGGCGTAACAGCTCTGCTGGATATGGTGTCTCAAATGGGTCACGCAACGACTCTCGCCAGGACACTCGAGGGTCCGATCACAAGCCTCAAGATTTCCGTCGTCGCCGTCCTCATTGTCAATTGTGCAATCGGCATGGTCATGAGGCAATTGACTGTTGGCAGCGCACAAACCAGACTGATTTCCCCTCTCGTCGTCCCAACCCTCGCGATCAGTCCAAACAGGCGCACTTCGCTGAGCACAACAACCCTTCGTCATTGGACCCGGCCTGGTACTTCGACACGGGTGCCACAGATCATGTCTCACCTGATCTCAACAAACTCTCCATTGCAGAGGATTATGTCGGCCCCGACAAGCTTCAAGTCGGAAACGGTAACCATTTGTCCATTTCGCATTTCGGTTCTTGTACTCTTCACAATTTGCGGTTGCCTACCGTCCTGATTGTTCCTAAACTTTCCAAAAATCTAATTAGTGTCTCCCAATTATGCCGGGATAATAATGTTATGATCGAATTTTGGCCTAACTGTTGTCGTGTTAAGACATTTCAGGGAAACCTAGTACTTCAAGGGGTCGTGGATAATGGCCTCTACCGATTGCCTTTCCGTCCCACCAGTCCCAACCCATCCATGGCGCTCACTGCTGTCCGTACATCCTTGCACAGGTGGCACTGTCGACTCGGGCATTCGAATGAGACAACACTCCGGCGTTTAGTTTCTCAATTCCATCTCCCTGTTAGCACAAATAATTTTCCAGACACTTGTGACTCTTGTCAGTTAGGCAAGAGCCGCCGATTTCATCTTCCACAATCTCATGTTTCTTCTTCCAATCCATTTGATTTGGTTTATTCCGATGTTTGGGGACCATCTCCTGATTTCTCTTTGAATGGCAACAAGTATTTTGTTCTATTTATTGATGATTGCACTAAGTATGTTTGGATATATTTTTTATCACATAAATCTCAGGTACTACCTACCTTTGTTCAATTTCGTATAGTGGTTAAAACCCAATTCTCTCGTGAGATCAAAACCCTCCAATCCGATTGGGGCGGCGAGTTCCGAAATGTATCCACCTTCTTAGCATCTTGTGGCATACTTCATCGTGTGTCTTGTCCCTATACTCAAGAACAAAATGGTGCTGTCGAACGATGAAATCGAATTATTGTCGAGAAGGGTCTCACTCTCTTGGCACAATCATCCCTTCCCAAAATCTTTTGGGAGCATGCATTCAAAACCGCTACCTATCTTCACAATCGCACCATTTCACCCACTCTCAATCACAAATCTCCCTACCAATTACTATATAACAAAATCCCAGATTTTACCTTTCTCAAAACATTTGGATGCTTGTGTTATCCGTTCCTCCGCCCCTACAACAACCACAAAATGGATTTTCGGTCTCTCCCATGCATTTTCATTGGTTATTCCTCCACACATAAAGGTTATTTGTGCTATCATGTTGCTACTTCTCGCCTATACATTGCTCGCCATGTTGTCTTCAATGAGGAGTCGTTCTCGTATGCGTCGCTGCCGCTCTCGTGCTCCTGCCCACCAGCCCATGGTCCACCCACTTCATCATCTTCTGACCTTTTAGGCCTTGCTGCTACTTCAGCGAACCCCTCCCCACCACCGGCCACTTCCCCCTCCCCATCCCCACCCCATTCAACCCACATTATCTCACACCTACAGCCTCTTCCTTGGCCAAACGCCCTAACCCACCTCCTAGCTACTTCCGCCCATCCGCTCTTAGCCAACATCCTATGACTACCTGTGCTGCCACCAATAACCTCAAGCCTCGAGCCTTAACCACTTCTGTTATTACCATTCCCCAAATTGAACCACAATCATTTGCCTCAGCCCAAAAATTTGAATGTTGGCAATTAGCAATGGCTGAAGAATACAATGCTCTAATGCGAAATAACACTTGGTCTATTGTTCCTCGACCTCGAAATGCTAATCGTGTAGGGTGTAAGTGGATTTTCAGGATCAAGCGCAACTCTGATGGCCAGATTGAACGGTACAAAGCCAGGCTCGTTGCAAAGGGTTTTAGCCAAGAGGAGGGTGTTGATTTCTTCGAGACATTCAGTCCTGTCATCAAGCCTACTACCATCCGTCTCGTTCTCTCTTTGGCTCTTTCGAATGGTTGGCACATCAAGCAATTGGATATCAATAACGCCTTCCTAAACGGCGACCTTTCCGAAGAAGTCTACATGGAACAACCGAGGGGTTTCGTCGATGCTTCTCGTCCCTCTCATGTTTGTCGCCTTCACAAAGCTCTTTACGGCCTCAAACAGGCTCCCCGAGCCTGGTTCACCAAGCTAAAGACCTATCTCGTTACAAATGGTTTCCGAGCTTGCCAATCCGACACATCCTTAGTCGTCCACTCTTCCTCTTCGACCATCATCTATGTCCTTGTTTATGTGGATTATTTAATAATTACGGGTACAAACCGTAATTTGATTCAAAAGTTCACATCTGCACTCCATAATTCGTTTTCTCTCAAAGACCTTGGCCCACTCCATCACTTTCTTGGTCTTCAAATATCCACCACATCTACTGGAATGTGTCTTTCTCAACGAAATTACATACAAGGCATTCTTACTAGTAGCAAGATGCTTGATTCCAAACCCATTACCACACCAGCCGACCCATCCTCTCGTCTCTGCAAAGATGGCGAACCGTTCTTGGACCCAACTTTGTATCGCAAAACCGTGGGTTCTCTCCAATATGCCACCATCAAAAGACCGGATATCGCGTTTGCTGTCAACAGGGTTTGTCAATTTATGCATGCCCCGACCACTCTTCATTGGCAAGCCGTGAAACGTATTCTTCGATACCTTAATGGCACCCTTGATCATGGTCTGCACTTTCAGAAATCAACCTCCGAGTCTCTCTTAGCATACTCCGACGCCGGATGGATCTCTAACTCCGACGACTGTCGGTCGCAATATGGGTTCGCTATTTTTCATGGACCAAATCTTATTAGTTGGACTTCAAGAAAGCAACGGGTTGTCGCTAGATCAAGCACCGAAGCCGAGTATCACTCCCTTGCGTACACAGCTGCTGAGCTCCTTTGGCTTCAACATCTTCTTTGCGATCTGCAGATTTTGCTTCGGAAGCCTCCTACCATTCTCTGCGACAACGTTGGCGCCACCTTCATGTGCAAGAATCCTGTAATCAGCTCCCGCTCCAAGCATATTCAGCTGGATTTTCATTTTGTGAGGGAACAAGTTGAGTCCGGCCACCTGAAGGTTCTTCATGTCTCATCCTCCGATCAACTGGCCGACATCTTTACAAAACCTTTGAGCAAAGATCGTATCTCCTTCATTCGATCCAAGCCCCAAGTCCGGTCCGCACTTGGGCTTGCCGGGGGGTGATAAGCTAATATTCTCTCCTAAAGAATAGGTCAATACAGTTTAGATTTTGTTCTCTGATTTTGTGTAACAGCTTGTATCCTCTCTCCCACTAGTCATATGTATAGGAGTAGTTGTTGATATCTGTATCTATTTATACGTGTATTTTTCTATTCATAATCATCAAGGGAAAATCAATTCCACATTCCTGCTTCCAGATTTACAGGGGTTTTAAGATGCGTCAGTTCATGGGTAGGGCTTGAATAACTTATAAATCACTCCGTACATCCTTATTATATCCTATATGGGGGGTGTTACATATGACAGCCTTATCGTCATTCTGAATCCTTTGAAAATCGGTGATCTTGCCCTTACGTTCGCTGTCGAGCAATTTGGCTATCTGACAACTCCCTTTTATATCAATGTAGGGATAGCTCGACTTGGTTGCGAGCCCACCATGGTGGAGGATGCACCTATAAGGGCGGCTGAAGGTACCTCTTCCAAAGTCCGCACAAGAACAATCGATGAGTTGTTGAGTGCAAAGATCCTACAACTCTCCAAATACATCAAGTAGCAGGGACTCGATCGATCCGGAGATGGAAAAAGAAGTGCAAGTGATAAATTCTGTTAATGCTAATGTACATCAGAATGTAACTTCTTATGCTTTCGATTCTGTTGATGGTGGTGTTGATGTGAATTCTGGAGATCAAAATGCAACTAATGCAGCTACTGAATTCCCTTCTGTAGATGGTGGTGTTGATGCTAATATACATCAGAATATACCTTCTGATGCATTCTATTCTGTAGATGGTTGTATTCATTTGAATTCTGGAAATCAAAATGCCCATCATGAAGCTCCTGAAGTCCAAACTGCTTTTGATGGTGAGACTGCTGCAAATGAAAAAAAAAATTATGTTTGGATGTTTGCGAGAGTTGATTTTCCTCAATGAGATCAAATCTATAAACTATTGGACTCCCTAAAATTTAGTCAAAGACCAAACCATTAGATAAATATCTTAATTAAAAATGAAGTTCTTGATCAGACTCCAAATGACATTAAGATCACTTTTACAACGACACACCCAACGTTGGTAGAGACTCCAAATGATGTCCCCATACTCAACTTCTTGAACACTCGATGTTTTGTAGGAAGATTTTTAAAGCATTGGAGGCACCTCTATTAATTATTGTATTAATCTGAGTCGGAGTGATTGACTTTTTAAAATAGAATAATAATAAACCATGTTGGAACCTATTACGAACCATTCACGAAAACCCCTAAGACGCCAAAATAGAAAGAATACACATAAAGTCGTCCAAATGTATAACTTGTCTTTTGGAATTTCCCCAAATCTTTTGTCGCCAAAATATGGGCTATACAAGTTCTGATATTCCCAAACAAGAACAAAACCACCCGTCAAATATAATTTATTAACAAATTACCACACCAAGCAAGAACATAAAATCAATAATATGATGGATTTACCCCTATGTTTTAATCAAATTTCTTTTCAATGACAACTGAATTGAAGCATCTCAAACGAAATAAAAAAGCGTTTATGTACATCTCCCTTGTAATTAAACGAAATAAAAAGGCAAGAGCATTTGTAAAAAAAAAAAAAAAAACAAACCAATAAAAGACTGAAGTCCACCACCACTGCTCTCGCAACAACGTATTACTCCTCCCTCCTCCTCTTGCAACTCTCCTCCTCCTCTCCTCTCCTCTCGCAACTCTCCTTCTCCTCTCCTCCGATGAGTCTGCAGTTGAGAATCCGAGATGGATTTTCATGGAAAACCTCGGGGAGGTATCTCGAGAGTATCGTGAGGTCCGACGGTCGGGAAAATTGAGAGTTTTCTCTGGATGATGTCCTCGTGTCCCGACCATCTCCGAATCAGTTCCTTGTAAAACAAATGCCACTTCCATGTGTAGATTCGATCCTACTCACATATCTATTTAGATTGCACACAATTTAAAATAAATAACACGAGTTATTTCATTCATGAAGTTGTATGATTGTATGTCTCTTGAATCGTGTTCAATCCACGTACAAGGACAAAAGCAAACAAACTTAAATTTAAAAATTTGGTACAATTGTCATCATTACCATGATATCATCCACCTCTTTGAATAAGTGATGTCTTTGTAGGAAGATCTTTCAAATATTGTTACTGTATTAATCTGATTCGGAGTGATTAACTTTTTCAAATAGATGTGAATGTATAAGTTAGTTGGAAAATGATACATTGCAATAAAAAAAAATGTAGCATATCTAAAACCCTATAACAAATCATGTTGGAAAAAGATTAACAAAAAACACGAGATCATCAAATCAAACAATCCAAAATCTTGAAAAGATTGAAACTTGCACAATCAAAAGCTAGTTGGCAACCTGAAAGGGTTCAAACCAACTAGAACCCTCAAATTATTAAACAAATTGCTTCCAAACATGTAGATCTTTAAATCAAACCTCAAGCAAACAAAATCGATAATTCAGCATCTAAAATCAATGAAATTCCCACTAACTGTTGAAGAAATCCAAGTTCTCACCTTACAAAAATTGATCAAAATGGACTTGGCCAAAGATGCAAAATTCTTATATGTTTTTGAGATTGAGATTTGAGATCCTTCAAGATTCCGAAGCATGGATTCAGAATTTCTAAACGAATAATTTGGGAGCAATTGCATTCTAAATCTAAATTGAATGTGTTTGAAAATTAACCCTATGAAAATCACCCAAAAAAGTGGCAACACCGCATATAGTACTTTTCAAATAGTTTGGGACTTTGTCTTAATTTCAGATTAGTCCAACACGTTGAGCCCATCAATAATTTTTTGTTTGTTTTATAATTTTAGCCCAGCAAAACCAAAATATTTAACCTTGATCCATATTTTTTCACCCAGCAACAGTTGGGTTTTCTACCCTTTAGATTCGCCTCTGGATGGCAGCCATGTTCTCCAAATCCATCATCGCATTTTCCTCACATGTCAACAACTTTGTTCTATTCAGTGTTTTCCTCTGCTCTCGTCGATGGTGAAGGGTGTTGTCGCTTGTGATAGTTGTGGTGCTGGCGGAAGCAAAGGTGATGGTGGTGGTGGTGGCGGTGTAGGTGGTGGCAGTGGACAACTTATCGTTGGTCATGGGCGGTGTGGTGGTGTGGGACACGGTTTAATGAATTTTTCATCCGTTTTCAATTCATCAATTTGGCTATCCAGGCTTTTTTCTCGGAGGTCGATGTCCGTTTTTTCTCGGAGGTTTTCCCGTTTCCTACTTACCAGATTAATTAGGCCGAGCAAAATTCATCCTTAATCTCCATTATTTTTCTCCATTGTCAAGAAGTGTTCTTTTTCCTCTTGTATTCTAGATATTATCGCCCTTTAGGTATTTGTCCTTCACAATTTTTACCCATCCGTTAGTAGGTTCCACAAGGATATTTCAGAGGAATTTCATTTGGAGCGTTTTGTTCATGTCCATTTGGACTTCTAGTGTTTCTGATATATATAGTTGGTCTACGATTATGTATTTTTGGACTTTTAGAGTTTATGCTATTGTATATTTGACATTCTTAACTCATTATAACTAGTTTCAAACGATGTTGTTTCTCCTTAGGCAGGATTTGAATTTCTAGTGCTGAATACGATGGTTGTGAAATCCTCATTCACTTCCTTCACCAGTTTTACTACAAATCCTGCTACTTGACAAATACATGCTGGAGATACGTCCGGGAAGAACGATTGAACGTGTTCGATCGATCAGTTTCTCAGCAACTATCAAAGTCTGACTCAGATCGATGATTGGGGGTTGTGTGCACGGGCGCACATGCACTAGTAGCCTAGCATACAAGCCGATTGAGGTTCCATTCTAAAACCAATTGGCAATAGAAGTAGTAGTCCGCCGACTCATATACTAGTACTTGTTTAAACTTTCGATGTGAGACACTTTTGGTCTCATTCATATCTCAATAGTAACCAACCACTATGAAATAAAAAAGATGACCTACGAGTAAATAGGGTACAGTGGGAGTATTCCTACTTGATGGCAACCCGAAATGTGAGTGCCATTGCAACATTCAACCTGAAACAAGGTGCAAGGATGCTCGCTATGGTGACGTACCCAAGTAATCGTGAAGTTGACATGGTTGGTCAACCTAAAATACTGGCTTTTTGTGGTCATAGAGCCAATTGTGGAACAATGTCGGATTGAACGTTGTGAAACAATGTGAGATCAGACGTTCTTCCACAGCTGGTTGCTTAACCTTACTCTATACAACGCAGGATCGGATGTTTGCTACCCCAAACAACATCTAATAAAATCAACGTTCCTCAGGTACATTAAACCTAAGATCCGTCCTAATCGACTTGGCAAACCATCCGATTGTCCTAGACCATTTAGCTTCTACACTTGTTTGAATAGTTGAATATGATCATCATGATTGCATTGATTCATTCAATTACCACAAGCAATTTCATGGATTCCTATAACAATGCACGATTTCAATGATGCACTACATCAACATGGAATACAATACATAAAGCTACACTACATAACAACATACAAACTCCATCACACCGCAACCATTTCAAGTTACTCTATTTTCAATCACAACTTTTGGTTATCATTTTAGGGATTAGAAATTTTCGTTTTAAGCTCATCAATGATTCATTGATCTGAATAATTTGCCTCCTAAAATTCCTGTGCATCGTTCCATCGTTCTCGTTTATCATCACGCAAATCAGAGATGATGCCCTAAAGAACACTTGCAAGCTCAAGGCTTCCATCATACAAGATTTTCTTTTTGAGATCCTCTCTTTGCGCTTTCCTCAACTAATACACATGAATGGACGGGGTAGCATCAACCAAGCGTCAATGGATAGAATGATGCTTTACATGCTCAATTTGATAGGTTTCGAGTGCTGTAATTAGAGGAGGGTTGTCTATTACACTTTGTTTTAGGACTGATAGTGCAATCTTTGTTATATTGTTTGTTTTCTAAACGAGCCGAGTCCAAAGCTCAGTTCGTCCTAATTAAGTTCAAATTTTTTAGAATTTCTAAAATTTTCTTTAAGTTGTTGTATAATGAGCAAATAAATGAAAACTGCTTAAAGCTCAAAAAAAACTCGGATCGAGCTCGTTCATTTCCTAAACGAGCCGAGTATGATCAAATGTTTAAACTCGAATCAAAATTTAGGCTCGTCTCGAGCTCGTTCATATCCTAAATGAACTGGATATTAACAAGCAATACTCGGCTCGAATAACAACCAATGAGGAGGGTTCGAGATCTATATATGGTTACATAGAGACAAACGAAGCATGAGAGACAAAATTTTTGCTATTATTCACTCAAATAATCAAAGAATTCCATCTACATTTATAGTATACAAGCACCATGTTTCCTATATAGAATGAAAAGTGTACATGAACAAAGCAAGAAAAGAAAGGATGCACAGATAAAATTTAAGTGCCCTGTTCAACAATTAAGAAGATATATATGAACTTGAAATGGAGAAAACAAGAATTAAAGATGTTTTTAAGGTGTTTTTTTAGATGATCATGTCTTCCATGAATAGAAAACCATCCTGTAAATTGCCAAACTCATCCCATGTTAGCAATGAATCCCCACTATCAACCCACTGCTGCATACAGTCTCCCTGCAATACCGAAGATGACTCCGTTAAGGTAGAAGGGTTCAACGAATCCTCCAACGAAAACGATGTGCTGCAGCTAGTGTTTGAGTTGTGGGTTCGGGTAAGCTTATCGGATACCTCTTGACCGGGCAATATAGCGGTGTCAAGAGTGTCATAAATCAGGTCATAATTGCTAAAGAGATGATCAAATGCTCCATCTGAGATAAACCCTAATGGGTTTGTACTCTCCACCTTGATATCATTGCATGCTGTAGTCTCATTGATCATCATATGTGTTGAGGCTTCTTCTTGTCTTTTTATTGAATCCTGCTTTTTTGTTGGATCCAACGTCGAAGTATCCGACAACTCATGATGATCATCATGATTCGGATTAGGGTTCATCACATCGTTCTGCTCGACTGGCTTATGTGTCACAGGATCCAACCCTAGCAGCTTGAGCTTCTTCTTGATCCTCGTGTTCCAATGGTTCTTGATTTCATTGTCCGTTCGTCCTGGGAAATGGGATGCTATTTTTGACCACCTGTACAAGCACGGAATCAGAAAATAAAATTTAGGCGGGCTGCATAGACTAAACTTTTCATATGCAGCGGACATCAGCCCGCCCCTAGTTACGTGCCTAGAGCTACGTACGTACAATATATTGCCCTACTAGACTATTTTAACCTAACTCTTTTTTTTTTTTATCATGATCGATGATAAAGATTGATTGATGAAGACCTGTTACCAAGGCGAGCGTGGAGTTGAATCATCTGATCCTCTTCGGATTCTGTAAAAGACCCTCGCTTGAGATCAGGCCGAAGATAGTTGATCCATCTAAGGCGACAACTCTTACCACACCGCGCGAGTCCTTCAAAATAAATCCAACAAACATAGCAAGAAAAATGGTCATCATCTATACATATTACATATACACACATGTCCAAGTGTATATCACAACATATCATAAATGAACTGAAACCCGAAAATGTATAAATTGCAGCAAATTAAAATTATACCTGCAAGCTTGGGGATAAGTCGCCAGCAATGGATGCCATTGTTGAGGATGAAGCTCATGAGCTTGTGATCTTCCTCGATCGTCCATGGCCCTCTCTTCAGCCCAATCTTGGCACAGCAAGGCTGTCTTCCCATTCTTGATCGAGTTTTCCGATGATCACAAAGGAAATTTTAATCAGAATTTGAATTGGGGAGATTAATTAAGCCGATTGATGATTGTAAAGAGGGGGCCAAAAACTTGAAGGGGAAAGCATCATCTCCATTGATATATAGAGGATGTGAGGTTTATATGATGATTGAGTTTGTATATTATTTTTCTTGCAAAGATTCGGACCGACAAGCAGATCAATTAAAATAATTATGAGCGTGTTCTTTGTAAGGGGAGAAGAACTTATTTCATATAACTCTTCACTTTTAATTTTTTTTAAAAATAATATAAGATATATGTTAATTAATTACCTAGCTTTTATAAAACAAGAGAAACTAGTATATATAGTTTTGGCGCTATATGGAAACACTTTTGAAAATTTTATTATAATTTGATTGGTTGAAGATGGCACATCGATCGGATTCATATAGGAAGCGGGGTTAATAAATTGATTGAAAATTGGAGTTTATTTAGTTGCTACTGGGGATAATTTTGTCTTTTTATACCAAATAAACTTCAATAAATCTCAATAATATATCTTTGAAAAGAAGCTTATCATTTTAACTTCAAAATAATTTACTATACATAGACATAGAATATTTGAAGGAAATAAAAAAAATCCTATTATAATTTGATTTGTTGAAAAATTTATAATTAATATGGCGATAACATGTTATTAAAAAGGCTTTCAAATTAATCGTAGATATAGATATAGATAGATAGATAATTAGATGGAGATGGTTTGAAAATGTAGAATAAATATAAAAATTAAATAAAAAACTAGTACAATATATTAATGTGGTGATAATACATTTTAGCATGCTTTTAAAAATTAATAATGACTATAGATTAGAGAATGCCCACCACACATATTAACAATCCTACAACAAAGTCATATATTGTTGCTTGACAAAATTATGGAAGCATTACTAATTAGTGAGTGGTGTATTAATATACATATTGGAGATCAATAATTAATGCACAACTTTTTGTTTTCAATCAACGGAATTTTTCTTGTCAATCAACGGGAGGTAAGATATATGAAGTTATTAGACTAACTCTAATTTGAGTATACATGGTGTGATTATATTTGAGCACTTTGCGTTAAACTGTATACCTTTTGAAAATTAAAAAGTAACCATTAAATGAAATTTTGTATCAAAATATTTATGAATTTGCATTCTACCATCAGAGTTAGTATTAAATCAAACAAGTCGAACTTTCAACAGAGCTTAACTGTTCAGCCTCGACTGGTTTAGGTAACTGAATGAGCTTGAGTCAAGCTTTTATCGAGTCGATCCCGACCTGTTCAGTTCATATAACAACCCTATACAGAAGAGCCAAATTAATGTATCCTTCTAAAAGAAGTACCTCCAACTTATTGATAGATTATAGGAAGTTTAATTAGGACACATTTTATACTTGGAAAAAAGTTAGGTCATCTTGTATTATAAATACCAAAAGCTCAACTAACTCTTTCTTCTCATGGTAATCAAAGCCAAAGCTTGATTGAGTAGAGATATATGAGGTTGATTTTCGCCCAGACCTCTTAGAAGTTTCCGCTGTGTCAATTGCTTTGTGCGATCTTGAGGTGTTTTCTCCGTTTTCTTGCGATGAATATGTGTACGTACGTGATTTACGAAGAAGATGTTCTAAATAGGATATGCAGGTGATCGAGACTTTCAATCTGTAAGCAATTGTCAGAGAAGACGGTGAAATTCTTAAGACATGTTACTTCGTATATATTCAATCTACATATATGTCGAGAACAAGACGACAAGACGTGGGACTTGCTAAGTTAGTTAACATATATTCAAAATATATATAATATTGTGGGAAATTAAATAAACATAAAATGAAGTATAATCTCATTGGTCTCGGCCATATAATTGTATATATCTGACTCTCATATCCTATGTATGAAAAGTAAACAATTTATATAAAAGTTTGGGTTGATAATGATTGATCAGGATTCCATATATTGTCCCTTAACTTGATGTAGCTGTCCTTTTTCTGTCGGTCTTCTTTATATGTTGGTAAAGATGCATCGTGCACGTAATGAATGATGCATTTTTTATAAATTTGGTTCCCTATTTTATTTTTTTTATTTATTATTTTCTTTTTCCTTTTTATTATTATTAAGAAAAGAATTCGAGATCAGAAACCTGAAATTCGATGGTCGACAAGTCGGCGGACAGAATACCGTCAAAACATACAACAGAAAATAGGTTAGAATAAGCGTAAACACAACTTACAAAAGACGAATCTTGGCAAAACTAAATCCAGGAAGTTGGGGACGAAGACTACGAACGAAGCCAAATACCATCCTGCAACAACACCATTGGCTAGCGAAACATCAAGAATCTCTGCGAGCACTGAAGACCAACCTCCAGGAAGCTTCTTCTCGATCATGCAGTCTCGTACACACCAGCTCGACCCTAGTCAGTCCTGACTCCGACTGCCAGACCCCAATGAAGAAGAAGAGAAGAAGAAGAACGTCAAGACGCACCAAAGTAGAGTCGCACGCCGTCCGAGCAAATCGCACCAGGATGGCCGTCCGAGCGAATCGCATCAGGATGGACCGGTTGAAATGGACCGATCAAACCCTATCGGTATTTAATTCTAGCTCTTTCGAGCATGATTTCAAAACCCTTATGGGATTTGAGGAATTTTTTTTAATTATATATATATATATATGAGACTTATTTGGTGGCGCTTGACATTGGCCTGGGTCGGTGTCTATCATGTTGTCCCCAACATTTTAGGGTTAGGTTCATTTGTTCGCCTGGATCTGTTGCTTGTCACGGATTGTATTGTACCTGTCTATTTTAGGCTGTATGTTTGACGGTTCGTCGTCTGCCGACTTTGTCTGTCACTCGAGGAGTGAGTTCTGTCTGACCCTCAGATACTTACTTTATAAAAAAAAATTGATCTTTGAGACTTGGTGTGCAACGCCCAAGCTGCAACTTGCACATCAACGAAAACCAGAACACCAACAGAGATCCAGCCAAGAAAGCCGGTGGTGAGAGACAACATCGCATGCCATGGGATCAAGCCCGCGCCGCCGAGGACATCCGAAGGAAGTCAACCCCAAGGAGCCGAGACCAGCCCATAACAAAGAGAAAACCCCGACTAAAAAAACTGAAGGTAAAGGTCGGGCTGGAAGAGGATAAAGAACATCGATGACAAGGAGACCATTAGAGAACCACAACCCAGAAGTGGAAGAGAAAGGCCGGAAATATCACAAAGAGCCGATAGCCCCAGAAAACCGCATAGCAGGAGCACGAGTGGGTAGGGAGGCTAAACAAAACCCCAATCCCCAATTCAGAAGTCAAAAGGACGACACGAGGGACGACACGCGACCGAAGAGCTAATGTACGAATTGGATATATGGAGAATGATGAATTTGGGGAAAAGAACTAGAAATCAACGAAAGTCCCATCTTGATTTTGGTTGATCGAACTACGAAGATGGGTATTCAGAATTGGTGTTTTCCACGTTCACGTTCTTCATCATGCTGAAACAAAGGCTTAGCGGCGCCACAACGGGTCAAAGACGGTTGGAGTCAGGTTGAGGTGGTCGAGCCGGAATAGAGCGGTTGGAGCCGGGATTAGAGCTCCTTCTCTCTAGATATTCTAGAGATCGAGAGGAGAGAGCGATTACTTCTAGTTAGTTGTATACACGGTATACACCATACACCGGCCATGTACGTTAGCGTTACTGGTTCCCAATTTTATGTTTTGACAATATTAACTTCATTCGTCAAAACATATCATTTGATAATGATTTTGATCAGGTGTTCATATAAATTAATTTCTTCTCATTTGATTATTATTTTTAATTAATAAAAAATATTTTAAAAAATTAATCAATTGAATGGATATTAATAGAAAAATTCTCTAAATTCAAAAAATGAAAGAGTATAGGGTAGTGTTAATTATAAATTTTTTTAATACCAAATTCATTAATATTTATATTAAAAATCACATAAAATGTGGGTCTGAACTAGTAAAATGTAAAAATATATATTTTCTCCCATAAGATGGGTGCTTAAAAAATTGGCCAGTCACCATCTATCGTAAGTAAATTTGTACAATGTTTGACAAATAACAGGTGGTTATGTCCAAAGTGACAAATTACAACTATTTTTTCTACTTTCTTAAAAGTTTGATAAACAATGGTTATTTTATGCGCTTTTAAAAATAAAGGGGTGGCTTTGAGCTGAAATTTGGGAAATAAATGAAAATTTTGTTTAATTTTAAAAATATCCTAAAAATATATAATTGTGACTAGGCTCTGTTTGGCAATGCAAATAGTTGTTCGAAACTTTTGGTTTAATATTTTATAGTTTTAAATAAGTTAAATATAAGATTTTAGTTTAATTAGCTTTAGTAATTGAATTTTCAACAGCTACCCAGCCCAAGCTTTTCAAAACCTTTTTTTAATATTTACAAATCTATTCATTTTCTTCTATTTAACCAATTGGTTTGTATCAGCAACTATATGAGATGTGATACCAAACATGATTGAGTGATGAATCATGATGTTTTAACCTGGCTTTATCTTGCAAAGTTGACAAAAGCATGATATTGAGTGAAGAATCAGCATCATCCATCTTATATTTTCCTTTCATATTCATCTTCACAATTTCATGAAAAATTGCATTCACCGTGCTTTAATTAACCAGGATTTATCCTACCCTACTATTTCTGATCTCAAATTGACTGCATAGTGCGACGCAGATTGGGGCAATTGTCCAGACACATGCCAGTCTCTTTAGGTCACTGCATTTTCCTTGGTTCAACTCTTGTTTCCTGGAAGTCAAAGAAACGGGAAGTCCGTGTCTAAATCTTCAATTGAAATTGAATATCGGAGCATGTCTTACTCTGCGAGTGAGCTTATTTGGGTTCAGGGTCTCCTTACGGATTTGCATATTCCAGTTTCTCTTCCCATGGCCATTACATTGTTTTGCGACAACAGAAAAAGCTCAAAGTTTAGCTTCTAATCCTGTATTTCACGAACGAACTAAACATGTTTTTATCAATTGTCATTTCATCAAGGAACTTGTGCAGCAGGGATTTCTTTCCACATTTCATGTTTCGTCTCATCTTCAGACGGTTGATGTGATGACGAAGGCTCTTGTCGCTCATCAACATCACATTTTGTGTTTCAAGCTCTGCCTTGTTCTTCCATCCACATGTCCAGCTTACGAGGTTATGTAGAGTAGTATGATTTGTTGAGCGTATTTTGGTCTTTTTCAAGTTCACAAGTTAGTTAGAAGGGTTGTTAGCTGGAGTATAAGTAATCGAACCTATGTATAACAAACTCATCTTTCCAATTACAGTTGAATTAGCTCTTTGAGAGCTTTGTGTTCTCCTCTTCCTTTGTTCTAGAAATTTCTGCATTCAGTTTCTCAAAATATATATGGGGCAATATGTAAAATGTCCAAAAAAATTGCTCTAATTAGAGGAGTATCCAAAAATTTGTAAAAATTGGTGGAGTGTACATCCCCCTTGCCCCCTGCCCCCCCCCCCCCCCCACCTCAGTGCCCCCAGGCCCCCCCTCGCCTGTCCAGTTTTTTTTTTCGGTTTTTTTTTTTTAAAAAAAAATTACATGTCAGCACTTTCTGTTATGCAAATATAACCCGATGTTATGCAAATATAATATTATGATATGCAAATATAATATTATGTTATGAAAGCTTAAACAACCTTATGGAAAGAATATGCACATGCATTTGTATTTTAAAATTGCATTAATATATCTTATTTGCACATAAGCACATCGCTCTACCATTGATTGACCTAAGGGGCTTTTAAAATTGCATTAATGTCAACGTTGATGTTGCTGACACTGCCCATTCCTGACACCGTTGACACTGACATTGTTGACATTGTTGGCACTACTGACACCGTCACCACTAACATTGCGAACACCACTAACATTTTTCGTATCAGCGTTGACTCTGATGTCGGCTGACGCCGACATCGGAGATGCTGACGCTCATGTTGGCTGACGATGATGTCGGCTAACGCCGACATCGGAGATGATGACGCTGATGTCAGCTGACTTCGACGTCGAAGATGCTTTTTTCCGTGTCAGAAGCACTGGCGTTGACATTGGTGATACCGACATCGGAGATACTGACGCTGCTGACGCTGAAATCGGAGATGTCGGCTGGCGCCGACATCGATGTTGTCGACGCTGCTGACACCGACGTTAGGGATGCTTTTTTCGTGTCAACGCTTCTTTTTTCGTGTTAGAACTAACACTGACATTGCTGACGCCGACATTCGAGATGTTGATGTTGCTGACATCGGAGATGTCGGCAAACGCCGACATCGGAGATGTTGGCAAACGCCGACATCGGAGATGTTGCTGACACCGACATTTCTAACACCGCTGACACTGACATTGAAGATGCTTTTTTCCATGTCAGCAGCACTGACGTTTACGTTGCTGATGTCGACATCAAAGATGTTGACATTGATGCTAACGTTGCTGACACAGCTAACGTTGACATCGGAGATGCTGACACTGATGTTGATGTTGCTGACGTCAACATCGGAGATGTTGACGCTGCTAACGCTGACATCGGAGATGACGGCTGACGCCGAAATCGATGTTGCCGCCGCTAATATATCTTATTATTGAACATTTAGTAATGCATTTATATTTTCAAATTGCACTAATATATCTTATTATTGAACATTTATTAGAAAATTTTATAAATTACTAGAATTATTATAAACTTTAGCCTATGCTAGATTTGAACCCACGTATTTGCGCATAAGCACATCGCTCTACCATTGAGCTAAAAGACTTTTAATTATATTATAACATAACATTCAAAAAAAAAATTCGATTAAAAAAAAATAAAAAATTACATGTCAGCACTTTCTGTTATGCAAATATAACCCGATGTTATGCAAATATAATATTATGTTATGCAAGCTTAAACAAATTCTACAGTATATTAGTTGCTTTTAGCAAGAGCAATAACATGTGAACAATAAATGCCAAATCAATATAAAACATAGCATAACTAGCAAGAGAATTCATACTTCATGGAGAATGGGATAAATATAGCATAACTAGCAAAGCAGATCACAAATCCTTGCTATGTTCTCACACAACAACAAAAAAATGGTAAAAGATAAAATTTAACAATAAGATCATTCTCAAAATTGAAATCATATTACATGAGATGATAAGCTCAAACTTCTACAATCCTCTAATAAAAGAAATGGTAAAAGATAAAGCTTTTGTACATCAACGGCTAAATGTCAACATTTAAGCTAAATGTCAACATATAATAAAAGATAAAGTTTACAAATAAGATCATTCCCAAAATTGATATCATATTACATGAGATGAGAATATCAAACTTCTATAATCATCTAATAAAAGAAATGGTAAAAGATAAAGCTTTTGCACATCAACGGCTAAATGTCAACATTTAAGCTAAATGTCAACATATAATAAAAGATAAAGTTTACAAATAAGATCATTCCCAAAATTGATATCATATTACATGAGATGAGAATATTAAACTTCTATAATCATCTAATAAAAGAAATGGTAAAAGATAAAGCTTTTGCACATCAACGGTTAAATGCCAACATTTAAGCTAAATGTCAACATTTAAAAAAATATAAAATTTACAAATAAGATCATTTCCAAAATTGATATCATATTACATGAGATGAGAATTAATATCAAACTTCTATAGTCATCTAATAAAAGAAATGGTAAAAGATAAAAATTTTGTCCAACAACGATTAAATGTCAACATTTAAGCTAAAATGTCAACATTTAAGCTATCGAAAAAAAGAGAGATTAAGCACCAGAAAAAATCATATTCTTCCAGCAATAAGTCTTACACAACAAAAAAAGAAAAGAAGAGGAACATGCGGTTCAAAAAGACAATCAAGAAGTTTGACATTAGGATTAAAATTGGCATAAACAAGAATTAGTAAATCGATTTCGAGTCTTCGACCAAATAAATAGATAAACAAAGGAGAGATAATGGATGAGAACATGGGTGAGAGTCGCAAATCAACCTGGAGTCGCAAATTCAATTAAAAAACAAGCAATCTGAATTAAAAAAAAAGTTGAAAATAAGAAGTTTATGTTGTGCAAATATAAGTTATTGTTATGCAAATATAACTTTATGATATGCACATATAACAATCTGTTATGCAAATTGAAATTGCTGACACCGATGTGAGCAAGATTGTTATTCCCTCTTAATTTTAAGCAAATAATGTGAAAAATCATATTCCTCCCAACAATAAGTCTAGTAAAGAGCTATGCAAGTGTAAATCTCAAAAAGATGACTTATCAATCAAGAATATTAAGAAAAATGACAAGGAAAAATAAAGAAAGCACACTTTAAAGTACTAAATGAATTTCATACAAATGCCAAATCAAGTTAATTACACATTGGAATTGAGCATGTTATATTTGCACAAGAGATCATGTCAACATACAATTAGAAATAAAAAAAGAACCTATAAATGTCTAGGCAAGCATCTCTAGTTTCGAATTAAGCTTACTGACATGGTCTACTTAATTACACAAAAATAATCTTATATTGGAGATGTCAGCATTTCAAAAGATGTCAGCATTTCAAAAGATGTCAGCATTTCAAGAAGATGTCAACATTTCAAGAAGATGTCAGCTAGATGTTTGCAACAACAGCTAGATGTTTGCAACACCAGTAAAATCAGGAAAAAAAAGAGATTAAGCATCAGAAAGAGAGATTAAGCTTCACAACTACAATAGCTAGATGTTTAGTACTTGAAATAGTTCATATTTGGAATCGAACAGATGCAAAATTGCATAAACAAATAAAGGAATGAGATAAAAAAAATCATCAGTTGCATCCTTACCTAAAGTATATATGAATGTGATGTGTACATCAATCTAGTTTAATATTGGCTCAGTATATAAAAATCAAACTACCCCCATAAAATGTAACATAGAGTTCAAACATACATACTCTTGGGTGATAAACCCATAGCTACATTTAATGACAGTTCATCTTAAAGTTTCACTGATAGGGAGTACATATTACTCTTTTTTCCTTGAGCTTGTGTGTCACAAATTTGATACATTCAGTCATCACCCCATTGGCCCATATAGACAACAAACATTCATATAAATTAAACATTGAAGAAGAAATGAGTTCATCAGCAAGTACAATTCAACCTACCCCATACCTCTCATAAATAGGAAAATCAACCTAACCCCATACCTCTCACATATTTGGCTTCATATATGTGAATTTGATTTGCTAACATTTTCCAATATATTGAAGTGCCAATTGCATTAGTTTACATTGCCCAATTGAAAACTACAGAAACAGTAGAAAAATTATTAAGAAAGAATAGAAAATTAGAAGGAACTACCGAAACTATAGAAACAATAGAAAAATTATTAAGAAAGAAAATTAGAAGGAACTCTAACTTTAAATCTATAGCTCCCTTCTCACCCATTCCCCATCCTGCATTCAATCAGGCAACATCTAGGTTACAAAATATCCCAAAATCATCACTATAACCCACTCTAATTGTGTGCTGACATGTTGCTGACATGATCTAATTGTGTGATGATAGCAATAGTGGATAGCCACGCACAAATTGACGGACCAGAAACAACATTTACCTTCTAGCTACTCGTCCTCCTGAGACTGGAGATTGAAGGAGCGGGACCTGGAGATTGTTATCGAAGACGATGACAAGATGTGCAGCCCATTCGAATCCGATCACCACCCAACCAGATCTGAAATGCACCATTTAGATCCGGGAAGAAAAGCACTAAATCTAGCCAAAAGTACAAGAGAGACTGAGAGAAGCCAAACTTGTCGTTGGATATCCAAAGCATCGAGTCTAGCCATGTCCATCCTTGGCGGCCCTCACGAGGTCGCATCTTCCTCACTCTTCGTAACCGATCGACTACTCCATATCCACCTGAGGCGGCGCCGGACTCAACCAAGAGGAGCAGAAGATCGAGGTTAACGAGGATTGAGGAGGGCGGCTTTAGAACGCCATGGAAGGAGGAGGTCGAGCGAGAGAGAGGTGAGGAAAGAAATTCATCGTTATTAGGGTTAGTTTTTTAAAAAAATATTAAATGGACACTCTACCAATTTTTACAAAAATTAGGACACTCCTCAAATTAGAGCGAAATTTTGTGCCTTCGGCACAAATTTTCTCAATATATATTATACCTTGTTTATTCGATTTAGCATGTAAATTTATTGATAAATAAATTTGACATTAACATAAGTGAAATCTCTTTATTAATTTGTGTTTTTGATATGAAATTGAATTGGGTACAATTTAAACCATGTTGGGGTGGTCGAGTCAGAAATGATCTCAGGGCACGTAGTACCCGAACATCCCCGGTTCAACTTCTGAATATGGTCGCTCTCTATTTACCAAAATCAGGAATATGGTATGATTTGGGAATTATTTCTGATGCGTCGAACTATGGCTCGAGGGCGTGAATCGGGCTTTGATGGTGCTCTGACAGATACATGCCTGGAGTCGCTCATGGTTGCAGCGGTCGTACAACAAGACTCACTAGCTGATGAGATATATATATATAAGAAAATGAATAGAGTTTTGAAAAGCTTGTGGTTGAGTAGCTATTGAAAATTCAATTTGGATTAATTAAACTAAAATCTTATATTTGACTTATTTAAAAAACTATAGAATATTAAAACCAAAAAGCCACTTGTATTGCTAGACGTATCCTTAGTGATCGAGTGGTTGGTTGACTAGTCCATATATTCTTGATAAAGTTTATAATTTAGATGAAATTAAAGAAATATATATATATATATATATATATATATATATATATATATATATATATATATATATATATATTTATTTATTTTCAAATTGTAAAGTGTATATAAATTGGCATAGCTATTCCTTTGCAACTTGCAGTCTCAAGTTCCACGAAAGCTCAGGGGAAGGGAGATCTTAGCAGCCAAAATCTGACCTAATTACTATTAACTTAATTAATTAATAATTAATTTACGTTATACTACGTACTACGCGTCATAAATCCACTGCAAATTGAAAGCAAATAAAAGATGGGATAATATAGTTAGTTGAGCGGTGCATAGTCATGGAACGAATTTGATATGCAACAGATGTGGACAGCAGTACTCAACTCATCTATATGATTGTCGTTTAGTTTGTAATTAGTGCTTATTATGGCTAATCATTCGCCCCCTTTATTTTAATCACCTAATCCAATTACTAATAGAATACGTAATTAGTTTGCTGATAAACCTGCAAGGAACACAAGAAACCACGCTTACATTTATATAATCATACATTGCTTTTTATTTTTTTGCTTAAAAAATCACTTCCACTACCTTTTTTTTTTGTAATAAAAATAAAATAAAATATATTTTCGCAATATATGGAAGTTATATATATTCTTTTGGCATGGAGGAATAAATTGCAAATCCATAAGATAGAATATGCTTGCATATTATTAGGATCTATTATCTATACTATACATGCCATTGAATTCAATCAATTGAGTTATAACTATTTTAGAGTAAGTTTAGAGTAGAGAAAGTTTAGAGTAGAGAAAGAGATAGAGAGGTTGAAAGGGAATTCGATAATAACATCTCTAACAGCTCCTTTAAAAATTCTCTATTATAGATAAACAAATTATCAAAATCTCTATAATTTTTATATTCCAACTCGAACTCCAACAGATTCTCTATTTCACATATTTCTACATTTATAATTACTTACTATAATCAGTTTACATTAATTTATTACTTATGAAAAAGATACCTGGAGGACAATTTAGTTCTGGTTATTTGTTATGTTATACTCTGTGTTACTATATTATATTATATTTCTCTTAAAAGATTAATAATATTGAATAAGTGAATACATATATGTTGTAATTGTCCATGAAATTAAAATAAATTGAGATTATTTGATGTGTGTGTGTGTGGAGCTTATGAAGCTTAACTAAACTCGCCTATAGTGCATGAAGTTTTTTTTCCCCTTCAAATTATGACGTGAAGATTTTGAGATTATCAACTAATTCTTCATGAA
The DNA here is from genome assembly GCA_963922045.1 of Persicaria maculosa. Lineage (NCBI taxonomy): Eukaryota > Viridiplantae > Streptophyta > Magnoliopsida > Caryophyllales > Polygonaceae > Persicaria > Persicaria maculosa. The sequence goes on from OY998251.1 coordinate 5,540,887, forward strand.
TTCAATTAGCACTATAGCATGCAAAGCATTCGAATCAAAAAACCTAAGCAATAAGTCACCCGGACAGACTTATCCAAACCAACGAAGACTTGGACATCCACTACTAGACTCATAAATTATAAGATGTAAAAATTTGAATCATTGATCATTTTGCAACGATCACCTCTCCCAAATCATTAGGGCAGAGAGTCGATCATGTAGTGGTTGGAGATTGAAGTTGATTGGGCTATCTATCAGATTACTAAGTCGAGTGTCAAACTTATCCCACCTCATTTAAAAACTAAAATATCGTTTTGACCTTTCGAGAAAACTATACATAATTTTGACACAATTTGGTAAGCTAGGTAAATTGATTATTATTGCATATCTTGTGAAGAGACGCTAGTTTTAGTTATTTAAATTTCATGATATCTTATCTTAAATTGCGATATTAATTAGGTTGCGGGTCCAAATTGAATCACATATATTAATTGAATTGAAAAAAAAAAGAGCTCAATAATGAACGGACCCATTTATATATAATGGTGGTGTTGACAAATGATAAAAAGAAATCATATGTGGGATATACATATATACACATTGTGGGTTAGCATTAGTGCTAACCAAATAAAACACTTGAACCATATGCATATATGCATTGCATATACATATCTAATTAATTACATAAAATTATAATCTTTTTTTCTCTCTTTCATTTTTTTTTTTAATAATGTATGTCCTTACTAGTCTTATTTACATTACCCAAAGATTCAACAAGTTAATTCGACAACAAATTTTTCAAGAGCTCCTTTTTTTTATTTCGATAAAATGTTGTTGAGAATTTGAAGAGTTTTGGAAATTTTGGGACGAGTGAGAACAAATAAGCGATGAATCTCGATTGCCCTTCATTTTTTCGCTCGTTTCTTTTTCTCTGAGGCTTCTTTCTGTCTTTAATGATGACACACTGAACGATGCTTCTAGTTAAGAAAGGAAACTGAGAGGACAGCTGAAGCTGATGAATTATGTGTGTTAAATATATATTAAATTAAATTATTCATATGCTAGTATAGTACGTATTTGTTAACTCTATTTGTTAGAGTAACTAATTCAAACTGGCTGATGAGATAGAAGAATTGTGAATAGTAAAAGGGAAAGTTGTGAAAAGCTTTGGGTGTGTAGTTGAAAATATCGGATATATCGGGGATATTTAGAATCCGCTACGATATCGACATATCGGGTGAAAAGTATCGTTCAGCATCATATATCGGGTCAACGCTGATATATCGAGTCACTATCGGGGATATATCAGGTCAATACCGTTATATTGGGGATATTTAGAATTGCCTATGTTAGTAAGGTAACTTTAGCCTTTATGAATGAAGTTGTTTTTATTTGTCAAGTTATTTGGTAATTTTGCAATTTAATTATTAATTTTTCATCCGTATTTTTACATTTTGAAGTATAATTATAATATTTATAGTTAAAAATTAGTGAAATCGATAAATCAGATATATCTCAATATATCCTCGATATATTATTTTTTCTCCTAACAGATACGACCCCGATACGCAATATTTATAACCTCGCCTACGAGTAATGAGTAATGTGACCTCTCCTTATTTATCTTTTGTTTTATTGGGCTAATATAATTATTATGTGTGTTGGGCCTTTTTTTAACTGGGCTTTCTATTGGATGGATGCATAAAACACTGATCACACACACGGCCTTTTTCTAATTGGGCTTTTTATTGAATGGATGTATAAAACACTTATCACACACACTTTATAAATTGAAGGAGAAAAACTATTGACCCAAAAATAAATATTTCAAATCTAATCTGACTCTTTTTTTGGTCCAGAAGCGGGCAAAGCCCGGGGTTTTATTTCAAACTAGTTGTATTACCCGCGATTTTCGCAGTTTTTTTATATGACTTTTATTATTCTTGTACAAATTGTATAAGATCATAAAAAGTATATAAATATTATTTTGGACCTTTTAATCTCATAACCAACATATGATAAGCATATATTATCTAAATGAATTATATAATTACTAGTGTAAGGCCCGTCCTATGTACGGTGAATATGTAATATAGTATTATAAATAATTAAAATAGATTCCAATAAATAAATAAATATAAATATAAATAATTTTTTCATAAAAATAATAATATAGATATAGGTAAAATTATTTCGACATAATATATATAATCTAAATATCTTTTATTTAGACCCTCTCAAAATACAAATAAAATTCACATTTATAAGGTAAAAGGTTTTTTTCTTGATCTATCGTTAATTAAATCTCATCTAATTTAATCGATTGCTAATTTTTAAAAATATTTTAATTTTTTTTATTAAATATGTGGTATATATTTATTACATTAGTTTACTAAAATATCTATGTACTAATGGAATATGGTCATATAATGTTTTAATAATTTATTTTGGCCCCCAAAATAATATAGATATAAATAAAATAAAAATTATTAAATAATTAATTTTTATATAAATAATTCTTTCCATTAAAAACAATCTAGATATAAATAAAATAGCACCTATCAAATACTACATATTTATCTATTAATATTTTTGGTAAGTATGACTATTAAATACTTTTGATTTATATTGTTATCAATTAATCAATTAAATCAAACATATATAGATAGATTGTGATTTATAATAACTTTTTATAAACTATGACAATATATTATTTTAATACTTTTTTTTTCTAAAATCGAACACAACATATCACATAGAACGTTATGCATCAGTTTTAGTAGAGTGCCTAACAACACGTATACTATTACAAAGAGATTACACGGTGATCTTTTGGATAGATATTTTTTGTGATCGGCACCTCTTTAGATATATTAAGGTATATATGGCAATTGAGTAAACATAATATAAATTTGTATATATGGCAATCGGGTAAACTTGATATAATAAATTTGTATATACATACGTACAGTTGGTAATTGTATATGATTAATAATGTTGGGCCAATTATCGATCGTTGCCCTCCTTATAATTGATTTTTTTAAATGACATGTACATAGGTCTACAAAGATATGCCTAATATGTGTAGGCAAGTTTTTTTAAGATTAAAAAATGTAGTCATTTCGATCTAAATTATATGCTATCTGATTTTTTTTAATCACATATTATAAAAAACTAAAAACTATATAAAATATTAATTAATTTAAGTATTTTTAATTCCTTCAAATGTGTGCTAATATAAAAAGTTAAAAATTATTTAATCTGGATATATAAGTGGTATTAATTAAATATTTTTAATTGCCTTATATATTAATATTTACTCTTTTATAAGATATTCCTCTTTTATAAGATATTTCATCTATCCAATTATATAAGTCAATGGTAAAATAAAATAAGTCATACTTGCCGATATGATATATATGTATATAGAAGATTGGATGGACAAAGTTGTTGATTAGATAAAACTACGTATTTTAGATTATTATTTCAATAAATAAATTATCCTTCCTATATATCTACGTAAATAATCTAAATTTAGGTATTAATACAATATTTAGATTAAGACAAAGTTGTTATTTAGATTATTATTTTTAGTTGAAATTGACATAGATAGGATATATATGATATATATGATTAGATTAGATAGGATGAAAATTGGGTGAATATAATATAATTTGCATATGGTAATTGGGTGACATAATATAATTTATTTTCTATTAGGAAAATGGATGGATGGTTATAATATAATTTATTATTATTATTATTGATGATTGTGTTATATTGATATAGCTTTTTCCTTATATAATATTTATTATTATTATTATTATTATTATTATTATTATTATTATTATTATTGATATTGATATAATTTTAATTATATAGATTTAATTATTTTTATTAGATTTCCTTTTTGACGGGAGAAAGTTTTGCGAGACGCACTCACGCGCTGCCACATAGGCAGATTCACTCACGTGCCGCCACGCAGGACGCTATGCATTGGTTTTAGTATATGTAATATAGATGTATACATGTTTGTAGACGTATATCCTTTATATGAAATAAATCCTTAGTTGTTGGAGTATTATATAATAAGATATAGAGAATAATTGTTTATTATTTTATATGAAATTTATATGCAATATGATTTAGTAAAAATATATTCAGACTTCATATATAAAGATAAGTGTATATATTTCTTTTTTGAATCAATTTTTCAAAAACCACTCCGGTTGTTTAAGATTTTATTTAATATATTATATACCGTAATAAGATAGGATTTAATTCAATATACTCCGTATTAGATTATGTTAAATAGTACTAATAGATTATATAAATTAATCTAATCTTTTAGGATTATGTATATTTTTCTTAAATTAATCTAATCTTTTAAGATTATGTAGATTTTTCTAGGTAAAATACCGTGATAGAAAAGATAGGATTTAATTCAATATACTCCTTATTAGATTATGTTAAATAGTACTAATAGATTATATAAATTAATCTAATCTTTTAAGATTATGTAGATTTTTCGAGGTAAAATATTTATAAAATAACTCAAGGTAAAATGATAAGATTTGTAAGATATGAGGTTGAATATTTATAATAAAAAATAATTTAATCATTAATTTAAATGGACACATAGGATGACACGTGTATAAATAGATGAGGTTATCGTTTAACATGGCTTAGATTGATTGGATCATCATTAATTGATATGGCGAAAAACCCGGCCAGAATGCACCATAAAACGACACGTGAGCGAATCGCACCAGAGCCCGCCACATAGAATTTTCACGCCTCTGTTTTAGTATTATATATTGATGATTAACAGAATCAAACAGCAGCAGCATAGTCCACAGAATCAAAGTTGATACAAGAGGGAGGATAATGGAATTCCTCGAAGCTAGTTGTTCTTCCTAAAGCCCAATTTGCTAGCGTATCCGCCATGGAATTAGCCGAACGTCGTACCCACTTCAGCTTTACCTGGTGGCCCTCCTCTTCCACCAGTTGACGACACTCTTGCAGGAGATAGGCATCTGGGTGCGTTGTTGGCAGCGCTACATGTAACAGCTCAACAATCACCTTCGAGTATGTTTCCACTTCCAACCGGGGGATCTGTAGTCGTCTGCTCATCCTTAATCCGTGAACCAAAGCCCACAGCTCAGCCCTTAACGCAGAGCAGTCCCCACATCGAAATCCAAATGCTCCCCTGAACCCTCCCAAGTGGTCACGGAATACACCCCCGCCACCAGCAGGACCCGGGTTTCCTCTTGACGCTCCATCGACGTTCAACTAGCTTGATCCATCCTTCCGGCGGTTTAGACCAAATGTCACTCAAATATGTCCTTGTATTCGATGGCCCTGTAGGCAGCTCCAACCTTCCAATCGATGCCGTATAATGGGCAGTGAGCTCAAGTGCTCTTGCGGCTACTCCTTTGCAATCATCCTTGTGCTCATGAATTAATTTGACTCTTATATACATTTCAACATATTAGGACGTTTAAAAAATATGTTACCCTAAATAAGTTATGTGTCATCTAACTTCAATTTATAGTTGAGCAGTGGTTTTCGGAAGGACTGTGTCTTCAAAGCACGGGTATTACATTAGTTTAATATCTAATATCAATCCAGTACTCATAATAGATTAATATCAATACATCAAACATCAATCCAGTACTCATAATATATTAATATCAATACATGATATGTGATAATATTATACCAGGCCAACGCGGGCCAGTCCGTGTAGCCTGTCCCGTCTGCCCGCTATTACGGATGGATATGGATAGGAGGTGAAGCCCAAACGGGCCACTAAGTCTGGCCTAAACCCGTATCCGCAACGGGTATGGAATTAGAAATGCAAATATACCCGTCCGTTACGGACCTAAAATAATTAATATTAATTATTTAATTCTTATAAGAAATTTTTTTTAAAAATCCATAGCATATGTAACAATTGTTCATGCAGTAGACAAAATAGCATTCACAATAGCATTACAGTTTAAATTGTTCATGCAGTAGACAAAATTATTTTTAGGTCAAAGTACACAAGATTGGTTTAGGTTTTACAGGTATTCGTGGGTAGCCAGTGCCCGCAATATTGAACGGGCTTAGACAATGCATCCGACCCGTGAAGTGGGTTTAGCCCGACCTGCAACCGCAACACCGAGATATTATTTGGGATAAAAACCTGTCCCAAATCCGGCCCGCGCCCGTATTGATAAATTCCGAAGGGCCATATAACGTGGGGTGTCCACATGTCAGAGCGCATAATGCGCACTCAAGCCGAGCACATAAGACCAGCGGGGTTCCATCCTAAAACTAATTGTCAATAAGAGGAGTGGCCCACTGACTTATATACAAGGCTCGGGTTCTCGGGTTTTTCGATGTGGGACAAACATCCCAAGTTGGGATAAAAGATAACCATCCCACATTGATTGTGGGTGGTATAACCATACAAAATATAAGGAAGGGAGAAGTCCCTACATAATGACTTAAGCTTTTGTGTAAAGGGGTGGATCCCGACCTTATAACCAAAAATAAAAATAAACCCGACACGACTACCGATTTGATACGACCCGGCTCGGGATTCTCGGATTCTCACACGTATTTACCCGGGTCTATTATTCATATATTATTATCCTTACGCCTAGTTGTTTTTTCCCTTCTGAACCAGCCGCGCGTTTGGTACCAAAAAGATTATTATGAATATAAAACACTAATTATTCTATAATAATTAACCATTCATATGTTGGTAACCGGGTAGCGGATAAGGTTGCACACATTTGCTACGTACTCTACCAGGGAGCCTGAGCTATACCTAGATACAGGTCTTCTTGACCTCATCCAACAGGATGCTTTCGGATGGGGTTTCCCCATCCGAATTTTTACCTAATCAAAAAAAAAAAAAATTAATACTCGTATTTTTTGGTTCTTAGGTAATGTTTGGTAAAAACTGATGTAGTAACTGAAACTAATGGATTATTTGCGTTAAATATATGTTAATAAACTAGTATGATGTTTGGTAAATCTAGTAGTTAGGGTAGCTAGTAAAAACTTGTGAATATTGGAGATTTTCAAACAGTTGTGGCATAGCTTTTCGTGGTTTGAAAAAAATAGCTTTATAAAAATCTATATTAATTATTTCGAATGTACGTTTTTTACTAAATCACGACGCTTTTATATTTTACTTAATTTGATATTTTGGTAATATAATTCAACCCAAGAGCTTCTAAACGAGAGGTTATATTACTAAATTCGATAATTATATATATAAGAAATTATGCAACTTTAAAGTTTGCATATCTCATTACACGTTATTTCATGCTAAAAGACAAACAAGTTGCATATTGACTTTGTAGGTTTCAGACGATATATTTTTAGATGAAAAGAATGTTGTTATAGATTAAAACGTCATCATTTTTTCGTTTAAAGAGAAAAAATATATAACAACTAATGACACAGTTTTAAACTAAACACCCGTTTTGAACAAAAAAACATTGTGTTTTGACCTAAAAAACATTGTTTTGAACTAAAATATCATCGTTTAATATAAAATATCATAGTTTTGGTTTGTTGAGAGATGTGAATGAGACCAAAAGTGTCCCACATATCAAAAGTTAATGTAGAGTTTATTTCATTAAGCACTTAGGTTTTGTACATTATTTGTAACATGTAATATGTAATATATGTGTGTATATTATATGGGCTATGTTTGAAAGGTGGAATTGGGTCAGGCTAGGTTTGGTTTTGGGTGTTATCCTTATGGTTGCCAAACCGAGTTAGAGTTTCGCATTTAGGGTTTAGGTTTTCCGAGGGTTTGTATTGTTAATTGCAAAAATTAAAGTGTTGGAGTTGAAGTATTTAGGGTCTAAATAAATGGAAACCAATAATTGTTAAGATTTTCATTCGGATAATATGCGAATAATGTTATAAGGAACGGAAAAAAAAGTTTACATCCATAAATTTAATAAACTGGTGGAATAAAATCTAGGAAAATAGTAAAGGGCGACCGGACTCGACACGTAAGGCTCGAAATCTCTCAATCTGAGCTTGAAACGGAGCATCCCATCCTTCGACGCTCGGTTGATGATGTGCGACCCATTCTGGTGGAGGCGGCGGAAGAGGAGCGTTAGGACGCAACCAGATCTATGAGAACGGAAAATTAGAGTTAGAGTATTGACATATATATGAAAAGCATGAATAGGTAATAAAAAAAAGACGTTTGAAGTCGTACCGCGGCAAAATGGTCTTGGTTTCCGATGCAGGCTACACCAAGGGTTGCTGATTGAGGGTTGTTAGCAGGTGTCGGCGAGGTCATGGGGAGACATGTGAACGGATGATGCCAAGCTAGGACGACGAGAGGAATCTGATATACCGTTGCAAATACTAAACCCATAATGGGTAGCTCTATCCACCGTCTCCTATCACCATGCACAGCTCCCGCCCATCTCTGGTAGTCGACGAACTGCTGGAATGGGTACCCTCCCGTATAACAACCGGCGTACAGATCGGCGTGATCCTCCAAGTGATTGCATAGTAACGTTTTGAGTTCCGGGAAAGCAGTCTCGCCGATCGGTGATGTCAAAGCCGCCAAAGCACGGTAGCCACAATGACCATCTCCAACAGTGTCCCTCACCATCTCAATATGACCGAGCATGAAGGGATCAACGTTGTTTCGACCCCAGTTGAACCCTCCGAACACATCATCACATCCACGTCGAGCTGAGGTCGCTTGTGGACGATGTTGAGCAGCATTTCGAGCAGCACGTGCTTCTTCTCTCTCAAATCTTTCCCTTAACTCCTCGTATGACAACGGGTTGGTTCTGCAGGCATTCCTCGACCCCCGAGGCCTCCCCTTTCTTCGGACGCTTGCAGATGAGGGTGGGTGCAGCTCATCCTCGCATACATCATTGGAAGCCGTGTATGAAGATGACAGCTCATACGGCATGGGGGTATCGTCGATGTCAGTCCATGACAAATCCATCCAGAACGGGTGGATGTCCTCGGCGGGTATCGGAGTACCGGAGTTGACGTATGCCTGAATCTCATGGACACAAGGGATCCCGTAGAAAACCCTCCAATGTCGGTTCGTGCAGCGTGTAGTGCCCGACAACGTCGGTTGAATGATTCCTCCGACCTCGATTCGAACAACCCCCAACAGTTGCCCTTAAAGATGCCAGCGTGGTTTAAATTCTTCGTGATCTTCAGAGCAACTTCCTCGCATCTTCTCGTCACGTGTAACCAGCAAAGAGATGCTGGACGTCGGGGAAGACAACATTCAGCGCCGCCAAGAGGCCTAGCTCCCGATCAGTCATGATAGCTTGAGGCTGAACCATCCCAAGCAAGACCTGAAGCTGACGCAACACCCAGGCGTATGTGTTTTCGTTCTCTTTCGACATGAAGGCATAGGCGATGCAGTAAGTCTTGCATGAGGGTGTGAACCCGACCACCTCGCACAATGGAATCCCATATCTACAAGTGTAAATATGTTACATGTAAAATACTTTCTAATTGGCTATATGTGCATAATGTAATCGTAATTAAGTAACTTACGCATTTGTTTTGTACGTGCTGTCCATTATGATGACGTAATGGAACCTTCGGAGAAGTCGTATCCCGTCAGGATGCGCCAGGAAGAGGTCGCTCAAGACGTTGTCGTCATCCGGATGTCGTCTGAAGTCGTAGTAGTACCCTCTTTCCCGCAGATGGTGCAAGGTATCCTGTGTCATCGTCCGACTACCTCTTTCTTCGGCGGCCATCATGTTGAGCGTGTTGGTAAGGCTCTTCCTTGACGTGACGCTGGTCTCATCCAACTGCCTCAATCCGTACCCAATGGATTTTGGAGGAGTGCCAATTTCCTTCATCCACCTGGCCATCTTCTTTTCCCCCTCTGTCATCTGTCCGGCGATGGCGTGACCCTTCAAACTCGTGGAAAGCCCGTGGTTATGAACACCGTGGGTTACCGTCATAACCCAGTGACCCGGCGGAGCTTCGTGTCCGTGTAGAGAGAATGGACAACCGTTTATCTTCGACTGCATGCTCCGGAGCTTCCTCCCACGTGGTCGGTAGTCCCCATACTGCTCGCAAGCAAGGAGAACCCCGCCTGGACGATTCGACGCCCCCGTCCAAGACCGCTTGATTACTAAAATCATGCAGTGTCTCCGACCCAAGTCCTTGAAATGCGTAACCATTTCGCCACGGTCATTCCAAACCCTTGGGTCCGAGAACTCAGACGTAAAGTCTCGAAACTGTATTAACATTAGTGGAAATATGAACAAAACGGAAGGAATACGAAATATATTCACTATACGAAACGTATCCGTACCTGGCAAACTTGGAGACGATGATTGCTTTGCGGCTCGGCCATATCGAACTATGTGGGACTTTGTTTGGTTTTGTGGAAGGTGCGGATTCAAGCTATTCCGTTCCACTTTAAATAGGCAGGGTAGGCGTCAAAAGAACGCATCATATGCAGGTCCAAAAGGACGTGCAAACCCTAAACCTACCCAAACCCTGAACCCTAACCAAAACCCTAAACCAACCGTAAACCCTAGCCCAAACCCCCAAACCTAACTCCTTCAACGTTGTCGTTCTTGACGTATTCGTTTTCGTTCTTGACGTATTCGTTGAGTGTATATAGCGAACACGAAAGTATATAGATACGAAAGCCGTAACACAAAAGTATATAATGTAGCGAACACGAAAGTATATAGATACAAAATCCGTAACATAAAAGATAAATGTACATCAATGTCCAACTGGGTTGCTGACAGCGTCATGCAGAATACCCGTCACCTCGTCTAATAGCTGATCAATGCGAGGGTCGGTAGCCAGCGCACTCAAATAGCCCTGTACCTCATGAAAGCGGGCCGCCAACGCCGGAGGGATGACTGGAGGCTGAGGGAGGTCCAGCCATGGATCCATGCCGATCGGGTGGACGGGCGCCGACGGGTCCGGATGTGGTGGCGTGGTCGGCAGCACGTACGACCGGCTCTGCGATGCGTACCAAGCCAAGTAATCAGCAGTCACACCGGCCTGACAGTCCTCGCTGGTGCGTCTGTGATCGGTCAGCCTATAGAAGCGACCCTCGTCCAGTAAGTCCTGCCACCTGTTGTGCTCGATGTCAAATACGACGACGTACTTGGGCGTCAAGGCGGCACCGCGGATGAAGCGACTAGGCTGGATGACGGCCTGCGGGATCCCCTGCACACGTCCGAACTGACGCAGGCACCTATTAGGCATGTAAGGCTCCTCCTCTCCGCAAAATGTGATGGTGCCCCGATAGGTCGACTGGCGGTACTCGCCGTCGAAGTCAAGATCACGCCCAAATGGCATCCACTCCACCTATAATTAAAAAAAGCAGGCGTAATTCACACTTACGAAATATAAGTCATAAATTTAGAGATTCGAATACATACATCGGCGACGGTAAGGCTGTCGATCTCTGTCCGCATCTCCCGAACCTTCTTGTGCTTGCCCGCTATGGTCGCACGACGAGCAGGCGCCTTCGGAGGGATGAACCTCGCATACCAGCGCGGATCGTACTTCCTAGCCAGATCGGTGGACCACTCGCCGCGGTAGCGAGGGAAGTACGCCCATATCCAAGCCTTGACACAAAATACAATATCGTTAGCATATAATATAAATATTAGTAAAATATAACATGCAATTCAACGGTTTCGTACCTGTAGAAGCGGTATGACTTTTAATGTTTTTTATTGTATTTTAATGTATTTTTTATTGTATTATAATATATTTTAATATATTTTGAAGTTTTTAATGACTTTTAATGTTATACTAATGTCTTTTTATTGTGTTTGATTTTGAATATATTTTGTAATGTATTTTAATATATTTCTACAAACTAAATTTGAAACTATAAAATATCATGAAACTAAACTATAAAATATCATAAAACTATAAAATATAATGAAACTATATAATCTATTATCTAAACTATAAATTATGAAACTATATAATCTATTAAACTAAACTATAAATTAAATTATAAAACTATATTATAATCTATCAAATAAAATAAATAATTCAAATAACATACCGGTGGGATCGGGAAAGGAGAGACCTCCATATTCCGCCGCTTCCGCGGCGGTAATAGGGTCTGAGACTCCGGCACCACCACCTCCGGCGCCACCGCCTCCGGCAACACCGCCGCCGTCTCCTCCACCTCCGGCGCGGAAGCTGCCGTCTCCTCCACCTCCTGCGCCACCCCTCCACCTCCTCCGCCAGATCCGCCACCTCCTCCGCCACCCTCGACCATCTCCGCCACCGCCTCCGTCTCCTCCACCACATCCGTCACCCCTCCACCTCCTCCGCCACCCTCCACCATCTCAGCCACAGCAATCGCCCCACCACCCTCCTCGGTCTCCATCGCCACCGCCCCACCACCACCACCACCCTCCCGCAGCTCCTCCTCCATGGGCACCTCCGCCCGGCTCTCCGGCTCCGCTCTCTCCATCTCTGTCTCAATCTCTCTCTCGATCCCTATACGGCGTCGATCTCTCTCCGGCGTCGCTATCTCTCTCTCTCTCTGGTTAGCAGGTGGGACGAAGACGAAGGGGCACGTTTTTTTGTTTTTAAGAAAAAGTGCATTGCACATCGATAAGGACGTGCAATATTGCACGTTCTTAAGGACGTGTAATGTACTTTTTCTTAAAAAAAAGGGACGTGCAATGCACGTAGCCACGCGTTGGGGGGTTCCACCCTTGCACGTCCTTAACGACGTGAGGATTTGCGGTGTATATAGCCGAAGCGTATTTTTTTAGGGTCGATGATGTATTTGGCAGTAAATCTTTCCCAATTTGGCTTCTTAGCCAGGTTAGAAAGACCGTCCCTAAAATGATATATTAAAAAATTCCAAAAATTATATATATGTTATACATTATTAATCTTACATGTCTATGCAAAATTTTGATGAAAAAACACATTTAAAAAAGATACAATTAACCAAAACACTTATATATTAGAAGAAATTGATCCATATAGTTGTGATCTTTTTTAAAAAATGATTTTTTTTTCAATAAAACTTTATACAAACATTTTAGATTAATAATAATAATATATAACATATTTATAATTTTGGAGTTTTTTTTAACATCATTTTAGGGAATTTATAATTGAGTGGTACAACCAAAGAAGTACTATGCGTGTCTCACATTGTCTCGGTTCCAAATCCGTCCGCCTTCGCTAGTTTCGACTTTTGTTCTCTAGTTGTTCGTGGTAGTCTTGTCTTTGTTGATTTGGTTGTATTTCGATTCTTTCACAACGGTTTGTCCATTTTCGTTCTTTCAGCCTCTCGTCTCACCGAGCATGTCCGGTGGGTCAAATTCTATCTTGTTCAAAATATATATATATATATATATATATTTGTCCATTTTCGTTCTTTCAGCCTCTCGTCTCACCGAGCATGTCCGGTGGGTCAAATTCTATCTTGTTCAAAATATATATATATATATATATATATATATATATATATATATATATATACACTATGCGTGTCATACACTTCTAAACAAAGAAGCAGGAAACTTTACAAAATATCCTTGTAATAATTGTATGCCCTATTTTTCATAAAGTTGCCTATTGTTTTGAAATCAGCACAAAACGACTACATGCCTTTGTAAATGTTTTGAATCTTCCCATCTCCATGTCTCCATTTGACCATTTTAAATATGTTCAGAAAAGAGGTGGTTTTGTGCAAAGTTGGGTAAATAAAAGGGTATTTTGTGTAATTTCAATAATGAACCAACGTTCGTGAGGTTTCAACTTTCAAAAGAAGCGGGAGGGTTTTGTTGCAATTTTCCAAATTTAAAAGAGTGAAAAGACGAATCATATAATTTGTTACTTTCTCTGGTCGAAAAGAATCATTCAATATTTATTAATTATTATGATAATTATACGAAACCTTCCAAAAAGAAAAAGAGTGAAAACAAAACAAAACAAAATTAAAAGAATACACTATAATTTAGAAGAATATTTGGTATAAATAGATATCGATATGATATTACTGAATATAATATCTAATATCTATATTGGGTATAGACAAAATATATATTACTATCAGATTTGGGCATATTTGGTATATTAATTCTGAGGGACATCAATATTTAGATATTAATCAATATCGATATCTTTATACCGAGATATCATCGATATCGATATCTTGTTGTCGATATCGATATCTAGATAGCTAATACTCCTATTTATTAGGATATTTAACCGAAATTTTTCAAAAAGACAAAAAAGCTTATAGACAAAAGGAAAAATGACTTCAAATAATATCAACTATCACTCATTAACAAAAAATAATACGAACTTTAAAAATTATAAAGGTTTATAGAAACTATACTCCTATTAACCAAAAATAACATGAATCCTCTTTCTGTCCAAATTTCTGGCAAAATTGACGATTTGGCAAACAGAAAGTTATTTTGGATTAAAAAAATAAAATTAAGAATAAAATTAGGAATGTAATTATTTTTGGCAAACAGAAAGTTATTTTGTCCAACAGAATAAAATTAGGAAAGTTATTTTGGATTTTTCAACCTATGGTGAAACTGCTCAGTTTGGAAGTTATAATTTTCAGTATTATTTTTGGTTTAAAATTGGTATTATTTTCAAAGTTGGTATTATTTATAGTTATTTTTCCTAAACAAAACAAAGTAAAAGAATATATAATTTAGAAGAAGATCTGCTTTTCCCCACTTCCAAACTGAGCAGTTTCACTTTATGTAGAGTTCAACCAAAATGGAAGACTGAATGTAAAGAGGGAGAAATCATTGCAGTTCAAAGAGGTTGATGAAACCTGCTCTCTTCATTCATCCATGTCTCTCAAAGAGAGGTACCGAAGAAGAGAAGCTCTTGTGTATGCGTTTTCATGGAGCAGATTGTTTTTCCTCTTCATCCTCTTCTTTCTTCTCTACCGTCTTCTTCTCTCCTCCTCCCTCCTCTTTCCCCAAGGTACGAACTCCTCTCTCTCTCTCTGGAATCTGAAATTGATTAGTCCGAGTATGAAATTTATTAATTAATTGTCGAATTAGTAAAGTTTGTAGTGGATTTTTTGAACAGATTGGGTTCGCCGCCAAGAACTGGTGGGGATGCGGCGGAATCCGGCGATGGAGGCGGTGTCTGAGCAGCCGTTGAGGTCGACGACGGTGACGATCCTCCACACGGTTGTCTTTCCCGATCAGATATCCGTTTTCCTAAAATATCCTCCGTCGGTTCCGCTATTTACGAAGGCCGACCTCCTCTGCGTCTACCTCCGCAACACCAGCGCCGCCGCCGCACAAACCCTCCCTGTTTACTACGTCGACGGCGACAGCCCTGAGAATCAGATCGTGCGGTGCCCGCTCCCGCCACGTGGCTCCCTCCCCACCCTTGGATTAAAAAACGGTTCCGATCTTGGGCCCCGCTTTCTCCCCGCGGGTCCCGTGTTCCGTTGGAACTGGCTCGCCTACGAGGCCATGATCGACCGCGACAATTCCACCGTAGTCTTCATCAAGGGCTTCAATCTACGGTCAGATCGCCTCTCTGACCCCACCAGGTTCAGTTGCGTGTACGGCTCTGATCCCTCCGGGCCCACCAACAAGCTCCTAATCACTTCCGAGGTTATCTCCATCGGGGAGGAGATCGTCCGTTGCAAAACGCCGTTTGCCGTATTAAACGCCTCCCCTGATTCCATCAAGGTTTCCGTCAGGCTCAAGGGCCGGGCCACGCTGCCATCCGTAGCCCGGCCCAGGTTTCGGCCCGAACTCACCGGGCCCGATGAGGACCCAAAACATGAGATGTGCGTGTGCACTATGTTACGCAACCAAGCCCGATTCCTCAAGGAATGGGTCATGTACCATTCTCACATCGGGGTGCAACGGTGGTTTCTGTACGACAACGACAGCGACGACAACATCGAAGAGGTGATCGATTGGCTGAACAACCGTAACCACAATGTCAGCAGACACGTTTGGCCTTGGATCAAGTCGCAAGAGTCGGGTTTTGCCCAGTGCGCCCTTCGGGCCAGGGGGAGTTGCAAGTGGGTCGGGTTCATCGACGTGGACGAGTTCCTACACTTTCCGTCAAACACTTCGCTCCATGACGTGTTGCGAAATTACACAGAAGCAACCACAGTGGGCGAGATAAGGACTTTTTGCTACAACTTCGGGCCATCGGGCCTAACAAAAGTCCCGTCGAAGGGAGTGACGGTCGGGTACACGTGTCGAGTGGGCACCCACGAGCGACACAAGAGCATAGTACGGCCCAAGGCCCTGAGCCCGACGCTAATGAACGTGGTGCACCACTTCAGCCTTAAACAAGGGTACAGATATGTGACTCAAGACAGGCCTGTTATGGTGATAAACCACTATAAGTACCCGGTCTGGGAAGTGTTCAAGGACAAGTTCTATAGGAGGGTGGCCACTTATGTGGCAGATTGGCAAGATGAGGAGAAAGTGGGGTCAAGGGACAGGGCCCCGGGGCTCGGGACCCAGCCAATCGAGCCACCCGATTGGCCGACCCGGTTTTGCGAGGTGGAGGATACCCGGTTGAGAGATGAGGTGCTGACAATTTTTGCTGACAAAGAGACCCAGATGCTGCCTTGGGAGACAAGTGATGTGTAGATGGACAAAAGGAGAGATTAGGTAGATACATACAATACAGTAGATGAATAATACTATTGGTAAAGAGATGTCACCACCAACTTTAATCATATTTTACTGCCTTTTTTGTTTTATGTATATAGTTTTATAAAGATGATTGTGATGTAGCTAGGTGCTTTCATTTTTCAACTTTTGTGACTAGTGATGAAATTGAAGGTGGTATTGGAAGGAATTTTTGTATAAAATAATAATGAAGGTGGGCGGATAAGATGGTGATAGGGTTTGGTTTTTATGCAATTACATCATAAGGTAGGTTTTGGATAGTTTATGAATTAATATGTATGGTCATTCTTTGTCAACAAAATCATAGAAAAGGTTTGTATAGTTTGTGAAATAATATGTACTATTATTTACTCATATTTGTTAACATTATAAAAACTTTAATCAATTCTACTGCAGTTAGGATTTTCTACTCTCCTCTCTATATCACCAAATTAATTTAACATTTAATTAATTTTTAAAAAAAATTAAAAAATTATATACATTTATATTGTTTTTATATATTTATAAATTTTATCTTGAAAAATCATGTTTTAAAATTTTTAATAATTATATTTTGTAAAATATTGCCTTTTAATTTTTAAAAATTTTAAAATAAGATTTTTTTAAAATAAAATTTTATAAATATATAAATATAAATGTTAGGAATATAAATATTTTTTTATTTTTTAAAAGATTAAATAAAAATTAAAATAAAATAATGTTGTAGGAGTGGAGTTGGAAAAGTGGATCAATGATTTGGTAAGTTTCAACTCTTGGAATTAGCATTTGTTTTAAAACTTGTGTTAGTGTTTTTACCACCGAGCCAATAGAGATCTTCCACTATCTTCTTTACTCCATAGAATTCTCTATGTTACATAAATATTTAAGGCTTATTTTTCTTTAAAAAGGAAATAAATTATTTTTCATTTTGAAATATAAAAAGATAAATATATATATATATATAATTATTTTTATTTCAATAAATAATTGTGTTTGAATCATAATATTTATGGATTTTTCGCGAGATAATCTTGTGGTATAGTACTATAGTGTGATTCGGGTGGTAAACCGGGTTTAAATTTTTTGCTTAGTAACCCTGAAGTTTCGAATTTTTTTGTCTCATGCCCAAAACTTTAGTTTGACTGGAAAATGAGAGTTTCAATCTTTGTTGGGCTAGTTTATGTAATTTTGACAAGTTGTCGTCGTGATTTTTAAGCAATAGGTGACATTCTAAATGTTAGAACGTAGAGACGACCTATGAACGAAGAAGAGCCAGGGGCAAAGCATAAGAGGTTATTGTCAGTGGCTACTCCGAGCATCGACGCCGACAAAGGTGCATAGGTGGAGGCGGCGGCTGGCGGAAAGCACTCCCTAGTACAACTTCGAAACTAGGTGAGTGTTTCAATTTTAGGTCAAAGCACTTCGAAAATTCTCTAATATCCCATCAAAATTTTTCTTTATGTTTTGAAATCGATTAAGAATAACACTAGATTATGAAATCGGGGTCAATTGTTGCTTGATCGGCCCCCAATTTAACCGGTCTCGTCTCTCTTGCTCTCGATCTCGAATCGAGTTCGGCTTTCGGCAAATTGACTAATTTGGAATCGGCGATCATTGATCTGGATCTCGTCTACGGCTTCCAGCAAATCGAGTTCGGATTTGGCTTCGCGCTTCTCCGATTGAATCCTCGAGTTCGGCTTCAGACAAATCGATTGATTTTGGTCGATCTCCGGCATTTACAATCGAGTTCGGCAAAGCGAGGGAGCGGCGACGCGGAGGCAGAGGCCGGAGCGAGGGAGCGAGGCCGGATCTGTGCTTTCTCTCCTCCAATGGCGGCTCCAAGGATTTCACACAGAAGAAAGAAGTTGACGCGGGGAAGAAGAACTTTTTATGAAATTACAAAAATCACCCTACAAATATGAGAAATTAAAAAAACTATCTATATTTTATTATGTGATCCATAATCTATATTTTTATTTTTATTTTTTGCACAACACACTATTATATTTACACAATTTACGGTTATATTTGCACAACAAAATGTTAAAAAAAAATTAAAAATAAAACTAGACTTGCTTCAATTTATTCTGAATCACTTACAGTTTATTGAGAAAATATAAAATTATATTGAGATAAAATAAGATAATGTTGACTATAAATTCACAAGTCTCGATTGTTGTGCAAAAATAACATATAGTTGAGCAAAAATAAGATGATGTTGAGCAAAATTTCACCAATCCCCCATGTAGTGCAATTATTGTCTATTGATGAGCAACTCTTACAACAGAGTCGTGCAATTCTTAAAACAGAGTCGTGCAACTCTTAAAACAGAGTCGTGCAACTCTTAAAACAGAGTCGTGCAACTCTTACAACGGAGTCGTGCAACTCTTAAAACAGAGTCGTGCAACCTCTTAAAGATAATGTTGATCACATTTCCACCAATCCCCCCATGTTGTGCAATTTTACTCTATTGATGAGCAAAAATAAGACCGTGTTGTGCAATAATCTATTAAAAAAGTATAAAATTATATTTACAAAAAACAAGATTATGAGGAGACACAATTTCACAAGTCTCGATTGTTGTGCAAAAATAAAGAATTGTTGAGCAAAAATAAGAGCATGTTGTGCAATAATTCATTGAGAAAGTATGAAATTATATTAAGAGAAAATAAGATCATGTTGAGAACAATTTCACAAAGTCTTGATTATTGTGCAAAAATAACCTGCCAAGTATCTAACAACGAATTTGTCGATATTAACCCCACTAAAATCGACAGAAACGCCACCCTGCATCATCTTAAGCTTATCCAAGCACTCAGTCAACTCTTAAAACAAGAGTCGTGCAACTCTTACAACAGAGTCGTGCAACTCTTACAACAGAGGCGTGCAACTCTTACAACAGAGTCGTGCAACTCTTACATCGTATGTTGTGTAAAATATAATTTTTTTCCGCTTTTTTTTTCCTTTCAGAACTTTTTGTTTTGCAAAAATAACTTTACGTTGTGCACATATATGGACTGATCGAGTCGCAATCGACGAGCGACGAGATTCACATTCAGATCGCAGTCTCTCTCCCATTCAGATCGCAGTCCGGAAAACAGATTGTGAGCGATACATGAGTTTTTTTTTTAATTTTTAATTTAATTTAATTTTATTTTATTTAATATTTTGTCGTGCAAATATAATAGTACGTTGTGAAAATTTAACCGTAAGTTGTGCAAATATGACATTTTTTTGTGCAAAATATAATATTTTTTTTCCACTTTTTTTTTCATTTCAGAACTTTTTGTTGTGCAAAAATAACTTTACATTGCACAAATATAACAATTTGTTGTGCAAATATAACTTTATTTTGTGCAAATGTAAAAAAAATATAGTAGATGTGAATCACAAAATAAAATATAGATTTTTTTTGTAATTCCCATATTTATGGGGTAAGTTTTGTAATTTAACAAAACTTCTTCTCCCTCTACGATTCCAGCGCTCGCCAGATCTAGAATGGATCTCGGAGCCGCCGCTCGCACCGCCTCCGGCTTCGCTCGCAAGCTCCGGCCTCGCTCGCTCGCCATAGATCTGGCCACCTAGCCATAGATCTGGCCGGATCTGTAACCGCCTCGCCGGAGATAGCGCTCGCTCCCTCGCGCTCGCTCGCTTTGGCCTCTGCTCCGGCCGCTCACTCGACCTCCGAGTTCGCTCCTCCTCCGTCCATGGCGGCTCCTCCTCCGGATTCTCAGATCCAACCCTCGCTCGCAATCTCAGAGGAGATGTCCGGCCATCTCGACCTCGCTCGCTCCGAGGAGACGAGAAGATCCGAGATCTGGAGGAGATCCGGCGATGCTCCGAGATCTGGAGGAGGAGATCTGGCGGAGAGAGAGATTGGATTCTCATAAAAAAAAATAAAAAAAATTTGAGAATTAGTATATATATGGGACATCTTGCTAAATTGTCCAAATTCGTGGCTATTTTGCAAATATATCCAAATAAAGTGCCTGTTTTGCAAATACTTTCATATTTTTCTAAAGTAGAATGTAGAGTGTATATTAATGGAGTGGGATATCTCTCCTACCATTGAGCATACTTGGCATAAAATAAACCATTTTTAAAATTGTGTTATATATTGTTTTTGTCATTTATTATAATTATTATACATACTCGGCATACGGAAATAAAACAAGGGGAAAAAAATAGTAGTATAAAATTAGTTAGAGAACAAGACAAAAATGACAAAACAATTGAGTTGTGATTACAAATATTTTTGCGTACAAGGAAAAAAGACCTACCTATCATGATCGATATTTAATTTGCACCATTTTTTCCCTAGTCAATTCAACAAGGAATTAATATTTTCTATAGCAACTAATATATATTTCTTCTATTTAAAAATACAAGCCTTTTAACTTTTAAGTACATTTTTTAATGAATTAAAAATTATATCAAATATCACTTTTTTTTTATATACATATTAGTATTTTATAAAGTTTTAATTTTCTAAAAAACGCATCAAAAAGTCAAAAAATTTATATTTTTGAACTGAGAGTATTTGCATTCAAACACTGCTATTTTCATAAATGTTTATGTCATAATCTAACTTGGCACCTTATATATTTTTATAATTGCGAGAAATTAAATTCACGATTGACATTGATTGTGTGTGAAACGAATTTGTATTTCTTTGAAAAAAATAGAAGGATCGAAAGGGATGTACATCTAAGAGCATTCCCAACAGCTTATGTAAAATAGAGAAAATAGGCAATTTTAGAGGAAATATAGGTTTTTTAACCTCAACAGCTTTTGTAAATCCATCTCTAAACTAGAGAAATGGGAGGAAAGAGAAAAAAATCTCTAAATTTAGAGGAAGGATTAAAATCTGTAAAATTAAATGTATTCACTCCTTCCCATGTCTACCCATTTATTCATTGGTTGTTACATATTGATTTAATTAATTTATTGAAATTTTATTTATTAAATTATGAATTTATTCATTTATTATAGTGTATAATAAATGTATAAATATATAAAATAAAGAAGCTGTTGGGATTAGAGTATAAAAATTATAGAGATTTTGATATTTTTCTCTTCATAATAGGGAATTTTTAGAGAAGTTGTTGGGTTTGCTTTAAAGAAAATAGACTCTATTATGGTCGGATATCTCTTTGGCTTATTAAAAAGCTTATCATCTATACCTTGTCATGGAACAACTTGTGGATGATAATACCTTTAAGCATGATTGTAGAGTTGTCCGTTCAACTAATTTCCATGTTTTGATCAATGATAGATTCATAAAGTTATTCCCAAATAATGAATCAATAATTCTCGTAGAGCCATTATCCATTGCCTGATATAATATTTGAAGCAAATTTACATTTGTTTAAACCATAATTGGGGCACGTTTTTGTAGACTAGCTCTTGAATCTTTCACAAACTCCATGATATGTCTTTCATGCTTGCATTCGAAAAGATTTGATCTTGATCTTGATCTTTAGCTCAGCAATCTTGATCTCGATCTTTCACATTAAAGGTGTTGTTTGATACACCTCAAATCCCGATTAAGAAAATGCATATCCTTATTGATGTGGTACCACGTCTGAATAAACGTACAGATATACACTGAAAATTGAAGGCAAATTAGGGTTTATAACACCACGTTCATATGGACGTGCACCCCAAAATTCTGATTTATAGTGTATTTAGTTTCTTCGTACTCTTAACAATATTCAAGACATTTTCTACTTCTTGTCTTTCTGTTTTAGCAACAACAATTCTTTATTCCAAAAAAAAAATCTTGATCTCTCGAATATTTTCTTGTATAAAAAAACATTTCTTGATTCTAAGTCTCCTTCATTGAGTTGCCTTTAGCTGGTAACTACATTCTGGGTGATCGCCGGTAGATGGAAAAACTAAACGGGAAATTAACTCAATCCATTATAAAGGAAATTCTAGACATTCCATTACCCGTTAACTACATTGAAGATCGATTATATTGGTGGCCCGATAAAGAAGGCTGGTTCACAACGTCAAGTGCTTACAAGTTAGCGTCCTCGCAAAGCTCCTTGAATGTTGACAGTAACGCTTGGATTTGGAAGCTCGACACCCCTCCCAAAGTCAAGAATTTTTTATGGAAAATTTCTCCGAACGGTCTCCCTACTGCGTCTCGCCTAAATCAACGTGGTGTAGGCGTTCCATCTACTTACTGCCTGTGTAACAATGCAGTTGAAGATCACACTCACCTTTTAATTGAATGCCCATATTTGAACATTCTTCATTCCTTCTCGTCTTACAATCGATTGAAGATATCCATCCTCATTGCCCAATCATGCGAAATAAAACCTATCTTTGAATTCATAGGTTCCACTTTCTCCAAAACTGATAAGGAAAATCTAACTTTTTCATGGTGGACAGTTTGGTCTTCTAGGAACCAACATCTATTCAAACAAGTGTCAATCCCTAGTATCAATACAATAAGACATATTACTAATACTCACATTACAAACTGGAGGAAAACTGCTAGATTTGAGGAGGATCTTAACACGCTGCCCTCCCCCTTTGTGCACACTTCTAATCAACAAGGTAAACACAAAATCAAAAAACCGATCTCTTGGCGCAAACCCTCAACAGGTACGTTTTAACTCAATTTTGACGAATCTACCTTAGCAAACAATAAAAGTTCCTCTGGGACTACTATCCGGGACTGGAATGGAAAACATATACACATTGGCTACCAAATTCTCAGTACCCAAACCCCTCTCAAAGCAGAAGCTTTAGCCTTGAAACAAGGTGTTACAAAAATCTTGCGGCTACGTCTCAACAAAATACATATTGAAGGAGACTCCCTCATCATAATTAACCACTTGCGGGACAAACATTCCTGTCCCTGGGAAATTGGAATGATTATGGCTGATACTAAAATCCTACTATCAACTGTGAAAAAAGAAGACTTCTTTCACATGCCTCGACTGGGCAATAGTGACTGATAAGTTACACACCTTTGTCACTCTGCCCGAGACGTCGATATCTCAAACAACTCTGGTCTTCTTAACCCCATCCACAAAGATACTCTCGGGTACAGTAGCCTTTAGCCAAAGAGGCCCATTAGTGTGGCCCATGTTTGAAATGGGCTGTACTCTCTGAGCCCAGTATTCTCGTAGCCGTATAGGCGAAGGAAGGATAAAGGCGAGAGCGAGAGAGGGTTCGATGGGCAAGAAGAAGGAACAGTTGAATTTCCTGTGAAAAGGAGCGATTGCGATTTGAGAGGGGTCAAGTGCTTATGCTGATCTCTTCATCTGATGAGCTTTAACTCTCCACCGACTTTCAAGCGCAGGAGATTTACCAATTCCGATTCCATGGAAGCCGACGATGCCAAGGTCATTCATTCTCTTTCCTTTTACTCTTCCACTCTCTGTGTCCATGAATCAGCCTGTATGGTCAATTTTGGGGATCTGGTTTATCTTTGGGGCTTGTGTATGATTTGTTGTTGCTAGAAGCTTTAGCTAGGGCACATGTTATTGATTGGATTGCAAGTCGCCGTTTACAAAACTTTGCCATAGAAAAAGGGGGCTTCTTTAAATTGATTGTTACTCTATTCCGATTGATCTGTTTAAACTTGATAAAGAATGGTAGTAGCTTGTATTTATTTAAATTCATATCAACGCAATCGATTGATCTGCTTACTGGAGTAACGTGTTCAATGAGTATAGATTAGCAATGCAGCGATTTTCAAGAATCCCACTCTTCATGCATTTAAACCAAAATATTTATCCATATTTTGATTACAATTCATCACCACAGGTTTTTTTTAGCCTTATTCAAATGTGAAAGAAAAAAGGGAAATGCCCAACTTTAAAGTTTTATGGTGCAATAGATATGAGTAGTGAAATGTGAAAATGGACAAGGGGTGTTCTGATGCTATTTGTAAGGTAAAGGTTGGTCTTGTGCAAAGTGGCCTTAAAAGGGTGGTTTTGTGCAATTCCCAATTTTATTTTATTTTTATGATGCTTTGGTGGGTTTCAATACTTAACTGTATCAAGGAACTTGTAGGCTAAGCTTATAGCTGCTAAAGAAAAATATGGGCGAGAAATGCGTGTTTTTGAGACCCTTGGAACTTCTCAATCTTCCACTGGGGTTGCAGGTACTGGTAAGATCAATTTCTGTTTCCATAACTGAACTATCGTGTTTAATAAGGCGGCATTGCACCCATTCCTGAAATATTTTTTTACACATAAAAAAATTCACTTATCAATGCAAACTCTCCATTTATGTATCTCTTTCTTGCAGAGGTGTCTGATGGTTTCTATGAGTTCACACCCGAGGATTATTATCGTTTATTGGCAACTAAAAAGGAAGGTAAGCCAATGAAAACCACCATTCCCTACTGTTATATTTTATTTTCTGTTGCAAATTGAATGTAATTCTCTTTCATATTCAGCATTTAGGATGTATGAACTGGTTCTGTTATATTATTCATGGAGGCCTCTTTGGTATGCGTCGGGGAGGGGATATGATGGGAATTTAAAAGTTTCAGAGATCAGAGTCATTGTGTATGTATACTGCGCTATTAGTATTTTCTTTCAAGTTGTTCTCTTGGATACTTGTGTAATTGTTTGCCATGGGGGTTGGAAGCCATAGGCCTAATATCATCCAGTTACAACCTCTAAAATCTTACTGCATTGAGGCTCACATGTCTAGAGTGGCTTGGCTTACCTAATGGTATGATTCTGTTGATTAGACAAGTACTTGAAGACACGCAAGATTAGAGAAGCTGAAGAAGCTGCTCGTCGGTCTAGGCACACAAAGGTACAGTCAAGAATCATTATTTGTGAATTCATATGGATTAGATCTCTTGTGATAGTGTGTAAATAACTTCTCTTTTTCATGACTACCTGCCAGCTTTTCATCAGTAGCTTTGTCTGATTCTTGATTTCTTGCAGGCTGTCATGAGGGTGAGATTTCCTGACAATCACACGTTCGAGGCAACCTTTCATCCATCCGAAACCCTCCAAAGCCTAGTTGATCTTCTGAAGAAAGTGGTTGCCTGTCCAGAATTACCGTTCTATTTGTGTATGAACTTCTTTATCATGTTTCCATTTTCACAGAGATTCTGGTTCTTGAACTGAATCCATGCCACACTTTCAGATACTACGCCTCCAAAGAAGCAAATTAAAGACATGACCCAAGACTTTTATTCTGCTGGCTTTGTTCCTGGTGCAATTGTTTACTTCTCTTATGATATGGCTAAAGGTATGTTCTTTTGTTGGAGTAGACTAAAAATGTGGTTTGTGATAGACTGAGATATCTTTGCGTCGTCGTTCTTTCACTTTCATGCGCAACTGATTTAGGACAAACCCACAATGGTTGATTGGTGATTTTCATCGTCTTTACTGCCACTGTTCCAGGAGGAACATGAAAAAGACTTGTGTAAGTCTTGATGCATTGAAGGCACTGATTATGACATTTTTTGGGATGTGCAGACAATGAACCTTACTCAGGTCCTTTTCTTGGAGAAGAAATTATGTCGCTTAAAGGTCTAAATCTTACCCCTGATCCCGTAGAGGCTGTCAATTCTGAACCAGAAGCTGCATCAAAGGATCCATCGCCTCCAACTATTGAAGAGCGCAAGCCTGCCGAGAAGAAAGCCATAAAACCGAAGTGGCTGAAGATGTGATAACAACTGAAAACCTCATCTTTAAATCAGGGACCACAAAGGTTATCTTGTGTAAGAGCATGCAGATGGAATACTAGATCAAAGAAAGGGAGGATGGGTGTAATTTGTAAGGGCTTTCTGTTGTGAAATCTTAACATTAAACTTGTAAATGACATCCATGCTCACCAGCTTAGAGCGTGTTTGGCAAAGCGTTTAAAGTTGCTTTTAGCGTTTTAGTGCATGAAGTGGTGTTTGACATGGTAGCGTTTAGCATTTCAGCTAGTGGTTGAAGTAACGTTTTGCAGCCATTATCGAAGGGAGTAGATAACCATTTTGAAATGGTTTAGCCGGTAAGGACTTGCTGTTAGTACCCAAAGTCTGGATGACCGCCCTCCAGTTACCAAAATCAAGAAGAGAGTAGATTAAAACGCACGCTCCTACAGGTGTATGTTTTTGACAGTAGACATACCCGTCACTCATTCATTCATTCACTGATTAAACAGCAATTATGTGTGTTTGCAAGTCTAGCTTCAGAGATACCTAACTTTCCAAGCAATGCAGCAAAGTCTTGACTCGATTCATAGAAAAGCTCATCCCTCGGCATCTCAAACATTTAAAATTAAGGCATCTAAAGTTTTGCATCCTAAATACATATCCTGAAAACAATCAAAGACGGACAGAAATGGTTCTTCAGCCATTAAACATTTGAATTTGTTATTTAGGGAATGAAGCAACATGCCGGGGATCAACTGGCTTGAACCACCATCATCAATTGGCTTGGTTCAACGACTTCTTAAACTCGGTTGAACCCTAAAGAAGAAATAACAAGTGCGAGATCAGGACAACATTAAGACTCAGTGCTTCGATCTCAACATGACCAAGGCACACGTATATACATTTTTTGTACGGTTTTTAAATCGTATACCCTTGATTGAGAAACATTTCCCCAAATTGTATTTATAGGATCTATGCTATGTTTGGTGGGGAATTATATGTCCCTGCATATGATAGAAAGACTGTTTTTTTTTTTTAAATAACGCGGCCGATTTGTAAAATTATTTTCAAACAAGAATGATTTTGTTAAAAAAAAACTTTGTTTTTCAATATTAGATTAATGAAATTACCGGTTCTTTGGATCTCAGGAAACACTCCGAAGAACTTGGGAAGCCACTAGAAATAGGATAAAAATCAATTGAGAAAAGTGTTTTAATTCCAAGCTATATATAACACCCTCCTATTCACTTTCCTCCTAACCCTCTCTACATCATCTTTTACTTCTCCATATCTGAGCATGGGTATGTCATCACCTTCATTTTTAACAATCTGTCAAGAGTAGTTTATCCCACATCAAATATATAGAAATAGAATAAATAGAATAATAATGTCGGATGGATAATTAGCACTGTATCATATTACAAGATAAGAATATAAGATGATGATGGATCACCATTTGATGATTTTTGTTGGATGAATTTGTTTTATTGATCTTACTGACTATAACTTGTTTGTAATTGATGATGATGATGATGATTTTCAGCCAAGGTTAAGATTGGAATCAATGGTATGTCATAAGATACTAGCAAATTCCCTTAGCATTTTGAGTCTTTATTCGCCGTCGCCATACACTGATCTCTCTTATGTTTCCTTCAATAGGGTTTGGAAGAATCGGGCGTTTGGTGGCCCGAGTTGCCCTGCAGAGAGACGATGTTGAGCTTGTCGCAATCAACGATCCCTTCATATCCACCGACTACATGGTATCTCGTTTTACTACTTGGATATTCATATCATATCTCATCTTTGAAATGAATGTATTCTGATCATTTACATGAAATGAAAACTTTGCAGGTGTACATGTTCAAGTATGATAGTGTTCATGGCCAGTGGAAGCACAATGAAATCAAGGTGAAGGACGATAAGACCCTTCTCTTCGGAGACAAGCCAGTGACCGTCTTTGGGATGAGGTATAAACACAAGCTATACAATGTGTCATCAATCTGTGTCTGAGTCGGATGATTGTTTCCCTCTCGTGCAATAGGAATCCGGAGGAGATTCCATGGGGTGAGTCCGGAGCTGATTTTGTCGTTGAATCAACCGGAGTCTTCACTGATCAGGACAAAGCTGCAGCTCACATCAAGGTATCAGGCCATTTGCAAGATCGCGCTTCTTATAGCCAATGGCTTATTTTTTGCAAATCGTGTTTCGAATAGGGAGGTGCGAAGAAGGTTGTGATATCGGCTCCTAGCAAAGACGCCCCAATGTTCGTTATGGGTGTCAACGAGAAGGAATACAAATCCGACGTCAACATAGTCTCCAACGCTAGCTGCACGACCAACTGCCTTGCTCCCCTAGCCAAGGTTATCAATGACAAGTTCGGCATTGTTGAGGGCCTTATGACTACCGTCCACTCCACCACTGGTGAGCTCGACACGTCCTCTCTTGTTCTGACTACTGAGTACCTCGTTTCTGACAGTGAACTCGTGTAATGTTCCACTTTTCAGCGACACAAAAGACTGTTGATGGGCCATCGATGAAAGACTGGAGAGGCGGAAGAGCAGCATCTTTCAACATCATTCCCAGCAGCACTGGAGCTGCTAAGGTACCTTAACAGTTCATGAATCTGAATGCTTATTACCAAAGGATGCTAATGTTTAGATTTGCTCCACTGATTGCTTCAGGCAGTAGGGAAGGTTTTGCCTGCCTTGAACGGGAAGCTGACGGGAATGGCATTCCGGGTTCCAACAGTCGACGTCTCTGTGGTAGATCTCACTGTCAGATTGGAGAAAGCAGCCACATACGACCAGATCAAAGACGCTATCAAGTATCATACACTGGCTTGTTCTTCCTGTGATCACTGATCTGTATATGTTCCACAAGTCTATAATACTGGTTTGGGGTTTGACAGGACGGAATCCGAGGGTTCAATGAAGGGGATTCTAGGTTACACCGAGGATGACGTTGTATCAACAGACTTTGTGGGTGACTGCAGGTAATGAGTTCGAGTTCTTGTAACGAATTGCTTACGCTGTCTGCTTGGGCGGAAAATAAACTGCACTTGATCAACAGGTCAAGCATCTTCGACGCAAAGGCTGGAATCTCTTTGAACGACAACTTTGTGAAGCTTGTGTCTTGGTACGATAACGAATGGGGCTACAGGTAATTACTCTCCGTTTTCCTCCATGGGCTTATATGAAGGCTCAGCTTACAATTCCGCCATCACCGTCTTGCTGAACCTTGATTCTCCTTGTTTGTAGCAACCGCGTGGTGGACTTGATCCGGCATATGGCTTCTTGCTGAGAAGACCAAGATTGTCAATTCGGATTACGTCAAATAAGCTTTAGACGATACAGCAAATGAAATTGAGTACCAGGCTTTAGCATTAGGAGGCTGCTGGGAATACCGCAGCTCTTGCTTGGGGCTATCCACTTCCAAAAATCGACGACTCAAAAGTACATTGTTTTTCGGTAATAATATTGATCAGAAAATGTTTTCCTTTTCAGTAACTTACATCATTAATATTATGCAGTTAATTCAAACAAACTGTGAAAGTTTTGAAGTTTTGTTCCAGTTTCTTCACTGTAAAGACTGGGTTTTTTTTTAAAGTTAGAAATGTAATATTGTAAAAGATAAAGAGACCTGCAGAAGCAGAGCACCATTAAGATTCAACAAGTTCATCCTGAACAGCAAGCATTTTTAACCAACATGGGCAATTCATATCGCAATCTATGACATCACTCTTCATCAGCCAAATTAATTGATATAAAATAACTTGATTGATTGAATCTTTTACAGAAAAAGGATTTCATACATAACAAACTGACATCAAAATCTTGAAGGATCCCTCTTGAATACCTTTGAAATGCTATGAAATCCCCTGAACAAGACCGAAATAAAGAATTCAGAACAGTTTACCCCATAACAAAAGATTCAATCAGTTCAACAAAGATAATCAAGTTCAGTATAGTTCAACAAAGATTCTATCAGCTCAGGAAATCATGCTTCTTGCAAGCCAAGATAATACTAATTCTGAAAAGTTGAAAAGAAAAATAACTTTCCACTAAAAGGAAAGAGCTAATCCCACCTACAATTTCAAATATTGAGCAATGGCGTTCCAATTCCATACCATTTCACCAAAGGGGGGTGGGGGGGAACTGATCAAAATCAAATCATAGGTTCTGCCCTAGTTTTATTCCATGAGAAATCAGTTTCAGTATAAGAAAATATTAGATGCGATCTAACAAGTGAAATAGTGAACTCAGTTTTGCCTAAAGGGATGTATTTTTACTCTATAGAAATGGCCTAGCCATTCCAGCAGTAGTTCATAAAATTTGAGGTTTCTTGTTGTCAGGATTGCACCATCGCTTCTATAAGTGCCATTACTCTTTTCTGTTGCACAGAATTCATCAACGTTGAGGATAAGAAGGCCTAAATCTTTGATTTACCTAACTACATTAACCAGAAAAGTCGACAGTAGATGTAAATCAGAAGGAAACAAAAACTAACACAGCAGTACCTAGAGCAATTAACTCACCTCTCAGCGGGAGTTCATACCCATCAGCATCTGATTTCCCTTAGGAAAGTATATCACATTGTTGTTCCTAGACATGGAACCCACATTTTCCTTGGCCGCCTCAATTTTTCTCAGCTCAACCAGACCCATTCCAGCAGCGGAAGTGGCATCTGAGATCAGCTTGGCTGCCTCACTTTCTCCCTCTGCCCTAATAACTGCAGCCCGTCTCTCTTGCTCTGCCTTCATCACCACAAATTTGGATCTCTCAGCCTCTTGCTGAGCCACCTGCTTCTGCTCCACAGCTCGGGAGAATTCTGCCCCATAAGAAAGGTGGGTAATAGCCACATCATCCAACATAATATTGAAGTCCTTGGCCCTATAAATTGCAAATATAAATAAACAAAACCCATCACTGATTCATTGGCACCGGGCAAGGTATTAAATTTTAAGGCAAATGGTTATTCCTAAAAAGTATGATTTGTACCATTGTAGGTAGGGTCCTGATTGTAGCTACAAACATGACACTGCATATCCTAAAACCTAAATAAGATGAGATATTTCTATGGTGGAAATTAAACTTGTAATACATATAAGAATTTTAATGACAACTCAAAAAGTACTCTACAAACACCAACCATTTCCAAAATATACTAGTAACACAAATGCCATGATAAAGTAATTAAACATGTGGGGAACCAACCCAAGAAGCTAGCCATCAGAGGAGATCCAACCCCATAGAGCACTGCCATTGAGAGCCGGTATCAGCAAATGGGGATAAAAAGATTAGAAAACCCCACTGAAGTAATCCCTAAAAGCTAGGGCTGGAAACTCACTCTAAAAGATGTTAGGAATTGAAATTTACAATCACTTCAAATATACTTATGTTAGAAAAAATTACCTAGAAACAGATATGTTAGGCAGTTAGGGGAGCAAGGGAATGGTCTGCTGTCACAGGGCGGTTAGGGACTGTTAGGTCAAATTAACAGCACCTGTCAGTATAAATAAGGGGTATATCCTAAGTAGGCATTATCCGGTTTTATGTGAGCATTGTAAACCTTATTTATATTAACAGGTTCTGTCATTTAACACAACCCTGTGACAGTAAACCATTCTCTTGCTTCCTTAAGCACTAACAGATCTAGATAATTCCCCCTATTATATTTGGAGTGATTGTCAAATGTCAATTGCAAGTTCTAACAAACGCTGACCTAAACAAGAGATCTTCAAAATGTTAGCAAAATATAGGTTTCCCTATCTAATGCACCGAGATTTGATTGATTCAAAATCAAATCTGATTACCACATCACAAATCAAGTAAAAACACTTGAAAACCGGAAAACGCTTCCCCATAACAGTTTGAATATTACACTATCTTCGCTTAATAGCAATACAATTCCGCAAAATATTCAGAAGTAGCACAATCTCATTCCGAAAAAAGAAGCAAATCGTTCTGAATTAGATTAATTGAATAATTTAACCGAAACATATATCAAATCTTACCTCCTAATCAAGCTCTCCTTGACCATGGCCGAAACCCTAGGCCTCTCGGTAAGCAGCTGATCGGCGTTAAACTGAGCAACAACAGCCTTCAAAACCTCATTCCCAATCGAAGGGAGGACCTTCTCATCATACTCCAGCCCCAAATTCTGGAAGATGGTGGGGAGTCTCTCGACATCAGGGCGAGAGAGAACACGGAGAGTGAGATTCACCATCTGAAGATCCTTGGTACCAGAGACGGAGGAGAAGGAGTGGGGGCGAGTACGGATGTCGAAAATGAAGGGCTTCTGAAGCACGGGGATCAGGAAGTGAGTACCTTCTCCAACGGTGGCTTCCTTCACTCCGCCGAGCCGGTCGAAGAGAACGGCGCGTTCGCCGCCATCGACGGTGTAGAGGGTGGAGTTGAGGAAGGTGGCTCCGAGACCGAGGCCGAACGCCGCCCTGGCGATGTTGGTGAGGAACGAAACTGCAGCTTGGTTCGCCATTTTCGGACAATGAAGAGAGGGAGAGATGGTTTAGGGTTTATGGGTCAGGAGAGTCACACCTCACACGAGGTGTGTGAAAAACCCTGCTGACTTGGGTAAGAGGTAACCGTAGTCCGTACGACAGTGGGCCTAAATTTTGGGCTTCGGTAGCTTTGGACTATAAAACATTATAGTAGTATTTTATATTCGGACAAATTAAATACACCACAAATCTGCACGTCAGGTACAATTAAGAAGTAGGATTTGCGGTGTATCTAACAACACCTTCTATATTTAGGGACTACCAAAAAAAAAAATACTCCGTAGTATTTTATATTTAGGTAAGAATTTTTTTTATATAAAAGGAAATAATTCGATATCAGACCAGCTTAAATTTTGAGAGGTCAGTAAACCGGTATACGGATAATCTATTATGATAGTACAACGGATAAACACAACAAATCACCATCTATGAGCCAACCCATGCAAAATGAGAAAAATAACCCTAAAAAATCTATAAACTACGTAGAAGTTCGGATGAGCGAGGATGTTTTTCACTAATAAATATCATATTTACCTCATAATTTCAATTCTCTTTTTTATTTTCATTTTAAACGGATTTTATACAATCACCGAAAGTGTAATTCATGCGAAGTACCCTTACTATAAATTAATGGATTTTCATTTAACCAGTAGTTTGTTAAAACTCTTCGAGGTGTGCTGGTACAATTAAGAAAGATAATTGATGCGTAAAATGCACAATATATAGGACAAATTATTTATAAGTGGAAAAACATGCAAACCAACTAGTTTGTATGAAAAAATTGACATTATAAAAATACATTATAAGAACTAGAAACTGGTATGAAAAATTATAGCGGAATTGATATGAAAATTTTTAAAGGAACCAGAAAATCCATGGATACGAACAATAAAACATAAATATCTATAAGAAGAAGATATTCTTAGGTACGAAAAAAAGGATTTGCCTCATGTCAATGGTCAAAACTAATGACAATAAAAGATGATTTTCGCAAAAGATTAATTTGGCAAATGGAAAATGGCAGAATAATAAACTTTTGGAAAGATATATGGCTTGACGGGGAACTGCTAGAGGGAAGACAACTATCAAACATACAAATTAACATGAATGATATAATCGAAAATTTCATAGATGAAAACCGAAAATGGAGAGTAAACGAATTTGCACGATACCTACCCTTGAATTTAGTAGCAAAATTAAATTGAGAATATATACATATCAAACAACTCGATTGAAGATAGATTATATTGGAAACCTGGATGGTTCTCTACCACCAGCACTCTCAAACACATTATGATGAAATACTCCCTCCGTCCAAAAATACATGTCCTTTTACTTTTTAGGATGTTTTTTAGGAGCTAAAAACTATATAAAATATTAACTTTATTTTTTTTTAATAATTACAAACTTATTATCAATGAGTTTATAATTATTAAAAAAATTAATAAAAAGTTAATATTTTATATACTTTTTAGCTCATAAAAAACGTGCATGAATAGTAAAAGGACATGTATTTTTGGACGGGGGTAGTATAACGCAAACGAACAAAACAATACAAAATGGATATGGAAAATAGATGTTGTGCCAAAAATAAATAACTTCATTTGGACAGAATCCCAACCAAACCAGATTAGCATGCAAAGGTGTCGCATTACCTACATCATGTGAATTGTACAACCAAGTTGAGGAAACACCAACCCATCTATTTATCAAATGTGACCACACCCTAAACCTCATAAGCAAGATGGACCCAAAAATTGAACAAATTCTAAAAGATGTGGACATGGACAACAATAACATAAAGGAAACATATACCGCATATTTGAAAAACTGAATCATACATAAAAATCAATACTGGTCATAACTTGGTGGAGCATTTGGATGAACAGAAATAGAAAAATCTTTGACCACAACAACTATCCAAAACATGGATAATGTAGCAAGACAAACTTTTGATAATTGGAAAAGAACGGAAAATACTAAGAAGAAAGACCAGTCAACCATAAACGACATTACACTAACAAGGAGAAGAAGAAATCTGAGATGGGGAAACCCCCAAAAGGAACGTACAAAAGTAAATTTGATGGGTGTTTTAATCTTTCAGGATGTGCTTCTGTAGGATTGATCATCCGTAATTACTTGGGGGAGCCGGTTGCCTCGGGGGATGCTCAATTTCGGGCTATGAATGCCCTGGCGTCAGAAGCAATGGCACTAAATATCGGCGTACAGAAGGCGAATGAGTTGGGGTTACAATGGATTATGATATATCGAGGGTGAGAATTTGGTGGTGATCAACGCCCTCAAAGTCGGTAGATCGAGCCCTTGGGAGATTGAAATGATCATCACTAAGGTCATCCATACTATCCAGCAGTTCAAGGTGATAGGTCTCCCATGTCTTTCGAGAGATCAACCATTGTGCATACCGCATTGCTCATCTCTTTCGGACTGATGACCCTACGTCGTCAATCCATGACAGGAATCTATGCATCTGAATCTAGAAAAATTGTCATTGATTGATTGATTGGTGGTCTAGCAGTGCCTAACCACCTCCAAATCTTTACTTGTATAAATAAAACATCATGTTCTTGGGAACTATGTTATATCCTCTAGATAAACCACCATAAACATTTATTTTTAACCCTAATAACAATCGAACAAAACCCAAGTAAACAAGTTCAACCTTAATTACCAAGAAAACTTGTATGTCTTGATGTCTCTTTTGGTGCATCATATACCAAATTTACTACGTAGCATTTCTTTTTCTTCTTCCTCCTCGAAGCTCCTAGCTTCCCGTGATTTCTTCTTATAATTTTACCCTTTTTGCAAGGACGCAATGTTTAACTCTAGAAGTAACCTCTTGTTTTTACCAATTAAAAAATATATATCATCTCCGTGCAACAATCTCTTAAAAAGAAAAATATAATATTATAATTGAATACGTACGTTAGTAATATATTTTCATAAGATACTCCCTATGAAGTTTGTTGTGTGTGAAGAAGGGGACGTCAGACAAACCCCTTTGACACACACGAATCGGGATGGACAAGTGATTGGTCTAAAACCAACACCCTGCAAGCGTACGGTGTCAATTGTAGTAATCGAGTCTCGAATCTCAGGGACCGTGTGAATACCAATTGCAGAACCTCAACTAG
Organism: Persicaria maculosa; assembly: GCA_963922045.1. NCBI lineage: Eukaryota > Viridiplantae > Streptophyta > Magnoliopsida > Caryophyllales > Polygonaceae > Persicaria > Persicaria maculosa. The sequence continues at coordinate 5,576,815 of OY998251.1, forward strand.
TTTACTAAGCCAAATAGGAGTGATTTTTGAATGAATAGGGAAATAAGAAGGAGAGAAATGACAAATTGCAAAGTTTTTGAATATATGATGAGAAACATTCCAGAGTCAAGGTTCACCAAAACAATGCATCTTTGATAGACCAAATAATTTTCATGCCTGAACAAATTGAAAAGAGATATTTGAAGGTAAACTATCTAAATTCATTATTGCTCAGCCTACGCATGTTACAATAACTTTGTCCGTTTCAATCAATTACCACTCAGCTTGCGCATGTTGCAGATTAATCAATCAAATTGGACTCATTAACCATTTTGACCCTAGCGGGCAAATCGATCAAACAATCGCATGCGCGATTCGCTAAATCAATTCAAACCTAGGTTGTCTACGATAGTTTATTATCCTCAAGAGAATTAAATAGATTGCTCATAACAATTCTCAAGTTCAATCCATGTTTTCCAATAAAATTTACAACTTTATCTATATATCCAATCTCAATTCGTAGCCGGCGCATGTTGAACATCAAAAGAATTCCAATCAATCATAGAATTAATCGGATTAAGCACTCATGGATCAAATCAAATAAACAATAGAATTCATTCAGGCAATCATCACGCACATGTCTATCTCAGCATCACTGGGATCACCCCAACCCCAGAACAAGAAAATTAGCCAGACATGAATTCAGACACAATCAAAGAATTCACGATGAAAGAATATAAGACTAGATTAACAAAAACGTATTCTTGAATCCAGCAAAACAAACCTTCAAGAAGAAATCTCTGAAAGAGCCTAAAGCTTTCAATGTCTGCCTAGCGTTTCTAACGTGAAAAGTTGGATGTCTCTAATCTAACCCTAATTCTCTATATATAGTCCTAAAAAAAGATCTGAAAATAATCCTAAAATAATAATAAAATATTTCAAAAAGTCGTCCAACAATAGATAAAAGCGGATAAAAATCCCGACGCAGTAACGCGAAAAGGCAATTATCGAGTCGATACTTAAGAGTATCGAGTCGATATGTAGCCACTGTAAAGCTTTCTGGCTCGGAATGTAAAGGTATCGAGTCGATAATCATGGGTATCGACCCGGTATGTCGTGATTTCCTCTCTACTCGTTGTACCGACTCGGAAGGTGTTGGTACCGACTCGATACATGTGGGTTTCGGGTCGATACTTTGACTCAGCATCAGCTTCTTGGCACGGTTTCTCCATATTGTCGGCCGAGTTTGCAAAAGCGCTCAACATGAAAGTTGTAGGTCTATGAATCAGCTTTCCAACAAGCTATAGAACATCTCGATCCGAATTTTGTGGAGCTCAAACGACTCATTTTACTGAGATGTCGCCAAACAGGATTTGTCCGAAATATGTCGGTTCGACAATGGGCTCTTCTTAGATTGATTTCTAGCACTTGAGACCGCTATGCAAGACTCTTTCGGCGTCCATGAATATGTCAATCTTGGCTTCACTGAATCCTATTCCATCGTGCCTCCAAATTGACATCGAACAAGCTCCAAATCACCTAAAACAAATGAAATACGAGTGTAGACATCTATTCTAGAAACTAAACCAAAACCTATATAAAAGACATGCAAAACATATAAAATGACTTAAAAACAACTATAAACTATTTACTATAACACGTGGAATATGATGATATCAAAAAGATTCGTGACCAGAGAGCCAAACTCAAGCAACCCAAACCAACAATCAGACACAAACAGAAGATAAAATAACCAAACACAAAGAACATTAGATTTACATGAAAAACCCCAAAACGGGGAAACCACGGCGAGCCAGAAACTTCCACTATCAACCATAACAAGTGGGTACAAAAAACTTCCCTAGACAAATCTAGAGGCATACAACATCATCAAGCATCAACAAGCTAGGCCAAATCTTCAATTTCATCACCCAATTGGTGGAAAACAACAACAACCAAGAAATATCACAAGCAAAGAGGATCTTAGATTGGAGGCTCAAAACGACGATCCAACTGTACAAAATGAAGCCTATGATGAGGTAAATAACACACCAGAAAATCGTCATAATCGGAGGTTGTTTGGTCATTGATCGGGAAACTTCAAAATAGGTTGAACAAGGACATACGGGTTTCTCCAACTCTCTCACTTTTCTCCCTTTCTCATATTTTGTTTTCTCTCTCTTACTTTTCCAAATGGAAAGTCATCCCCTTTATAAAGAAGGTAAAACATCACATGGTAAAAACGGGTGATGATAAATTTACCGCTAATTTTTACTATTTCCACCGCTAATCACCGCATAAGTATGTGGTGGGTTTAATGACAGTCAACGATCCCACCGCAATACTTTGCGGTGGGTCGAGAAGTATACAAGTCTAAAACCGTCGCCATAATGGTCCAAAACCGTCGCCATAACTCATAGGTATACAATGAGTTTGAATCGTCGTCATAACAGTTAAAATCGTCGCCATAACGATTCAAAACCGTCGTCATAACCCACCGCATAGGTATGCTGTGGGTTATGGCGACGGTTTTGGGCCACTTCTACAAACCATTTTCAATTGCCCAAAAACTGACCGCATGTATAAGGTCGTCATAACCCACCGCATAGGTATGCGGTGGGTTTGTATACGGCCAACGGATCCACCACATGTACATGCGGTGGGTCTGGAAAAAAGTAGATTAAGACCACCGCATACTTATGCGGTGATTAGCGGTAGAAATAGTAAAAATTAGCGGTGGAAATATCCGTCCAGGGTAAAAACCCACATGATAAATTAGTTCATTAGACTCTTTCCCCCGAGAACCATGTCGGGGTGATTGATCCGAAAATAATTTTATAGTAGTACCCGATGATGTTCGGTTTAACTCCCAAGCAAGGACTCTTCACCCGAGGGAACCAATATATAGACACATTCTAATGCATTTTAAAGTTCAGATTTCCAACTCATCTTGAAGAGTAAGATAATCCTTAAAATTTCAACACTTGGGATCTTCTCAAATAATCCTCCGAAAAATATCTCATGCTCTTGAAGCCACATTTGTTCCTAGACTCAGCGTTTAGGTCTGCCATTTGGGCTAATTGCATAGGTACACTTGTTCCTACCTCTACTTCTTTTTCTTTGCCTCTTCTTCAATTATCACATAATCACATCACTACCTTCCTCCTGCATCTCACAAATTATATTTCACTTTAACCTTGTTCAGTCATCTACAAAGTATCTAAACAAACACATCAATCATTAGAGTTTGCTACGATTAAAAAAAAAAAGTGAGATCCTTGCATTAGTTGCATACCTGGCCTCAAACAGGCTCAGAGTAATCTTGAATGATTAGCAACTTTCTATTTTGTCCTTGTAGATAAAGGATTAAAGGACATCATCTATTCATAGGCGGTGCATTCTTCCAAATTTGCTTTTTAAAAAATAAAATAAAATTTGGAGTTATTATTTGAGATTTGAGAATTTGGGTGGTGGAGAGACAAAAATGAGTTAACTTGATTATGATAATGATGTGTTTTTGACAGCCACCTTAATTTCGGTGCAAATCATCTACCCCAACTCCCCGCCCCACAAAATTATGTTACGTTTAAATTAATATTAAAAAAATTTTAAAAAAATATATTTAGCTTCTACATACTTATGATAACATATTTGAAGAAAAAAAATCTTAAAAAATCAACTTATATTTTTTTTAAAAAAATATATAGTAAACTAACATCTTTTTAAAACTTAAAAATATCTTTTTATCTCTTATGAATTATTATAATTTTTGTAAGTTGATTTTTTAAGATTTTTTTTTCAAATATGTTATCATAAGTATGCAGAAGCTAAATATATTTTTTTAAAATTTTTTTAATATTAATTTAGAAGTAAAATAATTTTGTGGGGCGGGGAGTTGGGGCGGGGGTTTGAGGTAGAGGATTTGCACCGCCTTAATTTGCCTCTTTCTTTGGGGGCTAAAATAAAATAGCACAATAGTTTTGTTTCGCGGGCTCAATTGAATTCACCTCTTCTCCCTTTCAGTCTTAACATAAATATAAATATAGTTTAAAATACGCTCCCAAGCAAAACCCTAAAAAGCGCAAAGGGCTTATCGCCGCCGCCGCTACCAGCGATGGTTTCTTCCACCCAGCTCACAACCAAGTCCGGTTCTTCTCGACCTTCTTCGGCCACAACGGCTCCTCCTCCTAGCAGGTTGTCCTGAGGCATTCCGGCTCCTCCTCGACGGCCTGTACCGCCGCTCTCCTTCCCCCTCGACTCCCGATGGCCACACATCAATCTCGGCTACTAGTCACAACGGCCGCCGCTGATCCGTCTCCTTTGTCTTACAAGGGCTACGTGATCCACCTCGGCGCTCACGGGCTCCACCGCCTTCGTCTCCAACCGGCCTTCCTCTTCACTCTCCGTGGCTCTGATGCCGACTTCCCACCCTCAGCAGTTTTCCGGCCTCGTCGGTTTTCATGGTTTCCACCTTCTTTGAAGTTGTCGCCGCCTTCGACGCCTATTCTGGTTCAGGCTTTGTAATAACGCTTTCTTAGGGTTTCTCCCCCTTTCCAGTTCGTCCTTCCTTTCCTATGCTTTTGGATTGTTGTTTCAATTTCTTGCTTTGTCCCGTCTCAATCGCCTCTATTTAGACTACCTAGTAGTCGCTTACGATCTCGTTATCGTCCTTGAGGTTTTAGACGGTGTGGGGTTTTATATTGAGCAATGGTTTGGCTTGGGTTTGGTTTTGCGGCCTGGTGTGCTGTGTTATTCTTGTTGTGATGCAGAGCTCACGTGAACGGTGTTTGATATGCTGTATCCGAAGACGCCGTGGATTTGCGATCGATATCTGATGGCTCTTTAGAGTCCATAATCTGAGATGTCCGCTTGTGTCCCCAGAGCTCTTTGTGTGCGTCCTCCGTTAGCTGTTTGATTCGTTTGTCGTGTTGCTTTTGTTTTACGGTGTAGAACAGCTAGCACTTTTTTTATTTTCGCATTTTTATTTCTGTCATTTGTTTCGTGTTATTTCCTTTATGTCATTTGCTTCGGTTATTTGTTTTTGTTGTACATGATGGTTAGTCCATCTACCGGCTTGTCCGGTCTCTCGGTTTCTCTAGGCTTGTCTAGAGAACCGAATTCTTATCTTGCTTCAAAAAAAAAAAAAACATAAATATAAATATATAGACTAATTAATTTAGTGTTGCAACAATATAGAGTTTAGAGCATTCGCATTCGTGAAACCCACTCGGGTTTCTTAACTCCACTTTTTATATTTTTATCTCCTTAAAAAAACCCAATACAATTTTTTGCCCACATCCCTAAAACCCTTTAAAACCCTATTTTATTTCTCTATCTCGGTTTTTAAAGGTTTCTTAGTAACAAACCTATCAAATCGTTCCTAAACCCCTTCTCCATCTTCTTCAATTTTTTTATTAATTGGTTCCTTATTTTGGGGCTTTAGACACCCCCATTGTGGGTGCTCTTAAGAGATCTTATTTCGGATGAGGCGGATCAACTGACTTAACTCTTTCGTGACACATAAACTTTTATTTGAAGAAGCGGAAATAGGGCTACCAATTGGTTAGTTTCTTTTATTATTTTGATAAAAGAAATGATTCGGGAGACCATGCAAAATATTGTCTGATGATTCGAGACGTCGATAGATCAACACACAGACTAACCGTCATGATACAATACAACCTAAAAACACAAGGGGAAAAAATACATCAACAGATTGAACCAGCAATAACCTAAAACACACATGTCAAAAAAAGTAGACACAGAACCAAGTCAAACACTACATAACTCGCACGGCTGGAAGGCAGTACAGTGTGACTCGAACTCTTGTGAACAGTGAAGACGAAACTTCAAGGAAGCGCATCTCGAAAACAGAGTCGTCACAAACACACCATCGTTACCCAACCGATCAACCAGTCCCGACTTAGACCGCATCACCTTCAACAAGAAAAGAATATCATCGAGGACCACCAAAAATACCATCACAGAATAGGACCCGAACAACACGTCGAGTGAATTCAAGGCAATAAAGCAAAATGAATTACTCACCAATTCAAGAACCTTATCTACTTAAAATAGCTACGGCCAACCTTAATACATGGGCTCCCATCGTCACATGTTTAGGTGCTTGTCAATTTTACTAACCATCATTTCTTCTTATCTTATGACTAAAGAAATTGCGGTCCAAAATTGTAGTTATTGATCAGTCTCAGTCTAAGCTTAAGTGCAAGTTGACAAGGTAAATAGAGATTTTTTCAAATTAAAAAATAATATGGGGATTCCGATGTTATCGATTAATTTCCCATAGATTTGATCTGTTGTGTCTCACTTCGTGATAGTAAGGTGCAAGAAAATATCTTAGTAGTTAAGTGCATAAATGGAGAGAAGTTATCAATGTTCTAAAAGGCATTAGGCGGTGGATGACTGCCTAGCGCCAAGGTGGCGCTTAGGCGGACTTGGAACAAACTTGATTATTTCCTTATATTTTAATGCATAACGCATATCAATAATTTATATAATGTAATAATAATCTATAATATCATTCATAAACCCAAATTTGTAGTGCTTAACTAATACTAAAGTAAATAAACGCAAAAGTACGCGTCCGACTAGCGACTCTAAGCCTCCTAAAATCAAAAATCATAGATTCGACTCAAAAGCAAATACATCATGACTTATGGGATAAAAAAAATCCTAAGTGGACTAATCACATGTCTAGCCAGAAGCTAAAATTGATTAATCGTCGGGATTAGGCGGGGTCTAGGGGGGACTAGGCGGGGTCTAGGTGGGACTAGACAGGATCTAGGCGACATCTAGGCGGGACACTGGGCGAATTTCCGTCTAGAGATCCGCCTAGGCATAAAAAATCCTAGGTGTCCTCCCGCTTAGCGCCCAGGCGCCGCCTAGGTGCGATTTTTAGAACAATCAATTATTTATATTATAAAATCAATTTGAGTTTTTTTTCCCTCTTCATATCCTAACAACACCTCCTCTTTATCAATAGAGCAAAATATTATTGCTTGTAAGTGAAATTTGTTCCATTGTTTCTTCTGAAGTTTGGAACAAAGCTTGAAAGCTTGACAATTTAAACTTTTAGTATCTTTTTAAATACTCCCTCGGCTCTGATCTAAAATACAAAACTTTTTACCATTTAAAACACATTTTAAAGAACCAAAAATTATAGTATAAAAAATAACCTTTTATTAATATTTTTAAAATAGATTTAATATTTATCACTAATAAGTACTCCGTATTTAGTTTAAAAAATAATACTACGTATTTGATATAATTTTTAGCCTTTTACTCCCTAAAATACATGTTGAAAAGTAAATAGTTTAAGACCGTCTCCAACAACTTTCCTAAAATTTTCCCAAATAGGAAAACAAAATACATATTTTTTAAATTATTTTTGTTTTAACTCTACCAACTTCACTATTTCAAATATTTGGAGAATCATTTAATTTGGAAAATGTTGCAGATTTAGGGAATTCTCTCTATTTTTCCTACTGCATCTTCATTTTAGAGATGTAATAAAAAATCTGTTAAAAAAATACTTTAAAATTCTTCAAAAACTCTAAAATCTTTAAAATGAAACGTTTGGATGCTAACCAACATACTACGTACTTTTTACTCCGTAGTTAACAAGCAGTTGATGGTACGGTTGATTACACTGTGAAAGAGATTAGTTGGCGGCATCAAATCATGAATGTACGTTGTAGGGTATGCTTGGATATGCCATAATTAAATCTTGTACAAATTAAGTAGGGCATCACATGCTATATAGAAATCAATTAAGGCAGTCTAAAATAACTAAATAAAATAAATGATAGTAGTCTTTTATTTATAAAGCAAGCAAGGTGAATGACAGACTTGATATATTATAAAAAGTGCTATTTTTTTTTTTTTTTTTGTATGGAGTCAAAATTCGAGACTGGTTCTCGAAATGTCGATGAGTCGATAGACGAAGACTATCTAAAATATATATACAATAAAAAGGAAAAAAAAGGTAATAAACGGAAATGAACTCTACAACAGGGCGAATCTAAACAAACTTGAACAAAACAAGTTGAAGATGCTAACGAAGAACGAAGTCAAGCACCACCAAGAAGTAGCACCGCGGGTCAACGGTACAAAATAACTCCATCTCATGTGGGTAATGCAGACAAAAATCCAAGGAAGTTCCTTCCCCCGTCACGGAGTCGCCCAGAAAGCACCACCACAACTCCAGTCAGACCCGACTCTGGACTCCACGAATCCAACCAAGCAAAGGAATGCCTAGACACGCCAGAAGCAAAGCAACACCGCTCGAGCAAAAGTACCAAGACACCCGGCCTAATCGAACACGAATTTCAAGACTTGATAAATCAAGGGGTATATAAATATTAATATATATAAATAGAAAATAAATATTCATATATATATATATATATATTAAACATTGCACTCTAGTCATAATTTTTTTATTAAGTAAAAATCCGAGTTCAGACAAGTCTGAAGCTCGAGAGGTCGACAGACGATAGATCGTCATTTATACAACAAATCACATAAAAGGTGCAATAAAACAGATAATACACACCAAACAAAGACATTTTTTTTTTTTGTAAAACTAGCTAGGCACAAAACACGCTCTCTCTTAACAAAATAAGCACGCTGAAAGGTTGGATGAAAAATGGAGTAAAAAAATATTCGAGAGAAACCACGTACGATTTAATCTTTTGAGAGACCAACAGATCAATAGACGAACTAAATGTGCATGATACAAAACAAGCAAAAATACGAAAAAATAAAATAAGCATAAATAGTCCTCTATTTAACAATACAGTACCATTCTTTTTTAACATTTTACACATTTTACACATATTAAATATGGGAACTCCGCAACATGTTGCTGAGTTTCCACGCATTTAGTTGCATAATTGTTTTTGATGTTTTTTTAAATATTGATGGGAATTGGCTTGCGAAGCGTCTTAAAGATTACGGTGTATTCCACAACTTATTGCAAAATCGGGTCTGCAAGACGTTGCGTAGTCGTTTAAGCATTTGGTGTGGTTACCAATGCATTTTGCAAGATGTTATAGAACTCATTTCGATCGCAACATTTTTTTTTATAACAAATGGTGGCAAAAAAATAAATTCATCAGCTAGCTTATTAGACATTTTGATTTTGATATTATATAGTTGTAAATGAAATAAATATAAGATTTTAGTTTAATTAGCTTTTGCAAGGAAAGTATTTCAACATCTACTCCCCGAAGCTTTTCGGAGTTTATGATTTTTTATTCACAAATTTATATAAGCTACTCCAACCGCCAGGTTTAACAAATATCATACTATATATTTACACAAATAATTCATCAGTTTTAACTACGCCATCGGCTTCTGCAATCCATTAACTAGTATTTTGCCAAATGGAGCTGTAGAATCTCAGTGTGAACATGGCTAATGTCTGCAAAGGATTCAACCCGTCGCTCGGAGGGAATTTTTTTTTTATTAGGAAAGGATTCGGGCGAGCTAGCACTAGTACAAAAAAGGTCTTAGACAACGCCTTATAGACAACGGTTTTTAAAATAATGTTGTTTATATAGGCAAAAATTAGAGTTTTGGGGACGGACAACAGTTATGAGCTATAACCGTTGTCTTTGTAATTACATAGACAACGAATATATAAAGAATCGTTGTCATACATATAGAAGACATCTCAAATAATATGGTTGACAAAACCGTTGTCTATGCCCAATTAAAACCGTTTGTTTTGTAATTGCAAAGACAACAAATATATAAAGAACCGTTGTCATATATATAGAGAATATCTCAAATAATATGGTTGATAGAACCGTTGTCTTTACCCAATTAAAATTGTTGTCTTTGTAATTATAAAGACAACGAATATAAAAAGAACCGTTGTTATAGATATTGAAGACATCTCAAATAATACGGCTGATGAACTGTTGTCTATGTCAATCGAAAACCGTTGTCTTTGTATTGCAAAGACAACGAATATATAAAAAAACCATTGTCATACATATGGAAGAATGAAACATACCGCAAAGAATATGGTTGACAAAACCGTTGTTTATGCCCAATCGAAACCGTTGTCTTTGTAATTACAAAGACAATGAATATATAAAGAACCGTTGTCATACATATAGAAGATATCTAAAAGAATATGGTTGACTAAACCGTTATCTATATCCAATTGAAACTGTTTTCTTTGTAATTACAAAGACAATGAATATATAAACAACATTTTTATAGATATAGAAGGCATCTCAAAGAATACGATTGAGAAAACTGTTGTCTATGTCCAATTAATCCAATTAATTTAATGACCTAAATTTTTAGGTTTTATTTAAAAATACTTATATCACACTAATAATCTTAATTATATTCTTATTCAGAATTTGAATTTAATTGGATATTTAATAAATTGATTTTAGGGAACTTTGATATAAATATATTAAACGTTTCAATAATTTTCAAGACATATAATTAAATATATCTTTAATGTGCACATGTCAAAATGGTTTTGAGGAATTCTTAGGATGTTTTCAATATAACTAAAATCTATTGGGAGGTATTTCATAAGTGAATATGGTGAAAATTTTATAACCTAAAAACTACGAACTCATTTTGTAATTTTCCACAACTTAATTAACCTAACCCTAGCTATTATATAAATCCCGCCCACGCACTCTCTTTGAAAACCCAGCGCCGTCTCCCTCTCTCAACTGCCTCTTTTCGTTCGCCATTAGAGAGCTCGAAGCTTTTGCCCTTCTCTATGTTTCGCCCATCCTCTCCCTGCTCATGTCAACTCTCATCCTCTTCCCCGGCCCGCGCACATCTCGTTCGTTCACCATAGAAGAGTAGCCGCAACGGACAAGAACCGAGAACGAACGAGCCTAGATGGCCAAGCCGTCCCATCGATGAACGAGCCCCTGCGATCGAGCATCTCTCGCCTCCACTTGATGATGTCGGGCTGCGAACCGAGTACCTCAGATTCAGTCCTGAGTGCCTCGTAGTTCAGAATCGATACCGGACAGCCCTTGCCGAGCAGCTCAGTTGCAAGGTCGATGCGAACCCGAAGATGAGAGTTGTAGAGCCAGCCAGCGGAGCGTCCTTGCCCTAGTCGAGCCGGTAACCGTCCAAGAAGCCAAGTCTTTGAATCCAAACTATCCGTGGCCTCGTCGGGATCGGGGTATAATTTCCTGCGTCCATCTTTCTCTTCAATTTAATTAGTTTTGCTTCAATCGAATTTGTTGAGTTTATCTTGAATCCAAACCATCCGTAACCTTGTATGTTTTGTTTCTCAACTTGTTTGTTTGCTTTTTTTTTTTCCTGTAAAGTTGCTTATGCATCTTGAATCACTTAGTCAATTGGATACATGTTACAATTAAAGCTAGTGTATTTAGACATCGGTTAAAGGGTATTTATAGATAACGCTAAAAAGCGTTACACTGCGGTTAAAGCGTATTTAGACAACGTTGAAATTCTTCTTACACAAAGAAGTACTTGGACAACGATTAATGTGTACCTAAACCACGCATGATTAATGGGTACCTAAACCACGCCTAAAGGATACATAGACAACGATTAAGAGGAATTAAGACAACGGGTAAAATGTACATAGGCAACGGTTATAGTTCATCAATACAACAATTAGAGTATACTTAGACAACGGTTCAATTGTATTAAGACAACGATTATATGATACATAAACAACGGTTAATGCATCATCTGACAACGGTTATAACCATTTAATATTGATTGTGCTGAATTTTGGAGACGCATAAACAACGGTTGTTGGGCATCTTAGACAACGGATATAACTGTTGTCTTAATGAACCGTTGTCATAGATCTAACCGTTGTTTTACCAAAAACCGCACTGACATAGACAACAGTGCAATAACAGTTGTCTATGTTGATAATTAACAGTTGTCTAAGACCTTTTTTGTACTAGTGTAGAAAGCTCTACCCGGCAGCATCCTTGCGGATGAGGTCTAGAAGACCTAAATAGTTGTGAATATCGACTCCCCCGGCAGAGTGGCAAAGGTGTGCAAGCTTATCAGTCATTCTATTGCCCAAACGGGGCACACGAAAGAAAGAAACTTTTTTCAAAGTTGATAGAAGGAGTTGTACATCAGATAATTAGCTCAATTTCTTAAGGACATTTAGTTTATCTGTTTAAGTGGTCAATGATTATACTAGAATCGTCTTCGATGTGAATTTTGTCAATATTTAGTTGAAGAACGTGTTGGATTCCCATTTTAAGAGAAAGTGCTTCCACTTTGAGAGGGTTTTGTTTACCAAGTTTTTGATAACACATTCGTATTGATCACCTTTCGAGTCCCGGATTATGGCGCCCACCGTACTTTCATTGTTTGTTAGCGTTGATCCATCAAATTTTAGTTTAAGTGTGCCCCTTGGGAGTTTGCGCCACAAAATCTTTAATTCTTTGATTCTTTTTTCCATTTCGGGGGGTTGGAGTTACGTGGGAGTATGAGAAAGTCCTCGTCTAGGCCAGCCTCTAGCAAGACTGTTTTATTCCAGTTGTCGATGTGAGATTTAATTAAGTGTAAAACTATGTCTTTCTGCGGAATGGGGATCTGCTGAAACAAATGTTGGTTCTGAATATACCAGCCAGACCACCAAGAAAAGGCAAGCGTCTTCTTGGTCGACGAATTGAGATCGTTCCCAATGAACGACAGGATAGGTTTAATGTCGCGGGACTGAACTATCAAGCTCGGAGAAAATTATACTTCAAGGCAGCTCGTGCAACGCATTCGACGTGTGCCTGCCTTGAGGGCGAACATGGCTAATGTTAGTAACACTGTAGCCGCAGACAAGAGTATAGTTTTCCCGATGCTGATACTGGCGGGGACTCTCTTAAACGCACCCAAAAAAGCACACAACAGTATAGTATTATAAAGCTGCCTACTTTCCACTCCAAACCTCATAAATCATCAATCATATTAAAATAAAAAAGAAAAAGAAAAAACAAATGGGTGAAAATACTAATTGCTACTTTCCCCTCCGGTGGGAGAGCACCGGCGAGAAGTGGTGGTACGCCTCTCCCATCGACTGCGCCGCCGCCAACGGCCACTACGACCTCGTCCGCCAGCTCCTCCTCCTCGACCCCAACCACCTCATCTTCCTCACCTCCCTCCGCCGTCTCCGCCGCCTCGAGTCCCTATGGGACGACTCCGGCGACACCCGCCCCGCCCTCTCCCGCGCCTCCGTCGCCCGCCGCCTCCTCCGCGAATCCGACAACCTCCTCGGCGCCGGATACGGCGGCTGGCTCCTCTACACCGCCGCCTCCGCCGGCGATCTTGATTTTGTCAGGGAACTCCTCGCCCAGGACCCTCTCCTCGTCTTCGGCGAGGGCGAGTACGGCCTCACCGACATGCTCTACGCCGCCGCGAGGAGCAAATCCCCCGAGGTGTTCTGGATTCTGTTCGATTTCGCTGTTTCCCCGAGGTTCGAGCGGGAAATTACTGCCGGCGGCGAATTTCCCGCCGGTTTCAAGTGGGAGGTGGTGAATCGGGCGGTTCATGCCGCCGCCAGAGGCGGCTATTTGGCGGTGTTGCCGGAGCTCCTTGGCGGTGGCAGCGGAGGAGAAGATGGGGTTTTGAGTTACAGAGATAAGTATGGTTCTACTGTCCTGCATGCTGCTGCTGGTAGAGGCCAAATTGAGGTCATCTCTTTCACCATTAATTCTTTGTTTAATCGATATTGGGTAATATCTTGATATCAACTAATACATCAAATATGTTAAAAACTCAATTGATATCATCAATATTGAGTTATACCAAACACCGTATATCGAATATGAACAACTGATCTTGATATCTAAATATCGTTACCGATACCAAATATGGTAGTTTTGGTGGATTTTGATGATGAGATCCTTTGTGCATATCATATTGGTTGCTTTCAAGTTTTTCTTTTTCTTTGTTAATTTAATCTTATCCATTTAGAGAGGAGAGAGTATGAAATGCACATTTAACTAAGTCAAGTTAGAAGATACCGAAAAAGAGATGTACATTATGCACGATTAACTAATGGAGAAAATACCAAAAAAGGATGTGCATAGGGAAGTGTAATGTTTATATTTGAACACGTATGCAAATGTGCATATTTTGAACACAAACTCGATTGGTGTGGTGCAAAAGCTTATATGTTTACATTTTGATACAAATTGCAGTCTAATGGTTACTTTTCAGTGTGTTTGTTGATGAGTTTTCTGGATAGACTAGAATAGGCAATTTTGGAATTGAAATCTGATTTGAAGCTGATTATTATTGATAAATGAGTGAGTTTTCTTACCAATTGAATGTTGATGGAAGCAAAAGCATTCCTGTTTGGTGTTGAAAGTAGTCATTGATGGCTTGACATGATACCATTCCAAGCCCAAATGGGCTTTGAACCTCCTTATGTCCATCCTGGTTGGGTTATGATTATGAGAGACGGGAGTCAGTGTTGAGTTTTTCTAACACAAAACCTTAAATCATTGTGTAGGGGCTTGATTTGCTCCCCAAACTCCTAAACTGGGACGAGTCTTTTATTCTCAATTGAAACGAGTCAAGCATCTCATAGTCAGAATCCACCCTTCTAACAAAAAAAATAAAGTAAATTACAAGTTCGCCATCGCTTATATTTTGGTATTTGATTTGCCCCTCAAACCAATGTGGGATGAACCTTTTATTCTTAACAGATTTGCTTCTTGCATTATCTGACACCTTTATTAATCCTGCTAATGTTTTTTACCTAAAATTGATTGGTATTTTGTTTTTATATATGTTTGTTTCCTGCATTGGTGAGGTTATCTTTGGTTGATTGGATTACAACTGCTATAACTTGGAAGATGGTGATGTTCATTATTTCTTAGTAATCTCCCAAGTTTGCAATTGATCTTTCTACATAGAATTGAATATGTCAGGACTTGTTCATCTTGATTCATGTTATTCATCTTATAGGTAGTCAAGCACTTGATATCAACCTACGACGATATCATCTCCGCCACCAACAATGAAGGCAACACGGCTCTTCACACGGCTGCCTACAAGGGCCAACTGTCTGTGCTAGAAGTGCTGCTTCATGCCTCTCCTTCATCCATCTATTCGACAAACAAAGACGGTAACACGCTACTCCACATGGCTGTGGCCGGTGCCATGAGCCCAGGATTTCAGCGAGTAGACCGCCAGATTGAGCTCGTCAAAGAACTGATAACACACAAAAACAACTTCAAGTTGGAAGAAATCATCAATACGAAGAACGGAGAAGGACAGACCGCTCTCCACATGGCAATCTTCGGCAATGTCCACTCTGACCTGGTGCAATGCCTAATGAAAGCTCGCTACATCGACGTGAACATCAGGGACAATCATGGGATGACCTCGCTCGATTACCTCAGGCAGCAGCCAAGGTCGTCGTTGGCTGAGATGCTGATCAGGCAGCTGATCTTGGCGGGAGGGATGTCGAATTGCCAAGACTACTCTGCAAGGAAAGCTTTTGCTTCCCATTTGAAGATGCAAGGCGCCGAGCGTAGCAGCCCAGGAACCGCTTTCAGGGTTTTAGACTCTGAAATCTTCAAGTACTCGGGCATTGAACATGTGTTTTCGGGTTCTAAGGTTGATCAAAGAGTGGCCTCGATTCGTCACATTGCATCCCCTAGCGAGATCAGCCAGTGTGGCTCGAATGGTAGGGAGGAAGAGCAAGTCTGTGTGGAGAACAAGAAACGTCGAGGGCTGGTACAGAATGCAGCCAAGAGGTTGAAGACAATATTGTTCCACTGGACGACGATGAAGAAGAAGAAATGCATAGAGGATGATCATGATCATAGTGCAAGACCACACAGGAAATCCTGTAGCTTTGTCGAAGCACCTATACCGCTACGAGAGAGATTCTCAGGGCGGACATCGCTGTCTAGCAATAAGCGAACGCTTGCTGTCAGAAGTAACATTTCAAGTCCAACGAATCGGAAGAAGTTTGCATCCGGATTGGTGCAAGGCGTAATGATGGACCTGTCCCAAGCCGAGGTTCCTCACGAGAGGTCGTCTTCGAGTTCGCTCTCAAAGGTATCAATCTCTTCACCCAGCTCCCTTGACAAAGGCAAAGGGATAGCTGACATGGCAGGTTCGTCGTTCTCAATTGAAGACGAGGTTAATAAGACCCCGCGACTGATGCACAAACGAGAATCCACCAACAAGAAGTTGTTGGTGAACCAATACTTTTGTTTTGGCGAATCTGGCTTGTCCATGAAGAACCCCATCGGAAGGCACCAGAGGCAACCGAGCAACGGAAACAAGCAGCCGATACAAATTGTGGCTTGCCACTGATTAGCACAAGGATCAACAACTCGACCCGAGGATAGAATGGAGCGCCTCTCGTACGAAACGACGATTAGACGGAGATGGCACTCTCAGGTAACTGTTTTACTGTCTTATCTGTTTGGTTTACTGTCAGTATCTAATTTTTAGTTCCCCTTGAAATAAGAAAGGAAGAAGGTTAGTGAGGGCAGATAATTGTGTATGATATCATGTTTAACTGTTGTAAATAAGCCAAATTGTTTTTGGTGATCTAAAGACTGAACTTGCAAGCTTGTTTAAACCTTTTGGTTTACAAATGTAGTCTTGCTGACATCGCGACCACCTACGCACACCACAACGTAACAATAGGCAGGGTTGTCGAATAGGGTTACGAGATGGCGCAGCATTTGAAGGTAGGCGAGCTCCACTCCACCTCGTGCATTGTGGGTGCTTGATGGTAGGGTAGGGTCAAGGGTCAAGGCGGGGTCTAGACAGAGTTCATGGCGGGTCTTTACAATCTAGGCGGATTTTGACAACCTTAACGGCCTTACTGCGGGGCGAGATCAAGGGTTTAGACTATAGTCTAGGCGGGTCTTGAAGGGTTTTTATAACAGTGCTTGTTGTAATCCTTATGATGCAGGCAGAGTTGCAATCAGAATCAGAGGGTCTCTGCAATGATAGTCAGCCAGACATGGTTGTATTTTCACTCAAAACACAAGGAGTATTTTACACAGAACAATTCAGTAACATATATAAAGACATAATATGAGACCTATCATCCATTCAAGTCGAATCAGAGGGCTTAGCTTTGGTGATTCAACGTTCCCTACTTGCTTCTAGCACCAATTAGGATGAAATGATTTGTCTCCCGGGTTTATTCTGCGCCGTATTTATAAGCTCTAGTCATCGAACTACCAATAACTGAACCTGTGTTTTACTTTGAGCAAGAGAAGGACAAAGGAATGTGCTTGAAGCTCGTAATGTCGAACAACTCGATGAATCTTTGATCTCCAACTCTGGCTTTTGCTGCAGCAAATCGCTGGTACTCGTCGAAAGTGGAAGAGAGGCACCAATTCTGCAGCTTCCTCAAGCAACCAACGAGACATCCAGTTCGGTGCTGAGACAAACAGGAGGAAATATCAGACATTTGCAAGTGAAGAAAAGAATGAGGCTCGGAGGGCATATCTTCGCCACACAGAACAGTTGCAATACCTTTCCTCTTTTGCAGTGTATTAAAACTGGGTGGTTCTTTACATCTGCATCACACAAACGTATGGGAAAACTAAGATTCAGGTTTCCAATAGTTTAAAGCACCACAAAGCAAGTCTTGATGCATTTTTTGTGATATTTACCTAGCAGAACTCTTAGCGCTTCCCGTATCATGTCATCTGGAATATTTACAAAAGGCTCCTGGAAATACAATTTTAACATGTCAGTTGCAGCACTTGTTAGCACTTCGTCATAAATTCGCTACTCCAATTCAAATATCTGACATGAGAGCAAATAAGAAACAATATAAAGACCAAATTGAGAAATATTTCACCTAGATACACCGGCTCAGCTATTTTTAGATTAGATTATATGGTTCACTCATTTCCTTTTAGGATTTTCTATCTCAATATAGTATTCTTATCCTAAGTCATTAGACACACAATAGAAAAACTGTATATAGAATATGGGCTCAAAGCATGATTGGGCAGAGATGTAAGATTATTTTTATGTATCACAATATCAAGCAAACTATACATTATACATGAAAATTAATGGGCATTTTGCCTGCAGTATTGGGAAACAAGTAAACAAACAAATGATTTCTCAATTCATAGAGAACAAAAAATATTTGGGAAAGAGGTAACACCTACATTAAGAAAAAAAAAGGTTACTTTTAACATGTGCTCTGAAGTTTTAAAACAGAATCAATAGCATAGCACTACGAGGGGTAGATCCAGGAGATGAAAAGAGACCCAGATGCAGTGGGTGCAATTTTCCGATTATTACGGAAATCTAAGAACTAATCATGGGTTTACTTGATTAATTTATTTTAATTATTTCTCCTAAATGCGATTTAGGCATAAAAAAACATGTAAGAGAAAGCATTACTGTAGTACAAAAGCATATAGTGATGGAATATTCCACATTTTCCAACAACTAAATATTCTAAAAAAGGATGTAAACACATCCATCTGGTAGAAAAAAATCTTAGTGTAATCTAAATTACAGTGCCAGAAATGGATGTACAAATTAATCCAGTCATATGTATAATAATGATATAAGATCAATACATCAATAACTTTGAATTAGTTGTTCCAAGAGTTTTTTGTTGTTTTTCTCCTCAGAATATAGTTGAAATGCTAAGTTGGATTTGGAAGTTGAAGGAAGTAATCTCACATTTGAATGCAAATTCTTAAGTCATGTCATTTCATACATTTATTGCAGTCATTGTTGGACAGATAGCTAACGTTATCAACCATCCAATTCTTTACTATAAACAGCAAATACATAAATAAACTAAATTGCACAAGATGAAGAAACGATCCCAACAGGATAAGGCTAAAAATTGGCTGCAAAATCAAGATCAGAGGCAAAAACTACTCCAGATCTCTGAGACCTGATCAGTTGCATTGTTTCCGTGGAAAATTACAGGTAGAATTGATGATTGAAACAACAACAGCAGTCAGAAAATGGAAATTCGTGATTTACCTTGTAGCCTTCGATCCCGAACTGGTAGAGTTTAATCCCGTTGGACTTGAGGAACTCCATGTTGCACTCCGGATACGGTTCAGGGCACAAATACCTACGCAAATCAACAATTGAAGCAATCGAAATTCAAAATCCCTAATCTGAGATACCAGAACAAAAACACAGGTGAGGAAGAGCGAGATTACACGATGGATCGGAGGCCGAGGGACTGGAGGAAGGTGAAGTTGGCGATATCAGGAAATCCGGAGCGGAAGACGCCATTGTCGACCATGGAGAAGTTGATCGGAGGGATGAAGAGGCCCTGAGCAACAGCCGCCCTCTCCTCGGCCTCCAAGGCGGCCGCCTCTTCCTCCGTGGCAGGTTTCGCGAGACGGAGGCGGCTGTACTGGCGGAGGGGACGGCGGCGATGCTGGCAGCCGACTGAAACATCAATAATAGTCTTGCAGAGGTCGCCTCCGGCGTTGCCGGCGGTGGCTGGTTCAGCGGCTTCAGCTACCATCGCAAGGGGATCGAGGGAGAGGATCTTGGTGGGGACTCTCGTGAAAAGGGCGCGTGGGGGGTTTGGGGTCTTCTGTTTGACAGTAGCTTTCTATTTGTGGGAAATGGAAATTTTAGTTTCAGCGGTGAAAAAGGAGGGAGGGAGGGAAACAAACAGGTGGCTGTGGTGGGCGTCCAAACGCTGGTTTATATAGGAGTTGCCTCTGGGTTGGGGTGGGCCCGGTTGTGGGAGGGTCAATTTCACAAACCACTTCTACTGTTCTACATCCACCTTCTTTTTAAAATGGGTAACGATATCTTCATCGCTAATTTTTACTATTTTCACCGATAATCACCATATAGATTGGCAGTGACTTTGAAGACGGTCAACGAGGCCACCGCAGCAAGTGACGGTGGATCCAAATGACCACCGTCATACATAGCGGTGGGGTGATGAGTATACAAGCCCATCGGCCACCGCTGTACTGAACGGTGGGCTACCCCGTTTCGTTTGAACCCACCGCCAATGTATGCGGTGAGCCTTGCGCCACTCATATTCGGGAGTTGAAGTGTCGGCCGGGTCGGACCGGTCCGGACCGACCATGTCACCCACCGCCAACAAATGCGGTGAGTCGAAAACATTAATTATAGTCCGGTAAAAACTATATAAGATATTAATTTTTGAAATATATATTTTTATAAATTTAAATTTTAAAAAATTATGTTTTATAGAATTTTTATTATCTTAAAAAACGCACGTAAATTTCATAAATTGTAAATGATATGTTTTGCTTAGAAGAAAGAGTATATAATAAGCAACTAAAGTACTTATCGAGGTAGTACCTGACGGTCCCCAAATCGATTCCCGAATATGGCTGCTCTATATTTACCAAAATAAACGAAGACAAACCAATTAATAGTAGAACAACAAACCGGAGTTTGGAAAATGTCAAGCATCATAAAAAAACGTGGTTTGAAAAATGTCATACATCATAGAACGCAGTTCGGAAAATGACACAGACAACATATCTAGTAACCGAAGAAGTCAACATATCTAGTTCGCAAAATGACACAAGAAAATGAAAAGTGCTAATAGCACAGCGGACGGCCACCATCTTGACAACGATAGGCTCTGTATCGTGCAATCCTCGCCGCAAACTGCTCGTCCCACTCGTTGATTGTGGGATCGTGATGCTGCGTCCAGGTAGTGTATACTGGTGGCAGAGGCAATCCAGGCAACAACCAAATATGCGGATAACATTTGAATATTGGCATTAGAAGTGAACAATGAAACTTTAAGAAACGAATGACTATGAAATACGAAACGTATCAGAACGAAGTGATTGCTGTTGCCGACTAAAGCTATCCCATCTAACCCTTCGTAGGATGGTACTGACGGGCCCCTAGTGGCGCACAGAGGCAGGCACAACATAGGCATCATCAGTGGCGGAGCCAGGAAATATATTTGGGTGGGCAAGTTAGGAGCCAACGTGAGAATAAACAAATTTATCGGAGATATTTTATAAGAAGTAAAATAATTGAGAAAAATATTGAGAAAAAAAACTCTTTAATTGTGGCAATTTTAATTTCATTCACTACTTTGTCTAGCTAATTATTCTATTCTATTTTTATAATATTTCTAACCATATTCTAATTAAATTATAAAAAAATAAAATATTAATTAAATACTTAATAAAATTTAAAAATATACTAAACTGGGACATGAAATAAAAAATAAGAAAAACAAAAACAAAATTTAAATGAAAATAAATATTAAATGACAAAATTCAAAATAAATGTACCATTTGGAGGCTCGAACTCAAGATTTGTTGAATTAGCAAACGTTGGCTTACCACTACACCAACTTAGCTTACATGTACAACGTGACTTTCAATATTAATCTTATGCATTATTTTCTAGTTTGGGGTGGGCTTGGGCCCATACAAGCCCACCCTTCTCTCCGCCAGTGGACATCATCTGCGACAATATCACCAAAGGACGCTGATGTAGGGTGGCAAACACCTCGCCCATGATCGGAATCTCCATCCAATAAGTGGCATCATGACACGTGCCTTAGTAATTGACCCTCATGATGAGCTCATCTAAGGCAGGATAGTAATAATACCGATCTGCATGCAACTGCAACTCAACGACCAACTCCCGTCGAACTCGTGGCCATGCGTCTTGCACTCTTGCCCCAAGTTCAGAAGACAAGCAAAAGATCTATACGCACAATGAGTCAATGACCATCACCTGCAACATTCGCGACTGCTCGTATGAAAGTAATCATGAATTCGTTGATGTTGCTAGTACCCCAATTGAAATCTACGTGAGGGAGATTCTGAGGCGGAAGCGCCATAGGTGTTGTAGGTGGAATGACACCTATAGGCTCCGACGCTGATCGACCTCGGCCACAACCCCTCCCACGACCCCGTCCCCGACCTCTTCCTCTTCCCCTTCCTCTTCCTCGACCACTAGGAGGGCGTCGGGGGCAATTGCGTTGGACCCAGTGACCTCTTCATTGCCTTCTGCAACATCCGCTTCATTTGATGAAGATTGACCTCGACCTCGACCTCGGACTGATCCCCTGCTTCCCTCTCTATCAGCTCGACGTTGGGCCCGAGCACGCTCACGTTCCCAAGGCAAAGGGTTCGTCTGACACGGGTAGCGAGTCCTTGGTCTCCCGGTCAGTCTACGGTTCTCGGGGTCAGGTGGAGTCAACAATGTATAAGAGGGACAATCCCCATCGTTGAATGTCGAGGCGATCCTCCAACGAGTATCCTCGTTCATAGCTCCACTCTGGAACAACGTGATCATGCGCGACATGTCAACATCAGCTCTTGTGAGCGGAGTGTTATCATGGACGATGTCAACATATGGACGATCCCAATCCAATTGCTTCAAAAAAATGTGAATCTGGGACGATCTGATCGGTATTTACGCGTCCCGACAAGCTTGCATCTCATGTGTACAGGGCAGACCATAGACGTCCTTTCAGTATCTATCTCTGCATGGCTGCAACGGGGGATCGGTTTCCATCTTCGTGTATATGTCGAACAACAAGTTGAAACATTCTTTCGACACAATATGTCGAACGCGATCGAATATCCATAGGTTGTGAGAGTCTGTCAGCCATGTGTTGTTCGCTCGCCCCATTGTATTCTTCACTTCACTGATTTGGTCCGTCATCATTAGATTGATTGATTTTGTCACGTGAGGAAAAGTGGGACTCGCAGGTGAATATCTCCATATATTGTAAACAAATTATATGTGGAATGACTTTCCTAAGAGAAAAAGAGGTGCACCTGTTCGTACCAAAATGCTGGATAGCAGCTGTCCATGCACGAACTATATTCTCCGAGTAATCTCGCAACCACGTCACCTCCAAATACGGCATCAAACCTTCGATATGGCCCCACTCTACATGCATACCCCTCCTTCGGGCGTTAAAGTCTCAACTGATCTGGATTCGAACAGGCCATAACATGCATTCTTGAAACGCCCCGCAACGTCAAGATTCTTCGACTTCTGGAAAGCAGCTTCTTCGCATCTGCGGAGAACATGCACTTTGCACAACATATGACTAACATTGGGAAGAACGTCTCGTAGTATGGCGATGAGCCCCAACTCTCGATTTGTGACAACAACATTCGAGAGATTACCTCGCAGGAGGTAAAGGAGTTGTTGCAACGCCTAGCTATACGTCTCCGTGTTCTCGTGCGACATGAAGCAGAATCCAATGACGAAGTTCTTCTTCATGTAAGTGAATCCAATGAACTCACACAAAGGGATCCCGTACTTGCACCATGACATATTTTAGTTTTCAAACCCTTATCAGTAGGGATAGACGATTAGTTTGAGATAGAAACATATGCATTCGTCCGGTATGTACTATCGACGAGGACAACATATGGAAAGATGGCCAGAAGATGACGAGCGCTTGGATCACGAATGCTTAGATGCGCGATAAACGTACCAATTACTGAGACACATTGCTCACTACGACTATATGGTAACATATGGTACGGAACAACTACCAACCGACTCATCTACATTGGTCGGGAAGATTCGAATCTCCATTCGGTGGAATGAGTAAATCTAATTCAGTTTGGCGTTTGCTCGACGCACTACTCTGTCCACTGCGTATCTCGCTATCTGTAGCGAGCTGGTCATACCGACATCGGAGAAGAACTCGCTAATAAGCCCTTTGATCGCCTCAGTCACCTGAATATAGTATGCCTCAGGGTTCTCTTTGAATGTATCGCGTTCGAAGCATACGACTTGAAAAAAGGCAGCATGGCCATGCGGTGGAGTTCACCGCATGGGTTAGCAGTGGTATTAATCGTAGGAGTAGGCGGTGGTAGCTACCGTAGGCGTAGGCGGTGGTATCCACCGTTTATTCATGTGGTGGACTCCCTCTATATAGAGGAGCGCCCACAATTGGCAACACACCACAAAATGTCGGGCGATAGTAGCAACAACTCGAGCAACGAGATAATACGTCAAGGAACGCTGGAAGAATTTGAGGGAGTTCTATACACGGGAATGCCACGATCAAAGACCGTCGAGTCGATGATACAGAGGCTACGGGAGGAGAATCGATCGCTGCTTGTCGCAAACCAACAACACCGCTGACGGATCGAAATTCTAGAGAGTCGTGTCGCAGTTCTCAAAGAGGAATAAAACGCTTTGCAGATACAGCTAGCCCAGTCACGAGTACCTAAACCATAAATACGTCAGTCTTGTATGAAATGTGTTATCTTGTATGAAATATGTTGTAGTTTCGTCAAGTTCGTATGCATTAATAAAATTCAAGTGATAAATTATCGGTGCTAAAAAAAATCCATATACATAAATCCAATGATTTGTGCGTAATACAGTCTAACCAAACACATGTATCCAAAAAGGACAAACCCGAAATAGATCAAAACACATAAATCCAATCAAATCCATCCAAACACCTACATCCAAGCAAATCCATAGATCCAAAATAGTAATGACCAAATCCATAAATCCAACACGATCTATCATTAAGGAGGGTCTAACCAATATTGCTGGTAAATGCATTGTAGATGCTCTGACATCACATCTACTCCAGCTGCCACAAGTTGGGCAATCTCATCCCCAATGGTGCGGTGTCGCATCTCCTCAATCGTCGGACCCGACGGCGAGGGCGGCGGCGGGATGGGGGACTCGGGGAGTGTCGAGGAGTAGGTAGGGGTGGCTAAAACGGTGGAACCACTCCACATAGTCATCGACCACACCATATGGGTACTCCGTACTGGTTCGTGGCAGGTCTGACATAGGGAATAAGTGATCGAACCTGTGCTCCCAGTGGTTGTCGGCCGCGTGGAAGAAGACCTCCTTCTTGCCCCTCAGGGACTTCGCCCTGAATATTTTGCTGGGTCTGATCGGATCAACGGGAATCTGTTAAACCCGGTCGAACTATCATAGCACACGGTCAGGCATATATGGTTCATCCTCGAACATTCAACGGATGATGCCCCTGTAACGTGACAGTCGCAGAAGGCCAACGGATGGTGCCCCTGTAAAGTGCAATGTTTACAATAAACATTGCATACCATAAAGACATAGTGGCATTGCCCCCCGGACCCTCGACTCGTTGACCGTTGACCACCATCAAGAGCTCCCCCCCCCCCCCCCCTCCCCCGGACCACCTGGTGTGTCGCTGGTCAACAACTGATTCAAGACATATTAAAAATAAAGTAATACAAGGGATACAACAAACATGAGGTCACATGAACGTTTGGATGATGGAGATCCAAGCCCAGACCAAGGGCGTGGGTTGGGGTCCGCTCCAACCCGCTCCATTTTTTTAAAAATAAAATAATAGGTAAAAAATTAAAGCAAAATAATAATAAAAAAAATTATCTACTACGTATCTATATAAACTCTTAATTTAGAAGAGTTTAGGATGATGTGTCATTCTTAGAGACATTTTAGGAGTCTTAACTAATCATTATTATTTTTTTCATTTTTTTCATTTTCTTTAATTCTCCTTTTTTATTCATTTTCCTTTAATTCTCTTTTTTCTTTAATTTTACTAACTATCTATATCTATATAAACTCTTAATTTAGAAGAGTTTAGGATGATGTGTCATTCTTAGAGACATTTTAGAAGTCTTAACTAATCATTATTATTATTTTCATTTTTTTCTTTAATTCTCTTTTTTATTCATTTTCCTTTAATTCTCTTTTTTCTTTAATTTTACTAACTATCTATATAAATAAACTCTTAATTTAGAAGAGTTTAGGATGATGTGTCATTCTTAGAGACATTTTATGAGTCTTAACTAATCATTATTATTTTTTTTTGTTTTTTTTTGTTTTCTTTAATTCTCCTTTTTTATTCATTTTCCTTTAATTCTCTTTTTTCTTTAATTTTACTAACTATTGGGCTTAATTTAAAACATTGAATTTAATCTAATATAACTATTGGGTTTAATCAAATTTATTTACTAACTATCTATATAAACTCTTAATTTAGAAGAGTTTAGGATGATGTGTCATTCTTAGAGACATTTTAGGAGTCTTAACTAATCATTATTATTATTTTCATTTTTTTCTTTAATTCTCCTTTTTTATTCATTTTCCTTTAATTCTCTTTTTTCTTTAATTTTACTAACTATCTATATAAATAAAATCTTAATTTAGAAGAGCTTAGGATGAGAGGGAATAATAGTAAATGACCATTGACCCGAAAAACTTTGCATGCCTAACCCACTATCCATACAATTTGCAAAGATTAACCCTCCCCCCTTAAAAATTTGCAACATCAGCCGGTAAAAAGAGAAGGTGAAATCGGGGAAATTAATGAGGAGAGAGGGAGTGACGTAGGGGAGAGAGGAAGAAGATCCTCAAGGTGAGTCGGGGCTCCGATCGAAGGACAAGAGGGAGCGAGGGGGATGTGTGACAGGCGCCGGATCAGAGTAGTCAAGGAGAGCGGCGGTGGCGGAGGCACCGGAGAAGGAGCGGCGGTGGCGGAGCCCTTTTGACTTCTTCTCTTTGGCGTCTCTGACTCTCTTCTCTGTTCGAGTGCTCGACTTCTCTGGTGTCGGCGGTGGTGGATCACGATTCACGGCTCGACTGGCGGTGCTTGACTGGTGTCGGTGGTGGTTCTCGACTAGCGGTGCTTGACTGGATTCACGGCTCGACTGGCGTCTCTGACTCTCTTCTCTGTTCGAGTGCTCGATTCACGGTCTGATTGTCTTCGAATTCTGATTTGTTTGGTTGTGAATTGTAATCAGTAAATTAGTTGATTAATTAGAGACTTTTCCCTTTCACCAATTGATCTATAATGCATCTGGGATATGATTAGGCCATTTATTAGCGATGCTGAGAAGTTTGTGTTTCAAGCACTTGTTTGCGGTAGCGGCGCCTGTTTATTTTGTGTACCTTCTCAGGCATTATTGCCGGGGTGGGTTAATTAGGGGTTTTGGAAGGCTTTGATGTGATCGTAGTCGCCCGTGAGCTTGACTCTTTTTTCCTACAAGGGTTTGTCTTCGGAGCAGAACATCAACTTTCATTTGCGAAGACTGTTTGGCGACATCTCGGTATTTTGGCTCGTTCTGGATGTATAAAATTCCGATTGAAGCCGATGAGCACTTGTTGGAAAGATATTTTAAGTGGCTACAACTTTATTGAAGGATGCAATCGTCAATTCATCTTGGAAAATTGCCGAAATCTGAGATCTTTGCAGCAGTCCGAAAATCTAGTAGCTTGTCGGAAATGCAATAAATGAAGACGAAATGCATTTAATAAAGTCGGATTAAATGACGGGGCTTTAGGGATTTCCGACCTTCCATCTCTTTGATGGCAACGAAGACCATTCTTGTTCCCCCATTATGGTTGCCCATCTCTCCGTCATAATTCTCGGAAACCCTTTCATATTATCCGTCATTAGTTTATCGGTTTATTTTAATTTCCTAGCTTTCTTACAAGTCCTATAAATATTTAAGCTTGACATTTGTTTTAAACAAGTTGAAATTTGAGAAAAAAGTGAGCCTTTTAGCTTCCAGTGATCCGGGTTAAGAATCTCGTTCTTAGGTGAGAGGCCGGGAACAAAACCTTCGGTGAGAGGCCGAAGGAGATTCCTTAGTGAGAGACGACGGAATCAAAGGGTCGGAAACACTCGGAGTGCGAAAAATCCCTTTTAATCCCTCTCAAACAAGCCCCGTTTGGACTCGCCTCTGCACAAGCGACATCTCGGTAAAACGCGATTTCCCGCTTCGTCTGACCTCCGATTGACGAGATCTGCCCCAATCCGCGACCGCGACTTCAAGATCTACAAAAGTATCACTTGAACGTCCCCAAAAGCCGAGCCAATCGACAGAAAATCTGAAATCTTTGAAGACTGACCTGCTGCTCCAAAAACTGTCCAATTTTTCCCGACTTATCGGAACTCTCGTCGCCGATCCTTTTGCTCGAGCCCGGGTCCGAGCACGTCAAGTGGTATCAGAGCAACGACAAGAGTTCCTCAAGCCTTTGGGTAAAAATGGTCAAGAAAACAAGTTTCAAACCTTTGTCCGAAGAGTATATTCGATGGGATATTCGAGCCTATGATGATGGGTATCTTCGATGGAGTGACATGGATGGTGCTACATATGATGTAGTTGATCAAGAGCTCCGGAGAAGATATCGAAAGAAAAGGGCTCGAGAGGATGAGGCTCGGCGTAAGAAGAAGGTTGAACCACCTTGGCAAGAGATCCGCAAGCTCGCGGAAGATTCAATGCAACAAGTACAGGAACTTCGAAAACTCGTCAACTCATTGGGGTCGACGCTATCGAAGCCCACAACAGCCCCACCTCCTTCTTCAAAGGAAAAATCCTCTACGGCCATGGGTGAGACACTTGAGATTGAAGAAGGCAAGTTCAAGGATGTTCATATTGAGATTGCGAAGGTCAACCCTGAGCTTAAGAAAGATGAGGAAATCATCCAAGTTCCCAAGGTTGTGCTTTTCATGAAGGAGAAACGAATGCCAACCGACATGCCTAACTTTCTGAATTCCATGTCAAGTAAGTGGTTAGATTCGACTTCTTTCATTCCGTCTTGCTTGCCTTTCACGATTCAAGAAGAAGAAGGGATTCAAGATCCGTTCAAGGAAGAAGAAGCATGTTCGAAGAAGTCGTTCATTTTCATCACGGATTCGAGGACGAATCCTTTTCAAGGGGAGGAGGATGATGTGATCGTAGTCGCCCGTGAGCTTGACTCTTTTTTCCTACAAGGGTTTGTCTTCGGAGCAGAACATCAACTTTCATTTGCGAAGACTGTTTGGCGACATCTCGGTATTTTGGCTCGTTCTGGATGTATAAAATTCCGATTGAAGCCGATGAGCACTTGTTGGAAAGATATTTTAAGTGGCTACAAATTTATTGAAGGATGCAATCGTCAATTCATCTTGGAAAATTGCCTAAATCTGAGATCTTTGCAGCAGCCCGAAAATCTGGTAGCTTGTCGGAAATGCAATAAATGAAGACGAAATGCATTTAATAAAGTCGGATTAAATGACGGGGCTTTAGGGATTTCCGACCTTCCATCTCTTTGATGGCAACTAAAACCATTCTTGTTCCCCCATTATGGTTGCCCATCTCTCCGTCATAATTCTCGGAAACCCTTTCATATTATCCGTCATTAGTTTATCGGTTTATTTTAATTTCCTAGCTTTCTTACAAGTCCTATAAATATTTAAGCTTGACATTTGTTTTAAACAAGTTGAAATTTGAGAAAAAAGTGAGCCTTTTAGCTTCCAGTGATTCGGGTTAAGAATCTCGTTCTTAGGTGAGAGGCCGGGAACAAAACCTTCGGTGAGAGGTTGAAGGAGATTCCTTAGTGAGAGACGACAGAATCAAAGGGTCGGAAACACTCGGAGTGCGAGGCCGAGAGTGCGGAAGATCGAGTGTTGGAGAGAGCTCGGAGTGCGAGGCCGAGAGCTATCTTGCATCACATATCCCTCAACCCCAATTCCCTTCTTTACCACCATTCTAAGGCCTTCCACAGCCCCATTATCACCCTCAATCATCCCCAAAACCTCACTCCAAAAATCCCTTTTAATCCCTCTCAAACAAGCCCCGTTTGGACTCGCCTCTGCACAAGCGACATCTCGGTAAAACGCGATTTCCCGCTTCGTCTGACCTCCGATTGACGAGATCTGCCCCAATCCGCGACCGCGACTTCAAGATCTACAAAAGTAACACTTGAACGTCCCCAAAAGTCGAGCCAATCGACGGGAAATTGGAAATATTTGAAGACTGACCTGCTGCTCCAGTAACTGTCCAATTTTTCCCGACTTATCGGAACTCTCGTCGCCGGTCCTTTTGCTCGAGCCCGGGTCCGAGCACGTCAGGCTTTTGGTGATGGGCGCGGCGGTGGCGGCAGTTTTCGCAGCGGCGTTTGGGCCGTTTGTGTATCACGGGCATGTAAAGTTTCTTGCTTTATCCCAAATTTCAGTCCTCCATTGTTGCTTATTGGGTTTCACTTGTTTGTTCTTATTGCATTCACGGTTGGCTGCAATTGATATTGTTGTCAATACTTTGTGGTGTAATTTGAGCTGATTTTGTAGTTAATTTCATTTTTCTTGTGATTATTGCTGAGTTCGTGTTTTTTTTTTTATGAAGTAACTGAAATTGATGCATTCATGAGCAACCCTATTTGTGTTTCTTTGAAGTTGGAATCTTCATAGAATATTGATGCATTCACCTTTCATGTCTGTATCTTATCTAGATGGAATGTATACTAACTCCCCGGTTGGATCAAGGGTTTTGATCGAATTCAATAAGGCTTATAGGTTTGTCTGTAAGGGACGTTGCTCCTCGTAAAATCCATCTATAAAATGCCTCCCTAAGCCAAATTCCATCTTTTGGATATATGCCCATTTGAAAGCAATAATCTTGGCACACGGGGCTGGCAACGAACCCTTGATCCGCTAAATGGATGATAGAACAAGCCAATAGGTCACATAAGTGTTCTCTACCTATGACTCCTATCCGTGTAGCTCTTCTCTCTTGTTTGACGGCTGAATTTCGAGAAATCGTGATTGTTGAGCCCTCAACTAATATGGTTTTCGCCAAATGCAGCCCGTTCTTCGTCATGGTAGATTTGCAGCCACAGCGGCGAGAGAGCAGAAAACGGTCGCCGTGGTAAATTTGCAATGGCGAGAGAGCGGAGACGGATTTGAGGAAGGTTAAAGGTTATAACCTGTCATGTTAAAGGGTATAACTGTCATGTTAAGAGCATTACCTGCCATGTTATTTTCTTTCATTAAGAAGAAGATGATCGATTCGCATTACCTGTCATGTTATTCGCATTACCTGTCATGTTAAAGAGTATAACCTGTCATGTTAATAGCATTGCCTATCATGTTATTTTCTTTCATTAAGGCAAGCTTTTCACAATCAATATCTTTTTTAAATGAAGATTATATATATAAGGCAAATAAATAAGCTATAGGATAAAGAAGGAATATGTGGAATAGATAAAGAAGGCAAATAGATAAAGCCCTGATCAATCAGATTGAGAAACGAAGCACTGAAATTAGTGCAGCCATGGAAGAAGTAGAGAAAGAGAGAGCAATGATTTCTTCTGCTAGACTTCTATTTTTGAACTTGGTTTCAAATTCAGCCTTGAATGATTTCTGGGATAAGTCCGCTCACTCTGACTGTCATGTCATTTACATCGTCTATAAATGACAAGTTCGAATTTTCTAGAATTACAAAACATGCGAACCACTTGACCAAAAAAAACAAAATGTGCGAACCACATACTCAATTACTCGTGATGTAGCATAAGCATTTCCAAGTGCATCATAAGTGACACAAAAACGCACCGGTTAGTCGACCAAGATGCACATAGAGCACTGTCATGTCAAAACTATCAACTATCATGTCAAAGGTATTACCTGACATGTTAAAAGCATTATATGTCATGTACATCGTCGTTGGCTGACATGTTCAAATTTCCCATAAGTACAAAATGCGTTAACTACATATTGAATTACAAAAGACGGAGCATAAGCATGTCCAGGTGCATCATATTTGACACCAAAAGACACCGGTCATTCGACCAACACGAACATGGGTCGTGAAGAACACAGAAGGGGGGATGAAGAGCTATTCACGCTGCACTTACCATTTTTTAGAGAGAAATTCATGGAGCGTATTTGCCCATTACACTAGCAAGATTGAAAAAGATTATTCAATGGCACACACACAGGATTCATGGGAAATCCTAATTACACTAGCAAGACAGAGATTACAAATTCATACGATCGCCTAAAGGGAACCAACCCCTAATCCCCAAATTCTAATGATTTTCCTCATCAAGAATTGAATAACCAAATTCGCCAAATGAATCGGAAAATGCGATTACAACAACGCACTTCATAAGCTCCGTTAGGTAAAACAACTCCATGTATATTTTACATGACACATAATGTATTATACATGACGCCTAGACGATTTTACATGCCACATAAATTGTTTTACTTGACGGACCTCATGATCAAGCACATGATCAAACACAATCTTCATAAGTTTAAAGAGAAGTAGGTGGACAGTGGAGAGTGATTACATCATTCAATCCTCATATGATTTCATTTATTAATTTTTTTATATCCATTAGACAGACGGGTAGTGATCAAAAGCTATAAATGAGAGGATATCTAATCGAATGACTTTTTTTAATAGAGTTAAAAATTAATCCTTTATTAATTTGCTTGCTATTTCTCGTTGCCTTGCTCTAAGTTTTGATAAAGTAGTGAAAATTGTCCCAATAACTATAATGGATGAATGATGAAAGTAGAGAAAATCTCACTAGTGGCAAGTGAATATGAACTAGTGTCATGTACAAACGCTGAAGCTGGAATGTTGACATAAACGGGTGACATGTATAAAAGCTGTCGGCAAAACGTGAATTGTTTTTTCTGAAAAAGTAAGTTGCTTTTTTTCTCTCTCCTTCTCTCAACACTTTCTGAAAAAGTGAGTTTTTTTCCCTCTCTTCTCCTCTCAGCACTCTCTCTCATCTCATTAATTCACCTCTCATGAATTGTACTTTTAAATTCCCTCTCTCACATTCTTTTCTTTTTCCTTTTTTCATTCCTCTTTCAACTTTTTCCATTTCAGCTTTTTTGTCAAGTTGTTCCCCACATTATCACTTGCTACCGGCTACTCTTGGCAAGCGGATATCCGCTTTTTAGCAATTTTTTTCCGGATTGGGTTATTCATGCAAAGCTTTCGGATATTATGGTCATTTTAGCAAAATGCCCTTAGGATGATGTGTCATTCTTAGAGACATTTCAGGAGTCTTAACTAATCATTATTATTTTTTTCATTTTTTTTTGTTTTCTTTAATTCTCCTTTTTTATTCATTTTCCTTTAATTCTCTTTTTTCTTTAATTTTACTAACTATTGGGCTTAATTCAAAACATTGAATTTAATCTAATATAACTATTGGGTTTAATCAAATTTATTTACTAACTATTGGGCTTAATTCAAAACATTGAATAGTTATGGATTATGACACATCACAATTAAACAATGTTATAATGATATTGATATTATTATTACTAAGTAATTTAAAATATCTATATTTATGTATTATACTCTACATAAGATTTTTAAAAAAATCCTGAGATAATTATAAGATACATTTATTGTAAAGTTTTTTTTTTATGATTTTTATCTTAACATTTATTAATATTTTTATATATTATATTTTAGTTTTAAAAAAACGCGCCATGTCACGGGAATCGTACTAGTTTATTTATTAAATTAAGAGTTTAATTTGTTGGTGTTTTTTTTTAAATACTAATATTTTTATGTGAGATTGCGAGGGGGTGTTTACCCATTTAACAATTTTGCCAATTTTAAATCCATCCCATACCCACCCATTATGACTTATGAGTGGGTCAATGATCCATCAAAAATATTTTGGCTGGTAGAGTCACTGTCCGAACCAGATGAGTACACATTAATATTGCCAAATCCCAATCCTTAACCATTTAACTAATGGTTTGTGACCATAAGTTACATGTTCGAATCTGACTACTTGTTGAGACGGTCACGAAACTCCCTAGGGACAAAAATCTATATACATATATCAAAATTGATGCATAACGTTCTATATAACGCATTGTGGTTGATTTTAGGAAAAAATTTAATAAAATAACATGTTTTCATAATTTATAGAAATTTTACATAAGCCACAATATATATAGAGGGTGTGGGTCAAGCCACAATATATCTATATATATAAATAAACTATTTTAATCTTCACATAAAATTTATTAATTTTTTTTAATATAATAAAATATAATTTATTAAATCAAATACTAGTTATATATATGTATGTATGTATGTATGTATGTATGTATGTATGTATATATGTATGTATGTATGTATGTATGTATGTATGTATGTATGTATGTATGTATGTTCAGTGTAATGTAGGTTAAAGCAGCATAAAGATCTCTACATAATACGATAATAAATGATGTCATTTTAGAATAATACTTCGGTTTTGATAAAACATTGTCATTTTATTCCGTTAAAAAAAAGAAATATAAATAAACAAATGAAATAATACTTCGGTTTTGATAAAACATTGTCATTTTATTTCGACTTGTTTAGGTAAGTGAACGAGCTCCAATCGAGCTTTTTTCGAGTCGAGCTCGAGCTTTTATCGACGAGGATAATACACATACGTAATTCATTGAATAATGAAGGGGGCACATGCTCCCGCCATACCCGTGGGCCTTGGATCTAGGGGTGTTATTCGAGTCGAACAAACCGAGCTAAACCCTAGCGTTGAATCGGCTTGTTTAGGTAAGTGAACGAGCTCGAATTGAGTTTTTTTCGAGTCGAGCTCGAGCTGTTCAGCTCATATAATAACCCTACTTGGATCCGTCCTTGATCGGATTTGACCTATCGGATTGGAGGTTTAAAACTCGACCCTAGCCTGAACCCGCCAACCCATTGAACCCACTTACCCGTTGGCCTGGATCCGGCCCGACTCGATAGGTCTAGCCTGAGCCCGTGATGCGGCCCGAAAAGGATCACCATTTCCATTCCCCGTAGGCCGTAACTCCGTAAGAAGATGAAGCTTCCCGCCAAATTTGACGGAATCTTTTGCCGGCTTCGTACCGGTAAAACCAAACTGCCATGGAAGAAGGGACTTGCAGAGCAGCTCTGTGAGTTTCGCCCCCCTTTTCGTAGCTCCATTAGTTCTTCATTTCCAATTTCTTCTCGCCTTCTTTCCAAATTTCTAGGGTTTGTCGTGGCTACTGGTAATTGGCATGTGTCTTAAGCTGATCGTTGTTCCAATCCTTTCAAACACTTCTTGTGTGCTCCGCAAGCTTTCATCTGTGTTTAATTGTTCTAATACCCTGATGATTTTGATCTTTTGGTCCAACAAGCTGCTTAGTGTGTCAAGTTTTAGCAGCTTAGGGTTTCAGACTTTTTGTTGTAATACCCTGATGAATTTGTTTGCCTAGAACAGCTTATGGTTTCATCTGAGTTTGATTGTTCTAATACCCTGATGATTTTGATGCAAAAAGCCTCTTACTTTCAAACTTTGTTGTTGGAATTGGATGGCCTGGAGACTAGAGTGGATTCTTACAGGGCCGTCCTTGGGTTGTTCAAAAGGTCTGGGACAATTAATGGTTTCCAAGCTACTAACAAGTAATTAAAGAGATATGTTGTTGTAAGCATTATGATTTGAGTACCTTTACAGTTTGTAATTTTATAAGCTTGTTGATGTGCCTTTTCCTTTCTTGTTTATACCAATCATAGATTCTTCTTAGGATAACTAATCTAGATTATGTCAACGTCATGGAGTGGAATATGTCTTGGTTGTTTCACTTTTGATTTCCAGTTTGCAAGGCTCCTGTCCTGACTGATTGTATTTATGCAACTTGACATATATGGTGTGTATTGCCGTCGCATTTGGAATTTTTGTGATTCATTACGTCATTTACCTAGCACTGTGTGTATTCAACCCCAGACTCTTGGGATTTACCATGTTTATTTAGACTTTCACAGTTCAAACGTTAAAAGTTTTAATTTTAGTAGTCGTTATCCTTGTTTTACCATGTTTAGTTGAGTTACTTTCCTCTATGTATTCCCAATTTTTATTTTTATTTTTCTCTGAGAAATTGTAGCATTTGCTTGGGTTTGTCTTGTTCTCCTCTGTTTTTTTCTTAGTACGTAGCTTTAAGTTCAGCAATCCAACGCAACCACTGGTATGAAGGATTTAGTTTGACTACGGCTTTTTCTTCCTTTTTTTCGAGTCTCAGGTTGAGGTGTTTGTGATCAATCTGATTGAACAATTTGAAGTTGCTTAGGTAACTAATAAAAGGTTGACATACTACAGTGAATTTTCCCCTTCGTAGATAGTCTAGTGATATTTGTAATATGATTACCTCCCTTTGAATAGGGAGGTTTGTAATATCATCCAATCAAGTTGATTTTTGGTTTTCCTAAGACTTCCTAATTTTTGCCTACAGTAAAAAAGGAAATTGTTGTATTTGGATACATCCCATTCTTTGAATCTAACTTTCACATTTTTCAGACTCATCACTGATTGCAAATTTCCAATTGCCTAGACCCCCTCTCAAAAATAATTTCGAAGCTTAAAACATCAAATTATCAAAGTCCTGGTGAGAGGTCTCCAATTACTGTAAGAATCGTGAGAGAATGATAAGCAAGTGTTAAGAGTATCAAAGAACGCCTTAGCCTGCACAACACTGTTTTCCTGTACATCATTGATTAACATGTTGTCAAGTTAAAATAACTCCCAACACTTCTAGATCATCCACATTACAAATATTAAGTAGCTGGTTGCAATTGTTGGATGAACTTTTCTCAATAACATTAGCTAGGTTCTACAAATTCTTTCATGCCACAACTCTAGTTTCCCTGCAATCATTGTTTTAGTTGATTTACTTTCCTCTATACATTATAAATCTATTATTAATCTTTGAGAAGATACCTTGTGTTTATAATTGGGTTTCTCTTGTTCTCGTATTTTTTACATGTTTACCCTAGCAGGTGTGTTTAGGAGGACAATAACCATCGATATGAAAGACCAGTTTCACAAAGGCATTGGATAGATTTTGTTCACTTCTTTTGGATTTCAGTTTGAGGTGTTTGTGATTGAATACTGATGTCCTTGTCCGTTACGAAGAGAATGGAAAAAAAAAAAAGAGCTAAAGAGACAGGAACTGCCCAATTCTACCTTAGTGGTCCCCAAAAGGTTGGGAATTGGACAACATCTCCATCAGCATATTGAGATTTGAGAGTGAGGGTATTGCCTTTTCCTATCCCAAACCGATTTTCTTATACAAAATTGTTCTTGTTTATATAGTCTGTTGAAGCGACTTAGCTTGTCTCTTCGGAGACATCTGATAAAATTGGAACGATACAGAGAAGATTAGCATGGCCCCTGCGCAAGGATGACACGCACAAATCGAGAAATGGTCCAAATTTTTTTGCCAATTTCTTCTCCAACTTTTCTTTTTCTTTTTTTCTTAGTTCTTCACTTGATGTTTCCATCATGTAATTGCTTATTGTTTCACTTTGCTCTACCTTCACCAAGGTTCAACTTCTACACCTAATGAAGGATTAATATACTTTTTGCCTTTTAGTATTTGTTTGTTGGGATGCTTGTAGGTGCTTTTTGCAAGTTTCTGTTCTAGTCATGTGTCAAAGACAACATGGAGTGAAGTGAGGAACGTCAGGGTAGACACAAACTAAAACCGGAGGATTAGTATACTTTCTGCCTTTTAGTATATGTTTATTGGGATGCTTGTAGGTGCTTTTTGCAAGTCTCTGTTTTAGTCAAGTGTCAAAGAGAACATGGAGTGAAGTGAGTAATGTCGATCAGGGTAGATATAAACTAAAACCACAGGTAAGAGTCATGTTGTAATCACCGCAGATAAGAGTTTGGATGCTCATAGGTGCATTTTGTTTTGCATTTATTATATTCAATATGTGGTTTATTTCTTAGTTACGTTGTTCAGATTTAGTTTCAAATATCATCCTTAAATTCACTAAGCAGATTCTAGTCAATATTGGTCGCAATTCCTTGTGTGAGAATGATTACCAAATGAAGATAGCACTTCAATCTGTCTTGTTCTCCTCTGTTTTAGTCTTTTAGATGTTTTTTCCCAACAAGTAACTTTCAGATCTGCTATTCAGCGCAACCACTGTCAGGAAAGACCTTTTGAATTTCAGTATGAGGTGTTTGTGATCAATCTGATTGAACAGTTTGAAGCTGTTTATGTCACTGGTAAATGGTTGCCATACCAGACCGAAATTGCCCCTCCAAATTGTTGTATTTGGATAAATTCCATTCTTTGGATCTAACTTTCACATTTGTCAGATTCATCACCAGTTGTGGTTGTCCTTTGTTCCAAGCTGAAGAAATCAAATGATTAAAGTCTTTGTGAGAGATCTAGACTTTTTAAAATACAAATGGTGTCCTTCTTTGTTTCCGAGAATCGCTTGAGAATAATAAGAAAGTGTTGGAGTATCAAAGAACACCTTAGCCTGCATAAAATGCTATCCAGGTAAATTTACTATGAACATTACCGATATTAAGTAGGTTAGTCAGTTCATCGGAAACAAGTTGGTTGCTATTGTTGGATGAATCATCTTTTCCTGTTGTTATGTACTGATCTTTTGAGCCAATATATATAATCAATCTCCTGTTAATTCCCACGTCTCAATATTCAATTTTGTTATCTAATTGCCATGGTTGTTACTTTGAACTCCCTGGATTTTCTAACTCTATTAGATAACCTTAAAAGTACTACCCGAAGACCCTGAGCTAGCATGCTTCTCTTATTGTTCTCAATAATTCTCCAACCCTGGAATTTTAAGCTACTTTCAGATTTCCTTCTATCCCGACTAAGTTTGTAAGCTTCTATTCTATCCCCTTTGCATAAGACAGTTCTTGTATTTATTTAATTTACGGATGCTTAGAGTGTGTTTTTTTTAAGTTGAGAAATTGGTCATTCTTTGGGCTCTTATATGCACTTTCTGCCTTATAGTATATGTTTGTTTGGATGGTTGTAGGTACCTTTTGCAAGTCTCTGTTTTAGTTTAGAGCCTTTTCCGCTAATATATGTAATCAGTCTGTTGTTAATTCCGAAGTCTTAGTTCACTTTTGTTGTTTCGTTGACATGGTTGCTACTTTGAGCTCTCTGGGTTTTCTAAGATAACCTGTAGTGTATTGCTCTCCTTACATCCAGTTCATTTCAACTCAACTCTTTTGAATTCTAATCTAAGATTGTTTTTCTTATCCCACATCACTTTGCTAGAATAAAATACACTAGTTTATATTGGCTGATGTAGCACAAGAAATTGTCTCTTCGGAGACATCCGATAAAATTGGAACGATACAGAGAAGATTAGCATGGCCCCTGCGCAAGGATGACACGCACAAATCGAGAAATGGTCCAAATTTTTTTGCCAATTTTTTCCCCAACTCATTGAGTCATTATTGTCCTTTACATCACCCAATTTTTGGTTTTTATATTCATAAAACATTGCTGTCAGCACTTACAACTTCTCCCCTTCTTGTGCCTTCTGTGTATATTGCTCAGCAACAACTCATCTTCAAGACCTCACTCGGCAAGCTCTTCACTTTGTTCTCAACACTTTCCAATTCTGGAATTTTTAACTACATAGCTCTCTTCATCGCAGATGTTTCAGTCACAACCAGTGCCACAACGATTTGCAGGATCATTTTGGTGATTCAGGTATTATAATTTGCTTCTATCCTGGCTCAATTTGTAAGCTTCCATTCTCTTACCCTTGTTTAAAATGATTAAAATGATTCTTGCTTTAAAAATGCTCGCCTTCTGGTATATCTTTGTTTTAGATTCTTATAAATGCTTCCTACTTGTCTCTGTTTTAGTCAAAGTTAATGAAAAGGCGATTACAGAGAGAATTGCAAAAGAATAAAAAAATGCTAAGCGGTTTTATGATTATCTAGTCTTCAATTTCAACAATTACCTAGTCTTCAATTTCAACAGATTCAAGTGACTAATGTGGAAGATTAGTTATTTTGACAACAAGACCCTTTGCATAGATTCCTACTTGGTATTTCTGTCTGTTCAGTTTGAGGTGTTTGTGACTGAATAGATTTCTGCCTGTTCAGTTTTGAAGTGTTTTGCGAGTTTATAGAGACTAAATGTAGTTTAAAACAGGTAAAAAACCATCAAGCAATACCCATAAATAATTAAGACTAGTGTTGGTGGGGTGCGCCAGGCCCAAGCAATAGTGCAGCACATAGGCGACACACGAAGACCCAAGATAGCAAGCTACCTTATATGGACCTTCCCCTCAAAAAATAAATTTAATATCGAAGTGATCCAATGGACCACATATCAGATATTAAACTGATAAGAACAGATACTACACTTGATCTTAGCCAAAAGGCCGAGAAAGGTATGATTTGTTAAGTCTTTCTCTGGCTGTTTTATATGCTCTTGTAAGCTTGCTCTTGATTCTGACAATCAATGTGGGATCTACAGTGCCCTAAAAGACCATTCTATTGGGCTCAACACACTAGATGAGGCATGCCTTTCTTTGCCCAGCCAGCTACAAGGTGACTGCACCCGCCTCTTTGTGGTGAAGGTTGAAGATTGGTTGTTGACAGTTTAAATTTCAGTTCCTGGTAGTGACAGATTTTATGCATCAATAAGTTGAGGTTTTGTATAAAAATGAAGGGAATAAAATTGAAAAGCTTAGGTTTGTGAATCTAATCTAACGCCGTTGTCGTCTTTACTTGGAAGAAAACAATGAAACTGCAGGAATGATTTACGCCTTGCAATATTGTAGTGTGCAACTGCATTCAGAATATGCCAAACTATTCAATGGCATGCTCGGAGTAACACTTTTGGACAATTTTAAAACAAGAGAATCGGAAGAAGGTTTTCAGGATCAGCATAATTCTCAAATCAGGATGTTGATTCTTGTGCTTCCTTAGAACAATTCCAGCAAGAGAATCAGAAGAAGGGGCTTTTCAGGCTGAATGGCAAGAAACGGAGCAGCTACTGGGCTTCCTCCATGCTTTGGATATCATTTATACACTAGAGCTCATCGGAGAGCTGCATACCAGTAGGGAGGTCACTTTACTCCTTCGATGGGAGGGAGTGAAGAAATCAAAGGGGGAGCTGTTGGATTGAGAGGATTTTTTCAGAGCTTGAGACTAACCAAACAAGGAGTTGCTCTCAGTGTAGACTTTGCTGTCAATGCTTTCCATGGAGTGTAGGGATCATATTTTACTTGCATAAACGGTTTGAGTTCCTTCGTGATATTCTCCAGAGGAAGGGCAGGGCTCTTAGGAATGACTAGAGGGCATTCAAGGACAGAGCTCTTACAACTTCTTCACTTCTTGTTTTTCCTTTTTAGGTGCTTCCTGTGTATATTTCTCAGCCACAGCTCAACTTCAGGACCTCGGGCAAACTCTTCATTTTGTTCTCAACCAATTCCCAGTTTTGGAATTTCAACTGCAGAAATTGCGGGATCAATTTCATGATTCAGGTACTATAATGTTTTTTTAAAAAGAAAAGCGCTTTTGGTTGTTAAATATGTCGTATCTTGGCTCAATTTGTACGCTTCCATTCCCACCTTGATTTGAATGATAACTCTTAAAAGTCTGTTCTAAATCGAGAAATGGATCTTATCCTGCTTTAAATATGCTTCCCTTCTGGTATATCTTTGTTTTAAGTTCTTATGTGTTTCAGCTTATAAATTGCTTCTAGATAGTCTCTGTTTTAGTTAAATGTGGGATCTGAAGTGGCCTAAAACACCATTCTACACACTAGGTGAGACATGCCTTTCTTTGCCCAGATACATGGTGACTAAACCTGCCTCTTTGTGTTCAAGGTTGAAGATTGCTTGTTCATGGTATAAATTGCAGCTCCTGTTGATGACAGATTGACACATCTTTAAGCTATGGTTTAGTACAAATATGAACGGAATGAGATGGAATAGTTAAGATTTTTTTTTGGTAAGAGAAAAGTTAAGGTTTTTGAATCGAATCCAACACCGTTTTTCTCTTGGAAGAAAACATTGAAACTGCAGGAATGATTTATACTTGGCATGTTGTAGTGTGTAGCTGTATTCAGTATATGGCTATATGCCATAACATTCAATGGCATAGTCACAGTGGGCCCAAAAGTTTTGGCAATTTCGATCTGAATCTCTATCCATCACCACATATTATCCGTCCCACATCGTTCTTACAACAATAAAATACACTAGTTTATATAGCCAGAGGAAGTGAAGTAGTTTGTCTCTTCGGAGACATCTGATAAAATTGGAACGATACAGAGAAGATTAGCATGGCCCCTGCGCAAGGATGACACGCACAAATCGAGAAATGGTCCAAATTTTTTTGCCAATTTTTTCCCCAACTTGAAGCTTCTCTTTTCTACTCAGTTTCATCTGCTTTGGTAGTTTTTCACTTAATGTTTCCAAGATATAATTGCTTATTCTTACACTTTGCTCTAGCTTAACCAAACAGGGTTCAATAGTGTGTCTACTGAAGGATTAGTATGCTGATTTCAGGGTTCAATTTTCTTATTTTTTGGTATTACCATACTAATTGTGCACATGACTTACTGCATTGTGACATGTTAGGTAGTTGTTTGGTTGTAACCTCCCATCGTTAACGTACTGAATTATGGCATTGTCACCTTCATCTACCAATACAACCAATCTATTCATCTTTTAACTTTATATTTGATAGGGGTGCAATAAGCACATGTAATTCATGGGCGACATGCTCTGACCCTAGATAGCAAGCTTCACTATATGGGTACAACAGGCTTAATACACCAACGCTGTGCACAACAAAACTTGTGTCCGATGATGGGCATGTGCTGTGTGATTAAGTAGAACCACCCAATCTGACACCATTTATTTTTATAAACGCTGTATTTCTTATTTTACGGATGCTTATAGCATGTTTTAACACCATAAATTGGGCATGCTTTGGGATCTTATATGCACTATCTGCCTTATAGACTTATAGTATATGTTTGTTGGGATGCTTGTATGTGCTTTTTGCAAGTCTGTTTTAAAGAGATTAAGAGAACACAGAGTGAAGTGAGTAATCTCACGGCTGACATATTCTGAAACCGCTGGTAAGAGTCTTGTTGTGATCACTGCAGGTAAGAGTTTGGATGCTTATAGGTACTTTTTGTTTTGCATTTATCATATTCAGTACATGGCCAATTTCGTAGTTATGTTGCACATGAATAGTTTCAAATATCACCCTTCAATTAGTTGTTCAAGGTTTTGCAAATAAAAAATAATAAAAGCTTAGGTGCTTTTTGTTTTGCATTTATCATATTCAGTACATGGTCAATTCGTAGTTATGTTGCACAGGAATAGTTTCAAATATCACCCTTCAATTAGTTGTTCAAGGTTTTGCAACTAAAAATAATGATAAAAAATAATGAAAAAAAAGAATGAAAACTTATCAGAGCCAGGTTTCGATCCTGGGTTATGGGCCCACCACGCTTCCGCTGCGCCACTCTGATTTTGTTATAATTAATCTACATTTTTTTTAAAACTAACTAACCGCCTTAGTTCCCTGATTCAGTCGTCCGTTTATAAATTTGTCGAGCGTGACATGACACAAAAAAACACCTCTCCGAAAATCTTCGTTCACTCCAACATGACCACTGATGATGGCGGTGAATCCGCCTCCCGTTCCTCTATTTATGTAGGAAGAGGCTCTT
Organism: Persicaria maculosa; assembly: GCA_963922045.1. NCBI lineage: Eukaryota > Viridiplantae > Streptophyta > Magnoliopsida > Caryophyllales > Polygonaceae > Persicaria > Persicaria maculosa. The sequence continues at coordinate 5,620,046 of OY998251.1, forward strand.
GAATATGGCTGATTGTCATTCTTCTAAGGTTGAGGATAAAGACAGCCTCATCATTTCCCTCTTCAACAAACACAACTAAACATCTTTCTTTCTTGCAATAAATCGATGTGGAACATTCCCTCGTTTTTTTTCCTCGATGCTTCCTGCATACATCGCTTAGCCATAGTACTAGCTAAAGGCTGAAGCTCCTTACTAAATTTGTAAGCTTCTATTTCCTCTTTACTTAAGATGGTTCTTGTATTTCTTTATTTTATGGATGTTTAATTATAGTATGTTTTAAGTCGAGAAATTGGTCATGCTTTGGGCTCTTGTATGCACGTATTGCCTTAAAGACTGTATATGTTTGTTTGGATGCGTGTAGGTTCTTTTTGCAACTCTCTGTTGTAGTCAAGAGTCGAAAAGAATATGGAGTGAAGTGAGGAAATGTCAGGATGTTTTGTTGAGGGTATTGCTTTTTCATATCCCATGTCAGTTTCCGGGGGAAAATTGTGCTTGTTTATATAGGCGGATAAAGTAGAACAGCTTCTCTTTTTCAACTCAGTTTCATAAACTTTTGGTAATGCTAATTTATTTCATGCTTCCAGCATACAGTATATTACTCATTGTTTCTCTTTTCTCTAGCTTCAATAACCGGGCTAATGGGTTTCCTAACTCTTATCAAATAACTCGTATATTTTACTCTTGTTCTTGTTAATCGGGTTTAGATGTTTCCAAGCTAGGCCTCAGGAGACATATAGTGACTGATAAGGAAGACTGAGTATGGTTAACAAAGGCTTTGGATGGAATTTGCTTTTGATGATTCAGGTATTATAATACTTGTTTTTAAGTAAAACGCTTTTGGTTCTTAAATATTTCCTTCTATCTTGACCCAATTTGTAAGCTTCTATTCTCTTATCCTTATTAAAATGATTATAGCTTCTTTTTTTGTATGGATTCTTGAAGTATGTTCTAAATCCAAAAATATTGTTGCTTGCCTTCTGGTATATCTTTGTTTCAGATTTTTATAAGTTTCAGCTTATAAATGCTTCTTCTTACTAGTCCCTGTTATAGGTAAAGTGTGAAGGCAAGTCTTATTTTTGCTTAGTTTTAGTTGATTAACAGTGTGCTTAGAACCCTTTGTGAGACTGGTATTGGTGGGGTGCGCCAGGCCTACACAATAGTGCAACACATAGGCGACACATGAAGAACCAAGATAGCAAGCTACCTTATATGGGCCTTCCCCTCAAAAAATAAATTTAATATCGAAGCGATCCAATGGACCACATATCAGATATTAAACTGATAAGAACAGATACTACACTTGATCTTAGCCAAAAGGCCGAGAAAGGTATGATTTGTTTAATCTTTCTGTTGCTGTTGTATATGCTCTTGTAAGTTTGCTCTTGATTCTGACAATCAATGTGGGATCTACAGTGTCCTAAAAGGCCATTCTATTGGGCTCAACACACTAGATGAGCCATGCCTTTCTTTGCCCAGCCAGCTACAAGATGACTGCACCCGCCTCTTTGTGGTTATGGTTGAAGATTGCTTATTGACAGTTTAAATTTCAGTTCCTGCTGGTGATAGATTTGATGCATTAATAAGCTAAGATTTAGTAGAAAAATGAAGGGAGTGAAGTGGAAAAGCTAAGGTTTGTGAATCTACTCTTAACACCGTCGTCGTCTTTACTTGGAAGAAAACAATGAAACTGCAGGAATGATTTATGCCTTGCAAATATTGTAGTGTGCAGCCGCATTCTGTATATGCCAAACTATTCAATGGCATACTCGGAGTAACACTTTTGGACAACTTTAAAACAAGAGAATCGAAAGAAGAAGCGTTTCAGGATCAGCATTAGACTTGTCTCAAAGCTGAATGGCAAGAAGCTGAGCAGCTATAAGTGGCGTCGAATTGCTTAAGAAGGAAGCCTAAGGTAAAGAACTCCTGAACTACTATGTCCCAAACTGCATTCCTAACATATTGTTTGGAAGGAATGCTGCACAATTCTTCATGCTCGTTTAGGCAGTTTAACACCTGGAAATGAATCGTTGAAGGAGCTCTCCAAATCTTCGTCAGCACTAAGCAACTTCTGGTACCATCAATCACACTAAGAATGGAATTCTTACCTTTTCCACTTTTAATCTGTTTGAAGAACAGGGATGAAGCTTCTTCACCGATTACGATCCAATCCATTTCGGCTCTTTGTGCTGTGAAGCTAATAAGTTTTCTTACTTGATTCCGGAGTTCTTTCTTGGTCTTGCTCACAACACTAACGGCTTTAGTATTCAAGAGAATACATTGAAGCCATTTAGATTGAATCTAATCTAACTTTCACAATTTAATGTTAGGTGGGTTCTCCAAGTCTTGTTTCTCTACTATTGTCTTAGTTGATTTACATTCCTCTATATGTTAAAAGGGTGTTGTTATTAAAACCAAGGTTTAATCTTTTAGTTGATTTACTTTTCTTAGCTTCTAAGAAGTAGTTAAAGCGAAATGTTACCAATTATCAATTTGAATAAATAAATGATGGGCAAAGTTGTGCTGTTGAGAAATGATTAAACATTGTAGCATTTGTATTTTCATGGCTTACATATAACTTGTTAGAAGCTTATTAGATTTGTGATCAGTGTTATGGCATATGCATAATCCGGTAAAGCATAGGTCAAATGAACTTGAGCAAAAAGTTGTTTTGGTTGAACCTCCCCATTTGCATGATTATTATGACTCTTGAATTGCATACAAATATCAACTGAAAACTTTCATGTTTTATTTAGTGCGTATTGCTCCTATCTTTCTTTGGATGCATCATCTTTTCATGTTGTATATACTGATCTTGTTACCAATGTATTATATATGTAATTAATCTGCTCTTAATTCCCAAGTCTCTGTGTACAATTTTGTTGTTTCATTGCCATGGTTCCCAAGTCTCTGTGTACAATCTCCTCTGTTTTAGTCTTTTAGATGTTTTCCCCGCAAGTGGCTTTAGGATCAACGATTAAGCACAACCACTGATAGGAAAGACCCAGTTTGGTGATGGCCTTTTCTTCTGTTCTTTTGAATTCCAGTTTGAGGTATTTGTGATCAATCTGATTCAACACTTTGAAGCCATTTATGTAACCAAACTACACTGAATTTGCCCCTCCGAATTGTTGCATTTGGATAAATTCCATTAGTTGAATCTAACTTTCACATTCTCTTATTTCCCCTTTGCATGAGATTATTCTTGTATACCTTTATTTTATGGATGCTTATAGCATGTTTTAAGACGAGAAATTGGTCATGTCTGTTTGGATGCTTGCAGGTGCCTTTTGCAAGTCTCTGTTTTAGTTAAGAGTCAAAGAGAATATGGAGTTGAGTGAGGAATGTCAGGATCGACAAATACTAAAGCTGCAGGTAAGAGTCTTTTCCACCAATATATGTAATCAATCTTCTGTTAATTTACAAAAACGAGTACTAACCTTCCTTTGCGACAAGAACATGGTTCCTACTTTGAGCTCCCTGGGTTTCTAATATAACCTAAAGTGTATTGCTCTCCTTGGTTTTGGATGTCTTCGGTCATTTCAGTTCATCTCTTTTGAATTCCAGTTTCAAAGTCTTTTCTTTTTCCATCATGAAGAGAGGGTTGCATATAAGGGAGTTGATGGGTATCTTTTCCTATACCACATGGCTCTTCTAGAATAAAAGACACTTGTTTATATAGGCTTATGAAGGAAGAGGACTTGTCTCTTCGGAGACATCTGATAAAATTGGAACGATACAGAGAAGATTAGCATGGCCCCTGCGCAAGGATGACACGCACAAATCGAGAAATGGTCCAAATTTTTTTGCCAATTTTTTCCCCAACTCATTGAGTCATTATTGTCCTTTACATCACCCAATTTTTGGTTTTTATATTCATAAAACATTGCTGTCAGCACTTACAACTTCTCCCCTTCTTGTGCCTTCTGTGTATATTGCTCAGCAACAACTCATCTTCAAGACCTCGCTCGGCAAGCTCTTCACTTTGTTCTCAACACTTTCCAATTCTGGAATTTTTAACTACATAGCTCTCTTCATCGCAGATGTTTCAGTCACAACCAGTGCCACAACGATTTGCAGGATCAATTTGGTGATTCAGGTATTATAATTTGCTTCTATCCTGGCTCAATTTGTAAGCTTCCATTCTCTTACCCTTGTTTAAAATGATTAAAATGCTTCTTGATTTAAAAATGCTTCCTACTTGTCTCTGTTTTAGTCAAAGTTAATGAAAAGGCGATTACAAAGAGAATTGCAAAAGAATAAAAAAATGCTAAGCGGTCTTATGATTATCTAGTCTTCAATTTCAACAGATTCAAGTGACTAATGTGGAAGATTAGTTATTTTGACAACAAGACCCTTTGCATAGATTCCTGCTTGGTATTTCTGTCTGTTCAGTTTGAGGTGGTTGTGACTCTGAATAGATTTCTGAGCCTGTTCAGTTTTGAAGTGTTTCGTGAGTTTATAGAGACTAACTGTAGTTTAAAACAGGTAAAAAACAATCGAGCAATACCCATAAATAATTAAGACTAGTGTTGGTGGGGTGCGCCAGGCCCAAGCAATAGTGCAACACATAGGCGACACACGAAGACCCAAGATAGCAAGCTACCTTATATGGACCTTCCCCCCTCAAAAAAGAAATTTAATATCGAAGTGATCCAATGGACCACATATCAGATATTAAACTGATAAGAACAGATACTACACTTGATCTTAGCCAAAAGGCCGAGAAAGGTATGATTTGACTACTATCTCTTTGGGCCTTTTATATGCTCTCCAAAGCATACGCTTTATGATGATAACTAATGTGGGATCTTTAGTGTCCTAAAACGCCATTTTTTGCCCAGCTACAAGGTGACTGGACCTGCTTCTGAGTGCTTCTTAGTGTTTCAGGTTGAAGATTGCTTGTTGACAGTTTAAATTTCAGTTCCTATTATTGGTGACAGATTAGATACATCTATAAGCTATGGCATAGTGCAAAACTGAAGGGAATGAAATGAAAAGGCTAAGGTTGTGAATGAATCTGACACCGTTTTTCTTTTTACTTGGAAGAAAACAATGAAACTGCTGGAATGATTTGTTCTTTGCAATATTGTTGTGTGCAGCTGCATTCAGTATATGCAAAACTATTGAATGGGTTGGCAATTTGGATTTGAATCTCTCTCCATCATGCTATATTCCGACTTGAAGGTATTGCTTTGTCTATCCCTCATCATCCTTGCAACAAGGAAATACACTAGTTTATATATGCAGATGAAGCAAGACAATGACACGCACAGTTCGAAAATGTATTCTAGTGATTGAATGTTGGGAATAGCCGACTGTGTTTGATCTCGTTTGTAGTTTAATTAAGCAGTTAAAGTGAAATGTTACTAAGAAATGATTTGAACAACTTTGCAGTGGATAAGGAAGCTTGCTAATACATATATGATTTGAATAACTTTGCAGTGGATAAGCAATGATTTGAGGGAAGGGCTCATATAAGGTAGCTTGCTATCTCGGACCTTTATACGTTGCTCATGTGTTGCACTATTGCACGGGTCTGGCGCACCCCACCAATACTAGTCCTAATCGTTTCTGTTGATATTAACTTGTAACTGATCAGTTCAAAGCTATCACAATTTTAAGTATTGATGAATTCCATTGTTTTCTTCAGATTCACCTGAAAGCTAAATCTGACAGCTGCGTTGAAGTTTTTGGTGATGTCATTCTTAGTTCAAGCCCCATATGTTGCATACCCAAATCATGCACGTTTAATAGGGGTTAATTAATTTTTTTTAAAAGTTAATTAGTCACAAGGCTTGCACGTCCTTAAGAACGTGCATTTTCAGCCTTTGGATTTGTGGTGTATATAACCACACCCAAAAGAAATTACCCGCACCCAGGTTAGGGTTTGTTTGGGTAACCATGCATTATAACTTATAATGCACAAAATATATGGGGATGTCTATTGACAAGATACACTTTGTCTATTTACAAGATAAATAGTAACATATTACAAGTTTACAACTCTAGTCCTTTTCATTTAAAAAAAAATATGGGTCAATTTAAGATTTCTAAGAACTTTAGACTGATTTTGTAATTAACTAAAATATATCATCTTCTTCCTTGGTTTGTACACTGACAGCGGCAGTGCATGACCAAATTCGCAGGTCTCAAGTCTTTCCAGTTGATTACAAAATCATGTAATTCTCAGACAGCGGCAGTGCAAGTGGCGGAGACACTTCTAAAGCATCGAACTTTTCAACCCCAATTTGCCCAACATTTTTTAGGCCAAAACCCTCAGCCAATTCACGACACTTTGAGACTTCAATCGGCCAAGACCTGCCCACCTCTGATTTGTGACAAACCCTACCCCGAACTGAATTCAACGGAGATGGCGATCACCCGATCAGCCATAGAGATGTACATCTGATTTAGGAGTTTTTAGATCTCGGTCATTCCGTAAAGTACGTCTTGTCAATAGACTTTTTGATAATATATCGTTAGGAATTTTTAGGTCCGCCAAACTGTGCACTTGTAAAGCTTGGTTCTTGAATGAAATTTACCCATCATTTCATAAAAATTAGGCTTATTGACAGGGCACCTACTTACTTTCTTCTGTTTGGTTGGCCTAGTAAATTGAAAGGAGGAAAGAAAGAAAACAGACTAATAAAATCGAAGATATTGCTACTTTCTTGATGTAGAAAGTCAAAAGTGGGAATGTGAATGTTTTAACACACAATATAAGCCCTGTATGTGTATGAACTCAAGCAGCCAATACGAGCACCTTAATGGTTCCTTGGCTATTTGCTGTCAGCAACGTAGGGCTATCGCTCTTCCAACATACAGCGCTGATAAAGTACAACCCTGCGTCCTCTTCAGCATCCTCCATGTCGGGTGAGCTAAACTTATGGCATGTCACAGGGTTGGTTATTTCCTGCAAGCAGAAATATCAATCATGAAAAAAATTTCACCAGCAATAATTATAGTTGGTTCCCACAAATATTATATATCATCAGATTTTGTTGGGGAATTATTATTCCCATTGAAACTCGAACGCAAGCTCTTACTTCATACCAAGATTCTTACCTTGTGATATGCGTATACTTCGTTTGTTTCACTCCCACAGGCAATGTAGTCACCGTTCACAGAGAGCCCCACGAAGTTCTTCTCGTTCGTATGGCCTCTAAATGTACGAAGCTGCAACCCAACAATAGATGAAAATTTAAAGAAAAGTACCTTTATAAATAGGGGATTAAATGAGTGCTTCTAGCAATACCCATGGAGGCATGAATGAGACAACGTAAGAAAACATGGGCTGATCAAGCAACAGAATCGCAAGAATATGCAAGAACAATCAAGGGAAAAAATAGAAGAACATCAACTGTTCTATCAAAATATCAAAATGGCAATCTGTGCCTTCATTAGGGGCGACTGCAAACCCCAAAACCCTACTAAATGGGAGTGAGTGCAGCTGAGTTTTTATAGTGAGTCTCTACCTAACACGTGTGCCTTGCCCATGGAGCAACATATGGGACAAAAGCCCTTAATACAGAAGAAGACAAAACAGAGAAAAATGACAGATTAAGGCATGGGAAATGCATATGAAATGCAGCTCCAAATGCAGCTTGTATGAAGCTAAGAAACCGAGCATAATCTTCATAGAAATCTAGTCTTAACTCTTTTAATGGTCAGGACAAGTTGAACATACCATCAGATTTGAAACCTTTTTATCTTACTAAGTAGATTGTACAATACGACTTTCCATGTAATCTTAATGGTTCAGCACTTATCTAGTTATATAATTCAAATCCAACAAGTTGCCTCTCAGCCAATTCAGCTTCAAAGCACAAAGGAGCCCATAATATATTTGCATACGCCAAGCACCCAAAGCACTAAGGAAGAAAAGATTGCTTGTGGCTTTTTCTCAGCATGGTAACATTTTTTTACCCAATCTAGTGATCATTATGTCAACAATAAACTTTTAGGCGTTACTTACTGGCAAGCTATCCTTGACATCCCAAAGACGTAATGTGCTGTCTGTTGAGGCAGAAGCAAGCTCGTTAGTGGACAAAAACTTGACATATGAAACGGCTTTTCGGTGGCCACCAAACACGTGTAAGGGTTGGCTAATGTTTCTCAAATCATAATAATGTATATGGTGGTCTGCCGAACCAACCTGCCACACAAAACAAAGATACTTGTTATTGAGGTCTTCATTTCACTGTAACAACAGCGGGAAAATGGATGAATAAGATTAGGCTAACTTATAGTCTTATAGAAGCCGAACAAGTAATTGAACAAAAAAGAGGAATGAAGGGAAAAAGGTAGTATGACCAAACAGTCGCAGCAAATTTTCAACCAAATGATGGCTGTTGCAGCCAATTACTACAATGTTGAACTGTTCCCTAGTCATTCAAGCAGAAAGTAATAGTTCAGCTGAGAGCAGAAATTGGCAAATCCATTCTTTAGGTATGGACAAACAAATTGCCAATTAGCTTGATGGATATCTTAATCATTCAAGCCATGTTGTACTTTTATTATACCCAGTAAAGCACAAAAAAATGAAGCGAGATAAAAACAAAACAAAAGTTGTGAGCATTTTCATGAACATGCAGAAAGTACCCACCAGATTTTCACATTACATTATTCCAATAAAAGCCAAGTCCAATGAAAATAATAAAAATGCTTATGGTTGCTGAATCCAGTGTCATACGAATCCAATCCTTCACTCTACTAGACCAATCACAGACTATTAGTTCTAAGAAGGTTGCAGGGTGAAATGCAATTTGTTTTGTGCAGATTGTTTTCCTGTTTTTGCTATGTTTTAGGACTGACTTTACAACTCTCAAGTCTGTAATTAACAATAAAGAAATAACAGGAAGCATGGGGAAAGACGAGCCAAAGTTTCTATGTCAGTTTTAAGAGAAACAGAGAGAACTTATACCGCAACGTAATAGCTGGATCCAGGATTATACTTGACACAACATATATTAGCTTTCATGTCAATGTTAAGAACACTTGCCTCCTGCTTTGTGCACCAAACTTTTACCTGTTAACACAAAATTTAATGATCATCTTCAGTTCACAGCATCTTGCATTTCACTACGTGACTATTTGTTTCAAAAAGATCCGGAGGATCAAGCAAGGACACAAAAGTAAAAATAAAAATAACAACAACAACAACAATAATAATAAAGCACGGAAACAACAGAGAAATATGAGAAATCTAACAAGGAGCAACCTCCTCAGATGACTAAGTGAGAGGTAAGCACGACTTTGAAAATGAAACTAACTAGTACGATCCCCGCGCCATGGCGCGATTTTTTTATAAATAATATTTAGGTATAGATAAATCATAGACATTAGATTTAATTCAATATTTCTAATTAAACCCATTGATTAGTAAATGTGTTAAAAATAATAGAAAAAAATACACTTGGGTTAAGGAGATAAAGAGAAAAATAATTAATAAATAGTGAAAGATAAAAGTTTTGAATTAATCTCATTGGTTAAAAAAATGTAACATCAAATAATGTTGGGTAATTAATATTAGAATAATTTTCAAAAAAAAATAATATTAGAAAATATAGTTACCATAATAAAATGATATTATGTAAATAATATTTCCACAAATAACTTTAAACATGGAGAGGACATGTGAGATAAATGTTTTAGTTAGGCCCAATAGTATATAGATATAGATAGTTAGTAATTGAATTTGAGTTAAGCCAAATAGTTATATTAGATTGAATTCAATGTTTTGAATTAAGCCCAATAGTTAGTAAGATTAAAGAAAAAATAGAGAATTAAAAGAAAAAGAAAAAAAAAATTAAAAAAAAGGATCAAAGAGAAAAAAAAAATTATAATTGGTCAGAACCCCTAAAATCTCTCTAATGTTGACACCTCAGCATAAACTCTTCTAAATTAAGAATTTATATAGATAGTTAGTAAGATTAAAGAAAAAATAGAGAATTAAAAGAAAAAAGAAAAAAAAAGAGAGAATTAAAAAAAGGATTAAAGAGAAAAAAAGAAAATTATAATTGGTCAGAACCCCTAAAATCTCTCTAATGTTGACACCTCAGCATAAACTCTTCTAAATTAAGAGTTTATATAGATATAGATGCAACAACCCCAGCACCAGCCCTCCTTATGTTGATCTCAAATGATACTACTTGAGGACTTATCTCCTGCTTTTGGCCGAAGAAATCAATAATTGGCAATCCCAGAAATGAAAACATCAAAGGACCTAAATGTAGCTCAACATCCCTACAGATGTATCTACAAGTCACAACTAGGGAAAATTCCTTTAGCTCGGTAAAGAAGAAAACCCACGTACCTTACAGTCATCACTGCCAGAAACGAGCATCGAGGGTTCTGTGCGTGAAAAATCTACACTCCATGCCCGTTTCTCGTGCTCTTCGTACTCCATTACACTCTATGGTTAAAATGAGAAGAAAAAACAACCACTTTAAGCAATTACTCCAGTAAGCTTGAATAGGTAGCCAGGCAATCTTATTTCTGGGGTGATACCTGACGTGTAGTAACATCCCACACAGTAACAATGCCCTCATAGTCACTACTGGCAATTTGGTTCTTTGTGAACTTATTCCAGCTCAGGCAACTTAATTTTGACATGGTGGACATCTCCACAACAGGACATTGTGCATCTGCAGGTTCATTGACAACCTATATGGAGAAGTACAAAGTATTTGAGACAATAAGAAAGAAAGAATACAACAGGTAATACAACAGCCAATCACAGTGACTGTCAAAGATTAGGAACAGAGCAACAAAAACAACATTGAATCCCATGGATATAAAACAAAAGGCCATGTTTCTACATCGTTGGAAGAGGACAGGAAAGTGTGGTTCTGATCTTAAACTTTGGCAACTGCTAATATCAATCATTAGTTGTTAATTCGTCATAGCTTTTACCCTGATAAACCACCAAGAAAGACTATTGATTCAAAGTTGCAAACTACAATTATATGTTGATAATTTACTGATACTAACCAAGATAGTAGCTCTAAAAGGATTGGGATACTAGAAACCCTTTGCTTATTTATTTGTTTATAGATATATTTTATCAGGTCAATCTGAATCCATGCGAGGAAGTATATTGACGGAGGGTCCCCATAGCTATGTGACAATCAATAGTTACATGGTCAACTGACTGACTACTGATAAATAATGGGTGAAGTAATCGCTTTAAATTATGAACTATTATAGCATGGCAATGATAATGGGAGTACAAAATGATACGAAAAGACATCAAAAATGTGAATGATTCTTCAATAATCCTTCACCATCGTGTCCAAATGGCAAACAACCATAGTATACAAAAACAAATTCATGTTTCACAAATCTATTGGCATCATGTAGTGCTCTCAAAGGAGTAGTATTATTAGGATCGTCATTCTAAGATTAGATCATTTAAGGGTGTAGAGGATCATATAATAGCATAGTAAGATTAATAACCCAAATATTATAGTATCAACCTAATATATTCTAAATGTTTTATACATAGTTAAAATACGACAAATTCATAAACTATTACTCCCTCCGATCAACAATAAGTGTTGTTTTAGACTTGAGTACAAGTTTCAATAAAAGTATCAGTTCACTTACATTTTGTCCACCCCCTATTTTAATCCACCCCCTATTTTAATCAAGTTTCAATTAATAAACAAATTAAATGTCCACCCCCTATTTTAAATAGATCTTATCACATTATTAAATGTCCACCCCCTATTTTAATCCAATTAATAAACAAATTGAGCAAAATGTAGTCACAAAATCAAGTTTCAATTAAAAAAATATGGAACTCAGTAAGCGCTTAGGGTGTGTTTGGGAGGGGATGGGAAAAAAATCTCGGGAATCGAGTCGGGATGTTTAGGAGGGGATGGAGCGGGTGCAGGGATGTAGGACGGGGTGGAATGGGGTGATTTGCCTATAAAGTCTAAAATGACACAAAGTCTTATCAAATTTTATAGCCTAAAATGACACTTAAAGTTGATCGAAGGGAGTACATAGCAATGTTACCAAAAGGTTCATAATATTACAAATGAAATGAGCAATAGTATATTTAGAGTTTAAAAGTAAAAGTTAAAAAAATGTTTGTGATCCCTAACTATTAGAATATAGTTTATTTTCTTAACTTTTTAGTCATCTAACATAAACATATTATACTACGTAAAAATTGACAAAGAATAAAACTGACCATGTTCATTATCTAGGATCGTAAAAATTGATCGCATCATTTGTAGGATCATTATAATCATATATGAATTCAAGACTGTAACATTTTATTAAGATACTACTTTTAATAATATCCTGCCTAGTTCGGCCCACTATTTTCAACTCATAGCATTGTTAGAAATTTAGAATCATAGATCTGGATTGAAATTCTATTAACCATGCGAAGGAGAAATGGTTATCTATCAACAAGGGTAAGCTTACCGAGGAGAAGTCAAAAACTTTTATTCGTCGAGAAACACCAGCAGTTGCAAACAACTCATCATCACGGTCAAATTCTATGCTGCAAAAGAATGAGAGAATAAACATTTTCATCCATTAAGATCTAGAAAAAAAGGCAACCAATAAACACTCTAATAGTATCATGTAGCCATTAATATGCAAGCAAGAAATAATTAGTATACATATCAATATAAAAACAACTACGGGGAAAGGGTGAAGCTCACCTTGATACAATATTGGCCGAATGAAAGGGATCCCCATGTCTAATTTCAGCTATGACTCTTAATCGACTGTTGAAGTGATCAAAACAAAACAATTAGATGTCAAAACAACAAAAGGCAGCACTTATAACATGTTATACATTGGATGTATACCTATATCTTGTGAAGGTAGATAGTACAGACTGAAAATTGGCAAGACCTGCATTGTAGTCCTCCTTATGTATGGGATCCATATCCTCTTCATTTCCATGTTGCTGATTGGAAAATTGTCTTCTCTTTTGCAGGTAACATTCTTGAAGGTCATTAAACTGGAGCCATACGGAAAGATAATGAGTTGTCTTCTATTACGTTACTCTACAATTGTCTACATTTCTAGCTATCCAGTTTGCTCTATATACGCCGCATGTTCAAGGTAACAAGTCAACATTGATCCTCACTACAGTTAAATTACAGAATAACATCAAATTAATAAAGTGATTACGCAATTTTTTTCAAGTACATATTGGCTACCATGCAAAATTTTCTTAATTGTATTAGAACATCTTTGCATCTATAAGGGAGATCAGTTCAAGGAAATCCAACTTATGGAGCCTATCCAGAAGAAGTTAGATTAGATGATCCACTATGAATAAATCAACTATACAACGGCAGGAACTTGATGTAGCTAGCTAGCTAGCTAGCTAACTCACTTGCTATGGGTAACCATCCAGTCACCTCAGTGAATAGTACAGTGTTAATTAAACAACAGGTAAAATATAAGACTAGCTAGTAGCATCTAATAAATCATTCTAGATAGTAGATATGGTAAGACTTTGACCTGTGCATGGATCCTCTTCTTTCTCATCACAGCCAAGCCCGACTGGCTAATATGCTGAGAGTCCAAGCCACTCAAAGCATCTTTCCTCTGAGTCCCTTGTGAACTTATTAGACCCTTACCATCTGCTTTCTTGCTCTGGAAACTCCCAGCAGGCAAACCTCCTAGTGAGTTACGTGGACCAGAGCTAAGGCCACCGCTGTTCTTATCTACTGATGAAGCCCATGACTTTGGAGTAGGGTCACTACCAAGCATCCGTAATTTCACGGAATACTTGTCTTTTGCCCGATATAAGTCCACTCTATGATGCTCCACTGAACTTATGTCTTCTTTAATGAACTGAAGATCAGTTTGAATCTAACAAAAAGAGAATAAGAATGTAAAAATGTTATGAAGAACTAAAGATGTATGAATCTGAAGTGAAACCACACCTCATTTAACTCATCAACTTTCTGCTTCCTTAAACAATGCAAGAAATCGAGTAATATCTGCAAGTTTCTCTCAGCTTCCTCTTGCTCCATTTTCCTCTTCTTCTCCACAAGAAGTGCCATTATAGTGTCCAGCTCCTTAACTGACACTTCACAGCCCTGTCTAAGGATCACAGAAACATGTAAGCAGCAGGCGAAGTAATATTCAAATGAGACTCAAAGTGTCCAATGATTCTTCAGAAGAATGAATTATACATCAGGTTTGAACCATTTCCGTAAAAATAGAAAAAGTCTACAAAACAAATACAATTGAACAAGGTTGACCGGAAAAGAATAGCTCCAATTACAATCCTACATAAATTTGATGTTGTGTTGGTGATAGTTTGATGTCATTTTAGAAAGGATTGGGGATACAAATTTACTATAGCTATAACAGAAACTTGTGTTAATAACTTAATATACATTCGAATTTACACCAGAAACCTATGAAACAACTAGCAACCAAGTTAAAGCTGCAACCTGGAGAACAAACGATCACAAAACCATATAGTTAAAAGAGGGGGAAAACAAGACTGGAACACATAACCGACCTGCTGCAATGAGCGACGAAACTGTTCTACTGGAGACGCAGTTCTTGAAATTTGCCGAGCAGAGGCCTTCTTTAATAGCTACAAATGCGGCACACATAAACCGTATAACAACATTAAGCTGCAATTCGAAGACCGCAAAACAGATTCGCTCAAATACAAATCAAGCATGAAATCCAACAAAAGCAAACCTAAAACCCCTACATTTCGAAGTCAGAAGGCCTAAAGCGTCCAAAATTTTACTCCAAATCCAACAATTCAACCTAAAATACATTAAATTAAAAGTTCCATGTTCCGCAGAAACCTCATAAATCAATCAAACCAAATGATCAACCGAAAACCTCAAGATCATAAAACATACCTTGTCGAGAAGAAAATTAGGATACAACTGATTGCTGGTGAGAGGGCGTCCACAACAGGGACAATCACTCTTGTTCCGGAGATGCGTCACAATGCACATATAGCAAAAACTGTGTCCGCAGGCGGTCAGGAAAGCATCCTTGATGAATTGCATGCAAATAGGACATGTGAAATCCCTATCTAACTCCGCCGACGCCGCAGCTGCTGAATCGTCGTCAGCCGCGGCACCGCCGCTAGTCTCCGGCGCCGGTGGAGGCAACAATGAGATCGGGCGAGCATCCGCCTTGACCGCAGGAACTAGCGCTCCCGTTGAGCTCTCATCCATGGCTGAACCAACCTCTTTCGCCTCTCTCTCTCTTGGTAGGGGAGCTTACAGTGCGAAAAGGTGTGGATAGAAATGGAAGTCGGAGTCGGAATGGAGCTGCTCCAATATTATATACGAGGAGAGAGAAATGGAAAGTTGGGATTTTTATTTTTTTTTAATTTATTTTTGTGGGTTTGTGAGAACAAAAATGGCCCACGTTAAGGGTTCAAACAAGTACCGGCTGCCGCCGGTTTGGTTCGTGCTGAATGGCCATTTTTCTGTGGACCGGATATAACCGCATTAGAGAGCTACGTAGGTGTGTAAAGTTGCAAATGTGTCTACTTTATATTGCACATGATTTTTCTTTGTTTATTTATTTATGACTATTTTTCAAACTAAAACTTTAAAGTAATAGTAGATGGTTATCTCTTTGGTCATGTTTATATGTTTATTAAGGGGGTAGGAAATAAAAAAAATCAACTTTGTTAACTCTATGGTGGCCTAGTGAAGTGTAGTATAGATAATCAGGAACAAATTGACGTTTAATGATTGATAATTTTGTAGATAACGTTTAAGGACTCTAAAACCATATTTTGGGAAGATAGTAAAGCAGCTAAAGCTTGCAATAGGTAACTTTAAAATTAATTTTGATGGTTCAAAGCTTCAAACAGGCTCCACTACTACAGGTTTTATCATTTGGGATGCAAATGAATCGATCTTTTCCTTGATGGCTGCAGCGCTAGCGCTTCATTCCAGTCATGTGACGGTTAGAGAGATTGAGCTCCAACGCATTGACATCGGGGGATAGCCTTATGATCATCAATTTCATCACCGACAAGTGGAAGTGTCTGTGGGAGATTGAGATGATCTTCATAGACGTCATGCACCTTCTCCATGGCTCCACCTATTTGAGTAGTCGACTCACAAGCACGTCTTTCGTGAAGTCAATCAACAAATTGTTCAACGTCAACATGCAATGAACCATAATGCACTCATGTATCATTCGGAGTTCCTTTCTCTTGTTCGAAAAGATGTTATGGGTGATGGGTCAGCAGGGTATGTCATTTCCCAAATTCTTACCTTGTATCGAAAAAAAAATGAGGGTTAGGAATAATAAGAGATGTTAGAGATGATAAAAATACTAGTCCATGATTTTTATTTTTTATTTTCATCACATCATCCTAACATCTAATTCTAGTTTTTCTCACTTTATAAATAACATTTCTTACATTCCAAAATTTATTTATTTTTCTACCAACTCAATTTACAAATATACATCTCTCAAATAATTATTTCAATTATATGATTAAATGATTATATTCATTTTAATTAATAAAATATTATTATGATCATTTTATTATTTATGAAATAATAAAGGCAAATATATAGAAATGTAAAAAAAAACAATATACACACATTATTATAATAATAATAATCATTTTATTATTTTATTATTTTTTGGGGAATTATTCATTGAAATGTACAAAAAATTATATTTTTTAAAATAAATATTGGTGAAATGTATTCAATATTGATGGAGGACCATCTCAAGCACCACCCGATGCACCTCATTTCGGAGATGGACCTATCACAAGGTCCCGAGCTAAGAAAATAAGAGAGAAACTTAACGCATTCATCCATCACCATATGAAGTTGGTGCTACCAAAGAAGCCTGAGGGTGACAACATCACATTGCTTGAAACCGCACCATTATCGGGCTCGACTAAGGGTAATTCAACCACCACCCATACTTAACTTTTCATTTGCTTGCTTTGTTTTGGACTTTGTGTTTTGGGCATTTGCTTTTGGGCTGCTTTTCTCTACTATTTAAGGCTTGCAACCTCTCATTTGAAAACACTTTTGAACCTTGTTTATGAAAACCTAGTTGGTTTCACTCTCCAAATGTGAGAGCTTCATGCCTTGTGTGCATGTGTGTTGCATTTAGTTCGATTTGTACTTGATTTTGTCAATTTCCTGAATATTGATGATTCCGAGATGAGCACGAACCTCTTTCTTGTGCTTCCATGGCCAGCCATGGTTGTGCAAGGTTGTATAGGGTTGGTTTTGGTGGCATTTAAGTTGGTTCTTAGTGCATTGTCCCATGGGCCTTCTTGTTGTCCATCAAGGTTGATTCCTCATATCTTTTCTCTTTCATTTCCCTTTATTTTGTTCTTTTTTTTTCCTTTCACTTTGGTTAAGCCTTGTCCCCATGGTTTAACCTTCCTTAGTTGTGTTTTCTTGTCTAGCTTGTGTCACTCCTTTGTGTCCTTGGGAGTACCAGTCTACAACGTCAAGAAGGTCGGGAAAGCAGTGACTTACCCCGCATCGAATTGGGTATCAGAGCATAGGTTTACTTAACGTTGTTTGAAACAAGAACGATCAAGCCAAAAATCACTTTCTCTTGGTAAGTTTTACGAGAAATTCCTTGTTCAATGTTTTGATCTTATTCTATTGTGTTGATTTTGTGTTTTGGCGCTTGTGTGTGCAATTTCTCATCTCCGGCCACCCTAGCACCACCACAGCCCCACTGGTGAACCACCAATGCCCCCATCTAAGCTACCCTTGTGTGCTTCCTTAAGAAGCTTTGTCTTTTGAACCTCCCAAAAAAGCACATCCGTGTGCTTCCCCAAAAAGTTGTCCATCATTTTTTGTTTCTCCAAAAGTTTTTTTTGTGTTTTTTCAAGAAGCATTGACCTTTTGTTATCTTTTCAGATTTTTTATTTTATTAATTATGTTTTCATATTTTGTTAAAAGAGAGAGTTAAAACTGAAATTAAAAAAAAAACGGAAATTTCGCGAGGTGCCACTAAGGTATTGCAATTTTCGCGAGGTATACAACGGAGCACTTGCAGATCTGGAGCCAGAGAAAATCTTCTCTTGAGTCCAAGTATCCGATTTATAAGAAACCCGAAAACTCTAGAAATAGTTATTTTGAATCCTCCACAAGCAGTCTTTTCGCAAAGGCGAGTCAGTAAATATGGCTTTGATGAAATCTATCACCTGCAAGAATGAATGTGTAACTAATGGATACGTATGAACTGAATCCTACTCAAGGCTGGAATGATAATTTTGCGAGTCATACTATACCTCGGATAATGCGAACCCACAACTGAGTAGCTCCCCAGTCTCCCAACCTTCTGTAATTGTCTTCAAGGGCATATCTAGCATTTCTGTTATACAAATGGTTAAATCGTTTCTAACATTCCTATCGTTTACTTTGGGTTGGGCCAACAGAAGCCGAAGGCTCACCAGCTAGTTTATGAAGTTTCCTTAGTGATGGAATCTGCACATCAAGAGGGTTTACTGGCTATGCCACGGTAACTTGAACAAGACAATAATCCCAATAAGAAAGCTTGTGTTCGTACCTGCAGTGTCTCTTCTGCAACTATGTCATCAAGGAGGAGTATATCCCGTGATATTTTAGAGAACACAGGATCCAGAAGCATACACATACACCTCTTATAAGTTGGGGGAAGTAGTAAAGGCTCCCACAATAGCCGGACTTTCTCAAGAATGAAAGCAACCTGATTTGGAAAGTTACAATTTATACGGCTGATGAAAATATTACAGTACAGGAAGTAAAAGAGCAATTCAGCTACCTAGAATGCGAACCCACCTGTTCCATGCTAAAATTTGCAGATTCATATTGCTGTATTTGGTGAGTATTCTGGAAACCATCAGCCCCATCTATGGCCTAACATATTGATCCAGATAACATCAGAATTAGAAGACAGTGAAAAACATTCAGATGAATTGAATAGTCAAGCTATTGTGTGCAATGATGTTGCAACTTGTACCTCTTTTAGGTTAAAAATTACCACTTGAATGTGCTTCTGCAGTACTGCCTCTGCCAATAGTTGCAAGTTGCAACCTAGGTGCAATGTCAGCAAGCACAGCGTGCTCTTTGATGGAACTTGGAAAGTCAGGCCGATACTACAAGTTCACATAGAAAGGAAAAATATTGGATACAATAAACAAGAATGAATTAGAATGCGACTCTTATATCAAAACACTGACTGCACCACCAATTTTCTTTACAAGCATAGCCAGTTCTAAAACATGGGTTGCAACAGGGGCACTTATTAGAGCGTCTGTATAAGATGTCGCCACTGTACCCTACAACAGGGGCAAAATTACAATTTGGTATTGATAGGTCATCTTCAACATTGAGAGCGATGATCAACTTACAAGAGGAGTAGGTGCAGGTAACTTGCAAGACCATTTGTGCTCACTCCGGGCGATAGGGCTATCAAAAGCTTTCATGCACAGGCCGTAACCTTGATAATAGAATACCTTTGAACAACCATTTTTTGACAATTGACCTGCATCACATATCATGGAAATAAGAAGAGAGAGAATTCATTGCAAAATAATCGACTAAAAAGAATAAACAGGTCTAAGGGATGTAGAAATATCCACCCATGAGATGCTCCCTTAAGCTTTCAAAAGACTTGCAATGTTTTTGACAAACTCCACATTTTGGTTGATGAACCTAATGATACGATACTTTCATGTGCTCGACAAGATGCTCCTTTTTCTTATATTGCTTGAAGCAAGCTGAGCATTTATGTCTGTAGTTTATGATAATGCATGTACCAAAGTTTCAAAAACAAAGACAAACTAACTAATACTAAACACAGAAAAAACATGGAATGGGACACGGAAATCTTTCCAGAAATCATCAAACAGGAAGCCAGAAACAAAACACCAGAATTGGAGATACATGTTTGAACAAATCCGTAAAGTGGAGAAAAGAAAAGCCAGAGCTCATCAATTTTCTTGAACTGACGGGTAGTATCCTATTACTGTTAAGAGTTTTGTCACAAGGTGCTGCTGGATTTAGATGTTTACTTAGAAGATTTTCATCAGATTTATAGTTAACAGTGGGCACAGGCAGATGGAGCAAACTAGAGATCCTGTGGATGCATGTTCATCCTCATGTTCTACAAAACAACCCAAGTAATCACACTCAGATGGCCATCCCAAGTTTTAGAAAGTGCATAGCATAGTTTCATTGAAAAAGTACAAAAATAGGGTTTGATACAAACCAAGTTCCATCTTCTCATGACAAATGGTGTCTGAAAGTGTTAATTGGGTCATCAATTCTTATGATCATCCAGGCAGTACTTTTTTCATAAAAAAAACGGCTCAATAGAGTCTGTTTGGCACAACAACTTATACATCATAACCCCTTCATCACATATTCTCCATTATCAGCAGCTCCTTATAAGCAATCAGCCACATTGCCTCAAACGAAACCATAACAACTAAATGCAGTAGGTTACAGAATATCTCCTACTACACAATCGAATACCCCAGTGCACACAATCTTACACATCATCAGCAACAGGAATTGAGTAGCCAAAAACACTGTACTGCGCCTAAAATTGTAAGAGGAATTGGTGTGAATGTACAATTGAACAAGCAGTTCAGCACTTAAATCATTCGAGTTATCACAAAACCATATTAAGTTAGGGCTACCAAGAGATTTAGGTCATTTGTTAATACTCTTCTTGAACAAGTACCTCCCACAAATTCAATATGCAAATTCGTTGAGGGTCACCAAATTAATCCATTGAATTTGTAAATGTCACAAATGGCGACTATAGTGATCTTTTAAATCCGTCACAAGGTTTGAAGAACCCGCTTCAAGCATTGATTGACAACAGAAAACATATGAATTCGCGATATCCAACAAAGGATCTAATCACAATCTCAGCAGAAAGAACTAGTTTAATTTAACAAAATGGAGGCGTCAATCAGGCTGCTTAGATCTCAGGTTTCAAAGAGTACATAGATATGGTTAGCTAAACAGCTCAATAATTGGTTTACATGCAGTGAAGCTTAACCACCTCTAGCTTCCCTTCTGGTTGCATCATGAAGCAACTCAACATCAACTCCGTCTGGGGGTAGTTGTACGTATCTCACCACTGAACCTCGGATGAAGCAGTTCCTCACTGACAGCTGCAAATTATATAACCAAGCGATAAAATTATGTTTATTTATGGAATTGCTTGTCGCTAAAACATTTTGAGTTTATGAAGTAGAAGCATTGACAAATTCACACTAATAACAATCAAAATATCATTTAACAGAAAGCTGCTTCAGTATAGATTTAACCTTTGCCACCGAAATAAACACTGTCCATATGATTGTGTATCAAAACATAAATTCCAAACCCATCAAAACGTATGCGAGCAAGGGTTCACAAATTCACAATCGGTCAATTATACGAAGAACATTCATGATGAAGATTGTATGCTTGGAAGAAAATGGATAAATCATCACGCTCAAATTGCAGATGCCCCCTGTAAGGGACTGCTAATGCACCAATCAAGGGCACACTATAAACATGTCTTGTTATCTATCCAGTACAGGAACCACCCAATTGCTTATTCTTCCTTCACATAGAAGTATTTTTTTCCTAAAATCCATTCACTTGATTAGTTGTGGCAACATTCAGCATCAATAACATTCAAAACTGCAATTTTGGGTCCTTTCCAGATTGGATGTTAAATATGGTTCCCATTTACAAATACACAAAATCGTCCCACCCTTCGTTCCTGTTGGAGCTACATCCATATTGCAGCTAAAAGGGGAAAGCCCAAATTTCAGACATAGATAGAGGGAGAGAGGGAGAGTGTACCATGTGAGGGTACTTGTCTTGGTCAACAACCCTAGTGTTTTCGAGCTTGATGTTGAGGTACTGATCAACAGAACGAAGTGTCCCTCTAATGGCTAAATCATTCTTGAGCTCAACCACCACTTCTCTACCGACGATCTCCTTGAAATACGAGAAGAACAACTGCGAACAAAAAATGACAAGGAACTTATATCATCAAACCCCCTTTTCCCCAACAAGATCGAGTTAATTGAACAAGAGAAATCAAGTTAGGGCAGAAATTGACAAACCATCTTTTGCTGATTCTATGGCGGGGACTTGAATCAGTACTCGAATCGCAAGAACCCTAGTTGAATCAGATTTCACACGACAAGGAGATGGGACTCGAGTCGACCCCTTTTTCGATACCCATATTTTGCAAGCAGATTTTTGGGCTTCAATGGATGGGCTGATATGGCCCAAAAATGATACTCCCTCGAGTCGACCCCTTTCTCGATACCCATATTTTGCAAGCAGATTTTTCGGACATTTTATTTATTTATTTATCTATACTATACTTTAAATAAGAAGCAATTTTGCCATTTATCATCATTTTATGCCAAATTATTTTAGGTAAGTGTATTTCTTTAATAATTTAATTAATTAGGGTAAATCAATTAACCTATTTATTATTTATCCATATATCTTAATCTTTCTTTCCATATATACATAATTTATTATAGGTTATTCTATTTAATTTTAGACAATATTCTTAAGGCATATATAATTGAATATATATAAATATACCCATTCAATTTTATTAATTTATCTATTTACACATAAAAAAATTCAAAATTTTGATTTATATACATCAAAATATGATCATATTAAATTATCCAAAGTATGATTTTGGTTTAACGATTATAGATTAAAGTTTTCATTTAACATATCATTTTAAGAAAATACGTGAATTTTATTTTATTACCTTCCTTTCTATATCTACCCAACACTTCTAACCTATTTAGTTTTTGAGAAAATAAAATAAAAATTAACATGTTAAATAAAATAATAGAAGTTGTGTCTTTTGTTTTAAATTAATAAAATTTATTCATTTCTACAAATTGAATTTTCTATCTATCTATCTATCTATCTATTAATCAATCAATCAATCAATATATAATACTAAAACAGAGGCGTGGAAATCCTATGTGGCGGGCTCTGGTGCAATTCGCTTACGTGTCGTTATCTGGTGCTTTTGGACCGGGTTTTTTTCCACGTCAATTAATGATGATCCAATAAATTTTATACATGTGTCATCCTATGTGTCCATTTTAATTAATACTTAAATTAAGTTTTATTATAAATATTCAACCTCATATCTTACAAATCTTATCTTTTTAACTTAAGTTATTTTATAAATATTTTACCTATAAAAATCTACACAATATTAAAAGATTAGATTAATTTATATAATCTATTAGCACTATTTAACATAATCTAATACGGAGTATATTGAATGAAATCCTATCTTTTCTATTATTGTATATTAATAAATTATTTAATTCATACACTACACTAATGCCGAGATTTTCAATAGAATATAATATATGCATCCATGCATTATAATAATAAAAAAGATTGAATATAATATGTATAAGATTCTTACGGGAAAAATGGTGATTATTCTTATGGAAAAAATGGTGATTAATTAACTTCATATCTTATATAGATTTGTAAAATTCTTACGGGATCATAATCTAGAATAAAATATGATAGAGTTAAACAAAAATTATCCATATTTCTTCAATCATCCATAAATTATAAATATATGAACAAAAAAAGTATCCGTGATTAATATACAACAAATATGATAATGTATGGGGATTTAATTACATAATTTGTACATGAATAATAATCAATATCAATCAATATATAATACTAAAACAGAGGCGTGGAAATCCTATGTGGCGGGCTCTGGTGCGATTCGCTCACGTGTCGTTTTATGGTGCATTCTGGCCGGGTTTTTCGCCATGTCAATTAATGATGATCCAATCAATCTAAGCCATGTTAAATGTTATCCTTATCTATTTATACACGTGTCATCCTATGTGTCCATTTAAATTAATGATTAAATTATATTTTATTATAAGTATTCAACCTCATATCTTACAATTCTTATCATTTTACCTTGAGTTATTTTATAAATATTTTACCTAGAAAAATATACATAATCTTAAAAGATTAGATTAATTTATATAATCTATTAGTACTATTTAACATAATCTAATATGGAGTATATTGAATTAAATCCTATCTTTTCTATTACAGTATTTTACCTAGAAAAATCTACATAATCTTAAAAGATTAGATTAATTTATATAATCTATTAGTACTATTTAACATAATCTAATACGGAGTATATTGAATTAAATCCTATCTTTTCTATTACGGTATATAATATATTAAATCAAATCTTAAACAGCAGTGGTTTTTGAAAAATTGATTCAAAAAAGAAATATATATATATATACTTATCTTTATATATGAAGTTTGAATATATTTTTACTAAATCATATTTCATATAAATTTCATATAAAATAATAAAAAATTATTCTCTATATCTTATTATATAATACTCCAACAACTAAGGATTTATTTCATATAAAGGATATACGTGTACAAACATGTATGCATAATTATATAATTAATTTAGATAATATATGCTTATCATATGTTGGTTATGAGATTAAAAGGTCCAAAATAATATTTATATACTTTTTATGATCTTATACAATTTGTGCAAAAATAATAAAAGTCATATAAAAAAAAACCGCGAAGATCGCGGGTAATACAACTAGTATTACTAATTCTGCTAGCATTTTGCTGACGTGTCACGTCCACAATTAAAGTTGAATTTTTTATTCAAATGATATTTTCTTATTGGTCAATATTATTGTTAAAATTTTAAAATATTCGTTTCCGATTTTAAATATATTTCTTTCCTATTTTAAATATATTTGTTTAGACTTTTTTTCTTTGTCACCCCTTTTTTGGTAGTTTGTCTTTGGATTGAGGAAGGAAATCTAGATTAAAGTTTTTAATTTATGTTCTTTTATTCTAATTGTAGATAACCTTCACAAATTAAAAAGTTTTTAACTTATGTTCTTTTATTCTTTTAATTTGATTTCATTATTATGCATTATATATCAACGTTTTTATTTTGAGCGTTAGTTTTTAATTTATGTTCTTTTAATTTTGCTCTATATAGTTGTCGTTTTTATTTTGATGTAAGTAACTTTTCAGTTTTTCAATTATATGACAACTTATATTTTCTTTTTTAGTTTTATCCTAATGACAATAATTATATATGTATTTTAAATTATATTAAGTGGTGTATATGAGTTTTATTACTACTACTTTACCTTACTAAATTATTTTCAGATTTATATGGTATCTCTTTGCAACTAATTTATAAATTAAAAAATATTTTATACATATTTTGTTGTAAACAAATATATATTAATATAGTATTAAATAGATATATAAAGTGATTTTTAAATTGAAATGGATCAAAATCCCGTGCCTTCAAGGCACGGGCACTACACTAGTATGTTTTTAAACCGAAAAATGATACAGTAGCATTTGATCATCAACCGATGATATTTTATCATAAAATAACATCATTTATTATCGTATTATATAGAATTCTTTATACCAATTTAATCCAAAACGATACTCTATCTATCTATCGTATTATATAGAATTCTTTATATAGAGACTCTCACACCCGGAAGCCCCGGATCTCCGTCCACCAACTTGTATCCACCTCGCTAGTTGCAGCAGCCGGATCGGAGACCCCACAATCGGGACCCATCCCTGCCACTGCTGCAGCGAAGAAACCGCTCTCCTGGTTGCCTTCGCCAGAAGAAGCATGTGGCTTTCACGCCCATCTTCACCGGCCCCTCTTCTCAGCCTTGATTGTATAGTATGTAATGATCATGTACTTCTCAGTATGTATTCTGTTGATTGTTGAAATGGTTGTTATTAACCAATATATATATATATATATATATATATATATATATATAGTAAATTATCCATCTTTTATGTTTATACAGAATAAAGGTCAATGACCAAGTTAAAGGATCCGGATTCTCTCCAAAGATTACCTTCCTAACATCTTCCTAATAAACACATCTACACCGTTCAAATCAATCAATGGTTCATATTTATCCTCAGTAATTAATTCTTTTTTATATTTAAATTAAATCATAATTTCACATTCTGTTTTTCCTTGATTCTCTGCGTCTTCTTTATCTCATAGATTGACATTCTCTAACATCTATCCATGGGAGGCATGTCATCGTCCTCCTCAACTACCCTCACCATCCTGCCCATTAGAGGCCTGGCATCGTCTTCCTCCGCCACCCTCACCATCCTGTCCATCGGCAGGCTGCAGTCGTCATATATCACCCGGCCGTGACAATTGGGATTGGGGATCGAATAACCCGTTGCACTTTATGCGCTCTCTCGCACCCATCTGAGGTCTGTCGCCTTCGTTCTTCTCGTAGTTGGCGGACAGGGGTATTGCTGTATTGGTCGACTGTATCCGAGATTCTGATTTTTTTTTTAATTTTGAAATTGGTGATGAATCCAACTGTAATTGGAATGAATTGAACAAGTACAACAAACGAGTACTACTTTCTTCTTCTATTTTCATAAGTTATTAAACCCAGTTTTCTCTCAGGTCAATCTCAATTTCATAATCACGTTGGAGCAATTTTTTTAATTGGGTTTTGATTTGATTTATTTCCTAATTAAATTTGTCGTTGATTAATGAATGCATATAAGTAGCTTTGTTTCCTGAATTTTTAATTGGGTTTTGTTTTGCATTTCTTCGTCCTAGTTAGATGATGGAGGTGGAGAGAGTACGTGGGTGCACTGGTGCAGTTGAAGGGAGAGGAGACACTATAGTTGAGATGGAGGGGAGGAGAAGAGGAGGGTTTTTTATTTTTTTGATTAAAGTAAAGAGATGATGTAATCTTAGCCATTAAATTTTTTAAACGGTCGAGATTGACTTATTAGGCTACCTAATATAAGGAGAGGATCCTCTTCCCAAGTTAAAACAATCAATGATCCTGCAAATTGAATTACCCATCTTTTATGTTTATAAAGAATAAAGATCAATGTCCAGGTTAAAATAATCAATGATCCTGCAGATTCATAAAACTTAAGGCTCTAACAAGAAGCCTAAGTTTAGGAAACATGTCTAGCAGAAGAAACCACTCAGGGGATATTGTAAATTAAATATTGATGGGTTTATTAAGCTTTCGGGTCAATATCATGTTAGATGTATTATTAGGAATGAATTTGGACATGTGATTGATATTTTTTTTAAGGAGGTATTCCTTGGCTCGATTTTACAAGTTAAAGTTTTCGTTTTAGAGAAAGTATTAAAAAAAAGCAGTTTAAGCTTGGTATCAAGAAGTTGATTGTTGAGGGTGACAATCGACCTAACGGGATATTAGGAACCCTTTCGGGAATTATTTATTTTAAAATATTTATTATTAATTAGTATTTTTATTTTTATTTGTTCCAAATTCCCATGGGCCAACTTTGGGCCTAAGTAGGCCCAAGGAAACAACACAACCTTGAATAACAAGCCGCTACCAATCCGACACCATTGAACTAGGCGAAGGGCAACATTGCACCTCTGGAGCCACCAGACACCACCCGGGAAGGGGTGAAAGAAACGGGACACCCGAGAGGGGTGGGGTTCATAGCGGGTGCCAGAGCCGGGGCCGAACGCTTGCGACAACCAACCAACAACCGTTTGTGGCTGGAATTGCGTGATATTGCTGCACATGTTGGCCTACCATGGATTGTTCTCGGAGATCTGAATTGTGTCCTGAATGTGGACGAGAAATGGCCTGCAAAGAAATCAGCACACAGAGAGGAGTTTGAGGAGCTGCAAAACGTAATGGCTGATTGTGGTCTAAGTGATCTTGCTTTCTCAGGGGCTGCTTTAACATGGAGTAACAAGCAAACTGGTGAAGGGAGACTAGAGCGGAAATTGGATCGTATCTTGGTTAACGATACTTGGATGGAATCGTTTGATAACACGAGAGCGTTTTTTGACACCCCAGGTGTTTCTGATCATTCACCTGCTGTTGCAATACTACGAAACTGTCCAACCCAAAGACGCTACCCATTTAAATATAAAAAATTTTGGGGGAATGAACCAGAATTTAATGATCTTGTACGGGCTGCTTGGAATCAATCAGTGGAGGGATCATTGCAGCTGAGATTGGTGAAAAAGTTGAAGATTGTGAAGGAAGCACTTAAGCCATTGGATAAAACCCGTTTCCCTGAACTACAAACCCAAATTAAATTACAGAAGGGCATTCTCCATGAGCTACATCTACAATTGCAATCCGATAGACTGAATATTCAGTTGGCCAAGAGAGTCTTAGAAGTAGAGGAAGAATTGAAAAGCAGTGTTGCAAGGCTAATCAGCTTGACATCTCAGAAAGCTAAATTGCACTGGTTGACGATGGGCGAGGAGACATCCTCTTTGTTTTACAAGAGTGTCAAAGAAAAGAGGTCCCGTAATGCTATCCTAGTGATGTGTAACGAGAGGGGTATTGCCTTTGATGATGAGGAAGAGATCAGAAGTACCATTCTGCACTATTATACTGATCTGCTGTCTTCTACAGTTAACACAACTGAGTTTCCATTCGATCTACCAGGTGAGAAATTAGATGCTTCTGGACTGGATTATCTAATGGCCATTCCGAGCTATGATGAGGTGAGACGTAGTATTTGGAGTATAGGGGTGAACAAGTCACCTGGCCCGGATGGTTTTGGGAGCAAATTCTTTAAAGATGCTTGGCATATAGTTGGAAAAGATACATGTGAAGCTGTTCGTGAGATCTTCCGAAATGGACGGGTTTTGAAGCAGACCAATACAACTTTCATCTCTCTTCTTCCCAAAGTGCCTAACCCCACTTTGGTGAAGGATTGGAGACCGATTTCTTGTTGTAACACACTCATGAAGGCCGTCACCAAGATTATTGCTAGACGTATAAAGCATCTGTTGGGGGGCTTGATTTCAGACTGTCAGGGAGCGTTCATCCCTGGGCGCTCAATAGCACACAATTGCGCAGTTGCTCTGGAAGTGGTGAATGGATATGGAACTAAAAGGGTGTCAGGCCGATGCACGATCAAGGTAGACTTACAAAAGGCTTACGACTATCTTCAATGGGAGTTCATCAGAAATTCATTGAAGTATTTGGGTTTTCCAGAGAGATTGATCAACCTTATCATGGAATGTGTGACAACGACGTCGTTCTCAATCCTGATAAATGGTTCGCCTGAAGGTTTTTTCCCGGGGAAGAGAGGCTTGAGGCAAGGGGATCCCTTATCCCCTTACCTCTTTGTTTTGTGCATGGAAATACTAAGCAGGATACTTAAGCAAACTTCAGAAAATCCTCGGTTCAGGTTTCACCCGAAATGCAGAAATGCTCAGCTTGTTCATCTGGCTTTTGCAGACGATTTGCTACTGTTCTGTCATGCAGATTCTGTGTCGATAGAGCTCATACATGACTGCCTGGACAGCTTCTTTGCTCTGTCGGGGTTGAGAGCAAACAAGGAGAAGAGTACAGTTTACCTGGCAGGGGTGCAAGACACGTTAGCTGATGGTTTTATGCAACAATTGGGCTTCGTGAGGGGTGCGTTTCCAGTAAAGTATCTTGGCATACCTTTAAGTTCTAAACGGATTACTGTCCACCAATTCAGCCCTCTTATTGACAAGTTTGGAATGGTGATTCAATCGTGGACAACTCGTAAGCTTTCTTATGCAGGAAGGCTGCAACTGTTGAAATCTGTATGCGGTGGCATTTATAATTTCTGGAATCAGGTTTTGATATTGCCTAAAAGTGTCATTGCTAAATTGGAGAGCATGTGTAGAAGGTACTTGTGGTCAGGTACATTAGAAGGGAAGAAAAACCTTGTAGCATGGGAAGAAGTTACTAAGCCGTTCTCCAAGCATATGGCTTCGATGGTGTGTCTCGAACCACCTTGCTACAGATGGGGTGTGGGATACAGCTAGGAGGGTGAACGACTCATGGGTTTGGAAGAGCGTGGTTGACACGAGGGAAGACCTTAAGGTATCCATGGAAGCTGCTGGGTTAGATTCCTCTCGGCTGGAAAATCTTATGGACTCGAATGACTCCGTTTCATGTAGAACTTTGTATGAGCTCCTAAGGGAGACAGGGTAGAATGTGGAATGGGGGAGACTGATCTAGGGAAGTATTCAAAGTCGCAAATGGGCGTTCATTGTATGGTTAGCTGCCAGGAATCGACTTCACACAGGGGACAAGGCCAAACATTGGTGTGGCCCGGAGGCAGCAGTGTGTGTGTTGTGTAAATCGGCGGATGAAAGTGTGGCTCACTTGTGGTTTGATTGTCGGATGGTCAAGCAAGTCCAGCTAAGGGTGTTGCGATGGGCTGGAATCAGCAGACATATAGGGTCGATTGAGGAAGGGCTTGGATGGTTCTCACGCTCAACACCAAGGGAGAGGAAAACATTGCAATTCCAAGCTAAGCTTCTAGCCTTCCAAGCGATGATTTACTTCACATGGACAGCTAGGAACAATGTTATTTTTTGTAAAGAATCGTTTAATCCAATTTCATATACTATCCAGATCGTGGAAGGATGTAAGTCGCGTATATCCTCTATGTGGAAGTGCAAATCACAAGAGGATATACGGTGGCGTACTTTTCTTCTAGGAGATTACTAGAGTATCAGTAGGGGCTAGATTTATGGAGGATATAGAGGACGTTGAGTAGAAGAGTTCTATTGGGTAGTTAGAAGATAGTGATTGGGGTAATAGCTCGTGTGAATTTTTTGGAGCGATTGGGGTCTCTTTTAGAGGTGCATAGAGGGATAGCTAACTTATACGAGTCCCATATTTTATATAAGACCCATAGTTTGGTCTTATATCTTTTGTATCCTTGGGGTTTACCCACTCATCTATCTATTTACCGGTTCAAGAAGGGGGTCGAAGCTTAGAGCGGCGTCGAAACCATGCCCGAACCCAGCAACAACGGCGATCCAGTCGGGGAGGGGGCAATGATTAGTGAAGAGGAGGACGAGCGGACAACAAGTGCCACCCGACCCGTCATCACCGATAGAAGTCAGCCAGACATTGACGGTGGAAATTTGGACAATGAAGGCCGCATAACTCCGACCACCACTGAAGGAAAGGGGAAGGTCGAGGAGTAGGGCACATCGGGGAGAATACACCCGAAAAACCAAACCAAAGATTAGGAGGGCGGAGATTTTGCACAAATCAGACCACCAAAATCAGATTTGGGGGAGGAAATACACATCGATGGAAACCCCAAATCAAAATGAAGATTTGAGAGACAATCAGTGCTTGATTTCATTGGCAAAGGTTACAATCGGTAACTCACAGGAGTTGTGAAACCAAGGAGATTCTTCGCCACCCGAAAGAAGGAAAGAGGGAGGCGAAGAGTGTGGACAAGCCCGCTGTCCTAGGTCCGGTGAGGCGAGTTTCTGACCTCCGAAGAGGGGTTTGTAACCTCCGAAGAGGAGTTTAAGGCACAACAAACCGGATCAGGCGGAGCCTAGTGGAGTATGCCGGGAAGGTTGGGCCATGTTGGTGCGGGCGTACGTGGTAGCTCATCCGCCGAATAAGGAGGATGAAGTGGGCGGCGTGGGCTTTTTTTGGAAAGGCTCTCAAAGATCGAGAGCTTTTTTCCTCGACAAACGTTAAGGATTGAACCTAGATGTCTAGATCATATCAAGGTCATTTGATTAAAATATTCAACTAAATTTTGGAACATGTCACCTAGCTTAATGCTAGTCAATTTATTAAAGTAATAGATATATGATGAATTATAAATATGAAAATTAGGTGAAATGAGGTGGGGGTGACAGTCTTGCATCTCTCATGCTCTAATACAAAATCAATACAAATATATCATTGTCTTCAATCCTCACAATCAAGATTTGTAGTCAGAATGACACATATAATTATTATATATCACCCCTTTTCAACAATAGATGTCATTCTATCTCTAAAAATTTGTAATAAATCTATAAGTCATTAAATTTTTATGAAGTTGATCTCATCCCCTCTTGCTCTCTCGAGTCTTACTCAAATAATATTATACTCCATTCATTCAGTTTTAAATGTCGTTTAACACAAAGGCACACAAATTAATGATACTCCGATTTTAACATTTAACTCTTTGACTTCTCCTAATAATTGCCCTTAAGTAGTGAAGAAGTTGTGACCATGAGAGCAAGCCCAACAGCATTTGTAAAATTTCTCTATTTTAGAGATCAAAATGTCAAAATCTCTAAAAAAATTCACCCAAACTCCAACAGTTTCTCTATTTTACAGATTTTTGCATTTATTATACACTATAATCAATATAGGAATTATTCAATTCTAAACAAAACATTTAAACTTAATTATAATACAAGTGCACCCACATACATTTCAAGCCTCCACTTTGACCTTATCCATCAGCAACATCTAAGTGAGTGCTACCCTCACAA
The DNA here is from genome assembly GCA_963922045.1 of Persicaria maculosa. NCBI lineage: Eukaryota > Viridiplantae > Streptophyta > Magnoliopsida > Caryophyllales > Polygonaceae > Persicaria > Persicaria maculosa. The sequence continues at coordinate 5,652,407 of OY998251.1, forward strand.
GTGCCTTCGCCCACTAATTGTTCAGCACAAAGTTCCTCCACCAATTGTCCTTGTAGTAACGTGAAGCTCAGCTCATGGAACTTCTTTTTGTTGTTGTTGTCACTATTAACCGCTTTCCCAACTCGCCCTTTCTTCTTACTTATCTGTTTAGACCATCCCATATCCTTACCACTACTATCCCCATATCATAGCTGCTGCAACAGTTCAACTCTGCTGCAACAGTTCAACCGCTTAACATTACTGAAATCAGCACTTCCTCTATTTCCAGGTATACTCTCATCAGCACCCAAAAAGTTCTCTTCTGGTTGCAATTTTTCCTTCGGCAAAACCTCTTTTCCCTTGTCCTGAATACAATTCACTTGAGCATCACAAACCACCGCTCTGTCTGGACATGCTACAACAGAAGTTGCAGCAGGAGCAGACACAACCTTTCCTTTCTGAAGGTGAAGTGTGTATGTGTTGTCAGTAGTCGATAACTTCTTCTTTGGAACCCAAACTTGCTTGGTCATACCTTTCCTATTCTCCACAGATCCAAGCGAACATCTACATATACTACTCATATATTGAATTGGGTGTAGGATTGTAGAATTGATGTAAAGTCCTTAGGGTTTTCATTCATTGATATAACACATATATATATATATATATATATATATATATATATATATATATATATATATATATATATATATATATATATATATATATATATATATATATATATATATATATATATAGGTTACAAAGGTATTGGGCCTTAACGGGCTTTTAGCCCACTATACAATATTAAGACCTATGTAATCTATTAAACCCCCGCAGTCGAAACGGGAGGGGTCCTTACAGTGAGACTGAAACGAAAATCAATGAATAACTGTCGAGGTAAACCCTTGGTGAATATATCAGCGTACTGAAAAGAGGACGGAACATGGAGAACGCGGACATGTCCAATGGCAACCTTTTCCCTTACAAAGTGGAGATCAAGCTCAATGTGCTTCGTGCGTTGATGTTGGACTGGGTTGCTAGCAAGGTAGACGGCGGAGACGTTGTCCGTATAGACCAGAGTGGCCTTCTGAAGGGGACAACGGAGCTCAAGGAGGAGGTTCCGGAGCCAAGAGCACTCAGACACAACGTTGGCAACACCCCTGTATTCGGCCTCAGCGCTGGAGCGAGATACGACGGACTGACGCTTGGCTGACCATGACACAAGGGTGTCGTTGAGGAAGACGCAGTACCCAGACGTGGAGCGACGTGTGTCAGGACAACCACCCCAATCCGCATCAGTGTAAGCAACAAGATCGAGCTTAGAGGAAGGAGTGATCGTGGTGCCGAGCTCAAGAGTGCCGCTGATGTACCGAATGATCCGCTTCAAAGCCTGAAAGTGAGGTTCCCTAGGTGCATGCATGAACAAGCAGACCTGCTGAACGGCGTAACTAATGTCAGGCCTGGTGAAAGTGAGATACTGAAGAGCACCAGCGAGGCTCCTGTACAATGTCGGGTCATCAACCAAAGGACCAGAATGAGCACTGAGCTTGTTGATGTATCGACAAGGGTGGCGACTGGATTACAGTTGACCATCTTAGCCCGAGCAACAATCTCTGCAGCATACTTACTTTGTGAGAGAAACAGACCTGACGCATGACGCTGAACAACAACTCCCAAAAAGTAAGACAACTGACCCATATCAGACATGGCGAATTCCGCACTCAACTGCGAAATAATAGACGTCCGAAGAGCATCAGAAGAGGCGGTGAGAATGATGTCGTCGACATATAGCAACAGGAATGCCAAGTCTGAGCCTCGGCGATAGATAAACAGAGACGAATCGGAACGGCTGCCAGTGAAACCCAAACGGAAGCAGATGAGAGGCAAAACGCTGGAACCAAGCCCGCGGAGCCTGTTTTAGACCATACAGAGAGCACTTGAGGAGACAGACATGCTTCAGACGGTCAGCATCAGCAAACCCCGACGGCTGAAACATGTAGACCGTCTCATTCAGATGGCCATGAAGAAATGCGTTCTTGACATCTAACTGATGGATGGCCCAGTTGCGCGACAGAGCTAGACTCAGGACCACTCGGATAGTGACAGGCTTGACCACAGGGCTGAACGTCTCATCACAATCAATACCTGCCTGCTGAGATCTACCGTTCACCACAAGACGAGCCTTATAGCGCTCCAAAGTCCCATCAGATCGGAACTTGTGACGAAAGAGCCACATACAACGAATGACGTTCGCCTCAGGAGGGCGAGGAACAAGAACCCAAGTACCATTCTTCGTAAGGGCCCTGTATTCGTCGAGCATAGCCGCCTGCCAATTCGGGTCTTGGAGGGCTGTTTTGTGGGAGGTGGGAATGGGGGAGAGGGAGGTCTGGGTGGAGGCAGAGGGTGATTGGGTGTCGGGACGGATGGGAGCAAGAGGGGCTAAGCATGGGGATGATGCGGCGGGTGCAGCAGAGTTGCGAGTAAGGGGTGCAGAGGCGGTGTGGGATGCGGCGGGCGCAGCATACCCTGCGGCGGGCGCCGCAAGTGGGTGATGCGAGACGGGGAGGGATGCGGCGGGCGCAGCATGTGTTGCGGCGGGCGCAGCATGTGTTGCGGCGGGCGCAGCATGTGTTGCGGCGGGCGCAGCATGTGTTGCGGCGGGCGCCGCCAGTAGGTTATGCGATGCTGGGGGCATGGGCAATTGATAGGCTGCGGGCGCAGCAGTGTGCGGCGCCCGCGACATTGGTGTTTGGCGGGGGGTCTGCTTTGCTAGGCCATGAGGTTGGATGGTGGGGCGATGGGTGGTAGTCATGGATACGATCTGACGGGGTCGGAAGACACCGGAGACGCTGCGGGTGTGTGGTCTGGTGGTGGGGGGTGGTGGGGGTGGGGGAGGGGGAGACGCAGGAGCACCGGGAGAGCTCTGGGGAAAAAGGAAGTGAGGGAATGGTGACTCAGACTCTGACGGAGACACAGGGGTGTGGGAGACGCAAAGGGAAATCGCGACTCATCAAAGGTGACATGACGTGAGAGAATGATCTTGTGGGTCTTGATATCGAGGCAAATGTAACCGCGATGATCAGACGGATAGCCTAGGAAGACACATGGAGTGGAGCGTGGGTGAAGCTTGTGCGGGGCTGTGGAGGACTGGTTTGGGAAACACAAGCACCCGAAGGTGCGAAGGTGATCATACCTAGGCTCGGCGTAATAAAGTGTCTGAGCTGGCGAGCGATGGTGTAGGGTAGTGGAAGGGAGAATGTTTAGGAGATAACATGTGGTGGATAAGGCGTGAGGCCAATAGGGAAGGGGAATAGATGCGTGGAAGAGGAGAGAACGCATCATGTTGGTAATGGTTCTGATGATTCTTTCTGCCTTGCCATTCTGCTGAGAAGTATAGGGGCAAGACAAGCGATAGGAGATCCCATTTGCGGCAAAGAAGGAGTGAAAGTCTTTGTTGTCAAATTCACGGCCATTGTCACATTGGAAACATTTGATGGACATGTGAAACTGTGTTTTGATGTAGGTATGGAATCTGGCAAAGACAGGAAACACTTGGGACTTGAAATGCAACGGGAAGACCCATAAGTAATGAGTGTAATCATCAAGAAACAAGAGGTAGTACTTGTGACCCTCCTTGCTAGGCACGGGAGAGGTCCAAATGTCGCTGTGAATGATATCAAAGGGAGCAAGGGTAGAGGTCAAAGACCGTTGGAACGGCAGTCTGGCATGTTTGCCTAGTTGGCAGGAAGAGCATAAACCAGAGCGTGGGTCTTTAGTACAGGTGACAAGGTTCTGGGAACGGAGGACATCTAGAACGGCAGCGCTGGGATGGCCCAGGCGTGCATGCCACAGGCTGGACGATGATGCCGAGAGGGCGACCGGACGCGACTGACTGGACGCAGGAGGTGGTGTGACAGGGTAGAGCTCCCCGGTGCTGTTACATCTCATGCGAGTAACCCCCGTAGTAAGATCGTTCACAGAGAAACCATAGGGATCAAACGTAAGGGAGACGTTGTTGTCAGTAGTGAACCGACGGACAGAGATAAGGTTTTTGACAATCTTTGGGGCAATAAGGACATTGTTGAGATGTAGTGGGTGGGTTGGGGTCTGTAATTTGGTGTGGCCAATTCCCGAAGTAGCAAGACGACCACCATTGCCGACGATAATAGAGTGTGCAGGACCCTTAAAAGAAATAGATGAGAGGTTACCTGAGGAGTTCGTCATGTGGGAGGTGGCACCAGTGTCCATGTACCAAGAAGAGTCTGAAGATGTCGGCTGCATAGAGGAGAGGGCGTGATGTTGATGATCGTAGAAGGCCATGGTAAGGATCTCTGGTGGTCAGGGGTGCTGCCGGTGGTGAGCAGCGTGGTCTGGTGACCGGCAGGGAGGCAGGGCTAGAGCAAGAGGGAGGCGGCTATGACGGTTGGGAGAGAGAGATAGGTCGAGGTCGAGCGAGATAGAGAGGAGGCCGGAGAGCGGGACTCGGCGAGAGGAGAAGGGAAGGGAAGATCTGGGCTTGTGGTCGCCGGAGGCGGGTGACGAGGGGGCGAGTCGGAGGAAGAAGACCAGAGAGACGGGAGGATCAATTTAGGGTTCCGTTAGGAAGAAAAAGGCTGTGATACCATGTAGGATTGTAGAATTGATGTAAAGTCCTCCTTAGGGTTTCCATTCATTGATATAACATATATATATAGGTTACAAAGGTATTGGACCTTAATGGGCTTTTAGCCCACTATACAATATTAAGACCTATGTAATCTATCATTGGGATCAAAATCGAATACCAATAACTACAAACCAGACCTAGAAACGAAAAATCTGAATGCTAGAAACTACAATTGAATGGAAATTGAATTTTGAGGGATAAAAATCGAATAGGGAACAAACCCTAGAAAATCAAATTCGGATGAACATTTAATTCGGATCAAAATCGAATGCCCACAACTACAAATTTGGATGAAAATCGAACTACAAACAAAAAAAATCAAGTCTGCAATCGAAATTACCTTTCTCTCGATGTTGGGTGCTTTCACGGTTGAGCAACAACGGTCGAAACCTGCAATTAAATCCAAACAGTCTCCATCGGGTATTGCACAAGAATTTAATTTATACAGGTGGAATCCTTCCTCCAAATATAGAGAAATTTCTACTCTTTCTCCAAAATTCTGTATTTTACAGATTCATATACAGGAGCTGTTGGGGCTATAAAACACCCATTTTCTGCATATTTTCCAAATTTCTCTAAAATGCAGCAGCTGTTGGGCTTGCTCTGAGAGAGTATAATAATCTTTTAAATTGATTATCAAGATTTTTAATCACCGAGTACTTCGAATTAGAGATTATAAAAGGTAGAAATTGTTATTTCTATTTTATGTTGTATTTACGATGTATGTTTAACGGTCCTCCGTCTGCCGACTTTATCGGCCACTCGGGGTGTCATGCCTGTCTGACCCTCAAATTCTTACTTAATCAAAAAAAAAAGTTAGAAATTGTTCTAACAAAAAAAAAGGACAGAAAGTGTGGGATGACATGAGAATAATTACTCTACTTTAATAGAAACAACAATTAATTTGATAAATCTAAAAAAAAAAACTCAAAACGTCATTTATAATCAAATGGAGGGAGAAGTTTTCTTGCCCCTCGAGTTTATGTTTGATGGTTTCATGGATGAAGATAGTTATTTTCTACCATTAAGAAATATACCAACTCTGTTGTGTTATTTGAAGCTCTTTGATTAAACATGTCTTGGTAGTTTTAGGTTTAAATGTTTGTATTTGCTCTTTATTTGCATAGTAATTAGGCAAAATTGTAATAAATATCTTGGAATAGTTATGGTTAATATCCTGAAATTATAATATTTCGCAAAATATCATAAACTTTAATGTTAGTTGTTTTCTTCATCTTAAATTTCTAAATTTGTAAAACCACCCACCTCATACAAATATTTCAAAACACCACCCATATTTATAAAATATTTACAACATGCATGAATAGACAACTTGATTATGTTTAACAACAATGTTCGACCACCCACCTCATACAAATATTTCCTTGTAAAGTTTTTTTTTTTTAAATTTGTAAAACCACCCACCTCAAATTTCTAAATTTGTAAAACCACCCACCTCATACAAATATTTCCTTATAAAATAAACTACTTTGTAATACTCTTTACAAAGTTTTTTTTTTCATCAATATACTATATACAAAATTTACAACACACATTTTTTCAATTAGGGATTTATTAAAAGTGTTTTATAAATATGGGTGCTTTTTGAAATATTTGTATGATGTGGGTGGTTTTACAAATTTGGAAATATCTAGTGTAGAGAAAGCACTTTTCCTAATTCCTAATGTTTATGAAATTTCATGATATTAATCACAACCACCCTAAAGTTTAGGATACTAGTAAGCATGCTCGTGCGACGAGCATGGGGTTTATTTTAAATAATTTTTAATTAATATATTATCATTGCAATTTTATTACTAATAATTTTTATATCTAAAAGTTTTAATATGGTTATTTATCTTTGAAATTCGACAAATATATTAACTTGACTCTATTTATCCTTCTAATCACTTCTATATGCAATTCAACTACTATAAGCAAAAAGAAATGATAATTGCTTTAGAAATACATGTGTTTAGGTTTAAAACGTATAAAAAATACTATAAAATTATATTTACAGTGAATGTAAATGTTCCAATAACATTTCTTGTATCTGGTGGATCTTCAATAGAGCTACATATTTAATCGAATAACATGAAAATATATTATAGAATTCACATAATTTTATTATAAGATTGGGTGTGAAGAAATATATGGATCTCAATTTGATCATGCACACAACATATACATATACATTACAATCATCATGCTCATTAACTCTACTTTGAAAATAGAGGTCTTTTAATTTCGGTATAGACTTAGCCCATTTAGGTAATCAGTGGTGAATATTTTAGTTTCGCTCCATATTATATGTAATGAGGGTAATTTACTATTAATTAGTATGTAAAAAAGAAAAAAAGGGAAAAGTAAGAAAAAAATAGCTAGAAAAAAACGATAAATAGTGTAACCTATGAGTTTTGGACCGTTAACAATTTGCACTAAAGCTAATCTACAACCAATCGGTGGTGAATATTTTAGTTTCGTTCCATATTTTAATGGGGGCAATTTACTATTTATATGTAAAAAGAAAAAAAGGGAAAGGTTAGAAATAATAGCTAGAAAAAAAAACAATAAATAGTGTAGCTAATGAGATTTGAACCCTTGATAACTTGCACTAAAGCTTAGTCTACAACCAATGAGCTATAATAATTTCTTGAATTTTAAAGGTAATGCTAGATATATATTAGGTTAATATTTTTTATAATTTAATGAGTGCAATTAATAGGGCAAAACCCAAATTTATATATATAGTATAGAAGTACAGATATAGATAGATAGATATAGATAGTATAGATTTATTACAATTTGACCATTAATAACACCAACCTACCACATGAATTGTAAGTCCATTTCCCGGGGGGGGAGGAGGACAGCAAATGTAAGAAACTTTACTCGGTGGAACAAGAATAATACACTTTTTGACATAAAATTGCACACTTTTAAAAATGAAAAATCATTTAAAATAGTGCAAAAACATCGGCTTTGAACAAAAAATAATATCAACTTTAAAAATAATAATTTCATATACAAATTCTGGCTATAATATAGTTCAATTTTCGATGAAAATTTCGACTATATTTCACACATGTGTCAATTTTTATCCACCTCATCTAATTTCTCAAAACATTTAAAAAAAATACTATATATTTAATAGGTTTGAGAGAGATTGGAGAAAGCAGGGCTCACTGAGGAGATGCAGAGACAATCGCGCTCGAAAGCATCTGCATTGGTGAAGTTGAAAGCGTAGTTTTGGGATCTGCTAGGTTACAATATTCAGCTAGTCGCTCTCTCCATCGGCGGCGGCGATGTTAATTTCATCTTCATGTGAAATTTTTAGTTCGAAATTCATTAACTGTAAGCTTGAATTTTGTTTGTTTTCCTCCCCAAGGTTCATGCCTTTATCCACTGTTTTGTTGTTGTTGTGCAATTGCCAATTTGCCATCTCTTTCTAGCTTGAGCATATTTTTTTTTCTTTTTTTTTGATAAATCACACATAGTTAACAACACTTGCGAGTGGTATGAAAGATGAAATAACAAGGTGTCCAATAGTTCAATTGACACATCTGAATCAACTGCGAGTGGTATGAAAGATGAAATAACAAGGTATTGTTGGGTGATCAACCTCTGTTAGACCTTGAATTGGTAAATAAAGAGCGGTCATCCGGAGTTCGAACCGGAGACCTTTGGGTACTACCCGCAAATCCTTTCCAGTTGAGCCATTTCGGATTGATTAACCCCTGCTAGACCACCATTGAGACTTGTGCAAGAGTTGACCTCTAGCACGACATCTGTGAGGAAAAGGTGCATAATGCGATCGACACACTTATTAATCTTGAGGAAAAGGTGCATAATGCGATCGACACACTTATTAATCTTTCGGAAGCTCCGTCTCTAAAGATTGAAGCAGAAGAAGGATATATGTGATGATGATTTTGATTTTCCATGGGCATGTCCAATGACATTTGAGGGCATTGATCACGATTAAGCTATCTCCTTCTACTTGAATCTTGGATAGTCCAAGATCTTTCGCCTTTGAGATACCCATCTTTAAACCCATTGCTTTCGTCATAAACGTAGAGTAATGCCGGAGTTGCGCTCCTCCAACCCCCTCTATTGTACCCCGGTGGTTACGAATAATGAAGCCCGCACTAGTAGTGCTTGAAAAGTTATTGTTCCATATCATATGTTTTTCTTTTCCGTGGTGGCAATGGATTCAAATGATTCTTGTCATTTGGTTTATTCATACTTTTCGTCTTTTTTTTTTTTCAATTTATAAGCGTTTGTCTTGTCATTGTGCTCATGTTGTCAAAGATTTTTCATGTCTCAATTCATCCATAGGCTCCAATATGCTATTGCGAGTACTTTCTTTTGCAGTACATTTAGGTTGTCGAAGATATTTGTAATGTTTTTATTTTTTTATCTTAGTCAAGTTCAATCGACTCAGTCACTCTAGATCTGGATCGGGTACTGTGTGACCCATTTAAGGGGTTGACCCTCCCACTCACAAACTTTACATCTGGATCACTCTACATCTTTTTGTAATGTTTCTCTTGCAAGCACTTTCTTTTGCAGTGGCTGGATGTTAATCGCAACAAACATGAATTTCGGCCGTTTTACAATTTATCATTTCCAGTTCGAATCAGTTTTATCTGGACGGTTTTGGCAATAACTGGGATTGAAATAGGAATCACTGAATAATTTGTACATCAGCTTTGAGAGAATAACGAAAAACAAGATTTTACACACTGATGTTAGAGCTAATCAAGTAAACATAGCAGCACTTGCAGACCTGGATCCAGAGAAAATCTGCTCCGAGTCCAAGTATCCGATTTTTAAGAAACTCGAAAACTCTAGAAATAGTTATTTTGAATCCTCCACAAGCAGTCTTTTCGCAAAGGCGAGTCAGTAAATATGGCTTTGATGAAATCTACCACCTGCAAGAATGAATGTGTAGCCAATGGATACGTATGAATTGAACCCTACTCAAGGCTGGAATGATAATTTGGCGAGTCATACTATACCTCAGATAACGCGAACCCGCAACTGAGTAGCTCCCCAGTCTCCCAACTTTCTGTAATTGTCTTCAAGGGCATATCTAGCATTTCTGTTAACAGCAAAGCACAGATGTTATACAAATGGTTCAATCGTTTCTAGCTTTCCTATCGTTTACTTTGGGTGGGGCCAACAGAAGCTGAAGACTCACCAGCTAGTTTATGAAGTTTCCTTAGTGATGGAATCTGCACATCAAGAGGGTCAGGGTAGCTTTCCTCAGAGCTTCTCTGTAGCTTGATTGCACTTAGAGACTCCAACAACGAAGAGAGATTCTCTAGCATTAAATAGACGAGCCTTTGAAGCTGAAGGCACCAAAAAAAGTGTTTACTGGCTATGCCATGGTAACATGAACAAGATAATAGTCCCAATAAGAAAGCTTGTGTTCGTACCTGCAGTGTCTCTTCTGCAGCTATGTCATCAAGGAGGAGTATATCCCGTGATACTTTAGAGAACACAGAATCCAGAAGCATACACATACATCTCTTATAAGTTGGGGGAAGTAGTAGAGGCTCCCATAATAGCCGGACTTTCTCAAGAATGAAAGCAACCTGATTTGGGAAGTTACAATTTATACGGCCGATGAAAATACTACAGTACAGGAAGAAAAAGAGCAATTCAGCTACCTAGAATGCTAACCCACCTGTTCCACACTAAATTTTGCAGATTCATATTGCTGTATTTGGTGAGTGTTCTGGAAACCATCAGCCCCATCTATGGCCTAACATATTGATCCAGATAACATCAGAATTAGAAGACAGTGAAAATCATTCAGAAGAACTGAATATAGTCAAGCTAGTGCAATGATGTTGCAACACGTACCTCTTTTAGGTTAAAAATTACCACTTGAATGTGCTTCTGCAGTACTGCCTCTGCCAATAGTTGCAACCTAGGTGCAATGTCAGCAAAAACAGCGTGCTCTTTGATGGAACTTGGAAAGTCAGGCCGATACTGCAAGTTCGCATAGAAAGGAAAAGTATTGGATACAATAAACAAGAATGAATCAGAATGTGACTCTTATATCAAAATACTGACTACGCCACCAATGTTCTTTACAAGAATAGCCAGTTCTGAAACATGGGTTGTTTGTCAAGCTTTCAAAGAGAACAGGAGTATAAATCTTGGCATGCCGTAGGTTCCTCAATATGCTAACTCCATCTTGCATAATTTAGAAATTGGTCAATGATTAATAAGATAACCACTGATGTTAAAAATATTAACCATCGATGATATAAAACCACACTCACAAGGTCAAAATGATAAACAGAGCATCCCTCACAGACATGAGTTCTTTTCTGTGATGTATAGTGGCAGAGAGATTTGTTTATGATATTTATATCATGCAAAGCCGTTTACATCACCCATCCTCAATGAGTTCGGATTTTCTGCCCTTTCATATGTCAGAATGGAATAGGGGAAAAAGCTTATAACTGAAAAGGTATTGTAACTGCCAGCATATACCCCATACCTCAAATGCTAAGCCAAGAATCTCTTCAGAGAGATAAAGACAATCATTGTGCACAAGAACAGCTACCTGGTTGATGCCATCAAGCTGCCTTTCTAGCTTCACAGTTTAAAAGACATAATAAGTCACATGCATAAAACATTATACCCTGACAATTAATAAATACATGTTACACCAAATCAGAGATCAACAAGACCCTATTAAGTATATTTTGTGGGTCAACATTTCTGTACCAATTATAAAATAATATAAGCATTAACTGCATTATAAACAAATATTAACGCTTCTGCAAAAGCTAATAAAAATGCCCACAGTGAATAATTAGTAAGTATGGATAAAACAGACGTCATTTCAGGATTCCATATACAAACCTTCACGGGGACGACCGCCTCGTAAAGGAGTAAAGTATCTCTAGCAGCATGATAGAATTCAAGTGCCACTCTTGGGGATGAAAAACAGACATCCTGCAAGAATTTGATAAAAAAAAAACGAGCAGTGAGTCTTTGTGATCCACAATTAAGGTGCTTGCGAAATTTGTGCTTTGCTTGAAGATTTTTTTTTTTTAAATTTCAAAGGATGCATTTAAATAATTGTCACCTGTGAATCAAAATATTAATAATACCACAGGTCGAATATGACAACATAATGTAACTACTCTCGCAACAGTTGTTTCATAGGAGCATAAAAATTTGTACCATGACTGACAGAAAAGAATGGATGTTCACCATTGCATACAAGTTTAAGATTTAGTACTCCTGTCTACAATGTTCACCCCTCATTCCCTCCACCCAAAAAAAAAAACCTCGGGAAGGGAATATCTCACCTTCATTGTTTGATGCACTAGCTTCATTAATCGAGAAGCAGCCTCTGAGACGACAGACCTCTCAGATGAAAAGATCATGTCAACAACATGATCTGTACTTGTGTAATCCCTCAAATCAGGTCCTTTAGTTTTAAAGGCCTAAGAATAAATATGTTAAATAGCAGCTTATGCCATGAGTCTAAATGTAAAAACTCAAGCATTAAGGCCTTACTTGTGGGAATGTAAAGTTACATTGTAAAATCAATTTCCTAGCAGTCGCCAAAATCTCAGTCTTCTTCCTTATCGCAAAATGTACCTCAACATTATCGGCGAAGCTGCTAAGTCTTTCATCATTCTTATCAGATGCTGAAATGAACTTCATTTCTTTTAGAGTAGTCTCAAATTCAGAAGATATGGTAATGATCTTTTGGAAGTCTGGCAATTTTGAAGCTTCATCGGGAACAATCTGAAACAAAAGCTCTTTCTAATAAGACGCAGAAACATTGCTTATCTGCTTGACTGCCAAAGCAATCTTTATCTAATGACAAGGCAAAAAAGAAGAAACTTCAACCATCTGTACGTCAAGAAAGTATTCATGTCACAGCATTTTCCCATAAGCAGTTCCATTTATATAAATAATTCATATATTTTTTTTCAAATCAAACAGAAACAAACAAGAATAAAACTAAGGAATGAAGCAACAAGGACAACCTTAGAGAGGAAATTAGCAATGACTAGCTCAGACATCCTTGGCCATGATAATTTACCAAAGCATCTCATCCAAGCGCCATTTTGGAGGCATATAAACTTGTAGATAAATTTAACGACTTCTGTCAGCCTTGAAAATATAGCCTCCCCATACATGCTTCCACTCTGTCATAAACGAAATCCGGGTTAACAGCTTCATAGATTACATTTCCTGGTAGCATCCATTTACAACCGATACCATGATTTAGCAAAATGTCAGATTGCCGATGCAATACATAACAAACTTAAGCTAGGCAAACATGTATAAATTAGGCTAAGTTGTATTAACGTGCATAAACAGATGTTTTAGACAAAAGAGAAATTGCTATGTTAATAACTTAATATTACCTTGGTATCTGAACATGGAACTCTCTTTAAACATGCTGTTTTCCATTGTCCATTACTTTCATCTGACTCCTCTACAAATGAAATTCGAGACTGTAAATTTGTAGATGAACCGATAGCATGCTTGATGAAAAGGTCAGCTGTTCTAGCAAGACCAAATTGAAGAACGCCTAGAATCTGAAAATCCAGAGCATGGTCAGCTTTTCTACACCTAAACTGAGGCAGAAGATTAATTTGATTCTTCTGTTTTGCCAACTAAAATTATTATATGGAACTGGAGATGTTTCAAAGGAAAATGAGTGAGACCTGCACATTGTTATATTTTGCAATTGCTTAATTGTGGTGGCAAAGAGAAGAAAATCAAACATTGGCATCCTTGAATTAAGAGAAGGAAAAAACAGAAGAAGAACTGAAACCATTGGCATTCACCCAAATCTTGTGATAATAAATTAAGAATGTGGACGAAAATTCTTGAGCTAAATAGGGCTGGCATTTGACATAAATCTCAATATTTACTAGATGCAGAAGTAAAAAGAATTCAAATACACTATATACTTACATCCATGGCTTCCAAGACAGTTGGAAGCTCAATGTTGTCAAGTCCACCTGTACTTGAGCAGTACAACACATGAAATCTTTCAGATTCCAGATCAAACCTCACAGCACTGTCCATAAACTTCACAAGCATATCTTGAATCTACAACAATCAAATGCAATTTCAACCCAAATTAAATAGATTCGCAATGCAAAACACCACAAAAACGAAGCCCTAATTCTCTTACCTCTTCAAAGCAACCCAACCACTCTTTCCGCAGCAAGCAGTAAACCGCCACCTCCTTCTCACTCTCCTCCTCCTCTCCCACTCTCAAAGCAGCCTTCAACTCCACCAGCGACTTAGCGGCCTCCACAAACTGACCAGATCTCACAAGCTCTCTAGCCTCCTCCAATCTCCCGCTCAAACTCGCAATAATCTTGACAATCATCAACTGCGCCTTCTTCGCATTGAGATCCTTGAGCGCAACCCTAATTCCATCCAAAGTGCGCTTGATCTCACCGTCAGCTGGACTGTCGGAGAGGAGAGAGAGGAGGGAATCGAGGTGGGAGGCGATGGCGGTGGACCGGACAACGGAGTCGGAGGAGAGGGAGAGGAGTTGGGAGAAGTGGGAGTGGTGGGAGAGGATGTAGGAGCGGACCTTGGACTTGATGCTTTCGGAGTGAGCATCGAGACGGTCGATGAGGAGGCGGAGATCGGGGGCGGAGAGAGGAGAGGAGTCGTCGAGATCGTGCGTCGGGAGGAGGTCCCGGACGTCGATGGATTTGAAAAGCACGTCCATTTACCCTCCGAATGCAAGGTAATTGAGATTTTGGCTATGGCGGAGCAACGGAGGAGGATGAGATCGATCAGCGACCGTGTACGGGAGCATCTTTGGCATACCCGGTTGGTAATACCACCCTGCCACGTCATCAAATTAAAAAAAAGTAATGAGTCATTAGTTAAAAAAATTAATTAATGTAAGCTACAATACTTTTACTCATGATAATTACTACCCCAACCATCTAAACTATTGGTAACTTTAATCTTTAAATTGAACATACTTTGTCATGGAGTATATAGTTTTCTGTAATATAAGCTAACCCTAATTCATCGAGTATATAAACCCTACTCAACCCATTTTCACGGTGTACATGGCCACCAACACTATCCATTTTTCACCTCCCCTCGTATGTTACTACCCCAAACTATCTAAACTCTAAAGCATTAACTAATTAATGTAAGTTGTAATACTACCCCCAACTATCTAAACTCCCAAAATCTAATTAGGCAAATTTTTCGGAGGAAAACTTTTTAACCAAATGATGACATGTGGAAAAAAAGTTGTTATTTTAGTGTTTTTTTTTCCGGTAGACAACTAGTAGAATGTCTTTGCGCTCAAAGATCATTCATGATCATCCTAGCAAATGATGTTATAGTTCCCTATTTAAAGAGATGGTAAATGAATTACAATCAATATCATTCTTAACTATATAATCTATTGCTAAGTTGGCTTCTCCGAAGTAATGCTGGAATTCAATCTTGGCGCAATCCTTCTTCATAATCCTAATCTTTTCAACTATCCTGATAATCTCCCGTGGTATATAGTTTTCTATAACATAAAGCTAACCCTAATTCATCGAGTATATAAACCCTACCCAACCCATTTTCACGTCCATATTATCCCCTTCAATTATGACATTTTGCCAGCCTCTTCTTGATGCAAGCTCTATCCCATTGCAGACAGCAAGTGACTCAGTGTGATCCCTTGGGAACTTTTTCATGAAAAATATCAATTACATGTCCATACCAATCTCTTACTATACCCCCAACATACATTCCCCAGATAGTTTGACAGAACCATCAACATTGATCTTATAGGCGGGCATTGGGGGTTTAGCCCACTTTACATGTTTACCTTTTCTTTTCTTTTTTCCCATTGGTTACCTTTGTTTCATTGGTTTAATTTTCTCCCATTCTGATATATCTGTCAAGATTTTCTTTGTAATTATGAAGTCATTTTTTAATTTATTGTTTTTGAAGATGATTGAGTTTCTATGTTCCTAAATCGCATGCCAAATCATATAAATTTTTTACTGCTTCTCCTAATGTAATCTATGTCTTCGATAGAGATATGAGGATTCCTGATTTCAGAAAGGAATTTGCCCGTTTTAGTCTCATATTGTTGGACAACGACCCTGTTGGAACCTGTAAAACAGCAACTCAAAAAAAGCGTTAGGGATGTAGGCCGAACCGTGTTTCTGTGAAGGGGCGAAGGTTGCGGTGAAACGTGGTATGAGAGCCACTGAATGAGAAACGTATTTGCCCCTGACAGTGGTGCAGATCGTATGCGAGGCAACGTCCCCCAAGGATTTCACCGGCTTCTCTCACAGGTGCAAAGGGTAGGAGGGAGGGAGAGAGAGAGAGAGAGAGAGAGAGAGAGAGAGAGAGAGAGAGAGAGAGAGAGAGGCGATTGTGTTCGCCGTGTGTTGAAAAGCGAAGCCCTAGTCCCAATCTCGGAGCACGAGCCGAGCTGGACGGACGGCGGCGACGGGCGCGCGTGTGGGTGTCCTATCTCCTCCTCAACCTCTCAATGTAGGTAGTGAAAGAGCCTTCTTAAAAACCCTTTAGGATACCCTTGAACTTTTCATGTGGGATGTGGGAAGTCCAAAGGGCATCTTCCTTAAAATCACCTTCTACATGCATTATCTCCAACAATCCCCCACAAATGCAGATAGAAGGGTTTAAAAACTGAGGTTTTGAAAACAAGTTCTAAGCGTGTCGAGGTTAGCGCTTAAATGCTAATGTCTTGCGACTTGAATCAGCACATAGTGAAACTGGCAATCCCTTCAATAGAGCGAATGGCCAGAGGCCTTGAATTCCTCCACTTAGGTGTAAACCAGCAGCACGTACCTTCCAAGGGGTCCTGTAACGTTCCGCTAAGTCTTACCACATAAGACGTCCAATTTTGGCACACCTTGGGTGCTCATGAGTGTTCTAGTGACGACTGCCCTAAGTCTCACCTTGGAGGGTTGCCAATCCCTCACACTCACGTAGGTGACTTCAACTTATCTGTCTCAATACAGAATACCCCCACAATGGGGTAAGAAGTCATTAAGAGCTCTAAGGCTCATCCTCTCAATTGTTGTTCGGTGATCTATCAAGTCCGTCTCAAAGGACCACCCAATGCATGAGCTATAGAATCATTAAGAGCGTTAGCTCAACCTCACTATACACTTTCCATAGGAATGGGAGATGTATATCTCATATGAGTCTTTCCATGGCTTGTGTTCGACCAAATGAATGGTTTCCGCCACAGATTCCTCATCTCACGGGCTTTAGCCCCATTCCCCTCGACGTGTCAAGGACTAGCCTTCTGCAAAGT
Source organism: Persicaria maculosa (assembly GCA_963922045.1). Classification (NCBI taxonomy): domain Eukaryota; kingdom Viridiplantae; phylum Streptophyta; class Magnoliopsida; order Caryophyllales; family Polygonaceae; genus Persicaria; species Persicaria maculosa. The sequence continues at coordinate 5,669,380 of OY998251.1, forward strand.
CCTTTGGTCAATGGATCCGCAATGTTCCTCTCTGACCGCACATACTCTAAAGAGAGTACCCCATTTCTTATCAACTGCCTCACAGCCTCATGTCGGATGCGTATATGCCTCTTCTTGCCATTATACGCTATGTTGTTTGCTACTTCAATGGCAGCTTGTGAGTCACAGTGTAGAAAAATCGCAGGAGCCGGATGCCCCCACATTGGTATATCTGCCAGTAGGCTTCTCAACCACTCAGCCTCTTGCCCTGCTAGGTCTAGAGCTATGAACGTTGATTCCATCGTCGATCGGGCTATGCAACTATGCTTAGCAGACTTCCATGAGACAGATGCACCACACAATGTAAAAACATATCCATTAGTGGAGGAAATTTCATCAGTCCCACTTACCTAGTTTGCATCACAATATCCTTCTAGAACGCAGGGAAAACCTTCAAAATGTAATCCCCAATCAAGAGTGCCCCTAAGGTATCTCATTAACCTTCTAAGTGCAATCCAGTGTTCTTTGCTAGGATTATGTGTATATCTACTGAGTCTACTTACTGCATAAGCTATGTCAGGCCGAGTATAGTTCATCAAAAACATTAGACTCTCAATTACTTTAGCGTATTCCTCTTGGGAAACACATATATACCTGAGTTCTTCATTAACTCTATGGTAACATCATATGGGGTCCTAACTGACGTTACATCATGGTTGTTAAATTTCTTTAATACCTTCTCTACATTATGGGATTGAGACAAAGTAAAGCCATTTTTAGTTCTAGTCACTTTAACACCTAGAATCACATCTGCTTCACCTAAGTCTTTCATTTCAAAGAGAGAGGAAAGAAACTTTTTGGTTTCATTTATCACATGCATGTTGGTGCCAAATAACAACATATCATCAACATATAGGCACACAATAACACAACCAGAATTGTACATCTTGGTATAAACACATGCATCGGATCCACTAACCACAAATCCAAAACTCAACACAGTGTTATGGAATTTCTCATACCATTGTTTAGGTGCTTGCTTTAGGCCATAGAGAGATTTCTTTAACCTACAAACCATATTCTCCTTACCTGGAACCACAAAACCCGGAGGTTGTTCCATGTATATTTCCTCATCTAGATCACCATTCAGAAAAGCAGCCTTTACATCCATTTGATGTACTAAGAGCTTGTAATTAGATGCTAATGCAAATAATGTTCTAATGGTCGCAATTTTAGTTACAGGAGAATAGGTATCAAAATAATCTACTCCATGTTTCTGTGTGAATCCTTTGATTACTAGTATTGCCTTAAATCTTTCTATAGAACCATATGTTCTAAGTTTTCTCTTAAAGATCCATTTACAACCAATGACCTTATAACCTCTAGGCAAATCAACTAGTTCCCAAGTGTGATTACTTGTGATAGATTCAATTTCACTGTTTATAGCATCTTTCCAAAAACTAGCATCAACAGAACTCATAGCTTCTTTATATGTTTTAGGTTCATCCTCTATCATGTGAACATAAACTAGAGCTTCATTGATTTCATCGCTTATCGGGGTCGTATCGGTTAGGGGTCAAAATGATATATCGGGGATATATCGGAATATATCAGATTTATCGTATTCGCTAATTTTTAAACATAAATATTATATTTATACTTCAAATTGTAAAAATTAACATGAAAAATTAATATTTAAATTAGCAAATGAAATAGAAAAAATAAAAACTTCATATAAGACTAAAGTTCCAAAGGTCGGCAACAGTACACAAACTCAAAAATCCCATATTGTACTTGTATACAGACAAATTGAAACCCATATTTATTCAATTCTATCCTATTAAACTAATTTGTTCAATTAAGAGCAAATTAGGAATCTTGAAATCAAATGAGCCGCTTACTGTACAAGTGGGGAGGGAGAGGCGGCTGGAGAAGAAGAAGTGGTCGGGGAAGATGCTCAGGCGGCTGGAGAAGAAGCAGATAGAGGCGGCCGGAACTTCTTTGCTGAGTCTGAACGGTTGAGGCGGCACGGTCGGAGAAGAAACGACGAGGTCATTGAACCAGTGAAGGTTAGGTGGCCTGAGACTAGTCGGCGGTCAGCTGAAGAAGCAAGCCTTAGCGGCGGCCGACCGGACTATCGGAGAAGAAACAATCGCAATTCCAAGCCCTATTGTCGAGTCGAGCATGAACACGCATCTCCTATTTCCCCTTTTTTTAGCCTAAAACACAAAACTACGTTGTTTCAAGTGAAAGGATATATCGGTCAAACCGATATATCGGCGTTGACTCGATATTTAGCGTTGACCGATATAAGTAGTATTTGATAAGATATGCCGATATCATAACGGATTCTAAATATCCCTGATATATCGACCGATATATCCGATATTTAGAACACTGACTGTACCTAGAGCTGGCAATTCAGTCATTCGGGTCGGGTTCGGGTCAGACTTGCTTGGGTCGGGTCACTGACGGGTCGGGTCAGTTCAGGTAAAATTTATGGTCGGATCGGGTTTGGGTCGGGTTTGGTCAATGAATTGTAGATTGGTCGGGTTTTGGGCTAAATCAGGCCATGCCCATTCTGGTTTGGGTCAAAGCGGGGCGGGCTTGTTCGGGTTTCGGGTCAACAAGCGGGTTAGACTCATTTGAGTTTCGAATCAAAGTGGGTATAGTTTGTTTGAGTTTTCGATCGAATCATATTCGATCCGTTTGGATAATTATGTTGATTTTGACTCGGTTGAATACTTAAATATGTAATTTACTTAAAATAAATGATTTTGACTCAGTTGAATACATGAATATGTAATTTTGACTCGGTTGAATACACTCATTGTCATTGACTCATCGGTTGTCGACCGATTTTCAAAAAAGTCATAATCGGAAATTCAGTATTCGGCAACATCGTCCTTTTTTTTCATTTTTAGCTTTTGGCCCATTAGCTTTTGGTGGTTGTTGGAAGGATATGTTGTTGGGTTGCACACTATATCATCAGCAACGATTAATGAACTTTTAGCATTTTTGACTCGTAGTATGTTTCGACGTTTTGATGTATGGCGGTTGACTTACTTGACTCATTGACTTATCCGCTTATCTATTGATTTTACTTGGGTTCATATGATAACAATTAACAAAAGTAATTGGCATTTTATATGTTAAAAGTATAATCATAAACTTGTGTTAAAATAAATAAATAAAACATTTAAAATTCAAGCATTAAAATATTGATGTTAAATAACCATTTCAAGTCGGGTCGGGTCGGGTCGAGTTGAGAGTCGGGTCGGGTTCAAAGTTGGGTCGGGTTTAGAGTCGAGTCGGGTTCGGTCTCGGGTTCGGGTTACTTATGACTCCATATTTTCGGGTTTCGATCGGGTTCGGGTCGGGTTTTCGGGTCGGATCAGATTTTGCCAGCTCTAACTGTACCTTTACAAATCTCCTCATAAAATAGATCGATAACTTGACCATTTGAGTCTCGAATGACCCCTCCCACCAGGCAAATGTATGTGGGCTTAACAAAGTCATCTACATTAATTTTGCAGAAAGCCCCTTTTGGTTTAGTCCATTTTGCTTTACTCCTTTTTCTTGACGTGTGTTTTTTTATCATTGCCCTCTTCCATATGATTCCAGATGGCCCTATTTGCAAAGATTTTTTGAATAATGTCTGCATAGTTTTCAGGTTGTTTATTTTTTAATATAAGGTTGTTCCTGATTTCCCATATTGTTTGCCATAAGAAACACAAATCCTCAAAATGAGGGTTGTCTTTTATCGTTTGAAGGATTTCAATCATTGGAGTGTCTTCTCTTGGGATAATTAAAATGCTTTCCAGTTATTTGCTCGTAGCTTGTGATCACAGTTCTGGTAAAATTGCACTTAAAAAACAAATGATGTGCATCTTCATCTTCCAAGTTACGAAGACAGCACTGGGAGGGTACTCTGTTTATATACTTGTTTAGTCTAAGTTTCGTAGAAAGGTCTTCAATAGCTAACTTCCAAATGACGTTCTTTATTCTAGGAGGGATATTGAGCTTCCATATCCATTTGTAACTCCCGATTCCGGTTTCCAAAATAGTTTGTCTGGGGTATCCAAAGAGGGGATTTGGATGTTTGTTATCATTTAGACAATGTGAGGAGGAAACAAAGTAGTCAAGAGGGATGTATCCCATTGTTTTCCATCTGTTATGAGCTGACTAAAAGTTAAGGTTGGACCGTTTGTGCCAGTAAAAACCGAAAGAGACTGGTCTTGAACCCAAGGGTCGTTCCACACATTTATTTTCATTCCATTTCCAACAATCCAAAGGAGACCTTTATGAAATTTATCCCTTAGAGATAGGAGTCTACCAAATTTCCAAAAAGTGTTTTGGTTAGACCTTTGATTAATACTTTCTGTTTGGAAATATTTCTCTTTTATAATGCGAACCCATATGTTGTTATCATCGGTATAAAGCTTCCACATAAGTTTCATTTGTAAGCCAATATTTAGGTCCTCGGCTTTGCTAAGGCCAAGACCACCTAAATGTTTGGGTTTACAAATATTATCCCAGCTAATAAGGGGAGTATATCGTTCAGATTGCAATTTATTCTAGAAGAAATTTTTATTAATTTGATCAATTTGATGGAGGATTCCTTTAGGAAGTAAGAAATTTTGCATGAGGTAATTGGTTTTGGAGTTGAGTTTAGCCGGGATCAGAGTAGTCCTACCTGCTTGAGAAAGGGTAGAAGTCTTCCATTTAGAGAGTTGTTTTTTTAGATTTTGGATTGCTTCATCAAACACACAATTTTTAATTCTACCATTTACCAATGGGATTCCTAGGTATTTTTCTAGAGTTTTGGAAAATGGAATACCCATCTGATGAGCCAGAGATCTAGTTAGGTTGGAGCTAACGTTAGCTAAGCATTGAATAGAGCTTTTGTTGTATTTTATTGTTAGACCTGAGAGGTTTGAGAAGTTATTGATCATGTTTTGAATTGTGTTAAGACTGGTATGGGCTGCTTTAGCAAAAATGATCGTATCATCTGCAAAGGTAAGGAAAGGGATTGGTAATCCGTTTTTGGTTAGCTTGATGCCAATAAGAGCATCTTCTTGCAAGGCTTCTTTTTGCATTTCCCTTGCCAGATTTTCCATGACAAGAACAAAGATGTAAGGAGCAAGGGGGTCACACTGTCTAATTCCTCGATTTGGCTTAAATTGAGGACCAGAGGTACTATTGACTAGAACAGAGAAGGAAGTGTTGGTTAAACATTTCATAACCTAGTTAATCCAGGTTCGGTGAAAGCCAAACTTTTGAAGAATAGCTTCAATATAAGACCAATTAATTTTGTCGTAAGCCTTTTCCATATTAAGTTTTATTGTCATCCACCCTTTCTTGCCTTTATGTTTATGAAAATTGTGAAAGATTTCATGAGCTATAAGAGTATTATCCTGAATGGATCTACCTTCCACGAAAGCTCCTTGGAAGGGATTAATTAGTTTAGGTAAGACATTTTTTAGTTTGTTGGCTAAATTTTTTGAAATTACTTTATAGGTAGTATTACAGAGGTTGATAGGTCTAAAGTGGTTGATGGTAGTTGGGTTATCAATTTTCGGGATAAGGGCTATAAAGGTTTGGTTAATCTCCGATAATAAAGTACCAGAGTGAAAAAACGCTTTAATGGCTTTACAGAAGGAGTCTCCTACTATATGCCAAATTTTTTTACAGAATTCTGGAGGGTAACCATCCGGTCCTGGGGTTTTATCTTCTGCCATGCTTTCAATGACGTTTTTAATTTCAGAATTTGTGGGATATCTTATAAGATTTGAGTTTTCTTCATTAGTAATTTGCTTCTGAATGTAACGAATATCTTCTTGCCGAATTTGTCTAGGATTAGCACTAATGAATCTCTCAACCAACTCTTTTGAAATTTGATTTGCTATTTGGTCATGATCTGTCAGGGTCTGACCATTTCTAGTAATAAAAGTTGAGGTATTTTTCCTAAAAAACTTCACTTTCGCCACAACTTGGAAGTACTTGGAGTTCTTATCAGCTAATTGTACATGTTTGACTTTCGCTCTCTGCTTCCCAAATTTGTAATTATAGTCTAGAAGCCTCTTTGTTTTTTGTTCCAATCTAAACAATTTGGATTTTTCAGAGTTTGATATATCTCCCCAAGGGAGTCTTTTTTGAAGGTGAAGAATGGTTTCTTCTGTTTTGATGAGTTGCTTTGTTATGTTGTGACTTTGATTCTTGAACCATTTCTTAGTGTTTCTTTTTAAGAGCTTAAGTTTTTGGGCAAGTTTGTACGCAAATGAACCATGCATTTTGTTGTTCCAAACTTTCTTAACCATGGCTTCATAACTAGGATTGGATGTCCATGCCATTTCAAATCTGAAAGGGGATCCCTTTTTGTTTTCAGATTTGCCAATCTTTAGAGTGATGGGGCAATGATCAGAAGAAGAGAAGGAGTGATGTTGTACATAAAGATTTTTATACCAGTCTATAATGTCTTGATGAGCCAGCACTCTGTCTAATCTCTCATAGTTATTATTAGAACCAGAATTATTCTTTCTCCAGGTGAAGAGAGAACCTTTGAAAGGGATGGTATGAAGATTAAGCTCATCCTTAACAAGTCTAAGTCTTCTGAATCTGGAGATTGAGGGTATCTTTTCGGGTTCCAAGTTGTGTTTTTTCGCCAATCATTTATCTTTCTAGAACTTTAAGGTTCTTTCGTTTTGAACTTGCTAAATCAGTCATCTACAAAACTCATCTTTAATCTCCACAAGTTTGGTTCAAATTGTTGTTTTAAAAAATATATTTCTACCTGTTTACCTCTTTCAAGTATTTTTCTCTAATGATTTTCGCTCATTCATTTTACGATTTTGCTATTATTTTTCGTAATAGTTTCATTTTGTAGACTCTTTTTTATTTCTTTTTTTAGACCTAGACTTTCGCACCTCTTTGGTCTACATATTTTATCCCATCCAGATAAAAGTTTTTCTTGCATTGAGCATATCCAAATTTTATGGGTTAGAATGACAAAACATGTCAAAAATAGATATTTACTATGTATGGTAAGAGTTTATATAAATCAGTCCAGCCCCTTTCAACAAGAAAACTCTCAATCACATACTCATATCCCTCGTACCAAAGTGCCTCTTCTTGCTAGATCCCAAACAAACAAACAAAATTCATATCTGATTTACAAAGTCAAAACTCTTTCAATTCCCTTACAACCCCTCTCTTCTATACACAATCGAAACTCCCAAGGCCCTTGAGGGACAATCACAAAGGAACATGTTGAAGAAACTAGTTGTTTTCGGCTTTGTTTTGGCCCTCATTTGCTCACTCATAATCAAGACCAGCGAGGCTTCAAATGTGGCTCAAAAGACCGATGCTTCAAACCCTGTTTCCAACTCATCAGCATCTAAGAAGACAAAGGAGTCCGAAAAGGGTCTACCAAGCGCCCCATTCAAGCATCCTATCTTTACAACTGATGCTGGCAACTTCCCTTTCGAAGATCTTATACTCGCGGGTAGGGATTTGGATGATGATATGACCCCAAAGTTGGTTGTCTTGGGACATTAGATATGTATTCGTGGCTTCCCGTCTTGGGATGTTTAATATCATGTTTTACCTTTGATTCTTGTAGCTTCATTTCCCTTGTATTTATCTTCTTGTATGAATTGGCCAATTGATGTTGTCTGCCATTGTTCTTCCCAACTAGGAGATTTCGTATTGACGGGTCAAGTATAAAGCAATATTGAACACGGCTGAGAAGCCAAATCATCTGTTCTCCCTCCTTGTCCCCCTCCTCACAAACTCCCAATTAAAAATAAAAATTAAATTAAAAGAAAAAAAATGAGAGACAAAGGATTTGGACCCCACGGCTAACGAGTTGTATACTACTTTGTATCTTGACGGGCCTTAAAAAAAATGTTGAAGCTTAGAATATGTCTAAAAATTGCAAAGAAGAGGAAATTTGACTTCAATTTAAATATAATAAAGTCTAATTCAAATTGCAAAGAAAATTAACCCACTTGCAACTGCAGGCCTAATTATGTGATTACATACTGCAAGAAAATTCAGAGGAAAAGGGAAGAAGCAAATTCATCATCGCGCCATGGCTGCCTCCAAGCTTCAAGCTCTATGGAACCACCCAACTGGCCCTAAAACTAGTACATCGATCTTTGTTTTCTCACTCTTTTGCCTTTTCTTTTATTTGGTAAATAGGTATTTCAAGGATCTAATTAGCACAAAAATTGATTTTGCTGTGTTTAATCGCATTTACAGTACATTTCTGGGCACCAACATTTAAATGGGGTCTGATCATAGCGAACATTGCCGATCTTCAGAAACCGCCCCAAGAAATCTCCGAATTTACACAGGCTGGTATGATTTTCTTTAATTCATATTATATTGTAGCAATTGCATATATATTGAGCACCGATTGATGATCAGATTTTGACTGATCGATGATGTAAATGATGGAACAAATTTTGAATTGGAACGTTGACTTGGATATACCATATATGTATGTGCAGCAATGGTTGTTACTGGAGCCATCTGGGCAAGATACAGCACCGTTATCACACCCGTAAGCTTCTCTGTTTCGTTGATCTCGCTAAACATCGATCCCATCTTGAAAACCAATATGTCGTATGTGTCATATGATTCGAAATCGATCAGAACAAAATCGTCGATTTGGCTTGAAACTATGAGAACTTTTGAGTTAGGGCCAAAAATCTTTTGATACATCATGACTTGGAACTACTTAGTGAAATATCTTTGGTTAGTACAATAAGTAGCTTTTTCAGGCTTTTAATTTTGATATTATATAGTTTTAAATAAAATTAATATAAGATTTTAGTTTAATTAGCTTATGGAATCATAACTTTTCATTTTCATTCACAAGTTTTTATTGGCTACCAACAGTTAGATTTCTCAAACATCATATTAGCTTATTAACATACATTTAACACAAATAATCCATAAGCTTCAGCTATCCAATCGACTACTCTTTTACCAAACATAGCCGAAATCTTATAAAAACTATTGAAACCATGACTTGTCAGTTTAGCTGACAAAACATGGTAGATTTGCAAAGTGTTTATATGTGCAAAGATGCATTAGATTTCATCCATTGCTTGTAATTGTGATTTTATGGAGTGAATATGGGACATGTTGTAATTGCAGAAGAGCTTGCCGTTGTTCAGTGTAAGTGTGGGAATGGCTGCAACCGGAGCTTACCAATTAACTCGCAAACTCATGTGAGTTACATTTCAAGCTCTTGCTAAAATTTGAAAGATTCGAGTTTGTTTGTCGCAATGCGCAGACTTATGTTGGTCTAACCCTTCCAACTGAGCAGGACTTATGACTGACCCATTGGGTCAGGTCAAGTCCATGAACACCAACCTCGAACGACTGTCAGGTTTGATGAGGGCTGATCTCATGGCAGATTTTTAGGTCTTGAAAATTTGAGTGACGGCGATTTTGATCTTCCATTGTATTACCAGGTATGATCAATCCCAGGGGCAGGAGCCAGGCATTCCTGAATGAAGACAACTTGGTGCCCACCCATATGCAAATTTACTATGTGATTTTGTGCATTCAATTTCCTACTATTGAGGAAAACTTGTTTCAAATGGTTATATCTTGCTTGAATGTATATGTACATTTGACAATATAAGACTATGATAGGATGTGATCCTACTTTGCCATTATTACCCAAGTCGCCTTTTCAGAGCCATGTAGAGGAGCCAACTCTCCAAACTCGAGACCTCAAAGCGTCAATGGCATGTCCCGGACAACGATTGATTGTGTTTGGTCCAAGCGTTTTAGCTTGTAGAGCGGCTTGGTGTGGTAGCATTTGGTGTTGCAACTACCAGTTAAATAGGCATTTTAAGGTCAGACAAGAGAGTTCCTACAGGCATAATAAGAAGGCTTGATAGCGCCAAACTGTCTCGTGCCAAACACGCCCTTTGTCAGCTTAGTTCACAGTCACACACAGCAAAAACAATGGAGTAGCTATTAGGAGTTTCGTCATGGCAAACAAAGCATATCATATCGCCATACAGGATAACAAGCAACATATGAATCAATTCACTAAAAGAAGAGATCCAAGGTGAAAAAAAAAGCATCTCAACTTTTAAAACCCTTCCAATCCAGGTCAAACCTTTCCTTCAGATTTTTTACAGTAAAAAATCAGCTTCTGAGCGAACAGAGGTTGAAAGACAACGCGTTCACGTTTTTGGTTTTAACTGTTGAAAAGGCAGGGAGTTAGGCCCCATCCATCGGTATATCACCAGCATTCTGGTTTGCTTGATTAGCTATGAGTGGGGTTTCAGCAGTTTGACCAGCTCCGAATGTGAACCCACTCGGAGGTATACTTAAAGAAGAGAGATCAAAGATGGAGGTACCAGTGCCTGTGCTGAAAGTTGGTGCAGGGACCCCTTCAGCCTTTGGAAATCCGAAGCTGAAGGTTGGAAGGCTTGGAGGTGCGAAATTCAGAGCCGCTTGGGAGCTATTATTGCTTGATCCGAAAATCTTTTGCTCGTACTCTAGAAGTTGTTGGTAGACCTCTGGAGAATGATAAAAACATATGTCAAAACAGATAAGATGGCACGTTAAACATGATTCGCATAAAATTCAAAGTAGAGCATAATCACATAGTTTTTCAATTGATTGATATGACCATAAGCACAGAGGAAAACTGTACCTTGTTGTATCTCGACAGATGGTCTCCGCTCTTTCACCCATTGATAACTCTGGGCGAGCCTCCACCCCTTGCATTTCATCAGGAATGCAACTACTATGGCGGGTGATCTGCATAATGAAATAAATGAGTATGATGAAAGAAAGGGCATAAGAATCAAAACATACTGTAGCAGCTCAAAACATACTGCAGCAGCAGTATTAACCAGAACGGAATTTGATTCGAAACGAGTTACGAGAATGCGATTCTTTGCCTCTACTAAATCATGTACGACTGGGTATTTTTCTTTTTTCTTTTAAACAAGAAGTAAATCTTAAAAAAATCCAAATCAGAATTACGCAACTTAAAATTTCACTTTCGCATCGGATCTCAGGTTTGCAAAGCGAAGATCATTCGCTTGGCGAATGAAGTGGGTTGTGGTTTGTGGCGCCTTTACATAAATTACAACTACATATTATTTTAATAAAAAAAGATTGGAAGAAGAAAAAAAAAAGATTGTTTTCTTGCATTGCTCTTCATATCCTCTTCCCATCAGTGGGGTGGGGGGGGGGGGGATGCGTAGAGGTAGTAGTTGTTGCTTAATTCTGCTATGAATTTCATATAAGAAAAAACATTATTACATTTTAAGTTAAGTAATTCAGATTGAGATTGTGATTTTGATTTCTTACGATTTACCTTTTTTTTTAAAAAAAAAGGAAGAAGAAGGAGGAACGCTAGTACTTGTACCCTAAACAGGAAACATCCTCTTGCCCTTGGAGGGGAGGGGGGATGCGTAGAGGTAGTATTTGTTGTTTAATTCCGCTATGCATTTCATATAAGAAAAAAAATTATGACGTTTTTTTTAAAAAAAATAAAGAAAAAGAAAAATACCCTATCATACATATTGACAATCGTACCTGAGAGGTAATGAACCGCATTTCCATTCTCATACCTTGTTTTGAATCGAATTCCGTTCCAATTTGGACATTTGTGTTTGAGAATGGTTACTAAACTCTTCATGTCTTTTGTCTTGGAGCAATAAATTGGTCACTGAACATAAATTTGGTGTATAATGCTGCAAATCATAAGACATAGATACATATAATACGACAATAGAGGATAAGAAACATGTTGACCAAATTTGTGAAAAGAAACACATAATAAAATGTCAGGTTTTGTTCAGGCTTGGAAAATAAGATAGCTTGCTATTGATTGTCACTCTAAAGACTTGAAAGGTAAGGCAAGATGGCTTATAGATATGTGAGAAGCAATAAGAATTCATAGCAAAGTCAGATATCTTGCTCTACCAGCAACTCCCTACTTTACAGCAGGAAGGGAATGCTCAAGTAGCTGGGAAATGTTTGAAATGTAAATAGATATCAACAACAACCTAGTATATCCCGCCTTATCAGAGTATTGAGGGTTGAGGTGTCCACAATCCACATCCATAACCCGAAACAAGTAGACATTTCCAATCTTCGCAAACAAAATATTTTTTTTTTAAAAAAACATCATTGATACCAAAAGAGTCATCAGAAGAAGAAAAAAAAAAAAAGACCTGTTCTTCCCAGTCATACAATGTACCAGCACACGAGCCACATCTCTTTCACATTGTTCTGGCAAAGCAAAACAAAAAAAAAAAAAATAACCATTTTATTTTGACTTCACAAATGCATATAAGAGAAAGCATCAGATTGTAAACAACATACAAAATTGTGAATATTGAAAACATTGCATGGAATAATGGACATACCTAGAAATTGAATAGCATCATCAAATGGATAGCTCTTGTCATCTTTAAGACAAAAATAAGTGAAGGAGTTTTTGTAGAGATTTGTACATGATGGAACAGTCTGCAGCCAAAAGAACATTAACAATTTAATAAGATATCATCTTATATCAAACTGGAAACATGACAGCAAACCCTGAACTCGGTTTCAAAGATTATTTGTGGAACAAAAACGATTCGAGAAAGATATCAAATGGTCTTATAACATTTTTCGCATTTCAATTGCCTTAACTTATATGAACAACTCTTCATGAAAATGGTAAGTTTTCACCTTCTTAAAAGAAATTTAAAATAACAAGGCCCAAGTCTCCCAAGTGGCTCTCGTAATTTACAGGAAAGCTGAATGGGGTTATTTCTCTTTTAAGGAATCAGAGCTCAACTTAGACCACAAGAACTTACAAGTATCTTCCATCTCAAAGTGAAAAGACAATGATATAACATCAAGCGATATTAACATGAAGATAAACATGCTACCTGCTGCAGCATATGAAAAAGTAATAGCATCAACAAAAGTTAACGTTTGGTTTCTAGTATTGCCCTGAAATCTCTTACCATTTTTAAATTTTTATTGAACTGAAAAACACCTTGTAGCTTAGTAGATACGCATAAGATGTCTGCTAAGGCTACTATCCTACTTGTTTAACTCACATAGGCTGTTAGATGGTATAGATGATATCAAACTAGGATTTAGGAAGTCACTTCTGACTATGCATTTTGTCCTAAACTTAATAAAGAATTTCCCTGGGGTTGTTCCATACTTGTAGTTACATAAACTTCCTCAGTTTCTGTTGTATTTTGGGGTAGAGGTACAAAGGGTGTTTTGTATAAAAATTTCTTTTAGTGGGTGGGTTTAGAGGTCAAATCTGACCTCTCACTCAACAAGGCATCCAGCTATGCTTGTTCATCGTATTCACTAAATCCAGAGTGAGAACATTTGATCAGAAACCGAAAACCCGGGGGAAAAAAATGTTAAAACAGATAAAATCCAAAGAAAGTATTATTAGATCATAATCTCATTCCTTAGATAGATGATTAAATAAGCATTCAAGATTAATAACTGATCCATTCATCTCACTATCAACCAAAGTCCTTAAAACATAAAAGAACTCCATAGTTTCCAAATTGTTGTCAAGGGGGCTTCATTTATGCAGCATAAAAGCATGTTCTCATTCCATTAGCTTTCTGAGAACCCTTCCCCAGATACAACCTAATAATTCACACTAGATAACAAATCTCTACAACTAAGGCAATGGTTGGCATAGCATAGCCAAATCGTCCCCTTAGCAGCTATTGGTTTACCCTATAATAAATTACCAATCAGGTTTTATGATCCAATACCAGACCTTATCAACTACAACTACCTTGTCCTTATCAAAAAAACATACCCTAACAACGTGAAAAATGGCACTAGAAGCAACAACTCAACAATCATCCAACACAACCACCATCCAAAAAAGCACTCAGGTCAAGAAGAAGATTAATTGAATCCACAGATTGATAGGCACAAACCAAACACCTCTCCAATCGAACCCTTGAAATTGAAGTGGAAAAGAACAGCGAGAAAGAGGAATCATACATTGAGGATCCGAGAAATCCCTTGAGTTTTGAGAAGCTCGGACCTAGAGGCATTATCATAGCTGCCTAGAAAGAGGAAGTCCGGCAAGATCTCCGACGCAAAAGCGCTGACTTGGACAGATGACCGCTCGGACGCCACCGGCATGCGGTGGCCGCAAATCCCGCAAACCTCGCCTTCCTCGTACTTGTGGTAGTGGCCGCAAACCCCACAAGGGTTCTCTCTCTCCCTCTTCCTCGCAACACCAGAAGAGGCCATGTGATTCCCGATCCACCGCCGAGTAAGCAACCCAATCTCCAGATCACAAAAACAGGCGGAGATTGAAGAGGAAGCGTTGAATTGGAGTTATCCAAATGAAATTGAAGAAGAAGAAAAATCAAAGTAGAAAAGGGGGGCAGGTGGCAGATGGGGGAGAGGTTAGAATGGAATTGGGTGGGGGAATGTTTCAGTTCTTATAGATTTGGTTTTCCGGGGCCACGCTTGCAGTTGCTATATGCTTATTGCACACACGCAGACGCTGCAGTAAAGCACTCGAGCGTTTCCAAGGTCCTTTAATGGCGTATTTATACGACTGTTATGTTTTACGAAGCATCTGGTAGAAACAGGAGGAAACGTATGTGCTTTATGACAGCTGAGTCAGCTGACTACTAATTAGGCAACCGTGAGAGAGAGTTTGTGTGAGATCCATCATTATATTTTTTATTTTTTTATTATTATTTTGGAAAAGATTCAAGGTACTAAATAACATAATGTCTTATAACTCGAGAGATTCGTAAATTGACAGACGGACAAGTCATCATCATGATACATCACATAAACAATGCACATCAAAAAAAAAAAAACAACGTGCATCAAACAAAGGAAATGATTCAACACTCAACAATCAATTTGGTCAAATCATTTGGTAAATTTTTTTTAGTAAAATAACAAAGTCGTTGTTTCATATTAAAGGTTAAAATGATGAAAAACATAAAAAAAAATATTGGGGAGAGTCGATGTTTGTAACCACGACTCTCCCTTTTTATTTTATTTTTCAAAGCAATGATGGGAGAGATATACATAGGGGAAAGGAGAGAGGGTGATGTACATTATTAGATCATCATTATTGGAGTGCCTTAGGCCATGCACACCCGAGAATACTTATGTTCTTCCCTTAACTCACATTTTCCCTGCCATATTAGCATAACAACACCCCTTTACCTTTTCAGCAATTCCACCCACATTCGTGTATCTCACTTCCGAACCCTTCACCCACTTTTTAATCATTTTGATTTTTAATAAATATTTCATAATAATAATTACAATAATAATAATAATAATAATAATAATAATAATAATAATAATAATAATAATAATAATAATAATAATAATAGGCAAATTTACAGAAAACCACCCTTTATATATCAACTTTTTCACATAACCACCTCTTAAATTTAAAATTACAATAAACCACCTTTTAAAGAGGTTTTATCAAAAATCAACCACATGTCTTTATATTCTATTTGATTACCTCGTTAAGTTATAGGAAAATATCACTTTACCCATCTTCCTTCTTAAGGTGGTGCTTTACCTGATCGAGAACCTTGCCTTTGACCGTCGACCGACCTCTACCCTTGCCTTTAACCTTGTTGACCTTGTTATTCCTACTGGGAAACTCGCCCATCGACCTCTACAACTCTACCCCATATTCTTGTTGTCGCGTCTCCGATTCCAATGAAACAACCTGAAGAAAATGAAAACATTTTCCGACCCCGAACCTTTATCTCTGCTAATGCCAAGGTTGAAGATAAAAATTTTGCATTGAAATCACCCATCCATTTAACAGAATTTGTGGAAACGAAAATCTGGGATTGAATCCCTGAGAGAGAATGAGCGAGAGGTTGAAGAAAGGAGGGAAAATGTGTATGTTGTATTGAGTTCAGCTTTGTACAATTGGTATTTATATTGGGCCTAACACATATGTGGTTGATCATAACAAACTCTAATGTAGCCCAACACATAACAGAAATCGGTTACATCTAATAACAATCAACCAATTTGTCCAATACCCCTCTTCAAGCTGGAGGCAAGTTAGCAACTCCAAGCTTGTCCAGAACTAGGAGAAATGATGGTCCTGGTAACGACTTGGTAAGCACATCCGAAAGCTGATCTTTCGTGGACACATGTTGCAAAGCAATGAGGCCTTCAAGGACCTTTTCTCGCACGTAGTGACAGTCCAACTCTACATGTTTCGTTCTCTCGTGGAAGACCGGGTTCTTTGCTATGTGTATAGCTGTCTGGTTGTCACACTTCACCGATATAGGAGTCACTGTGTGCACACCCAACTCATACAGCATGCGTGTCAACCATGCTAACTCTGTGCAAACACGCCTAATTGATCGGTATTCTGCCTCTGCCGAGGACAGTGAAAGTGTCGTTTGCTTCTTAGACTTCCAAGATATAAGGCTTCCACCCAGAAGAACTATGTATCCACTGACTGATCGCCTGGTGAGAGGACATGAAGCCCAATCAGCATCACAATATGCTTTCAATTCAAACGAATCTGACCGAGATATGAACAAGGATCGATGCTGTGATCCTTTAAGGTATCTCAGTGTTCGTAAGGCTGCATCAAAGTGCCTGATTCTAGGATTCTTCATGAACTGGCTAAGGAATTGTACAGCAAAGCAAACGTCAGGTCTAGTGTGTGTCATGAAGTTGAGCTTTCCCACCAGTTTCCTATATTCTGTGGGGTTCTTAAGCAATTCACCACCATCAACAATCATCTTTGTGTCCAACAATAAAGGACTGCTAGCAGGTAACGAATCAACACAATCAAACTCTTCAAGAGTGTCTTGGATAAACCTCTTTTGGCTCACATAAATCCCCTCTTCACTATGGACGAATTCCATACCCAAGAACAAACTTAACTGCCCCATATCCTTAATTCTGAATTCTACATCCAAGAATTCCTTGATGTTTGTCATCTCATACAAGTCATTGCCTGTCATTAGTATGTCATCTACATACACTGCAATGTATGTGACTAAACCATTTACACACTTAGTGAACAAAGAATAATCGTTGAGAGATTGGGAGTAACCTTTGTACTGCAAAGCATGCGAAAGTTTGGAATACCATTGTCGGGATGCTTGTTTGAGTTCGTGTAGTGATTTCTTGAGCCGACACACATGTCCTGGTGGTGCCTCAAGGCATGGGGGAATACGCATATACACTGTCTCGTGCAAATCTCCATGGAGAAAAAGCATTGTTGACGTCCAATTGCATTAATGCCCACCTGTTCTTAGCTGCAACTGATACGAGAGCTCTCACTGTCGTCATCTTGACCACTGGTGAAAAGGTCTCTGTGTAATCAACCCCTTCCCTCTTGGTGAAATCACGAACAACTAAACGAGCCTTGTACCTTTCAATTGAGCCATCAACTTTATGTTTGACTTTGTATACCCATCTACATCCAATGGGGTGAGAACCTTTGGGTAAGGGGACAGTCTCCCATGTCTCATTCTGAGCTAGAGCTTGGAATTCATCTCGCATAGCTTCATCCCAAACACTGAATTTACAGGCTTCAGTGTAACTCTATGGTTCAACAGATGGCCGAATAGGATACAAGTTCGTAGCACCAAGTGTCAAGGTTGTGGTGATTGTGTGGTAACACAAGATGACATCATCACCAACCTGTCCTTCAGCATGATGACACATAAAATCCTGCAAGTGTCTAGGAGGAACTGCAGGACGAGTGGAACGACGAGGAGCAACAATAACTGGAGGAGAAGAAGACTCAGTGATTGAAGAGACTGGAAGCTCAATTGGAGAAGGAGTCTGAGGTGACGACAATGGGATTGAAATTGGTCTGTCTTCATCTAGGTCTCCTAAAGGATTGGAAGGGAAAAGGTTGGTTGATCCCTCTTTGTCCTTATAAGGAAAATGAGTCTCATAGAACACAGCATCACGAGACACTTCAACCCTGTGTGAATCAAGATTCAACACCTTATATCCCTTTGTCCCAACTGGATACCCAAGAAAAAGGCATGAACTGGCACGAGGCATAAACTTATGCCTGCCTTGTTTGAGAGTTGAGCAGTAACACAGACTCCCAAAGCTCCTAATACTTAGGTGCTCTACCATACAAGACTTTAAAAGGACTTTTGTGGCTCAACACCTTTCTAGGAATTCTGTTTATAATGTGAGCTGTTGTAAGAACAACCTATCCCCAGTATTTAAGGGGTAATTTGTATTGGAAAAGCAAAGACCTAGCCACCTCCAAAATGTGTTTATGTTTCCTTTCCACAACACCATTTTGTTGGGGTGTGGCTACACAAGAGGTATGATGAACTATCCCCTTGGATTTGAAATAGGCAGAAGAAGCATGACTCAAACCCAGTTCCTGAGCATTATCAATTCTCACTGTGAGAACTCGGCAATCAAACTGGGTTTCAACCATCTCAATGAATTCTTTCATTGCCACAAAAGCATTGCCCTTGCAACCAATCAAGTGAACCCATGTAGACCTGCTGAAGTCATCCACAATGGTGACAAAATAGCTATTACCATTGTATGTGTGAACTTGGAATGGTCCCCATACATCAATGTGCAGTAATTGAAAAGGTCTAGTGGTAGAAATACCACTTTTGGGAAAAGACAACCTATGTTGTTTAGCTTTAGCACAGACATCACAAGGTAAACTAAAATATGTCCCAACAACACTGGGAAGCAAACAATGCAACTTGGAAGAAGGTAAGTGACCAAGTCTGTGATGCCAGGTATAAGCACTTATTGTTGTAGCAACAACCGTACATCTGCTTTCTTCATGACAAAACTCAGTGACCTCTGTGTCCAGAAAATAGAGCCCATTCCTACATCTTCCAAGCTTGAGAGGATTCTTCCCTTGCACATTCTGCATCAAGCATAAAGAAGGTGTAAAAAGAGCTGCTCTCCCTGTATCTCTCACCAGTTTCCCAAC
Organism: Persicaria maculosa; assembly: GCA_963922045.1. Classification (NCBI taxonomy): domain Eukaryota; kingdom Viridiplantae; phylum Streptophyta; class Magnoliopsida; order Caryophyllales; family Polygonaceae; genus Persicaria; species Persicaria maculosa. The sequence goes on from OY998251.1 coordinate 5,688,344, forward strand.
TGACAAAAGATTACATTTGAAGTATGGAACATATAGAACCTCCTTCAAACTCAAATCACCATTATTCAGTCTGACATTTCCCATGGTGTTCACCAAAAATGAAGAACCAGTAGGAAGTGTAACAAAGAAGGGATGTCTGATGGGAGTCTGATCAGTGAGCATAGAAAGGTTTGTACATATGTGGCTATTGTCACCTGTGTCCAATATCCAACTTTGCACCTTGCAATCAATAGAGGCCATACTTGCGAATCTTGCAAAATCTCTATGAGCACCAGTAAGAGCATCACAACTCCTTTGTTCCCTGATGTTCAGCATGTCAAGGAGATGTGTGTACTATGCTTGTGTGAATTCGGGGACTCCATTGCTACCTGTTTCATCCGTAACCTGAGCAGCTACCTTTTTGCCTTTGTTTTTGTTGTTGCCTTTCTTCGGGAAACCATGAATGAAATAGCATTTTTCAATTTCATGGTTGGTTTTCTTGCAGTGAGTACAAAACATTCCTGACTTCTTGCTTTGTGACTACACATCCCCTTTCTTTGCATCAACGTTGAAGGAGGAAACAACATCCACGCTAAGACTCGTCTGATTCTTGTACTCATGTTGTGTCTCTTCTTGCGAAATCAAAGAATATGCAAGAGCTACACTAGGCAATGTTTGTATCATCAATACAGATCCCCTAGCAGTCGTGTAATTCTCGTTTAATCCCAGCAAAAATTGCATTAGTTTCATCTCATCAAGAAACTTTGTGTTCTCTTTTGCAGATCCACAAGAACACGGAGTAGGCTTTCGCAGATTATCGAATTCCTCCCAGAGAGCTTTGAGCTTATTGAAATAAGTTGAGATCGTAGAGGTACCTTGAGTGAATGAGGTCAGATCTCTGTGGAGAGCGAACATTCGAGCGTCATTGATCTGTCCAAACCTGGATTCCAGATCCTCCCAAATCTCCTTTGCTGTATCGACATAGATGACGCTGCTCCGGATTTCCTTATCAAGGCTGTTGAGGAGCCATGAAATCACCATGTCGTTGCACCTATCCCAGATCTCAGCTCGTGGATCATCATCGGCTGGTCGTGGAAGTTTTCCGTTGACGAAGTGAAGCTTGTTCTTCGCGCTTAGAGCAATTCTGGCAAATCTCCTCCATTTTCCGAAATTCTTTCCGTCACAGGGGTCTGCAACTATTGTGAGTCCTGGATGATCGCTCGCGTGCAGGAAGAGCGGGTCTATGGGCTCAATCACCAGCTTGTTTGCAACCTCATTTTCCATGGCTTCCGATGTTCAGTTTTGAAGAGGAACAACCGAAAACTTTGAATTGGAAATGAGATTGTCAATGAACAATTATCACTGCTCTGATACCATAACAGAATTTGTGGAAAGGAAAATATGGGATTGAATCCCTGAGAGAGAATGAGCGAGAGGTTGAAGAAAGAAGGGAAAATGTGTATGTTGTATTGAGTTCAGCTTTATACAATTGGTATTTATATTGGGCCTAACACATATGTGCTTGATCATAACAAACTCTAATGTAGCCCAACACATAACAAAAATCGGTTACATCTAATAACAATCAACCAATTTCTCCAATACCATTCCCCCCCCCCCAAAAAAAAAACAATAAACCCAAATTAAATGTAACAAATTGAAACTACTGGTCAAAGGATAAAAAGCCCCTTAAATTCTACATTCTCCAAATGTGAATCGATCGAGTTAGATAAGCATCGAAAATAGCGGCTTAATGAAAGAAATTAGTGAAATTGAAAAAATTAAGAATATGAATTTATTTGTAGTGTTTATCCAATACATGCAATAAGAGCATCTGTCAGAGATGAAAAGTTATATTAATTGATCAAAAAATTGAAAATCACATTTAAGGTCGGCCTCAAGCCCCCCTCAGCCTCTCCTTACCTCCACTCAGATCAAGCACTAAGAAGTTAGGATGTGCTCGAGCATTGGATCAGTGAAACATGGGAGAATTTTGTCTGAGAATTGCCTCTGAGTGGCTGGGCACCTCTACGTGCGCATATCAACCTCTTGCATGTTGCCCAGGCAGGGCACCGATGCTCCTTCCCCAATCCCCCTTCCTCTCTTTTCTATTGATGAAGATGGGGGTATTGTGGTCTTTTTATATCATTCTAACGGGACATCATACATAATTTGAATAAATGTGGTTGTTTGTTGACATAATCCTTTTAAAGGGTGGTTTACTGTAAATTTTAATTTAAGGGGTGGTTATATGAAAAGTATGATATTTAAGGGGTGGTTTTCTGTAAATTTGCCTTATTATTATTGAAATATTATTGAAATCATATTTTTCCCAACAATTATATAAATAATAAGAACAACGATCCACGTTAAAAAAACACAACTACATAATCAAATTGCAACAGAGATAGCCCTAGCCCCCCTTTTGCATCCCGACGTTGTTGAAAGTACGGGTATGCACTAGATAGTGTATCGACAACACACGAGAATGCATGTCGCCTCATCCAAAACCGTCGCCTGAACATCCCTTCAGGATACGCCGGTGTATCGGAGAAGTAGTCTTGGAATAGTCGGGCATGGCCTCCTTCACGGTCTTTATCGATGTTAGCTCGGCGTGGTCTTCGTCTTGAACTAGAAACGGGTGGTGTGTTTTCTTCCGCTAATAGCTCAATCACAAAGTCATCAAGTATATGATCAACGAGGGTAGGAAACACTTCTAGTGATGACACAATGGAAGAGGTAGAAGATGAATAGCTAGAAGATTCAGACATGAGGCTAAATGACATTGGTTTTTTTGACATATTTGAATGAGCTTCAATAGCAAGAGAGAGGTTTTTGTGAAGGGGTAATGTAAACAAAATGGGAAATGTCACTGATTTATATAGACAATATATTGTCACCTTTGAAAGGCATCAAAGCATATTTAGATGACATCTAGCACATACTGTCAAGATATCCACTCGGGCAGTGTGAATTTTAAATTATATCTCGTGCACGTGAAAAGAAATAACTTTTATCAAGACCATCGTAACTCAGGATTTGCAAAAACCAATATAATAGTAGTAACTATTAAACAACAGCTAATATCACAAGGGATGTCATTAACAAAGCGATATGCTTACATGGAAAAAAAACATAAGGAAAGTACTTCAAGCAAATGAACTTAGCTAACAACAAAGTAAACAACATAAGCAATTGCTAAACTTCAACTGCAATCAACCCCGTGAAAAGCTTCAGTAATACTCGTAAGTCTTACTCAACCAGACTTAAACTCCTTAATAAGTGCATCTTTAAGTCACTCCTCTCTTATGGTGATAGTGAACCAGTACGCTTCATTAAGTCTTAAGCATGTCGTACTTTCTTCCCCTTTCCACTGTGAGTTCTTTGTCCTTCTTTTCCCGCCTTTCACGCTTCTCTTGGTGTCTCTTTTCAGCTTTTTCTTTCTTAAACCGATGAGATTCTCTCAAGATATCCATTTCTTCTTCCTTCATCTTCAGCTCACGCTCTCTAAGGGTAATAAAATTACCAAACAATTGGGTACGCGACGTGTAGCTTTCCTCATTCAATTCGTTACTCAGAGTAGTAGCTCTCTTCCCAGCCCTCTTGGTTGCCTTAACGCTTGGAGGACAACTACATCATGAACCATCGATCCCACCCTCACTGACATGAGTACTAGGGGTGGATCCTGAAGTGTATGATCATGATGCATCAATCTTCGTTCTTTTGGAACTCGCTTCCTCTGGCTTTTGAACTGATATTTTCCACTTCTGCTTATTTCGAAGAATGCGTCATGCGTGTTCATTCTTGAATGATGCATGCTTCTCGTGGTCCTCACTGTAGAGGCCGGATATATACGAGCATTGTTCATCACATCGTCTGCTGACTGCCCGCTAGCTCTAGCGCTTGACGCTTGGCTGAAATTACCTGCAAATTTACTAACATCAGCACTTACTCATTGATAGCGTGCCCTACATTCTTGCCCAAAACTTTTCAAGTGACTTCCTATTTCCTTGAAGAGCATCCTTGCTAGTGTTCAACCATGCACTCAAGAGTAGCTCATCTTCCTGCTTAGACCATTGCCTTCGTCCAACACGTTCCAATGATGGTTCCTTGTCGACATCTTCTTCTTGCACATCATCTTGTGTGCTATAAGGCAGGATGCTCTCTTATGTAGCCCGTATTATAGGAGATTCGGTTGCATTAATTTGAGATGGGATGTATAGTTTGGGTGGGATGACCCTCAGGGAGATGCATGGTATTGGTATAATACGGATGAGGATGAAATTAATGTGGACGACTGAGGGGGGTGATTCGGGGTGGGATAGTTTGGGTCATGATGACTCGAAATAGGATTTTATTGAGAGTATTGAGATAACATATCCTAAAAGCTTTGGGGGAAGTTGAACGACTCTAGATTCAAATCCATTACGAAGAGGAGGGCGGAATTTGTTCTTGAATATAGATAACTAAATGGAAGGGATGAATTGTTATCAATTGGGTATGTCTATTTATAGCCTTTTTTTTTCATTACCAATAATCACACTTAGCTTATATGAATAATTTCATTTAATTATCAATACATAATTTTATTCTTTTTATTTTACTCAAACATATGTGAAACGGGTGTTTATGGATAGATAAAATTAAACTCTATTCAAATATATATTTTATTTTTTTTTAAAAAAAAATTATTAAACAATTACAAAATTAGTTAACAAATTACAAAGATCGTTGTTAATAAAAAAAATTAAGTTTGCCTTTGTACACGTGGCATGCAATGACCTCTTTTCAATTGTATAGCCTACAATTCCAAGTTCTGCAGCTTCACGTGCCTTGCTTCCATGGGATTGAAAGGTGTGTCGGGTGCCGCTTCAACGCAAGAATATTGCCGCTTTTGCAAGAATAAATCTGCCCGACTCTATGACATACTCCTTTATTTTACTGTTTACTTAGTTCAGTTGTACTCCAAGAACACCTTCTGCCGCTCGGATGTGGATGGCCTTAGGGCTTTTAAGCCATGTCAAAACAGCATAAATTTTTTTTAAAAAAAAAACAAGTAAGGGCTCGGTAATTAGGCTCTTATATAGGAGGCCGAATGGTTGAGGCCCTTAAGCCTCATGTGACTTGCACTTGCCCAAACACCCTTTTTACATCCCTTTAAATCTGTTTTATGCATTTTTTTTTGTAAATAAAAAAATATAGATAAATTTATTTTCAAGTGTGCATTAATTTAATTAATCATTTAATCTACACATAGACTCCTAGCACATTCCGAATCAGGCTGATGAATTTCAACTCATCTTCCATATAACATTTCCTAGGCCACATACAAATGGAGGATCCCCCAAGTTAGTTTATCCATAAACAAGTCTTGTTATTTAGGAGCCATATTGTGCAGATCAACATCCATTTCCAGGTCAAGAGGTTGAGATCAATGGGAAGAAAAAGGACGAACTGCATATTAATCCAGTACGTGCATAAGAAAACACAACCTCGAAGTTAATTTTACAAAATATCCACACACAAATCTTGCGAGAAAGGGATCAAGTGAATGTGACATGAAGGAGGGAGAAAGGAAAAAGCGACATAGGTCAACAAAGATCTCACTAGGCCGTCCAACAACGCCAAAGGGATCAAGTGAATGTGACATGAAGGCTACGTTGGTGTTCATTGACGGTGGTTTTAAATTGAAGTTGAGTGGCAGCACAAAGAGAAGAAGAGCGACACACAGAGAAGGAAATGCAAGTGGAGAAGAAGACACCGGTGCGGGAGAAGCTGAGAGGGCGAAATAGGCAGTCCAGTGCCAACTAGAGTCTAGAGGGAGAATCTAGAGACAAAGGCAACACAAAAAAGGTACGTGATCTTTGAAAATTAGGGTTTCGAATTGGGATTTTGAATATAAGTTTGTGAATTTGAGTATTGGAGTTGCAGATAAAACTACAAATCTAAATATTGGAGTTGCTATTTCAAAATTGAGTTTTGAGTTTTGAATCAGGGGTTTCAAATTTTGTCTATCTGCTATCTACTTTTTTGGTTGAATATTAGGGGTTTCAAAATTTGTTTGTCTACTATATGTTTTAAATTTGAGTATTAGATGTTTTAAAATCTGTATGTTTCATATTTGAATATTGGAGTTGTTGTTGGAGTTTTGATTTAGGAGTTTCGAATTGAGTATTAGGGGTTTCAAAACCTTTTAAGATCTTATAACCTAAGTCGTGCTAATCTTGCAATTTTAGCCTGATTGTTGTTATTAGATCTACTTGTCATTAATTCAGTTTGAACATGGAATTTCCATATTCTTCATCTGTTAAAGAGACACATGCAAAGAAATGAAGTTTGCAAGAATCAAAGCATGATGTTTACAATTAAATGGATGAGAAATACCTTGTATAGTAATTAAGATTTGATCAACAAAAAGTTCGGTGTTAATGTCTCAAATCTCATTTTACATCCTTAAGTTAACAAAGTTTCTCTTAATTAAATTCTACTTGTTTGGTCCTCATAAATCCTAGCTAAAATCTTTCTGAACTCTATCATCCACTATATCCTCGTTACTTTAATGTTATAATTAACAAACAACCCTAGTGTACCTCAATGATAGATTTTCCTATCACCATAATGGTGACTTGCCAAAATATAATGACAAATGATACAAGACAAAGATGTAAATATTGATCTATCTTATCTATGATATCAAGATTCCTTTCAAAATGGGATTAAAGTAAAGAGAAATTATAGTTGACCTAATTAGAATGATTAGTCCACGAGGATCGAAAAAAAACAGTCATATTTTGCAATTTGGGCCAGGGGATCTATTTTTACAAGCGGGCCAAAAAGTTGGTATATTGGCTGTCATATCCTATAAGAGCATCCACAACAACCATTTCTACAGTTAAAACTTCTATGGAAAATTCTTGTGAAACCACAAAACGATTGGGTCAGAATCATACAATACAAATACATAAAAGACAACCACATTCTCTCGTATAATAAAAAAGGTAATGCCTCTTGGCAATGGTCGAAACTCAGAGCGCTAATCCCGAATTTTAAATCCGGAATAATATGGTCAGTGGGAAATGGACAATCTATAAACTTCTGGAAAGACAACTGGGTTTATACGACATCCTTAGAAGAGAAGTTGGGGTCCCAACAGAATAGTAACACAATTGAATCTGTAAGCAATTACATTTTGGGGGGTCAATGGTGGAAGGAGAAGCTCAGGACTAGTCTCCCGGAGAGCGTAATAGAAGACATTATTAAAATACCGCTTCCAATCACACCTATCACAGATAGACTGTACTGATGGCCAGACAGAAAGGGATGGTTTACAACTTCGAGCGCATACAAACTTATCACAAGTAACCAAGCTCACAACTCCGAGGATTATAACTGGATATGGAAACTGGACGTCCCACCTAAGGTTAAAAATTTTGTATGGAAAATCAAACACCATGGTCTACCCTCTGTTGCACGCTTAGCCCTTAAGGGGGTAGCGGTACCAACAACATGTGCTTTCTGTGACCACCTCTCGAAAGATGACATTCACCTATTTATAGAATGTCCCATCAACAATTTCCAGCGACAATTCTCCACTGACATTTCTGACAAGATCAACATGATATTAACCCAAAACAGAAGCATGGACCAAATACTTCAAATCCTTAGGGAGTTTCTGTCAAAGGAAAACAACCAACACATAATGATTAGATGGTGGACCCTATGGTTTGTTAGAAACCAAGTGGTTTTCAGAAATGCAAAAACACCATCCATTGAGGGCTTTAAGAAATTAATAAAGGATAATATCGATAACTGGAAAAGAGCAAGCGCTTTGGATACGAAAAGTTTGGGGGAGGATGTGCTGCTTCCCCATAAAAACGAGAAACGTAAGGTTAGTAATAATAAACAAAAAGCCACCTTATGGAAAAAAAAACCCTTGGGGAAAATATAAGTTGAATTTCGACGGATCCTTTGTTTCACCAACAAGGGGTTCTATAGGCTACATTATACGCGATTGGACGGGAAACCCAGTAAGTATAGGAGGAAAGGAAATCGGGGGCCTTTCGCCACTAATGGATGAAGCTATGGCCGTTAGACTAGGAGTACAAAAGGCAAAAGAATTAAATATCAACAACCTCTTCATTGAAGGAGACTCCAAGATAGTCATAGATTATCTGAGCAAACAGACGGCCTGTCCCTGGGAAATTGAACTTATAATGTCAGACATCCAATCCCTCTTAACAGGGTTAACAGTCCTCAGAATCTCCCATATTCCCCGTATTGGTAATCAGGTAGCGGATAAGGTTGCACACCTTAGCTACTCTACCAGGGGAGCAGACTTTCAAAACGACTCAGGTCTACGCGACGTCATCCGCAAGGATGCTTTCGGCTAGAGCTCCTGCTCAGCCGAATCTTTATCTAATCAAAAAAAAAAACTCTAAAAAAATATATTTTATTGGAGAGAGGGGGTTGGGGTTAAGAAATGATGGTGACCATGACTTGGGTAGACACTCTCCTAAAACTCCACTATTCATAGCTTTTTAGTGGAAGTAGGGACCACACACTCACAAGGGACATTTATTTGCATGAAATGAGCCAATCAAATGCACAAAATTTAGCATGTGACATTCACATGCACACATATTCTCAATTGAGAATTTTGTGTTCGGCCAAAAATTAATTTTTTTTAAAAAAAAACTTATTTTGTTTTATATAAACAAACACACAATATCTTGAAGAGGAAACAAACCCCCAATATCATATATGTTAATTTGAAACACTCTCCACAACTTCATCAATCTCCACCATCTTCATCAATCTCCACCATCTCCATCTCTTTCATTACACCACTCTTCCTCTTTGAGATGGATCCAAATGATTCACAACATCCCTACAATTTTCAGGATTTTTTTGTCAAACATTAATCAATCTCCAAACCCAAATCCTGAATATTTTTCATCTCCTCAAAATTACACACATGATCCAAACTTCCCAAATTTTCAAGACAACTTAAATGTTCATCATCCGTCTTCAGCTCAAATGTACTCATACCCTCTAATGTCCTCATCACATTAATCTCCCATTACCCCAGGATCTCATGGGAGCTCTTTCCGGATGAATACATGGAGCCAAGGCTAAGAAAGTTCCAAGTCTTGAAGAGATTCAAGTTTCATCCCAACATGCTACTCAAGGGAGAGCCAATCGTGGGAGATGCACTCGTGGAAGAGGCAATCGTGGGAGAGCCACAACTGAAAGGGTAGCACGAGTCAAGTGGAATAAAGTTGAAGATTTGTTACTCATTAGTGGTTGGATTAACACCACCACTGATTCTATAACAAATACTCAACAAACGACGGGGGCTTTTTGGGAGAGAGTTTCAGAGTATTATGCCACCAATAAGGAGAAAGATTGGCATGAGAGGATGCTCTCCACGATTAAACCAAGATGGCACAACATTTCATCTGTTGTGTCCAAATCCGTGGGAGCTTACATGAGTGCCAAAAATCGCCATGATAGTGGGGAAAATGATTGTGATGTCATGAAGAACGCACACACTATTTACAAAGGCGATCACGACCATGACTTTCTGTTTGAGCATGCATGGCGTGAACTCAGGACTGAACCAAAATTCCACAGGTGAGTTGCATCAAATGCTGCATCTGTTGGAGGAGGCTCGAAGAGGACCAAGGTTAATGAATTTGGAGCTTACACGTCCAGCGAAGGGTCAGGCACCCAATCGAGTGCTTCTGGCAGTGAGAGTGCTCCAGTGAGGCCCGAAGGCATAAAAGCAGCAAAAAGAAAGGCAAATAGCTTGTTGGGAGTTCAAGTGATCAAGCCACCAAAGATGCTGTAGAGGTAGTGCAATTCTTTTTCGAGCAAACCGGTGAAATGAACAAGGAGTCAGATGTTGATAAGGCAAAAGCTGCTCGTGACAACATGGTTGCACAGAAGGTTATGTTGCTTAATAAGCTGATTATGAAGCCTAACCTCGAAGACTGACCAATCAAATGTAGGGACGGTCTCATCAAAGAGTTGTTCCCGAACAACGATAACTAAATAAGTAAGATTTGTATGTTTGTTATTGTGGGTGCATGGGTTAGATTTCCCAAAGTGAAGTATGTTTGTTGTTATCATTTCATTTCTTTTCCCCTCAAGTGGAGACTAGCTCCACATTATTCCAATTATGTTATATATGTTTTGCAAGGATTCCCTGCCGCAACAAATCAAAATTTATTTTCTCAATGATCTGCATAGATTTTTTGCCACAAAAATCCAAAATTTATGGTTTCAATACTTTGCAAAGATGCTCAATGCTCTAAGAAGATGCTCTGTGAAATTTTTGCTCTACATACTCTTCAAATATCATTTGCGAAATAGATTAAATACAAATTTATTTTCTCAATGATCTGCATAGATTCCTTGCCACAAAAATCCAAAATCTATGGCTTCAATACTCTGCGAAGATGCTCTGTGAAATTTATGGTCTACATGCTCTTCAGTTATCATTTTTAAGTACAAATAAAATACTCTATTTTCTATTATCCCTTTCAGTTATCAAACACAAACCTCCAATGGATCGGATCCTCAAGAAATGTATGAATTCCTCAACCATTCTTCAAGTTCATCATCTGATGAGCTTGACAAAGCTTACGTGAAGTGGTTCTATCTATCTACCCTATATAAGTCAAGAGTCGAGGCTGAAAGTTCTAGACCAAGGAGGACATGATCTTACATCGATAGACAACGGGAGAAGGGTCATGATCGTCTTGTCGCATATTAAGTCGATGCTGTTTTTAGAAGACGGTTCAGAATGCGAAGACCATTGTTCTTATACATTGTGAATGAACTCGCAAGTACGGTTGAATTTTTCAAACAGAAGGCCAATGCCACTTGGAGACTTGGGTTATATGCGCTACAAAAATGTACCACGGCCATGTGCATATTGGCTTGTGGTGTGGGTGCAGACGCGGTGGATGAATATCTTTGTTTGGGTGAAAGCAAAGCCAGGCTATGCTTGTCCAATTTTATGGATGGTGTCATAGCTTCGTTTGGTGATTCATATCTTCGTAGACCAAATGCTTAAGACATACAACACCTTCTTTACGTTGGAGCACAACGAGGATTCCCAGGTATGATCGGTAGTATCGATTGCATGCACGAGGAATGGAAGAATTGCCCAACTGCATGGAAATGCAAGTTCGAAGGTAAAGATGGGAGACCAACCATCATTGTAGAAGCGGTTGCATCATATGATCTATGGATTTAGCATGCATTCTTCGGAACCTCAGGTACGTGTAATGATATTAATGTTCTAGACCGTTCTCCTATATTCGATGATGTATTACAAGGGATATCTCCACCGGTTAACTTCGAAGTTAATGGTCATCAATATCGTTTAAGTTACTATCTAGCTGATGACATTTATCCTGATTGGGTGACTTTCATATCATCTATCAAACTTCCACAAGGAGAGAAGGTTAAATTATTTGTTCAATACTAATAGGCTACTAGAAAAGATGTGGAACGAGCTTTTGGAGTCCTGCAGGCTCGATTTGCCATAATAAAAAAAAACCCAGCACTTGCTTGGGACATTACTCTGGTGGGGAGAATAATGGAAGCGTGTATAATTTTTGCATAATATATTTTTTTTGAAACGGAAAAAATTTGGCCATAGAGCAATGCCCTATCAGCCAAGAGCATCCTTGCGGATGAGAACGTAACAGAGAGTCATCAGGCATCAAAGGTCTGTGTGAAGCATAGCTAATACGTGATAGACGATCAGCCACAGAATTTGCTTCTCGGAAGAAATAACGAATCTCGACATAACCAAAGAAACCCAGCGAGACTAGACTGTCTGAGACAATCATTTCAGAGTCTCCAGTAGGCTTCCCCAAACCTTTAAGGCTTTTGATAATTGTTAGGTTATCTCCTTCAATAATAAGGTTTATGATGTTTAGATCCCTAGTGGCCAGAAGACCCCGCCAAAGCCCCAGGCTCTCACAGCCACAAACGGAGCTAAAGGGCGAGACCCCCGAACCACTGAAAATAGGGGTACCCTTGTGGTCTCGTAGAATAAATCCAAAAGAGCCCAACCCAGAAGAGGGTAGAGAACCGTCGAAATTTAGTTTGTAAGTGTCTATAGTAGGTGGTTCCCATTTGGTTCTTTTCCTTTTTGATATTGTTTTAGTTCGTTCCCCCTTTGCGTGTAATTGTATATCTTGTTTACTTTTATCCATGTTAGATATTTTCCAGGTAAGTATTTGAACATTAACAAAAGACAGAATGCGTCTTACGTCAGGATTGATGCTATCGAATAATGTTTTGTTCCTAAAATACCATACTCCCCACCAAACAAATGCGAGATCTTCGAATCCTTTTTTTTTTTTTTCCAATTGTGGTTTTTATATCCCATATTGTTTCATTTAAATTTTCTTTTTTACTGAAGCACCCATGAATTTTCATAAATGCACTTGGGTTTTTTGCCATTATGGTTTCCTTGGTAATGTTACAATCCCATAATAGATGTTGTAAATCTTCATAGTAAGCGTCACAGTGTGGGCAATTGGTTGGGATACCAAGTCGCCTAGAGGCTAACCTAACAGCAGTGGGCACACCATTATGAAGAATTTTCCATAGGAAAGATTTTACTTTGGGCGGTATATTCAGTCCCCAGACCCAGTTTATGTCCGAAGTTTCATGGTTTTTGTTTTTGTGTATCATATCTATTGCTGATTTTATTGAGAACCAACCGTTCTTGCTCCATTTTCAGTATAATCTATCCACATGTATGTTTTGTGGTATTGGGAAAATCTTGATTGCTTCTATTATATCATTTGGTAAGATGTTTTGTAATTGCTCATTTAATTTTTCATGATCCCATGCTTTGTTATTTTTTAGGTAATGGTTTATGTTGATTGTGTCATCGATTTGTTGTGTTCTTGTGATTAGTGTGTTCAGAGGTATTGAGCCAAACCAAAGGTCATTCCAAAAATTAATTGTCGAGCCATCCCCAATGGACCATCTCAACCCTTGCTTAAATAAAGGTATTAATTTGATTAGTTGTGACCATTGCCATGAAGTTCCCCCTTGTTTTCTATATTGCAAGATATTTTTGTTTTTTAGGTATTTTTCATTGATTAGAGTAACCCAAGGGCTAGTAGGTTCCGCTAGCAGTTTCCAAAATAGTTTCAACTAAAGAGCTTTGTTCATGTCCTCAGAGCTACGTAGTCCCAATCCTCCATTTTCCTTGGTTTTACATACTTCAAACCAACTGATTAAGGTTTGTGATTCGGTCCCTTGTTCCACAAGAAATTTCGATTTATTCTATCTAGTTCTGTATGGACTGATTTGGGTAGCAAAAAGCATTGCATTATATGTAGAGGCTTCGCCGATAACGTTGTTTTGATTAGGGTGCATCGTCCTGCTTGGGAGAGGCAGTTTTGCATAATATGATAGTGGAGGACGAGCGGGAGAACTACATTCTTCTTTCCTTTGATCTTTCACATTTTGACCAAGTGGAGGGTGTTGACACTTCTTACTCCACCAATCGACCTGCGACCATGGAGGCTTACATTGACAATCGAACACAACTTCGAAATAGGATTACACACTATCAACTGAAGCAAGATCTGGTCGAACATATATGGCATAAGTTCGGAAATGGATATTTGGGAAATTAAAATATTGTTCTAGATTTCATTTCTATGTCTTTGTATTTCAATGTTTTCTATTTTATGTACTCTATGTATGTCATTTCTGTTTCCCTTGTATTTTGATGTTTTGTGGTTTAAGTGAAGATGATTCCCGTAATATTTAGAGTCTATTTGTACTTTGCGTGATATTATATAATTTTCGTAAAAAAATTACTAAAAAATTCTTAATTATTTATCATTATTATATTATTTTATGCGAATTATAATTTATGTATAAATGATGCAAAAATAATATTATTATAACTATTTTAATACTATATAATAGATATACTCCGTAATAGATAATAAAGGGAGAAGTGAAGTTAAGAAATTGAGATGTGTAATGTGTTGTAGGGACTTAAGTAAAAAAGTAAGTTGAGTTTTTTTAAGAAAGTTCAGTCAAAAACCTCAAATCTAATTTAAACCCTAAAATTTAAAATTTCAAAATGCTAAAATATCGAAAACACACCAACAGAAAGAAATCACCACCAATGAGGAAGGACCACTTTGCATATTGAAGGGAGAGCTTCTCCAAAAAAAACCACCGCCACCATCTTACTCCATCGATGACCAAAAAGCCATCTTACTCCATCTTCGGCTAGGCTACTAATCGCCGTTTAATTTCCGGCCAAATCTCTCTCTTCGGAGAGCCTAAACCTCTCTTCGGAGAGCCCAAATCTCTCTTCGGAGAGCCCTGACTCATCTTCTATGAGAGTGTTCAATCCAATAGGTTGCTCCGCCCATCCTCGGGTTGCTCCTACTCGGCACCATTGGCTCCGGCCACCCTCGTTGGTTGGCTCGTCGGCCTCCTGGTTTCCTTGGATCCGGGTGGGTTTTCGATGGTCCTTCTAATTGTGAAATTAATTTGGGGCTTTCACCCTTTGTGATCCTCTTGGCTCGTCGGCTCATTGGGGGCATGCGGTTCCGTCCAAGCCTTCATCTCCTTCTTCCACTAGTTTCTGCCGCCTTTTTCGACCCCTGGTTCAGCCTTTGTCTTCCCTCGTCGGAGCTTGGGCTAGGTTGTATTGGATTTGTGTGGCTCACCGGTTCGGGCCCGGATAACCCTTAATCCCCTTACCATTTCGTTCCCGTCTTTTGGCTCCTTCGCATTCGGTATCTCCCACTTCGGTCCCGATTCCGCTCCCCCTTACTCGGGTCTAGGCGCTCCTCCGGTGGTTGGGTCGGGTTGGCTTTGGTGATTCGTTTTTCACCGAATCGCTTCCCTCCTCCTTCGCCCCGCCATCGCCGCCTTCGCCCGTGCCCAACACCTACCTTTCTTCCCCCTTCCCGGTCAACATTACTACTCGTCGCGGGCGGCGCCGTGCCCAACGCCCGGCTTCCTCCCCCATCCTAATTTGGGGCTCCCGATGGCTTTTCCAAACTCTTCAACATACGCCGTCGGCTACCAATTTTCGGTGCCGATGGCGTTCCCTTCCGTCGCTGCTCCTGTGCTGCCCACAGCGCGGCCCCTTTTCGCCGATGCTCCCGTGCCTCCTTACTACAACCTCTTTCCTCCTTGCGCGACACGCCTAAATCGGGATTTTCCGGGATCGTGTTGTTGCTCGTGTTGTGCAAGTTTCAGATGTTGTATCGTTTGGGAAAGGAAAAAAAAATAAAAATAAATAAAAATAAGGCGGGCTATCACGTGTTGGGCCCAAGCTAACCCATTTACATGAAATTATTAAATATTTTATAAGGCATTTAATTATTTAAAATCCCGCAAAGGCTTGAAACACCTTACACCAATCGAAAGAGCTTAGATTAAATCCCGTTTGGGCTTGACCGGTCCGTCGTGATCGGTCCTTCGCGGTTTGCTTTGCTCGGGTGGCGTGCGTCTCTACTTTGGTGCGGCTGGGGGTTCTTCTTCTATGTTGGGGTTCTGGCAGTCGGAGTTGGGTCTGGCTGGGATCGAGGCAGTGTGTACGGGGCAACTTCGTGTACGGGAAGGAGCTTCCTGGAGGTTCGTCTTCACTACCCACAGGGATTCCTGATGTATCGCCGGCCAGCGGTGCTGTTTTAGGACGGTGTTTGGCTTTCGTCCGTAGTCTACGTCCTCTTCGTGTTAGATTTAGTTTTCCTTAGCTCGTTTTTTTATAGAATGCTTTTCCACTTGTTGTATTGCTCCGCTTTTTGTTTTCATTTTCGTTTGTATGTATTGACGGGTTTCCGTCTGCCGACTTGTGGGCCATCGAGATTCAGGTATATCCGATCTCGAATTATTTACTAATAAAAAAAAAAAAAAAAAACACCACCAATGAGTTGGCGCATCCGTCGAGTTCGCTTCCGTCTTCACGCGAGCCAGCCATAATCGCCGGTGCCGAGTCCATCCTCCAATCCTTCACACTTGAAACGTTCGACTGTGCCTTCTGTTGGAGCTTCCATGGCAACATACCGTCAGCGAGCATTCCATCTGGCTCGCTTCCAGTTCAACCGTCTCTTATCCCACCTCCCCGACCCCCCTCTCCTTCCCACTCACCGCCGAGTTGTCGTCACCGGTAATTTCTCCCTCCCTCTCTCTCACTCCTTCCGATGCTAGGGTTTCGGGCTCCGATTGAGTCTTTTATTTCAGGTTTGGGCATGGTCACTCCTCTTGGCTGCGGTGTCGAGACGACTTGGAAGCGGCTAGTGGCGGGAGAATGTGGAGTCAGAGGGATATCTGCCGATGATCTTCGGATGGAAGGGTTTGATTCAGAGACGAGGGATCATGTGTTCGACCAGCTGACGTCCAAGGTGGCCGCTGTGATCCCGTCTGGGACTGCAGCTGGTGAATTCGATGAGAATTTGTGGCTTAGTTGTAAGGTTCCATTTCACCTCTCATAATTCCTATTGCAGCTCCTTGTTTTTCTAGTTTGATTGTTTGAAGTTTCTGTTTGTCTTCGAATGGTCTTCTAACCTTTAAAAAGTTTATAATTGTTGTACCAATGCTTAAGATCTTAGGCGTGTGCCAATGTTTGAGCGCTTAGGTGTGTGCCAATGCTTATAAAGTAGCTGGTAACACAGCTATTGTACAAATGTACAATGCTGTTCCATTTTTTTAAAGCAGTTTTTAACTCATTTATAATTGCACCTCTGTATGTTCCAATGTTTGAGACTTTGAGTGCTTTGCTCTTTCCTGTTACCAAATTATGCTGAAATGTTTGCCTTAGATATCCAATATCTTGGCTCAGCTTTATTAGGAATTAATAAATAATTGTTTGTATTTATCTCTTTCAAATCAGTTGTAGTCTTTAGTATCTTTCGTCCTTGATTATAGCTAGTATCTTGTTAATATCTTTTAGTCAATACTCCATATCTTGGATTTTGTAAATCTATTTAAACCAAGCTTCGGCTCCAAGTCTAATGCAATTGTGAATTACTCTCTTATCAAGCTTATGAGAATGCTTTTTGCTCTTCCACTTGTTTTAGTCTTTTCTGCTTCTTAGAATGTGTTCCCAGCCTTCTTTTGTTCTTATTGCGATCCATCTTGATTAGGAGCAAAGAGCAATTTCAAGGTTTATAGTCTATGCATTATGTGCGGCTGATGAAGCTCTCAGAGATGCAAACTGTTCAGTAATTGAACCTACAGACAAAGAAATGACAGTAATAATGTTATAATACTTTTTACTCTGTATTCAGATTTTTTTGTTTTATCTGTTGAAATATGATTTCTATTATGCTGACTTGGTGTTATTTAGGGATATTTAGGGAGTATCCATAGGTGGGGGAATTGGTAGTATTTGTGATGTGGTTAATGCGGCACGAATGATATGTGACAAGGTTAATTTCTTCCCCTCCTATTAGTGGGGTCATATAGCTTCTTTATTTTCTTTTCCATTTGTATCTTTCATTGAATAAATTGACAAAATTATCCAGTATGGATTTGAAGGAATATGGACTGACTTTGGGCTATATGCTTATTTTTATTTGAAGCGATTGCGTCGACTCAGTCCATATTTTATTCCTCGGATACTGATTAATATGGCTGCTGGTCATGTAAGCATGAAGTACGGCTTCCAGGTATGTAACAACTTTCAAAGATCGGCCGCATCCGTCCCAGAATGAGGTTAAATATTTTCATCTTACTTAAGAATCAGGCTGTCATACATCTTTTCCCAGATTAGTGGGAATAGAACAGCGGATATACTTTCTCTGCTAAAGAAATGAAAAAAAAAAAAAATAGTAAAAGTAAGAAAGTAAAATAAAATGCTTTTGATTGTACCTAGCTTACCCTTCCTTTCCCCCACTCCTCGCCCGCCTGTAGATTTCATAGTTAAATAGGTTTATCCTCCTCTAGTTTCTCCTATGTGGTACTTTGGTTTACCTATTTTGCACCCTAGAATGCATTTATTACATATATACTAGTAATAAAATGAACCCTCTATTTCAAATTACTATTAAAAAAAAACTAAGACCACAAGAAGGTACTAATAAAGGCCCTATAAACAATTTAAGTACAGTTTCATGCCTGATTATGGGATTTCATTTTTTATTTATTTAAATTGGTTTGATCAATTATTTTACTTCAACAAGTGGATTTGTTCATATTCCGTCTTCTCCCTCTTCTTATTTATTCACCCTGGCTTTATACTATAACCTGCCCCATTCATATTTGGTTCCTTCCATAATCAGTATACTTGTGAGTTGTGACTCACCATTCATCCATCTCATTGTGAAATCTTGTAGTTGTACCTGTTTTGAAATCTTGTAGTTGTACCTGTTTTGTGCATAGAAGAAAATATGTTGGTTCTTCCATGATTTGGCATACTTGTGGCTCTCTGCAATTCATCAATTTCATTGATCTCAATTGCAAAATCTTATAATCTAGCTTTTCTAGTGTAGAAGAAAACTCAAATAGATTACATTTATCAAGATAGAAAGAAGTTTTATGGCGTAACGGAAAAAGGTAAACCTAGAGGAAGAATATTGGAGAAAAAGATACATTTCCTCTCATCCAACCTTGCTCACCAAAAGCAGGATAAAATCCTGTAGTTATCTACTATTCTGACAGTCTTGATTGAAAGGTGTAAACTGACTCACTGTACAATATATTCACTTCAAGCTGGAAATATGAGAAGCTTGAAAGGAGCTATTTCACATTTTTTAATCTTCCAATCCATTCAAGCTTAATACAAATGCCATTGATTTAATCTCTGCTTATGCATGTTTTTGGTGATAATTTCATTGTTGGTTTGGGTCTTTGGGAGATGAGAGAAGCTGGAAAGGAGTGGAAGAAGAAAAAAATAAAATAAATAAACTTGTTTAAATGAAAGGAATAAATTGATTCAAATAAAGCCCATAAGCCAACTAACAAGACGTCCTAAAATTGTTGACATACTTTTATTTTTATTATTAATACCTTATTATTAAGTGGGGTTAGTACCAATTGTCAAAGGGGTCTTTTTGTTTTCAATTCTTTAATACCAATTTGTCATTTTGGTCTTTTGTAAATTATCATTATTGTGATCTAGCATGCACCTTGCTTTTGATTTTAGGGACCAAACCATGCTGCTGTAACAGCTTGTGCTACTGGAGCACACTCAATTGGTGATGCTGCTAGAATGATCCTGCATGGAGATGCAGATGTAATGGTGGCTGGAGGAACCGAAGCCAGTGTTGATGCCTTGTCGATTGCAGGTTTTTGCAGGTCTCTAATAATAGATTAATTTACCATCTGTTTTTTTTTAACATAGAGCTAACTTAGTTTCCTTGTTTGATTTGCAACTTAAAGTAGTTTATTAGATTCTATGTTTTAGGTCCCAGAAAGACTGAATCATGGGTGGGGAAGGGGCTGAAGGAATAAGTCTGGTGTTTTGGTATCATACTTCCTTGACCATACAGCCTAGACAATCTGGCATATGCCTTAGAAGAATAATTTCTAGAATATTTGCTATCATATTGTACCTTACAATCCGGCATTTATAAAATCTGGAGATAGTGTGTCACATACATCCAAAACTCTGTGTTCTGCTGTCTGTTTACTTTGTAACAAGTGAAACAACTTTAAGTGAAGGCCTTTCCAAATTATATAAACCATTTTTGGCTTGATTGAAATGCTTTCCAGTGCTGGAGGGAGTTATGTGCACTTCTTCATGATACCATCGCAGTTTTTTCCCCACTATTATGCCTTTTAAATGCCCTCTTGCTTGTTACACAGAAGATTCTTTTGTAACAAAAACTGCATGTACTTGCTCCCTTGAGGAAGCTGCGATATTGAACTTTTGGTTAATTGTTTGTAGTTTTTTCTTTTAAGGAGAGGTGCGGATTTGCTTTATTTGAACATGCAGGTTAAAGGCCTTGACTACAAAATACAATTCCACTCCTAGTGAAGCTTCAAGACCTTTTGACAGTGGGAGAGATGGATTTGTGTAAGCAAATGTCACTAAAGGTTTTCTTTATATGCATGCATTTTATTTGACATGGTTATTCCTTTTTGCCATATAATATACATTATTATCCCATGACTAACTGAACACACATTTGCAGGATCGGAGAAGGCTGTGGTGTTCTGGTATTGGAGGTTAGTTGGTATAGTCATGGCAATTTACGTCTTGAAATTTCTACATTGTTGGTTGAATCTTACATGTGGAGATATCAATCGCAAGCATTTGAATTGGTGCCAGAATATTCAAAACAAAAAATGATGCATGGAGTTTTCAAAAAATGATGCATAGCTTTCCAAATACTGTAGTTAGATACTAGAAAGTCTATAAAACTAAGATAATAATATGAATGGAGTTTTGATCTTCGTAAAGATGCTATGGAAAATGCGTACTTGATCAGGACTCCTTGATAACAAAGAAATCAAAGAAGGATTTGCGTGGCAACTTTGAGGAGCTAGCACAAGGGGCATTTGTGTTACACTCTTAGGCCAAGGTCTCCTTTCATTGGGTTTGGGAGTTCTGACCTCTTTCACAAAAAAAAACTAATACTATGAAATGACTTTGCCTCATCTCCAACAGAAAACTAATAATGTGATCCTAAATTTCTCTTTGTGTTCACAAATAAAAATGAAAATGCACACGCACGCACTCAATTTAATTTCTTCATTTATGATGCACAGATCTTGTTATAGCTTCTGGCAAGTATAATGTGATTATCAGTGTTGATTTTTGTTGAAGATTCTCTTGTTCTAAGATAATCTTATTCTCTCTGATGATTAGGAGCTTGAACATGCCAAAAGGAGAGGTGCAAAAGTCTATGCAGAGGTTCGTGGCTATGGAATGTCAGGTAGCTTCTAACTCTACATGTTATTATTTGTTATGCATGATTAGACTTTGTGTTAAAGCATTATTCTATGTAACAATGCCATCTAGGTGATGCATACCACATCACAAAGCCTCATGGTGATGGAAAAGGTGCTATATTGGCTATGTCACGTGCTTTAAGACAGGTAGTGTGTTGATTTTAGTGGTTTTATGTGTGCCACTGCCACATGTTATGATCCAGTATCTCCTCATTCTCGAAGAGAAAATAATGAAGGATGTTGAAAATCCTAGACTGATCTCCTTAAGTTACCTGCTGTTTGTACCTATCCATCTACTGTAGTCAGGATTGCAACCTCATCATGTGGATTATATTAATGCACATGCTACATCAACACCTTTGGGTAAACTGTGCATCTTTCTGATTCTCTTGCTGGTTTTTGTGGATCCCATTTTACCTGAATCTAGAGTTTGTCCTTTCAGGTGATGCAGTGGAGTCCAATGCAATAAAGTCTGTATTTGGTGCACATTCGACATCAGGTGCTTTAGCTTTGTCTTCGACAAAGGTAATTTGTAAATACAAATAAAATAATATACTCGTTTTCCCCTTTTGCTTTCTATCCACTCTTCATCTTAAGCAACAACTATCATTTATTCCATCTATGCCACATTCTTTATCACAGCTCAGTAAAACTCGCATTTTGTGCACTAGTCTAGGAAATTTGTAATGAAGATTGAAATAGTTAACATGAAAAGGATACATGAAAAAACCTTTCGAAGCGAAGCGTTTCCTGGATTTTCCTTCATTAGTTCACTCTTGACCCAATCTTCCTATATGATGTGTGATCTTCCTTCCTGACTTATACACCCTCTTCCACTCCCTCACTCCAGACTTCATTGTCAGTTCGAAGGGTGACCCAATCTTGCATGGTTATTTCACTTCTATTCTCTATATGGTATCAGTTCCAAGATCCTAATCAACCTCTCTCTCTATGCATCCATGACGATTATTCCCCATCAAATTCCCAACCCGGCTAATCCCCTCAAGCCATTTCAACTCATCATTTTCTCCAATTGCTTAAAATTGACTCATACCAACTATATCACATGGCGCAATCAAATTGAATCTCTCTTTTTATAGGGCATGATATATGCTCATATGTCGATGGCACCTTGGCTGAGCTTCTCGCTACCCTCCGCTTTGCTGCGTGTAGCACCACCCCCAACCCGGAGCATCAGACCTCATCAGGACCACCTCGGTGGCCCCTCTTGTCACCCGAGCCACCTCCTCTCGTCAAGTCTGGACGATCCTCGAGTCCACGTACGCGAAACCCTCCGAGCCCATATATGTCTTCTCAAAGAACGCCTCCACACCTTAACTAAGGGCACCAAGTCCATCATCGACTTCGTTCATGAAGTCTGAGGTATTGTTGATCTACTCGCTCAACTTGGTAAGCCTCAGGATCGGGAGGACATCACCGAAGCCGTCCTCCGCGGTCTCGATTCCTCCTACCAATCTGTCATTGATGAGGTTCGGGCTCGTGATACCCCGATCCTCTTTGTCGATCTCCATGAGAAACTCCTTCCCCGCGAGACCTCACTCCTTTACAAAGAATCCTCCTCGCCCTCCCCGACCTTTGCCATGACAATGGCCTTATGACCGTCTAACCCTCGCCATCCTCCCCCTGCCTCTTTTTCTAATCCCATCCTTCCCCAACCTCATCCACCCCGAGGGTCCCCACCCCTAGCCCCTTCCCCAACCGACCCACCCAAACCATGGACCTTTCTCGGCTGTTGTCAGTGGTGTAGGGCTGTTACTTGAGCTGAGTAGCTCGAGCTCGGCTCGGGCTCGGCTCGGAAAAAGCTCGACTCGGGCTCGCTCGAATTAAATATGAGCCAAGCTTGAGCAGAATTCTGAGCTCGAGCTCGGCTCGAGTAGCTCGTATAGCTCATTTTATGGGTGAAATTACAGTTCTCCCCCTATGTTTTATTTAACCCCATGTAAATAGGTTTTATTTAACCCCTTGTAAATAGGGCGTATATCTCGTTTCATAGGTGAAATTACAGTTCTGTCCCTAGGTTTTATTTAATCTCTTCTTCTAAAGAGTCTGTCAGCCGCTTTGCCTTTTGGACTCCATTCACTTTGAATCACATATCTACATTTTGTGAGTAGCTCGAGCTCAACTCGGCTCGGCTCGAGAAAATGAGGCTTGAGCTCGGCTCGTTTGTAAACGAGCCAAGCTTGAACACCCACTACTCGAGCTCGTTAGCTCGTATATCAGCCCTACCGTGGTGCCACACCCAAGGCCACGTCTTCGTACATTACCGTAGCTTCCGCCAAACTGCCCCACACCTCCGACCACCTACTACTTACCGTCCTCCGCAACCGACGTCTCAAGCCAATTTCGCTGCTTCTCACCTCAATTCTCAACCCTTGTTAGTTGAGAGTTGTGTTACATATCACGTCACCAATAACCTCTCCAATTTAGCCCAACATTACCCGTATGATGACACTAACGAACTGCAAGTTGGTAACGGTATTGGTCTCCATATCTCTAACACTGCAACATGCATCCAAACGTTTTAAACTTAATGATGTTTTACATGTTCTAGATATCTCAAAAAATAATATCGGTCTCTAAATTCACCTCCCAAAATAATGTTGATGTTAATTTCTCACCCGCTTCATTTGCTGTGAAGAATCCATCATCGGGAAGCACCCTTCTTAGGACCCCCTCAAAGACTCTACAATTGGCCAGCTTCACAATCTCCTATTGCTTTCACCACCCGCCTCGACCTTGGATCGACCTGGCATCATCGACTTGGCCATCCCTCCTTCTCCACTTTTCGTGTTCTATTGCTAGATTAGATTCAAATTTAGACTATTGCAATGCTTGTTCTACTTCAAAGGCTCGTACTTTACCTTTCCATGTTTCCTCCATGCATTCTCCCTCACCTCTTGAGTTGATTTTTTCGGATGTTTGGACATGTTCACTATTGTCGTTTGACGAGTTCAAATATTATGTTATTTTTGTTGATCACTTCACAAAATACATCTGGTTTTATCCCCTCAAACACAAATAGGATACAACGAAGGTTTTCGTCACAATCAAGACCTTAGTTGAAAACAAATTTAACACAAAAATTAAAACCTTCTATTCCAACAATGATGATGAATTCATTGCCCCCAAAGTCTTCTTCGCCTCCAATAGTCCAATGACATTTCTCATTTCACATCGCCTCCCCACACCTCTCAACATAATGGGAAAGCGTAACGACTTCATCGTCACATTGTCGTAACAAGTCTCGCTCTCCTATCGTATTCGAGTATGCCTTACAAATTTTACCCCCAAACTCCACCCTAGTCCATATTGAGGGAGTATATTAGGATTATTTGCGAGGCATACTCGAATATGATAGGAGAGCGAGACCTGTTTCGACAATGTGACGGTGTTGTCATTCCGCTTTCCCATTATGTTGAGAGGTGTGGAGAGCTGAGGTGAAATGGGAAATGTCATTGGAGGCGAAGAAGGTTTTGAGGGCAATGAATTCACCACCGTTGTTGGAATAGAAAGTTTTAATTTTTATGTTAAATTTGTTTTCAACTAAGGCCTTGAATGTGACAAAAACCTTCATTGTATCCGATTTGTGTTTAAGGGGATAAAACCAGATGTATTTTGTGAAATGATCAACAAAAATAACATAATATTTGAACCCATCAAATGAAAAGAGTGGATATGTCCAAACATTCGAAAAAAATCAATTCAAGAGGTGAAGAGGAATGCATAAGTATTGCAATAAGTCTAAACTTGAATCTAATCTAGAAATAGGAATTAAAGACTGAAGAACACAAAAAGTGGAGGTGGGATGACCAAGTCGATGATGCCAGGTCGATCCAAGGTCGAGGCGGATGGTGAAAGTCTGGTAGTAGATTGTGAAGATGGTCAATTGTAGAGTCCGTACTTGAGGGGCTCATAAGAAGGGTGCTTCCCGAGGATGAACTTAACATCAACATTATTTTGGGAGGTGAATTTAGAGATATTTGACACATGTAAAACACCATCAAGTTTAAAATGTTTGGATGCATGTTGAATAAAACAGTTTCCAGTGTTAGAGATAGGGAGACCAATACCATTACCAACTTGCAGTTCGTCAGTGCCATCATACGGGTAGTGTTCGGCTAAATTGGAGAGGTCATTGGTGACGTGATGCGTGGCACCACTGTCAACTAACCAGGGTTGAGAATTGGGGTGAGAAGCAGCGAAATTGGCTTGAGGCAAAGGCTGCGGAGGACGGTAAGTTGCAGGTGGTTGGACTCGGAGGTGTGGGGCGGAAGCTAGGGTAGTGTACTTGGCCTTGGGTGCGGCACCACTAACAACGACTGAGAAAGGTATGTGGTTTCGGTGGGGAAGGGGCCAGGGGTAGGGACCCTCGAGGTTGGAGAAGGATGGATTAGATAAAAATGGAGGAGGTCGGTGATGGCGAGAAGGCCATTGTCATGGCAAAGGGCAAGAAGGATTCTTTGTAGAGGAGTGAGGTCTCGCAGGTAAGGAGTTTCTCATGCAGATCGACAAAGGGAATCGGGGTATCCCGACCTCTGTCAAAGACAGATTGGTAGAAG
Organism: Persicaria maculosa; assembly: GCA_963922045.1. Classification (NCBI taxonomy): domain Eukaryota; kingdom Viridiplantae; phylum Streptophyta; class Magnoliopsida; order Caryophyllales; family Polygonaceae; genus Persicaria; species Persicaria maculosa. The sequence goes on from OY998251.1 coordinate 5,713,813, forward strand.
TCAAGACCGCGGAGGACGGCTTCGGTGATGTCCTCTGGATCCTGAGGCTTACCAAGTTGAGGGAGTAGATCAGCAATACCCGAGACTTCATGAATGAAGTCGGTGATGGCGTGGAGGCGCTCTTTGAGAAGACCGATATGAGCACGGGAGGGTTTCGTGTACGTGGACTAGAGGATTGTCCAGGTGGCTCGGGTGACAAGAGAGGCCACCGAGGAGGAGAGGGTGCCGATGAGACCACCTTTGATGAGGTGGTCCTGACGACGCCAAGTCTGATGCTCCGGGTTAGGGGTGATGTTGTCGGCAGCAGAGGGGAGGGTAGCATGAGGCTCAACCAAGGAGGAGAGATTCATATGTCCATATGAACATAGATCATGCCCTATAAGGAGAGATTCAATTTGTTTGTGCCATGTGATATAGTTGGTAGGAGTCAATTTTAAGCAATTGGAGAAATTGATGATTTGAAATGGTTTGAGGTGATCACCCGGGTTGGGAATTTGATGGGGGGAATAATCGCCATGGAAGCAGAGAGAGGTTAAATAGGATCTTGAAACTGATACCATACAGAGAATAGAAGTGATTGTTTTCCCACACCCTGTATTGAAGATGAAGATAGGTATTTAAATTACAAGATGAGAAGGTGGGAAAAATAACGGAGGATAATTAATCTCAACTGCATAACTAATTTAGTAATCAAAACAATTAATTCTAATACATAAAATAATCCTAATAGTTAACCATTACTACTTCTTGGTTGAATGTTGTGAGTGTGATTTTGATTCTCGCTCTAAATGAGTTTGTCTACTGATTATGATGTTGCTTTGCAAATACATCTCAGGGTGCCACTGGACATCTCTTGGGGGCAGCCGGTGCCGTCGAAGCAATCTTCACTGTATTAGCTATTCACACGGTAAGGCATACTATTGCAACTATTCTCTTACTGCATATATAAATGCTACGAAAGTTCCTCAATTCTAAAGGTGCTTCCCATCTTTGATGTATAAATAAACACTTGAACAAAATCTTTTACTGAGTATGGTTGAAGCAGTTCATCCCAATTCTATTGCATTTCTACATGAAGTTCCATTGGCAAAAGCTTAAATAGATTGGGCTTTTCTCTTCCAGGGAATCGCACCTCTGACGCTCAACCTTTCCGAGCCAGATGCGGTCTTTTCAGATGGGTTCATGCCATTAACGGCATCGAAGAAGATGCCTATTCGTGCAGCGTTATCAAACTCTTTTGGGTTTGGAGGAACGAACGCATCTCTCCTCTTTACTTTGCCTCCGTAGAAAAATGCGCGCATTTGGACTCGTCTGCTAAGAAGATGCAGCAAATTTTCTAGGTCGGATTTTTCGGGTGCCCATTTCAATCTTTTTCGGTAAAGAATCTCACGACATTTCGGCTCTTGGAATATCGAGTTCATACAATCGGATACTAGATTCTGTTATCGTTTTTTAATTCGGTCTCTATTCGTCATGTTTTCAGGAAATGTAATGTTGCCGTTGATCGAGTTGTTCACCTGATTTACAACATTCTTGCCGACGAGTTCTTGCTAGCTAATCAAGTACTTCTCGTCCGAAAGGAGCTTTAGTATGGGGCTAATTTAGACATCGATAGCTGTAGTTTGTATTCTAATTCATTTCCTTGTATTAAAAAAAATTGGTTTGAAAAGGAAAACCGAATGGAACTGGCTCGAAAAAACCGGAACTTACGGAATTGGAACCGCATTAGATGATTTCGGACCGGTTTTTGGTTTATATTTTTTTTGAAATGGCGTTTTTTTCAGTTCAACTGGATCAAACCAGAATTCTCACCGGAAAAGACTTGCGGGTAGTATCCATAGGTCCTCGGTTCGAATCCTGGATGGCCGTTCTTTATTTACCAATTCAAGGATCAAACCAGAATAACCATTCCGGAATGACTCACCGGAAAGAGCGTACCCGGATATGACCGCTCTTTATTTACAAATTCAAGGATCAAACCGGAATATACTATTTTAGTATTTTACATAGTAATATGTACATTTTGTAATTAAATTTTTTTATTTAATTAAAAAATTAATATATTTTTTTATTAAAAAAATTATATAGGTTACTTTAGTATATAATACTCTCTCCGTTAAGAAAAATATGTCGTTTTAGGAGTATTTTAGGTATTTTGGTGTTCATTTTCCAAAATTATCTTTGTAATGATTAGAGATTTGTTAGATATAGTTTTTAATAAAGTGAAAAAAAATAAAGTAATAATTAGGGGCATAAGTGTAATTTTGTTTGCTTTCTTCAAAAATGTGGAAATGTCTAAAATGACATTTTTAATTAACAGATAGAGTATTATACATGCAGTTAGTATTTTAATTAGTATGCAGTTAGTGTTAACATATAGGAATTGCTAATTGCTTCATTTTTAATTTACAGTAAGAATAAGAGATATTTTTTAAGAAACAAAAACTTTTAAAATTATATTTCGTTAGTATTTTAAAAAATTAATATTTTATTAAAAAATTAACTATTTATAAAAGCGATTTATATTTGATTCTTTCATGTGTACACTCTTGCTGGTTTTTGTCCAGAGTCTTTATCTTTGATAGGGGATTTATATTTATAATTAAACTAAATACAGGAAAATATAGGGTTTTTTTTTTAATTTTAATATACAGACGTCAATCAGATGTGTCAAATTGTTAAATAATGATGTTTTGGTGGATAAATAGACGTTCTTGCACTCTTCATGTCAAATTGTTAAATAATGATGTTTTGGTGAATATCGACAACGTCAATCAGATGTGTCAAAGATGAGAGCGGACAAGTATTGATTGATGATCAACGGGTCAAGGAAAGATGGCAGAGGTACTTCGCAGAATTGCTCAACGAGGATTTCTCCTCTTCGGATCGGAGTCCTAGCCTTTCAGATCATATCGACTACGGCTTCCACCAACGCATCTCAATAGAGGTTAAGGGAGTTGTCCGTAAGTCGAAGAACAGCAGAGCATCAGGTCATGATGATATCCCAGAGGACATTATGGTTAGGGCCAGAGGTTTGGTTTGGCTAACATCTCTTTTCAATGTTATCCTAAGTTCAACTAAGATTGGTTCCGGTCTACAAGAACAAGGGTGATGTTCAGTGTTGCAATAACTACAACGAAATCAAACTTCTGAGTCACACGATGAAGTTATGGGAGAGAGTTATAGAGGTGAGACTTAGAAAGTCTGTACATGTGTCTGATAACCAATTTGGCTTCATGTCTGGCAGATTAGCGGTAGAAGCTATTCAATTGCTGAGGCGACTGACCGAGATGCACATAGATAGAAAGAAGAATATGCATATGACCTTCATTGATATCGAAAAGGCTTATGACAAGGTTTCGAGAGAGCTGTTATTATGATGCTTGGGAGAGAAAGGAGTGACGGGGACGTATATCGGAGTTATTAGAGATATGCACGATGGTTCTTTGACTAGTGGTAGAGGTGGCAATCGGGTGAGTCGGGTCGGGTTTGGGTCATTCGGGTTTCGGGTAATGCATAATAATTTGATCATTTGGTTGGGTCGGGTTCGGGTTTTGGTTGTATCGGGTTTCGGTTATTTGAGTTTCGATTGTCTCGGGTTTCGGTTATTTCGGGTTTCAATTATTTCGGGTTTGGATTGTCTTAAGTTTTCATTATTTCAATATTTATTTAAAAAAAATTACTAGAATGTAACTTAAAGTTCGAGTTATTTCAGGTTTCGGTTATAACGGGTTCGGGTCTTAATGGGTTTCAGTTGAATCGGGTTCTGTTCATTTGGATTTGGGTGAGTTTTGGTTATCGGTTATAAGGATTTCGGGTCCAAAATGGGTCGAGTTGGGTCGGTGTTCAGAACAATCAGTTCCGGGTTGACCGAGTCGGGTTTTCGGGATCAAGTCAAGTTTCGCCAACTCTACCTGGTGGAGATTCTGAGTACTTTCAGGTTCAAATGGGGCTTCACCAGGGTTCAGCGCTCAGTCCGCTTCTGTTCACTCTTGCTATGGATAATAAGAAGAGGTATTTGGTGCATGCTGTTTGCATACGACATTGTGTTACTGGACAAACCATACTCTAAGTCAGGTTTGACTCGCTAGCTAGCAAACTGTAGATGGGTGCTGGAGTCTAAGGGTTTCAGATTGAGCAGGACCAAGACTGAGTATGTACATTTTCGTTTTGGAGAGGTCAGAGATACAGAGACTTCCGTTTCATTGGGGGAAGATCTTATCCCCATGAAAGGATTTTTCAAGAACCTAAGCTCGTACGTTCAAAGCGATGGGGGTATGGATAGGGATATCGATCATCGAGTCCAGGTGGGGTGCCTAAGATGGAGAAGAGCGTCAAGGATGTTATATGATAAGAAAGTTCCTGCTAAACTAAAAGGGAAATTTTATAAGGTGGTTGTTAGACCGTCCCTTCTGTATGGCTCTAAGTGCTGGCCTATTACTAAAGTTCAAGAACAAAAGTTATCAGTGAATGAGATGAGAATGCCGCGTTGGATGAGTTGGCACACGAGACTTGACAGAATAAAGAATGTTGACATTAGGAGCAAGGTTGGAGTTGCGAGTATTGTGGACAAACTATGTGAGTCCAGACTGCGTTGGTTTGGGCACGTTCGTAGGAGACCTACATCAGCACTAGTTCGTAGATGTGAGTCCTTGGACCTTGGGGAGCACCGTAGGAGGAGAGGTAAACCTAAGAAGAGCTGGATGGAGGTCATTCGTCATGACCTCAATCTTCTGAACCTTTCGGAATATATGAAAGTGGATAGAGATAACTGGAGGAGGCGCATTCGGCTTTTTGATGTTTAGAGTTGTGGGCTATAGTTCTATGTCTTGTTGTCTATGATTCTTTTCTGGTTTCTTTTATGCTACTTTACTGTCTTCCTTGCCTTCTATGTGGCCTGTTTCCATGCAATTCATGTGTCCTATTGTTCTGGGTCTTTTAGAAATACTCTCTCGGTTTATTCGGGAAAAGAGTGCGTACGTACATCCTGATCTATAGACTCTGTTTAATCGCGGGATTAAGTGGGTTGTTGTTGGTGGTGGTAAATATATTTTATTCTTAAATAGACATAAATGATTAAAATAAAGACCTCTTGCATGCATGCCAAATATAGCCTAATTATATGTGGGGAGTGGATGATGGCACTGTTGTGCATTTGAGAAAACAGTCTTTCAGAGGCTGATTTCTCTGCTTAATTTTGTCGAATGACTGCCTTACAGCTTGCAATACTTTTATTTTATTTCCCATCAAATCATTTTCATTACTTGTTGGAACTTGCTTGTTTAACATCGCCAAATAATAGTGAGATGTTGTAGGCTATGATTGGGAAAACAACCATGGGATAGTTGGAGTACGTTGATAGGATAATTGAAATTGTTAGATTGATTAGATTTGCTTCATTTAAAATTAATTAAATTAAAATCTTATATTAATTTCTTTAAAATTATATAATATCACAGTTAAAAGCTCCAAAAAAACTAGCTGATGATACAGTTTGGTGCCAAACATTGGTAAACTATTCTTCTTATTATCAATTGATTTTTGACGATACCTCCCTTGAAAATAGGATAAAAGACATTTTATGGTAAATATTGCCGCGGACGGGAAAAACAAGAGAAGAAAGGGTATGTTGTCGAAAGTGTTTGTAACTTGCGGACGGGGTCTCCAGTTTATAAACGAGATGGCATACATGCCCCCCTATCACGTGTCAAAGAGGATCGGCATTTGCAGGATGACACTTGTCATCCGATCATTATGACGTGTCCTAAGTATCTCGGTGGATAAGTCTATAAATATCACGACCTTAACCTGAAAAGGGGGGCCTTTTGGAGAGATTAAGAGAGAGGATCCTATAGTTGCTTAATCTCATCCGCGTCCGTCATAACTTATAACTCGTCACCAATCGGAGTACAGAGCAGTGGAAAATTAACCTTTTTTGTATCCGAATTGATTAAGGGTGACATGTAAATGATATCGAAAGTTTATTGATAATAGGGATTGAGTGATTTCAACTCTCCTTTCTCTTATTAGCCTCGATGAACCTAAAGATAAGAAGATGAGTTGATTAGTTTATTGATAAGTATAGGTTTAACGGCTCAGGAAATGATGTGAATGTACTTTAGTGTTTGGTATCTCAGGTAAGTCCGTTGACTAAATAATGAAACAACCTTGACTGATTCGGACCCTCCTTTTTGGGTTGAGGCTTGAGAGTTTAGGTTTCATCAATTTTAAAATAAAACGTCATTAGATTTACATGTTATTCATCTCATTGTCAATTGATTTTGAACTAAAATCTTATATTTATTTCATTTAAACTTATATAATATTAAAACTAATTTTTTTTTGAAAAAGTTAACTAATGGTGCAGTTTGGTATCAAATTGAACCTTAGTAGATTATCATCTCATTATTAAATTTTTTTTTTGATTAGGAAAAAAATTGGGCGAGCAAGCTCTACCCGAAAGCTTCCTTGCGGATGAGGTCTGAAAGACCGGAATTGTTGCAAATATCGACACTCCAGATAGAATAGCAAATATGTGCAATCTTATAAGTCACCCTATTATAAATTGATTTTGAAATAAAACACACTAGATTTAAATATCAGTGCATATATGAACCCGCAGCATATCACCTTAATCATGGTATCTTTAGTCCTATCTTTTTTTTTTTTTTTTTGAAGCAAGATAAGGTTTAGGTCGGGTCGGCCGCAGCAGAGGCCCTTCCTAGCGCATCCTTTCGGACGAGAACTCGCAGTTCTGGATCATCCTCACAGCAGACGTCGGCAGGGGAGACATGGGCACTACGCGCAAGGTAGTCAGCCACAGCATTCGATTCCCTGAAAATATGACGAATAGCAACATGAGTAAAGGACGAAATATCAGACAGTATATCCGCTTGTAGCATCTCAATCGACCAGGGACATTTCCAATCCCCTAGTAGTACTTTTATCACCAAAAGATTGTCTCCTTCGATCAGAAGTGTAGACAGGTTCAGCGCCTTAGCCCTTGCCAGTCCCATCATGAGGCCGAGATTTTCGGCATAAATAACCGAAATATTTGTGCAAACAGATCTGCCAGCCGAGACAACTGAACCATCAGAGTCGCAGATGACAAAGCCATAAGACGATTTACCATTCTGGATCACCGAACCATCAAAATTGAGCTTGTAGCAATTCAGTGGTGGTTTGTCCCACTTCCCGGACCGATCCTATGGCCTGGCTTTCGATGCTTTAGCACTGTAAGGCTGATCGATAATACCCCTACGACAGCTGTGTAAGGGGGACAAAGGACCCGACGGGTCATCATCTAAAAGCTTTGATTGTTTCCAACAGTAGGTGGTAGTGCTGTGAAGCAGTAGAATTTCATTAGCTGTAACCTTTTTCGTGTGATCGAAAACAAGTTGATTCCTAAAGAACCACATGGCCCACCAAGCCGAGGCTAGGTTGGCAAAGGAGCGAGACCCAATCGCACATTTAATTGCAGTAAGAGGGAATATATTACCCATGCCACCAGCAGAGATACGCCTTGGGATATGGATATTTAAAGCTTTAAGCACAGCAGTAGCCATAGGACAACGAAGGAGAATGTGATCTCTCGATTCATTTGTATTGTCACAGAAAGCGCAACCAGCAGGTACAGCGACATGCGACCTCTGTAGTCTTGTCTTAGTTGGTAGACCGTCCCTGGAGATTTTCCATAGAAAGTGTCGCACCTTAGGGGGAACATCGAGACCCCAGATCCACGCGCAATCGAAATCTGGCGACCCGGTGTGTGCAGATATGAAGGAGTTGGCAGAGGCGGTTGAGAACCATCCATTTTTACTAGGCCCCCAATACAGACGGTCTGTGATCGGGTTACTAGGTAAGGTTATCCCCAAAATGTGGTTTATATCATCTTGTTTCAGCAAGTTTTGTAAAGCGTCGTTTATGAAAGGTTTGTTCCATTGTCTGTTTGTGATGAAATGAGCCACCGAAATGCCCGCCAGCTCAACCGGTATGGGGATCAGTGTTTTGGAACTCAATGGCGTTTCAAAAGCCCAATTATGGGCCCAGAAATCAATAGTTTCCCCATTTCCAACCCGCCATTGAAGACCCGGGAGGAACTGATGCCTGATGGACATCAGGCGGGACCATTGCCAAGAGGTATTACCTTTTTTGTTATAGCTATAAAGATTGTTCCCTTTCAGGTATTTATGTGAGATGACTCGAACCCAGATGTTGTCCGGTTCCGCAATGATTTTCCAGAGAAGCTTCATTTGAAGCGCTATGTTCATAGATTCTGCCTTATGAATCCCCAAACCACCTTTCATCGTGTCTGAACAGATTTTGTCCCAACTGATGAGCGGCGTAGCTTTTGCGGTTTTGTTCCAAAAGAATTGTCTATACACTTTGTCAAGTTCGTGAAGAACGTGAGAGGGTAGTAAGAAAGCTTGCATGAGAAAAATCGGTTTGGCACTCAAATTTGCTTTGATAAGCACCCGCCACCCTTCTGCAGAAAGGTTGGAGGCTTTCCATTTTGTGAGCTGGTTTTTGGTCTTGAGGACCACATCAGCGAAGGTATCCCTATTGGTCTTGCCGTTGACTACAGGGCAGCCCAAATATTTGTCAAAATTGTTAGCTTGGGGAATACCAAGTACGGCAATAGTCGAAGCTATTGCGGCAACTGTTGTGTTTGGAGATGCTTGGAAGCTTGATTTATGCAGATTAACCTTTTGTCCTGAAATAAGACAGTATCTGTCTAAGATAGTCATTACAGAAGTACATGCCAATTGGGATGCTTTGCAGAAAATGAGAATATCATCAGCAAACGCTAGAAAGGGAATCTTGATACCCGGACGACCAAAAGAAATGCCTAGGTCCTTGCTAGCAAGCCCTTGGTTGTGTAGTGTACGTGCTAGTACCTCAGAGGCTAGGATAAAGAGAAAGGGGGAGAGTGGGTCTCCTTGTCTTAAACCTCTAGTGGGGTGAAAAACCGTGGTTGGTTCATCATTTACGAGGACCGAGTAGGATACTGTTGAAACACATTCTTTTATTTTGTTAATAAATAGATCATTGAACCCGTATTTGGCTAAAACTTTGAACAAAAACGGTCATTCGATGCGATCGTATGCCTTTTCCATGTCAAGCTTGAGGGCAACCATGCCCGTTTTGCCTTTCTTCATTCGAAACGAATGCAAAGCTTCATGCGCAATCAGGATATTGTCCTGAATAGCTCTCCCTTTTGTGAAGGCCCCTTGTAGGGGGTGTATAAGCTTGTCGAAGATTTTCGTTAAACGTGCGGAAATTACTTTCGCAATGATTTTATAGATAGTAGAGCATAAGCTGATTGGTCTGTAGTGGTTTACTGCAGTCGGCACCTCACATTTTGGTAACAGCGTGATAAAGGTATGGTTCGTCTGACGTAGTAACCTACCACTGGTAAAGAAAGCCTTAATTCTAACTGGCCAACTTTAACAATATTTTTTTTCTCAAAAAAGCAAAACTTTACAGCCACAAATTCCCACAATAATCTCTAGCAGTGTCGGCTACAAAATCTCCCGGCCCATATTAATTGTAATTTTGCTAATCATTTCGATTAACAACAGTCCCCCGGCCCCATGCAGAAGTTCAGATCTTCTGGTTTGATTTATTACAGTACTCCGTATAAAATTATTTCGGTATAAATAACATTATGAAAAATAAAAATATACTTTTAGAATCTATACCGGTATATCAATATGTTTATAAATTTTTATTATGAAAATTCATGTTTTAAAACATACTCCCTCCGATCCAAAAAGATTGTCGTTTGACTTTTTAACACGTATTTTAAGAAGCTAAAAACTATATAAAATATTAACTTTTTTTAAATTATTTTCTTACAACTTAATATTTGTTGGTAATAAGTATTAGATTATAAAAAAATAATAATAAAAAAGTTAATATATTATATAGTTTTTAGCTCCTTAAAATACGTGTTAAAAAGTCAAACGACGTCCTTTTTGGATCGGAGGTAGTAATAAAAATTATTTTCTAAAATAATCAATAATTTAATTATCTATATTTGTAAAACATAATTTTTACTGTAATATTAAAATATTAAAATAAGAATATAGAATCTAAAAGTATATTTTAATCTTTTTTCAATCTGAAATAATTTTTTGATACACCGAAAAGACTACCGAACAAGGATCCGGACTGCCATGCAACATATTACCATAAGAGGGCCCTTCCTTTCCCTTCACACCCTCATAACACAAACCACTCTATTTGCTCTTGCTAATTAAGCATTACAATGGCTTCAAAGGCCACCTCAGTCGCCCTCTTCTTCATGCTCAGCCTCCTCTTCTCGACCGTCGTCGTCTCCGGATGTGACACCGGCTGCCCCTACCCCAAGCCAAAGCCGAAGCCAGGCCCAAGCTCATGCCCCAAAGACACCCTGAAGCTGGGTGTTTGCGCAAATGTGCTAACCGGACTGCTCAAAGCCACTCTTGGACACCCGCCCAAGGAGCCCTGCTGCAGCCTTATCCAAGGCCTTGTCGACGTCGAGGCCGCTGTTTGCCTCTGCACCGCCATTAAGGCTAACATCTTGGGGCTTAACCTAGACATTCCTGTTTCTTTGAGCCTCCTCCTTAACTACTGTGGCCACAAGGTTCCTCATGGGTTTCAGTGTGCTTAATTCATTTACCATAAGATTATCTTTATATATGTTTGTACCATGAGATTGTATTTGATATGCTTTGTGTGATTTGTGTTCAAGAGTAATGAAAAGTCTTTAATTATGGTAAATTTGCACCCATATGATAAAAGTTGTGTACACAGACGCATATTTGCTAGTAATTCCAGTAATCCAAATATCCATTGTTCTTAGTTTATTTCTTTCATTTCGATGCCTCCCAATTGTTGGACAAAATTTATGTATGATACTATATGAGATTGTAGTTTCTGAAATTACCCAAAATAAACGTGTCGTGGTGTGTACCATGTTGGATACCTGAATAAGTTTCATATATCCATGTTAGATACCTTCCTCTTAACCATATCGTGTTCTGACAAAACTCTTAAGCTGGAACCCTAGCTTCTTCTCTCATGATTCTGCGGTTATTACCTTTCATTGTCTAATCAGAGGCAACATCAGCACTCTTGCACTCATCAGTAGTCATGGAACAGGCGGAGCTGCTCTCTTTGGCCACTTCCTCACCCTGCACAATTGCTGCTAATGTGTATGGGCAAGCAAACTTGCGTCGGAGCTATAGGCTGTGATAAAAAATAAAAATAAAAAAGGGGGCAGAGAGCAGAAGAAGAGAGGCTTATTATAACTGAAAACTGCAAATTTCAATGAATGAGGAGTATTTACAAAGCAAGATATGGTTGTGCTTTATGAAACTTTTACTATACGAGGTTTACCTTCAAGGATGAAACTAGTATAAGACATAAAACTACACAAGTTTATCTGTACAGACTGTGAAGCACAAGTTACTGCTCCAACTCCCAAGCAACGTTTCCCAGTGCCAACAAATACCTTGGCTGTCTACCAAATACCAACCAAGGATGCGCCACCAGGTTTATAAGACCCAGTGTACTCTACATCACTGCAGACCAAAATCTGGGAGTCTAAGAAGCTTATATCTGCATTATGAAGGGTGAATCCATGAACAATAGGCAAAGGGAACCCCTTGGACAAGCGGGAATTTGCATATGGCAAGAAAGCTGTTTGTATGAGTGTCCATATCACTGGCTGCAAAACAAGATTCCACAACTTATCAGGCTATCAATGAAGATTCCATCACATGAACAGAACAAAAATGCAGGAGGGTATCAAGTATTGCGTATTCAAGTCTGCATGATATTCAGTTATTCACAGATCAGTAAGAACTAAGAAATAAATGGAAGTACTATAGTAGTTCTCATTTCAGTATATAGTGAATGATCACAACAATGATCTATTGATAGACCAAAAATCTGGATTAGGTCTATCTAGGAGCAATTCACAAACAAACACAGAGAAACTGAAAGGATAATGGAAGTTTTGCCTCTTTGTATTGATTGGAATTAGGGAAAAACAACACTCCATCTCCCCCGGGCCTCAACTCCCTAAAAAACATAGGTCAGAGCCAGGAAGAAGAAAATAAGAATACGAGAAGAGAGAAGAAAATCCAAAGAAGGAAGAGAATGAAGTTCAAGCAGAAATAAAATATCTGGGTAGAGAAAGGAAAAAGAACCCAGAAGAAGATACTAGCGGTCTTTGGGTGATCCCCTTATGGTTGATTGGAGGGTTGTAAAGAGGCTTAGGGCATGCAGATATGGAAAGACTAGAAGTAAAGATTAAATATGAAGAGGGAGGGGGGATAAACAGTGGCCTACACGTTCTCTTCTCTAAAAGAACTAGAAAAATTGAACGGGCGCCTTTGACCGAAAGGCATTTGCCAGGCATATGCCAGTTCTCACCCACCTCACTACTTGAAAGCCAGCGCCTGGATGCCAACTTTTTATTCATTGATGCAACCCATCGGCACAAGATTTAAATCCCTACTATGATAAGCTATAGAAGAGGACTAATGCATTCAAAGTTAATAAATAAAGTGAATAAAATTTCAGGATGGACAAGAATGGAATTTACAATACATAGTGGGTTAGGATTTAGGAGGATATTTGTTTCAAATACTATGAGATGAAGAGCCACATGCTGGACCAACATTTGGAGCATAACATAAAAGCTGAAGGAAACCAAATGCAGAAATAGCAGTTGATTTTCAGTCCAATTGATTAAAAAGTTAAATCATATATTTAACAATCAAAGACAAAGCAGTACCTGAATCAAGCGCATTCTTAAAGTGCCAATCCTGCTCCACTTTAATGACATCACAAAGTTGTTCAATTTTATGCTGCCAGCAAGATTATTTCCAACAATTTTCACCAAACCAGATCCTTCAATTTCCTAGAAAATGTGTTTCATGAACAATAACTCTTATTCGGAGATATAATAAGACAGAAATAGAGCATTAAATGGAAGGCTAGCTATCACGCTTTAAATAGAAAGATATTTTTATCAACAAAAATGATTATTACCACTCATTAAACAACTAGGTTGCTGTTGAGTTGTTGTTGTTGTAGTTGTATGAAACTACTGAATCTGCTACTTAGCACACTAGCGCTAGTTGTGTTTATAGAACTTTTTAATATCCTCTACTTTTACAGCATTCATGATTATCAAGGTGAAGCAACTATGTTCTTAAATAGCTTTCAAGTGCTCATGCCAGTGTTTTAAAAGGCTAGAGGCGACACAAGGCGATATGCATACCTGTAGCTTAAGCGGGCTTTAGAAGCTAAGGCGATGGCTTTTTCATAAAAAATCTCAAAACACCTTATAATTCAAGCTAAATGCTATAAAACCCATCCTTGATGAAATAAAATCAGATTGAAAACATGTTATTGTACTAAAATCAAGTATTAGGTAGTAAGCAAGTAAAAAAACCCAAATCCGGAGCATCACAAAATACTAAATATAAGTCTAACAATAGAAGATTAGAGAATAGAAAGAAATAAAGCTGAATGGGAAGGATGGATGGTTAGGGAGTGGGTCAAGCAAAATCATCAATGTCATTTGCATCATATTCTTCCTCAATGTCTAGAAACGGAGCGAAGACCCCATCACCATTGTCCACAGACTTGTATCTAAATAAAAGAAAGGGAGAACATGAGGCAGGCATGAAGAATAGAGGGTTGATCATTTATGATACAAAGAGTTGCTAAAATCCCCAAAAAATTCAACAAAATATTTTCCAAATGAAAAAAAGACGTGGAAAGATTGTTTCCAAATAAAAGAAAGATTGTAATATATCATAATCAACCGAAATAAGGAGGAAAAAAAAAAAAAAAGCCCATTGCTTTGAGCTTTTCTGCGCCTCTGCTTAAGCTGCGCTTGGGCGCTTTGGGTGGGCTTTTCCACCCTTGATGCGCCTTGACCAAGGCAGGCGGTGGCATGTGCACCTTGGGCTTAAGCGCGCATCGGCTTGGCTTTTTTAAACACTGGCTCATGCTACAGCTTAAGCTTAATAATAGACTTGGTATATATATCCTGATTTTGTATTTTGTGGTGTACCCATAGTATGGTATGCTAGTTTTGTATTTTGCAGAGTACTCATTGTATAGTCCTATATATATATATATATATATATATATATATATATATATAGGGATTGACTCCGGTGAAAACCTCAAATTATGGTAAAAACCCGTGAGGACTACTTTATATCTCGGTTTTTTTGAAACCCGTGCTAAAAACCTCAATCACACGGTGACTTTACAACTCGGTTCAACATAAAATCCGTGCTAAAAACTCCAATTTTAAAATAACACATGACTTTATAGTTCGGTCAAACCGAAAAATCGTGCTAAAAAGCTAATGTTTTAAAATTTTATAGTGACTTTATAGCTCGATTTTATTTAGAACCGGACTAAAATTTGTGACTTTATAGGTCGGTTCTATTCATAACCGGGCTATAAAGCAAGTGAACCGAGCTAAAAAGCCGGTCCTCATGGGTTTCTACCGCAATTTTGGTTTTCACCGGAGCGCGACCCTATATATATATATATATATATATATATATATATATATATATATATATATATATATATATATGTATATGTATATGTATGTATATATATATAGGGGGTGGTTCGGGTGAGAACATCCCTTAAAATAGGAACTAGGAACAAATCTAGACCATCAAATCCAAAGAAATCAATGGGCAAAATTAATTATGATTTTCAATTTTATTTAAAAGGAAAATTGGCTGGGCCCCACATAACTATGTCCTCACGCGCCCCTCCCCTCTTCTCCCCTCTTTACCCAAATATCAACTGTACGGTAATTGTTTTTCCTCATGCACGTACGGTAATTCTTTTTTCCTCCTTTTTTTTTTACATTTCTTTGTTTTTTTCTTATATATTTGTTATCATGCCAATTGTGTCCAAATCACATTATTCAATTAAATTATAGAAATTATTCGGTTAAATTCGAAAAATTATTCGGTTAAATTATAAAAATTATTCGTATGTAAGATGATTATTGTTTACATATTTATTATTTTTGGGGAGTTTAAAATAATAATCAACAACATTATTATTCGGTGAAATAAAAAAAAGTATTCGTATGTAAGAGTGTGTTTAAAAGAATAACCAACAAAATTGTACATTCTTGGGTGAGATAATTGTAATATTTCTGATGAAAATATGTTAGTCGGTTTAATTATAAATAATATTCGTATGTTAAAGGACGATTATTCGGGTACATTTGAGATATTATTCGATTAAATTAGAGAGATTAATAGTAAGTATGAGGACGATTTTTTATGAGTTAATTAGTTTGGAGGAGTTCAAAATAATTATCAATAAAATTGTACATTATTCATATAATTTAATTGCATTTATTATAATTTTATGGTTAAAATTGGAGATTATTCGTGTGCATATATTTGATTATTCGGTTAAATTCAAGAGATTATTTGGTCAAATTAAAGAGAATATCTTTTTTACAAAGATAATTGTGTTAAAATTACATTATTCGGTTAAATTAGAAAAATTATTCGTATTTAACCGAATAATTATTCGGTGAAATTTGATATATTATTCGGATAAAGTATAGAGATGATTCGTATGTAAAAGGGAAAATTTTATAGAGATTAAATTTGCGTGAGTATTCACATTTAATATGAAGATTTTAATTAAATTAAATAAAAAAAGGTAACCATTAGTCATTACCGTATTTTAAAAAATTAAAATTAAAACATACGGAGTACTCCGTATTTGATGGCAATGATGGGGCAAATAAGTTGTATGAATACAACAATATACAGTAAAAAAACGTTGTACGCCACACGCGCTATCGGGTTATATTGGGGAGTTTTTTGAAGGCCCCACTTGTTTTTTATTTTTAAAAAAACAGAAATTTTAATTTAATTTCTACCATTGATTTCATCCAAATCAATGGTTTAGATGTGTTCCTACGTTCCCATACTAAGGAGTGTTCTCATCCGATCCACACTCTCTATATATATATATGTATATATATATATGTATATATATATATATGTATATATATATGTATATATATATATATATGTATATATATATAGATATGTATATATATATATATATATATATGTATATATATGTATATATATGTGTGTATATATGTGTATATATGTGTGTATATATATATATGTATATATATGTATATATATGTGTGTATATATATATGTATATATATATATATATATATACACGAGCTTAGACTATAGCTAAATAGATCAATGGATGTAGCGATTGTAGGCCACATCTCAGGGCCACCAACAGGGAACCGAAGGGGCATAACAGAAGTTCTAGAAGCATTTTGCAATCTTACCAATGAAATGCATGCAACTGGTATGATTTCTCCAGCTTCCAAAACATCGATGATGACATCCATAGAAACAGTTGCAACAATCTTTTCTGGCAGAATCTTCAAGAGTGGAGGAGCAGATAAAGAAACGTTAAGGTTCATGTCATCATTCGGATATCTTTTGTACAGTTGAGGAATGATAAATCTCCATCCAGCAGTATTTAGCAGAGACTGATCAGGTATCGTATCCACTATCCATTCCATATAACCTGCCTGACAAATTAGGAAGAATTTCACTCAAAAGAGATCAGGAACAGAATCAGGGGAAGCTTACAATCACTTTGAGATTTCTGAGACTAGAGCTAGGTGCCTAGGCTCAGTAATACTAAGTTATCTTCAAAACAAATTTAGAGTGATACAGTGACCTCAAGTACAAGCCACAATTTTTGTCTAAATGTTTTCTTTCATCCAGAGGGAAAGTTCTACTTTTTAGGATGACTGTTGACGCGTATAGTTCATCCTAAAGCGTCCTTTCAATGAGTAGGTGGAACAATTTATGCCTTTTTTTTGGGAAAGGAATGTGCTTTTGTTCTTATGCAAGGATCTCTATATTAAGTTATCTCCTTGCAACAAACATAACATTGTTTGCACTAGCTAAGGTTATTGATTAGGTTCAAGAAGATTACAGCTTTTTAATCATATCTTATAAAAATGTCCCGGAGAAAAGAAATCTTACATTGAAGTACAAGTCTGATGCCGAAAGGAAAACAGCCTCATCTATTGAAATTGCAAGCATTTTTGATGGGTCGTCAGAAGAGAAGCTTGAAAATTCCTTACGAGATAAAAAATTCAATAGCTGCAACTGATTTGTGAATAATCCATCGATCTCAAACCCAATAGAAGAGTTAGTTAATACAGGGGCTTGTGTAAAGGTGACATTTAAGGACGTAATATTATCCACCGGTATTGACTTCGGGAGGTTCTGAAGTAGAGAGTCTAGCTTTTTGACCCCTTCTTTAAGTTTACTAGTGATGGCATTCTCTACAGCGGCCTGTATTTGATCTTTAAAAGCATTGACAAACCTGCAATTTCACGAGAGCAATGAGAAAGCATGTAAAGCAGTATGCATCAACAAATTTCCATTGAAGAAAATTTCAAGGATTAGGTTGTTTTCCCAGCCATAGAGAGGCAAACCCTGCATTCTACATATGAAAGATATTTTAATGTTTGTTTCCACTTTCCACATAAAGGAAAGGGTAACATATTTCATTGCAAGATTTTATGCACATGTTGTAGCTAAAAAGAAAAGATAGCATTTCAATGCACATAAATATAAAAATAGGTCATGTCAACAAAGTTGGATACTACAGTTGCCACAATCAGATTATTCATTATTTTTTCAAAATTACAGCCAAAGAGAAGAATGAAACGCCATATCTACTTAAGTGGAAAGAGACCCCTTCATAGTAAAACTGATAGAAAATTGCAATGTGAAATCAGTCTGCAACCTTTTTCCTTGTGAGTAGAGATGTACCAATGTACCATTTTAAAAATCCAAAGACAACGTGTAAAAACAGCATATCCTCTGAAAAACAAGAAATACAATAACTGAATCCATACCCCTGATAAAACCAAGATGCTCCTCCATCCAACTTTATCGTGATATCTTCCACAAAGCAGCCACATTGTAAAAGAGTTAGTTTCAATCTCCCTTCCTCATTCTCGAATCCCAGAGTCAGGCCAACTTGCAATCCTTCCACCTGATCAAGATCAAGACAATGATCATCTCTAAACAGGGAGCCAAATCACTGTGGAAAACATTAGGCAGTGGTATTTCTTGGGGGTAACAACCAATGCCATCACGATTCATGCAGTGGTATTTCTTGGTGCTTACAACCAATGATACCAAGTGTTCAACCAGCAAAACAGGATAAGATCCTCAATGAATGATTAAAAAGGATTCTTTAAAGTATTTATTCAAACATGAACTAAAGCCAGAAAAAAATACAAAGAAACAAGTCGCTGAATATATGATAAGTAAATCTAAGCAGATAGTAGAGCTAGGTTAGGCATCACAACAGGAAAGGTATGGGTTATGCCTACCTTAGATCAACATGTAAGAATCATACGTGCAAAATTAAGACAAAATGAAACAAGATCACCATCAAATCATAGCTGAAAGTAAGCAGCAAATAGTTCAACGTTTCACATCAGAAAAGTTATTTCCATCTTAGATCACCATAAAAGCAATCCATACAAAATGGCAACTTAAGTAAACGAAAAAGATCAATCATCAAATCATCCCCAAGGCCTAATCAATGTCATTAAAGTGTAATTGTTTACTATTCCATCGGAGCCATTAACTTTAGAACACCTTATAATTCTAATAACGCCATGTGAATAATCATGAAAAAGTCACATGTATCTATTGAGCCATACAAATATTTTCTCTTGGTCAAATTCACAACCAGAACATTCCCCAAACTGAACAATACTCCGTAATCCCTAATAATCCGTAAAAAAATGGGGAGTAATTCTTCACTGCAATACCTGAACAGAAGCCTCGCCCTTATCCGAAATCTCAACAGGGAAGATCCATCCAGTAGAATAGGAGTACCGCCAGTCCATACTGAGATTGGCGGTGGCGCCAGAAACGATGATGTTGATCCCAGAGTCGCCAGGGGTGATGTATGAATCGGAGACGTTGATCCGATAGAGCGTGATATTGGATAACAAGACATTAACATTTCCGACCAAGGGAATTCCACGAGACTTCTCGATGGAAGGCAAGCGAAGCGGGGTGAGGGAGGAGACGGCGGTGGTGACGAGCAGGTCCTTGGCGAAATCGAGGCCGGCGGTGGAGATTAAGAGAGAGATGAAAGATACAGTGGCAGGTGGTGGCTGCGATTGAGAGAGGATGAGGAGGAGAGAGAGGAGGAGGAAGAAGAGATGAGGATTGGAGTTCATGGGAGGGGAATTTGGATGGAAAGTACGATCTAGGGTTTCTCAGGAAGCCATGGAAATTGAGAGATGAAGAGATCGGATGAGTATGTCCAAAAAATAATGATTGCAGACCGATGCGAGCGATTTTGTTGGGTGACGTCACGTAACAGCAACTTCAGTTCAAACCGGCGTTTGTCAACTACTCCCCCGCCACCATTGCCAGCCGCCTGTCGACCACCAACACCGCACCAGAATTTTATTTTATGAAATAAAAAAGAAATCTGAAATTCCTCCTCGTAAAAAAGAAATCTGAAATTCTTTGACGAAATTCTTCGGTTGATGAGATTCTGGCGGTTCGGAGTCGGGTCAGGCTGGGGTCGTGGCAGTGTGTAATGAGGCGTCTCCTTTTTTCGGAAGGCTTCTTCCTTGGAGGTTCGTCTTCACAGTCTACAGGTGTTCCTTGATGTACCGTTGGCCTGCGGTGTTGCTGTTGGTAGCGCTTTGCTTCGTTCGTTCGTCTACGTCCGCATCTCGTCCGGTTTAGTTGGGCTTGGTTTCTCTTTGTAGAGCTCTTGTGCTTGTTTCTTGCACCTTCGTTGTATTTTGTCTCTTAATGACGGTTTCCGTCTGTCGACTTATCGGCCCTCGTGGTCCAGGTTTGTCTGGCCACGAATTATTTCCTAATAAAAAAAAAAACACTCCATACCCGACATTTTTGTGGTCTATTGCCACTCCTCTTTTGATCTTTTCTTTTGATAGGTAGTTCTCATTAACTCTTCTTGTGTCATCCTTTTGTTATTTTTGTTTTCTAATTGACACATACTTTAGTGGTTAGTAGCAATATATACAAGGTAAAAAGATAATTTATTACAAATTCAGTAACATGAGCCACAACACTCCTAGAGCCACCGGTGTATAGTATACAACAGGCCCATTACGACCCTCTGAAGCTCGAATTAGTTTGTTTTTCTCACATAGCTGTTTAAAAACCTCATCATCCCATATCTCTAGCATTTTGGCTCAAACTTCACAACTAATAAACTTTGGCTTTTGATTTTTTAGTCGTGTAGTGGAAAACACATATCTCAAATGTTGGTGACATCTACTTTTCCAAATTGCTAATACCAAATCGGCATCACAATCTTCCCAATAATAGTTTGCCTAAACAAAAAAAAAAAAGATTTTGTACCATGTGACTAACACCAAATTAATCATGAAATGGTATATATACAAGGTTTGAATATATGTACCTTCAACTGCTTCCACCACAACTTTTTCACATCTGTGGGAACTTTGCTCCAACAAATCCATGGTCCATTATACTATTTATGAATAATTGAGATAGCAATTGCCATCACAGGGCTTCCACTGAGAAAACTAGCATCAAATACCAATATAAATTAGTATCACATATGATAAAAAAAAACAACTTAAAAAAAGGAAGAAACTTATGCGAGATTGATTAGATGAGTTGGGACTTACGTGTTACCAATTGGTCAGATTTTGCTCCGATTTGCTTCATCATTTTGCTCCTCTGCAGAAGCTTCAATGTTAGGCACGTCGGGAGTGGACGACCGCCAAAATTAAAGCGAGCACCTACCGGATCTGAATTATTGCCAATTCTTAACTCTCCCTCCTGCTCTTGACCAGAACCAGCAAAATCAATGTCATCATCCCCTTGAGAGCCAACACGAAGGGTAGGAGTTCTCGTTGGTGAGTTACTACTATTAGCTTGACTAGATGGAGATTTATGGCCGCAGTCTCCACTTCCAGGCGAACCTACTTGACTATCGATGCTTGGAGATATTCTGCTATGTGGGGGAATAAGAGACCCACGAGATAGGGATGGGTGATGTATTTTTCTTCGTACAAAATTCATCTTGTGCTTGTTTCTTGCACCTTCGTTGTATTTTGTCTCTTAATGACGGTTTCCGTCTGTCGACTTATCGGCCCTCGTGGTCCAGGTTTGTCTGGCCACGAATTATTTCCTAATAAAAAAAAAAACACTCCATACCCGACATTTTTGTGGTCTATTGCCACTCCTCTTTTGATCTTTTCTTTTGATAGGTAGTTCTCATTAACTCTTCTTGTGTCATCCTTTTGTTATTTTTGTTTTCTAATTGACACATACTTTAGTGGTTAGTAGCAATATATACAAGGTAAAAAGATAATTTATTACAAATTCAGTAACATGAGCCACAACACTCCTAGAGCCACCGGTGTATAGTATACAACAGGCCCATTACGACCCTCTGAAGCTCGAATTAGTTTGTTTTTCTCACATAGCTGTTTAAAAACCTCATCATCCCATATCTCTAGCATTTTGGCTCAAACTTCACAACTAATAAACTTTGGCTTTTGATTTTTTAGTCGTGTAGTGGAAAACACATATCTCAAATGTTGGTGACATCTACTTTTCCAAATTGCTAATACCAAATCGGCATCACAATCTTCCCAATAATAGTTTGCCTAAACAAAAAAAAAAAAGATTTTGTACCATGTGACTAACACCAAATTAATCATGAAATGGTATATATACAAGGTTTGAATATATGTACCTTCAACTGCTTCCACCACAACTTTTTCACATCTGTGGGAACTTTGCTCCAACAAATCCATGGTCCATTATACTATTTATGAATAATTGAGATAGCAATTGCCATCACAGGGCTTCCACTGAGAAAACTAGCATCAAATACCAATATAAATTAGTATCACATATGATAAAAAAAAACAACTTAAAAAAAGGAAGAAACTTATGCGAGATTGATTAGATGAGTTGGGACTTACGTGTTACCAATTGGTCAGATTTTGCTCCGATTTGCTTCATCATTTTGCTCCTCTGCAGAAGCTTCAATGTTAGGCACGTCGGGAGTGGACGACCGCCAAAATTAAAGCGAGCACCTACCGGATCTGAATTATTGCCAATTCTTAACTCTCCCTCCTGCTCTTGACCAGAACCAGCAAAATCAATGTCATCATCCCCTTGAGAGCCAACACGAAGGGTAGGAGTTCTCGTTGGTGAGTTACTACTATTAGCTTGACTAGATGGAGATTTATGGCCGCAGTCTCCACTTCCAGGCGAACCTACTTGACTATCGATGCTTGGAGATATTCTGCTATGTGGGGGAATAAGAGACCCACGAGATGGGGATGGGTGATGTATTTTTCTTCGTACAAAATTCATCTGTCTATCCCCCCCCCCCCCCCCCCCCGATAAATTAAAGGAGAGTAAAAGAAGCGCTAGACTTTGGAAGAGAAGAATACAAAAGGAAGAAGATAAGAAGACAAAAAGAAAGAGGAGTAAATGTAAAATAAGGTCAGAGGTTTTAATTGAATACGGTGTATAATTCAATTCAGACTCATTTTATTAATTACTCTACTTATTCCCCATTATAATAATATTTGTTTCCCGCTCCATTTTTCCCTTTGGTTATTTAGCAATGAAAATGGCGCCATTTTCTTGGTTTTATAAAAAATACTGCAAATTAGTGGCAACTGTAGTTTCAAAAGTTGCGCCAGTAGATTTGCTTAAACTTTTTGGAAATTTTTTTCGGTTAAATATTATAGGTAGTAATTTATACTTATATTACAACCTTTTTTTTATCTGAATATTATATTACAACTTTTGAAACTATACTATTATAACTACATTTTTTTTAATCGGTTAACAAACCCTATTTTAAGTTTTTTACCAGCAGTAAATAAATAAATAAATTCGAATTCCTTACCTATATAAAATAAATAAATACATAAATAAATAACTTCTCTCACAATAAAAAAAATTATTTTCCAGTTATAATACTATTCCTAACTTAATTAGCACCTATAAATACACATACATACATAAGTTCCTAACAAAAAGATTATACAGTATAAGATTAAAAAAATGTTTATTTAATCAGATTAAAAGGAGAAAAGGAGAGACGGTGCTCTCGCGCGGGTTTATTGATATTAAAAAAACGGTTCGGCTATATACACCCCAAATCATGCACGTCCTTAAGGACGTGCATGATTAAAAGGGGTTAATTATTTTTTTTTAAATTTTAATTAGACACAAGGCTTGCACGTCCTTAAGGACGTGCAATTTTAACCTTGTGATTTGTGGTGTATCTAGCAACACCCTAAAAAAAATGGCTAAGTGGTACTCAAGCAGGGGATAGCCAAAATCCCTTACACATTCAACAACTAATTTAAAAAGCAACCCGAAGGTTCAAACAATACATAAATTTCTTATAAAGAAAACTGAAGATTCTAAACAATACTAGTGAAGCACCCTGAAAGGTTCAAAACTTACAATAATTCCCTAATAATCTTCTTCTTCATAATTATCTTCGTCTGAATTGGAATTTGAATCAAGTTCCTCATCATCATCCGCTCTCTTTTCAAAATCATCTTCAAACTCATCATTCTCAAAGACGAAGGTGTTGTTTGGATCTTGTAAATTATAATCAGTAGTTGTATCATCGATCACCGGAACTCTAACTGCTTCTTGAGGTTGGTAAGCTTCTTGATCATCCGTCCACTTCTGCTCAGTTGTGCTTCGAGCTTTGGTTTTACATACAACCCACCAAACAGCATGATCTCATTTTGCACCAGGGTATCGTGTATAATACACTTGAATAGCATGTTGTGCTAAAATATATGCATCGGCACTATTATACCGACGTTTATGATTGACTTCTACAAGATCACACTTCTTATGAGATCGTGTTCCTTTCTTTGATAGATCAAACCAATGACACTTGAAGAGTACAATATGCTTTGCAGGAATGCTCGTGTACTCTAACAATATTATCTCTTCAAGAAGACCATAAAAATCATTTTCATCATTATTGTAGTTTGATCCTTTAACCCAAACTCCTATTCATCCTTGATTTCCCTTCCCCTCTTTGTAAAGTATGGAAAGTATATCTATTAACTTTATAAATAGGGAATGTTAGCACATGTGCATTTGGATCCCATGCTAAACTTTTGATAAATTCATCACTCACATTATTTTGAGATCTCTCACCTAGTGAAAAAAGGTAATTTAAAAATCTCATTAATAAACAACTTAATAATAGAATACTTACTAATAGTAAAATACTTACGTATTTAAAAAAATATTAAATTTTAATATTAAGTTAACTACTTGACATCGAGGGTGACTCCTCCATAATCATAGATCATCTCAATAAACACACTACTTGCCCGTGGGAAATTGAGCTCCTATTATCAGATGTAAAATTGCTACTATTGACTATGAAAGAAGTTTCTTTCTTTCATGTTCCCCG
This sequence comes from Persicaria maculosa, assembly GCA_963922045.1. Taxonomy (NCBI): domain Eukaryota; kingdom Viridiplantae; phylum Streptophyta; class Magnoliopsida; order Caryophyllales; family Polygonaceae; genus Persicaria; species Persicaria maculosa. Next base: position 5,738,389 of record OY998251.1, read on the forward strand.
TTTGGGCAATAGAGTGGCGGATAAGGTTGCACACATTTGCCACTCTACCTGGGGTGTCGATGACCTCATTCGCAAGGATGCTATCGGGTAGAGCGTGCTTACCCGAATTCTTTCCTAATTAAAAAAAAAACTACTTGGCAGTTTAAGTTGAAGAAAAACTTACTCTGTATATGGTGTTACTTCATAACAATTTAGTAAAATATATGTTTGCATCACGTGTTTTTCCTTGTCATCGAGTCATTGTGTCATTGATTTTCCAGTTGCTTCACTAGGGTAGTTAAAGATAGAGAACGATGGATAATTGCCCTCTGATGGGCCTTCATTAGGTTGTTGAGGTCTCCTCCGCCTTTTGCAATAAACTTGAGGTTCAAAATAATGTCCAGATAATGTTAATACTTCTTCAGAAAGATATGACATGCAAATGGAGGCTTCAACATGTCCCTTGTTCCCAACTTTTCCTTTAAATGACGTATAAATCTAAAATTTGAGATAAATAACATGTCAATAATAAGTCGTGTGGGTGAATCAATATATGTGTAAATAAAAATATGTAATAAACACATATAATTGCTAAGTTGCCTCTCAGATGGGTACATCCAATGATATTGTACTGGTCCTCCAACCTTTGCTTCATACAACAAGTGAATCAATAGATGTTCCGTGGAGCAACAAAAGAGGGAGGAAAAATCATTTCCAACTTGCATATATAAAATTAGAGGTATTGCATCCTCTAGTTCTTGCATATGTGCGACTGATAACGACGATGAGCATAGCGCCTCAAAAAATTGACTCAATTCGGTAATAGCCCCCCAAACAGCATCAGACACCATCTCTCTAAAAGCAATGGGAATCGGTCTTTGCATAAATACATGGTGCCTGAAGTCGGGACTAACTAGGGTCTAGGTGGTGCGCTGAGGGCGATTCCGTATCCGGGATTGATCTTCCTTGGAGCTCGTCTGTACTACCCACAAAAGTTAAAGTCCTTCTGTACCGCTGGCCCGCGGTGCCACTACTCAGTGGTGCTTGGCTTCGTTCTTCACCGGCTTTCTCGATTTTTTTTTCAAATTAGCCAAAAAAGAAAAAAAAAATTGGAGAACAGCCAATATTTGAAAATATTTTGGTAAATAGTCAAAGTAGGGTAAAGTCGCTGTTTACCCCAAATTTAAACAGCAACTTTACCCCAAATTTAAAAAAAAATAAAATAAGTCAAAGTAGGGTAAACGGCAACTTTACCCCAAATTTTAAAAAAATAAAATAAAATATTAAAGTCGTTTATAACAACGACTTTATATATAGATATTTTTAAAATTATTAATTAAAGATTAAAATAGATTAAAATGAAAAAAATATATGGCAGAGTCGATGTTACAAACATCGACTCTTTTTTTTTAAGTCACTTTGTCCCGTCAAGGTCAAACAATCTCCTCTCCACACTCTACCTTACTTTCTCTCTATCTGCCCTCGGGCCCCACCACCCACTCAACCACTCTCCCCTCTCATTCTCTCTCATTCGCTCTAGTCTCTATAATTTCTGTCCGTCTCTCTCTCAACCCAGGCCCACCACCCCACTCTCCTCTCTTTATTCTCTTTCATGGACACACTTTCTAGGCTGATTTTAAAAAAAAAACAGTGACTCTCCCATATGTAGTTTTTTTGTTTTTAGGTATTTTAAACTCGAGGTAAAGTCGTTGTTTGAAACATCGACTTTACCCTACTTTGGCTAATTGCCAAAATACTTTCAAATATTGGCTATTCTCCAAATTTTTTTGACATTTTTGGCTAATCCGAAAAAAATTCGGCTTTCTCAGCTTTCTTGGGAGTTGGTCTTCTTGGGTCGTCTTGTTGTAGAGTTTATTTCTGCTTGTTTAATTTCGCTTGTTGTCTGTATTTATGTCTTTTTAGGTGGTATGTTTGACGGTTCGCCTTCTGCCAACTTTGTCGGCCTCTCGATGAGTCAGGTCTTTCCGACCTTCGAATTATTACCTTATCAAAAAAAAAAATTCTACACATACACCTAGTGTATGTGTAGGTTTGTCCCATTTTATACATCCCCAAATTTTTAACTATAAACTTTAATAAAAGATTAATTATAATTAATATTTACTAAGCATTTACTAATGACTAAGGGTGGTCACATTAATGTCAACAAAATAATAAAACTAGAATTAGTAGAACTCATCATACATATAAAAAATAACAAATCTGAAATTATATTGACAAAATACCTCTAATTGATGTAAGTCTACGTTGTCGAACGGATAATCAATTCGTAGATGTGGAATAATATATCAGCCTAAAAAAATTAATTTATAATAAATAATTTAAGAATTAATAAATATAACCCTTTAAATTAACAAAATATAGCTATAAAATTACCTTTGAGATTAGAGAGAGTAAGTCACACTACTAGAAAAATATAATTAGACATCTGTTGTGGACAGATGTCTTTCAAAAAAATTTCCGATCTCTTTGTGTGTGTAGTAAAATATCAATTTTTCCACATCTGTTTTAAACTGATGTCTTTTTTTAGTTAAAACATCTGTTTTATTTTGAATATAGATATAAATCATCCCCTAAAATTTATTTTTAACATGTTCACTTGTTGATAAATATCCAAGATTTGTCATTTATAAGCTTTTGAAGATGTTAACAGTAAGTCTAAAATTTACATTTACATCACTTTTTTTTAAATAATCAATTTATTCAAACCAAATAGACATCTTTTTTATTATATTGATTAGGTGTATAGTAATTTCATATATATAATTTGTGATTTTTTTTATTATTTTAAAATAATATATCACATGAAATATGTACATAACTGATGTTTTAATATGATATATACATCGATTTTGATTTTTATAACGATGTTATTGTTATTAATATATATCAATTTATGTTAGCGTTTTAATGTAAAAAAATGTGTTACACATTAATTTAGATTAATAGGACGATGTCTGTAATAATATCAACATCAGTTTTTATATAATAGTTTGATTTCAAAGGTATGAAAACACACCATTTTTCATTTATAATCCGATGTTTAACACCATTTGCTCGATATAAGACAATTTTATGTATGGAAATGAAAACATCGGTACTTTGTTTAACTTATAAACATACAATATACGTACATTTAACAACCCAATTACAAAGTTAAAATTCATCTTGAGTTTTGCCACATTCTCATAAGAGGCGTCTTTCCTCGTTCCAGACTCACATACAGTTCCTGACTTCCTGCCCAACGTACGCCTTGTCCACATTGCTGACCTCAAATTCCATATTCCTTTGTTATTGATGGACGGTTTTTAGTCGCCTAAACCGTATCAAAATAAATTCAAACTTACTAACTAATGTAGCGTGGTAAGCACGAGTCGATCCCACAGAGAATCAAGTTATTCCTAAGTTAAGTCTATTTACCAATTAAGACAAAAGAGGGGTTTTGGTGTGATGAGAATAAGAAAGAAAAGAAAATAAACTATAAACAAGTTAACGGAGATAACAACTAAAGGACTAGTTTCATCTACAAATATCCACTTTAGTTTGACCGGTTGATCCTCGATTCCTCTTCAAGTTCTCTTTTCATCCTATTATTGTTCCTGTCCTGATCTTGTGTAAATTACTAGTCCTACGAGTCCTAGTAACCCTTACTGATTAGATAACCCTAACACGGTCAAGATTCAACCTAATAGTAGCATTAAGATTAAGGATTAACCAGGATACATGCAACACCAAGCTACGAGTCAGCATTCAACATGTAATTGATTCTCTACACACCAGTTTAGTCCTACGAGTCCTAAAAAGGCATGATTGCTACTATGGATTAAGGTTCGCTACGAGGAATCTACAAAATCCTAGCAATAATCTCAACTAGTTGTACGGGCTAGAAGAAATCAACAATATTTGCAAAAGAATCAATACGAATCAATAGGAATAGAACAAGAATAGAAATCTCACAACTTTATCAAACCAAAGCTTCAATCAATAGACGAAACGGGAGAGTTTAGATCTCCATAAAAATAAGACAAAAACAATTAGGGTTTAGGGTGGAATGTTAAAGTCGGCTACTGTCTACTTCCGTCTTTGCCGTAGGAGTGAATGTATATATAGTAGTATAACATAAATCTGATCCTAATCTATATATCTAAACTATCCTAATTTAAATAATAAATATAATCTAATCTAATTTATCTACTGAAATAACCAAAATAATACTCCGTATGAATATATAATATATCTAGTCTTCAAGCCGCATTTGCACAAGTAACTTGATGTCGGTCCACGCCCAGCCCACGTACGTCCTAACTCCAATTTGATTGCAAAAGTGACTTTAACTCTTAACGCAGCAATCAGGTATCAGCCCATCTTTCAATTTGCAATATAAACCCATAAATTATGATCAACCTCCAAAATCATACGATCCAATCCATAAATACCTGAAATATATAAAAAAACACCAGTGTAGACTCCGAAAACTAAATAATACAAATTAAGCTATAAAACGTGTAAACATGCTCTAAATTAATATGCAAATCTATACTAAAAACATCATTAAAATAAACCCTATCAGTTATCTACATAAATGAATATCCCAGTCCAGGATTTCGGATACTCCTGCAGAAAAGAGTTACCGAATAGCTGATTAAGAGAAGAACGTAGTCAACGTACACAAGGCAGATGCCGAAACACCCTTTTAGTTTATCAATAATTACCTGCAATTGTTTATAATATTTTCACCAAAATCATGTCCTGATGACAAGGAAATCATGCACTTACACGCTTTTGATAGCCAATATTTACTGGAGAATATTAAACGAATAATATCTAGTCTCCATGAATGGTATAACAAATATGCATATATGAGTCCTAGTACGACATAAGGCATGTTGCTGTCCATTGCCTTTTTTGTTAGGAGCTAAGAATGAGACAGTAGCCTATGCCTATCAATCTAAAGCTTGATTCTAAGGAACAATCTTCCAGTTAACCTTTTTCCATAACCATTTGAAATACAAATACACGATCTGTAACATAAAGAACTTACGATTTCAAAGGCTGGAGCAAACATCATGAGTGAATAGATGGGGAGAACTGTTAACGTCCCTACTGTGAATGCGAGCTAACAAGTTGCCCAACAAATAAATGGGGTTACTATCCCTACAAATAACGGAGATAAAACCATCACATAAGTTGATCAAATTGAATTCATTAAGAGTATCTGAAAATATATATCCAGTGATTCGCAAAACGATGTGGATTGCTACGCTGATACGAGAAGACTGATATTTGACTAAAACCACTCACATTATGCACGTATTGCAGACCGTTTCTTTTGCTCACAAAGCCTCTCTATACCCGGTTTAGTAGCAATTCTAGTGAAAGGTCCATCCAGTGATCTGGTTTGCTCCCATCCCGGGGATGTGCAAAACAGTCGATTTCCTACCCAAGCTCAGCTTATGCTGAGGCCTAAGCACTAGGCTGCCCCAGTCAGTCTATCGAAAACAAGACAAAAACACAAGCTTCAATGCCATGGCATTGACACAAGATCAACTAATACAAACACGGTCAACTCTCAATTCTCAGGGTGTTAATGTGACAACTGACAACACATTGATTTCAATTGTAACATAGCATTCACACAAGGGCAAGGTGATTACCAGTATTTGACAGTTTTCGGCATACGAGCTCGACCAAAATCAGGAAGCTTAGAAGTTTAAAAGTTGAAAAAGATAATGAAATGGTAAACAAATAGGATGTGACAAGCAGAAACAACCAGATTCAAGCAAGATTAAAACTTAACAAAGAGTGGTTAATCCAATTTGGGTTTCAATAAGTTACATCAGACGAATTCAGACTTGCAAGATACAAAATTGAACAACTAATGGTGCCTCCACCATCATTATGTGTGGACAACAAATCAAACTCATCAAATTCATGAAGCTAGAACACCACAAATCTAGATATGGCTGCAACCAGATTATCCTAAACCCTGTACCAAACCCCCTAATAGGTCGAAATTGAACTTCAAAGGTACTAAAAGGATGAAATGTAAAACATGAATTATCTAGTAAACAACATAACTTATTGGGAGAAAGAGCATAACATGCCATGAGTATCTACATGATAATCCTAGAGAGTAAATACAAAAGGGATATCCATCCATGATATTCATACAAAAGACAACGTAGAGGAAACATTTGCAAACTAAGGTGTTTATACTCACATCATAATATAGTGTTATAAAATCATATATTGAATCATCTCAATACTCCTCCAACTGTTGTAATACGTTCAGGTCAGGTGACTGAACATCAACTTGCACCGTGTAAAATTGTTCCATAAGAAGTGTAAAAGGGGAGCATGTTTAAGAATTATTAACATCTTCACTAGATTAGAAAATAAAAACGAGTGTAATTGAACTCTGTTGTAAGCTAGAGTGACAGTCATCATCTAACATCTTTATCTTGTACACCACCGTTGATGAGCAGCAATGTTGACAGAAACATTGATCTGAACCACATACATAAAAATGAACAGAACATAGTGGAAAAGACATGAAGCCAATATCAAAAAAAGTTATAAACACCCTGGCCCCCATAGATCTTGTAGACCCCAAAAATTTTGTTACATGAATATATAATCTGAGAGGAGAATTTCAAACTGTCAAAAGGGAAGTGAATAAAACAGTTGAGAAGCAAACGAATCAATCCACATATTCTATCAATAGAGCCCATATTAAACCTCATTGGGCCAGGGTCAATTTCCCCTGTAATTATGGACATGTAGCATGCAATAGCAGGTGATTTTTAGACGGTAAATCAATCCAAGCCAAAGAACATAGCAAGAGAAAAAAGAAAGAAAAACTTACCGGTAGGAAAAAGAATGTCTATCTTCTTTGTTTCTTCCAATTTTTTTGTGTTTTTTTTGTAGCATTTCAGTTGGGCATGAGAGTTCATCTATCTGCACATCAAGTAACAGAATTAAGATGGTTCAGGAGCTTGGGTCATTTCTTTAGCAAAACACTAACTCATAGAGTATTTTCTTTCACAATTCGTGTTCAAAATTCATGTTTATTCTTTTCGGGTTTGAAGTTGAAGCTTTGTTATTGGATGAAGGAATCAATTTCAGTTTTTCAGTCTTCTTTTCATTACTCTCTTCTCCGCCCTCTTCCTAAATGTAAGAGTCATTTTCTTCACAAACAAAATATTGGTTTTGTTTTATTCCCATCTAGTATGGTCTCATCCTCAGCCCAAAAAAGGAGGGAAATGACACAAAACCCATATTTTCCCATCTACATTCCTACTGTAGATATTAGCTCCACGAATGAGATCATTGTGTGTCGGCATGGTCGGCCAGACCACTTCCAAATGATGCACTGAGCTGAATAACTTAAACAACTTAATAAGAATCTAGCCCACTAAATAAACCAATAAACTAACTTGAATAACTAAGATGAAATAAAGTAAAAATGTAACTTCAAGCATGACACGGAGACTCATTAGATAGATATCATAACATTCAAACAAGAATGATAATTGATGTGCTCTTGAATGTATCAATGAGATTAGAGTAAGAGTTACTCCATAGAACCAAAAGATTATTGTTGTAACTATACAATTAGTATTGCATAAAACATTATTGTTGTAACTCTACAATTAGTATTATCCCTTCATAGAACCAAAAGATTAAATAGCTCATAAAACCCATTTTTCACTATTGAGAATTAAAATAAAAAAAAAGTTGCTCCACGCAGAAAGCCACCATTAACCAACTCTTTTCATTTTATCTGCTTCATTGATTTATGGATATTAAGGTTTTATTTAAGATCTGAAATCTAACTTGGAGAAATCCCAAAATTTATTCCATCCACTAAACAAACCCAAAATCAAAGTTCTAATAAAAGTAACAAGTTCAAGGAACACAAGAAGCAAAATCATTTGTGCAGATAAAATGAGAAGAGTTGTGCGAAATGGACAGGGTCACTAACCCAAATAATATAAGCCTAATTTTGAAATTAGTAGAACAATAATGGAAACAAACTATGAAACCAGAAGCTGGTGCTATGTAGCCAAAGAAGTGAAAAATTACCAAACTTGCGAGGCCTCAATGCTGCAAAATCAGGGCTGCAAATCACCTTAGCACACGCTATCAGACTTGCGCTTGTGGAAATTTGTTTCCAATGAAAAGATCTGTCAATGAAACACAAAATGAAATTAATAAATCAAACCCTAACTATTTAGTTGTAAAAAAAAAAAAAACCTAATTTACCTAGCACGGCTTGGAAGAACTCGCTAGTGGGTCGGGTGTGTGCTTAAATTTGTGAGGAAGAAAACGAACACAGGATGAACGCTTTAGGGAGAAAGAAGCAAACCTAGAACGAGCTCTAGATGGAAGGAGGCATATCGATAGTTTAACGGGAGGAAGAAAGCACGACAAATCCTTATTCTACACACAAGCCGTTGAATCTGGAAGAAGGGAACCAGAACGGTGGAAGATTGTCGGAAATGAGGTGAGGGATTTCTGGGGCGGGGCAAGGGAGGGATGGTTTCGAGACGACGAGAACTGGAGAGATAAAGAGCAAGGTCGGGGTCGGGATGGGGTTGAAGAAGACGAAAAGAGGATGGAGGCAGTGAGCGGGGGAGAAGGCTAGAGCAGAGAAGAGAGGAGGTCGTATCTAGAGGTAGGTCGCCGGAGCCTGTGGAGGGTCACCGGAGTGCTGGAGGACGGTAGAGGTGAGCGGGCGCTGAATTGGAGAGAGAGGATATTTTTGCGGAGAGAGAGGAAATTTGTTAGGCCATGCACACCCCTGTACACTTACCTCTGTACTTAACCCATTTTTTTCCTGCCACGTCAGCACAAGTACACCCTTTACTGTTTTTATCAATTTCACCCACATCCCTGCACTCCACTTACGGGCCCTACCTTGACTTTTCATCATTTAATACTTACGTTATTATCCGACATATTGCATCTATTTATTTAATTTCAACGTATAAATTTATTTTACAATAGAAGAATATTATTATTATTTTAATATAATTTAATTAATAAATTTTATTGAAATTAATAAAATAAGATTGTAAAAAAACCCAAATGCATATTAAATTGCAATAATTCAAATACATTATCTAAAATGATAAACAACAAAAGAAGACACGAAACTTCAAAGAAAAGAACCACGCTAACACATGGAATCAAGTATCATGTCTTGAAGGTCCAAATTTCTGTCATATATGCTCAATTAAGTCGGATTTCAATCGATGATGCGAAGCCGAATCACGAACTTGGGCCCTATTTGATAAGAATGCAGTCATATCGGTAGGTATTCTTGAAGCGGGTGGCTCAGGCTCTTCCAATTGATCGAAATCGGCAGTGTGAATGTGTAGCTGGTGGCTATCACGTTCGTCTTCCACAATCATATTATGCAATATTATACAAGCTGTCATTATTTTTCCGAGAAAATTCAAGTCCCAAACAAGTGCCGGTTGACGAATAATAGCAAATCATTGTTGTAGTACACCAAATGCACACTCCACATCTTTACGAGTCGACTCTTGGACTTGGGAAAACAACGTGTCCTTTGCGCCAAATGGACGTCGAATCGATGGGATGAATGCTCACCATGGAGGATAAATTCCATCCGCCAAGTAATACGTCATGGCATATTCATGTCCATTTACTACAAAATTTGCCTTTGGAGCTCTTCCGTGCAACACTTCATCAAATACAGGTGATCTATCAAGAACATTTATATCATTACACGTACCTAGAGTTCCAAAAAATACGTGCCAAATCCATAGATCATACGACGCCACTGCTTCTAGAACAACGGTTAGGGGCTTATCACCGCGAGCATATTGACCCTTCCATGCCGTTGGACATTTTTTCCAAGTCCAGTGCATGCAATCGATACTCCCAATCATTCCAGGCCAACCGCGTTGCTCCCCCATATGGAGTAGGCGTTGCATGTCAACGTTGTTAGGATGTCTTAGGTACTCATCTCCAAATAGAGAGACGATCCCATCAACGAAGCCTGACAAGCACAATCGTGCTGTTGTTGCACCAATACGGACATAGTCATCGATCATATCAGCCGCAACTCCATATGCAAGCATGCGCATGGCAGCAGTGCATTTTTGCAACGGAGAGAGGCCTAGCTGGCCTACGGCATCTCGACGTTGCTGAAAGTATGGATATGCACCAGTTAGTGCATTCACAATACGCAGGAACACATGTCGCCTCGTTCGAAACCGACGCCTAAACATCACCTCTGGATAGGTCGGTGTCTCGGCAAAGTAGTCTTGGACTAGCCGATCATGTTCTCCTTCACGATCTCTGTCAATGTTACCTCGACGTGGCCGTCGACTAGAACTAGAATTGGCCGGTGGGTTTGTTTTAGCTAGAAGTTCAGCCATGAAATTTTCAAGAGCATGATCAGTGGGGATAGAAAAATCTTCTGGAGATGAAGAGCTAGATGAATAGCTGGAAGATGAAGAGAAACGACTAAATGACATTGGCTTCTTTGACATCGTTGGAAAATGGGTAACTAGAAGAGAGCAAAATGGAAGTATGGGAGGGGTTATATTTACTTGGACATTGCCTTTGGTTTATATAGAAAAAAACGTCATCTTCAAAAGGCATCAAAGCATCTTAAAAAGGCATCAAAGTATCTTCAAAAAGCATCAAAACATATTACAAATATTCTGAGCATCTTTAAGTGGCATCAAAGCATCTTTCAATGGCACCTTTGAGTTGTCAAATTATATCTCGGACAGCGTGTAAAGTAAATGCAAACAGAAAAGATAAGGGTCAATGATATTTCATTAGAGAGCTCGGGGAATGTGAACATGACATATTGATAACATTACAAGAAATTGAACTACTGAAACAAAAGCAACTTACAAAATTTAAACAGCAGCAACGTACAAAATTTAAACAACAACAAAAACTAGAAACTTAAATAACAACAACAAGGTAAGAAATTTAAACTTCAACAACCCCGTGACCAGCTCCATGTTGCCTTGTAAGCCACCCAGTTTAACCCGATGAAAACTCTTTCCACAAGGACTCTTTCAGCCACTCCTCCTGTGTTGGCAGTGAACCAGTTCTTGACATTAATTGTTCAAGCATATTGTATTTTCTATCTCTTTCCGCCTTCATCTCAGTTTCCTTCTTTTCCCTTCTTTCGCGCCTCTCTGTTTCTCTTCTCTCTTTTGCTTCCTCTCGCCTTTCTCTGGCCTTATGAGCTTCCCTCTGTAGCTCCATCTCTTCTTTCTTGATGGTTAGAAATTCACCAAACATTAAGTTACGCTGTAACTCCACATCGTCGGTCGATTCACTGCTGGCACCAACTGGTCTCTTTAGCGCCCGCTTGGTAGCCTTCACACCGGGCGGACGACTACATGAACCATCAGTCCCACCCTCACTCAAAGGTGTTGGGGGGTTGGATCCTGGAGTTGGGGGGGGGGGGGTTGGATCCTGACGTGTATGACCCTGACGCATTAACCTTCGTTCTCTTTGAGGCACCTTCTTCACGGTGTTGCTCTGAAATTTGTCATTTTTGCTCATTCTTTAGAATACACCATGCGTGTTCATTCTTGAATGATGCGTGCCTCTCGTGGTCTGTGCTATATATGATTCTAGAATTGTTCATTACATCATCGGCCGATTGCCCACTCGCCCTTGCCCTTGATGCATGGCTGAAACAACCAACGAATTTGCTAACATCATGGCTAACTCGGCCAAAGCGCGCTCTACATCTTTCTGCATCGCGTGGAGCCAGCACTCCCCTTCTACTGTTGTAGTATGTTGCTATTCTTGACCAAAACCAGGATGCCGACTGGTTGTTTCCCTCAACAGCGTCTTTACTGGTGTTCAACCATGCACTAAGGAGCAACTCATCTTCCTTCTCACTCCATTGCCTTCTCTCCCTACGTCCCAAAGCAGGTTGTTCATCCACCTCTTCATCTTGGACATCGTCTTGGGTGCTATAAACTAGGAAGCTATCTTGTGTTCCCCGCAATAGTGGAGATTCGAATGAATTTGAAACAGGAATGACATTTGGAGTGGGATAATACTGCATGGGATTCATCATGTTGGGATAGTAGGAATGAGCTTGATCAAGAGGGGGTGGATTCAGGCTAGGATCGTTTGAGTTTGTATTGGGTTGTTGTTGGGTGTACATAGATAACATATCAAAGAAGCTTGGGGGAAAGTTTTGTGCATTTTGATTCGGATCCATTTCAAGTGTCAGAGCGGAATTTGAGCTTAAAAAGAGAGGAAACTGGATGAGTTGGGATAAGTTACGAAGTTGGGAGGTGCATCTATTTATAGAAAAATTTATCATTAAAATTAATCAAACTTATATTATAATTAATAAAGCATATTACTGGTAATCGAATTTTTTTTTAACAAACATATGCAAAATTGGTGTTTATGGGTACATAAATTTAATGTCTATTCAAATATATTTTTTATAATTTCTTTTGATTAATTTTAACTTAAGAAAATTGATTTTTTTTTTAAAAAAAAAAACTTGTCATTGAAACATGCAAGTTGGTTTTTACAATGGCAAACAAATTGCCCTGCAAATATACCCATGTCCGTGAGCAGCAAAGGATGAGTGGGATCCACGTGTCACTAGTTAATTGGATTAGTGAATGGTGAAAGGTGTGAAGTCCTCCGTTTGCAGTGTACTGCTGCAAGTCCACTTCCCCCTTGTACTTGCCATTTTCCTTTTTTATTTTTCATTTTATTACCTTAGTACATGGCAAATGTACAACCATGTACAAGCCCTTAAAGTGTAAGTGTTGCTCAATGGAGAAATAATTTTCCTCCCTATTTTGAAACCCTTTGTATTTTTTCTAACTGCTACAATCCCGCTTCTTTCAAATTAGAAAATTCAAACCCGCGCGCATTTTGTTTTTTTAAGAATAAATAATTTGACATCGGTCAAAAAATTTGACAGTTGTCAAAATATTTTTCAACATTAAAAATTCAATAATTGATGTAATAGAGTAATTTAACAGTGGGTGTTTTCTTGACAGATTTAAAACACGTGATGTCTAATTGCCTAATTCTAGTAGTGTCACTTCTTTTTTTTTTTAATGCAAAACAAGAGCAAATCACTAAAGATCTAATCGGCGAGAAGAATTTGAAGGTGGTGAATTGATGATGAAACGGGGGAAGGGAAATATTGATTGTAGTTTGTTCACAAGCATTTTCTCCTCATATATAGAATGGTAAAAAATCATAGAATTAAGCGTGTGTTTGATATCATGTTATATCAGGTTTCAAAGGTTTCAAAAAAAAATTAAGCTCTTCATCCAGGCATTTGGTAGCTAGTTTCGTTGCGGCTTCATGGAGTTCAAGTTGCAGGTTATTTTGGCTGATTTCATAAGCTTGGGGTAGATTATGGAGTTTAAGGTTATTTTTCTGGGGAGTTTATTCCAATTTACCCCCACTCCCACCTTGAACGCCACAACCCACAGCCTAGCGAGCCACCACCCAAGCCACACGGCGCCACCAGTCACACCACTATAACCACCTCCCCACGAGCACCCCGAGTTTAGCAGGGGCCGAAGGAAGAAGGAGAAGTGGCCAGACACAGAAGCCCCCTACCTCCTCTTTGGTTTGAAATCATAAATTATAGCAGGAGGAACAAGGAATCACTTAATTACCTTGAGGAGGCGCTAGATCTAAGGAGGAGGAGGCGCCTGATCTAATGGCCGCCGCGAGAAGTGAAAGAAAGAGAGGGAGGGGAGACGAAGGGTCTGGGGGAGAGGGACATGTCGGACGGGAGAGAGAGCGTCGCCAAATTCAATGGAGCAAGACAAGGGTCCATGTGAGTTGGTGATGGTGGACTGGAGTCGGGTGGACTAGGGAGGAGGAGGAGGGCGATTTTAGGCCTCCAATGGTGGACTAGGAGGAGGCGGAGGGGGCAATTTCAGGCCTCCATGGATGCCGACTTGAGGCCATTGGAAACGACATTTTAGACAGGAAGGAGAAGGGAAAGGGGTAAGAGAAAAGGGTATTTTAGACATTTAAGCTTCTTGTAATCAAGCGCGAATCAAATGAACCTCCACCCTATTCCTATCTATGGGCCTGTACCTAAACTCTAAAAGCTCAACCCATGTAACAACTATTTCACCTGTTTGTTCTTCTTGACCAATTCCTCAGGAATCGATGTCAGTGTCTGACCATTTTACAGCTCCAAGTATGCAAGGTCTTGCTGGCACTGAGTGCTAAACGCGCTACGACTTTTCCGTTGTTAATTTTAACCTCAATACCCATTTACAAACCTAAAGCACTTCTATCGGCTTCATACTGTTCACGGATACTAGGTGTTATAATGTTAAAATATTGCAACAGTACCGTAAACGATACTACGCTGATTCGAGACTAGTATCGATGCTTCGTGTGAAAAGTAAATGATGTGTCAGTCTGTTTTTCTTATTTTCAGAAAAGCGGCAAAAAACGACGTCGTATTGATTCGAAGAAGTGAAGAATGTCGCGTTTCACTGAACCAGCAGCAGGTACATGCAACAATTGCAGTGGACACATGTCGCAACTAGAGCAACTGGCACATGGACGGCTGCGATTTGTTGATGCGGATGACTGAGATTGATTCGTCCGGTTGTTTTATTACAATTAGAAAATGTAATTTTTAACAATGAAAATGTAAAAATAAAAAATAAAAATTATACCAAAATACTAGATTTATTTTTCTCTACGCATAGACATCAACTTTGAATATGTTTGATTATATTTGAAAAAAATATATTTTTTCAAATAAAATTACATACAATAATACCTAAAAAAATATTTGTAATTATATTCCATTAGTAGTAATTATCATTTGATGAATTTATATATTGGTTATATATAGTCACCGATTTAGTTTATAAATAATATTAATTTATGCATAATTTTTTTTAACGGATAATGAATATTTTAACGTAATCTAGATTTGAGAAAATTAGTTGAGAGGGGTATAATCGTAAATTGATTTGGTAGAAAATGATGAAAATAATTATGGAAAAGGGGTATAATTGGAAATTGAAATGATAGGCAAAGATGAGTTTTGAGATGCTAGAGATGCTATTGATAAAATGGAAAAAGTAAGAATGAGATACTAAGATGATGTGGCGGAAAGAGAAGATTAAAAAAATAATGAGATACTAAGATGATGTGGCGGAAAGAGAAGATTAAAAAATAGTATTTCTAGTATCCCTAGCATCCCTTGATAAACATGGCCTTACCATCACCAAACACCCAACAAGGTTATTTAAAAAAAAAACTCCGCCTCCCACACCTCCATAATACACAAAATAAACTTCAACTCCTAAAAAATACTCAACCCCTAAAAAACCTTCGTTTTACCAAACACGCGCTAAATGTTCAACTGTTTTTTGGGGTCAAATTAAATGTTGAACGGTATAATAGACTGCCAAATTATAATTACGTATTTTAAAATATTTGTTGGGTAGGTTTGTCAATTTGCTCCCCGGACTATTTAAAATATTTGCTGTGTACTTATTTTAAAATATTTTTAAAGAATCTATAGACTATAGTACATGCATTTATCAAAGTTTCATAGGCTTTGAAGTTTTTTTTTATAATAGCAAGTTGTCAGTGAACGGTACTATTGATCAATTCAATCAAGAGATTAAGCTCTCAAGAACACTCAGATGAAGAAAAGGAATAAAACTGAACTCTCAAAATACAGATTTTCTTAGCTTTGAAAAACAGTTTGCTCAATAAAGCTTTACAATATTTATAGGCGGGAAAGGGAATGGAGTTAGTACATAATGGAATATACATAAGTCTACATCCAACTATTAAGCACTCAAGCACATCTTAGTCAATAAAATAAGTAACATATGATAAAAGTCATTTCATCGATTCTAGAACTCACAGATAACGGCCGTTCTGTATTCAAACGCATACAGAATAAGGATGCTCATTCGTAAGTGCAATTCCTAAGCATGATACTACATGACATGCTCTTATGCATATGCAACACCTATATACTATATGACACATCAGGCAGGAGGTACTGGTTACTGAGTAAGCCCCGAAGGTACTTACCTGGCTAGCGGATCGACAACAGAAGAATCCAGCACACAATAGTCACAATCACAGAGTATCACCTAGTACATAATGGAATATACATAAGTCTACATCCAACTATTAAGCACTCAAGCACACCTTAGTCAATAAAATAAGTAACATATGATAAAAGTCATTTCATCGCATCATCCGCTCCTCAAGACCACATCGTTCTCCATAATTCATTCAACCAATTCCGCATGTTCATATACATCATTTCCGCATATATCTCAACGGTTCATCAAAATCATAAGACATAATTTGTGTGATATAAAATCCTACTAGATCGTCATAATTATCCAATATTTAATCTCATATAATAATTCACCACAAGTCATGCTATTAGTCATACATATCATACTGTTAGTCAAACGATCACATTATCATGCTAGTTAATCATCGAATAACTCTTATTCCCAAGTTAGTTTCAAAACCGTTTCAAATCCCAGTTAAATAGTTAAGTATTCCGACCCTTGAAAATACTCGCCAAATTCCCTTTTAAATTTATTTATTAGATTACTTTCCAACCTTGAAATTCTTTTCCAAATTCTTTATAAATCTTCAAGTCCCAATAATATATTTTAAATCTCAAATAGTATTACATGATATTTTAAATACCATTTATTTAACACTTTTATAAATTATTTCCAAATCCCCTAAAATCCCGACCATTTTTATTTAATAATTCAACCCTTATAATTCTCCCAAAATATAATAATTTATCTTTTAAATCCTCAAATACTATTATAATATATTTTAAGTACCGTTAATTAGTTAAATAGTAAACGGATAACCCGAACCGTACCGAACCGAACCAAACCCATATAAATAATCCCACCCGGTTAATAATATACTAACAATTACAATAAAATAAAGGAAAAATAACCAAAAATAATCTCAACTATTAACATTCAACCAAAAATAATCCAACCTTTAAAAATAACCAATTAATATCCCAACTATCACTCTATATACCAAAAATGATACAGTTTACTTTTACTTCTTACTTTAAATTCCAAAATGTTCCAAACTTTCGAAATTTCATAAAATGCCCTCCCCCCAACCCTCCCCCTCCCCAAGACCCACCATCACCCCACGTTGCAACAGTGCCATTGTACCTCAATACATCCCATACCAAAATTCAATGAAAATAAAAAAACACCCAAATTGAGAATGAATTCTACTCCGTAGTAATCTAAAATGAGAACCAAAACACCCAAATTGAAGAAAAAACTAGAAAACAAAATTAATTGAACTAATCAAATTAGCAACGCAAAAAACTTAAATTGGTCAAAATCATACGAACACCGCCCAGATGAATCAATTTCATATTTTAGATTTTGAAGGATAAATTGGAAAATTATAGAGGAGGTCTAGGAGGAGGTGTCGGACAGTCGTTCAAGAGGCAACCAGTGGATCTGCAAAAGTACCGAGGGAAGCAAGGTCAGTGAAGAGAGCGTCGGTGTCAGAGTCAAAATCACCGAAGTTGTTGAAAGAACGCAATATGAGAGAGATGAAGAATTAAAGTTAAAGTTGGGACTTGAGAGTAAAACAGAGAAGGACAAAAAAAGCTATGGCTATGGCTGCCCAGTGAACAAACAAAGCACCCAAATGCATTTGGTTTTCATTGAATTTCAGTAGGTAGAGGTAAAGTAGCATGATCGAGGGTGATGCCTTTCAAGAGGGTGAGGTTTTGGGGGAGAGGGTATGTTGTGAATTTTCTAAAAGTTTGGAATTAAAATTAAGAAGTGAAAGTGAACCGTATCATTTTTGGTATATAGAGGGATAGTTGAGATATTAATTGGTTATTTTTAAAGGTTGGATTATTTTTGGTTGAATGTTGATAGTTGAGATTATTTTTGGTTATTTTTCCTAAAATAAACTTAAGGGAGGTGGGCCCCACGGGAGCCATCCCCTTCCTTCTTCCCCGGATTCAAAAGGAGAGCTCCCGCCATAGCCTTGCCCCCCCTCCCGCCGGCAAGGATCGACGCCGGCCGCCTCTTGCCTGCTCGCCCACTCGCCCGGACTCGCCCAGCAGCGCCCTCAGCTCCGCCTCGGATCGCGTCCGCGTCCTCGTTGCTCTGCCTCGCCAGTTGCTGCTCGCTCATGTCCGCTCAGCCTCCTTTTTGCTCCACGCTCGCCGGAGCTCTCGCTGGAGGTTCTGAGCTCACCCGACGCCCCGCACTCAGCTCACGCACACTCAACACTCTCCCACAGCCCGACCCAAGACATAAACGACTCGAAACAGAGGAGGGAAAGACGGAAGCTTACCGAGGGAGTTCGTGACTTCGGAGCTTCGTCGGAGCTTATCGGAGGCTCGATTCACTGCGTCGGGGAGGGAGGAACCTCGGGTCAACCTAGGACGTTATAAGGAAGGTTAAAGGGGTGTGATTCCATGGGATTTTGAATCGAATCGAGAGATCGAACTTACCGACCTCGGATGGAAAAACAAGGGAAGAGAGGATCGTCGGGGGCTACGGCTGCTCCTGGTGGCGGTCCTGCTGCTGGTGGTGGCTCCGAGGGATGCCGTAGGGCTGCTGGATGGAGGTGGAACGGAGGGAGCAAGGCCGAACCTTCTGCTCTTCCAAACAGGGAGGAACAATGGGGTGGAAGACGTGTGGTGATTGTGTTGTCGGCGGCTCAAGGAGGAGAAAGGAGAGGAGGAGTGCCTGGCTGTGCAGCTCACAAGGGGGAGGGATGGTGGTGGCGGAGGGGGAGGGATGGTGGTGGCGGAGTGGTGGTCAAGAACAATGGTGATGATGGTGTGCTAATGGTGTAGATGAATGAGGATGGAGCCATGGAGGTGACGATGATGGTGATGGAGAGCAGGTGAAGGGGATGGCGGTAAGGGGTGAGGGATGGGTTGCATTTGAAGGGTACTTTGAGTGATGGGAGTGGGTGAGGGTGGAGTGTGGAAGTGGGTAAACAAATACCTGAAAATGAATCCCGAATACGCGAATCTCGAACCCTGAAATTAGTCCCCGAATGTCAGTTTCTCCGACTCTCGTTTTATCGATCAATTAGATTTTTTAAAATCGACTAGGATATCGCAATCCGATAATTATTTTGAATTTCTGAGGTAAAGGACGGAAATTGTTCGTTAAATTTATATTCCGATTTAATTTGATTTTTAATTCTCTTTTTCCGGAAATTTAGGATTTGAAAATCCGAGCCTTAACAAAGAGGGTGTTAAGTGAACATTACCAGAGTGAGTAATGTTACTAGTATGACCATCAGGAAAATGTATCTTTGATGGAGGTATCATGGGAGCAACATTGGTTAGACAACTCAAATCACAAGTCATATGGTAGTTTGCACCACTATCTAGTAACCAACTGTTTGTAAGAGGGGAAACTACACCACAAAAAGAGTACCTGCTATGACCACATCATGTTGCTTTTCTTGCTGAGACTGAGCCATGATGTTGAGCAATGACATTATCATCCTTTTTTGATCTGCAGAGAGACCTTGTAACACATTTGAGTCACTTGCTTTGTCAGTCACTGCATTAGCTCTGTATTTTGTGTTGCTTTTCTTGCTCTCACCACCATTCTTAGGCACTTGGGGCGCTTGAGGCTTGTATTTGCTCTTAGAGTGCTAGCTGGGGTAACCAATCACCTCCCAATATTTCTCAGATGGATGATTTCCTTCATAGTGAGTACACTTCTTTTTCTTCCCTTGTTCACCAGCATCTCTCTTGCTGAACATAGCTATGACATCAGGAGCTTTGGCAGGCGCCTCTGGTTGCTTAGAGCTTGATTCATCTTGAATCAGTAAAGAGTGAACATAGCTCACAGTAGGCAGAGGAGAACACAGAAGAAACTGTCTTCTTGCAGCTTCATATTTCTCACTCAATCCCATAAGAAACTTCATAAGTTTCTCTTCATTTTCAACAACTTCAATCCTCACATTTAGGTTGCATTCACACTTGCCACAAGTGCACCGAATTGGAGGACTCAGGCTAGATAATTGTTGCCAAGCGCCTTTGAGTTTCGTGAAGTACTCGATGATTCCCAGACTTTTCTGATCACAATCTTGCAATTTCTTTTTGATCTGAAACAGCATCAGACCATTTTTCTGGTAGAAGCTTTCATGAAGATCATCCCACATTTTCTTTGCTGTATCATACTCATCCAGAGTTGCATAGATGTCCTTGGATACAGAATTCAAGATCCAAGAACAAACCATGTCGTTACATCTGTTCCACATCGCAGAGTTTTCAGATGTTTCCACAACAGATCCTTCAACTAAGCCTAGTTTGTTTTTCACCGGCAGGCCTTTCATCATCGCTTTCTTCCATCTCCGGAAATTTTCTCCAGTTAATTGAATTGCAGTAAGCGACAGACCTGAATTGTCGGACGGATGGATGAACAATGGATTCTGTAGATCCATGGCAGTGATCATCTCTCCTCGTCGTCTTCGCTCAGATGAAGAACCTAAATCTTCGTTGTTGGCCGCCATTGATTACTGCAATTGAGCTTAGAGATGGCTCAATTTACAGATGCGATGCGATCTCGAAGATCCACAGACAAACACAGAGATCAGTGCGGAAGCTAATAAAAAAACAGAAAACGAAAAACGATTGAATGATCAACATAGCTCTGATACCATATTGATCAATTCAATCAAGAGATTAAGCTCGCAAGAACACTCAGATGAAGAAAAGGAATAAAACCGAACTCTCATAATACAGATTTTCTTAGCTTTGAAAAACAGTTTGCTCAATAGAGCTTTACAGTATTTATAGGCGGGAAAGGGAATGGAGTTTGTTACACAACAACCTAACAACTAATTGGACAATGTACATCAGGTACTCTCATACTACATTTTTTAAAATTATAATTTATTCAAAATACTCCGTATATAACAAATTAAAAACAACATTGATAATATGCAACTTTGTAGTGCTTTGCCATTGCTCAGTGGGTCCCAATTAAATACCAACGACAGTTACCATCCCTAATGCCCTTGAGTTGCCCCTAACAGCCTTATCCGTTGCTAAAACTATTCCACTTCTCTCCCGTAGGTATTTGCTTTCATTCTAGTAGTGTAACTCGAAACCTTGGATAAATCTTGTGCACTCTCCTCTCCTT
The DNA here is from genome assembly GCA_963922045.1 of Persicaria maculosa. Classification (NCBI taxonomy): domain Eukaryota; kingdom Viridiplantae; phylum Streptophyta; class Magnoliopsida; order Caryophyllales; family Polygonaceae; genus Persicaria; species Persicaria maculosa. The sequence goes on from OY998251.1 coordinate 5,759,589, forward strand.
CCTCAGTCACACATGTCGAGCACTAGTATGGCCAGAAAAGTGATGCAAGTTCAACTCATTTTGGGGGATGTGTGTAGGTTTTTAACCGATCTATCAATTACAATGCAGGATTTACGATTTAAATTGGTTTTAGATTAGTTATATATTACTGAAATGGAGGGCTTTAGGATTTTCAAAATTAAGATTGAAATTGATGAAATTGATTGATTTATGTATTGTTGGTTGATTTTTGTTGGTAAGAACATGTTGTGGGTGTTTAAATAATCGATCTTTATTCATCGCTTTTGGGATTTCGATTTGGTAAAAAACCTATTGGAGGCACCTCGTACTTATCTATTGAGATGATGGTGTACCTCGTCTATTTTAGTCGAGCTCCATCAAGGATCTCGGCTGTCGAGGGTCTACCAAGGGTCTATGTATTTTAGACATAAAATATAATTCAAAAATTTAACAAGGTACCCTTAAGATAAGACGTAATTCACACGGTGCACAATTATTTAAAATATTTCACCGGGTACCCCTGATGTTTTGTTTTTTTCACCAAATAACATTCCATCCTTATTTGGAATTTTCAAAATCACTCTTCGTGGAACTTACTTGTGAGACTGATAACTCCTTGCTCGGAGCTCCGTTTGCTATGTTCGACCTATCAACTAACGAGGAGATTGGGTGCAAGAGCCTGGCACCTATATGACATGGTCGGAGGAAGCAAGGTGGCGTCGAAAAAGAGGCTGCAAGTATGCCGCAGAATAGTTTCAAATCCAAAAAAAAAAAAAATCTTCCATCGGGCACGAATGGATTGAACTGTCGATTGGTTAATCTTTCAGCAACTTGGAATAACATGTAGGAAGAGGCTCATAGACATTAGGAAGAATTGGATTGAACCCGCATTCGCCGTCCACCAATATTGTCGGCCATTGAAGCGCTACCACGAGCTCCTCTTTCTCCCTCGTTTCTCCACCAAAACGTCTCATTCCAATCCCTACACCTTCACAAAGATTTACCCTTCCGACCCCCTTTGCTAGTTCAAGCCAACTCGCCGCCAATTGATCCAATTGCGCTCACTCGGTGCCGAAAACATCGACCTCCGTGGCCAGCCGATCTGGGTAAGTTTCGAGCCTTATTTCTCTTCCTAAATGTTATTTCAACTTGTTGAAAACTGAATCAATCGATAATTCAATCTGATTCGTGCCTGATTGAAGGTTTTGTATTTTTTTTTCCGGGTTTAAAACTGTTCTGCAGCGTATTTGCGGGTTCTTTTCCGATGACAACTTACTTCCTCTGACCACGTCTTCTGCGCCAGACTCTTACACGCAATCTCCTCGTTAGTTTGATAGGTCGAATGTAGCTAACAAAGTTCCAAGCAAGGAGTTATCAATCTCGCAACTAAGCTCCTCAAAAATATGATTTCGAAAATTCCAAATTGGGATGAAAGATTATTTGGTGGAAAAAAATAAAGGGCTACCCAGTAAGGGGCATTTTCTAGGATTACCATATTTGAGGCATTTATTAGTAAATTGTCCACCAATGTTTCCAAGTTAGCAAAATGTCCACCTCCGTTCCCTTGTCCCTTGCCCCTGTGCCCCCCATGTGCGCCTCCTGTGCCCCTCCCGTTTCAGCAGTTTTAGTTTTTTTTTTTAATTATTTTTTAATTATTTATTATTATTTCTTTATTTATTTTTTTCGTCTCAGCACTTCGACACCGGAGTTGGTGAAACCGAAAGTTGCTAAAATTGTTGTTGTAATTACTGAAATTAGCTCTTTCTTTTTTTCGCGTCAGCACTTCGACACCGGAGTTGCTGAACCCAGAGTTGTCTTTTTTTTCGCATCAGCACTTCGACACCTGAGTTGCTGAAACTGGAGTTGCTTTTTTTTTTCCGCGTAAGCAAAAAATGCTGAAATGCTAAAATGTTGTAATGATGAAATACTGAAATGCTGAAATATATGCTTGTGTATAAGGTATAGTAGCTCATACAATTTTAAAAGAATTAATTTCAGCATTTCAACCTAACGAATTTTGCTAATAAAGAATTAATTTCAGCATTCAACAAAAAGTTTTAGCAAGGCGAAAAATTTACAAAAATTGTCAATATTTAAAGCTGTTAGCAAAGCAAATTCGATCACATTAGGCCATGTTTATCAATGGATACTAGGGATACTAGGAATACTAATATTTTATTCTTCTCTCTCCGCCACATCATCTTAACATCTCATTCTCATTTTTCCCACTTTATCAATACCATCCCTAGTATTCCAAAACCCATCTTTTCATTAGGGGTGAGCATTACCGGGTATCCGACACGAACCGGATAATCGTGTCGGATACCCGAAACCGTTTAGTATGAAAAGGCCGAACCGTGCACGAACCGTTATGAACCGGGTATCCGACATGGTAAAGCTATCCGTATCCGTGTCGGATACCCGTGTTATCCGACACGAACCGTTAGCCTTTTTCTTTTTTTTTTCCCTTTCTGGGTTGTGTCACTGTCTTGGCATATGGCTGTTGACCTGTTGTACAAATGTATAATGTATATTTTGATTTTGTATTACAAAATCAAAATTGATTCAAACAAAAGATTCAAACAAAAGTCGATCCAGATACATACACTGTACATACAATGTATATTTTGATTTTGTATTGCAAAATCAAAATTGAAATCCGTCCAATTGAATGTGAAAGTAAAGGGAAAGGAAAGAGTGAAGTGTCACAGGTCCTCGAAGTCGATCCAACTTCCAAGATAAGAAGATTGAAATACACTCCAAGCTCTCAACCTTCTACGATTTCCATCCGTACAGCCAGCACCATCCACACCATGAAGATACTAAACAGACGACAAAAACGAGAAGCAAGATGAACCCGCCCCGCTGAAATGTTGTGTCTGCGCCAGATCTGAACAACAGAACAAGAGAAAAGGGCGAGCGAGAGGAGAGTGCGGAATTGATTGCGACTTGCGAGTAAGAGGAGAGGACGAGTGAAGAGCGAGCATGAGGATGATTTGGACTTGAGATGAATTTGATTTTGAGGGAGAGAGGCGGATCTGGATATAACTTTGAGTCTTTGAGGGAGAGAGAGGAGAGGGACGGATGGAAGAGGCGTGAAATTGAAAGTTGGAGAGAGGAGGCGCCTAGGGTTTACTTAAAAATAAAAAAAAGCCAAAAAATAAAAAGAGGAGGGATGGAGGGTCGAACACCCGACCTCCACGTAACACTTGCAAGGGACACGCTACCATCTAAGCTAACTCAGCACTTAGTTATTCTGCCAAACCAGTATAGTAATATTACAATTTTTTGATTTTAAAAAAAAAATTAAACGGTTCGTGTCGGGTATCCGACAAGGCGATTTGCCCGATCCGAACACGAACCGTTTACAGCCGTGTTTTTGCAGTTCGTGTCATTATCGTGTCGTGTTTTTTTGGTTTTGGGTTTTTTCATGTCGTGTTGACGTGTTTTCGTGTCGTGTTTTCGGTTTCGGGTTTTTCTGCACACCCCTACTTTTCATACCCACTCAATTTACAAATATACCCCTTTTCAACAATTATTTCCATTCTCGATTATATTATTATATTCATTTATTATTATTAAAATATTAATATTAAATAAATATTATTTATAAATGACATAGTGCGAACTATATATATAACAAAAAAAAAACGACATTAATTAAATAAACGAAAGGACGTTACAACAAAGACAATGCATAAACTTGAGAATTTTTTCAATAACATAACATAATTCGGATAGCGGAAAATACTAATTGCCTCCACGATTGGCCCCAAAATTTTGCCAAATATGTTCCTTCAAGTCTTACCTAAGCCGACGGTGTGTACCACTATCGCGAAGTGCACGCCTCCTATTGATATACTCGCGCATAGCCTCCGGTGTCGAGGTCGACCACGTCCATGTGGAGTTGTCTGCCGGGACTGGTTCGCCACTTATTCCTTCGTCAAATTGCGGAATCTCGTAACCATTATGAGTAAAATATTCTCGCTCGTCTTCCACGATCATATTGTGCAAAATGATGCATGCTCTCATTATCTTCCCGAGCAACACTGGATCCCAAGACATTGCAGGGTTTCGAACTATTGCGAAACGAGCTTGCAACATACCAAAGACCCTTTCCACATCTTTGCGAACGGAAGCCTGGTATTGGGCAAATAACTTCATCTTCCTGCCTTGGGGAGACTTTGTGGATTTCACAAATGCAGCCCATTCCGGGTATATCCCATCCGCAAGGTAATACCCCATGGTGTACCCATGTCCCTCAACAGTGAAATTCACATTTGGAGCTTGACCTTGTAAAACATCATCAAAAACAGGGGATCGATCAAGAACGTTAATATCATTATTAGTACCTGGGACTCCGAAAAAAGCATGCCAGATCCATAGGTCATAGGATGCAACTGCCTCGAGTATGATTGTCGGGTGATCATGATCTCCACGGGCAAATCGACCTTTCCAGGCAGTTGGACAGTTCTTCCATGCTCAATGCATACAGTCAATGCTTCCTAACATCCTAGGAAAGCCACGAGACTCCCCTAAGCTTAGAAGTCGTTGGATGTCCGCGACATTTGGACGTCGAAGATACTCCTCTCCAAACAAGTTGCAAATTCCGTCAATGAAATGTGATAAACACCATCTTGTAGTGCCCCCCGATAACCGTAGATACTCATCACAAGCATCGGCGGCAATCCCATAGGGCAAAATGCGAATTGCACTTGTCACTTTCTGGAGAGCGGAGATGCCCATCCTGCCTATGCAATCTGGGTGTTGTTGAAAATATTGCACTTCCGACTCCAATCGCTGAAGAATGCGATTGAAAACCCCCTTACTCATTCGAAATCTGCGACGGAAGACCTCATCTGGGTATATTGAGACCTCCGCAAAGTAATCGTCGAACAACTGGGCATGGCCTCTCTCCCTTCCTCGCTCAATGTGGGTGCGACGACGTCTAGTTCGCGAACTTTCAGGCGGCTCGTACGCAACACTTGCCATGCATGTTCTTCTCTGAAATTCTTTCCATCACTCTTAGAGGCATAGAGTTGATGTGCTCTCATGAGGACATCCTTATCCGACTCACCATATGCTCGCATACGAGTTGCCTCCTAAAAACAACCAGCAAACTTAGAGACATTACAGTTGAGTTTTTGCCACCTTGCCTTACATTTGGATATTTCTCTTTTCACTTGATGGGGTTTCTTGTACTCCTCATAGAAAGCTCCAATTCTAGCCCAAAATGCTTGCGAGTCTTGGTCTGTTTTGGTGATCGCGTTAGTGGAGATGTTAATGAAAGAGCTAACCAAAAGGCTGTCGTCTTCCACCCCCAAGTAGGCGCGAGGACCACGAACTTCATCAACACCTTCCACAGTTTCACCACGACTACGAGCACCACCACGACCTCCACCACAAGAACGACCTCGGCCACGAGAACCGCCACTAGCACCTGTTGGGGGGTCACCAACACTTGGTTGGGTGCTATATGTTGGGATGGACTGGGAGTGTTGTGAATATTCAATTCCAGAGGTGATTGGGGTCAAATTTTCTATGTTTGAAGAGAGAACTTGAGAGTAGTATGCCAGATCATATTCAGAAGAAAGTGACATATTACCCAAGCTACAAAAGAAGACATTTTCAGAAGGATTTTGAGATAGATCCATGGTAGGGAGATGGTGAAGGATTTTGGGATTTTCAGATGGTTGGGAGATGGAGAAGTAGTGTGTGTTAGGTGTTGGTAAAGAGATGTATTTATAGCCAAAACTACTCATGTCAACTTCCTCCTATTAACAATTATTTTTTTAAATAATTATGCATTTCATTTCTTGCATTATTTAATATTTCAAATTATTCCATATTTATAATTCAAATTTTCATATTATATTATGCATATTTATAATCAAAGAGAAATTACTTAAAAAAAAATATAGTCAAACATATTCAAAATTGATGTCTATATGTAGATAAAAATGAATCTAGTATTGTGGTAATTTTTTTTATAAACATTTTGTTCCCCGAAATTCTGATTTAATTGTGTAAAATTCCCCCCAGGAACAGATCCAGACCCTCCATCAAGCACCACGTGTCGACCACTGCCGCGCCCGTGCTAATGGCCACTCCCGCTGCGACACGTGTCACGCTCTGCATGCCCTTTGCTGCTGGCCACTCCAATGCCGACACGTGGCTCTCCTTTGCTTCTCTGACCCGATGTGCCCCACATTTCATCCCGTGGTATCGATACCTTGCTCATATTCCTCTAGCATCCCTTGGACCACTATTCACATTTTTTTATATTATAACCCTAGTATCCCTACTCTTTTTTCACCCCGTTAAAATTGCTCTTAGCAAACTAACCATAAATTCAATGTTTGCTACCAACGAATTAGACAATTCACTGTTAATTCACCTAGGTCGAACAATTGTATACCGCGGTCAACCTTGTGGAATTTTCGAATATATGTACCACTCGAATTTTCGCGAAAAAAATAAAAAGAAAAGAAAAGAAAAGAGGGAGAGGCCGTTTGTGGTTTGACGGACCTGCAAATTGCAAATAGGGGCTTTTGGCGTTGCCGGGGAGACATCTGACATCTGTGATTCCGTGAATGATTCTTTCATCGGAGAATCCGGAAGAACACCGTGCTCCCCTTGTTGCTCCAGCTGCTTGAAATTTGATCACAAGGAGATAATCATGGCGATGCAGACTGGCGTTTCTTCTTCCAAAGTTCTCATCCTCGTCGGTGCAGGTTCTCTCTCTTCCCACCGATTTTCTTTCTGTTACCTACTCAAATTGGTTACGGCTTTCATATTTCTCATTTGAAGGCGCTGATCCCCTTGTGTGAATGAACAAGATATCTATTCCCGGAATTATCTGGTTTTGTATTTCGTTGATTCGAAGTAGCTAGCTCCTAAAATTTTTCGTCGTTGATCAGAGCTACCGAAATTCGAGTTCAATTCTTCCGATACTCGCTCATTAGGGAATCCTTGGGTGATTTTAGCGGTGAATTTGGGAATTCATTGGTGATTTAACATATGTATTGGGGAAGCTGGCGTGCTTCTCAGCTGAAGTTTATATCGTTGTAATTTCCCATCTTGAATACATGATTTTGTTGTTGTCGTTGTTGTGATTCACACTTGAGGCATCAATCGATACCTTTTGGCCTGCTTCCTGTTAAAGAATAAACTCTGGCTCAGAATCGAGTATGAGTTCCATTTAGGCTTAAGTTGAAAAATCAACTCTGGGTCCAAATGAGTATCGGTGCCATTTAAGCTTAACCTGAAAAATAAACTCTTCATCCTATAAGTTGTGCTGTATTATGCACAACTTGTGGTTTTGGATAGTACACTCCAGCTTTTTGGTTGTAGTTCCATTGAGCATATTATGAACTTTAGGTCTTAGCTTCATTTGTTCATCTTCATGTTGCCTCCTGATGCCATTAGGCACTAGCTATTCATTTTTCCTCTATGCTCGGTCATTTATTGTGTCAATGAGTTCTGTTTTGTGGTTATTCTTACTTTCATTTTCTCTCTTCTCTTTTTTTTTTTGTAAATTCAGGAGATTATGCTTTTTGTTAGATATCCTCGTGTTTTCCCTTCCTTAATTAAGAGTTTTGATTCCAGAATTTTTATTGAAATCGGTTCTCCACTATTAACTATGATGCCAGCCACCATACTCATAAAATGACAGGCCACTCTTTTCCGTGTCTTCTACATTAGCACACGATTGCTAATAAATAAAGTGGCTCATTCAATGAACTTATATTAAATAAAGTGCTTCATTCAATGAAGCCTTGCTTGCCTTTCAACATTCTCACTCACACTGGGCACAGTTCTTCTCATGAACTTATAATGTGTTGTCTGATATTATTTGGAGACTTGAGTTACTTGGTAATTTCTTATATCACTCACATGCTTCATCTGCTGCTTTCTCTGGCATTAGGTTTAACTGGCTCAGTTATTCTGCGGAGTGGAAAATTATCTGATGTTCTCCTGCAGCTTCAGGAAGTTATAAAAGGTGTTAACGAAGGCGATATCTCTTCCAATAAGATTGATGGAGCTCTTCTTGCAGCTCAGGTGCATAGCTAAGAACTTTTTAGCTCGTATACGAAAACAATCAGATTATAATGCAATTATGTTTTCAGTTCTCACTATTTAGATCCCTGAGCAGGTGTGTATCCAGTCATGTATTTTTGGTCTCTTGAGACAAGTTAGCATGTTTATCATGCATAGAAAAAGGCAATTGAACATCTTTCATGTTTGAAGCGTGGATGTTGTCAATGCTAGGGGTTGCATTGGTTTTGTCTGAAAGAAAACTTTGCTGTGGATTCTTATTGAGAAGATGACAATTTATTTTGAATGTTATGAATATAGGGAATATTATATATATATTGAAATATTCTAGGTTGTTGAAGCCTTTTAGAGCTTCAGAAAAATAATGCATGAAATTCCTCCTTGGTTACATGGATTTTTCTCTTGCTGTTAGCATGTAAAGCATTTCCCTTCCCATACGTTGTTTTTTCCCCTGGGAAGAAAAAAAACCTTCCAAATTCTTTTACTTTTCGAGTGGCAGAAGTAGTTTTTTTATAGTGCGGTCCCAAGAGCAAATGATCTACTGTTATTGACACTATAATTCTTCATTCCTCGTTTCTCTGTTGACCTGTATATTTGTTCAGATTCGACAATTGGCTCAAGAGATTAGAGAGCTATCTTTGTCCAACCCCATAAGCATCTTCAATGGCAATCCTTCTTCTACGGGTATTTACATAATCTTCTATTCTTTTCCCTTGCCTGTTATTAGGTTAATATAATACTATTTTAACCTTGCTTTATGTTTTGAATCAAGGAGATTCAGTGATCTTTTGCACTTGTTTGTTGGAAACACTTAGTCTATTTCTGACACAAAAGTTTCAATTCTGTTCAATTCTTTTACAGTAATTCACTTGCTATTTTCACTTTTTTGGACCAAGAAATAGGTATAGTTTTAGCTACACAATTTACATATCAGATCAAGCAACTCGAGTTTACTTTGGACTGGAGGAAATAAATTGCAAATGGTTTGTAATGCTGTTAAGATCATTGTGTTATTCTTCACTCTATTGGGCCATTGACCACACTTAGCCTATTAGTGTGGAAATTATCTGTTGTAACAGATTGACTGTTGAGTATTTACTTTACCTTTATGAGAATAATGGAAGGTTCTTGAAGGATTGGCTAGTACATTTTCTGTTTCCATGTGCTGCATATTTGGAATTTTTGAATTACTTGTCTTTTATGTTGCATGAAGGTAATTATTCCTCTTACTTGATGCCTGCTGCTGCCCTTGGAGCCATGGGATACTGTTATATGTGGTGGAAGGTTTGGTTCCTTCGTTTTTGCAACTTGCTTGCAAAGTTTTTAATCAAGTCATTGTCTAGTTTGTCTCATTTCTTTCTTTCTTTTCTGCTTGGCTCCATCATATTTGTGCCGGCTTTATTCTTTTGATTTTTATTGGCTGCCCCTAGCTGAATGAGCCAGCTTATTATGTTTTAATTTTCAATTATTGTTGGTGCATATCTCCGTTTTTGTTGCAGGGTTGGTCGTTTTCCGATGTCATGTTTGTTACAAGGCAAAATATGGCAAATGCCGTGGAAGCTGTTTCAAAACAGTTAGATGGTGTGTCTGAAGCTTTAGTGGTTAGTTGCTATGTGGTTACTGATTTGGATTTTCTTTGTTGTGTTTGAAGATGCTAAATAGATCCGCTTCACTTTGATGTTATGCAGTCAACAAAGAGGCATCTATCAAAACGACTAGAGAGCTTGGATTGGAAGGTGGAAGAACAGAAAGAAATGTCCAACTTAATTGCTCATGATGTAAGTATTCTTTGTGGCCCCAAAATATCTGCTTGCAATCATTCTAGCACCTCCTCCTTACCTGTGTTTTGTGCATACAGAAGGCTATTAGTCAATGCCATTGATACGAATAAAGAGACCTATTTTTCTTGCTTTCCTTCTTAGATTAAATGTGGTTTTTGGATAATGCTTCTGAAAAATATACTAGCTTTTATTTTTCATTGCAGATAAAGTTACTTTTCGGCACACTAGCATATTATTTTTCTTGCCCAACAAATATTAATGAGTTCCTTTTTTTAAAATAATGTGTACTTGGTTGTGGAATGTGGATGTTTTTGTTGCCATGAATATGATCTGCTCCTGTTCTTTTTTTGGCTTTGGTGTCTTTTTATTTAGCTGCTGTATGTTAATACTTCTCTTGTTTTTTTTTTCTTTTATATACTTGAAAGTTTAAGCATTATGGACTTTATGGAGAAATGGATGATGATAAGTTGCATAATTTTCATGTTCATTTTGACTTTCTTCTGTACAATTCAGGTGAAATGCATGACAGCCATGTCTTATCATTTATTTTTGGTGACTATGCAGGTTAGTGATGTGAAACATACTCTTTCGGAGATTGGGAACGACATTGAATTTATACATCAGATGATTTGTGGAATGGTATGATGACTAATTTTTATGGATCATGGTTTTTAACTATATTCCTATATGGGTCTAAAGATGCTGAATTTTTCTGATGATTTAAAAAAAAATGCTTAATCTATATTTGAGCACATTAAATTTACTCCTTTTTAAAGCCATATAGGGATCCTCTGATGCTTAAAGCAATTTCACACTAGTTATTATCACATTTCCAACCCATACAAAAGTTTATTTTCCAACTCTTTGTAATAGGTTTAGTTATGCTTTGTCTTTTACTCTAGAAGTATGGACAATATCCTTGGGTGGAGAGAATATCCTTTCTAACGGGTCCACTCTTCACTCACTTGAGTTGTTTCTCTTGAAGTTGGTTTTGAAGCAATCTAAAATCTAAATGCTATATTGCCACTACACAAGGGAGAGTGCATGTGCTGGAGCTAACATGCATCTTGTGTGTGAGAGGTGTACACTTATGTCTTTTTGTGAGAGAAAGTACATTGTAATGATGTGTAGGTGGATATATAATGCTTTTGGGTTGATTCTTGCCTTGACAATTCTTCCCAATTTGGGTGTTTTTTTTACTGTCAATTGTCTTATAATTGCACTTTTTTGTACAAGTTTTGAGCGGCCTCATTGCCTTAAATCAATGTCATTCACTCCTTTCCTTTTCCATGGCACCCTTTTTCTTGACATTTTTGTCATGGTTATGAATGAGGATGTAGAAAGAGGAAGGTCCAACCAGAAAAAAAAAAAAGAAGCTCCAAGATCATCTTTTTTCTTCCAGTACATTTACCATGTAAAGCATGGAATGGAAAACATAAATGTATACCCTGTATGAGAGTTTGATAAAATCATACTGAGTATATATTTATGGCTAGCATTTTCTTTTTGAAGAGGGAGCAGACCAGCACATGTGTTTGAATCTGACAGCAGAAGTTCAATTGCTGTATAACCTGAGATGCTAATTGAGAATGTTGATTGACTAGGCTATTATTGCATTTATTTCCTTTGCTTGAATTGTTTCAATTCATTATTATGTTGTCCAACTTACAGGAGGGAAAACTCAATCTTCTTGAGGATAAACAGGTATTCCTAATGCCTACCACTTTTGCATACTTATGTCAAGGAGGCCTATTACTAATTTCATAATGCCAAGACGCTTATGTTCCTTTTTGTTGTTTTACTCTAATGCCTCAGGATATGACTAATTCAGGCCTGCAGTATCTATGTAATGTAGCTGGAGGTATTAAAGATGGCATAAATGTAAAACTTTTCAAGGTCTGTGATAACATCATTGCCTTTTAATCTTATTTCTTGTTGTAGCTGATTCTACTCAAAAGTTCATTTGTAAAATTTGTTAAATGACATTGCCATTTTAGGATGTTGAATCTAAGCCTGAAGTCCAGCCAAAAGTTAAATACACTGAAAATCCTATCAAGGTTTGTTGATTTTGGTTATCTTCTATGTGAAACCAGTGGACCTACCCTTACCCTGACATCGAAAAATGTGCTTTCAGGGCCTTCAATTCATTGTGGAGCCAAACAATTCAACTCTGGTGCAAAAACCAACCTTAGGCGCTATAAATGATGACCTTGACCAAATTCCCAGGAAGAATGTTTCTGCCACAAAAACAAGGATACTCAGATCTTTTCCTCGTGGGATTTCTCTCGCCTGTGATCTCGGTGGAGTTAATCCATGAGAATTTTTGTGTTATTTTTTTAGCCAATTGGTTTGTGGGATGATGTTACATATGTTTGTTTTTATCACATTGGTGTTTCATGGGCCATCTGCTGGTTTTGGTTTTTATTATTAGTTCAAATTGTTTGTATCTTCTATAAATAATCAGCATCTCAGTGTTCATGAATTATATAGTGTGTACACACTCATATTCAGGGAATCCATTCTTTACTACATTCAAGATGAAGTCCTTGATAATCTCTTTGTATCTTTTGTTATTTACTCACATGAATTTTGCATCTTGAGACTTGAGTGCAATTCTGATGTATAATACTCTTTATGGTAAGATGGCTGATCTTGAATTTGAACATAGTTAGATGCCAACATAAACATTTTGCCACAGTTGGTGCTTGTAGAACCAATGGAGACCAAAGCTAGATGTTCAAAGTATGCTTGTGCCAAAGAGTTTCTATTTTTTTTTAATGCAAGCTTGGCTAGGAAAGGAGGTTACACGTCTACTTTATTAAGGGTGCACTTTGGCCATGAAATGATCAGACCTCAGCAGAAGACTCCCTACTGGTTCTTGTCTTGTCCTACACTTTGACCTGGTTAGTTTCTTTCTCTCAAGAGTTTTCGTGAAAGTAGCTTCATATAGTTCAAAAGTTGCTTCTGTGATTGACACCCTTACTAAGTTTTAAAATGCAAATGCTCTCATTAGATTATGGCTTGCATTGAGCACTCGAAAGGAGGTGTATTTTTTTTGTGTGTGTTTCTTTTTGTTTCTTAATACAGAGCTGGTTGTTTACAGTAAATGGTGTCCCTTAAATCTTAATATCTCGTTGTGGTGGGCAGTAATAGTTGAGGAAGCTCCATTTCTTTTAAATGTTAGGCAAGGCATTTCATTCCTAATATGATGCATGCCTATTCCTGGGTCTGGTTCCTGAACTATTGATGTAATATTTTATATTTTATGTTTTTGTTTTTAACTTTAGACAACCTTGTTTAGATAGCATGAGAGCGGAATTTTTATGTGCAAAGAGAGTTATTCATTATTAATGTACACAATGAGTCCACTAGAAAATAGAAGCCCCATGTGGCTCCGTAGAATATTTAAATAAGCAAAGTTTGTGCTCGTGTTTGAATTCATGGATCGAACTTTGAGTTTTCCCCAGCTTCATCACCGACTGATACTTCAGAGGAAAGTTCTTTGAGTGAGTATTCTTTCTTGCTGCCTTCCACTTGCTTTACTTTCCGCTTTATATCCTTTTCTGCTTCCCTGGAACTGTCTTTCTTGTTTGCCTGCAACAATATGTAAATTACGAAGATGAAGCAGGAGAATAACTGAATCTTAAAATAAAAGAGCTGAAACGTAAAGTACTTAGCTAATGGTGATGGATATTTGACATGTCCAAAGTTTCAGAATTGTTTACTGGTTGCATCAGCGGAAGGTAAAGAAAGTAGAACAACATACTTGAGACTACTGACATTTAATATTATCAATTTCGTAATTTTAATTTTATCAATTATATATTGTTGGGATCATGATGTTGCCTGTTCGATTCCGATTGTCTCAGTACATCTTATGCACGAAGAGTTTCGATTAGGGACTATGGATATGCTTCAGGGACTGACCTTCATATGATCTCTCAGGCCATGGTTGGTTGGAACCGTTTTCCCTCTTGAAACAGGTTTTCTAACTGGTAGCTTGTTTTCAGTAGTAGGCTTAAATTGCTCTTTGCCTTCTGGTGCAGGTGTCTGCGATTTATCCATTTGAACAGGCACTTCATTGGATCCACAACTTTCCTTTTCTTCAAATGACAGGTCCAGAAATTTCTTTCTGATGATAGGTCTCATTGTATCAGTGACAGTTCCAAGCTGCTTTGTCAATTGACCTTCAACCGAGGAGCCTTCTGGAATACGAGTTGCCATCCATCGCTCTAGCCAGCTCCAACCCATGTTAGTTTCTGTTTCTTCAGCTTTCATTTGCTTTTTCTTTGAACAAAGTCTTATCTACAAAATAAAACATATGCCATAATTCTATCAAAACCATTCATTATCACTTTTGAAAAATATCTGTAGTTAAATTAAGAAATAAACACCTGTTGGGAGAATGCATAAGCCAGAGCTCTCTCACGTCTTGTCATTGCTTCCATTCTATTTTGCACTTTCAACTTTGATGTGCTGCTATCAAGTGTGCTGTCATCCCAGTCCTCCTGTAAAATCATATGTCAGAGCTCTAGATATCTCTGAGATTTTGCATTTGTGTCATCAAGGAACTTTAGAAGTATGTTTAATGTGAAGTGCTCAGAGAGGGGATAATGAATGAAAATGCATCTCGGGACTGCGGTCCCATGTAGGGTGGGTAATAGAGTTTTCAAAACAGACCCGACCTGACCTGAGAACCCAACATACCTAACATATACTTGGTTCCAACCAAACCCGAACTAAAATACTACAACCCAAAACTGGAACTCGTCTTTAAGCTGACCTGGATCTTGACCGAGAATGGGCGATCTAAACCCATTCCAACTGCATTTGACCTAAGAATGAGTGACCTGAATCCGACCCTTACTGACCGTAACATAATTGACCTGCCTTACCAGTTTGACAGGTGTAGGGGGTATATTGAAGGGAATTGAAGCTAGTAGCCTACATAGGTGGTTGGAGAATTTTACGTGGTAGAAAGATTTCTGTTGGTGCTGACTTCTCCTGAAACAGCTCAGTAGTGGTGATTTGGATATCGATTTTACTACTATTATTATTTTTGGATCGAGTTACCCACCAGCTGTGTGGTAATTCCCCGAAAGGCAAACTCTGTTTTAATTCCAACCTGGGGTAACAGTATCTATATAGTGCTTCTTTTGTGTTTTTCACTTCTCTTCAACAGGAGTGCAGGTATCTATATCAAGCCTATAACCATAAAACATTTTCCTTGTACTGAAATGATGGTTTTTCCCAAGACAAGAAAGATACTAGTTTCAATGCATTGACCCTAGAGGCCAATGCATTGAATTTGAAAATTGAAACCATTTTTAAGGGGAATATTTCCCTTTTTGGGTTGTCTAATGTGTGTGCCCATGGGCACACATTGAATATTCCTCGAAACAATTAAGGATCAGCTAAGAAAGCAATGAAGCAAACTATCATGTATTGATCATCGTTATTTGAAAGATCTTAACATAATGCATCCTTGTGTAAATAAAAATTTACCTTTGGTTTAAATATCTGAGGCTTCTGTTTTAGTTGCAGCTTCTTGTCGGAATGGGTGGATTCTTCCTGAATTGAGACAACATCAACTGAATTCCCAGTTTGGGCTTCGACTGATGTACCCATAGAAAACCTGCTTGGACTCTCTTTTCCCCTCAGAAGCTCCTCTGTGACAACTATGGACTTGGCTGCCTTTAACTGACTTCTTACCTACAATGAAAAATAGCTGCTTCTGAGTCGCATGTATTATGCCATGCTCTGGAATTGAACCTATGGTCTCCATTTTATTGCTGGTAAAGAGAATTACGCTAAAACAAAATGCAAACTTGACCAACATTTTTAGAATGTGCAAAATGCTATTACCCATCCAGTTGTATGTTCCCAATTTTTTTTGGCTTCATCTGTTGTGGTGCTTACAAACTATAGTGCAGATGAATTTCTTTTACAGTAGGTTATGTATTCAAATTTTGAAATACTAGTTAATATGCTCATGCATGATGGTCAATGTATCTGCAAGATGCGGTATTGAATCCTTCTAGGAAGAGAGTTCAGCAAGGGCCAAGGCAACTATGTGTACGTCTGAGGTGAAGTTTGGATTTGTAGTGTAAATCTATTATTAAATTAATATGTGATCTGTAGAATAACGATGCCTGATTATATCATGTGCATGATTATTGATCTATAGAAATACGTTCTATCTACTTGTCAACTAGTACTTCCTGGACTAACCATGAAGCTTCTGAACACTGACTGGATGAAAATTGCTGCAGCTTCCTCCATCTCTTCCGACTGGATGTCACCTGCTGCAGCTTCCTGCATCTCTTTTGACTCCAGATCAAGGTCTTCTACTTCATCTTCTTCAAGACTCCCTTTCTTCGGTTCCTGGCTTTGGATACTGCCTTCTTTTGGAATCGCATCTTCAAGTGGTTGTGTAACTGTGGCCTCTGAGCTCTTCACAGACAGTGAATCCTCCTCTCCGGCTACTGACATAAATTCTTCTCCACACAGGTATGCTCTTACAGAGCTCCATCTTCTTTTATCCACTGTATTGCTCTTCACCTGAATCCGAGAAAAAAAAAACTCCTATTAATCACGCGAAGTTCCCATCAACAATCATTGAAACTATTAAAACCATAACAGGAAACTTGAGCACAGTTAAAGTGACTCACATTGCTTTCACAAATCTTAGCAGACTGCCTTTTTGTGAAGACGCTTCGAACAAGCTCCCCAGCAATACCCATCTTCAGCCAAGAAGGTATTAACTCTGTTGCAGAATTCACTTGTTGCTTCTATCCAGCAGTGATGGAAACCGTCTACAAGTGCTAGATATATCCGACTTGCCAGGTGGAAAGAGGAAAGGAACCACTCGGATATGGATATGTAACAAGTAAGAATAATCTAATGATCTCCATCCATTTGCACCTAATAAAGCTAAATAAGGGTAAAGGTAATACTATAGTTCATGGGCCAATAACTACACAATCACATGCCCTGGAGTTGGGGACTGCTGGGCTCAGAACTTTAGAGCTGGACAGGGTCTGTAAGTATGGAAAGTTGATAGTTTTTAAATGACAGGCCACTCTTTTCCGTGTCTTCTACATTAGCACACGATTGCTAATAAATAAAGTGGCTCATTCAATGAACTTATATTAAATAAAGTGCTTCATTCAATGAAGCCTTGCTTGCCTTTCAACATTCTCACTCACACTGGGCACAGTTCTTCTCATGAACTTATAATGTGTTGTCTGATATTATTTGGAGACTTGAGTTACTTGGTAATTTCTTATATCACTCACATGCTTCATCTGCTGCTTTCTCTGGCATTAGGTTTAACTGGCTCAGTTATTCTGCGGAGTGGAAAATTATCTGATGTTCTCCTGCAGCTTCAGGAAGTTATAAAAGGTGTTAACGAAGGCGATATCTCTTCCAATAAGATTGATGGAGCTCTTCTTGCAGCTCAGGTGCATAGCTAAGAACTTTTTAGCTCGTATACGAAAACAATCAGATTATAATGCAATTATGTTTTCAGTTCTCACTATTTAGATCCCTGAGCAGGTGTGTATCCAGTCATGTATTTTTGGTCTCTTGAGACAAGTTAGCATGTTTATCATGCATAGAAAAAGGCAATTGAACATCTTTCATGTTTGAAGCGTGGATGTTGTCAATGCTAGGGGTTGCATTGGTTTTGTCTGAAAGAAAACTTTGCTGTGGATTCTTATTGAGAAGATGACAATTTATTTTGAATGTTATGAATATAGGGAATATTATATATATATTGAAATATTCTAGGTTGTTGAAGCCTTTTAGAGCTTCAGAAAAATAATGCATGAAATTCCTCCTTGGTTACATGGATTTTTCTCTTGCTGTTAGCATGTAAAGCATTTCCCTTCCCATACGTTGTTTTTTCCCCTGGGAAGAAAAAAAACCTTCCAAATTCTTTTACTTTTCGAGTGGCAGAAGTAGTTTTTTTATAGTGCGGTCCCAAGAGCAAATGATCTACTGTTATTGACACTATAATTCTTCATTCCTCGTTTCTCTGTTGACCTGTATATTTGTTCAGATTCGACAATTGGCTCAAGAGATTAGAGAGCTATCTTTGTCCAACCCCATAAGCATCTTCAATGGCAATCCTTCTTCTACGGGTATTTACATAATCTTCTATTCTTTTCCCTTGCCTGTTATTAGGTTAATATAATACTATTTTAACCTTGCTTTATGTTTTGAATCAAGGAGATTCAGTGATCTTTTGCACTTGTTTGTTGGAAACACTTAGTCTATTTCTGACACAAAAGTTTCAATTCTGTTCAATTCTTTTACAGTAATTCACTTGCTATTTTCACTTTTTTGGACCAAGAAATAGGTATAGTTTTAGCTACACAATTTACATATCAGATCAAGCAACTCGAGTTTACTTTGGACTGGAGGAAATAAATTGCAAATGGTTTGTAATGCTGTTAAGATCATTGTGTTATTCTTCACTCTATTGGGCCATTGACCACACTTAGCCTATTAGTGTGGAAATTATCTGTTGTAACAGATTGACTGTTGAGTATTTACTTTACCTTTATGAGAATAATGGAAGGTTCTTGAAGGATTGGCTAGTACATTTTCTGTTTCCATGTGCTGCATATTTGGAATTTTTGAATTACTTGTCTTTTATGTTGCATGAAGGTAATTATTCCTCTTACTTGATGCCTGCTGCTGCCCTTGGAGCCATGGGATACTGTTATATGTGGTGGAAGGTTTGGTTCCTTCGTTTTTGCAACTTGCTTGCAAAGTTTTTAATCAAGTCATTGTCTAGTTTGTCTCATTTCTTTCTTTCTTTTCTGCTTGGCTCCATCATATTTGTGCCGGCTTTATTCTTTTGATTTTTATTGGCTGCCCCTAGCTGAATGAGCCAGCTTATTATGTTTTAATTTTCAATTATTGTTGGTGCATATCTCCGTTTTTGTTGCAGGGTTGGTCGTTTTCCGATGTCATGTTTGTTACAAGGCAAAATATGGCAAATGCCGTGGAAGCTGTTTCAAAACAGTTAGATGGTGTGTCTGAAGCTTTAGTGGTTAGTTGCTATGTGGTTACTGATTTGGATTTTCTTTGTTGTGTTTGAAGATGCTAAATAGATCCGCTTCACTTTGATGTTATGCAGTCAACAAAGAGGCATCTATCAAAACGACTAGAGAGCTTGGATTGGAAGGTGGAAGAACAGAAAGAAATGTCCAACTTAATTGCTCATGATGTAAGTATTCTTTGTGGCCCCAAAATATCTGCTTGCAATCATTCTAGCACCTCCTCCTTACCTGTGTTTTGTGCATACAGAAGGCTATTAGTCAATGCCATTGATACGAATAAAGAGACCTATTTTTCTTGCTTTCCTTCTTAGATTAAATGTGGTTTTTGGATAATGCTTCTGAAAAATATACTAGCTTTTATTTTTCATTGCAGATAAAGTTACTTTTCGGCACACTAGCATATTATTTTTCTTGCCCAACAAATATTAATGAGTTCCTTTTTTTAAAATAATGTGTACTTGGTTGTGGAATGTGGATGTTTTTGTTGCCATGAATATGATCTGCTCCTGTTCTTTTTTTGGCTTTGGTGTCTTTTTATTTAGCTGCTGTATGTTAATACTTCTCTTGTTTTTTTTTTCTTTTATATACTTGAAAGTTTAAGCATTATGGACTTTATGGAGAAATGGATGATGATAAGTTGCATAATTTTCATGTTCATTTTGACTTTCTTCTGTACAATTCAGGTGAAATGCATGACAGCCATGTCTTATCATTTATTTTTGGTGACTATGCAGGTTAGTGATGTGAAACATACTCTTTCGGAGATTGGGAACGACATTGAATTTATACATCAGATGATTTGTGGAATGGTATGATGACTAATTTTTATGGATCATGGTTTTTAACTATATTCCTATATGGGTCTAAAGATGCTGAATTTTTCTGATGATTTAAAAAAAAATGCTTAATCTATATTTGAGCACATTAAATTTACTCCTTTTTAAAGCCATATAGGGATCCTCTGATGCTTAAAGCAATTTCACACTAGTTATTATCACATTTCCAACCCATACAAAAGTTTATTTTCCAACTCTTTGTAATAGGTTTAGTTATGCTTTGTCTTTTACTCTAGAAGTATGGACAATATCCTTGGGTGGAGAGAATATCCTTTCTAACGGGTCCACTCTTCACTCACTTGAGTTGTTTCTCTTGAAGTTGGTTTTGAAGCAATCTAAAATCTAAATGCTATATTGCCACTACACAAGGGAGAGTGCATGTGCTGGAGCTAACATGCATCTTGTGTGTGAGAGGTGTACACTTATGTCTTTTTGTGAGAGAAAGTACATTGTAATGATGTGTAGGTGGATATATAATGCTTTTGGGTTGATTCTTGCCTTGACAATTCTTCCCAATTTGGGTGTTTTTTTTACTGTCAATTGTCTTATAATTGCACTTTTTTGTACAAGTTTTGAGCGGCCTCATTGCCTTAAATCAATGTCATTCACTCCTTTCCTTTTCCATGGCACCCTTTTTCTTGACATTTTTGTCATGGTTATGAATGAGGATGTAGAAAGAGGAAGGTCCAACCAGAAAAAAAAAAAAGAAGCTCCAAGATCATCTTTTTTCTTCCAGTACATTTACCATGTAAAGCATGGAATGGAAAACATAAATGTATACCCTGTATGAGAGTTTGATAAAATCATACTGAGTATATATTTATGGCTAGCATTTTCTTTTTGAAGAGGGAGCAGACCAGCACATGTGTTTGAATCTGACAGCAGAAGTTCAATTGCTGTATAACCTGAGATGCTAATTGAGAATGTTGATTGACTAGGCTATTATTGCATTTATTTCCTTTGCTTGAATTGTTTCAATTCATTATTATGTTGTCCAACTTACAGGAGGGAAAACTCAATCTTCTTGAGGATAAACAGGTATTCCTAATGCCTACCACTTTTGCATACTTATGTCAAGGAGGCCTATTACTAATTTCATAATGCCAAGACGCTTATGTTCCTTTTTGTTGTTTTACTCTAATGCCTCAGGATATGACTAATTCAGGCCTGCAGTATCTATGTAATGTAGCTGGAGGTATTAAAGATGGCATAAATGTAAAACTTTTCAAGGTCTGTGATAACATCATTGCCTTTTAATCTTATTTCTTGTTGTAGCTGATTCTACTCAAAAGTTCATTTGTAAAATTTGTTAAATGACATTGCCATTTTAGGATGTTGAATCTAAGCCTGAAGTCCAGCCAAAAGTTAAATACACTGAAAATCCTATCAAGGTTTGTTGATTTTGGTTATCTTCTATGTGAAACCAGTGGACCTACCCTTACCCTGACATCGAAAAATGTGCTTTCAGGGCCTTCAATTCATTGTGGAGCCAAACAATTCAACTCTGGTGCAAAAACCAACCTTAGGCGCTATAAATGATGACCTTGACCAAATTCCCAGGAAGAATGTTTCTGCCACAAAAACAAGGATACTCAGATCTTTTCCTCGTGGGATTTCTCTCGCCTGTGATCTCGGTGGAGTTAATCCATGAGAATTTTTGTGTTATTTTTTTAGCCAATTGGTTTGTGGGATGATGTTACATATGTTTGTTTTTATCACATTGGTGTTTCATGGGCCATCTGCTGGTTTTGGTTTTTATTATTAGTTCAAATTGTTTGTATCTTCTATAAATAATCAGCATCTCAGTGTTCATGAATTATATAGTGTGTACACACTCATATTCAGGGAATCCATTCTTTACTACATTCAAGATGAAGTCCTTGATAATCTCTTTGTATCTTTTGTTATTTACTCACATGAATTTTGCATCTTGAGACTTGAGTGCAATTCTGATGTATAATACTCTTTATGGTAAGATGGCTG
The DNA here is from genome assembly GCA_963922045.1 of Persicaria maculosa. Classification (NCBI taxonomy): domain Eukaryota; kingdom Viridiplantae; phylum Streptophyta; class Magnoliopsida; order Caryophyllales; family Polygonaceae; genus Persicaria; species Persicaria maculosa. The sequence goes on from OY998251.1 coordinate 5,781,318, forward strand.
ATCTTGAATTTGAACATAGTTAGATGCCAACATAAACATTTTGCCACAGTTGGTGCTTGTAGAACCAATGGAGACCAAAGCTAGATGTTCAAAGTATGCTTGTGCCAAAGAGTTTCTATTTTTTTTTAATGCAAGCTTGGCTAGGAAAGGAGGTTACACGTCTACTTTATTAAGGGTGCACTTTGGCCATGAAATGATCAGACCTCAGCAGAAGACTCCCTACTGGTTCTTGTCTTGTCCTACACTTTGACCTGGTTAGTTTCTTTCTCTCAAGAGTTTTCGTGAAAGTAGCTTCATATAGTTCAAAAGTTGCTTCTGTGATTGACACCCTTACTAAGTTTTAAAATGCAAATGCTCTCATTAGATTATGGCTTGCATTGAGCACTCGAAAGGAGGTGTATTTTTTTTGTGTGTGTTTCTTTTTGTTTCTTAATACAGAGCTGGTTGTTTACAGTAAATGGTGTCCCTTAAATCTTAATATCTCGTTGTGGTGGGCAGTAATAGTTGAGGAAGCTCCATTTCTTTTAAATGTTAGGCAAGGCATTTCATTCCTAATATGATGCATGCCTATTCCTGGGTCTGGTTCCTGAACTATTGATGTAATATTTTATATTTTATGTTTTTGTTTTTAACTTTAGACAACCTTGTTTAGATAGCATGAGAGCGGAATTTTTATGTGCAAAGAGAGTTATTCATTATTAATGTACACAATGAGTCCACTAGAAAATAGAAGCCCCATGTGGCTCCGTAGAATATTTAAATAAGCAAAGTTTGTGCTCGTGTTTGAATTCATGGATCGAACTTTGAGTTTTCCCCAGCTTCATCACCGACTGATACTTCAGAGGAAAGTTCTTTGAGTGAGTATTCTTTCTTGCTGCCTTCCACTTGCTTTACTTTCCGCTTTATATCCTTTTCTGCTTCCCTGGAACTGTCTTTCTTGTTTGCCTGCAACAATATGTAAATTACGAAGATGAAGCAGGAGAATAACTGAATCTTAAAATAAAAGAGCTGAAACGTAAAGTACTTAGCTAATGGTGATGGATATTTGACATGTCCAAAGTTTCAGAATTGTTTACTGGTTGCATCAGCGGAAGGTAAAGAAAGTAGAACAACATACTTGAGACTACTGACATTTAATATTATCAATTTCGTAATTTTAATTTTATCAATTATATATTGTTGGGATCATGATGTTGCCTGTTCGATTCCGATTGTCTCAGTACATCTTATGCACGAAGAGTTTCGATTAGGGACTATGGATATGCTTCAGGGACTGACCTTCATATGATCTCTCAGGCCATGGTTGGTTGGAACCGTTTTCCCTCTTGAAACAGGTTTTCTAACTGGTAGCTTGTTTTCAGTAGTAGGCTTAAATTGCTCTTTGCCTTCTGGTGCAGGTGTCTGCGATTTATCCATTTGAACAGGCACTTCATTGGATCCACAACTTTCCTTTTCTTCAAATGACAGGTCCAGAAATTTCTTTCTGATGATAGGTCTCATTGTATCAGTGACAGTTCCAAGCTGCTTTGTCAATTGACCTTCAACCGAGGAGCCTTCTGGAATACGAGTTGCCATCCATCGCTCTAGCCAGCTCCAACCCATGTTAGTTTCTGTTTCTTCAGCTTTCATTTGCTTTTTCTTTGAACAAAGTCTTATCTACAAAATAAAACATATGCCATAATTCTATCAAAACCATTCATTATCACTTTTGAAAAATATCTGTAGTTAAATTAAGAAATAAACACCTGTTGGGAGAATGCATAAGCCAGAGCTCTCTCACGTCTTGTCATTGCTTCCATTCTATTTTGCACTTTCAACTTTGATGTGCTGCTATCAAGTGTGCTGTCATCCCAGTCCTCCTGTAAAATCATATGTCAGAGCTCTAGATATCTCTGAGATTTTGCATTTGTGTCATCAAGGAACTTTAGAAGTATGTTTAATGTGAAGTGCTCAGAGAGGGGATAATGAATGAAAATGCATCTCGGGACTGCGGTCCCATGTAGGGTGGGTAATAGAGTTTTCAAAACAGACCCGACCTGACCTGAGAACCCAACATACCTAACATATACTTGGTTCCAACCAAACCCGAACTAAAATACTACAACCCAAAACTGGAACTCGTCTTTAAGCTGACCTGGATCTTGACCGAGAATGGGCGATCTAAACCCATTCCAACTGCATTTGACCTAAGAATGAGTGACCTGAATCCGACCCTTACTGACCGTAACATAATTGACCTGCCTTACCAGTTTGACAGGTGTAGGGGGTATATTGAAGGGAATTGAAGCTAGTAGCCTACATAGGTGGTTGGAGAATTTTACGTGGTAGAAAGATTTCTGTTGGTGCTGACTTCTCCTGAAACAGCTCAGTAGTGGTGATTTGGATATCGATTTTACTACTATTATTATTTTTGGATCGAGTTACCCACCAGCTGTGTGGTAATTCCCCGAAAGGCAAACTCTGTTTTAATTCCAACCTGGGGTAACAGTATCTATATAGTGCTTCTTTTGTGTTTTTCACTTCTCTTCAACAGGAGTGCAGGTATCTATATCAAGCCTATAACCATAAAACATTTTCCTTGTACTGAAATGATGGTTTTTCCCAAGACAAGAAAGATACTAGTTTCAATGCATTGACCCTAGAGGCCAATGCATTGAATTTGAAAATTGAAACCATTTTTAAGGGGAATATTTCCCTTTTTGGGTTGTCTAATGTGTGTGCCCATGGGCACACATTGAATATTCCTCGAAACAATTAAGGATCAGCTAAGAAAGCAATGAAGCAAACTATCATGTATTGATCATCGTTATTTGAAAGATCTTAACATAATGCATCCTTGTGTAAATAAAAATTTACCTTTGGTTTAAATATCTGAGGCTTCTGTTTTAGTTGCAGCTTCTTGTCGGAATGGGTGGATTCTTCCTGAATTGAGACAACATCAACTGAATTCCCAGTTTGGGCTTCGACTGATGTACCCATAGAAAACCTGCTTGGACTCTCTTTTCCCCTCAGAAGCTCCTCTGTGACAACTATGGACTTGGCTGCCTTTAACTGACTTCTTACCTACAATGAAAAATAGCTGCTTCTGAGTCGCATGTATTATGCCATGCTCTGGAATTGAACCTATGGTCTCCATTTTATTGCTGGTAAAGAGAATTACGCTAAAACAAAATGCAAACTTGACCAACATTTTTAGAATGTGCAAAATGCTATTACCCATCCAGTTGTATGTTCCCAATTTTTTTTGGCTTCATCTGTTGTGGTGCTTACAAACTATAGTGCAGATGAATTTCTTTTACAGTAGGTTATGTATTCAAATTTTGAAATACTAGTTAATATGCTCATGCATGATGGTCAATGTATCTGCAAGATGCGGTATTGAATCCTTCTAGGAAGAGAGTTCAGCAAGGGCCAAGGCAACTATGTGTACGTCTGAGGTGAAGTTTGGATTTGTAGTGTAAATCTATTATTAAATTAATATGTGATCTGTAGAATAACGATGCCTGATTATATCATGTGCATGATTATTGATCTATAGAAATACGTTCTATCTACTTGTCAACTAGTACTTCCTGGACTAACCATGAAGCTTCTGAACACTGACTGGATGAAAATTGCTGCAGCTTCCTCCATCTCTTCCGACTGGATGTCACCTGCTGCAGCTTCCTGCATCTCTTTTGACTCCAGATCAAGGTCTTCTACTTCATCTTCTTCAAGACTCCCTTTCTTCGGTTCCTGGCTTTGGATACTGCCTTCTTTTGGAATCGCATCTTCAAGTGGTTGTGTAACTGTGGCCTCTGAGCTCTTCACAGACAGTGAATCCTCCTCTCCGGCTACTGACATAAATTCTTCTCCACACAGGTATGCTCTTACAGAGCTCCATCTTCTTTTATCCACTGTATTGCTCTTCACCTGAATCCGAGAAAAAAAAAACTCCTATTAATCACGCGAAGTTCCCATCAACAATCATTGAAACTATTAAAACCATAACAGGAAACTTGAGCACAGTTAAAGTGACTCACATTGCTTTCACAAATCTTAGCAGACTGCCTTTTTGTGAAGACGCTTCGAACAAGCTCCCCAGCAATACCCATCTTCAGCCAAGAAGGTATTAACTCTGTTGCAGAATTCACTTGTTGCTTCTATCCAGCAGTGATGGAAACCGTCTACAAGTGCTAGATATATCCGACTTGCCAGGTGGAAAGAGGAAAGGAACCACTCGGATATGGATATGTAACAAGTAAGAATAATCTAATGATCTCCATCCATTTGCACCTAATAAAGCTAAATAAGGGTAAAGGTAATACTATAGTTCATGGGCCAATAACTACACAATCACATGCCCTGGAGTTGGGGACTGCTGGGCTCAGAACTTTAGAGCTGGACAGGGTCTGTAAGTATGGAAAGTTGATAGTTTTTAAATGGAAAAGAAAAGCTGGAAGAAGGTAAAAGGAGTTCCATAGGTTGGAGGAAGAGGGAAGCTTTCATTATTTATATCTCCTTGGTTACTTTTTTGCACATGGCTTACAACACATTGGCAACAAAGCTTAAGAAGCCTTGCTTCTTCTTGGGGAGTTTTGAGTATTCCTTTCCTTGCCCTTTTTTCATCCTTGGTGTTAACTGAATGATTGACTTGGGGTGGTCCTATATCCCTACACCGAGTACGGCCCTCTGTGTAAACGGAACAGTACGTTCGTGTAGCTGTCTAGTGAGACGTGGAAGAATTATGCAAGGGTGACCAAAAGGGTTCATTCACTGTGACACTGTTATGTATGTGCTTAGTTTTTATACTTACATTTAAAGCAATCTAAATTGGTTTTGGATAAGGCGCTGTTGTTTGGGGGTGCCTGAAAGATGATCTTTTGAGGGGAGGTGTCCATTCAGAAACATGTCCTGTTCAGAGGCCATTAACAATTTGGTAGAAGGTCATCGGTCTTTAAAGTCGTCCGATAAGGGCCCATGTGTGTGCTTTATCATCAAACTTGGCGCCTGTTGAGGCTTTTATCAATGATGTGATTGTGTGACCCCTTTTACATTTCACTGTCTGTAGGTGAAATATCACCATTCACCATATCAACACAACACAATCAACTTCATGCAAGTTTTATCAAAGGAAAACGCCTTTAACCTCCAAGCTCAAGAATCATGCATATAAATTTGGGGCACAGGCGCCTCGATGGAGCGTTATGCCATGCGTTATCCATCATGATATAAATTTGGGGCACATTCGTTTGTTTCATGGTTTGATTATTGCTGGGTTTGGTACGCAAGTGAGGTTCATCTTAAAACCAATTGACAATGGAAGTAACCCACTATCTTGTATATTAAGGATTGATTGTTCATATTTTCAATGTGAGGCTACTTGGTCTCTTCACATCTCTCAACACTAATGATCTCCATCCTTGTATTCCCTAACAAAGTTATTGGAGATATATTAGGAATGATATATTAGATATGATTGTATTAGGATATAATCTTTGATATTGTTATATTAGGTTAGAAATATATATCTTTGGTAGGTTTAGTTTATCGATATCTTTATATTACTTATTCTCCAAGCATTGTAATCCTTATATAAAGGGTTGAATAATAACATTATAAACGTGTGTTTGCCTTCTCTAATATGAGGCTTCCACCACCAATCTATTAGGGTTTTATCTCTCTCTAAATTCTACAAAAGTTGCATTATTAATTTTGATTTGTGCTTTACAGAGAGTTAATGATTAATGATCACTCCAAACTACTCTCTTTCACATTCCTTTGATTTCTGTAATGAAGCCATCTTAACAACTATCACACACATCTTTTCCTTTTTGTTGCTCTAGTGAACCATCTGAACAACAGCACACATATGATTGAGTTGCTTGAATTATTGTTGAATAATTTTGTGATGAATGCAAGGCCAGGGGTAGCGTCATGTAATGTAACACCCGGGAGAAGTTTAGCTAGGATGCAGCAACCACCCTCTCCGGAAAGTAGCGACTTGACGACAGCCATGTCCATGTGGGTCGTCACCAACCGGCCAGGGTTGGCCAGCTGCTGATGCCTGAAAAAGGAAGGGTCAGTTAACCAATCTTCTTGACTCAACTGAACTGTTGAGAATCTCACTTTTGAATTTGTGAAGCAGATTACTGCCAATTGAAATATGAGCAAATTCTGGATCCATTATGCAGCTGCCTGGCTGCTACAGTGTTCTTGAAATCCTCGACTTGGAAAAATGTGGTAATGACTCCGCACTGTTCACAAAATTTTGGTTCTTCTTTTTCATCTCCGATTACTCAATAATTTCCACAAACACAAATTTCGCTTTTATGTTGGCAATAGTTTATCGCAAGTTTTAAACAGAGTTTTTTTTTTAAAAAAAAATCTTTAGACTCGTAAAAATTGATGTGAGTTCAAAATTGACCATTTTTATGGAGTTGTAATTTATGTAAAGTCACCATACATATGGTCATGGGTTAACCCGAACCCATCATGTTTCAACCCGTGAACGACCCATAGTGTTACGGGTTGATAGGTCATAGGTTCAATTGGGTTCGGTTTAGGGTCATCCTAACCCAAATCCGCCGACCTACTAGGTCAGATAACGCATTTAAAAAAAAGAAGAAGCTCTGATCCAGTGGGTCATGCACTCATGCTTGACCCGCCGGGTCAAACGGACAAAAAAATTACCACTACCAATGGTCTTAGTTCACTCTCACTAAACTATCTATCAAACAAACCAAACGATCAACCGATTGACCCGACAGTTAATAAAATTACCAATCGATTCATATTTATCAAACCAAACTATTTACCAAACTAAAAACTACGAGGGTTTTCGTTTTTTTTTTAAAAGGAAAAAATTTGTTTGGGTGGGGGACTACTTTAGCCAAGAACATCCTTAAGGATGAGGTCAGCAAGTTCGGGGTCATCCGGAACAAACGGACCTGAGAATGCATGACTGATGCGAGTGTGACGATTAGCAACCCGATTGGCTTCCCTGTATATGTGACGAATTTGGACGGAGGCGAAGCTACGAAGGGAGATAGAGACGTCAAACATAATCATTTCAACTTCCCCTATAGTGAGATTGTCTCCTTCGATCAGCAAACAACTAAGTTTTAAGTTTGAAGCGGATTGGATACCTTTCCAGAGTGCAAAACCTTCCGCACCAATAACCGAGTTCGGGGGGAGAATCCAGCCCTAGAGCTTAGAGGGCAGCCCAAATGTCCGTGGATGATAAATCCGAAGCTACCTTTGTTTGATGCTGAATAAGCCCCATCAAAATTGAGCTTGTGATAGTTAAGGGGTGGTTTAGACCATTTAGTTTTGGGTCTATGCTTTGTCTGCAAGCTGCCTTTTTCTTGGGGCGGTGTGTACTCGCCCATTAACCTAGCAGTCTTCTAGTTGTAAATTTGCTCCATTGTATAAGCGGCTATAGCTCTTGAATCGGGTCGTATGTTGTCGAAAAGAGCTTTATTTCTAAAGTACCAAACGCACCACCATATAGTGGCAAGTTTGGTAAAGTTTTGTTTTCCTGTGTCCTTCTTGATTTTGTTTAAGAGCTCTTTGATGGGATGCGATTGAGTATGATATGGTTGTAGTTTGGTTGTTAATTTAGGATCCATCAACTGAACGGTTGTTCTGGTAATAGGGCAACTGAAGGATGTGCCAGATCCTCAAAGCAAGAGTTACAGAGCGGGCAGTTTGTAGGAAATTTTACAAAATTCGAGATATTCGAGCTTAAATCGAGTGAGTCGAGCTTAAAAATGTGCTCATACTCGACTTGTTTAGAAAATGAACTTTATCGAGTCGAGCCCGAGCCGAACTCGAGCTACTCGGCTCAGATAACACCCTATGTGAAAATCTGCGACTTTGGGTTTGCACGCACAAAACACGACGTCTCAGGGCATTTCATGACGAAGGGCATGACTACTCTGTGGTATAGATATCCTGCTCAGCTCCGATCGGTAAGGGAACGAGGTCGTTATCTAGTCGATGGGCTGCATATTTGCGGTGATGATCGGGGGAGGAGAGGCGATTTTCAAAGGAGGTGGCCCCTTAAGCCAGATAAGTGAAATCCAAGAAATAGTTGGGACACCATCGGTTTCAGAACTTAGGTTCTTCATCGACTGTGAGAGATTGAGGGAGTATTTGATTAGGCTGCCATTCTCTCCTGGACAGAGCTTCCCGAGGTTGTTTCTGAAAGCGCATCCGTTGGCCATCGACTTGTTGAAGAGGATGCTAACTCTGAATCCCGAGAAGAGGGTTTCCACAATGGAAGCTCTAAAGCACCCCTACTTCTCGGGGTTATAAATATATATAGTTTGCCAAATCCATCTATACAATTAATTATGGGTTTTTTTCCACATCTTATGCAACAAGCCGGTGGAGTATTTGGTACTTCCGTAACAAATCACTTTTTGAAAAAATAAAACCTGATCCATGAGTAATTGCATCTTTCACTGAAGACCAAATTCTATATTAGGAAAAGGCATAAATCCTAGATCATGAAGCTGAACTACGAGTACGACAGGACTGCAATAGTACAAAAATAATCCTACAACTAAGAAGAAACGCATGACGCAAGATGGACTAAGCCTCCTCAAAACTAGTTTAAACTAAACTTTGATGGGGCGTTGTCCCCCACAAATGAAGGAACATTCGGGTATGCCATTAATGGAAACCATCTTGGTGACATCGTTCACACTGGTGCTGGTACATCCCCCATACACACTGTCATTGAAACCGAGGCCTATGCCCTTTGCAAGGGTTATTCTTGCCCTTGGGAGGCAAAAATGATTATTTATGACTCCATGTTTCCTCTGCGCCATATTAGTGCAATTCAAGTTAAGCATATTTACATAGAGGTCAATCGAGTAACAGATCATTTGACTCATATGGGATTCACTTTCTCCGACTCAATACCTCCAAAAGACCCTGAGCTTTCGGGTCTCATCCATTTGGATGCTCTTGACTAGATTGATTTCCCCAATCAATTATATTATTTTAGGTTTAAAAAAATGTCCAATAAGAACAATGTAGCATAGTAACATTTGTTTACATGACACTATCTATACTAATACTAAAAACAGAAGCATCTTCCGCCTACGTGGCTTCACGAGGAGACTTCATTCCACATGTCACCATATGAAGGATTCCACATCTCCCACTCCTTTTTCTATCTCCAAGTGGATAACTAATTTTCATCCACGTGGTTAATTTTTGCCACGTCTTCATGGTAACCGCCACACATTTACTAACTACCCACTAAGTTTACTAACCACCCCACTAACCCCACTAAAATATTTTTAAATATTCATGAAATTAAACTAATTTCACATATAAAACTATTTAGTTTATTAATAAAATCAGAGAAAATGATATAATTATAGAAAAAACTATATGATATATTTTATTATAAAATAAATAGTTTTTTTAATATAACCACTATTATTAACCTTTTTAAAAATACTTTAGCTATCTAATAAAGTTTATTATATATGTATAATCAATTGCCATCTTGATCTTACATTGTGATAATACTTTTCTTTATATTATTGTTTAAAAATTATTCGGTTAAGGATTTATAAATAAATTTCTAACGAACCATTATTTTTTTTTATTATTTCATCGTCTTTATAGATTATTAAATTCTTTTGTGTATTTTTTTAACATATCCCTACCACTATCCTCTCTAAATTACTTATATTGTTATTAGATTGTAAAATAAAAAAAATTAACCAAATATTAAATAAGACACGGGACTTACACTAGTATTACGTTAAGAACCATATTAGAACCAAAAAGCATGGTACAAGACGGTAGTTTATTTAGTCACTATCGTCATATACTTGTCATTATCTTCAACGTCATCCGAGTAGGTATAGTAGTCGGCCTATCTTCTAGTTCCAGTCTTCGTCGTCGTCTTCTTCAGATGATGTGAGGCCCGAGGATGTATCACTCCAATGACCCAACGAGTCGTCTTCTTCAGATGATGTGAGGCTCAAGGATGCATCACTCCAATGATCAAACGAGTCATCTGACTCATCTTCGGAGGAGTCCGACGTCTCTTGTCCATCAAAAGGCCCCATGGGTTCGAAAGGACCCGAGACCTCTACCTTCGGGTACTCCTTTTTCAGGAGTGTCGGGTCAACATCCGAGCAACCTAAGATACATAATGACTCAAGCTCAGGGCAACCAGAGAGTATCTCCAGGGCAACTGGTGTGTTGATATTAAGGTTAGCTACACTAAGAAGCTTGAGTTTGGGCATGGTGTGGGCTATGGCACGAGCCTCATCCGTTGCAGTGTCCTTTGAGTAGTGATGGTACGCGTCCCATGTCATTGATACGAGCATTTTGCAGTTCCGTCCAATGGCCTTAAGTGCCCGGGTGCTGATTTCACCCGGGTAGCTCAGGTCCAAGGTGGTCACCGAGGAGAACTTGGTAGCCAATTTCTCGACTATGGAGTCGCTTATTGTACTTCTTTTGAGAGTCAAGGTTTGAAGAGACCCGACACTAGCCAAGACAAACAGAATGAAACACGCGAATTAAAAGCATATATACTTCCCTAACCAATCGGAGTTTATAAATGTCACTTACTGATCAGCGATGAAGTACAACTGGTCATCGTCCACGAACAAAATGCTGAGCTCAAGAAGTGACCCCAAGCTCCTGGTGACGAGCATTCGAAGCATTCTATCACGCTTCTCAGACATGTATTGGTGTCCGCGGCTCCACCTCTGAATATCAATCCTTTGCCAACAATAAGGTCCCTCCACAACTCTGTGCCATGATTTACAAACCCTAGGAATTACTTGCAGAATCTCCTCAAGTGAGAGTTGTTTGAAAATAAGTCCGAGCACATCAGGAATCATCTTGTCCCAACGCCGAAAATCAGATTCTCCTTCCACATGACTTCTTTTGTTTTGATTGCTTCCTTCCATATGTATTCACTCCCTTCAGAGTTCAGATTCAATCAGGTTAAGGGGTTAGTGGTCGAATCAAGGGGGAAAAAAAGTTGTCATAAAAAAGAAAAATAAAAATAAAAGTTGAGTAACAATAGGACTATCCAAACCATTTAACTCACAAACATTAGCAAAAATAATCATGACAGGTCCGAATGAGCGTTTTCAAAACAAAAGTCGGTATCTTCCATTGTTTTAGAGAAATCAAGCGGCGGTCTATATTTAATTTGCTAGTGATGAATGTGATCTTCGTAATGTATAACCCTAGTTGTAGATAATTTCATTGATCAACTTGACATGTCATATTAGACCAAAAAAAAAAAAAATAGAATTTCCAGATGAACAAGGTAATTAATAAAGTTGTTGGGAAAACCCCCAAGAGGAAACGCTCTCTCCTCTCTCTAAGAGAGAGGAGGAGATCCAACCACGGCTCTGGCCGTCCTCAGCCCGGCTCCGGCCGTCTTGTACCACGGTGGCTCCACCACATCAAAACTCCGGTGTGTCACCGGCTTGATAATCCGTTTTGATTTTGATCAAAATCCAAAATTGATTTGGGGCTTTCGTAGATCTTAAAATACTCCCCCAAAATCTGAAATCGATAGGCCTAAATCTGAATTTCCTCCGTCGGATTTCGACAAAAATCTGAATTGAGTTGGGGCTCGGTTGTTTCTTGGTCCCTTTCTCCATTCTTTCAATCTCCCTAGCGTGGCACTCGTGCCTTTAGATCTAGCTTTGTCTTCAATCATAGTGCTTCCCTCCTTCTCCGATTGACTACTTGGCGGTGGTCGGACGAAGTCTCAAACTCCGGGCCTGATTCTATGGAGTGCCAACGGCCAAGAAAACCCAATTCGAAAACCCTCCTTTCGATATCGTCCCTGCGCCTCTCCTCGTTTGGCTACAGGGCTCGATCGGTCCGATTGAACTTCGCCGGTTCCGCCTCGGGTGGCCGACGTCTCCTATTCCGCCTCCGGTCATCGTCGGGCTTGGCGAAGGCTATCCCTTGGCTGAGGATCTCTCCTCCCCGGCCTGGTTTCATGGACAACAAATTTAAAATTTAAAATAAAATAAAATAGTAGTGTTAATTAGCCTCCTCGGCACGTGCTGGTACTTGTGACCTTGGCGTGCAAGCTTAATTAGCCTCTTGCACGCCAAGTTTCATGGTCAATTAAAAAAATGTGTTAAATACTTTCTTAAAATCCTGATTTTTAGTTGTGCTACTACGGCGTTAAATACTTTCTTATATATTGATATATTGATATACGAAAGGGTTTGATATAAAATTCTGTAAGGGTATCAAATTCCGCTCGTTTGGACGTGTCTTAAATCCCGGTAAGGTTGACTAAATCCCGATAGGGTTTCTGGGTGCTTTTACTCAGGTAGTTTGCGGCTCTGCGGTGGCGTGACTTGGTGATCTTTTCCATGGATTTGGTTCTGACTGTCGGAGTCGGGATAAGTTGGGATCGTGGCAGTGTGTATCGTGGCGACTCCTCTACTCGGGTTGACTGCTTCCCTGGAGTTTTGTCCTCACTGCCCACAGGATGATCGGGTCCTGATGTATCGCTGGCCTACGGTTCTACTTCAGCGTGGGGCTTGGCTTCGTCTGTCGTCTTCGTCCTTATCCTTTTTGGTTTAGGTCTACTTAGTTTCGTTTGTTTGTAGAGTGCGTTTGTCTGAGTCTACACCATTTTATATTATTGTATGTTTGATCTTCAGACGGTTTTTCCGTCTGCCGGCTTGTCCGACCATCGAGTTTCAGTTATGTCTGAACTCGAATTCTTACCTAATCAAAAAAAAAAAAAAAAAAAAAAAGTTGTTGGGAAAACCCCCAAAATTTTAACAAGACAAAAATTCAGGCAATGCAGACCAAAAATTAGGGTTTATGATTTTGAAATTAATTCAGGGAACAGACACACGAACGAACGAATCCTAATTATACCCAGGAGGCAGGATGAATTAGGTAGATAACTTCATATATATTGAAAGCACTACCCACTCCGATCGAATATCTACATATGAGAACTTGAATTGAAAATTGCAAGTGAGCATCACAATTTACACCAAATATTGCTACGAAAATTGATGTGAATTGAGCTAGGTTACAGGCAATAACAGCAGCAACAACAACAAGCATAAGTGTTATAAATTAATAAACCTGTGAAGTAGATCGACAAGACCATCGACTAACACAGATCGATTTGACAAGAACGAAGGGGAAAACATATGGAAGCAATTGCAAAGAATACCTCACACGAGGCGATCCGAGAGAGAGACTCCAAGACGATGTTGGGGGGAAGATGACGGCCGACAGATCGATTTCTTGTGGAATGGGTTCCCAGAATCCAAACCCGGCCCATTTACTGGCCCATTAAAATATTTTCATTTTCATTCTTATTCAATTCAAAAACCCGGCCCATTTACTGGCCCATTAAAATATTTTCATTTTCATTCTTATTCAATTCAAAATTAAATTGGTTTCCTTATATAACCTAGTTTATGCCTCCTAGCGGGTGACTCGATATTAAATTTGTATCAAACCGGTACCATTGTCATTTGTCAACCTCGAAATTCATCTCTAAACAAATATTAAAATATAAGTCCGTTTAGACATTTGCACACAAATTAAGGAAATCATAAACTTATTCAATTTATACCCTTCATTAATTATTAACAACTCTCATCAACCAATAAAATTTGAACAAAAAGTCAAAAAGTAACAATTTCCATATCCCAATACCTAGAAAATTTAAAAGAACTTATATTTTCAAATAAAAATCTAAATCTAAAAGGACTTATATTTTTTAATGGAGGGAGTACAAGGTTAAAACAAATCAAAATAAATTTCAAATATCGATTTTCCCTAGAAATGATAGTCGTGTGGAGTGACCCTTCCTAGAAGGATTGTCTAGTTTACTCGGGTGATGTCTGTGGAAATCTCTTACAAATTATAATTGGATTTATGTTGGACTACCCTTTCGAGAAGATACAGGTGTCCTAATAGGATCCTTTGATGCATGAAAATCATACTCCAATCATCCACAAAAACGTACATGTTTTAGACTTGAATTTTTGTTCGAAAAAACATATCATATACTATATTATAGGTATTTTGATTTCTATACTTTACAAAAATGTTCTTGTACTTAATTTTTTTGTGGATTATTAATTAGTTATAATAAATGAAGGTATAATATATTTATTGGTTTTCCTAAAATTTTGCTTGGAGCTGAAATGGCATGATTTTTACTTAGATGGAGTTAGCATATATAACTTTAAAGATTAAAACACACAAACGCAAAAACCTCTTTAACTATATAAGGCTTACACCCTCTATCGATCTTCGAAACGCTAAGATTCAGGTGTAGCTCAAATCACCAATACTACTAAAATATTACTTGAATCAAGAGAAAAAAACAAAAAGATCAAACTCATACAAAAATAACATAAAATAACAATGATATATATTAAACTGATCGATCATACATAGAATTACTCTTTTATAAAGATAACGTAGAGCTAGGCTATGCAGAGATCGATGGAATTAAAGGTATGCATCTTAATTTATTTCATGGCCGGTATGTAAATTAAAGCCAAAAGCTAGTACACATTGGAAACCAAATTTTATAAGAACTCGAGATCGATCGATCGATCGATCGAGAGAGCACGTGTATCGATCAGTACGTTATGGCTTGGTTGTTGCTGCACCTGGTTGAGCGGCCGCCGCCGCAGCCGAAGCGCAGCACCTGCAACGATGTCCGTATCCATAACCGCAGCAACCGTACCTGCAGCCTCGGCCTGGGTATCCCCCACGGCCAGAGTAGCCGCCGCCAGGGTACCCTCCACCACCTCCACGTCCCGGGTACCCACCACCTCCACCTTGGTATCCCCCTCCCGGATACCCGCCACCTCCACCTGGGTAGCCGCCGTACTTGGCGTCCTCAAGCTTATTAGTATTACCCAATTGCTCACCTATATATCATGTTGATCGATGACACATTTGGATGTTACAAGAAAAAAATGAAAGATCAATGGGAAACAAGTCTTAATTAGAACAAGATCGAGATGTATAGCGACTGAGAAAGAAATTAAGATCGAATTAAGGGGACGTATACTCACTAGTGTTTGAAGTTTCAGCCAAATCCCTTGTCGCCTTCACCTCAGAGGCGATGAGGAGGACGGCGGCTACAAGAGCAGCCAAAAGAAATACCTTTGAAGCCATTAGAGACGTTGTTTGTGTTTAGATTGGGTTTGATGGATGAACATGAAGAGTTGTCCGCCCCTTTTATAGAATGAGAATGCTTGCAAAGGATAATATTGAAACTAAATTAATTCAAACTTTGTCAACAAAACAACAACAACTCAGTATATCCTACAATTAAATAGGGTCCGGAGTCAGAATGTGCGCACTCTTTCTCCGAACAAGTCGAGATAGTGTTTTCGATAGATCTAGAATAATAGGAGACATGGGCACACAATAGGAAAAAGAGTCAGAAAATAAGCAGACAAGAAGTCATGAAGTCAGAGCAATAGCATAGACCAAAAGACAACTCCAGCTCAGAACACTAATTAAACATCTGCAGTCTAAATGCATCTCCTCCAGTGGTCCTTATATCCAATGTCATATCTTCCAAAAGGTTCAAAAGATTGAGTTCATCTCGAATGACCACCCTTCAGCTTTTCTTCGGCCTACCTCTCACCCTACTGATCGCTCCAAGATCCAAGCTACGCTCTCACACCTACAAACAGGTGTCGATGTAGGTATCCTATGAACGTGCCCAAACCAACGCAATCTGGACTCACACAGTTTGTCCACTATATTCGCAACTTCCACTTCGCTCCTAATGTTATCTTTTTTGATTCTGCCAAATCTCATGTGCCAACTCATCCAACGCAACATTCTCATTTCAATCATAGATAACTATAGATATACTCTCCTGAACTGGTAAATATATATAAATCTCCCGAAGGAGGATTATAGATATACTCTCTTCTAGAGATTCAAACCGATGGAGACGAAATTTAAATAATTAAATAAATAAAGGGGAGTTCCAAATCTATGGTCCGTCTAGCAGTTATGTTGGCTGGTGGAGATATCGCCCATCCTTCTCAATTAATACACTACACAAATACATGTACATTTTTTTTTTATTTATGGTTGAAATTTTTGTATTTTGTTAAAAGGGTACAATCAAATATAGCTATGGATGAGTTGGTTGGCGCAAACCGGTTTATTTGTTGTGTGACTTTTACTGGCTAGGTGGCTAGGTCACATGTCCGACATTTACCACCAAATGGTTGGTTTCCTCGTCATAAAAATAATAATTATGGACCAGTTGCAGAGTATAATGGCAGATTTTATTATTTTTTTAAAGGGTGCTATTTTTTTTGTGTGTATCTATATATAAAAAGTAATTTTTTGTTTAACTATTGGAAAGAAAATCCTTAAATTTATAATTTAAGTAATTATTTTTAGTGAAAAAAACTAAAAGAAATAAAAATTATAAAAAAAAATTGGATGCTAATCTAAGTGTATCTTCAAATGCTCAATATTTTAATTACGCGAGAATCCTATATACGGTTTGTTTATTTTGTGCCCTAACGACATATGATAAGGATATTTTATTCGAAAAAAAAACTCTAAAAAAATTGAGTAAATTCTATAATCTAATTTAAAAATGGCTAAATCCGATAATATATAAGGCAAATATTTGACTTCTTATATCCTCCCTACATGAGCTGATCGATCAATATCATGAATAACTTATACTCGCAAATCGCATCCCATACTCAAATTTAGTAGATCGGCCACATATATATCTTGCATTGCATGCATGCCATGCTTCTCATAAATGTAAATAGCTGTATATGTATGATTAGATATTCAAATCTCAATCCATCCCTCACGGCTGACACCACACTTGCACTTGCACTTGCTGACAAATTAAAGTAGCCATTTTTCCAATCGAAGCTTTCGATTTGAGTATTATATACGTCCTTATCTATCTATATCTAACTATTAAAAGAGAAGTATTTTTTATGAGGTGTCATTCTCTCCTTAAAAGTAGGTTATTCAATCAATGTTTTTTTAAAAATTCAATTAATCCATAATCATAGCCTAAATTATAATTTTAGTAGTTTTTTTAAAAAAAACAATGGAATTAATTCAAAACATAAAATTAATAATAAAGAAATATAAAATTAATACTAGCTTAGTACCCCGTGCAATGCACGGATCTTTGTTTAAAAATATGTGTTTATATAATTTCATTTAACATTTCTTCATCGATACCAAAACTTGTAAGCATTACTTGTAACCATCCAACATACATATGGAGATAATAATCTTGCATACAAAAATGAATAGGGATTTGAATTCTTGTATATAGCATGTGGTGGAAAACATCCGTATAAAAAAGAGTCACATATATATTTTCTCTAGCAAACTGATAAGAAGAAGAAATAAATAAAAATAATTAAAGATACATTACCTAAACAATAGAACCTATGAGATTTGGTTTTATCTTTTAATTAACATACATATGGTTCAAAATTAAATGAATGAATCAATTTTGAGTTATTTATCTAACAAAATAGAAATAAAAACTAAAACCTAAATATTCTATAGTAATTTGTGGAATAAAAAATATAACAAAAAAAAATAGAATCAAATATTTTCTTGAACAAATGGCAAGTTATAATGTAATCAAATTTGATTTTTTGAGATAAATATGATTTTATTTGATCTTATCCATTGAATATCTAAACTAACAAACAAATCATATCTTAAGTGATTTGTTTAGCAAAATCTTCCATAAATTTAATTGTATAACCATGATTAAATTATAATTGAAAATCTAAAATTTATTGATTAAAAAGTGGTTCAAAAGATTAATTAGCAAAATCTTCCATAAATTTAATTATACAACCATGAGAATATACGGAGTATGTTTGAACGAATGCAGCTAACTAAAACCATAAATAAAATAAATGAAATCCGCATTAGCTTGCCCCTATATTTATAAGATGAAACCAAAAGATTAATTAGATAACTTCAAATCAAATCGAATTGGAAGTATTTAGTGTTACGTTGAATGATTTCACGTACATCTTGACTAAGGATTCCACGTAGCAACACAAAGTCGATCGATTTCACATCAATTTTCCAAGTAGTTAAGCACAACTGGACATAATTCCAAGTAGAATCAATGGAATCGTAATTAATCTGATAAACTGAGAAGGATAATAAGAGAGGGAAGTTGGGGTGGGATTGAAATCAAGTAAATTAGGGTAGAATCAATAACCTGCATCTGCAAATATGATTATGTTAGATTAAGATATAAAAGCAACACAGCAGTACAAAAGCAAATGAATATACTCCGTAAAAATGTGAACAATTGAATCAGGAAGAGTTAGGGTACGTAGTATTTATAACAGTAGTACTACGATTTTGGCGATGTGAATACTTTTTTTTTTTAATTTCAAAATTCAAAATTGTAACCAAATCAGATTAGTTAATCTAAAGAATTGGAAAAACAAAAACTGATTTCAAAATTCAAATTTTTAACCAAATTAGAGATCATTGATTTTAGATATCTACTTTGAATTAATAAATAATTGTAAATAAAAATAAAAATTGACTAATCTGATTAATAACAATCTGAAACTTGGAATGGACTAATTTGATTTTTTTTAAAAATTATTTTAGTGATAAGATTGCAATAGATCCAGTAAGAGATTACATTACAAAGTGATAAGATTGGTGATTAAAAAAAACAAAGTGATAAGATCTGCGTAAGTTTCTAGATTCTGGATTTGCATATATCATCATGCAAACAATAAGATTACGTTTTGGTTAGTTAGTTATTTTAGATATGGCATATCAATTAGGTTAATTAGTAATTTAATTTTTAAATCTAATTATTTTTTATTATTAATCTAAAAATAAATAACTAACAAATCCTACTAATTAAAAAATCTATAAAAAAAAATAACTAACAAATCCTACTTTAAAGGAGAAGCCGCCACATGTCGTAGGCGACTTCTCCTTTAGTATTATAATTATAATTATAATATAGATTTTTTATTATTAATCTAAAAATAAATAACTAACAAATCCTACTAATTAAAAAATCTATAAAAAAATAACTAACAAATCCTACTTTAAAGGAGAAGCCGCCACATGTCGTAGGCGACTTCTCCTTTAGTATTATAATATAGATTAGTAATCTATATCTTTATATAATACTTTAATTGTTTTCTCAACCAATGGGTTTAATTCAAAATATTTAATTATCTAAACTTTTACTATTATTTTATAATATTAATTTAACATATTACTTAGATTTTATTATAAAAAACCGCGCCTTGGCACGGGAATCATACTGGTTTCAATTTAATACTCTATTGGTTCATTTTTATTTATTACTACTTTTTATTATTAAATTATTTTTAAAAAAATAATAAAAATTGTATAACTTGCAACAGATGAATAATTTTCATTTGAAAAAACTACTAATACATACCAATAATTACATTTTGTTCGCAGTTTACACTGTAAAAGGTGTTTACATTGGAATCACCCCCTATACACACACACATATCATATGTGCACGTACATCCCTTATAGAGTTATAGTGTATGAGTGTAACATGTTAAAAATCCAGATCATTAAATTAAGAAGATCAACGAATGAGATTAAAAGTAACTTGTGATTATTTGGTGGTATTGGGTGATTAGTTGAAATGAAATTATTTGGTGGTACGGAACGATTATTCCTTAAAATGAAATTTATATGTTTTTACACTATTTATACATACAAATAATCACACTGTCATAGACGAATAATCATATGAAAACAGATGAATAATCAGGGATATATGAGAGAGAGAGAGATATATATGTTCGGGCTAGAAATAATTTTCCAGCCACATCCAGAAGTGAATGTGAGTAATAAGAAAACCAACAATATATAATCAATCCGCAAACCAATTACCAACCGATAGACCTGTCAAAACACAACCCGACTCGGTCGACCCGACCTGAACGCCTGGAAAATTTCCGACCCGAACCCAGAAATTTTTTTCGACCCGAACCCGAAAAACCGAAAATTTTCCGGGTAATCTGGGTTTCGTCCCGGTGACCCGATAATTTTGACCCGATTTACCCGATTGACCCGGTTGATTTATAATTATATATAATTATTTTTTTTATATATAATTAAATTTTATAGCAAAATTATCAAATCATGATTTTTTAATTTAAAAAAGAAAAAATTGGCAAACTCGAAATGACCGAAACCCGGTCAAACCCGGGTTCGAGTCTACCCGGAAATACCCGGAAACCGTTTTACCCGAGACCCGAAGTGACCCGACTCGAACCCGACCCGAATGACCCGTTTGACAGGTCTACCAACCGATGATAACTTGCAATTAATCCGGAAACCAACCAACCAAGTAACCCAGACACAAATAATTAAAAACACAAATATCGACACAAGATTTACGTGAGAAAAATTCTCTCTAGCTAGAGGATAAAAAAACCCACATGTCGCCTGCCAGAGCAATCAATCAACTAATCAACAAATCAATACAAGCGTTTAACAATTCAATCTCACATTGAGACAAATAAACATGAAGATATCAAACACCAATCTTAATACAAACCAAATCTAGAAATGATTCCTCTCCAAAAAATAGCTAAACACTTGTAATCAGATTAGATTTCCAAGGAGAGAAATATATTTGTGATGCATAAAATCTGCATCATAGTGGTTAAAGGAGGTCGATCTTGACCATCGACTCCACCCGAACCGTAACCTGTCAAACAAGAACAAACGAGGTCAGGGCGGGGCTTGTCTCCCCCGGAGGACCCTTCGACGCTCAAGTCAATCATTGTTCATCCTCAATCCGAAATCTATCGCCTCTTATTTATAATAGTCGAGTATTAAATAAAAGAAATCGTTACCGTATTTAATTCGGTCAACGCTCTTAATGCACGAAACTGATATCGTAATCGATAGGCGAAACGGTTTCCGCATTAATGCCGTATTGAATATTCGAATTTATTGATTATGATACCGCATAAATATCAATGTCGTTTTTAACCGTTATTTAAGATAATCTCATGTGATAAAAATGATCGACTTATTTGGTAAAAGACTAAAATATCCTTGTGCTATAATGACAGAATTTTCACTCTACGTGGCAAATCAACAACGAATCATCAAATTATGAGACGAAACACTCAGTCAAATCTCATTTCTTTCATCTCCTTTCACCCTCCTCTCTCTCTCCTTTCTTTGTTTTTTTTTTCTGGCGGCACCAATTGAAGCAACACCCACCTACTTCTCACTTTCATTTGTTTTAATTAATTGTTATATAACCTAGCAATTAATCAAACTAAACTTGGACTGGACTCCATGGGCCTTAGACCCAACAAGAGAGATGATAGATCATAGGTAAGAAGTCTTATGTGTAATTTGTTAGGAAATATAGAGCGCCGGATTAAAAAGATCAAACGATTGAGATTAAAAGTAATTTGAATCGTGAACAATGATATTATTAGTAGGTATCAAGTGATTATTCGTATGTACATACATATGAATAATCATTTTTTAAATATAAATAATTACACGTGTTTATACATACGAATAATTATATTATTATGCAAGAATAATTGCTTGGTACCTATAAATATATAATTTCACTCTTTACAAATTACACCATACAGACTGCTTACACGGGATCCTAACCCCCTCGTATCTACTACAATACGAGGGGATTAGAAGTGCTTTATTTGCTAGTTGACATTAAAATGCCATGGATTTCTAGAAATTCACCAAAGGAAGATTCTCCGAAGAAACCATGCTTCACATATTTGTAGGCATTGTAGCTCCAATATTTGCCTGCCAAGAGATACAAAAAATGTTTGAGATTTTAGTTTCTTGCCAAATTAAATCGATAAATCAATGAAAAGATTCTATTTTTTCAATACATGAAATATTGATTGGTACGTACCTTTCTCAAAGATGTTATCATATTGACTTTAATTTATCAACAATATTATTGACCAAATGAAAGAAGACAAGTCTCCATTTGCGGTTGAAATGCAATCCTCCAAGGACTCCCAACAAACTAGCTGCAAATCCCATCTCTAAAGCAACCACAAATGTTTTGATATCGAATGGTTCGTCATCTTCTTCATTGGTATCCTTACCAGGCAGATGTTTTTTATCATCACCTTCATCACCAGGGCATTTGGTAGGCAATGGCAAGCCACATAACTTTGGATTTCCAGCATATGAAGAAGCATCAAAGCCTTGTAGTTGGGTGCCGGTGGGAATCCTCCCAGATAGGTTGTTGTTTGAAAGGTTCAATGTGCCCAAGAAGGTTAAAGCAGCTAAACTATATGGAATTTCTCCACAAAGTCTATTAGATGATAATTTCAGAACCTCTAGGGCTGCTAATTGACCAATTTTATCAGGAATGCTTCCATTTAAATAATTCCTTGACAAATCAAGAGACTTTAACTCCTTAAGAGTCGTCACTCCAGTCGGAATTTCACCTCTCAATAAATTGCCAGAGAGATCGATAACATTACGCTCATCAAGGTTTCTTCTATACAATTCTACCAGTGCTCCTTTCCACACGAATGAATCAGATTCGAAGGTTTGAGCATAAGTATTCATGAACAAGATAGCCATTTCATCATTATTCGAAAAGCTCAAACCTTTTTTGATAGTCATGGAGGAGAAGTTGTGAAGACAACCTGGAATAGTGCCTGATAAAATGTTTTCTGAGAGGTCCAATATTTGAAGACTTTGAAGATTGCACAAACTGGATGGGAGTTGTCCAGAAAAATGATTTGACCTCAAGGTAAGAACAACCAAGTGTGGGATGCTTTCCCCTAACCAAGATGGCACAACGCCGGAGAATCTGTTATTTGCTAGGTCTAGGGTTGTCAAAAGAGTACAATTTTTCATTGAAGAAGGCAATTGTCCGGAAAACATGTTGTTGCTCAAATGTAATGCAACGAGTTGCCACAGGGATCCTATCGCTTCATTAAGATTTCCTGACAACATGTTGTTGTCTAGATTGAGAAGAAAAAGTTCATCAAATCCGAAAAGCCAACTGGGAGGTGTTCCTGATAGATCGTTCTTGGACAAGTTTATTATCATGGGTGAATGATTCAATGCACCATGATGTAAGGATGGGAAACTTGAGAATTTGTTGTTTGACAGATACAAGATGGATGCTCTAAACAAGAAAAGAGGTATAGGACCATGAAAGACATTATAACTCAAATCTACTGAGAATAATAGATAGTCGAATGAATTTGAGTTTGGTATCATACAACTAATATGGTTATGAGAAAGATTCAAAGTATATAAGCTAGTAGAGAAGTCCCAAAAGGCATTAGGAATACCACCAGATATCCATGTGTTAGACATGTCTAGGATATATAGACTTTTTTGAGTTAAAATCCAATCGGGGAAGGTAGAACCGACCTTGCAAGAGCTTAAATGTAAGGAAGTTAGTTGGAATGGTGGCACCCAGCTCTTAGTAAAGTTGAATGTCAAAAGGTTATTGTTTGATAATATCAGTTCTTCAAGCATGGAAAACTTGGAAAAATGAGCATCAGAT
This sequence comes from Persicaria maculosa, assembly GCA_963922045.1. Lineage (NCBI taxonomy): Eukaryota > Viridiplantae > Streptophyta > Magnoliopsida > Caryophyllales > Polygonaceae > Persicaria > Persicaria maculosa. Next base: position 5,804,905 of record OY998251.1, read on the forward strand.
ACAACACCATTTAACAAGTTTGAAGAAAGATCCAGGGAGGATAGATTTGGTTGAAGATATTGGAGGATCTCTGGAAGGCTTGCATTGATTTTATTGGAGGAAGCATCCAACCATGTCAATGATGGGAACATCATTACTTGGTAAGGAAGTATACTGAGATTGTTGTCAGCAAGGGTTAGTTTCACTAAGGAAGATCGCGCTTCTCCAAGCAAACTTTCAAGTAATGCATGAAGGTTAGATTCAAGATTCATACCATCCAAGGAAACATGTTGAAGAGTGTGAGTGTCATTGATCAAGTAAGAAAAAGTTGAAGCAGAAACTGTGTTGTTAGAAAGATCGAGTTTTTTGAGAGAGGTGGAGAAGTTAATATGAGAAATATGTGAAAGGATTGGTGAAGGAAGGGAGCAAGATCTGCATACAAAGTAAGATAAAGTTGGTAGCTTTTTTATTATAGAAGCCCAATTTATGGCATTGATCAAGTTCACATTGCTGAAATCAAGATGTTTTATAGAAGAAAGATGGGAAACCCAAAGAAATTTATCAACATACAATCCATCTGATTCGCCAAGGAAAAGTGATTCCATCTTAGAGAGATTGCCAAGATGGGGAGGAATCTTGCCGAAAAATCCAGCATTTGAAAAATCAAGATGAGTCAAATTACCAAGAGAACCTATAAACTCTGGGATTCTCATGATAAATTGGTTTCCGGAGAAAACCTAGGATGCTAGATGTTGCAAAACTTGCAAGGAAGGGCGAAGTTTGTAGCTTTTCAAGCCCCCTTCAGATAAATCAAGTGAAATCACATGTCCGGTGTCGTCACACCAAACTCTATCCCAAGCACAACATTCGCCGTTGTGAATGCTCCAAGTAGAAAGAACATGGTAAGTATCTACAAAGCTAAGCTTGAAGTCGAGGAGGGCTTGTTTCTCCTCCTCTATGCAAAGGATTTTGAAATGAGCATTGCTTGTGAAAACAAACAACAAGAGAAGGAAAAAAACAAGGGAAAGGAAAGTGGAAGGCATTCTCATACTGGCGTTGGAATTTGGAAAGGTTCATGAAAACTTTGAAAGAGCCAATGGGTTGGAGATAAAGCTACCCCATTACCAACACTATATATAACCCAAAAAAATAGGGTCATATACTCATATATCTTGTAAGAATTAGTAAATTGTAGAGTAGTTGAGGTCTACCCCTCAGTCCCTCCCAACACGCGTTTTGTGCATTATGCCATTGTCCCTTAATTTTCAAAGTTGCAATAGTTGAAAAAAGGAACATCTTTGAATGATCACATGATACAACTTTACCAATTGTATAACTATGTGCTTAATTGATATTAATTGCAAGCTTTTAAGTTGATAACCTGATGAAAAATGCACAAAGTATCTTGGGGCGGTACCGTGGTAGCCATTGAAGATCCTAAAGTCTATTACCAAGATGTATTTTGTCTATTAATAAGATAAATTTTACATAATTGTAATTGAATTTTTTTTATACGGATTGGACCAAGAACACTTGTTAACAAGTTTTTTTGCCAAAAAAATAACTTGTCGATGTCTACCGGCACGAGAAACCAGCGTTGATAAATTATTTTTAAACAAAAACACTTGTTGACACCAAAAACTGATGAATTAATTGTATATTTAGGGGAAAAAATTGATCATATGTATAAATAATTTTGTATAATTATTGCTTTTTTTTTAGGCCAAAATGCATAAAACCACCATTTATTCACCCTTGTTTTCAATTAACCACCCCTTATTAAAAAAAATCACTTAACCACCCCTTATAACAAACTGTTTTCAAGTAACCACTCATCCTCCCATTTTTCTTTAAATTAAACTTCTATTAAATTCAACTTGAAAGTAAAAGACAAAAATGCCCCCAAATTTGGTTTTATAGTTTTTATTTATTATTATTTATACAAAATTATCATTAATGTATGCAAGTTGTGCCCACCTCTACTAGTAGGTCAGATGTAGTCATACCTCTTCCGGTCGTCGACTCTTTGTTTTCAACCTTCTCTAGCAATGCTCGATAGTAGACCTATCAAAACACCATCCGACCCGTTTGACCCGATCAGAACGCCCCGAAATTTTTGGGTCAAGAGCCGTAAATTTTGACCCCGGAATTTTTTCCGACAAGAACCCGATAACCCGGTAATTTTTCGGGTCATCTGGGTTTAGATCCGGTGACCCGATTAACCCAGTAATTTTGACCCAATTAATCCGATTGATTTATAATTATATATGATTAATTTTTTTTATGGAGATTCCAATTTATTAAATTTTATAATTACAATCACTTGATCTTTCATTTTCAAATTGTGGATTAAGGTGAAATCAAGATCATGGTGGAGAAAGGTTTTATGAATTCATCAAGAAAATGAATGAATGAGTGTTTTTGTCACACGGGAGAATCACTCCTTCTCCCTTATTTATACACACTAAGTCTAACAACCTTTTGAGCGGGAAACCTCCTAATTACAAAAGATTGCCTAGACTTTATGTAATGTCACACCATACCCTTCTACACTCCCCTTCAAGCTGGTGTGTGAAAGACATTCTGAACACCCAGTTTGGACATGAATCGATGCAATGTATCCACAGTCGTAAGCTTTGTGAACATATTAGCTAACTGGTACTTCGTGGGCACATAAGTTGTAGAAATGGTGTGATTCTGAACCATATCCTGAATGAAGTGACAATCTACTTCAATATGCTTCGTCCGTTCATGAAAGGCCGGATTTTGAGCAATATGTAATGCAGCCTGGTTATCACAGAACAAGGAAATAGAAGCTGAAGGTGCACATCTAAGATCTCTGAGCAAATGAATTAACCATTTCACCTCTGTACAAGTTAGAGCCATGGCTCTACATTCAACTTCAGCTGAAGACCGAGCTACCACTTGCTGCTTCTTTGCTTTCCAAGAAATAAGATAAGCACCCAGAAGCACACAAAATCATGTGGTTGAACGCCGAGTGAAAGGACAACTAGCCCATTCAGAATCAATGAACCCCCGTAGCTTCAAGTCATAATTTGAGGACAAAAGAACACCTTGGCTTGGTGACCTTTGAGATATCGTAGCACCCTTATTGCTGCTATCATATGAGCATCTGTAGGCTTGGACATAAATTGACTCAACAATGGAACCGTGTAATTGAGATCTGGCCGAGTAATGGTCAAGTAAATCAACTTGCCAACCAACCTTCTATAATCATTGGGTTTATCAAGAGCTGTTCCAATATCTGTAGACAACTTCACATTTGGATTCAGAGGCAACCTTAAAGGTTTACACTCAACCAAATTTGCCTCCTTAAGCAAGTCCAGAACATACTTTCGTTGAGACAAAAATATACCTTTGGATGATCTCAATACTTCAATCCCCAAAAAATACTTCAACTCTCCCAGATCTTTCATGTGAAAATTATTACTGAGCATCTCCTTAACCATGATCAAAGTAAAACTGTTACTACTGACCATAATCATGTCATCCACATACACAAGAATACCAGTGAACACTCCTTTATATTGCTTCAAGAATAGTGAATAATCAACTTTTGATTGCCTGAAACCATTACCTAGCAATGTAGATGACAACTTTGCACATCATTGCCTCGACGCCTGTTTGAGCCCATACTAGCTCTTGATTAACCTGCAAACCTTGGAGGAAGTTACTGAGTTATTGACAGGCTCCCCTTCACCTGTATACCCAAGGGGTAACTTCATGTAGACTTCCTCATGAAGATCACCATGCAAAAAAGCATTTGACACATCCATTTGACCAATGTGCCATTTCTTAGCAGCAACCACTGCTAGCAATGTCCTTACTGTGGTCATCTTTGCAACGGGAGCAAAGGTCTCATCAAATATGATTTTTGATTTTTCATCACATTTTTAAGAAGATAAAAAACTATAAAAACATCAAAATATTAAAACAATTCTATGCTTAATACTAATTGCATGAAATTATTTATTTTTAAAAAATTATTTAAATATTTGATATTGTAAATATTTTTAAATTTTATTAAAAATTACGAGAAATAATAAAAATCAAATATTTTAGATCAGATATAGTATATAATTACAAGCGCTAGAATTTAAGAACCACGTCTTTAATTTTAGCATTTTAAAATTATTGCAAAATTACAAAATCATGATTTTTTTTAATTTAAAAAATAGAAATTGACAAACCCGAAATCGACTCGATTTGACCCAAAACCGGGTCAATCCCGAGTTTAAGTCAACCCGGGACCCGTTTTACCCGAAACCCGAAATGACTCGATCCGAACCCGACCCGAACGACCCGATTGATAAGTCTACTTGATTGGGATCTAGGTGGCGAGGTTGTTCGTGCTTCGCCTTGAATGTGTTTATGCCTACCTTTGATTTATTTCACAAGACTATAAAAATAGAAAAATAATACAGTAGTAGTGTACTAAAAACACATTTAGAGGCATTTTAGTCTTTCACTTTCAAGTTAAATTATGAAAGTTTAAGGGAAAATGAGAGGATGGGTGATTACTTGCAAACAATTTATTATAAGGGGTGGTTAAGTGAAATTTTTAAATGCGCATTTACTTATTCTAAAGGTGTTTAATTTTAAGTAATTTGCATTTAGAACAAGAACAATACCCAAGGGAAGGGCAATGAAGTTGCAAAACCTAAGGGTGGTGAGAAGCCAAGGGTGGCTGCAGACCATGATTGTTTCCACTGTAAGGCTAAGGGACACTGGAAAAGAAACTGTCCCAAGTACCTGGAAGACAAGAAGAATGGGACTTTGAGTTCCAACACTTCAGGTATTTATGTTATTGAATTACTGTCAACCAATGTCCTCACATTAGATAATGGTTCTACTTGGGTATTAGATACCGCATATGGTGCTCACATTATTTCAAATGTACAGAGACTAAGAAATAGGAGACAAGTGAAGAAAGGGGAGATAGACCTACACGTCGGAAATGGAGCAAGTGTTGTTGCACTTGCCGTAGGAGATTTTAGTTTATCTCTTCCTTCTGGTTTAATCTTAGAATTGAATAATTGTTATTTTGTTCCTAGCATTACAAAGAACCTTGTTTCAGCTGCAGTAATTTATTCTGAAGGTTTTAATTTTAGCACTACAAATGAAGGTATAATTATTCACAAGAATGATATCTTCTATGCTCGTGCTCAAGATATTAATGGAATATTTGTATTAGACCTTACAACAGAATCTTATAACATAAATACAAAAAGGCAAAAATCAAGTAAGTTGAGTGAAGCCTACCTATGGCACTGTCGTTTAGGTCATATCAGTTTAGACCGCATGAAGAAGCTCCATAAAGATGGACTTCAAAAAGACGTGGATTGTGAATCTATTGATACATGTGAGTCATGTTTGATGGGCAAGATGACAAAGGTCACCTTTCAAAGGAACATATGAAAGGGCTACTGAGCTATTGGGCATTATACATACTGATGTATGTGGGCCAATGAGTATAGAAGCTAGAGGTGGTTATAAATACTTCATCACATTTACTGATGACATGAGTAGATATGGGTATATTTACCTTATGTCACATAAATCAGAATCCTTTGAAAAGTTCAAGGAATTTCAAAATGAGGTAGAGACACAAACTAGCAAGTAAATAAAAGCACTTCGATCAGATCGTGGTGGTGAGTACTTGAGCCATGAATTTGATCATCATTTGAAAAATTGTAGGATAGTACCGCAGTTGTCTACTCTAGGAACACCACAGCTTAACGGTGTATCTGAAAGGAGAAACATGACCCTGTTAGACATGGTCCGATCTATGATGAGTTTTGCTGACCTTCCGGTATCCTTCTGGGGTTATGCCCTCACAACTGCCGTACTTACACTAAACAGGACTCCGTCTAGAGCTGTAGACAAAACTCCACATGAGATATGGACTGGAAAGGTTCCAAAATTGTCTTTTCTGAAGATATGGGGATGTGAAGCTTATGTAAAGCATTTACAAACGGATAAGCTTGCCCCTAAATCAGATAAATGCTATTTTATAGGGTATCCAAAAGGTAGTTTTGGATACTACTTCTACAATCCCACTGAGCAAAAGGTGTTTGTTGCAAGGGATAGTGTCTTTTTGGAAAGAGAGTTTATTTCCAATAAGTCAAGTGAGAGAAATATTCATCTTGAACCAGTTCATGATGAAGAGCAACAAACTCAACAACGAGATGACATAGATGATGTCAATGACGAGTTGATGGTTTTGGAAGGCCAAGGGCCCCAAATCATCGAAGAACCGGAACAAGAGGATCCACAAACAGTTGTGGAAACTGTTCCAGCTCCTGTTGTTGAACCAGTTGAACCCACCCGTAGATCAGATAGGCCAAGGGTACAACCAAGACGTTATGATGATTTCATCTTGAATGTCAACCTTGATGTTCTTATGTTAGAACATGATGAGCCTAATACCTATAAGCAAGCAACGACGGGTCCAGGCTCCAAGAAATGGCTTGGAGCCATGAGATCCGAAATGGATTCGATGTTTGAAAATCAAGTTTGGGACTTGATAGATTTGCCAGATGGGGTAAAACCCATAGGGAGCAAATGGGTTTTCAAACTCAAGACAGATAAGGATGGAAAGGTATCTGTATACAAGGCAAGATTAGTTGCCAAAGGTTTTAAACAGATTCATGGTATAGGCTATGATGAGACCTTTTCACCCGTTGTCATGATAAGATCCATTAGGATAATCCTTGCTATTGCCGCCTATTATGATTATGAGATTTAGCAAATGGATGTCAAAACCGTCTTCCTGAATGGATTCTTGGAAGAGGATGTGTACATGACACAACCAGAGGGTTTTGAAGATCCAAGTGATGCAGGGAAGGTATGCAAGCTTAAGAGGTCTATATATGGACTTAAGCAAGCATCCAGGAGTTGGAACTTTTGGTTTGATCGATGAAAAGATCAAAGAGTTTGATTTCATCAGATGCGAAGAGGACCCTTGTGTATACAAGAAGTTTAGTGGGAATAAAGTGGTCTTTCTAGTCTTGTATGTAGATGACATACTACTTATTGGGAAGGACATTCCGATGCTAGAGTCCGTTAAGGAATGGCTGAATAAATGTTTCTCAATGAAGGACTTGGGAGAGGCAGAGTATATACTTGGAATAAAGATCTATAGAGATAGATCTAAGAGATTGCTTGGATTAAGCCAGAGAACTTATATAGATAAGATTCTCAACAGATTCAAAATGCAAGATTCCAAGAAAGGGTTTTTACCTATGCAACATGGTGTATATATCAACAAGAAGTAGTTCTCTAAAACACCTGCTGAGCTAGAGAAGATGAGTAAGATTCCTTACGCTTCTGCTATAGGATCTATCATGTATGCCATGGTGTGTACATGACCAGATGTTGCATATGCTTTGAGCATGTGTAGCAGATACCAATCGAATCTAGGAGAGGCACACTAGTGTGCAACTAAGAACATCCTGAAGTGCTTGAGAAGAACCAATGATGATTTCTTAGTGTATGGGGGTGATGATAAGTCGATCGTACAAGACTATACTGATGCAAGCTTCCAAACTGATCGAGATGGTTTTGAGTCTCAATCGGGATATGTTTTCATCCTTAATGAAGGAGTTGTGAGCTGAAAGAGCTCCAAGCAAGACACAGTTGCCGATTCTACGACAGAAGCTGAGTATATATCTGCTAGTGAAGCAGCGAAGGAGGCAGTCTGGATGAGGAAGTTCATAGATGAACTCGGAGTTGTTCCTAGCATTTCAGGGCCCATTGACATCTATTGTGACAACAATGGCGCCATAGCCCAAGTCAAGGAACCGAGTTCAAGCTCCAAATCCAGACACGTTATGAGGAAGTATCACCTTATTCGACGCATAGTCACCGAGGGTGACATTAAGATGTGTAAGGTGCATACAGATGACAACATTGCAGATCCATTGACAAAGCCTATGCCTAGGCCCAAGCATGATAGTCACACTAGGGCTAAGGGTCTCAAGCACATTGGAGAATGGCTTTGAGATTGCTTTCTATTACATTTTATGTTGAGTGTTAGACACTAAGTTTATGTTCGATTGGATGATTTATAATATATGATATTTCATCTTTAATTATATATTGTGTGGAACGATAATAAATAAAATGTCCAAATAATTCGTAGTTCGCAAATGGGCTTATCTTTAGTGTTCTGGTAAATGAAACCCCATTAAGTGAAATGCAGTTACGAATTATCGCAAGTCCGTAGTCTGAAATCATCAACTTGGACATAGGCGATTTTATTAATGACTATATTGTAAGTTGACTGATAGCGCTAGGTTTCATAGGCTATAGGGAAATGGAGATGTCTAGTCAATTACATATGTATGTATGGATGATACATATAGGACAGACCCACCTTAAAACTCTACAAAAGGGATTGCAGAGTTTTAAGTTAAACCATGATTAGTAGATTCCTCAGACATGAGTATGTTATGATCTCTCTTGATGATTGATATTTCTTTGACACGGCTAAACGCTTTCCGTAACAGGGAGTTATAAAGGTCGTAGTTGGGATTGCCAAAAGTTGAGTGGGATTCATAGTCATACAAGACTGGAGATGTCCTCCTTCTTCATGCATACTGTGATGCATCGAAAAGGAATGGTGTCTAGGCCACTTGAAGAGTGATAGAGCATATTTAGTGTTGCATAATAGATTGCATTTAGCATAATTTAAGTGTGAATATTGCATATATTTAGCCGCATTTACATTATCACTTGTTGAGTTAGAAGAGGCAGAATCTACATGATTTTATGGTTTATTTCAGGTAAAGTAGATTGGAGGTGAAATGAAGTTGAAAAGAGAGGAAACAAGTTAAAGAAATACATAGGAGCTACTGGAGTAACGGAAGAAGGAGTCCAGAAGAATCGCTGGCCGCCCCGCAGTATCGCTGGCCGCCCCACGGCTCAAAGGCAGAAACGGAGGACTTCGCTGATCGCCGGCCGTCCCGCGGCCCGTGCAGAAACCGTACATTCGATCCGGGATTTTCTTTAGGGTTTTTATCTAAGTGTTGGCCGACTCTCTAAAGACTATTTAAGGCTTTTCTAGTTATTATTTCCATTAACCTTATGCACTTTATTCCATTGTTGAGAGCGCCGTTGAGCATGAGCAACTAAACTCTCAAGGTTTCGCCTACAGTTTGGATCTTTGATTGTTGAATTGTGAGTTTCTTAATCTAGTTCTTATTCCTATTCCAATGTTTTGACTTCTTTGCGCTTAATTGCTTGAATGTGTTTTATTCTCTCTGGCCTGATCAACTAGTTAGAGTAGATTCATTCAATTGCTAGGGTTTTGCAGATTCCTCGTAGCGAACCTTAACCCAAGTGGCAATCATATCCCTTTAGGACTCGTAGGACTAATTGGATGTGTAGGAAGTTGAATACATGTTGAATATCGACTCGTAGCTTGATATTATGTGTACCTTGGTTAATTCATAATCTTAATGCTATCTCTATGTTGAATCTTAACCGTGTTAGGGTTATTTAGAGATAAGGGTTGCTAGGACTCGTAGGACTAGTAATTTACCTAAGATCTTGACAAGGACATTGATAGGAAAAGACAAGAACTAGAGGTTGAAACAAGGATCGAATTCATCAATCGAAGTGATAAATTGTAGGTGAACCTGTTTCTCTCCACTGAATTCTACAATCAATTTACTTTGTTTGCTTGTTTCCGCTTTGATTAAAAGGCGGATCTTTCACACACTAAACCCCCCATATTCTCTATTAGCGATTAGACTTGCACTTGAATTGAGTAGATTTCCCCGTGGATCGACCTCTTGCTTACACACTATACTAGTTGTGAGTTTGAGTATTCTTTGGCAAGAAAAACGACAGGTTTTCCTCTTGTCAAGTTTAGTTGTGAATAGTGCATATTTTAGTTACAATTACATGTTTGCCAGTGGTGTTGGAAGAGTCGGAATCTATGAAATTTTATGGTTAATTTCAGATAAATGTGGATCCGACGAGGAATGAGGAGACTCTTGGATGAAGGAAGATTCAAGTTGAGGAAGAAAAGTGAAGAACACGGGAGCGGAGTCGAATTTCGAGAGCCTAAGTGAATAACAAGTCAGCAAAAGTTGTCGTCAGACATGCTGAACTTGTTTCGCACTTTCTGGAGGCCTCGGTGGTCCGATTAACTATTATAACCAGGCGTTGAAGAGCTAAATTTTGCAGGCCGCCCCGCGGCCTCTGACAGGACTGAAATGTTCTCTATCCTCACTTTCCATCACCTCAGTGAACAAGTCAGTTTTTCTTTCTTTCCTTCATATTTTTATCTTTTGTTGTCTTTTATTTCATTGAGGACAATGCCTGATTTAAGTGTGGGGGGAAGAATCGCATGGTATGACAGGATTGCATGTTTATTTTTAGTTTGCACTTTTATTTTTGTTTTTAGTTTATATTGCATATCAACATGTTACTTTTTAAAAATAAAAATAAAAATAAAAATCAGTTATTTATAAATTGCATTATTAGGATTAGGTCTTATTTCCCCATATGGATACCGTTTGTCCTCTATTCTATCTATATTGAGATTTATGTCCCATGATGTGCTTGGATTTTTGAAACCTTCAATATATATTTTCTATACTATTTGGTGAACATGATTGGTTAATGATTGAGCACATAAGATCTTGGAATTATGGGTGATCTTGAAGTTCTAGACATGACCTGGTGAGCTTATTTTGGCCTATTCAGGACTGCACTTTATTTAGTCCTCTTGCTTGTTGAATGTACTCTCTTCAATTGCCTCCTCTTTGACTTGCATTTAGATATCTTGTTCAAGGCTGCATATTATGATTTCTGCACATGACTTAAACATGATTGAGGCACCTTTATTAGCTCTATTTGACTCTGTTCCCACCTTACATATTGTCCTATGCTTGAACCCAGTTTGAGCGTAATTGCCTATTTTTTTGTAGCTCCACAAGATTTTTCCATAGCCAATGATAGCCTGACCCCATCCGGGAATTTAGGAATAGTTGGTGAATATCTATATGTGGATGATGGTTTGTAGTGGTGGATTGTATATTTGAGGTGTATTTATGAGATGTTGGATTCTTGCTAGCATATTTATTACTTGGGACCTAAGGAGGATAAAATTCACTTAGGGGCAAAAGTCAAGGAAAATCATTTGATATAGCATGAATGAAAAAAAAAAGAAAGAAAAAAAAAGAAAAAGAAAGAAAAGAAGAAAAAAAGAAAAAAAAGAGAAGAATAAAGGAATGAGTTGAGTATGGTTCGTAAAGTTTTATGCTTGAGATTGGTGTTGTTTGGCATTATAGAGATATGGTATGAGATGTTTATGAGTGGTTTTATGATTTAGTAGCTTCCTTAGTTCCCGGATTATGAGCACCACATGACCAAAATTGTTCCATACCTTATATGTTCTACCTTGGCCCCATTACAACCCCATTAAAAGACCTCATGATTTTTGTTGTGTGTAGAGTCACCAGCGGTGGAGAATTAGAACACTGGTGCAAGACTCTTGTAGCCAAGTTTTTGAAGATTGAGTTTTGAGCGTAAACATTTAAACCTAAACACTTGAGCAAGAGTGAAACACATATCCTTTGTGAGGTCTAGAATGGATATGATTGCCTGATTTCATTGATTACTACAATTATGTGCTATGTTGTTGTTAATCTATTGTGTTTGCTAGTTTTTCATGCACTTAAAGAATATTGAGGTGTGGATACATGAATTGCTATTCTGTGGGGCTGCAGAGTTGAGTTTTCTATTGCTTGAGGACAAGCAAAGGTTCAAGTGTGGGGGAATTTGATAGAGCATATTTAGTGTTGCATAATAGATTGCATTTAGCATAATTTAAGTGTGAATATTGCATATATTTAGCCGCATTTACATTATCACTTGTTGAGTTAGAAGAGGCGGAATGTACATGATTTTATGGTTTATTTCAGGTAACGTAGATTGGAGGTGAAATGAAGTTGAAAAGAGAGGAAACAAGTTAAAGAAATACATAGGAGCTGCTGGAGTAACGGAAGAAGGAGTCCAGAAGAATCGCTGGCCGCCCCGCAGTATCGTTGGCCGCCCCGCGGCTTGAAGGCAGAAACGGAGGACTTCGCTGATCGTCGGCCGCCCCGCGGCCCGTGCAGAAATCGTACATTCGATCCGGGATTTTCTTTAGGGTTTTTATCTAAGTGTTGGTCGACTCTCTAAAGACTATTTAAGGCTTTTCTAGTTATTATTTCCATTAACCTTATGCACTTTATTCCATTGTTGAGAGCGCCGTTGAGCATGAGCAACTAAACTCTCAAGGTTTCGCCTACAGTTTGGATCTTTGATTGTTGAATTGTGAGTTTCTTAATCTAGTTCTTATTCCTATTCCAATGTTTTGACTTCTTTGCGCTTAATTGCTTGAATGTGTTTTATTCTCTCTGGCCTGATCAACTAGTTAGAGTAGATTCATTCAATTGCTAGGGTTTTGTAGATTCCTCGTAGCGAACCTTAACCCAAGTGGCAATCATATCCCTTTAGGACTCGTAGGACTAATTGGATGTGTAGGAAGTTGAATACATGTTGAATATCGACTCGTAGCTTGATATTATGTGTACCTTGGTTAATTCATATTCTTAATGCTATCTCTAGGTTGAATCTTAACCGTGTTAGGGTTATTTAGAGATAATGGTAGCTAAGACTCGTAGGACTAGTAATTTACCTAAGATTTGGACAAGGACATTGATAGGAAAAGACAAGAACTAGAGGCTGAAACAAGGATCGAATTCATCAATCGAAGTGATAAATTGTAGGTGAACCTGTTTCTCTCCACTGAATTCTACAATCAATTTACTTTGTTTGCTTGTTTCCGCTTTGATTAAAAGGCGGATCTTTCACACACCAAACCCCCCACATTCTCTATTAGCGATTAGACTTGCACTTGAATTGAGTAGATTTCCCTGTGGATCGACCTCTTGCTTACACACTATACTAGTTGTGAGTTTGAGTATTCTTTGGCAAGAACAACGACAGGTTTTCCTATTGTCAAAGAGCAAGAACTGAAAATGCATGGCCATGCTCGGATGGATTATTTGTAATCATCTGTTTATTTGACAGTTCGAACTCGGAGTTCAAGAAACATATTTGATAATAAATATGAATGTCACCATATCATCAAATAAGACATTAAGAGACAAAGGTATCTTGTATTGCACACTTGTGTCCTTTAATAAAATGTGCAATGATTAAACATGGAATAGGACGATTGATAGAGATATACAATCCGATTATTTTAGGAGTCGTAGTGCTTTGCTAGAAGCCAACTACGATTAATGAAGTTAAACGGGTTAAGTTCATGACTATTATAAACGAGTCCTATGAGGTCACACACTTTGAGTTAACGGATTAGATCAACGAGTTTGATGGTTAATTATTAATATATATATATATATATATATATATATATATATATATATATATATATATGTATGTGATTTATTATTAATAAGTAATATTATTTATTTTAGAAATAAATACTAGTTTAATTAGGGGAGTTACAATTGGGAAAATTGATTTGGAGGTTTACTAGCGGGTTGCACTTGCATCCATAGTCGGTTTCACCTAATTATTGACCCTAACTCCTACTAATTAAAAGGACAAATTAGCTCTATGTACTCGGTGGATTTTTTTCTGACGTGAGAACACACAAAAGAAAGGCAAAGTAAGTTTGCCTATTTGGAGGAAAACACACATGAGTAACAAAGACATACAAGTGAGACCAATCGTTGGTTCTTGTAAGAGCTAATCACAATCAAATCCAAGCAATTCGATTGTTCGTCTTTCGATCTTCGTCTTAGCAGTCGAAAACAAGGGAGATCTAGACGCCGGACTCGTGCGGACTAATTAGAGAAGTCACGCTTGGGGCTTTCGATCTCTTTCGATTCCATCCAGATTCGATCCGGTTCACGCATCAAAGGTATATCCTCTAAACAATGATTGATGTATCAATTATGCATTAATATCCTTGAATTAGATGTTCAGAATTGTTATGTATTTCCGCTTTAAGCATCTAATTTTCCTTCAGCCGGGTCATATACCATAAATGATATGTGACCATAAAATCTTCACAACACATTTTATCACTTTGATATGAAGTGTTAAAAACGTGGGAAGATTTTATATCTCCATACCAATTCTTTCATCTACAATAATTTCAATGTAGGATGTAAGAGGAAAAAATATGAGGATATATTTTTTTTCTCAAACTTCATTTCCAATGTAGGAAATGTAGGAAACAAGTGAAGTGGGAGAAATAGGATAGTGGGTTACATATATATAGCTTCATGACTTCTCATTCTAACTCCATATTTTCGATGTAGGATGCAGTGTTTGTCCCACATTGGAAATGAGGGGATTGAAGGAAGACTTTCAAGTCTAAAAAAGGAGAAGAATGGGGGTTCATTTGTCCCACATTGCCATTGCATATTAGTTTGTGTAATACTATGAATTATTCTAAGAATAATTTATATTTATATAATTTACATAATAATTATAGATTTATTTTATTAAAAATAAATTTTTCAAAAAAAAAATAATTTGAAATGGCGGTTTGACCCGGCGGGGCGACCCGGGTCGACCCGCCGGGTCACGGGTTCTAATTCCCTTGATCCTAACCTTGACCCTCAACCCGAGACGGCAGGTCACGGGTCGACCCGTCCGACCCGTGACCCGTGGCCATGTCTACCCACAGGTGTATCCTGATGTGTCGCTTGACGAAACCCGTTTTTCGGAATCCCGTGTTGGTGGGTTCCGGGATCAAGTGGGGTGCAGGCGAGCTCAGACGATCGGGCTTACCTGAGACGCCCGACGAGATTACCGTCGACGTACCCAAACCTGTGCCGATCCCAAGGCTCCATCAACGTCGGTTTTTTACCAACCGAGACTAATCCCGCTTGAAAGGGGGGCTCAAAGCTAGGGAATCCGGCCTAAGCCGTTGGACATCCCCATTTTCCGACCCCTGCTAATGAGACCTCACCCTCCTATTTATATTACAAGCAATCGATCATGCAAGCCCACATATCACCAAGTGTCGTAAGCCTCTTGACACGTGTTGTGGAGGCATGATTGCCACGTGCCACGACATGTGTGTAGAAGGCATGATCGCCATGTGTCGGTAGGATTTTCTAGTGGGTTTTCCCACATCTTGGTTGGGTTTATAATCAACCTAAAAACGGGTTTATTTATATAGCGGGAACCCGTTTATGCATATGAAAATAAATATTATTTTTGGTGTTTCGTCACAGCTCCTCGAACCTTAGTTAAGATGAGACTTAGCTAGGGTTCGATTCAAACGAGACAACATGTGCATTCGTACTTCGTCTTCCTTGGGAAGAGTACTCAATATCTCAGACTTTTGGTGTAAAGTTTTAACTAAGTTTGTTTGGTCTGGGCTGTACCCAACTCATTAGTGGGCTGCCTACGTATCTCTTAGGAAGAGAATCAACCCTTTTGTAATTCAATCAGGAAGCCCTCTGCGGATGAGAGCTCCGACGTTGAGGGGTTTGAATTTATACTCATTTAGAGTTTATCTCCACGAGCTTGCAACTGCTAGCAGGAGGCCCTCTGCGAGCATAGCTCCAGCGTCGAGGGACTTATCAAGTGTTCTCCGAGAGGCTCAAGCTACGATCGGAGACCCTCTGCGAGCGATAGCTCTAGCGTCGAGGGACTTAGTTTATACTCGTTAAGAGTTTATCTCCGCGAGCTTACCAGCTACGATCGGAGGCCCTCCGCGGGCTACAAGCTCCTAGCGTTGAGGGACATAGTTTAATCTCCGATCTAGAAGGCAAGTTGTATAACCGGATGCCCGATGCGAAGCAAGATCACACGTCCTAGGACTTAATAAAATCACCAATCCGAGAGACAGGCTCTATAACCGGACGCCCGACACGGAGCAAGGTCACGCGTCCTGGGACTTAATAAAATCTCTGATCCGGGAGGCAAGCTCACCGGACGCCCGACGCGGAGCAAGCTCCAGCGTCCTGGACTTAATAAAATCTCCGATCCAGGAGGCAAGCTCTATGACCGGATGCCCAACGCGGAGCAAGATCACGTGTCCAGCGACTTAATAAAATATCTGATCCGGGAGGCAAGCTCACCGGACGTCCGACGCGGAGCAAGCTCTAGCGTCCTGGGACTTAATAAAATCTCTGATCCGGGAGGCAAGCTCTATGACCGGATGCCCAACGCGGAGCAAGATCACGCGTCCTGGGTCTTAATAAAATATCCGATCCGGGAAGCAAGCTCACCGGACGCCCGACGCGGAGTAAGCTCCAGCGTCCTGGGACTTAATGTAATCTTCGATCCGGGAGGCAAGCTCTATAACCGGATGCTCGACGCGGAGCAAGATCACGCGTCCTGGGTCTTAATAAAATATCCGATCTGGGAGGCCAACTCTACGACCGGATGCCCGACGCGTAGCAAGATCATGCGTCCTGGGTCTTAATAAAATATCCGATCCGGGAGGCAAGCTCACCGGACGCCCGACGCGGAGTAAGCTCCAACGTCTTGGGATTTAATGAAATCTTCAATCCGGGAGGCAAGCTCTACGACTGGTCGGATGCCCGACGCGGAGCAAGATCACGTGTCCTGGGTCTTAATAAAATATCAGATCCGGGAGGCAAGCTCACCGGACGCCCGACGCGGAGTAAGCTCCAGCGTCTTGGGACTTAATGAAATCTTCGATCCGGGAGGCAAGCTTTATAACCGGATGCCCGATGCGGAGCAAGATCACGCGCCCTGGGTCTTAATAAAATATTCGATCCAAGAGGCCAACTCTACGACCGGATGCCCGACGCGGAGCAAGATCATGCATCCTGGGTCTTAATAAAATATCCGATCCAGGAGGCAAGCTCACCGGACGCCCGACGCGGGGTAAGCTCCAGCGTCCTGGGACTTAATGAAATCTTCGATCCGGGAGGCAAGCTCTACGACCGGATGCCCGACGCGGAGCCAGCTCCAGCGTCCTGGGACTTAATGAAAACTCCGATCCGGGAGGAAAGCTCTATTTTTCTAGTCGGCTCTCTTCTCTTCTCTTCTCCTGTGCCGAATCGAGCTCAAGCTATCCGCGGACCACTATCCTCCCAGGGCTCCATCAAACGTCGGCTCCCGCTGATCAAGACGAATCCCGCTAGGGAAGGCTCTTCGAGCCATTAAAAACCGACCTCTGACGCTATATTCTCCTTTCACACCTGTTTTATTAACCTTCACTCATGGCAATGCACACAATCTCCTGCCTCAAACAATTAGAACTTATATATGCAGTAGCCTTTCCTGACTAAAAGATTTGAACCTGAAACAAATACCAATAGTGGCTGTTTGTTCATTCCACAGTTCAATTGATCATCACATCAAAGAAATAAATTGACTTTATATGGCAACACATGATGAATAATGGTGAACTGTGAATGTATATGTACACAAACGGAACAGGTATCTCTTAGTCATCGTTTTTTGGCGGAGGACAGTTCATAGAATAGCTATTCTTTACATGTCTTATTCATGTATGTATATATATACTTGCCTATTTAGATTAAATTCAAATCTAAATCAACAGGCTAAAATCCCAAGAAATCAGTAGGTGCCTCCGTATTCATATTCATGACAGTGGCTTGCTTATTGCTCTCTGAATTTATAATTTTTGGAACCTTATAATTAAGATAGACCAAGCGGAAGAATTACCTTAATTAGATCACCTCTTAGGATTGGCGGGCTTGCTTCGTGTCCGCGTCAGAGATGGTCACGTCGATAAAGAACTTTGACGGAATCCCAAGTGTCGATCCCGATCTCTTAGATGTGTGGTCTATGGTTGTGGGTGCCGATTTCGACTTCCCGGTAACCCAAAGTATGACACCTTACAATAATCTAGAAACATATTTAATTCTCTCTATACGCAGCGGCTGGGGGAAGCAAGTGCAGTCACGTCGATCGGTTCAAATTTGAATAAGCAAGTACGCACATGTACCTCCTTAAGAATAGGTGAACTAGAAACTAGTTCTATCTTTAGATATGGGGATGCATGTATATATTCGAGAGTGGAGCTCGGTTATCCCAATTTCTCAAACATCATCCGGTGCCTATGGCTCGACCTGCATCACAACCTTTAACATTACATTTTAGGAGGCATTTTGCTCTTTTTATTTCCCTGCATTTGATCAGGATGATCCAATCCAACCACGATCAGTGAATCAAGAGAGCATCAGCAATCGAAAAAGGCCCTGGGCAACGAGTTTGAAGGAGACTCACGAGCGGCAGGCTAAAGGAAAGCAAAGAATCACCAAGAGTAAACAGACGCAAGAGCCGTCCGCGGACAAAGCCGAGATTAGACTGTGTTTGAGGCGATTGCTCATTCAACATTGGAATCGAGGAAACCCATCTATTTGAGAAAGATTGATGCAAAGCGAGACCCCACTAAGAACTCAATTTGAGAGCTGATGATTGACATTAAGAAATTGCTCAAATCGATTAGAAACTCGAAACGCGGATGGAGAATCTAAAGGATGATGATCATTAGCAAGAAACCAAAGAAAGAAAGGGCCTAAAGGAATGCAACCGCGGATAGTAGCAATGAGGAGGGGAAAATTGCCTCCGTTTGACACCATTAGAGGCCTAAATCACAGACAAGATTATATAGTAGAAGGATTAGTGGAAAAGGAAGGCATCTGCCCATCCGCGCTGTGCGTTCGTGATAAGATCAGACGGAGATTGGCAGTCCGAATAGGTGACAAAGTTACCCGATGGCCGAATGCAGGCATTAGGCCAACCTGAAAGCCTGACGCTGGCTGATGGATTGTGCCGCGGTTGCCCCCACGTACGTGGTGCTTATTGCGATGTGCTAGGACCTTCATTGTCGCCCGAGTCCAGCCGCGCGCTACGACCTATCTGCGGCTATCTTATTTGTACCCGCTTGCGTTATGAAAGTAACGGTGAATTCTTAGCTTTCCGCGGACACGAGCAGTCTTTACAACTTCTTACTTTGTGGGCTATTTGAAACGGTGTAGGTCCTAACTATTCCAAACGGTGTACATTCGGAAAAAGACTACCAACACCCATATTAAACTTTTACTCACTTTGCCCATTCTTTCATCAGTTTAAAAATATATAAATACTTGTTGATCTACTTTAAACAAAAGCAAGAGATGGGCATGCAAACATACCCCAAAATGCGAAAAACATAGAAAAAGACCTTTCTTCTTCAAATGAATCCCATCGGCTTCAAGATCATTCTTAGCGGATTCCAAAATTCATCCATAACTAACATGAGCACATGAATTCATATACATATGCGTATGTGCTACCAGAGTAGAATGTTCATATTTCGCTTTGTTATTTATTTAAAGCTCCAAACGAAATAAACCAAAATTGAAGCAAGAAAAGCAGATATTCTACTTCAATTCTATATTACCTCTTAGCGTGAGAAAATCCCCACGGACGGCGCCAGTGACGAAACCCGTTTTTCGGAATCCCGTGTTGGCGGGTTCCGGGATCAAGTGGGACGCAGGCGAGCTCAAACGATCGGGCTTACCTGAGACGCCCGACGAGATTACCGTCGGCGTACCCAAACCTGTGCCGATCCGAGCTCAAGCCATCCGCGGACCACCGTCCTCCCAGGGCTCCATCAACGTCGGTTTTTTACCAGTCGAGACTAATCTCGCTTGAAAGGGGGGCTCAAAGCTAGGGAATCCGGCCTAAGCCATTGGACATCCCAATTTCCGACCCCTGCTAATGAGACCTCGCCCTCCTATTTATATTATAAGCAATCGATCATGCAAGCCCACATATCGCCAAGTGTCGTAAGCCTCTTGACACGTGTTGTGGAGGCATGATTGCCACGTGCCACGACATGTGTGTAGGAGGCATGATCGCCATGTGTCGGTAGGATTTTCTAGTGGGTTTTCCCACATCTTGGTCGGGTTTATAATCAACCTAAAAACGGGTTTATTTATATAGCGGGTACCCGTTTATGCATACAAAAATAAATATTATTTTTGGTGTTTCGTGAATACAGACATTAAATTAATCTGAATAACATATATATGTTTATAGATTTTGATTGATGGTTTGAGTTTGGATATTGGCATTTTCACTAACCTGTCACTTGCTGAAATGAACAAACCCTCTCTCATGACACTAACCTGTCACTCGTATGTCAAGGTAATTTTTCTTAGCCTTTATGTTTTGTTAGGAGAACTTTGTGCCATAGGAGACTGAATATTTCTTTGCACTTTTCCAGGAGGATTTCAGTGAGTTTTCAAATTTCTACGAATTTGCTTTCTTCATATGCCGTGAAAAGTTGGAGGAATTTAGATTCTATTGGTTTTTTCAAGTTCTTTAAACCAATACCATGGCTAGTTCCTCTTTAAAAAAATAAAATAAAACACCATGGCTAGTTATCTCTGTCTAGTTTTTCATGTCCTTTGCTATGCTAATTTTGAGAGCATGTTCTGAGCAAAAGAGTTTTACACATCCTATGACTAATTTACTTTTTCAACTTCTTTGATCAATGGTTGACAAAACTCTTCCAGATTAATAATTAATTCTGTTGCTATTGTTTTCTTTTTTAGCCAGAATAATTGGATAAAGTGGATGCATTAGTCCTGGGATGAAGAGGAAGTTACCTGACAACAGCCAAAGGAGAGAATTGGACATACATCTCGAGAGCCCTTTCTCTAGAAAGTTTGAGTTTAGAACTCGATCAGCACCAAGAGAAGGAAGCATGGTTACTAGTTGGGGAGTTGCGACGGAACCCCACCTTAGATTCCCCAAGAGAAGTCCGTTTCTTGAATAAGGTTGTCAATAAGCTTCTTTTGCGCTCTTTAATTCTTCATAACATTTTGCCTGTCATGACCTTCTTGAATATTTATGGTTATTCTACAGATGAACTCTTCAAACAGGGCTGCTCATCTTCTTCCTTTAATCGATCACCGTCAAGCTTACCGAGTTAAAATGAGAGAGCACAAGCTGAAATTAAAATGAGAGAACACTAGGCCACGTTTCAGCAAGATGATGTGCTGGATTCAGATCGTTACAAAGCTGAATCGGATGTTCTTCTGCCCAGGTTCACATATCACTACAGACATCGTTGAATATTACAACGTTCTGTTGAATTTGGTGCCTATTTGTTTGTTTCAGCTGATGTCATTAGCTTATTTTTGTTCAATTAAAGATCTCTGAAGTTGAAGATATCAGATTGAAGTGGTATTGCTAGGTTAATGTGGCTGAGTTAGTAGATGTCTGAAGGGGAGTCGATTTTTTAGCTTGAAATTTGTCTGGGAGAGGATTTGGATTGGATCATTCAAGCTTGTCTATAAAATTTACCTCTTACTATCCAGAGTTTCACATATTTTGATGTTCAAATGGTTCAACACATCCTTTCTACATAAAAGCATTGGTTTGCCAATAATATCGAATCGAATAATCAATAATTACTTGTTCCAGACAAAGGAGCCTTCTTCAGCTGTAAACTAGCTCCTTGTGTTGAAATTTCAGCATGTTTTGTGTCTTGCTTGTATATGGAATCAAATAATCTATAATGACTTGGAATCAAATTATTAATGGTCTTTTTGCTTCTCGCTTTTTACTCATACGGTTAAAATTTCAGCATGTTTTGTGTCTTGATCGCATAAACCTAAATGCCTGAATCAGTTCAGCTTGACTAACATCCAATTTGTTTTTCAGCTGTCGGTTTGGTGACAAATGCAGATTTTTACATTCGACTCAGCAGCAACCAAAACCCAACACCAATCCCTTTGGTTTTGGTGTTCAAAATAGCTCCAATGCAAAATCCCAATAGCGCTGCGCTTCCTTTTGTTTTCAGCAGTTTTCTGGCTTTGGATTTTCAGCAGTTTTGGAAGAAATCGATTCGTCAGCCAAGTCAGGATTCTTCTCTGCCGCTGATAGAGCATGATTAGTGTTGCATTATAGAATTCATTTAGCATAATTTAGTTGTGAATAGTGCATATTTTAGTTACAATTACATGTTTACCTGTGGTGTTGGAAGAGTCGGAATCTATGCAATTTTATGGTTAATTTCAGGTAAATGTGAATCCAACGAGGAATGAGGAGACTCTTGGATGAAGGAAGATTCAAGTAGAGGAAGAAAAGTGAAGACCACGGGAGCGGAGTCGAATTTCGAGAGGCTAAGTGAATAACAAGTCATCAAAAGTTGTCGCCAGACATGCTGAACTTGTTTCGCACTTTCTGGAGGCCTCGATTGTCCGATTGACTATTATAACCATGCGTTGGAAAGCTCTCTTTGAGATCTACAACTTTCGTGTTGACATCAAGACCAAATTCGAAATGGAAAAATCGCTGTGAACAGTAAAAGACGCCCCGCGGCCAAGCTAGCCGCCCCGCGACCCGAACCTCTGACGAGCGATTTCGCTGATCGCCGGCCGCCCCGCGGCCTGGGTTGGCTGCCCCGCGGCCCTCGCAGAGACACGCCGTTCAGAATTGGACTTTAATTAGGGTTTTTGTTTTATTATTTGGCCGACTTTCTAAACACTATATAAGACTTTTCTAATTTATTATTGAGGGAATTTGGTGAAATGGACCTTTACCCATATTTGATTAAGTAGTTAGCCCCCTTAATTTGTTTATTAGGCCCAACCAACCCCTCTAATTTTTTTTTAGCCCCAGTATTGCTTCCTTCCTTCCTCCCATCTTCTTTCTCGGAGCTCACTGGATCTGGAGCCGACGAAGCCGGAGCCGCCCTCGGAGCTCACCGGATCTGGAGCCGACGAAGCCGGAGTCGCCATCGGAGCTCACCGGATCTGGAGCCGACGAAGCCGGAGCCGCCCTCGGAGCTCACCGGATCTGGATTTTTCGAAGCTCGGGATGTGTGGGTGAAGCGACGACGGCGGCGCCTCGCCGTGTGAACTGCTGATTGCGAGAGGTGAACCCAATGTTGAAGGTGAGTGGTGTGCACGTGGGTCCTCTGGCGCGTGAGCCTGTGAGTGTTGTGGCGTGTTGGAGGTGCTCTCCCACTGTGGTTGTCCTCACGTGATTTGTTAGCTTTTACAAGCTTTGTAAAAGCTGCTACTTGTTGCAGGTTTACATTGCTTTTGAATCATTTGTTGACTTGTGGTGATGGCGTGTATCATTGTGGATTTGGGATGTTAGTTTAATTTTTTGTGGGTATGCTTCAGGTGGTACGAATTCTTAATGTATTGATTTCATA
This sequence comes from Persicaria maculosa, assembly GCA_963922045.1. Lineage (NCBI taxonomy): Eukaryota > Viridiplantae > Streptophyta > Magnoliopsida > Caryophyllales > Polygonaceae > Persicaria > Persicaria maculosa. The sequence continues at coordinate 5,828,111 of OY998251.1, forward strand.
TTATATTACTTACATTGATGCATGTTTTTTAGTTTTTTTTTACAGTAGGCAATAATTGATGCATGTATTTTAGTTGATGACATGTTATAATAGGTGTTTATATGTGCAATAAGATGACAATATTTTGATTCCACGTTTGAAGCTCTTATGTCATCAATTATATAAAATTGTCACCATAAACAATAGTGATTAATGAAGCGTAATAACAAATGTCATCCATGAATAAAAATTTAATGAACATGTCACCACAAGTGATTGCATCAATGAGGTGTAATCACAAACGTGTCATCAGTGAATGAAAGTTTAATCGATGAAAATAAATCGATATACAATTGATTAAATTAAAAACATGTGGCATCAATCGATTTGATTAAAAAAAATGGCATCAAATAATTACATTATAAAAATGACATCAAAATACCATTTTGAAAAATTTGTATCACATTAAAGAAAAAAATGTCATCAAAATACTACTTTGAAAAAATATCATCAAAAATATGGCATCACGGTAAAAAAAATATCATCAAAAAACTGACATAATAAAAAGTGGCATCAGTCGTTAACAGTAAAAAAAAATGGCATCAATGATCAACGTGACATTACTGTAAACAAAAAATGTTATCAAGGTTTAAAAAAGTGACATTAAAAGAGTGTCATCCAATCATTTCATTAGAAAAGTGGCATCAAAGTGAAAATAAAATATAGTAAAATTTTGGCATCAAAACGATAAAATATGGTAACACTAAAAAAAGGGCATCAAAATGGGTTGGTCAACGTTGACCGGTCAACGGTCAGCGTTGACCGGTCAATGGCCAACCGTTGACCGGTCAATGGTCAAACGGTTGACCATTGACCAACCCACTCTATTGGGAAGGGGTCTAGGGCAAAACTAATTAAATTAATTTAGGGCCTAAGTGCCCAATTGAATATTCAAAAAAGGCCATCTGCCAAAATCACCCTTTATTATTTCATTAACCTTATACACATTATTCCATTGTTGAGAGTGCTGTTGAGCATGAGCAACTAAACTCTCAAGGTTTCGCCTACGATTTGGATCTTTGATTGTTGAATTGTGAGTTTCTTAATCTAGTTCTTATTCCTATTGCAATGTTTTGACTTCTTTGTGCTTAATTGCTTGAATGTGTTTTATTCTCTCTGGCCTGGCCGACTAGTTAGAGTAGATTCATTCAATTGCTAGGGTTTTGTAGATTCCTCGTAGCGAACCTTAACCCAAGTGACAATCATATCCCTTTAGGACTCGTAGGACTAATTGGATGTGTAGGAAGTTGAATACATGTTGAATATCGACTCGTAGCTTGATATTATGTGTACCTTGGTTAATTCATAATCTTAATGCTATCTCTAGGTTGAATCTTAACCGTGTTAGGGTTATTTAGAGATAAGGGTTGCTAGGACTCGTAGGACTAGTAATTTACCTAAGATCTGGACAAGGACATTGATAGGAAAAGACAAGAACTAGAGGCTGAAACAAGGATCGAATTCATCAATCGAAGTGATAAATTGTGGGTGAACCTATTTCTCTCCGCTGCATTCTACAATCTATTTACTTTGTTTGCTTACTTCGCTTTGATAAAAGACGGACCGTTTACACATCAAAAACCCCCATATTCTCTATTAGCGATTAGAATTATACTTGAATTGAATAGATTTCCCTGTGTATCGACCTCTTGCTTACACACTATACTAGTTGTGAGTTTGAGTATTCTTTGGCAAGAACAACGACAGGTTTTCCTCTTGTCAGCCGCTGTGCTTCCTTTTGTTTTGCACTTAGCCTTCATGACAGCTACAGCTTTCTTGGTCATGCATGTTGAGGTAATAGCAAGACTACTCTATATTATTAGCATATCTCCCTTTCTTAAAACGATAATTAAGCCTTATTGTTGGGAACTAAAATTCTAATTGCAATCTGGGTTGAGAATTGCAATGTTTTTTGGTTTTAGGCGTTACTCTTATCGATCTAAATTTTGTCATATTAAATTTTTTATGGTTGTCCCTTTGATGTTCTTACAATTTCCTGTCTCTTATTAATTCCTTCGATGTTATTACCATGTTAAATTGTTCTTACAATGTTAAGGGAATGATTGCTTTTGTTGTCTCTATTTCGTCAAATCCTCTTTTAATTTCAGCATTTCAATATTTTATAATTTCAGCATTTCAGTAGTTTCAGCCATTGCTGAAATGCAGAATGAAATGATTTTTGATGTTCCTTGCTTTAAATCTCTTTTAAAAGCCTCTTAGCTCAATGGTAGAGCGATGTGCTTATGTGCAAATACGTGGGTTCGAATCCCGCATAGGCTAAATTTTATATCCCGTAACACGATTTCAGCAACTCTGGTGTCAAAGTGGTGACGCGAAAAAAAAAAAAGAAAAAAAAAGCAACTCCGGTTTCAGCAACCATTTTAGCATCAACAAAGTTGATGAAACCGGGGTTTCAGCATCGACAACAATGCTGAAATCGGGGTTTCAACAACAGTGTTGAAATCGGTTTCAACTATGCGGGAAAAAAACTGCTGAAATAGAAGGTGGCATAGGGTTTTCAGCAACTCCGGTTTCAGCAACGCGGGAAAAAAAAAACTTGAGGGGGGCACATGGGGCACACGTGGGGGGGGCACAATTTCAGCAACTTCGTTTCAGCAGTGTGAGCAACATAGGTGGACATTTTGCTAATACGGAGAGGGTGGTGGACAATTTCCTAATATAGGGAAAAAATATGGCCTGTTTTGTAACTGCCCCTTAACTATATGGAAAGAAAATCCTTAAATTTATAATTTAAGTAATTATTTTTAGTGAAAAAAAAAACAGTATTATTTAAAATTAAAGTAGTGACGATTACTACATACTTTTTATAATATATACTCAATTGTATATTTTAGTTTATTAATTGTTCTATACTTCTATTGCATATACTAAAATATTTTAATGATTTTATACAAAAAGATATTTTATTCGGAAAGAATATTCTAAAAGAAAATGAATAAACCCTATAATCTAATTTAAAAATATATAACTAAATCGGATATATTTAAGGAAAATATTTGACTTCTTTATCCTCCATACATGAGCTGATCGATCAATCTCATCATAACTACGAGATTGTAAAATTGATTCCGACCCTCTGTGGAGAACGCGCTCCACACGCCTGGAAAAAACCCAAAGTGTGTCATCTTTTGAAGAAGTCTTCTCCAAAGAAAAACCAAAAGTATGAAACAATCCCCTTGTCCAAACCAAAACAAAGTAATCTAGGTTTCGAGAAATCGAATCTTCATGAACCCCCCTCTGAAACCCTGTACCTGTGGTCCGAGTTCGTTGATGGCCCTAGCCCCTTTCGAGATCTTGTTGCCGGATTCCTTTGTGGATCCTGTGTTGGCAAGCGTTCGATCAATCAATTTGTTGCTTTGTTTTGGGGGTTTGCCTCTTCGCCAATCCTATGTGCTAATTTCTTTGTATTGGGAACCAGATCAGCATCTCTGACGGCGTATTTGAAGACAAGGGTTGTGCTAGAGTCAAATCGGCCTCCGTCGTGGCCAAATCCGTGGTGTACGGCCTGGCCTTATGCAGTATCTCTAATGGGTATCGGTGCTCTCCTAAACTGCCTTCTCGGGGTGGATGCGCTTCCTCTCTGCACCTTGTTTCCTTCCCGACGGCCCGATCCCTTCTCTGTGGTGGTTCACACACTTTCTCTCTACTTTCCTTACCCTCCTTATTGGAGCGGCGGTGAGGATCGGTTCTTCTTCTGCTCCTCTCCCCTCTCTTTCCTTTACTCCCCCTTGATAATATATTACTTGACTAATCATATCTGCTTATCTGTGTTTCCTATGGCTCCATCTGAGACTGACAAAAAGAAAAAATCAACGGGAACAGATGATCCTGTCTCCCAATTGAGTATCCCCCGTAAGGGTTTGACACAGCCGGAGGGATATAAACTCCCTGAGGGGTATCCCTACTCCGATGATGGAAAAAAGAAGAAGAAATTGAGATTTAGCAATGGGAAGTCGCTCCTTAGCATGCCATTTATGGCCAAGGTTTTCCGGAATTGGGTCAGGTATATGTGGAAATTTACATCGGATGTGCCTTTGTCTTCCAATATTATATTTAACTGGTTCGTTTTGCGATGGGTTATTGTGGAGACCTCCCGGAAGGGAAAACAATATTTGATTGATAACAAAGAGGTTGAGGAGTCCTCGTTCTCCAGTGATGTGTTGTGAGCTGAATCTGCCATGTTTTACACTTGCTTTTATATCGTTTTCTGCATACATTTCATGCATTTGGGCTAAGATAATACAGAATCTATGTAGTTTATGTTTATTTGGCAAATTATGGAATCTACACCAGTTTCTGTTTAATTTCGTAGAATTCGAGGCAAATTACAGCAGTTCTAAGAAAGGCTGGAAATGCTCGGAAATTAACTACAGAAGTCCAAGGTCAAGAAGCAGCGGAACCAGGACGTATCAAGCCGGAGCCCAGATTTAGTCGATCTCGAGTACACTTACTCGATCTCGACAAAGAACATCCGAGCACACCTGGTCGAGCAGAGCTGATCGAGAAACTGAGAGCCAGAGACAACCCGACTCTGGAAGCCTTACTCGATCTCGAGTAACCTGGTCGAGATCGACAACTTCCTGATGCCATGTCCGGAGTCGAGGAGCTGTGTCAAGTCGAGAAGCCGAGGACTGAAGACGCCGAGCACCACGCTACTCGTTCTCGAGGAAGTTACTCGATCTCGACAACTCCATAAACCACATGTCCGAGCTTGTCGAGGAGAGGTTGCCCGACATCACCGAGCTAGCCATACTCGACGCCAACGTTACTCGATCTCGAGTATCTTACTCGATCTCGAGGACCCCAGCAGCGCCTATCCGAGCTTGATCGAGCACTTGCAACCCGAGACGCCTAGCGAAGCCGAAGTCGACGTCACTCTTACTCGATCTCGAGTAGAGTTTGTCGAGATCGAGGAAACCTTCCAGAAGCCGCGTAACGCGGTTTGCTGTCCTACGCGGTTTGGGAGTCCTTGGAGCCGAAGGAATCCGAGTCTGGCCGAGATCTATCAATATCTATCTATGGAGAGAAGACCTATCAACACAAGAAGAGATTTACCTATTTTAGATAAAATTTCCTTTTAGATTTAATTCCTTGATTGCATTTATTTATCATTAAGCTTTTAGATATAAATTTAGATAAAGATAGAGATATTCTATCCTTGAATAGCAAGGAGTAAAAGGCTATAAATAAAGCCCATGGGGCTGATTTTAGGATCATTCAATTCAGAAGCTAGAGAAGTAGTTCACAGAGACAGTTTAGGAGTTCAGAGGTTTTAGGGTTTTGGCATTCAACGAAAGTTGGAGTGCCGGGATTGTAAAAGCTTTGAATTTAGTTTAATGCAAGTTTCTTTTCATACATCAATGTCTGCTATTGCGATGAGGAGCGAGTAGTCCACCCACTTCTGGGGCTGGGGTGAGCCCGACGGTGGCCATGTGAGGTGATGCGGTAAAGGTACAATCTTTTTATGCAATTCATCTTCTATCCCTATGAGCATGATTCTTTTGCGAGAGTTGAAGGTGATCCTTGTTTGTGTTATTGAAGCGAAAGTGATCTTAATGCAACTTGGATTAATTATGTCAAAAGGGTTAGTAACAATTAGGGTTTATGCGAAAGCCTCTATCTTCCTATTTGTTAGTAACGAAAGTTATTTTGATGGAAAGCATGATCTTTTATGCCTTTATGTGTTACTTTGCATGGTTATCGTTGTGGTGTTGATACCCTGGCCTTAGAAGTTCTTTAATATATTGATTTATTTCTTCCGAAATCTGAGTTCTGTGTTCGAAGTTTGCGATTTTAAAGCTTCTGTTTTTAAGTCGATCTCAGGTACTGTTGTCGATCTAGAGGAGAACTTAGTTGATCTCGAGTTAGGTTAGTCGAGATCGAGTAGGGCTAGTCTGGATCGAGTTTCTGTTGTGATTCTGAAGTTTTTGTCGTCGCTGTCTTTTGTCGATCTCGAGTACTGTTGGTCGAGATCGAGCAGCTTCTGTCTTTGCTTTATCTTCTGCTTTCGTTTGTTATTTCTGTCTTTGTTTATGTCTTTTGTTTGCTTTTCTGTGAGATTTACAGCTACCTAGGATCCGCTGACACGCTTCCTCGTGGATCGATCCTGACTTCCCACTACTGCATAGGGAGGAGGTCTTGTAATTATTTACTGGGGCACGAATCTGGTTTGATTTATATTCTATAGTTTGAACTTGATTTCCTCCTACAACATGATGCCGAAGTAAGAAAAAATTGTGAAAGGAAGTTTGGTAAAGGAATCATTAGTACAGAAATGAAACTGAAAAGAAACTCTAAAGTGAAATCAAAGTTCTGTTTAATTTGGCATACAATCATTTTTCAAAGAGGCCTATTATTGTTTTCTGAGTGGTCATTGGTCTTGATATCAATGTGGATAAAGATGTGGCAGAAAACTTTATGTGTGTTATTACTACTGTTTACAAACCCTGATGATGTTATTAAGGGTCTGGCAGCAATGGTTTTTGTTGTGGTTGTTCTGCATTTCACAAAGGGTTATGATGCATCCTTGGATCATAAAGCCAAGCCAAAACGGGATAATTTCCCTCCGAGTACTCCCCTTGCCGCTCCTGATTCGCCTCTCTTGGTGTTCTATCAGTTCATCCTGGCAAGGAATCAAAAGCTCTCTAAATGTAAACTCAGGTGGTGTATGAACAGCCCAGGAAAATCTTGTGTTGTTCGATCCTTGCTGAAGGGTATGGCGGAAAAATGTTATAGGAAAGCGGTCTGCTGGAAGAATTTATCCTTTGGCAAAAGTAGATATGGTAGCAGGTATAATTTTCTTCTATTCTTTTTTAGTAATAGTGTTGCATATATGTGTAATATTAAATGGCTAAGGATGTATGGTGCATCAAAGATCCCTAAGACTACCTCCCGAAAGGGCTCAAAGAAATCAATGGACAATGTTCAGCATGTGAAGTTGGAACACTACCATGGTGGTGAAAAGAGGAAGCAGTCGACACATGCTGAGGAGAGGTGCAAGAGGAAAACGGTCGACAGGGAAAATCATAGGTATAATGGTTACTTATTTGCTTATAGCTATAAAGAGATTATTATTTATGAGTATATTCTCAGAGTAAGATGTTTAGCAAGTGCCCTTTGTGTGTGCAAATCAATGAACACTCCTTATTATAATTGCTTATCTACTGTCAAGGAGTTTTGTGTGGTTGCCTGCTCTAACTGCCCATCGGTTGATCATGGCTACCATATACACTTACCATTTTGGGTGAAAAGTCTATCAACTACCATACTTTGGTGGAGAAATGCCCCTCTTGTGGCCATCTGTTGGTTATTTAGGGGGCTTGACTACCGATTGCCTATTGGAAAATACATTGCCTATAGTTACTATGTTGAAAGCAAAGCTATCAAAGAGACATTACATTGGTTTGACTTTATTATTCCAGTAAGCCTTTTGTTGAGATATGTATGGACTGATTACTATGCTACTAAGACTATGGATTTGGTGAATTGGTTTAGGAAGAAATGTATGTCTAAGCACCCTTTGTTAGGAAGTAACGTTACGAGCAGTTGGGATATAAAGACAATTGAGGATGTCTCTGACATTGGATATGCAAATCTTTGTAAGAAGGAACTATTAGTTGTATTAATGGTGATTCACGAATGGGTTGGCCGGTGTAAATTGTATAATTTCCTTCCTTATGGTGTCATGTGGTATTGTCGATCAATTATCACCACCTACAGCTCAAAAGTGAACAGACTTGTAGGAAAATTCGTTTGGACTAAATTTAAAAGAGAAACATCAGGAAAGGCCATGACACACAGGATTTATTCGATTACTGAACAAAGTCATGGTAAATACAAGCAAATGAGAATAGAACTTGTAGAAAATAAACCTCTAACAACGCACATAAAAGTGAATAATCTATCTCTGTCAGAAGCACTGCACCCTCGGCTTCTGATGGAACGGTTAATCAAATAATGAAAGCGTGTTTCAGGAATATTAAAGGTATGGGAAAGTCGAATATTTGGACAGACCTTAAAGCCATGCGAATAAATGAGCACATATCGCTAATGTCAATAGCAGAGATTAGAACAAACAAAATTCCTCAGGAAAAAAATTGGAAATCGAGTGGATACAATAATGTTATCTGGTCTGTAGGGATGATAGAACGGGAGGAATAGGACTCCTTTGGAATGAGAACGCTCTCCAAAATGAATCAATCGAGGTAGATGTAGTACTACCAAGAGTAATTTGGGTTAAATACTCTTGCTTAGATAAAAACTTCACATGAATAATATTTTTTGTCTATGCACCCCCTCACGAGTCTGACAAAGATATCTTCTGGAATGAATTCTCGAATATTATCACGAGTGAACCATTGCCATGCTTAGTAATTGGAGATATGAATGAAATAAGTAGGAGCAATGAAAAACTTGGGGGAGTAGTGAATAGTCAAACGAGATATCTTAGAATAAATGAATTCAAAAATCAATGCTCTCTGCTTGAGATCCCATCCTGAGGCAACAAATATACTTGGAGGAAAAAAAAGGAAAGGGGGGGGGGGGGATAATATATGGGAGAAACTAGATCGAGTATTGGTCCAACACGAGTTTCTTGAAACCTTCCCTGATCTAGCAACATTCAACGGAGCCTTTACAGAGTCTGATCATTGCCCCGTCTCTATTTGCCTAAATTCTGGGAGAGAATTCACGCCTCCACCGTTTAAGTTCGAAAACATGTGGTTACAGAGAAAGGACTTCAGGAACGTTATCAAACAAGCATGGAGAGTTAGGTGTATAGGCTCAGCTATGTATAGATTAATGTACAAAACAAAATTTCTGAAAGGCAAACCTAAAGTGTGGAACAAAAATTCCTTTGGGAATGTCTTTCGTCAAATACAAATTGTGGAAAAAGAACTGGTTAATATTCAATCAAATATTATATCCAGAACGTGTAAGGATTATTTAGTCGAAAAACAGCTGATCAGGAAAAAAGAGCAACTATTAAAATTCCAAAAAGAATATTGGGGGCAGAGAGCAAAATCAAAACATCTCAAGCTCGCCGATTCCAACACAGCTTACTTTCATAAAGTAGCTTCTGGGAGACGAAATAGGAAAATTATAAGAAATATCACGACAAGTACTGGAACACAGATTATAGGGGAAGAAAATATTAGAGAGGAAATTAAAAATGAAGTCGAGAAAAGATTCTCCAAAGAACAAATTAACATGACACTTCTCAATGAATACCTAGAGCTAATACCACAGGCTATAACGGAAGAAGAAAATAGGATGCTAAGTCAACAACCATCTAATAGTGAAATAAAAAACGTGGTATGGTCTTTAGGTCTAAAAAAATCTCCGGAACCAGATGGAATGACAACAGAGTTTTATAAGTCCTACTGGGACATTGTTGGTCATGATGTCATCAAAGCTGTCAAAGCTTTTTTTCATTCAGGTAGAATACTCCAACAGATTAATCATGCGTTTATCACTCTCCTGCCAAAATGTGACAATCCATCGAAGACTTCAGACTATAGGCCTATTAGTTTGTGTTCAACAATATATAAAATAATATCGAGAATTTTAACAGAGAGACTCAAGAAGGTGATTGGTAAGTTAATTCTCCCATTTCAAGGTGCATTTGTATCTGACAAAGCAATCCAAGACAATATATTGATAGCACATGAGATCTTCCATTCATTTAAATCAAGAAAAGGGTCAGAAGGCTGGTTAGCTATTAAACTCGATATGGAGAAAGCATATGATAGAGTTGATTGGACATTCACATAGACAGTATTAAGAAAATTTGGGTTTAGTGACTATGTTATAAACCTAATCATGGAATGTGTAACGACTGTTTCAATCTCTGTATTGGTTAATAATGGACCTACGGAGGTCTTTAAACCTTCTAGAGGATTGAGACAAGGCGACCCCATGTCCCCGTTTTTGTTCATTCTTGGTGCAGAAGTGCTCGCCAAAAAACTAACAGCAAAGTCCAATCTCAACCAATCTGGCAATGGTTTCAGGTTTGGTCCATCTGGACCAAGAATCCCGTTTCTGGCGTTTGCAGATGATATCATCATTTTCAAAAAGGGCAACATGGCAGCATGCGAAAAATTTAGGAAAATTATTGATGACTACTGTCAATTGTCATGACAGAAAGTAAACTACACCAAATCTGCATTTCATGGTTCTCTGGGGATACCTGCGTCGCGAATAACAACTATTGAGGGATGTTTAAGTATATCAAAACATGTTAAACTTGATAAATATCTGGGGTGTCCGATTGTTGATGGTAGAGCAAATAAAAGCACTTTTGAAGAAATCATTGGTAAAACATCTAATCAATTATCGAAGTGGAGAGCCGACTCACTATCTCAACATGGGAGGTCGGTGTTGCTAAATTCAAATCTAGCTTCTAAACCACTGTTCGCTATGCAAAGCTTCATGCTCCCAGTGTCAATTCACTCAACACTAGACAAAATCAATAGGACCTTCTTCTGGAACAAAGACCTCCAATACAAACCCCTCATAGGATGGGACAAAGTATGTAGAGCAAAAGCAAAAGGAGGAATGGGATTAAGAAAAACAAAGGAAATGAATGAGGCACTACAAATGAAACTTATTTGGAAAATAATTGCTGAACCAGATAATTGTTGGGTCAAAATCATCAACCACAAATACCTAAAGTCAACGCCAATACTTAAATTTGAGAAGAAGGGAAATTCCTCATGGAAATGGACACAACTGAGAAAACTCATTCAGCCATTTCAGGAAGGTATAGCATGGTCAGTCGGCAACGGGAAAACAATCAAGTTCTAGCAAGACAAGTGGGCTCCAGTTAAGAACATTCACAATGCTTGTCTCGACCCGACAAAAGTCAACTGGGAAGAAACTGTTGACCAATATATTCGAAATGGGGCATGGAATTTAGAAAAACATAGAACGGTAATGCCAAATGATATAGCGCAACAGATAGTTGAAATTCCCCTCCCAATAAATCAACTACAAGACAGAATGTACTGGTGGCCGGACAGAAAAGGATGGTTTACGACGACTAGTGCATATAAACTTAATTCAAGAACAACAGAGCTTAATAATGACAATAATGCATGGATTTGGAACTTGAACGTTCCACCTAAAATTAAGAATTTCATGTGTAAAGTCTGTCATAATGGACTCCCAACGGTCGTCCGTCTCGCCAGAAGAGGAATTGTAATACCACCTTATTGTGCCTTGTGCAATCACCATGAAGAAGACACTACTCACCTATTGTTTGAATGCAGATACTCTCTATGTTGTTCAAGTTTATCACCAAAAGTGAAAATAGAAATCTCAGACAATATCAGATTATCGAGAAATATCGAGGTATTAATGACAAAATTAGACATACTACTAGATACACAACAAAAATAGAAAGTGGTATTTCACTGGTGGACTATTTGGATTGTTCGAAATAAACTAATTTTCCAACAACAAAAAGTGCCAAATACAAGAGGATTTGAAAAACTTGTCAACTCATATATTAAAGAATAGAGTAAAGCAGAAAAACACAGCCAAGAGGATAACAACAAAGTACAACAGCTAGTAAAAACTCCTAAAGAAAATGTGAATATTAGGAAGAAGGAAAAATGGAAAAACCGCCATCTGGGAAATTGAAATTAAATTTCGATGGTTCCGCCTCCAGCCAACGACAAAACTCGATAGGTTACATCATTCGGGACATCACAGAGAATTCAGTAACAATGAGAAGTAAACTGATTGGACGTCAATCCCCTTTGATGTCCGAAGCCTTGGCTTTGAGAGCGGGCGTTCAGAGGGCTCTCGAGATGAAAATACCCAAAATTATAATTGAAGGAGATTCACTGACCATCATCAATTATTTATAGGCTAAAACCAAATGTCCGTGGAAAATTGAGCTTATTATGTCTGATGTTAGCACTCTACTTTCAGGGTTTTACAAAGTCTCGTTTTCACACATTCTTCGTAACGGCAATTGCGTGGCAGATAAGGTTGCACACCTTGCTCATATTGCCTCCATCCCTGCTCTATACACTGACCCAAGTCTTATCGACCTCATCCGAAAGGATGCTGTCGGATAGCAGTTCGCATCCGAATTATTACTTAATCAAAAAAAAATCTCATCAATAACTTATACTCCCATCCCATACTCAAATTTAGTAGATCGACCATATATATCTTGCATTGCATGTAGACCTGTCAAACAGGTCATTCGGGTCGGGTTCGGGTCGAGTCACTTCGGGTTTCGGGTAAAACGGATCTCGGGTAAAGTGGGTTCCAGGTTTTTCGGGTTGACTCGAACCCGGGTTTGACCGGATTTCGGGTCGATTTCGGGTTTGTCAATTTTTTCTTTTTTAAATTAAAAAAATCATTATTTGATAATTTTGTGATAAATTTTAATTATATATAAAAAAATTAATTATATATAATTATAAATCAACCGGGTCAATCGGGTAAATCGGGTCAAAAATACCGGGTCAATCAGGTCACCGGGTCGAAACCCAGATTACCCGGAAAATTTCGGGTTTTTCGGGTTCGGGTCGGAAAAAAATTCGGGTCAAAATTTCCGGGTTCGAGTGCAACTGTGTTTTGACGGGTCTAATTGCATGCATGCCGTGCTTCTCATAAATGTAAGTAGCTGTACATGTATGATTAGATATTCAAATCTAAATCCATCCCTCACGGCTGACACCACAGTTGCACTTGCTGACAAAGTATCTATTTTCCCAATCGAAGGTTTCGATTTGAGTATTATATACGCCCTTATTTCAATTTAATACTCTATTGGTTCATTTATATTTATTACTACTTTTTTATTATTAATTTATTTTTTAAAAGAATAATAAAAATTGTATAACTTGCAACAGATGAATAATTTTTATTTGAAAAAACTGCTAATACATACGAATAATTAGGGGTGGAATTGATACATTACCAATTCATTTTTCCGTTTACCATGTACCAACCAATTTAAATTGATAATCGTAAAATCTCTACCATTACCAACCACCGAAGGGCTTGTACCAACTTAATTGGTTACCAATTAAGTTGGTTGGTACGTGTTGGGAATGACAATTTACCATTTTTCGAGTGTTGAGAAAAAAAAAATGCAAATATGATACAACTTAATTAAAACATATGAATTATTCCAACGCTTAGGTTTCATCCGAATCGACTATATTTGAGGACGAAAGAAACATAAAACTTTAAAGTTATTACAAAGTGTTTAAACACTAAATCAAAAGCAACATAGCAATATGAATGTATTATTCCTACTAGCTTTCGTCTTAATAGAGGTCGAGTTAGTATTCCTCCCTTGATTAAAAACATTTTCTGAAGAAAAAAAAGTTAAAAAAATAAAAACAAAAGCTAAAAACTTAAAACAATTACAAAATAAATTAAAAAAATAAAAATAAAACTAGATATAATTGGTTTGGTAGGAATTGGTTGGTATTACTGTACCAACCAATTTGATTCTCATTACTGTTACTGTTATCGTACCAAGCTTTAGAACTTGGTTCGGTATACCGAACAAATTATATTGGTAACCAATATAATTGGTTACCAATTATAAATGTTGGTTCGGTTGGTACATGTTGGTTTGATTTTTATGGTAATTTTTCTCCAGCCCTACGAATAATTACATTATGTTCGCAGTTTACACTGGAATCATCCCATATGTATACACACATCATGTGTACACGTACATCCCTTATAGTGTATGCGTGTAACTAGACCTGGGCAAATGCGGGTAGGCCCGCCCGGCCCGTCCCGCTCGCCCGCATTAGAGGGCGGGCTTGGACATGGGGAAAAGCCCACGCGGGCTACTAGGCTCGGCTCGCGCCCGCAACGGGTGCGGGATTGGACAAATTAATCAACCCGTTACGAGCCGCTAGGCCCGTAACGGGTACCTGCCTTTTTTAATTAAAATTAATATATATAATATTAAGTATTCATTTTTAAATAAAATAAAAACAGTAGTGTAATATATTGTTAGCTTTCATATATACATTTTGAAATAAAAACAGTAACTATATATAGTTACCTTTCATATATACAGTAACTATATATTACGTATGTAATAAAAACAGTAATTGATATATATATATATAAACAGTAATTATTCAGTTTTAAATAAAATATTATAAAAACAGTAACTATTTATAATATATATAAAATAAAAACCTAATTAGAATAAATTTAATAAGAAAATTTGATTAGGTTTGCGGGTACCCGCGGGCTACCCGCAACCGCATTTGTGGACGGGCTTGGACACGATTTCCTACCCGTTAAGCAGGTTTAGCCCGGCCCGCGCCCGCAACAACGGGATAAAATTTCGGGTAAAGCCCGTCCTAAGCCCGGCCCGCGCCCGCGTTTGCCCAGGTCTAAGTGTAACATGTTAAAAATCCGGGTCATTAAATTAAGAAGATCAACGAATGAGATTAAAAGTAACTTGCGATTATTTGGTGGTACTGAGTGATTATTAGTTGAAATGAAATTATTTGGTGGTACTCAGCGATTATTCGCTAAAATAAAATTTACATTTTTTTACACTTTTTGTACAAACAACTAATTACATTGATATAGATGAATAATCATATGAAAACAGATGAATAATTATGAAAAAACAAACGAATAATTTCTTCATACAAGATAAGGCTTGTGTATATTGGGGGTATATATGAGTGAGAGAGATGTTCGGGCTAGAAATCACTTTCCAGCCACATCCGGAATTGAATGTGAGTAATAAGAAAACCAACAGTATATAATCACCCCGCAAAAACCAATTACCAACCGATGATAACTTGCAATTAATCCGGAAACCAACCAGCCAAGTAACACAGACACAAATAAAAACACAAATATCGACACAAGATTTACGTAGAAAAAAGTCTCTCTAACTAGAGGATAAAAAACCACATGACGCCCACCAAAGCAACCAATCCACTAATCAACAAATCAATACAAGTGTTTAACAATTCAGTCTCACGTCGAGACAAACAAACATGGAGATATCAAACACCAATCTTAATACAAACCGGATCTATAAATGATTCCTTTAAAAAAACTAGCTAAACACTTATAATCAGATTAGATTTCCAAAGAGAGAAATATACCTATCAACAAATATCTGTTGTTGACTTGCCACATAGAGACACGACATATCATCAGATCAAGAGACGAAACACCCACTCAAATCTCATATCTTTCATCTAATTCTTTCACCTTCCTCTCTCTCCTCTCTTTGTTTTTGCTGGCGGTACCAATTGAATAAGGGTGGGCACAAATCCCGCAAATCCCGGTCCCGTCCCAGTCCCGGTGGGATTTAAGGCAAAAAAGTAAATCCCGTCCCGGTCCCGTCTCGCAAAAATTATGCGGGACAAGACTGTGGGATACCGGAAATCCCGATCCCGTCTCGCATTTATATTTATATTTATATATATATTTATATTTAATACGAGGGACGAGAGTTTTAATTTTGGTAGTAGTAAAAAATTTACTCAGGGATTTATAATTATATACTTTAGTTATTTTAAACACAAGTTACAATCATACTGACTTGTAAGCAATCTGAAAATAAAAAAGTACTATGGGCTTGGGGGGTTAGGGCTATAGGTAATAGGAGGCAAACAAAATAATTTCTTCTCCATTCTGAAATCTCCGTTCAATTCTAATCGGCTAGGGCTAAAGGAGGCTTGTGTTGTTGGCAGTGTTTTTTTTTTCTATGAAATTGTGCTGCTGGGAGTGTTAACATTATGGTGACATCGTTCAAAACATTTTTTTAAAATTATTTTTCAAGTTTATAATATTTTATTATTTTTATTTGAGGGACAAGGCTCGTCCCGTCCCGTATGGGATTGAAAAAAAGTGAATCCTATCCCGGAAAAATTAAGCGGGACGGGCCTTATCCCAGTCCCGTCCCGTTCCATCTCGTCCCGCGCCCACCCCTACAAATTGAAGCAACACCCACTTACTTCTCACATTCATTTGTTTTAATTAATTGTTATATAACCTAGCAATTAATCAAACCAAACTTGGACTGGACTCCTGATGTCTCCAAAGTAGCCATGTTTTTATGCATATTTTAGTTTCATATTCTTTACATTTCGCATATTTCGGGTTGAGAATATGTCGAATTTATGTAGTATATGCTTATTTGTTAGAAATGGAGATCTACATAAGTTTCTTTTTAATATTGCAGTATATGGAAACATTTCGGGAGAAAACCAAGGAGCAAAGACAGAAGCAGCAAGTCTACTCGATCTCGACTAAGGTCTCATCGAGATCGACAAGTGCCAGACCCCATTCCCCGAGCCATGTCGAAGAGATGCTGCTCGACAACACCAGGCCAAGCCATGATCTACTCGAGATCGACAAAGACCTTGTCGAGATCGAGGAAGCCCAGAAGCCTGTGTCCGAGCATGTCGACAAGAGGCCACTCGACAACACCAAGCTGGCCAAGTCGATGATCCGTTGTCGTCGAGATCGAGGAGAGTCATCGAAGTCGACGAGCCCACATCCGAGCATGTCGAGAAGGGTTGCTCGGCAACCTCGGAAGACCAAGTTGAGAACACATTACTCGTCGAGATAGACGAGCTCTCCTCGAGATCGAGTACGGTCAGAGTCATGACTGAGCCACATCGAGGACCTGCTAGCCGAGACGATGAGCCAAGCCAGTCGACAATAATCCTACTCGAGATCGACTAGACTTTTGTCGAGATCGAGTAGACCTCCAGAGCCGCGTTACTCGGTTTAACCAATTCTACTCGACTTGGGGTGGCTTGGGCGCGAAGACTGCCGATTCTATCCGAATTTATCAAGATATATCATGAAGAGAGAGATTTATCCACATGAAGACATTTAGATATATTTAGATTTAATTTCTTTGTTGCTTTTATTTATCCTTAAGCATTTTAGATATAGTTTTAGATATAGATAGAGATTTCTATCCTTGACTAGCAAGGATTAGAAGGCTATAAATAAAGCCCATGGGGGCTGAGTTTTAATCATTCAATTTCAGTCAGAGCAAGTAGTTCCAAGTAGAGATTTAGGAGTTCGAAGGTTTTAGGATTTTGGCGTTCAACGAGAGTTGGATCGCCGGGATTGTAAAGTCTTTGAATTTAGTTAATGCAAGTTGTTATTTCCTTTCAATCAATGTCTGAGTTTGCGATGAAGCGCGAGTAGTCCACCCACTTCTAGGGTTGGGGCGAGCCCGACGATAGCCCTGCATAATTGAGGTAAAGATCCGACCTTTATCATGTTTTGAGCATCTCCTACTTGTTTATGTGTTTATTACCCATCTAATGGAGATCCATGTTAACCACTTGGATTGTAAACATAAAATTAGTAGAGATAATTAGGGTTTCTTGAAAGAGTTGTCTAATTGTTGGAAAAGGCGAAAGCTTGTCCTTGATGCAATTCACATGATTTTCTGTTTATCTCTGCCTTATGCATGTTTGGTTATCGTTGTTGCAAACCCCAATCTTGGAAGTCTCTTTTATACAGTTTTAGTTCAAATTCCCAAAGCCTTTGCATTTATTTTCTTTCGTTTTTATCCTCTGTTTACTCGAGATCGAATAGCACTACTCGATCTCGACTACTGATTCTCGACCCAGAGTCGCCGTAGCTTACTTGTGCAGGAAATCGACAAGTCCAACCCGAGGTCGACAAGGACTGTACTCGATATCGAGTAGCCCTTCGTCGATATCGAGTAGCCTGTGCCGAGTTGCTGCTGCTGTGTTCGACTGTCCGATCTTCTGTCGACTACCCTAGTCGAGATCGAGGACCCTGTTGTCGACTTCTGTCCGTGAGATTTCTCCGCTACCTAGGATCCGCTGACACGCTTCCTCGTGGATCGATCCTGACTTCCCACTACTGCATCAGGAGGAGGTCTTGTAATTATGTGCAAGGGACGGAATCTGGTTTGCTGTACTTTAGTTATATTTTATTATTGCAAGTCTTGATTTCCTCTTACAACAAATTGGCGCCGTTGCCGGGGAGGCTATCATTCGCGCCTTAGGTAGTTGAATCTCACATCTCCTCTGAGTTACTTTTCAGGTATATGCGCCGTTCTGGTCAACCACCTGAGTTTGACGGCTTAGACAACCCAGAACGCCTTATACAAGCCCACGCTAGACTGAAAAGAGCCATGGCCGCCGCTGAAACACAAGAACAGCTGATTGCCAGACTTACAAGGGAGCTAGCCACTAGAGATGCTGCTATTGCCACTAAAGATGCTGCTATCGCCGCTGAGAAAGCAGCAAGGGAGCAAGCAGAAGCTGAGCTTGCCCAATATCCAACTACAGCAGAAGATTATATGCATCCAACTCTCGTCGTGCCTGAATCGGTGATCCTTATCCCTGAAAACTCCTTTGAAATTCGCACTCAGTTTCTTATAGAACTTAAAAACAATGCTTTTTATGGAAGATTTAATGAGTGTCCTCTTGAGCATATTACCAATTTTCATGACATGTGCCGTACTCTTGCTGAAGGTACAACTCTGGAATATGTCAAGATGAAGGCTTTCCACTGGTCTCTCGCTGGGCCTGCACTGAAGTGGCTCGAAGGGCTGAAACCAAGAGCACTCACAACATGGGCCCAAGTAGAGCAAGAGTTTCTAAATAAATTCTTCCCACATGCCAAGACATCACTTCTCCGCCAGAAAATCACCGCCTTCAAACAGAAGCAAGGGGAACCGCTGGCAAGGGCATGGGAACGTTACAAAGAACTGTTGCGATCTTGCCCTACTCATGGACAGCCACCCTATGTCATTCAAGAGATCTTCTTCAACTCTCTTGATCAAGTCACCAAGGACAGAATCAACCAGTATACTCGCTATGAGTATCTGACGATGCCGCCAGTTGACGCATGGGGTGTGCTAGACAAGCTCACTAATTATGACAACAAATATGGGTCTACTGCAAACTATGAGGAGAACTCCTATGCCAGGCCAGCACCATCTATGCCACTCTATGAGCCAGCAAAGGAGATTGACCCAGATGTTAGGGAGCAGTTCTACAAAGACCAGAATCGCAAGCTCCTCAAGCAAGTCAAATATCTATCTGTCAATTAGCCTTGCATCGAATGCGGATCACAGAGGCACACCACTACTGAGTGCCCACACACTGAGGAAGTCAGAATGGCAGAGACACATGAGGAAGCAGCCTACGCTGGGGGTCCAAATCGCTACATGGGAGATCAAAGGTTCTATCAGCCTCAGTGGAACCAAGGTCCTCCTAGGAATCCCCCACCCTACAGAGCTCCAGGACATCCAGAAAGGGATCAAAAGAAGGATGATCTGCAACTGATCCTTGAGGAGATACGTCGGAATCAGGGCACCATCAACAACCAGTTCCAGAACATCACTACAAAATTTGGAGAACTGGACATCTGGAAAAGAGGAATAGAGACGCAGATGGGTCAAATCGCTGCACAGATCCCACGACCATCCGGACAGCTCCCTGGGCAAACAGAACCAAATCCTAAGGGGAAAACCGGACACGTCGCAGCTATCAAACTCAGGAGTGGGCATCAGTTACACGAGCCAGAGGTCGGGAAACAGCAAAGCAAGGCAGAGCAGCAACTCGAGACAGAGCAGACCCAACTCGACCTCGAGGAGCCCGTACTCGATCTCGACAAAACCCTACTCGACACAGACCAGAAGCTGAGCTCGGACTCCACTGCGCAGACCAGCAACCCGAAGTCGACAACCCAAGTCGAGATCGACGAGCCCCTGGTCGAGAACGAGGAGCAACATCTGGTCGACGTCGACAACTCTGCAGCACCTTCGACCGCTGATCTGGCTCCAAAACAGAAAAAGCCACTGCCTTTTCCATCAAAAGCACAGAAAGATCCCACTGCAGGTAGGTTTACCAGATTTGTTAATATGCTGCAAGAACTGAATGTTTCTATTCCTTTTACAGAAGCCCTGCAAGAGATGCCTGGATATGTCAAGTTTCTAAAGGAAATCCTGAGCAAGAAGCGATCTATCTCAGAGATCGCAGGCGAATGCAAAGTACTCCACTTCCCTGAAAAGAGGCCCGACCCTGGTAAGTTTTCTGTTACTGTGGGTTTTGGACAATATAAATATGATTCTCTTTGCGATTTAGGAGCAAGTGTGAGCATCATGCCTCTATCAATCTGGCGGAGGGTAAAAATAGGATGCATAGAACCTGTGGATGCCAAACTATACATGGCAAACAATACAGTAGTCATCCCTACAGGTATAGTTGAGAACGTCCCCGTCCAGGTTGGTAAATTCTTTGTTCCAGCAGATTTCCTTATCATTGACTGTGCTGAAGATCCTACTAGCCCTATTATTCTTGGTAGACCGTTCTTAGCTACTACAGATGCCAAAATAAGTGTCAAGAATAGATCGCTCACCTTCACCATAGGCGATGAGGTTTTGGATTTCTCTTTTGGCCCTGCAAAAGAGGAAATTTCATGGCTGGAGGTGAAAAGCATCAGCAACCACGGGACCAAGCAAACAGCGGAGGAAGGAGCCAACACTGTACTCGAGATCGACAAAGCCAACTCGATCTCGACAAGGCCTCTACTCGATCTCGACAAGCACATGTCGATGTCGACCACCACTGCTGAGCCAGAGACTCGCCAAGAGCCTAAGTATGGGGTCCCTGTACTCGAGGTCGACCAGCTGTACTCGATCTCGACTAGCCCCAAGACCAAAGTTTCCTGTTTTGGGTCCGAAAAGGTAAGTTCAGGTATGAATTCTACTCCCCCTCAGTCCATAAAGAAATTTTTCAATAAATTAAGGGGAGGTAAGACCCAGTGGCAAGAAAATCTGCGAAAGCTAAGGGCTGGAAGGAAGAGAAAGAAAGAAAAGAGAGATGATGCAAGCAATCACCTATCAGCTGAGCTCACATACTACCATCAGGACCTAGATGATCCAGGAGATGGGCCAAGCATGAGCAGGCCCCATAATAATGGTCCTTGAGCGCAAACGGAGAAGTCGGCCTAGCGACCCTAAAATCTAGAGCATGTATATAAACTTTATGAATTTTTGGGACTTTTGAACTTTTTAGTTTTTTGGTTTTTGTTTTTGGTTTTTTGTTTTATGTCTTTTAGAATAGTTCATGTGGATAGTCTTGTTTCTTGTGCAATCTAACACTTTTAGGTCGGCAAGCATATGAGAATCGCGAAAAGTGGAATAGGAAGTCCCTGAAAACCAGTCTGAATCGACGAAGGCCAAGTCGATATCGACAAGGAGGAGAAGCCCAGAAGTTACTCGATCTCGAGTAGACGTACTCGACATCGACAAGCCCAGACGCCCCTCGACTTCGGATTCCACCAGACGCTGAAAGCCTACTTGAGATCGAGTAACATGTACTCGAGATCGACGAGCAACCTACTCGACATACATTGATTCGCCTTCCTCGATGTGTTATCCTGTGAGTTCCTTCCTTTACTCTTGTTTTTATTTGATTTTATACAGTGGGGACACTGTAAATTTTAAGTATGGGGTGGGGGAAGGGCTCATTATCATTATCATATGTGTTAGTCTTGCTTTTGGTTTCACATGGTGAAATTTTAATTTTTATGTTGTGCATTCATGTTTAAATTTTATGCCTTTTAAATCTTAAAAAGAAAATAAATAAATAAAAAAAATAGAAAAAAAAATAGAAAATGTCGAAAAATGAAAAAAAAATGCATGTTTAAATTTTTGCATTATTTTAGTTTTATACCCTAACTTAGATGTCCTATGATGATAAATAATAATTGACTTGATCATATAAACCCTATGGCGTGTTTGGAAGGTTTAGCCTAAGTCCTCAAAATGGTTTTATGTGGATTGTGAACTTGTGATGAAATTGAGCACATATGATCCTAAGCTAAAGGTAAAAATCCAACAAAAATTGTCCCAGTGAGAATTTTGGCCTTATAGGGAGAACATTAAAAATCCCTCTGCTTTCTTGAGTGTACTTACTCTTCCTATGCATCTCTAAATGTTGTGATAGTTATTCAAAGCCAATGCATTTATATGTTTATGTTAATGAGAATTAAATGATGGAGGGACCTTTTAAGCCAAGTTTATCCTCTCTTTACCTACCCTACATTATCCCTGCTTGAAGCCAGAACATTAGCCTGCGACCTTTATTGTAAACTCCACAAAATTATCCTTATCCAAATTGAGCCTGGCCCCCATTTGGGAATTAAGACTTAGAGTTGGTTAGAATGATGATTTGTGGAAAGAATGAGCTTATGTTGCATTTCAAGAAGGATTGTGGAAATTATTGAGATATGGGTTGGTTGTACATTTTTATCTTGCTAGGCATATTATGTAAAAGGATTTTTGGCTCACATTATAAATGCACCTCTAGTATTATTTTATATTTTCGTTTCAAAAAAAAAAAAAAAGAAGAAGAAGAAGAAGAAGAGAAAAAGTACATATGTATATGAATAAAGTGCATGAGCCAAATTTACCTTATTTCTTTCATTATTTTGCAAGATACATATTTTGGAGAGATTTAGAAAGTTTGAAAGGTTATATACTCCATTGAGACAAATTGGAGAGTTTGGTTGATGCATATGATTGGGAAGTTATGGTTTGGTTATATTGGAAGATTTAGGAGTCTTGATTCCCGAATTTTATTTAGCACCACATGGCCAAATAATTCCATACCTTATTATTTCTTACCAAGCCCCATTACAACCCCGCCGAATGGAATCTTCTTTGAAGACTTCCATTGAGCGAAGTCCTCCTGATAATTCTTGTTGCATTTTCATAATTGGTTGCGAAGTGGATTCATGTTTAAATTACAATGTTTATGAGATTGTGTATGGAATTGAGTTGAGAGTTGATCTTCATAGCCTAAACACATTTGAGAGTTGAGTGTAAACACTTTATTCCTGTGAGGTTGGATTTATACTGCCTATGCCTATAGATCGCTCATATATGTGTAATGACGTTAAATTCACTTGTCTTACATTGCTACTACTTAAGATGTTGCTTTTGACAAAGGCAAAGACCTGAAGGATGTGTTGTAGGTCTTGGTTATTGTTTGGTTATTGCTTGAGGACAAGCAAGTCTAAGTATGGGGTGATTTGATGTCTCCAAAGTAGCCATGTTTTTATGCATATTTTAGTTCCATATTCTTTACATTTCGCATATTTCGGGTTGGGAATATGTCGAATTTATGTAGTATATGCTTATTTGTTAGAAATGGAGATCTACATAAGTTTCTGTTTAATATTGCAGAATATGGAAACATTTCGGGAGAAAACCAAGGAGCAAAGACGGAAGCAGCAAGTCTACTCGATCTCGACCAAGGTCTCATCGAGATCGACAAGTGACAGACCCCATTCCCCGAGCCATGTCGAAGAGATGTTGCTCGACAACACCAGGCCAAGCCATGATCTACTCGAGATCGACAAAGACCTTGTCGAGATCGAGGAAGCCCAGAAGCCTGTGTCCGAGCATGTCGACAAGAGGCCACTCGACAACACCAAGCTGGCCAAGTCGATGATCCGTTGTCGTCGAGATCGAGGAGAGTCATCGAAGTCGACGAGCCCACATCCGAGCATGTCGAGAAGGGTTGCTCGGCAACCTCGGAAGACCAAGTCGAGAACACATTACTCGTCGAGATAGACGAGCTCTCCTCGAGATCGAGTACGGTCAGAGTCATGACTGAGCCACATCGAGGACCTGCTAGCCGAGACGACGAGCCAAGCCAGTCGACAATAATCCTACTCGAGATCGACTAGACTTTTGTCGAGATCGAGTAGACCTCCAGAGCCGCGTTACTCGGTTTAACCAATTCTACTCGACTTGGGGTTGCTTGGGCGCGAAGACTGCCGATTCTATCCGAATTTATCAAGATATATCATGAAGAGGGAGATTTATCCACATGAAGACATTTAGATATATTTAGATTTAATTTCTTTGTTGCTTTTATTTATCCTTAAGCATTTTAGATATAGTTTTAGATATAGATAGAGATTTCTATCCTTGACTAGCAAGGATTAGAAGGCTATAAATAAAGCCCATGGGGGCTGAGTTTTAATCATTCAATTTCAGTCAGAGCAAGTAGTTCCAAGTAGAGATTTAGGAGTTCGAAGGTTTTAGGGTTTTGGCGTTCAACGAGAGTTGGATCGCCGGGATTGTAAAGTCTTTGAATTTAGTTAATGCAAGTTGTTATTTCCTTTCAATCAATGTCTGAGTTTGCGATGAAGCGCGAGTAGTCCACCCACTTCTAGGGTTGGGGCGAGCCCGACGATAGCCCTGCATAATTGAGGTAAAGATCCGACCTTTATCATGTTTTGAGCATCTCCTACTTGTTTATGTGTTTATTACCCATCTAATGGAGATCCATGTTAACCACTTGGATTGTAAACATAAAATTAGTAGAGACAATTAGGGTTTCTTGAAAGAGTTGTCTAATTGTTGGAAAAGGCGAAAGCTTGTCCTTGATGCAATTCACATGATTTTCTGTTTATCTCTGCCTTATGCATGTTTGGTTATCGTTGTTGCAAACCCCAATCTTGGAAGTCTCTTTTATACAGTTTTAGTTCAAATTCCCAAAGCCTTTGCATTTATTTTCTTTCGTTTTTATCCTCTGTTTACTCGAGATCGAATAGCACTACTCGATCTCGACTACTGATTCTCGACCCAGAGTCGCCGTAGCTTACTTGTGCAGGAAATCGACAAGACCAACCCGAGGTCGACAAGGACTGTACTCGATATCGAGTAGCCCTTCGTCGATATCGAGTAGCCTGTGCCGAGTTGCTGCTGTTGTGTTCGACTGTCCGATCTTCTGTCGACTACCCTAGTCGAGATCGAGGACCCTGTTGTCGACTTCTGTCCGTGAGATTTCTCCGCTACCTAGGATCCGCTGACATGCTTCCTCGTGGATCGATCCTGACTTCCCACTACTGCATCAGGAGGAGGTCTTGTAATTATTTGCAAGGGACGGAATCTGGTTTGCTGTACTTTAGTTATATTTTATTATTACAAGTCTCGATTTCCTCTTACAACAACTCCCATGGGTCTTAGGTCCAACAAGAGAGAGGATAGATCATACCTAAGCAAGTCTTACTATGTAGTTTGTGAGGAAATATGTGAAAATCTGCGACTTTGGGTTTGCACGACGCACAAAACACGACGTCTCAAGGCAATTCATGACGAAGGGCATGACTACTCTGTAGTACAGAGCACCAGAGATCCTCCTCAGCTCTGATCGGTAAGGGAACGAGGTCGATATCTGGTCGGTGGGCTGCATATTTGTGGTGATTATCGGGGGAGGAGAGGCGATTTTCAAAGGAGGCAGCCCCTTAAGCCAAATAAGAGAAATCCAAGAAGTAGTTGGGACGCCATCAGTTTCAGAACTTAGGTTCTTCATCGACTGCGAGAGATCGAGGGGGTATTTGATTATGCTACCATTCTCTCCTGGGCAGAGCTTCCAGAGGTTGTTTCCGGAAGGGCATCCGTTTGCCATCAACTTGTTGAAGAGGATGCTAACTCTGAATCCCGAGAAGAGGGTTTCTGCAATGGAAGCTCAAAAGCACCCCTACTTCTCGGGGTTATAAATATATATATATATACTTTGCCAAATCCATCTATACAATTAATTATGAGTTTTTTTCTACATCTTATGCAACAAACTGGTGGAGTATTTGGTACTACCGTAACAAATCACTTTTTGAAAAAAATCAAACCTGATCCGTGAGTAATTGTCTTTCACTAAAGACCAAATTCTATATTGGGTAAAAGCTAAAATCCTAGATCATGAAGCTGAACTACAACAGGACTGCAATAGTACAAAAGATCGATAATCCTACAACTAAGAAGAAACGCATGACAACAAGATGGACTAAGCCTCCTCAAAACTGGTTTAAACTAAACTTTGATGGGGCGTTGTCCCCCACAAATGAAGAAACATTTGGGTATGTCATTAATCGAAACCATCTTGGTGACATGGTTCACACGGGTGTTGGTACATCCCCCATACACACTGTCATTGAAACCGAGGCCTATACCCTTTGCAAGGGTTATTCTTGCCCTTGTGAGGCAAAAATGATTATTTCTGACTCCATGTTTCGTCTGTTCCGTATTAGTGCAGTTCAGGTTAAACATATTTACATAGAGACCAATCGAGTGAACGATCGTTTGACTCATATGGGGTTCACTTTCTCTGACTCGATACCTCCAAAAGACCCTGAGCTTTCGTGTCTCATTTGTTTGGATGATCTTGACTAGATTGGTTTCCCCAATCAGTTAAATTATTTTCGGTTAAAAAAATGTCCAATAAGAATAATGTTAGGATAGTAACATTTGTTTACATGACACTGTATATATATCACTGAGCACGTTAAGAACCATATTAGAACCAAAAAGCATTGTACAAGACGGTAGTTTTTTTAGTCTCTGTCGTCATATACTTATCATTATCTTCAACATAATCCGAGTAGGTATAGTAGTCGGCTTATCTTCTAGTGTCAGTCATCGTCGTCGTGTTCTTCAGATGATGTGAGGCCCAAGGATGCATCACTCCAATGATCCAACGAGTCATCTTCGGAGTAGTCCGACTCTTGTCCATCAAAAGGCCCCATAGGTTCGAAAGGACCCGAGACCTCTACCTTCGGGTACTTCTCTTTCAAGAGTGTCGGGTCAACATATGAGCAACCTAAGATACCCAATGACTCAAGCTCAGGGCAACCGGATAGTATCTCAAGGGCGACCGGGGTGTCAATGTTAAGGTTAGCTACACTAAGATGCTTGAGTTTGGGCATGGTGTGGGCTATGGCACGACCCTAATCGGCTGCAGTGCCCTTTGAGTAGCTAGTGATGGTACGCGTCCCATGTCATTGATACGATCATTTTGCAGTTCCGTCCTATGGCCTTAAGCGCCCGGGCACTGATTTCACACGGGTAGCTCAGGTCCAAGGTGGTCATCGAGGAGAACTTGGTAGCCAAATTCTCGACTATGGAGTCGCTTATTGTACTTCTTTTGTGTTAGAGATGTGAATGAGACCAAAGTGTCCCACATCGGAAAGTTGAACCTATCAAGCCCTAATATATGAGTCGGTGGGCTACTCCTTTTATGGCCAATTGGTTTTAGAATGGAACCTCACTCGGCTTGTGTGCTAGGCTACTAGCGCATGTGCGCTCGTGCACACACGACCCCCAGTCATTGGTCCGAATCGAACTTTGATATGGTATCAGAGCGGTTAGCCTAACGGCATGTGCCGATCCTAGTTGAACATAACAAGCCCTAATATATGAGTCGGTGGGCTACTCCTTCTATAAATGTAACTTACTGATCGGCGATGAAAGACAATTGGTCATCGTCAACAAACAAAATGCTTAGCTCAAGAAGCGACCCCAAGCTCCTAATATATGAGTCGGTGGGCTACTCCTTCTATAAATGTAACTTACTGATCGGCGATGAAAGACAATTGGTCATCGTCAACAAACAAAATGCTTAGCTCAAGAAGCGACCCCAAGCTCCTCGTGATGAGCATTCGAAGCATTCTATCACGCTTCTCAGACGACATGTATTGGTGTCCGCGGCTCCACTTCCGAATATCAATCCTTTGCCAACAATAAGGACCCTCCATAACTTTGTGCCATGATTTACAAACCCTAGGAATTACTTGCAGAATCTCCTCAAGCGAGAGTTGTTTGAAAATAAGTCCGAGCACATCAGGAATCAACTTGTCCCAACGCCGAAAATCAGATTCTCCTCCCACATGAATTCTTTTGTTTTGATTGCTTCCTTCCATATTGTATACAATATTCACTCTTAACCCTTCAGATTCAATCAAATTAAAAGTTGTCATAAAAAAATGTGGTAAATTATGGTGATTCAAGCAAGACTTTGAGAGGTTCCTTTCACGATACCGCCAGTGAGACTCGATCCTTTGTTGAATGGACCGGGATAAAAATAGAAAAATTAGGGTTTAGGATTTTCAAATTAATTCAGTAACAGACAAAACGAACTTCAACGAATCCTAATTATACATACCCAGGATGAATTAGGTAGATAATTAATTTCATATTGAAAGCACTACCCACTCCGATCGAAGATCTACATATATATGTGAGAACTTGAATTGAAAATTGCAAGCGAGCATCACAATTTACACCAAAAATTGCTACGAAAATTGATGTGGTGGGGTGAATTGAAGAACAAAAAGACCATATATAAAGCTGTGAAGTAGATAAGACCATCGACTAACGCAGATCGATTTGACAAGCACGAAGGGGAAAACAAATGGATCAGCAATTGCAAAGAATACCTCAACACGTACGAGGCGATCCGAGAGAGAGAGAGACTCCAAGAAGATGTTGGGGAAAGATGACGTACGGCCCACAGATTTCCTATGGAATGGGTTCCCAGAATCAAAACCCGGCCCATTTACTGGCCCATGAAAATATTTTCGTTTACTAGACCGTGAAAATATTTTCATTTTACTCGATTTGAAGCAAAAGCTTGCCGATTTTAATCGTTAAATTCAAATTAAATTGGTTTTCCTATGCAACTCGATATTAATGGTCAGTTTGTCAATGCAAGTAGCTTTTCGGAACTTTTGGGTTTAATATTTTATAATTTTAAATAAGTTACACATAAGATTTTAATTTAATTAGCTTTTAAAATTGGATTTTCAACTGTTACTCAATCCAAACTTTTCTATATGATCAGCTGGTTTGTATCAGCTACTCTATCATCCGTATTACACACCACCTTACTAGCTTATGAAAACTCTAATTTATCATATATTTAACACACTTAATCTATCAGCTTCAGCTACCCTATCAGCTTCAACTACCTCATCAACTCTGTTTTACCAAACTGACCCTAAATTTGTATCAGGTACAATCGCCAATCTCGGAATTCATCTCTAAACAAATACGAGGTTAAAACTAATCAACTTAATTCAACTATGGATTTTCTCTGAAAATGATATATAGTAGCGTCACTCGTGTAGATGGACCCTTCTGAGAAGGTTTGTCTAGTTACTCGGGTGATGGCATGTCCGTGGAAATCTCATACAAATTATAATTGGATTTATGTTGTTGGGACTACCATTTTGAGAAGGCGTGTGTCCTACTAGCTGGATCATCTGATGCATGAAAATCATACTCGATTCATCCACAAAATTAAACATGTGGTTTTAGACTTGCATTTTTGTTCAAAAAAACATGTTATATATATATATATATATATAGGTATTTTGATTGCTATACTTTATAAAAATGTCATCATATTTAATTATTTTTGGTGGATTTTTAATTAGTTATATTTTTCAAAAAGGAAAAAGACAATATAATAAATGAAGGTATATATAATATATTTATTGGTTTTCTTAAATTTTTACTTAAAGCTAAAATGACATGATTTTTAATTAGATAGAGTTAGCATAACTTCAAAGATTAAAACACACAAACCCGAAAACCTTTTAACTACATAAGGCTTAAATCCTCTTTGAAGCGCTAAGATTCCAGTGCTAGTTTGGATTACATTTAAAACCCCAAGAATTGAAATAACCCACAAAGTAGATTTCAATACGTATCTTTGGCAGTATTCTGCCTGTGCGCTAAGCGGGAGGTCACTTAGGAATTTACACGCCTAGGCGGAACCTCTAAACAGATTTCCGCCTAGACATTCCCTTGTTTCGCCTAGAGCCCGCCTAGACCCCGCCTAATCCCGCCTAACTCGACGATTATTCAATTTTAGCGTCTAGACATGTGATTAGTCGACTTAGGGTTTTTTTATCCCATAAATCGAGATGTATTTGCTTTTGAGTCGAATCTATACTTTTGGATTTTAAGAGGCTTAGAGACGCAAGTCAGACACATATTTTTGCGTTTATTTACTTTAGTGTTAGTTAAGCACCATAAAACTGGGTTTATAAGTGATATTAAAGATTATTATTACATTATATGAATTATTGATATGTATTATGTGTTAAAATATAAAGAAATAATCACGTTTGTTCTAAGTCCGCCTAGGCACCCGCCTAGTGGCCGCCTAGCGCATTTTAGAACATTGATCTTTGGATTAAAATTTTGACCCAGGAAGTAGAATTCCTGGGAATTCCAATTCCATCAAAATGGAGGATTTGAAATTATCACGTGGGAGTGGGTAAGTTGAAATCCACCTTTTTTTATTTATTTCAAAAAATCTTTTCCTTTTCTTTTTCTTTTTAAATCACAAGTTATGTAATTGCCCATAATTCAAATAAATAGTTTTTATTAATAAGGGTTACAAAATTAATTGAGAAATTTTGGTATTTTGTACACTTACAAGCTTTTAACTAAGTGATTAGCTACTTTAAATATCTTTTTAGGCGTTATAACCATCATTAAATGTTTTTAGGTCAATTAGACCCCTTCCTTCATTCTCCCCCACCCTTCTCCTCTGACGGCGATTAATCGCCCTCCCCCACCTCGCCCTCCTCTCCCACCCGTTCTGCCTCCTCCTCCTCGCCGATTCTGAAGCCGGAAGAGAGGAAGAAGGAAGATGAAGATGCCATTGAGCAGTGCCGTTCCTATCATTTTGGAGGCCCAGGGCAAGAAAAAATTTAAGGCCCCTAATTTAATAAATCCTTCTTCAATACTAAAAATAAGAATACATATCTTATATCTTATATTTAGTTTAAACATTAGAGTAAAACATATACAATTACTTAAATCCCATATTTAAATAAATATGTTGAAAACATTTGTGCAAACATCTTCGTACTTCTTCCTCAAGCGGGTGTGTGGTGTTGCTAAGGGGGTACCTGGATATATTAGGGGTTTTTGTCACACTTTGACTAGGATTGCATTTAGTATTCAAAAGGGATGTGGAGCTCAGCTTGTTAGCGGGCTCCGATCTAATTTCATGTAGATACTTTAGTACTTTATAATAATAATATTATAATAATAAAAATAAAAATAAAAATAAAAATAATAATTATTATTATTATTATTATTTTTTTATTTTTATTATTATTATTATTATTATTATTATTATTATTATTATTATTATTATTATTATTATTATTATTATTATTATTATTATTATTATTATTATTATATAAAAGGTTAAAGGAAAAAAAGAAGATAATGAAAAACACCACCTTAACAATTGAAAAGATTAATCAACACGAAGCATGATGTCAAAATTAACCAATAACTCAAATGTAACTCTAAAATGAATCACTATGAAATAATC
Source organism: Persicaria maculosa (assembly GCA_963922045.1). Taxonomy (NCBI): domain Eukaryota; kingdom Viridiplantae; phylum Streptophyta; class Magnoliopsida; order Caryophyllales; family Polygonaceae; genus Persicaria; species Persicaria maculosa. Next base: position 5,859,349 of record OY998251.1, read on the forward strand.
TGCTCAAATAAACATTATACGCTTTTATTATGGATCCAAAGTGTTTTCCTATTAGAATACTACAAAAATTAATTATAAATAAGTCTATTAAAAAAAGAAAAAAAAAGTTCCAATTTTTTGTCCGTCGTAAGAACTCACACACTAATATTTTCCAATAAAAAAAAGTTAAAAGCATATTCCTGTTTTAATCTTTAAAATTCGCAGTGCAAAGGGAAAAGGTAGGAGTAGCAGGAAGGCCCACTTCAACTCTTTTTTTTCAAGTACAAAATTGCCGGTGGTGTTTGGGCTTTTGTTTTTGGACCTTTTCTTAAACTAGCCTATAGCCCGTGCACTACGCACGGGATTTTTAACATAGTAATGATGTATAAAACATAGTACTCGACTGAACCTTACCTTCGATTAATATGATACAAGAAGGAGCGACACATAAATTATTTTAACATGGTTTCATAAAGTAAAATAAGTCAACCACAATGCACACAAATAATAATCAACTGAGTCATAACATCTGCATGCATATGTCCTCAACACAAATTTCTACAAACTATACGTTGTGAAAAACCTCTTTATATACTACATTAGTATGATACATAACCCACGTTCTTTATATACTACATTAGTAGAGTACATTGGAGATAAGATAAAACTCGACAAAACACCACGTCTTAAAGAGATGAAAGTTTGCTAAATTCCAACAAAAGAAAAGTTAACAGGATACATAACCCACATGAAAATATTTAGTTTATGCTAAAAGGATGTCAAATGTTACTAATCACACTGTTGTGTCGCCTCCGGTAACAACCTTCTTGGTTGATGACGATTGACCTTCACCACTCGTAGTGCAAGTGTACTCATCTTCAGATTCATGGGATCGCTTTGATGGAGTGAGCACAATACTTGAAGAAGCATTGGAAGGAGCTTCGGGTTGAGTAGACAAATGATCTGAATCATAATCCTATAACACCAGACACGCATGAACGATATATGCATGCACTTAGTATTCTTTAAACCATAGAATAAAAGAAAAGGGACAACCACATGTAATAGGTAAAAAAACCACCTTCGCAAAAATCAGGTGATTTTCAAACTTCTCAATCAAGGACTCATCCTCACTGACTCTCTTGACAGAATACGCATCACGTGGATGCTTAATATTATATTGTCCAACATCAACAACGAACACATACTTACGAGAGAGAAGCTTGTTGAATTCGGGGGGAAATGTAAGCTTGGAATCTTCCTATAAAAAAAACAATAACAAAACAACACAATTGATATGATGCGAAGTAGACTAAAAACACAATAATTACATACAAATATGCGTTAGAGGGAATGACCTTAACCATCTGAGCACGTAAAGTAGAAGCATCCTTTTTAAGTAGCTGGATGGCTACTTGATTGAACAATGTCATCTTGGCAGTCCACGTAGCATCCTCCACAATAATCTGAAGCAGATATCTAAATGATAAATGAATTAACATCATTCATGACAACAATGAACTAAAAATAGTAAAAGAGCGCGGGTAATTGAGATGCTTTGCCAAATATTTAGGTCGTTGTTCCTATTAAAACAAACATACAAAACCTATGCAAACATATGTAAACTGACATGAAATACATCATCATACATACCTTTATTCAGGGAACTTGACATGTATAGAACAACTATTACACCAAAACATAGAGTCCTTATATATATCCTTCTTGTTGCAAACTTTGCATCCATTATACGCCCAATCCACATCTTTGCATATTTGGGCGATGCGTCCAATAATAACTACAGTACACGGTTGTTAACCAAAAAAATGTAAGCAAAAATAATCACTTAGGAAACTTCAATTTCATACAGTAACTAATAGTATTTGAAAATGACGACGAAATAAACCTCGACGATTTTATGTAAGAATTGGATGCATTGCTTAGAATCAATTGGAAAGGGATCTTGCACAGGTGTTTGAGACAATTCTGCAATGGTTGATCTCACGAGAACATTTGAATTTCCATCACACCACCTACATTGCACAACATGTGAAAATAGGTAAAGAAAGTTCATATTCGACAAGAGTCATGTATCAACTTGACATATAAAATGATAACCTTTCTTTGAAGGTTGCAATCTCCGGTATTGTTGCATCAAAATAGAGCTTTGTTCCGTTGGAAGCATTATTCAAGATAAATCCACCTGAAGTTATTAGTTCAGAGAAGACAGAATGATCATTTATAGTGATGAACGATAAAGGCAAGTGAATGACCAATAAAGTAAAGAGGGATCGGTGATACGAACCTCCAAACTTCTTCACCTTTGCAAATTTGATGATTACAAACACCTTTTCTTCTCCAACGCTCGTCAAGTGATTATTCAATTCATGCGCATACTTATTCCACAGAGTGCAGTTCAGAATTTCATTGCTTAAAATGAATTAAAATGAAAATGATAAATTATAAGCATTAACCATGTAGTTCTTAATACTTGTACAGAGTGCAGTTCAGAGTTGGTAATGTAAGCGATACATAACAAATTTAAATGGAAACTAACACTTCATTTTCCAGGGCGAAATCAAGTTTCGCAGGTGAAGACGAATCGTTCACGTCAGCTTGAAGGGGAGAGAACTTGGTAATGTAACCAATCACATCTACATTAGAGAAAACACAAGATGAAACTCATATCATCAAACCAGAAACAACAACATAACCAATAAAATATTTGATGTAGTGAATATACACAATTACCAATAGCAGAATCATGGTCAAAGACGTTGCAGTTGATGTCTCTGAAATCAACAAAGGTAAAACTATGCAGAGGAATGTTCAGCCCTTCAATCCCAGAAACAACGGTCTTGAAAGTGAAGATCAATTTGTACTTGTGAGGAGCAAATCTGACGGAATCCTTGTTCTCAGAGAGAAGAAAATTATCGAACGAATATAATCCGCCCTCCTTGATAAAAGGTGAAAATTTGGCAACATTCTTTTTTGTTATCATCCCCTGAATGGTATCCCCCTGTGCAGAAGATCATATATTGTATAAATGTATAATAAATATATATAGGATGAAAACAAAAAACAAATCAACTTATAACCAGTTCATCCATGATAATAAGTCGAATTCCGTCGACGTCCTTAGAGTCTCGATAAGACGTTGTCCAAAGAACGGTAATCCTTCCAATAATTGTCCAAATTTTGTTTGTGGATCCATCTAAGGTGTTGATGGTATCTACAGGTGGTGACATTTGAAACCTGTAGCACGTAACCAAATAACGAAGTCAAATTAACAACACAAACATTCAAATGTTTTCACTCGAAACACATCATGTTTGCTGAAAATACTAAGTAAACGTACCTGCGTACTCTAGGATGGATGTTCGGAAATCGATTGAGCATCAACTGAAAAATACAAGTTCAAGAAGTCACACAACTAAACAATGATTCCAAAAAAAAAGGTACAACGATACCTTCAACAGATGTAGAAATGAGTAGGAAAAATAGAATACCTTGTTTGTGGTTTTTGTTCCTCGGATTGGAAGTCTTGTTATGAGCTTAGTAGGCGAGTGTGGGGATGAGATAACTAAGTAACTAAGGTAATTCAACTTTAAGAGAAGGGCAAAAATGTATTTTTTATCCAAATATTTCAACATAATTTTAAACTGACGGAAGTTATCATGTTGCATAACTAATTTGAAGGTGGGGTGATTAAAAAAGGTAGTGGGGTTAGTGGGATAAAATTTGGAATATTTCAACATAATTTTAAACTGGCGGAAGTTACCATGTTGCATAACTAATTTGAAGGTGGGGTGATTAAAATAGGTAATGGGGTTAGTGGGATAAAATTTGGAATGTTAATTTAAAATAGTTATTTTTAAGGTGGAGGAATTAAAATAGGTAGTGGGGTAGTGTTAATTTAAATTTGGAATGCTAAATTTAAAAAATGAAGGTAACTTCCAGATTTTATGTGTGTATAAGAAAAAATGGGGGAGTGGGATAACTTCCATACTAATAAAAATTTAATAGTTATTATATTGCTAATATCAAAAAGAAAGAAACGTGGCTAGATAGTTATTATATTTGAAAAAAATACTTTTGAACATAAAGTAACGTGGCTCATATTTTTAAAATGTGTTCCAACTTAAAATTATTTAGAAACGTGGGTAGATGTTTTTATTTTTATTTCACACCTGTTGAATTTTCCACCACCCGTGATGTGTGCTGTTAAAAATATTGGAATCAAATAACACAAACCGATACAAAACTAAAAGGTAACACAAAATCAAGTAATATATATTATTGATCACCGGCAACAAATATTCACGTGTTTTTACAAGCTAAACCTAGTTTGTACAACATTTCAATTGTTCAACAACTCAAGGAGCATCGTTGGTAGCCATCGGCAACTTAAACCGACACATTGGGCAAGAGTTAGGAATAAAGGAATAAACCTTTCTCTCTACAGGGCCTTGTCTTTCAACGATGGCTGCTTGAAGAATTCCAATCGAGTAGTGGCGTGGTCGACATACGGTGACGCTTGCATCTCCCTCGCTCTTCGCCGCTTGCAATTTGCGATGAGCTCCGTTACCTTGATCGACGACGGACGGCGGCGGCAAAGTTTCTCTTGATACCCCAGCCCCGAATCCGGCCTTGTTTTGCTTCCTTGTTTTGGTAGTTTCAGATCGTGGGAGAGAGAGAGAGAGAGAGAGAGCTTCTCTAGAGAAGGAGAGAGAAAGAAAACAGGTCCTTCAGTTTTTTCAGAAAGAAAGAGGGAAAGAAGGGCAAAAACGGAAATGATGAAAAAAATTGGAGAAGGCTCCATGTGGATAGCCTCTCTGCTCTTTAAAATACTCAGCTTTGAGATATAGGAGGATGTTTTATTTTGTTGGGCCTTATTTCAATTTTCAAATTGGGTATACAGTATACTAAGGAAAAATAATTTAGGCCCTCCTAATGAGTTGGGCCCTGGGCCTCGCCCGGGTTGCCCTGCCTTATGGGCCGGGCCTGCCATTAAGTGCGGCGGAGGCGCGGCGAATGCAAGGGATCGACGGTGTTGTTGTTGACGGAAGGAGTTGCGGTTGATTAGAGTTTTAGCTCACCGACTGCATCATCTACTCTCAATTCACTTCCTTTGTCATCTTCTTGTTAGAAACCAAGCTCGCAGCCAATCCTGATTCTAAATCTCACCATTCGAGGTCTCACGCTAAAAAACCCTAAATCTAGATCCAATTCGGCAAAGGCTCATGCTCTTCCAGAACCATCGCCGCTTCATGGAGAGTCAAGGCCGTCTCAATTGGGATTATAATTTGATGTTTGCGGTCATGGAGTTTCTCCCTCTACTGATGAATCGCCATTTGAAAGGTGAGTTCGGATTATTTTTTTGTTTTTTTTTTGTTTCATTGATTTGTAAGCAAGGTGTTTGATGAAATCACTAGTAGAATTCTGTTATTTAACATCGGTTCATTAACATCGGTCAGAAAAACCTGTCATGTAAAATAGTCTTTTAACATCGGTTAATAAATTTGTGATGTTGCAAATAAAACAGACACCACATTATTTTTTGACCGATGTTAAAAAAAAGTTTTTGAAAAAAAAAATAAACGCGGGACAAATCCCGCCCATATGCAATACACACAAAATAATTGAACACTTTGAAAAATTTTAAGAAAAAAGAAACACACCCCTAAACCCGACTAAAGCCTTTTCATTCCCTATTTCCCTCTTCCAATTTCCAAACCCGACTGAGCCTCCCGCGGCAGCGAAATCCCGCCTCCTCCTCCCTGTTCACCCCCAGCCCCTTCCTCCTCCAATCTCGCCGGCTTTCGAATTGAGGGTGGCTCCGATGGGGAAGTAGGCTCTCCGGCGAAATCCCGCTTCTTGTCTCTCGTTCCCATCTCTCAGCAGCGAAACCCCTTCATTCTCGTCGTCGTGTCTCCGGTGCGTCGTCGTGTCTCCGGTGCGTGGCCTCTGGTCGTCTCTCTCGCCGTCGAAACCGAGCCGGGCTGTCCAAATCCGTCACCGCCTCTCCGTCACTGCCCCTTCATCAACAGTCGAAATCCCAACTTAGTAGGGCACCAGAGCATGACCTATCCCTCCAGGCTGCTATCTCTTCAGGGGTTCTTCAGGTGACCTTTCCTCCCCTTTCTTTTCTTGCTGTTGTTATTATTACAGTTTTATGTTGATTTTCGGTGTTCCTAGCAATGGATTTCTGGATAGGGTCTGCCGTCTACCACTGATATGAAATCTGCAAGGGTAGAAAATTGTCTGTTTTTTGGTATGTTTAGGTGTGTTATTTTGGACAGTAAGCCTTCTTAACTTCTGATTGTGTGTGTGTTTGTGGAATCTGTTTTCTGTGAACACACTAGGTGAATCTGTTTTCTGTTGTCAATACTGTTTTTTTTATCCACTGGATTGGATGAATTCTGTGACTCGTTGCTTGTTCATGAGACAAAATTGACCTATTGTTTTCAGCAAGAGAAATATGAAAGTCAAAGAGGGTCAGCCTCATTTTATCCCTAATTTCTGTGTTTGAGTGTGAATTAGTCCTAGATAGACCTAATCCAGTTTATTGATCTATCACTTAGCTTTATAGCTACTCCAAGGTATCTCTTGATGCTTAGATCCCGTCTTTAATTCGGTGTTTTACAATGATTGTGTGGGAAACTGTTTGTTGGTTATGCAGGGGGTTGTGAATTCGGACATGATTGAGTATTATGATATTTCTGGATGTTACATTCTTTGCCCCTGGACCATGAGCATTTGGGAAATCATGCAAGTGAGTATTGGATCATTTTCTAGTGATGGATTTGGTTTTGATGATTTTCCATAAATCAAATTTAATTTTGTATATTAGTATTAAAATACATCCCTATTGCAGAGTTTGATAGTGAGCAACGTGATGATGATGTTATTTAAGTAAGTATTCAAACTATTAAGTATTTGATAATCATGGAGTCCCCTGGATCGTATATCCTCTCTTAGAGGGAAATATGGAATGGAATGAATTGAAGCTTAATAATCAAGTAATATTTAAGCAGTTACATTTATCAAACTATCTGGATTTGTGCAACTGATATTGAGCAAGCCTGCATAGAGAGAAGAGGATGTTGTCTAGGTGATGACGACTTGGTTAGGGTGTTGATGACCTTTTGGTGGTGTGAGGGTATTGGCAACTTAAGGAGATTCTTTATAGAAAGTGGATTATAAAACCCTTTTGATTCCTAAAATCAATGCAAACGTCAACTTACAGGAATCATTCAGCCCAACTCCTAGAATGGTACCAAAAGGCCAACTACTTTCTCTTAAGGTGTCTTAATTCTTAAAGTTATCGTATGTGTATATATACAGGTTTTGAAAACATGTTCTAAAAACATGTTCTCTTTGGTTGGTAATGTCGTCTTGTGTATCTATATATATAGATAGGAACATGTTCTCTTTGGTTGGTATTGTGGTTTGGTGTATGTGTATATATATAGACAGGATATTGGGTTTATGAACCAAATTGCTTCGGTTCATAAGCTAGCACATCGGATTTACGAGCAATAGACAACGATTTATTGTAATGAAAGACATCAGTTTATCAAACTAAAAACATTAGTGTTATGTACTGAAAACATCAGTTTTACGAATTAAATACATCAGCTTTACGTACAAAAAACATCAGTTTTACGAACTAAACATATCATTTTATGAACTAAATACATCATTTTTATGACCTAAACACACCAGTTTTACGAACTAAACACATCTGATTCACTAATAATTTAGGAAGTCTTTACTATATATAAACAACGGTTTTAAAACCAAAAAATGATTTCAATATACGTAATAACATCGGTTTTGTATTTATTCAATATAGCCAAATTTTGTGGTGAAAAATAACATTACAAATTATAGAGAGAAAATGAATATACATATGTAGGATTTCTATACAAGTGATGTTATAAAGCATTAAACATATCATTTTTATAATAAGAAACGATGTTATAAATTATATAGACATCGGCGTTTGGCCGATGTGAAAAACTTTTGACTTTTTACAACACCCACATAGACATCGATTTTTTTTTTGAAAGACATCGGCTATTAACCGATGTTAAATCACAAATTTCTAGTAGTGAATGCTCCTGAGTGAGATAGTATATGTTTATAACTTCCCTTTGCTGGTTATTGTTTAAGCTTTTGTGTGAGTTGAGTTTTGAGCATGTGGTTGGAATGTCGGCAGGTTGGAATGTCAGCAGATTTGAGCCTGTGGTTGGAATATCAGCCCTAACTCGAGTATTCCAAGGTAATTCCTACTCCGTTGGTTGTAATTGTTAAAGTGGAATCAAAGTAAATAATGGAGATTTGAGATCTCCTTCCACTAGACGGATGACTCCAATCTCACTCCGTCTCATACCCACCCCAAATATGGCATCAAAACATTTTTAATAAAAAAAATGTTGTTGATATACAATTGATTAGATTAAACCACTCAACAAAGTGGCATCGTAGTAAACAAAAAATATTATCAATAAAAATATCATCACTCAACAATGTCATCACAAATGATTGAGATCAACGAAGTATAATCACAAATGTCATCAATGAATAAAAATGTAATAAACATGTCACCATAAGTGATAGCATCAATGAAGTGTAATCACAAACACGTGTCATCAGTGAATAAAATTAGAATCGATGAAAATATATTGATATACCACCGACTAAATTTTAAAAAAAAGTGGCATCAAACGATTTGATAAAAAAAAGTGGCACCAATTAATTACAATAGAAAAATGGCATCAAAACACTAATTTGAAAAAGTTGCATCACATTAAATAAAAAAATGTCATCAAAACACTACTTTGAAAAAATATGGTATCACAGTAAAAAAAATATCATCAAAAAATTGACATTAAAAAAGTGTTATCAGTAGTCAATAGTAAAAAAAATTGGCATCAATGGTCGACGTGGCATCACAGTAAACAAAAAATGTCATCAAGGTTTGAAAAAAGATTCATTAAAAAAGCGTCATCAAACCATTTTATTAGAAAAGTGGCATCAAACCGAAAATAAAATTTAATAAAAAATGGAATCAAAACGATAAAAAAATGGCATCACAAAAATGTCATCACTTAAATAAAAAATTATAAAAAAAATTCCACATGAGTTGGTCAACGTTGACCGATAAACGGTCAACTGCTTGACCAGTCGATGGTCAAACAGTTGACCATTGACTTTAATACCCCAGTTGGGGAATGGACTACCTAATCTAAATAAATAAGTTTTTGTCTAATTAGCTAATTAAAGGTTCTAAATAGCCTAATTACCTAAATCACCCTAAAATATATATAGATATATTGTGAATAACTTTATTTTTTTTTTTTTTTACAGTAGGCAAACATTAGGGAGAATTACATAAAATGTAATTGACTCCCTAGATCATCCTGACGAATGATAGTACAAAGTTCCCTGTCAAAAGGGATGGTATTCCTATTCGTAATGATACCAGTTCTAGCTATATAGTCTGCAACCTTGTTAACTTCTCTGTAGCAGTGGTTGAATTCGACATGATCAAAGTGCTCTCTTTGCCGATTGATGCGCTGTACTTGACGTAAGACTTCCCACTTTGTGTTCTTCCCTTCTTGATTGCTTTTATAATCTCTTGGTTGTCTCCTTCAATGACAATTCTCCTTATACCTAAACTTCGGGCATGCTCCATTCCTATTTGAATAGCATAGGCTTCAGTTTGGAGGATACTTCCTCTTTCCGTTACCTGGTAAAAAATATCCTTAATATGACCCTGAGAGTCTCGGATAACTCCCCCCACTTGACAGGCGCCCGTGGGTTTCACGGAGCCATCTATATTAATTTTATAGAAAGATGTTTGGGGTTTGGTCCACTTTGCTCTTAATCTCTTATTCTTTCTTCCTGGCTTTATGATTTCCTGTTTTGCATAATTCCAGTCTTTAATGGCAAAGCTAGCAGTTTGAGCTACTATGTTCGGAGGGGTTATATCATTAAAATTACGGTTGTCCTCTTTGACTTTTTCTATGTTGATTAGGTTACCATTTCTGTTAGGGAGTTGAAAATAAGCCTTTGTCATTTGTTCGTAATGGGCGATTACTTCTCTCGTATATTGACATCCTAAGAGGAGATGATGTAAGTCTTCACTTGTTTGATTGCATAGGCAACATTGACTTGGAACTTTATTAAAGTATCTATTTAGGCGTTCTTTCGTTGGGAGGCCATCTGACATGACTTTCCAAAGAAATTTTTTTTTGTCTTGGTGGTAGACATAGGTTCCAAATCCATTTGTGGTTTCCTATTACTTGTTCTTCATTTCTTAATATGGTCTTGGCCGATTTTGTGGAGAAGTTTCCAGAGGGGTCGGGTTTCCATATAAGCTTATCTTGGACCTGCCAATCTGGGATATAGATTTTGAGAATTTCATTATGAATGTTAGATGGAAACATGTTGCTAATTAGTTGGGTATTCCATGTTTTGTCATTTAAGATGAGATCACTAACCTTCATATTTGGATCATGGTTATTTAGAAAATTTGTTAGCCTTATGTTTGGGATCCAAGGATCATTCCAAACATTGATAGATTGACCATTCCCTACTAGCCATAAGAGTCCTTTTTCAAATTTTTCCCGGATGGAGAGCAGTCTTCCAAATTGCCAGGAGGTGTCCTGGTTTGTTCTTTGTTGGATTCTTTGATTTGTTAGGTACTTCTCTTTGATAACTCGTACCCAGATGTTGTTTTCATTTGTGTAGATTTTCCAGAGAAGTTTCATTTGGAGGCTCTCATTGAGCTCTTCCGCTTTCCTAATGCCTAGCCTACCTTGGTGTTTGCTTTTGCAGATCTTATCCCAGGAGATCAGGGGTGTATACCTTTCAGAGTTGAGCTTATTCCAGAAGAAGTTTTTATTTATTTGATCAATCTGGTTTAGAACACCTTTTGGTAACAAGAAGTTTTGAATTAGGTAGTTTGTTTTAGAACTCAAATTTGCTTGTATAAGAACTGCTCTACCTGCTTGTGATAGGGTAGAGGCCTTCCATTTCGATAACTGTTTTTTTGAGATTTTGTATTGCTTCTTCAAACATATTATTTTTTATACGTCCATTTAGGATTGGTATACCTAGATATTTTTCGAGGGTTTTAGAAATTGGAATGCCCATACTTTGTGCTAGATCCCTCGCTAGGTTTTGGTTAACATTTCTTGAGAATTGAATAGAGCTTTTGTTATAGTTTATCGTAAGGCCTGGGAGATTGGAGAAATTGTTTATCATGTTTTGTATTGTGTTAAGACTTGTATATGGGTTGCTTTTGCAAAGATGATTGTATCATCTGCAAATGTGAGGAAAGGTACAGATGTGCCATCTTTAGTTAGTTTGATGCCAACCAGGGTATTGCTTCTGCAAATGTAAGACTTTCCGTTCCCCGTCATTTAAGGGTGGTTGGATTTGTTTACATGGTATATTTGGAGTGTTTATAAATGATCTTTATGAATAAAAGAAAAAAAAAGACATATAATTTTGATCACTATATGTATATATTAGGTTATAAATTTATTAATGGTAAAGACGAGTGGTTTAAATTTAAAAATTAGTAGCAATATCTTAATGTTAGAATTAATGGTAAAGACGAGTGATTTAAATTAATGTAACTACCAACTTTATAACATGATTAAAGTATTTTTATCGGAGATCACAATTTAAATATAATAGATCTCTAATATGAATAATATGACCAATAAATCCTATATCCTATATCCTATATCCTATACAATACTAAAGTAGAAGCTGTTTCTGTCACATGGCAGCTTCTGGTGAAAAATTTTCCCGCCTAAATTTTGAACCAATAGTATTGTGTCACATTTCTTCTACAATGCCATATAAACTATAAATATGTTAATAAGAAAACCTAGGTTATATCCTATACAATACTAAAGTAGAAGCTGTTTCTGCCACATGGCAGCTTCTGGTGAAAAATTTTCCCGCCTAAATTTTGAACCAATAGTATTGTGCCACATTTCTTCTACAATGCCATATAAACTATAAATATGTTAATAAGAAAACCTAGGTTATATGTTGAATATATGTTCAAAGTTGATTTACTTTTTATTTTTGGAAAGATCATATATTTTGATTTTGGCATGTATATCAAATTGATTACCCGCTTAAATATTTCGTTGATTTATAATTTTAGTTTTTTAAACACTGTTTTTATAATACTTTTCATTATTTATTTAATTAAATGATCAGTATTATATAATACGAAAATAGAAGTTGGTTTACTACATGTTAAACTCTTGGTAAAAAAAACATTTCTCTGCTCAAATGTTTAGCCAATACTTTGTAATATAAATTATATCATAAGATGACTAATACTGTATTTTTTAACTCCTTTGTTTTGTTTGTTTTGCAAATCAAGTACCTTTTTGTAGGCTTAATCGAGTTAAATTTTATATTTTGATCAACTTTTAAATAGAAAAATAAGTTTCACATCATGACTTTTTTTTTATATTTTACAACATTTTAATCATTATTAATTTATATTATATTATTTTCTAAATATTTGGATGCTTTATTTGATCTAATTTTATATCTGTGAATAAATATGTAATCAATATTAGAATTTTAGTTTTTCTAATGTTTTATATATATGTTTATCAAATATATATATATATATATATATATATATATATATATATATATATATATATATATATATATATATATATATATATATATATATATATATATATAGAGAGAGAGAGAGAGAGAGAGAGAGAGAGAGAGATAATTAATTTTAATCTTGAAATGAGTATTGTAGTATTTTTTTTGTATGAGAACCACTTGTATATTTTAATCTTTAAATTTTCAAACTAAAAATAGAGGATTATTTATGTTTTTTTAACCTAATACGGTTTTGAAGGGGCGAACCATGAGATATAATGGGTCATGCATGCATGATACTTATGAGATAAGTCATAAATCCAATCTTCCAAAGAGAGCCACATTATAGGGTCGGAAATAACTCACGGGTATTCGATCTACTCACATTAATTTCATGGGTGACACCTCGCACTAAAGTGGGTGGTGGTGTGGTGCGGGTGAGGCGGGTGGTGGATGGAAGCCCAGATATCATACATTGTCGTTCAATAATCAATACCATGGGAAAGTTGTCAAACAACACAACCCCATGAAAAGTCTCATAAAATTCAATTGATATGCCTCGATTGATAAACACAAAGGGTATGATATTAAAATTATTGTTCTGGATGAGGAGGGTTAGGGGTACATTGGTGATGACAGTTGTGAGAGTTATTCCAATGAGCTCAATCGCATCTTGGATGTGGCAGAGGCGAAGACAATATTCTTTTATGTTTTTTCAATTGGTATGAGATGCCGGTTTGCCATAAATTTTTTTGGATTTTGATTGTCAGAGTGTTAAATTCATTATCTGAAGAATACAAACCCGTTTGAGGAATGTGTTGAGTTTTATTTTGAAGAATATGACGTCCGAGGCTAGATACTTTTTAAGTTTCATGATTGATCTTATGTTAGGAGGGCAGACAATTCAATTGCATACTTATTTTCTCGCTTGAATTAATGAGGGGGCTTTAATTTGATTTAAAAAATAACCATCTGATTTTTTTATTATTAAACTATATAAAAATTATCATAAGATTTATATTATCATTTCTATTTGTATATAAATATACTTTATTTATTTTTAAAGTTTGATATTTTTACATTTAAATATGAAAAAATAGTATAATTTGACACTAAACAAAATTTAAAATTATATCCGTGCAAAGCACGGGGAATGGACTAGTTACTTTCTAAAAAAAACATCTCCAACAACTTTATAACATAATATGACCAAATTTAAATTGTGATCTCCAACAACTTATTTTTTCATAATTAATTAATATTCTTTATATACATCGGTCCTTTTTTTCCCAAAAGATATTGTTATTTGTTGGGGTATCATTAAACGATTTAACTAAAAGATCATATATAACATAAAACATATCATTTGATTGAGTTTGATATATTTTCTAATAATTTTAGACAAATTTGGTCAAATAAGTTAGATAAAAGATATAAAATTATTAATTGATATGGTTAAAAGGGTTTAGATTACACGAGTTAAGCGACACATAAGTGAAATTAACCTCTTAGTTGTATATTCAATTTCATCTAACATGATTTTAATTTAATTTATTTTACAGTTGATTGAATGCTTTATTAAAATATTGAGATAATGAGCTTTATAGATCTTTTTCATTGTTTTTTTAAGTTTATAGACCCCATCAGAAATTCTTTAATTATATAGACCTTTTCTTATATAATGTTCTATTTATACCCTCAATGTTTTTTATTTTTTAAAAGTTAACATCTTTAATAATAAATTTGAAAAATGGGTAAAATTAAAAATCATCAAATTAAATATAATAAATATGACAAGGAAAAAAATAATAATTTATTATATTCAATCATTTATCAAAATCCCTAATAAAAATATCTAAGTACGTACATTACAATTAACATTATTAATTATTGTAACACAATAACTTGTGTATCTCATCTTTATTGTAATACAATATTACTACCGTAGAGATTCCATATTGTAATACAATGAGTTATTTAGTGTAATTATTCATGTATTACAATAAATACAATATTTATTGTAAATGTATTGTAATTGATTATTCTAATCGCATATATAAATATTAAAAACAAAGCTAATATCAATATATATATGTTATGCTATAAATTAGTGAATGCTCGTATTATATTAATGTAGAATTTCAAAAAATATATATAATTATCTTTAACTATTTTTAAAAATAGTTTTCAATTTTATGATTAAAGTATATTAATTTTTTTATTAAACTAAAACAATTAAGGGTAAACAAGTAATAACACCAACAAAAGGGTCTATATATTTAAAAGATTTATTATGGGGTCTATTAACTAAAAAATTTATGGAAAATGGTCTTAATCCTCTAATTATCTCTAAAGGGAAAAAAATATTTCAAGCATAAAATTTAATAAAAAAAATATTTCAAAAAAATTAACATAATAAAATATAATTTATTAACAAAACGCACAAACGCGCGGGTACCAAATACTAGTAGTATTCAATAAAAAAAAAAACCTGATTTCTATGAAAATGAATGCAGCCTGGTATATGGTAGGTGGTGCATGCGCTTCTTCCGCTTCGGCAAGTAACAGCGCGAGTTCGATTTTCCACATTAGAACGGAACTGCCTATATATTATTATTTATTTATCCAATCTTTATTACTCTTTTTTTGGTCCAGCAATCTTTATTACTCTTTTTTTTTGGTAAGAAGCAATCTTTATTGCTCTAAAAGAGCGGACAAGTTGTTATATGATTAAAGATTTGAAGATTTCGAATTAGATATCCACCGTCAATCTCAGATCTCTCCCTTGCGATCTTTATTGATCACTCTCGTCTCACGTTATCGCCTAGTACGCAGTCCTCTCCCAGACTTTGAATTTTCAATTGCCGTTGATCCGAGTTTTGGACAGTAGAGGGGAGAGATGGGGGAAGGTCACGTAGTACCTGTTGAGAATTGGTGTAGAAGCACACACGTTCTATTGATTTGTGAAGGAAATATATAAAGCTTACAATGAGGAGAGAGGGGAAGATAATGGGGAGAGATTATCTCTAACCACTTTGACTAATTCCTAAATAATTAATCTAACTAAATTCTAATAATATAAATATATATTACTTTCTTAATATGCTCCCGCAGTTAAAGCGAGAGATATCGAAACTGAAAACTGGATAAATATAAATAAACCATAAATAATGATTTTTTTTTTTCAAAAAAAAAAAAACTATTGTTGAAGGAAGTTCCAGGAGTCACGCACGTCTCGCGCAATTGAAGGCACCGATGACCCGCATCCAACTTTGAGGATCTTCGGGCCAGGCTAGGTTGGGTGAGGACCTCCTCTTCGGGACTTTCGAAGGTGGTGGCGGTTTCTGGCGGCAGTTGTTGTGGTTCGATGGTTGCGGTAGGGCTTTCTAACGGAGGAGACAATGGAGCATTTAGGTCTACCCTGCTGGGTCTTCCAGTTGTTGTAGCAAGGGCAGACCTGCTTGTTGCCGTAGGTGCCGGGAGGAATATAGAGGCACTTCCTGCAGCACTTGTTGCAGAAGAAGATGCACGGCTTGGGGTACCTCGTGTTCCCGCACCTCCTCGAGCACTCCTCACCGGAATTCCTAATTCCATTAAAACCAGGTCTGCAGCTCATCTTATAAAAAAAAAAATTGGATTAGCCCGAAGGCAATTTGGTGTGGCCGAAATGGGTTTTGGCCAATGAAAAGCAAGAATAAAAGGCCGACATGGTTTTGGCCGAAATTTGGATGGCAAAAGCCAAAATTTTGGTTAGTGCGGAAGCGGTTTTGTAATGGCCGGAACCAAGATTGGATTGCTCATAGGTGGTTTTGTGGTGGCTTGAGCCGTATGATAGATTTCTTGGCAACATGCCGAAGCTCTGATACCATGTTGAGAATTGGTTGTAAAGGCTCGGATTTTTTAAAATATTAATTTTTGGAAAAAGAAAATCAAAATGAATTTAAAATAAATTCCGGCCCAATTTGCCGATTTAAAAATCAATTCCGTCTTTCATTTCGGGTTTTGAACGATCAATCAGCGGAAATTTAAATTCCCGACCCGAGCTCTCAATTCCGTCATATTCCGAATCCTTATCCATCCAACTCACCCTATTCTAGTTCGGGAAAATCCTATCCTCTCCTTTCCTCCCTCCACTCTTTGACCCCCTTATTTTGGCAAACAAACAACACCTTTCTCTTCAAAAAATTCAGACCACTTTTTACAATTGACCTTTGAAAATTTGATTTTTGTTAAACCCACATACCCATTCCCCCCTCTCCTTCCTCTCGGTACCCTCTCTGTTCAACAACCCAAGACTTGGCTCCCCCTTGAGCTCCACTTCCACCACGCCACCTCCATCCTCCATTTTCGTTGAAGCCAGCAGCAAGGTGGGCACCTTCACACCCCCCCCTGACGTCCAAAGACGCAGCCAAGCCGCCTGGAGCAGCCATCTCGAGCCGTCGCCAAGCCCATTCGCGAGCTCTTCCCCTGATTTCCGCCCTTCCGAGGTTGGTAAGCTTCGACCTCTCGTTCTATTCGAAATCCCATTAAAGAACCCTCCTTTGACCTTCCTTTACTCTCCTAGGTCGAATCCGAGGTTCCTCCATCTTCGACGCAGCGGATCGAGTCTCCGGCGAGCTCCGACAAACTCCGACGAGACCTCGAAACCCCCTCGGTGAGCCTCTTTCCTCCTCCTTCTTTCCGTTTCCGTTCTTGTGTGTGTGTGCCGATGTCGTAGCCGGAGTCGGAGTGGTGGCCGGACCACCGGCGAGGCCTCCCCTCCTCCCTTCTTTTCTTCCCCTCCGCCGCACCTGGGCACAAGGCCCTGCTTCTTTCCTTTCCTTCATTCGGCAAATTGGGAGGAAGAAGGAGAGGCTTGTGGGCCTCCACGCCACGTCAGCTCCATCAGCCCTAGGCCCACGCATTTTTTTTACACCTCAGGCCGGGTCCCCCCCCTCTCCCTTTATTTTGTTCTCCAAACCCGGTTTGTTTTAAAAATGGGGAATAGAAGGATTTTGGGCCTAATTTTCTACTGGGCCGAGTTTGGTATGTTGGGCCTATTTTTGTGGGTCTTCAGATTTGGGTTTGTTTAATATGGGCCGGTTTGTCCTTTTTATAAAATAAGAGGGTGGTTTTTGGTAATTTTAATAAAGTGAGGTTGGTTTGGTAAATTAAAAAGGGATGTTTTGATTAAATGAATATTGTTGGGATTTTATAAATATTTTATAAAGTTGTTAAAATAAAAGATGTTAGAAGTGGTATGTAAAATTATTGGGATTAAAATATAAAATGTTGTTTTGAGATTTAAGATATAATATTGTGGTGATTTATTATTTGTGGTTAAATGTTATATGATTATGTTGAAGATGTGCAATTATATGCTAAGTAAGATTGTGAGATGATGGCATGCAAATTGGTCAAGTATGAATTGGAATTGTCTTAAGTTGATGAATTGGAGAATTATATTGAGTATGGTTGTGAGATGTTGAGATGATAGATTACGAGATAAGGTTGATATTATGAAAATGATGTTGTGACGGTTATCATGTTAAGTTGTGAAGTTGTGTGTGTGATAATTCTATGCTTTGTGTGCCTTAGAGATAGACTCATTGATGTGCTTATACTTGTTAGGTGACCATCTGTGACGTGTCGGATTTCATATTGCCTGGTTGATTGCCTTTTGCTGTTCTGCGATACCAGGTAAGTCTCTTCGGAGCTTACTCAGATTGAATAGAGCTATTCCCTGCTTTAGGTGCATGATATACTAGGTGTTGCATTCATGATCAGCATGCCATGTAGTACCATGCTAGGTTGCATTGATCGTTGAGCATTCTATTTCTCTATGTGTATGTAAACAGAACGGCCGTTATCTGTGAAGTAACTAGAGTCATTGCTAGGGTCATAGGGTAGCCCAGCCTCATCGGGTACCCTGAGTCAATCGAGTCATGAACTTCCTTATATTATGATATGCCCGCGGGCTTTATTGTGGAGCGGGTTAGGCATGCGTGCCACCCGATTATGAATGAATGCATTCACGAGCTGGCCAGTCTCCGCCCTATCGGAAGGGGGTGGAGGTAGGAGAGGGATATACCACTTGTTATTCTGTGCTAAGGCCTTATTATTATTATGTACTTGATCTTAGGAGCATGTTAGTGTGTTAATATTCCGCCATGCATCTAGAAGCATCTTTATTAGGTATAGCGTATATGTGTGCTTATGGTTGGGATGCAGAGCTAAAGTGGGCATCGATCTGATCCCGCCTCATATCAATTTTTTTAGGTATTATTTATGTTCATCATATCGGTGCTGTTTGCTTATTGCGCGAGTCATTTTGTCGGCCGAGAGTGAGCACTGGAGTTATCGACTTCCCCAGACTCTGATTATATTTTTGAATTTACACTTTAGACTCCGTTTTGACCCGGCTCGGCCGTGGCACCCTCTTGTATTACACTTGTTTCCGCTAGTCGCACGATTTCTGATTTCCACGCTTAGACTTACGACAGGTACAGGGGACTTCCCTGGGGATTCCAACGATCCCTTCGATTTTGGGTATGAAATCCCCCTTTGAAAACATTAAAGTAGGTTTTGAAACCTTCAACCTGTACTCGGGGCGCAAGGTCCTAACGAGGGGTTTCATCCCTCGAAACGTAACTCGGGAATCATAATCCCGGGCCGTTACATTGGTGTAGAAGAACACACGTTCTATTGATTTGTGAAGGAAATATATAAAGCTTACAATGAGGAGAGAGGCGAAGATAATGGGGAGAGATTATCTCTAACCACTTTGACTAATTCCTAAATAATTAATCTAACTAAATTCTAATAATATAAATATATATTACTTTCTTAATAGTACCGACTGAGCCACCGTCGCAAACAGGTCTGTAGAAGAAAATAGACGGCTCAAAGAAATGGATCCTGATCAACTCTTCGGGTCGGAGCACTACTTTGAACAACGTTTACAAGTATTCAATCATGCACCGTGTTCATATCCACGCCCGTGATCCTCGATCCATTGCTATATATCTTACCCCTCAATTACTTGTTGACTGCAAATATACAGTATACCCGACATATGGCCCTACCCGACATATGACCGAACCCGAATGGGTATACCCGAATCCGACCCGAACAACCGAATTGCCACCTCTAAGCCTCATGTTGACTGCAATAGTGTAAAAGCAGGATTTTGATCTAAGATCTGACCTAGAAATGATCAGGTCAAGTAACAGAAATGATAAAAAAAAAACACTCCACAATAAATGGAAATTTTTTTTATTGTCGGGCTTGGTCGGGTCGGGTCGGAATTCGTTCAAAATGAAATTTAGATTGGTCGAGTTTCGGTCAGAATCGGGTTGGACCCATTTGCGTTTTCGGTCAGAATCGAGTCGGTCTCGTTCGGGTTTCAGGTGAGTCGGTCTCGTTCGGGTTTCAGGTTGCTATTCGGGTCGGTCTCATTCAGGTTTCAAGTAGAAGCGGATCTACATTTGTTTCAAACTTTTAATTGTTTGGGTTGAATTTGTTGAATCATGTTCGTTCGGGACTTTCGAGTAATCTATTTTATTAAATTGAATATGTAATTCATGTTATTTGTGTACTTCATAAAGTCTTTTTAGTAAAATTAAATACGGAGTATGATTCAATATATAATCTACTCATTGGCTCGTAAGCTCCAAATCCTAAGCTCGTTCTATTCATCATTAATTTCATTGAAATTTGGCAATACATTGTTATCAAAATCATACTTGATTCCCTATCTAAAAGATAATTCACTTTATTTGGGTGACTGTTATTTGTGTCTTTAAAAAAATAGTTTTAAAAAAAAATTATACTATGTATATATATTATTCAAGTTATAATATCCTCATTGTACCCATCTTTTATCAGTGAGAAATGAGAATTTTGAATTCAAGTCGATCATTCATAATTCATTACATGAATAAACTAGTAACTTTGATCAATGGAATTTTTATTTTGTTTAGAAATAACATTAACTATCAGTAGCTCGGTAATGGATTACAGTATTTTTGTTTTGGTTTTATAGATATATATTCAAGGATATTCGGATTGAGTTGGGAGTCGGGTTGGGATTCGGTTCGGGTTGAGATTCTGGTCGGGTTGGAAGTCGGGTCGGGTTTGGTTTGAATTGGATCCGGGTTGAGTTGGGTTTTTCTATATTTGGGTCACTTCGGGTTTTGGGTCAACATCGGTCGGGCTCGGTTTCGAATTCGAGTTATGCATAACGCTAAATTTTCAGGTTCGGTCAGATTTTGGTTCGGGTGAGTCGGCCGGGTTACTTGGATCGGGTCAGATCTTACCAGCTATAGACGTCACCATTCTTTTAAATTATTCTAGACCACTTAATTGCGCCCTCCTAATTTATAGAAGTCTCTACCGTACCCATTTATTTATTCGATATCAACTTTTATAAATGTTGTGCGTACATGATCGGCAGATAAGTGGTCGAAACTTGGATAGAGTTAGGAAACTGAAGAGTGCAATGTCAGGATTGATTGCCCGCGTTCAAAAGGTATTTTCATATTCTTCTTTTACATATCGCACTAGTGGACTACCCGTGCTCGCACATGATTATTAACTTTTGTATCGATGAGTTTATACATTCATATATTAATTTATTATATACAGTAAATGAAAAATGTTGAATAATTTTTTTTTAAAAAAAATAATCGTCATTTGAGTAAAAATCAAGTACACTTGAGTAAAAATAATCTTTTGAAGTTTTTATAAAGATTATTTTTACTCAAGTGTACTTGATTTTTACTCAAATGACGATTATTTTTTTAAAAAAAATTTATTCAACATTTTTCATATATTTAACCTCATTATATTACTGTATATAATAAATTATTTTTAAATATGCGGCTTTTAATTTTTAACTTGTAGGTAAAAGATGAGCTGGAACAACTTCTTGACGATGATGATGACATGGCGGCTTTGTATTTATCTCGAAAGTTGGCTAGCCCTGCATCCCCAATAAGTTTATCTTGTGCTGCTAACTCACCCACAATTGCATCCAAAATATCAAGAGCAAGTAGGGCACGTATTGGCCATTTTTGTGGAGATGATGATAATGATGTCGAGGAGCTTGAAGGTAACCATTCCGGAATGGCTCACCGGAAAGAACTTATGGGTAATACCCAAAGGTCCTCGGTTTGAACCTCGAATTACCGCTCTTTATTTACCAATTCAAAGAGTTACTCGAGGTTATATATATATTCACGAGTTTTATTTCTTTTTCAGGCCTACGTCATGCAAATAGATGCAACTTTAAACAAACTAACAATGGTATGCCTACAAGGCTACAACTTTTGATGAGTTCATATCGGTGAATGTTATGTAAATGTTATAAAACTATGTCTGAGTATAGTTTTAATTATTTTGCATGGAATTAATGTTTTGTCATGAAATTCTTTGGGGCATTTTGGTGATTGCTGATCCTCTCCAAATTTTGTTACTCTTTGATATTATATTAAATGAATTTTATCCTTAATTGATAGCATAAGTTAACATTTAATCAATTTCGTTTTGCATAACACTGATGAGAACAAGTTTTAATTGTAGCTTCGAGAGTTCATCAATGACACCGAGGATTACATCAATATTCAGGTAACCATACATACATACATACATCCCCGAAAAGGAATGTAAAGTTAATCACAATCATCTCATGTCTCTTATTTGCAGATTAATAATCGAAGAAATCGGTTGATTCAGGTGATGGTCCTTTTGAAAAAAAAATGCCAAGTTTTATGACCAAATTAAATCATTTATGCAAATTTCTTACTAACATTCAGGATTTGAAGTATTGATTTTCCAACCTTTTATCAACCAATTGGAGCTGTTCTTAAATACAGGAAATCTTTGCCTAGCCATATATTCTTTAGTGACTGCAATTTTTGGCATGAATATTCGCTACAAATGGGATACGGGACATCCCTACGTGTTCAAATGGGTATGACGTGCCAGGCCTGATAAACTTTTCTCAAATTGCATACCTATTGTGACATAAAATTTCTTAATTATACATCTTTGGTTTTTTTAGGTGGTGGTTTGCACCGGAGGATTCAGCTTTGTTCTTTTCGTGCTCATTATGTCCTACTCTCGCCACAAGGGTCTCATAGGATGGTGATCAAGATCATCAAAGTTTCCGCCTCTCCCTTTCGACCTATTAGACAAGGAATTAACTGGTGATTGATTTTTTTAACCAAAAAAAAAACAAAAAAAAAAAACTGTTATAATAATAATATTATTATGTGGACGTACAAGATATACATTTTATTTAGATAGATTTATCTTATACTATATATGTTGTATTGGTGGATACCACACAAGAGTAATTGAATACAATCACATATTCTTCTCGCTTTACGTTATCAGCACGATAGTTTCTAAAAAGCAAAATCCCTGTTCTTTTTTCCCTATCTGCCGCCACCGCCTCCAATGGAATTGATCTCCGAAAACCTCCCGTTCACACCACCATCAACGACATCGTCGCTCGGTTTCACTAATTTGGTGATCTCGAGAACGCTCTCGAGCAACTCGAGCCTCTGCGCGAGCCGCGCCTTCTCTGCCCTATGCACGGCGTTGGCGGCCTCCACGGTGTCTAAATTCTAGGAGGAAAAGCTGTTCTCACACCGACTCCATCCCAGATCTAAAGTCGGGCATCCCAACCTCGTCTTGCGGAGCGTCCAACCCAGATCTAAAGTCGGGCAGGAAAATTCTGGGTTGCGGAGCGTCCCCTTCCGCTCATCGGCGACGAATACAGGACCCTCTTCTCCGGGGTTGCGGAGCCCGCCTCTCCGGGGCCAGATCCGGTCGATGGAGATACCAAAGCCTCCGAATTAATGTCGTGTTGAAGTTGTCTCCTTTGCCGCTACTACGAAGTGACCGATGGAAGCAAAGGAATTCTCCGCGCCGCCGTCGACGCCTCTGCAGATAAGGAGGAAGAAAGGTTTGTCGAAGGTATATTTGTTAATTACGAAACCGGTCCAGAATTTCTTAAAAATCGCAGATTGGCCCATATATTTTATATAATTACAAAAATCAGCCTAAAACTTTCAGGGCTGCATACTTTGCCCATGTGAAAGTACAAACACATCTCCGAAGAAGATGTGTAAACATAAATTACATCATCCCCGAAGTGGTTGAATCAATCGAACAAATTTCAATTCCCGAAGTGGTTGAATCAATCGAACGTATTTCAATCCCCGAAGTGGTTGAATCAATCGAACGAATTTCAATCCCCGAAGTGGTTGAATCAATTGGATGAATTTCAATCCCCGTAGTGGTTGAATAAATCAAATAAATAATACAATCCCCGAAGTGGTTGAATCAATTGAATAAAGGAGCACACGAGTCCCGTGTCGCCGTTCTTGTCAAACACGAGCAATGAAGATGAGCCGCGTTGCCGTTCTTGCAAATCATACGAAGAAGACGATCCAATTTGGTGCAAATTTGAATTAGTTACAAACTCCACCCTGAAATTATCAAAATTTCGGATTGGCGCGCATGTATTTTTTTGATAAATAACAGAAAAGACCCAAACTTCCAAGGTTACAAGTCTTGTCCCTAGGGAAGGTTCCGATGAGTGGAAAACCTTTTTCCAAAAGCGATGGGATTTAGCGGGTGAAGTAGATAAACACATCCCCTGAAGTGGAAGTATACATAAATTATATCAATCCCGAAGTGCGCCGTCGTGGAGGTAAGTTGAGGTAAGTTCAATTTGATTTTTCTAATTTATTATTTTGTTTATAAATAATGTAATTGGTCTCCCGAAGTAGAAAATATTAAATCCCTCGAAGTGGATGAAAGTAGAGAAATTGATATTATAAGTCACTTGATGTGATTCATAAATTTCATCCTCGTAGTGATGAAACAATAAGTATCATCCATGTAGCGATGAGTAATGATTATTATTTTGTTTTATTTTATTTGTATATTATATTTTTATCATCATCTCCTGAAGTAGATGAAAAGTCATATCTCTCGAAGTAGATAGTTAATAAAGATAGATTATCGCCAATTGGAAAGTTAATCAAAATAAGGCATTCTGATAATACTGTAAATTTATTTCGGAGTGTGATTATGTACGTGTTGATCACATAAGAGGTACGTTGACTTTCCCTACTTGATTAATTAGAATTTCAAAAGGTTTAAGGCCTTATACATAAGGATGGATGGAATTATGTTATATGGTACTACATGCGAGTGGTTTGTCCACGGATCCACACTAGTATTTGTTTTAAATAAATCATGATTATAATTTATTAATATTTTGATTTGGTGACGGGTGGTGTCATGCGAGTGGTTTGTCCACGGATCCACACTAGGATATCATGGTAAAAGGAGCTGAACCTTAGAAGATTGAAATCTAGTTGGTAGTGAGCCTATCTGTGTTAGGCTCGACTTTAAGACTCGTGATGGAGTTGGGCTGAATTCTCAATGTTACGTTGGTATATGTGATCTAGCTTACGGTTAGGTAAGCCTAAACACCATATATTTGAGTTATGATTTTTGTGCCTCTTGCTAATTGCAAAATGACGTTATTGATTGCACATGTAGATTTTATATCATAAATCTTGTCATAGTGCTAATATACTTTGATATATAAGAATTTAGAGCATTGATAAATCATGTACGATTGGGATTTGATGATGCATATAGATATGGTTATTGGGTAAATTGACCATATATTGGACAGATACATGATAAATGATATCTAAATGAATTGATACATTGATAAGTTGATAAAAAAAATAACGTCATCATGCATCGATTAAAATATTAGCCTCATCTTGTAGTAATGAGCTAAGATGATATTGTTGATTCCATCATGTACTTTTTAAATGATTTCATATATGATTTGTTTCATAGAAGGTGAAATATAAGCTCCTGAAGTGGTTAAACTTGTCTGTTTCCTGGTCACCAGAAGTTGACATTATTTATGTATCATGAAGTTGATTTGTATTATATCCCCTAAAGTAACTGCATGCAAATAAGAAAAGACATTTTCTCTCATAGATGATGATGAAATTATTGAAATTGAAATTTAAGATATTTATTGAACCTACAATATTTGTGAATGATATTGTTTATTGAAACAAGTGATTGATATCAGAATTGATATCCACCTGAAGTGATCAAATAAATTTTAATTATGTTTAGTATATTTATTTTTATTGAGATTACTTTTGTTATTTACTTGTGAGGCGTATATATCTCAATTTACCTTTTGCAAGATAAATTCAAAGCTCAAACTGTTTCCAGAAGAAACAACGTGTTAAGAGTTTTTATGCCATAAACATATGTGATTTTATATTGACAAGGATTATTTATCTCATTAGTGTTAATAGACGTTATCTATTGAATGAAGAGCCTAAATGATCCAACATCTTTGATTATGTAAACTCTGCCATTTTTGGTTTGTTATTAGTTCAAATTGGCTATTTTAAGGTATATGGAATCTTTATTTTATTTATCTATTTGATTTGATTTGCATTTTATGTATATGAATATGCATTGCAAATGTTTCTTGAAGAAACCATTATGGGTAGATAATGCCAATATTATTCAACAAATGATGATTTGGGAGAAGAGTTTGAAGCACATCATTGTTAAATGGTGCGAAATTGATAAAATTAGTTTACGAGAGCCCGAAGACTCTTTAATTTGTGATCTTGTTCTTAATTTACTTGGGTATGGTAAAACTCAAATAAATAGCTAGCTAAATGACATATGGTTCATAACAACCTCTTTTATTGCCAGATGCAATATATATTGTTACCTCTAGCAGAGGACATAAAGAGGATACGGTGCGCGCGACCGTTGTTAGGATACTGGTCATAATTTTGAAAATGATTATAGATAATCATGTATGAGTCGACTCCCACATCAAGGAGAATGTGGAAGAAAAAGTAAAAGTTAATGGTTTGCCTAATTTGGATTTATAATCTTCCAAACTGTGAATGGATCATCGTATGAAAATGTTAGAATGGCTTAGAGCTTGGTATCTGATGCTATGGAAAACCTGAAGTTTTCAAGATGAAATAATTAACGAGTATTTGTATAAAGTCTATACTTGGCATAATTAAACCTTATACATATCTCCAGAAGAGCGTCAAAATTAGTCCTCGAATGGCTGTTGATATAATCAATCAATAAATTCATATGAGAAGATGGCTCTAGAAGAGCGTCAAAACACTCTAAAGGGAAGGAGTGATGACAGATAAATTGGGATCATGAAAGTCGATAATTGCCAGAAGCAATGGTTTTCCTCTAGTTGAGGATGTCAAAAGAAGATCCAACACATAATTAATAGATTACCTATATTGGCAATATGGATGTAATATGGAAATGCTATCAATGAAATTGATATGTTGGATAAATGAGCGTTGAGAAGCTGACGATTAAATCGATCAAGTGAAGTCATTACTTATCATTGAGGATAATGCTAACGCATGGAATGACCCAGCAGAGTCGTCAATAATAGTTAACAAGCAGCCATAAATATCAAGAGATTGGTTCGATTTCGGTCAACAATTGAATAAATTCTCCTTCTTGTAATTTATCTCCAGTAGAGAGCTTGATATTTACATGTTCAGTATATGCATTGACATGTTCAGTATAGACGTCGAAATCTCCCCAGATTACACTAAGTTGTTGTAAATCAAGAAAGTTGATGTATATGGAGGATTGAGTCCCCATAGATGATCAAATACCTAGAGTTTATCACGGATGATAAAATACTCGGTATTTAGGGGGAGAGGAAAAGGAGATCAAGAAGCAATATATTGCATGAAAGAGAAGTAAATCAATGTACTAGCATGATTTAGATCGAGGTTCTAGTAGTAACTTCAAACAATGGTGATATGTCCACCAGTACAAAACTCTTGAAGAGATTTCATAAACATTGACAGTGTTAGAATTGATTATGAGTTGTCTTGAAATGACCAGATCCTTGATTATCCAATAAGCAGAGGATTAGTTGGAAATTAGTTGCGAAGCCAGCAGGTCTCCGCCACGACATTGGCTACACCACGATACTCGGCCTCGGCACTGGAGCGGGAGATGTTGGCCTGGCGTTTGGAGGACCACGAGATCAAGTTGTCGCCAAGGTACACTGCGAAACCAGAGGTGGAGTGGCGAGTTTCGGGACAACCCGCCAAGTCAACGTCGGAGTAGGCGGTGAGGGTGTCGAACCGGCCGCGACAGAGATGCAAACCCATGTCACTAGTGCCCTTGATGTAACGGATGATCCGCTTGGGTGCCTGAAGGTGGTGCTCGCGGGGATCATGCATGTGTAAACAAATCTGCTGAACTGCAAAGGCGATGTCAGACCCAGTGAAAGTTAGATACTGAAGGGCACCTGCCAGACTACGATAGGCTGTAGGATCCTCAACCTTGGGGCTGGAGGCAACATCAAGCTTGGACTTGCAGTCGACAGGAGTGGTGGCGGGCTTGCGGGACATCATCCGGGCTTTGTCGACGATCCTAAGGGCATATTTCTTCTGATGAAGAAACAACGCATCATGAGTACGAGTCACAGAAATGCCGAGGAAGTAGCTCAGTGAGCCAAGATCATTCATGGCAAACTCTGAACGCAGCAATGCCATCAGCCTAGACAGTAAGGATGTAGAGGAGGCTGTGAGCACAATGTCATCGACGTACAGTAGAAGATAGGCAGTGTCAGACCCCGAATGGAACACGAAGAGGGAGTGACCAAACTGACAGCCCTGAAAGCCAATCCTAGTGAGGTACGTGGCGAATCGCTGATACTAGACGCGAGGTGCATGTTTCAACCCATAGAGAGACTTTCGGAGAAGGCCGACGTGGGAGGGGCGCGAGCGATCATAAAAACCTGGCGGCTGATGCATATACACAATCTCCTAAAGGTTGCCATGCAGAAAGGCATTTTTGACGTCCAGCTGGTGAATGGGCCAGTCCTTGGTGAGGGCGATGCTCAGAACCGTGCGTATGGTGGCGGGTTTGACGACCGGGCTGAAAGTCTCGTCACAATCTACCCCATCCTCTTGAGACTTGCCATTGACAACTACGCGAGTCTTGTGACACTCAAGAGTCCCATCAAACCTATACTTATGTTTGAACAACCACATGCAGTTAATGATATTAGAGTCCCGAGGCCTTGGAACGAGGTCCCACGTGTCGTTCTTAATTAAAGCACTAAACTCATCTTCCATGGCGGCGTGCCAGTTCGGGTCCTGTAAGGCCTTTTGTGGTGATTTGGGGAGAGGGGATATGTCGGTGGATGGGGTGAGAAGGTTGTACTTGGGGTTCGGTTTGAAGATCCTGGACTGGGACCCGGTCTTCATTGTTGGGACGGGGGGAGCGGCAGGGGGAACCTGAGGTAGCGGGGGCGGCAGAAGAGCAAGGGAGACGGCCTGGGGTGTGGCGGCTGCGGGCGCAGCAACATGCCGCGACCGCTGCTCAGGGAGGATCGGGATGGGCTCAGCGGGGTTGGGTGCTGCGGCCTAGTGTAGGATGTGGCAAAGGAGAGGTGGGAACCCGTCGGTGTCGGGTGCTGTGAGGGGGGTGGGGACAGCCGAGGCGGGTGGTGAGGCGAATGGGAATGTGTGTTCGTCAAAGATCACATGGCGCGAAGTTACAACCCGATTGGTATCCAAGTGAAGACAGCGATAGCCTCGATGGTGTGGGGAGATACCCAAGAAGAATCATTTGGTGGATCGTGGGGAGAGCTTGTGAGGAGTGGTGGCACTCATGTTGGGAAAACAAAGACATCCAAACACTCATATGTGAATATACGAAGGGTAGCGAAGGTAGAGTGCCAGGGTTGGGATGGAGTTGCCAATAGCTTTGGAGGAAAGTATATTGTAGAGGTAGGTGACCATGTGAAGCGCCTCAACCCAAAAGGAGAGGGGGAGAGAGGCGTGATGTAGGAGTGTTCGAGTTTTGTCATTGAGGGTGCAGAGGATGCGTTTCGCTTTTCTATTTTATGGAGAGGTTTGGGGACAAGAGAAGCAGAGGGCTATCCCATGTTGTTGACAAAAGGAGCAGACGAAAGTGTTGTCAAACTCGCCTCCCATGTCGCACTGAATAGACTTGACATGCATATTAAATTGAGTGCGGACAAATGTGTGAAAATTAGCAATATGACTTTGTGTTTCCGATTTGTGCGTAGGGAAAAGACCCAAACAAAATTGGTGAAATCATCAAGGACAACCAAATAATATCGAAAACCACTAGCACTTGGAATAGAAGATGTCCACAAGTCACAATGTATAATATCAAAAGGTGCAAATGTAAGGGAATGAGAAATACTAAAAGAAAGTCGCTTGCTCTTGGTGATTTCACAAGAAGTGCAAACGCCCGAGGCTTTATTACATGAAATTAAATTGCTAGAGCGAAGACATTGAAGCACGTGATCGCCAGGGTGTCCAAGACGAGCGTGCCACAAGTCAGAACCAAGGGTGACGAGGGCGGTGGGTACGACGGGGGGTGAATGGCGAGCTACGGTGATAGGGTAGAGGTCTCCAGAACTATTGCACCGCATGATTGGGGTCCCCGTACGAAGATCATTCGCAAGAAAACCAAAAGGGTCAAATTGGACAGCCACGTGATTATCGATGGTAAATTGACGAAAAGAAATGAGGTTTTTGACAAGATCAGGGGCAAGTAGGACGTTGTTAAGACGAAGGGGTGGGGCATTGGGGAGGGTTGTGTGACCCGAACCGACAATTGAAAGGGGTTCGCCGTTTCCGACATAGACATACGGTAAAGTGCTAGAATTAAAAACAGTGTGTAGGTTACCTGGTGCGTTTCTCATGTGAGAGGAGGCCCCGGTATCCATATACCAATTGTCGTCCGGCTGTTGAAGTCCCATGGAGGAGAAGGCAGCGGAGAGATTGGTGTGCATGAGGGTCGACGGATGCGGCTGAGATGCGTACAACGTCGGGGAAGGGGTCGACTGCGGTGGTTGACGCTGCGGAAAGACTATGCCCGACGGAGGGTAGCCCACCCATGTCGGATAAGGGCAGGGCGGCCGATTGGCGGTCCAAGGTTGTTGCTGCTGCTGCGGGTACTAAGGTTGCGGCGGCGGCGGCATGTTGCTGCGGTCGCGGCGCCCGCTGCTGCTGCCGCCTCTCTCGGGGCCTCCGTGTTGTTGGTTTGGTCTGGATTGGGTTTGGGGGTAAGGGTCCGGGGCTATGAAATCCTTGGATGACACAAGGACATGGGAAGTAGCCTGAGGGCGGCCCTAACGGCTCCCCTCCCTGAAGAGCATGCTGCAAGCCACCATGAAAGTCGGCAGTGGCGAGGTGTTGCTGATCATGCCACCGACGACATCAAATTTGGTGGAGAGGCCGTTGATGAGTTGAAGGACGAGGCGCTCTTCGCTGACCTTGTGTCCAACGTCGTCATGTTGATCGGCGATGGCCTTGATGGCAAGGAAATAATCGGAGACCGTGGGGAAACTCTCCTGATGGGTGTTGATGAACTTGTCCTCAAGATCCACAACCCTAGCGGATTGGTTGTCATGAACGAGGCCCTTGATGCGGAGCCAAACATCACGAGCGGTGGAGCCGGGTTAGAGGATGGGATTAGCACATCCTCGGATATGGAAGCATAGATCCATCCCAGAACGATGGAATCAAGGCGGTTCCAGAGAGGCTCGGGGACATCATCCGGACGGCCAGAGCCCTCGATATGGGCGATGACATCATGACCCTTGCAGGTGGTATTGAAGAGTTCCGCCCAGGTGTGGTATTGAACCTTCTTGAGGTTTAGGGTTCGGGGAATTCGGTTTTTAAGTTGGTAACTGATTGAGCGGAGTGGAAATGGTTGTGAGGCTGCGGGGTGGGGTTTGGTGGCGGCGGCGGTGGGTTAGGGTTAGGTGGGTTAGTGTTGGAGGTCTCAACGGAAGACATCGTTAAAGCAAAAGGAAATAAGGTGTGGCGGCGGAAGAGTAAAGGGGAGGGGGTGCGGTCCCGGCTGGGGGGAGCGGCGGTTGCAGGGGTAGGCGGCGGCGGCCAAGGGGCGGCGGCGGCGGTTGGGGTAGGCGGCGGCGGCTGGGGAGCGGCGGCGGCACGTACAGACAAGCGGCGTCGGCTAAGGTAGCGACGGCGGCGACAGATCGCTTTGTGAAACAAAAAAAAGGGTTTCACAAGAAAGCTCGATACCATGTGAGTGTTTGGATAACTGAGTCCTTAAAGGATCTCAGAGGCCTACTCCTATATATATATATATATATATCAATGGGTGAAAACCCTGAGGGTACGTACAATTGTCACTGTACATGATATGGACAAATATAAATAATATATGCTAACACTATATAGCTATGTACTGAGAAGTCTTCAATACTATTTATAATAGTTGCAACTTGGTTGAAACAACCCAAATCGGAGTGCTCTCACGTCTGTAATATGTAGAGGAACATTCCTACAACCTTTGGATATTGTCCAATGGCAACAATGGTCATGTAATAATTTTAATTGAAGATTCGCTTACGTGTCGTACTCTGGTGCAATCTGGCCCGAGTCTTTGATGCGTCAATTAATAATAATCCAATATATTTAAGCCACGTCAGATGATTACATCATCTATTTAATTAATTTTTAATATAAATATTCAACATCATATCTTAAATGGTTACAAAACCTATCATTTTTAATATGAATATATATATATATTCAACTTCATATCTTAGTTATTTACAAAATCTATCATTTTAATATAACTATTTGGCTTTATATCTTAATTAGTTACGTAAAAAAATCTAGCTATTATTTTTTGAAAATTATCTTAAAAACAAATCCGTACTATATATTTAAGAAAGTGAATTGCTTATGACGAAGTATTTATCGAATTCACTTCCGAGTTGATTGATCTTATGAATTGTAGTATTGCTCGTGTACCGGTGAAAAATTCATAACAAAACCATACTATATATTTAAGAAAGTAAATTGCTTATTAGTTATCAAATTTACTTTCGAGTTGATTGATCTTATAAATTGTAGTATTGCTTATCAATTGGGTTATGAATTGAGATATAAAATTGAATCAAATAATATTTTTATCTACTATTTTTAATTAAATCATTTTATAATATCTTAACAACTAAGTATTTATTTAATATAAAGGATATTTGTAGCCTATATAAATCAAGATATATTTAAATATTTATATTTTCATAATAAAATAAAATATTATTTATATAATAAAATATAATTTATTAAAAAATCCATGAAGAAAGAATCAATCAATATAAACAATATCCCAACACATAGCGACGCTAGGGAAATAGTGAGGCGATAGCCGGCGGGAGTCCCTGCGATGGATAGGGAGAATGGCTCACAGAGAAAAATGATGTTGACTAAGGAAGAGGAACTAGAAATGAGGGTAGGCGGATTGGGCCGAGTCAGGGTAAAGTGCAAGGAAAGGGGTCGCAAAGGGGCGTGGAGGTTAAGGGGGGGGGGGGGGGGGTATGTGCAGGGAGATAAGGAAGAATCTGCTATTATTCTAGTTCACGAATGAAGCAGATAAGGAGAGGGTGATTCGAGGGGGCTCGTGGTCTTTCGATAAAGCTCTCTTTGCACTGAAGGAACCCGGAGTGGAACAACCCTCAAAAATAAAATTTGAAAAGGTCTCATTATGGATTCGAGTTTATGACCTGCCCTTCAGCATGATGATGGAAGATACTGCAAACGCCAAATGGGGTGTATTTGGAGAAGTGCAGGACATTGATGGGGGGGGGGGGGAGCTGATGAGTTGTGTAGGATTCCTCCGGCTGGGGGTAGAGGTTGACTCATAATGCATATTTCATATAGGCATTATAGGTGTTTCTTATATTGTTTATGAACTATTCGAGTGCAGAATCTACGCCTTTTTAGTGTTTATTCTGCAGAATTACATTCCGACCTTGAAGGGACTTTGGAAGAGCTTTAGAGACATGTTTTGGAGCATATAGAGGCTAAGGAAGAAGCTAGAGAGGATTGGCCTATTTGCACGAGGGAAATCTGTCGCTGCATAGGCGGCGCCCGCCGCTATTTGCACGAAGCCCGCCGTGGGCCGGTTTCTAGCGTTTGTGATTTTGGATCCGAAGACATTATTTCCTATTATTTTATTACTATTTTCATTAGGGTTTAGCCGACTCTTTGAGAGTTCTATATTAGGTTTATTTCAGTTTATTCACCATGTGGTTTGTGGTGTGGCTATTGTGCGAAACTATGAACACCATTAGAGAGAGAGAGAGAATTGGGCTATGAGTTGCTAAACTCATAGTCTCGTCTGTGATTCGTAGACATGGTTGTTTGGATTGTGTGGATTTGATTCTATTTTGTTATTCATATTAATCGTTTTCATCTTGTGCTTATTGATTATATTTGTGTTCTTTTCTATGATTGATCACCATGTTAAGAATTGCATCTTAGCTATGAATCCGTTGTTGTTTTCTTGATAGCAAACAAAGTATTGAAGTAGTGATATTTCTTTGTCTTTGTAGTGGATGATTTCAATTCATATATATTTTGGATATGTTGATTAGGGATGATTAGGGTTGTTCCAATTTGTCTTAATTGCATTGAATCAATATGCCAATTGGTCTGATTACTTGAGCCCTTAATACTATTCTTTAGTGATATTGAATAGCGTAATTGTATCCTTGTGGATATCTGAACTTTAGTCAAGTAGGACATATTTTTATGAATAATTGATAGATCAATCCTAGGACCATGAATTCCAACCATTGTCAGAGAATTACAGGTGAAATGTTATCTGCTGTGATATCAATCTACTTTGCAATCATAAATTTGGTTACTTTGACATCCTGGTTATTTGCTACATATCATTGCTTTGTTATAAGAGTTTTTGCTAAGAGTTATTGAATAGGAAATCGCTTCTCCGTGTGGGTTTGACTTCGGACTTCATCGCTATACTAGTAGTTGTTTGGTTTAACAAGTGATTGATTGCCTAATCTATTGGTTTTGTGTTTGAGTTTTGATTATTTTACTATTTGATAAAGGGCGAAAGTGCGAACGACATTCGTCCCGCATCAAATTCTTGGCGCCGTTGTCAGGGAGAAGAAAGGAGTTTACTTTTATTTATCTCTTTCAATTACTCTTCACTTTAAGTCTTTTGTGTCCTTGTATGGTTCAAAATAGATCTTCTAATTCATTGCCTTTACCTTTTGATTCTAAGATTGAAAGATCTCTTAGGTTGAAAAGGAGGCTCGAGTTTGATACAAACAAGGAGATGGAAGCTGAAATTGTTAATCCGCCAAGAAGGACCCTGAGAAACCTAAAAGAACCTAATTTGAGTGCTCATCCACTTGCAATTAGTCTTCCTGATCTCCCTGAGGGTTCAAGATTTGAGTATAAGTCGAATTGGTCTTCTATTTTACCCTACATTCATGGATTTCTTGGGTAGGAACAAAACAAGCACCTTGCTACCTTAGTGAGTGTGTGTGATAGACTTAGACCCCAAGGCCTTAACGATGACCAATTGATGTTGAGAGTGTTCCCTTTTACCTTGAAAGATTCTACAAGCGATTGACTTTATTACCTACCCCCAGATATTTTTATTTATTTAATTATTACTAGTTTTAGGTTCTTTCTATATTTAGTAACTTCTATGTTAGTTGGAGCTATTTATGGAATGTCTTATTTTTAGTAATCCTTAGTTTTATGAATAAAGATGGAAAAGGAAAGTTTATCTCTTCTAGATATTTTCCTTGGCCACTAAGTAGGAATATTTATCTAGGATTATTATTAGGATTTAATATTTATTTATCTAAGCCAAAACTCTATCTTTTGCAAAGATAGAATTGGTATGGTTTTCTATTTAAACAACATTGCAAGCTTTGATTTAATTAGATTGAAATTATATTGTGGAACCTTTATAGGATTAAAGGTTTCTACAATTCCCAATCCAAAAGCCTTCACTATCTTTATGTTTTGGTTACTCCACATCCAAGATCCAAACACAAGCCCTTACCTTGAATTACTCGGCCAAACTAAACAAACACAAAAGCTGCAGAACTGTCGCTAAACCCAGAAATTCCATCACAGAACAGCCAGAACTACCGTCGCTGTTCTCGGTGAACAATAGCCGCGCCCGCGGCCTCTCTAGGGCTCGTCGCTGGTGCACCAGTTCTGTCGCTGTTTTACTTTCTTTGCTTTAGTTTATTTGTTTGTTTTCGTTTCTTTCGCAATAGTTCAAAGTCTTTATTGGAAGTGATTGTAAACATCGAGAATAGCAAGAATAATTGCAAGATCGGGCCATCAACAAGTTGTTCTTGAGTCTGAGCCCACACACAGGCGAAGGATCGGGGATTCTAAACGCATCAGAGACACCAAAGAGTTAGAGGAGTTCATAAGTTGGATAGTTCTAGAGATGGTCACAAGGATGACATAGACAGGCTTACGGAGATAGTGAATAAGACGGCTATGCAAATCAATCAATCTCATCAGCCCAGACCTTATGGTGTTTGTGGAGATCCAACTCATCCAAATGATAAATGTCCCTTGATTCAGAAGGACACAGCTCATGTGAATGCTATGGATTATGGACCTCGCCGCAACTTTGGTAACAATTACAATCAGGGCTACAATACGAACTATCAAAGTGGATTCAACGGTAGAGGCCAGCATCAGCAAGTTCCTATTCAGAGAGGACAATTTGAGAATCATTCGAGAAACACTCAACAAAATGATAGAGATGAGACATTAAGGTTATTATTGGATAAGATGGGTGTTCAAGAAATTTTGTTGAGTCAAATGGCTAAGAAGATTGGAGAATTGAAAGCGAAAGATTCGGGGAAGTTACCATCGCAGGTGGTAGTGAATCCGAAGAAGAATGTGAGTGCCATGATCCTTAGAGGAGGTAAACAAGTGAATGTGCCCACTAGGAATGTTGAAGAGATCCCTAGGGAAGAAATTGATTTGGGAAAAGAGGATGATACGAAATTGGTGACACACTGCAAAGACGGCGCCCGCCGCCCCCTCAAGTGACGGAACCGATTTATAACGTTGTTGAATCCCCGAAGAAATCTTCCAAAGATAGGTCTTCTAAGTTTTCAAGACCTGTACCACCCTTTCTTCATGCTTTAAGATCTGATCATAAGTGGGAAGATGAACAAATTCTTTATGATACATTTGCTCATTGTGAGGTAAATATTCCACTTTTCAATTTGATTAAAATCGTGCCTCGCTATGCGAAATTTTTTAAAGAACTATGCACTATGAAATGCAAGAAAAGGATGCGAAGGAAATAAAAGGTAAATTTGGGTGAGAATGTTCTGCTTTACTTCAGAAAAGATTGCCTGAAAAGTGTGGAGATCCATGTATGTTTACTATCCCATGTGCAATAGGTAATGCTAGCTTCACCAAAGCTATGTTAGACCTAGGTGCTTCAATCAATGTTATGTCTTAGAACTTGTACATGTTTTTGGGTCTCAAAGCATTATCTGAAACTGGTGTTACTATACAACTCGCTGACCGTTCTAGTATTAAGCCTAGAGGAGTTGTTAAGGGTGTTTGGGTTAAGGTAAACGATTTGATATTTCCAGCTGATTTATTTATTCTAGATATGGAATTGAACAAGGTACGCCTGAAACCCCAATTATCTTGGGAAGACCATTCTTACGAACGGCTATGACTAAGATTGATTGTTTTGAAGGTTCATTAACTATGGAATTTGATGGTAGAAAGATTGAGTTTTCTATATTTGAGCCTATTGTTTCATCTACTAATGATTCTGTAGATGTTCTTGAATCTAATGAAAGTGATCACAGGAATGAATCAAATGGTTTGTTAGATGCTTATGTGGAAACTGAATCTCTGAATATTGACTTTTCTAACAAACATGAGATTGGGTGAGGGAAAGATGACATTGAAATGAAAATTGAGAATTTGTTTAACTCATATCACAATGTGTCTAATTCAAATAATTATTTTGTTATTCCCTATGAGAAATCGATTCCTAACAATGTTGAGGTTTTTGCAATTTCAGGGCAGCCTCCAGGAGTAACTCATTTCCAAAAGGAATCGATGGATGAAATTGATGGGTATGTTGGAGGAGTTCTTAAAGTTCCCCCTCTTGTCTTGAAAAGGACAAGTGTGGAGAATCTTGATGGAATAACTTAATCAAGAAATGCACCAAGTCGAGCCAAAGACGTGTAACAAAGGCGCTTCTTGGGAGGCACGTCGATGAATTTCGGAAGTGATGGTAAGTTGAAACCTTAGTTGGAGTTGAGTTTTGCTTGATTTGAGTACGGAGTCACGTTATGTGAACACGGCGCATGCCGCCCGCTGCCCCTGTTCTCTTGACGAGTCCGGATTTTTGGTAAACTTTGAAGGAAAGTACTTCTATCTTTTATTTTTGGTTAGTTTCGTATTAGGTTAGTTTCTTTATTTTATATCTTATTAGGATTAGATTTATTTTATTTTTATTTTATTTTAGGTTAAGATTATTTTCTATCTATCTTTAGGTTAGATTTATTTTCTATATTAGGTTAGTTTATTTATCTTCTATCTATTTTCATCTATCTTAGGATTAGATTTTTTCTTTCTAGGGTTAGTTTCCTTATTTCTTAGTTTTAGGATTTATCTTTTCTTTTTTTTTCTTTTTATTAGGAAATAATTCGAGTGTCGAACGGACTCGACCCTCGATAGGCCGACAAAGTTGGCAGATGGCGAACCGTCAAATCAAACAACGTAAAAAAAAAACTAAAGAAAAAGGTGCGATACAAACAGTGATAAGCACACAAGGACAGTCATACAAGCGAACCTAACCCAAAACAGTTGGGGACAACATAGACTAAGAACCGATGTCAAGCACCACCAAGCAGCGACACCGTTGGCCAGCGGTACAGCAAGACACCCTGTGGGCAGTGAAGACGATCCTCCAAGGAATATTCCGTATCGCGGAGTCGCCTCGATACACACTGCCTCGACCCCAGCCAAACCTGACACCAGACGTCAGAGCCCCAACTCAAAAAAAGGAACGCCAAGAACAACCAGAATCGCAGCCGAGAACCACCTATAAAACGCACCAAACAACCCTTCCGGGATTTAATCAAGCCCTTTCGGGATTTAGTTTTAACCCTTTCGGGCATATTTACTAAAGGAATGAATAAGTAAAATATAAAACCAACCATATAAAATATGGCATTTTACATTAAATTATTCATACATTTTTTTTTATTTTTTTTTAGACTTCCGAACTTGGCGTGCAAGAATAAACAAAACCCTTGCACGCCAAAAAAGTCGGGTCACAGCAGGCCATGGCCAAGGAAGAGGCCGGCGCCGGTGAGACCGCCGGAAGACGCCACACCGCAGACCGCCATAGCCCAAGGGAATCAATGCTAGGGAGAGCCACGAAAGGAGGGGGGAAGTGGGAGAGAGAAAGCGGCGAGGGCAAAAAACGCCTAGACCCACCCAGCTCCACCGACCACCGCCGCACCACCATGAACCCAGAAAACGACGAGGAGGGGCACAAGGACCTCCTAACCCCAAAAGCCCCAACCTAATTGAGAGGAAAAGAGACCCGAGCCCACCCCGAACCGAGAAACCCTAGCACAGAGACCAGGGCCCAAACGGAAAGAAAGAGGGGCGAATCACCACCACTAGACAAAGAGGATGAAAGCAGGAGGACAGGAGATCCCATGGAGACAAAGGTGGCCGGAAGAGTTGCTCAAATCGGAGAACAAGGAGAACGCTGACGAAAACAGACGAAACCGGTCACGAGATACAGCAGAGAACTAATTGAATAAGGGTGGTCCGAACACAATAAAGGAGGAGGAGATTTATCTTTTCTATTTTTCTATTTTCTATCTATCTAGTTCTAATATTTCTATTTTTCTTTTTTATAGATATCCCTCTCCAACCAAGCTTTCTCCAAAGGAATCTACAAAACCCAAAAGCCTACTTGAATCCATTCCAAAAACCTAAAGCCTTTTCTTATAATTAATTCTGTCCATCAAAACACTTTCCCCCATTACCCTACATCCACAAAAATCAATCCTTTCCCATACCATTCCCCCACCTATCAGCTGAGAAGCTGTTGAAACTAAGTTCTTCGTCAAAGTTTCGAGTTTGGAGGGTGTGGACGTCGATTATCCAATGTTTTCACTCGGATTCAACGCTTGGTTTACACGGAGCCCGCCGCCCCAACCACGTTGCCCGCCGTCCCTGCAGAGAGCTCGTCTTTTGGTCGTTTTCATGGTTTTCATTGATCTTGCCCTCGATTTTGCATCATGTCTTCAACTCTTGCTATGAAGAAGCCTGGTAGGTTGTCTTGGGAAGAAAGGGATCATTGGCTCAAGCTTGAAAAGAGGGAGTATGTCTCCACCCTATTCTTTCATCCCCCGACGTTGAAGCATTTGGGATTATTTGAGGAGGTCTCTCGGCTCCTTGCAAAGGGAGGTTTGAGTGATTTCTTGGAGGCTGATTTTACCTATCCGTCATTGGTGAGAGGGTTCTTGGCCACCCTGGATTATCGTGCTGATGTGGGAATTCGTTTTCAGTTGAGGAATCGGAAATTCTTGGTGACTAAAGATCTCATCGCACATGCTTTTGGTGTCACCAAAACGCTTGTTGATGCTGTGGGGCACGAGTTAGCTGCTCCAAATCCTCTTGACATGTGGAAGGAGGATACAGATCAATTCTTTGAGTCAAGCCGACAACGCTGCTCATCCGTGATTACTCATCCTGCGTTGAGGCTGTGCTATTTGGTACTCTATAACTCTTTCTTGGGTGTGGATAATTCTTCCGTGGTTACTATATATGAGAGCCTGGAGCTATATTTGTTGCTTGATTCCGGAGGGAGTGCATATTTTTGACTGGGTTCAACTATTTTGGGGAACTGTATGAAGGTGACTAGAGCTACTCATGTGAGGCCTGAACGCCTTATTGTTTTCGGAGGTTTGATATCGCTGATTTCTCGTCGAGTGGGTGTTTATCTTGACGATATGCATTCTCTCGATGGAGAAAAGGTTTACAATCTTGCCAGCCTGAGTTGGTGTTTCAAATGGAACATGGTGTTTCAAATGGATGTTGGGAGAGACTGAGGAGCATCACAACTATCTACCTGACAAACTACCATATTGCTCGAGGATGTCAGATTTTAATATCTGTCACAACAGATTTCCCTTGGATCTAGATGAACATAGTTTAGACAGACGATGGTATGATGTTGCTGATGAGGCATCTGAGGATGAGTCTGCTGAGATTACAGAAGAAGAGGTAATAGTAAGAGAAGAAGTTTTTATAGATGACGTTGGTTCTATATGTGTTACTTTGGATGATATTGAGCGTCAATTTGCTGATTTTGAGGCGAGCACTACTGACAAGCTCGCTAGTCTTTCAGAGAAGCTCTCTGGTCTTCAGAACGCCTTATTGACTGCCCTACGGGACATCAATAAGCGGTCTGGACCCCATACCCCGCCTTCACAGTAATTGGTTTGTTATTTGCTTCCTTCAAACCCTATATTTTTTTTCATTGTTCCTTTTTGTGTTTCTATGCATTGAGGGCAACATGTAGAGGGGGGGGGGGGGGGGGGGGGGAAGTGAAGTGAATTAGTTAGGTTAGATCATCTTTGAATTTTTGCTTTTTGTTTTTCATTTTTTGTTATTTCTTTTATGTTATAGAAAATGTCAAAAATGAAAAAAAAGAAGACAAAATGTCGAAAAAACTAAAGAAAAAAATGTGAGTCTTGGTTTGATTTATTACATATTGTGTTATCAAAGATTCCCATCTAATTTGAGTTTGTCCTATTTGACATTATACAAGTATTATCTTATAAATCCCATGAAATTCTGGAATGATTTTACCTTGTCTTTGAAAATTGGTTTTATGTAAAATATGATTAGGCATATGTAATTGAGCATGTATGATCTAAGTTTGGGAGCATGCTTGAAATTCAACAAAAATTTGTCCCAGTGAGATATTTTTGGCCTTATAAGGGATACATCTATATTCCTTTTGCTTTTCTTGTGTGATTTACTCTTCCTATGCATTTATCATTGAGTATTGCCATGGTTATCTGTTTTCAAGACCGATTATATAAATGTTCATTGCTTGATAAGTTCAAATGATAGAGGCAACCTTTTGACCACATATTTATCCATGTCTACCTTATGTTATATCTTGCTTTGAAGCCAATTTGAGCCTTTAGCCTATTTTATTGATAACTCGATAAAATTATTATTCCTAGCCCGTAATAAGCCTTACCCTTATTCCGGGGGAATGGAGATTTTGAGTGGGTTATGGAATCTATTTTTAAGATTGAGGAGAATGAAGCTAAAGTGTGATGTTATGGTTTATGGTTTGGAGAAGATGTAATGTTATGTGCTTATTTATTCCCTCATTTGTATGCATTTGTTTTACATATTTCAGCTCAAGAAAGAAAAATAAAAAGCTTGGACCTAGGGAGGATAAATTTCACCTAGGGGTAAACGTAAGTTAAAAAAAGAAATCCGAAAAAGAAAAAAAAAAGAAGAATCAAGAGCCATGTCATTTTTATTTTTGCATAATGAGGAAGAATCGGATATATGTTGGTTAGAAGTTAGATTGGTTGGGTGTTGGAGATTACCCAGATTTCTAGCTTAATTAGCAAAACAACACTCAACACAGAAGCAGTCAACAAGATTAATATGATCCCCTTCGAGGATGATCGCCCTCGGGCCCAGTTGAATATATATACACAAAGACGACCTATGCCATCATTCGAGGGACGGCTGGCTGGAGGGGCAAAACCTCACGGCCTACTAACCCAAACACTCCAACCTCTGTGGTGCTCCTTGGAGTCTTTCAAGCCCATCTGTAAATAATAGCTAGTATTTTGCCTACCATTCCCCGAGTTCTACATCCATAAGGGATGTCTATCGCTTTGGTCTCTGCCCACGAGTTTGTTCCCCCTTTATTCATTTATGTTTTAGTCCAATTAAATTCATTTTGTCCACTTGAAAACATTTTCAAAAACCGATTGAAATCATTGGGCAATTTCTAAAAACATTCTTCAACCTATCATACTCGGATTGCAAAACCTGGCTCTGATACCACCTTTGTAACGGCCCGGGATTATGATTCCCGAGTTACGTTTCGAGGGATGAAACCCCTCGTTAGGATCTTGCGCTCTGAGTACAGATTGAAGGTTGAAATCAAAGATTAGCAAATGAAAGTGGGATTTTGCACCCAAAACCGTAAGGATCGTTGGAAACCCTAGGGTAAAATCCCTTTACCTGTCCTAAGTCTACAACGAGTAAAATCTATTTAGGCATGAACCCAGTATAAGTTCTGAAAGCGATACATCGAGTGCCGCACCAGAGTCGGGTCAAAACAGAGCATAAGTAGTATAAAATCCCAAAAGTGTAAATCTGGTGAAAACAGA
The DNA here is from genome assembly GCA_963922045.1 of Persicaria maculosa. NCBI lineage: Eukaryota > Viridiplantae > Streptophyta > Magnoliopsida > Caryophyllales > Polygonaceae > Persicaria > Persicaria maculosa. The sequence continues at coordinate 5,902,355 of OY998251.1, forward strand.
GTTTCAAACGTTCGCTCTCCACCATACGAATGGACCCTGCCATAACAACACGAATTCAAACAATGGAACGGGTACCTGAATCTAAAAAAAAGAGGGGGATCTGGGTCAATCATTAGGTCACTCATGCGCGTGTGAAAACACACTCTGAGAGGCATATAATAAGCATCCTATTCCTAAGATGAAATGCGTAATGCAAAGCGGAACTTAAATAGACAAGCATACAGATAATTAAGTGCGGACATAAATAAAGGGGCGCGCAGTTACAAGAAATGCCAAATAGCATGTCCCTCTAGGCTCCTAAGAAATCCTCTAGCAACTCCATTCGAAGGGAACTACCTCACCCACGATGCAAGACATCCCTTCGTAAGGAGCCTACTAACTATGAAGGGAAGGCAAAAAACGACACCCATACAAGGTCTAAGGCTTTAAGAGTCCTATGACGACTTATAACAAAAAAGCTACCTAACCCATCAAGTGCAAGAAACTCTATATAATAAGCCCCACTAAGATGACAAGAATAGAGGAAAAAAAGGCACATCCGATAAACACCTATAACGTTCGTTTTTAAGCAAAGACATATAGCAAGTCATATGGTTTCCATTTTAGATCCTAAGCATGATTCTAAGTCATATGGTGCATGAACACTAGCCTACTATATAACACCCAGTGCATAGAGCGCCCATCATGAGTAAGTTCAAAGAACTTGCCTGGAAAAGCGCAAAATCCAAGCAATACAGCAAATCAAGGGAGATTAGAGTTCACCTAGAAGATAAGCAACATAATAAGTCTAAGTCTAACTTACACAAAGCATATCAAATAACACACATAAGATTCACATAAAACTATATAATGTAATCATTCCATCATCAACATCATTAATGCCTCAAATCAATTTCTCAGCTCGTTTCATCATCTCATATCGTTTTCATTATAACTTTCCAACTCATCAGCTTAAGATAACTTCCATATCATACTTAGCCAAATTCGCATACTATCATTTTATACTCATACTTTGCATACGAATATATATATATATATATATATATATATATATATATATATATATATATATATATATATATATATATATATATATATATATATATATATATATATACACACACACACATATACATATCATCATCATCATAATTAACTAACGTCATTTAATGTCTTATATAATTCACCACAAGTCATGTTATTAGTCACACATATCATGCCGTTAGTCAAACGATCATTTTATCATGCTACTTAGTCATCGAATAAGTCGGGTTCCCAAGTTAGTCCCAAATCCATTTCAAAATCCAAATTAAATTGTTAAGAATTCCGACCCTTGAAAATACTTGCTAAAATCCCTTTTTTCAATTTATTTATTAAATTATTTTTCGACCTTGAAATTCTTTTTCAAACTCTATAAAATCCAAACCATTTTTATTAAATAAACCAACCCTTATAATTCTCCCAAAATAATATTTTATCTCTTAAAACCTCAAATAATATTGTATATATATAATATTTTTAATTCCGCTAATTAGTTAAATAAATAAACGGAAAACCTGAACCCGAACCGAACCAAACTCGCTAATTAACATAACTCCCAACCGGTTAAACAATTAATAAAACAATGGAGGTGCGCCCACAAGTCATCTTCTTCATTTCAAAAGCTCCGCCCCGCCAAAGCTCCGCCCGAGGCTTCACTATCGCCGGCGCCAAGCTCCACCTCCCGGCCTTCGTCTCCGGCGTCGTCCTGCGCCCAGCTACGCCTCGCCTCGGCCTCCTGCGCTTACTCCTTGGTTGCTGCTCGATGCTCGCTCGCTCTCGTTGCTAGCTCTCTCTCGCACTCACGACGCCACACACTACCTTGCCGCTCTCGAGCTCGCCGGTACTCTCGAGCACACCCGATCGTCCTGCACTCAGCTCACGCTCACTCGCGACTAATTTGGGCATTGTCGGAGGCTCCCGATGGCTCGTCGGTCCTGCGTGGGACATGGGTGAGGGTGATGGGGAAGTCCAAGGACGATTCCGATTGAAAAGGAAGAAGAACAACTTACCGAAGTGGAGTTCGAGTTCGGACTGGGGAGATGATGGACGACGATGCTCGCTTTGTCTCCAGCTCCTCCTGTTGTCGCTGCTGCTGGTGGCCATTGGCAGGGCGTTGAGGAGGACTCCCATGGCTGGCTCGAGGTGGAAAGGAGGAAGCAAGGAATAAGTGGATGCTGCTGCTGTGGCGCTCTTGGAAGAACAGGGGAGGGACGGTGGCGGTGAAGTATCGTGATGATGGTGAGGGATGGTGAAGCCGAGAGAGAGTGGGAGTGATGGTGAGGCGTGGGCAAAGTGAAGGAGGGAGCAGGTAATGATGGTGAATGACGGGTAAGGGGGACCTTTGAAGAGGTATGGTAAGGGAGTTGGTGAGGGTAGAGTGTGGAAATGGGTAAACAATTACCCGAAAATAAATTCCGAATATGCGAATTTCGAATCCCGAAATTAGTTTCTGAATTTTAGTTTTCCCGCCTCTCGCTTTCTTGATCAATTAGATTTTTAAAATTGACAAGGATATCACAATCCGATAATTATTTTGAAATTTTGAAGTATAAGGACGAAAATCGTTCAATAAATTATATATTCCGGTCGGAATCTGCTAAACGAGCTTTTAAATCCGATTTAAATTAATTTTTAATTTCCTTTTTCCGAAAGATCGGGATTTGAAAATCCGGGCATTTACAATATATATATAGGGATGCACTCCGGTGAAAACCAAAATTGAGGTAGAAACCCGTGAGGACCGGCTTTTTAGCTCGGTTCACTTGCTTTATAGCCCGGTTATGAATAGAACCGATCTATAAAGGCATAAATTTTAGCCCGGTTTTGAATAAAACCGAGCTATAAAGTCACTATGTAATTTTAAAACATGAGTTTTTTAGCACGATTTTTAGGCTTGACCGAGCTATAAAGTCATGTGTTATTTTAAAATTGGAATTTTTAGCACGGTTTTTAGGTTGAACCGAGTTGTAAAGTCACCGTGTGATTGAGGTTTTTAGCACGAGTTTCAAATAAACCAAGATATAAATCACCGTGTGATTTAAATTTCACTACATATCTTTGGATTAAAATTTTGTTTTTAAAAAACCGGGAAGTAAAGTTATGAGAATTCCAATTCCACCAAAATGGAGGAATTGAAATGATCATGTGGGGATATGTAAGTTGAAATCCACCCTTTTTATTTATTTCAAAAAATCTTTTTTATTTTTTTTAAATCAGAAATTACATATTTGCCCATAATTTAAATAAATAGTTTTTATTAATAAGGGTTACAAAATTAATTTTACACAAATTCTCATGAAATTTCAGGTTCAACCAAACAAAACGCATGATTTTAATTTATAGGAAGTTAAAGTTATCCAAACATATTTTCTTAAATTATAGGAAGTTCAATTCTCAGTAACTTAATTTCTCATGAATTAAATTGTACTTAATTATATTAGTTTGAATTAAGAGAAAAAAAAAGGAACAAACTCATACAAAAATCAAATAAAATATATAAATTTGCATTTATTCATACATTTTTGCTTAAAAATTTGCAATTACTCTTTTAAGGCTAAGCAAGGACGGAATTAAAGATAGGCATATATCTTTATTTCATGGTATGTAAATTAAAGCCCAAAGTACGTACGTACATTGGGCATTAACCAAATTTTATAAGATCGAACTCGATCGATCGATCGATGGAGAGCTCAAGTGTATGAGTTATCATGGCTTGGTTGCTGAACCTGGTTGAGCGGCCGCCTCCGCAGCTGAAGCGCAGCACCTGCAACGATGTCCGTATCCATAACCGCAGCAACCGTACCTGCACCGGTACCCTCCGCCACCTCCACCTGGGTATCCTCCACGGCCAGGGTAGCCTCCGCCCCCTCCACCTGGGTATCCTCCACGGCCAGGGTAGCCTCCGCCCCCTCCACCTGGGTATCCTCCACGGCCAGGGTAGCCGCCGTACTTGGCGTCCTTAAGCTTATTATTACCTGATTGCTCACCTACATTACATATAGGCCGGCCGGAGCTTCAATTATACCATATCAAGCTGATCGACGATAACAAGTGAATGGCGGATTCAGGAATTTTTTTAAAATAACGTTTCCTAATTTAACCGATGAAAAAAAATGAAGGATCAATTGGAAAAAAAAAGTCTAATTAGAACAAGATCGAGATGTACAGCGACTGAGAAAGAAATTATGATCGAATTAAGGGAACTTATACTCACTAGTGTTTGAAGTTTCAGCCAAATCCCTCGTCGCCTCCACCTCAGAGGCGACGAGGAGAACGATGGCTACAAGAGCAGCCAAAAGAAAGACCTTTGAAGCCATTAGAGACGTTGTTTGTGTTTAGATAGGGTTTGATGGATGAACAATGCAGAGTTGCACGCCCTTTTTATAGAATGAGAATGCTTTGCAAAGGATATATACAAGTGGTGGAGCCTAAAACTTTTATTTGAGGGGTGGCAATTACCATCGAAAAATTGTATGTAAAATTAAAATCTATTTTTTTTTTCTTCAAGAAATCCTCAATATCATGTGTAACTAGAATAAAAATATTAATCATGCATAATTTATTTTATGGTTTTCAAATATTTCAATATAACCTACTAATTTGGATTTATCGAGTTTAATTATAGTATTAAGGTATAAAGTGTAGCAAACGATAATTATGATAGAAGTAACTCAGTTTGGAAAACCGATGTCGGAAATAATTTATGTCTGTTCAGTTTTGAAACGTTTATAACTTTTTACTCAAGTGTCGAATTTAAGCTTATATATAATATATCAAATCGAATTTATCGACGAGATAAATATATATGTATATTAAATTTTATTTTTGATTGGGGGCGATTGCCACCCTAACTCTCCTGGATATATAATATTGAAACTAAATTAATTCAAACTTTGTCAACAAGAGACTAAATTTAAATAATTAAATAAATAAAGAGGAGTTCAAATCTACGGAGATACTCCGTCTAGCAGTTATGTAGGCTGGCGGCCGGAGAGGACCGAGAGGTTGCCCATCCTTGTCAATTAATACACTACACAAATATATGTATATGTACACTTTTATTTTTATTAATCAAATATAGTTATGGACGAGTTGGTTGGCGTAAGTCGGTTTACCTGGTGTGTGACTCTTGTCGGTTAGGTCACATGCCCGGGGCTATGGCTTGCTTCTGAAGTTCCTAGCTAGGCGATCTTCTTCTTGGTTGGGGGTTGCGAAGTCCGAAGTCGGAACTGAGTGGGATCGTAGCCGTAGGGGTGCGTTCAGGACAGGGGCGGATCCAGAATTTTTTTCTGGGTGGGCACAAATTTTTATAGATAATTTCTATATTATGTTTATTAGAAATAATTTTTTTAAAAAAAAATATACAAAGAGAATATCTTATATTTGTAAGAAAAATTATTATTATTTAATTCTAAAATACCAAGTAAATTATAAGAATTTTAAAATAATGAAAAATGGATTGAGAAAAAAATAAATGAAAATACGTGTCTAGTGGGATTTGAACAAGGATTGATTGGATTCTATTTAAAATGGGATGGGCTTAGGGATGGCAATGGGGCGGGGACTCCCCGATCCCCGAGGGGAATCCCCGTTGCGGGGACGGGGATGGGGAATTTAAATGGGGATGGGGGCCAAATTGATTCCCCGTGCGAGGACGGGGAGGATAGTAGTCCCCACCCCGATCCCCGCCCCGTCCCGTCCCCGTTGGGGAACCCCGCGGGGATCCCCGATGGGAAATATAAAATATATCCCTATTTTTGTTTATATCTTACCTAAGATTAATATTTTTTTTTATTTTTAAACTTTTATCTTATAATTTACATTTATGAGATATTATATGTAATATTTATATCATATTTTCTTACATAACATTAATAATATCTTATAGTTTTCTATTAAATGGGGGAAAACCATAAGTTTTAAATGGGGAAACCCGCGGGGAATACAAATGGGAAAAATTAAGCGGTGACTGGGATTCCCCGATGGGGACGGGGACCCGACAGGGATGGGGACGGGGGGCATTTTTAATCCCCAAGCGGGGACGGGGGGACTTTTTTCAAACGGGGACGGGGACGGGGATGGTACTCTCCGCCCCGAACCCGCCCTGTTGCCATCCCTAGATGGGCTTAACCACTAAAGATATTTGTATTTTACCCTTTAAATTTTTTACATACCCCATATATTCATGTATTTTTTCCCGGACCGGGGTGGGCGATGGCCCGGTGTCGCCCACCCTTGGATCCGCCACTAGTTCAGGACAACTCCGTTTCTGAGAATGAGCTTCCGTGGAACAACCCCATATTCGATTTGATAATTAATTTAGAGTTGATAATATTTTTTTTAAAAATTATGTGATATTTTTAATTATCCTAAACCCCAAAAAAGTTATGTGGTATTTAATACGGGATGGAGAGAGTAGGGTTTTACCTGTCTCTCAAAGTTCGAATTTTTACCTAATAAAAAAATGATACGACGTGTTTTGTTTGGTGATCGAGGATCCCATATACGGTTTGTCTATTGTGTGGTCTAAGAATATATGATAATGATATTGATATTTTATTTGGAAAAAAAACTCTAAAAGAAAATTGATAAACTATATAATCTAATTTAAAAATGACTAAATTGAATGTATGTAAGGAAAATATTTTCCAATTTGGTTTCCAATTCATGTCCACACATGAGCTAATCAGTCAATCTCATCAATAATTTATACTCCCATCCCATATGCAAATTTAGTAGATCGACCATATATATCTTGCATGCATGCATGACATGCTTCTCATTTAATAACAAGTTCAGATGTCCATGGGAAATTGAACTCATCTTGTCTGACGTACAACTTCTTCTATCAACTATGAAAGAAATTTCTTTCATTCATGTACCCCGTCTTGGCAATAGAGTGGCTGATAAGGTTGCACACCTTAGCCACCCTGCCAAGGGTACTGATATTTGTAACAATTCCGGTGTTACAGACCTCATCCGCAAGGATGCTTTCGGGTAGAGCTTGCTCACTCGAATTTTTTCCTAATAAAAAAAAAGTAGATGTATGCATGTAAACCTGTGAAACGGGTCATTCGAATCGGGTTCGGATCGGGTCACTTCGGTCTCGGGTAAAACGGGTTCTGGGTATTACCGGGTTGACTCGAACCCGGGTTTGATCGGATTTCGGGTCATTTCGGATCGATTTCAGGTTTGTCATTTTTTTTTTAAATTAAAAAAATCATGATTTGATAATTTTGCGATAAATTTTAATTATATATTAAAAAAATTAATTATACATAATTATAAATCAATCGGGTCAAAATTACCGGATCAATCGGGTCACTGGGTCGAAACCCAAATTACCCGGAATTTTCGATTTTTCAGGTTTGGGTCGGAAAAAAAATTCGGATCCAAATTTCCAGGTTCGGGTCGGAAATTTTCCAAGAATTCGGGTCAGGTCACCAGATCGGATTGTGTTTTGACAGGTCTATATGCATGTATGATTAGATATTCAAATCTCAATCCATACGGCTGGCACCGCACTTGCACTTGCTGACAAAGTGCCACCACCACCTCGCAAGTATCCATTAACACCACACTTGCACTAGCACAGTTGCACTTGCTGACAAAGTGCCACCACCATCTCGCAAGTATCCATTAATTGTCCCAATCGAAGCTTTCGATTTGAGTATTATACGTCCTTATTTCAATTTAATGCTCTTGTCGGTTCATTTTTATTTATTATTAATTTATTTTTAAAAAAAATAATAAAAATTGTATAACTTGTAATATATGAATAATTTTCATTAAAAAACTGTTAATACATACGAACATTCTCTTCGCAGTTTACACCGTAAAAGGTGTTTACATTGTAATCATCCCCTATATATACACACATATATCATATGTACACTGATAGATTACATAGGTCTCATATTGTATGGTGGGCCCAAAGGCCCGATACCTTGTAACCTATATATATGTTTGTCTAATGAATGAAACCCTCAAGGAGGACTTTACATCAATTCTATCATTCTACATGGTTTCAGAGTTTTTTTTTTCTTCCTCACGGAACCCTAATTTGATCTTCCTGCATCACCTAATTTTCTCTTCTTCTCCCTCCCTCAACCCGGCCTACGCATACTTCGTCACGCCGCCCACCGCCGCCAGCATCTCTCCCCGTTGCTTCCTCGATCTCTCTCTCATCGCTGCCCAGATCCGCCCGGAACTCCGCCCCATAGAGCTATGCCCAAACCCCGCTTCTCTTTCCTCCGCCCCACAAACCTCGCTTCTTCTCGTTGTCTTTCCTCGCTTCTCTTGCACCCACAGATCCGGCCACCAGCAGCCATAGATCCGACCACCAGCGGCCACAGATCCGCCAGATTCGACCCTCCCTGGCTCCCTCTTGCTCTCGTCCTGCTTGCCCGCCAACCACACCCGAACCTTCTCCCCTTCGCTCGTCCCCTTTCCGACCCAGATTCGGCTACCACCATCTCTGCACACCCTCCGCCAGTCACCCCTTGCCCAGATCCGGCACCCCGAGCCTGAAGCGGCACACCGTACCCACCTTCCCCACACCTTTACCTTCTCCTCCCTTTCTTGGCCGCCGATGCACACCACCAGCCATCAGATCCGACAAAGGCGTCTATCTCTCTCACGCCTCCTCAAGAATACCTAGCCTATTGAAGTTACTTTCCAAAAAAAAAAAAAAAGATGCAACCGTACTCCGGATATCCTGCCCCTCCACATGACGGTCCTTAGACCTACCTGACATCGTCTGATCCAGGCTATGTTCCGCCTGCTATGCATCACGCATTATCCTCTACGCAGCCGACATCCCCCGACTCTTCATGGTACAAGGACACTGGTGCCACCTCCCATATGACGAACTCCTCAGGTAACCTCTCTTCTATTTCCTTTAAAGGTCCTGCACACTCTATTATCGTCGGCAATTGATGTATAGCAATTGGCTAGGCCAGCCAATTGCTAAACTAAAAGAACGATCTTGCTTAGCTCCTTGATTTCTCTTGAATTAACGCGAATGAGTTAGGTCTCGTTTCGATGCTTCACGCTACGGTTGGTCGTGCTAGAGTTAATTAATTAGTCATGCTAATTAACTAAACTCTTCTTGAATGGGTTAGGCTCACGTGGCCAATAATGGCGGCCGATCTCAACTTTTGCAATTGAAACAAATTTTGATCGGAAGAATAAAAGATATGAAACGGAACGCGGGTAAACTTGCGAGTAGGGTTTTTGGATTGATAATCGAAGAACCCGTAATCCATAAAGGGTTTCTTCAATTCTATATTCAATCTGATTAATTCAAAGTGCATAAACATGAATATATAGAAAAGCTATGGGAGATCTAACCAATCCTTCCTTGCAAAGGAAAGGGGTTTGGATAGATCTATTATATCTAGAGATAAATAAAATAACCCTAAGATAAATATTTCCTAATAAAGATAAATGTTTAATAACTTGGTGGCCAAGGATTATATCTAGAAGAGATATAATTAATTCCACCTTATTTATCTAAATTGCATAAAATAAATATATCTAATTAATTAAAATTCGAAATTAACTAAATAAATATGTGGAAATTCGTCCAAACAGTGACAGCTGTAAAGATGATGAATTTCGGCCATTCTCGAGGTCGATTCTGGAGAAACCTTCAACAGCAAAGTTGTAGATCTTTTCGTCCTCGTTCCAACAAGGTATGGTACGACCTCATCCGATAAATATGGACTCCGAACGATCCGTTTTACTGAGACGTCGAAATGCTGTCAACCCATTAAGAACGAACCCAAACTTGAACATTAGCTTACCTTGCTCCTTTGGACCTTGCTCCATGGTGGAGCCTTCTTCTTCCTTTTGAGGATGACATCAGCAATGGTGGGCGCCTTGCTACTTTGGGAATTGACCATGCCAAATTACAGACCCCAACCCACCCATTACACCTTAACAATGTCCTGATTGCCCCAAAGATTGTCAAAAACCTTATATCTGTCCGTCGGTTCACTACTGACAATAATGTTTCCCTTACGTTTGATCCCTTTGGTTTCTCAGGGATGGCAATGGGTCGGGTGATGGGTGGATGAACTACTTCCGTCACCCGACCCACCACCCAAAATCCTTCACCCTACCCGACCCATCACCCACCAAATATTTCACCCGCCCCGTCCACCCATCACCTACTGGGTGATCGAGTGGATCGGATGATAATTCGGGTGAAATACAAGACATCAAGTTCATTAAATTTTTTTTTGAAAAATATACGACAAACACATCGACGAATAAACAAGTACCAAATATAGTCAAATTCGGTCAAATACGTGTAAACATTCACAACTTTCAACACTTCAAGCTAGGTAAAATATTACAACAATTATGAATAAAAAGAAGAGAAAACATAATCTTCAACGACCTAAGCCTTCATGCTCGAAATCATTTATAGGTATCTTGAATTAGGTTATATGGGGGCTTATTAGTAATTTCACATATAAAATATACTTATATAATATAAGTCGGGTGACGGATCGGGTGACGGGTGGGGAATGTCTTCACCCGAATCCGACCCGACCCATCACCCATTTAATATCCGCTTTATTTCGGATTTTCACCCACTTTTCCGGGTCGGGTGAGATGGATATCCGTCGGGTGCGAGTGAAATTGCCATCCCTCTGTGAACGATCTTACTACGGGGGTTACTCGCATGAGATGTAACAGCATCGGGGAGCTCTACCCTATCACACCACCCCCTGCGTCCAGTTAGTCGTGCCTGGTCGCCCTCTCGGCATCGTCTTCTAGTATGTGGCATGCACGCCTGGGCCATCCCAGTGCTGTCGTTCTAGATGTCCTCCGTTCTCAGAGTCTTGTCACCTGTAATATAGACCTACGCTCTAATTTATGCTCTTCCTGTCAGTTAGGCAAACATGCAAGATTGCCGTTTCAACGGTCTTTGAACTCCACCCTTGCTCCTTTTGACATCATTCATAGTGACATCTGGACCTCTCCTGTGCCTAGCAAAGAGGGTCACAAGTACTACCTCTTGTTTCTTGATGATTACACTCATTTCTTATGGGTCTTCCCGTTGCATTTCAAGTCCCAAGTGTTTCCTATCTTTGTCAAGTTTCATGCCTACATCAAAACACAGTTTCAAACATCCATCAAATGCTTCTAATGTGACAATGGCCGTGAATTTGACAACAAAGACTTTCACTCTTTCTTCGCCACACATGAGATCTCCTATCGGTTGTCTTGCCCCTATACTTCCCAGCAGAATGGCAAGGCCGAACCGATCATTAGAACCATAACCAACATGATACGCTCTCTCCTCTTTCACGCATCTATTCCCCTTACCTATTGGCCTCACGCCTTATCAACCACATGTTATCTCCTCAACATTCTCCCATCTACTACCCTACACCATCGCTCGCCAACTCATGCACTGTATTGCACCTTGCCTAGGTATGATCACCTTCGTAACTTCGGGTGCTTGTGCTTCCCAAACTAGTCCTCCACCGCCCCACACAAGCTTCACCCGCGCTCCACTCCATGTGTCTTCATAGGCTATCCATCTGATCATCGTGGTTACCTTTGCCTCGATGTTCGGACCCATAAGCTTATTGTGTCACGTCATGTCACTTTTGATGAGTCTCGCTTTCCCTTCTCTTCTCCTCTTCTCCCATCTCCAACACCTCCTATGTCCCAGTCTGAGTCAGAGTCTTCCTTCCCACACTTTCTCCTTCCCCAGAGCTCTCCCGGTGCTCCTGCCTCTCCCCCTACATCGCCCCCACCGCCACCTCCTCCTCCTACCACCAGACCGCACACCCATAGCATCTCCGGTGTCTTCAGACCTCGTCAGATCGTCTTTATGAACGCCACCCTGCACCCCTGATAAATTTGATAAGGCATATTCCAATAGGCATTAAAGATTAGTTTAGGTGCATTTTATTGACATATATTCATGTTTTAGTGTTAATTAGATTAGCGCCCGTTTTGTGGAAAAGTTCGGAATCTACGCTATTTCGATGGTTTTATGTAGATTCGTAGATCCGAGGCAAAAAACACGAGGAACGGATCTAACTAAGAGTAAGGACAGACTTGGGAGAGCCTAAGGAAGAAGTCCCGAAGAGAATGGAACAACCTAAGGAGGAACGGAGAACGAAATCGAGGTCTAAGAGCGAAAACGAAGGTGAGTCGCGAAAGTTGTCCGGCCGGCGAGTTGAACTTGTAACGCACTTTCCGGGGGCCTCGTATGTCCGATCGACGCATATGAGCATGCGTTGGAAAGATCTTTTGAAGATCTACCTGATGGTGGTTTGTTGGATTTTCGCTGATAGCGAATGGCTTTCCGCTGCAGCGGATCAAGTCAGCAACATCATGTGAGAAGGTGGCCTGAGCAGTACTCGCTGCCAGCGAATGGAATCACGCTGCCAGCGAGTGGAGTCAGCCGGAGCATGTCCAGGATCAGCAAGACTCACTTCCAGCGAATGGAGTCGCTTCAGCGGACGACCGGACTCGCTGTAGCGGATGGGCACTCTCGCGGCAGCGGAAAGGTGGACTCGCGAAAGCGGAAATGAAGGAACCGAAGAATCTTGGAAAAATTTCTAAGGCATGGACATTCGCTACCAGCGAGTTTGGTAGCGAGGTGGTAGCGAAAATCCAACAGTAGCTTGTTTAAAGCCATTCGCTGCTAGCGGGAAGCTTTTCGCTGCCAGCGAAATCTGACGCTGAACTATACATGGAAAGTCTATCTTCTATCTAGTTTGTTTAGGAAATTTCTATCTTATTTGTCTATCTTTTACCTTGTTTATTCAAGACTTTAGACTTATAAATAGGATGTTTAGGGTTAGTTTTCTGATGAAAGGATTAAAGTAGAGAAATCACCATTGAAGAGAAGAAAGCTTAGGTAAGCCATGTTTGGCTAATTTTGTAGTTTTCGTCTACACTTTCGAGACTTGGTTGGTGGTTTGTGAGTTTCTAATATAAGTTATTTTTCCTCTTTAATTCTTTCAACTTCTTTGTCTGATATTGATTATGTTATTGATGTTATCTTGATTCACGACCTTGATAATATTGATTTCATGCTAGGATTTAATACTTTCGTATTTGTGTTATTTCCGTAGTAGCACGCATAAGATTGTGGATTACGTGTTTGAAGCAGGATTATGTAGGGAGTTGACATATATCTTAAACATTCACTACTAGAATATTGCAATTAGACATCATATAATTTAATTCTGTCAAAAAAACAACCGATGTTAAATTTATCTATTACATCAAATAATAAATTTGTGATGTTAAAAAAAACTTAAAACAACCGTTGAATTTTTTGACCGATGTTAAATCATTCATTTAAAAAAAAAATTAAACGCACGCTTGATGAATTTTCTAATTTTTTGAACACCCGCTCATACTTAGAATTTTTTTTAAACACCCGCGGACCCGCCCATACTTTACACAAAACAGGAGTTGTGAACAGATTAAATCATTTCATCCAAACCTCTCCATTCTCTTAACTCAACAAAAAAAAAAACTCTCCGTTCTCTCTCGCCTCTCAGCCATCACCGACCTTCTTCCCTCCTTCCTCCGGACACTCACCTTCTACAAAAACAAACCCTAGCTTCTCCCCATTTCACTCCCTCGTCGTTCATTTTGCCTGCACCCCCGTTCACCTTTCTTCGTTCGTGTTCCACACTGACAATGATAGACAAGGAGATGACAGCCACTGCGACTCAAAATGCTATTGCAACTATTTTGTCAAAGCCATTGCCGGATTCGTCCTCTGATGTTCCTGAGTCAGTTTTCCGAGTTCTAGATCTGAAGTCTTTTGGTAGCAGATTCATGTGAGTATCTACCTCTCTCTTTTGCTGTCTCTTTTAGGGTTTTTTATTGCAAGATCTAGCCACTACGGGTCATGTTATGTCACTTGATAGGTAATAGGTGAGATTGGTCTGATTCGTTTGTTAATTGGTGACAAATTCGTAGGTTTAGGGTTTGAGCATTTGATTTGGATTCGCTTGTTATGTGTGGACATTAGGCTTAATGGGTTCACTTTTGTTTCAGCCAACTCCAATTTGATGCAAAGAAACCTTAATTTGATTTCAATTTTTTGTCAAACTTTAGATTTAAATATTTGGTAGAGATATTTAAAGGCTTCCATTGATTTATTTGTTGCTTTTCCCATGTTCCTCAAGTTTACTGTTATGGAAAGGGAAACTCAAAGGTATCCTTCAAGCCAACTTTGCTGGCATGGTTGGTTCGGGTTCTATTCAAAATCTGGGTCTCATACGGATAATCAATTACAGTCTCAATGATACCCCAAACAAGCCTGAAAAGTGAGCACCTTACCTTTAAACCCTAGTTAAATTATGATATGATAGAATGCACAAGCCCCTTTTCATTGTCCCCAATATGTACTTTTCTTTGCATTTGATGGCTCCCAGGTGAACTTAAACTTTTTATTTATTTGCGGTGCAGGTTTGCTTTGGGGAAATTGCATCTGGATATTCTCTTTCTACATGTGAAGTTTCATATGAGGTAGGTTACACATCTTGAGCAATTAAAAGACTGAATTCATCTTTGGAAACACATCTTATGTTATTTATTAGTGTAACTAATGAGCTTTTTCCACCACAGTCTTGCAAGTGAATCCATTCATTAATTTTTGTATCTAAAAATATAGCCTTCAACATAAAATTAATCAACTATGTTCTCATAGAACAAGTTCATCTTGGGAATGCTCAAAATTTGTTGTCTTTATGATGATATTTGGAGTTGGAAATTTGTTCTGAGCAAAGATAGAACTCTATATTAACCAACTGGTTGGATTTTCTTTTTGCTGCATTTTTTGTTTATCTCAATCATAAGCTGTTTCAACATTATTATGCAATCTATATATACACTTTGTGAATGGTGGGATTGCTTCATTCTTCATTCTCTGATTAAAGGAGGCACCAGATGTTGGTTTTTTATACTGGTGTTTCTGGCAGTGAGTTGGGTACTCGGACTCCTGAGTACCTGACTAGTTTCAACACTAAGGACTTTGTGGCTTATTTGATTGATTTATTTAGTACGTATGAGCTGAAGTTAGTACTTTATCTGTCTGGATGGTTTTTTTTTTTCAAAATTTGTTCTAGGTTTTTTTTTGTTTCCCAAATGGAAATTCTACCGATCTGAGGAGAAGGAACACCATATGTGAAATGTTTGCAGAACAGATGATAATAGCATACTTATTGATAGTCTTGAATGCAGTATGAGAGTTAGTAAAGCGAGGTGATGATCCTTTTGGATGAGAGTTAGTCTAAGAACTATGCTTCTTTCAGAAGCATGGTTATCATAACCATGTCTTATTGTTATGGATGAATACTGAGAAAAAACATGGAATAGTTTGAATTGCACTTATGGTAATGGATAATTTTTAATAGATGAATGTTTCCTGTTAGAAGTTATGCACTGTTAAAGATTGTGTGTTATTTATTCAGTTAGTTATTCTCTACTTTGTTCTATTTGTTGCTGCTGTTTAAACATTGACTCTTCATTTAGGTTTTGCTGGCACAGTGCAACCTCTTTGCTGTGCTTAACTTTCCATCTCTGTTTACTGGGAATCATTTCACTTGGATGAGATATGGTAATTCATGGCAACAGAATATATGTAAAATCCATTTTAGAATTGTTCCAAAAATACCTTTTTGAGAAATTAAAAATTAAGTGTTGTATTATTGAAGATTATTGTACAAGATCCTATGCAATTCAGTTTTGCACATGAATATAGTATTGTACAAGATCCTATGCAATTCAGTTTTGTACAAGATCCTATGTATTATTGAAAATTAAGTGCTTACATTATTCATGTGCTTATGGCCGTTATGGGAATATTTGTTTATAGGAAAAATTGTTTGGCTTGTCTTGCAAATGGTTCCAAAGAGCTGCTTCAGAAGGATTCCATCAGAGCGATTCATTTTAGAGACATTGTAAAGTTTTTGGTCTTTGCTGGCGACAACAAGGTTGTTAAGATTTGGTGCTCTAAATCATGGCCATGCATTCTTTCGGTGTAAGTTGAGAGCAGACTATCCTTTTGAATTGTTATAGATATAATCATTTTCTTTACCTTTTGAAAAAATATTCTTTGAACTATAATAGGTATTAAGAGAAGAGAGTGACCACTGTAGCTATAAGCAAATATGAGAAGGGGTTGCTTGGGTCATAGATCTGAAAGGGTTGGATAACAATCATTAACCTGGTGCGTTACTTGTCAGTGTGGCTGGTTTAATATTTATTACTAATATAGATGTGTAGGTTTGTTCTGATGCATAGTCATTTACATGCAGGATTTCTCACCAGATGGGAGATTCTTAGTGCTGAGTGTGATTTTAAAATTCGTGTAAGTTAACTTTCTGCCTTTACAAAAGCAATGAGACTTCAATCTTCTGTATTGCTGTGACTCATGAATCATGATGCTATACTGATAGGTGTTGTTTATATGTTTCTATATTCTGTATTGTTGGGACTTCAATCTTCTGCTACATTGTAAGTGATCTAACCTGCTGCAAATAAAAAGCCTGAAAAAATAAATTGATTTTAGGTGTTGTTTTATATGTTTCTATCTGTAAGGAAACATCTAATCAAGAGCATGCTAAGGCAGAGCCCGGAAAACAGACCAAAGGTGAGTACATTGCCTTATTATTGCCAATCAATTGATTTATAGAAAGTTATAAACGGCTCCATTAAAATCGCTGAAAGTTCTTGAGCCATGAAATTTGATGTCAATATAGTCCTTCTGTCAAACTAAATTACCAAAAAAAAAAATTAGCATGGACTATGAAATTTCAAAGACTTGCTTATAATCTTCTCCAAAGTTCAAGGACTTTCACTGACCCAAAAGAAAATCAGCAACTCATTTGTAACTTACCCCCTTTGTTTTAGTTTGCAACTTTAGCTGAATTTTGATTTTGATGGATTGTGTTTAAAGGCTGCAGAATTACTAAGAGATCCACTTCTACAATCAAAACCTGTGTGAGTGTCACAAGCTCTCCCTAGTATTCATGCATGTAAGGTCCGAGTTACCAAGAAGCAGAAGCAACAAAGGAATTTCGGAAGGCTTGATCACTGTCGAGCCCAAAGCCAACCACGACAACGTAGGTAGAAAGATGAGAGCGGTTAGAAGACATTTATAATGAGGGTCTCTTTGGTTGCGTATCTTTCAAGTACCTATCATTTGTAAAACATTTATAAATGCTGATTTCGTGTTTATCTTAATGTATATGTTCATTAAAGTACTCATCTTTTGCAAAATCTTATTTTATATCGATCAAAGAGTGTTGTGTATCAAATGAAAAAGCATCGGATGATAAATGAAAAGTGATGTGCCTTAATAGCTATGAAATCGAACCAGTACATAAAAACGGATGTTAGTATCATTATAGACATCGTTTAAATAATCTAAACCAATGTGTAACGTATATTTTTACATCACAATGTTAATATAAATTGATATATATTGTTTACAACATCATCTTTATAAAAATATAATGTGATGTCCATATCATACTAATACATCAGTTATGAACATGTTTCATACGATATATTGTTTTAAAACAATAAAAAATCACAAATCATATATATGAAATTAATAAACACAAAATCAATATAATAAAACCGATGTCTATTTTGTTCTTATACATTGATTATTTTAAAAGTAGTGATGTAAATGTAAAATTTAGTCTTGGTATGGACATTTTCAAAAGCTTATAAATGAAAAATAGTGAGGCTTTAACAACAAGTTAACATGTCAAAAATAAATTTGGGGAGCCGATTGAGGAAAAGACATCGGCTTAAAACCGATGTGGAAAAGTTGATCTTTTACTACACGCACAAAGAGATCGGAATTTTTTTTGAAAGACATCTGTTCACAACAGATGTCTAATAAGGTTTTTCTAGTAGTGATTGATTTACCGTGTTTAATTGGTGTTATTTATATGCTCAAGTTCTTGGGACATTGTGCTATCTCTTTGTTAAATCTCTACCGTGTTAAGGTTGCATTGAGGTGTAAGGGATTAATTGGACTCGTAGGACTTTTAATCTACTTAAACCAAGACGAGAGGAATTCGTAGGCGAATAATAACTTGAAAAGGATTCGATGATCAATAAAACCAACCAAAGTCGAGAACTTGTAGGTGAAAACGCTTTTCTTCTATCCTTTATTTGCTTTTGTCAATATTATTTTCTTTTATTTTCATTCATAAAAATCTTTTCTTTTTATATTGATAAATACACAATATTTAGAAATACTTGATTCTCTAGGGTTCGACCCCTTACTTGCATACTATATTAGTTTGTTTTTTTTGGAATTATTTTTGGCGAGGTAAATCAACGACTTTCCCTCCGTCAAATTGGCGTCGTTGCCGAAGAATCAAGTTTATTTCTTTGTTTTGTGTATTTATTAATATTTGTATATATATCTAACCCCGTCGTGGACCTATCTTACGGTTCGCGACACCTCGTTACTAATTATTTGCAATGGAGTTAGAGTTATGGCAATACCAAGGAGAATACTTTCACCATTACCTCGCAAGAGTGCAAGATTTAGTGGACGACCGTGCTTCACGGGGTATCCAAGATGATTTGAAAGAACAAGTACTTTGCGTTCAAGATGGCATGCTTCTCGAGATACGAGAATTCGCCTAATCATTGAAAGATGAAGGCTTTTACGGTTTGGATTGGTCGGAATGGTGGGATCTTTTCCTTTGCGTGGGTGACATGGCGAAGGTGGAAGAAGACTACAAGTTGGCATCCATGCCCTTACCTTTCAAACCAATGGCGGGCGAGATACATGAGGGAAGCCAAGACGCAAGCATCAATGGTTCAATCGAAGATGGAGAAGAGAGCCCGATGCCCCTTGACATGGAGTCTCATGAGTGCACGCTTGAGGAACCATGTATTTTGACACCTACTCCACCTATAGAAAGCATCCCCAACTCATCCATTAAGGAACCAAGTCCGAAGCCAATTTTTGTGGCTTTCGAGCAAGGTAATGATATTTCTCACACTTTTGTGGATTTTGGTGAATATGTAGATCCTTGGGAGCATTACTTCAACAAGCCACCAGCGGAACTGTGTTGGTGGTACTACATACCCTCGGCGAGAAGTCATGCTCGAGCATATGAAGAGTTGGAGACTTTCTTCAACATCACATCTTTTGACTTCGGCTTCTTCATATGTGGTGCTCGCCTACCTAGATGGTGTGCACCAGAGTTTTATTTGCTAAAGAAAGCGTTGGCGATGTCCGAGTGAGTCTTGAACACATGGACGAATAACCCGTCAAATCTATGATGATAAACAAGGACGCTTCTCGAGAGGCAACCCGAGGTAAGTTTTCCAAAATTAGTTATTTCAATTCCTAGTTAGTTAATTAGTTTGGTTGTTTAATAAATTAGAAATTTCCTAATTATTTTATATGGTAGATAGATGTTTTCGGAATATTTTTGGAGCTAACCATGCAGGAAAAAAAGAGAGAAAAGAAAACGATCGGAGAATAGAGATTTGTCCTAAATTCGCTGCCAGCGAATCATGATTCGCTACCAGCGAGTACAGCCGACCAGATGACATAGGAGCTGATTTCATCCGCTACCAGCGAACCAAAACTCGCTGCCAGTGAATTCAGCAGCGATGCCCAGTGTCCGAAGCTAGCACTAGCCACGCTCGCGGCTTGATCAATTGCGCCCGCGGCTCCTGCCCAGTCTTCGTCTGTTGTCGTCACAGCGCATCTTATTCATTCTTCGTCATCTTCATTCATCCGTGCTCGTGGTTCGTCAGCCTTTTTCGTTGTCATTCTTCGTCGTTCTTCTTCCAAGCTTCTTCATCTTTGCCACCAAAACTTTTTCCATAATGTGAGTTATTCTTTGCCCATTTTTCTCTCATATTTTTTATGATTTGTTGTCTTTGATTTTCATTGAGGACAATGAAGAGTTTAAGTGTGGGGGAGGGTTGCATTCATAGATTCATGCATCCATTCATATTTATTTTTCCGATTTGCATTCATGTTTATTTTTTTCGTTAATTTATTGCATTGGAAAATGAAAAAAAATTGAGAAAAATAAAAAAAAATCCAAAAAGATCATGCATTTTATATATGTGTTATTCAAATACCCATCTTGCCTTAGTTTGTCCTCTATATTTATCTTGATGAGTTTTAACCTATATGTTCCATAATATGATTGAATTGCCTAGCCTTGTCACATACTTGAGATGATTTTTATGGGAGCATGACTTGTTAGTTCAATTGAGCAAGTATGATTCTTAGTCTTGGACATTATTGAAATCCAACAAAACTAGTCCTAGTTAGAATTTTTGGCCTTATAGGGATTTTCATCATATTTATTCCCTTTTTCTTTCTTGTGTGACATTATACTCTCCTTATGCAATTACCTCTTGAGATTGACATTGTTATATATATTTGAGGCCGGATTTATATGTCTATTGCTTATGGGTTTCAAATGATAGAGGCATGATTTTCTTAGCCATATTTTTATCCATATCCACCATACATATGTGTCCTTCGCTTTTAGCCAAATTTGAGCCTTAGCCTTTTCTTTGAAGCTCCACAAAATTTATCCTAGCCGATGATAAGCCTTACCCTATCCGGGAATTAGGATTAGAGTTGGTGAATGATTGATCTAGTCGAGTGGAAAAGAAAATGTTGTTAAGAGAGTTACAAGTTTTGGATTATTGTGTAATTTTGGTTTTATTCCTCACATTGTGCATTATTGTATTTTTGGCTCTAGAAGAAAAATTGAAAGAAAAAAAAAAGAAAAAAGTCAAAAGAAAGAAAAAGCAGAAAAAAGAAAAAAAAAGAGAGAATAAGAGCCTTTTATCTTTATCATGAATATGTATGGTTGAGAGAAAGTTCTTTTGTTGAGTGTTTTGAGAGTGAAAGTTTGAGTTATTTTGGTTTTGGAAGTATTTGGGTTTAAGTGTTCTTCCGGTTGTCTTAGGGATCTCTTTTTCCCGGATTTTTAGCACCACAAGCCTAAATATTTTCCTACCTTAATTTCTTACCAAGCCCCATTACAACCTTGATAGAAGACCTCTTGATGTTTCTTATAAGTGATTGATAATGCATATTTAGATAGGCATTATAGAGTAGTTTTAGGGTCATTTAGATGTATATATTGCATTTAAAGGGGTTATTTTACTTGTTTGCTCATTTGGTACTTAAGTGCGGAATCTACACAAGTTTAGCGAGTAATTGCAGATTTTGGATTCGAAAAATGGAGGAGGTCATTCATTAGAGTCATATGGATCATATGGAGGCAAGAACGAGCTAGAGAAGCCAAGTTGGAATGCACAAGGAAGAGGCAAAGGGCATACAAGAGAGAAAACGGCACCCACGGCCAGAGGAACAAGGGAAGCCAGAAAACCGCACCCGCGGCCACAGAAATCGCACCCGCGGTTATTCCAGCAGATCGTCAATTCTGGGCAGCACCCGCGGCCTAGGAGGCAGCACCCGCGGTTTTTCTGGGCCGGATTCAGCGCCGATTTTCTATCCTCTTAAGTTGGGCCTATCTTTGGGAAATACTTTCTAGGGTTTTATGACGGTACATAGGCCTATTTAAAGGCTTGTTTTATGTTGTTTTAGGGATATCATCTAATCTTTTGACAATCGTTTGACAATGGAGTGCTAAACTATTTTGGTTTGCCTACGATTTGAGACTTCGTTTGGTTGAATTGTGAGTTTTCTATTCTTGTTCTAATTTCCATCATATATTTCATCTTCTTTGTGCTTGAATGCTTTATGGTGTTTGATGCTATCTTGATTGATCACCTTGATAGGATCTCATCATCGCTAGGGTTTTGAATTGTTCGTTATGATTCTTAATCTTTCGTAGCAAACATGTTCTAGTTGACTTCGTTAGAAAGCTTGAATGTGTAGGAAGTTGACTATAGGTTAAATATTAGTTCTTTAGGGGATTGATATTGCTTATAAGCTTTATACATCTTGAGACTTATTGCTATTCCTAGGATTAAACCTTAATCCGTGTTAAGATTGCCTAGGAGTAAGGGATTATTAGAACTCATAGGGCTAATAATCTATTTAAATCAAGATAAGAACATTTGATTGGAAAAGGAAGAGAACTTGAGTAGGAAACAAGGATCGAATTCACTAAATAGGGTTGAGAATTGTAGGTGAAACTATCTCTTAATTATTGATTCTCCTAACTTGTTAATATTTCTTATTCTCAACCACTCAAAACCCCTCTTTTCTATAAATTGGTAAATACACAATACATAGGAATACTTGATTCTCTGTGGGATCGACCTCTTACTTGCTCACTATACTAGTTTGTAGGTTTGAGTTTTATTTTGATAGGAAACACAACGATTTTGTCCTGTCAGTGATGGCATCCACGGTGGAGAATATGTGATATATGTGTCAATTTCTATGTAGCTTTTTGCATTTTGGATTGAGTTGAGAGATACATTGTTAAGCCTAAACACATGAGAGTGAGAGTAAACACATTATCCCGGTAAGGTTAGACTAGATGTGCCTTTTACTTTGAACCGCTCATATACTTTCTAGGATGTTAACTTTCATGCTCATGTCTCCTACACTTTGATGTTGCTTTTGACGAGGTTAGTGCTTGAAGATCATATTTGTGGTATGATGGTTTTGCTCTTGTTTTTGTATTGCTCGAGGACAAGCAAAAGGTTAAGTGTGAAGGAGTTAGATGAGGCATATTCCAATAGGCATTATAGATTTGTTTAGGTGCATTTTATTGTCATATATTCATGTTTTAGTGTTAATTAGATTAGCGCCCGTTTTGTGGAAAAGTTCGGAATCTACGCTATTTCGATGGTTTTATGTAGATTCGTAGATCCGAGGCAAAGAACACGAGGAACGGAGCTAAGTAAGGGTAAGGACAGACTTGGGAGAGCCTAAGGAAGAAGTCCCGAAGAGAATGGAACAACCTAAGGAGCAACGGAGAACGAAATCGAGGTCTAAGAGCGAAAACGAAGGCGAGTCGCGAAAGCTGTCCGGCCAACGAGCTGAACTTGTAACGCACTTTTCGGAGGCCTCGGATGTCCGATCGACGCATATGAGCATGTGTTGGAAAGCTCTTCCAAAGATCTACGTGATGGTGTTCTTTTGGATTTTCTCTGACAGCGAATGGCTTTCCGCTGCAGCGGATCAAGTCAGCAACATCATGCGAGAAGGTGGCCTGAGCAGTACTCGCTGCCAGCGAATGGAATCTCGCTGCCAGCGACTGGAGTCAGCCGGAGCATGTCCAGGAGCAGCAAGACTCGCTGCCAGCGAAAGGAAACTCGCTGTCAGCGAATGGAGTCGCTTCAGCGGACGACCGGACTCGTTGTAGCGGATGGGCACTCTCGCGGCAGCGGAAAGGTGGACTCGCGGAAGCGGAAATGAAGGAACCGAAGAATCTTTGAAAAATTTCTAAGGCATGGACATTCGCTAGCAGCGAGTGTGGTAGCGAGGTGGTAGCGAAAATCCAACAATAGCTTGTTTAAGGCCATTCGCTGCTAGTGAGAAGCTTTTCGCTGCCAGCGAAATCTGACGCTGAACTATACATGGAAAGTCTATCTTCTATCTAGTTTGTTTAGGAAATTTCTAATGGCGAAGGTGGAAGAAGACTACAAGTTGGCATCCATGCCCTTACCTTTCAAACCAATGGCGGGCGAGATACATGAAGGAAGCCAAGACGCAAGCATCAATGGTTCAATCGAAGATGGAGAAGAGAGCCCGATGCCCCTTGACATGGAGTCTCATGAGTGCACGCTTGAGGAACCATGTATTTTGACACCTACTCCACCTATAGAAAGCATCCCCAACTCATCCATTAAGGAACCAAGTCCGAAGCCAATTTCTGTGGCTTTCGAGCAAGGTAATGATATTTCTCACACTTTTGTGGATTTTGGTGAATATGTAGATCCTTGGGAGCATTACTTCAACAAGCCACCAGCGGAACTGTGTTGGTGGTACTACATACCCTCGGCGAGAAGTCATGCTCGAGCATATGAAGAGTTGGAGACTTTCTTCAACATCACATCTTTTGACTTCGGCTTCTTCATATGTGGTGCTCGCCTACCTAGATGGTGTGCACCAGAGTTTTATTTGCTAAAGAAAGCGTTGGCGATGTCCGAGTGAGTCTTGAACACATGGACGAATAACCCGTCAAATCTATGATGATAAACAAGGACGCTTCTCGAGAGGCAACCCGAGGTAAGTTTTCCAAAATTAGTTATTTCAATTCCTAGTTAGTTAATTAGTTTGGTTGTTTAATAAATTAGAAATTTCCTAATTATTTTATATGGTAGATAGATGTTTTCGGAATATTTTTGGAGCTAACCATGCAGGAAAAAAAAGAGAAAAGAAAACGAACGAAGAATAGAGATTTGTGCTAAATTCGCTGCTAGGGAATCATGATTCGCTACTAGCGAGTACAGCCGCCCAGATGACATAGGAGCTGATTTCATCCGCTACCAGCGAACCAAAACTCGCTTGTTTGGGTGTAAAAATTCGTCTTTCGTTAAAAGTCATCAATATGCACTCATGGGATTATTTTCGTGAAAGCTTTTACGTGATAGTCCATACATCAAATGTGAGAGCAAGTTAGGTGACAATGGTTACAAACAAGTCATGTGTATGCGGGATGCGATACATATCAAATACATCATTCTAGCATGTACAAGCTCACATAACTGAAGTATGCAAATTTCATACAAAGGTCGGGCTTGTGAGGTACAATGCCAACTCGCCAGTTTCCGCTAAAACCACCTAACGGGATCGTAGAGCCAATGGCTTGATCGCTTCACTCGAAATCCTGCAAGCGACTCAATCTTCCTCGTTTAAGCTCTCGTAATAGTTTAGCTATGAAGTTGATCCATTCCTGTTACGTGAAAATCAAATATAAGTTAGGTGAAAATGATCGAGAGAGCTATATGTGTTAATTTGCGAAATCACATAAATTCTCAAATTCACACAAAAGATATGGGCTTAACTCTATATTTTAGGTCCAAGAGGAAGGCTAAAATGGCCCATGCAATTGCTGAAAATAAATAGATAACTCAGCAATAAATAAATAATTAAAAGCTAAAAACTCAGCAAAAGCAAAGGGGAAAGAAATCCTCCAAAGCCCCTAAATTGGCAGCTCTTGTATGTCATAAAAAAAGGACATAAAATAAGCTGAAAAGGGAAAATAAATCACCCAAATCAGTCCCTACTGTACGTACAGTACCCTCAAGGAAAAGAAAAGGGAAAGAAGAGGTATTGTGTACATAAAAAAAGGGAAAGTAGGGATCCTTTGGCTGAATTAGCTCTCCCTAATGAACCCTATAAAAGCCTAGCTGTTGTCTAGAAAAAGGGGAAGCCACGGCTGCCAAAAAAAAAAAAAAAGGCAGAGGGACAGGAAAAAGCCACCCTCATAAGCCATCCAAACCACAAAACCACACGGCAGAAGAAAGGGGAAAACGCAGCAGCATTCACAGAAAGAAAAAAAAAGGGCAGCCACATATAAACACACGTACAACAAGCAGCAAAGAAGAAGAGGAGGCAGACAGGTGGCCTTCTCTCCATGTTGGGTTCTTGGTGATTCCCAATGCCCCGCCCTAGCAAACCTTGCGAGCTTTTCGCTTGTGGCCTGGGCTTCGGAGTCATCAAATCGCCCTCAAATCCAGTCGAAGCACCACTGCAATCGACTCTCGAAATCCCGCCCTTGAAAACCTTGCGAGCTTTCGCTTGTGGCCTGGGTTTCGGAGTCATCAAATTGCCCCAAAACAAGTCGAAGTGCTGTCAAAATAGATTCTGGAAACCCCGCCCTTGCAAACCTTGCGAGCTTTCGCTTGTGGCTTGGGTTTCGGAATCATCGAACCGCCCTAAAAGAGGGCGAAACGCTGCTGGATTTTCCTAAACTAGCCAACTAATGCAAGCACAAACATTACAAGCAAATTCAAGCAAGCCAAGGAGGAAAACTCTACTGCAGCCAAGACATGGGAATGCTGAAATTGAAATTGGAGGAAGAGAACAACAAAATCTGGACAAATCAAATCAAGTTCGGCCTGTAAAAACAAATCAAGCGGGATATTCTCGCCCAGCTGTCTCAATCAAAGCACATCATGTGCAGCCCCAAAATTCATCAAAAGGGGTAAAATAATTGCCCTAAACGGCAGTCCAAATCAAATAAATCCCAAGTCCTCACTGGTTGCTACCAAGCGGAATTTGCAACTAACCCTAAAATTAAAATACCCAATCAAAATCAGCCTATATGTCTGCCACTAACCGAGGTTCCAAATCAGTGAAAAGAAACAGGGGAAGTTAGAATGACATACCCAAGCCAAGAAGCCAGAACAGCGGCTGCCTCCGATGTTGCAGGGTGAACTGCCCTTCCCAGCCCCTTGAACCTTGACTTTGGTCCTTCTGTTAGTTGTCCTGAATCCAAAAACCTCCAAACAAATAAAGGAAAAAGTTTCAGGGATTTGATGAAGGACATGTAAACCACAGGTTACATAAATCTAAGCAAACTAAATTTTAGCAAAAGAAAGAAGAAAGAAAATCAAACAAGGCATGCGCCATCTTTCTCTCTCGGCTGTTTCAATCAAAAAGCACAGAACATGTGCAGCTACCTCCCCAAAATTATACCAATGGCATAAAGAAAAGGGAACAAACAGACAGGAAAGGAAAAATTAAGGGGAAAAGAAAAAAATTTGTGGCGAAGGTCTAAACGTATTTCTCTTGACCCCTCCTTAAACTTCCTGGCACCTCCAATCGGTAGGGCTCGTCTTAACCTCTTCCTTTGTCGGTTGTCCTAAATCCCAAAAGCTCCAAACAAAAAAAATCCCAAATTACAAATCAACAATCTCAGCCCTAATTATGTTTTTCGAAGCCTAAATCGGATTAAATAAAGGAACGAATTGCAAAAGAAAGGATGGAAACAAACCAGTAGCGCTTGCTGCTTGCAAGAGCTCGTCCGTCTTCAACTGCTGGGAGCTCGCTCCACGCTCTTCCTTTTCTCTTTCAAATACCGAAACAGAAGAAGCCCTAAATTTCACAAATAGCAACCCTAGAAATTGAAATCCAAAATCAGGGGAGCAATTAAATGCTTGGACGTGAACGAAAGTTCCAAATTCGGGCCGTTAATAATCTAAATTCTAAGCTAAACACCAGATTCGGGGATAAAAATTTACAAAAGAAAGAACAAGCTTTAGAACATTACCGTTGATCGGAGTGTCCTGGACTTGTGCTTGGTTGTCGAAGCTTGACCTGGTCAGCCCCCGCGCACCTTCATTCCACTCGTCTCCATTTAAAATGCCTAAAGCCGGAGCCAGTGGATGGGAGGATGGAGGTGGACTGCTACTGTCAAAGCGGGCGAGCGTCGGAGAGAGAGGTTGAGCGCGTGGAAGGTGCCATCGTCGCTGCTCATCATCAAAAGTAACAGTATCTTGTCTTGGGCTATAAAAAAAAATAAAGTAGGCTTGGACCCATTAAATCAAGCTCGTTCTTATGCTTACAAATTGGGCTCAAAATTGGCCTATATATATATATAAATCTCCTTGAATTTTTATATATATATATAGATCTCCTTGAATTGATAAATAAAGAGCGGTCATTCCAGGGTTCGAACCGGGGACCTATGGGTACTACCCACAAGTCCTTTCCGGAGAGCCATTCCGGAATGGTTATATATATAGATCTCCTGTTTCGAAAGAAAGTGAAATGAAGAGAATGAATATGTTCTCGGCACATCTAAGGAAAATGTGTGTCTAATTATAGAATTGACCCATTAAAATATAAAAATTACAATTGGCACAAATTAGAAATTGGGTTTAACAAAGTCATATAGTTAAACTCATAAAATTTCATCGCCAGCTTATTCCAATAGGTCAATCTTAATATTGACTTCTAAGCAAAACGGAGTCAAAATCCTAAATCAAATTTCTCCAAATTCAAACGGTTCTTAAAGAGAACTACGTAAAGACTTGACGCCTCTTATCGGCTACGTAGGTAACCCGATATTAAATCCTAAAAATATATCGGGTACAGTCGTCAACCTCTAAATTCACTTTTAAATGAATACGAGGTCAAAGTCCAACCAAATTAAATCATTGGTTCTGATGTCCGCATTTTTAGTCTTATTTTACATCATGTTTTGATTCCATTTGAGTCATTTTATTAGCTTTTGTGTTGGGAAAGTGTGTCGTTTGTGTTAGTTTTCGTAATATTGCAAGATATGGAGTCTACACAAGCTTTGGTGTGATTTTATAGGTTTTGGAGCTGATTTGGAAGAGTTTCGACGCACTTTAGAGCTTAAGGAAAAATCATGAAGGCAATGGAGAAGCAAAGCAAAAAGGAAAAAGTGGTGCAGCTGGAGAAAAGCCTTATTTTCGCCATCCATCACTTTGATTCAAGTTCTGGAGCCTTCATGAGATTTGTAGTCCTTGAAAAGAGCTTTCCAACGCATATTCATATGCGTCAATCGGATTAACGAGGATTCGGATAAGTGCGATTGAAGACAGAGTCGAAAAGCTGGAGAAAAACAGAACCTACTGCATTCGAACAGATACCTCGACGCCGACACCCAGACCTCGGCGCCGATACCCTGCGCACCAGGAGAATTTTCTGCGGGCTGAATTTATTACTTATTGGGCTTTTTAATTAGGGTTTTCTTCTAAATTTCTTTTAGGATCTTTTAGTTAGATAGACTTGGGATATTTTATCCTTCCTTAAGTTAGATTATATTATTTTCCTTAGATAAAATCTCTTTCCTTGGAGATTAAGTCTTAATTTCTATCTTTAAATAAAGCCTATTAGGGGCTGATTTGAGGGGGGACGACACACAGCGCGAGGGCTGCGCACAACAGCTGTAGGAGAAGTTTAAGGGTTTTGTTTGGCGTTTTGGCGAAAGATTGGGCGTTTGTTGTTGCGATTAAGACGCTGATTTCCAGGTTTTATATTATTGCAAGTTTAGTTTATGTTTTCTTCTCTTAAATTTATGTTTTTCATTGCCATGTTTGAGTAGTTCTTTTCTCTTCTAGGGTTGGGGTGAACCCAACAATATACATGTGTGTTGAATTGATGGATCTATGATTATTTGATGTTTTTATCTTATTCTACCCATGTGCTTAACCCTTTGATGAAAGTTTAAGGGAATTCATTGTTGCAATTGAATTGAAAGAGGAGATTGTTAACATTGATAGTAATTAGGGATCTTTGACGAAAGTGAAAGGGATCTAATTAAGAAAGGTAGAAACAAATAGGTTTTATGTGATCACCTCTATTATCTATTTGTTGAGTATGCGAAAGCTATCTCTTTAAGATAAAGGCATGATTTCTCATTTGATTCATTGATTTATACATGTGTTTGTTGTTGTGGTAAGCCTTGCCTTGGAAGTTTTCCCTTTTATTAATTAAAATTCAGATTTTATGATCTTATTACCACCCATCTCTCTTCCATCTCTTTCGTTAGTTTCAACCCGACAAAGCAACTAAATAAGAAGCGCTGACTCTCTCCTGTGGACGATCCTGACTCCCTATACTATAGCGGGGTCTTGACTACAAATTTATTTGGTCGAGAAACCCTTTCATCAGGTTCTTAAAAGAACTACGCCTGATTTGATTCCGACTCGTCGGATACGTAGGCCACCGGACATAAAGCTAAAGCTCGTCTGGTTCGATCGTCAAACCAAAAATATCAAATTAGTTCTAAAAAGAACTACGTGAAGACTTGATACTATTTTATGAGTTACGTAGGAAATCCGATCGATGTCAAAAATTCAACATAGGTCGGATTCAGTCGCCCATCTCAAATCAAATTTGTTCTCAAAAGAACTATACAAGATTTGATTCCCGACACAAAGCTAAAGCTCGTCAGGTTCAATCACCAAATTCAAATCAAATTGGTTCGTTTAGAACTACAAGTGATGTGATTCTCTTTCAAGAGATAAGTAGGACACTCAGTGTCAAGCTAAAGCCCATCGAGTTCCATCACCACCTTCAAACGATCTTATGATCAAACCCAAATGCAAAATCCATTTTTTTGTCCCGAACTACGATGACTTGATTCCACCAGACAAGTGGATACGTAGGAAACTTAGTGTAAATCAAATTCTCACCGAGTCCAGTCACACCCAAATATTTCATCAAATCTCTTCAAATTCATTTGTCGACTCTGGTCGTCTCAAATATCAAAATTTTCTCAAATCCAAAGTGTCATACTCTAACTCGATACAAAGCTTCTGCTCGTCGAGTTTAGTCACACCCAAAAACCAAAAATCAAATTCCACAATCCTCAAATTGACCTCAAAGTCAAACCGTTTTCCTATACAAATGATAGGCGGGTCACCTGAGTTACCCTTCCGAGAAGGTGGGCTCAGGTTACTCGGGTGGAGTGTTGTTCAAGCTACCCTTCCTAGAAGGTGGGTTTGAACTTCATCCTCTGATGCATATAAGAAAACAAAAGCCAAATCCAAATTTTATACAAACAAAACCATATCCAAACCAAACACAAATTCCAAAAACTCTGAACTACGTAAGGCTTGATTCTCTTCCAAGAGATACGTAGGCAACCCGCTAACATTCGGGTGCAGCCCAAATCACCAAAACCACTCAAGTCTTGGTGTCAATACAACTTCGAATCAAGAGGATAACCAAAAGGGGTCGAACTCAAATTCTAAAAAATCAAATAAAATGTGTTGTACGATTATTCGCGCATTTTTGTTCAACATATTTTTGGCACGCCCAGTGGGACCCTTTTTCCCTTTTCATCTTTTAGTTGTGATGATACTAATCATTGATTTTTTTACTTGGGTTGAAAGGTCCAAATGACACCCCAAGTGATTGTTAACTTCAACGAGCTTCCATCAACCTTCAACATCAAAGGAGGCCGGTGGATCAAGAAGAGATCATTTGAAGCTTGTAATTGACATTAATTGGGATTCATTGTCTACAAAGATCCCGACTAAAAATGTCTCCGGGGCTCTTCAAGCTCCGGAGAACAAGACTGTCGCCAAGCGGGTATCAAAGTCTATCGAAGCGTACTCAAGGCAGAGGGGCATGAAGCTTAAAGCACTCCCAAGCTTTGGAGACAAGAAATTCAAGATCACCCAGCATGACAATAACAAGTTCAACAACCAACCCATCGGCAACAAGCTCAAATGGAAGGAGGGTGGTTCTAGGGGCACCAAGCCCACTAATAATGTCACTCAAGAGCCTATCATTCATATCATCAAAACGAGTGAGGGACCAATCGCTACTTCTGCACAATCCTTTTCCATTGCCAAGAAGGCAAACAAATCCATAAAGGAACAGGGACGCAGGGGCAGATATCAGAATGGAAAGATAGGACCTCTCCGTGTGCTAGCTCATTCATCAACTCGATCTAAAGCGAGCCAATACAACCCTTCAAAAAGCCGCAAAAGGTCTTCTTGTTGCACAAGGGGCAAAAGAAACTCCTCAAGCGGCCTCTCCAAGAGTGATCCTCATTGGTTCTATGCCTATCTATCCGAGAGAGGTTGTACAAGTCAATATGACCTTTTTTTCAGAAGAGACGGAGCCCATGGGCACAAAGGTTAAGCCTTTAAGGTCCAGGGAGGGTAAGGAGGTTCAACAAACATGCCAAGTTTCTAAAGATGATGCAAGAGAAAGATACATGTTGAAGTTAATAAGTTCAAATACTTCAATACTTGAATCTTAAGCAAACGTCTTACAAGATGAACCAGATGTGATGCCGGTATTGACTACCAGCACACTGGTATCGATGAGCAACTTCAAGAGCTGTGAAGAAAGCTTGATGATAAAGATGCTCAAATTGTAGCACTTCTTGCTCAAATCAATATTCAAGCTCAAGAAAGTAGACAAGAGCAAACCATGTCAAATGGTGAAGGTTCAGGCAGTAGCACATTGATCTCTCTACAAGAAATCAAAGAGATGATCACTCAAGGGATAAGAGAATACAATGCGTCAGAAAATCCAATTGTGTTCGGGTATAAAAAGTCATATCCAGCACACTATGATTCGATACCATTTCCCCCAGGCTACCAAAGACCGAGCTTTAATAAGTTCGATGGCCTTCACGGTTCACCCCACGAGCACCTAGCTCATTCTTATTCTGCTTGTGGTGAAACTATCTTAAACAACGCCTTGTTATTTTTCCTCTTTAATTCTTTCAACTTCTTTGTCTGATATTGATT
Source organism: Persicaria maculosa (assembly GCA_963922045.1). NCBI lineage: Eukaryota > Viridiplantae > Streptophyta > Magnoliopsida > Caryophyllales > Polygonaceae > Persicaria > Persicaria maculosa. The sequence goes on from OY998251.1 coordinate 5,934,578, forward strand.
ATGTTATTGATGTTATCTTGATTCGCGGCCTTGAGGATTTAATACTTTCGTATTTGTGTTATTTCCGTAGTAGCACGCATAAGATTATGGATTACGTGTTTGAAGCATGATTATGTAGGGAGTTGACATATATCTTAAACATTGATTTACCGTGTTTAATTGGTGTTTTTTATATGCTCAAGTTCTTGGGACATTGTGCTATCTCTTTGTTAAATCTTGACCGTGTTAAGGTTGCATTGAGGTGTAAGGGATTAATTGGACTCGTAGGACTTTTAATCTACTTAAACCAAGACGAGAGGAATTCGTAGGCGAATAATAACTTGAAAAGGATTCGATGATCAATAAAACCAACCAAAATCGAGAACTTGTAGGTGGAAACGCTTTTCTTCTATCCTTTATTTGCTTTTGTCAATATTATTTTCTTTTATTTTCATTCATAAAAATATTTTCTTTTTATATTGATAAATACACAATATTTAGAAATACTTGATTCTCTATGTAAAGGAAGATAATTAGAGGAAAGTAGTGTATCGTTTATTGATAGATCTCAGAATATATATACAGGGAATAGCAGATAGAGTCCTTAAATAACTCTAACTGATTTTCAAAATACAAGTAAATAATTATCCTAGAATATTGGCCTAATTATCCTTAATATTCCCCCTCAATCAAGACGAACTTGGAGTTAGACGAAGCTTGATTAACAAATCCTGAAACTTTGGACGCAGCAGTGGCTTCGTAAGGATGTCTGCCAGTTGATCATCCGTTGAAACATGACTAACACGAAGTGTCCCTTTTCGAACTTGTTCCCTGACAAAATGATATGCCAGTGCAATGTGTTTCATCCTCGAGTGAAAGACAGGATTGGAACTTAAACTGGTTGCCCCAAGGTTGTCACAATAAAGAGCAGGTTGCTGAATCAATTTGATATCAAGCTCACTCAAAAGATGTAGAATCCACAAAACCTCCGACGTTGTATCTGCAAGGGCCTTATATTCGGCTTCTGTAGAGGATCGAGCAACAGAGCGTTGCTTGCGAGAACTCCATGAAATAGGTGTTCGGCCATAGTATACAATATAGCCTGTTGTTGAAATAAAATCGTCCTTATCACCAACCCAATCTGCATCCGAGAATGCATGAAGAATGGGCTGCGATTGAGCATGAATAGTGATGCCAAGATGTGAGGTACCTGATAGATATCTCAGGAGGCGTTTCAGAGCCGATCAATGATCTGTGGTAGGTGCTTGCATGTACTGCGATAATTTGCTCACAGTAAAGGCAATGTCTGGCCTTGTCAAACCCAAGTACTGCAAACTCCCAACAATGACACGGTAGTCTGTCGGAGAGGGAAGGTGCATACCTCCTTCTCTAAGCAAGGGCGCTGAAGACATTGGAGTGGAGACAGATTTCGTGGCATCCATCCCAGCTTTCTGAAGAAGGTCAAGGACATATTTCCTTTGAGATAGAAACATACCTGTTGCAGTGGGAATGACCTCAACACCGAGGAAATAGGACAAGGCACCGAGATCCTTCAAAGAGAACTTTGTGGCTAGACTCTTGACTAGATGATCAAGCGCAAAATTCGTATTGCCCGTGATAATTATGTCATCGACATAGACTAATAGATACAAGAGATGCTGACCATGGCGATAAATAAAGAGCGAAGCATCCGCAACTGAGTTGATGAAGCCAGACTGCAGGAGGAAGTTCTTGAGCTCATTGTACCAAGCTCTCGGTGCTTGTTTTAGACCATAGATGGCCTTTCGCAGCTTGCACCCATGAGTGGGATAGGAACTGTTGACAAAGCCGGGTGGTTGAGTCATATAGACATCCTCATACAAAGTGCCTTGTAGAAAAGCATTGTTGATATCTAGTTGTTGAAGACGCCACCCGTTAGAAACTGCTAGTGTAAGAACAATCCTCACGGTCACTGGCTTAACCACAGGACTGAACGTCTCTTTGTAGTCCAATCCCGATCTTTGATTAAATCCCTTTGCGACTAGCCGAGCCTTGAGTTTAGATCTTTGATTAAATCTCTTTGTATGTCAGGGATATGTGTATGTGTGTGAGAGAGAGAGAGAGAGAGCGCTAGATGTTCGGGCTAGAAATCACTTTCCAGCCACATCCTGAAGTGAATTCGGGCAATAAGAAAACCAACAATAATAAGCCAACAAACCAATTACCAACCGATGATAACCTGCAATTAATCTCAAAACTAACCAACCACGTAACCTAGACACAAATAAAAAGATGAGAAAAAACTCTCTCTAACCAGATGATCAAAAAACCCATCTTTCGTCCGCCAGAGCAACCAATCCACTAATCAACAGTCACAACTTTCCTGCGGTCATATACGGTTTATCTATTATAGTATGTGAATGTTAATTTAGGTAAAATATAAAGGCATTATATATAGTATATTGAAACAAAATTAAAGTGATAATATACCTTTAATTTTAAAACAGTCATAATTTTTACTCAGATGTCGGATTAAGGCGTATTATATATCAAAACGAAGCTATCGACGAGGAGAATACATCTAGGTAGTTCATCAAATGAGATATGGGGCACGTGATCCCTAGGCCCCCCTCAGCTCCGCCCCTGCGTCAAGTACATTATGTAACTTTCCTACAAGAACACCCTATAGTCTAGTTGTGGGAATGAATTCTTAAAAATTCTCGCCTGGTCTTGTCTCTCACGGATTTGGACAAGACATACTCTATTCCTTCAATTAAAAAAAATATATTATAAATACAGGAAAGCTAAATACACCAATAATTTTTACTGGATACACCACTAATCTACACGACCTCTTGCGGACCTAGTTGCGCTACGAGTTGTGGACCTCCCCGGTCATCGTGCTAAAAACGACCTAAAAGGCCCTCGGCAATACGTTCGCAAGAATTTACGGAGAGAGGTCTGTGTTAGGATGCAGACTAATTTTGAAATGTAACCAAACGCAGCATAAGCGGAATTTGAAAGGACTCTAAATCGTGTTGCAGACTAATACGACTAATTTTGAAATGTAACCAAACACAGCATAAGGGGATCGAATTTGAAATGACTTCGCATCGGGTTGCGGACTCATCCGGTGTCTTAAGGAGGATTCGCAATCCCAGCCAAAGATGGTGTAATCGTTCGAAATTGGTAGTCATAACTTTTGATTCGGACAAGGAGAGCGACGACGGTGAGAGGTAAGCCTTCAATTCCGACAAAGAATGCGAGAGAGAGGGTTTGAGAGAAAAAATGGCAGATGAAAGGAGCGGTGGAGAGAGGCCGGTCGGAGGTGAGGTAGGTGGTAGCAGCCCGTTGGATCCGGCAACTTGGTCAGCGGAGGAGGTGGATATGACGATGATGAAGGAACTATTGACGGCGTTGGACTGGGAATCGAGTGAGAAGACAGAGATGGAGAGGGCGGCGGAGCAGATGTTGGCGAGGGAGGCGGGGGCAGGGTCGATGGAAATGGAGAGGTCGACTAAGGCGGATATGGCGGGGCCAGTGGAGATTAGGGAGGAGAGGGCATTGGCGACGGCGATGACGCGATTGGGTGGTCAGACGCAGGATATTAGTGATGGGGGCGGAGAGGGCGGAGAAGGGAGTCTGCCGGCTACGACATGGAATATTATTGATGGCGGCGAAGAGAGCGGAGAAGGGAGTCAGTCAGCGGCTCGGGAGATGACGATTGAAGCGGCGTTGGTGGATATGCAGAAGATGGTGGCGGAAGATCGGGCATTGGAGAGAGATCGGTTGCTGGAGAGGGCAGTGGATGAGGAAAGGGCTGATGCTGTGGAGGCGGCGAGGGCGTCGACGGCTGAAGGGAAAAGAGTGTTGCATCTGCGACCGAGAAAAGCACTAGTGGAGGAGGTAAGTCATTTTTTACTCTTTAAGTAATTTTTTTTTACTCTGAAACCATGCTTAATTTTTATAATAAATATTTGATTATATATTTATGTGTTATTTCACGCGTAATGTTTGGAAAAATTATTTTGATATGTGTTATTTAGATATAAAAAATGCTGGAAGAAAAATTAGGAAAAAATAGTTAGGTATGTAATCGTCAAAATATAACTAATGTACGATGTTAATGGTAAAGTTACAACATTCATCAGAATATGAATAATGTATCGTTCGAATATGAATAATGTATTCGTCAGAACATAAATAATGTAGGATGTTAATGTTACAAATTAGTTTACAACATTAATGGAGTTTTAGTAAGTAACTAGAGATTATAGATACAAACATTATAAGTAAAAAATTAAGCTGGACTGGAATGAAATATGCGTAACAAACAAAATGATGTTGTGAAAAATTAGAGAGTACAAATACAGAAATTACAATGTTCAAAAATGTTATCATAAATGGAGTGAAATACATTATAAGCAAAAAATTATAATATTAAAAAATCTTATAATAAATGGGAACAATGAATATGACAGGTGAGGGACAATTTCGTATCAGAATTGTAGGAAACGTGTAAGCGTGGGGTCGAGGGTGGGGGGAAGGAGATCGGTTGGGTGGACAGATTGTTTCGGCCTCTTCGCGTGGCAAGTTTGTGAAGAAACTGAAGAGTGTTGATGCAGTGTTGGATTCGGAGACATCTGCGGAGAGTGACCAAGCCGACAATGCCCGTGTGGGTGAGATGGTGGGAGAGTTGCGGGCTTGTTTGGATGTTCCTCCAATGGAGTTGCCACCGTTGCGAGTGGAGGATTATACGGAGAACGTATACAATCTACTGTCGATGGATCCTCACAGGCCGGTGTCAGATCCATTTCCTCCAGCAGTCTGGGTTGATGTACCTTCTACACCACACCGGGAGGATAGTGCAGAGCGGGCCTTAGAGGGGGGTTCTATGTGCGGGCCCCGGGAAGCAGGGATGTTTGGGTCTGCTCCGAGGGAGGGTGTGCTCGGATGCTCCTAGGGAGCAGCACGACGACGATGATGGAGACTGTTGAACAAAAATGCGCAATAATCGTACAACACATTTTATTTGGTTTTTAATATTTGAGTTCGACCCCTTTTGGTTATCCTCTTGATTCGAAGTCGTATCGATACCAAGATTTGAATGGTTTTGGTGATTTGGGCTGCACCCGAATTTTAGCGGGTTGCCTACGTATCTCTTGGAAGAGAATCAAGCCTCACGTAGTTCATAGTGTTTAGTTGGTGTGTTTTACCCCTTTAAAGGTTTTCATGCATCATCGGATCGTATTAGAACCCACCTTCTCGGAAGGGTAGCCCTAACATAACTCACACTATCATATGCATGGGATTTTCTCGTGTATCACCCGAATAAATTGAGCACACCTTCTCGGAAGGGTTTCCCAACTCAACGGCTATCACTTACACGGAAAATTCTGTATATTTAATTTAAATTTGATTTTAACCTCATTTTCCTTTTAAAAAAGAATTTAGAGGTTAGCGACTGTACTCGACATATTTTTTTGAGATTTAACATCGGGTTACCTACGTAGCCGTTTTTACGGCGTCAAGTCTTTACGTAGTTCTGTATGAACTGATTTAATTTTTATTTGACGATTGAACCCGACGAGCTTTTTGCTTTATGTCGAGCTACCTACGTACCCGTTTGGACGGGATCAAATCTTGCGTAGTTCTCAGACGATCCAATTTAATTTGTTTGGTTTTGACCTCATATTCATTTAAAGGAAATTTAGAGGTCGACGACTGTACCCGATATATTTTTAGAATTTAATATCGGGTTACCTACGTAGCCGGTATGAGGCGTCAAGTCTTTACGTAGTTCTATCCATAACCGATTTTAATTTAGGAAAATTCGGTTTAAGCTTTTGACTACGTTTTTTTGTTTAGGAGCTGACTTGAGATTGACCCACTCGAATTGATCGGCAAAGAATTTTTGACGAGTTTAATTTTTATATTTTTTTTATCAAACTCGAATTCTTAACTTGTGCCAATTATAATTCGTATAATTTAGTGGGTTAGTTTTGAAATTAAACACACACATTTTTTTTTTAAGCCGAAAGTATGTACGTGTGTGTACATGTATATATATTTGTTCTTTCGGAGTTCCACTAATTGATTGGAAATTTGGAATCCAATCCCAATTAGTTTCCAAGGAGAGCTTAGCCCAGCAGCCCCAGCCCATTTCATAAGTTTGTACTCCATATTTGTTTTATACTCCGTATTATTTTACAAGCCTCCGGCCTTTTTCTCTCCCAGAGACAGAACATCGCCGACCAATTTCGCATCCTTCGACGGTGACGGTACTTCGACACACCACTTGGAGCTTTGACCTTGAGCATTCGAAACGGGAGAGGCTGAGCGAGCACGGAGCAAGGGCCAAGCAAGGGCGGAGCAGGGCCGACTTTGACAGTGGGGGCACGAACTTGGCTTTTCTAATCTCAAGTGCTTCCAAAGAGGTACGTTTTAGGGTTTTTGTATTTTCTTTGCGAATTTTAGCCCTCACTGTGATGCTCAATCCAATTCTTAGATGACTCCAAGCCTCATTTTCAGATTCTTAACAAAACCCCTTTCCAATCGAGTGACATTTAAATTGATTTTTGTTCAATTGTAATTTTAGGGTTTTGACCGAGGCTTGAGACTTTGAAAGAGCAGTGACGAGTTCCAAGGGCAAGAAGGCTCCCAAACGAAGTTACTGTCTTTGCTTACGAGCCGCTGCTAAGGTACACTTAGACTTTCCCTGAATATCTCAAATTCAATATTTGGCTTAGCTTTAGGTAATCTGCCCTCCTAATTTCAGATTTTCAATCAACTCTCTTTCTGATTGAATACTCAATTTTTTTTAACTGTTTATTATTTTTGTCTTCTTTCTTTTTTTCTTTGAAATCTGCAATTGAATGGCAAGTTGCTCATGTTTTGTGCTTTTGAAATAGTCAAGGATAGAGATGCCACGGGCTCTGTTTAGTTTATTACAGATTTTTTTTTTTGTTCACTGGAAGTCAGTTTGTGTAATCTGTAATTCACAAGTTTTCCCTCAACTTCATGGATTTTTTGTTTCGGAGGTTTGGCTGTTCAAAGATGCTCCTGATTAAGGGGCTGATTTCACTGTGTTAGAATTTGGTTTGGATAAATTTCGGCAGCATTTCGTCTTGATTTTGGGATCATTAGATGATTCCGAAACCCAAGCCCTTGCTAAAACTAATAGCTTTGCAAGAGGAGGACACCAGGAATCAAGCAAATGATCAAAACTGTTGCAACATTTAGAATTGATTTTAGGACCATTCAATGATTCCAAAGCCCGGGCCCTTGTTAAAACCAATGGCTTTGCAAGAGGGGGGCTCCAAGAATCAGATGAACGATCAAAACCCAGGCAGAGAAAACTACCTTCTTTCTGAACTTGCTGTGATTTCTTGTTTGCTGGGATTTTTCCTTTCTATTGTGGCGTTTGTATCAGTTTTGCAAAAGCTTTTTCTTTTTTTTCCAAAATGCAGTAGGTAAGGTTATATAGGGGAATAGTAGGAGCAGTTACTTAGCATCGCACTACCCCACTTCCTGTACAGTTTCTTTTAACTGCTGCCCACATATGCATTTTTATCTCTTGACAGTTTTCATTGCCATGAAAACTTCCGAATTGTACAGTTACTTGTACAGTTACCTGCAACTCTTTTTTTTTCTTTATTCAGTTTTGTTTTGCAACAATTGGGCATTCTCAACTGAGTTGGGCCTCCTTTTTTTTCTTTTAAATGCCTCTATTTTCATGGGTTGAGCCTCTTTTAGCATATTTTCATCCCATGAATTATAAATGAAGCCCCTGACATGTGCTACTATCTGATTATTTTTCAGCTAGCCAATTCGCTTGTGAGGAGCTAAGCATAGCACTCAAACTGCTGTCAGATTTCAAGCAAGAGCTTGCCCTCGAAGTAGTCTAATTTGTGATCCCCACAGACATTGTTACTTGTTTGTAACTTGATCGGTGAGAGGCCATTGAAAGCTCTTATGTATTAATTAACGTCTCGACTTTATGTACTCGATCGTTAAACTTTGTAATACACAAGACTTTGTAATACCTGCGTTTGGGAATGTAATATGTGGCCCAGCTTAGAATTATATTGACAATGTAATACATTCTCTCTTGATGGGTTTTAGAATGTATTTGAACACATTTGCCAAATAATAAAAATTCACCCCAAACAGAGACCATGACGGAGATGGTGCTGCCGAGGAGGATGACCCAGAGGAGGAGTTTGGCTGGGGTCCCAAGTGAGGTCATTACTTTTGATCTATCGAGATCACGTGACACGGAAGATTTGGGCGGCTCCGGATGACCCACCGTTATTATTTGACGTGCATAGACTAGGTACGGTGATTGGGTGGTTGGAGTCGGCCTTGGACACTGAAAGGGATACTTTGGGTTCCCTTAGGCACACAAAGCGGGCTGCTACAGTTGCTCGATTTTCAATTGGAACTGTGTTGACCATGTGTTGTTGCAAGTCTTTGTGAAGCGGTGGCACTCGGAGACAAACTCCTTTTACTTCAAGTGGGGTGAGATGACGATTACTCTCCACGATGTATAGTTGTTGTAAGGACTCCCTATAGATGGTGTGGAGGTGGTGATGGACGTAGACTTGGTCGGGACCTCCGTGTGGGTGTCAGAGAGTTTTGGTTAGACGGTGAAGCAGGTGGAGGAATGGAGAAAGCATGGAGGGATCCCACAGACTACGGTGAGGAACATGATGTTTGAGTACATCAATCAGGGCCTTCTTGAGGGTGCGGTCGGTCGCCATAGGGTCGCAACCTTATGGTTGGCGTACTTTCTATCTTCGACGATGATGATGGACAAGTCGAAGGATATGATACATGTGTCATTGATCTACATGAATAGGGACCATACTGCAACATGTCTCCTATTACGAAATGGAGTAACGAAAGGAAAAAACGTGTGGTCTTTTCTTCACCCACCCGGAGTCCATGCATTTGGTGAAACTATTTCCATACGTCGTCATTGTTGACAGTACGCACAAAACTAACTATTACATCTTCATGTCCTTCTCATTAACTGTTGTTGTTACTATTGTTTCGGAAAATCACCTAACCTTTTTTATGCGTCCACCGATGACTATTAAGATACAAAATGCCCTCGGTTGAGTTCATCAGTTTCACATGCACGAGGATGAACTTCAGCATGGCCTTCACTTTTATCTGTGATGAGAGCGCACCCTCTTACACCGTGCCTAGGCCTGTAACGGCCCAAAATTATGATTTCCGGGTTACGTTTCAAGGGATGAAACCCCTTGTTTGGATCTTGCAATCCAGGTACGGGTCGAGGTTTCAAACTCGTTTCAAGACTAGTAGAAAGAGGGATTTCAAACCCTAAAAACCTCGAAGGGCCGTTGGGTACCCTTAACCTGTCCTAAGACTATGTCGCCAAATTCAATTCAAATGAAACTAAAGCGGAAGCAAAGTTTAGATACAAGTGTCACGGCAGAGCCGGGTCAAAACCAAAACATAGTGGGTGATTACCATTTTATCAAGTTAGAATATTAGCCGGATTCTTCGGTTCACCAAGAGATTCCCCGTCACAGAGGCAAGGAGCAAACCAGAGCGGTACCTAACACTATCCACGAAGTCAGGCCCGGTAATCGCTTGCGGGCCCTCTGACCGCGCTGAGGCCACATAACATGCCTATACGATGACTAATGCAGTACAGTATTTAAATCCAGCGCGGATATCTACTCCGCTAATTTTTACTATTTCCACCGCTAATCACCGCATACCTATGCGGTAACTTTAATGACAGTCAACGCACTCACCGCATAGGTATGCGGTGACACACCGCATATACATGCGGTGAGGCGACCCGTACATAGACCCACCGCATTACGATGCGGTGGGTAGGTCCGTTCCGTTCAAACCCCACCGCATAGGTATGCGGTGGGTTTCAGATATCCTGATTTTGGATAACAGTTTGGAGGTCCGGTCCGGTCCGGTCCCGAGCCACACCGCATAAGTATGCGTGCGATGTGGCGCCGACTATATCCAGATTTTGGATAATAGTTTGGAGGTCCGGTCCGGTCCGGTCCCGAGCCACACCGCATAAATGTGCGCTATATTACTTGTCATTATCGGGAAAAGCGGATATGATGAGTTCAGAAGAAAGATAACGTACCCGGACAATGAACGAATCGATGCAACAAATGGATGCATAGTGACGAAACAATCGGAAATGACATAGGAATAGTTTAAAACGAAAGTGTGATAAATGTCATGGATGACAAAAAAGCGTCGGTTGAAAAATGTCATAAAACACAGTTTCTGAAACGGCACAGACAAAGATACAACCTAATTGAACATATGGAGTTCAAAAAATGACACCAGAAAGTGGAAAGTGCTAATAGGATAGGGGACGACCACCATCACGACGGCGGTAAGCTCTATATCGTGCAATCCTCGCCGCGAACTGCTCTTCCCAACCGTTGACCGTGCGATCGTGATGTCGTGTCCATGTAACGTAGACAGGAGGTAGAGGTGAACCAGGCAACAACCAAATCTGCGAATAGAAGGTGAATACGGACATTAGAAAAGAGAAACAAAACATGAACAAATTAATGAATATGAAATACGAAACGTACCGGAACGAAGTGGTTGCTGTTGCCGACTAACGCTATTCCATCTAGCTCCTCATAGGTTGGTACTGACGGACCGCCGGTGGCGTACAGAGGTAGGCACAACATCGGCATCATCTGTGATAAAATGACCAAAGGACGCTGGTGAAGCATAGCAAACACCTCGCCCATGATCGGAATCTCCATCCAATACGTAGCATCATGACACGTGCCGAAATAGTTAACCCTCATGATGAGCTCATCTAAGGCAGGATAGTAATGGTACCGATCTGAATGCAGCTGCAACTCAACAGCCAGCTCTCGTCGAACTCGAGACCATGCGTCTTGTCCCAAGTTCAGAAGACAAGCAAAAGATCTATACCCACAGTGACCATCACCTGCAACATTTGTGATGACTCGTACGAAAGTAATCATGAATTCATCGATGTTGCCAGTGTCCCAATTGAAATCTACGTGAGGTTGATTCTGTGGTGGAAGTGTCGTAGGTGCTGGTGTTGGAATGTCACCTACAATATCCGGAGCTGGCTCCGACGCTGATCGACCTCGCCCACCTCCCCTCCCACGACCCCGTCCTCGACCTCATCCTCTGCCTACTCCTCGGCCCTTAGAAGGGTCGTCAATCGCAATGGCGTTGGACCCAGTGACCTCCTCATTGCCTTCCACGTCATCTGCTTCGTTTGATGACAATTGACCCCGGCCTCGACCTCGTGCTGATACACTGCTCCCCTCTCTATCTGCCCGACGTTGGGCCCGAGCACGTTCACGTTCCCAAGGTAGAGGGTTCGTTTGACATGGGTTGCGAGTCCTCGGTCTCCCGGATGGTCTACGGTCCTTCGGGTCAGGGGGGGTCAACGATGTATGGGAGGGACGATCCCCATCGTTGAATGCCGACGCGATTCTCCAACGAGTATCCTCGTCCATAGCTCCACTCTGGAACAAACTGATCATGCGCGACATGTCCACATCAGCTCTACCGAGGGGAGTGTTATCCTGGACGTTGTCAACATGCGGCCTCTTCAAATCCAATTGCTTCCAAAAAATGTGAATCTGGGATGGTCTGATGGGTATCTGCGTGTCTCGACAAGCTTGCATCTCATGTGTGCATGGGAGACCGTAGACGTCCCTCCAGTATCTATCTCTGCATGGTTGCGAAGGTGGCTCAGCTTCCATCTTCGTGTAGATTTCGAACAACAGGTTGAAACATTCCTTCGACACAATATTCCGAATTCGATCAAAAATCCATAGGCCGTAGGAGTCTGTAGGCCAGGTGTTGTTCGCTCTCCCCATTGTATTATTCACCTCACTTATTTGATCCGCCATCATCAGGTCGATTGTGTTGATCACGTGAGTGAAATCACCGACTGCAGAGTTTAAGGTCTTTTTCAACACAGAATGAGCAGACTCCACCCTACAAGAAAAGTGAGACTCGCATGTGAAGATCTTTATATGTAAACAAATTATGTGTATAATGAATTTTGTAAGGAAAAAATAGGTGCACCTGTTCGTCGTGGTCGTACCAAAATGCTGGATTGCGTCTGTCCATGCACGAACTATATTCTCCGAGTAATCTCGTAACCACGTCGCCTCCAAATACGGCATAAGCCCTTCGATATGCCCCCACTCTGCATGCATACCCCTCCTTCTAGCGGCAAAAGTTTCAACCGATCTGGATTGGAACGGACCAACACATGCGTTCTTGAAACGCCTAGCAACATCAAGATTCTTTGACTTTTGGAAAGCAGCTTCTTCGCATCGTCGGAGGACGTGTACTGTGCACAACATATGCCTGACACTGGGAAGAACTACTCGTAGCGCCGCAATCAACCCCAACTCTCGATCTGTGACAACAACGTTAGGAAGATTACCTCGCATGAGGTAAACGAGTTGTCCCAACGCCAAAATGTACGTATCTGTGTTCTCGTGCGACATGAAGCAGAACCCGATGACGAAGTTCTTCTTTGTGCAAGTGTATCCAACGAACTCACACAAAGGGATCCCGTACCTGCACCATGAAATATTTGACTTTGCAAACCCAGGTGGGAAGGGGTAAAAGAATAAGTTTAGGTGTAGAAACGTACGCATTCGTCCGGTATGTACTATAGACGAGGACAACGTCTGGAAAGATGGCTAGAAGATGGCGAGCGTCTGTATGGGCTATGAATAGATCTTGAAGCTTGTTGGGATCGTCAGGGGATCTCCTCGTAGAGTAGAAGTAACCCTTCTCCCGCAAAATGCGGAGTGCTTCCTGTGTGACTGTTCGATCTCCTCTTGCTTCAGCTTTAAACTTTGCCCTCGCATTGTACACTTGGCGCCGCGATGTGAAGTTCAACTTCTGCCGTGAGTTAGCTGTCTTCTTCAAGGTGGCTAAAATCGGTTTTGGTGGGGTATCAGCCACGGTAAGGGCCAACGTAGCGTCCCTTTCCTCTGTATCCATCCGTCCGACGTACGGGTGACCGTCCAACGCACCGGGGAGTTGATGGTTGTGCTTGCCGTGAAGAACGTCCAGGCCCCATTTGCCCCGTTTGAAATCCACGCCAGACAATGCAAACGGACACCCCTCTATCTTCGAAACAGCTCTACGCGTGTTCCCGCTTGCATCATCTCCGTCAACTCGCGGTTTCTTACGGGGAGTGTACTCGTCGTACTTCTCACATGCGAGCAATAGACTGCCACGCCTTGCAGGAGTGCTCCCCCAAGAACGCTTGATTGTCAAAACCATATTAAGCTTTAAGGCGGTGCCACGACAGTGCTATAGGAGATCGTCGCGATTGGTCCACGTCTGCGATGTAGCAAAATCGGAAGTGTAATCGCGGTACTCCTGGTTACGGGGATCCACGTCATCACGGTCGTCCGGCATCGGATCAGTCTGCTCCCCCAATGGTAACTGTCGACATGCAGACAATACATATATATTACGTTACCCATTTATGGTTGCCATTCGCTCTAATTAAAAACCTAAGTTATTCCACTACATTTAAAAAACGGTACCTATATTTTGGTTTCCATTCGATATGATTCTACTACATATATTCTGGTTTCCAGTCGATATGATTCCACTACCTATATTCTGGTTATTCCACTACTTATATTCTAGCTATAATGTCATTGTAAATAATAAACATTCATCACATACCGGAAGACGAGGGGGTGGTGAGTTATCGGCCATTGGAGTACTTGTATGTATTTCGTCCGCTGGGCTTGAAGGCGGTCAATTGGTGTCATCGTTTGTCATATTAGAAAATGAGGTGTGGGGGAAGGGATTCCAACGGAGAGCGGAAGACTTCTTATACAGTAACACCGCATAGGTATGCGGTGGTGGTTAAGTACCGTTGACGCGGAATTATTTGAATTTGTGGGCCCACCGCATAGGTATACGGTGAGACACACCGTATGGGTATGCGGTGACTAACACCGCATCAGTATGCGGTGGGTGCCTATATATAGTCCTTGCCCGGGGTGTGAAAATTGTCGTGGCGGAAAAGCGATGATAATCTAGGCAAACTAGCCACGGCCAAAGATTTGTGTCTTCGGATCGAAATTTTTGACCGTTGACTAGTTTGCTCGGGTTATATCGCTACGTGCCATAAAATATAAAATCCGTACGTATGCTTTTCTTGGCTGAATAACGATGATAGCCTAGGCAACATGCCACGTCCAGCGATTTATGTCTTTTGATTAAAATCGCAGGGCGTTGGCATGTTGCTCGGGTTATATCGCTTCGATCTTATAAAATGCAATAGTTATCCGCAGGATAACGTGAAAGACGTTATGATAGTACACATGTATGTCCATAACGTCTTTTACATTATCCTGCGGATGACTGTTGCTGATCCATTCAAAACCGTAAATTTTTTGAAAACGTACCAGTACGGGTACACCGTGATCTTCGTCTGTCATCGGAGTTGTCGCCCAAATTACATCCTTCGAGGGGGAATGAACCTCTTACAAGAGGACGAAGCTGAGAGATTCCGTCGACGGAATTTCCCAGCTTCGTCCCTCTATAAGAGGTTCGCTCTCCCCCGACCGATGGAATTCGGACGACCAACTCCGACGAAGGACGCAGACCACGATGTCCCTGTGCCGGTATGTTTTCGCATCTTATTGTACCACCGCATAGGCATGCGGTGGTACACACCGCATAGGCATGTGATGTGTGCATAATGAAAACTATAAAGGGCCTAGGCCCTGTCGCCAAATTTAAACCCTAAACACTATGTCCACTACCAAAGTGTATGATGCGGAGACAAGATCGGGCAGTAGGTTTAGACTGACTGTCGAAACTTTTCGTACGCCAACTGACGATTTATTGTGCAACTGTCAGCACAGATGCTGGAAAGGATGGTCGTGCTGCCTTTTCCAAGTTGTATGCGGAGAACGCGATACAGCGAGGGTTTCCCATTCGGTTGACCTAGAGTGCGTCCAAGGAGTGACTTACGAGGATGTCCGCATGACCAGGGCGTACTCGTATAGGGATAACCCTGCCGCATATTACGTTTACGTGACGGAGGCAATTACGAAGCTTGTTAGTGACTTCTTCTCCGATTTGGGATTGGCCAGTGCATCGCAGGTAGCAAGATACACAGTGAAAAAAGTTGTGCGGCGTGCAAACACCAAGCTTACAAAGTACTCATTCCACCGAATAGAGATTCACATTTTGCCGAGCAAAGTAGAGGAGTCGGTTGGTAGTTGTTATGTACCATAGGTACAATGTTGTCGGTTGGTAGTTGTTATGTATCATTTATGGTTAATTTATCAGGTGCCAAGCTAAAACGACAATTATAATTATCACGTACATCATTTGTACTACATAATTGATAATATACGCCTATCAACCGCGTACAGATAATGGGTCATACACCAAATTGGTTCCTGCTCTACTGACCATATAATGGGTCATGCCTATGAAGAACAGGCTCAGGGTCATACCTATACAGTACAGGCTCTACGGAACAACTACCTACTGACTCCTCGAGAAGACGCGGGTGAATGTGGATCTCAATGCGGTTGAATGCGTACTTCTTCACTTTGTCGTTCGGTGGACGGACTGCGTTGTCGACAGTGAACCTTGCAATTCGAAATGCGCAGCTTAGCCTGACATCGCTGAATAGGTCCCTGATTTAGCATTTGATTGCCTCAACCGCCTCGCGGTAGTATAACTCAGGGTCCTCCATGTGTAATTGGTGACCTTTCAGACACGCCAATTCAACCGGCTCCGAGAATGCGTAGGTATTGCCTTCAACGCCTTTATAGCATACAACGTGAAAAAGGCAGCAGGGAAATGATTGACACCACCTCTTGTGCTGGCAATTGCACAAATAATCCTCGTATGGACGCGAAAACTTTTCAAGTATAATTTTGAAGGACACACCCCCATCTGTCTCACCTTCAAACTCATCTACTCTCACCATTTGCTTCGATTGTTGTGATTCGTAGTCTTGTAACGCAAGAAACCGTATGAGGTTGTTGTCCCATTTTATAACCACTGGATTGGGCATGAAGGACATACACCGCATGTGTATGCGGTGTACACACCGCATATCCATGCGGTGGGTGAATGGCCGCCTGGGTATTCGCGAACCCGGTCCGGTTCGGTCCGGCACACCGCATGCCTATGCGGTGTGTACCACCTTATACCTATGCGGTGTGTACACGCCGCATACACATGCGTTGTGTGGCCTATAAATCCTGTCGGCGACACCACTGCGTCTGTCCGGGGAACCACAAAATGGTCAACACCTTAGACACATACCGGCGAACGACAGGTTATTTGGAGTACAAGGTAACGTTAATTCGATGCACGGAGCCATGGTGGTCGGAGGAATGCACCTACATGCATCCAGCTTACATTGCGGGAAATTCGTGCGTTATACTTCAGTGTCAATTCGAGACGGACACTGACGTAGCATATCCGATCGATTTTTCTTGTGCGCATTGTTATGACGACAGAGGGTTTCCGGAATCGTATTACTTAGATGCGGAGGCGCGGATCGTGAATCACATTAGGAGATATTGTCGTTACGATCTTTACATTGAAGGGGCTGAGAGCCTATGTGATCATGTCATCCGAAAGCTGAGAGCATTCAACGCATGCGAAAGGTATTATGCGTTCAACCAAATGAATATTGTCATTTCCATTAATGAGAGGTCATCGGCCGAAGTTAGTGACTAGACGTGAATTACCAAGTATGTAGTGTGTTGTGCAAATTTTGTATTTTCAGTTGTAAGCAATTAAACCTTTTAATCAAAATCTCCTTCGGTTTCAGATCGGTGATTTTCATGACATATTATTTAAAATGTTGCAAGGGAAATGGTAAATATGTTGCAATAGGAAACACATGACACAAAGAGGGTACGAAGCCGACTTATTATTCCAACAACATTGTCACAACTACAAAGACGACAAACAAACAACTACACGGACAACAATAACAACAACTTCATCACACGAGCACAAACGAACCACTTTGAATACGACTGATACACGCATAAATCCTAGATCTTGTCGGCATGCTTGTTGTTGATGTGCCTCTTCAGATGACCGTGATGCAGGTTGTTCGTCACTGTGTAGCGATGGCCGCAGTGACGACACGTTGCGGTGAAAGTGATGCCTCCGAGCGCCTCCTTGTTGTAGTGTTTGGTGAACAGGTCTTCACGTGGAACTTGTTTTGGTTCGGAAGACATTGTCGCCGATGAGGTGTGTTTCCGGCGGCGGTTGGGGTCGTTATTTTATACACACACCCACCGCATGGGTATGCGGTGGGTACACCGCATGGGTATGCGGTGCTCCCACCCTATATATGGCTGTAGTCCCTCGACAAGTTATCACACATCAACATGTCGGACAACAGCGGCGACAGCTCAAGCAACGACATAATACGTCAAGGCACGATGGAAGAGTTTGAGGCGGTTCTGTACACTGGAAGTCCACGCTCACAGACGGTGGAGGCGATAATAAAGAGACTACGGGATGAAAATCGGTCGTTGCTTGTCGAAAACCAATAGGCCCGTTGGCGGATTGATATGCTGGAGAGTCAAGTTACAGTTCTGGAAGAGGAAAAAAAGGCTCTCGCCATGAAGCTAGATCAGGCTAGTTTACGTAACCCATGACTATATTAGGCTTGTATTTGGTCGAATGTAATTTATAAAGTTCGTTTCGAATCATGATATTGAAGCGCTAACTTAAGAGCTCAAAATGGAAGCTGTGTACTGGCATAATATGCAAATTTGAAATCGATCCAAAACGGTAACAAATCAGCAAATCCACACCGAAAACACCAAATACATAATCCCATATCGAATCACCAACTACTACCAAAAATCAATCCAAACTACCAACTACTACACAAAAAGTCATCTAACCGCTAACAGAACAACCAAATACATCATCCCAGATCGAACCGTCACGGCGGGGGGGGGGGGGGGGGGACCCAAAAATTGCTCATAGATGCGCGCCAGATGTGCATCTGTCAACTGAACTCCTAGGGACCTGAGTCGCTCAATCTCCAACCCAGCAGTATGATGTCGCTGCTCGATAATCGTCGGCGGGGGTGGCGGCGGCGGGATGATGGGCTGGTGTCGAGGAGTGTCAGGAAGTATGTATGGATGACTATGGCGGTGTAACCACTCCACATAGTCATCGGCCACGCCATATGGGTACTCAGCAAAGGTCCTTGGCAACTCTTCCATGGGGAATAGATGATCGAACCTATGAGCCCAATGGTTGTCGGCCGCATGGAACAACGCCTCCTTCTTGGCCTTGACGGACTTCGGTCTGTGCACTTTGCTAGGTCTGATTGAATCAGCAGGAATGTGCTGAACCCGACCAAACTATCGCAGCACACGGTCCGGCATATACGGCTCCTCCTCGAACAACCATCGGATGGTGCCCTTATATCGAGACAGACGCAGATCTCCATCAAAATCCAAGTGCCTACCAAAGGGCATCAACTCGATCTGCAATGGAATAGAAATTGTTTATACGACTCAAATGTTCAAAATCTAGTTTATTGTCTCACAAATGTAAGTGCGGAAGTAAAATGTGTTCGTACCTCGTCGACAGTCATCTCATCCAGCCTCCGCCGCATAACATCCAGTCGCTCAATGCGAGGCCTATCATCCCGGGACATCGTAGTGGAAAATGGCGTCGCCCCCAGGACTTACCTTACCCCGTGTCGCGGATCCCGGGCTAGCCTCCGATTGAGCGTCATGCCAACCTTGAACACCGGAAAATACAGCCATATCCACACCTACAATGGAACAATACTATCAGCATAGTCATTGTAACTTAGTTATAAAACTGGAAAAAATTCATAATCAGAGAACGAATGACTTACCTCCAACAGTTTCGTACAACCGTCCATGTCTTTGGCCAACTCCCTGGTCGCCTCGCCCAATCCTCGATACAAGCACGCCAAGACCCCTGCCGCTATAGAAAGATTCGGAACCTCCGCTGCATCCATAAACCTACGAAGCACCTCCGGACACAATCTTCCGCCCGACTTATCAATGAACAGCGTCGCAATCGCAATAATCCCCAACGCAACAGCCACGATGCACTCCATATCATGCTCTAGTGGGGAGCCATCTCGAACCCGCTGTCGCATCGGTGTTATCTTCTAAAGGAGGAGCTGAACAATGGGGCCTCCATGGTTCCAGGCGCTCTCCCGCTCGTGCTGAGTCAAGCCGTACAAGTCCCCAACTGTCTCCCTCCCGGCGGCCACGTCATCCACATGAATACACTGCTCTCCGTTCAAACCAAGCCCAAGTATGAAGAACACATCGTGTAGTGTGATAGTGATCTCTCCCCATGCAAAGTAGAAACTGTTCGTCTCGGGGTGCCAGTGCTCAACAAACGCACTGATCAGACTGTGATCCACATGATCCCACTCAAAATCTCTCAGCTCCCAGAGGCCAGTGTCACGCACTGCGAGAAACCATGACTCCCGTCCATCCACCTCCAACAACGCCTTTACCCGGCCCAGCAACTACCCCCGTCTCTGCACACGCACACCCCTCCGCAAGGCTACCTCCTCCCGTCTCCAAACAGCCTGTGCAATGTGGGCCTCGTAATCTCTCAAAAGTGAAACGGTATGTGGCCCCCCTGGCCATTCGGGCAGAACTGCCCGAACTACCCCAGAGCTGCTAGGCTCGCCATGCTCCCTATCACCTCCTGCACTACTTCCCTCGCCATGCTGCCTATCACCACCTGCACTACTTCTCTCGCCACGCTGTCTCCGCCTCCGCTGCACTACACGGACGGGGACATGTGTCGCATGATCTCCTCCCCTGTCCTGACCAACATCGTCAGATGTCCTCCACATCGGATCATGCGTCGGGCCGAGAGGAATCGGCGACGCATGCATCGGAGGTGCAGCTGGCTCAGTACGTCAGGCCGAATCACTCGTCTGTCCTCGTACATCCCTCTCCTGACTCCCAGCCTCCGAGTTCCTAGGTGTCACCGATGGCGTCGCATGCTGACTCCCAGTAATCGGCTCAGGCTCCGAGCTCCTAGGTGTCGACGGTGGCACCGCATGCTGACTCCCAGGCGTCCTCCCTTCACCCGTAGATACTATCGGTGTGAACGACGCAAAATCTATCTGCCCAACGACCCATGGCTCCTGGTCGCCCGCTCGAGCATGACTCGTCCCAACACACACATCTCCGAGCAGAGGTGCCGAGTCGTCATACGAGTTCAATTGGTCGCTCTGAAACGCAGTCCCAAAGTACGCCTGATAACCGTCTTGCTGAGTCTACAACTGCTCATCCACTCACTCAGCTCCATCATGCTGTGCTCGGTCCCCTCGTAGGTACTCCTGCATCATCTCATAACCCTCCCCTGGTCTAGACACTTCGGTCGACTGCACCACTGGGTCATCCGTGTGGTCAGACATCAACTCCAGCTCAATCTGCACCAGACTCTGATATGTCTCTATAGACGGCTGTGACGTATGCCCCAAACCGTCACTGTGGTCAACACGTGACTGAGACGATGGCTCAACCCCAGTATCAGATCCTACCGTCTCACTATCCCTCTCCGGAGGATCCACTACATCCTCCAACGTCTGGCTCTCCTTGACGGCAGCCCCAGTATCATCACCTACCGCGTCACTATCCATCTCCATAGGATCTGGTACATCCTCCAACGTATGTCTCTCCCTAGCGGCAGCCCTCCTAGCATATTGCAAAACCACCCTCTCTCCTAACCCTCTCGATAACGTGGACTGTGTAAAATAAAATATATTTATCAGAATCCTATCGCTCAAATACGATATTATATCATATGACTTACTAAATGTTGCAAGATTTCCCTACGGCTTATTAATGATTTCAACTTAATACTATCGATTCCTAAGAAAACAGAAATATACTTATTCGATTTCAATTTCCCTACACCTATTAATGATTTTAACATACCTTAGGCTGAGGTTGTGTCTGAGTCTGTGGGTGTTGCTCAGGCTGTGACTCAGGCTGTGGCGGGGCATCTGTCATCCTCCTCCTCCTCTGAATAGTCGGTTCGGGCTACATTATATATAACAATTATACGTTAACACTATCTCATTCCGCTTAAAAAATAATGCAAAATCGATTTTCATATAGGTTAAATGTTACCTGTAACGGATGTCTCCGAAAAGGACCGACACCATCAGACGCATCTTTTCCACGATTATCTTTCACCATCTCAACACTCGGGTACAAAGTGGGGGTAGAAAGAGGGACGGGAGAATTGACGGAACCAAAAGTCAGGCTCAGAAAGCAAGGAATCAGAGAAGAGTCGGAAAGTGTGTCGGAGAAATGGGGCCCGCACGCCTATTTATAGGGGCCCCATCCGCGGTAACAACCCACTGCATGGGTATGCGGTGGGTTATTACATAATCTTTTAAAATTATAAAAAACCCACCGCATAGGTATGCGGTGGGTATCGGATATCTTCGAACCAATCGGATTTCGGCATAACGGACCCCGTTGTACCCTATGCGGTGGGTCAGGGGAAATTTTGATTAAGCCACCGCATAGGTATGTGGTGGCTTTGCAGTGTAAATAGTAAAAATTAGCGGTGAACTTATCATCACCCATTTAAATCACATAAGCATGCTCGACAGTTATAAAGATATGCATAAAACTGTAAATGGCTCAAGACAATGTCAAGTGACATATCCCTCTCCTACCTCTACACCCCTTCCCGTTAGTGCAGAGCCTGACCAGTCGATGCTATAGCATAGCAATTCCTCGTGGTGGTGCACGGACCACGGAATAAACATCAACATAAAGTAACCAAGCTTGCCCAATGGTGGTGGGCTAGTAACATGCTCATATTGACTCGATTGACTCAGGA
Organism: Persicaria maculosa; assembly: GCA_963922045.1. Taxonomy (NCBI): domain Eukaryota; kingdom Viridiplantae; phylum Streptophyta; class Magnoliopsida; order Caryophyllales; family Polygonaceae; genus Persicaria; species Persicaria maculosa. Next base: position 5,956,469 of record OY998251.1, read on the forward strand.
CACTCGATGAGGCTGGGCTACCCTATGATCCTAGCAAAGACTCTAGGACTATCATAGATAACGACCGTTCTGTTTCAAACACACATAGTAACCACATGCTCAGTTCAATGCAATCCTAGCATGATACTACATGACATGCTTTAATATGCAACAAAACTACACATCACATGACACATCAGGCAGGAGGTCCAGGTTATTGAGTAAGTCCCATAGGATACTTACCTGAGAATGCAGAACAACAAAATAACGCAAGCAAGGGCCCAAATGCAAGTCCAAAGCGATCCAAAAGCAATAAACATCTATCATCAAGCCATTGCCATAAGCTACCGGACCAACATCCATACACACGAAATCCAAGTTCTCAACATCCTCAAAACCAATCAATAATAAAACCATTTTCCAAAACCTTTCTGCTACGATCAACAGCTACAAAAATCATTTACTTCTCATCGAACCCATTGATAAAATCGTACCAACCAATATGAAATCATATTATTAAAACGATCCCAACATGTTTATTTTCAAAATCATTATATAAATAAATTCTGACATTAAATCACCAAAACAATTCTATTTTCACAACCATGTTTATATATCAATAACAATACTCAATCAAATATATATATATATATATATATATATATATCAATAACAATAAATCATATCATAATTTCCAAAAGGGTGAATTACATTTTTGGTCCCTAATCTTTACCACTTGTTTCACTTTAGTCCTTAACCTTTGAAACGTTTCAAAATAGTGCTTGACCTTTCTATTCCGTTTTATTTTACTCCCTAACCTTTCAAAGGTTGTAAAATAGTCCCTAACCTTACATTTTTTATTCGTTTTAGTCCCTAATATTAAAATATTATTTGAAATAATTATAAAAAAACCACCCTAAAGTTTTCATAATTTAAATAAAATTATTCATACAAAGAAAATTATATAAAATCATCTAACTCTATAATTTTAATTTTGAAAAATACTCGAACTATTTTACTATTTATCATAAGAGCATATTATATAAAATTATCCATATTTTTTTTTCACAAAAGCTCTCATAAAATGTATAGATCTTGTGATTAACTATGAGAGATTGTGGGATATTTTTTTTATTTACCAATACATAGATCCAATATATGTTTATTAATCCATTAAAATAATGAATTTGAATAATAAAAGAGATCGTTTTTAAAAAAAAATCATAAAGTTGGATATTTGTTTTATAATTATTCTTTATATGGGTAATTTACTCATTTATATACACTAAGATAACTTTAGGGTGATTTTTTATAATTATTTCAAATAATATTTTAATATCAGGGACTAAAACAAATAACTAATATAAGCTTAGGGACTATTTTATAACCTTTGAAAGATTAGGGACTAAACTGAAACGAAATAGAAAGGTTAAGGACTATTTTGAAACGTTTCAAAGGTTGGGGACTAAAGTGAAACAAGTGGTAAAGGTTATGGACCAAAAATGTAATTCACCCTTTCCAAAATCACAAAATAAAACATCACAAAATACATATTCCAAATACTATTACTTTTAAAATAATTCAATATAAATAATAATTTTCAGAAATATAATTATCATAAAATTAGGATAATAATGTAATAATAATAATCTGTCAGAAATTACTACGAGTCATAACATATGCGTATGAACACATACATCATATAATAAATATGTATAAGCTAAGGTGACAACATAACAACAACAATAATAACCCCAACAACCCAACAGATGCAAAGGCCCATTCCAAATCCGGACTCAGCCCACCCGAGAGCCCAACCTGAATGAAAGAAAGAACCCGAAAAGAAATCCGGATCCAAACCCTCTCCCACATAGCACTCACAACAAGCTAAATGATATAACCCGGATGGCTTGAAACGGATCTGGCCCAACCCGAGCCCAAAGGGATAATAAAAATTCGGATCTGGAAGAAAATAGGCCCAAAGCCCAACTAAAGAAAGAAAAGAGGGAATCGTCTCCTTCAAGCTCAACAGAGCTCTCTGAATCCCGTCGGAAGAAAACGAGAGGGAAGGAGGTGAACCCAGGGCCTGCCGGCGGCACCTTTTCCGACTCCAACCACCCATTGATCGAATCAACATTCCGACCTCACCCAAAACAAAGAGAACCAAGCGCGAGTGAAGGGGAGAGAGAAAAAGAGAGATTACCGAGAACGGGAGATTCCGACTCCGACGGTGGCTCCGGCTGCAATGGCGGTCGTCCGTCTGCGAGAGCTCGAGATGTGTGAGGGGTAGTTTGTAGGGAGATCAAGTCGGAATCGAGCGGAACCCATGAACGAACCTCGATCGGTAAGCAGGGAAGGAGAGGCGCCTGCGACTGGGCTCCTGGTGGCTGTGGGCGCTCGGTTGACTGCTGGCTGCTCAGTGTACTTGGGAGATGCTCGGAAACAGGGACAAGGAGAGCTCGGCGAGTGCTCGGCAGTTGCTGGAAACATTCGGAAGCGTGGTGGTGCTCGGTGAAACAACAGAGGATGGTGGTTGCCGTGGCTGATGGCGATGACCTAAGAGGAGGAAGGTGGTGCCTGAAGTCAGAACGAAATGGAGGGAGAAAGGAGGTGTTAGGAATAATGCTTAAATAAAGGTTTTATAAGAGGCGTTATTTTCCACAATATTATCCATATTTAAAATAAAAAAGGGAAAATGGATTTTAACTGTTTTTTAGATTTTTCCTCAACTACCTAGGTTTTGGTGGCAGAGTGGGGGTGGATTTTAAACACACGTTCCCATCATCATAAAATAAGGATTTTTTAGGTTTTAGAAGGAACAGACACACGTCTTCTTCTTTCTCCTCTTCTCTTGAGAAAAGTTCCGAGTTCCTGATTGATTCATCTCTTCAATTGCGAGTGCAGAGCGCTGTGTAACCTTGGGTCGAGGCGAAATCGCTTCTAAGGCAGTGGGCGAAATCGCTTCTATGTTTTCGTCACGTTCTTACCTAATTCTAATTTCCTTACCCTGTTTATTTATAATTGAGTGGTTAGTATTTAACCAACGTATGTGAAGTTATTTTACCATGTCTAAGGTATATACATTGAAAAAAGTAGTTGTGCGAAAATAAAAGATATCTGACTTTGTGCACTTAGGTTTACGGAGTTTTAGGAGCTACAACTACGGTGTATTGCATACCTTGTGCGGTATCTCTCCAACATTACGGTGTTTGGCATACCGCCCAATGTAATCCGCAACAGTCCGCAATCTGATGCGGACTAGTACCACTGTTTGGCACAATGTCCAAAGTAGTCCGCAACTCGTAGCGTAGCTAGGTCCGCATGAGGTCACGCAGATTAACGGTGTATCCAGTAAAATTTATCGGTGTATTTAACAACTCCCTATAAATAACATCTAAAAATTCATCAAAACAAAGACAAAAAAACAAAGAGACTACTAATTCAAAGTTCAAACCAATTCATCGATTTAAAGTTTCTTATAATAACTAAAAGTTCAAACAACTTAAGGTTTACACTCTCCTAACATGAGAGAGTCTAAACATGTCCGATATAGGGTCAACTAACATGTTGAAGTGCAACCCCAACAAACAACTGATATGTAAAAGTAGGGGTGGGCACAAATTCCGCAAATCCCGTCCGTCCCGCATATATATAAAAAATTATATATATAATTAAAATTAATACAAACATATAATAATATATTTATATTACACCTTAACATTTATTTAAACCCAATATTTAAAAATTAAAATAATAATAAAACATTAAAACATCCAAGAAATATTGAAATAACTAAAATAAGACTTTTGTATTTTGTAATGGGATTAATTATATATGTAGTACTTACTGTATTTTGTTTTTCTTACTTGCTATTTTTCTTACTGTATTTTGTTTCAATTTTACTTCTTGTATTTTTACTTACTGTATTTTACTACTAGCACTTAATATAATGTATAATTATGTATTTTGGTGTTTTGATAAACACTTACTGTTTTTTAACTTTTCTTCAAGGGAGTTGGATTGTTTTTTAATTATTTTTTTACGAGAGACAAATCCCGTCCCATCCCGATTCCGTCCCGTCCCGCGAGGGATAAGACCCTGTGAGATTTGAAAAAAAACAAATCAATCCCGTCCCGATCCCGTCCCGTCCCGTGGACGGGACGCGGGATTACCACAATCCCGTCCCGTCCCGTCCCATGCCCACCCCTATGTAAAAGTAAAATAATAGAGATACACTGGAATGAAATTAGAAAATTTTGAAATGAATATTCTACATTGAAAAAACAGTAGTAATATATATATATATATGTGTGTGTGTTTAAAAGTCCAATAATAGAGATACACGACGGGAAGGGATTTGCAAGACCAAAAATTCTCGTCTCACATGATTTTTACGAGACGAGAGCAGGACGATGATTCACTATTTTGTTCCCAAATCCGTTGGGATCAAAATGGGGTCATGATAGAACCAGAACAAGAATAGAATTTCAGGATTTGCCATATTTGTGCTCACCCCTACCTTATACCCATTTTTCATTACACTGTATAATGTACTTTTAATATAATTTAATAAGTGTGCAATTATCTAAAAACGACTTAAATTTGGAAACAGAGATGACTTTTTTTTTCTGGTGCTATATACTCCCTTCGTTCCATAATACATCTCCATTTCCTTTTCGACGCGCTTTTTAATGAGCGAAAAACCCTATAAAATATTATTTTTTTAATTATTTTTTTATATAATTTGATACTTATCAATATATAATACTAAAACAGAGGCGTAGAAATCTTATGTGGCGGGCTCTGGTGCAATTTGCTTACGAGTCTTTTTCTGGTGTATTCTGAACGGGTTTTTTTGACACGTCAATTAATGAATGTCCAATCAATTTAATCCATGTCATACAACTGGTTAATCAATTTATCTACGTGTAATTTCAATCAATTTTATATATTTTCTGTTAAAAAGATCTTCAATTTATATATATATATATATATATATATATATATATATATATATGTTTAAAAGTCCAATAATAGAGATACACGACGGGAAGGGATTTGCAAGACCAAAAATTCTCGTCTCACATGATTTTTATGAGACGAGAGCAGGACGATGATTCACTGTTTTGTTCCCAAATCCATTGGGATCAAAACGGGGTCATGATAGAACCAGAACAAGAATAGAATTTCAGGATTTGCCATATTTGTGCTCACCCCTACCTTATACCCATTTTTCATTACACTGTATAATGTATTTTTAATGTAATTTAATAAGTGTGCAATTATCTAAAAACGACTTAAATTTGGAAACAGAGATGACTTTTTTTTTTTCTGGTGCTATATACTCCCTCCGTTCCATAATACATCTCCATTTCCTTTTCGACGCGCTTTTTAATGAGCGAAAAACCCTATAAAATATTATTTTTTTAATTTTTTTTATATAATTTGATACTTATAAATATATAATACTAAAACAGAGGCGTAGAAATCTTATGTGGCGGACTCTCGTGCAATTTGCTTACGTGTCTTTTTCTGGTATATTCTGAACGGGTTTTTTGACACGTCAATTAATGAATGTCCAATCAATTTAATCCATGTCATACAACTGGTTAATCAATTTATCTACGTGTAATTTCAATCAATTTTATATATTTTCTGTTAAAAATATCTTCAATTTAAGCCATTTTTTTAATATTCATTAAATAAAACTCTATCATTTTTGTTTATCACAATTAAAATTATTTTAATCAAGATCTTTTTATACTTCATATCTTAGTTAAGATTCTTACCAATATAATCAATTTAAAAGTTAAATTTCCACCAAAAAAAAAAGATAAATATTCACTTGAATAATACGTAACCATGACTAATTTGATAAGACTTGATAAAGTTTAAATTCTTTTGTTCCTATATAATACTGGGTTTTTTTCTCCCAAAATGTATCTTAAATGTACAAATATCATAACGTTATATATACTCCGTACATATGTACTAATTAATCCAATCACCTTTCTTAAAAATCTATATTAACTTACTCAACAATAAACTTTTGATATTTTCAATTATATGTTAATCCATCTCATCTTAAATAATACGGAGTAATATACATTTATATATTGTTATACATAACTTTGCAAATTTATAATAAACATATATAGACCAATTGGATCTAATTTATTGTTTGATCAAATCTAACTCTCCGCAATTTTTTTTCACCGATAGCAATTTTAGTAAACTATATATAATCTATTGTGAATTCAAATGATCACATACAATTAGATCCATTATACATATTTTATATAATTTTTGTGATCTTACATAATTTGTGCATGAATAATAATAATAGTCATAAAAAAAAACCGCGAAGATCGCGGACGATAAAACTAGAGTTTTCTAAAAGATCACGGGTATATTTCAAAGTCAAGTTTTTTAAATGTGTAGTATTTTATGTTATATAGGATTTGGAGAATCATATTGAAACTTTCAAATTAGATGATTTATTAGAGTTATAGAAAATTTTTGTTTGTAGCATTGAATTTTACCACTCTATAGTAGAAATTATAAAGAAACTGTTGAAGATAAAACATTTTTTTTTCAAATTCTTTATTCTATTCTAATCTTTGACGGAATGTGACATTTTATTTTATTTTATATATTTCTTTATATCAAATCTTTTAGTATATAACGGTATTACTAGATCAAATTGATAAATTTTCATATCTAATTTCAAACTTATTATTTTTATTTTCATTAATTTTAAACTTATTAATATGATGAAGTTTGAATATATTTGTACTAAATCATATCTAATAAAAATATAAATAAAGCATTAGAGAAATTTGTTATCTTATTCATGTTATCGGGCCTAAAATTTCAAATTGTATGCTTTAAAAATAATAAAATATAAAAAAAATTAAAATCTCATATTTATTAGTAACAACTAAGATAAAAAAAACAAAAAAATATAATTTATTAATTAAAAAGCCGCGAAACGCGCGGGTAATAATACTAGTTACTAATAAGTATCAAATTATATAAAAAAAATTAATTGAAAAAATAATATTTTATATTGTTTTTCGCTCATTAAAAAACGTGCATATGAGAAAAGGGACATGTATTATGGAACAGAGGGAGAGGGAGTAGTATATACCGTAGATACTCTCAGCACAATGACCTAGCAAATCCGGGTAAGTAATTCAAACCAGCCCAATATTAATGTAAAGGAAACAAAAGCCCAAATAACACAAACTGGCCCAATAATAATTTAAGAAAGCAAAACTACAAGACGGACTATTTATTAGGAGGATATATAAATAGATCGAGGGTGCAACCCTTTCCCCTTTCTCGCTTAGCTTGGCATTAGGTTTTAGCTACACTCGCACTCGCGCGCCGTTCCGTCGGAGAGCAAATCAATGGGTAAACCCTAGTTCTCTCTCTGACTCCGTTGTCGTCTGCCTCCTTTGCACTGTAACTGACTCCATTGTTTCATCTGTTGTTTCGAATCACGCAGCGAGGATCAAGGTCCATGAACTCAGGCAGAAGCCCAAGGCCGATCTGTTGGCTCAGCTCAAGGATCTCAAGGCCGAGCTTTCTCTCCTTCGCGTCGCCAAGGTCACCGGTGGCGCTCCTAACAAGCTATCCAAGATGTACGCCTTTTTTCTGTTCTCTCTTTCTCCCGCCTCTGCCTCCTAGGGCTTTCGTTTTCGTTTTCCGATTTGTTTCATTTCAATTTGTATGGATTTTTGCAGTAAGGTTGTGAGGCTGTCGATCGCGCAAGTGCTGACCGTGATTTCGCAGAAGCAGAAATTGGCGTTGAGGGAGGTTTACAAGAATAAGAAGTACCTGCCTCTCGATCTCCGTACTAAGAAGACTCGAGCCATCCGCCGCCGTCTCACCAAGCACCAGGTAACCGCTTACTGTTGAATTGAAAATGTGTACGCCTTTTTCTGGTGACTGCAGTGTTTAGTTTGATTCGTTTTTTGTTCTGACTGGTGTGTGTGACTATGCTAAACATTGAATGACATTTAACATAATTGAATTTGCTATGAGGATTGCTTTTCCTTGGACAATACAATGTAGAACATGTAGTTACTTACTGCTTAAAGCAAATCAGTGAGTTTATATTAGTAATTGAGGGACTCTGTAAGTGTACCTTAAATCATCATTTTGGAGCGCAAGTTTATATAGTTTGGTTGTGTTTTTCAGGCATCTTTGAAGACAGAAAGGCAAAAGAAGAAAGAGGTGTACTTCCCCTTGAGAAAGTATGCAATCAAGGTCTAAGATCTGAGTTCATTTTTTTCACAAGTATCAGTAGTTCAGTTCTTTGAAAGTATTAATGTTCCTCAGGAGTCTTGATTCAGCCATTGGTTTCATTCTAATCGATGTTTGTTTGAGCACTTCCATCTTTTATATAACTATCTCCAGTGCTAGTGAACAATTCTGTCATTTGCTTCTCATTTTTATGGAATCCTTGTTTTTCGATTCAATTTTGTCATTTTTTTGCCTGTGCAACTCATTACTGAAGCAACCTTAAGGAGAGAAAAGATATGTCCTTGCTAGAAAAGATGACTTCTGCTGTAGACATTCTAATGTCGGAAAATATGTATGTGGAGAAAATGATGCCAATTGGCTGGGTTGAATTGCTGTGAGTCGGGGGTGAATATGGTGCATGAATTGGCACTTCCTCAAATGTTCCATTGAATTAGCTCATTAGAGGATAGTGGATTTGGAGCCCCCAACACATATGTATATACACTATCTACACAAATCAACTCATGGAAGTTTGATTCCAATCAAGATCGGGGTCCATGTCTTCATCTTTGCAACTGGTGTTCACATTTCCATGGCAAACTGCTCTAGATGGGAGAGAATTTGTCAAAAGATCAAGAAGGTGATGACAGAAAACGACTACCGATATGTGCACAAATCTAAAAGGTAGGCTAAAACGAAGTCTGTTTGCAAAGGAATTTCAAAGGTTTGATGTTGCCGATTTTCCGATCTTGGTGCTCAAAGGGAAAAAGAAGGTGGCGGCGGAGGTGCTGTCTGGGAAGGTTTTGTTTTCTTCCTGCTGTAATGCATCATTGGGACCTGAGAGGCTCTGTGTTCCGTTCTCTTGGTGTGGGATGGGATTCGTTCAAATTATGTATCTCTCTTATGTCGATAATTTTTCCATGTCTAACCAATTTGATGTTGTTTCACCGGCAAATCGACATCGCTACCACCTCGTACAATCTTGAAACGTACCGGCAAGCTTTACTTGTGGACTGCATAATATTAAAACAAAAGTATTCAATTTCATGCACCAGCAAAGCATATGCTAAGTTGCTAACCTTGCATCCCAAGGTTCTACTTCTTTGTTTCATCGTTTGAATAAGAAATCACACAAACTAAACACACCACAAATCGGGCTTTAGAGCATCATGTCGATATAAATGTGATGTCCTAAACCCTGATTTGCTTTCGATTTCAGTGTATACTTTCACGTCAATTCGGACATACACTAGTGTAATTTTGATTTGTGGTGTATCTAACAATATCCATAAGAAATAGAAAAGGGGAAATAGGAAATAGGAAGGAAAAGAAGAGAAAATATTTGAATAAGTTGCTCTGGTTTTGTTGATGTTGATTTGATTAAGTTGCTCCTTGGTGAGTGTGTAAACTCGTACTCCCTCCATTTGAAATTAAATGACGTTTGAGGACTGAGCACATAAATTAAGGAGGAAGTATTTCATACCGAATACGGAGTACTTAATACTAATTGACCAAATGATTTGATTGTTAGATCATTTATCTTTATTTTTAGAGAGGCATAGATTAAAAAATGACAATTTTAATGGAAGTTAGTACCATTTTGAAAGAGAGTAATTAATGTGAATCAGACTTTTTAGCATCACTGGTACAAGTGACAATGTGACATGGAGGAGTATTTAGACTACGTTTGGATAGCCAACTTATAATGTCATTATAGTTTAATTTTTAGAATGTTTTATTGAAGATATAAGTATTAATTTATGATATAATAATTACTGATTTAGATGAATTATTATATGCAACGGATTGCAACTGTTCGTCTTCCTTGAACATCCCTGTAAGGTTGCAACGGTTCATTTCCCCCTTTGAACTTGCCTCCCTTCGACCCATTAGCTCTAATGGCGCCCGAATAATCCATTTATCCCAACACTGGCTACTGCTCCGCCACCCGAAATTGCATCCTCCATGAACGAGGCATCACCGGAAACAAACCACCAAAGACAGCTACTTCGCCACCCCCGATGGCTAGTTTCTTCTTCCTTTTTCTAAAACTTTTTCCCACCCGAACGATTTCGGCTTCGGATCTCCAAAATCTCCAATCTTCGGCCGTCGTTATCCCTAACCATGGATAACTTCCTCCTTTTGTGACCCTTGACAGAGGTTTGCAAATTTAGAAGGTTTGGAGGGCTGAAATTGACCACCAAGTTTGTATCCATGGGAGGTTTTTGGTACAAATCGACGGAAATGCACCGAAAAACGTAGATCTGAAGGAGATTGGTATGGGGTTAAGGGCTCCGTTCAACAATTTGGGGGCACGTGGATGGAAGAAAGGGGCGCGTTGTTTTTACTAGATATATTAAATACGAGTCGTTGATTGATTTAATTTTGTCATTCCAAAAGCATCTACTACACAATAATCATTATAAACCAAAAAAGGCAAAATTTATAAAGCATAATTATGCTATGCAAACGGAGCCTTAGTTTGATTGTCCAAAACGTTAATTAATATTAACAAAATTTTTTTTGCCTAAAACGTCATGTAATTTCAAACGGATGGAGTATTTAGTTTCTTGGAGCTTCGAAAAATCATAGATGTATGGTTTCTAACCGCTCTTATATGTTCAAATCTTAGGTTTGCACTGTTGTTTCTCGGAATAATATCTCATGTTACTTCTCCAGTTCTCCTCACTGTTTGAAATTTCCTATGATCGTGTCTTTGGTCCATCAACTATGGTGTCACCCGTTTGCAGGCTTCCTCTCGATGAATCTGCACCCAACAAACTGGGTTGGTGAACCAATGTTGTGTGTCGAGCATTGATCATGTTCGTGGTTGAGCTAATCTCGTTCATATTTTTCCCAAGGGAGCGTGTCTTGTTGATCCGCATCTGGTAGTGACGTAGTGTTGCTATGGAGATATACAGCTGGACCTGAGATGGCATTTGCAAGCAAATGAGATGCACGACACAGCTTGGAATGCAAGGCACAATGCACGACACAAATTTCATATAATTCCATCCTATATTCTCTCCTTTTGTCCTTATGTTTTGTTGGTACCTACTACCTAGTTGTAAATAAGCCAAAAGGACAATGGCATGCTTACCACGTGATGATACACACTACCCAGTATACTCCCTCCGTTTCAAAATACATGAGTTTATATTATTTGACACGTTTTTTAAGGAGTGAAAACTCTATAAAATATTATTTTTTTAATTAATTTATTTTACATAATTTAATACTTATTACTACTCCATCCGTTCGCAAAAACTTGTCATTTTAGAGTTTTGATTTTGTTCAAAAAAACTTGTCACTTTAGACATTTTACCCATATATTTCCCAACTTACCCTCCTTTATTTCAAATTTAAATTACCTTGAAAAATGTGTTTGTACTTTTCATTGAGATAAGTAAGACAAAAGTAAGGGCAATGTAGGTAGTTTAAATATTTCTTAAATATTGTGTCCGGAGCTAAAGTGACAAGTTTTCGCGAACGGAGGGAGTAATAAGTATCAAATTATATAAAAATATTAATGAAAAAATATATTTTACTAGAGTTTTTGGCTCCTTAAAAAATATGTTATAAAGTAAAAGGCCATGTATTTTGGAACGGAGATAGTATATTTTGGATCTCTCTCTGTTTCTACTTTCTAGTAGGGTCTTGAAGGGTGACGGCTACCCATTTTTCCAAAATGATTTCTTCCTAAAATAAGTCTGGTTATGTTACAAACACATTGTTTTATCTCCTTTAATTTTTTTTTAATCGGTTTTCTATCCTATGCCCTTGGGGCATAGGATAATAGTCCTAATTTGAAATTATATTCCAAATTTTAATGAATTTAGCCTTTCTTTTAATCAATTTCTAGGGTCCACTGCGTTTTTATTAAGGAATCTTTTCCTATTTAGGTTTTTATCCTATACCCATAGAAAAACTGTTTTAAAATTAACTAGAATTTTCTATATTATTAAAACAATTTATCTATACTGAAAAATCTTTCTCTCTTTGTTATTGTATCATGGCGGTTAATTAGTGTACTTTACCTGATATTGCACTTTCCTTTCAATGTAGAAATACAAAGCAATTTGTTCTCAAAAAAAGAAGGGATAATTAGGTGAATATACCTTTTTCAAATTTTTTATGAGTGATTATACCAACAGAAGTTATTTTTTGGTAATTGTACTTTTTTATTATTAAGGACTGATTTGCCCTTCGAGAGAGAGAAAAAAATATTGTTAATCATTTCCATAAATCACGTATTTTGTAACCGTCTTCTTCTTCCCAAATTGATTAACTGGGTTAATCGCTCAATACACCATATTCTTCTCATCCAACGCTTTATTTTGATAGTCTGTGTCAATTGAAATCAAGTTACAACATTGAGGGTACGTGATTATATATATCTTTTATGCTATAATTGCTGTAGTATATTCCATAAATCCCAAAAGCAAGAGCCTAATGTTGGATGACGAGAATTGAAATAACGTGCGTGCCCTCATATTTTGAATTGGAGATTATTGTCCAACGTACACGAAGGGCTATTGCTTGATCTTGTAGATTCAATTGGCCAGCAATTGACAGTCGACGTTAGCTACAATGTTGATGTTGATTATATAAGTTACATTAACATAATTGTTGATAGATAGTAGTAACTTCCAATAAATATTTGCTTCTAGTAATTAAGTTACAATATTGATTACAAGTTCAGTTACAATCTATTATGTGTATTTATTGTAGCCTATTAAAACATTAACATGTTAGTTACGTTATAAATTAGGTACAAATAATTAATTACAAGAATCAAAACACATACAATGAATTAGTTGAACCTCTAATTGTTACAATAATTAAGTTTTAAGAATAATAAGGTTTCAAGAATAATGGCTACAATAATTAAGTTTCAATACTCCGTAATTAAGATTTCAAGAATAATAAGGTTTCAAGAATAATGGTTACAATAATTAAGTTTCTTGTAGTACTCTAGGGTTACAATCGGTTACAAGAATAATAAGGTTTCAAGAATAATGGTTACAATAATTAAGTTTCTTGTAGTACTCTAGGGTTACAATCGGTTACAGTATGTTACAATCAAAATTGAATTTCATGTAACCCGAGACAATTCACCAGATGATTAATTGAACCTCTAATGGAAGAAGTAGCATGTGTACGTACAAATCAATAATCCAAATAATTTTTCTTTTCAAAACGTAAAACAATCTTATCTATATCTATTTACTTTTATTTTTATTTTAAAAAGATAAAATCTTATCTGTATCTATTTACTTTTATTTTAATTTTGAAAAGATAAAAATCCTACCTTAAGGGTATTTAGGTAAAATTCACCCTAAAAAGGTATAATTACTAAAAAGAAAAATTTAAGGGTATAATTACCAATAAAAAACTTGAAAAAGGTACCTTCTCTCAAATTTTCACAAAAAAAAAATACAAAGCAATTGAGGAGAAAACACGGTGTTTTGGTAGACAACAGATATATAGATAGAATAGAAGGTAAAGATGATATGAAGAAGACACAGCACACATCACACATCACACATCACGTGGGCGCATGCAATTGCAATATCTCTTAACCTGACTCGTAGCTACGTGTGTAGAAACAGTCCGTTGAGACTGATCATGATCGAAGGTAGTGTGTAAGGATTAGAACTGTCAAAACATAACTCGACCCGAAAATCTGATCCGACCGTCCGGAATTTTTTGGGTCAAGACCCGAAAGTTTTTACTCGGAAATTTTTTTCGATCCGAACCCAAAAAACTGAAAATTTTCAGGATAATCTGGGTTTCGATCCGGTGACCCGATTGACCCGGTAATTTTGACCCGATTTACCCAATTGATCCGGTGACCCGATTGACCCGATTGACCCGGTTGATTTATAATTAAATATAATTAATTTTTTTATATTTAATTAAAATTTATCCCAAAATTATCAAATTATGATTTTTTTAATTTAAAAAGAAATTTGACAAACCCGACATGAACCGAAACCCGATCAAACCTGGGTTCTAGTTAACCCGGAAATACCCGGAACCCGATTTACCCAGGACCCGTTTTACCCGAAATCCGAAGTGACCTGACCCGAACCTGACCCGAATAACCCGTTTGACAGGTCTAGTAAGGATGTATATGGACCACTAGTAGTATTATATATATTATAGTGATGTTTTATTTTAAAACTTATTGACAATTGACAATAATAGCAGGAGAAGTCTATTAGTTTATATATTAGACTTTTTTTTTTTTCATAACTTTTGAGGTAGAACTTTTTTTTTCATAACTTTTGAGGTAGAACTTTTTTAGGTTTATTGACAATTGACAATAATAGCACATGACTCAATTGCAACTAGGTTGTTGACTCTTGAAAAACGGATTTAGCGTCTCATTTTCTTTTTTATCTAGTCCAGGACCGGCTTAGTTTTACCACTTTGATATCATACAAGCCGTTAGAAGTTTAGAACTCATGAGAAAGAGTCATGTGCATAGACACGTTATATTATAAAATCAATTAACAATAAAAAAAATCCAATCAATTTATTTATTAAATTTTATTTTATTCATCCATTCAATCCAAATTTTTTTGAACTCTTCCTACTTCAATGTTGCAGTAGGCAACAATTACAAGTCACGCTTTCCAACATTTGGATAAACAGAAGTAAAACGATCTTTGAAAATAATGATACTACAATTCAAGATATACTCATTAGGAAGATGATAAAAAAAATGAGAACATGCAAAAAACACAAAGTAGAAAACAAAATGTCAAACAACTCAATTTAGCCTAGAAAGAAACGAAACATTAGATGAATAAAACCACCTTTAGGTACATATAAATTGAACTTTGACAGAAACTACAACATCACTGGTTGCTCCTCTACATGGTTTATCATTCGAAACCACAACGATAGGGCGGTTGGTGGAACACAACTCAGACAGAAGACTATTCTGACGACAGAAGCGTTGATCCTCAAACTTGGCCTATCTAAGACCAAGGTGATACGTTTGGAATCCCCGATCCTTTGCCTGTGGGCTTCAGATCAAGAACCACGCCGTATATTTGCTAAGATCTTGCAATGCTCTTCCGATGTCTCCTGATTGACAATTGAATTAAACTAATTCATAACTAATTAACCAATATTTCCTTAACTTAAGAAAATCTACTAGTGGAAAATAGACCAACTAATCTAAACTTAAAGAAATTAACAAACTAATATTTATCGATGGAACTAACTTAACTAATCCTAAGCTATCAATTTAACAAAGCAACAGCAAACGGAAAACAAAGAAGGTAAAGGCAGCGCAGGTCTGCGAGCAGGTTGCGCGAGGACTTCGGACGCGCAGGTGCTGGGTCTCGGCACACAGGACTGGAGTCCTCAGGGTGTGCGCGGGAGGATGCAATCGCGAGCGGGACAGTGCGCGTGACCACGAGACGCAAGGGCGCGCGATCGACGGAGCCGGGGTTCGCGAGTAGCGCTGGGATCCGGGCTGTGCGGAGCGAGTACGTCGGGGACTGCGGAGCGAGGGCACGGCGCTGCGATGCAGGGGCGCCGCGCTCGCTGGAGCGGATCTCCTTGCGGGTGAAACCAAGGGCTGGCCTCCTTCTTGCAACGACTTCTCGACGAAGGTTGGCCTGTGCTCGATGACGACGAACAAAACAGGAAGGGGATGGTGATTTGTGTTGCCGAAAGATCTCAAAGACAAAAGTGGGAAAGTGTTTTGGGATTGATAATCGAAGAACCCTTAATCCATAAAGGGTTTCTTCAATTCTATTTCAATCTGAATAATTCAAAGTGCGTAACATGAATTTATAGTAAAGTTTCTAAGAGATCTAACCAATCCTTCCTTGCAAAGGAAAGGGGTTTGGATAGATTAATTCTATCTAAAGATAAATGAAATAACATAAGATAAATAAATCCTAATGAGATAGAAATTTAATAACTTGGTGGTCAAGTATTATATCTAGAAGAGATATAATTAAATTCCACCTTATTTATCTAATTGCATGAAATAACAAATTAATTAAATCCGGCCCAACACAAGTGTGACTCGGCCCATGCTCTTCGACAAGACCAATGGCCCACTCGGCCGAGTGGCTTCTTGGTGATGCCGAGTTCAGTTGAATCATGGCGGGTGCAGACGAGTCTTCATGAGCTCCGTGTGTGGACGTAGGCTCACTTCTTGTGCTGGCGGTGTAACCTTGAGCCAAGTGATCCAGGGTGGCCTGAACCCTTGCTCTAAAGTTCCATGGTGACGGACAAGAAAGGCCTTAGTTGCATTTTGAATCTTCTTGGCCCTTGCACGAGTGATAGGGCCATCAAATGGAACCTTCATGTTGTCCTCAATGTCACCAGGAGTCATCGATAATTGCACGGCATCACAAGAAACTTGGAATTTCTCGAATCCAAATTGAGGGTGGTATCTCACAATCATCAAGGTGCTTAAAGAAGGTTGGACTAGCCTGTGGGAGATCGAACTCCTCATGACTGATATTTTGACATCTTCATTTGAGGTGGTCGACATCTCCCATCTCTACAAAGAAGTCAATTGGTGTGTAGATCGAATTACTTTCCTCTTCCACGCCTCTACCACTCCGGCTCCTTTCTATGATAGGAATTTTTGTATTAGGATGTCATGAACTACTAGTTCATAAATCCCTAAACACAACCAAATTATTACATGTATTTAAAAAAACGATTTTTCTATCATATGTCCTAAGAGCGCAGGATAATAGCACTAATTTTGAAATATTTTTTTTTTATTTTAATTAGTTTAACCTTTTTTTTCTAATTAAATCGTTTGCTTTTTTAATAAGAAATCTTTTCCAATTAAGGGTTTTATCGTATGCCCTTATGATATACTACCTCCGATCGGAAATATTTGATGTTTTGACTTTCTGCACGTATTTTAAAGAGTTAAAAATTATATAAAATATTAATTTTTTAATTAATTTTTTTTCTCATTTTACTACTTATTACTAATAAATATTAAACTATGAAAAAAAAATTAATCAAAAAAAATAAGATTATATATATTTTAGCTCCTAATACTACGTGTACAAAAGTCAAACATCAAATATTTCCGACCGGAAGGATTATAGAATAGAAAAAACAAAGAAGAAAGGTTTACAAGTCTTACTCCAATTTTGACTTGTCCACGGATCAAAAAGAAAAGGGAAATTCCGAATGGTGCCCTCGAGATTTAAGCTATTCCGGTTAGTGTCCCATACTTTTATTTCTTTCGGATGGTACCCCTTAATTTTTACACCTTTCCGTCCCGTGCCCACAATACCTAAAACTCCTAACACTGTTTCTTTTATTCAAAATAAAATTTAAAAAAAACCCTTATTTCCCACAAGTGAACGGAGTAAATTGAAGCTACGATGGAGCCATGGAGTTCAACAGTGGCGGGGTTGATGAGGGCAACGAATTGGGGGAGGAGGAATGAAGTGAAGATGAAGAAATTAAGATAACCGAGACTCCAGGAGCTCAGGAGGGAAGTGAAGGCTGTGATGGAGGTCGATGAGTTCAGGTGCTGGCGAAGTCGGAGGAGTACCGTACCAGTAGGGGAGGAGGAGGGAGTGGGCGACGGCGAGCCGATTACGGTGGAATTAGAAGTTATGCTGCGGTATGAGAGGATGAGGAGGAGTTTGACGAAGGTGGAGATGAGGGAGAACCAGAGGAGGAGCTCATCGTCCATGGTGGGGGTGGGTGGATTTGAGAAATTTCGGCTTCGATTTGAACCGATTGTGGCTAGTTCATTCAATTCTTAATAAATCTTACACCATAGATGTATCAATTGCTCTTGGTGACTTCTAATTGTTTATGAAAATTAAAGTGCTTGTAATTTTGGATTAGGGTAGTTAATGAAATTTGGAATCTAGATCTTAGATTTGATGGGTTGTTGTTCGAATTTATTGAGAAATTTGAGGACTTTGACTTGTAATCTATAAAACCTATTTGGTCTTTGTGATTGAACTTAGAGAGGGATCTAATTTGGTGTTTTTGTGGTGTTCTTGGTTGTTAACCGTCGGGCTTGGTGGCGTCGCACATCACCGAGGTGGAGTAGCGGTGGTGGCATAGAGTGCTGATGGAGCTAGGAGAAGGAGGCAGTGGAAGGTAATGGAGTTTGCAGTCATGGCGTGGAAGGAAACCGGAGGAGAAGGAGGTAGCGGAAGGAGAGGATATTTAATTTTCTGTTTTTTTTTTTATAATAAATTAAACGGAGTTAAGGGTTAAGTGAAGTTATGGGCACGGGTCGGAAAGTTGTAAAAATTAAGGGGTACCATCCGGAAAAAATAAAAATATGAGACACCAACCGGAATAGCTTAAATCTCAGGGGCACCATTCGGAATTTCCCAAAAGAAAAAGAGAGAGAATTTTGAATTGTCCAGTACTGTTTTGTCATGGTAGTACAGCCAACGAGTTACAGTTGAGGTCAATATATTTATTTATGGGTTATCCACTTCCCGGCCCATTACCCGATCAACTTCAATATACATATACAGCCTTAAGTGGGCGCTCGGGCCTCATCTGCTCCGATTTATATACTCTATCCATTTCAAAATAAATATCGTTTGACCTTATATAAGTTTTTAAAGGCACTAATAAGTAGCAATTTATTAAGAAAAAATCTAAAAAATAATATTTTATAAGTTTTTTACCTCCTTTTTATAATGTCAATAATGTTTGTAAATCGGCATCACAACTGACAATAAAAGATGTTTTTAAAAGCTTGCATGGGTGCAAGTGACTGAATTCTATATTGCAATTCAAGTCATTATCATCAAGATCATAAACGTTATGATGAATGTTGAATCTGCTGAACACTCTCATAGCCAGTCAACTCAATGTAACTGAATCATCTACTAGGAAAGGCTACGTTGTTGTATCACTGATAATGCATATTTTAGATAAATATTATAGGTAGTTCTTATTGCATTTAGATAGTGATATTGCATATGTTTTAGTCTATTTTTATATCTTTCTTGTGAAGTATTCGAGTTCGGAATCTACGCCTTTTAAGTGTTTATTCTGCAGTTTTACATTCCGACCTTGGATGGGATCTTAGAAAAGCTTAAATGATTGATTTAAGAGCATAAGAAGGCTAATGAAGGAGCATCAAAGGAGCAAGGAAGCACAACGTCGAAGCTAAGAAGGATTGCGGAGTCTGATGGAGCGTCGCCCGCCGTTATTCCACAGACGCCCACCGGTCCTCCGTGTTCAACAATTGCCGATTTTAGTCCGAAAATTCTATTTGATTATTATATTATTATCTGACTTCACATGTGTGTATTCACATATGAGAACAAATGTCGATATATATGATGATATAGCATTATTGGAAGAAAAGTTTATATGCTGACGAACGACATCTTCATAAATATATATGTGGACAAATGTATTTTAATGTTTATAACATCATATTATACATTCCTGATATATTTATAAAGGACTATATGAGAAAATATGTGCTGATAAACGAAAATATATTATACATTTATGATATATTATAAGGGAAATACGCATATGTATGCTGATATTGAAGAGATTTATATATGAAGAATTGTTTTCGTGTGCTAATACATACATGAATGAAATAGATCGAGCGAAATGGTCAATTTTAAATTGAAATCGGAATGTGGAGGATGACGAAATTTGCGTGTTGAATTAGAAACTTGCTTAAAAAAAAAAGTAGGGTGGGAACAATCTGAAGAGAAATGAGGACAGAAATTAGATGGATATTTACTCAATTAGGTTTTATTTTTCTCTCTCTTAATTTATACTACTACTATTAATTAATTTAAACTAATAAAATGATATCTCTTCTATCAATAAAACACCGGGGCGGATATTTTCACCGCTAATTTTTACTATTTCCACCGCTAATCACCGCATAGGTGTGCGGTGGTCTTAATCCACTTTTTCCCAGACCCACCGCATATGCATCTGGTGGATCCGTTGACCGTATACAAACCCACCGCATACCTATGCGGTGGGTTATGGCGGCCGTATACATGCGGTCAGTTTTTGGGCAATTGAAAACGATTTGTAAAAGTGGCCCAAAACCGTCGCCATAACCCACCGCATACCTATGCGGTGGGTTATGGTGATGGTTTTTAACCGTTATGGCGACTGTTTTGGGCTGTTATGACGACAATTCAAACCCACCGTATACATATATGGTGGATTATGGCAACGGTTTTAAACCGTTATGGCGACAGTTTTAAGTCTGTATACTCCTCGACCCACCGTAAAATATTGCGATGGCCCACCGCATAGGTATACGGTGGAATCGTTGACTGTCATTAAACTCACCGTATACCTGTGCGGTGAAAATATAACACCGCTGAGGAAGTAGGAATTTGAAGACACGATGGATGAGTACGTGAAGCATACAGATATACAGGTATATCCAAATCCAAAAAAGGCGAAGATAGAGTAAGTCGATTTTGACTTGTTGCCGGCCGCCGGATACTATCCTTCCTCTCGGCTGTCACCACGCCTTCCTACCACTTCAATTCTGTCTCACTCCCTTTGTTGACACCTGTTCCCTTTCTTATCGATCATCTCCATGCATCCACCTACCTACTTCATACCTGCATTCAGTGGTGGAATCTTTTTCTTTTTTAAAATAGAACATAAGATTTGAGAGACCATTCAATATATGACTAATAATTTGAAAAATGATTCAGATCTTATCAAATTAATACAAAGCAATCGTCGAAAGTTATGGAAGATTCTTAAAAGGTTGCGAATGTCGAAAACATGAAAGTGTGTAAAGATATCATACAACATTTAGGAAAAATTTGAGATAAGATATATCTGAATTTCACTGATCGATAAATCAATAGATAAAAAACCGTCATAACATACAATCAAAAGTATAAACGATGTAAAACAACAAGCAGAAGCGCATCCTATAAAAGATGAAATTAGACAAAACTAAATCTAACATGTTGGAGATGTAGATTACGGATGGAGTTAAGCACATACATCAGGAATTCCTGTGGGTAGTGAAGATGAACCTCCAAGAAGCATCTTAGTCCTTTTCGATCACGGAGTCACCCCGTACACACTACCTCGATCCCAGCTAATCCCGACTCCGGCTGCAAGAACCCCAACAAAGAAGAAGAACGTCTAGCCACACATAAGCAAAATCGCACCCGACCGAGCAAATCGCACCTTAAAGGACCGGTCGAAAAGACAGGTCAAGTCCTAACGGGATTTAATTCAAGCTCTTTCAAGCACTTGCGAGATTTAAATCAAGCCCTTTCAAGCGGTTTTAATCATTTTATTAAGGAAAAACTAATTAAAATATCCCCACCTTTGGGTATGGTAAAAATATATATACATCTTAAACTTTCAAATGTAATAAAAATATCCCGACCTTTGAGGGTAGTGTTATATATATTACCACGAGTTTTCTCACGGGTCAAAAATGCTGATAAGGCAGCAAATGTGGATTTTGTTTACAAGTCAGCCTGCGTGTGAAAGCCTTTTTACAAATTACCCTAAATTTTGGTTTTCTTGAAAAGTTTCCTTAGGAAAATAAAATAAACCGACAACAAAATTAAACCTGAAAAAATGAAATTGATTCAACCAAGCAACTAATTTGATCAAAATTGCCTCAAATTAACACAACACGACTATTCCTAACATCAAACTGACAACAAAACTAAACCAACACCACCACCACCAACAACAACAACAAAGAGGAAAAAAAAACTTACTTAGCCAAGTTCATGAACGAATCAAATAAATGGGAAGAAGATGTGAGAGAGACAGCTTAAGATAGGCGACCACGAGGGAGAAAGACTGCCATTGAAGAGAGACAACTCAAGAGACGACCACAGAAGATAAGAGGGTAGAAAAGGCATTGGGTATGAACCCGATCCAACTCTTTATTTTTTTCTTAAGGAAACCATTCAAGAAAACCTTGTCAAAAAACAAAGGCCACCACGTACTTGTTTGCTTATAAGGGTGTTCCTAGATACCCCCTAACGTATTTAGTTTCTCCAAACTTATATAATAGGCCAAAATGCATAAAATCACCCTTTATTCATCCTTATTTTCAATTAATCACCCCTTAGTGAAAAATTTTCACTTAACCACCCATTATAATAAACTATTAATTTGCATGTAACCACCCATCCTCTTATTTTTCTTTAAATTAAGCTTCTATTAAATTCAACTTGAAAGTAAAAGACGAAAATGCCCCCAAATTTGATTTTATAGTTTTTGTTTATTATTATCTATACAAAATTACCATTAATGTATGCAAGTGGTGCAATTGGAATCTAGTCTATTGAGCTTCAAATTGAACTAGACTCGGACTTATTAGAATTTTGTAGTGATTTCCAAATCCATGTCTAGAACACATACCAAGCGGCAAATGCCCACCTCTCTTAGCTAGTAGGCAGGCATGGAACCAGGAATGAAATTTGAGGTATAGGCTAGGATCGCCTTATACAATTTTTTTTAAAGAGTTATTAATATCATGAATATAGCACGTGTTTTTTTTTTATATTTTTACATAGTATTAATATCACATATAAGACATTGTTTTATTTTCTAAAAGAGTGTTTAATATGAAAGGTAAATTGTTTAAAAATATTATGACAAATAAACACCTCATTAATACAATTTATATGTTATAAAGAGAAATTGGGGAAAATAGGGCTTTTAAGGATTCGAACCTAGGTTGCTTTCATCAAAGCCCGAAGGAATTGCCAACTGCACTAGATTCATTTCGTGTCCTATTACTTCTTCTTATTAATTATATTCTGGATTTTTGGGGTGGGCTGGACTTTGCTGTAGCTAGTAGGTCAGATGTAGTCATACCTCTTTCGGTCATCAACACTTTATTTGCACCATCCTCTCTCAATGTTTGATAGGGATCTAGGTGGAGGTTGTTCGTGCTTCGCCTTGAATGTGTTTATACCTAACTTTGATTTATTTCTCAAGACTATAAAAATAGGAAAATAATAGTACTGAAATCCGTTGGGACTCGGGATCGGGGGTCGTGTGCACACGTGCGCCCTTGCGCTAATAGCCTAGCACATAAGCCGAGCGGGGTTCCATCCTAAAACCAATTGGCATTAGGTGGGGTAGCCCACTAGCTTATATACTAAGGCTTCTTTGTTCATGTAATCAATGTGGGACTCTTTTGGTCTCTTCACATTCCTTTCATTCTCAACAAATAGTAGTGTACTAAAAACACATTTAGGAGCATTTTAGTCTTCACTTTCAAGTTAAATTGTGGAAGTTTAACGGAAAATGGGACGATGTGTAATTACTTGTAAACAGTTTGTTATAACGGGCGATTAAGTGAAATTTTTTAAAGAAGGGACGACTAATTGAAAATAAGGGTGAATAAATGGTGATTTTATACATTTTGACCTATATTATAATAAGACATACCTTATAGGAGTATGCCCACCACGTACCACTCGTTACAAAAACAAAGGCCTCGGCAGTCGGCCGCAATTCAAGTTTATCACCCGGCCACCAACACCATTTATTGCCGCGTGCATATGGAACAAACGACGTCGTCCCAATCCACAAAGACTCACACGCATCTCCTATAAATAGAGCACCTATTTGGAAGATCAAAACACAGTACTGGGTCACTCAACCCACACATACTAAAAATATAAACCCCTTAATATATTTTAGTTTGTTAAATATAGAAAAAAAAAATGAAGCATAATAATAAGAGAGCTTGTCTGATTTTCGGAGTTGCGCTCTTCGTTTGCGCTACTCTTCTTCTCGCCACTGCTGACCCTCAGCAGCGTATTTGCTCTCTCCCTCCCTTTAAATTCTTATATTTCCTTTGTTTTAATATTAAAAAGTTGTTTCATAAAAAAAAAAATAGCTACTCTAATTATTATTTTTATAACGGTTTTTCATGGTATTAGTTACTAATCTCGTTTTGAAAAGTATGCGTGAGGTTTGGTTATTTAGTGTTTTTAAACACTTTTTTTTAGAGATTTATTCATTTGAATCTAGAAAATTGGTTTCCAATTATTTTTTATGCTACAAATATAAAATTTGGTATATATAATAATTAATTATTTCAAATAATTAATTAACATCAATTTTTTTTAAAAAAATTACATTTATATACTATATACTTTTATTGAAATATTTATAAACTTTTATTATGAGTTGATAAAAAAATATGTTTCAGATAAATAAAAAAAAATTTCATTCATAATTTTTAAGGCATAATTTTTTTAAAAAGTTTATAAATACGTTAATATATAATTTTTAATGTTATAATTAAGATATATAGTGTAACAGGATACACATGGTAGATATATATTAATTGAGTATGTTTTTTTTTCTTTTGTTATGAACAGAAGAGACAGATAATCTACAGAAACAAGTACCCAAAGGAACTGGGGCTAGTAAGGGAGGCGGTGCCACTGGCGGCACTGGAAAAGGCCAAGGGGCAAAGGGTGGCGGTGCCGGAACTGGAAAGGGTCAAGGCGGTGGAGCTGGAGGTAAAGGCGGTGGAAAAGGAGGAGGAGGAGGGTTAGAGGACGCAGAATATGGTGGCGGTGGATGTCATGGCTATGGCTGTGGAGGAGGAGGAGGTGGCTGGCACCATGGAGGAGGCGGCGGCTACCACCATGGAGGAGGAGGAGGAGGAGGCGGCGGATTGGAAGAGAATGTAGAAAACCGTCATGGTGGAGGGTCGATGGGAGGAGGTAAAGGAGGCGGCGGTGGAAAGGGAGGAGGAGGGGTTGAGGATGCGAAATACGGTGGAGGAGGGTGTCATGGCTATGGTTGTGGAGGTGGTGGTGGCTGGCACCATGGAGGAGGAGGAGGAGGGTGCCATGGCTATGGCTGTGGAGGAGGAGGCGGTGGCTACCACCATGGAGGAGGCGGTGGCGGCGGCGGCAAAGAATAAAATATTTAAATTAAAGGAGGAAGCTAGAAAGAGCTATAAATTTAATAAGATGTAAATAGGTAACAATATACAAAGTTACCTATAAAAGAAGCTCTTAAGATGGAATGTGCCAATGTGGTGCATATATCGAATATGTGTATGAACAAATAAGTATGTGCAAGTGGCCGGGAAGGTGATCATATGTGTAGCTATGTACCTTTGTTGCCCAACGTGCAATATATGTTTATGTAGTTTAATTTACTCTATCAGTCTACCCGTTTACATTATGTTAATTGGATCCTCTATCCCGGTCTCGATCTCTTTATTACTCGTATATTCTTGAAATATTTTTAATATTTATAAAGTATGGTTTATTTAAAAGGATAACTTATAACAATATTTAATATGTTTTTTAAATAAATATAGCATATGTAATACCTTATTTAATTAATTAAGAGCTTTTTTTAAAGACACTTTATATAATTTTTTAACAAAATATCTTTTAAATTATAGTTTTAAAACAAAAACAAAAAAATACATTTTGATTTTTTTTAAAATAATTTATATAATATAATTTATTTAATTGAAACACCAACCTATTTTTTAGCCAAAATTTTTAACTTTGTGATGATATTTTATTTTAGTGATTGGAATACAAAACGCATTTTTTTAAAAAAAAAATAAACTACCCTATACAATATAATCCATATATTCAATTGATCCACCAACCTCTATTTTTAGGCTAAACATATTACTTTTTTGGTGATATTTTCTTTTAATAATAGATTTATTCTTATTTAATTAAGTAATTAAAAAATTAGTGATGAAATAATTTTTATTACTAATATATTTGAGTTACATTAATTTCTTTCAATCACTAAAATAGGTTCATGATAATGACTTGAGCTACAAAGTGTTGGCTATCGAGATTCAGGTATATCTGATCTCAAATTTCCTAATAAAAAAAATGACTTGAGCTACAAAGTGTCAACGAGTATCATCACATATCACTGGATTTTCTCATACTTGTTAAAGCCATGAGAA
Source organism: Persicaria maculosa (assembly GCA_963922045.1). Lineage (NCBI taxonomy): Eukaryota > Viridiplantae > Streptophyta > Magnoliopsida > Caryophyllales > Polygonaceae > Persicaria > Persicaria maculosa. The sequence continues at coordinate 5,982,642 of OY998251.1, forward strand.
ATGATACGTGTGAAGCTTTGATTAATAAAAAATTGAAGCTTTACACAGAGAATCTCAGAGACCTACAAGATGAGGAAGAAGAGAGTGTAAGAAGTTGTTGTCGGTTAAAGGAAGCTTGTATATATAGCTTTTACCCTCCAACCTTTACTAATTACAAGATCCCTCCTCACACTTTCTAACTTAATATAAAATGCCCTCATATATCTCATTACCCCCCCCCCCCTCCCTCAAGTTGGAGATGGGGTTTCAAAAACCATGCCCAACTTGACTTCAAGGAACCGATGTTGTGCTTCTTCAAGTGCTTTGGTCATCAAGTCTGCAAGCTGAAGAGCAGATGGAATGTGATGAGTGAGTAGAAAACCCTCTTGCTGTTGTTCCCTCACGAAGTGACAATCAATCCTCAAATGTTTCGTCCTTTCGTGAAATACCGGGTTAGCAGCCAAGTGCTCTGCTAATCTGTTGTCATAGTACAAAGGAATGGGATGGGGAATGTGAACTTGAAGTTGAGCAAACAAGCCATCCAACCAAATCATTTCACTTGCAGCATAGGACATAGCACAGTATTCAGACTCTGTGGAGGACTTGGAAACTGTCTTTTGTTTCTTGGTCTTCCAGGAAACAAGATTCTTCCCTAACATCATACAATATCCAGAGAGGGACTTAGCAGAATAGGCACACGACCCCCAATCCGCATCTGTGTAGGCAGTGATGTCAAGGGTTGAATCTTTTGAATAGAATAAGCCTGCATTCAGGGTGCTTTTCAAATACTTAAGGACGTGCAGTGCAGCTTGATAATGTGGAGTTCTTGGAGAACTAATAAACTGTGACAAGTGTTGCACTGCATATAACAAATCAGGTCGTGTCATGTTGAGGAAGAGAAGACGACCAACCAGTCTCCTATAAACCTCTGGATCCTCCAACAAATCACCTTCATCAGGTGAAAGCTTCAAGCCTCTTTGCAAGGGAAATTTGGCTTCCTTTGGATCAAGCATCTCTGTATCCTTGAGCAAATCCAGAATGTACTTCCGTTGATGGATTGTCAAGCCAGTTTTGGACCTTGCTATCTCCATTCCTAGGAAGTATCTCACGTGACCAAGATCCTTGATAGTAAACTTGGTATGCAATTGTGCTTTTGTGTTGATGATCACTTCTTCATCATCACATGTTAAAAGCAAATCATCTACATACACAATGATAGATTACATAGGTCTTATATTGTATAGTGGGCCCAAAGGCCCAAAAAGCCCAATACCTTTGTAACCTATATATATATGTTTATCAATGAATGGAAACCCTCAAGGAGGACATTACAATCAATCTCGTGATCTCACATGGTATCAGAGCCTAAAATCCTCACACCCTAATTCTTCTTTTTCTCCTAACCCTAAACCCTAGCCGCCACCCCCCTTGCCGCCGTCACCCCCCCTTGCCGCCACCCTCCAGGCGCCGCCCTCCTCCCCTTCTCGACCTCCCTTTGCCGCCGACCCCCCCCCCCTCGCCCATCTCTCTCCCTCTCGTCGCAATGGCCGACCCACCCACCAACAAACCGCCCTTCCACTCCGCTCTCGCGATCTCTAATATCAAAAACTGCATCCCCATCATCCTTGATCACGAATCTAGTTCCTACACTATGTGGTCGCACCTCTTCACGACCCATGTTAAGGCTCATAAAGTCCTCCCCCACATTGACTCCTCCGTCAATCGCCCTGAAAGTGAAGACAATGATCTCTTCGCTCAACTCGACATCATTGTCCTTCAATGGATCTTCAACACCATCTCAAAAGATCTATTGACCACCATCCTCAACCCCAAAGACACCGCCTTGGATGCTTGGAAGAAACTTCAGAATCTCTTTCAAGACAACAAGTCCATCTTGCAAGCTTTCCTCTTTTCCGTCGATATCCGCCTATTGTCAGCACATCAAGACCCTGTCTGATCAACTAGACGCCGTCGACTCCAAACCAAGCGCCACCCACCTTGTCCTCCAGGTACTTTCGAGTCTTCCCTCTGAATACAATGCTGCTGCTACTCATATCCAGCAGACGGAACCTCTCCCTACATTCGAAAAGACCCGGTCTCAATTGATCCTGGAGGAGACTCGCCTTCACCGTCAGACCACTGAAGCCGCCAAGGACAAGACGGCATTGTCAAGCGATATCGACGAGAACTATGCCCCGCAGACCAACCACACCAACAACCAACCAGTCGTGAGAGGCGGCGGCCGCGGTCGCAGCAATGGGCGGCAGCCGCAGCAGCACGAGTCCTCTCGCCCCTCTTAGTACCCCAACCCCGGCTATCCGCCTTGGATGCCCTTTGGCTACCCTCTTGCGTCGTATCGCCCACCACCCCGTATCTCAACCGTCAGCAGGGAGCGGGCTTGTTGGGTCCTGCTCCTCGACCCGCAGGTCATCAGGCCTACCCGTCATCGTCTGATCAGGCATACCCTCCGACTGATGTGCATCACGCCTTCTCTTCCATGCAGCTGGCACCTCCTGACTCCGCTTGGTACATGGACACTGGCGACACCTCTCATATGACGAACTCCTCAGGAGGGTCATAAGTGATATTTGGACATCAGGCCTACCCGTCATAGTGATATTTGGACATCTCCTGTGCCTAGCAAGGAGGGTCATAAGTATTACCTTTTGTTTCTGGATGATTAAATACATTTCTTATGGGTTTTCCCTTTGCACTTTAAATCTCAAGTGTTTCCTATCTTTGCCAAATTCCATGCATACATAAAAACACAATTTCACACCTCTATCAAGTGTTTCCAATGTGACAATGGCCGCGAATTTGACAACAAAGAATTTCACACTTTCTTCAACACCAATGGGATCTCCTATTGCTTGTCTTGCCCCTTTACCTCCCAACAAAATGGCAAGGCCGAACGAATCATCTGAACCATTACCAATATGATGCGCTCTCTCCTCTTCCATGCATCAATTCCCCTTCTCTATTGGCCTTACGCCTTAGCCACCACATGCTACCTCCTAAACATTCTCCCTTCCACCACCCTCCACCATTGCTCACCAACTCAAGCACTTTATTGCACTTTGCCTAGTTATGATCACCTTCGTACCCTTGGGTGCTTGTGCTTCCCCAATCAGTCATCCATTGCCCCACACAAACTTCACCCACGCTCCACTCCTTGTGTCTTTCTTGACTATTCGTATGATCATCGCGGTTACCTCTGCCTCGATATCAAGACCCACAAGATCATTCTATCTCGTCATGTCACCTTTGATGAATCGCGATTCCCCTTTGCGTCTCCCACGCCTCTTGTGTCTCAGTCAGAGTCAGAGTCCTCATTCCCTCATTTTTTTTCTTCCCCAGAGCTCTCCCGGTGCTCCTACCTCTCCCCCTCCACCACCACCACCACCCCCTACCACCAGACCACACACCCGCAGCGTCTCCGGTGTCTTCCGACCCCGTCAGGTCGTCTCCATGACCACCACACATCGCCCCGCCTTCTAAAACCATACATACGCCCCGCCATCCCCTCGCCAAGAAGTGATGCCGCGGCCGCAGCAGGATGCTGCGGCCGCAGCCAATCAAAGCTCCGTCCCCAACCCTTTGCCCAACCTACTGGCGGCGGCCGCAACATCATGCCGCGGCCGCAGCTAATCAAATTGCTGCGGGCTTGTAGCGCCCGCAGCCTTCCCCGCAGCCTCCGCCCCCCCTGCCTCCGTCCTTTCCGACTCCCAATCCCCCCTGCCTCTACCCCGACCTCCCTTTCCCCCATTCCCACCTTCCACAAAACAGCCCTCCTCGACCCGAATTGGCAGGCGGCTATGCTCGACGAATACAGGGCCCTTACGAAGAATGGTACTTGGGTTCTTGTCCCTCGCCCTCCTGAGGCGAACGTCATCCGCTGTATGTGGCTCTCCCGTCACAAGTTCCACTCTGATGGGACGTTGGAGCGCTACAAAGCCCGTCTTGTGGTCAACGGTCGATCTCAGGAGGCAGGTATTGATTGTGATGAGACATTCAGCCCCGTGGTCAATCCTGCCACTATCCGAGTGGTTTTGAGTTTAGCATTGTCGCTCAACTGGGCCATCCATTAGTTAGATGTCAAGAACGCTTTTCTGCATGGCCATCTGAATGAGACAGTCTACATGTTTCAACCGCCGGGGTTTGCTGATGCTGATCGCCCCAAGCACGTCTGTCTCCTGAAGCGCTCTCTGTATGGTCTGAAATAGGCTCCGCGGGCTTGGTTCCAGCGCTTTGCTTCGCATCTGCTACGCTTGGTTTTCATTGGCAGCCGTTCGGATACGTCTCTGTTTATCTATCATAGAGGCTCAGACATGGCCTTCCTACTACTATATGTCGACGACATCATTCTCACCGCCTCTTCTGATGCTCTTCGGATGTCCATTATTTCGCAGTTGAGTGCGGAGTTCGCCATGTCTGATCTGGGTCAGTTGTCCTACTTCTTGGGAGTTGTTGTTCAACGTCATGCGTCTGGTCTGTTTCTCTCTCAGAGTAAGTATGTTGCTGAGATTGTTGCTCGGGCCAAGATGGGTAATTGTAATCCGGTTGCCACCCCAGTCGATACATCTAACAAGCTCAGTGCTCATTCTGGACCTCTTGTTGATGATCCAACATTGTATAGGAGCCTCGCTGGTGCTCTTCGGTATCTCACCTTCACCAGGCCTAATATCAGTTAAGCCGTTCAACAGATCTGCTTATTCATGCATGCACCTAGGGAACCCCACTTTCAGGCCTTGAAGCGGATCATTCGGTACATCAACGGCACCCTCGAGCTAGGCACCACAATCACTCCTTCCTCTAAGCTTGACCTTGTTGCTTACACTGATGCGGATTGGGGTGGTTGTCCTGACACGCGTCGCTCCACGTCTGGTTACTGTGTCTTTCTCAACGACACCCTTGTGTCGTGGTCAACAAAGCGTCAGTCTGTCGTGTCTCGCTCCAGCGCTGAGGCAGAATACAGGGGTGTTGCCAACGTTGTCTCCGAGTGCTCTTGGCTCCGCAATCTCCTTCTTGAGCTCCGTTGCCCTCTTCAGAAGGCCACTTTGGTCTACACTGACAATGTCTCCGCCGTCTATCTGGCTAGCAACCCAGTCCAACATCAACGCACGAAGCACATTGAGCTCGATCTCCACTTCGCCCGGGACAAGGTTGCCATTGGACATGTCCGAGTTCTACATATCCCGTCCTCATATTAGTACGCTGATATATTCACCAAGGGTTTACCTCGACAGTTGTTCATAGATTTTCGATCCAGTCTCACTGTACGGGCCCCTCCAGTGTCGAATGCAGGGGTTTGATAGATTACATAGGTCTTATATTGTATAGTGGGCCCAAAGGCTCAAAAGGCCCAATACCTTTGTAACCTATATATATGTTTATCAATGAAATGGCACCCGTCAAAGCATTCCTTACCGACGGGTCTACCGGGCAATTCGGAATGGAAACCCTCAAGGAGGACATTACAATCAATCTCGTGATCTCACACACAAGAGCTATCACAATACCTTTGGAAACTTGTTTGATAAATAAAGAATAATCTAGCTTAGATTGCTCATAACCCAAAGAAATGAGGAACTTAGTAAGTTCGACATTCCATTGTCTGTTGGCTTGCTTTAAGCCATATAAAGATCTCTTTAAGAGACATACCTGATCTGGCTTGGTTGTATCATAACCATCAGGTATTTTCATATATATATATTTCTTCATCTAAATAACCATGTAAGAAAGCATTATTTATATCTAATTGATGAATAGGTGAGTCTCTAACAGTTGTTAAGGCTAACAAACATCTTACTGAAGTAAATTTGGCAACAAGCGAAAAAAGTATGTTTGTAATCTTTATTTTTCACCTGGTTGTAGCCTTTCGCAACTAGACGTGCCTTATACCTTTCAATACTCCCATCTAGCTTGTACTTTAGTTTGAAAACCCACTTGGATCCAATTGGTACTTTACCAGGAGGTAAAGATGTCAAAATCCAAGTCTTGTTCTTCTCTAGAGCCTCCAGCTCCTTGTTCATGGCTTCAGTCCATTTGGAATCCTTCTTAGCTTGGAAATAACTATGTGGTTTTGAGACTTGAACCATGTTAACAAATGACCTTACAAAGTCACTGGAGTAACAATCAATATCACCAAAAACATATGATAAAAAGCTCTATGACATGGAATTAGTCTGTGGGATAGAGGAGCATAAAAAATCCTTGTGCTTAGTAGGAATTTGATGCAACCTACCAGACCTTCTTGGTTGCACATCCAAATTCTGTATGGACTGTATCTCAGAACCTACACTATCATTAGACATAGAATCTGGAATTTCCACATGTGTAAAAGAATCAGTTGATTTAGTATCAATGTCACTGATGTGACCAACCCCTGTGGGATGAACACTTGAATCATGACTATCACTTAGAAGAAAGTCATTAGCATTAAACATTAAATCAGAAGAATCAGCAGGACTTACCAATGTAAATTTAGGAGAGTTGATTAATGAGGAACCATTTCTTACCTCACAATCCTTAAAAGGAAACTTATCTTCATAAAATTGTTCATGTCTGCTCACAATGTACTTTTGTGTATCCAAGAAAAATAACCTGTAAGCTTTTGTGCAAAGGGATAACCAACAAGTACACACCTAAAAGCTTTAGATCCAAATTTATCTTTCTTTGCCATAGGATTTAAGGCAAAGCATAAACATCCAATAGTCCTTAGATCATCCATAATAGGAGGAGATCCAAATAAAACTTCAAATGGAGACTTCCATTGTAGAACAGCAGAAGGTAATTTATTGATAATATGTGTTGCTGTTAAAACACAATCAGACCAAAATTTAATAGGAAGGTTAGCATGTAGACGAAGGGCTCTAGCAGTTTCAATAAGATACCTGTGTCTCCTCTCAATCTTACCATTTTGTTGAGAAGTATAAAGAGCACTTCGTTGATGAATGATTCCCTTCTCAGCAAAGAGATTTAACAATCTTTCTGTAAAAACTCTGTACCATTATCACTACGAAAGCACTTAATAGTAACCTTAAACTGTGTATGAACATAAGAAATAAAAGATGACAATATCTGGAAGACCTTAGTCTTACTGGCCATCATGAATGTCCAAGTAACCCTGCTTTTGTCATCCATTACAGTGAGAAAGTATGAAAATCCTTCAATACTTTTGGTCTTGTATGGACCCCAAATATCCAAGTGAACCAAATCAAAACAAGAAGCAGACACAGATTGACTGACAGGAAAGGGAAGCTTATGCATCTTACTCAAAACACAAGTTTCACAGCTAGGTAAATGTTTAACAGATACACCAGTTAAATGCATCATTTTGCTAAGAGAAGCATGACCCAATCTAACATGAAACTGCTGCAAAAGCTCAACATTCTTACAATCACTAGAAACATTGGAAACAGACTTATTCAAAATGCTAGGAACAGGCACACAAGAAGCATTGATCTTCAAAGGAAGTTGCTCAGCAGTAGCATGACCATGTTGAAGAATGTACGCCATTCATCTTAGCCCCAGAACCTATGACTTGATTAGTGGCAAGGTCCTAGAAAAACTAATTACTTGCTGTAAAGATTGCAGCTAAACATGAATCATCTACTAACCTACCGACGGATAAGAGATTGTGCTTAAAACTGGGTACAAGCAACACATTCTTAAGCACAATCTTGTCAGTCAAAACCAAATTACCAATCTCATTTACAGAAGCAATACTACCATCATGCATACCCACATTAATAGACTTATTAAACAATCTTCTATCACAAAGTAAGTAATCATACGCAGTCAAGTGATCTATGGCACCAGTGTCAATAATCCAATCAGTATCCTTAGAAAATCTAGCAAGAAAAGCTAAATTATAAGATACTGAGTTACCTGCCATGTTAGTACTGCACAGTTGACTTGGCTTTTGTCTTGCATTGCCTTCAGAAGCTCTTGACATAAGGCATTCACTAGGTTTTGATCCATCTTCACACCATCGCCTGAACCACCAGTGCCACCTCTAGTGCTTGAAGTATTGAAACAAAGCCCTCTTCTATCTTCCTCCTCTATAGGTGACTCCAAAGTACCCTCAAATACCTCAAAAGCATTGTTAGCTGTAGATCTTCCATCCCCTGGGCCTTTATACCACTCAGGGAACCCATGTAGCTTGAAACATGTGTCCATGATATGCCCTTTGCCTCTACAATGATAACAATTCTTATCCTTGTTGTCCTTCTTGAAATCTTTCTTGTATTTACCAGTTTGAGCCTGAAATCTATCACCCTTCCTCGCTGCAACCAAATCCATGTTGTCTGATTGAGAAACCGTGGACACACCTTTCCCTCCTTCCACTTGCTGAACGAGATAATAGGCCTTATTGAGCGACTGGAGAGGGTCAGTTCCAAGAATGCTATTGCATACAGACTCGTATCCTTCACCTAAACCAACCAAGAACTGCATCAAACGGTTTCTTCCCTCAATTTCAGAGACTTTCTTAACCAACTGACAAGAACACGAAGCCATGGCTCCACAATCACAACTGGGATAACCTTCAACACTCTGTAACTCATCCCAAATTCGCTTCAGCTTATTGAAATATTCAACCACAATCTTATCCCCTTTCGTAATGTGAATTAACTCCTTCTTCAATTGGAAAATCAAAGGAACATTCGCCTGACCATACCTCTCAGAAAGCTCTGTCCAAAGATCTTTCGCCGATTCCACACACATAAAGCTCTCCGAGATCGCACTAACCATTGAATTCAAAACCCAGCACCGGACCATATAATCTGCCCGTATCCAACGTTGTAAATCCATCGATCCTATCGGTGGTTTCTCACAGGTTCCGTCAATAAATCCAATTTTGTTCTTAGCTCCTAGGGCAAGTCGAATTCCCCTACTCCACCCTAAGAAATTCGAACCAGAAAATTGAAATGCAACCAATTGCGCACCTGGATTATCTGAATTGGCTAGCACGAGAGGATCATTGTTGTTGAATTGCAAACCTCCAGACGCGAGACCTCCAATTCCGACTCCGTCTGCCATTTCAAGATTCAATTACTCACGATCACCAAGATCTGACGCCGAATTTCTCTCGCACATAGCAAGCTCTAGCACCAAGCAAGAGATCGACAACCCACACAAGAACACCACACCGAAACAATCAATCAAAGCTCTGAAGCTCTGATACCATCACTACTACAATTAAGAGCAAAGGGTGTGGTTTATGGCGGCGGTTTGATTAAGGAGGCGGTTCATGGTTGCGGTATTTATATCTCATATCTATGGTGGCGATTGTGGCAGCGTTTTTTATATCTCATACCTATGGTGGCGGTTTGAATATCTAAGGCAGCAGTTCAGCAAAACCCGCTAAAACAAAAGACCTATGGGGGCGGTCCAAGTGAAATGGCGGGTTTACTATATTTCATCCTCGGCCCGCCTAATTTTCCCAAAAAAATTGAAAAGCCGCTAAATAAATAAAAACATTTATTTATTTCCCAAACAAAACTCATTCTGAAACCCCAATAGTCGTCTAGGTTTAGACGATGAGAGGAGGAGATTTGGGGTAGCGACTGGTGCGATGATCGAATATTCCAGAAGCTGGAGGTTTGACCATGGCGCAACAAGTTCAAGTGATTTTGGAGGAGAAATTAGAAGCGAGAAGCATTTAGGACTTCAGGCTTCAAGCGAGTTGGGGAGAAGTAATTGCCGGGTCAATTTGAGAGATTTTCGAAGCTTCAAATTATTCATGTCCAGCAACTGTTCGATTTTCAAAGCTTCAAGATATTGGAGGTATAAGCTTAATTAATCTCTAAAGCTTTTGTTGAACCTGGTTTTCTATATTAGTATTAAAACCCGGTTGTTTTGTTTTGCCTAAAACGCGTCGTTTTATTTCTAGCTGTATAAGTACTTTGGTTTGCTGTACAGAGTAACAGATTTCGGTTGGAATAACAGTTCACTCTCTTTCTCTCTTTCGATTCCCCATTTCTCTGCAAACTCCAAGCTCCATTAATGGAGTTTTCTTGATTCCAATCGATAACATGGTATCAGGCTAGTCAATTCGATTCTCAATTTTTCATTCGTCTTCAATGGAGCAACAACTGGATCCGCCATTAGAGGCCACTGCAATCGATCCAAACAGCGATCTATACCTGCACCATTCGGATCATCCGAACTACATTCTCTCTACTCGTCTTCTAAGCGAAGGCAACTACAACCACTGGAAACGATCAGTTGAAGTATCATTGCTTGCGAAGAACAAGCTTGGTTTTATCACCGGCGCCTGCGCCCGTCCTGATTCACCTCCGATATTGGTCACACAATGGGAAAGATGCAATGGAATGGTGATCTCCTGGCTTTTGCATTCGGTCGGCAAAGACATCACCGAGAGCGTCATCTACTGCTCAACTGCAAGGGAGATTTGGCGCCTTCTCAACAAGCGCTATTCTCAATCAAATCAAGCCCGGATTTACCAGATTCAGCTAGATCTTGCTTCAAACTCTCAAGGTTCATTGTCTGTAACTGCTTTCTTTACTAAAATGAAGACATTATGGGATGAATATGTCCTTCTTCTTCAAATTCCGATCTGCAATTGCAATGCTGGATCTGGTGGTGTGTTGACCAAGATCCTTGAGAATCAGCAAACAATGCAATTTCTTATGGGCCTTAATGATTCATATAGTTCAGTTAGAGGAAATGTGTTGATGATGAGACCATTTCCTGATATTGATGAAATCTTCAAGATTGTTACTCAAGAGGAGAAGTAGTGAGAGATCACAAGTTCTTCTGGTGCACCTTCATCTTCTGATGCAGCTGCCTTTGCCGCCTTTGGACGAGGTAGAGGTCGTGGTCCTTCTATCCCTGGGTCGTCATCATCTCCTGGTTCCACTGCTAATGGTAGGGGCAGAGGCCGTCCTCACTACTTCTATGAGCACTGCAAGATGACTGGTCACTCGATCTCTCGATGCTACAAATTATCAGGTGAATTTTGTGACCATTGCAAGATTCCTGGTCACACCATTGCTAAGTGCTACAAGCTGCAAGCCAATCCTCCACATTTTGCTGAGAGAAGAGTTGCTGCTACCACTTCAGACTCTCCTCCAACATTGACATTCGAGAAGTACACTCAACTGATGAGTCTCCTCAGCCACTGTCCTCCAGGATCCTCCAATACTCAGCCATCTTCACCATCTGTTTCTGCAAGTGCACTGTTTGCAGGTAATAGCTTATGTCTTCTTACTCATAACATCAATTCCTTTTGGATCCTAGACAGTGGTGCAACTGACCATATTTGTCCCAATCTGTCATCATTTTGCAATTACACGCCTTTATCATCTCCACAATTTATGACTATCCCAAATGGTTCTCAAATACCCATCAAACACAAAGGTACAGTCCAGGTTACCCCTTCCATTAAGTTGGACAATGTCCTTCACATCCCTGACTTTCACTTCAATTTGATTTCTGTACACAAACTATCTTCAGACCTTTCTATGAATGTGGTTTTTATACCAACTTCATGTTTCCTTCAGGCCCCTTCAACGAGGACAACACAGGTGTTTGGTAAACTTTCAAGAGGCCTTTACATCCTGGACTATCATTCCCAGCCCACAGCCTCCACAAATGACATTGCAACCATTTTTCCAGCTTCATTACATTCTGTCAATTCAGTATTTTCAAACTCTGTCCTATGGCATTGTAGATTGGGGCATGTCCCTTTTGATACTTTGAAACATATTCCATCTGCTGGCAATTGTGTCTTGAATAAAACTGATGGCATTTGCCGTATATGTCCTCAAGCTAGACAACAGAGGCAACCCTTTCCTTTAAGTGATCACAAAAGTGCATCTTATTTTCACTTGATTCATATTGATACATGGGGACCTTACCATTCACCTACCTATAATGGCTACAAGTATTTCTTAACCATTGTTGATGACTACTCTAGACTCACATGGACTCATTTACTGTCATCTAAAAGTGATGCTTTCACTGTCCTAAAGTCATTTGTTATGTTTGTTGAAACACAGTTCACAACCAAAGTGCAGAATATCAGATCTGATAATGCTCCTGAATTCTCAGGCTCTAATGCCACTTTGTTTTACTCTTCTAATGGCATCACTCATCAGTCCAGTTGTGTCTATACACCTCAACAAAATGGCATTGTCGAAAGAAAACACAAGCATCTCCTTGAGACTGCCCGAACTTTGCTTTTCCAATCCAACTTACCTATTTCATACTGGGGTGAATGCCTTCTTACAGCCACATACATCATCAATCGTCTACCATTACCTTCCCTCAAATACAAATCCCCATTTGAACTTCTGTTCTCCAAACCACCCTCTTACAATCACCTACGCACTTTTGGTTGCTTATGCTTTGTTACCAAACCTAAACCACACCAAGATAAACTTCAGCCAAGGGCTGACCCCTGTATTTTTCTTGGATATCCTCTTGGAAAAAAGGCCTACAAAGTTTTGCATATTCCCAGTCGACAAATCATCTCTTCTAGAGATGTTGTTTTCCATGAAAACATCTTTCCTTTCAAATCCATTCCCCACGACAATGCTCCCACCCTACCTGTGGTTGCTCAGGACATTGAATCTCACACTTTTATTCAGACACACCAGCCAGCAGATGATCCTCCATATCCAACAAACCATCCACTGTTTGTCCTTCATATAGTTGATCCAGTTGCTCAGGACATTGATCCAGTTGATCTTCCCTTGAGAAGAAGCACTCGTCCTCACATTGCTCCATTTCACCTTAAAGATTTTGTTTGCAATACAGTGAACAATCTTGATGTATTGTACAAATGTTGTGTTGCTTGTCCCTTAGCCCTCACCACTGTCTCTCCCTCTCCATCCCTCATTGAACCCAGAACCTTCAAACAAGCTTCTAAGGATCCTAAATGGATTGATGCAATGAATAAAGAGATACAAGCTTTAACTGTCAACAATACATGGCTTTTGGTTGATTTGCCTGCAAGAAAGCATCCCATTACATGTAAATGGGTGTACAAGATTAAGCTTAAATCTGATGGATCAGTGGAGAGATACAAAGCTTGGGGGTCTAGTGGCTCGAGGATATACACAGATTGAAGGAATTGATTATGCTGACACCTTCTCTCCAGTTGTCAAAATGTCCACTGTAAGGTGTCTCATATCAGTAGCTTTGTCTCAGAATTGGCCATTACACCAATTAGACATCAACAATGCTTTTCTACATGGAGATTTGAATGAGGAAGTATATATGCAAGTGCCACAGGGCATTCCCAATCCCACCAACAAGGTTTGCAAATTGGTCAAATCTCTTTATGGCTTGAAGCAAGCATCTCGTCAGTGGTTTGCTAAGCTGACTGCAACACTCCTCAAGCAAGGATTTTTCCAATCAAAGAATGACTACTCCCTATTTCTTAGGTCTTCCTCCTCAGGATCAGTAATTGTTGCAGTGTATGTGGATGATATTATCATCACTGGTTCAGATCATCAGGCCATTACTGCACTCAAAGCCCATCTTCATCAGTTTTTCAACATCAATGACCTTGGGCACTTGAATTTCTTTCTAGCGATTGAATTCACTTACATGGACAATGCAGTTCTGATGTCTCAACGAAAGTTTGCTAAAGAGATTGTGTCAGACAGTGGGATAGAGTTCTCTTCAGACACTAAGCCTCCTCTCACACCTCTCCCTCTCAACATCAAATTGGTTCCTGATCAGGGTGTCAAGTTAGCTAATCCAGAGTTCTATAGGAGCTTAGTTGGGAAATTGAATTTTCTCACTAACACCCGCCCTGATTTGTCATTCACAGTCCAATATCTCAGCCAATTTATGTCTGCACCTTGTGAGCCACATCTCCAGGCTCTCCTTCACACAATTCGGTATGTCAATGGATCAATTGATAAAGGGATTGTTATCCATGGAAAAACTGATCTGGTTCTCCATGCTTTTTCTGATTCGGATTGGGCGGCTTGCCCGACATCTAGACGCTCAGTTACCGGATACCTCGTCACACTTGGAGGTTCCCCAATTACATGGAAATCAAAGAAGCAATCGACTGTTTCTAGGAGCTCTGCAGAGGCGGAATACAGAGCTATGGCCCTTGCTTCCGCAGAGCTTGTTTGGTTGGTTCGTTTACTCAGGGAACTGGGTGTCTCCAACCTTACTCCAGCCACATTGTTCTGTGACAACACATCAGCTATGCATATTGCGAAGAACCCGGTTTTTCACGAGAGAACAAAACACATCGACATCGACTGTCACCTTACTCGTGAGCGCGTTCTCGACGGCATCCTACAGTTGGTTCATGTGCCCACAAAGGAACAATTAGCTGATGTCTTGACGAAGATCCTCCCATCTCCTCAGCATTCATACATATGTCCAAGCTCGGAAGGTGATTCCAAGCTTGAGGGGGGATGTTGAACCCGATTTTCTATATTAGTATTAAAACCCGGTTGTTTTGTTTTGCCTAAAACGCGTCGTTTTATTTCTAGCTGTATAAGTACTTTGGTTTGCTGTACAGAGTAACAAATTTCGGTTGGAATAACAGTTCACTCTCTTTCTCTCTTTCGATTCCCCATTTCTCTGCAAACTCCAAGCTCCATTAATGGAGTTTTCTTGATTCCAATCGATAACAGCTTTACTGATTTGGGACCTTTACTTATTTGTTGCGTATCCAAAGCTATTAGGAATTTTCAATCTAGGGTTTCGATTCCTCCTCCATTAATTGATGTTTCAGATCTAGGTTTAGAGTTTTTGGTTCATATCTTGGGTTTTCAAATTTGGTAAAGGATTTTCAATCTAGGGTTTCGATTCCTCCTTTTGATTTGATAGTAAGGGTAAGATGTTCGATTGTTGCTTTAAATTCCTCTCAATTTGAGAGAGAAGAGAGTTGTTGGATTGGTATCTAAGAGAGAGAAATACAGATTAGGATTTCCATGATGTATTGCTATTGAATAAAAATTTATGAATTTCAACTTTGCTGGTTGAGTTTCTGTCAGCAACATCTAGTACCAAATCAATAGAAATGTGCTTTATTGCGAACTAGAATTGCTCAGTTTGTCTCTATTAATGAAGAACTAAGGGGTTGTACTTGTTATCGCCTATTCGGTTCCACAACGCATGCTTTATGTGGTCAATATATAATTATATATGAGTTCTTTTGTTCAACTCGATTGTTGTCTGACTTGTTCCTTAGGAATTGTATCTTTTTCCTATCCATAAATTGGAGTGTCTAAGTGTCTATGAACAGGGTGGCAACGGTGGCTTGTACACAGAGTTGATAAAAAGCAGTCTTTCATTTCTAAGCATTAACTTCTTTGGATTATATAATACATACCTTTCTTTTGCTAAATAAAAATGTCTTCTGTTTATCTTTCTAAAACTAGCCAAATTACATAATTTGATTTACTTTTCCCATATGATAAGTAAAAGAAATTATATATAATGAAATAGCCCTGCTTCATTTATTTTCTATTGTCTACTGTCTTGTACTCTTGTATGCTTTAAGCACTTGACAATATTCTTTATTTGTTGTTCACTTTCCCTAAATGTATGTAGGGGTAATGAAGCATCTGTTAAGAATCTAGCCGTTTCAAAGTTACAAAGAGCTTGCATGAGCTGCGCAATGGTTTATACCTTAATTGACACCTCAAACGGGTGGTAAGTAAATAATACTAGGGATATATAAATTGAAAATAAAATTAGAGAAATGTATAATCAGTCTGATAAGTGTATAATCAGTCTCATAAAATAAGAGAAATGTATAATCAGTCTGATACCTTAATCTAAATTGTACACTTATGTCAAGTGTATAATCAGTCTGATAAGTAGTTAACCTATCAAAACAATTGTTATTCTAAAACTATTAGCAACTGTTAGCAAGTTAACATATTTTAAAATTGAATTGGGAACCAAAAAAAAATTGATCTTTTGTGAAATAAAAAAGTCTTCGATCAATTCATCCGATCCTGATAATTCAATGTATTAAAAAGTGAAGTAATCCAAAAGTTTATGTTCCATCTTTCCAACCTTTAAAAGAAGTGTACGTCTAATAGTTTAGAAGATCCAACCTTTAGAATTTTTTTCTAGCTAGTACAACTTCCAAAGAGGGGGAATAAATTAAAGAATCTCTTATAAAGCTTCATGAGATGTTAATTCTTATTCCACATAAAAAATTATACAGAGTAAATGCTATCAAGATAAATTTTAGAAAAATAACTTAAAATATAATTAATTAATTTAGACTAACATATACAATAGTTGACATCTTAGGAAATATATAAGATGATATATAGTAGTAATCTTATTTTGTGAAAGTATATATCTTTTATCTCTTAATTAAGCAAAGATAGATAGATCAACCAACTTTAATTATCTGTCTGCAAGAGTCATAGGACAACATGAACTTGGGCTTGATTTTCCAATTCTTGATACTAGCTAGCACATCCTGATTGCAACCTGTAAATTATTTGGATTTCCATCCTCAGAACATGATCGATGTATGAAATATTTTCCCAGTGAATGATTTTGCAAAGTATTGATCATTATATATTGATGGGTGGATTAGTTTTCTGATGGTGTCTAGTGGGGTTATAGTAGATAACTACATTAGAATTTTAGAGTACAAATTAAGTATTGATCATATTAGTTACGTTGTGAATCATTTTGCAAATCTAGCACAAAGTTTGGATCGTAGATATGTGAGTTGTGAGTTGTACGTTGCCTTTAGATTTTGTTTCCTCTAGAATCTTCCTCTGTCACTATGTTCCAGGGATTTACGTTTCAATTGCCCTTGAGTTTCTCTTTGGTGAAATGATGTGGGTTAGTTGTGGTTGTGTAACGTAATCTGAATTTTTGTAACTCTGCTGCTGCAAGTATCACCCTAAAAACACTCTTAAGCATTTATATTTCCAATTTTGGGGGGAGTGTTGTTAGTAGAAAGTGGATAGTAGGTAAAAAATAGGGATAAATTGTATTATATATGAAAATGTGATCAATTTCTAGAAAACTCTCCCTACACAGCTACACTAATCCGCATTGAGTTGTAACTTCTTAAGTTGTTATATTTTTGGCTATGATTTCAGTAGCTAGGTTTCTTGACACCCAACATTATAAATAAATGATTAATATGAATGTCACAATAATAACTCTCTTCTATCTATTGTAGGGGTTTAAATGAAGATGCCAATGGATTTACGGACGATGGATGATCTATCATGGAAAGCGGTGGCGTTTATGATATTACCATTTTGCTTAACTCATCCCCCATGAATGTTGTAGGCGCAAATTAACTGATACGACAATGGATTTTGTTGATATCAACGCCAAATCCAATTAATTTATAGATTTTTTATATAAATGTGATGAATGTTATTTTATTATTTAATGAAAGTATGGCGTTTTAAATATGTATATTGACATTATAATAAATGTTTAATATTTATTTATGATTTCAAATAAAATAAATAAAATAGTTATAAAGCTGATTTCTCAAATAAAAAAGCTATAAAGCTGATAAACGGCAATTAAATTGACATGTTAAACCGCTGCCACAACATGTTAAAACCGCTTCAAATAGTGGGGAGGCAAACTGTTTCTTTAGAGTAATAGACAGCGGTTGTCTCATATTTTTGGCAGCGGTTGTATCTTCATTATAAAACCGCTGCCTTAGGTTCTAAAAACCGCTGCCATAGAGCTATGGCGACGGCAGCAGAAGCTGCGGTACAAAACCGCTGCCTTAGAGTTTAGGTGGCGGTTATGCTATATAAAGTGGCGGTTTTTGACCGCCGCTAAAACCTATAATTGTAGTAGTGCATGTGAAGCTTTGATTAATCAAGAATTGAAGCTTTACACACAGAATCTCATAGAGCTACAAGATGAGGAAGAAGAGAGTGTAAGAAATTGTTGTTGTCGGTTAGAGGAAGCTTGTATATATAGCTTTCACCCTCAAACCTTTACTAATTACATGATCCATCCTCACACTTTCTAAATTAATACAAAATGCCCTCATATATCTCATTAGTACGTGCTCTTACATAAATAACACTGTTAACTAAAGTTACATTATCAAACATATAATAAGACACCCTATCTACATGACGAATATGCCCACAACGTACTAGGAGTTTATTCGAGCCGAACGAGTCGAGCCGGATATGTTCAAGTTAAGTTCGTTTGTTAAACGAGTTCGAGCCGAGCCCAATTTTTAGACGAGCTTATTTTTTTTTTCAAGTTTGGTTTACTTAGGAAATGAACGAGCTAGCCGGGCTTTTATCAAGCTTTATGCAGTTCTAATTAGTCTTAAGATATTAACTTAAAAAAAATTATAAAATTCGAGCTATTCGAGCTTAAATCGAATGAGTCGAGCTTTCAACCGAGCTTAAAATACTGTTCAAGCTCGACTTGTTTAGGTAAGTGAACGAGTTTTTTTTTTAAGTCAATCCTGAACCGAACTTGAGTTGTTCAGTTGATATATATAACAGACCTAGCACGTACGCACATCGTTACAAAATATATAAAGGCCTCCTCCCACGCCAGGACGAATTTATTGCCGCGTGGATATCGAACAAACGACGTCGTCCCAATCCACAGAGGGTCACACACATCTCCTATAATTCATCACATGTTTTCGTGGTAGTTATTAGAGAAAATATTAGAAATTAGCGGGGTATAGTCTTTCCAATGTGCATGACAAGTCATATATGTTGCGGTAGTTAGTACAGAAAATAGTAGAAATTAACGGGAGTGAGAGAGGAGGGCAGTGCGTAACAGGGATTTATATATTTCGGAATTATTAATTAGGAAAGGACTTGCGGGTAATACTCAAAGATTTCAGGTTCGAATCTCGGATGATCGCTCTTTGTTTACCAAATTCAAGGGATTTCTATATTAGTTTTGCATTATATGTTTTGTATGTTAATCAAATTGTTGAACCTTTATTTGGGTCGTATAGGGCTTTTTGTTAGTGGGTTGTAGCCTAATTATGCTTTATGTTTATTGTCATCACACGTTTCTAATGTAATCAGAATCATCCAATTAAATACAAAATCAGATTTTACAATCTCTAAACTTTCTCGAGGTTAAACTCAATTGCATCCTCCTCCTTTGAATCGGCTTTTCTATTATGAAGTTATATGATGGTGCATTGCCTAGCAAATAAGGCCTTGATCACAGCCAGGATCACACAGCTAGGACCACCTTATTCTTACTGCATTTTCATTTCATTTCAACTGCATTTTCCTTGCTCTATTACAGCTGTTACTCTATTCTGTCTGGTAGTGTAATAAGGGCTTGTCCCATTCGTTTTCATCATGTGCAAGGCACATGGACCGCTGTAAGAGGGACTATATATTTCAGGGCCTGCCTCATTCCCTTTTTAGTAGGGTTTTGGGATTGCAGCCGCCTCCAATGAAAGGCAATCAATATCCTTCATAAATTTGTCTTATGTCATTTATGGTTTTGGATGATTTCTGATCATCTTTTGCTTGCTGCTACACTTTGATCTTATTATTTCATATGGTATCAGAGCCTGATGGCTTTATTCGATGATTTACAGCTTCTTTTAAGTGATTTCAGCTTAGTTTATGTTTACTACTGGTGGGAGGAATAGAACAGAAGAAGGATCAACTGAAGAGATGACTAATCAAGGTAATCCAGGGGATCCTTTGTTCCTATCTAACTCTGATCATCCAGGGGCTCAACTAGTAGCTATTCCATTTGATGGGAAGAACTACATGACATGGAGCAGAGGTGTCACAATGGCTATTGGAGCAAAATGCAAACTGGGATTCATCAATGGATCCTGTGTTAGACCAGCTGCTTGGGCTGCTGATCTGGAAAAATGGATTCGTGCAGACTATATAGTGAGGTGTTGGTTGCTTAATTCTATGAGTAAATCTATTGCTGAAGGTTTGATGTTTGTTAACTCATCCAAAGGATTATGGGATGAGATTTTGGAGAGGTTTGGGCAGTACAATGCTCCTCTTATTTTTCAGATTAGGAAGAGGCTTAGTAACATTGTGTAGGGAAACATGAATGTTGCAGACTTGTACAATGTATTCAAGAGAAACTGGGATGAATTGCAGGTTCTTGAGAATATACCAGAGTGCTCATGTGGAGCTATTGCTGCCTGTAAATGTGATCTGAAAAAGAAGCTTGAGGAGATTGAATCAAGGAACAGATTGATGCAGTTTCTTGTTAGTTTGAATGATAACTATGATGCAGCCAGGAATTCCATCTTAGCTACTGATCCTTTACCAAGCATTAACAAAGCTTATTATATTCTCCATCAAGTTGAAAGGGGAAATGAAGCTTCAAATGGCACATCTGGTCCTACAGGGATCTCTAATGACTTTAGTGCCATGGCAGCTAATAGAGGAGGGAGTTCCTTTCAGTACAAACCTCCAAGGTCTGGGAATAGCAATAGCAGCAATCCTCCATTCAAGAAGGAGTGGAAGGACTGGAGTGAACTGAAGAGAATAAAGCAGAACTCTAAGTGTTCCCATTGTGGCATGAAGGGACACACAGTTGATCAGTGTTTCAAGCTGCATGGAATTCCATATTGGTTCAGAGAGTTGAAAGAAAAGGAGAGAAATGGAAATGATGGCAGAGGTTCAGCAAATACAGTAGGGTCAGTTGGCAATCAGATGCAAAACAGTTCTCTAGATGAGGACAATGCAGATGGAAATGTTGACACAGCAATGGTCAATGCAGTGTATCAGGAAATCTTGAAGTGGATGAGAGGAAAAGGGCAAGCTGAGAGTAGCAGTGGGTCTTTTGCAAACTTTGCAGGTACTCTCTCTATTACTAATGCCAATATAGCTTCTAAAAGAACATTATCTGATGAATGGATAATTGATACTGGAGCTACTGATCATATGACCCATGATTCTCAAAGCATGTTCAACAAGAGGAAGTTGAATAAGCAAGTTCATATAGGGCTGCCTGATGGATCTATTAAAACTGTGACTGATGTTGGAATGTTACAATTAACTGGGGATGTCACATTGGGTGATGTTCTACATGTATCTGAATTTAAACACAGATTATTATATGTGGGAAAGATTCTTGATGATACTGATATGATAGCCATATTTACAAAGTCTCACTGTTACTTCCAGGACCCTGGATCTAAGGAAGTGTTGCTGACAGGAATCAGAAGGCATGGCTTATATAAGATTTGTTCAGAACCAGCATCAGCAGGATCAGTGGATCAGTTTTTGTTGAAAAGTTGTAATAAAGTTAGTATGAATTTTGAGACTATTCATGCCAAACTTGGGCATAGTTCTTTGTCTAAGCTAAAACATTTAAAAATGTTTAGCTCTTTGCAGTTGAATGATTTCCATTGTGACTCATGTGCTTTGTCTAAGCACCATAGACTTCCTTTTCAAAGGAGTTTAAATATTGCCAGTAGGCCTTTTGAATTGATTCATATGGATTTATGGGGTCCTTATCATACTGCTACTTATAATGGCTATTCATACTTTCTTACTATTTTGGATGATTGCACAAAGGTCACATGGACCTTTTTATTGAAGAACAAGTTGCAGGTGTTCAATGCAATCACAGATTTCATGGCTTATGTTTCAAATCAGTTTGAGTGTTCAATCAAGAATGTAAGGACTGATAATGGAAGTGAATTCTTACAAAGGCAGTGTACTGAGCTGTTTGCCTCTAAAGGAATAATCCATCAGAGATCAGTGCCCTATACTCCTCAGCAAAATGGGAGAGTGGAAAGAAAGCATAGACATCTTATGGAAACTGCAAGATGCTTGAGAATTCATGCAGGGCTTCCTATTAGATTTTGGGGTGAATGTTTATTAGCTGCCACTCATTTGATCAATAAGATGCCCACAGAGATCCTAGATTGGATCACTCCTCATGAGAAATTATTTAAGAAGCCTGCTACCTATGATGATTTGAGGGTGATTGGATGTTTGTGTTATGCTCCTATACAGCATGATAAAAGGGATAAAATAAAAGAAAAGGCAAGGAGATGTGTCTTGCTTGGATATCCCTTTGGTTAAAAGGGTTACAAACTCCTTGACTTGGAAACAAGGAAGGTGTTTGTGAGTAGAGATGTCATATGTAAGGAAGATATTTTTCCCTTCAAAGACAATCTAGACAGCCAATCACCTAGTCAAAAGGTAACTGAAATCATGTTCCCATTAGTAAATCCTGCTCCAGATGGAGAGGATAGCTTGCAGGCACCCTTGACAATGACAGAAACAGACTCTTCCTCTCATGGTGGAAATCAGAATGTTGAAATTAGCTCACCATCTATGCCTTCACAGGTTGCAGATTCTATAAGTTCCACTAGGAACAATGATGTTGCAGCAGTTGATTTTCTAAATGACTTAGATGCTTTTCCTCCATTGAGAAGATCTACCAGAGAACATGTAGCTCCAAGGAGATATCAGGATTTTGTTTGTAACAATGATAGAAACAGGTCATCTTTGTCTCAGTCTTTCCTAGTTGAGTGTCTTGGAGATGAGATGCATAATGATCCTGAGATTTTGAAGTCATTTGCTTGTATGGCTAGTGAACCAGAGCCATACACTTACAGATAAGCTGCTCAACATCCTAAATGGATAGATGCCATGAATACTGAGATCAATGCTCTTGAGGAAAACAACACATGGGAACTTACTGGTCTCCCTGTTGGACAGAGGGCAATTGGAAGTAAATGGGTCTATAAGATAAAATATAGACCCGATGGCACAATTGAAAGATATAAGGCAAGGCTTATGGCTAAAGGGTATAATCAGATTAAAGGGAAGGATTATAAACATACCTTTTCTCCTGTTGCTAAGTTTGCAACTGTGAGAATTTTGATTGCAGTAGCTACCATTAAAGAATGGCCATTGTATCAGTTTGATGTTAACAATGCATTCTTACATGGTCAACTTGAAGAAGAAGTCTATATGATCCCTCCTGAGGGATATCCTTTGGCTTATAAAGGTCAAGTTTGCAAGTTAAAAAGATCTCTTTATGGTCTCAAGCAAGCTTCCAGACAGTGGAACACAGAATTGTGCAAATTTCTATTGAAATTGGGATTTGTTCAGTTTTGTGAAGATTATTCCTTATTTATCAAACATGTTTCATCTAGCATTGTGGTGGCACTTGTGTATGTTGATGATTTACTGATTACAGGTGATGATGAATCAGTTATTAAATCCACCAAGGAAGCCTTACACAAAGCCTTTACCATCAAGGATCTTGGCAAGGCTAGGTACTTCCTTGGTTTAGAGATAATGCATGATAGGAAGGGCACATTGCTACATCAAAGGAAGTACATCCTAGACATTGTGGAGGACTGCAACATGTTGGATTGCAAGCCTGCACCTTTTCCCTTACCACGTGGACTGAAATTGTCCACTGATTCAGGCTTAGTTCTATCTGATCCTGAGAAGTATAGAAGAATTGTTGGAAGACTGCTCTTCCTCAATTTATCTAGACCAGACATATCCTATGCAGTACAGCATCTCAGCCAGTTCATGGTTGAGCCAAAACAGTCTC
Organism: Persicaria maculosa; assembly: GCA_963922045.1. Lineage (NCBI taxonomy): Eukaryota > Viridiplantae > Streptophyta > Magnoliopsida > Caryophyllales > Polygonaceae > Persicaria > Persicaria maculosa. Next base: position 6,006,135 of record OY998251.1, read on the forward strand.
ACTATGATGATGCTCTATATGTGATCAGATATCTGAAAGGCATTTTATCAGTTGGTTTACATTATGCCAGAGACTCATTACCTATCTTAGCTGCTTATTGTGATGCTGATTGGGATGCATGCCAGTTCAGTGCTAAGTCTCTTACAGGTTACTGTGTGTTTCTTGGTAAATCTCTGGTCTCATGGAAAACTAAGAAGCAGGTAACAATTTCTAAATCCTCAGCTGAAGCAGAATACAGAAGCTTGTCTACTTCTACTAGTGAACTTGTTTGGGTTGAAGGTGTCTTACAGAGATTACACATGCCCACACCTATGCCTATCCCTCTCTATTGTGATAATAAATCTGCCATTCACATTGCTGAGAATCCAGTTTTCCATGAAAGAACAAAGCATCTCAGAATTGATTGTCATTATGTTAGAGAAAAGCTGCAGGAAGGCTTTGTCTTGCATTAACATGTCCGGACTGGTGTGCAAATAGCAGATGTTTTGACAAAGCCTCTTGGAGAGAAGCAACACACTTTCCTTTCACTCAAGTTGGGTCTTGTTGGTTTCACATCAAGCCCAACTTGAAGGGGGGATATGAAGTCATATGATGGTGCATTGCCTAGCAAATAAGGCCTTGATCACAGCTAGGACCACCTTATTCTTACTGCATTTTCATTTCATTTCAACTGCATTTTCCTTGCTCTATTATAGCTGTTACTCTATTCTGTCTGGTAGTGTAATAAGGGCTTGTCCCATTCGTTTTCATCATGTGCAAGGCACATGGACAGCTGTAAGAGGGACTATATATTTCAGGGCATGCCTCATTCCCTTTCTAGTAGGGTTTTGGGATTGCAACCACCTCCAATGAAAGGCAATCAATATCCTTCATAAATTTGTCTTATGACATTTATGGTTTTGGATGATTTCTGATCATCTTTTGCTTGTTGCTGCACTTTGATCTTATTATTTCATATATATCCTTATAGTTAATTCCTAGGATTGGTTGTGCTCGTCTTCGAACTCAATTATGAGTTTCTAGATCGAGATTTATCGATTACTATCATCTTCTAGTTCTTCTTGCTTCAATGGCATTGACCAATTGTTTTCCCGTCTTAGAGTGAGAGAGGGGTGGTAGGGAGAGGCAGTGGAGGTGGAGAGAGCAGGACAAAATGAGTCTATACCTTCCCACATGACGTCGGCGATTTCAATAGCGGATGGAAGTAAAAGGGTGAGAATTGTTGATAGGGTCAAAAGCTAACAACTACAGTAGAGGGTTTAGTAGACAAGCTGTGTCACAGTTATCTAAATTAGAACCAACTTGAATCCTATATGCTTTTAGTCTGGATTGAGAGGGAGTACGTCTATTATCAAGATCCACCACCATACGAGAAGCCCTTAAACTCGATCTATAGTTTGTTTATCATGAGATCGAGTGCTCTTACATAAATAACTTCATAATAGTGGGACGAGTCATATAAGTTGAGTATACGATTGTACATGTCATATCTCTGTAGGCATAGATTTTACGAGGTACTACATGACAGTCACAGATGTATATGAATAAGATGTGTCGAGCAACTCCACATAATAGTGGGACGAGTCATATAAGTTTAAGCAGGACCACTATCGCACCCAATCATTAGCACATATAAAAGTAATATAAGCAGTTTTGATTAAGAAGTCATGCACATATCATAATGCGAAACAGGACAATGCTCCTAAGGTATCATGCTTCAAAAGGGTTGTATGCTACATTATATATGCAAGGGTAATCATGCAAGTGCCTTATAGCTATCGTGATGTGTGTGTGGACTTGCGAGGTGCCAGATTATTCATTTGCAAAAGCATTAAGATTGTCAGGGGATATGCAGAAACAACATCGAGTGATGAGATGATAGACACACATTGATAATCACGTAATGCTTAACATGTGTCAAAAATAGGCACTAACTCTATAGCTGGGTCTATCAATTCCTAACCAGTTAAAAAGATCGCACATTAGAGATGTTGAAAAGAATACAAGACTTTGTGAAGTCTATTCCACGAAAGAGCAGACCATAATGCAAGTAGGGCATGAATACACGCAAACCATAATTCATGGGTCCTATAAGATATATTCTAACACGATGAGAGGTGCAGTTATGCAGCACAGGTTACATGCTCATTTAACAACTAGCACGAATGCATTTAAGGAGTCAACCGATCGTAACATGACCATATAAGGACAAGGGGGAATTATGGCGGAAACGACAATATGAGCTTAAGATAGTACATCTTCACATGAATATAAAGCATGCAAGTACACAGGTATAGATTGACAGTATATAACAAGGGCATGTATTTAACATAAGGATATATCAAGTCACATCGTGATCCTACATGATTCTAGCGATACATGATAAGACATGGGTATCTTTACAGAGTGAACAAGAGAACATCACGGGCGATACATTATAATCATGCTAGGAATGAGCCATCATAGGAGTACATGAAATGGTACAACAACTATCACATCATGGACAATCATATTCACATGATGAAGTAAGCATGACAATTTTCCACTCAGCGAGTCATATTGGAATTTATAAGCCCTATAGGATACTACCAGTACATATCGAACATGAGTACAATCAAGTTACTTCGACTAGACTCACCCTAGCATCCAGGTGTCATTTATATGCGAAAACATAATACTAACTCATGATTCGTACATACGTTCATTCGATTAGCACAACATTTTGCAAAGAGTCAAATAAGCCACACCGTAATGATCTAGAAGCATAATAGACATATAGCGGAGTATAACATGGGCCTAAAGCATGATAGCTAGGCATAGATGTGATGATAGACAATTACAGGTCCATGGAAATATCTAAATTTTACATGCACAAAATATCAAGTCATACGTTCAGGGAACTACGAGAGGATACCAGTGAGCAAGAGAAAACATCACGGAAATCAGGAAGGTAAGCATGCTATGGTTTAGTGGTCATAAAGGCACGAGGAGTAATAAGAGTGAGACTAACATGCTAAGGGCCACACTATCATGATCCTAATCCAAGAGAGAGAGTGTAAACATCATGCGAATTCGTAACTTGCAACATGTGCATTTAATCAATCATTAGTATGACGAGGTGAGGAACCAATGAATCAGGTTGTGCATGCATAGGGAATACGATAGGTATACAACGAAATACGACATGAGACCTAAACAAGGTGGCCAAGCATGGATACATAATGGCATACAACAACGAATTCAGATTCAGGATCGTCATCATGATATATGTTGGAAATACCACATTATGTCGAGTCATGCAAAGACGAAACCAGGAATTATAGTGGTGTGTGCTCGTGCGGTGTGTCAGGTCATATATTCATAAAAGTATGTGAGAAGCATGGAGACCATCACGACATTACAGTTGGGTAAGCATGCTAGAACTTAGGGATCATATGAAGCAGGTTGAACATCAACTTGTAACACGCACTCATCAAGTAAGGAATTCATTCTATCAAGATATCAAAATGGAATGATCACACTACCATGGGCCTATGTGCAGAAGGAACATCAATCATGCAGTTTCCTACATTTGACACAAACATTCATGCACTAGTTTGACAATACGATATACTAAGTAGATTATGCTGGGATGATATGGGCAATGAAAGGTAACACAAACCTAAGCAATGGCGAAACATGGACATCCAGGCATGTAGGCATAAATTCACACTAACAATCAATCTGTAGGTCTAGGTGGTAGTACATATAGAATCATGCAACCATGGATGAAGCAACTAAAGTGACCCAACAGAGATCTACAAGGGCGACTCTCACTTACTCTCGTTGACTCCATGACTCATTTCCCGTGGAATATTCGTGTAACTCTCGAGTAGGGTAGCAAATGGATCAAGTAAAGATCGTACTCCAATACAACCTCAAATGTGGTTATTCCTCCCAATTTCCCGTAGATCACACCGACATCGCAAGAAAAGCTCAATAAAGACGCTTAGTGGGGTCGGGAAAAGAAGACCGAAGAAGGAAATAGTCAGGCTTAAAAGATCAAAGGCAATCCCACAAGGACTGGGATCTCGACTCTATAATGACAGAAGATCTCCCCCGTTATTCCATTCACATAGGCATTTAACACATGATTCATAGTCAAAATATCAGCCAGGTCTCCAATTTAAGCAAACAGCACTCAACACATAACAATCAACAATCAAGCTGTAAAGGCTCGGGTTTTTAAATCCTAATTTTTTTCGGTAAAAGGAGAAAAAAATTCAAAATGAATTTTAAAGCGGAATTTAACGAAAAAATTCGCTAACTCGGATTTTAAACTCTTAAAGCGGACTCCGACCAAAATTTGAACTTTCGAAGATTAATTCTGTCTTTTCGCATCGGGATTTGAAAATACCTACGGATGTCAATACCCTCTTGAAATTGGAACGATATTTTAATCGAGTCGGGATAAGATCGAGAAAGCGGGTTTCGGAATATATTCCGGGCATTTCAAAATTTCTTGGGACGACGTGATTTTTCCCCTTCACATGTTTTACTGCAACAATCCAGAGCAACAGCTGGGATGGAAGCACCTTTCACCACTCTCCAACCCTCTACTTCTATTTTTAAGAAAACCTCACACCATACACCAACCTCCCTCAACCTATAGATCCCCTTTATGGTAAAGAGTCAAAGAAAAAGAAAGAGACCCAGGCTTTGTCTGCAACTCACGCCTGCACAAGCAGACCTCTTTTTGTGTTGATTCAAAGAGAAAACCTCACTGAACACCAACACACCCCTATCTCCCCTCCTCTTCATCTAAAACCAAGCAAATCCTCAATAATCCTATCCCCTTCTAGTTGATTTCACCCTCCTCCATTCATCATCGTCATCACCACAACGCCTCGCCACCACCGCAGCCCCATCGTCGTCGTCTTCGTTCGTCCCCGGTGAAGCCAAGCTGCAGCCTCCCTCTCGCTTCCCCTGTTCTAAAATGTGTTAATTTTGACTGAAATTCTTATAAAATATCTTCATTTATAACTTAAATATATTTGTCTTTAATACACCATTTTAAAGTTGAACAAAATATGAACCTAATAAGTAGAATTTTATTTATCATAAAAACTTATTTCAAAATATTTAAAGTCAAACAAATGTGAATCAAGAGGTCATTGCCCTTTTTGTACTTTGATAATGAAACACCTAATTTTTTTTATGAAGAGGTATGTCATAATTTTCAATTAAAAATCATCTTTGAAATTTAATATATTTTACTTAATCATAGTTTTTTTAATCATGTTTAATTTAAAAATTACATAAAAACGATACTTCTTTCTAGTATCACAAATTCACAATACTTGTTCTTCTAATCATACTTATCTTTTTAGCAATTTTTTTTTCAATACAACAAATTAATAAGGTAAAAATCAACCTTGTCAATGAACAACGTAGAAAGATATTAGAAGTTGGAGAATTAATAAGACATTGTTGGAAATAAAAACTAATATATAGGAAAATGGAATTTTTTTTAGAATGTTTAGACATTAAATATATTTAAAATGTTAAGTGTTCTGATACAAATAGAGTAAAAATTAAAAGACCGTTCAAATAGAGTAAAAAAGCATAACAGTATGTAATCAAACATATTAATTCATAATTATACTTTTAAGTGGAGAAAAAATATATAGATTAAAATGTGACTTACCTATATACAAAACTTAATAAAATACAAAGTACTAATTAATTGGAAAAAAATTAGAATATATTAAAATCACTCCTATAGTTAAATTATTTAAATATAGTTGAAAAAAATTTGACAAACCCAAAATGGACCTAATTTGACCCAAAACAAAGTGAAACCCGGGTTCGATGTAAAGGCTCGGATTTTTAAACCCTAATTTTCAGAAAAAGAAATTAAAAATGAAATTTAATTGAATTTAATTCAGATATTTCAAGGAAACTCGTTCTAAAAAATTAATTAGTCGAAATTGAAATTCTTAAAGTGAATTCTGACCCAATTTTTTTTACTTTAAAGATTGAATCTGTCTTTCATCTCGGGATTCGAAAATTCCTTCTGTCATCGATATCCTATTCAGTTTTAAATATCTAATCGACTGAGAGAGCGGAATTTGGAAGACCAATCATCGGAAATTCAAATTTCCGACTCAAGACCTCAATTCCGTCCCCTTTCTCCCATCCTTATCAAAATTCAACCTTGGTTCCCACAATTTGAGAATTGATTTTGAAATTTCCTATCTCTTTCCTTAACTAGCCCAACACACACATACACCTTTTTGTTACTCTTGCTTTGACTCACCAAGAAGGGAAATGAGGAACCCTTTTTTCCATGCCCTTATCTGATGTTGCAAGAAAACCCAAAATTTGTTCCATAAAATCAGACTTTAACCACACATTTCACCCTTACAAACACAAAAGCCAAACACCACTTTACCTTCCCTCCCAATTGGTTGTCGAGAGCCCAGGGAGTTCTTAGCTCATCCATTCCACCGCCTCAACCACCACAGCGCACCACCACCGGGTCTGTTCTCGAAGCCCACTCCCGAGCACCTCCCTCAGCACTCCTGAGCCGCCCCGAGGTCGACATCGCCGAGTCCTTGTCCCTGCTTCCCCGAGCGATGTTCCGGGCACCCCGCATCTCCTTCACTTCCGTCCGAGCAGCAGTCCTCAGACATTCCCGGGTTGAGCACAAGCGATGGCCCAGGAGATCCCGGTGCCAGTCGTTGCCAGAGCCGCCGCCGAGCCTCTTCCTCTCTTCTTCCCCCCTGTTTCCGTCCAAACACATCCGGTGAGCACTCTTCCCCTTCTCTCGCTCTAAAATTGACATAAAAGCTTCGAATTTAACACTTCTCCGCCCTCCCTATGAAGATTCCGGCGAGAAATTGGCTCCGACGCCCTGAACACCGCACCGCAGCCCCGAGCTCCCTTTTCCGGCGAAGTCAAGAACCCTTCCCTACAAACTCCGGCTCCGGTGAGAACCTCTCTTTCTCCTCCTTTCCTTGTCGATTAATGGTCCTCTAGTGTCGGGAAGGTAGTCGGATCCGCCAGTCGTCGCCGACGAGATGCTTCCTTCCTTCCCTTCTTTCTTTCCGTCGACAGTAGCTTTCAAGGGGAAGGGGAAGCTGGTCTGGTTTCTTACCTTCTTAATTTGACGAGTCCGGTTCTTCTTCTTTTTTCTTTTTTTCTTACATGGTTCGGTTCGGTTTCATTTAAAAGGGCCCGGTTCGGTTTTGAGGGAATTAGGGTTTTGAAGAGTTGGGCCTTTTATTTGTTGGGCCAATTTTGTCTTCAAAAGAAATAAAGATTGGGCCTATCTGTGTCTTGGGCCAGATCTATTTTGTTTTAAAAGAAAGGGGATTTTGGGCCTATTGAGTGAAATATGTCAGATATAAAATGATTTTAAGAATTTATATATTTAAGTATATAAATATTAAATGGATGGAAAATAAAATATATTATATTATATTATTGATGAGGTAAACATATAAATATAATGTTATGGTAGAGATTTTAAAATATGATAATTATGAGACTTGGATTTTTAGGAGATATTCGGAAAAGGTTTTCAAGGTTGAAAATTGTTTTGATGAATGGAGAATTGATTTAATAAAACTAAAAAGAGGATTTTGGCGAAATTGTCTTGAAATAATAATAAAATAAGTTGTTGAAAGGGTAATGTTTTATAAATGGATTTTCTGGATGATTTGAGAAAGCGTTTTGAATGGTGATTTGATCTAACTTGAGGTTTTAAAAGAGTTTTGGGAAATCTTGGGATAATGACTTACCTTGCCTAACTTGGTGAATAAATTTGATGACTTGTGTGTGATATTATATGCTTTAAGTAACATTAGAAGTAGACTTATTTATATTACTTATATATGTGTTAGGTGATCATCTGTGACATATTGGCTTTCTGTATACCTAGCTGTTGCCTTTTGCTGTTCTGCACTTCTAGGTGAGTTCCTATATGAGCTCACTCAGATTCGAAAAGAGATCTCCCTGCTTGTAGCCATGTGCATACTAGGTGCTTGCATTCATAATAAAGCATGCCATGTAGTATCCTGCTAGGATTGCACTCATGATTGAGCATTCGTTTACTCATTGCTTTTGTAAACAGAACGGCCGTTATCTGTGAAGTAACTAGAGTCATTGCTAGGGTTATAGGACGACCTAGTCTCATCGGGTCCCGTCCTGAGTCAATCGAGTCATGAGCTTCCTTATATTATGAGATGCCTGCGGGCTTTATTGTGGATACGGGTTGGGCATGCGTGCCACCCGACTATATGGAATGCATTCACGAGCTGGCCAGTCTCCGCCCTATCGGAAGGGGGTGGAGGTTGGAGAGGGATATACCACTTGGTATTCGGTGCTAAGGCCTTATTATATTTGTGCACTTGATCTTAGGACCATGCTAGTGTGTTAATATTCCGCCTTGCATCTAGAAGCATTTTTATTAGGACTAGCGTGTGTATATGTCTGCTTGTTTGGGATTATATTGCGTAGGGCTTCGATCTGACACCGCCCCGCATACATTTTTTTAGGTTGTTTTGCAGCATGATTATTCCTTGTTTCCGTGACGTGGGAACTCTCTTGGGCGATCTCAAAGAAATGGTTTAACTCCACTAACATTGTATATTAAATTTCGATAATTACGCTTATTGATTTGGTTTTGACTCGGCTCTGCCGTGTCACCCTCTTGTATTACACCTTGATTCTACTATTTGCATGACTGTTGGTTTTCCACGCTTAGACTTATGGCAGGTACAGGGGACTTCCCCAGGGATTCCAACGATCCATTCGAATTTTGGGTATGAAATCCCAGTTTAAAATGTTAGGATAGAATTTTAAACCTTCAACCTGTACTCGGGGCGCAAGATCCTAACGAGGGGTTTCATCCCTCGAAACGTAACCCAGGAATCATAATCCCGGGCCGTTACAAAGATGGTATCAGAGCCCAGGTTATGCAAACCGAGTATGATAGGTTGAAGTTGTTTTGAAAGTGGCCCAAGGTTTTCAAATGGTTTTTCAAAATGTTTTAGAAAGGGCAAAATGAATTTAATATGGCTAACTCAAATGGACTAAATATGAACTTGACTTAATAAATCTGGTAATCAAACAAAGGGAAACGAAGGGGTAGTGAAGGCGCTAGACCATCCCTATTGGATGTAGTTGGGAACGGGTAGGCAAAATATAGCTTGTTCTTTACAGATGGGCCTACAAGACTCCAAGGCTTTGCGTCGTAGTGGCTGGAGTGGCGAGTTAGGTAGAGACCGTGAGGTTTTGCCCCTCTGGTTAGTCGCCCCTTGAAGGGCGGCCCATAGGATAGCTTGTGTAACGGCCCGGGATTATGATTCCCGGGTTACGTTTCGAGGGATGAAACCCCTCGTTAGGATCTTGCGCCCCGAGTACAGGTTGAAGGTTTGAAATTCTATCCTAACATTTTAAAGTGGGATTTCATACCCAAAATTCGAAAGGATCGTTGGAATCCCCGGGGAAGTCCCCTGTACCTGTCATAAGTCTAAGCGTGGAAAACCAACAAACATGCAAATAGTAGAATCAAGATGTAATACAAGAGGGTGACACGGCAGAGCCGAGTCAAAACCAAATCAATAAGCGCATTTATCGAAATTTAATATACAGTGTTAGTGGAGTTAAACCATTTCTTTGAGATCGCCCAAGAGAGTTCCCACGTCACGGAAACAAGGAATAATCATGTTGCAAAACAAACCTAAAAAAAATGTATGCGGGGCGGTGTCAGATCGAAGCCCTACGCAATATAATCCCAAACAAGCAGACATATACACACGCTAGTCCTAATAAAGATGCTTCTAGATGCAAGGCGGAATATTAACACACTAGCATGGTCCTAAGATCAAGTGCATAAATATAATAAGGCCTTAGCACCGAATACCAAGTGGTATATCCCTCTCCTACCTCCACCCCTTTCCGATAGGGCAGAGACTGGCCAGCTCGTGAATGCATTCCATATAATCGGGTGGCACGCATGCCCAACCCGTATCCACAATAAAGCACGCAGGCATCTCATAATATAAGGAAGTTCATGACTCGATTGACTCAAGACGGAACCCGATGGGACTGGGTCGTCCTATAACCCTAGCAAAGACTCTAGTTACTTCACAGATAACGGCCGTTCTGTTTACAAAAGCAAAGAGTAGACGAATGCTCAATCATGAGTGCAATCCTAGCAGGATACTACATGACATGCTTTATTATGAATGCAAGCACCTAGTATGCACATGGCTACAAGCAGGGAGATCTCTTTTCGAATCTGAGTGAGCTCATATAGGAACTCACCTGGCTATGCAGAACAACATAATAGAATATCCGGCATACACCAATCACAATCACAATTTATTACCTAAAAACATATCAGAACACATATATAAGTCTACATCTAGCCACTCAATCACATAAACACACATCATTCAATAAGTATAACCACATCATAATCATCATCTCATCAAGTTCAACCACTCATCATGTTTCCACATTCCATAAGACTACATCATTCTCATCATTCCGTTCAAACACATTCATATATTCGCAATAATACTCATATATCTCCAGAGTCCATCATATTAATCATAGCTCATAAGGCATAAGACAAATGATACATAACTTAACATCTCATCATGCTATTAGTCAATCAATCACGCCATTAGTCCACACAAAACATGCTATCAGTCAATCAATCATATCATCATGCTAGTTAGTCATCGATCACATAATTCCCAAGTTAGTTCCGAAAATCGATTAGAAGTCTGAGTCAAATAGTTATAAATTTCGACCTTGGAAAATGTTCGTCAAATTCCTTTCTAAAATTCAAGTCTCATAATATCATATTTTTAAATCATCATATCTTTAATCTCAAAATAATATCTTATATTTTAAATCCCAATGATATTATTTAATATTTCAAATACTATTTACATTTAATCATTTTCATAAAATATTTTCCAATCCTTTAAAAATCCCAAATATTTTTACTTTATAAAAGTCAGCCCTTTATATTTATAAAATCCAAAACCGACCCCTTCTATTTTACCAAATACCAACACCGACCCTCCCTTTTCTAGAACTCCAAAACCGGTTTTTATTTAGTAAAAAGGCCCAAAATCATTTCTCTTTTTAACACCAAATTAGGCCCAAAATCTAGGCCCAACACCAAGCCCTTTCTCCTTTCATTTGAAGCCGGAATTAGAAAAGAAGGAGGGCCCCATGCCTAGGTGGCAAATGATTTGGCAAAAGATGGGGCCCACAAGCCTTCTTCCTCAGCCAAAACCAACGGGAGAAGAAAGAAAAGAGCTCGGCGGGTGTTTGCAACGAAGGAAAGGAGAAGGAGAGAGGGAGGCTCGCCGGCGCCGATTTAGAGCCCCGACCATCCAACCCGACACCAAGCAACAGAGAATCGACAAGGAAGGGGAGGAAAAAAGGTTCTCACCGAGGATTCGAAGTCGGGCGCATCGGGCTTCGCCGATGTTCGATTCAAGCTCGCCGAAGGCTTGATGGGGCTCGTCGGAGGCTCAAGCTGAGCTTGTACAGTCTAGGAAGTATGTATGGGTGTTAGAGGTGAGACTTTTAGAGTTTTAATTAGCGAAAGAGAATCCTCACCGGTGGTCTTATCGGGAAAGCAAAGCGGGGAGGCTCGGCGGTGGCTCAGGGGTTGCTGCTGCTGCTGCTCGGAGGCATCAAAGGCGGCGTCTAGGAGATGCAGTGGGCCTCCTGCTGTTGTCTCGGGGAAGAAAGACGAAGGAGGGAGAAGCGGAGCTATGAGAATTCAAACTTCAAATTTCTTAGCAAAAAATGTAACAATACAAACAACTTTATCAATTTAGATTACACTACTTTTCTTTACAATAATTTTTTAAAAATGCTAAAATATACCTCATATCAATGTTAGGTGAACCTCCTAAAAGAAAGATTGCCTAAACAAACACAAGTCTTCCTTTATTAATTTTAAACCCCAAAACAACCATTTAAAAAAGGTATCAATAGTTAAAAATAACATATCCTAAACATATCCTAAAGTAGGAGCTGCTTAGGTCACGTATGAAAAATTTCCCGCCTTTTTTTCCCTTCTATTACTGTGCCACGTATGAAAAATTTACCACCTATTTTTTTATTTCTTTTGATAATAAATTATTATATTTTGAATATAAAATGTGGATGACCGTTCATATATACACCAAATATCTTATAAACTTATTTTAATTTTGATTAAAAAGAAGTCTATAAGATATTTGTAAAATTTATAACCATTTTTAGGAATAAAATAGGAGAATGTGTTCATATATAGTATATACACCAAGTTTTTTAAATAATATTTTTTTTAAATTTTGGTAAAATATATTTTTTAAATTTATTTGAGATTCTAATTTAAATAAAGCGTAAAATATTATAATATCATATATATTTTACATAATCCTAATAGAAATTGACAATAGGTGGTGATTTGTTAATAAAAAAAAAATTGAATGGGTGGTTTTCTCTAATTTCGTTCCTAACAGGTGGTTAAGTGTAAAAGTCTATATTTAACCGGTGGTTAAGTGTAAAAATCTATATTTAACGGATAGTTTTCTGAATTTCCCTAAAATATATCTTTCTCATTAACGCAGTGGGTACCTTGCTTGATTTTTCATAACATTAATTTTTAAAAATTTAAATAAGTGTGTATTAGAAGTTGTTAAGTACAAGTTAAACTCTAAAACTTTAACTAATTAAATTTTAGGTTGATTCGGGGTGGTGGTTGGCATGAATATATATGTCATTTGTAGAATTGAGCCAGCTCTTTTTATTGAGTTTTTTAATTTCAAATCGGTTCGGAATCATTTAATATTGGATATGATTATTACTGGCTCAAGGGAGGTTAGATATCATAAAAATTAAATTTATATAAGTTTTAAGTACAAATTCGGTCAATAGATTTTTTAAAATATTTTTCTATTAAAATAGGTTAATAAAAATTATTTTATTTTAATTTATTTATTAACCAAAACTTATATAATATTTTTGTAATCTACAACCCGTGCAAGGCACGGGTAGTGAACTAGTATAATACTAAAGCAAATGTAACTGCTGCCACATGGCGCCCTCACGTTTAAAACGCCACGTGTCGTTCTAATATTTAAGCCACATCCCCATGTGCTTAACCATTCAATTGATCCATAATTTTATTTAACCATCTTTCATTTCACTATACAAAAATTGAATATACTCTTGACAATCAGTGTAATCTACTCCTGACAATTTCGATATGATTAATAGTTGATAAGAGGGTCGTGATTCGACTAAATAAAATGCAAACCCGCTAATTGTTCAAACAGATATGAATCTTTGGTAAAGTTGAATAAGGGGGAAAACATCAATCGTTACCTTCATCCCAACATCGCCGAATTCCATGTCGTCGGTGCTCGATTTCGTCTCTGATTGATTTTTCAGATCGAAATTGTGGATGTTTCCTTTCAAGACAGAAATCGACGAAGGTTAATTGCAACTGTAATGTCGATTCAATATAATACTAAAACAAATGTAACTGCTGCCACGTGGCGCCCTCACGTTTAAAACGCCACATGTCGTTCTAATATTTAAGCCACATCCCCATGTGCTTAACCATTCAATTGATCCATAATTTTATTTAACCATCTTTCATTTCATTATACAAAAATCGAATATAATAATCATTTTTCATTAAAACAAAATCAATTGCTAAAATATTTCATTTGAATTAGAAATAACAATTCAGTCCGCTTTTATCATCAATGCCCGAAATTCGTCTTGCACCCTTTCTTCTGTCAGCCCCTTCTTGCAACCTTTCTCCTATGGTGATATGTTACATCGTTCTTGCTGTTACCAAACTGACCAATCGAATTCAAACTGACCAATCTCATCAGCTACATCGTTCTTAAACTGATGATTGTTGTTAACAATAAATGGAAACAACAATTATAGCTTCTCCATGCTCAGGCATCAGCATCACACAGTTCTTGCTGGATGTTCTACTGGCTGCTCACTATCATCATCCTAATTAACCAGCAAAAGAGAATGATTATTCGTATAATCAGTAACCCAACCAAGAACAAGCATAGCTTGAAACAAATAATATGTGCAAAAACAAAACATCACTCTTACATTTGCATTTCCGCTGGGTTGGCCTCCAATTCTTTCAAGTCCTTCTCATAATCTGCCTTGAGCTCTGCATCCTTATCAACATACGGTTTCTTCTCTTGAAACCATTTCGCAAAATTGGGGTCACAATATTGAAACTTATTTCTTCAAACACATTGAGATCGATCAATTGGAAATGACCCCCACTCCATCAGACATGGATCTTCACTTCTAGCCACAAACCTTGCCGACCTGTAAACCCGCAGAGATTATTAAAACTAACACCAAAATAGACGAAAGACAGATGAAGATCTGGATGAGCGTAACAATCACTAACAACACGGATTGCATATCCTAAAATGGACGAAAGATAGGTGAAGTGAAGATCTGGATGAAGATCTTCACTTCGATTTTAGTCGTCTATATATCTCTATAATTTAATAATGAAAGATATAATTAAATCGGCTATTTTCAACCATCTTCAAAGGGTTACATACTCTGCTTATTCCTGTTTTTTTAGGTATGAATGAAGAAGATTATATATGTCGACGAGCTTAATCCCACCAATACCAAAGGGAGCATCCAAGTCCGTATTGTGTCAATGTTTGACAACATTGACTTCAAAAATAGGCAGAAAATCATTTCAAAAGACTTCATATGTGTCGATGAAAAAGGTGCGAGTCATTAATAATTTGTGGATTTTGTTTATTTTCTTGGCACATGTTGCAAACATTCATTCTATTTTCTTTCAAGGTAATAAAGTTCATGCAGCCATAAGGCTTCATGAACTTCATATGTGTTGATGCAATTGATGAAGATGGGATAAGTACAAGTCGGCTTTCCACTAGGAAAAGAGTTGTCAAGATTGAAGAAGATGATTATGTGAAATAAGATGATAGATTCCACAATAAAATTCTGATTTTCATTTTCATTTTCTATTCTTAAACTAGGGAAACTTTGTTCCTTGCACATTGGGAAAACTTATGATTATTGTTCTTATTTATTGTTTTCTTATACCCTGCAAATTATATATTATTCATTATTATTTTCCTATCTCCCTTTCAATTGCAAAACAAAGTATAGTTGGATGACAAGCAATCGAAAGTTTGAATTTGTTATCATCACCTTCATACTGAAATGAAGTCTCTGAGATAAGCTGGCATACCCGACAATCGGTATCAACAAGCAGTGTAATCTACTATTGACAATCAGTGTAATCTGCTCCTGACAATTTTGATATAATTAATAGTTGATAAGAGGGTCGTGATTCGACTAAATAAAATGCAAACCCGCTAATTGTTCAAACAAATATGAATCTTTGGTAAAGTTGAATAAGGGGAAAAACATCAATCGTTACCTTCATCCCAACATCGCCGAATTCCATGTCGTCGGTGCTCGATTTCGTCTCTGATTGATTTTTCAGATCAAAATTGCGGATGTTTCCTTTCAAGACAGAAATCACCGAAGGTTAATTGCAACTGTAATGTCGATTCAATGGATTTAATGATAGATTTAGGGGACACACCGTGGAAATCGAATTTAGGATTTCGAAAGGAAGAGATTGACTGAACTGAGGTTTGGGAAAAAAGGGTCTTCTCTCTTTGATTTTCCGGGTCGAATTTATGTAGGATCGATTTCTAATCGAGATTGAGGAAGGATTCCTGGATTTTCCAGATCCAAATTGAAAGGAAGAAGATGACTCTTTGTTTTTCTCGAAAGGAAGAACTGAGGCTGGTGCTGCCTTTTGACGTTTTCATTTCCCTAACCCCGATTTTCTATCCTTTTTTTTAAAACACCGATTTTCTATATAATGGCTGTTATGTTATTTTGATAAATTATTATTATAATACTTACTCCATATTTCCTATACCCGGTTTTCTAAAACTTTGGTGGACCCTTCACAGGTTATGGTTCTCCTCTTTTTATTTTTTATTTTTTAATTTTTAATTATTTTTTTTGATTAGGAAATAATTCGAGACCGGACAGGCCTGGACCTCGAGAGGCCGACAAAGTTGGCAGACGGCAAACCGTCTAAACATACAACATAGCAAAAGAAAATACAACATGGAAACAGAATACAAACACCTAATACATCAAAAAACTACACAAAAAACCCGGAAAACCCCAGACCCTAAGCACACAAGCGGACACAGAAGCGAGAAGAAGGAGACCCGGCGTGGAGAAGTGGATAGCGAGCGCATGGGACAGCACAGCTGACATGATGTCTCGCCGTCGGAAAGACGGAAAGCAGCAATCCACATAGGGCAAAGACGACTCCTGGGGAAGTGTGGATCACACGACGTTCCCTCCACCTAGATGAAGGATCTTCGGAGACCACGAACACCACCAACACGATCACTTCGATCGACCAGGGCCGCAGAACTGCTCCTCAACCGAAACTAACCACGAACCAGCAGACAGAACTCCAACCAACCTGAGAAAATGAAGCACGACCGCGAGAGGACGAAGAGCGCAAGATGAATCCGGGAATTATATGCTAGTAGTTAAACTTTCATAGTAATACGGAGTAGTAATAATGTTAAAACCTTTATTCAATGGGCCAGCCAAGGCCTAAGGCAAAAGAAGGCCCAAAGCTAACACAAAATGGCAGATCACTCCACAAACCGGGTCAACCTTGGGGCCCAAGCCAAGCCCGACACAAGGAAAAGCCGGGGCAAAGATGGGGAATGAGCAAGCATGCCAGGAAAGGGCACACGCAGCAAACCACCGGCGGAGGTAAATCAGCCGAGGACCGCCGGACGGGATTTAGGTGGGGCAATTGAAGGAGGCAGCGACGGTGGAAGGGGGAGACCAGTCCAAGGATGAAGCACCCGCGAACCACCGAAGCCAGGACCTCCAGTAAGCCGCCACCGAGCGCAAACGGTGGCCTGCGAATGAGCAAACCGATTGAACGAGGAGGAGCCAGACGGCAGCGGCGACACCGAGTACCCAGCCGGATCCCCAATTTCTAGAAGCGACCTCGCACTGAGCCGCAACAATTGACCAATCGACCCGAAAGGAAGATAGAAGGATGGATTGAACAAATCAGGCCACTCGATGCAAGATTTGGGAGCAGGGGTCTCAAAACTAGAGAAACCCCAAATTAATTTTAGGATTTGAATGAAAGCCAATGTCATGGCAACGTTTACATGGGGTTTTCAATAGGAGGTTCCTGCTACCCACACGAGGACGAGGGAAGAGCAGGCGGTCGCAGGCCGGCGAGGGAACCGTGGTGGTGGTGAGCCGGTGGTTACAGGTGCTCCCGGAGGAAGCGGGTTTGAGGCTCCGTAGGAGCATGTTTGGGGCTCCCGAAGGAGATTTAGGGCTCCCGAAGGAGATTTGGAACCCCCGAAGGAGGAGTTTTAAAGTTGTAGCCGGACGAGAGATGACTGGAGTGCACCATGGATAGAGAGATGGTGGTCGAAGCAGACCGCAAAACCCATCGGAGAGGCTCCGATTGAGAGAGAGAGAGCGGCGGCATGAAAGCTTTTGACCCCAAGAGGGGTTTTCTCAATGGGAGCGTTTTCGATCACATTTAACAATTCCTGAATTTATAAATAAATATATATAAATTAGCACGATAAGATCTTTTAAAAAAAATTACATTCCAATTTATTTATTGTGTTGCTTGGGCCCAAAACCACAAATAGGGTCACCGTAGGGCCCAAGGGAGGAAACAAAAGGCAGCATCGGAGACACCAAGATCACTAGACACCGACCATGGCTTCCAAGGCGGCGAAAAGGGTTGGGGATAGCCGGAGATGCGAGACGGAGGCGGGGACCCAACCCAGTCAGTCGGCACACCGGAAGAAGTTCCGCCGGCGCCGAACAAACTAGGCGAAGGAAAACACGCCCCGTCGGCCACATATGACGGCCTATGGCAAACGAGAGTCCACCGTACACCAGGCCATGGTAGCAGAGGAAAGCGAGGATGAGGGCTAATGAATCCGAACCACCAGGGCCGGCGGCGAGACTAGCGAGGAGGCGAACCGGGAAGAACAATCACCCGAAAGCAGTATATGGAAGCCATGACGGGCCGAATAAAAACCATCCGACCAAACCTCCACAGGGAAGAAAGAGGGATGGAGATGCTCGAATCGTGCCGATCGAGTTCAGATCTGGGAAGAGTACACACAGATCTACAAAAGCCCCAAATCAATTTTGGGTTTTGATCAAAACCAAAACAGATTAACGAGGATATGGATATAGTAAACACTAAACATGATGTGCAACCGGTGACACACCGGAGTTTTGAGATGGCGGAGCCACCATAGTGTGAATCGGCCGGAGCCGGGGTGATGACGGCTAGAGCCGTGGTTGGGTCTCCCCCTCTCTCTAGATTCTAGAGAGAGGAGAGAGTGTTTCTCATGTCCAAAAAGGTTGTATAAACTGTGGTTTTCTCTTTTTATTTTTTAAATTAAATTAGAAAATGCTGGTTTTTTAATACTTTTTTGTTTACAAAAAACACAATTAATATATTTCACCGAAATTTTTTACGCAGAAATTTTAGATCTTAAACAAATAATTAAGATAGGTAATTATTTTGGATATATCCAACAGAATAAGATTACATCCTAATTCCTAACCACTAAATTAGATAAAGTTAATTTTTTTCAAAAAAAAAATAAAGTTAATTAATTAACACATCCTTTAGTTTTTGGAAAAAACTCAAACCCATCTCTAACCAGAAATTCACGTACCTTTATCCGGTGTGACGAAGATGTATGTAAATCCGACTTTTCCCGAAAGTAACGTACGTGTATAGAAGAAGGTCATTCCTTATTCCACTTATTTGTTTTATCTATTATTACTTAATATACCTATATTAGTTAATATACCTATATTAATATGACCTATTTTTATTTTACAGATTTCTTAGACCCGACGGTACCTCCAACTCCAAAACTGCGCAACGACACCTTGAATTCTCTGACAATATGGATTAATGAAATTGTTGGGATCTATATAGCACCTTTTAATTATCGATCGAATATGTGAATCGAGTTTGTGGAACCAGTTTATTAGATTTATCATTTAGATGTTTCGATTTGATTTATTTTTAAGATTATTTGGATGTTTCAATTTAATAATATTTCGCTATATACTTTTTCATATTATCATAATGAATATTATAATATATATATATATATATATATAATTTAGATAAAATGTGATAATATCTTCTAAAATATATAATATATTTTACAAATCCCGTGCGTTACGCACGGGTACTACGCTAGTACATATACTAAAACCAATGCATTGGTGCCTACGTGGCGGCGCGTGAGTGCATCTCATAAAACTTTCTCCCGTCAAAAAGGAAATCTAATAAAAATAATTATTTTATTTTACCATTAACACATATAATTAGATAGATGAAATATCTTATAAAAGAGTAAATATTATGTAAGGAAAAAACTATATCAATATATTTAAACATAGTAGTAGTAATAATAAAACTAATTAATAAAAACTAATTTTCATAGTCATACTTACCAACAATATTAATAGATAAATATGTAATATTTGATAGGTGTTATAATACGAGGGAAGAAAAGACAGAGAAAGACAAATCTCAATTGGTTGTGTCCATTCTCATACGAGCTTTACAAGCCTTATATAGGCAAGGTAGAGAGAGATACATAAATTAGTATCATCATGGTGGGAGTTTGGGAGGTGCGGAGTTTGGGAGGTGAACAATCCACCCATAAGTATTACAACACCCCCCCTTGGATGTACACCTCTTACATTACACACTGTCTCGTTAAAAACCTCGCCTAAAAAAACCCAAATAGGACAAAAACTAGGACTAAGGAAAAAGAGTACATATGTTGTTTAATACGCGTTAATCATACTGCCTCGTTAAAAACCTTGTCAGGAAAAACCCGGTGGGATAAAAAGCTTAACGAAAGGAAAAAGAGTGCAGTGCGTATATTCTCCCCCTGAATTCAACATTCTTCTTGCAGCTTTCTCATTCTGATAAGCTCGTCGAATTTCTTGATAATTATGGCTTTATGAGCTTCATGGTCGAGCCTGATCATTTTCTTTGATGTGTACAAGGCGAAATGTCTTCATATATTGCAATTGACATCGACGCGCTTGACTAATTATATGTCTTGGTGTTAAGCTGCTTTCAATGCACAATCATAAGGTACTTCAGGACCCAGTGTGCCATTTGATCATGGGGGGGTCTAGTGTATTAAATGGTGTCTAAGTTGCCTCGTTAAAAACCTCAACTTGGAAAAACCCAATGGGATAAAAACCAAGATCAAGGAAAAGAGTACAACATTGTATGGTACTTCGGGACCTAGTACAATATCACCACTTACACAATTATATGTACTTCTGGTACTCTTATAAGGATCTTTAATCAACTATATGTGACGAGACTTTGACATTAATGCTTCAGGCATTTTCAATTGATCTTTTCATTTATATGCGTATGCAAATAACACGTCCGTCATTTACATTTAGATCCAAAATTATATTCACTTCTGGTGAATAGATTCTACATATAACCTTTGCTAGGTCGGCTTTTGTGCAATCAAAGTTGGCTTTATATGTTATTTTGTATGAACACCCACTTAAAACCAATTGATGTTGCACTTTTCGGTGTTGGAACTACATGTCCAATGCCATCATGCTTAAAGAATCCATATTTGCATGAATTTCCTTTTTCTACCTCTTCACTATCATTTCGATGTCGACATCCATTATTTATTTGATGATTATCATATTCTCATAGGCCCTTTCCACTTCTAGGGAATCTTATACCAAGAGCCTAGTGATCTCCAACACTTCCGGTGTACTTAAGACTCACTTGATATTCATTGAGTTGGAGTTACTTCTGGAACTTCCAAATGAGCTAGTATATGTGACTATGTTACTTTCTTGACCTTTAGTAAATGTTTTCAATGGCCTATTTGCTAAACCTTATAATCATTTCATTTATTGAACTTCTGGTTCACTTGTATTTATCCGCGGATATGAAATGATAGAGAAGTTGCTTCCGTGCAATCTCTTTCTTAATTGTCTCATTTTCTCTCCCTCTAAATACCGAGCATTTTATCACCATTATAAAGCTTTAGATATTTGATATCAATAGGGACTCAAACCCCATATATCATCCAACTTCTTTGTGGTCTCAATGTAGTTTATTTGGAGGAGGTACGTCTCGGAACATATGCTGCTTATTCAAAACCTTTGAATGACATGCTCTCTTCTGGATATAATTAGGGAAATGTTATTGTGTCAAATTCGAAATGCAAACATGCATGGGCTCATTTGACCAACGACTCTTCTGGGTCGTCGTGAGCTACCTTATGCTCAACAATGTTTTTTGGTAACATTTTCTATCTTATGTTTCATATGACCAAAATGTTGAGGCATCTGTAATCTTGGAATTACACTGGTCTATATGATAGTGTTCCGTAGCTGTCTCATTGAATCCATTCAAGAGACATTAGAGACTTTGCATTTACTTTGAATTTAGATAGTCTTGTTGTTGATTTGCCAAGATGACAGACCATATATGTTCGGTCACCCTTATAGAGGATCTTCGGGTCCTAGAGTCTTCTGGTCCCTTTTAGTGTGTGTGTGTGTGTGTGTGTGTGTGTGTGTGTGTGTGTGTGTGTGTGTGTGTGTGTGTGTGTGTGTGTGTGTGTGTGTATGTGAATGTCAATGATCCCGCCCATCATCGTTTCACATGAATGACTGAATGCCACACAAAAAACTTTTTGTCATTAACTAACTTCTGGTTAGTGATAAGTTTCAATGAGATAAATAAGTGTCAAATAAACCATATATATACATTCTCAATTCTGTAAGACTTGCTTCTAGCTAGTTATATGAGATATTGATGTTCAATACCATGTCAATTCATACATATGTGTCATTGTTACTTCAGGTAACAAGATCAATGCTCTTCTAGAGCTATATGGAATTCATCTTGGTTTTCCATTCAAGATTGCTTGAGAAAACTTCAGGTTTTTAAAATTATTTGACACTTATAAAACCATAGTATTCAACCATTGAACCTTGTATAGGGTGATCCATTTAATTTAGATGCCATTGAATGGGCATTGTCAGAACTTTCGTTGGTGTCATACTTCAGGTATGAGTCATTTATAATGTTCAAGACATTTAGAATTAACCTTATAACAACTACCTAGCTATAAACCACAACAATAACATCGGTTGCGCGCTTAACCTTAACCCCTTTTGTACCCTCTAATGGCGAGAGGCATGCTTCAGGCTATGCTTAAAGGAATGTCAGGAAGTGGCATTGTTAACCGGATTGTGTTATGTGGTTACTTCTATTGGTTGTACCAACCAAATGATAATCATTCTAAACTTGATAAAAACCCACATTCCATGTACTTCTTCAAGAGTACAAATGATAAGATTAGAATCATATACTCTTTTGGAGTTTATAAGAATCATATACTCTTCTAGAGTTTATAAGAATCATTCGCTCTTCTGGAGTTTAATAAAAAATCCACCGGCAGAGTCTTCAGGTTCTAAGGTTGGTGTTGAAAAACTTCACAATCTACAGGATTGTGGGAAACCTTTCTCTCAAATGTTCATTTGTCAATCAGAACTTCGTATTAGACACTCATGATAAGTTGTTTCTTCGGGAAACACTTTGAGCTTTGAATTACAATAAGTAAAATTATAATAATTTTATTCAATGCAATGAATAAAAAAAAATTGTATTTGTCCACTTCAGGTGGAGTCATGAGAAAAACTTGTCAATTTATCATTTTCTTCAAGAAATGATTTTATTCATAAAATGATTCATTTGTCAACTCCGAGTGACAATTAGTCTCTATTATGTATATTTTGATCATATACTCCAAAAGATGGTAAGTTGCAATTCAAAAATATAGTAAGTTGTCATGTAAACATTGACCATATTTTTCAAGAAATGGTATGATTGATTATTACTCACTTCAGGGAGAAGACAACTTGCATACATTCACTTTATTTTCTACACTTCTGGGTATTTGTGCAACTTTAAAATAAAACGCATATACTTCTGGGTATGATTTTAAATAATCTTTAGGACGATATACAATATATCTCTTACCATTTATTTACTTCAGGAAATGAATATTGTCACTTTAGAGATAAATTTGTGTTGATGAGAGAGAGACGTTTTATAAATTTTCTTTTCATATATCTCTTCAGGAGATTATTATCGTTACTGCAGGAACGATTTATGAGCATAATGTGTTCAACCTCTTCAGGGGATGAGTTTATTTATTTCGAGAGATAATGATAAATACATAAATAGTTGATATAAATAATAAACCTATAAAATCATAAATAAATAAAATCAAATTGGCATATTGTCAACTTCTGGTGACAACAAAATGAACATATGCAAATACATGTTCGTCTACTTCTAGAGACTGGTGGATAAACCATAATTTGCTTGTTTAGCTATAAAAACCATCGGTACAAGGACGATTGTGAATTTTAAAATTTTATCTACTACGGGAGATAAATTTTATCATGATATATAAGCTAAAATATTTATCTCCTTCCAGAGATAAATTTATCACTTCTGGGATGATATATAATTTTAACAATTTTATCTACTTCAGGAGAGATAGTTCATCTACTTCGGAAGATGAAAAATAATAATAAAAAAACATAAAAATAAGATAAATAAATAAATAAATCATCACTACAGCTTTAGTGATGATTTATTTATTTATAAAGGCTAATTTGCATGGATATACCAAAATCTTGGCAACTTTGCAAAAATGACCCCGGCCTAAAAAATTTGCAATGGAATGACATTATGTCATTCTTGCAAATTATTGGGGAAAGGTTACAATGGGTTGCCGGTTACCATTGGAAAAGGAGGGAAAAAAATGGACAGGTGTCGAATGTATAGAGGGAGGGAGGTAATCATTTAAGCCAAAAAAATAAATAAACAAAAGGAATTGCTGCAGAGGTACAGTGATGTTTGTGAGAGAGGGTGTGGTGACAAGCATTAAATGCTAGGAGAGAGGGTGTCACATTTTCACAAAAACAATTCCCGCCAAAACCACATGGAGGGAAAACACAGGGGGAATTTCAGAGGGAGTATAAAAGGAGATGTGGGAGCTCGCCAGGTGGACACAAAAAGTGCAAAACATCTGCTTCTTCTCTATGGCTGCCATTAACGTCTAGTTGGAAGGATAAAACCCAGAAATTCTGTTACTAGCCAGGCAAAAGGAATTCCTAGTCATCAACAGAATATATGTAGCCATAGACAGGGATACACGTGACATCTGCAAAATCCAGATCTCAACGAAAATGGGTAAGTACGGTTTATGTTTTGTATTCACATGTAGTAAATTTTCCCCATCCTTCCCTTACCTCTAACATATACTGAGAGGATCATCTTAACCTCATAATTTCGCAGGGGAGAAAGGGGTGGTATTACTTACTCTTGTTTGCAATGGTCGATGGGAGCATCTCGAAGGAGGATGGGTGTATCAAGGTCAAAACGCCCACAAAATAATGCTCATAGAGGAGACCATTTCGTTTGGGTCCGTCAAGAGTAAGATAATGGAGAAGCTCACGGTTGACCGAAGGTGCTCTGAGTTGGAGTTGAAATATCTACTCGATTCGAAGACGGAGGGATGTTATCCGATTCAAGTGGATGATGAAAGTGATTGGGATGCTTTCAAATACTGCAACTCAAGGGGTGGCGATGGCACATGGCCCCTTCCTTTGTACGCATCGGTGAACGAAGGTCACAGCCATCATGGAAGTCTGTCCATGTGTGGGAACATGGAACAACGCAGCAAATCACTAGGCGGAGACAACAGAACACTCGTGGTGGAAGAGGGTGGTTTGGTTGATATGACAGTCGATGGGTCCAACTCGCATCTTCTTCTGAATTCGAATAACAGCTCGGATAGCACCATTGATGGCAAGAAAAATACTTCATCTGGCAAGGAAAACCACACTGATGGCAAGGTCATCCAGACAGCTAGGGCAGAACCAACAACCGCGACGGAGGAGACGAGAGGTAAACTGCTGGACGTGGACCGGGGGAAACAGATCGTATGTCTGAGTAGTGATGAGGAGGATAATATAAATGTGGGAGGGCATAAAGGGAGGGTTGTTTCCGTCAACTTGGCGAGCTCACCGGAGGAGGAGTATGGAAACATCGGAGTACTCAAATTGGAGTCGATAGAGGAAACTTCATCAGTGAGTTGTATATCATCCGATGATGAGATGTACGAGGCCGAACGGTGGGTTTCGAGGAGGAAATCCCCGGGGATGTCGACCGAGGATGTTGAGAAGATGTTGGAAAAAGCTTTTCCGAAAGGAGGGGACCCCCGAAGAAAGAACACTGCTCTCTCGAGGCTCGACAACCGCGTAAGTACCTCTCGGAGCATCGTGATAATCGTTGCATCCTCAGGGGCTCCATGGCTGGGGGAAGGTGGTGTTTCTTGTGCCTGAATGCCGACAGGTGGGAATGAATCCTCGTACGACTTCGCCACCTTGTCAAAAAAGGCATCGGGTTCCTCGTGGGGTTACCCAGCACCCAGATAACTCTCCCGCTCAGTCGCTTCAGGAATAAGGGTCGTCCGAGCATCATCACACTTGATCCCATCCTCATTCTCTATGTCCAGCATCGTCTTCACCCTCTCATAGGGGAGGTGGGCCTCCGTTATGGTCCACCGGACGCATCGGGGAAAGATAACCCCCCGACTCCTGTTGGCAAAGTGGTTGTCCACACCCGGCACCGCTTCATAGATCCAAATCTACACGCCAAGAATAATAGTACTTTACTAGCCAGTTTAGCAAACACCTTGGCCATACTCAGAATTACCCCAGCCATACAGACAAAAAATCTAGCCAAGTATTGAATAGCATTAAGTTTGAACTCGTACCTGGAACGCTAATGGGAATCCATTGAGCGAGTACTCGGACCTCTCATTCCCACCTTTCACTCCCTGCTCCACCTTCCTGACCAGTGCCCCATCAAGACTCTCGTGTGTGGCTTCATAACATACCTTACCCCACGAGTAGTCAAAGAATCGGTCGAGGTCTTGAACGAGGGCGACCACCCACCCTTTCACTCCCCTGGCAGCAGGATGCACTCTACAATGATGAGGAGTGCAAGCTTCAACCTCTTCCGCTCACTTCTCTCTTTCGCCTTTGCGACCTCCTGATAGAGTATATTTTAGTCATGTTTTTAGTGTGGAATTGCATATTAGTTTAGATCATTTTTACATATTTTATAGTTTAATTTATATTATTTGGTTTTCGGAGTCTACACTAGTGTTTTTATATATTTCAGGTATTTTTGGGCTGGATCGTATGAATTCGGAGATCGAACATAATTTATGAGATTATTTCGCAAATTGGAAGCAAGGTGGCCGGCTTGAATCGATATTGGGACTGACTTATTCATACGTACAGAAGTCGGAAGGAGCCACACAGCTTGGAGCACTTGAGTTCTGCCGATCGATTAATATTATAGTTTAGATATATAAATTAGCTATATTAATATTATATGTTTAAATTAGGATATATTAGAATATTAGATGGATAGATTAGGATAGAAACACTATATATTTACATTCATACGGAAGTACGAATACGGAGACCGAACGTGAGTTGTGATCGGCCGACTGGTTTTGTTTCCTAAAAACCTAATTGTCACTACTACAATAAAGGCCTAAGGCAGCGGCTATAAACCGCCACAATAGATAAGAAAACCGCTACCAAAGGCCTATTGTGGCGGTTTTTACCCGCCTCTGTTGCTCGGGTTGCATTAGGTCTATTGTGGCGGTTTTATAGTCTATTGTGGCGGTTTATTATGGAAACTCAAAACCGCCACAATAGGTAGATAAACCGCTGCAGTAGTCCTATCTAATGTGGCGGTTATTTCAAATCTATTGTGGCGGTTTTCTGACCTAATGTGGCAGTTTTGTGAGCTATTGTGGCGGTTTTATGAATTCTATTGAAACGGTTTTAGAACTATTGTGGCGGTTTTTAAATTTTATTTTGATGCATTTTATAAATTAATTGTAGCAATTTTTTGCTATTTATAGTTTATGAAATTGAGAATAATAACAAAGTACAAAATTTTCATTAATATAAATGAACCACCATATATACACACACATATAACTATATTATAATATATCCATTACATCAAAATTTGAGGAAGCTCAGCTCCACCGTGTTAGAACAAAGCAGAAAACCTCAAAAATCCAACAAAACAGTGTACATGTGTATTCATGTATATAAGGTAAACACCTCAGTTCATCCAGGCATTATAGGCTTGCCAGCGTACAGTTCAGCCAGTATGCAACCAGCGCTCCACAAATCCACAACAGTTCCATAGTGTGTAGCTCCGAGTAAAAGCTCTGGTGGCCTATACCACAAAGTTACAACCAGCGCTCCACAAATCCACAGCCAGTATGCAACCAGTTGCACCCTTTTTAGAAGGTCTGCAGCAACATATCTTAGTTCTTCCTCGGTTTTAGAATGCATGTCCTGTAGTGTCCTTAAAGCAGTTTTAGCTTCCCCAAACCACACACGCTCTTCTTGGACACATGTCCACAGTCTTCCCAGTTCCTTCTGCTTTTCAGAAAGTTCTTGGTTCTGAATTCCCATCTTAATCAAAATAGAGTCAAGCTCAGCCTGCATAGATATCCTATCTCCAAGGACCATAATCTACATGATACACGGTGAGATAACAACTGAAATTTATTAATACCATACAACATCAATACAAAAAATCACACAAGGGGCTAGAGAATTCACCACAAACTTCCCATTCTCCAAGGAAATCGTTGATATGACCACAAATAGAAGACCAGTTAAGTATGAAAAACTCTGACTAGTTAGGCAGTGGGTAATGCCCCAATATAAGCGATCCCACACCAGATTCAAGTCCTCAGGCTTCATATCCATGCATAACCTTTGAAATGTAGTAATAATAACCTCTGTGATGGTGTCAACTCCTGCATATAAAGATGTATTTTTATGAAGAATTGTGGTGTATCATGTGATAGATGAGAAGAGTAATGAAAATAAAAAGAGCTTGTCTTGATTGAACTTCTCTCTCTTGATAAATAAAGAGCCATCCGGCATATCCAGCACTTTTTCTGCTTTTCAGAGCAATCTGGATGTTGCCCCTCGCATTATATGCCACAATATTGCACTAACTCCATATTTTCTTTGTGTTGATGGCAAGAGAAACATGACCAAAAACAAAAACACTAAAGAAGGAAAAATAAAAGTAAAACTAGATATTACGGTAGTAAAAAGATGTGCATATCAATTAACAAGAGGGGGGTATATATTGAATATGCAAAATAATAACATATTCTTGACAAAAATGTAAAAGAAACTCACGGGATAAAGTCTTCCAGAAGATCTCTTGCTAAGTCTGCGATCAATCTGTACAAAATCAGTGTCCACCATCAAGTAAAAACAGAATCAGCTGGCTATGTCAAAAAAAAAATACTTGCCACATTTTGCAGGCAAATACTAGGCTGTTTATGACTCAAAATATCCATTGTTCCTTTTTTATCTAGCAGTTGTGGCACCAAAAAGAATTTGCACGAAATAAGTAATACCCTCATTGCAATGATAATGTTATGCTGATCTTCAGCTTCTTACTTTCTAGAGAAAAGTGAGGTAGAAATCTACTGAGTGCAAAAGAGACGATGCATTGGGAAAAGACATGCATACATCTTCTTGGGAGGGGAAGTGCTTTCAGAAAATCAACATAACAATTATGAGCTCATAGTAGTTTTCCGCTTGTTATCAACGTGACTGGTTATCATTGAGCAAGAAAAACAAGTCATAAGTACTATAGTGCTCTAGTAGGGGTGTTAGGAAACTACAATAAAAAGGCCAATGCACACTCTTTCTTTAAAGGCCTTCAGCATCTTTATCTCTTGATGGATCAAGTCCTTTTTTAGTAGCATTTTGGGTCTTGTTAACCTGGAAAAAGATCAAATGAGCTGGTGAGGTGAAAAAGAAAGAATATTGAGTGTGTAGACTTATTCTATATCAGATTCACCTCTTACATAAGCTCAAGCAAATCATCAACAATAAATGACAAGAATAAAAATTTAGCTTCTAATAGATTTATGTACCAGTGAAGAGTATATAGTTAACAGACTGAAAGTAGCAAGAGTATTTTCCTACCATCAAAGCAACAGATTAAATATTACAAATTTCAGGGGAAGATAGATGGAACACAATTTCAAACTGAATATTACTTTGATTATTTTCATTCATCCATAAGCATTGGCATCAAATATTAACTAAATTGAATCATGTAATGTATATAGTGTATTCTTGGGATCATGACATCATACAACTATACATACTGTATTGAATTTCATCCTTGTGTTTAAACAAGTTCCCCACCAACATATATCATATCAGATACATTAGAGAGGCCAAAGTATAGTTGGCCAGTAGACATTTCATTTAATTCCATGAAGAAAAGGAAAAGAAGTCCCAAAAATCATAAACCTATTAGCTTGCAAAGGGTGCCTTGAGTGGAATCTGGATCTCATTTAATTTCGTGAACTCCTTTTCAGTAAAAGAAAAGGAAAAGAAGTCCCTAATGAGATCATAAGAGTAGGAAAAGAAATTGAAGAACATCCCAAATTCTACACAATCGGCTACCCGAACTGAATCAACCAAATCAAATTTTCTAAGCTTCCTAAAGTCTACAATTCTGCATAACATCCCACAATCAAGTGAAAAACAAAACAAATTTCATAGAAAAGAGTGGAGAATCGAAACCTTAAAATACTAAATTTCAAAACCCTAATTTTCACATGAAACAAAACCCCCAAATTGAAGGTCGGGTGTGTGACTGTGTGTAGAGAATCCTACCTAATGATCAGCACACGGTCCGGTCGATCTCCCTCCGCCTCCACTTCTAGTCTTAGGCCTCCTTTTCCCACTGCCTCTTGTCGCAGATCTCCCTTCGCCCTCCTTGAAGAAGCCTCTTGTCGCAGGTCTCCCTCCGCCTTCACATCTGGTTAAGTTTGCAACTCTCGCTTCGCCTTCGCCTCTATTTGCAGGTCTCCCACCCTCCGCCAATTTGCCTCTGGTCGCAAGTTTCCTCCGTTGTCTTTGTTGGTTTCGATAAAAAAAAAAAAAGGGGTTTTCAAAAGCCGCTTATTGAACTTGGGAAGACACTTCACGAGGGAACAAGAAACCGCTTCATTAGAGGGGCAAAAATAGGTGTTTTTGGAATCCGCCACAATAGATTAAAAACCGCCACAATAAATACATAAAAACCGCCACTATAGGTACTATAATAATCTATGCTCAAAACCGCCACAATAGAGATATTAAAACCGCTACAATAGGTATTATAATAATTCATAACTCAGAACCGCCACATTATTCGCCACAATAGAGTAAACCGCCGCATAAACCGCTTCAATATATCAACCGCCACAATAAAGTGCAACAATAGGTCTTAATTGTAGTAGTGTGTCTTTTGTTTTATTTTTATGGAGACTTAAACTCTCCCGTTTCGTCTACAATTTGAAGCTTTGTTTGATTGATTGTGAGTTTCTGAATCTTGTTCCTTATTTTCTATATTGAATGTTTCGACTTCTTTGTGCTTGATTGTCTATTGTTTTATTCTATCTAGACCGCGCAACTAGTTAGAATCAATTCAATTGCTAGGGTTTTGTAGATTCCTGGTTGTGAACCTTAACCCAAGTGGCAAACTTGTTCCTTTAGGGCTGGTTGAACTAATTGAATGAGTAGGAAGTTGGATGTGTTGTTAAATCCCTCTTTAGGGACTGCAAATACCTTGGTTAATCTCTGAACTTAAAGCTATCAATTGGGTTAAATCCTTCTTTAGGGACTGTTCGATTGATAAGGGTTTCTAGGACTGGTTGGACTAGTAACTATATTAGGTCGGGACAAGGGCATTAATAGGAAACCTAAAAGGACAAGAGGAAGTTACAAGGATCGCTTCAACCAAATAAAGTGGATAATTGTAGGTGAAACTATTTTATTAATCGTTATCTTCATTAATTTGTTTATAGTTTATTTTATTTTCTTTCTTATTTTCACCACCCAAAACCCCCCGTTTCATACTAATTGGTAAATAAACTTAACTTAGGAATAACTTGATTCTCTGTGGGATCGACTCGTGCTTACCACGCTACATTAGTTAGGTAGGTTCGAATATATTTTGATACGGTTTAGGCGACTAAAAACCGTTCATCACCTCCCACATGACAGGAAGGTCGGACACCTTGACCTTGTCCCTTCCAAAGAAGCTCCGGACTGCGCCTTTGTGATCTTCCGCCTCAAATGCCCGATTCCTTGCACCACATTTGAGGCCTGTGGCTAGGCAAAATTCCTTGATGGAGAACCGGAGGAGTCGCCCCTGGATCTCATACCATGTCTCACATTTCTTGAGGGTCTTGAGTTGCCTCTCCAGGAAGTAATGGATAAGGGCTGAGCAGTAGGGCACATTGGCTCCTATCTTTACAATGTCGCCGAGCCTGCTATCCTTCAGCATCTGCCAATCAGCTGCAGATAGCCCATCATCCATGCCCGTCAGTACACCCATCTTGGAGAACTGGTTGGACCTCCCTCTAAAATACTTCGACGGAGGAAGGGCAAGAGTCGCCTGCACAAATATAATAAGAGAGTAGCTATGTTCACATCACATACAAAAAAAAAAGTAACGCCCCTAATCTACTGGCTCATAAGATATTACAGCTTATACCTTCTTGCTCGAAGGGGTCGACACCTTTTTTCCTTTGCCTTTTGCCATTGTCCTTAATCTGTCATTCAGATAACACCCATTTCAGCAATAATCCTAGCCAGTACTTACAAATGAATAACCGGTCAAAGTAATTTTCCTGCCAGACGTTTTAACATTTTGCATTTGACAACACCACACAATTGCCAAGTAAATACGGTATGAACTAGGTCTCAAAACAAGTTTACTAGTCTTCTTTAACTATATAACAATCTCACCCTCCTCCCTGAATTCCCCAAATCAAACCATACCCAGATTTTAGAATCAACCAGTAACCACATACCACGTTTCCATAGAGACAATCACAAAATACAGAAACAAGGAAAGAAGTAATCAGCATTCAAGATCCAACACAAAGCCCGTAGAAAAAAACACTCAACTCCTAGTTTTTGTGCAAATTAAGTAGATACAAAATCAAGCAAAACAAAACAATACCCAATTAGGTACACACTCATGACTTGATAGGAACAACAAACCCATAAACTCACCACCCAAAATTATGACAGAAACAAAAATAGAAAATCTGACTACCCAAGAAACATAAATTCCAGGCAAAAAGCTTCATTCAAATGATCTGAGCATGAAATTGGAATTACTTGGCTATTCAACTCAAAAGCTATTAACATGATGGCATTGGATATCCTGCAAATTCATGCCATTGTTCCCCGATTTTTCTGAAGTTCGCCTTTCCCACCTCTATGACTAACTACCCAGTACCCACAGTTTCAGACAAAATAACCACCAGCATAGCACAAAATAAACCCTTCCCAGATTTTCCTATACCTAGCCATTGAAGCGTTTCACCTATCCACAAGCAGGACCCCGCTCGCCATTGACGAGTTTTCCCATCCCCAATTTCATTGTTTGATTGGGGTTGTCTAACCTCTTCTACCAATTTTCGACCTTCAATTTCATCCTTAACACCCCTATCCCCAAAACCCCGACCACATTTCCTGTTAGGGTTTCCCATTCCCATTTTTCGAACCCCAATCCCCCAATTCTTCCAACCGGCCCTAAATTGATTTTACATGCTTTGAATCCCCCGAACTACCATTAAAGGAGAAAGCTTCGAGATCTATTACAGGGGTTTACCTCTCTTCAATGGCGAAATCGGCACCAGGGCTTGTCTTTCTCCAATCTCGGGTCGTCCCTCCCTCTGGTTTCCGCCGTCACAGTAAGCGCCTCACCTCTCTCTCTCTCTCTCTCTCTCGGCGTCGTCCTCAGTTCCGGCCTCACATCAACCAGTTCCACCTCTCTCTCTCTCTCTCTTTTCACTCCAATGGCGGTTTTCACTTTGAATTTCTACGGTTTCTTGAAGGTATGATTGTGACTTAAGACGTTGATGTGAGGTTTGCTTTCTTCACTTTTCTCTTTCCATTTTTCAACCGTAATTCTTACCCGCTGCAACAGGTTTGGGTTACCGGTTACATTTGCAATTTGTTGGATGAAATTGACATTTTTGCTATTTGGGCCGGGGGGGTTATTTTTGCAATGGCCCGGTCAAAGTGGTATATCCACTACCATTTACTGATTTATAAATCTATTTATAAAAAATATAATACGAGGGGAAGAAAAGAAAGAGAAAGACAAATCTCAATTGGGTTGTGTCCATTCTCATACGAGCTTTACAAGCCTTATATAGGCAAGGTAGGGAGAGAGATACATAAATTAGTATCATCATTGTGAGAGTTTAGAAGGTGAAGAGTTTGGGAGGTGAACAATCCACCCATAAGTATTACAACAATAAGTGATATTTTATCTATATTTAGATTATTTTTTGGTGGAAAGAATTATTTATATCAAAATCAATCATTTAATAATTGTTATTTTATATCTATCTATATTATTTTTTAAGACGAAAATAAATAATTAAAATATTTTATAGTCATATATGTAGTCACAATCCATCCGTACATAGATATTTTAGTAAACAAATGTAATAAAAATATACTATGTATTTAATAAAAAAATATTAAAATATTTTTAAAAATCAACTATCTAATTAATTTACATGAGATTTAAATAACAATATATTAGAAAAAAAAAACCTTTACGTAGTACCTTATAAATGTGAATTTTATTTATATTTTGAGAGAATCTAATTAAAAGATATTTAGATTATATATAGCCTGTCGAACTAATTTTATTTATATTTATATTATTTTTTTGAGGAAAAAATAATTTATATTTAGATTAACGCATTTTTCGTACACGGGACGGGATCTACACTAGTATTATATATAGGACAACTTACGAGTACGCCCACCACGTACAATGGTCACGATCGGCGTTCGGCCGCAAGTTATCATCTACCAACACGAATGTATTGCGGCGTGCATATCGAACAAACGACGTCGTCTCCTCCTATAAATAGAGCACCCATTTGGAAGGTCAAAACACAGTACTCGGTCACTCCACCCACCCATATATACTAAAAAATAAAACCCTTAAATTAGTTTGTTAAATAGAGAAAAAAAAAATGAAGCATAATAATAATAAGAGAGCTTGTGTGATCTTAGGAGTCGTGCTCTTCGCTTGCGCAACTCTTCTTCTCGCCACTGCTGACCCTCAGCAGCGTATGTGCTCTCCCTCCCTTTTCTTTTTTATAACTCCCTGTAATATTATTTTTATAACGGTTATTCATGGTATAAGCTACAAATCACGATTTGAAAAATATGCGTGCGTCAGATTTATTCATTTGAATCTAGAAAATTTGTTTTCAGATCCGGTTTATTTTTAATGCTACAAATATTAAATTTGATATATATAATATTTAATTATTTCAAATATAAATTAATATTTTTTTAAAAATAAATATATTTATATACTATATAGTTATATTGATATATTTATAAACTTTTATCATGATTTGATAAAAAAATGTTTTAGAAAAATAAAAATAATTTTTTTACAAAATGATTAATATTTTTTAAAAGCATAATATTTTGAAAAACCTTTATAAAAGTTTATAAATATGTTAATATATAAAAATTTTTAATGTTAACTTATAAATAAAATAATTAAGATATATGGTGTGACAGGATACGCATGGTACGTAGATACTAATTGAGTATTGTTTTTCCCTTTTGTCATGAACAGAAGAGATAGACAATGTAGAAAACCGTCATGGTGGAGGCGGCGGTCATGGAGGAGGCAGTGGAAAGGGTGGAGGAGGGTTTGAGGATGCGAAATACGGTGGAGGGGGATGCCATGGATATAGCTGTGGAGGAGGAGGCGGTGGTTGGCGCCATGGGGGAGGAGGAGGAGGTCATGGAGGGGGTGGAGGAGGGTTTGAGGATGCGAAATATGGTGGAGGGGGATGCCATGGCTATAGCTGTGGAGGAGGAGGCGGTGGTTGGCGCCATGGAGGAGGAGGAGGAGGTCATGGAGGGGGCGGAGGAGGGTTTGAGGATGCGAAATACGGTGGAGGGGGATGTCATGGCTACAGCTGTGGAGGAGGCGGCGGGGGCTGGCGCCATGGAGGAAAAGGTGGCAGTGGTGGCGGCGGCAAGGAGTAAAATATTTAAACTAAGGAAGAAGCTAGAAAGATCTATAAATTTAATAAGATGTTAGTAATATGTAACAATATATAAAGTTACCTATAAAAAAGAAGCTCTTAAGATGGAATGTGCCAATGTGGTGCATATATCACATATATGTATGAACAAATAAGTATGTGCAAGTGAGAAGGTGATCATGTGTAGGCGTGTAGCTATAGCGTACTTGTTGCCTGAGCAATATATGCATGTTTAATTATGTAGTTTAATTTACTCTATCAGTCTTTTTTTTATTAGGTAATAATTCGATGTCAAACATGTCTGATCCTCGATGGCCGATAAAATCGACAGACGGTAAACCGTCAAAATAAAGAAAATACAAAGCGGTGCACAACACAGATAAGATAGCTCTACAAAAACGAAGCAAAACCAAACAAAATGAGGACGAAAATGGCAGACGAAGCCAAGCACCACCAGAAGTAGCACCGCAGGATAGCGACACATCAGGACCCGATCATCCTGTGGGCAGTGAGGACGAAACCAGGGAAGCAGTCAACCCGAAAAGATGAGTTGCCACGATACACACTACCTCGGCCCTTGACTGTCCCGACTCCAGCAGCCAAAATCCCATCCGCGGAAGAGAAAGCTCGACCCCGTCAAAATGCAAAACCACACAACGCCTGCGTATAAAGCATCTAAACCCTAACGGGATTTTGATCAACCCTTTTGGGATTTTTAATAATTATATATATAACCGTTTACACAATTAATATACATATACCTATAAGGTAAGAGCATGTGCATTGGGGTGTTTAAACTCAAAATATAAGGAATCAATTAATATAATAAGGAAGAGAGATAAATTTTTTTTAAAGAATGATGTGATGTGTTCTTTAGCAAGGAACCTCTAAAAATGGAGAGAGAGAAGATGAAAATGGGGGACTCATGCTCATGAAATTGGGTTTTATAGTATGTAATAGGTTTTAAAATAATTATAAATGAAAAATTAAGGAACTCTTATGGGTTCGAGGGATGTGGGTTAAAAATTATGATGAGTTTTTTAAGGAGAGAGAAAGATAAAAAAAGGGAGTTAAGGAACCGAATTGGGTTCTATGGATGCGGATGCTTAAAATACCGAACAAGTACACATATATTAATTCTTTTTTTTCTTTTTTTGATACTTTGGGCCCAAGGAAAAAAACTTGGGCCCAAAGAATAATTTCCGGGCCCGGCAAACGGGCCCAAGGAAACCCTCTTGATTCCTGAACCCTAGTAGCACGAGGGAGAGAGGCCAAAAAATCCATGGAGCCCCAACCATGGTGGAAAGCCGGAGAGGAAGCCGCCAAGGACAACCGGAATACAGGCCGGCGTCGACCACCACTGGCAATCCCGACCAACCCCGACGGAGGGGGGTACGTCCCCGACCTTCCAAGAATGCGAAAGGATGCAGAGAGGCGACGAGCACCAGAACGGCGCCACCAGGTGCACCGGCGCCACCGCCAGGAGCTGTCGGCGGTGAGAAGCGAGGGGGCTAGCACCACTCCTGCACCACCAAAGAGAAACAGCCTGGGCAAGTAGCGGATCTGGGTTGTACGACTCGAGAGCTCCATTGAAAACTACTACCCATCGTACCCGATGGAAAGAGAATCGGGACGGGGATGCACAATACTGAACTGAGGATTGAAGAAAAGGGTACGGAGGATTCAGATCGACAAAACCCCATCTCAATTTTGTTTTTTGATCAAAATCCAACGATTTTCAGATTTAGGGTTAAGCCCGTTCTTCAACCGATAACACGCCAAAGTATGGGGATGGCGGCGCCACAAGTGGCTTTCGGAGATGGATTAGGACGGCCGGAGCCGGGATGGGGCGACCAAAGTCGGGTTCAAGCCTCCGAAGAGGTAGTTTTCAAACATCCGAAGAGGGTGGTTTTCAGGCCTCCGAAGAGGTTGTTTTCAGGCCTCCGAAGAGGATGGTTTTCCGGTGTAGATGTCTGACGGCGGCGATGTTCTCCAGCCCCCTATTTGGGTTTTTTCTCGACGCTCTAAAGAGAGCTTTTCACAGATGGATATTTACTCTATCAGTCTACTCATTTGTATGATGTTTTTTTTTTAACCGGAAATAATTTAGCAATGAGACGACCTCATTGGCCAAGGGCATCCAGACGGATGTAATTCTGTAGCACAGGATCGTCAGGTGTCTGTGAACCAGAGTGAGCAAGTCGGAGGTGCGATAAATGGTCCGCAACTCGGTTTGCTTCCCGAAAGACATGACGAATCACAATAGATTGGAAAAAACCAAGAGAGACTCGACTGTCATAGACAATCATTTCGAAGTCCCCCGAAGGTTTACCACATCCCTTGAGGTTGTTGATTATGGTAAGGTTATCACCTTCGATAATTAGGTTTGGTATGTTGAGTTGCCGAGCCGCATTGACTCCATGCCAGAGGCCCAAACCCTCAACACCAGAGACAGAAGCAATAAGAGACGGCCCAGTCCCACTGTAGATAGGTTTACCCGTATGATCTCGGATTATGTAGCCAAAAGCGCCTCCGAGATTAGGGGAGAAAGCACCATCAAAGTTGAGTTTCAAAGTTCCTGGCGGAGGCGTTCTCCATCGTTTCTTTCGCCGTGCTCTTTTGGATGAATGTAGTGGGTCCTGGTTGTTATGAGGTGATGCACTGTTAGTCGATTCTTCCTCTTGTTGTTTCGATGTGTGCCATAGGAGCATTTGATCATTGATGAAGGTTGTTGTTTGTTGTATAGTGGATTTTTTGTCATCGAATAGTGCTTTATTGCGTGAGAACCAGATACCCCACCATGCAAATGCTAATTTTGTGAATTTTTGGGTTCCTATCTTATCCTTTAACTATGTTAATGTGTTGTTTAGGTCAGTTCCTATTTGTATGATGTGTGCCATAGGAGCATTTGTATGATGTTTGGATCCTCTATATCTCGATCTCTCATCATTCCCTTTAAATATTTCGAATATATATACAAAGTAGGATTTATTTAAAAAGATAATTAACTTTTAAACATTTTATAATATAGTTTTAAATAAAAACAGTATGTAACATATTCCATATTCAATTAAAATATTACCTTTTATTTTTCGATCAAATGTTTTAATTTTTTGGTGATATTTTATTTTAATGACTAAGATGCCTTATTTAATTAACAAAGAGTTTCTTTTTTAAATACACTTTATATAATTTTTTTAACAAAATACCTTTTACATTATATTTTTTAAAAACAAACCACAAAAAAAAAGGAAGACACTTAATAACATGGTGTCACATTATTAAGTGTCCAGATGTATTTTTATCAATCACAAATTGGATGAATAAACTTTAAAATCCAATTTGTTATCAAAATAAGTTTTTAAAAAAAAAAAATTTTGACCAATTACTGACGTGATGCCACTTTATTAAATTTTTGAACATTTGGTTACCAAGTAAAAAAATTAGTTGAAATTCATCCCATATTGAAATTGGTTTGATATGTAATTATTTGTATACCTTTTGTAATTATTAAAATTCATATTAATATTGCTTTATTACGGATAGTTGGTATTATTTTTTTTATTTATTTTTAAATAATTTTCCTTCTGATTTGGTTGTGGATTTTTCACCCTTAACCAGAGATTCCAATTCAAAATCATGAAACATAATATTTTCTTGAGGAAATTGTAGTAACTAGACCAAAATTTTGGGCCTAATTGGCCCAAAATAGCCTGGCCATCCCAAGCAAATAAAACTTCCGGTTTTTTAGCACTGTTGGGAACCGGGTGTAGCAGGTGAGGAGAGGGATGGTGTAGCAGCGGAGAGGCGAGCGTCGGCGAAGCGAAGAAGAAGAGAGGGGAGGGTGAGGCGGTGGGTGCGGGTGAGCGCCATTGGAGAACACGATTAGGGCCCCGCGGATGAACGACGAATCGATCTTGTTCCAGATCGACTCCCGACTCGCGACAGGGAGGTGCGAAAAGCGGACAGAGGAAGAAGAAGGTGCGGATGCCGGCGGCGATGGGGGCGGCAGAAGCTCCATCACCACCGCCATCGCCGGCGCCTTTCCAACCTCCATCTCCTCCCGCCGCCCTGTTTCTCTCCTCTGCACTCGATCTTCTGCTTCGCTCTCTCATCGTAAGTTGCTTTTTTCTGGTTTCTTCTCTCTCCACTCCATCTTCGCTTCTGCTTGCGTACAGTCCTGTTTTCCAGTTGCTTTTTGATTCCTGCTGATTTCCAATCATTTTCGCTCCTCATTTGGTTTTAATTTCACTCGAATCGGCTTTTTCGGCCTGCATTCGGGATTGAATTGGGAAATTCTGCTTTGCGCGCGATGATGCTAGGCAAAGTTATGTTAATGATCAACTGACTGTCCGGAAGTTTTTGTTCTCTTGGATCAATTAGTATGCTATTGTTAGGAATTCAGTATTGCAGTTTCTTAATTTGATTTCGTGGATTGTAATTGCCTAATTTCTTAACTTGATCCTCTCTTGCTACATTTGATTGCCCTTCAAAGTCCAGGCTTTGGTTCATTGTTCATTGTTATTCAAGTCTCATACGCTCATAATACAATCCTTTATGTTTGAATCATCATGCCAATTTTAGCCTTGTTTATCGCAACTCTTTGTTGTTATTTGTTCTTTTTATTATCAGAAACACGAATTTGGGCATTCAGAGAAGTGTTTTTCATGTAGATAGAGAAGAAGTGGAGCATGAGTTTATTGTCCTCTGCAAAGCGGAAATCTGAAGTCAGCAGTGGGAAAATCATGAGCAATCAAGCATTGGATAAGGGTGATATTCAAGCCACTTGTGATTCAAGTAAGAAAACCATCACCTCACAAACTGCTAGCGATTCATATCATCATGAAAGAAATATAGATGTTTTTTATGTGTGTTGTGATTCATGGGTTAGTGAGGAGATGGATATGCCTTTGGGGAATCCTATTTTTAACCTAGATGGACTTCGTCAGGTTTTATGTGAATTTGTACTCTCCGGAGGACATCCGTTTAGTATTATTGAGGAACCTGGATTGAAGAAAATGATGTCTGCACTGTACCCTGATTTTAATCTTATTACTAGCCAAGCACTTATCCGAGATGCATTGACGTATCAGCAGGACGAGAGAATGATAGTTGCAAGCGAGTTAGGGAATGCTCCTGGTCGGATTTGTTTTGTATTAGATAATTGGATAAACGGGCAGACGGGAGAGGAATACATCTGCATAACATCTTGTTGGGTTGATCACAGTTGGACATTACAGAAGAGAATTATCAGACTTTTAGCTCTAACTACTCCATTTGACGGTGTTTCTATTGCTGAAGAAATCTTATTGAGCTTGGGTCAATGGAGAATTGCCAAAAAAGCCTTTAGCTTCATTCTTGATGATGCATCTTATAGCGATTCATTGATGGGGTCCCTTAAGAGCAATCTTGAAAGTAAACAAGCACTGGTGTTCTCTGGACAGTTTTTGCGTATGCGTAATTATTCGTATATTATTAGTCTTTTGGGGCAATCTACTTTGAAGCTTATGGATGGTGTGCTTCCAAAGATCAGAAATATTGTCATGCATTTTCGGCATTCTACTCCTAAGAAGATAAAGTTTTATGAAGCAGCACAAGCAAGTTTTGGTTTGAAGTCTACCAAAAGACTGTGTATTGACAAATTCGATCCTTGGGATTCTACTTTCTTGATGCTTGATTGTTTTCTCTATTATCGAGATGTGATTGAAAATTTTGTTAGTAATGATATGGGTATTTTTGAGTTTTGTCTTACACAAGAGGAGTGGGGAAAGGTGGATGAGCTGCACAAGTTCTTGGAGACCATTTATAATTTGACCCGTGAAGTATCGGCCCCTGATGTTTTGGAATTTTGGAAGGATTCCTGCAAGTTGGGCGAATCTGTTATCCTTTCAACTATGGCTCGTGATATACTAACGAATCCTCTCTCCGTAGCCCCTCTGGACTCAAGTTTTCGCACTGAAGAACAATTGTTAGGATAAAGTTTAGATGCCAGAAGTTCCGTTTCACCATTCTGAATTTTAGCTCAATAAATCCATTTAGAGTTTATGTGCGATTAGAGCACTTAGACAACTCAAATTGTCATCTATTAGAGCACTTAGACATTAAGATATCCTTTCTTTATTAATTGCATGAATGAACATTGTTTTGGATCGGTTACTACGTTCTCATTAGATTGAGCTTTACTTGTTTCTTAATCTATACGATGGTAAATAGCCTATTAGCTCAATTGGTAGAGCATTGTGTATGCACACAAAGATGTGAGTTCGACTCTCACATAGGCTAATGCGGAGTATGTGTTCATATCTCTCGGATTTATATGATTGAATAAGGTAGGAAATATATACATTAATGACAGGACAAATTTGTGAATCTGGTCCGACAAATTTATCAATTATGAATATCTTTGAACTTATAAAATTATGAACTTGGTAGGAAATATATAGGCTAGTGGTA
The DNA here is from genome assembly GCA_963922045.1 of Persicaria maculosa. Lineage (NCBI taxonomy): Eukaryota > Viridiplantae > Streptophyta > Magnoliopsida > Caryophyllales > Polygonaceae > Persicaria > Persicaria maculosa. Next base: position 6,048,014 of record OY998251.1, read on the forward strand.
GGACAAATTTGTGAACCTGGTAGGATAAATATACGATATTGGTATGATAAAAATGTAATCACCGAAAGTCCTAAGTGTATAACTTGACACTAATAGTAGGATAGATGTACACGAATGGTAAGATATATTTGTACTATTGACAAAGAAGTAGAATTAATATTGACCAATCCACAAATCCCAGACTAGTAATCATTGAGGCGTGAATTGACTCTAATCTCAATCTCAATTACCAATTCATAAATCTCAATCCAATTTCTGTCAATCAAAATTCATGAATCCAATCTAATTCAATGCTAAAACGACTGAATTAGAGTCTCTACCCTTGGATAATGTTACTTGAGTTTCTTTCATCTTCTATTGTAGACTGGAAACCCTACCCTTGGTTGTTTTTCTGAAAAATGTGGAACATAATTTGCTACAGTTTCTAGCTTGATTTTCCTTGAAAGCTATTTAAATTGGTAGGATAGATGCACACAAATGGTAGGATAGATGAAAACTAATGGTAGAAGAAAAAAACGATATTAGTAGGATCAGAATGGTAGGATTGATGGAAACTAATTGTAGGAGAAAACAACGATATTGGTAGGATCATAATACCCAGTAATTCCTGTATAACTTGACACTAATGGTAGGATAGATGCACACTGATGGTACGATATATTTATACTATTGGAAAAATGTAAATGCATAATTGACTTTATGAAAAAAATTTACTTCCACATGAATCTCAGAAAAGCATAAGGAGAAGGCAGGCTCCACAGGCAGAGACTGAAGTTATTTCCTGTCAAGTTCATAATTGTATAAGTTCAGAGAGATTTATGAATTTGTCCTAACATGTTCGTAAATTTGTCCTACCATTATTATATATTTTTTCTGCCAGGTTCATAATTGTATAAGTTTAGAGAGATTCATGAACACATACTCCGTATTAGCCTATGTGAGAGTCGAACTCACATCTTTCTGTGCAAACACAACGCTCTACCAATTGAGCTAATAGACTATTTTCAATGGGTCCTTATGATCGTCTAGGCATCAAGAAGTGATAATTTCGCAGGAAGCAAAAATAGCGCTTGAATTTGTAATCTTAATTTGCAAGTTATGCAATTGATCAAAAAGAGAGTATAAATTACGAACTCTCTGCAACTGGTCTCGTGAAACCGTCAGCTTGGGGTAGTTCTGTTATAAGAAAAAGGAACAACTACAAATGATAGGTACAAGATCACTTACCCATCGCTGCCACTTTCATCGGACAAACTTCTTGCACTTTTTCAGGTATGAAAGGACAGTTGGACACTATTGGTAGGACAGAAATATTCTATTGGTAGGACGGGGACTGTATCGTTTCCTGGAATGAACGGGTAACTTTTTCCTCGTTCTTTCCGCTTATCTCCTATTCTGCCTCACTTTTTGCAGAGCTTGTTATGGTGTTTCAGATCCTCCTCTCAAGCTTATATATGTTCTTGGGGGACACCCATCAATGCAATCATTGCATTTTCCCCTCATAAATGCTTCCCCTTTCCTCAAAGGAAGAACCCTGTTTTGGCGCCAAAACTACACTGACAGCCCGCCAAATCAGCTACAGTGAATCCCCTCCAGATTCTTTCCAAAATATCTCCAGGTATGGAAAGACAGGTTTAGCCTATTGATAGGACCAATTAATTTTATTGGTAAGATGGGCAGTCTACAGTTTTCTGAAATGAACGGAGGATGCCTTTTGGTGCCACATGTCACTAACAACTACAGTGTCCCTCACCTTCACCTGCAACTTCCTCTCCTGGTTGCTATTTTTATTTGCAAAAAATGGCCACTTTCTACCCCTAGCAAATAAACAAGGGACATGGCTAGTTGTGCAAACTTTTTTTTTTTGGTCTAGTTATGCAAATTGGCCTATTTTCTTATGAAGGAGCACTTTACCCCCTTATTAAAGGTTTGTTTGGTTCAATGTGGGAATTGAAATTCCCGCGAAGCTACTTCATGGGAATTGAATTCCCAGGAAGTCCAATTGATGGGAATTGTGAAAATATGTTTGGTCGATTTTTTTATTTTAGATGATTGAAGGGGAATTGAAAATTTTCAAATACAAAATGGTGGAAGTTAAACTTACCTAGAAAAGACTAGGTAAGTGAAGGTTTTTTTTGTTGTGTTGAAGCTACTTCATGTCTTTTGTTGTGTTGAAGGTTTGTTTTTTATCAAGTTGTTGTTTTTAATTGTTGAATGCCTATATTTTTATTACTTTGCTTTGTCGGGTATTGTGTATTTGTGTTGTGTTTGTTGTCTATCGGTCTATCTTGATTCAATTAATGTTTTTCAGCTTTGGTTCTGTCTCATTTGTATAATTTAGTTAGAATCTCATTTACACTTTGTTGAGTTCCAACTAACTCATCATGGGGTAGTTCTTTTGAGGGCATTTGTTCTTAAATAGATTACATGATCTGCAATGAAATAAAATTAGTCCGAGGGATTTTCAAAAGAACAAAAGATAGCACAATCAGAGGAGAAATTAGCAGAAAGAAGTAAAAATGGTTTTGTGTAAAATGTACACATTCAAGATGTGTAAAAATACACATCACTTTTTAGTAGACCTATTAAACGGGTCATTTGGGTCGGCTTCGGATCAGGTCACTTCGAGTCTCGGGTAAAACGGGTCCCGGGTAAAACGGGTTCCGGGTATTTCCGAGTTGACTAGAACCCGGGTTTGACCGGGTTTCGGGGCATTTCGGATCGATTTCGGGTTTGTCAGTTTTTTCTTTTTTCAATTAAAAAAATCATAATTTGATGATTTTGCGATAAATTTTAATTATATATAAAAAAAATTTAATTATATTTAATTATAAATCAACCGGGTCAATCGGCTAAATCGGGTCACTGTGTCGAAACCCAGATTACCCGGAAAATTTCCGGTTTTTCGGGTTCGGGTCGAAAAAAATTTCCGGGTTAAAATTTTCGGGTCTTGACCCAAAAAATTCCGAGCGGTCGGGTCGAGTTATGTTTTGACAGGTCTACTTTTTAGTAATTTTCTCCATTGGTGAAATGTGCATTTTTTTACACACCATTGAAATACAATTTATTTAAAACAAAAAGGATAATAAAATCATAAAATAATAAACCAATGAAATTATCTTGCTTTTTGTAAAAGTTTTTGCACACGAGGGAGATGTTGTGCTAAAATTTGCACATCACATGCTCAAATGTGTACATTTGCACACACCCAAAACCACCAATGGAGCTATAAAGTGTCTAAAAATAGACATTTACACATTTGCACACAACCATTGTGGATGGTCAATGATTTAGGAAGTGTTCTCGCCGTTGGGTTGAATTGTAGGCTATGCTACTTTGTTTGAATATTCGATCTTTGATAAACATGTATCCTTTCATTTCAAATGGTCTAGGAAACATACAATAGAGATCAGATATAAAACGCTCCATATATTTGTATAACATTACATTGTAGTACACAATCAAAAGATTTAGGACCTGTTTTCTGAAAGCTTTTTTAAGGGGTGGAAAGGGGTGGAGGTGGCTGAAATGGGGTGGAGATAGGGGAGAATTACCTATCTTGGTGAGTGGAAATAGGGGATGGAGAGGGGGTGGACCTCCTAAATGAAGGTGGGGATGATGTTGGGGGAGGGAGAAGAAAACACGCCCTTAGGGTGCGTTTTCCTCCCCTATTTTTTAAGAGGTGGAGGGGATGGAGGTGGGTAAAAGGAGGTGGAGGTGGGGGGAAATCTCCTACCTTGGTGAGAGGAGGTGGAAGAGGTGAGGTGGAATTGCACCCCCTTCACCCCTTAAATGAAGGTTGAGAGGTATGAGAGGAAAACACACACTTAGTACCCGTGCCAAAGCCACAAGCCTTACACTAGTTACTCATATAATAGCCAAAGCATCTCCATCTCACCTAGCATCTCCAGAAGCCTCCGTTTCACATAGTGAAGTTTGAGATATGTCACATCAACCACTTACTTCCCCGTTATCAAATGAACCAATAAAATACACCCCTGTTGTAAGTTAATCCATGTTACTCCGCCACATCACCCACTTCATTTCTCCACAACCCCCACTATCCCACTAACAACTCCATTGTTGTAACCACCACTTTATTGTTATAACCGGTGCACACTGACTAACCACCCCACTAACTCCACTACTCAAGTATAAAATCATATATAGATGCTATATATATATTTTAAATAATTTTCTAATTAACCTTATTTATTATTCATCTCTTTATTATTTTTTTCAAATTATTTTTATATCCCTTAATTTATAATCTATAATATGTATTTAAAATTTTATTTTTTCAAATTATTTTTTTCCCCAACCAAATGTACTGAATATAGCAAAAAGCAATTTCCTTCCCTATTAAGGGAGAAGGTGTGAGGGGGGTGGTGGCCCAGTCGACTAGGCGAGGTGGATCCAGTTTCCCTCTATCGTCTCCACGATAAGTCGACTCTTCCCACATTTCGCCGCCCTCCGCCACCATCTCGCTCTTGCTGCGCCACCACCGCTCCCTATCCCCGCCGTCCGGATCTCTCTTTTCTCCGGCTGTTGTTCGAGTTGTCTACACAACTCCGTTCTCTAGTCCCAATTTCGTTCGTTATTCCACCAGTGCTGCAAAACAATGAGGTAGCAGATCTTTTTTATTTCAGTTTGCTATTGAATTTGAAATAGATCAAAATAAATTTAAAATTGGACGTTCGTCCAATGATGTATCGGATTTCACTTGATTTCGCTCTCCAGTCTCGCTCGTCACCTGGAAGGTCAAACTAACCCTAGAAGCTTGTACCGTTTTTCCCTTTCCATCTCAATTTTGTGGCGTTTGGGAGAAATTGATGTTATGTTTTTTGAATTGCGCACATTTTATTCAGTTTGAAATTGGTGCAAACTGAGGGGGTCGAACAGTTGAAGATTCAGCTGCTGGAATTTGCGGATCAGTTGCAACAGAAACTTCAGCAGGTTCCTGAAACTCAGCTGTATGCAGCTGCTGCAATCCTCGTACTGACTCTACTTATTCCTTTACTCGGTAAATCTTCTCTTCTTTTTCGATGTAATTGAGATTCTTCTGCTATGTAGCTTGAAATTTCGCGTTGGAGTATCTTGAACTGATTACCAAGGTTAAAGGATTGGAATCATTGTGAGAATTATGTTTGTTGGCAAATGGATTATAAAATTTGAGTTCAAAAGAATAGTTAACATTTCATCAAGCTGAGGATTGGAAAGTTTCCAGTTACATTTCCTTATGTCCAAAATTTTTGAATTTGAACTTGAAGAGGTCGTTTTTTCAGTCAAAAGTAAGTTTGAAATGGTAGCTCTGGTAGCAGATTAAGCACTAGGCCTAAGTTTCTAATGGTTGTTTCTTTTTGCTATTTTAATGAATTATAGTCCATATATGAGGAAATGTAGGGCTAGGCAAGTGTAGACATTATGCTTATTTCCTCATCTCTTCTATGCGTTTTAATTATTGCAGTACGCTTGCTCAAGCGCAAGAAACTTAACACCATTGTACTTGCTGGGGTGAGTGGAAGTGGAAAGACTGTGTTGTTCTACCAGGTGAGAACCCTGTGTATGTTTCTGTTTTTATTCCAATTAAATTACCATTTTCTTTTGATTTTTTTTCTTGCTAGTTCTGCTGTTTAGGTGCATCTCAGTTGCATGATTTGGATATATGGGAATCAGTGAATGTGATTAGTTGGGATTCTGAAATTTAGACAAATAAGTTACAACAATTAAGCTGTAAAGGAAATGAAACTGGGAGGATGTTCAAGAAAAAAATAAGTTTTGTTTTGAAGAAAGAAGCAAACAGTTAACATGCAGTATTTAAATGTCAATATTTGGGTTGCGTCTTTTGTCCTCAAACTCTTGTCTTGGACTGGGTAGCATTTTGAGTGCAGTTGAATTGATAAATAATTCATCGGACTATATATTTTGGTGCAAGTTGAGGCATATGAATTTTAGTTTATTTTACATGGATGCATTATAGTTTTTTTTTCAAGTTCTTTCTGAGATTGGGTTATCTTGCCAGATAGTTTCGGACTTTTATGCAGTTGCTTTGCATGGTAAGGAGATATAGTTGTGTCTTATCTATCAGCTGTTAGCTTGGCTTGATGTGTAAATATGAATGACTTTTTAAGTCAATCTGGGTGGGGACTTGACTTTTGAAATGTAATCGAAAGCAGCAGTGGAACCTGGAAATTGGATCAGGACCAAGAATGAAATGGAGATTATGTTGGCTCCAATAGATGTAAAATGGAATAGTGAACCTTGATAAATGAGTGCTAGGAAACTCATGATAATCCAATTCAAAGATATGATGTGACTATAATCTATGATAAACTCCAAATCACGTAGAGGATGAACTCTTAGCATCTTTTTATTTCTTCTATTTTTCAGTAACTATTTATATTGGATCCTTGTTGCAATAAGGATCAAACTTCATAAATGGATGGAATAGCTCATTTATTTTTGGAGCTGCTTTCCTAACAACAGTATTGAAGTTGTCTAATCCTGTTAAAAGGTTGCTGCTTTGCCGATTAGGTGTGCCAGCAAGGCACTGCATCATACTTTATACTATTCATATTGAAATAGAAGTGTGATATTTCTGGGTTTTATTTCTCAGCTTCGAGATGGTTCTTCACATCAAGGGACAGTTACATCAATGGAACCCAATGAGGATACTTTTGTGTTGCATTCTGAGGCCACCAAGGTAACGTAGTTAGAACACCACTTGTTGTTTGCTTGCATATGTTAGTTTTATCTTGGTTTTGCCAAATTTTGATGAGAGATTATTTGATGTTATTCTGGTGATGATAGATAAAGCTGTTAGTTGTTTCCTTGTATGATACTAGGGAAAGCTTTCTATTGGATTGCATCTCATATATTATTGCATCTCAACTCTTGAGTAAATTTTTTTTGCTTTCTATTTATTGTATATAGCTGACTCTTATTTAATTTTTTCAAAAGCCTAGTTAAACTTTCTGCTAGCATCTAGATTGTAAGGTGTTTGTGTGTGGAAGTCATATATGATGTTGATTTCTTTCCTACTAAGTTCAAAATGTGTTCTCTTTTCAAGTAGCATTGTTGATGGTTCATAACAGTATTAGAAAAAGGATTCAAGTTGGGTCATTATCGAGTCTGGTCATGTTTGGTTCGAGTTGGGTCAGTCTGTTTTGGATTCGGGGCGTTATCGTGTTCGGGTCATTGTTGGGCCGAGTTAAAAGTTACTCCGAATAATTTTAAGTCGAGATATTGCAAAACAATATATTTTTATTTCGAGTTTAGGTTCAGATCATTTCATGTTCGGGTTTCTTTTGGGTTCGGGTCAGTTTGGGTACTGGGTCCACTCTGGTTGGGTCGGATCGGTTTTCAAGCAATGAATTTCGATAAAGTTTCAGGTCGGATTATGTCAACTCTGCACTTGTTCATATACCTTCTAATTCTGAATTTGATGTATTCAGTTTTCAATGAATTATATTACACTTTCAATTTATACCCCGTCCTGTTCATATGCTTTACTTTTCTAATATCAACTATAGTGAACTAATTGAATTTATGGGGTGTAACTCATAAGTCAGTGCTGTGCAGTATGAGTATGGTACCTTGGCGTTTATATTGTAATTTTCACTGGTTGTTGAATTCCCTTGTTTATCTGGACAGAAGGGTAAATTCAAACCTGTTCATGTAGTTGATGTTCCTGGGCACTCACGTCTGCGGCCCAAACTGGATGACTACTTGCTCCAGGCAGCTGGTCTAGTTTTTGTGGTGGATGCTTTAGAGTTCTTGCACAGCTGCCGCCAAGTTGCTGAGTAATTTTTCCTGCAACTCTAGCTTTAATTACTCTTATGCATGCAACATGTTGAAGATCTGAGATCTCTTACTTTGCTGTGCTTTTGTCTTTGAAGGTACTTGTATGATGTTTTGACCCGGGCCAGTGTTGTAAAGAAGAAAGTGCCTGTTCTCATTCTCTGCAACAAAACGGAGAAAGTGAGTGCACACTCCAAGGATTTCATCCGTAAACAGCTGGAGAAAGAGTTGTAAGATTCTCCTTTCTCTGTTTTCATCTGCATAATTCTTGGTGCCTTCCTCGTCTGGAAAGTCTGATTGGGTTGCATTAGTTGGAACCTGAGAATCATAGTGACCTCATTTTGTGGGTGTTCATTACAAGGAATTCAAAATACAAAACACAATGTGTGCTCAATTCTCTCACTTTGAAATATCGAATTCACATTCTATATCCAAAGTTGACAAGAGAATTTATTATATCGTTTCTTTCCTTTTACAGAGATAAACTGAGGACTACAAGGACAGGGATATCTGATGCTGACGTGACTAATGAGTATACACTAGGTGTGCCTGGACAGGCGTTTGCCTTCTCGCAGTGCGTTAACAAAGTCACAGTTGCCGAGGCATCTGCCTTGACAGGTGAGATATCTCAAGTTGAGCAGTTCATTAGAGAGCAGGTAAAGCCTTAAAATCTGGTCTACATGCTTCTGCTTCTTATCAGAAGAATACGGCTAATCGTTAGTTGAGAATCAATGCAAGTGTGGATGGAGTTTCTTCCCAGGATAGTTTGAGTAGCCTCTTTATATTCACTGACTAGTTAAAACATGAATCTTTGGTTTTATTGAGTTACTCGGAGATCTCAGTAGCCTTAATGCGTCACCAGAGACCTGTACATGGCATGCCATCTTTGTTATAGATGAACTGGTTGTTTGTCTTGAAAGCATTTTGATCACATTTTCCTTTCACGTTGTTTGGAAGATTGCATATAACCTGTGGAAACCTTCGTCTGCTCTTCCATCAGCACCATCAGATCCAAAACCCTCATCACCATTGAACTACCCTTACCGTCTAACCAGAACCATGACCAACCATTTGCTAAGCTTGATATCCACCATTTCTGATTCGTTCCAGTCCAAAACCAGTCACTGGAGGATGCCACAAGTTTCTTCACTAAAGCCACCCATTTTATCAACCCTTGGCGGTTACTAACACATTACAAGTAGTTAATTCATGCAAAACTGAGGTCATAGACGAGTGTTCCGATTTGACGTAAGTTCCGGTTTTTGAGTCTTGATATCATTCTTTTGAGGATATGAACTTTGTAGAACAATTTGAGTGAATTTTTAGTACGAAAATGATTGGCTTGGCGATTGAAACCAGAAGACAAACACAGGATATTTTGTTACATGGAGAACTTAGGGCCTTGTGGATATGATTCAGCAAAATGTCACGAGGGTTTCATTGTCTTTGCTCGGAAACGGTGTACGAAACGAAAGTTGTTATATGAGTCGAGTAGCTCGAGTTTGGCTCGAAAAATGCTCAGATTGAGCTTGTTCGTTTACTAAATGGGTCAAATATAAGCATATTTTTAAGCTCAATTCAAATTGAGGCTTGATTTGACTCAAACTCAAATTTTGTGGACTTTGCAAAATTTTCTCTAATTTCATGTAATAAGTAGGGCAGCTCAAGTTTGATAAAAGCTCAACTCAATCTCGTTCATTTGATTAAAAAAAAAGCCGACTATAAGCCCAATTTCAAGCTTGAGTCTAAATTTAGAAAATGAGCTGAATATAAACATTCAATACTCAGCAGTCTGCACGCTTGGTTCTAATAATAGCCCTACGAAGAACAAAGAAGGAAGTTGTAGATCTCTCTAATATCTTTCTAATGACTACTCATTTACACCAATCTTAGGGCTCGTATGGTATAAGATCTTGCAAGGTAAGCGGAATGAAAACAAATTTTGTATAGGAAAATATATTGTATATAAGTTTTGTGAGTCTATATGAGAAAAGAATGCAATTTTTTGTATGAAAAATAAGATATAAGAGGTTATGATTAGAGGAGTATAAAAGATATGGTTACACTTTGTTCAAATGGATGATTGAAAGGTGAAACAAAACAGGCCCTTAGTTCGAATTGAAGAGTTATGATGGATTAATTAAGCCCTGTTTTGGAAAGCTTTTTGCTCGAGATTGATCTCTTGGTTTCTTGTTGGGATTGTCTTCTTAGGCTTGGTCTTTTGATCATTTGAGCTAGTATGCGAGCCCCCTTCATATTGCATCCAATAAAAGCTTGGCGGTGGGGTAGAGTCAAGGGTCTAGGCGGATTTAGCGGGGTATAGGCGGATTTGCTACTTTGACATACTTCATCAGTTCAACAAAACATGTTATTTTACTATTTATGCACATTTTTTTAGGGGATAAAAACTATATACAATATCTAGTTTTTTTAATAATTTTTTTTAACAATTTCGTAGTTACTATTAATAAGTACGAGCTTGTTAAAAAAAGTTATAAAAAAGATGGATATTTTATATAGTTTTTATCATTCTATAGAAGCATGCGTGAATAGCAAACGACACGTTTTGCCGAACGGAGAAAATATATTTTTAATCTGGGCCACATTCAGGACCTATATAAACTACTAAACTTTGATCCGTGATCTATATAAAATGATAAACTTTAATTAATAACCTAGGCGACGATAACAGGAGTTAGGCTGTGAGTTGGAGGACTTTGAGAGGGAGGTACCGAGAGTAAGAGGGAGTATAGAGGTTGAGAACTAAGAGAGATCAATATGTAGGGATTTAAAGGGGGGGTGTTACTACCCCGTCGAACCCGCCAATACCCGCCAATACAACATTTATTCTTTAAACATAAATAAGCTTGAATTAGGAGTATTTTAGTCTTTCTTAGCAAAACAAATAGAGGTTTAATGGGTGGATGATCTTCTGAAAACAAATCTAATTTATGGGTGATTATCTGTAATTTATAATTTTATGAGTAGTTATATGAAAATTAGCCTAATTTATGAGTGGTTATGTATAATTTATCCTTTTTAATATGCTATGAAATTTTATGAGTAGTATCTGTTATTCGAGCCGAACGAGCCGAGTATTACTTGTTCATATTTAGTTCATTTAGAATATGAACGAGCTCGAGCCGAGCCTAAATTTTGACTCGAGCTTTAAAATGTGCTCATATTCGGCTCGTTTAGGAAATTAGCGAGCTCGAACCGAGCTTTTTTCGAACTTTAGGCAATTCTACTTGCTCATTATACAATAACTTTAAGAAAATTTTAGAAATTTCATAAAATTCGAGCTATTCGAGTTTAATTCGAACGAGCCGAGATTTGGACCGAGCTTAAAAATGTGCTCATACTCGGCTTGTTTAGAAAATGAACGAGCTCGAGTCGAGTTTTATACGAGCCGAACCCGAGTCGATCACGAGTAGCTTATCTCACATAACACCGTGAAATTAAAGGAAGGGTCCATCTCACTACTATAAAAGGAATAGCATATAAAATTTGTCTTTATTGAATCCTCGTCTTTTCTTTTCATCTTTATAGAAATCGAATTGACTATCCATTCCGCTCACCGCTCCCATTCCCCACATATTCACTTTCCATCTTTTCATTTTCTTTACTGGGGCCACTTTCCATCCTTTTTTTTTTTTTTTTTGCTTTTTGGTGGGATTCACTTAATTAAATAAGGTGATAAATAATTGAAAAATGGGAAAATTGCAAAAAATAGCCTAACCTTTATGGGTAGTTGCGCTCAATAGACTGAACTATCACAAATGCAGAAAATAGCCTCAAGTATTTACTTGGTTGCAGAAAATAGTCTCAAAATACATTCAAATTCAAATAATTACCTTTAAATTCAAATTAATGATAAAAAAAAAGTCTTAAGTTGCCTTTAAATTCAAATTAATTACAAAACTTCTCTAAAACAATTTTTATTTAAAAAAATCATCACTTCTTATATAAAAAAATGTTACACTTAATTGTTGTTATCTAAACTCATAGCTATATTAATTATAAAAAACTATCTCAAACCATATAAACATAACTTAAATTTATTATTTTTAAAAATTAATTAGATTATTTACATATCATTAAAAGTAAATAAATACTTAAGCTTCTATTTACAATTGATCTAATAAGCTTCTATTCACAATTACTTAGATTTTTTTTTTAAATTTATTTATTTACACAATTTATATGGTATAAGGTAGTTTTTTTTAATTAATTAATGATGAATTTAACTAATAATGACTTAGTGAGAACAAAAATTTATGAGAAGTGGTAGATTTTAGGAATAAAAATTATTTAGGCCTTTTTTTTATATAAGAAGTGATGATTTTTTTAAATAAAAATTGTTTTTGAGAAGTTTTGTAATTAATTTGAATTTAAAGGCAACTTAAGACTTTTTTATCATTAATTTGAATTTACGTAGGTTTCTGAATCAAGCAGCTATGGTAGTAGACGAGGACACGGAAGGAGAAGCTGATGCAGCCAAAGGCGAATCATGGAAACTCTGCAGCATCAAAGATGTTGAAGACTTGAAGAAGCTCATCAAACTATTTCTGATTTAGTCAGCCAGGATTTTCTTTACCATCCCGGTTAGAATTAGTTAAGAGTTTGGTAGTGCTTCGAGCTCTAGCCATGAACAGGCACTTGGGGGAACCATTTCAATAAACCAGCAGGGGCCTTAATCATCCTCAACGTCTTGGCTACAGCTATTGCGTTTATTGGACTCAAGGAGATCTTCTACCCAATGTGGAAGAGGATAACCGAGAAAGCCCTAGATCTTTGTCGCGCGTGGGAATAGGTCATTGCTTGAACGTTGTTAGCATGGTGGGGTGTGCCTTGATGGAAAGAACACATCTTCATTTAGTCCGTGACACTCGTGTCCGCTTTATTGGTTGGTATTTCCGCAAGTTATGACAGGAATCAGAGAAGCGTTCCAGCTTCTTGGAGAGGTTGCATTGCACCATCAAGAGTTTCCGAAATCTCTAAAGAACACATCCACATCTATAGTGTCTCTATGCATCGCAATTGCCTTCTACCTTAGCCCTGCTTTGATTGGCCTTCAGCAGCGCACGACATCATGGATGCCAAATGATATCAACCATGGGAGATTGGACTATGTTTATTGGACGATTGCTGCAATAGCCTTGTGAACTCCATCTATTATGTCACATGTGTTAGGTGCTACAAGTACAATCATCCTAGCTTTGATGATGATGCCAGTGACCATTGAAATTGCAAGTACACTGTTTGAAAGCTCCATCTTCTCTTGTTGCTTGGTTCACCATGTAATAAAAAGTGGATCCCTTTTCATTTTTGCACATTCTTTACCCATAAAAATCTCAATCCACACCAACATATGTTACAGAAGCGTACACAACATACCTTTGTTGGCATGCTTATGAACATTGTTGTCTTATAATGTGTGCATACGATATCATGGCGTTTTGAGGGATTGGTGGATACAGTACCAAAGTAACTTAAGAGGCAAACACAAGATGTCAACATCCACGAAGAGTGCACACACAACATCCATTAAGAGGGGAAGTATATCCGACACATACCTAGAATGAGAGCCATGAGATAAATCAAGATCGATGTATCCGACACATAAGTATTGATTACTGTTGGTTTACACTTCATTGATGTTGATCTTTGTTATCAACAGGATGTTACATTGAGTGGATAGCCCTCGAGGTCTGCTTTCTTCATGATTTCTCTCTGCAAAGGAGAGGTAATGGAAGGATCAGTAAGTACCCGTCCATATTCTAATGTCCAGAGTCCCTCACCTAACTGAACCAACGCTTCTATATTTCAAACATACATACAAGGCTCAGACAAGAACAATTAGCTGTGTTTTGTACCAAATAAATATCTCATAGCAGAGGAGGAAAGGGACTTACCTGGACTGTTGTTGTGACCAACCCTGGACCTCCCTGCTTTTTTCATGAACAAAGGAATTTTTTATTCAAAAATAAAATAAGGAAGATTAAATTCTGCTTATTATACTAGTTGCATCTTGAAGGAGTAGTTGTTTGTTGCCTTGAGGCGTGTTCTAACCACATACCTCGAATTGTTTCTTTTCCCAGGAAACATCTTTGCATGGTTTCAGTTGCTGCTTTGATGGCCACATTGATGGTGCTTCAATCATTTCCACATGTTGCACAAGTCTCAGGCTATCTGAAATCAGTTGTGGATGCTGCAACTTATCCTCGTGTATAAGATAAACAAATCATAAGCTCCAAAGGGTTGAAAAAAATTATAGGATAACTTATCCTCTTCTTTGACATGCAAGGAATCCTGAAAACGGAAAGCAGGAGATTACCTGACCATACGTTTTCTGAAGCTGAGCTATTCTTCCAATGACAAGTAACTCGTTATTTGGGAGTTAATTTAAAATGAATAACTAACTAACTAACAAACCTTCTCTGAATTTTCACCTTAATGAAGTTGAAATTTGAGAGGGAAATCAGTTTATGACATGACATATTGGCATGATATGAGAGCTCATAACTTTTTCTTTTTTTTGAGCAAATGAGAGCTCATAACTGAAACTTTTACAAGTGTGTATTAGTGAAACCGCTGATAAATTGTGAGCAACATTGGAGTACCACATAATTATAGATGCATTTGTGAGGAAATAAAGAAAGAGTATACTTACTAGTGACGAATGCCTCTCTCCAAGTCTCACGTTTCAACCAAGAAGGGGACACTTCTCGGACAGTAATTCCCAGGCTCAAGCAGGTTCTTAGAGAAAGATAAAGGATACATCAGTGAATTAAACATACATTGTGGATTTTAACAGGATAAAAAATAAACAAAACATAACCTTTAGTCACATATTATATTTAAAAAAGTGTGGAAGAATGTTTTCTTAATGTTCATGAACCACGTACTCAATTACTAGCTGGCGTATAACTCCAGGAAGAACACCATCATTCACAGGTGTTGTCTGTACTTCGTAAGAGCTCAGACATCCATCATCAAGTCTTGAGGTCTCATTGGTTTCACCTTTATCCTATATCCACAAAACAGTGTGTAATTATACCAAATGTAATACAATACATAATGCTTAGAAGTCACAAACACGCTTCTACTACATCACTATAAAAGGTTGAAGATTGAAATGCAAATACAGAAAATTCAGTTGGCAATTAAAGCATCCAATCAGTGGATGCGCAGGCTTTGCTATATTGAAAAATTCAATTTGGATTATATGGCACCTCAGTGCCACACTCTGCTCGGTCTTGACACCTTCAATGGTGAGCAACGAGCTCATTCAGCTGAATCTGTAGCTTGCTACTCACCTTTGATAGTGTAATTTCCTGACAGAAAGTTCCTTGTTTTTTTTTGTTTGATTCTGAGAATGCAATAGCCTAACGTTTTTTCCAAATCAGTTGCTGATTTTGCAATCCGAGATTGTCTACTTCTGGTGGAAGTGATCATATTACCATCACGGGTAGATTTTGCAAGAGCCATAACTCTCAAGCAATTTCATATTGAATGCATTCGAGTGCTAAAGTAGGAGATCAATTTGAACACAGCAAACAGAGTTACATGGTCATCATCATCCTCAAGAGAAACTGATCAATCAGTATAGATCCCTCACCTTCAAGCAGACAACGTAGAAATTAGTGACAGTCCCTTCAAGCATCCGATCACCATCATCCGACAGCAACAGCTCAGTGGCTGAACAAGGCCTCATGCTCTCCAGTGATTTTCTTTGTCTAACCTTGAATTCGATCATAGTAAATCACTTCCCAATCGCCAAAATCAACTTCAATTAAATTAATGAATAACACTCAGATTCAGAGAATCAAGGAATGAAAATTGAAATAAAAATATACAACTAACCTCACCCAATCCGAGTACTTAGCCACTGCCAAATCCCTCTTTCCACATACAACAGCCAAGCGAGCCCAATTTCCATCCGCCTCGAAGATCGGAGGAACATACATCCCGATATGAACGAACACGTCAAAAACCCTATCAATCGTTTCCTCATCCAGCCGCTGAATTTCCCTCAATCTCTCGCAATTCCCTGCAACCAGAGTCGTAAATGCTAGCTCCTCGCCGGCGACGACGTCTCTAGCATCCATCGCCCTACCAAGAGAGAAATCAAAACGACGCCGTATCATCTGCTCGAAATCGATTGAATTGGTTAGGGTTTGGACCCGGGCAGGGGATCCGGATCCGAATAGAAGTTTCAGATCGGAACGAAGGAGAGTGTGGAGAGAGTGGGAGAGGCGGCGGACGTGGCGGTCCCAAAAGAGGAGGGTTTGGGCGTGGGTGCGGGTTGTGGTGTAAGCACCTGGGTGAGATTCAAGGAAGGTGGAGACCGGCGGGGTGTCACAGGGAGGCAATACGACGCCATTTGCATAGAGGAATCTTGACGCCGGAGACATTATATTTTAACAATCTTGTACTAACTAATATTAACTACGAAATTATTTGGGTGAATTACATTTTTGGTCCCTAACCTATAGTCATTGACCTTTCTATTTCGTTTCATTTTAGTCCCTAACCTTTCAAAGGTTATAAAATAGTCACTAACCTTATATTTTTTATTCGTTTTAGTCATTGATATTAAAACATTATTTGAAATAATTATAAAAAACCACCCTATAGTTACCATAATTTAAATAAAATCATTCATACAAAGAAAAATTATAAAAAATCATCTAACTCTATAATTTTAATTTTGAAAAACACTCTAACTATTTTACTATTAATCATAAGAGCATATTATATAAAATTATTCATAAATTTTTTTTCCACAAAACCTCTCATAAAATTTATAGATCTTGTGATTAATTTGAGAGATGATGGGATATGTGTTTTTCTTATTTATCAATACATAGATCCAATATATGTGTATTAATCCATTAAAATAATGAATTTGAGTAATAAAAGAGATCTTTTTAAAAAAAATCATAAAGTTGGATATTTGTTTTATAATGATTCTTTATATGGGTAATTTACTCATATATATATACACATTATGATAACTTTAGGGTGATTTTTATAAGTATTTCAAATAATGTTTTAATATCAGGGACTAAAACGAATAAAAAATGTAAAGTTAGGGACTACTTTACAACCTTTGAAAGGTTAGGGACTAAAATAAAACGAAATAGAAAGGTTAAGGACTATTTTGAAACGTTTCAAAGGTTGGGGACTAAAGTGAAACAAGTGATAAAGGTTAGGAACTAAAAATGTAATTTACCCAAATTATTTTATAAAACCTGTAGCACAAGCACATCTGCACAAGAGGAGAAAAATTTGAGGTCAGTTCCCCGAATACGTACAAATACAATGAAGGACTCAGTCTCTCATAGTCATACATACAAATACACATGAAAGACTCAATCTCTTCCATGAATCTAAGGATAAAATATCAATATGAAAAAAGGGGGAAAAAAAGAGTTTTTTTTGGATAAACAACAAGTTTGGAATCATTTGATATAAATTTCCATTTTCTTAATTAGGGTAATATGATTAAAATTAAACAAGACAAATTCAATCGGAACCTACTTTCACCCATAACTTGAACACCTAAACTTGTCCGTAATAACTCAAACTCTCAAAACTCAAAAGTGTATCGTCACATTAGAATCCTATAAGGGGACTGTCCAAAATTAGCCCAAAGCTAACCCAATAATAACCAAGAGTGCACCATATAAACAACCCTGGCTTTTTTAAAATTACTATATTCAATTTGATACTGTTTTGATTAAATTTTTCCTATGTCTAAAACTAACCAGAAATCGAGCAAGTTTACTTCTATGTAGGTTTCTGAATCAAGCAGCTATGGTAGTAGACGAGGACACGGAAGGAGAAGCTGATGCAGCCAAAGGCGAATCATGGAAACTCTGCAGCATCAAAGAGGTTGAAGACTTGAAGAAGCTCATCAAACTATTTCTGATTTAGTCAGCCAGGATTTTCTTTACCATCCCGGTTAGAATTAGTTAAGAGTTTGGTAGTGCTTCGAGCTCTAGCCATGAACAGGCACTTGGGGGAACCATTTCAATAAACCAGCAGGGGCCTTAATCATCCTCAACGTCGTTGCCCTTGCACTGTAGCCCGGTGTCACTCACTGCTCGCATCTCCCCCGTCAGGGGTGTGGTATTTATGAGAACACATGCACTTCACAATATTGTTCAACCGAGTGAGAAGATAAGATGAGGGCAATTTTGTCTTTTTATGTTTAAAAGAAAAAAATTATCTTCTACCCACCAAAAATTTTATCGTGTTATGTCGGAGTTATTTTTTTTTTAAATCTCCACATCTTTCAACTCCATAACTCATATAATAATCTCCACCTCATATAACCCCTTAAAAATAATCCTCGCCTCTGGAAAAAATACCCCCCATGGCAAACATGCCCTTAAAGCTTCTGATTTTTCTTATTTGGATGGATTTGCTCTGCATTTTGTAAGTGACCACTAGTAGAATCTTATGGCTACAATTTATCGGAAGTCTTTAAAAACTACTGAAAAACGATATTCGCTCGGGTGTTTTAAAAAAAAATCCTGTTAAAGCTGTTTAATTTTTACTATGTTCATTGACCCAAGATTTTTGTTAGATGACTGAAAACTATACAGAAGGATACTAAAATTCAATACCACAAACAAGTTTAGTACTACAAAGGATCATATTCTTGGATGAAAGAGCATCCATTTGTTATAATCCCTGAAAGAGGGATGGAATACATGTGCTCACGGATACAGTTCGGAATGACCAAGAGGTGAAAAAAAAAATCAACTAATTGCATCGCCTAGTTCGCGAGAATGTCCGTCACAGTGTTAGCTTGCCTACGCACATGTTGAACCCGGACCTCCCAATTTGTGCTACTAATCATACTCCGACATTGGTTCACCAAGTGATCATTTGCATACGTGTGTCTTCACGCCCTCCTGGTTGTAGCATGGTGCAAATAGAAGCACAACCAGTCTCCAGAACAAGCTTGGTAATGCCCATCTCCCTTCCAATTGTGAGCCCATGTAGAATTGCCCATCCTTCCGCCACTTTTGACGAGCAACTCCCACACTTGAACACAAAAGCTCTCGGGAACGTGCCATCGGAATCTCGAAACAGACCACCAACTCCAGCCCGCCCCGGGTTACCTTTCGACACCCCATCCATATTAAGCTTGATCCTTGAATTTGTAAATAAAGAGCAGCTATATCCGGGGTTCGAACTGGGTACCTTTGGGTACTACCCCGGATCCGGGGGCGACCACAAGCTAGGTGAATTCATCCTCTATTGTGGTCTTGCAACAACCCTCTCCCCCTTCCTTTTCACATGTAGATAAGTAGATACTTGTCTCCAAACTCTACACGAGGTTCCTGCAAGCTTATCAATTCCCTGGAAGACCAACTCATTCCTGATTTTCCATGTCGTCTAGAGCATGGTGGCATGGAAAATTGGGAATAAGTTTAGTACAAAAGAATATGGGACTGTTGTAGAGTATCATTTGATATCCCTAAATTAAATTTTCGATGAATGTTCATGCCTTTTGATTCATATTTGGTATGTCTGTATGTAGCAAACTTGCATTGCCATGGGTTGATTACCAACTTTGTGCAACAGTTGTTTTGAATAGATTTCCGCAGAGTTTTAGGTAAACTCGTGATTCCGAAGTTTGAACCCTTGCTAAAAATCAATAGCTTTGCAAGAGAGGGCTTCAAGAATCCAATAAACGATTGAATCGATAGTATGGAATGCTACCTTGTTCAAAACCTTGCTGAAATTTCTTGGTGGCTATGATTTCTATTTGTTTATTTTATTTTATTAATTTTATTAATGAATTTCTTTCCCTATAATCAATCAGAGACCGCCACATAGAACGCTATGCCACCTTGTTCAAAACCTTGCTGAGATTTCTTGGCGGCTATGATTTCTATTTGTTTATTTTATTTTATTAATATATTTTTTCCACATAATCAACTAAAAAGCGCTACATAGAACGCTATGCATTAGTTTTAGTATACAGATATATGGATTGATGTTAAGAAGCTTAATTAGAAAAATAATACTATTAAACTAGCCAAGTCAGCCAAGAACATCATCCGTTCTAGACTTCACGTACCAATTAAACTGACAATTAATAGCACACCAACATCCCCCTATCTGGCTGTATTAAAGATCAAGGAAGAACCCTAACTACCTACAGGCTACAGGACTGCATCAATCTTTGGCAGTAGAAACTAAAAACGACGACCAGGAACGTGAAATTGCTGAAAAATAACAAACAAGCATTCCACAATGCTCACAAATTCCAAATTTCCTCCCTAAGCGGTCAGTCTACAGAAGGACCAATTTCTAGATAACAAACACAAATTAAATCGCAAGGCGCATAAAATTACGCAGATAAGAACTTACTTTGAAGGTTCTTGTCCATGTACCTGCGAATTCGCAAAACAAAAAGAACAAAAATCAATTACATAATCGAGAACATTAACGCATAGGCGCATAGCAAAAAAATTATTTTTCGAATAATTTCTTAAATAAAAATGGAAAATGAGAAAAACTTAAGTAGATTCACTTACTTCTTGAGATCCGGAGGCTGACCCGACCTGCTCATGATGAAGATCTGGCAAGAGAGTCTGCGAACTGCGTGCAGAGGGGGGTGGCGGAGGGGGTGAGAAAGCTTTGTTTTCGAGGGTTTATGGCGGAGAACGAAAAATTGAGTCTAAAGGGAATCAAACAGGCGGCCTTTATTTTGGGCTAATGGGCTGAAATTTAGCCCAATATTAAAGAATGGGCCTGTCGCCATACCGAGATCAAATCTATACTACACCTAAAAGCAGAAGCATTTCTCTCCTAGGTGGCTTCACCAATGCCTCTAATCCACATGTCAAAAAGAGAGAGTATCCCTTCCTTATTTTAATTGTTGGAACCTCCATGTCACCCTCCAACAAATCAATTTTATGCTAACGTGGCTAAAAACTGCTAATGAGAAAGTGGGTTAGTGGTCCTTGTCATCCCCACAACTTCCCTGATAACTTCTTTCTCTCTCATCCACTTCTTTGAAAGTGGGTTAGTGGTTCTTTGAGAATAGATTTGCCGCACAAATCCTAACTGGCTTTCTCCGTTAACAACTGACCCTGTTTGGCAGCAGCGTTTTGAAGCTTTAGATACAGCGTTTTGTGATTCCCGAGGCCAACGTTATCCACCGGTATGTTTGGCTAAACGCCTAGAGTTTCATCTCCGGTGGACGCTTGCAGAGCTTTT
The DNA here is from genome assembly GCA_963922045.1 of Persicaria maculosa. Lineage (NCBI taxonomy): Eukaryota > Viridiplantae > Streptophyta > Magnoliopsida > Caryophyllales > Polygonaceae > Persicaria > Persicaria maculosa. The sequence continues at coordinate 6,069,062 of OY998251.1, forward strand.
CATATATAACTCTCTCATGGAAGCGTTCGATGAAATGGATGAGCGTTAGAAATGAGAAGAGTCTGAATTATCCTCTCCTCTCTTCTATTTCTCATCTTCTTCGTCGACCTGCATTTCAGTCGATCCTTGCTTAAGAATCTCACGACGACGAGCTTCCATCTCGGGGTGAGGCTTGCAAGCTTTGCAATTGATCCGATCTCATGATTTGCTTTTCAAAATCACTAATGTTCATTTTCTTTTGTTAACAAGTCGGGCTCTTCCCAGGTTCCATTTCTCCACCTTCACCAATCTCTTTCGCTTTCACGTTCTTCTGGTAAGAGATTCATATAATTCTACTTTGTTGCCCCCTTTCTTTATGCGATTTCGACTTGCAACATACCCTAATTGAAATAATTTGTTTATGCATTTTCAAATTTTTAGTTTTCTATTGGGTTTTATTGGTGAATTTGACTGATTTATTTCCCTAATTCAGTTTATGGGGAGTTGTTTTGAATCAGTGGTTCGTTTCTCACGTTTTGTTTTTTATGAGGTTCATTTTGCCCTTGTGTAGCTTGGCTTTCAGTTGATGGATTTCCGGCTCTCTGGACAAGTAGGTTTCATTGAGCCTTTGACCCCCAGGTGAGCCTCTCTAACCTTAATCTAACTAACTATGTATGGAGATTTGTCATTGCAATCTATCAATTATGTGAATTGAATTCAAATTTGTTCAACATCAATGGAGACACATTCAGCCTCTTCTACATACAAAATTGCACATTTTTCAATTGCAAACTAAAATCTTTCAAGGGAATGAAACAAGCAACTCTGTAAATGTTAATTTTAAATCTTGAACACAATGAAATTCACCATGAACGCTTTTCATGGAGTCAAAAAGAAGAATCATCAAATTTTGTAACTATGCTCTAATTTATTTATTTTGAATTCAAGAAATATGTATGATTATATAATAATAAGCTGACAAATGCAAAAGTGATGAGGGGAGTGAGGCAGTTAATTAATCACATGAGAGTAGAGTGGAGAGAAATCAGGTGGTTGCTATCGGCCACAGACTCCCATTTGACAATCTCCCCTGTGAGTACTGATTGTGAGTGGGAGAATTTGCATTTGCAGGCCATGTCAGCTCTACAATCCCTGCCACAAACCACACTCAATCTTAATTTGTTTTTTTTTATAAATGGTGTGCCTTCAACACACCCTTTGTCCATCAATCTACGAGGCATTTCTCCCAGTGCCTCTCCTTTCCAGGTTCTCTCTCTATCTCCTCTGCAAAGGTGTTTGGTGTGGTTCTTCTTTATTTGTATTTATAGGATTCATGTAATTTTCGTGTTCCGCATTTCATGTGTTTGGTTCAGCTTGCCCTGAGAAAGAACGATTCTTCCCGGGACAAGGTATCTGGAATGGTGAGAGCTAAGCATATCTCATCAGAACCTCCTTCATTGGCTGGCTTCTTCTCAAGGTTTACATTCTTTGGAATTTGGACACAGTTGCAATTGTCCACCCCCCCCGCCCCCCCCTTTTCCCCCTTATGATGGTTATTGTTTAGGGTTTGTTTGCTTGATTCTGAAATTGAGGCTATTGTGGTACAATTTTTTCAATTTAGTGTTGCATTTTGATTGCATAGGTGAAATCCCAGATATTTTATTTATTTAGTGACTAATTGGGGTTTTGTTGCCTATTGTGTTGAACATGATGGCTTAAGGTCAAGCTTTTCTTGGGATCAGTTTGTGTGCCTGACTAACCTTGCTGATGTACCGTTTCGTTTACAGATTATAATTTGACAAATTCCATCCCCATTTTTACCGATTAAAGCAGGACCTTCAATCATAGACTTCATTTTTCGTTTTTTGGATTTCTAATAGTATATCCCTAGGTTGATCCTATTTCTTTCCACTTTAAAATATATTTATACCTCTTTTTTTTTTCTTTGCAATGTTTAGCCTCTGGAAAACTCCCTCCCCGTGAGGAATCAAGATGCTGAAAGCACAGTAACAAAAGCTCAAGATGTTGACTCTGATCTGCAAATAAGCTCCAAGTCTCTGACTCAGATTTTTTGTCTTCGGATGATCAAGAGATTTGTGAAGAAAATCTTCTGGATGATAAATACATTAATGTGAGTTTGTCTTTTTCATATTTTATATCCATTGTAAGAAATATACATTTTGCTTATATTATCTAATATTGATACATGATTATCTATATTGATACATGCTTGAATACGAATCTAACGTTTTGCTTATATTTCGTATTTTATTTGTGCACAATAGCACGAGTTAGGCGTGTTCGAGCACTTGACCTCCCGGTGAGCCTTTCTAACCTTAATATAATTACTTATTTATGGAGATATATTATTGTTAATTCAATATGACATTGACCCGATTTGATTTCATTCTATTGATTTTTTTGTCTATTTATTGATTTGTGGTTATATGAATGTTGTTGAATCTGATAGGTCGAGCTGAATTGATTTGAGAATTCAGTTTTATTTGATATTAATTTGGTTTTTAAATGTGACAATATACATCACCTCTGATTTGTGTCTTCTTCTCTGCTTTAGTGCCTTTTTAATGTTCTTTTGTTGTTTGCTGAGTGTGTGATTCAGAACAATCAACAATGGGAAGAACAAAACATATGGTTCTTGCTCATTTCAATTTCAAGTTAATACCTACATGTGAATATTGACACCAAATAACTATAACATATGGTTTAATTAGATCATTGTCGGAATTGTTTCATTGCTTGTGGAGTGTGATTCACACTTTACAATATTGCAATAATGGATGATACCATGTTGTCAAATTCTAATGAAATTTTACTCTTGGAATTGCTCATCTCTCTATAATTTTGAATTCAATTCAACCTTAAACTTTAAACATAAAGAGTAAAGCCTAAAGTATGGTCTCTTGTCCTGTTAGCGTAAACAGAAGAAGCTTCATGAATTTAAGGTTGCAGATACACCTGCTTATTTACATATTATTAATTTATTATAAGCCTAAAGTATTGTCTCTTATCCTGCAAGCATAAATACTTTGTAACTTAGCTTTTACATATTATAAATCCTCTTGCTTATTTACAGGATTTTGTATGTCACTCTATTGAAGTTCATTCATGCTTAGGAGACTCTGCAGATGGAAGCAACGACCCTTAAGGCTCAGATCACATTGCTGCAGGTAGGGTGTTCGATGTTTCATGATGAGGGCTTTAAGATTATTCTCTGGTTGCCTTCATATTGCGAGTGCTCGGGTCGCAAGGTGAAGGATGTTATAATATGATTCTTGATAGTGAAGGAATCGATATTGACCCATTGATGGTGGTTTTGTTGCATATTAGTAGTTGGTCTATACATGACAATTTCTTATAACTATTTAAAACATGAGCTAGATTTACAAGGCTGGATTGTTAGAATGAAATGGATTATCTTTGACGGAGTTTTTAGTCATGTTCTACTATCAGATTGGGTTGTGCTAAATCTAATTGATTACTTGGGTGAGCATCTTGAGACCCCCTCTCTCTTAAACTTAATTGCTCTTATAAATTTAAGTTGCATAGTTGTATATCGATCTATTCCTTTACCATGTATAAGAAGTGAGTTGTAGTTTTGAGTTTATGACATATAATAGAAGTTGATATTGTATCTTTACAACTTCTGATGATGCAGAGATGCACAACTGGGCTGAGAGAATAGGGGGGTGAAACTAAGACTGTACACACTTACGAGAGACATAACTGATGTACGTCATTGCGCAAAAGCACAACTCAAAGATGATACACACGCACTCACGCAGGATATCATTTTTAGAATAATTTTTTAAAGAGAATAGGAGTTGACTTAGGAGAATATGTTCTTGTACTGCTGTTTGGATGAATGACCAAGGAGGCTGGACACCCTAATTATTGAATTTATACTAAAGATGTAGACCAATCAGTTGAGTGGTAACTTGGATGCTTTCTGCCAATTATTATGAATTTTGCTCCCATTATTCCTCTATTAGGGTGAAGTTTTTGTAATCTTTACAAAACCCTGCATTTTCTTTTCTCATTCTAGGAATGATGTGACTGTTGTCCTATATGTTACACTTGAGAAACTTTTGGGAGGATCAAAGGAAACCTTAGATTGTTGTTGTTAATTACAGGATCAGGCTTTTTTGTGAGCACTGAGATGGTCTTGGCCCTTTCCATCTATTTAGTTCCCAACAATCATTTTTGACAAAGTAAATAATGAGTAATACATAAATTAAAAGTAAATGCAGAAGTAGATCAAGCTAGAAAGACTAAATGAGATTGTATTAGTTAGGCAAATAGACATTCTCCGAATGACGAGGTTCAATGGAAATCAACAATTGCACGAAGGGAGAAAGAAAATAATATGTTAAAGACCGATAATAATGTAAAGAGTGGATATAAAAAAAAAACAACAGAAACACATTCAAAGCAGAGCTACCAAATTTATTTGTTAGGTATGCCTCAATTCACAAAAATAAAAAAAGAAACAAAAAGTAGTCAATACGAAAGTTTAATATGTTAAACTTGATCTAAAATTTTTTTAAAAAAAATTTTACATATTTTTAATAAAAGCTAAAAATTATATAAAATATTAATTTTGTAAATAATTTCATATATATTATTAATGATTAGGAAATTGATAAATAATATATATGAAATTAATATTTTATATAGTTTTTAACTTTTACAAAAAAAACTAAAAAAACAAAATATTAAACATTACAGTATTAATTTTGACGAAATAACCCGGACCTTAGGTCCGGGCCTTACACTAGTCGATGCTAAATTTAGACTCAATCTTAGGCAAAATTGCAGAAAACCACCTTTTAAATAGACTGTTTTGCGTGAAACCACCCCTTAAAATGAAAATTGCAGAAAACCACCCTTTAAACCTGTTTTCTTTTCAAAGTCACACCCATCACCCAATTTTTGTTAATTAAATGTTAAAGTGCGTGAAAATCAATTATATCCCTTGTTTTTATTATTATTTTACTTTATCCAATCGGTATAAATTAATTTTTACCTTTTAACATGTTTTTCAAAAATAATTTTTTTTATAAAAGATCATTTTTTATATATAATTTCACACTTATTAGTATAAAACTAAAAACACTCTATAAAAAATAGATATGATTGATGTTTTATATATTTTAAAAAGTGTATAGTACTAAAGGGCTACTGAAAGAAAATAAATTTTTAAAAAATGATATGTCATATAGTTTTTATTATTCCAAAAATATTTTCACTATTCCACTTACATTTTTAAAATAATAAAAACTATATGAAACATTATTTTTAAAAAAAATTATTTTTTTCAAGTATCCCTAGTATTACACATTTTTTTTTATATTTATAGTGTTTTTTGCTTTTGAAAAACATGTTAAAAAGTTAAATATCAACTAATATAAATTGAAATGAGCAAAATAATAAAATAAGGGGTGTAATTAAATTTCCACACTTTAACATTTAATTAACGAAAATTGGGTGATGGGTGTGACTTTGGAAAGAAAACGGTTTTTAAGGGTGGTTTTATGTAATTTTCGTTTTAAGGGGTGGTTTCATGCAAAACACCCTATTTAAAGGGTGGTTTTCTGCAATTTTGCCAACTTAAAATTAGGTTCATACGACTCGTTTAATCAACAAATAAGGTAGAACTAGTACTTTTCCCGTACCATGTACGGGTGAGTATTTATCATAAAATTTACATCGTTACTTTCCCAAATACAATCAATACATTTGATTTGTTTTCATCTTATCAATTGCTACTCCAAATAGGATATAATAACACTTACAATTACAAACAAAAAATCTCAAAAGTGATAAGAGCAAGAAATAAAATTATGTCATAAAACAGAACAATGGATTTACTACACCCAATTTGAATAATAACCAAATTTGGAGTAGGTAGACAATTTATATACAAACATGATGGGCATCGCATTGTATTATTCCATAATCAAACCCTTTATAACATACGTGGTACACCTGCTTTCTTCATTACTATAAGGCATACAAGTGAAGTCGGATAATGCCTGCAAAAACATTGTGCTACACAAAGCATATTCAAATTTCAAAATTCTATATACACACAAGAATGAATGAAAGTGTGATAAATACTTTTATACAAACACTTATCATATAACTAAAGAAGGGTCATATATTTTGAACAACTTCTTTGTTGACAACATTCATTGTTTTCGTTACACTCTTCCTATATTTGTCTAGAAGCGACACTCTTTCTATATTTGTCTAGAAGTAAGACCTTTAACCTCTGGATATTTGTGGCTCAAGATCTGACAACATACGATTGACCATGAGTAAATACGGGCTTTGGAAGATATAACTCCACTTGAGATAGTGATTGACGTTGACTTTTATTTATAGTCGTCGCAAATGAAAGGATAATCGGGAACTATATCTAGGTGAAACTTGAAAGAGAGAGTTGAATATGAAGGGTTGAGCATCATACGGGGAATGACAATTTTCTCACCAATATTTCGACCACTAACGATACGTGCTTCAATTGTTCTCGTTCTCAACCGTGTGATCATCAATCTGATTCATTACATAAACCGGATGATTGGTCTATATTCCACAATAACATTAAGGAGTCGAAAAGATCGAATACTATGCAAATAGTCTACAGAATAAACAAAGGCATTATATCCTGCGCATGCATCAGATTTACATATGCTATCAGCACTCAGCTACAGTTTCTCATCCCCAAGGATCAAATCAAACATATGCGGCTTTTCCGACGGTTTTTTTTTTTAATTTTTCATGACATTTAGATCGTTATTTCCTCAAATACAATGAATACATTTGATTTGATTTGATTTGTTTTCATGCTACTAATTACTACCCCAAATATGATACAATAACACTTACAATTACAAACAAAAAATCTCAAAAGTGATAAAAGCTACAAAGAAAATTATGTCATCAAACGGAATGATGGGTTTCTTACACTCAATGTGTATAATAAATAATTTGAAGTAGGTAAACAATTTATATACAAACATGATGTGAATCACCCAGTGTTCTTCCCTTATCAAACCCTGCCTATGACACACGTAGTACACCGCTTTATTCATTACTACAAGGCATACACGTGAAGTCGGGGAATGTTTGCAAAAATATTGTGCCACACAAAAGCATATTCGAATTTCTAAACTCTATATGTGCACAAGAATGAATAAAAATGTGATAAACACTTTTATACAAATATTTATCATATAAATAAAGAAGGGTTGTATGTTATGAATAACTTCTTTGCAGACAACATTCAAAAGGACCAAATGGGCCAAATGGAATATATGCTCAATGATAGGCCTAAAAAATATCCAATTTTTTTTAAAATGTGTTAACCGTGATTGTGGCCTCCATTGCAAAATAAAATTAATCATGGTTTTATTTTTACAATCTATGTATGACAACATATTAGTATATAAATACCCATCTTTGTAAATCAGACCAAAAAAGAAAAATGAAAAAAAATGTTCCCCGCCACATTATCCCCAATTAAGTTTCAAAGGCCTTGGGCATCTAAGACATGAGGAGCTTGTTGCAAGTTCTTAGGTCATGAAAAAAAATGTTAGAACAAAAAAACCCACCCTGTTCTCATATAACTATTACATATGAAAATTAATATGCTTCCCTGTTTGATCAGTGAAAAACAGCATTCACCACAAATAATCAACTGTTCACAACCACCCCACAAATAATCAACTGTTCACAACAACCAATGACATGGGCAAAGATACATTAAATGATATGTGTAGACAATTTTATACTTAACAACCAACCAAAACGTTCAATGTGTGCACATACACTCCAAAATACTATGCATAAGAAAAGTCACCATAGATTACACTTTATTTATAAGTGCCTAAATGTCCAATAATCGAAGTCACGTCACGTTCCAAGATTAATCGCAAGTTCGAATAACAAAACCATAAACTTCATCCAATAAAAAAGCATCCAAAACCAGTCGTTGATATCCTACGTCAAAAACTGAAGACATTTATAACATTTTCAGCTCTTGAAAACAAAAACTTGATTTTTTTTTTTGAATAGGTAAATTTTCGGTTGGAGAAATCCTAACCGATAGCATCCCGACGGATGAGATCATTAAGATCGTTATTTGATGTCAAGACCGCCCCATTAACAGGGCGGCCAAGGTGTGCAACCTTGTCAGTCGTCCTGTTACCCTCACGGGGCACATGCGAGTAAACCACGGTTTGGACAGTAGTTAATTGCCGTTTAATATCTCCCATCAATAATTCTATTTCCCAAGGGCAAGAGCTGTTGAATTTTAGGTTGTCGATAATCGTTTTGGAATCCCCTTCAATAACCAGTTTAGTGTGATTGAGTTGTTTAGCCGCTTGAACACCAATTTGTAGCGCCATGGCTTCAGCCTGGATGGGAGAAAGTTTTCCTAATTCTGTTGCCCCTATCTTTATTACTCTACCATCATGATCTCTGATTACATATCCTGCAGAAGATATTCCAAATCCAGTAGTTGCTCCATCAAAATTTAGTTTGAGGAAGCCCCTTTCTGGTTTTCGCCACTTTACATTTTTCCTACTAATAGCCCTTGTCTTCTTGTTTTGTTGTGCTATGCTGGAGTCAGTGGCTGTCTCGTCGTTTATACCTGCACGTTTCCATTGTTCTTTGATGTTGAAAATGAATTGTTGTATTTCCCCTTGGGATGGTAGCTTCTTTTCCTGAAAAGATATCTGGTTCCTAAAGAACCATAGTGTCCACCATTTGACTGCTAGATCTCTTTTTTCCCCCGTATTCAAATGCTTTCCAACTAGATTCATTATACTGCTACCATTCCACCTACTGTTCGGTCCCTGTCTGATTAATGTTCCTAGTTTACTATCCATTAAGCCATTCTTTTTAACAAACTGGCATTCTACCAGTAAGTGTTGTTCATCCTCACAGGCGCATTCGCAAAGCACACATTGGTTAGGTATTGGTGTTCCTCTCTTACTTAACCTGTCCTTGGTTGGTAGACCGTTCTGTGCTATTTTCCACAGATAGTTTTTTATCTTTGGTAAGGTATTAACTTTCCATATCCATCCATTCTGGTCATCCGAGAAGTCTTCTATGTTTGTTATTAATTTGATTGCGCTTGATGTGGTAAACCATCCTTGTTTATCTGGCCACCAGTATAGCCTATCTGGCATGGGTTCCGTAGGTAGAGGAATTTCCATTATAGTTTGGGTCATATTTACGTCCAGCACCCCTAGTAACTTGTCTCTATCCCATTGGCCATTTGAGAGGAATTCACTTACAGTTATGTTTTTGTCCATCACCACTGTTACGCCGTGGCTGTCACTTAGTGTTGTTTTGTTCACCCATCTGTCTGACCAAAATCGGACTGTTTCCCCATTCCCAATTGACCATATTAATCCTGCTTTAAATTTATCGATTAAGTTAGTAGCTTTCCTCCATTGCCAAGACACGTTTTTAACGCCCTCGTAACGCCAAATGTCCGAATTCTTTAGATATTTGTGCTTTATTATTTGTACCCACATATTGTCCGGTTCTGCAAGTGTTTTCCACAATAGTTTCATCTGTAAAGCTTCATTCATGGATTCCGACTTTCTAATCCCTAATCCACCATTGCATTTTGGTTTACATATTCTGTCCCAGCTTATGAGTGGTTTATATTGAGGATCCTTATTCCAAAAGAAGGTTCGATTTACCTGGTCTAGTTGTTTGTGGATCGAAGAGGGAAGCATAAAACTTTGCATTGCAAACAAGGGCTTCGCTGCAAGATTCGCATTGATCAGGATTGTTCGCCCTTGTTGTGAGATGGAGTTCGCTTTCCATTTCGTTAATTGGTTTTTTGTCTTCAAAACTATATCTTCAAAAGTTTGATTGTTTACCTTTCCACTGATAATTGGGCATCCAAGATATTTTTCCATTGCCCGCGTATGGGGGGCTTGGAGAGAGCTTTGCAGCAGTTGTATTCTGGAACCCGGTACACCCTTCGTAGTTTGGAACGAAGACTTATGGTAGTTTACTTTTTGCCCCGACAACTGACAATACTCGTCTACGATTTCTCTGACTTTTTGGCTGGCTTCTAGGGAGGCTTTTGAGAAAATAATAATGTCGTCCGCGAATGCCAGAAAGGGTATAGATGGTCCTCCTCTTCCAAATTTAAAACCTACCTTACTCGCTGGTAGTGTTGCCTCTTGCTGTAATCTTCTTCCTAGTACTTCCGCCCCGAGTATAAGCAGAAACGGGGAAATAGGATCTCCCTGTCTCATACCCCTTGTAGGTAGAAACACATCTGTCGGTGAATTGTTTACTAATACAGAAAAAAGATGTTGTTGAAATACATTCTCTGATCCAGCTTATGAATTTTGGGTGAAAACCAAACCTCTTCATTACCTCCCATGAAAAATCCCAGTTTACCCTGTCATAAGCTTTTTCCATATCTAGTTTTATAGCCATCCATCCCTCTACGCCCGTGCGTGTCTTGAAAGAGTGAAAAATTTCGTGTGCTATAAGAATATTGTCCTGAATAGCCCTATCCGCCACAAAAGCTCCTTGAAGTGGATTGATTAATTTACTGATTACCTTTTTTAGTCGTTCAGTCAAAATTTTTGAAATGACTTTGTATATCGTAGAGCATAGACTAATTGGTCTATAGTGATTTGTCGTAGTTGGATTATCAATTTTTGACAAAAGAGAAATGAAAGTGTGATTTACTTGTCGAAGCATTTTCCCGGAGATGAAAAAGTTCTTTACAGCCCGTGTTACAGAGGGGCCTACTATATCCCAAAACTGTTTATAAAATTCTGCTGTAAATCCGTCTGGTCCAGGGGATTTATTCCTCCCTAGACTGAAAACCGTGTTTTTAACTTCACTGTTCGAAACGGGTTTAGTCAGCTCTGTGTTGTCATTGTCGTAGATACTTGGAGAAATGAGGTCAAGGATATCGCCCCATCTTGTACGATCTTCCCTTTCTTTTCGAAATCGTTTCTCAAAATCTTTTTGAATTTCCACCTTAATATTTTCTTCTCCACTAATCTGAGTTCCTTCCACCGAATTGATTGATCTTATGATTTTCCTGTTTCGTCTTCCAGACGCAATTTTATGAAAGTATGCAGAATTCGTATCTGTAAGCTTAATATGTTTTGTTTTGGCTCACTGGTTCCAATACGTTTTATGGAAGTTAATTAAGGCCTCTTTCTTTTTCAACAATCTTATTTGCTTGTTTACTGAGCTGTAATCTTCTTGTTCACTTAGTGTTTTCTGAGTTACTATCAGCTGCTCTTCAACCTCCTTTAACTGTTTGAAGATGTTCCCGAATGTCTTTAAGTTCCATTCCTTGATTTTTGCTTTAAGTACTTTTGTTTTGAAGCTTAGTTGAAACATAGCAGAACCACCACAGCTTGAGCGCCATGCTTGCTTAACAATGTTCCTCAAATCTTTCCGTTGTAGCCACATATTCTCAAATTTGAATGCAGTCGGTTTTGGTTGTGAGCCGATTTGCAAGTCTACCGAGATCGGACAATGATCTGACGTAGAGAACGCATAATGTATTGTCCGAATGGATGGACATTTCACAATTATTTCATTTTGTACAAGTACTCTATCTAATCGCTCAAGAATGTTATTCTCACCCGATTTCTTTTTCCTCCAAGTGAATCGGTTACCTATAAATGAGATGTCAGTAAATTCCCACTGTTCTTTGAAATCCGCTAATCTCCGGAATCTAATTGGTGCTGGCTTCGCACCCCCTTGTTTATCACTAGGTTCTGCAATCTCGTTTAGGTCCCCCACCACCATACAAGGCCAAGGTGATTCCGCAATCATTCCGCTTAGCTCGTTCCAGAACTGAGATTTTTCGCTCTCCTGAGCGGGAGCGTAGACTACAAATATTCTGCATTTAAATCCAGTCTCCACATTTTCATAGTCAAGACTTATGCTTCTTTCTCGAGTGGTAACCACAGATAGGGATTCTTGAGTCATTTGATACGCCCTCCATAGCACTCCTATTCCTCCGGATTTTCCTCTAGCTGGAACCCAACACGCAGAATCAAATCCTGCCAGCTTCCAAGTTTTCTCGTCAGGGATAGCTTCTGATTTTGTTTCCATTATCGCCATGAGTTTTATATTTTGAATTTTACTAAATGTACTAATTTCTGCCCAAAAATTTGGTCTGTCAAACCCACGAACATTCCATGAACCAATCTTCATGACCCACCTCTTTCGATCCTTTCCTTAAAACATTTTCGCCATTCACACCATTTAGATATGAAATTTACCACACTTCCAAATACCTTTCTATATTCCATTTCATGGTAGTGATATACTATATCTCTAGTATCAACAGTTTTTTCAATTTGACAGCAGGGGCCCTTAGCTGCTAGATTCCATAACTCCATAGCAAAAGTACAGACTACTACCTTCAAATTTGGCTTAACAACGTGTTTAGATATACACTTGGCTGAATCGCATATGTTAATACTTGCATACCTATAACAATAGGTCACCCTTGCCCACCACAGATACGCCCCACTCATTGTCATTTGTGAGCCATCTGGAGAGCTCTTCCTATATAGTCTAATCGCTTGTTTCATTATGCATTGTGCTGCTCGCACATGAGATACCTCTTTAGCTACTCTTATAACCAAGGTGTTTTTACTTACATACATACAGTTAAGACAAAGATACCAGCAACAACACATACCCTTCAGCACATGCAGATTACAGTACCATAACCTGAATTCATTAAAATACCTTGCTGCACTTACATTAATTTGCATAGAGACGCTAACACAGCAGAATACATCACCTACATTCCATACTAACTTAATCATAATCCATCCACAAACAGAGTTTAAACTTACCCATAAATGCAAACTACTATATACAAAGCTACCAAAAAGTTTTATTCCAATCAAAGAGAGGTTGCCCTCATGCAGCTGATGATCATCATTGAAGAACGTCTTGATTCGCATAAGACAGGAGGTGTTCAGCTGATTAGTTAACTCAGTACCCCACCAACCTAAGGTACCAAGCATCCATTCCCTCGTGAGATTACTCCCCATTCTTACCTCTTTTGTTACCTCCACCCATCAGCTTTGAGCTTGCGGGCTCACCTTCCTCGACCCCATGTTTACGCTTTCCAGACTCCGACTTGGTGACCCCCTCAATCCCCTGCTGCTCAGACCTCAGTCCCGAAGGGGAAGCCGAGGGAGCAACAAGAGGATTAAGAGCAGCTGATGGAAGACAATCAGGATTGTAAAGATTGGGTAGAAGAAATTCAGTAGAGGCAGGGATGTTACCCAGCATACGATCGAAATCAGCTTGGGTGAAATCCGCAGGGATACCACCCGAAGCGATTGCACCATCATAGTCTTCATCAGCTTCAATCATGTCATCATCGTCGGCTTCATAAAACTCCGGGTCTTGGAAATCAGCTTCGATTGCTCTTGGGTTTGCATCATTTGGGTATTCAGCTCCAAGGGCTTCCTCATCATGCTCGTGATAGTCGTCGACCACCACATACTCCTCCATTTCTGGGACCAGTGGCAGGGCTTCCACTCTAATAGATTCAGTGAAAGAGGTTATAGATAGATCACCAGTGCCATTAGATGTCTCTTCCGAGGAAGAATCTGACAGTAGCTCGACATTCCGGCCAAAGCTTTTCCAAAGCTCCTCCTTTGAGTGACCAAAGGAAGGAGGAGGTAAAGATCTTTGTTTCCTTGTTACCTTTACCCATTCACTCCCATCATTGGATTGCTCCCTGGTGTTATCAGTCATGGGAGAATCCTCAGGCCCTGACCCCATTATTCCACCTCCATCTTTGCTGCAGACTCTTCTACCAGGGCAATTTTCAAAAGAGTGCTCAGCATCTCCACAGCTCCCACAACCTACAGGGAAGTCTTCAAACCACACTGGGTATGCCTCTAGCTCCCCTTTTTCATTGGGCACTAACACCCGCTTGTTGGGGATCTTTGATAGATCAGCACTTATGCACACCCTTGGATATCGGAGCCTCGCCCCATTGGGATTGAATGCCGCTACTCTGATCACTTCCCCCAGCCTGTTCCTCTCCACAATGGCTTTGAGCAAAGAATCACTTACATATTTCGTGGGCAAGCCAGGAAAGCAAACCCACATATCGAGCTTTGCCACCGACTCAGTGTAAGGGCAGAAGTCCTGACGCCATGGCCGGAACAGCAGAAGCTGACCCAACACATGAAAGGGCCTCTCCCCCCACACTTTGTCTCTATCTTCCTTGAGATCAAACCGAAGCTCGAACCAGCTATTGGCCAGGGGAAACAATTGAAAGCCCGCCGACAAGAACTTCCAATCGACCTTAATCTTTCTCCTTATCTCCTTCGCCTCAATCGGATTCCCGATCACCGTAGCAAACAAGGAGGTATTGTTGAGAGTAGAGATGTTAGCTTGAACATCCGCCTGGATTTCCCGAAGCATCTTCACATCAATTTTTGCTTTGCGCAACTGTTTCTCCAGATCTTTTTGAGCAATCTTGGCCGCCGAATCAGAAGGAACAGGAGTTCCCTCTGAGTCACAACCAAAGATTGGATTTTGTTGTCCCTTTCGGGTAATTTTTAATGGATAGCCAGAAGATTCGGCTTCCATTGGTTTTTTCCCCTTGTCCGAGACAGGAGTCGCCATGGAAACAAAGGAAACACAGAGATGATTAGAACAGAGAAGCAGATAGAGAGAAAGAGAGAATAAAGAATAGGCAAGGGTGTGAAGAGATCTCACACACCCGATTTGATTTATAGAGATTTGAGGGAAAGAGCGAAGGCGATCATGCGTGCTGGCCTTCCGATTTCTGTACCGCCTCCCTGAAAGCTTGTGGCAGAGGTCCTCCCGATCATTCACATCCTCTATCGTACGGAGTTTGCAAAAGAACTTGAACCGCAAGGAAGGCCATACACCATACCACAATAGGTGAGGCCAAGGAGGCGGGCGCTTGCACCACACCTCACCACCCCTAACCCTACAGTACCGCCTCAACACGGCACCAGGGCGCTTTCCATACTTAGAGCCGTACGGCTCTCCTCCCTTCTGTCTCTTCGAATCGCTATGCTTTTTGGCCAAGAAAGACGAGTAATCAAGGCATCGCCATGCTCCTCTCCACTCAATCGATTTCTTGGGGAGGAGAATTTCATCATGGCTTCTGAGGACCAATTGGATTTGGGAGGAGGTTTGATTCAAAAGAAGGTTTAGGGATGACAGGCTATGGTGATTAGGGATTTGCAGGAGTCGTTTGGAGACGGGGAGGCGTTTTCTCAGAAGAAAAAGAGGGGCGTGTAGAGCGCGTACTCTGTACAAGATTTTTCCCATTGGCACAAAAACTTGATGTCACAAGTCTATATCATAAATTACTCAAGAATACAAATTCGACCATTATCAACAAATAAATGCACAAGGATAAAAGAGCGTACTAAACAATAAAAGTTCGAATCACATGCCAGTGAACAATAACAACAATTGAAATCGAAATATCCAACTTCAAGGCAGCGTATAAACCTACGAAGATTATAATTTATAGGCTATCATATTCCGCATTGATATATAATTTATTTATTTCATCTCAAACTGAGTAACACATCCTAGATACCAACGTGAACCAAATTTATAATTGAACAATTGTAATTAGGTTCGAGTTTTCAATTGTAGACCCCACGATAATTACCAAATTAATGTCTTTTGCAATCCTATAATAATGAATGAACATTGTAAACAAAATAGAATGAAATAAGAATGTTCATTCATAAAAAAACATGTAAATCGATGCACATTCATGAAGATATTTGCTTTATGTGAATATCTTGAAGCATATTTTCTAGCTTTTGCAATGTCTCTCGTTGCCTCTGTTGTTTAGGTAGTACTTCTTTGAGGGTAGCTAAAATAACATTGTTATCCATCTCATCGAACACCCTAGATGCAATAAATTAACTCAAAATCCTCCAACTTAATACACCACAATTTGACTTATAAACACCTCAAGATACTATAATCATACCTACATGCACATCCATTTCACAAAATAATACTACCAAATGCAAGGAAGAATAATATTCATCAACCTAAACATCTATTTGAATACAATATTTAACAACATTTCTCAAACAGATAGGAAAACATAACAAATACCCACATACCCAACTGATGGCTTTACCTTCACAAAGTGGAGAGGTTTGCAAAGGCGGTCGGTACAGACAGATGGAGCTCTCACCGGTGATTCACCATTTCGAATAGATCGTTCAATAGAGAGAAGAGGTGAGACTTCTAAGCTAAGACTTCAAAACCCTTGGTTCTGGTTCCCATCTCTTTCCTCACTTTAAATATATGATGGTTTTTTTCCTTTCTAATTAATATTAAAAAAATTGAATTTTAATAACCATAAAACGTATCACACCCCGGTTGTGAAACATCCTGCGAAAAATACGCATTGCTGATGACACCGTGATAGATTAGTTTTTACTCATTTTAAGGTTGTGCTAATGTGTAGATAAGGAGTACAATGCACTTATTATACACTAAAATTGTAAAAGTGCAGGTTTGTTAATTAATGTGCAAGCTTACCACTATATATGCATAATAACATCCCTATATATCTATATATACATAATTAATACGGAATATTATGGATTAGTACGTAATATGTATATATCATCAGTTGGGGGATTAGAGAAGTACACCTGTGTGGGAAAGAATCCTGAATGAGTCTCCACTTTTGTGGGTCTTCGGCACGACTAAAATCAAGATGGTGTACATCAAGGATAATAGTCTTCTTCGGACCACCATAAGGTGTAACAATAGTATTCTGTCCATGACGATCGAAGCAAACAATCAAGTTCCCGAAGACAAATTAATGATCGAGATGAGGTACGTTGAGATGCCAAAGTCAAGAAACTGGCCGGTTCCACATTGTCTCTAGCATTTATCACACAAACAGGGCACAAATTTCAGCCAAATTGCAGCCAAAAATCGCATATAAAGAGGGCAAAAATTGCAGTCAAATTGTAGCCTAAAATCGCACAGAATCAGGGCAAAAATCGCAGCCAAATCTCAGCCAAAAAATCGCACATAAAGAGGGTAAAATCGCAACCAAATTTCAGCCAAAAATCGCACAAACCCTAGTACAACCCAAAAATCGCACAGCCCTAACCCTAAATTTCCAAATCGGCGAACCTGTACTGGCGAGGAAAGGAAGAGGATCAAAGAAAGAGGAGGGAAGAAGGGGAGAAGAGAAGAGCATACCTGTACTGGCGAGAGCGAACGGAGGGGATCAACCAGAAGAACATTTGAAATGAAAGAACGAACAACATCGAACTGGAAGAAAGGCATGAGGGTAAAACGTGACTCAAAAGAACGGTTTTTAATTTTGGTGAAAGAGAACGTGGGTTTCTTACTTTGAGAGATGGGAGATGGGAGCAGTTCTTGCAGGGAGAATGTGGGGGAGAGAAGTTGAAAGTTTTTGTTTTTAATTTTACTCAAAGAGGACACGTGGCTCATTATTTTACAAAGAGCCTGCTTCTAAAATAATAAGTATAAGGGGTGGATAAAAGTAAAATAATTTAATTTTGGGAAAATATTTATCAATTAAGTTTATTGACATATGTTAGAATATATATATATATATATCCACCCCTTATACTTATTATTTTAGAAGCAGACTCTTTGTAAAAGAATGAGCCACGTGTCCCTTCTCTGAGCAAAAATAAAAAGCAGTTTTCCACTTTCTCTCACCCACGTTCTTTTGGTTATCAATACTAAAAACTGAAATTGTTTCTCAAATTACTTTCTCAACCCACGTTCTCTTCAAGTGCTCAATTCCCCTTTCTGAAATTGAAGTAACCATGGATTTCACCTCTTGTAATTGGTTTCGGCTGTCGATCATCGAAAGCTTGAGGAACAGCGAGAGCGCGACCATCACGATGAGTGTGGCGATCACACGGCGGCTGAGATTCTTCCCCGACGTCATGAAGCAGCCGACGATCGTCACCGTGCACCACGCCATTCCCTCGGCCTTGGCCGTCCAGC
Source organism: Persicaria maculosa (assembly GCA_963922045.1). Lineage (NCBI taxonomy): Eukaryota > Viridiplantae > Streptophyta > Magnoliopsida > Caryophyllales > Polygonaceae > Persicaria > Persicaria maculosa. The sequence continues at coordinate 6,087,119 of OY998251.1, forward strand.
TCTCCGGCATCCACTGCATCTTCTTCCTCTGGTACCGCCCCGTCGCCGCCGCCGCGTGGTGTTCGCCGGGCGCCGCGGCGGAGTGCCTGGCTGGGGATTCCTCGCCGCTATCGTCCTCCGACGATTCATTCGGCCGCTTGCACTGATCGGCGTCGGTTTCCGCCGCCGTGGGCTCCACCGCCCGCCGCCGGGTGGCTGTGGGCAACGTCGTCAGAAACCTGGGGCTCCCGCCGGCAGAGCTTGGCACTCCGCCGCCTGTCATCATCTCCCATGGTCGCGAAACCCGAAGATTGAGATTGAACAAAAAAAGAGGAGAAATTGAGAGAGGAATTGGGATTAATGCTTATTAATGGGTTGGGGGAGGAGAAGATATTGGAATCTAAGATCATATATCCTAGGTTTTTTGTTATTTTAATTTCTCCATTTAAGGGATTGGTTATATATTCATCTAAATTTTCTCAATTAGTTATATATCCTTCAAATCTTTAAAATAAGTTATTTATCCCTCAAATAATAAAATGATTATTTATAAATCCAAATTCCATTTACTTCTATGAATTGGAATTAAAATCACCCATGAATCTTGATTATTGATTATATATAACACTCCAATTACGTACCATCTTCAATCGGCCACTGATTCATTCATCAACTTCTGAATCCTATCAATAAACACGAGCAAATCGGAGCAAGAGAGATTTGGAAGAAGAAAAAAGTATTGTATTAACAGATCCAAAATCCCTAATTATGCAGAGAAATTAAGTACATTCACCAGAAAATACTAGATCATATTCCAAGTTAGAAGATGGATCCTAAATGGATTTTACTATAAATCTGTTGCTCGATCAATCACCTTCGATCTGAAGCCATCCACAACGACGAACGAAGGCACCGATGACGACTCGTAGCACAGAACGGCGCACCCTTCCACTTTTTGAAGATCATAGGAGGCTTCTGATCGGATGCGACGGAGGCCTGGTGGTTGCGGTGGTGGACTTCCTTGCGCGAATTGGTCTTCGATGTTGCTTGAATGAACGACAACAGTTCTTGGGGGAGACATGATCGGTGAGAGGAGCAGAATGACGGAATCGCGACATCCCACTCCGTCGATTTGTTGATTTGCAAAGACGACATAGTGTGTGGCTAGAGGCGGCTCGATTGTCGGCGGAGGTTGGCGGATCCCATGGTCGTGGCTATGGCCGATTGAGTTTTGATTAATTAGAGATTATATCCTTTGAATATTTTAACTTAATTAGATTCTAATTAACTGCAATTCATTAAAGAAAATACAATTTGGTTTTATAAATAATTGTTTTATTATTTAAGGAATATATAAACTATTTTAAAGATTAAAGGGATATATAAGCAATTAAGAAAGTTTAGAAGGATATATAACCAATTATCCCTTAAAAGAAAAAATTACTATCTAATGGGAGATTATAGGATGAGATTGTTAGAAGATGAAGTTAACAACTCTATTTTTTTGTAACCACGGTTAATTACTTAATCCACCCCTTATCCACCCCTTATTTCATGGCGTAGCTGTTAGATCTGTTTAACACATGTCATTGATGTTGTTATGGCCATATTTTTTTTCATGCCCGTGTTGTGAAATGTGCTGAGTAAAATTCTTTAGTTTGTTGTGAAGGATGGAATTGTTATGGATCATGTGTATTTGTAATTCAATGTAGCTTGCATCTTAATTAACATAGTTTCATATAGTTTGGGAGTTTAATATAGTTTGGGTCGAGTTATTATTTTTCATGGTATGAAATATAGTTTTGGAGTTTGATATAATTCACCATGACAACCAAAGATTTCGAAGAACAACAAGGTGAGAAGTATATTGGTTGAAAATTTACGTTCGATCGAAAATATACCGAAAAAATCCGAACATGGTTCGGGAAAAGTACTAGTATATATATATATATATATATATATATATAGGGGAGGGTTCAAGTGAGAAGAATCCGGTCCGATAAGAAGGAAAGAAGTAATTTGATTGGTTAACTGAAAAACAACACACGCGCTTTTTATTTTGTTTAAACCACACGCGTTTCTTCATCTTCTTCCTCACTGCTTCATCATACTTTCGCATCCTTCCTCCCTCCCATAGAGGATATATACCTGGTGGATTGAAGCCCCCTTCTCACATTAAAAAACTTACAAATTAAACAGATACCCCTCGCCCTCTTCCTCCCTCCGATCCGCCGCGCCGTCCGAATGATCCACCTCCGATCCACAGCCATCGCCATCTCCGACTACAAGAAGCTCGTCGTGCGGTCTACAAGGTCGAGCACCACTCCACCGGCGACGTCAAGGTCGTCAATTCTAGCTCCGATCCGACCGAAAACTGCGGAGGAGAATTGCTCGGAGGTCCTGACGGCGAAACTGATCGAGGCTTGGTCAGCAACGAGACCGGAATCAAGGGAGCCTCGAAGGAGTCGAGGCAGAGAATGAGCTGCCAAGGACAGAGTCAGCGTCGGGCGCGACATGGGGGAGGAAGGCGAGAGAATTGTACCTTGAAGACTCACTGCCATGGTTCCACCACTGCCAAAGGCTTTTTGTTTCCTCTTCCGTTTTCCATAGAAGAACTGATCGAATTTGACTTCACCTTGCTAGTTTCTTCAATTATTTTCTTCAATTAGACTCACTGCCATAGCTAATTTCTTCAATTAGTTTCTGTTCAATTATTTTTCTGCTTGGTCTCTTCAATTTCTTATTGATTAATCAGTATTTATAATTGAGAGTGATTCAGAGTTTTTATATTAAGTGGTTCAAGGGTTAATGGGTTTAAATTAATTGGTTTAGAATTTTTATAGCAAGTGGTTCAGGTGTTTTTAATATCAAATGATTCAGCGTTTTGTACCAGGTGGTTTAGTGGTTTTATACCAAATGTTTCAAGATTTTTAAAAACAAGTAAATAAATAATTAAAATAAACATTAAAAGAAAATAAAAGAAAAATAAAAACAAATAAATAAAGAGTGATTCATGAATTAAATAGAAGTGGTTCATGAAGTAAATATATAGCGGTTCATGAATTTTACATAACCGGTTCAGCACATATAAATATAAATAGAGAGTGATTCACAACTAAATATATAGTGGTTCAGTAATTAAATAGAAGTGGTTCATTAATTAAATAGAAGTGGTTGAATGACTAAATATAGTGGTTCATGAAGCACTACTTTTGTATGGGGTTTTACTTCTACCAAAGTCTGTCAATTAATGCCATATTTCCAAACGAGTATTACATTTAGAAAATTATTTCACTTTATGCTTCTTTACAATTTATATTGGTTACATTGACCTCTGAGACCCAATTTTGCATGTATATAGCAGCTGTGAAGTTCATTCCACAAGCAATACTATTTACTTGCTTTGATTATTGATTACATGTAAGAGCCTATGAGCTGAGCTATGTCCAGTGATCCTACCCTTGGTTTTGATTACATATAAGCAAGTCATTCATGTTTCAAAGACATATAAACATCACTTTATGTCTTTTGTTTTAAACAAAATAAAAGGATGCATTTTATACCAAGTGGTTTGATTCGTATGTTCAATTCATATGTGATAAGTTGTCTAGGGTTTTAATACCAAGTGGTTCAAAGTTTTGTACGCACCAAGTGGTTTAGGGATTTAATACCAAGTGGTTTAGGCTTTTAATGCCAAGTGATTCGGGTTTTAATATCAAGTGGTTAAGAGGTTTTATTCTAAGTGGTTCAGAATTTTTATACAAAGTGGTTCAGGGTTTTTATTCCAAGTGGTTCAGAGTTTTTTTTATACCAAGTGGTTCAGGGGTTTAATTCTAAGTGGTTTAGGGTTTTTATACAAAGTGGTTCAGGGTTTTATACAAAGTGGTTCAGGGTTTTTAATATCAAGTGGTTCAGAGGTTTTATTCTAAGTGGTTCAGGGTTTTTATACAAAGTGGTTCAGGGTTTTTATTCCAAGTGTTTCAGAGTTTTTTTTATACCAAGTGGTTGAGGGATTTTATTCTAAGTGGTTTAGGGGTTTTATACAAAGTGGTTCAAGGTTTTTATACAAAGTGGTTCAGGGTTTTTATTCCAAGTGGTTCATAGTTTTTTTTATACCAAGTTGTTCAGGGGTTTTATTCTAAGTGGTTCAGGGTTTTTATACAAAGTGGTTTAGGGTTTTTATTCCAAGTGGTTCAGAGTTTTTTTTATACCAAGTGGTTCAGGGTTTTAAACCAATTGGTTCAGCACACATAATTAGAAGTGGTTCAGGAAATAAATAGAAGTGGTTCAAGGTTTTAAACCAAGTGGTTCAGCACATATAATTAGAGGTGGTTCATGAAATAAATAGTAGTGGTTCTTGAAATAAAGAGTATTGGTTCATGAATTAAAGAGTAGTGGTTCATCAAATAACGAGTAGTGGTTCATCAAATAAATAGTATTTTTTCATTAAATAAATAATTAAAAAATAAACATGAAAAGAAAATAAAAGAAGAATGAAAATTTTATAATTATTAAATACTTGTGGTTCATTAAATAAATTCTAGTGGTTCATGAAATAAACAATAGTGGTTCATCAAATAAATAGTATTGATTTATGAAATAAAGTATTGGTTCATTAACCATTTTATTTAAAATAAATAAATAAATAAAAAATAAACATTAAAAGAAAATAAAATAAGAATTAAAATTTTACAATTATTATATTGTAGTTGTTCGTGAAATAAATTCTAATAGTTCATAAAATAAAGAGTAGTGGTTCATAAAATAAAGAGTAGTGGTTCATGATCCAATATTATTTAACGTTGATTTTAATATATTCATTTTTTTTAAAGATAATTTGCAATTATAAAAATATATAATTTTTTATAGTGAAATATATATATATATATATGTATATTTTATAATGTAAAATTAAAAAAATTATATGATCATGTTTAAATTAAATTTCAAAAACGTTGATTTAATTTTGAGAATAAAACTAATAAAGGGTTGAAATTTACTAAATTGTAACGAGAACATGAAAGTCTTCTCGCCCCAGTGGAAGCAGGTCGCCGCGGCAGCTGAGTTGGTGCATTTCGTCCCTTGTTCGATTCTCCGTATTGTTGAGGAAGATACGCCTTTTTTTAAAAAAAAAAATATAGAGGCGCGTGGGGGACGCAAGAGGGGAGCAAGGCGCGTGGGGTTGGCTCAAACGCGCGGGTAGAAGGTGCGGATGGACCAATGAAATCGCTTCTTTCTTTCTCATTTTTGGGTTTGTGTGTACCGGAATCCGGGCGCGTGGGGTTGGCTCAAACGCGCGGGTAGAAGGTGCGGATGGACCAATGAAATCGCTTCTTTCTTTCTCACTTTTGGGTTTGTGTGTACCGGAATCCAACCCTATATATATATATATATAATATATACGATAAAGTTTAGGACATCTTTGAAACTCTAAACCCTTAGCGGCATTGCGGATCTCCTGTAACGCACGGTTCACCGCTTGATGCACCACAAAATTATTTGGGGAATAATTTTAATTTGAAAAAATTAAAAATTATATTTGCGTTTCATACATTTATATTTGTATAAAATTTTATTATGAAAAAAATATGTTTTAAAAAATATATATAATTAAAAGAAGGATTATATTAGTTTACATTTTTTTTATATTTTTTTAAAACAAAATTTTTCATGATAAAAATTTATAAACATATTTAGTTTATGAAATATAAATATTTTTTTAAAAATTTTTTGAAGTAATTTTTGTTGGATTATGTTTCCAGTTTGGGCTTTATGTTGAACTGGGCTATTTCGGTTACTTTGTATGGGCCATCCCAATTGCTTGTTTCTGTATTGCCTTATAAAAGACTTCGTCTTCCTCATTGTAAAATTTCGATTTGATATACAGAAATACAAAACACAGAAATCCTCTCTCATTTTCGCTCCATTTTCATTGCAAGTTCAAATTACAGATCTGATTTGGTTTCCAACATGGTATCAGAGCTAGATCTGGTATTTTGAACTTGCATACATCTCAGATCTATCTTACCGGTGTGTTAAGCTTGTGTTCGTCCTTTCCCGCGCGAAAATGCCTGATGAACAAGCAAAAATCGATCCAAACGATCCGTATTATTTACATCCGAGTGATCATCCTGGATTGATTCTCGTTACTCCTCCTGTCGATGGAAAGGGATTTGGAGAGTGGCAGAGATCAATTCGGATGGCGTTGTCTGCTAAGAACAAATCCGGCTTCATTACAGGCGCCATAGCTAAGCCAGCTGCAGATCCAGTGAAGATCCAGTGCTGGGAGCGGTGCAACGACATGGTATTCTCTTGGATTTGCAATAGCTTGAGTCCAGAGATTCGACGGAGCGTCATCTACAACAATACTGCTAGTGCAGCTTGGAAACAATTGGTTTCTCGGTTCAGTGATAGCATGCATTTAGGTAGGCATAATAGGTTGCATTTAGCTTAGTTAAGATGCATTTCATGGATGGATTAAGCATGATTTGCATATTAGTTCTCTATGTTGTCGGAGTCGGAATCTACACGCTTTTATTGATTATTTCAGGTAATGGTAGATCCGAGGAGAAGACATGAGTTGATAACGCATTAGATGAGAATGTCTAGTTGATCGAAGAAGCTTACATGAAGATCTCAAGAGGTCCTGAGAAGAAGAAGCGAACCTAAACGAAGAACAAGTCTGCAGAAGTTGTCGTCAGACATGCTGAACTTGTTTTGCACTTTCTGGAGGCCTCGGTTGTCCGATCGACTATTATGACCATGCGTTGGAAAGCTCTTTCAGAGAGCTACAACTTTCATGTTGACGTCGAGAGCTAATTCGAGACGGAATTTTCGGGAAAACCCAATGCAGCGGCCGCCGCATAGTTTGCTGCGCCCGCCGCTTATATGCTGCGCCCGCCGCAGCTGCCGTCAGCGCGCAGCGTTTCGATTGAAAAACCCTAGATGTATACTTTGTTTTGGGAGGCCGACTTTGATGTTTATTAGGCCGACTTTTATGTTATTTTTAAGAACTTCTATTCTATTCTTTCATTGATTAGACACTTTAGAGATTTTGAGCTATGTCTTCCATGAGGAACTAAACTCATCTATTCTGCCTGCAATTTGAAGCTTTATTCGGATTGATTGTGAGTTTCTAATTCTCGCTCCTGGTTTCCTATTTGTGAATGCTTCAACTTCTTTGTGCTTAATTAATTATTGATTTGTTCTATCTTGTCTGGCCAACTCGTTAGTTCAATTCAATCGCTAAGGTTTTGTAGATTCCTGGTTGTGAACCTTAACCTAAGTGGCAAACTTGTTCCTTTAGGGCTGGTTGAACTAATTGAATGAGTAGGAAGTTGAATGTGTTGTTAAATCCCTCTTTAGGGACTGCAAATACCTTGGCTAATCTCTGAACTTAAAGCTATCAATTGGGTTAAATCCTTCTTTAGGGATTGTTCGATTGATAAGGGTTGCTAGGACTGGTTGGACTAGTAACTATATTAGGTCGGGACAAGGGCATTCATAGGAAACGTAATAGGACGAGAAGAAGTTACAATGATCGCTTCAATCCAATAAAGTGGAAAATTGTAGGTGGAATTGCTTCTCCTAAATTGTCTAAACCAAAAATCACTTATTCTGCTTGTGTTACTTTGCTTCAAAACTTTCACACAAAAACCCCCAATCTGGTTACTCTTATTGACACTCGAATCACACTTGAATCATAAATTTCCCTGTGGGATCGACCTCTTGCTTATTACTATACTAGTTATAGGTTTGAGTTTACTTTGACGGGATCAACGACAGGTTTCCCCTCCGTCATTCAGCAAGGTTGGAGGGACTCAATTGTATTCCATAAAGCAAGAGCTAGGTGCGTTGTCTCAAGGTACAAGCTCTTTCTCTTCCTATTTCACAAAAATCAAGTCCCTGTGGGATGAATTGGAAAATGTGAAGAACTCTTCGTCGTGCTCTTGCAAGAAGTGCGACTGTGGATATGTAGCTAATTCCACTAAGTATGATGAGAATCAGAAAACTATAGAGTTGCTTATGGGGCTTAACAGTTCCTATACTTCAGTTCGTGGATCTATTCTCTTGATGGATCCACTGTCGGATGTAGATCGAGTGTACTATTTGATCTCACAAGAGGAGAATCAGCGGGAAGGGAAATCAGGATCCGGATCTGGTGTGGTGGATGGCGTTTCCATGTATGTCAAGGCACCTGGAAACTCCACCAACACCAAGAGTCCTATTTCTAATTCCAATACGTCTGCTAATTCTGGATCTAATGCTTCTCAGACAGGTGGTATGAAATTCAATTTTGATAAATCAGGAACTGACAGATCTCGTGGTGATAGGAAGCCCTTATTTTGCACTAACTGTAAGAAGACGAACCACACTATAGATCGATGCTTCTTCATCATCGGATTCCCTCCAGATTATCCAGGGAGCAGAGAGATGAAGAAGGAAGGGACTGAGAAGCGTTTTGCAGGATCTGTTACTCAGGCTCAGAAACCAGAATTCTCCAAAGAACAGATAGCTCAGTTAGTGGCATTGTTGCAGTCATCTGGCTCTGTCTCACACACCAAGGAGCCTACTATTGATGACTTTGCCGGATTCTCAGGTACAACTCTCTCTACACAAGTCCTTGATGGCCGAGTTTGGATCATTGACAGTGGCGCCAGTGGCCACATGTGCAGTGATTTGAACATGTTTCATAACACATATAGCCTATCTAGCCCTTTCAAAATTACCCTACCAACAGGAGAGACAACTTTGATCAACACTGCTGGCACAATTGATCTTATGCAAGGACTTCAACTGGATAATGTCTTATTTGTCCCAAAATTTGTCTGTAATTTGGTGTCTGTAGAGAAACTGGTCAGGGAGCTCCACTGCTTTGTGCTATTCACTGAGACTGGGTGCTATTTGCAGGGTCCTTTGATGACGACCCCTATGAAGATTGGTGAGCTTGTTAAGGATCTGTTTGTCCTTGGTCTCTCCTCACAAGTCAAGGTTGCTGCTCACTCTGCTCATGCTTCCAAGTCGAATAAATTGCCGGTTGCAGTGGATACTTCAATTTGGCATAAGAGATTGGGGCATCTATCTTCTCATAGATTAGGTCAGCTTTCTTGTGTGAATCTGACAGACAATTGTGTTTTTACATTGAAAACATGTTCAGTGTGTGCTCGTGCTAGGCAAGCACGATTACCTTTCCCTATAAGTTCTATACAGACAACTGATGCCTTTGAATTGGTTCATGGTGATGTTTGGGGACCATATCGTATTTCTACTTATGATAATTTCAGATACTTTTTGACTCTAGTTGATGACTTTACTAGAACCACTTGGGTACAATTGCTTCCTAATAAGTCTGTGGCCTTCATTGCTATTAAGCAATTTTTTGCCTATGCTGAGAGGCAATTTGGAAAGCGCGTTAAGGTATTTCGTTCAGACAATGCCTTTGAATTGGGAGCAGGTAATGAGCATGCTCAATATTTTTTAGACAATGGAATAATCCACCAAAGGTCTTGCACTGCCACTCCACAACAGAATGGAGTTGTGGAAAGGAAGCATCGTCACATTCTTGAGGTTGCTCGGAGTCTCATGTTTGAATCCGGGTTACCTAAGAGATTCTGGGGAGAGAGTGTACTCACTGCTGTGCATCTTATCAATAAGTTTCCTAGTCGTTTGTTGAAAATGAAATCTCCTTTTGAATTGTTGTATGGCAGACCTCCCTCCTTTGATTACTTGCGTTGCTTTGGGTCCTTGTGCTTTGCCTCCACACTTCAGCAAGGTAGGGATAAGTTTGATGCAAGGGATGCTCCTTGTGTATTGCTTGGTTATCCAGGGGGAAAGAAGGGGTATAAGCTTTATAACCTAGAAACAAAATGCATATTTGTCTCTAGAGATGTCATGTTTCATGAAACAGTCTTTCCTTACAACCATTCTCATTCTGGCATCCCTCATTCAGACAGTGATTGTCCTCCCTTTTCTTTAGTCTCACCTCCATCTCAGTTGATTGTAGATGATGTTATTGATGCTGCTCCCTCTTCTGTTCATGTTGATCTAAATCTGGGTAATTTGGATGCTTTCCCTATGACTGTTGCTCCTCGCAGGTCAGCACGAGAACATCATCCTCCTTCTTATCTGTCAGAGTATGTTTGCACCCACTGCTCTGATGTTGGATTATGTTTCCATACACTCACATCTACCTTTGCTTTCCCTTCTGCAAACACCTCAGTTGTCCAACTGCCAGATCATGAACCCCTTACCTTCAGTGAGGCTTGTGAATTTGCTGCTTGGCAAGATGCTATGACAGCTGAGTTCAAAGCTTTGGATGCTAATTCCACTTGGGACATTGTTGAGCTTCCCAGAGGTAAGCGAGCTATCTCTTGTAAGTGGGTGTTTAAAATCAAAAGGAAGGCTGATGGTAGTGTGGAGAGGTATAAGGCTCGGCTCGTTGCTAAGGGTTTTACTCAACGAGAGGGTATAGATTACAATGAGACGTTTTCTCCGGTTGTCAAAATGACAACAGTTAGAGTTCTTGCCACTGTTGCATTGTATCACGAATGGCCCATTATGCAGCTGGATGTGAACAACGCCTTCCTCCATGGAACGTTGGATGAGGAAGTGTTCATGAAGATCCCTCCTGGCTTGGATGTTCATGGCAAGAATTTCGTTTGTCGACTGAGAAAGTCACTTTATGGACTTAAGCATGCCTCTCGGCAGTGGTATGCACGCCTATCTCAGGCCTTGTTGCATCGTGGTTATGTTTCCTCTCCAAATGATTACTCATTGTTCTTTCGCAAGAGCAATGGTCTGTGTGTGTTTGTTGCTGTCTATGTCGACGACATATTGATCACTGGAAGTGATTCTTCTGAGGTTCAGGATCTTAAAGTGTTTTTGGATTTGGAATTCTGCATCAAGGATTTGGGGACTCTCAGCTTCTTCCTCGGCATTGAGTTCATTTCTGTAGCTGGTGGGTTGCTTCTTAGCCAGCAACGTTTCATAAATGACATCTTCTCGGATTTTCCTTGTCCAGGCTCCCCAGTTGCCTCACCATTGGATCCCCACCTTCAGCTGTCTCCACATCTGGGCTTATTACTAGAAAATCCCACACAGTATCGTCGTCTCATTGGGAAATTGAATTTCCTCGTCCATACTCGACCTGATCTTGCCTTTACAGTACAATTCCTCAGCCAATTTCTTCATTGCCCTCGCCAGCCACACATGGATGCTGCACTCCATGTCCTGCGTTATTTGAAAGGTACTTGTACAAAGGGGCTTTTACTGTCTTCAGCTCAATTGCCTACCCTTCGTGCTTATTGCGATGCTGACTGGGCAAGTTGCCCGTTCTCTCGCAAATCCGTCAGTGGCTATGTTATCTTTCTGGGAGCGAGCTTGATTTCATGGAAATCAAAGAAACAACAAAGTGTCTCTTTGTCATCAGCTGAGGCCGAGTACAGGTCCATTCGTCGAGTGTGCACTGAACTTGCCTGGCTCACTCGATTATTGTCCGATTTTGGTGTCACTGGCATTTCCCCGATCCCGGTCAAGTGCGACAACCAAGCTGCAGTTCACATTGCTCGTAACCCCGTTTTCCACGAACGGACGAAACACATAGAGCTCGACTGTCACTATGCTCGGGAAAAACTCCTCGAAGGTCTAATTTCCCTTGGTCACGTTCCTTCTCATGCCCAGCTAGCCGATTTTTTGACAAAGAATATTCCCGGAGTTCATCTCCGGTCGCTTCTTCGCAAGATCGGCGTCGTTGAGCCACCGCCTTGATCTTGAGGGGGGGTGTTGGATTATGTTTCCAGTTTGGGCTTTATGTTGAACTGGGCTATTTCGGTTACTTTGTATGGGCCAGCCCAATTGCTTGTTTCTGTATTGCCTTATAAAAGACTTTGTCTTCCTCATTGTAAAATTTCGATTTGATATACAGAAATACAAAACACAGAAATCCTCTCTCATTTTCGCTCCATTTTCATTGCAAGTTCAAATTACAGATCTGATTTGGTTTCCAACAATTTTATACCTCAAATAAGTTTGTAGTGTATCGAGTGATACACCGTGTATTGCCAGAGATCCGCAATGCCTTAGTGGGTTTTCAAATGTGTGCCTATAGTCATAAAATTGAAAAAGATTGCAACGCAAGCCCACCCTTGTATGAAGTATCAATATGAACTTATTCGACGTGTCAACTTACATCGTTTTTTCAACCTAGTTATAGTCCATACAGGTACAGAACCATGAATTAAAATTAGGGTGGACTAAATTCGTCTTACACAATTAACAAAATTATTGTGAAAAAAATTGACAAAATTCAAGTTGATACAGTATGTAGAAGATTAATTTCATTAAAAAGTTCAATAAAATAAGAAATAAAATCTATTTAAATATAGGCTATATAGCCATGAAATGGATTGAATACTATATAGTAAGGCAAAAAGAAATTACTATAAAAGTGGCAAGGTGAGAATCGAACCATAGGTAAATGGTTGGTCACTTGGTTGTAATTGGAATGGACCATTTGGGCAAACGTTATTTGTTATTATAATTATATCAAAATGGGGTGGGCGGAAGAAAAGCTGAACCCACCCCTCCAGTCAGGCACGGAACCAAGATTGTAATTTAGGCTAAGCTAGATTTATATATATGTATATATATATATATATATATATATATATATATATATATATATATATATATATAAGGGTAGGATAATGCCACGTGTATGGGTGAGTTTTTTTAAAAAAGATGGAAAATTAATTCCAAATTCACCCGCAAATACCTGCAGCGCGTGTAGAAAGAAAACCCTAAATCCCACAATAAAGGTCGACTATGATGGTTGCCTATCTCAGACCCTGGTTCCCAATTGCAGATTACAATCGGCGGCGGCGAGAGGTGAAGGCCAGCGAAGATGCGTTTTCGGAGACCGGCGTTGAGGCGAGGCGGCGACGAAGAGGAGAGCCGGAGTCGGGGGGCGGTGGTGGAGGAGGCGAGGAGGCAAGGCGGCGGAGGCGAGGAGGTGATTCAGCGGTGAGGCGAGGTGATTCAGCCGTCGTCATCGATGCTCTCCTACTGCGTCGTCATTGACCGCTCCTGGCCGCCGGGAGGTTCAAATCCAGATCCAGCATCTTAGGGTCAGATCCAGAGGGACGCGACGACCGTGACGTCGAGCAGCCATGAACGCCGGAAGGGATGATGGCGGCAGATTCTGGGGGGTGGTAGCGACGATGGGCGAAGGTTCCTGTGCGGTGGAATAGGCGGCGACGAAGGCTTTTGTTCAGGTATGTCTGATCCTGTCCTTTTCCAGAAAAAAAATGAATTCTTTGCGAAGGGGATACTGATATTGAACTCCTCTGAATTTTGCCTTTGGTTAGAGCTTTCGGTTTGGGGCAATCAACAGGAGAATTCGAACAGATCAGATATCGAATTCAAGGCCGAGCAATTTGGAAGAAAGGGCCCTTCAATTTACTGCCGATTTGTTGATTATTATTTTTAGGACGCTCCACATTGATTCCATTTGTTGATTATTATTTTTAGGACTTTCGATCACTAGTGGTCATGAATTGTAAATTATTCGGTAAAATCTAATTTATTATTCGTCAGTAACTGAGTATTTGATTTGTCAAACAATATAAAAACCTTCAATCGCATGAGTATTATTCGGTGAAATTTCAAACATTATTCGGTAAAATATAAAGCATTATTCATATAAATCGTTAGTATTATTTAGGAAATTGTGGTTTCTTTTATCTGAAATTGATGGAAAAAAACATTATTCGGTAGCGTGTGATAAATTATTCAGTGGAAACGGTAAATTTTCATCTAAACTTGATGGAAAAAAAGATAGGTTATTAAGTTGAATCGGTAAATTTTCATCTAAACGAGATAAAAAAGATAAAAATAACATTATTCAATGACATGTAAAATATTATTCGGTTAAATTGACAACTTTTAAAAACGAACGAAATCGGGTTAAAAAAAAAGAAGCTTACAAAAAAAAAGAGTTGGGTGGGGGAATAATTAATTTTGAAAAAAAGCAGATCGACAAAAAAAAAAAAATAGAAAGAGAGAGTGAATGGGAGTGGGGGTCACGCAAGAGGAGGGGAGGGTGAGTAATTTTTAGCAGACGGGTCCCACATTTAAATTAAAAAAACAAAAGAAAATCTCTTTTAATTCTAGCCCTTCATCTCCTCTCCGTTGCATTGGATCCCATCATCTCCTACCTCCTCCTATAGCCATCCCCCGTCATCTCCTCCTACTCCTCCTCTCTTAACGCTGGTGGCCCATCTCCCGCTTTCCCGCGCATCTTCCCGGCGAGGCTGGCTCGCCGCCATCCGCTCTGTCGGCGACCTCGGCAGCGCGAGCACTGGACGACCTCCTCTCAACTTCTTCTCTCCGGTCGATCCCATGGCTGCCTCCTTCGATCTCCTCTTCCTCTGTCAACGTCCTCACCGACGAAGACTTCGACTTTAGCATCGACGGCGATCGCGTCCCCTTCGCCGACCTCCCTCCAGACGTTCAATTGCAGGCATAACCCGCAGATCTAAAGGTGCTTGTCCTGAAATTCCACATCCTCCATTCATACTACCCGCTCGGCTCTCTCAAGTCGATCGTGAATCCCGTCCAGCCCACGGTCGCCACGGAGGCTAACAGCGCCGGGAGCTTTACTCTGAATATCTCCAAGGTGAACGGGTCGGTGGCGCTCATCATGGTGCAGGCGTTGCTGTATCCGAATTTCCAACATTTTTTGTTGTTGATGAATTGTTCAAATTTTATTTATTTATTTACAATTTGGTGGAGGGTTGGGGCTGATTTGGGGCATCGATAGCTAGCTTGTTCATGGCTGCGGCTGAAAGAAGCCATTTTTTTTTTACTTTACCTTCTGTTTTGCTGAATGTGAATCTCAATTAGTATTTGAATATTTTTTTTTTTCGTGAATTAAGACAGTTTCATCCTCTTAATGCATCCTCTTAAGTCTTAATGTTTCATTACAGTAGCAAAAAAATGTTTCATTGTGTGATTAAAATGGGTTTTATTGATTGTATTTTAGTTTATTGCACTTGTTTAAAACGGAAGTGGTTCAGGGTTTGATACCAAGTGGTTCAGGGTTTTTAACCCATGTCGTTCAGGGTTTATATACCAAGTAGTTTAGGGTTTTATACCAAACGGTTCAGAGTTTTAATATCAAGTGGTTCAGGATTTTAATAACAAGTGATTCAGGGTTTTAATACCAAGTGGTTAAGGGGTTTTATACCAAGTGGTTCAGGGTTTTTATACCAAGTGGTTTAGGGTTTAAATATCAATGTTCATGGGTTTTATACGAAGTGGTTCAGGGTTTAAATACCAAGTGGTTCAGGGTTTAAATACCAAGGTTCATGGGTTTTATACGAAGTGGTTCAGAGTTTTTATACCAAGTGATTCATTAAATAAATAGAGAGTTGTGGTTCATCAAATAGAGAGTAGTGGTTTATCAAATAAATAGCATTGTTTCATGAAATAAATAATATTGGTTCATGAAATATTTTATTTTACAATAAAGAGTAGTGGTTCATGAAATAAAGAGTAGTGGTTCATGAAATAAATAGTATTGGTTCACTGTGAATAAAATTGCCGAACTACTGTGAATAAAATTGCTGAACCATTGTGAATAAAATTGTTGAACCACTGTGAATAAAATTGCTGAACCAATGTGAATAAAATTGCTGAACCACTGTGAATGAAATTGATGAACCACTGTGAATAAAATTGCTGAACCACTGTGAATAAAATTGCTGAACCAATGTGAATAAAATTGCTGAACCACTGTGAATAAAATTGTTGAACCATTGTGAATAAAATTGCTGAACTACTTCTTGTCAATTTTTTTTTCCAACAAAACATATACAAAGTGGGTGTCTATGTGTAGATAAAATTAAATTACACCCAAATATATATTTTTTATACTTTTTTAACAAGTGAAAATGCCAAAAAATGATTTTTAAAAGTTTATTTGAACACTTTTACATGTCTCTGTAGCTTTTCTAATTGGCGCGTGCAATTAATTAGTGTGTTTGATTTGGCGCGTGTACAGTGAGAGTGGGGGTGTTACTAATTAATTTGGGTGGGTGTCACTAATTAATTGGTAAATTGCGCGTGTCTCATATTTTTAATTCAATTTTGTACACGTAGACCAATCAGGAGCCTTCTTTCCTTCTCATTATTGGAGGTGTGTATACTCGAACCCGACCGGCCGACCCTATATATGGGCACTTTCCAGTGAAACAAGTCTTACCATGTAACGGAGGGACAAATTTGAGCCATTAGATCTATTAAAATCAAAGGCCTAGAATTGTTGAAAAAACTCACGCTTAATCTAGTAACTACCTAGTATTCATATTTATCGTTAAATATGAATACTAGTCGGTTAAACAATTAAAGCATGTAACCATATAAGAAAATAACCAACTAGTATTCATATTTAACGTTAAATATGAATACTAGGTAGTTATACAGTTTTTTTAAAACCAATCTAGCCCTTTTTTTTATCCAAGAGTAGACGATTAATTAGTTGGTTAAATATGAATAATACCAACATTCTTTCAGTATATTATTAGTTTGATAATTATGAATAACTACTCATTTAAAAGTGAAAGATTAGTTTAATAACTATAATAATTACTCATTTAAAATTGAATACTTATCCATTTGAATATATATATATATATATTTGACAATTTAAATATGAATAAAATACTCATTTAAATATGAATATTAGACAATTTAAATATGAATAAATTGCTACTTAAATATGAATATCAGGTAAAACAATTTATAATTGTGTGTTACAAATGAATTTGCATGTCGTAAAACAATTGAATGGTCAAGGCTGGTGTTATTTTGGAACATAAATCCATTTGTTTTGAAAGAATCGAATTGAGGAATGGATTTTGAAAGATCAGATTGGGAGAGATGTTGGCCGGGGAGAGAGTATAACAGCTTCTATTTTTTTCCTTTATTTTTCTATCAATTAAATTTTAACCCTTTGATTTAGATGGATCTAATGGCTGAGAATTCTCCTCTCGTTACATGGTAAGATATGTCCTCACTAGAAAGCTCTTTTATATATATATATATATATATATATAGAGAGAGAGAGAGAGAGAGAGAGAGAGGATAGATCATATGAGAACAACCCTTAAAATGTATCATGAGAACAAATCTCATCCATTGATTTAGGAAAATTGGATGGTTGAGATTATTCCGTAATATTAATTAATTGATAATTAAAAAAAAAAAAAACACCACTGATCTACTACGCGCGTGTATCCACATCTCCAAACTCCAACCCTAATCCACATTGTTGTCATTCTGCTATAAAGGATACAGAGAGATTGAAGGAGCGGCGATCGGGAGCGGGAGCGGCGATCTCCTCCTGCGAAGGTGGCCGGCGTTCTAAGCCCGGATTTGAAGGAGGCGAGGGCGGCGGCGAGCAACGATTGCGAAGGCGACGAGGGCAATTCGGCGCCGAGGCAAGGCGAAGGCGAGGATGCGACGACTCCGGCGATGGGAAGTCGAGTTGAAGGCAGTCGCGAGGCGAGACGAAGGCGTGGAGGCGACGCTGGCGATGTGAAGTCGAGTTGAAGGCCAGCGATTCAGAGGGATGAATGATCGATTGGGGTGGTTTGAAGATGGCAGCGATGACGGAGGGATGGAGGGACGGAGGCACGATGGCGCCGGTGAGGAAGATGGTGGAGGCGGGATGGTGGCGATGTCGTTAGATCTGGGCAGCAGTGGCGTTTTCTTGACTCCTTCGCCTTCGTCGCGGACTATAACCTCCGGTATAATAATCGGTATCGCGATCAGTGGTGTGTTTTTACTGCTGGTCCTAGGTTTGTTGTGTTTTTGCTGCACGAAGAAGAAGAGGAGAAGAAACGACCATGGAAATGAACAAAATACTATATTCCTCCTCCTGTTCCTGCTCCTAAAGGTTTGACCTTTTCTCCCCTAAATAGTCGTCGTGTGCTTGAAATTGGTCCTTGATTATTAAAACCGATTCCTGTGTTTAGTTTACCAAAATCTCTAGGATTTCTCAATGTCTTACCAACCGATTTGGATTCCCCAGTATAGTTCATTTCCCTTTGGCACTCCAGTTCGTTATTGTATGGATCGATTTTGTGCTTAATGAGATGAGTTATTCGGGGGGAAAAGCTGATTTATTCGGGGTAAAAGCCGAATTATTCATTTGTATGGATAGATTTTGTGCTTAATGAGATGAGTTTTTTTTATTATGAATGAAAAATGCATCGATACAATCGAATAATTATGTGATACTATCGAATAATCTAGCAATATCATCGAATAATTTTGAAAGGCTACCAAAAAAATCCAGATACTATCGCATAATCTGTCGATACGAGCGAATAATTATTCATATACCACCGAATAATCATTAATCATTAAAAAACGACTGAATAATCAACCATTTGTAAAGGTTAACAAAAGAAAAATCCAGATACCATCGCATAATCCGTCGATACCATTGCATAATTTGTCCATACAATCGAATAATATATATATATATATATATATATATATATATATATATATATATATACCATCGAATAATCCAGATATACCATCGAATATTTCTAAGAGAGTGCATCACACACGCTCCCAACACTACTACAATTAAGGTCTATTGTAACATTTGATTGCAGCGGTTGCTTTATTGTGGTGGTTTTTGTGGCTGTTTTATCTATTGTGGCGGTTCATGTAACGGTTTTGTAAGCGTATTGAACACTTGGTGGTAAAGTAGCTATTGTGGCGGTTTAAATTACTCTACTGTAGCGTCTCAATAGGATAATGCGGCGGTTTTATATAGAGCGTTTTTTCCAACCCTATTGAAGCGGTTCTGAAATTTTATTAATTTTTTTAAAATAAAATCCACATTCCTATCAATTATACTCCGCAGAAGTGTTTCTCTCCTCTAGAGTGCGAACGCCTGAAGAATCGTGAAAGAGGCCACCACTGATAGGTTCCGATCGAAGAAGAGGAACTGATAGGTTTAGATCTGATAGCTTTCGATTTGCGTCCTCTTTGCGCAGACCTTCCCCTCTAAATCAAATCCTCTCCAGTATGATGTTTTTTTTGTTATTTCTTAATTTCTAGGGTTTTGGATTTTTATGTTTGTGTCCTCTTTCCGATCGAAGAAGGCAGTAGGACTCTTCTCGCTGCTGTTATTTGCGCAGACCACTCGGGAGGACTCTTCTTGCCGTTGCAATGTCTACCGCCCCTAATGACATCCAAATCCTAAACCACCGCTGTCGCCGATTTCGGTGTCAGGAAGTAGGGCTATCGGAGGAGAGTTTGACCACGGTGAGCCAGGTTTCAATAGGGGAGCTACGACAGAGAAGTATCAGTGTTGGCGCTGGCGTTGTGCTCGGCAGCGTAGGTTCTTCAGAGGAGGAGCCTTCACCGGCACCGTTGCCGATTTTGGTGTTAATATCGTGGGCAGTGGAAATTGGGAAGGAGGAATCGAATTCGTTGGCGAAGCCTCGAAGTGATCAACCTAACGGGAAATTGCAGACGGAAGGATCCTTGGATTGGAGGCGAATCATGGCTGATGATCCTAATCGTGAGTCTTTTGCGTTTACTGTTTTATATTTGTAAGTGTTTTTGTTTGTTTCAGTTTTTCCAATTATGATTGATAGGTGATAAGAAAGGTTAGATTGGTGATTGATTCTGATAATACACTATAGCACATTTTAGGCTATTCAGTGTCAAGAAAGTGTGTTTCATCAAAATTGCTTACTAAAAATCATCTCCATCTGTTTAGTACAACATCATGTAAATCAGTAGAACTGTTATGTGCTTGATTGAGCTATTTATGACATGATCACATCGATAGGAATAATCTACAAGGACGTTGATTAGTCTGACTTTGGTAAATATGTCTCTGGATGAGCGGAGTTAAGCTATCTTAAGTCTTAACACGACTCTTTGGTGTGGATGGTCAGTAAAAAATGATAAGTGACCTTGATGTGTGCTTGGAAATTTGTTTACATAAACTATTGTCTAGTGAACATCTTGTCCAGTGTTTCTTACTGAAAAAATATAAACACATCGGGCAATTACACTGTTGGAATGAGTAGTAGGTTGTATTTGCAACTTTGCTCGCAGCTCAAAAGCTTGAAGGTAATGACATTAATATTGTTGACGTTGTGGTGTTTGTTAGCTAAGTAGTAGCAGTTGTTTACTAACATATTAATGTATAAACATAAATGACTTTTACAACCTTCATGTCATTGCTTTTGGTACTCTGGAATTGATTTATAACTTGTGAGAGGCTTTCACGTGAGTTTCACTAAGTAGTAGTAGTACCTTTTTTATTCTGGTATCATGCTATATTTGATAACCATCAACATTTAGCTAAGTGTTACCTTTTTATTCTTTTTTCGATAATGAAAGCCTTTCACGTGATCTCTAGAAAAGGGATAAACTTGTTACTTTCCTTGACTTGTGAGTTTCACTAATAATTGGTTTGATAATACAATATTTTGTGAAATATTATTTTTCTTTTGAAATAGATGGTCAGTGGTTGCCTTTTTTTTTTTGCAGCTTATGAACGTTGGCTATTTTGTCTATTTGAATTCATTTCTATCATTATTTACAATCATGCCAGTGAGAATTCTGACGGTAGCATGGAGGCTTTTAAACATAAGGTTTGTTGCTTTTTTTTTTGTGTTTTGCTAAAATACCTTCAGTTGTTCTAGTAACCGGGGTTGCTTTTTATGATACTTTGATGCAAATATTAGATTAGCTTTTTGTTCAGACATTAGGTATAGTCTATTGGTATGTAAAATCATATATAGCATTGAGAGAATTAACCAATAATTTGACACATTCAAAACTAAACTGGACAGACCTAATCACCAAGCAGTATTTTTTCTCATTTTGATCATTAATTGATCTTACTCTTCTTACACTTTATCTCTTCAACCTCACCTCAATGTTTTTCCTTTTCTCCTCTCTCACTCTCATTTTTGGTTTTTACTCCTGCTTTCCCTGTTGGTTTTCTTCTTGATTCATTTTCTGTTAATCTATTTGCCACCTTCATTGTTGGGTTTTATCTTTGAGGAGCTGTTGCAACTTCTCCTTTAATCACCTGTTCAGATTGTATCTTGATATTTACTATATGTGGAAATCTTTCCCGTGGCAGGGAGCTGAAGAAGCTTTCTGCAGCTGAGTTGTCGGATTTTGGGTGTCTTGTTGTTTTGGCTTGTGGGGTCATGCTCTTAGGACAAATAGGTATCACATAGTTTGTCACTTTGAAGTTTGTCAGTTTGAATTTTGTTGCCAGCTGAAGTCACTTAAATGTTCTAATAATTTCAGATATCAGTCTTATATACCATATGATCCTTGGCCAAGGAATAGTGAAGCTCTATGTGGTTTTTTACAATGTATTAGAGGTATGTCTTGCGTTATAGTGCCAAAAAAATATGGCTACTATAGCTTATAGTTTTTTTGAGCACAAATCCACCTTTTCTCTCTCATGATGCACCATTAGAATTCAATTTCTTAAAGTGACGCTAATAACTCTATGACTATAGCTGTGTATTATTTTTCTTGAATTGATTGAGCTGAGCTGAACTGAGCTGATTCCCCTGCTTCTTGGTAACAGATATTTGATAGACTAGGGCAAAGCATCTCCAGCAGCCCCACCTTCTTTTCTAACCTGATCGGATCAACCCGAAAGCTATGGCCAAGGAACCAGTTAACGTCCTAGTCACCGGTGCCGACCGGTAAGAACCTCTTATTCAATCTTTCTTGGTTTTGTGGTTTATATCGTCCAAAATGCATTTCTTTGATAATCGGATAAATTGAGTTCATGTATGCTGTTTTTCTAAAGTTTTATTCCTAAACACCACTCCTCGTTTACTGAGTGTAAATGATCCAAGCGGTGGACATGCTAAAATGGAATGAATTCACATACCGAGTACAATTTTAGTGATGAATATGTTTTGAGATGAACCACTTATAATTTCCTTTTAAGTAAAACAAAAAGGGTCAGTGAAAAATTAGTTGTCTAGTACAGTTTTAGTGATGAATATGCTATGAGATGAACCTCTTGATTTTATTCAGCTTTGCTTTATCTTTGAATTGGTTTATGTAAGCCTATGTAAAATTTTATTCACTTTTAGCTTTGCTTTATCTTGATTTTATTGAGTTTTAGTGATGAATACTTTTTCATGTAAGCCTATGTAGAATTTTAGTAGATTTGCTGTGAATTTGGCTGTGTAAAATTAAATTAGCAGTAGAATTTTTACAAGGGAATTTGGTTGTAAGCCTATGTAAAATTAAGTTAGTTGTAGAATTTTAGGAGTACACTACTTTAATTAGGGAATTTGACTATGATGGATTTGCTGGCTTTTTGATTGATTTAAGTAATATTGCAGCCTCTAAAGAAGACTTGGCCTGGATTTAGTAATATTGTTGTCTTAAAAAATTTTCTTTTAATTCTTGGCCTGTGGTGTTAATATATTTTTTTATATATATATATATATTTTTTTTGCAGATTAGACAACCTTGTTGGCTTATTTAGGGTGGGGTGTCAACCAACCTCCACAAATGATCCATTTGGGTTGCAAAGAGCCTCATATGGCCCTGTACGACAAAACATCATAATATATTTTTGGAAGTGCAATAACTAATGGAAGGTTCCAATATATCAGCTATATTGCCGGTGTATTCTAAACAAGGCTTATGATTAAAGTTCTTTGGTGTTGAGAGATTCTGATTTTGTACATATTAGCAATAGAATTCATCATCTTTCTGTTTTGGCCTGAAATATGCTTGGGTGTGCATTCTAAAAAATTACTAGAATGCACCTAAGAGTAGGGTGCATTCTATTATGTTTTTTTTTTCTTTAAAAAATGGACTTTTTAGCTCGGGTCTAAAGAACCCGAGCTAAAAAGTTTTTTTTTAATTTTGGTGAATAAAAAACCGCCACAATAGGGGAAAAAACTGCCACAATAGATTAAAATCCGCTTCAACAGACCTGAAAACCGCCACAATAGATGAAAAACTGCTACAATAGCTTTGAAAAACCGCTACAATAGATATTCTTTTGTGGCGGTTTTATACCTATTGTGGCGGTTTTTATCACTATTAAAAAACCGCCACAATAGATAGTAAAACCGCCACAATAGATCTAATGCAACCCGAGCAACAGAAGCGGTTCAAAACCGCCACAATAGGCCTATTG
The DNA here is from genome assembly GCA_963922045.1 of Persicaria maculosa. Classification (NCBI taxonomy): domain Eukaryota; kingdom Viridiplantae; phylum Streptophyta; class Magnoliopsida; order Caryophyllales; family Polygonaceae; genus Persicaria; species Persicaria maculosa. The sequence continues at coordinate 6,110,331 of OY998251.1, forward strand.
TGGCGGTTTTTGTACCTTTTGTGGCAGTTTTGAGCCGCTACAATAAGTCTGTATTGTTGTAGTGCAATTCAGCAGGTGGGCTAGAAAAAAACGTGGGCCCCACCATTTTCTCAATTAAAAAAAAACAAAATTGCATATTAATCTCAGCCATTCATTTCACCAAATCAATGGTCTAGATGTGTTCTCATGTTACACAATAAGGCATGAGTACCCATGAACCATCTATATATATATATATATATATATATATATATATATATATATATATATAGAGAGAGAGAGAGAGAGAGAGAGAGAGAGAGAGATAGAGTTTACTTCAAATGTAAAAACTCCTTAACGTGTAAAATTTGTTTATCGCGTAAAATTTACTAATGGGCCTAATTTAATTACTAATGGGCCTAATTTCATTAGTAGAATATCTGCCCCCTTGCCCATGCGTGTGCCCCTCCCCTTGCCCCCCCTTCTCGGACCCGGTTTTTTTTTTTTTTTTTTTGGCCCAGAATTTTTTTTTTCGTAGTAACACTTTCTGCTGTGCAAGTATAACTTGCTTTTGTGCACATATAACATCATATTGTGCAAATATAAGTTTATTTTGTGCAGACAAAATAATTCATTATGGGGTAAATAGGTAAATGTGCCTATTTCAATTATAAAAATTTATAATTGAAATATGTTTGATTTATGGGTAAATTGGTAAATATGTCTAATTTTATGGGTAAATGCACTTTTTCCCGTTTTCGATACCTTTTGTGCGACTGTGAAGTGCATTTGTGGAACTGTGGAGTGCATTTGTGCAACTGTGAAGTGCATTTGTGCAACTGTAAAGTGCATTTGTGCAACTTTAATTGTGCAAATTTAAAGTAGGATACAATTGTGCAAATTTAAACTACAATTGTGCAAAAGTAAGATACAATTGTGCAGATTAAGAATACAATTGTGCAAATGCAATATCATAATGTGCATTAATAAGACAAAAGATGTGCTTTTGAAATCGATGTTTTAATTTTGTTTTTTTTTTTTACTTTTGAGAGTTTGGGTTCACCTCTCGGATTATTTAGGTTGATAGATGTAAGTTTGAAATCGATTTTTTTACGTATAAGCTTTTAAAATTAAAGTGCATAAATAAGATTAAAATGTGCATAATTAAGGTTAAAAAGTGCATAACTTAGATTATAATGTGCATGATTAACAATTTGCGATTGTTGCGCTCTTGTCTATTATGTAACCTATGTGGGATTTGAACCCACATCTTTTGTGCAAACGCACATTGCTCTACCAATTGAGCTAATAGGCTAAATTATGATTTTTATGCTAAAATAGAAGAACATAATCGACCTAAAGCATATTGCAATAAAATTCTAAAATTCAATTAGCTCATGATTCACAAACAATTTGACAATGCTATAAACATGAAATTAGCTCCAAATCAACCCAACAACACAACTATATCATCAATTTCAGTCAATTTGGCCGTTGGCAAAAAACCCCAAATTCTAAAGCATATCGCAATATAAAATTCCAAACTTCATTTAGATCATGATCCATAAACAATTTGACAATGCTATGAACATGAAATTAGCTCCAAATCAACCCAACAACACAACCATATCATCAATTTCAGTCAATTTTGCTTTTGGCAAAAGGCCCCAAATTCTAAAACATATCGCAATATAAAATTCTAAAATTCAATTAGCTCATGATCCATAAATAATTTGACAATGATATGAACATAAAATTAGCTCAAAATCAACCCAAAAACACAACCATATCATCAATTTCAATCAATTTGGCTTTTGGCAAAAAGCCCCAAATTCTAAAACATATTGCAATCTATAATTTTAAAATTCAATTAGCTCATGATCCATAAACAATTTGACAATGATATGAACATGAAATTAGCTCAAAATCAACCCAACAACACAACCATGTCATCAATTTCAATCAATTTGACTTTTGGCAAAAAACCCCAATTTCCGCTCCTAAATCAAACCCTAGGTTTTCAATCTCAACCTAAATCATTCAAACAATCTAAATAGATGTAATAAACAAGTTTAGGGTTAGAAATCATACCAAATTCGAGTTGAAACAAGGAGCAAAATCGGGATTTCAAAGGTATTCCGAGCCAAAAGCACCGATTAGCGCTGTTGGGAGAGATGGGCTCGGCGTGGGCTCGGCTGGGCTCGAACCATGGGGGTTCCGGTCTCGGGGGGTGCGCCTGAGGGAGGGGGTTCGAGCAGGTGGGGGCTGGTGGCCGGAGGTGGCTCGTGGGTGGCGTGGGAGGCCGATGAGAGAAGAAGCGACGTTGGGCTTCGACTGGGCAGGGTGGGCGCGTCTGGGCTCGAACCAAGCCAAGTCAGGGCTCGGGGGGTGCGCCCAGGGGTTGGCTCGAGCGCGGCTAGACGGTGGAGGCCGGAGGTGGCTCGACGTGGGGCTGGAGGTGGCTCGACAGGCTAGGCGGTGCTTCTATTGTTGAACACGGTTTGTTTTACGTGGGATTTGAAAATTTTACACGTTAAGCAAATTTTACACGTTAAGGATATTTTACATTTTAAAGCTTCCATATATATATATATATATATATATATATATATATATATATATATATATATATATATATATATATATATATATATATATATATATATATATATATGGGGAGGTTCAAGTGAAAACACCTCTTACCATAGAAACACCCTTATTATGAAAACTTTTAATCCTAACCCTCCATGTTATATTAATGTTCATTTACAAGGCGGTGGCAAATTTGAAATTTATGTGAACTTTAAACCTTTATATAAAAATTATTAAAAACGCTTAGCAAACCCTCCCCTCCCCCCCCCCCCCCCACAACTCCCATCTCTCAGACATGAAACCCTCCTCCCTCGTCTCACTCTTCACGCTCAATTTCGGTGAACGACGACTCATCCCTTCTGAATTGCTTTCTAGCGTCGCCTCTACCATTCCTTGTCGGTCGCCAGTACCAACCCATCTCTTCTGCCTCGGTTGCTCCGCCTCTTCCTCTCTGATTTCACTAGATCTGTCAACGAAGTTGGGTTTTTTTTTCCTGTTTCAATTTTTATTTTGATAGCGGGCAAGCAATCGACAAGGCATAGAGGACGAAGGATGAAGATCGGGCAAGATCAAAGCTACTTGTCAGGTTCGGATTTTGAGTTTGATAAAAAAAAATTAGGCGGATTCGATTAGGGATATGGTTCAATGTCTCATGTTAATCTCCCACTAATTGTTTTTGAATTAGTCTAATTCAATTTATCTAATTCCGATGGTGTTTGGGAAGATTTGAATTTGTGTGATTCGATTTGCTGATTTCGATTGTGTTTGGGAAATTTGTTGTTATTGGGCATGCTCATATTAGTGTAAGCTTTAAATCTAAATTGGAGTTTAAGTATTTGGTCTGATTGAGAAGTGCAATGCAAAAACTGTAAGAATTGCAGTGCAGTACAAAAATTTTGATTATTGGAAGTGTAAAACTAAAAATACACTAATCAAGCTAAGAAGTTGTCATCAGCAGAGAAGATTGTGAAGTGAAATTTTTATTATTGTTACTCTGACTTAGAATGTATTCTGGCATGGTTTTCTGTGAATAATTTTGCCCATCAAAATTCTCAGGTTGCTATTATATTGTTGCTATTGAGAACTATAATTGAGAAGATTGTGAAGTGAAATTGAGAAGTGCAATCTGAGTTATGGGTTTATGCATACCTTATTAAGTCTATTAGCTCAATGGAAAAGCAATGTATTGTTATACACATGATGTGGGTTCGAGTCCCATACAAGCTTTCTCTAAACCTCACTGGGTTCGAGTTGATTCTCCGCACAATTATAATTTTTATTACAAGAAAAACAACGTACTTAGAAGCTTCATCAGTAATTCTCAAAAGAAGAGGTGAATGCATACAACTTGTTGTATACAGGGGTTTTGATCATGCAGATCACCTCATGTGATTTTGTCATTGGTGGCCAACTTATCCTTTGCTACAGTCTATGTGATAAAGGAATGTTTGGGAGTGATCTTGCGATTCTTGTTGTCCCATATAAGTGCAGCCCAAGGTCTTCATATTTCCCTTGTCCTCATCCCATTATATGTATCTGTTAGGTTGAGTTTGACGCCCTTGCACCATTGATTTAACAAGATTTCAACTTCCAATGGTGAACCTGCAATAGACCTTGCTTGATCTCATAATCTGAAATTTCTTGTACAAGAAATCTTGAGCAGTTTGACTAAGCAGTGCTCCTCCATTCTTAACATTGTTTCCATCAATAGGATGGCAATTGATAGGTATTCCCAGAAGTTTCTTGTAGTAAGCTTCAAATTCTCTACCCACTTCCTCTTCTGAGAAGGTTCGAGAGCCATCATCTTTGCATACATAACTGATGTGGTTTCTTTTTAGATTATTTTTTCAGAAGACCATGGAAATAAGCTGAACATTTATCCCCTTCTAAAATATATCTCGACTTAACCAGCTGGCCAGTGAACTTGATTTCCAGCTTCTTTGAGTTTGCAGACCTGCCCTCTGGCATTTTCCATCTAATCAAGAAGCTCCTGAGAGTCCGTGTTACATCTAAATGCTCTGAACGCAGTTTGGTAATCTTCTTCTGATTTGGAAGCTCTTGCACAAATATGGGAGTAGTGATTCTAAATTCATCTTGCCTTTACTATATTGTGTTAAAAGAGGGACCTATATACTGAAGTAGAGTCTTAAGTGTTCACTTCATGTTGAATAACACCAAATCAGATCAGAGATTCAAAGCTTCTAAATTCGATTCGGGAAAAAAACATTGAGTTTTTTAAGCAGCCAAATCTCTAATTTACATACAGACAGCCGGCAAACAATTTAGTTCCTGATTGTGTATAAGAGAAAGTGCTTCCAGATCTAGTAAAAACGAGGATAAACAACACGCAAGAACGGAGGAAGAGGGTGGGAGAAGGGAAGAGGCGATGGTGTTTGGAGAAACAACGCACTGGCGAAGGAAGAGAATGTGAACGGTGGGAGAGCACAGAGAGAGATATGCTGAGTAATATCTATTGAATCAATCCTAGGAGCTTGAATCTGAACCATTGTCGAGAATTACAAGTGAAATGCTTTTCTATATTATATTCACTACTTTGCAATAATTGATCTATTTACTTTACTTTGTTATCAATTTACCAATAATCATTGCTTTTGTCATAAGAATCATTGCTAGAAACATTGCGTTGCAACCATTTTTCCCTGTGGGTTCGACTCCAGACTTCATCGCTATACTAGTTTATTGGTTTATCAATCTATTGGTTTACTAATCTATTGGTTTGAGCATTGAGTTAGGATATTATTGAAATTTGGCAAAGGACGAAAAAACCAACGACGTTCGTCCCGCACCACTCATCCAAGTATGCAAGTCTTAGCATGATACTACATGGCATGCTTTAATGTTTATGCATCACCTAGTAAGTCATACTATGCCTTATTTTATATATTGCTTATGCATCACAAAAGCCATACTATATCTTATTTTATATATTGCTCCACATATTCTAAATATTGCTCATTCTTTACCTTATTTCCATCTGGGGATTATGTTGAGAATGAGTTACATTATGGAGATATTATATGGTTGTTGTTATGCTACATATTTGGAGTTTGGCAGGAATGTTTGAAATTTATGGAAAATTTAATGAGTGAAAGAAAATCCGATCAAAGATCGACCCTGCTCGCTGAGATAATAGTTCAGCGAGATGGGACACAAGGTGAGGAGTCCGAAGTACTAAGTATCCGGGGCCATTCATGACACCCATGTTTGCGACCCGCGAGAAGACAGTACCGAGGTTAGAGAGGTAAAAGCATAATATTGAAAAAAGCATTGAGCGAATGAGCGGAAGGGGAGAAATCAAAGGAAGAAGGAATGTGGTATAAAAGTTTGGAAAGTACTCCATTTCCCCAGATCATTAGCACCACATTGCCAAAAATTGCCCACCTTTAGCCTTTTACCAAATCTACTCCTTATTGAGCTAAATTAAAGTCCTCTTGATTATTGTTGCTTTGTCACGAATGAATGTTTTTGCATAACCCTCCTTTTGTGAGTAGATGTTGCTTTTTAATTTCACATGTATGGAATCAATAGCATAATCAAGAGTTCGAAGAACATTGCTGAAGAATAGTCCAAAATTACAGAAAAAAACGAGCGATAATGCTTATGCGTTTGTAGTTGAAGCAATTCAGCAATATATTTTTCGATTGAGCAACAGATCGATCGTTTATAGCATAACGATCAATTTACAGCACGAAGGATGAAGAGGAGGATGCTTGTGTGGCAAGTTTTTCGGTGGGGTTCGGTTTCAAGCTTTGATGATGATGCCAGTGACCATTGAAATTGCAAGTACACTGTTTGAAAGCTCCACCTTCTCTTGTTGCTTGGTTCACCATGTAATAAAAAGTGGATCCCTTTTCATTTTTGCACATTCTTTACCCATAAAAATCTCAATCCACACCAACATATGTTACAGAAGCGTACACAACATACCTTTGTTGGCATGCTTATGAACATTGTTGTCTTATAATGTGTGCATACGATATCAGGGCGTTTTGAGGGATTGGTGGATACAGTACCAAAGTAACTTAAGAGGCAAACATAAGATGTCAACATCCACGAAGAGTGCACACACAACATCCATTAAGAGGGGAAGTATATCCGACACATACCTAGAATGAGAGCCATGAGATAAATCAAGATCGATGTATCCGACACATAAGTATTGATTACTGTTGGTTTACACTTCATTGATGTTGATCTTTGTTATCAACAGGATGTTACATTGAGTGGATAGCCCTCGAGGTCTGCTTTCTTCATGATTTCTCTCTGCAAAGGAGAGGTAATGGAAGGATCAGTAAGTACCCGTCCATATTCTAATACACTAAAATCACAAGCAGAAGAGACAAATGAAACGATCTATCAAAGGGACGGCGCACACAGAGAACTCTGGGGAATATCAACGGACACCTCAGATTATGGACTCAAAAGAGTCGTCGGATGTCAACGCACTTCCACGACGTCATCGAACATGATAAATCAAACACTGCATCAAGAAGCCTGCAACAAAGCAAGAACAACACATCACACCAACCCGCAAATCCAACACCAAACCAAACCATTGATCAAAGAAACCCCCAAGACCCGTGCCATACCCTCAAAGACGATAACAAGATCGTAGACGGCTACAAAGTAGTCAAAATAGAGGCGAATGAAATGTGTCAAAGCAGAAACATGAACAACAGTAAAATCTGCATAGAGGCAGAAGAATGAATTGAGAATGGTTCGAACCACAAAACAAACAAAACAAATGGGACATAGGTCATCCTAATCTGATTTTGATTTCCAAAAAAACCATGAAACAATTTGATTATTCACGTCTAAGCGTGAAGGGCGGCTGAAAACCAAGAGGAGAGCGGAGAGAATGGTCCAGAAACCATGGGAACAACCTGAAGACAAAGCGGACAGCAGCAACAGGTCATCAGAGGCGGTGGAAAACCGGGCGTGGAGGCGGTGGCAGCAACCAAGGGCGGCTACAGAACCGGCAGGAGGTCTTTGTGAGACAAAATCGGCAGGCGGTGGTGAGCTGGAACTAGGAAGACGGACGGTGGTGGCGGGATCTGTTAGCGGAAGTGCCGGTTTGGGGGCGGCTGAACAAGGGGAGAACCAGGAGAGGCCGGTAGGGGCGATGGTGAGCCGAGGTCGAAGGCGGAACCAAGGATGGGTGATGGAGAGACATGGTAGGTGGCGGCGTTTGGCGAAAACCGGTGGACGAGGGCAAAGATTGCTGATGGGCAAGAATCGGTGGAAACCGACGTTTGGAGGCCGAGGGCGGCGGCCTAAATGAATTTTTGTTGATTGAGAAGCTAACATTTTTTTATGCTTGGATTGATTATTTTTATTTTTATGTCAATCGTGTTTGTGTTTAAGTGTTTCGATGTTGTTGCTTTGCCTTCCTTTTCTCACTCACAGTAACCTGCAAGCAAAATCTGAGCATTAAACTAAGCTTGGTTCCAAAATAAAACTTGGCTCATGCTCGGCTTGTTTTCATTTAGCTGAGTACGAGTATACAAAGCACGACTCGTTCAACTCGAATGACAATCCTATAACTATGCGGCATCTTTACCGTACAATTAGGGTGGTATGCAAAGAGGCCCCAACCAAAAGCGATATAGATTCTTTTCGAACACCCACATACAAAAGGAAATTTGAGGGCCCTCCCTTCTACATATCCTCCGCAAATATGCCTTCTTGGCACGCAACAAAAGCAATCAGGCATCAAATGCGTAAAATCTATACAGATAACAACGCAAAAGGAAGTGAGATGGAAATTTTATACAGACAACAACAAAGGCAATACCTCTTTAACTAGCTTGAATTGTGTAGGCTTCTGATCAAGGATGAAAATCTCTGTTTCGCCAGAAAAATGGAACTTCCCCAGTGTACAAGGGCGCAAACTTGCAAGAGAGCGTAAAAGGTATCAAGTTACAGCAAAAAGCAATCATACAGATAACATAGCAAAAGGAAGTAAGATGGAAGATCAGACTGACAACATAGCAAAAATTCTTCCAAGTAGAATAACCACTAGCTGTCAAAACTTCAACTTCAGTTAACAACAACCATCATCCCAGTATATCCCGCATCTAACAGGGTCTTGGGGGTCTAGTAGTACGCATTATTTCCCTAACCAGGTTGAGAGGGTGTTTCCGTGTGACCCGAAAGTTTTAAAGAGAAATATAAAATACAAGAGTACGAAATATAACACATTAAATATGAAATATGAAGTTTGAAGTATGAAATAACACAATGCCCAGAAAATGCTTCGGTCTTGAAATCCAGGTCCAGGTAAAACCAAAATTTCAAGGATGGATGAAAAGGTTGGAGATAGTGCACAAGGGGGTCATTGGTAATGGGGATTGGGGAATGCCAGCTGGCTTCCCTTAGCCGGAGATCTGAGTACGAAACATGACGGAGCACCTTTAAAATCTGTGGAGGACACTTTACCCCCTCATTAGGACTAAGAGTGCAAAGTAGTTTGGCTGGATTGCATAAAAAGGTAATTCATTGTGTACCATATTATAGTGTTCCAAATCCTACAGCAAGCATATGTAATTTTTAAAATAACAGTACCAAAAGAGCAACCAACAAAAAAAAAAACACTTCATACTCAAGGATGGCAATGGGGCGGGGATTCCCCTATCCCCGTGGGGAATCCCCGATACGGAGATGGGGATGAAGATGGGGCAAAAACAATTTTCCGCACGGAGATGGGGATGGGGATAGAGATGATAGTTCCTATTCCGTTTCTCGTTCCCCGCCCCGCTACCCGATGGGGAAACCCACGACGATCCCCGATGGAGACCTCATTAAACACTTTTAGAATATTTGTACAAGTATTATTTTAATATTTTTAATTATTATTTGTTATCAATTAATCTATTTATATTATTTTTTATTTTTAAAGTTTAATATGTTTTGTGGTAGGTATCAACTTATATGTTAAACTAAGTTGAAGCTTATATCGTGAAATTTGATGGGGAAATATGTAAGAAACCTTACGGAAAAACTAAATGGAGGAACATTAAACGAAGACGGGATTCCCCAACGGAGACGGGAACCCGGCGGGGATGGAGACGGGGACAATTTTCAATCCCCGAACAGGGACGGAAACGGGATGGGGACGGGGAGGGTACTCTCCGCCCAAAACCCGTCCCGTTGCCATCCCTATTCATGCTTGTTCATTATTTACTTACTTGAGGTTGTGGACCAAGCATGTTGTTGCCAAGTTGAGTTTCAAATCCATGAGTGGCTTCAGGGACACCATCTAACACGCTGAAGAGATCAACGTGTTGATTCCTTATGCTCGAGAAATCACCGTAGCAATCGTGATTTTCCTCCATAAGATAATTCGACATAGCTCCCGTCTCTCTTGGCAAATGCTCGAACGTCATGGCTATTTCCCTATGCCTCTGGGTCCAGTCTGGGCGGCTCCATAGATACAGTGGAGGAGATACCAAATTCCACTGTTCCAATTGCTTGTTGTTCGCATCAATGGAGCCGGGAAGGTAAAATGACTGCAAGAAGATACTAATGAATTAAAAAAAAATGCAAATAAGGCATTTCTCAGTCAAAGAGAAAGAACTTTGCCTTATGTACCTTGCCAGCAAGAAGATATTCATCTTCCCAGATTATATCATAAGGTGATCGTTTGTGATCAAGCCTGTAGCCAGATTGAATAACAGTTTAAAAGATATGTTGGAAAAGTTGGGCCAACAAGAGTGATAGAGTAGAAACTACCTGTGAGTTTCCGGTGGAACAATTAAAATGAGGAGCTTGGGATTAAATTTGAGAGCTTTGTCAATGAACTGGTTTGCCAATTTTGCTTGAACTCCGAAAGGAGGATTAAGCCCAATAATCTATGAATCGTCGAGGTGAAATGAAAAATCTCAATAAAGATTTAATGCGAGTGCAAAAATAAAAATAAAAAAATACATCGACAGTCTGACCAGCCGAGAACCATCTGGCAGCTCTTCCTTCTGAACAGAAAACCAATTTCTCTTCTCAAAGTTGAAGTCATTCTGCAAATAAGAGATTCAAGTTGATGCTATGGATTGAGATTTAAGATGCACAATATATATTATATTATGATATACAAAGCCAATCACGACAAAAGGAAGCGAAAAAGAAACCTTAGCTTGATGCAAGTCATAGTTTTTGAAGAAACAACTCTTCCCTACACTCTCAAGTTTCTTGCTCATCAAACAGCTGAAGTCATTAGAACCACAGGAGAAGTCCACAATCTGCTTTACACAACAGTTGGACACAATAATGGAAAATTTAATTGGACAGTTGATAGTCTGTGATATAGAGAGAGGATAGAACTGAGGAGAAATATGATGGGAATCAGTTTGAGATTGTAATCTCACCGTATCACCATCTTGGACATACAAATGTAATCTATCAACAATCTGCAGCAAGATACTATGTGAGTCTTGAGTACACTCACAGGGTGTTACGTAAGTATATAACATATTAACATTAACTCACCTCTTGAAGCTTCTCTGGTTTTGTAAAGTGGCGCCCATAAGATGTGTAACGCTTACCATGCAGAAAGGGTCCAAGGTAGACTTGGAGCTTTTGCTGTTAAGAAATGAAAACAGAACAGTTGCAGTGAACAAAGTCATGGTACACAAAGTGATTAAAATCTTAGATAGCTGAAAGTTTTCATCCTAATATAGGAAGCATATTTTCTGCATCGTACCAAGAAGCATCAGATAGAATTATAGGCCCATAAAGTGAAAGAAATGGTGAACCACCCACCTTCCATTTAGCCAGCTGATCGAGCATTATAGGCCCACAGATATCCATTGCATCCTCAACACTGCAGCCATTATCAAGCTTCTGTAAAGCTGTACGAACAGCCTGCAATGATTTGAAGCACCAAGGACAAAACCATAAGGAAAGACAGAACTAAAAGAAACAGTACACATTCTAGTAAATACCCCCGCATAAAAATACTTTTTACACACCTTGACAGTAGCTTCCACTTTTCCCATTGTTATGCTTTTCTCCACAATTTCTCTAGAGCCAGTATAGGAGGTTTCTTCTCTCTTTAGACTTTTAATATCACTGTTACTAAATGAAGAATTCACTTCTTCTATCAAAGAATTTATACTGTGAGGAAATAAGTAATAACAATGACATGAGAATTATGTATAGCAATGGTCTCTTAAGAAAATCAATTATGTTAGAATATGAAAATCACCTCCTCTCTATTTCCAACTGTTCTATATCTCTTGCTTGGCTGTTTTCCACTATAACACGTTTAGGCATAGCAGCTGTCTTCTCCGTTTTTCCAAATTTTATGGCAGGTATTCTGCCATCAGATATGGAGGAAAGCCGAGCCCCTGTGTTTTGGATAGCAGCTGTCTTCTCCATTTTTCCAAATTTTATGGCAGGTATTCTGCCATCAGATATGGAGGAAAGCCGAGCCCCTGTGTTTTGGATCTTCCCAAGATTTGCAGACAGTCTTGACGACCCTTCAACAAAATAGGTCTCTCTGAGATTATTGAAACCGATTCCCACATTTCTAACAGATTTCACACCTTGAACACCCTTTCGTATCTTTAATGCGCAAATAACCTCCCTTTTGTTTTTGATTTGGCACACTTTCTTGTCAGGACTCCTCGCCAAACGATTTAACATAGCAATACGTTTTTCTTTGTTTTTCAAAATCAATTTTGCCCCTACATTTCCTGTCAAATGGTTGTCCTTTACCATGTAAGTGCCAGGGAAAACAATGTGATTCCTAGCCGGAGTGCCAAGGTCTGGATTGATTTCATGGTCCCTGATCAATTCCAGGCAATATCTAGCAAGTTATTGCACTAAAAACTGGAAAGTAAGAACAAAACAAAGTGGGTTACTTACAGGCAATAGATCAAAATGCGTTTAGGCAACAGATCATCCCAGGCCCGTTGTTGAACATTCCCCTCATTATCACTTTCATAAGAAATATCCCTAACAACAACAAAACACCTATTAGAAGCCAACCTGGAAATAATGAAGGGGATATGATATGAGTATGATTACCTGGGTAAGCATTTCCGGTGATATACTTTGGGGCAACGCCGACATATTGCAAACTGCAAAGCATAGAGATTTCTATCCTCACCACGGCAGCAGACAACGCATTTATGTGCAGGACATGTAAAAACATCCCCTCCAGCTATTTGGGATTCAATGGATTTTGCTCGAGAGAAGTTCCCTGGATAGAGAGCCTTTGCAACACAATGGGCATGATAAAAGCGGCCACAAGTAGCAGAAACACAGCGAAATACCTTCAATGAAAGAACCAACCTCTAATCAATGTTACTGGATAGAAGAGAATCGTGGGGACGATACACATGGGGATAGCTATTGCAAAAGCATGCATAGTAAATACATTCTAAAAGGCTAGCATAAAGCACAGAGATAATGATTGTAGAAAAGTCCAGCCAAAAGTTCTTCAAAATCTTGTTAGTCTGATACAAAGGTTTAAGCAGTAGTACCTCTGCACCAGAGTTATTATCAGAAGATCCCAACTTCCCACAAACAGAACATTGATGCTTCTTATGTTGACAATTTTTGCAAAAGAAGACTGGCATACCCTGAGGAAGCATAGGCAACAACCGTGATAAGACCAAGATATAATATATTTAGAACTACAGGTGGAAAGAAAACAGAACCATAAAGGGGAGACACATACATCCACTTGAGCTTGAGAAAGGCCTAAAGAACGGCATAAATACTCTCCAGAAGCAAGTGTTGGATGGAAGGATCTCATACACGGACCTTCACAACTGTAGAAGGAAAAAAAAATAAGAAAAGGCTGTTGAAAATTGTAGCTTATTTTGCCCCATGTTAAACGGTAAAAAATTGTAGAATGGTATCCAGGCAAGCACTAGCCTCCATTTATACAGAAAAGTGATATTAAAGAGAAAACCAACCATCTGATTAACTAGTCTATCCATACTATATAAAAGAGAATACTAAGTGAGAGGTGACATTAGCAATTGACATTTGGCAATGGGAGGGGTAGCCCGCTAACCGTGAGACAATCACATTCCAACACACCCTCTCAAGTGCAACGGCTTTAGCCAACAAGTTGCACTTGCCACAGACCGAAACGAGCCGAATCCGGCTTTGATACCATGTTAAGCTCGGTTGGGCCCGGTGGGATCAAGACTCTAGAGGGAAGGTTGTGTGCAAGCCCACATACAGGAAACACGAAAAATAGATAAACCGAACAGGATTCCATCTCAAAAGTAGTCCGCCATTCAAGCAATCTCAATATTTCCAATGTAGGACGACTACATTCCAACAATAACTAACAATGGCGCCAATCTTATAGGTTGTTCAAGCAATCACAATATTTCCGACGTAGGACAACTTCATTCCAACAATAACTAGCAATAGCTATCGTAATTCTTGGAGTGCTACGATCTTACATATTATTAGTATAATACATCTTGAATCTTGTATAAATATCAGCGAGAAAAATAAACTTCAGAATCAAATTATGGTCATCAGATCATAGTCATATATAGTATACATAGCATCAAAGAATCAACATCAGTCCAGGCTATGGGGTCTATCTGGAAAAATCAACTTCATTTTTTCTAGATATTTTTTTATGTAAAGTCTAAATTTTATTTCAATAAAAGAAATGCACGTAAGAATCAGAACTCTAGATATAATAACAGCCAAATGTTAGTCACCAAAACCATTATCATGTCAAATCTAGTTTCCAAAAATAAAAGTTTCCAAATGCAGCTATGTGCGGTAGGGTAGGGTCAAGGGTCTAGGCGGGGTCTAGACGGATTTTATGGCGGGTCTTTGCAGTCTAGGCGGGTTTTGAACGACCTTGACGGCAGGGCAAGTTCAAGGGTTTAGGCGGGTTCTAGGCCAGTCTTGAAGGGTTTTTTTAGAAGAGTGTGTATGTGACACATAATATCAAACACTCCCTAAAGTCAATTAACTTCCAGAGAACTCATTTTTATCCTGAAAAATCATGAAGCATAATGAAAGTTCTAGACTAAGCATCGATGTAAATCAGTTTGCCTCAACATTGAGATAATGAGATAAATAAGGTAACAAATATGAAAAGACATAATAATACGAATGCAAGTACGAAAAATGACTTGAAACTGAAAATACAGACACACCAAAGAATATCTCCGCCGTTGTCACAAATCGCGCAACAAGTATCAAAGAGCTGCAGCTCCTCATCTTCTAATTCCTCTTCATCGCTTTCGTGTTCTTCTTGTCCTTCAACATCTTCTCCTTCGCCAAGTTCCTCCTCTTCCTGTGATGCATCAGGAAAATTAAGATCCTCGTCTTCTTTCAGTTCCTCCTTTTCGTTTGACAAATCAAGATGACTGAGATCTTGAACTTCTTCAGGATCCTCTTCTTCTAATAGATTAAGAGAATCAATCTTTTCAGCTTCATCCAACACAAATCTGGTATTTGTCTCAGGCTCTCTGTCCTGCTAGGGAAATCAGGGCATACATTGTATAGGACCTTTATGGTTGAGAAAATATGGTAGGCGCAAAAACATGAATAGGAAAGAACTGACCATGGTCGGTTCTTCAGCTTCATCTAACAAAACTTTGGGTTTCTTCACATGCTCTCTATCCTGCAAGAGGAATCATGGCATACATTTTTTAGTATCTTATGACTTAAGTAAAATTTATAGGCAAAAAGACATGAAAAGGAAAGAACTGACCACGATGTTGGTCACGACTAACTTCCTCTTCCTAGGCTGCTCCCCAAGAAGTTCACACAAATACTGTCCCAACAATTTTATTATCAGATAATGCACCATAAGCACAACTGAAATTCTCAAACAGCTCGAGATATTTTTGGTATCACCACTCATCACTAAACTATGTAAGAAAAAAAAAGCATAAATCCTCGGTAAAAAATATACTTTGCTTTCAGTAAACCTATGAAGTTCTACAACTGCCAATTATATTCACAATGGTATCTATCTCCAAACCTTGAGTTGCTATCAGCTTACAATCGGGTTACAAACTTGTTACAATTCTCTAGTCATGAGTAATTAAATAAGGGCAAATCACTGAAAGAATATAATGCTAGTTCATCACTGCAGGACCTAAGTCTCAACTACTTGATTCAATTTGATTTCAATCAAGTGACAAAATATACTCACACCTCCAATCTGATGAAACAATCGAAACAAACCTCAGACTGTCGGAAGTTCATGTCACTCTTGAAAGCATCTTTAACCAGACCAATGTGAGAACGAATATCCCCCACACCAGGTTGAACGTCATATGAACTGCAAAATTAACAAAATGGCAGTTCCACTTCAGAAAGGAAGAGAAATAGAAAATAGCAGGCGAATACCGATTTGAAGGAACAGAGTATAAAACCTTAAAGCTCTCATGTGCTTCCATATACGAGCTGCCGGTGCCTGAGGGTAGTTTTTAACAAAGTGAAGGAAATGAACCGTGACCAAGATCGACCTGACCATAACCTCAAAGCGCTTCCTCGGCTTCAAAAGCTGGATCCAGTTGTTACCCTTGCACATCACAAAAACCACGGCCTTATTAAACGAAAGGTCGTATTTCCACGCTATAACTTGCTTGTAGATCTGCTCAAGCCTGTCAATGGTAGTTCCGTGCAGGTAAACCCGCACATTTGATTCATCATGGACATCCAAATCCCCGGTCCAACTTAGAGGTATACATGACAGCGAGATAGGTTGGTCCCTTCCATCTACAAACTCATAATCCGTCACGTAATTGACCAAGTCCTCGCCCTCGTCGTCTGAAGATTCCATAATCGGACACTAAGTTATCTTCCAAAGCTACAAATTGCTCGGAACGCTCTTTTCACCGAGCTCTGCAATGACAGTAAAACGCAAATGAACAACACTGACAACTCAAAATCGAAGTAGCTACAGTGCTATGAAACTCGAAATCCGGCCCGGAAAATGCATCAATTAGCAGATTATCTGAATAAATAACCATTTTTACGAGTCTTATGAGAGATGAGGCTGAGACAAACCACAAAACCCTATTTTACATCTGGATGAAGGCTCCGAAGACCTCGGCGAGACCCAGCGGACATACGAGTTGAAAAAAACAAAGAATCTTCAACGTAAATTCCAAAAGTATATCTAGAAAATTAAAATAGTGTTCCATTCTAGACGTACGGATGAAATCCAAAACCTAGCTTCCATGGATGATCAAGCTAAAAAAAAAAAAGTACAGAAACGGAAAAAAATTGAAGCAACAAACGAAAACAAGGTCACTCGCAATCGCATCACACAAAACAACATCGTTTGAAGATTCAGTTCAAGTAGAGAGAGAGGGACGACTGGAGGAGCTTACCAGTTAGCAGGATACTGGCGGGAAGAAGGAAGCGAAAATGGGGACTCTGAGGACATCTACGAGAGTCTGGGCAAACGCAACTGACGAAAAGGCGTGAAGGGGAGAGAGAAATATGCAGCGACGAGACGGGACGATTTCATGAAAAAGTGAAAACTGAAAAGTAAGATATTTTTTTTTGTTTGTTTGTATTTTTTTTTTGTATTTTTTTTTAAATGAAGTTAGCCCACCGGCGACCGCCTTTGTGGCTGGGGTTGGCCAGCAGGTCAGGTGAAATTTGATGTATATTTATATGTTTATATCATGTATGAAAATTTTTAAAATATTTTTTAAAAATAATGGTCTTTTTATGTGTATAAAATTATTTAAAAAATTAATTTTCAAAATAAAATTTTATAGACATGGTAGTATAAGTGATTAAAATATGAATTTAATGTTTTAAATATTTTTTAGGATAATTTTTTTTACTAAACTAATTTTGTGATACATATTAGTGAAGTATAGAGTGATGTAGATTATTCATGTTAATACCTGAATTAATACTTGATTATTGCATAGATAAATTTACATTAAAATATATACATATAGATATATTTATATGATTCTGAAATGTTTATAAATTTTATTATAAAAATTTATTAGAAAATTGAAAAGTTATTTTCTTTAAAATAATTAATCTAATAATTATCAATAATTTTTTAAGTGTACGATATGTTTATACTCTCAAATGAGCTTATGTTTGGAGCTTTAATGACTTATACAACGAATAATCTATTGCATTAGTTATTGATATCGGGTATGTGTATGGATATCAATTTGATATCCCTCCTATCTATATCCATGTTGGGTAAAAATTTGATATCTTTAATATACTGTATATCTGTATCTAATGTTTGGTATGTGAAGATATGAATTATCTTTTTAATTTTTCCTTTTGATTTTGTTAAGATTTTTGTGATGCTATCTGGATCCCTCGAATTTGGGGGATTTAACACTCACTTTGTGTTTGTGATTGTGGTGGTTGTTGCTTCTGGTGAGGGATTCGTTCCTTGGTTGGGAAGGTTGATCGGATTCAAGGGTTGTGGCAGGTGATGGGCTAGCTACTTTTTTTTTAATTGAACATAAAAAGCCAATGAGTATAATTTTTAAAGAAGTTGTAAAAAAATCATCCTTTAAATATGCCACTTTGAAACAAAGCACTCATTTAAATCATAATTATATATAAAAAAAACCACTCTGTATAAAATCCATTAGTAGTTGACTACTTGAATCAAAATATAAAAAAAAAAATGTAGTAACTTTTAGGGAAATTTATAGAAAACCACCCTTTAAACATAGGAGTTTTCACTTAACCACCCTTTAAATTCAAAATTACAAAAAAAACACCCTTTAAATGGTCTTTCATTACAACTCACCACCCATCATCTATTTTCGCTAATTTATCATTAAATATAGTATACTTTAATATTTTTAAAATCAAATTTGATTATAAATATATTCAAAATTTGAATTTAAGGGTTTGTTTATATTTTAGGGATCATTTTATTTATTTTTAAAAAATAATAATAAAAATAGTCTAGAGTTATTATCTTAATTTATATTTGAAAATATTTATAAAATTTAAAAATATTATGTAAATTACTCTTATTTATTTATATATTAAATATTTTAAAAATATTATTATTTATTTATATATAGTTTAAATATTTTTTGTTCAATAACTTTCTTTGATAAAAATTCAAAAATGTCTATTGTTATACTCCATCTGTTAATTAAAACTTAACATTTTACTATTCACGCACGCTTTTTTAGGTGTTAAAAACTATATAAAATATTAACCTTTTAAAAACAATTTAATACTTATTACTATTCAGTATGAATTTATAAAAAATAAATATAAAAAAATGTTAATATTTTATATAGTTTTTATCATTCTAAAGAAGCGTGCATGAATAGTAAACGACATGTTTTAATTAACAGATGGAGTATTTAAGTTATATGATTAATCGATAATCTTATCGATTAATCTTATAACTTAAATATAACTTAAATATAATTATAGACTTAAATATAATTATTGAACGGAATATTTTACAAAGTTTAATTATTGAACGAAATATTTAAACTATAAATAAATGATAATTTTAAGGTTATTTTTAACTTTATAAATAGAAATTATGATTTCTAATCATATTATAAAGAAAATAGTCATTTACATAATGTTTTAAAAAGTTATAAACATTTTCAAACATAAATTAAGATAGAAATTCTAGGCTATATTTATTATTATTTTTTAAAAATAAATAAAATGATCCCTAAAATATAAACAAGCCCTTAAATTCAAAATTCTAATATATTTATAATGAAATTTGAGTTTAAAAATATTGAAATATAGTATATTTAATGATAAATTGGCAAAAATAGATGAAAAGGTGGTGAGTTGTAATGAAAGACCATTTAAAGGGTGGTTTTCTGTAATTTTTAATTTTAAAGGGTGGTTAAGTGAAAGCTCCCATGTTTAAAGGGTGGTTTTCCGTAAATTTTCCTAACTTTTATAGTACGGAAATGAGTGAGTCTACTGACAAGATGTCAAAATGACTATTGACAAGATTGTTTCCACAAAATTGCATGATAAATCCTTTTTCATTTCATAAAATATTTGTGAATCGGACCGAGAGCGAAAGAGAACTTAATTGTGTTCATCCAAATACTCAATCCATCAAACAAACTTTTATGAAATCTTTTAATCATAAAAACATGCTAAAATCATTGCAATTGATTAAGGAATGAATCGATATGGTTACTGGTTGTTTTCGAACGTTTTCGGCAACTTTAATGTGGTTTTCAATTGAAAGATTTGTCGAAAGTAAGGTCAATTTATTTTATTGAGGATAATGAGTAAGCTCAGTTAAATATACCGAGGTAACTGAGTAAGATCGTTTAGGACTGGTGAGGTTAACCATGAGGCTCGGCTAGGACTGCCGAGCTTCCACATTTACCTCGGTTAGGACTGAGGAGGAGCAGCAGTTTTGCCCATTATGCCATGTACCGCATTACTGAAGAGTAAGATTCCCAGATTTAGCTTATTTTCAAAGTTAAGACTTCATTATATTTTGTTAATATGTTGTCATTAGCATCACAACTTTGATTGAAAACTCCAGTTAATTGATTGGAAATTCCCAACAGGCATTTTGTGGAGGGTTGGGGACTATGATAACTGCCACATGATAGCATCATTTGATCATTTGATTGTTAGTTGTTATATACCTACATTTACCTCTCATTTCATATTCAGTGGAAGATCGATTTGAGCCCATGGATGTTGATGAGCTTAATACTGCATGCTCAACATGATGTTAATTTAACTCCTCAAACTCGAAGGTTCTCTCGGTAAACACCAAAGATTAGCACTCGAAATATATGTTCTCCTTTTAAACCCCCTTTTCACTCAAATTATATGCCATCGTTTGAGGCACTTATATGGATATTGTCTAATGAACTCTCCTGGACTTTTCTCTTGTCAGACGAATAAATTGTTTCTACTGCATTGTAGGATCGAAGAATTTGGTTCCCTGGACTTTTTCTTTATCATAATTGATGGCTGATTTCAAGACAGTTTAATGCAAACATTTGGAATTGGGAAATAAAGGCATTACGATTGACATCAAGGAAATGTGAGTAAAAATTGACGCCCAACCTCCTATGGACTGAATTACTGTCTTACAGGAGACTATTCTTTCAATGAATTTCTATAAAATTGAACATAGACCCAAGGAGAAACATGAGCCAAGAATATTAATGCGGTAATGCCCAGCCTCCTACCCACGGCGACAAATTTGGTGACCCTCACATGTATCCGACAAGGTTACGAGGACACCTCGGCCATATTTGGCAAGCATACATGGTCACCTCGTCCTGAAGTTGCGAGGTCTCAACATCACCTCGGCTAAAGCAATAAGCGTACATACGGTACATGGTCATCTTGCCCAGAAGCTATGAAATTCCTTCTTCTCCTCGCCCAACAGATCTGAGCCCCTTCTTGACAGATTGTTTCGAACAAGCACACAAATCGCAAACATATACCTATTTACTCTCTTTGAATTTCAATTTAAGCATCAATCGACACATGTAACAAACAAACAAACAAACAATAATCACAAAAAATTACCAAATATCTATCGATTTCAAATTCAATTTCAAAAAATAAAAAACCCCTCGATTTCAATTTAAAAAGCTTAATAACAATGCGAATTCTTACTTTGTCAAATTAAGTGAAATCTCTCACAACTCTTTCAAGAACAACAACAAATGGTTGAGTTCTTAAACTCTTGATGGTCCTCGTACAAATTGAACGAAGCTAGGCTGCTAGGGTTAGGGTTGTATGAAATGAGAAGGACTTGGGCGCAATTTAGTAAAAATGCTCTTGTCAATAGTCGTTTTGGAATCTTGTCAGTAGCCCTTATGTACGGAAATTTCGCGTGGTACCCCTGAGGTAAGGGATATTTCACGTGGTGTACTAAAGTTTAGCATAATTCGTGTGGTGCCCCTGTGCTTTTGATTTTGTTTGCCGCGTGCCCCTCCGTTAATTGTTGAAATCCATCGTTAACTTTTGGGTGAATTATATTTTTGGTCCCTAACCTTTACCACTTGTTTCACTTTAGTCTCCAACCTTTGAAACGTTTCAAAATAGTCCTTAACCTTTCTATTTCGTTTCATTTTAGTCCCTAACCTTTCAAAGGTTGTAAAATAGTCCCTAAGCTTATATTAGTTATTCTTTTTAGTCCCTGATATTAAAATATTATTTGAAATAATTATAAAAAATCACCCTAAGTTATCATAATGTATATAAATGAGTAAATTACCCATATAAAGAATAATTATAAAACAAATATCCAACTTTATGATTTTTTTTTTAAAAACGATCTCTTTTATTATTCAAATTCATTATTTTAATGGATTAATAAACATATATTGGATCTATGTATTGGTAAATAAAAAAAATATCCCACAATCTCTCATAGTTAATCACAAGATCTATAAATTTTATGAGAGCTTTTGTGAAAAAAAAATATGGATAATTTTATATAATATGCTCTTATGATAAATAGTAAAATAGTTCGAATATTTTTCAAAATTAAAATTATAGAGTTAGATGATTTTATATAATTTTCTTTGTATGAATAATTTTATTTAAATTATGAAAACTTTAGGGTGGTTTTTTTTATAATTATTTCAAATAATATTTTAATATTAGGGACTAAAACGAATAAAAAATGTAAGGTTAGGGACTATTTTACAACATTTGAAAGGTTAGGGACTAAAATGAAACGGAATAGAAAGATCAAGGACTATTTTGAAACGTTTCAAAGGTTAAGGACTAAAGTGAAACAAGTGGTAAAGGTTAGGGACCAAAAATGTAATTCACCCTTAACTTTTTGTTAAAAAAACGCTTATGGGGATTTTTGCTTTCTTCATCCTCGGACAAATTTGGGATTTCAATCCATGGAGAATTAGAGATCGACAATGGCTCGAAAAGGTTTTCGTCAACGACGGTAAATGATTTCAACGCTCCACCAAGGGTTGAAATTGTGGGTCGAAGATGGCCATTCTGCCAGCACTAAACCAGGAGGGCTCCTATAAGTCGATTTGAAGAGGTATGTTGGTTAACTTTGGATTGCGATCGATTTGGATTTGAATTGAGGATTAGGGTTTCGATTTTGGGGTTTCAGTTTGAGCAGTACAAACACCATTTGAGTTTCCTTCTTCTTAATTGCTTCAATTTCCCTTTTTTAACTGGTGTTTGAACTTGCAATTGAGGTGGGGTGTCTTCTAACTGATTCATGGACTTGTGAATTGGGATTTAATTGAATTTGATTTTCAAGAATTTTTTGCATTCAAATTGACTGAATTCTTCCTAATTTGCTCTACAAAATTCGTATTCCTTTTCTGCGTGTTCTTCCATATGCCTCTACAATTGGAATTGTACGTGGTTTGAAATTGCATGAAGGGAAGCTCAGTGAACATCTCATTGATTAATGCCATTGTGATTTGAAATTGCTTAATATCATGCTTAAGAAACTCTCAGTCAACATAATTTGATTAGAAGATTCATCCCTTGATTAAAAAAAATGCCACTGTCATGTATAAATTAGGCTTTGGTAAGGTCATGTATAATTTAGGATAATGAAGAAGATGAGGCATGGGGATCAGTGGAAAATCAGGAACACATGTACCAAAAGGGAGTGTTGAGTGTAGTATGACAGTAAACGAAAAGAGTGTGACAATTAGGAGTATAAATGCTGTGTACAGTTGATGTGGTAGCTGCTGTGACAAAAAGGAGTGAAAATGAAGCTAAGAAGAGTGCACTTACCTCAACTAAGCCCCGGGCACAGGAGAAAAGTATGACAGCAAGGGGGCATGACTCCGTGCAATTGGGAGGCTGTATATTTATGCCTCATTGAAGATATAACAGGTTTGGCTTTTGCTTTGAAATTTTTGGCTTATTAGCTCAACTGGTAGAGTATTGTGCTTAGGCACAATATGTGGGTTCGAATCCCACATAAGCCACACATGTCTTGTGCTGCATTGCTTCTTCTTGGCTTATTAGCCTCTGAAAAAACAACTCAAGTATTAAATGAATCTAAATCAAAGGAGCTGAAAGATCATTATTGTTAACTCAGAAATCAGCATCATTTATTTGGAGATGTGTAGTGTTTTACCATGGGAAAGCCTCTCTAAAGATCACACCAAATGTTTCCATTTGCATTACCACATGGATTTTCTTCGGTGGCAAATAGGTAAATTGGATTCATCAATTGCTAGCACTTTGTTAAAGCTATCTTTAGCTGATTAAAAAAGGTAGTCACATACTCACACAGAGATCCAAGCTCATTTTTGAGAAAGTGAAGAAAATGATGACACTTAATTACTCTCATAGTCTCATGGCTTAAAGATAAGACTTTTTTATAGCACATGTAGGAATCAAGTTTAGAGATTCTCACATAAATGCAAAGACACCATTAGAGCTAATAGGTTTAAAATTAAGTTGAGATTAGCCTATACGGGATTTGAACCCGCATATTTGTGTGTGAACACATCGCTTTACCATTTAAGCTAATAGGCTTCAAATTTTGTTCGATAAAACTAGAGCATAAAAGATGGCATGTTTGAATACATGAATCATTACAGCAATCAGTGAACTCAAACAAACTCAGGCGCTGCAATCCCGACAGTTTAGGGCCGTTTAGTAGAGTACAAACAAGGCAATCCAAGATACAATGACTGCAATTCAATGGACGGGAGAAACTAAGAAATTAGCCAATGCTTACCCTGATTCAATCGCAACAAAATATTTTCATCTAAAGACTGTTTTGAAAAGAAAAAAAATTTGCATGAAAATCCCTAAATCTAATAACCAAAACATGGATTGATCTTGTGAAAATCACCTTAGCATGACATAAACTCTCTATTGGAACAAAATTAACATAAAATTGATCCGTAAATCGAATCTCCAAACCCTAATTCGAAGATCCTCGACTGTAATCCAGTGAACATAAAAAGGCTTTGAGGTAATTTAGCAAAAACTTCATGCTTCTTTTTTAGAGAGAAGGAAAATTTTACACGATGCCTTTATACCAACACTTGGGACAAAATGGAACCCAAAATCACAAAATGCACCTCTGCTTTGGAAACCATATGCAATGCCCTTCAAGCGAAATTGACCATGAATTGCTATCTTGTCCATTAATTAAGTTATAAAAACAAATTACATATAATGGAAGATGGAAAGCATCATATACTAGCTAGCTAGATATAGATCGAGCCACCTATTGGCAGACACCTTATGTATCAAGACAAATATTCATGACTTAATGAAACTTACCAGGCACATTTGCACAAGGCTGTCATACAGACAGTATATAGCATTCCACCAACAATAAAACAGACAGTATATAGCAACCTTCAATCTACTATCCTTGAGTCCACATAAAACAGTAATGATTTTTCAAATAACGAAGTTAAAGAGAAATTGCAAATAGAAAAGGTTGATCAAATCTACAATCACAACTAGTGTTCTGGAAAGTTCCACCCCAAATCCCAATTTGATTTGTGTAGTAACTCTAATCTAACCTAAAACCCCCAATTCGAAGCCATAAATTCGCAAACCCTAAATACCAAAACCAGTGTCAATGGGAAGAAACTTACCTCGATCGGCATCAGCACGGTCTGCTAGACGGCATCGGCCTCCTCTCGTCAGCGATCTCCTCCCGTGGGCGCCCTCTCGCTCTCTCAAAGTCTTCTCTCTCTTTCAAGCTTCTGATTTTTAATTTTATTTTTTAACTGAAAATGTAACCGGAAACTAACGGAAGGGTACGGTGCGAAAAAAATCAAAAGTTTAGGGGTATCATGCGAAATAGGTCAAACTTTGGTACACCACACGAAATACGCATTACCTCAGGGGTACCACGCGAAATTTCCGTTTATAGTAACAACATTTATATTTTGGGCAATTTGCAAAAATAACACACTTTTCCCAAAAACTTGCAAGGCTAACCTGATTCGATTTTTCTTTGCATAAAATCGGATCGGGGTCCACTTGGGTAGTAACCTGTACAATGAGCAGGTAGTGATTAAAGAAAAGAGAGTAAATGTGAGTATGGAAAGAGAAAAACAATGAATTAGGGAGAGAGAAAGCATATGAGAGAGGTATAGGGGAAAATAGGAGAGATGATAATAATTAGAGATAGAGAGAGAAAAGTATGGAATTAATTAGGGAGAGAGAAAAAAGTATAGAAAAATAAGGAGAGATGGAGAGATGAAAATTAATTGGGTAAATTGCAACTTATATCCCAACCTTTAGGGATAGTTGCTTTTAATACCCTAACCTTATAAAATTTCACAAAATATCCTAACATATACCATTAGTTGCACTTAACACCCTGGATGAGATTCTTAAATTTAAAAAATTACCCACATCATACAAAAATTACAAAAAATCATCCATATTCATAAAATATTTTCAATAAACTCCTAATATATTTTAAAAATTGAAATTAGAAAAAAAATCTCTTACAATTCAAGCCCACCCAACCCACAACCCACAATCCAAAAATAATTATAACAGGTGTATAAAATCTACTCCTTTTAAAAATATAATATATTTATTTTAGCATTTACTCATTGAATATTTTAATATAATTACTCAAAATAATTAATTATTTATCTTAAACATAATACTTTTACAAAAATAAAATAATGTAGATTTTAATAAATAAATGGTATGAGATATGATAACCATTTGTAATAAATAGTTACAAAATAAAGATATATTAAAAATAATACAGTAAAATTATTATTTTTTACCATATTATTTTTAATATATCTTTATTTTATAATTATTTACTGCAAATGGTTATCATATCTTTTACCATTTATTTTTTTAAATCTACTTTATTTTATTTTTGTAAAACTATTATGTTAAACATTTCTTATAGAATATTTTTTTTAATACCATGGAATTTATGTGTGATATATTATAAGATGTTATGTATTAATTTTAGTATATATAACATAATATTAACAAAAAAGACAATATATATCATATCAAATAATATATAGAGAATATATAGATGTACAAATCGGCATGCATCAAGACAGACTTATATAAATTTAGATTTTAATTATAATATATGATTTTTAGATAAATAATTAATTATTTTGGTTGATTATATTAAAATTTTAAATGAGTAGATGCTAAAGTAATTATATTATATTTTAAAGGAGTATATTTTATATATCTATTATAATTATTTTTGGATAGTGGGTCGGGTGGGGTTAAATTGTAAGAGATTTATTTAATTCTCATTTTTTTTAAAATGTATTAGGGGTGCATTGAAAATATTTTATGAATATGGGTGATTTTTTGTAATTTTTGTTTGATGTGGATAATTTTTTAATTTAAGAAACTCATTTAAGGTGTTAATTGCAATTAATGGTATATGTTATGATATTTTGTGAAATTTTACAAGGTTAGGGTATTGAAAGCAACTATCCATAAAGGTTGGGATATTAGTTGCAATTTACCCAAATTAATTAGGGGAAGAGAAAAAAAATAAAGAAAAAGGATGAGAGATGAAAAAGAGGGAATTAATTAGGGAGAGAAGGGAAAAGGAGGAAAGGGGAAAAGAGGAGAGAGAGAAAGTAGGAGGGAGAAAGTGCCATGAAATTACAACGCACTTTACGAGGTCTATCAGATATAATAATTCATGTGACATGTAAAATAAGTACATTATATAGCATAACTACAATTTGAGGGGTGCTCCTGCTCCATGCGATACACCGAAGAGATGGGTTATATGAAAGGTGAAGTTAATGGAGGTGACAAGTAAAATAGTAAAGGGTGACATGTAAATCCGCTAGGCAAAGAAGGCTTGAATGCTCATTTGATTTGGTGTTCAACCTAAAAATAATTCACCATTTGTTGTTCGATTTGGCCCTTTGATTTACGTACTTTTCAATTTTAGATGTTTGATTTGTTGATTTTTGTTGTTCGATTTCCTCCGATTTGATTCAATTTGTTGATTTACATATTGTTAAGTTAGGAGTTGTAACAAATAATAAATTTAATCTTTATGCTCAACTGAGGTAAGCACGTAGGATTTTGAATAAACCTATGAAGATTGCTTTGGCTTTTGGTAACAAATAACAATGGTAGAGCCCTCAAGTTCAATCATGGGATTGTTGTTCTTAATGATTTGAAACTTGTCCTTATTATGCATCACAATGAAATATTTGAAGTAATAAATGCTCCAGCTTAGCTATAAAACAATGTGTTATATTGCTCTTATTAGTGTAGTGTATCACATTTCCACTCAACGAAAGGGCAAAGGCATGGATCAAACCCGGGACCTCTCTTCTCCTTCCCCCTATTCCACACAATTGGGCCACCCTAATAGGGGCAATGTATTACCTTTCCCTGCAAAAGCAAAGATGAAATTAGGAAAAATTAAGAAAGGCTCATGAACAACTGTGTAGATTATAGATGTACCATGTTGTCAGAGAAAATAAAGTATATGCCCTAATACTTTCCACTTGTGATACATACATCCTACTTGCGGCATACTATAGTTTCAACTGTACATTGCACCCTAACAACTAACTCATTTAGTTGGGTGGGTTTTATGAGAACTTGTTCTATGTAGGTGTATAGTAGAGAAGACCATATGGACGAACTATTTTTTTTTTTTGATATAAGGAAAGAAATTCGATTCTCTAGACAAGCCTAGAGAAACCGAGAGCCCGGACAAGCCGGGGGATGGACTAACCATCATGTACAACAAGAAACAAATGACAGAAGCAAATGACAGAAAGTAAACGACAAGAAGAAAATGACAGAAAGAAAAGAACAGAAATAAAGTACATTGAAACAACGGATTAGCAGAACCAAAACTAACTGGTCAAACTGCAGACGCACACAGAGAACTCTGAGGATCACTAGCGGACACCTCAACATGGACTCTTTACAGAACCATATGGACGAACTATGTACTTCATTTGGCTTGACCGTTTTGATTGTAATTTATATTATACTCCTCAACATGGAGTAATATGATATGATGTGAAGATTTGTAGAGGATGATATCAATTATGGTGTAATTTATGACTTGTTTGGCTTTTTATGTCTACTAAAATAGGTTAGAAACTTATCATAAAAGCATGGATGTTGAATTATGGTGTAATTAATACAAACTAAAATACTAGGTTAGAAAATTATCATAAAAGCATGGGTGTTGGATTTAACTTAAATTTGTTAAGAACTTATGTTAAAATTTAAAATTTAAAATTAGATATTAAACCTAATGTTTAAATTAATATTATATAATAAATGTATTTATCATATTATAAATTTTTACATGTACTATAGTAAATATTAAATGCAGAAATTTACATAATAGAAAAGTTGTTGACGTTCCCGCACTCAAAGTTTCCCATTGCATTGCCTCAACGGATGCAATGCATAGGAAACTTTCTTTATGTCTCAACGACTGTAAAATTGATGATTAATGACTGTAAATTTAAAACTAGAAGTTATGAAAACTTTAGTGGTAAACTTACCCAGGATCATAAGATTATAAAATCTTTGTTCGAATACATTTGTGTGCTTCTCCGTTTATACCTTTTATGTTGCTTGTTTTGAAGGTTGGTCGTCTGTTGACTTGTTCGACCTCTCGAGTTGCCGGGTCTGTCCGACTATCGAATTATTTCATTATCCCCAAAAAAATGATTCTAAGATCTAAATCATAATACATACTTTTCAGATTTTTATACCCAAACCCAGATCGGATCCAACTCTAAATCCCGGTAACATGTATTTGCCCAATCTTTCAAGGATATTAAGATTGGACATTGTTATCCTCTAGCTAAGTATATACTAAAAGATAAGCAGTTTCAAAACAACAATGGTTACAATGCCCGATCGAACCAATCATGGCTCCTTTGGCACCGGGTTGATGCCTTGTGTATCGCCTGGAAAGTGATTGCGCGCCATGGCTATTTCCCTGT
The DNA here is from genome assembly GCA_963922045.1 of Persicaria maculosa. Classification (NCBI taxonomy): domain Eukaryota; kingdom Viridiplantae; phylum Streptophyta; class Magnoliopsida; order Caryophyllales; family Polygonaceae; genus Persicaria; species Persicaria maculosa. The sequence continues at coordinate 6,139,811 of OY998251.1, forward strand.
GCCTCGGGGTCCAGTCTGGGCGGCTCCATAGATACAATGGTGGCGATTTCAAGTTCCACTGTTCCAATGGCTTGTTGTGCACATCAATGGATCCCGGGAGGTAAAATGACTGCAACAAGCCAACAAGTTACAGACCAATCAGTGAAAAGATGCAAACAAGTCGTAGTATCTCAGGCAACGACGAACCACTTTGTTGCCTTCAGTACCTTGCCAGCGAGCAGATATCCGTCTTCCCAGATCAAATCATAAGGAGGTCGTTTCAGATCAAGCCTGTAACGAGATCAGCAAGTTCAAACAAGGCTAGAAAAGTTGCGACGAATGAGAGATAACGAGTAGAAAGTACCTTTGAGTGCTGCTTGGAACGATTAGGATCAGGAGCTTCGGTTTGAACTCGAGAGCCTTGTCAATGAATTGGTTTGCTAATACCGCATTGACTCCGAATGGAGGATTGAGCCCTATAACCTGTTCGTCATCAAGGCAAACAACGGATGTGTTCAAAGTCATTGAAGTCATTCATGTGTAGCAGTGTAGGAAAAAGACGACATCGATAGACTGATCACCAGTCGAGAACCATCCGGTAGCTCTTCCTTCTTGACAGAAAACCAGTCCCTCCTCTCAAAGTTGAAGTCATTCTGCAATCAAGAGATCCTTATGATAGACAAAGCCAAATCACACACACAAAAAAAAGGCGACTAACAGGAGCAAAAACGCAACCTTAGTATGATGTAAGTCGTAATTTTTGAAGAGACAACTTTTCGCTACACTCTCAAGTTTCTTGCTCATCATACAGCTGAAGTCATTAGAACCACAGGAGAAGTCCACAATCTGTTATAAGTAAAACAGCAAATTGAATTAAACAATGGCACATTTAGACTATATGGAAGTCGGTCAGAAGGGCAATCTCACCGTGTCACCATCTTGGACATACCAATGTAGCATATCAACAATCTGCAGCAAGAAAATGAGTGTGTTAAGGGCATTCAGCCGCGGTAACATAGATATTGAGCATTAAACTCACCACTTGAAGCTTCTCTGGTTTTGTAAAGTGGCGCCCAAAAGAAGTGTAACGACTACTGTGCAGAAATGGTCCAAGAGAGACTTGGAGCCTTTGCTGAACACAAAAAGATGAAGAACTCAAATCATTTTCTGCGCAATATCGAAAAGCCAAGGCAAAAACGAGCCCTTAATGGGAAAGAATCAAACCTTCCATTTGGCAAGCTGACTGAGCATTGGAGGTGGGCATATGTTCATTACATCCTCAGTACTGCCTCCGCTTTTGATCTTCTCCAAAGCTGCATGAACAGCCTGCAATGATTTGAAGAACCAAGGCAAAAACCTTGAGAACTTGGAGCATAGCTGCATAAGTATATATATGTGCTTTATTAACACCTCAATAAAATCACCTTGACAGTAGCCTCGACTTTTCCCATTGTTATGCTTTTCTCCGAAATCTCTCCAGAGCCAGTATAGCAGGATATTTTCGCCTGGTGACTTTTGAAATCGTTTACATTAAACGAAGAATTCACTTCTTCTATCAAAGAGTCTATTCTGTGAGGTAAAAACAAAAAAAAACAATGACATGAATATCTTGTACAGAAATGGTATAGAGATCAGTCATTCATGTTAAAATACGATAAATTACCCGCTCTCTACATTCAATGGTTTGATATCTACTCTGACAGGCTTAGTCATAGCAGTAGTCTTCTCCGAGTTTTCAAAATTTCGGGCAGGCTTTCTACCATGGGATGAGGAGGAAGGGCAAGCCTTCTTGATGTGGATCTTCCCCTGACTTGGAGAAAACTTCGACGATCCTTCAACAAACTGAGTCTTCCTGAGATTATCGGAACCTGGTTTAAGAGTATATTTCATCACATTTCTAGCAGACCTCACACCTTCACCATCCTTGCTTATCTTTAATTTAGAAGCAACCTTGTCCGCCTCATCGAATTTACTCAGCTTCTTAGTAACAAGTTCTCCTTTGTTTTTCAAAATCTTCTTTTCAGTTCCTATTTTACGAATGGCGGGTGTTTCCTCTGCCGCATAAGTTGCAGGGAAAACAATGTGCTTCCTAGACGGAGTGCCAAGGCGCGGTAAGATTTCATGGTCCCTGATCGATTCCATACAATGTATAACAATTTAGTTCACTAAGAAAAACTGGAAAGAAAGACGAATCCAGGGTAAAAACAAGTGAGCAACTTACAGGCAATAGAGCAAAATGCGTTTAGGCAACAGATCATCCCAGGCGCGTTGCTGAACATTATTCTCTTCATCATCTTCGAAAGAAATGGCCCTAGCAACAACAAAATACGTTTTAGCAACAACGGGGCCAACCTGCAAATGAAGGAGATTTGATACGAGTTAAAGAGTACGAATACCTGGGCAAGCATTTCCGATGATATGCTTTGGGGCAACGCCTACATATTGCAAACTGCAAGGCAGGAAGGTTCCTATCCTCCCCATGGCCGCAGACAAGGCAATTATGTGCAGGACATGTAAATGCAGCTCCTGCAGCTACTTGGGCTTCACAGTTTCTTGCTTGGGCGGCGTTTGTTTTATAGAGAGCCTTTGCAACACATTTGGGATGATAAAAGCGACCACAAGTGGCAGAAACACAGCAAAAGACCTTCAAAGAAAGAGCCAAATCACCAATCAGTATCACTGGCTAGAAGAAGATTGCGGTAAAACAATGCACAGAGCTAATACAAAGGGTTAAGTAGTAGTACCTCTGCGCGAGAGGAATTATCCGAAGATCCCAACTCCCCACAAATAGAGCATTGATGCTTCTTATAGTGACAATTTTTGCAAAAGAAGACTGGCATAGCCTGTAGATGCACAGGCAACAACATTGATAAGACCGTCATGTGAAACAGAACCAAAAAGGGGAAAGGAAAAAGAAATACATCGACTTGAGCCTGAGAAAGGCCTAAAGAACGGCATGAATCCTCTCCTGAAGCTCTAGTAGCATGGAAGGATCTCATGCACGGCCCTTCACAACTGCAGCAAAGAAAACGAAATGATGAGAGCTTCACAATAACCGCTAGAAGATTCTAGAACGTTATCTACGCAAAGTGAGACATTTAGCTACTAAGACGAATACCAAAAACACAAATGCAACTTCAGGTAATCTCCGATCTAAGGTGTTCTAATATAGTACTGAACTAACAAACTAAATTTAACTGTTATAGCGCCAACCATAAAAGTTTGAAGTGTTAGCTTCGCTTTTTATAAAATGTAATGCATCTTATTCCACATAAAATATAATGCATCATCGCAAACTCTATGACAATGTGATAAAGGAAGAACGATCTTCCAGTGAGAGAAATCATCCTTTTGCATCCAACTATATATGCTCATCAAATAATATATAGGGTATTTGGTAAACATGCTTATAATGTAAAAAAAGGGGTGATACAAGAGTTAAGAAATCATAACTGACACGATGATAATGCGCTGATAAAATGACTTATAAGGAAAATGTATGTATGCCAAACAAACCCTAACAATATCTATTAAGAATATTATCAAATCTTGATTTGTATAAAAAGAATAAGTTGCTCGAATGCAGCGCGTGCACTTCAATTTTTATAAGGTACCATACCAAAGAATATCACCGCCATTGTCACAGATGGCACAACAGGTATCAAAGAGTTGCATCTCTTCTTCTTCTTCTTCTTCATCTTCCATTCCGTTGTATCCGTTTTCTTCTTCTCCATCTTCTTTCCCTTCTTCAGCTTCATCTGACTCAAATCTGCGTTTCTTCACAGGCTGCTTGTCCTGATGAAGAAATTAAGCAATACATTTTCTTAAGTATCCTTATAACCAAGTAAAAACGACACACATAGAACAAGAGAAAGAAAACTGACCGCGGTTGTGTTCATGACTAACCTCCTCCTCCTAGGCTGCTTCCCAAGAAGTTCACATACATACTGTCAAAACTATTTTACTGTCAGCTGATAATCCGTAGACAGCACTAACACAATTGAAGTTCTCAAAGAGTTTATCGAATTTTTGGCATATAACAAACCTCAGATTTGGGGAGATCCATGTCAGTCTTGAAAGCCTCTTTAACCAATCCAATATGATCAATAACATCCCTCTCACAAGGCTGATCATCATACGAACTGCGAAATTCGGGAAATTGGCAATGCCACTCAAGCAAGGACCGAAAAATAGGAAATAGCAGACACATAACAATCTAAAGGAACAAAGTATATATGCAACCTCAAAGCAGCTGACAGATGTTTCCATATACATTCGCCTGGCGCCTGAGGGTTCCTCTTAGCATAGTGAATGAAATGAACGGTGACCAAAGCCGATCTGACGATAGCTTCGAAGCGCTTCCTCGGCTTCAGAAGCCGAATCCAGTGCTTACCCTTACACATAATGCTCAGCACAAAAACCTCAGGCTGCAGAGAGTTAAGGTTATATTTCCATGCTATGACTTGCTTGTAAATTTTCTCAAGCCCATCGGGAGTCGTTCCGTGCACATAAATCCGAGGGTTCGACACATAAGTGGCATCAAGATCATCCCCATTCCCTAACCAACAGAGAGGCATACACGAAAACGAAACAGATTGATTCTTTGCATCTGCAAACTCATAGTTTGTCACCGAATCAGGCAAGACATCGGTCTCTTCATCCGACGATTCCATGACAGAAAACGCCTACCTTGTGGACATGAAACAAAAAATCAAATTCAAGTGACAATTTGGCTTAAAAGAAACCGAATCTTTCAAAAGTTGGGGCTGCAATGCAAAACCTATGATCCGTTGGTAGCAGAAGAAATCGAAACTAGGGCTAGGAGTGTCCCAACTTCTACTGTGGAGGATGATTGAAGAGAGAGGAAAATCAACACACAGAAACAGAGAAAGAAATCGGAGTGAACGGCAACAGCGATCGAGTAGAGGGAGGAGAGGGGCGTACCAGGAAGAGGCAGAGTGGTAGTGGCGGGAAGAAAATAACGATGTCAAGTCTATGGGACTTGAACAAGAAAAAGGGTTGATTGAAAGAGACACATATGATATGATGAAGACTGAAGAGTGAAGAGATCTCCTCTTTCAAAATTGAAAGAAGTAATTTTATTTCCTTTTATTTTTTACACTCAGAACTCAGAAGGGTAAGGCTAACCGCCTCAGGAGAACAGGTTATTTCACCTTGGTTCGGATCCGGCCGCCCGGCCGGTTGAGTTACTCTCCCTTGAAACTTGGAAGTGTGTTTGGAAAGCTGATGCATTAAATTATACTGTACATTAAATTATAGTACCAAACTACAGTACCAATTATTATTTTTTATGATAATGATAAAAATTATATAAAATATTTTTTATTAATTATTTTTTATTATTTTATAATTATTTAAAGGGAAAATGACCCCAAATAATACAAACTATCACTTATGAACCGAAAATAATACAAACTTTCAAAATCACCAATTGATATACAAACTATTGCATATTAAACCAATTTTGATACGAAACCATTTCCGACCAAATTTCCCGCGACCTATATGACTTGACAACCAAACATTATTTTTTTTTAATGACATGGCATTCCATGTCACACTTTTTTAAAATGAAAAAAAATATTGAATTAGCTTGGAATTGGAACGCTAAAATTGAAAGTGTGTCGCGGCCGCCGGAATGTTGAACCCATGAATTGCAGCTCGACGAGTAGGCAATCGAGTGGCTCCTTCAGCAGGCTGAACCTGCTATCGTCGCTGCCACGTACTGGTGATGGCACAATTCTGGTTGACTTCCTTCATCGGCGCCTCCATTCGGGGCTCCGCCGCCGGCTCTACTGTTTCCGCCCCGCTTTCGCTTTCCAAGTCCCCTGTCGGCCCCACCCCTTCCACGCTTCTGGACTCACCCTCGCCCACTACCACTGTGATGCCGTCGCGTTCGTATTTCAGCAGCAGCAGCATGAGTCCGAATTCTTCGCGGATTTCAGCAGCAGCAGCGGCGACAATCCAGATGTGGAGGAGAATTTCGGGAGAAAACGCTTCAGGGAGGATCTTTTCAAGGATGATAACTCCGGTGACCAGGGCGGTGAAGGAGGCAACAATCAGATGAAATCAGCGACGAATTCGAACCAAGATGCACCCTCCGGTAGTCCGGTGCAGCGGTGGCGACTTTTATGGTAGGTCTGATTTGGGTTCATGGGTTCCCTACGATGTGGTCGGGGAACATGCTCTGGACGATGCCGGAGGCTGCGCAGGTGTGACAGTCGGGGAGCGGGCTGCAATCTTGCCTAGATTTAACATCCCACCGCCGGCGGAGGCGGCGCGGTTTCGTCTCTTGTTTAGGGTTCCCAAGTTAATTCAATTTTTTTACTTTAAAAAAAATGTAGTGATATGGCATGCCATGTCATTAAAAAATTTAATGTTTGGTTGCCACGTCATACATATCGCGGGAAATTTGGTCGGAAATGATTTCGTATCAAAATTGGTTTAATATGCAATAGTTTGTATACCAATTGGTGATTTTGAAAGTTTGTATTATTTTCGGTTCACGGGTGATAGTTTGTATTATTTAGGGTCATTTTCCCTTATTTAAAAAAAATATAATTTTTTTTAAATATTTTGTAGTGTTTTTACTTTTTAGCTTGATAAAAATCTATACAATAATGAAACCAGAAGCATGGCAATCTGAGGTGGTTTTAGGAGAGGGTTCGAATTTACGTGTCACAACGCATCATTTTTCACTTCCTACCTTGTATATATGGACCAATAAAAAAACATTCATGTGGTTAATTAGTTATACCATGTCACCCAACTTGTCACCCCCACTAACTCCACTAATCACCCCACTAACACCACTATCAAACTATTTATTTAATTAATAAAAAATAAAATGAATGATATAGTTAAGGAATAAAACCTTATGATATACTTTTTTTCTATAATTTATTTCCAATGTATAATATTATAAATAAAAAATATTTTTGAAAATAAAAAAAAAATATTTAGAATTTTATTAAAAGTCTCATATATTTAGAATTTTATTATTAACCTTCATATATATATTTATAATCAATGGAGTTTATGATTAACCGTCCTATATTTAAAAAAAATACCTTTACTTTTAGTTTGAATGCATTAATCCCTAGAATTTATGCATAGTACAACCCTATGATTTTTCTTCATTTTCATATTCTTTTTTTCCGGTGAACTTTATTTTTATGTTCTAATTGTGTGTTCATAAGCACATATATAAAAATTTATAAACAGTTGTCATATTACATTGAGTTAGTACTTCTCTTTATTATTATTATTTAGAAATGATTCGAGTAAGGAATTATAAATAAATTTTCTAACAAACCATTATTTTTGTTTGTATTATTCTATCATTTCCATATATTATCAAATTCTTTTGTGCATTTTTTACATATCACTACCTACTTTAAAAAAATTTAAAATGTAACTCAAAATTTTATACAAATATCCGTGTCTTAGACACGAGACTCACACTAGTTGTATTGAAAAGTCAAACGAATGTAGGGGTGTGCATGATTCGGTCCAAACCGAATTTTTGGGCCGAACCAACACAAACCAAACCGAACCGAAGTTTTTCGGTTCGGCTTTCGGTTCGAGAATTTTCATTTTTCGGTTTCGGTTCGGTTTGTGTTCGGTTTCGGTTCGGTTTGTGTTAAACCGAATTTTTTTATACACTACATAAATATATTATATATATGTTTTTGAATATTTTATATATACACACATACTTACTGTATTTGCATAATGTGGCTACATAATGTGTATACATACATTATATTTAAATACACATATATACACTAGATTTGCATGTGTTTGTATAATATATTGTATATGTATATATACTGTATTTGTTAAAATTTTAAATTTTGTATACTTTAAAGTATTTTGGAATATGTACACATATTTTGTAATATATACACATATTTTGGAATGTGTATATATACTATATTTTATATATATTTGTATACTTAATTTTTTTTTGGGAAAACTAATTAAAATACCCCCACCTTTGGGGGTATGGTAAAAATATATCCTCAACTTTAAAATGTAATAAAAATATCCCGACCTTTGATGATAGTGGTAATATATTATCATGGGTTTTCTCAGGGGTCAAAAATATTGATAAGACAACCTACATTACGCAGATTTTTCTACAAAGGTTTTCTTAAACGGTTTCTATTGGACAAAAATAAAGATTTAGACTGGGTTCATACCTAACGCCTTTTCCTTTCTCCTATCTTCTTCCTTGACCGCCTCTTAAACTGTCTTCCAAGTCATCTAGGCAGCTCATGGTTCCTCTTCAATGGCAGTCTTCCTCCTCGTGGTCGCCTATCTTGAGTTGTCTCTCTCACATCTTCTTCCTCTTTGATTCATTCACAGATTTGGCTTAGTAAGTTTTGTTTTTTTCCCTCTTCGTTGTAGTTGTTGTTGTATTCAGTTTAGTTTATTGTCGGTTTGATGTTAGGAATAGTCATGTTGTGTAAATTTTAGGCAATTTTGACTGGATTAGTTTCTTGGTTGAATCAGTTTTGCTTTTCAGGTTTAATTTTGTTGTCGGTTTATTTTTTTTCTAAGGGAATCGTTAAAAAAAAAATCCAATTTTAGTGCTAATTTGTAAAAAGGCTTGCACGCATGCTACCTTCTCAAAAAAATACATGTAGGCTACCTTATCAACATTTTTAACCCATGAGAAAACTCGTGGTAATATATTACCACTACCCTTAAAGGTCGGAATATTTTTATTACATTTGAAAGTTGGTGATATATTTTTACCATATCCCCAAAGGTGGGGGTATTTTAATTAGTTTTCCCTTTTTTTTTTATGAAAATTCGGTTTAATTATGTTAAAACCGAACCGAACACAAACCGAACCGGCAAATAACCGAACCGAACCTAATGCATTCGGTTTGAGAATTTGAGATTTTCGGTTTCGGTTCGGTTCGGTTCGGTTCGGCTCGGCTCGGTTATAGACCGATGCACACCCCTAAACGAATGGAAAGAGTATTCTAGAGTAATACGGAGTATAATTAAACAAAAAAAAAAGTTTCATATTTTGCTGCATTTTAATCTGTGAAATAATTACATTTGTAACGGCCCAGAATTATAATTTCCGGGTTACGTTTCAAGGGATGAAAACCCTTGTTCGGATCTTGCAATCCAGGTACGGGTTAAGGTTTCAAACTCTTTTAAGATCAGTATAAAGAGGGATTTCAAACCCTAAAAACCTCGAAGGGCCGTTGGGTACCCTTAACCCGTCCTACAACTATGTCGCGGAATCCATTTCAAATGGAAGTAAAGCGGAAGCAAAGTAAATATACAAGTGTCACGGCAAAGCCGGTCAAAACCAAATCATGAGTGGGTAATTACCATTTTACTAAATTAGGATATTAGCTAGATCCTTCGATTCGCCAAAAGGAAACCCCGTCATATAGACATCGAGCACTCAAATCTGCAGAGAATACCTTTAAAAAAAGAACGGGGAAAGGAATCAGATCGAGCCACTCATGCGGGACCGGCAGTCCTCGCTGAGGCCACATAGTATGTGCTATACCTAATAAAGATGCTCTAATGCAGTACGAAATTCAACACACTAGCATGCTCCTAATTCATAATAATGTGCAGAAATACTGTAAAGGGCCCAAGACAATGCCAAGTGGCATATCCCTCTCCTACCTCCACCCCTTCCGATAGGTGGAGACTGGCCAGCTCGTGAATGCATTCCATCATAATCGGGGGGCACGCATGCCTAACCCGCTCCACAATAAAGCCCGCAGGCATATCATAATATAAGGAAGTTCATGACTCGATTGACTCAGGGTACCCGATGGGGCTGGGCTACCCTATGACCCTAGCAAAGACTCTAGGACTATCACAGATAACGACCGTTCTGTTTCAAACGCATAAAGTAAGCAGATGCTCAATCAATTAGTGCAACCTAAACATGATACTACATGGCATGCTTTTATGCATATGCAACACCTAACATAAAATGCAACAACAGGCATGAATGTCCAACCTGAGTAAGCCCCCTAAGGAACTTACCTGAGGATGCAGAACAGCAGGATAATACAAGCAAAGGCCCAAATGCAAGTCCAAAGCAATCCAAAAGCAATACACACCTATCATCAAGCCATTTCCATAAGCCACCAGACCAACATTCATACGCACGAAACTCAAGTTCTCAACATACTCAAAACCAACCGATAGTAAAACCGTTTTCCAAAACCTTTCCGATACGATCAACATCAACCAAAATCATTCTCCCCAAAACCCTCCAACTCTTAAATCTCAAGTTAAATCTGTAAAGGCTCGGATTTTTAAAATATTAATTTCGGAAAAAGAAAATCAAAATGAATTTAAAATAAATTCCGACCCAAATGTTCCGATTTAAAAATCAATTCCGTCTTTCATTTCGGGTTTTGAACGATCAATCAACGGAAATTTAAATTCCCGACCCGAGCTCTCAATTCCGTCATATTCCGAATCCTTATCTATCCGACTCATCACCTCCTAATTGAAGTAAAATCTTATCCTCACCTCCCCTCCCTCTCTATTTGGGTTCTCTTATTCTAGCAAACAAACAACACCTCACTCTACCCAAAAATGAGACCTTTTGTGTTGCAATTTGACCATTGTAAAATTAGATCCTTCTTCCCCCTCTCTCTCTCGGTTTACCCTGTCAAAAACAAAAAAACAGACCCACGCCGGTTGTTGTAGCCATTTCCACTTCCACCGCCACAACTCCACCGCCACCTCCACCACGCACCGCTTCCAGCCACCTCCACCGCCACGCACCTCCACCACCGCACCTCCTCCCCGTCGCCGCCTTCGCCGCCAGCACCCCGAAGACCGAGCCCGAGAGCGCAGCCCCCTCCTTCTTCTTCCCCTGTTTTCGAACGCCCTCGGTAAGCTTCGACCTCTTGTTCTAATCAAAATCCCATTAAAGAACCCTCCTTTGACCTTCCTTTAATCTCCTAGGTCGAATCCGAGGTTCCTCCATCTCCGACGCAGCGGATCGAGTCTCCGGCGAGCTCCGACGGAGCTCCGACGTCCTCGAAACCCCCTCGGTGAGTCTTCTCCCTTCCTTCTTCTTCCCTTTCGTCTTGCCTCGTGCGTGTGTGGAGGGACGGCCGGCGAGACCGGGTGGCCGGAGCCCGGAGCACCGCCGCCGGGAGGCTTCCCTCCTCCCTCTCCTCTTCCCTCCGTCGCACCTGGGCACAACGCCCTGTGTGTTCTTTCGTTCTATCGGCAAATTAGGGAGGAAGAAGGAGACGTGGGTCCCGTGGCCACATCAGCCTCCACCTCAGCTGGGACCCTTTCTTTTTTTTTTACACATCAGCGTGGGGCCCATCTCTTTTATTCAACTTCTGGGTTGGATTCATAGATGTAGGAATAAGGGTTTGGTTTGTGGGCCTGAATTTTTGGGCCGGGTTTTAGGCTTTTAAACACAACAAGTATATATTTGGGCCTATTTCACTCTTTCCATTCGGTGTGGGTTGGGTCTAATAGAACATAGGGCTCGGTTTGGGCTATTAACCAAAAGGGTCCGGTTTGGGTTAAATGAAATGAAGGTTTCGGTTTGGGTTTTTGTTAAATAAGAGGGTATGTTTCGGTAATTTTAATAAAGTGAGGTTGGTTTGGTAAATTAAAAAGGAATGTTTTGATTTAATGAATATTGTTGGGTTTTTATAAATATTTTATAAGATGTTAAAATAAAAGATGTTAGAAGTGGTATGTAAAATTATTGGGATTAAAATATAAAATGTTGTTTTGAGATTTAATATATGATATTGTGGTGATTTATTATTGTGGTTAAATGTTATATGATTATGATGAAGATGTGCAATTATATGCTAAGTAAGATTTTGAGATGATGGCATGCAACTTGGTTAAGTATGAATTGGAATTATCTTAAGTTGGTGAATTGGAGAATTACATTGAGTATGGTTGTGAGAAGTTGAGATGATAGATTATGAGATAAGGTTGATAATATGGAAATGATGATGTGACAGTTATTATGTTAAGTTGTGAAGTTGTGTGTGTGATAATTCTATGCTTTGTGTGCCTTAGAGATAGACTCATTGATGTGCTTATACTTGTTAGGTGACCATCTGTGACGTGTCGGGTTTCGTATTGCCTGGTTGATTGTCTTTTGCTGTTCTGCGATACCAGGTAAGTCTCTTCGGAGCTTACTCAGATTGAATAGAGCTATTCCCTGCTTTAGGTGCATGATATACTAGGTGTTGCATTCATGATCAGCATGCCATGTAGTACCATGCTAGGTTGCATTGATCGTTGAGCATTCTATTTCTCTATGTGTATGTAAACAGAACGGTCGTTATCTGTGAAGTAACTAGAGTCATTGCTAGGGTCATAGGGTAGCCCAGCCTCATCGGGTACCCTGAGTCAATCGAGTCATGAACTTCCTTATATTATGATATGCCTGCGGGCTTTATTGTGGAGCGGGTTAGGCATGCGTGCCGCCCAATTATGAATGAATGCATTCACGAGCTGGCCAGTCTCCACCTATCGGAAGGGGTGGAGGTAGGAGAGGGATATACCACTTGGTATTCTGTGCTAAGGCCTTATTATTATTATGCACTTGATCTTAGGAGCATGTTAGTGTGTTAATATTCCGCCATGCATCTAGAAGCATCTTTATTAGGAATAGCGTATATGTGTGCTTATGGTTGGGATGCAGAGTTAAGTGGGCATCGATCTGATCCCGCCCCATATCAATTTTTTTAGGTATTATTTATGTTCATCCTATCGGTGCTGTTTGCTTATTGCGCGGGTCATTTTGTCGGCGGAGAGTGAGCGCTGGAGTTATAGACTTCACCAGACTCTGATTACATTTTTGGATTTTCACTTTAGACTCCGTTTTGACCCGGCTCTGCCGTGGCACCCTCTTGTATTACACTTATTTCCGCTAGTCGCACTATTTCTGATTTCCACGCTTAGACTTACGACAAGTACAGGGGACTTCCCCGGGGATTCCAACGATCCCTTCGATTTTGGGTACGAAATCCCCCTTTGAAAACATTAAAGTAGGTTTCGAAACCTTCAACCTGTACTTGGGGCGCAAGGTCCTAACGAGGGGTTTTATCCCTCGAAACGTAACCTGGGAATCATAATCCTGGGCCGTTACAAAGGGGTATCAGAGCTGAGGTTTTGCAATCCGAGTATGATAGGTTGAAGTGGTTTGGAAAATGGCCCAAGGTTTTCAAATTGTTTTCAAGTGGTTTTCAAATTGTTTTCAAGGGGCAAAATGAATTTAATTGGATATAAGCACAAACTAATCAATTATGAATGGCAATCTCGTGGGGTAGAGACTATGCGATAGGCATCCCTTATGGATGTAGAACTCGGGGAAGGTAGGCAAAATACTAGCTTCTTTTACAGATGGGTTGTGAAGACTCCAAGGAACTCGAGGGTTGGAGTAAAATGGGTTAGGAGACCGTGAGGTATTTGCCCCTCCGGTTAGCCGTCCCCCGAAGGGCGGCATAGATCACCTCTGTGCTTGTATGTCTTCAATTCAATTGGGCCTGAGGGCGATCCTCCTTGAAGAGGGTCATATTGAATCGTTGAGTGCTTCTGTGCTGAGTGATATAATTATTGTTATGTAGCAAGTATGGTCGACACGAGACGTGGCTTAGATGGGCGTGGGGGTAGGGCGCGTCGCGGCAGGGGACGCCCTCGTCGAGTTGCTGCTGAGAGCGCTGAGGAGCGAGTTTCGCCACCGCGAGCTGATGACCGGGTGCCAGCTTCCCCAGAGACTAGGATTGGGCAGCTAGAGGCAGCGCTTCATGATATTCTGAGCGAGTTACGTGGAGGGGCTCGATCTACGGCGCCGACGCCAGAGGTTCCAGTTCAGCAGCCAGCCGAGCCTGTGGTCGATGCGCGCCCTGAGAAGCGCATCGATTGGGTCAAGAGGTTTGCTCAGTGTAGCCCGCCGACCTTCGCGGGAGGCGTCGGAGATGACGTTGAGAGATGGCTGCGTGATATGGAGGGGTTATTTGACCATGTTGCTGTACCTGACTCTGAGAGACAGAGACTTGCTGCTGGACTTCTACGGGAGGACGCGAATGCCAGATGGTTTGGCTGCAAGAAGGAGCGGACCGAGTGGACCTATGACGACTTCAGATCCCTGATGCTGAGGGAGTACCGTCCACCAGGGATACAGTTGGCTAGGGAGGTATCTTTTATGCGCGGCACCTGCGACCGGTCGGCTTCTGTAGCTACCATCGTTCGTCAGTTCAAGAGTGAGCTGATATACTGCGATCACCTATGCCCATCAGACGAGAGTCGGATCCGTTTGCTGTCTATGAGATTGCCGCCTCCTGTAATTCTGCATGCGTCCAGCTTGGGAGCTGTCAGCTTTGACCGATTTCTGGAGGTCATCCTTATGTATGATAAGCAGAGGATTCTGTGTGAGACTTCCTACTCTACTGTTCGCCTTGAGGCGAAGAGAGCACGTCCAACTGACCCCCATGGAGATGACAGATCTAGGAGAGGAGCGTTTAGAGGAGGGTATCACGGAGCTGCACAGAGAGCACCCCCAGTTCAGACTTCTTATGGAGGAGATGCCAGAGTGAGGACTTGCCATGGGTGTTTCGGGAGGGGCCACTTCATTGTTTCTTGCCCAGACCGCTCGACTGTGTGCTACACCTGTGGTACTATGGGGCACCGAGCTGCTACATGCCCTCAGAGTCGTGGAGCTCCAGCTACTGCACAACCACCGAGACTTCCTGTGGCTCCTCAGCCACCACTGCTGACATATCCCCAGTGCCAGGGTCAGGGCCAGGGACGAGGTGACCCTTCCGGCAGAGGCCGAGGCGGAGGTAGAGGAGGTAGAGGTTCTGGACGTGGAGGTAGAGGACCATCTGGGTCAGGTCAGGGTCGTGGATCATCTTCTGTAGGACCGTCAGGGTCAGGGTATGATCGTGGCCAGAGTTCGGGAGGTCGAGGACCAGGATTACCCCCACCGCCCCGCGTATTTCAGATGCATGCTGATGACCGCTCAGCCCCGACTTCCGCAGGTACGATATTCTTCCATGATGAGTGCCTATCTATCTTGTTTGACACTGGTGCGACTCACTGCTTCATAGCAGAGGCGTGCGTGGCCAGGCTGAGCCTGAGCTGCACGAGTGGTTCACCCCTTACTATTGGTCTGGCGGATGGGGCCAAGGTTAGGACGAGTCGTGAGATTTTAGGGTGCCCCATTCGGATAGGTGAGCGAGAGTGGCCTACCGACCTTATAGTTATGCCATTGAGGATGGACGATCTCATCTTGGGTATGGACTTCATGGACTACTACGGGGCTATCATCAACTTGCGGACGAGGACAGTGTCGATTTTGGCATCCGACGGGACCGAGCACCAGGTTTGGGGGAGCGACCCCAAGAGGAATGGATCACTCATCAGCGTAGTCAGAGCCGCCAGACTTTTAGACCAGGGTTGCGTCGGGTATTGGTGTTATGCTTTAGAGGTGGATCGCACGCACCCCAGTATATCAGATGTTCCCGTTGTCAGAGACTTCGCAGATGTGTTTCCGGAGGAGCTGCCAGGACTTCCCCCGCCGAGAGAGGTCGACTTTGCGATTGAGTTAGAGCCAGGCACCAGGCCTATCTCGCGAGTTCCTTATCGCATGGCACCGACGGAGATGGCCGAGCTGAAGGCTCAGCTAGAGGAGCTAGCTGAGAAGGGCTACATTCGGCCTAGTGCATCGCCTTGGGGAGCGCCAGTGCTATTCGTCAAGAAGAAGGATGGGTCGTTGAGACTGTGCATCGATTACCGGGAGCTGAACCGGGTGACGGTGAAGAACCGTTATCCTCTTCCCCGGATTGACGATCTGATGGATCAGCTGCAGGGCGCCGTGGTCTTCTCGAAGATCGATTTGAGGTCGGGTTATCATCAGCTGAGGGTGAGGCCAGAGGATGTTCCGAAGACCGCTTTTCGGACCCGCTATGGTCACTACGAGTTCGTGGTCATGCCGTTTGGGCTGACCAATGGACCAGTCGCGTTCATGGAATTCATGAACCGAGTGTTCATCGACTTCTTGGACAAGTTCGTCGTCGTCTTCATCGATGATATCTTAGTCTACTCGAGGAGTAGAGAGGAGCACGAGGAGCATTTGAGGATTGTGCTAGAGACGCTGAGGAAGCATCAGCTGTATGGGAAGTACAGCAAGTGTGAGTTCTGGCTCACAGAGGTGGCTTTCTTAGGCCACGTTATTTCAGCTGAGGGAGTTGCCGTGGATCCGGCAAAGATTGATGCCATCGTTGCTTGGGGGGTGCCCAAGAACGTCAGAGATATCCGCTCATTCCTGGGATTGGCTAGTTATTACAGGAGGTTCGTCCAGGGTTTCTCGAGTATTGCTAGACCGATGACGCAGCTGCTAAAGAAGGACTTCCCCTTCGAGTGGAGTTCAGATTGTCAGGCCAGCTTTGAGCTTCTGAAGCAGAAGTTGACGACTGCTCCGGTGTTGGCTCTGCCAGATGGGACAGAGGACTTCGTTATCTACACAGATGCTTCGCATTCCGGCTTGGGTTGTGTTCTGCATCAGAGAGATCGGGTCATCGCTTATGCTTCGCGTCAGTTGAAGCCTGCAGAGGTGTCTTACCCCATCCATGATTTGGAGTTGACAGCCGTGATTCACGCTCTGAAGATCTGGAGGCATTATCTGTATGGTACTTCTTGCAAGGTGATGACGGATCACAAGAGCTTGAAGTACATTTTCACACAGAAGGAGCTCAACATGCGTCAGAGACGATGGTTGGAGCTTCTGAAGGACTATGACTTGGACATAGTCTACCACCCAGAGAAGGCCAATGTAGTGGCAGATGCGTTGAGTAGGAAGACTCATCATGAGGTGGCAGTTGAGAGGCTTACAGCTCAGCGAGATTTGCAGAGAGATCTGTTGAGATGCTGCTTTGAGGTGTGGATTCAGCGAGATTGCGGACAGTTGTCGTTCTTAGAGGTGCAGGCAGAGTTGTCAGCAGAGATTCGGCAAGGTCAGGCAGATTGTCCAGAGATTGCAGTTCTGAGAGAGCGGATGGCTCAGGGCAGATTCAGAGAGGTTGCAGAGAGAGCAGACGGGATGCTGACCTTCCAGGGCAGAGTTGTAGTTCCATCGACGTCAGATTTGAGGCAGAGGATCACGCAGGAGGCTCACTCCACCCCTTATTCTGTCCATCCAGGGACGAATAAGATGTATCAGGATCTGAGGAGGGGTTATTGGTGGCAGAGGATGAGAGCAGACATCACAGAGTTCGTGGCCCGATGTCAGGTTTGTCAGCAGGTTCGGATTGATCACCAGAGGCCGGGAGGACCCGTCCAGTCACTTCCAGTTCCCGAGTGGAAGTGGACGGATATCTCCATGGATTTCGTCACTGGGCTGAGGCGAGACGTCAGAGGATTCGACGCTATTTGGGTCATGGTCGACAGGTTGACCAAGTCGGCCCATTTCATAGCTATTCAAGAGACATGGCCAGCTTCGAAGTTAGCAGACGAGTTCATTCGCCAGATTGTGAGGCTTCATGGAGTAACAGAGAGGATCGTATCTGATCGAGATGGACGCTTCACCTCGAGGTTTTGGCAGCAGGTTCAAGAGAGTTTGGGCTCCAGATTGCATTTTAGTACGGCTTATCACCCGCAGACAGATGGCCAGAGCGAGAGGACGATTCAGACGTTGGAGGACATGTTGCGATCGTGCGTCTTGGATTGGGGTGACCATTGGGTCAAGCACCTACCGCTAGTGGAGTTTTCCTACAACAACAGCTACCACGCGTCGATCGAGATGGCCCCATATGAGGCTTTGTATGGGAGGCGATGCAAGTCGCCGGTTTGCTGGGACGAGCCTGCAGATACAGTTCTGTCGTTGCCCGAGATGGTCAGAGAGACAGTTGACAAGGTTGGTCGCATCCGAGAGCATATGAGGGTAGCCCAGGATCGGCAGAAGAAGTATGCAGACAGACGGAGGACCGAGCTTGAGTTTGAGGTAGGCTCGCATGTATGGCTTCGAGTTTCACCCACCAGGGGAGTTCGACGGTTCGGCATCAAAGGGAAGTTGAGTCCGAGATTCATTGGCCCATTTGAGATCCTAGAGAGAGTCGGTGTGGTAGCCTACCGTTTAGCCTTACCTCCATCCTTGGCTGGCGTCCATGACGTCTTTCATGTCTCCCAGCTCCGTCAGTATATTCCCGACCCTAGTCATGTCCTTGACCACTCAGACCTTCACGTTGAGCTTGACCATACCTTTGTAGAGCGTCCGGTGAGGGTCCTTGATCGTCGTGTCAAGAAGCTTAGGAACAGGGAGGTTCCTTTGCTTCTGGTTCAGTGGTCTAGGAGGAGCCCTGAGGAGGCCACCTGGGAGACCGAGGAGAGCATTCGGGCTAGCTATGGAGATGTCCTAGATGAGCTACTTGCGTCCTATGTTGAGCCGAGCGTAGACATTACCTTGACCTCTCGAGTGCGGTGAGTATGCCTAGCTAGTTGGTTGGGATTGGTTAGCGGTGTCTCTTTGATTGCGTGCTTATGCTTGGTAGTTGTGTGCAGATCCTTGGTGATATGATGTGATACAACCTCGATGATATGATGATGTGCTAGATATTATGGTATGTGACTGCCTTTGATGTGCTATAATCTTCTGTTTATCTTGAGATTGTGATCATTCTTCTATATCCATGATGCCTAATAGTAGAAATGCTAGAGATTGAATTGTGGAATTATGATTTGACTCGGAACCTAGGAAGAGAATGTGGGATTAGCCTTTAGAGGTGGATGTTAGAATGATTGGGAATTTGGGAATGCCTTGTTTAATGTCGAATTTAAAGAATTTCAAATGGTGATTTAAAAGGAAACATAGATTTTGAGAAAACTATTCCCACCCGAGCTTTCATTATGACGCCCCACGAAGTGGATACAAGCATGTATGGAGGCACCTGTAGATCGCTTGCTAAGACCTAGCGGAGATGTCATAATGGTTTTTGAGTTATGGTATGCCTGAGGAGTCGGAGTGGGGTGTGGTAGGGGCCTCTACCACATCCTTACTACGACCGATTGGGAGTATTATGATCATGACGACGGTACTGTGAGATCTCATGGGGGCACTTATGAGGTACTTACGGGATCGATGACGTGATCCTTGGACTCACCAGTTCCAACTTCATCCCCACTTTAGAATGATTTTAGTCTCGGGGACGAGACTTGTTTTTAGAGGTGGATGATGTAAAGGCTCGGATTTTTAAAATATTAATTTCGGAAAAAGAAAATCAAAATGAATTTAAAATAAATTCCGACCCAATAAAGATGCTCTAATGCAGTACGAAATTCAACACACTAGCATGCTCCTAATTCATAATAATGTGCAGAAATACTGTAAAGGGCCCAAGACAATGCCAAGTGGCATATCCCTCTCCTACCTCCACCCCTTCCGATAGGTGGAGACTGGCCAGCTCGTAAATGCATTCCATCATAACCGGGGGGCACGCATGCCTAACCCGCTCCACAATAAAGCCCGCAGGCATATCATAATATAAGGAAGTTCATGACTCGATTGACTCAGGGTACCCGATGGGGCTGGGCTACCCTATGACCCTAGCAAAGACTCTAGGACTATCACAGATAACGGTCGTTCTGTTTCAAACGCATAAAGTAAGCAGATGGTCAATCAATTAGTGCAACCTAAACATGATACTACATGGCATGCTTTTATGCATATGCAACACCTAACATAAAATGCAACAACAGGCATGAATGTCCAACCTGAGTAAGCCCCCTAAGGAACTTACCTGAGGATGCAGAACAGCAGGATAATACAAGCAAAGGCCCAAATGCAAGTCCAAAGCAATCCAAAAGCAATACACACCTATCATCAAGCCATTTCCATAAGCCACCAGACCAACATTCATACGCACGAAACTCAAGTTCTCAACATACTCAAAACCAACCGATAGTAAAACCGTTTTCCAAAACCTTTCCGATACGATCAACATCAACCAAAATCATTCTCCCCAAAACCCTCCAACTCTTAAATCTCAAGTTAAATCAACTCAGGAAATCAGCAATTCCTTTAAAGTCATACTTAACCAAATTCTGACATTAAACATTTAAACTTTAAAACCAATCTCTCAAAATCATATTATATAAATAATTCCGGCATTTTATTTCAAAACCTTTATATAAATAAATTATAATATTAAATCACCAAAACAATTTTATTTTGACAACCATATTTACATACCAATAACAATAAATCATCTCATAATTTCCAAAATCGTCTTTTAAAACATCACTAAATACATATTCCAAATAATGTCACTTTTAACCCATTTATAACATATAATAATAATTTTAATTAGAAGTAATATTTCCAAAAATAAGATTATATAATAATAGGCTAACCAAAATAAATTACAAATCATATCGTATAACATATGATAATATAACATGGTAGACAAGTCATATAAAACAACAACACTCATTTATACCATTGCCAATTTAAACATCCCAAGCCCAACTGTAGGAAGCCCAGATCTGCTACCCGACCCAAATGAAAGCCCAACTCGGATCCTCACAACATAACCCGGACCCAAGTCTGAAACCCGGCCCAACTCAACTCTCCAAGCCCCAAACCCGGTTCAAGAGAAAAAGAAAGAAAAGAAGTGAACCCGTCTCTGCGCTCATGCCCATTGCTCGATGCCGGAAAGAGGAAAGAGACGCAGGGGAGGCTCGCCGAAGGTCCCTTCGCTCTCAGATCAACCCCATCCCCACACATCTCAACGACTCAACCCATAAACAACAGAAAGAAAACCGAGGGGAGAGAGAAGCGAGGCTCACCGAGAGGGGTCTCGAAGGTTCGCCGGAGTGCTGGATCCATTGGATTCGGCGGCGTCGTCAAGGGGAATCTTCGTTTTAGACCTTGGGAGAGAGAGGAGTAAGTGAAAGGTGCTCTTTTACGAGGTAATTAGTCGAAATCGAGAACGAGAACGGAAAAGCGACCTTGCGAATCGAAAGTGGGGACGGATGCGGCTCGCGCTCGGTCTCCGGGGGATTTTCCGGCTGCTCCTACTCATCGCGGGCTCCGAGTAGGTCGGGAGGTGCTGCTAGGTGTGGCTCGCAGAGGAAGGAGGGGGAACGGAGGTGCTGTTGCTGCTGCTCGTGGAGACGAGGAGGGTGAGGGGACGAGAATGGTGGTGGCGCTCTAGTGGCGGCGCCGGGGTAGTTCCGGGTGGCTCCGACTCGTGCTCGGCCGTTAGGGGGCTGCTGCTGCTACTCGGACAGAAGGAGGAAGGAGGTGGGGCTGATGGCTTGGAGTCAGAACGAAACAGAGGGGGAGTAAAGGAGGAGCAGTGGTGGTCTGGCAACGGCGATGATGGTGATTTCCTGGTTCTGCAGAGAAGAAAAGAGAAGGGAGAGAGAGGCTCCTGCTGTGAGTTTTTTGGTGGGTGAATGGGGAAGTGAGAGCAGAGAGTGGTCCTCTATAGGGTAAGATACAAAACAACAATTGCAAGCTGTCCTGAGGATTCCTTCCTCTAACAGAACTCTGAACGAGAGAGAGAGAGAGAGAGAGAGAGAGGGGGGGGGGGGAGAGGAAAAGAAGAAAAGAAAAGCGGAAAATAAGAAAATAGGAAGTGGTCCTACAATAGAATTCAAAATAGCGGAATAGACTCAAAACCCGCTCGCTCGACTTTATCCCGACGCGTTTAAAATACTTCTTAATTTTTCAACTCCAAACATTATTTTTAAATTTTCGGTATATAAAAGCAGAGTATAACATATTTCAAATTTCCAATTAATTAATGCCGGAACTTGTTTCGAAAAATTTAGAATAAAATCACTAGCTCAAGGACGGAAATTCCAAACCTCTCAAATCTTAGAAGTCGGAATCATTATAAATCACTATTTTAATAATTTGATATTCTAAAATTTCCGGGTCTTTACATCATCCACCTCTAAAAACAAGTCTCGTCCCCGAGACTAAAATAACTCTAAAACAAGGGGGTGAAGTTTGAAATTGGTGAGCCCAAGGATCATGTCATTGATTCTGTAAGCATCTCATAGGGGCCCGTATGAGATCCTCACAGCACCATTGGCGTGATCATAACATTCCCGATTGGTCGTAGCAAGTATGTGATATGGGCCCCTATCACACCCTTACCCCGACCTTTCGGTCGTATCATAACTCGAAAACAACTATAACGCCCCTACTAGGTCTTAGCAAGCATTCTATATGCGCCCCTATAAAATACTTGTATCCACTTCGTGAGGCGTTATAATATAAGCCCGGGTGTGAAAATTCTCAAAAGGGATTTCCGCAATTGGAAAAGATTGGCCTCAAAATCGTTGAAATTCTCGGTAACATTTATTCCTTAAAATCTCATGTAATTCATTTTCAAACCGCTCAAAATCTTCAATTAAGACGTTTAACCAAGCAACTTTACACCAAAACAAGTAAAATCGTTTCGATCAAAATTTCGTCAAAATCCTCTAAACCAAATCAGTTTCCCGCATAACAATCAATCAAATTCAGAAGCTCGGAGGTGGAATCATCCACATCTAAGGGCTAATCCCTTATTCTCTCCCTAGTTTCCAAAATCAAATCAATCTATCAATCTCAATTCTCGCAAGAACCACAAGCTATAAGAAATGCATAACCACATGACCAACCAATCTTCAACTAGTACATCATACAACAAGTCTCAAACATATGTCAACACGGTGTCACAAGGTCACATCAATATCTCCACGTCATACTAAAGGCCATGATACACATCTCAACAATATTCCAAAATTATAACACATGGCTCGATATCACACCAAAAGTCATAAAGGATATCTCACTATCGCATATCAGCATCGCAATCATAGTAGGGTCAGTCACAGCAAGGGATATCATTTAACGCATAAATTCACACAGTCATCCTATCCAATTCTATCTAGCAGTAGCATAGCATTTTTATCACGTCAATCATTGGTACTTGCAAGGTTAGCCATAGCGAAATTTCATCATAAGTCAACGGAACAAAACTACTTATCAACACATCAATACAGTCAAGGTCATGCTAT
Organism: Persicaria maculosa; assembly: GCA_963922045.1. Taxonomy (NCBI): domain Eukaryota; kingdom Viridiplantae; phylum Streptophyta; class Magnoliopsida; order Caryophyllales; family Polygonaceae; genus Persicaria; species Persicaria maculosa. The sequence goes on from OY998251.1 coordinate 6,162,869, forward strand.
TAAGATTCAATAAAAAGGGAAGATCAAGAAGTATATCACCATCAAATTGTCAACATGCTCTCTAGAAATCATCTTACTCATCACAATGTCATATAACGATCATTTAGAAATCAGGCACCATTATCTCATATATATATACAAATCATATTCACATTCCAAGTCATACTCATCATTTAACATATCAATAGTCATGCTTGTCAACCATATAATACAACATCATGATTACTACAACATAATATAACATCATGTTTACCACCACATAATATAACACCATGCTTTCACATAATAACACATCATGATCTCATATATTATCATATCACAACACATCCTAACATGCTTCTAAAACAACTTAACAGGATAGCAGAACATCAATATATCATGATAACACTAGTCACTACCAATTAGATTTTAACATTGCGTTTCAACAGGTAATGTTATTCCATATCAGGTTTTATCATGGTCACTATCTAACATCATGCCAGCGGATATAAATAAATCACAAAATCAAGAAAATCCTCACATCATACCAGTCAAAATAAAACACAATCTCCACTCGCCCATCTCCACTCTCAACCACGACTAATCCTCTTCTAGACCCGCCAACGTCATCTCAGACAAAATTTCCCAAAGAAATCCCAATTCATCTCGATGCTCAAATCTCGCCCTCATTCCACCAAACTCTCACACATACCATCCACCTCTAAGAATCCAACTCCTACCTCTAACATCACACTCGAGCACCCCCCCATACTATATCCTCAATTCTCTTAAGGTCATTTCTTACACCTTCCCCACTTCCCAAGGTATCACAAGTATCATGCCCCGTTAGTCACACCTTCTCTAGCAAATTTCTCAATCACCACCCCAAAATTCTTTCACCACTCTCCAACCACACTACCAAAGGACCTCACTCACAGGTTTAAGGAAGAAGCAATTATGAAAATCATCAACCATAAGGTCTACATCACATCAGCTAGCATTTATAACCATAACAACATGGGTTCAACAAGTCTCGATTTACCATCATGCTCAATAATCATTGCAAACATCATATATGAACGTAATCAAGTCTAGCTAGCATGTTGCATTATAACCTTATCAGATAAAATTCAGCCTTTCTAGCATATATAGTTCACATTTTACAGGCAAATGAATTCATATCATGCTTAGCAACTTAGAGTATCAACACGTCAAGACTTCATGACACATTAGAACTATAAGGCATCCAATCATATCATCATAGATTACAGACAACCAGGCAACAATCATCACCAAGTCAGCACATCAACACATAAATCTCATTGCTAGGTCAGTGCAATATTGTCGTCAACAATTTCAAAGGGGTTAGCAATTCGAACGGAGAACACTCCCGCTTGCAAGTCATATCGTACACAGTAACCGTAATTCTCGATGCGTGCCTGTTTCACCGACATCATAGATCCTGAGGCCCGTGGGTTATGGGCCCACGCTTCCGCTGCGCTGCTCTATCGCTATCCAACTTCCTTTCCTTTTTCCGTGCAGTCGCTCGTCCAATGTATCGCGCAGGAGTCCAAGTCAGTAAAGGTAGGGGAGTGACAAGAGCGGACAACCCCATGTTCCTTTCGGAACCAAACGTAGACCAAGGCTAAGAACGACAAGACTAAAGACAAGACTTTGACCCGAGAATGACAACGATGCCCCTATGAAAATCTATGAGGTTACAATTTGTGACAAGCAACAAGGGTTCATCTCAAGCAATCAACCATATCAACCCACACTAACATGTACCTATCTCGAGGATCAACGACATACAGGTACATTCAAAAGACACATTCGAGTTCTACCTTGAGGTGTATGCGAGGCAAGCTAATAGTCTATCGATTCATGAAAGTCATAACACCTAGTAGTCTTAAGCGAGATATGCAGGATTTACCAAACAGAGCAAATATCACATATATGAGCAATGCACTAGCGGGGTATATATATCAACAATCGAGGTTCAATGCATCATTATGAGGTTATCGTAACAATCCGACCTAATGTTATACGAGAACACATAAGAGCAGCATAATAACTATCACATCTGACAATAATGATCGCATAATAGGTTGAAAACGGCATGTAATCGTACAACATAACACATTTAGAAAGCATAGATCCTACACAATGTCAGCGATACGTGATAAGGCATGGACATAGTCAAGAGTCATTTAAAAGAGTTCAACATAATGTTCATAAAGCATAAGGCATCATTACAGGGAGTAACAAAGAGGGCGTCACCAGCAATAGAGTATAATCATGCTAGGAATGAACTGTTATAGGGCACATAATGGTCCAATAGCTATCACATTATAGAACAAACATGACATGTAATCATTTAGCGAGTCACATTGGAAAACATAAGCCCTACATGATACTATTAGTACATATCAAGTATGGATACAATCAAGGCAATTCAACAAGACCCATTCTAATATTTATTCGTCATGCGTATGCGAAATCATGATATAGTGTGGTATGTGATCATGCGAAGTGTCAAGTCATACGTTCATGCAAGCACGATATGATATCATAGAGTAATAGGGGAAATACCACCAAGCGATAACATGTAAGCATGCTAGGATCAAGCATCACAGAAATTAAGCAAGGCAATCATCGAATTCAACATTAATCCAATCAGGATGAGTAAAACATTTTAAGAGAACAACAAGAGGGAAGAAACACACTATCAGGGACCTAGCTCGAGAGAGAATCAACAGTAGTGTAGGCAAGGTATAATTCGCACAAGTCATGATCAAAGGTCCTATATGATACTAATGGCTCAACATAACACGCGATACATACATGCAACTAATCATGGCGACACGTAAGAAATTAATTCAATCACATTCCAACAATCTAGAAACATGAGGAAGGTTTTACGATGTATAACACGAGTTTAAGTAATGAAAATATGACTAGAATACGGGGCATGAGCTCAAATCAACACATAATAGGATAAAACATGCATTCCTCAAGACTCAATTATACCAAATATTCTCTCTTCAACACAAGTGACACACAGCAATATCAAGTGCAAAATAATCAGCAACAGTTAATCTGACAATTACAAAATAGATATGCATGCTATAGGTTCTTGTCACAAAAGGAATAAGGAGCATCGACGCGTCATTAGCTAGTATGATAAAGAGATCATTTACAGGCATTTATACGAAGAAGATTTTATCACACTATCATGGACCTAACCCAGGAGAAAACAACTATCATGTAGGTTCATATAATGTGGTTTATGCTTCTAATCAATCACACTATCATTAACCTAATACAGGAGGAAATAATGATCATGCAGGTTAATATCATATGGTTCATGCTTCCAATCAATCATACGATCTGTGGGCCAAGTAAACATGCTATAACAACAAACAATCATGATATAAGGCAAGACACAACACGAGACTTGAGCAAGGTAACTATCCACAACATGAGCTTAAACAATAAAACCATGACAGAAGGCAAGACATAACATGAGCAACTTCTTACTAATGATCATTGGCAATTTACATGCGGGAGATTACAAAATCATGTCATGTAATTCAGAGAGAGTCACCATTACAACCGGAAAGAGATCCTTAAGGGCAACCATTGACTTTTCCCGGCTCACTTATCACCCCTCTTGCCCGTGGGACTTTGGTACGACTCTTTGTGATAAGAAAATAAAGGTTGACCATCATATGAATCAAGAAGGACAACCCCATGACACCTTACTTTTGACTCAAAGTGACATCAAGAACTTCCAACACTCACTCAAACAAACTTAATATCCAACCATGATTCCCGACACAATGTGTTTACCAACCCAATTTCCCCGTGGAAGTAACTGACATCCAGGGAAAGGCTAGATAGAACCGTCAAGGAGTTAACATAGTGGAAGGGGTTGTTCCACACAAGCTGGGTTTGACCACACAGAAACAAGGGTACTCCCACTATCCCGTTTTCACAGATCAGTCAATACATATTTAATTGTTAGGCATACCAATCAGATATCTAGCATAGCAAGTACTCAACACAGAATCAGTTAGTGACACTCATAATGATCTCATTTGAGTCTCCCAACCCATCTGTAAAGAACAAGCTGATATTTCGCCTACCGTTCCTAACTACACCCAATAGGGGTGGTCTACCGCCCTTACTACCCACTCGTGTCCCCGTTTGGTCGGTTTTTCTCTTTTATTACAAGTCGAGTTCATTACTTAGTCCAATTTAGGTTAGACATCTTAAGTTCATTTTCCCCTTTAAAACACTTTCAAATCATTTGAAATTCATGGGCGGTTTTCCAAAACATACACTCGACCCTTGTGTACCCGAATTGCACAACCTAGGCTCTGATACCATCTTTGTAACGGCCCAGAATTATAATTTCTGGGTTACGTTTCAAGGGATGAAAACCCTTGTTCGGATCTTGCAATCCAGGTACGGGTCAAGGTTTCAAACTCTTTTAAGATCAGTATAAAGAGGGATTTCAAACCCTAAAAACCTCGAAGGGCCGTTGGGTACCCTTAACCTGTCCTACAACTATGTCGCGGAATCCATTTCAAATGGAAGTAAAGCGGAAGCAAAGTAAATATACAAGTGTCACGGCAAAGCCGGTCAAAACCAAATCATGAGTGGGTAATTACCATTTTACTAAATTAGGATATTAGCTAGATCCTTCGATTCGCCAAAAGGAAACCCCATCATATAGACATCGAGCACTCAAATCTGCAGAGAATACCTTTAAAAAAAGAACGGGGAAAGGAATCAGATCGAGCCACTCATGCGGGACCGGCAGTCCTCGCTGAGGCCACATAGTATGTGCTATACCTAATAAAGATGCTCTAATGCAGTACGAAATTCAACACACTAGCATGCTCCTAATTCATAATAATGTGCAGAAATACTGTAAAGGGCCCAAGACAATGCCAAGTGGCATATCCCTCTCCTACCTCCACCCCTTCCGATAGGTGGAGACTGGCCAGCTCGTGAATGCATTCCATCATAACCGGGGGGCACGCATGCCTAACCCGCTCCACAATAAAGCCCGCAGGCATATCATAATATAAGGAAGTTCATGACTCGATTGACTCAGGGTACCCGATGGGGCTGGGCTACCCTATGACCCTAGCAAAGACTCTAGGACTATCACAGATAACGGCCGTTCTGTTTCAAACGCATAAAGTAAGCAGATGGTCAATCAATTAGTGCAACCTAAACATGATACTACATGGCATGCTTTTATGCATATGCAACACCTAACATAAAATGCAACAACAGGCATGAATGTCCAACCTGAGTAAGCCCCCTAAGGAACTTACCTGAGGATGCAGAACAGCAGGATAATACAAGCAAAGGCCCAAATGCAAGTCCAAAGCAATCCAAAAGCAATACACACCTATCATCAAGCCATTTCCATAAGCCACCAGACCAACATTCATACGCACGAAACTCAAGTTCTCAACATACTCAAAACCAACCGATAGTAAAACCGTTTTCCAAAACCTTTCCGATACGATCAACATCAACCAAAATCATTCTCCCCAAAACCCTCCAACTCTTAAATCTCAAGTTAAATCAACTCAGGAAATCAGCAATTCCTTTAAAGTCATACTTAACCAAATTCTGACATTAAACATTTAAACTTTAAAACCAATCTCTCAAAATCATATTATATAAATAATTCCGGCATTTTATTTCAAAACCTTTATATAAATAAATTATAATATTAAATCACCAAAACAATTCTATTTTGACAACCATATTTACATACCAATAACAATAAATCATCTCATAATTTCAAAAATCGTCTTTTAAAACATCACTAAATACATATTCCAAATAATGTCACTTTTAACCCATTTATAACATATAATAATAATTTTAATTAGAAGTAATATTTCCAAAAATAAGATTATATAATAATAGGCTAACCAAAATAAATTACAAATCATATCGTATAACATATGATAATATAACATGGTAGACAAGTCATATAAAACAACAACACTCATTTATACCATTGCCAATTTAAACATCCCAAGCCCAACTGTAGGAAGCCCAGATCTGCTACCCGACCCAAATGAAAGCCCAACTCGGATCCTCACAACATAACCCGGACCCAAGTCTGAAACCCGGCCCAACTCAACTCTCCAAGCCCCAAACCCGGTTCAAGAGAAAAAGAAAGAAAAGAAGTGAACCCGTCTCTGCGCTCATGCCCATTGCTCGATGCCGGAAAGAGGAAAGAGACGCAGGGGAGGCTCGCCGGAGGTCCCTTCGCTCTCAGATCAACCCCATCCCCACACATCTCAACGACTCAACCCATAAACAACAGAAAGAAAACCGAGGGGAGAGAGAAGCGAGGCTCACCGAGAGGGGTCTCGAAGGTTCGCCGGAGTGCTGGATCCGTTGGATTCAGCGGCGTCGTCAAGGGGAATCTTCGTTTTAGACCTTGGGAGAGAGAGGAGTAAGTGAAAGGTGCTCTTTTACGAGGTAATTAGTCGAAATCGAGAACGAGAACGGAAAAGCGACCTTGCGAATCGAAAGTGGGGACGAATGCGGCTCGCGCTCGGTCTCCGGGGGATTTTCCGGCTGCTCCTACTCGTCGCGGGCTCCGAGTAGGTCGGGAGGTGCTGCTGGGTGTGGCTCGCAGAGGAAGGAGGGGGAACGGAGGTGCTGTTGCTGCTGCTCGTGGAGACGAGGAGGGTGAGGGGACGAGAATGGTGGTGACGCTCTGGTGGCGGCGCCGGGGTAGTTCTGGGTGGCTCCGACTCGTGCTCGGCCGTCAGGGGGCTGCTGCTGCTACTCGGACAGAAGGAGGAAGGAGGTGGGGCTGATGGCTTGGAGTCAGAACGAAACAGAGGGGGAGTAAGGGAGGAGCAGTGGTGGTCTAGCAACGGCGATGATGGTGATTTCCTGGTTCTGCAGAGAAGAAAAGAGAAGGGAGAGAGAGGCTCCTGCTGTGAGTTTTCTGGTGGGTGAATGGGGAAGTGAGAGCAGAGAGTGGTCCTCTATAGGGTAAGATACAAAACAACAATTGCAAGCTGTCCTGAGGATTCCTTCCTCTAACAGAACTCTGAACGAGAGAGAGAGAGAGAGAGGGGGGGGGGGGGGGGGGGAGAGGAAAAGAAGAAAAGAAAAGCGGAAAATAAGAAAATAGGAAGTGGTCCCACAATAGAATTCAAAATAGCGGAATAGACTCAAAACCCGCTCGCTCGACTTTATCCCGACGCGTTTAAAATACTTCTTAATTTTTCAACTCCAAACATTATTTTTAAATTTTCGGTATATAAAAGCAGAGTATAACATATTTCAAATTTCCAATTAATTAATGCCGGAACTTTTTTCGAAAAATTTAGAATAAAATCACTAGCTCAAGGACGGAAATTCCAAACCTCTCAAATCTTAGAAGTCGGAATGATTATAAATCACTATTTTAAAATTTTGATATTCTAAAATTTCCGGGTCTTTACAACATTATAATTTAACGTCTATGTGGAACAAGAATATGAAAGACAAGGGTTGTGTATGGAGGGTTTTGATTAAAAATTGTGTTTTAAAAAAAAAACTATTTGTGATAGCTTTTTTTTGGTGTTTTTAGTTTATTTTGTTTGAAATTACCATAATATCTCTAATAATAACCAAATAAACTCTACTTTTTTTTTTACAAATAAACTTTTTTTACGCCACATGCGGAGTTTATATTATTTCATAACTTTTCAACATTTATTTTAGGGTGTTTTTGCTAACTAGCCTATTTTGAACATTTTATTAGTTGATTAGCATCCAAACTAATTTAATTAGGTAAGCTAGCATCCTTCCCAAATGGTCAATGGTCAATTGTTTGATGACATTTTTTTCTTTAATGTGATGCAACTTTTTCAAACCTGTTTTGATGTCATTTTTCTAATGTAATTATTTGATGCCATTTTTTTAATCAAATTGTTTGATGCCACTTTTTTTTAATTTAATCAAATATTGTATATCGATGACACAAGGGTGACATGTTTATTACATTTTTTATATAATTGATGACACAAGGGCATAAAGTGTGATTAAACTTCATTACAATATATACAATTTGACAATTTGATGACACGACTTTTTCCTACTTCTCATCATCCTCTTAACTAATGCTTTAAAAGAGAAGAGATTGATGACAAAGTTAATGATATGAATTACTTAGCAATACCATATATATACAAGCACATATTAAAAGAGAAGTAATTAACTACATATATACAAGCACAAATGGAGCTACAATTAATCTCCCAATTAACCACAATTTAAATAACTGTTGGTAGCAGGCAACTCTCTGGTACTCTGGTCCCACAATCAGAACTTGCAGGGGAGTGCGCGGCCACTCCGGTGAGCTCCGTTGCAGCCATCCTCAGCCCGTGCATGGGGGCTGCTGCGGACGTGAAGGCGAAGGTGATAGCAGTGTGCTACGGGAGGGTTGGGGGTCAGATCAGGACGGCGCCCAAATGCCTCTGCGTTGTGCTGCTGTCGCCACTCGCCAAGCAGGCTGGGATCAATCCCGGGAATGCCATCACCATTCCCAAGCGATGTAACCACCATGACAATTACACATGAAACAAAGATATAAATATCCACAGAACGCAAAATAAAATAACATACAAACTCAAAAGCAAATGAACTTACATATGTCAGCATCTTTCTATCAATTCCAAAATCTGAAATAGCCTAGGCAGCACATATGATATGAATTATCTAGCAATACTTTCTTCTGTCATTTTGGATTGTATAACCACCATGACAATTCCGTTTTTGTTTACTTGGATTTTCATCATAAAATATGGATCAACAGTCAAACAGGTGCTTTATCAACCCTATCAAGCTACCCAAAAGGTCCCAAATATCACAAAGATGTGAAACCAAAACTTGATACCAAAAACAAACATCTTTTCCTATAAACTCAACATGGCCTTCAAACTATATCCTCACATAATATAAACTTGATGATGCCATTCCTGATTTTGCCATTTTATCCCACCTTTTCTAATTTTGCTTATGGACACAAAACTAAACTACAAATTGCAAACTCACAAAGTGATGATAACGTGTCAAATGTAATCCAGACACAACACCAAACGATGGAAATAAAGAGAAAACAAGTAGGAGACTAAATTAAAAGAGAACATGATAGCTTAAAACTAACATTGAACCAAACCTTAGATAAAACATAGTCTAATTCATACCTTCAATGAACCTCTCGTGTATATATAGATCTTCCAAAGTTGCTTCCAAGTCTACGACCACATCATCTCCTTTTATAAATTTCTCTTCCTCTTCATCAATAGAACCTGCACCAAAAAAACCTGAATGACAGCTTCAAGTTGCTATGAGGCTAAAAAATCAAATTTCCCATTTCAAATAAAACCAAATAACTATCTTAAGCACTTATGAAACAAAACCTGAATGACATCTTAGAACCGATATAGAGTTAAGTAAAAGTTGATTGGAATCATGGGAGCAAGAGTATTTGATGCACTGATGCAAGCCCTTCCTGGTTTTGTTTCTATACTTCTGCACCATGAACTAAGCAATCAAAGTAACACAACCAACCAACAACTGCATGATTAACACCTCAAACCCCTTCCACAACATAAAGGATAATTGGTAAGGATCATTAACACCTCAAACCACTTCCAAATTTATGTCTCAACTACTTATCTTTGGTTGATAAGGGTTTGTAGTCTTGAATTCTTAAGGTTTGGAAGCTGCAATTTGTCATCTCTCAAAGTACATCAGTTCCTTTCTCATTTTTTGTCTAATATTAGTGTATTAGGATATTCACAGATTTGTCTCTAAATTGGCCCTACAAGCTCAAATCAGAAACAACACCCCATCAATATTTTCCACATCATAGATATGACAATTTATCGTTTCTTAATCCTCCATTCTTCGAGTCTCACCGTTAGAGATTGCAAGTAAGTCTTTGGCAATAAGAGAGACAATCATATTCAATATAGCTACTTGAAACAAGTATTCGACATGACAATTTATCGTTTCTTAGAATGGCATCATACCTGCACATTGGCAATCAAAAGACAGAACAAGAACAGTCCTCCAATACATATACAGCAGGTGAACAAGGTCTCACCGAGGAAGGTGGTGGTCTGCAGATTCTGTCCATAAGAACTGCATTGGTGGAATCGAATCAAAGCACGAAGGAGCAGGGTTATTAGGTCTGAATCTGATCGGATCTACGTTACCTCAAATTCTTCAACCCGAACCAAAGACAGTAGAGGTACTTAGTGGTGAACATGGAGGAACCAACACCACTAGTGAAGGCTTCCGCGAACATCCCAATTGAACTGGGATCACGATCCACGCAATCATCTGCATTAAACCAATTGAGATTAATTGGTTAGGAATTGATGAAATGTGACGGCAGAGAAGGTTAAAAAGGAATCAACTTTCCTGAGGAAGAGGGAGGCAGGTGGCGAAATCGATGACGAAATCGGATTTGAGGTACCACTGAGCGATCTCAGTCGGATCCATGACCAATTCGCCCCTCCCGAAAACCCTAGAGCTCGGGGAGACGAAGGCGGTACGGAATTTCATGGCGATGTGGAAGACGTAGAAGAGAACGACGATTGTTCACCAGGCGGTGACGGATATGAGGACCTGCTTGTCGTATTTGAGGCAGACGGTCTCCATGGCGGACGGGAGGAAGAAGTAGAGGGGATCGATGAAAAGCGCTACAACGGAGGTGATGAGGAAGATGTAGTTCCACTGCATCACGATCTCAGAGTTGGGATCGAGGATCTGGTACCGCCATAGGAGGTACCAGTGGAAGCTGTGGTCGTTGGAGGAGGCGGTGAAGGTGGAGAGCGGGTGAGAGAGGCGGCGACGGACTCCGCCATAGGGTATACGAGGAAGAACTTAAGAGGAAGGAGGTTACGGAACTAAAAAATATTAAAGTGGTGCTAGAACGCCTAATAAAAAATTGAGAGATGTTAATTACCTAATCAAATTAGCAAAGGGTGATATTCTACCAAAATTTCTCTTTATTTTACACAATTTTTTCAATTTTAACTTATTTATAATTTTAATTACTTCTTCTACCTCACCATGTCTAATGGCAAGGGAATAGGCTTTGGATATACATTGGCATATTAGCTTGAAGGTAACCGTACGTCTTGAACACAAGAGAACTGGACAAAGCTCTGGACAAAGCTCATAAGGATCATGCTATGGCTCTAGGAAAGGAGCCTAACAGATCAACCTTGATTCTGATGGAATGAAGAAGAATGAGGTTAGAACACAATCTTAAGTATGACCGAAGATAAGACCCCTGGACCAGATGGTTACCCTCCCGAATTTTACAGAAAATACTAAAACATAGTGGGTCTTTCCCTATGTAAATCTATTAAATCCTTTTTTCATTCTAGTAATCTTTTATTTGAAATTAACCAAACTTTTATTACTCTCATTCCGAAAGTAGAAAATCCCATAAACATAAACCATTATAGACCAATTAGCCTCTGTAATACAATATATAAAATTATCACAAAAAATCTTAGCAAACAGACTTAAACCTATTGATAACAAGCAAAAGCCGATCTTGCAAATTCTTGATAAACTCTTGATTCTTGAACCAATTCTGATTCAATAGTTGATTCATGACGACTTGATCCGAATCGCCAGGTAAAGGGTTGGCCCGATCTTGAGTCGTTCTCCGTTTACTCGAACCGAAAATAGTCCACCGTAGCTTATTCCACAACCAACACCGAACGATCTTGTGAAGCCTTGAGTATATAATTAGTTATATACTAATTAATCTTTCAATGCTAACACATAGGCTCTTCAATTCGTCTTCACGCTCGGAAACTAATTTCCCACACTAGTTCTTGATCTCTCGTTGATGTATTTGAAGACGAAGTCAACTTGATTTGAACAATTAATTGAACTCAATACCGAATAAGGAACGGAAATTGAATTTGAACGGAAAACAATGAAATTGGGTGGATTGATATCAAAGAAACCTTAACCAAGGGTTTATCTAATATTTTCAATCTGATTATTAATGAGTATAAAATAACTTTAAATAGATAAACTAAAACCTAGAACGAGAGGAGGTGAGTCAAACCCTAAATTGATAAGGATGACACCTCCTTAATTAAAAAAAATTATAGATAATCTAATAAATTCCTAAAAGCTAAAATAATCCCTAAAATAATGTTCTTTAAAAAATCTAAAAATAACTATCATAAATAATTTATTAAAGAGAAAATTAAAACGAGTCGGAAGAACGACTTTATGAGCACACCATCATCTTCAATATCGGGATCCATGGTAGCGCATTCTTGTTACCCTTGAGGAGGGGATCTCGGAACCTTGAATGCATCACCTATCCTCCTGAGGCTCATAAGCCCCTTCCAATGTGCTTTTGTGGAAGGGAGGTCAATTCAAGACAACACCCTATAGCTCATGAAAATTTCCACATCTTTCATAAACGCAAGGGCAAAAGAGGATGGATGGATCTGAAACTAGACATGGAAAAAGCTTATAATAAAATTAACTGGTCCTAGATAAAATCTACGCTCACCAAATTTGGTTTCCATCCAACCTGGATCAATTGGGTGATGAAATGTTTAACCACGACTACTTTCTCGGTCCTTGTCAATAATTCCCCGGGTAAGCAACGCAAGCCAAACAGAGGAATAAGACAAGGGGACCCGCTAGCACCTTACCTTTTTATCTTAGTTATGGAAAATCTGGCTAGAGAATTGCATCAAGAAGCTCTTTTGGATGATGCCTTAGTTGGCATCAAACTGGTTAAAAATGGCTCTCCGATCCCATTTTTAACTTTTGCTGATGATACAATCATTTTTGCAAATGCAGCTTACACAAGTCTAAATACCATTCAAAATATGATGAACAATTTCTCGAACATATTGGGATTAAGAATAAACTACAATAAAAGTTCCATCCAGTTTTCGGCAAATGTAAATCCTAATCTTGCCAAAGATATATCTCAACATGTGAAGATTCCTATTTCTAAAACAATAGAAAAATATTTAGGAATTCCCCTGGTAAATGGAATAATAAAGAACTGTGTATTTGATGAAACTATCCATAATCTGGAAAAAAACAACTATCAAAATGGAAAGCCTCATCTCTCTACCAGACGGGCAGAACGGTTCTGATTCAAGCCAACTTAATCTCCAAAATAAACTATCTAATGCAAAACTTTCTTCTCCCAAAAGGCATTCTCCACCAAATGGATCACATCAATAAAAACTTCTTTTGGAATAAACTAAACTCTGAAAGGTACACTTCGCTTGTCAGTTGGGATAAGATCTGCCAACCCAAACAATTTGGAGGATTAGGTATAAGAAAAGATGAAGATCTCAATGTGAGCCTTCAATTAAAACTCTTATGGAAAATCCACTATGACCATAATAATATTTGGGTTAAAATCATCAAGGAAAAATACCTACAAAATGATAGCATTAACAAAAAATCTAACCAAAACACTTTCTGGCAATTTGGAAGGCTACTCTCTCTCTGAGGGAAAAGTTTAATAAAGGACTGCTCTGGATCATTGGGAATGACAACTAGATAAATGTCTGGAATGATCCGTGGCTTGATAACTTTACTCTTGATGAATTTATGAATGAGAGGGATCCCAACATGAAAGTTTGCCAACTGCTTGATGATCAAAAGCATTGGAATCTATCCTTACTCCACGATATCTTTCCGGCAAACATAGTTACAAAAATCACTGAAATTCAAATACCCCAATGGGAAACTCCTAACAGACTCATTTGGAAATTAGAACCTAACCGATCATTTATGACCAAATCAGTAAAACTTCTAGATAACAATGATCATCAAAATAATAACGATTACAAATGCATTCGAAAGCTGAATGTGCCACCTAAAATAAAAAATCTCTTATGGAAAATGTCAATTAATGGACTCCCTACTAAAAACAGATTGAATAAATATATAAGTAGGGTGCCTAGCCATTGTTTTATTTGTGACACTTTTGAAGAAGATCTGCCCCACCTCTTTCTTCATTGTAAACACACTAAAGAAGTTATTGTTCATTTCGAAAGAGTAATGGGTAAACATTTTGGAATTGGCAGTAGGCAAAACTTGGGTATTATAGACTTGCTAAATTCCAGATTAAACTCCGCTATGTTTGAAGATCTCGGATTTATATGGCAAGCTATCTGGAATATTAGAAATGAACTCATATTCAGGAAAAAGAATCCACCTCGAATTCCGAACTTAGTCCAAAATTTGGTGGCTGATATTTACAATTGGAAAAAAGGAGAAGGAAAACCTCAACCTACTAAATCAATCAAAAAGAGGAACAATGCTAGATGGATTAAACCAGAAGGGGCTATCTACAAGATTAATGTAGATGAATCGGTTAAACCCACGGGTTCTTGCCAGGTGGGGGGAGTCATCAGAGACTCCAAGGGCAGTGTGATTGATATGTTCTATCAGGTAGTTGGTAAAGGATCGGTAATTCAGACGGAAGCTGCAACAATCACTCTTGGACTGCAACAAGCTATATCGAAAGGCATTCAGAAGGTTATCATTGAAGGGGATAACCAAGACTTGATCAAAGCAATAAAGAAAGAGGACCACATCAAATGGGAGATCATTCATCATGTGGAGAATATCAGAAATCTAGCTCTCTCCTTTGAGTTTATAGACTTCTGTCATTGTTTTAGAGAGGCAAACAAAGTAGCTGATTATATAGCTAGAAATGGTATCATCTGTAATAGTTCAATGATCCCTTATAATAGAGAATTGTACTTCATCATCCTTCAGGATGATCAGGGTTTTGTTTTACGGTAGCCGTAAAACATTCCCAATTTCTTCCCACTGTAAAAAAAAAGAATGAGGTGAGAAGAAGAAGAATAGGTGAGGTGAGTATAGGACGAAGAAGAAGAGAATACAGAAAGGGAGATTAGGAAAGAGATAAAGGGTAATTGATTTCATTATTACTTGGCTGATCCCACCATTACAATCAATAGGTATTTATACCCTAATAACTACATAGGGAAATAACAATACTTTCCCCTTCCAAAAGCTTTGTCCCAAAGCTTATACAATTCAAAAGATACTATAATATCTACATAAGACATTACACTAACAGTAACAAGGTCATTACAATACTTTCCCCTTCCAAAAGCTTTGTCCCAAAGCCTATATACATGTAAACAAAAAAAAAAGGAACAAGGTAGGGGAAACATGAGGATGTTGGCATGTTGTGTACAACTCCCAAGTTTATCTAACTAATGTACCACTTTGAATTCAACGTTCTGGGTATCCACATCTTCAATCTTCAAGTAATATAGGTGCTGCTACTGCTAGAAAAAAAATTACTGAACCACATATCCACTTGTATGTTCACTGCCAAAAGTCTAGCAACAACATATTGAGTGTAATTAAACATCATGGCCTAGCTCCCAAGGTCATCAAACACAACATGGCCATGTTATGCGCATTTGCAGCTTGTATTTTCATACAAGTTGCTCATTTTAGCAGCTTGCAAGCCCATTTACAACAACCTCATATGTAGCAGCAGCTCCCAACATTCAGTTTAAAAAAAGAATTCAGCAGTGATGACCACCCTAATTGACAAAAGATGGCATGTACGTTGTGTGCTGCCAGTTCCCAACTATGCACCTTTGCAAGAAAATGTACTTGTGCAGATCAAGTCAATTTAGGCAAAAGTTCATCCAACTCAGCCACCACCTCATTCCTAGGTTTGAGCACTTTCCGAACACCTTGCAATAAGTACTCACCACAGTTATTATCACAAAAAGAACATTATAAGCCCCACTGGATGCACTACATTTAGCATAATCACCAAGACTCATGGAACAACCCATGAATTGGCAACTTTTACTTCCTTCCATACCCAGTTTTGAGTGGCAAACAGATTCCTCCTGGATAAAAAACTAAAGGGATTAGCACTCTCTCTTCCACATCTTGAACATCACAACCTCCTCCAGGATTGAAGACAAAACTAATTCCAGGGTCAAAAACCTTATATCCATCTACCACCCTATGTATGTCTACAGCTGCAACACCCACTAATGAGGACCTTTTATCAGTTGCATCCATGTAAAAATCTGAAATCTTCAAAACACAAGACCCATGAGAACTCTGTGGAGATTGAGATCTATTCAGTATTCTACACAAGCTGGCAATTCCCGGGTCAAAAACCTAATGTCCCTCTTGCACCCTACGCTTAACCATAGATGCATCAATTGCAATTGATGATTCAATTGATCCCGACATTTCTACAAATACCTTATGTACAACTAAAATCCCTAAACATTCAATTGCTTCTATCCTAAAATCAGACAACGCCATCGTCATCCCATTAAAATTCTCATGATTTGCACAATTAGTTTCATCAAATCCAACAGATTCTGGTGATGCAATTTCATTCTCGCATCTATTTATGGAGTTGATGGTTACCTTAGAGAAGTTCGTCATGTGTCCGACTCCTTCAATATCCGAAGAGAAATCATTGGTACTGATGGATTGCGAGACCTCTTTAGGAATTTCTTGATGAATTGTCGGAGTCCTCTACCCAGCCTGTTCAAGCTCGAGTTCGTCATTGCAAACCTTTGGCTTGTCGACGAGTTCTTGCCAATCGAAGCCCCCGATGAGTTCTTGGCTTGGATAAGCCACTTCAATTTCTTCAAGAGTTGCGCTTTCTTCAAGAGTTGCACTTTTTTCAAAAGTTACACATAATTGATTCTAGCATGACGAATCCATTGCCGTCATCAAGAACAACTCCAATTTGCAACAATCGTCGTAGATGTACCGGCCATTGAGAGACTCAAAAGCTCTGATGGTCGATTCTTTCTTGACGAAACGAACTGTCGAATGGAATCCACTGCTTAATCTTTCGATTCCAATAAGAATCCCAAATCCAGAGAATATCGAATCCAAAATTTCACAAGAAATTGGATAGCTTTCATTCCGAATTTTCACAAATATTGTTCGATCATTAAGCAAATTCCTGATCGGATCGGAATAGTGCTTCACCGGTGGCACACCCTGTAGAAGCGTCAATTGGTTTCTTGCCTTTGAATCCGCCAGAAATCCGAAGACGAAAACCCTGCCGCTGCCAGCTCCGCCATCTTCACCTGATTTCGCCAGTCATTGTCGACCATTGCAAGCTACGGTTGTCGGTGCCCATGGAAAGGGCTCTGATACCAAATCTGTTATGGCCCTAGGAAAGGAGCCTAACAGTTCAACCTTGATTCAGATAGAATGAAGAAGAATGATGTGAGAAGAAGAAGAATAGGTGAGGTGAGTATAGGACGAAGAAGAAGAGAATACAGAAGGGGAGATTAGGAAAGAGATAAAGGGTAATTGATTTCCATTATTACTTGGATGATCCCACCATTACAATCAATAGATATTTATACCCTAGTAACTACATAGAGACATAACATATCATATCTCAACGAAACATAGACTCAAAGTCTTTCGCTAAACATTATAGATAGAATTGTAAATAAGAAAGGTCTCCTTATTACAAGTTCTACTCAAAGACGAGTAGAAGATGGTGCCTTTATTGACATAATATAGTTTTTATTTTTGGTAAACATGTATGTAAAAGATATTTTCTCTTTTATATAGGGTAGTTTCATTCCTAATAATCATGACATTTAAAATGTCCTTTTATGGGGTCATATGAAGAGAAGATTCAAAGAAGTGAAGATTTGTCTTCGTTCATGAAAAAGTGTCTTTCAAGTTTCAATTAAGATTTTTTTTTTGGGTGATATCTCATAAAAGCGGGTCATTTTGAGGTTATATTTATCGAATCGAAACATATCATGCCTTTTAGAAAAGAAAACTCAAAGAGCTAAAACTTTTTCAAATTCACCTTTTTGCCGAAGTCTTCTTTTTACCGGGTATGTTGCCAACGCGCCCTACTTGCACGGTCGGAGCATCAAACTCTATAGGTCTGGCAGCGCGCTTGGGGGGGGGGGGGGGGGGGGGGGGGGGGGGGGGGCAGATGACTCGACTATGCAGGTGATGTCCGACTTTGGCTTCCAATATGGTGTCTGTCTTGGCTTCGATCCAATAAACTTTCAAGTTCCTTTTGTCACAAGTTTATGTTGTGTTATTTTTAGTATACTTACCTAATTCATATTATTTCCATAATTTTAGGATTCCTTGTAAATTAACATCAATATATTAGGATAATAATCCTATAATTTTGTAAAGTATATATTCTTACCTTATACATTGTTTCCTGACACATTAGGTTTCTACTCCTCCTACTCATATTGTAATTCCTCTTGGTGAAATTTAAATAACAAAAACTGTCATCATTATTCTTTGAGTTTATATGGTATCAGTCGCCTAGGTTTTTTTTTTATCCTCCGTTATCATGTTTTCTTTGTCGTCAATGACGTCTCCCAAAAAAACCCCACCATCCACTAGCTCCAACTTCCACCTCCACACCTTTTGCTTTGTGAACCGACTTCCTTGTCTCTACACGCACTTAACGACAACGATAAAGTCTTCAACAATCAAATAACATGTCGATATTTTTTTTTATTTAAAAAATGACCCGATGGGTTATCCCTTTAGGCTCGACTCGCTAGGTCAATAGGTCGAAATCAACGCGACCCTAACCCTATCCCTTAACTTGCCTAGACCCTGACCCTTGACAATCTTATGACCCAGATCCTTTAGGGTTTTGACTAGTCAAAACTCGTTGGGTCTGGGTCGACTCCTTACCCTTGTTCATGTGGTCATGTCTACATATGAAGGCGAGTTTATAATATAGTTTTTTTTTACCGGAAATAATTTGGCAATAAGGATTGTCCTTATATGTCAAGAACATCCAAACGGATGAGATTGTGAAGCACTGAGTCGTCAGGTGCAGATGAACCCGAGAAAACAAGATCAAGATGCGATAAGCGGTCCGCAACTCGATTTGCTTCTCGATAGACATGACGAATCTCAAAAAGTATGAAAAATGCCTATGCTACGGAGACAATCATTTCAGAGTCTCCCGAGGGCAACCCACAACATTTTAGACCATTAATAATGGTGAGATTATAATATAGTTAAAGTTGAAAAAAAATGAATAAAATAGCTTTTATTTTTGAGTAAATTACACATAACCACCCGCAAATTGTGGTAGTTTTCACATAACCACCCATAAAAACTGAAATTACAGTAAACCACCCATAAATTAGTTATCTTTTCATACGACCATCCACCCATTAAACCTCTATTTGTTTTGTTTAAAAAGATTAAAATATCTTTAATTCAAGCTTATTTGTATTTAATGCAGTGATTTATTTAAGTTTATTTGTATTTAATTAATGCAATGATATGTTTTCATAAGACTTTTCATTTGTTAAATAACATGTTTTTACTTTCACCCTTTTAAAAAAGGATTAATTATAATAAAATTATTCATGTTCGACTAATTTGTCAAATGATATGTATAAGCTTAGCTTATTTTTTAAATGATATAGTTTATAATTTAAGATATGAGCTCATTTACCCTTCTTAATTTTAAAGCAATAATCTTGTTTTATTTTAGAGCTTATCCCTATCTTATTCAACATTTGAAGGAGAGGAGACTATTAGGAGCTATTGTAAGTCTCAACTCTTCACATTGCAAATTCAATTTAGATATATATTGGTTGGAGTATTTAGGGTGGGTTTGAATTCGGAACGGATATTTCCACCGCTATTTTTTACTATTTCCACTGCTAATCACCGCATATCTATGTGGCGGGTTTAATGACGGTCAACGGACCCACCACATTGTATTGCGGTGGGTCTGTCCGTTCCGTTTGAACCCCACCGCATAGGTATGCGGTGGGTGTCAAATAACTTGATTTTGGGTTACATGTTGAAGGACCGGACCGGACCGGTTGAGTCCCCAACCCCACCGCATACGGATGCGGTGGGGTCCGATTACAATGGGATTGAAATGTAATGAATGTGCGCTACGTATGCGGTGGGTTCCGATTATAATGGGATTGAAATGTAATAAATGTGCGCTATATTATCCGATTACAATGGGATTGAAATGTAATAACTGTGTGCTACGTATGCGGTGTGTTCCGAATACAATGGGAATGAAATGTAATAAATGTGCGCTATATTATTTGTCATTAACCAAAAAAGCGCACATGTTGAGGTTAGAAGAAAGATAACTTATCCGGACAATCCACGAATTGATTCAGGACATGGATCCATAATGGTCAAACAATCGGAAATGGCATAAGAATAGTTGAAAATGAAAGTGTGATAAATGTCAAGGATGAAAAAAAGCGTATGTCGAAAAATGTCATAGAGCACAGTTCGTGAAATGGCACAGACAAAGATACAATCAAATTCAACATATGGAGTTCGAAAAATGACACGAGAAAGTGGAAAGTGCTAATAGGACAGGGGACGGCCACCATCACGACGGCGGTAAGCTCGATATCGTGCAATCCTCGCCGCAAACTGCTCTTCCCAACCGTTGACCGTGCGATCGTGATGTCGTGTCCATGTAACATAGACTGGAGGTAGAGGTGAACCAGGCAACAACCAAATCTGTGAATAAAAGGTGAATATTGACATTAGAAGACAGAAATAAAACATTAACAACTGAATGAATATGAAATACAAAACGTACCGGAACGAAGTGGTTGCTGTTGCCGACCAAAGCTATTCCATCTAGCTCCTCATAGGCCGGTACTGACGGACCCCCGGTGGCGTACAAAGGTAGGCACAACATCGGCATCATCTGTGACAAAATCACCAAAGGACGCTGGTGAAGCGTGGCAAACACCTCGCCCATGATCGGAATCTCTATCCAATACGTAGCATCACGACACGTGCTGAAATAGTTGACCCTCATGATGAGCTCATCTAAGGCATGATAGTAATGGTACCGATCTGAATGCAGCTGCAACTCAACGGCCAGCTCTCGTCGAACTCGAGGCCATGCGTCTTGTCCCAAGTTCAGAAGACAAGCAAAAGATCTATACCCACAATGACCATCACCTGCAACATTTGTGACGGCTCGTACGAAAGTAATCATGAATTTGTCGATGTTGCCAGTGCCCCAATTGAAATCTACGTGAGGTAGATTATGTTGTGGAAGCACCGTAGGTATTTGCGGTGGTATGTCACCTACAGTCTCCGGAGCTGGCTCCGACGCTGATCGACCTCGACCACGTCCCCTCCCACGACCCCTTCCTCGACCTCGTCCTCTGCCTACTCCTCGGCCCCTAGGAGGGTCGTCGATGGCAATGGCGTTGGACCCAGTGCCCTCCTCATTGCCTTCCACGTCATCTGCTTCATTTGATGACGATTGACCCCGACCTCGATCTCGTGCTGATCCCTGCTCCCCTCTCTATCGGCTCGGCGTTGGGCCCGAGCACGCTCACGTTCCCAAGGTAGAGGGTTTGTCTAACAGGTGTGCCGAGTCCTCGGTCTCCCGAGCGGTCTACGATCCTCCGGGTCAGGTGGGGTCAACGATGTATGAGAAGGACGATCCCCGTCGTTTAATGCCGACGCGATTCTCCAACGAGTATCCTCCTCCATAGCTCCACTCTGGAACAAAGTGATCATGCGCGACATGTCCACATCAGCTCTGTTGAGGGGAGTGTTATCCTGGACGTTGTCAACATGCAACCTCTTTCAATCCAACTGCTTCCAAAAAATATAAATCTAGGACGGTCTGATGGGTATCTGCGTGTCTCAACAAGCTTGCATCTCATGTGTGCATGGGAGACCGTAGACGTCCCTCCAGTATCTATCTCTGCATGGTTGCGAAGGCGGCTCGGCTTCCATCTTCGTGTAGATTTCGATCAACAAGTTGAAACATTCCTTTGACACAATATTCTGAATTCGATCGAAAATCCATAGGCCATGGGAGTCTGTCGGCCAGGTGTTGTTCGCTCGCCCCATTGTATTCTTCACCTCACTTATTTGATCCGCCATCATCAGATCGATTGTGGTGATCACGTGAGTGAAATCACCGACCGTAGAGTTCAAGGTCTTCTTCAACACAGAATGAGCAGACTCCACCTTACAAGAGGAGTGAGACTCGCATGTGAATATCGTTATATGTAAACAAATTATGCGTATAATGAATTTCGTAAGAAAAAGAGATGCACCTGTTCGTCGTGGACATACCAAAATGCTGGATTGCGTCTGTCCATGCACGAACTATATTCTCCGAGCAATCTCGTAACCACGTCGCCTCCAAATACGACATCATCCCTTCGATATGTCCCCACTCTGCATGCATACCCCTCCTTCTAGCGGCGAAAGTTTCAACCGATCTGGATTGGAACAGGCCCACACATGCATACTTGAAACGCCTAGCAAGATCAAGATTCTTTGACTTTTGGAAAGTAGCTTCTTCGCATCGTCAGAGGGCGTGTATTGTGCACAACATATTCCTGACACTGGGAAGAACTACTCGTAGCGCTGCAATCAACCCCAACTCTCGATCTATGACAACAACGTTAGGAAGGTTACCTCGCATGAGGTAAATGAGCTGCTCCAACGCCCAAATGTACGTATCTGTGTTCTCGTGCGACATGAAGCAAAACCCGATGACGAAGTTCTTCTTTGTGCAAGTGAATCCAACAAGCTCACACAAAGGGATCCCGTACCTGCACCATGAAATACTTGACTTTGCAAACCCTGGTCTGAAGGGGTAAAAGAATAAGTGTAGATAGAAACGTACGCATTCGTCCGGTATGTACTATCGACGAGGACGACATGTGGAGCCACCGCAAATGTATGCGGTGGCTCCACACCGCATACCTATGCGGTGGCTCCACACCGCATACCTATGCGGTGGCACACACCACATACCTATGCGGTGGCACACACCGCATAGGTATGCGGGGTGTAATAGGGGTTCCCCTATATATAGCAGTCCATCGTCTTGTTACTACACATCAACATGTCGGACGACAGCGGCGACAACTCCAGCAACGACATAATACGTCAAGGCACGATGGAAGAGTTTGAGGCGGTTTTTTACACGGGAAGCCCACGCTCACAGACGGTGGAGTCGATAATAAAGAGACTACGGGAGGAAAATCGGTCGTTGCTTGTCGAAAACCAACAAGCCCGCTGGAGGATTGATATTCTAGAGAGTCAAGTTGCAGTTGTCGAAGAGGAAAAAAGGCTTTGACGATAAAGCTAGATCAGGCTAGTGTACGTAAGCCCTAAATATATTAGGCTTATATGCAGTTTGATGTAATTTGAAAAGTTCGTTTTGAACGATTTAATTGAAGCGATAAATGAAGAGCGCTAAACGGAATCCGTGTACAGATATAATAGACAAATTCGAAATCGATCCAAAAAGCTACAAATAAGCAAATCCAAACTCAAAACACTAACAACAACGAAATCAATCCAAAACTACCACCAACGAGTAAAGTCATCTAAAAGATATACCAACAACCAAATCCACAATCCTAGCTCAAACCGTCACAGCAGTGGGTCAGGCCAAAAGCGCTCATAAATGCGCTGCAGATGTGCATCTGTCAACTGAACTCCAAGGGAAATGAGTCGCTGAATTTCCAACCCAGCAGCACAGTGTTGCTCCTCGATAATCGTCGGCGAGGGTGGCGGCGGCGGAGGTGGCGGTGGGGGGATGATGGGCTGGTGTCGGGGAGTGTCAGACAGTACGTATGGATGACTATAGCAGTGTAACCACTCCACATAGTCATCGGCCACGCCATATGGGTACTCAGCAGAGGTATGTGGCAACTCCTCAATGGGAAACAGATGATCGAACCTATGCGCGCAGTGGTTGTCGACCGCGTGGAAAGATGCCTCCTTCTTGCCCTTGACGTACTTCGGCCTGTGCACCTAGCTAGGTCTGATCGGATCAGTGGGAATGTGCTGAACCCAACCGAACTGGCGCAACACCTGGTCCGACATATACGACTCCTCCTCGAACAACCAACGGATGGTGCCCCTATATCGAGACAGACGCAACTGTCCATCAAAATCCAAGTGTCTACCAAAGGGCATGAAATCGATCTGCGACGTAATAGAAATTGTTAAGACGACTCAAATTTTGAAAATCTATTTTATTGTGTCAAAAATGTACGTGCGGTAGTAAAATGTTTTCGTACCTCGTCGACAGTCATCTCATCCAGCCTCTGCCGCATAACATCCGATCGCTCAATGCGAGGCCCATCATCCCGGGACACCGTAGTGTTCCAAGGCGTTGCCGCCTGGACGTACCTCACTCCGTGCCGCGGATCCTGAGATAGCCTCCGATTGAGCGTCATGCCAACCTTGAACACCGAAAAATACAGCCAAATCCACACCTAAAATGGAACAATACTATCAGCGACATAGTCATTGTAACTTAATTATAAACCTGGAAAATTTACATAATCAGAGAACGAATGTCTTACCAGCAATAGCCGCGTACAACCGTCCATGTTGAAGGTTCGATAATGTAAAACAAAGTAATATAAAGGTACTCTAGAAGGGGGGTTGAATAGAGTATGCCCGTTTTTCGCAGAAAGTCTCAAGACTTTTGGAGCTTGTACCAAAACCTTTGAGATTAAACCTGAATCACAAAGTTAGACAATCGAACCAAGTGCGGAAATAAGGTAAAGCAATAAGTAAAGAACACGAGTAATTGTTTACGAGGTTCAGCACGAACTTGGCCTACGTCCCCGCCTAGGGTTCTTCCACAACCCTAGGATTCAAAAGGCTTTATTGATTCGCTTAGCTTAGGATCCTAATACCTCACCGAGAAGCCTCTCTCCTATACAATTGCAATCTAGTCAACTCACGTTCCCTTGGAGTCCTAGACCAATCTAGAAGAGCCCCACCTCTCTCAGCTATCTAGTACAATCCTCTTACTCTCACAAATCAATAGCCTAGTGCAACTTCCCGAGTTATAAACTCTCTAGTAACACTATAAATGAATATATCCTATAAGCTCACAGTGACTCTCAAAGGCTTTGAAATAAACAACAAACTCTTGAGCGCTTAGCAGAGAGACACTTTGGAAGACAGATCTTGCTTGAATGAATGAAAGCTCGTGTAGCACTTGTTATCTCTGTCTTCTTCTTCCTTTCCTTTATATAAGAGCATGGAGCGTGAGGGTCTTCAACACCAGATCTTCATCAATGGCTCTTTCGAATCATGGCTTGATCTTGAATCTTCTATTTATGGATACTCCGAAGCCATGATCTATTTTGAATTTGATCTCCTCAATATGTACTAAAGGAAAGATATAATCTCGAAATACTTCCTGAAAAGGTTAGTCACACATATATATAATATAGAGGAAGTATATAATAAGATTAAATAATATACGGACTTATATAAATAGGTTTTGTATTTCATCAACTGTTACTGCTCCAAGGCCTTTGACACAAACATCCTGTCAAAGCCTTTGAAACATTTATTCCGATTTTCATCAAGGGAGGGAGTTATCACATGTCTTTGGCGAACTCCCTAGTCGCCTCGCCCAATCCTCGGTACAAGCACGCCAAGACCCCTGCCGCTATAGACAGCTGCGGAACGTGCGCTGCATCCATAAGGCGAAGAAGCACCTCCGGACGCACTATGGCGCCCGACTTGTCGATAAACAGCATCGCCGACCCAATAATCCCCATCGCAACAGCCACGATGCACTCCATATCATACTCAAGTGCGACGCCATCTCGCACCCTCTGTCGCATGGGTTCTATCTTCTGGAGGAGGGTCGCAACAGTCGGGCCTCCATGGCCGAAGGCGCTCAACTGCTCCTGCTGGGTCAAGCCGTACAAGTCCCCAACCCGCTCCCTCCCGGCCATCACGTCATCCACATGAATACACTCCTCCCCGTCCAAACCATACCCAAGTATGAAGAAGACATCGTGTAGTGTGATAGTGATCTCTCACTGTGCAAAGTGGAAACTGTTCGTCTCGGGATGCCAGTGCTCAACAAATGCACCGATGAGACTGTGATCCACATGATCCCACTCAAAATCTCGCAGCTCCTAGAGGCCACTATCACGCACTGCAGGAAACCATGACTCCCGACCATCCACCTGCAACAGCGCCTCTACCCGGCCCAGCCACTGTCCCCTTCTCTGCACACGCACACTCCTCCGCAAGACTTCCTCCTCCCGTCTCTATAAGGCCTGTGCAATGTGTGCCTCGTAATCTCTCAGAAGTGAAACGGTATGAGGCCCCCTTGTCCATTCAGGCTGAACTAACCCAGAGCTGCTAGGCTCGCCATGCTGCCTAGCACCCCCTCCACTACTACCCTCGCCACGCTGCCTAGCACCCCCTGCACTACTACCCTCGCCATGCTGCCTAGCACCCCCTGCACTACTACCCTCGCCACGCATGTGCCGCCTGATCTCCTCCCCTGTCCTGACCAACATCGTCAGATCTCCCCCACATCGGATCATGCAGTGTCCTGAGAGGAATAATCGACTCATGCATCAGAGGTGCAGGCTCATCTCGCTGCACCTCTGCTGCATGAGTCGAAACATCTGGAGGCCCTCGAACCTCAGCAAGCCGCGCCGACTCGCTCGTCTGTCCTCGTACATCCCCCTCCTGACTCCCAGCAATCGGCTCAGGCTCGGAGCTCCTACGTGTTGCCGCATGCTGACTCCCAGGCGTCATCGCCCCACCCGTAGATACTAACGGTGTGAACGGCGTAAAATCTATCTGCCCGACGACCCATGGCTCTTGATCTCCCGCTTGAGCATGACTCATCCCAACACCACGGCTCGTCCCAACACCCACATCTCCGACCAGAGGTGCCGAGTCGTCATACGAGTTCAGCTGGTCGCTCTGAAACACAGTCCCAAAGTACTCATGATACCCATCGCGCTGAGTCTGCGACTGCTCAACCACTCGCGCCGCTCCAGCCTGCGGTGTTGGGTCCTCCCCCAGGTACTCCTACATCATCTCAAAACCCACCTCTCGGATAGACTCATCCGCCGACTGCACCACTGGGTCATCGGCGCGGTCTGTCATCAAATCCAGCTCAATCTGCAACAGACTCTGATATGTCTCTATAGACGACTGTGACGTCTGCCCCAATCTGTCACTGTGGTCAACACCTGACTGACTCGATGGCTCAACCCCAGTATCCGCACCTACCGCCTCACTATCCCTATCCATAGGATCCTCTACTGCCCCCAACGCCTGTCTCTCCCTGGCGGCAGCTCTCTTGGCAGATTGCAGAACCACCCTACCTCCTAAACCCCTCGATAATGTGGGTTGTGTACAATAAAAAAAATTTGTCGAAATCCTATCGCTCAAATATGATACTTTTTATTTGTTACACGCATTACTATATCGTATGACTTACCAAATGTTGCAAGCTTTCCCTGCACCTAATTAATGATTTCAACTTAATACTATCATTTCCTAACAAAACAGAAAACATACTTATTCGATTTCAATTTCCCTACACCCTACTAAATGATTTCAACCTATTAGTATCGTTCATTCACAACACGAAAAACAATAATTAAGCGATTTCAACATACCTGAGGCTGTGGCGAGCCATTTGTCGTCCACCTCCTCCTCCTAAGTGCGGCAAGACGAGCGGACTCACGTCTCTGAATAGTCGGATCCGGCTACATTATATATAACAATAATACGTTAACACTATCTCATTCAGCGGAAAAAATAATGCGATTCGATTTTCATATAGTTTCGTTATTACCCGTAACGGATGTCTCCGAAAAGGACCGGCACCCTGAGACACATCTCTTCCACGGATGTCTTTCACCATCTCAAGACTCGGGTACAAAGTGGGGGTAGAAAGTGGGGACGAGAGAAACGACGGAACCAAAGGTCGGGCTCGGAAAGCAAGACAAGAATTGGAATCGGAGAAGAGTCGGAAAGTGTGTCGGAGAATGGGTCCCGCAAGCCTATTTATAATGGGGCCCCATCCGCGGTAACAACCCACCGCATAGGTATGCGGTGGGTTTGTTACCGTTGCCTTAACGGTAAAAAAATCCCACCGCATACCTATGCGGTGGGTTTGTTACCGTTGCCTTAACGGTAAAAAAATCCCACCGCATACCTATGCGGTGGGTTTTTTAAATTATTTTCAACTGAAATAAATCCACCGCATAGGTATGCAGTGGGTTTTGGATATCTTGCAACCAATCGGATTTCGGCATAACAGACTTCGTTACACCCTAACCCACCGCATGTATATGCGGTGGGTCGGCATACGGTCAACGCACCCACCGCATAGGTATGCGGTGGGTCAGCCGAAAAAGTGATTAACCCCCCGCATATGTATGCGGTGGCTTTGCGGTGTAAATAGTAAAAATTAGCGGTGAATTTATCATCACCCGTTTGAATTCCATTCCATTTAATTATAATTCAATTATTTACCTCGATTTATGTGAGCAGTTGGTTGTATAGCTAAAAATCACATAAAAATTGAGGTAAAATAGTAATTTAACCAAATAATCGTATACATTGGGATAAAACTATTACATTATATATAATTAATAAATTACGGAATCCAGACACACCCTTAATGTACCTTAAATTTTTTGTTTACCAAAGACGACCTTGTCTATTTTGCATTATAAATATAATCCCATTGGAATCCAAACACTTATGTATATGCAACATCTTTTCTTTACAATGTACAGACAAATAAGCTTCAATTAGGGGTATTTTAGTCTTTTTAAACAAAACAAATAGAGTTTTAATGTATGGGTGGTCTTATGAAAACAACTCAAATTTATGGATGGTTTACTGTAATTTAAGTTTTTATGAGTGGTTATGTAAAAAGTACCATAATTTACGGTTGATTACGTGTAATTTACCCTTTATTTTTTTAAAAATAGTTGAGTATTTTAATGCACCATACGGATATGTTTTTGCCGATTGGAGTGGGGTGAGTTGTGAGTATGAAAAGGAGGGAGTATGATTTTCCAATTTCTCCTTCAATTTTGATTTCTTAGAGTTTTGAATCAATTTAGTCAACTTCACGCCCAACTTTGACAATAACGAAACCGGAAACAAAAGATGCGAAAGAGAGAGATGTCGAACATCTATACACGTCGAGCAAATCAAAGTCATGCTAATAATTTATACAAACGGCCCCAAATCCCATCGGTGAAAGCTCCTCCATTCCTATTTGGAAACAACATAAATGAGAGAGAGGATGAGACGCATTTTGCAAAAGGAAAAAAATAGTCTTTCAAATTCAAGATCACCCCCCACTCTCAACCCTTCACAGCGCCGCTACAAGAGCTGGGATGTGTTTCTGACTACTTTTCTAGGTCTGTTCTTGCTTTTATCTTTTGTATCTTCAAATTTTCTGATGTGGGTATCATTTGATTTCAACTATCAATGCTGGGTGACTGGGTCCACCTTGATTTTGATTCAAATGCCTCAACTCTTTCTGGGTTGTGTGGATTTCTCTTGTTTATTGAATCTGTAATAGACTAATTTTTAGTGATTTTCAGCCACTGGGATTGGGTTTTAACTTTTAACACATTGTCTTTTATCTATTCAGATTGAGTATTGAAACGAGTTTCCCTTTGTTTTGGTATATAATGACATATGTTACGGCTTAGGGTCCGTTTGGATAGAATTGGTGTCAGTATCGGTATCAGTATCAGTGAACGCTGATCAAGAAGCAAGTTTGATGTGCGTTATGTGTTTATTGGTAGGGTCCTTAGATTGACTTTGGTTAGTATTGGAATGACTGCTGATAGCTCTTGTTTTGGATGCCAGCCTTGTTGGAATTGAAAAGGTGAAGATAAAATCAAAATGTCTTCTTTTGTGGGTGTTCTTGTGTCTGATCCATGGCTCCAGAGTCAATTCACCCAAGTCGAGCTCTTCAGCCTCAAAACCAGGGTACTATGTTTTTGATCCTCTTGTGCCTGTATTCCTTGATCACTGATTCACTGTAAATATGTTTCATTTTATTTTCCCCTCTGTCTCTATTATTTTTGTGAATTTGACATTCTTAAATAAAATGTACTTAATCTTAGTATTCTGTTTGTTGCAACTGTCTGCAGTACAATGCTGCAAAGAAACAATCGGGGGGCATTTTGACAGCTGCAGATTTAGCGGCGGTTTTGGCAAGGATAAAAGGTATAATGGGATTGTACATTGAGGATGACATAAGAGCTGCATTGATAGATTCATATCCCGATATGAGCCATGAGATTGACTTTGAAACTTTCTTACGAGTAAGACACCGTCTATCTCTTTATAACTTATGCTTGACTTTGAAACTAGAATGACATGTACAAAACTATGAACTATGCTGTCTAAAGCTGCATTCCTTGAAAATGCTACTATCGAAGAACTATATATAATTCAGTGAAAACTGTGCCATAATATGGGCAAGGTTTCTAGGATCATGAAAATCAATGAGATAGGTCATTTCCAAATGGTGTTGGACTCAACTTACTGGAGCAGAAAGTGGGAAATCTTGTTGCTAATTTAGTGTTTTGAAATTTGAAGCGGAATTCTAATGGGGAGTTATTTTACTGGACAGGATTATTTGACATTTCAAGGCCGAGCTTCAGGAAAAGGTGGTTTCAGAAGACTAACATCAGTCCTCAGGCAATCATCAACCACCCTTCTCCATGTAATTAGTGAAACAGAGAAGGCGTCCTATGTAGCGCACATAAATAGTTTTCTAGTCGAAGATCCTTTCTTGAAGCAATTTCTTCCTATTGATCCATCCACGAATCAGCTGTTTGACCTGGTCAAAGATGGAGTTCTTCTCTGGTAAATGGACAAAATTTGATAATGCTTCCCTTCCTGCTGGCTGAGAGGATTCTTATTTCTTAAAATTCACTATGCTAAAAGCATGTTCTTCCTGTCCTTTTATAATCTGTTGCCATTTACAGTAAGTTGATCAATGCTGCTGTTCCTGGGACAATAGATGAAAGAGCCATTAACACCAAAAGGGACCTTAATCCTTGGGAGAGAAATGAGAATCATACGCTTTGTCTCAACTCTGCGAAGGCCATTGGTTGCACTGTAGTTAACATTGGAACTCAGGACTTGATAGAGGGGCGAGTAAGTTGTGTAAAAGCATTCTTTTGAACTTAGTAGTTCTTTCATGGTACTCAAAGCTCTTATAATTAAGCCTCTTATCTTGTGGTGATGTAGCGCCATCTGGTAATGGGATTGCTTTCTCAAATATACAAGGTATTGATCATAATCGCCTTCTTGTGGTTCTTATCTTCGTTTCTTACTGTAACTATTTCTTGTAAAATCTACTATATCTTTTAAATGCTGATGTTCATTTAATTCTGTTGAAATGCCAGATCCAACTATTGTCTGATCTCAACTTAAAGAAGACTCCTCAACTTGTAGAACTCGTGGAAGAAGACAAGGTTAGATGTGTCTTATTCTCATCCATGGGAGTGATTATTTTAGCCAGTATGATCTTTGCAATTTGATTTCATCTTTTTTCGTCTTGAATTTGTACAGGATGTCGAGGAGCTCATGAATTTACCTCCTGATAAGGTCTTACTCAAATGGATGAACTTCCAATTGAAAAAAGCTGGTTACAATAAGGAGGTTACAAATTTCTCTACAGATCTTAAGGTAAAAGATTATATCATTTCTCCGCATGGATTGATACTGTTTGTGTTTGTGTTCTCTGGTCACTTCCTATGGAGCTTCAAAATTTGTGTGAAATGGGGCTAAATGGGATCAAGTTACTTACAAAGGGGTTATATTAGGTCACTATATTTATGTTTGATTGTGTCTGGAAGTGGAGGGGAAGAGGCATATGCTTATCTGCTTCTTCCCGTGGATTGATTAATGTCTTGTTCCATGTGTATTTGCTTCCTCATATATGTTTGTGTTTATATACTTGATGTGTTAGTCTGGGCTGATAAGTAATGTCTTGCTCTTTGTATCCCCAGGATGGAGAGGCATACGCTCATTTGTTAAATGTCCTTGCACCAGAGCACACTACAAATTCCATATTAGAAGTTGACGACCCCACCAAGAGAGCGAAAATGATCGTTGAACAGGCAAAGAAGCTGGATTGTAACAAATACATTAGTGCAAAGGATATAGTTGATGGATCAACAAATTTAAATCTTACATTTGTTGCTCAAATATTCCAGCACAGGTAATCTTTGCACTTTACTTCAGTCTATCTAATGTTTACTTGCTTTATTCACCAGTCTTATCTGTTTCACTGAAAAAAGAAGTTTGCCATACATGACATAATTACTTCCTTCTGTCAAAAAAGAAGTTTGTTGTAATTTTTTTTGTAATTGAGCACACTTGTCACTGCTACAAGCCAATATATAATTACTAAACTCCGATTTTTGTTATTTTCTTCTTTCTTTCCTTTTTCCTTGATAACAATGCAATTACTTTGGGTGGACTATTGCAGAAATGGATTGAAGAAAGTCAGTAGTAATGAAAAGCTCTCTATCGCTGAGCAAATGGTAGAAGATGATGTAAACACTTGTAGAGAAGAGCGGTGCTTCCGCCTCTGGATTAACAGCCTCGGAATTGAGACCTATGTCAATCATTTGTTTGAGGATCTGAGAACTGGGTGAGTTGGTCATTCTGTTGATTTTATTATAGTTCTTGCACTTTGCTTGAAGTCTTCAGTGCCTAAAATGTGTGCGTTTACATTCAGGTGGGTACTATTGGAAGTACTTGATAAAGTATCACCAGGATCTGTTAACTGGAAGAAGGCTACAAATACAAAATCTCCTATTAAAATGCTGTTCAGAATAGTCGAAAATTGCAATCAAGTTGTTACTGTTGGGAAGAACCTGAAACTTTCCCTTGTTAATGTGGCCGGAAATGACATTGTGCAAGGAAATAAGAAGCTCATTCTGGGTTAGTGTTTGTCTAAATCTTCTTTCTTAAGTCTGTCATTAGTTGCTATAAATTTTCTATCAGATCAACTATATTCTGTTAGTTTCTTTCTAAAACATGTTCATCAATTTCGATTAGTATTTATCAGTTATGTTACATTGGTGTGACCGTGGGAGTGGAAATTGGAGTTCCTCTATGAAACAATTTTATATTAGCATTATTCAATTTTTACTCCTAATTTTTGAAAAATTGCTTCTGTTTGAAAGCTACCGGTTTTAATTCTCAATTTTGAGTCATCCAAGTTTGGGAAAGGTAAATGTACGAAAATCAACTAAGCAGCTCCCTCTCGCTCCAGCTTTCCTTTGGCAGTTGATGAGGTTCAATATTCTTCAACTTCTGAAGAACTTGAGATCTCATTCTGGCGGGAAAGAGATGACCGATGCAGTTATTCTAAGCTGGGCAAACGAGATGGTGAAGCATTCTGGGAAGTCTTCTCAAACAGAAAGCTTCAGGGTAATCATCTAACCCCCCTCCCTACTTCTCTCTGAATTGTTTTTTTAATACCCACAGTTGATTGATGAATGAAAATGCAATCTCTTATCAGGATAAAAGCCTCTCAAGTGGTATTTTTTTCCTTGAGCTACTTGCGGCTGTAGAACCTAGGGTCGTAGATTGGCAGCTCGTCACAAAGGGAGAAACCGGTAAGTCTATAGTAGTTCCTACGCGATCTCATTTCTTTCTACAGCGCGCCTGCATCTAGCAAAACTATCTGAGGATTTCTTTTATCTTCTTTATTTTGAGGAACTTTTTATAGTAGTATTTTCCTGAAGATCAATTTAAATAGGGGGTTGTAATTGCAGACGAGAATAAGAAGATGAATGCAAGTTACATTATCAGCGTTACTCGAAAGCTTGGCTGTTCAATATTCTTGTTGCCCGAGGACATTGTGGAGGTAAGAAACTTACAGTGGTCCATGATGGTGCTGATATAAGATCTGCTGCACAATGAATCAATAAGCTTCATGGCTGCGCGCTTGTGTTTACATTGCCTTAAAAGATTCTATCATGGCTGCGCTAGCTTGGTTTTGGTGACCCTTTTGTTATTTAGTGTTAGTTTGCATTTTGTCGCAGGTAAACCAAAAGATGATGCTCACATTAACCGCTAGCATCATGTACTGGGCCCTCCGAAACAAGCCTGCCCAGAAGATTCTTCTCGCGGAAAATGGTGAACCAGCCAACAGGTCCTCTCTGGCATCAGGCAATGGCCTCTTACCGCCATCAGGCAATGGGTCCTCACTCCCAGCAGTCAATGGGTCCTCTCCGGCACCAGCCAATGGCTCCTTACAGCCATCAACCAATGGGTCCTTACCGGCTTCAGCAAATGGCTCCTCGCCAGCACCAGCCAATGGCTCCTCACTGGCACCAGCCAATGGGTCCTCTCTGCCATCAGGCAATGGGTCCTCTCCGGCACCAGTCAATGGCTCCTCACCGCCATCAATCAATGGGTCCTTACCGGCTTCACCAAATGGCTCCTCACTAGCACCAGCCAATGGCTCCTCACCGGCTCCAGCCAATGGGTCCTCACAGCCATCAATCAATGGGTCCTTACCGACTTCAGCCAATGGCTCCTCACCGGCACCAACCAATGGGTCTTTACTGCCTTCAGCCAATGGGTTCTCACCTGCTTCTGGTGAGGAAGACACCAACCTCGCGGATGAAGCCTCCAACTAGTCCATGGGCAATCATGCTGAGTTTGGGTGTCGTGTCTCTCGGGCTTTCATATTATATGCTTACCTGCTTATATGGTTTATTTGTTCATGAACGGTTTTAAAGTTCATGTCCTTGTAAGATTATTACGTTTCTTCGGCACACCTAGCTCAAGGGACCCCATTCGAGTCTCATGCCGAGTAGTGCCTGAGCCCTTAGGTCCGGATGTTTAAAAAATGTGCGCAAACACTCCTATAATTTTGGTGTAAAGGGAGAAGCTTAAGTGAAGTTTTGTCTTACACTTGAAAGATTGAATCTTGTTGTATCCACTTCTGACGGTGCTACTCTGGTTGTGCTTCAAGGACCCTTTGTGGTTAATTCGATTATGAAGATAAACTTGTTGGGCCAAGGGCCCATGGTTCCAGCCCAAGTGTGGCTCTTTGTGTTATATAAAAGGCATCATTTGCCTTTTGTTTTGGTACACAAGAAAGAGCAAAAAGAAGCAAAGGGTTTTTGCTTGAAGAGTGCCAGTAGCAAAGAGAGAAAGGAGAGAGAAAGAAGAGAGAGAGGAGGGAGAAAGGAGTGAAAGGTAAGAGATTCGAGCGGGTGTTTCGTCTTTTGATCCGGTGATCCGTCTTCTTCCTTCGGCAAGTCAACAACGGCAGTTTGTTGATAGGTATTTTCTTCTCCTGGAATCTAATCTGATTAAAGTGTTTAGCTAGGTTTTGGAGAGAAATCCTTTCTAGATCGGGTTGTATTTAGATTGGTGTTTGAGATCTCCATGTTTATTTGTCTCGGGTTGAGACTGGATTGTTAAACACTTGTACTGGTTTGTTGATTAGTGGATTGGTTGCTCTGGTGGGCGGAAGGTGGGTTTTTTGATCCTCTGGTTTGAGAGGGTTTTTCCCACGTAAATCTTGTGTCAATATTTGTGCTTTTATCTGTGTTTGTGGTTGCTTAGTTGTTTGGTTTCCGGATTGGATATTATCGGTTGGTCGTGGTTTGCTGGCTGTTTGTTGTTGATTCTCTTATTACCTGAATTCGTTTCCGGGTGCGGCTGGAAAGTGGTTTCTAGCCCCAACAAGTGGTATCAGAGCCTTTGGTTGATCTTTGGCTGTGTTGTTTTTTGGGTAATAGGAGTAGAGATGACGACAAAGACCGAGGAATTTGCGGGTACAATGATAAAGCTAACAACTTCGAATTTCTCTATCTGGAAGACGAAGATGGAGGATGTTTTGTATTGCAAAGACATGTTTGATCCGGTTGAGTTGGGATCGAGGAAGCCAACTGAGACATCCGATAATGATTGGAAGAAACTGCACAGGAAGGCGGTTGGAACCATCAGAATGTGGGTGGATAATAGTGTTTATCACCACATAAGCAACGAGACAGATGCACAGGCATTGTGGAAAAAATTGGAGGAGATGTATGAAAGAAAGTCAGCTCAGAGTAAAGCTTTTGTGATAAGAAAGCTGGTGAATCTCAAGTACAGAGATGGAAAGCCTATTGCAGAGCATCTGAGTGAGTTTCAGGAATTGGTGAATCAGTTGAACACCATGAAGTTAGTCCTTGATGATGAGTTGCAAGCGTTGTTGCTCTTGAGCTCTTTGCTTGATAGTTGGGAGACTCTAGTGGTGTCGATTAACAACTCTGCCGTGGGTGGGGTTGTGTCCTTATCTGCAGTGAAGGATAGTCTCTACAACGAGGAGACTAGGAGGAAGGATATGGGCACAGATTCGTCACATGCTCTCGTGACAGTTTCAGGAAGCAGGTCTAGAGGGAGATCTCATACTAGGGGGAGCTTTGTTTGCTATCATTGTGGCAAGGAAGGGCACATGAAGAGGAATTGCAATGTGTGGAAGAAGAAAAGGGATGAAGAGGAAAATCAGAAGGGTACAACGTCAGTTCTGCAAGACAGTGATGATGAGCAGGTTGTTCTCACATGCTTGGAGGAGCCGAATTCTTGTGTAGAGTGGATTGCTGATGGAGCTGGATCCTTCCATGCTACATCAATGAGGAAAGCGTTTACTTCGTACCGAGTGGGACGCTTTGGCAAAGCAAAGATGGGGAACGGAAGCTTGTCTGATATTGTTGGTATGGGAGATGTTTGTGTGATGACAAACACGGGTTGCAGGATGACATTGACAGATGTGCGACACATACCGGATCTGCAGAAGAATCTGATCTCCCTTCAAGTCTTGGATAAAAAGGGCTATGATAACTTCTTTGGAAGTAGAAAGTGGAAACTCAAGAAAGGGTCAATGGTGATCGCTAGAGGTGATTTGAGCGGCACATTGTACAAGACTCAGATGGAAGAAATCAGGGAAGCTGTGACAGAGGTTCATGGTGATGCTTCGCTTGATTTGGTGCAAGGGCTTACAGGATGCTTGAGTGGAAAGGGGCTGCAGAATCAGAAGAGAAAGTCTCTCGTTTCTTTTGCTGATAAGGAGACCTTGAACATTTGTGATTTGTCTGGATTGCAGACAAGATTTAGCAGAACTTCTGAGACGTCAGAAGAGGATAGCACAAGTGTGGAGTTCACTTCAGAGGATTGTGCTGATGGGATAGCCGTGTCAGAGGGGAGTTCATCAGGTGTTATGACTAGTGGCAGATCTGAGCACGTCGAGCCAACACAGATAGAAGAAACTGTCAGAGGGTCAGAGAGAGGAGGTCATGCATTCACCGGGAGTTCTACCTCGGAGTACCAGAGAGTTACGGAGGAGGGGGAGCTAGTGGGTGATGGTGACATCTGGCGAGCATCAGTTCCGCGTCTCGGGGGTGAGATGGGACTGGGATGCAGGTAAGGCCAGGACGAGCAGGAACGTCTTCCCCTTGGGCTGGAGGGGGAGATTGTTGGGCCAAGGGCCCATGGTTCCAGCCCAAGTGTGGCTCTTTGTGTTATATAAAAGGCATCATTTGCCTTTTGTTTTGGTACACAAGAAAGAGCAAAAAGAAGCAAAGGGTTTTTGCTTGAAGAGTGCCGCCAGTAGCAAAGAGAGAAAGGAGAGAGAAAGAAGAGAGAGAGGAGGGAGAAAGGAGTGAAAGGTAAGAGATTCGAGCGGATGTTTCGTCTCTTGATCCGGTGATCCGGTGATCCGTCTTCTTCCTTCGGCAAGTCAACAACGGCAGTTTGTTGATAGGTATTTTCTTCTCCTGGAATCTAATCTGATTACAAGTGTTTAGCTAGGTTTTGGAGAGGAATCCTTTCTAGATCGGGTTGTATTTAGACTGGTGTTTGAGATCTCCATGTTTATTTGTCTCGGGTTGAGACTGGATTGTTAAACACTTGTACTGGTTTGTTGATTAGTGGATTGGTTGCTCTGGTGGGCGGAAGGTGGGTTTTTTGATCATCTGGTTTGAGAGGGTTTTTCCCACGTAAATCTTGTGTCAATATTTGTGTTTTTATCTGTGTTTGTGGTTGCTTAGTTGTTTGGTTTCCGGATTGGATATTATCGGTTGATCGTGGTTTGCTGGCTGATTGTTGTTGATTCTCTTATTACCTGAATTTGCTTCCGGGTGCGGCTGGAAAGTGGTTTCTAGCCCCAACAAAACTATCAAAAGGCCATGAGGAAGCACAACCCGAACCCAGAACAGATGTACTTCGATTGTTCATGTACGATGACATCAAGT
This sequence comes from Persicaria maculosa, assembly GCA_963922045.1. NCBI lineage: Eukaryota > Viridiplantae > Streptophyta > Magnoliopsida > Caryophyllales > Polygonaceae > Persicaria > Persicaria maculosa. Next base: position 6,201,040 of record OY998251.1, read on the forward strand.
TTTATATTCTTTACTTTTGGAATATATAGTGACATACTGACATGCACAACCCGAACCTAGACCCGAATACAACAACAACACAACCCAGTATATCCCGCAATAAAGTAGGGTATGGGGGGTCGGGATGTACGCACTCTTTCCCCGAACAAATCGAGAGAATGTTTATGATAGACCCAAAACAATAGGCAATAAGAATCACATGATATCATTCCGCATTTATAATAAAACTAAATTTGACCCGATTTGACTCAACTCTATCCCGATCCAACTCAAAAATCATTTTACCCGAACATATCCAACTCGACTCGATGTATGACTAAACCCGAATGGGTATATCCGAACCCGATCGCTACATCTAAGGATGTGGATATTTACGGGTCAAAAGTTAAGATGTGGATATTAACGGGTCAAAAGTTAAAACAAAAACATTTTGCTGTAGCCAGGATTCGAACCTGGATGATATAACAAGTCAAATTGATCATAAGCCATTGTGCTACTACAGCCTTTTTTATCCCTTTTTAAAGAGAATTTAATTAAAGTACAATTCAGGATATTGAAACGTAGGGTAAACAATAAAAAAAAAAAAAAAAAAGGCTAAACTAATTAAAATAACCCAACCTTTGAAGTGGTGTTAAAAAAATGGCCAAATTGCAGAAAACCACCCTTTAAATAGGCTGTTTTGCGTGAAACCACCCCTTAAAATGAAAATTACAGAAAACCACCCTTTAAAACCGTCTTCTTTGCAAAGTCACACCCATCCCCCAATTTTTGTTAATTAAATGTTAAAGTGTGTGGAAATTTAATTATACCCCTTATTATTATTATTATTATTTTACTCATTTCAATTGATATTAGTTGATATTTAACTTTTTGACATATTTTTCAAAAGCAAAAAACACTATAAATATAAAAAAAATGTTTTTTTTTTAAAAATAATTTCATACTTACAAAAACCTCTATAAAAAATTAATGTGTAATTTATGTTTTAATGTTTTATACATATAAAAAAAATGTGTAATACTAGGGCTACTTGAAGAAAATATTTTTTTTAAAAAAATAATATTTCATATAGTTTTTATTATTCTAAAAATATATGTGGAATAGTGAACATATTTTTAGAATAATAAAAACTATATAACATATCATTTTTTTTAAAAATGTATTTTCTTTGAGTAACCCTTTAGTAATATAAACTTTTTAAAATATAGAAACATCAATCGTATCTATTTTTTTTATAGAGTGTTTTTACTAATAAGTGTGAAATTATATTTAAAAAATGATATTTTATTTAAAAAATTACTTTTGAAAAACATGTTAAAAGGTAAAAATTAATTAATACCGATTGGGTAAAGTAAAATAATAATAAAAACAAGGGATATAATTGATTTTCATGCACTTTAACATTTAATTAACAAAAATTGGGTGATGGGTGTGACTTTGCAAAGAAAATAATTTTAAAGGGTGGTTTTCTGCAATTTTCGTTTTAAGGGGTGGTTTCACGCAAAACAGCCTATTTAAAGGGTGGTTTTCTGCAATTTGGCCTAAAAAAATATTCTCACCTTTCAACAGTGAAAAAAATAACTCAATTTTTGGGAGACGTGGTTATAAAATATCCCAATTGTTTTTACAACTATAAATATGAGCAAAAATGAGAATTTTTTTTTAAAATATTCATTAAAAAATAAATAATTACAAATTTATTCACGACTTTAAATTATTTACGGAAATATTCATTTTTTGCAGACGTGACAGAAAAACGCGGTTTAAAACCGCGTTTTTTTAACAAAGAGGAAATTCTAAAATTGAAGCAATAGGTGGAAAAAATTAACAAAAAGAAACGCAGTTTCAACCCGCGTTTCTTTGTTAATTTATTTCGAAATTAATTACACAATTGTTTTTATTAATTTTTAATTTTTTACCCAAAAGACGCGGCTTCAAGCCGCGTCTCTTCTTTTTTTTTTTTTTTTTTGTTCAGGGAAAGTGAAAAGCCGGGGGTCGCGCTGGTGGGAGAAAGAGGGACGATTCACGAGGCCGGAAGCGCTGGTGGGGCGGGACGAGTCACGAGGCCGGAGAGAGGTCACGGCACTTCGACACCTGCAGGCTGCAACTCCATCTTCCTCCCCCCGCCCCGCCTTCCTCCCGCCTGCAATTCCACCGCCAATGGCCCGACGCACCGCCTGCAACTCCACCGCAATCGCCCCGGCGCCTCGCCTGTAACGCCATGGCCATCGCCCCGGCTCCCTGGCCCTCCTGCCCGACCTCCTCCCTGATCGAAATCGAACTCCGGCCATCGATTGCCCAAACCTCCTCCTTCCACCAACGACCTCCGACCTCCTCCCTGATCGAAATCGGTCGATGGCTGCCCCAAATCGGGACTCCGCCCTCCTCTCTCCTCCTTCCACCAGCGACCTCCGACCTCCTCTCTCCGGCATCCGCCTCGTCCCTGCCCAAAATAGGGACTCCGCCCTCCGGCCTCCTTCCCACCAACGACCCCGGCGCCCCTTTTCATTTTCCCTGAACAACAAAAAAAAAAAAAGAGAGAGAGAAAGAAGAAGAGACGCGGCTTCAAGCCGCGTCTTTTGGATAAAAAAAATAAAAATTAATAAAAACAATTGTATAATTAATTTCGAAATAAATTAACAAAGAAATGCGGGTTGAAACCGCGTTTCTTTTTGTTAATTTTTTCCACCCATTGCTTCAATTTTAGAATTTCCTCTTTGTTAAAAAAACGCGGTTTTAAACCGCGTTTTTCTGTCACGTCTGCAAAAAATGAATATTTTCGTAAATAATTTAAAGTCGTGAATAAATTTGTAATTATTTATTTTTAATGAATATTTTGAAAAAAAATTCCAAAAATGATGAAATATAATTGACGAAATTAAGATTTTGGTGAATTTCGGATAATATTTCCTTATTTTAATGAGAATGATATCATTTAACCAATTTTATATCATTGTTTTGATCCAATTTATGGTCAAAAAAATGACTCGGGATATTTTGTTACCATCTCCCCCAAAGTTCGGGTTATTTTTCTTATAGTTGAAAGGTGGATATATTTTTTTAACATCCCTCCAAAGGTTGGGTTATTTTAATTAGTTTCGCCAAAAAAAACTCGATATTAAAAAGATGTATTAAAAATATTTATAATTAAACATTAAACCCTAACTACCACTATTATATATATATTAATTCATTTTCTTTATAATTTAAATGAACTTTGTATTAACACCTATTGATCTAAATAATTCCTTCTAATATTTATTAATTGTTATATCAACTTAAAAATACATACAAAACAATTTCTATGTATTCTTTCATTTTTTTTGAATTTAAATAAATTTTATACTAACACTCGTTCTACTGAATTTCTTATCAATATTTATTACATGTTATATTAAGTTTTATATTCTATACTCTTGGAATAGATTAAGAAATCAGATTTGATGAGATTTTTCAAACTCTCCAATGATTGAATTTATTAATTTTGAAAAACTACCATTCTATTAACAGTCTACATTAACTATTTCATAATTTTACAAACTAATGAAGGGTACATTAACTGATAAATTATACTCTTAGAAAAAAGTGAGTAAAATTATAAACAAGTTGAAATTGTAAATTTGCGTAAAATAAAGGTTGAAGGATTATGAAATAATATATTATATCCTTAACATTTCATAAAATAAAGCAACGTATATGTTCTTCACATTTCATAAAATAAAATGTAATAAATACATTTGAACATGTCATGTACGTTTAGAGATCGAATGGAGTTGTTATGAGCTTGTCCTAGCTAGCTGGTCTTCGCGCGCAAGAGATTGATGCACATACAATGGCAATCTCGGTCTGCTAGCTGCATTGGTGATCGACTCGTTGACTTTGATGATACGATCATCAAAGGTGCACGCATTGGGAGAAAGAGATTTTCGTCAAATCGGATCTTCATCGATCAGAAGTCGAAGTGCAATGCGTGAATGTAATGGCATCTTATGCTGCAATTGTGACTCGGTGTAGTCAACGAGAACTCCAAATGTCCAACCAGCTTTCCGTACTCTCTCATCACCTCCATGTTATCCTCCAGCTCTACCGTTTTCACCATCTGCACCCAACAAATTTAATTAATCAAACTTAATATATGTAAAAAAGACTTAATTTGCACGTTTGCTTAGCAGGTTTCTAGATCGAACTAGCTAATTAACTAATAACCTTGTCTAGGGCGATTCGGGCTGCCTCTCGTTCGCGTTGAATTTGCATCTTACGTTCTCTCTCTTGTTCGTCGTCTCGGATTGGTTTGAGTTCGGTTGAGGATGTCTTCTTCTCATCCAAAGATCTTGTATGCAGCCTCTTCCGAGTAGTATAATTGGGGCGATCCCTTTCGGCGTTGGGACAACTTTTTGCTCTGGTCATACAAGGATCAATCTTCTTAACCCTCTTACTATAGCTATAGCCATAGCTACTACGATGATGATATCGATGCCGATGCACCCTCTCTTGATCGTCGTCGAAACACCTTTTCTTGGAGATAGTACTCCTCAGCAGCTGATCTCGATGATGATTCTTCTTCTTATAGCTCCCATAATAATCTTCACAAATCCTTTCACCACCCTTTATGTGTCCACCATATGATGAATAGCACTTCATTGTCCCCATCGATCTTAATCAACTACATATAAAGCTAGGTGTAAGTACGTACGTACTAAGATAAAACCCTAACCGTTCTGATCGGTCGATCAAATAAAATTCACGAATTGAATGCAAATCTATAGATCGACAGATAAAATTCACGAATTGAATGCAAATCAACTACATATACGCTAATTAACTAATCATCCTTATGAATTCATTCAATTCATTAAGCCCTAATTAACTTCATTAATTCCACCGATATACTACTGTACTAATTATACATAACCTTGGTGATCAATCAAGAAGCAAAATTAATTAAACAGCACGAAAATATTTTAAGGTTTAATAAATTTAATTAATGGAAAAGACATAATATGAAATTACAAATTGATAATTAATTACATACCAGTAGTCTTTGAGATGAAATTGAGAGCTTGGGTTGAGTACTGGATACCACGCAATGCAATGCTATAACTTTTGTATTTGGATCCTCAAATTATATATATAGACACAATTTCTGCTTTGTTTTCCAGCAACATAATCTATCTAGAGATCTTTAATTAATTGGCGGTTGGATATAAATTATTTTCTTTTATTTTATTCTATCAACATAATCTGTTTCGAAATATAATTGACATGATCGTCTTCCAAATCTTTTATATTTGGAAACTCAAATTGTATAATCTATAGATATATATTTGTTTTAATTTAGTGGATGTGAAAAAAAAATGTCTTGTAAATGTCCAATTTTTAAATAAATTAAGTAAATGTCAATTTTTTACATTTTTACCATTTCTTCTCTATCCCTAACCCTCTCCCCTTCTCCTTTTGTCCCTTTTTAGTTTTGACATTGACTAGTCAATATTGACCATTTCGATCAATGTCTATCTTTGGTGACAGTTGATTATATTTTTTGGTGACAGTTGTTTCGGTGACAATATATTGACATTTTTTGTGACATTTTATTTTTTCTAGTGGCATTTGGGGAATTTTTTTTTTGTGACAATTGATTTTTTTTGGTGACATAGATTTTTTTTACAGTTGATTTTCTTCTAGTGGCAGTTGCCAGTATCACTTTTTCCCGGTGACAATTTTTTTTTCCTGCTAATAGATGATTTTCCTCGTCACGGTTGTTGGAGACAGTTGTTAGTGATGAGGTTGATGACAATATATTGTCATCACGATATTATAACCTTAAAAAATTGTCACCATAACATTATATATCACCAAAGGATTGTTATCAACCCATATTTTAAAACGTTGAACCGTTAATGCTAACAAAAATATGTCAACATAACAATAAACGTCACCGCCCACAGATGACAGTTGTTAGTGACGAGGTTGATGAGTATCGTAGTGCATTTGTTTGTATAAGAACCGCTTATGGGATAGGTTGGGGTCGAGGCAGTGTGTATCGAGGTGTCTCCTTTCTCCGGAAGAATGTTTCCTTGGAGGTTCGTCTTCACTGCCCATAGGTGACTCCTGATGTGCCGCTCGCCTACGGTGCTGCTTTAGGCAGTGCTTGACTTTGTCCTTTGACTACGTCCTCGTCTAGTTCAGTTTAGTTGTATTTAGTTTTGTTGTTGTAGAGTTCTTGCCTGTATATATTTCACACTTTCTTTGTATTTTATGTTTGTTTAGACGGTTACCCGTCTGCCGACTTGTCGGCCATCGAGGTTCAGGTATGTCTGACCTCGAATTTTTACCTAATAAAAAAAAAGAACCGCTTATCATTTTTAATCTTGAAAATATCAAATTGAAATAGAGGTTTAATTAAAGTGTTTTTAATTTGGCTAAGACGATTTGAAATCTTGGACGATTTGGGATATTGGGTCGAGATTTTCTTAGTCTGACATAGTAGGGTAGACAATTGGGTACATTATATTGTTACTAAGGTTGCAACATTTTGGACAACTTGGTATATGGTTTCGGTGGGTTCGCAACTATTGTCTCTTTGAAGGGGTGAACCACGAGCCATAATGGGCCATACAAGCACAGTGCTTAAGAACTATGTAAAAAATTTAATCATCTAAAAGAGATCACATGTCATACCTTGTCATTGAATGCCGGGTGAAAGCGATGAAATGGCCTAAACCCATGAAAAGAGATGACCGATGCAGTTATTCTCAATTTCGAGTCATCCAAGTTTGGGAATGGTAAATGTGTGAACATCAACTAAGCAGTTCCCTCTCGCTCCAGCTTTCCTTTGGCAGTTGATGAGGTTCAATATTCTTCAACTTCTGAAGAACTTGAGATTTCATTCTGGCGGGAAAGAGATGACCGATGCAGTTATTCTAAGCTGGGGAAACGATATGGTGAAGCATTCTGGGAAGTCTTCTCGAACGGAAAGCTTCAGGGTAATCATCTAACCTCCCTCCCTACTTCTATTTGGATTGTTTTTGGAATACCTGTTGTGAGGAGGAAATCGAGTATGCAAAATTAAATATAAATAAATCACAGCAAACCAGATTCCGTCCCTTGCAAATAATTACAAGACCTCCTCCCGATGCAGCAGTGGGAAGTCAGGATCGATCCACGAGGAAGCGTGTCAGCGGATCCTAGGCAGCGGAGAAATCTCACGGACAGAAGTCGACAACAGGGGTCCTAGATCTCGAGTACAGCAACTCGACAGAAGATCAGACAGTCGAACACAGCGCAACAGCAAGCACAGGGTGGTGGTCGATCTCGACAAAGGCTACTCGAGATCGAGTAGAGTCCTTGTCGACGTCGAGTTGTCTGGTTGTCTGGTTGTCGATCACCTGCACACAGAAGCTACAGCGACTTGGGTCGAAGATCAGTAGTCGAGATCGACGAGTGCTATTCGATCTCGAGTAAAACAGAGAATAAAAACGAAAGATAATAAATGCAAAGGCTTTGGGATTTGAACTAAACTGTATGAAAAGGACTTCCAAGATTGGGGTTTGCAACAACGATAACCAAGCATGCATAAGGCAGAAATAAACAGATAATCATGTAATTTGCATCAAAGGACTAAGCTTTCGCCTTTTCCAACAATTAGACAACTCTTTCAAGAAACCCTAATTGTCTCTACCGATTTTATGTTTACAATCCAAGTTGTTAGCATGGACCTCCATTAGATGGGTAATAAACACATAAACAAGTAGTAGATGCTCAGAACATGATAAAGGTCGGATCTTTACCTCAGGCACGCAGGGCTATCGTCGGGCTCGCCCCAACCCTAGAAGTGGGTGGACTACTCGCGCTTCATCGCAACCTCAGACATTGATTGATGAAAAGAAATAACTTGCATTAAACTAAATTCAAAGCCTTTACAATCCCGGAAATCCAACTCTCGTTGAATGCCAAAACCCTAAAACCTTCGAACTCCTAAAACTTCTCTTTGGAACTACTTGTCTCTGACTGAAATTGAATGACTAGAAATCAGCCCCATGGGCTTTATTTATAGGCTTCTAAGCCTTGCTATTCAAGGATAGAAATCTTTATCTATATCTAAAACTATATCTAAAACATTAAAGATAAATAAAAGCAACAACATAATTAAATCTAAATAAGGGAAATATATCTAAAGTGTCTCAAGTGGATAAATCTTCTTCTTCCGTGATGTATCTTGATAGATCGGATAGAATCGGCAAACTTCGGGCCCAAGGAATCCCAATCCGAGTAGAACTCCCCAAAACGCGTCACACGGTTTCTGTAGTCCTCCTCGATCTCGAGTAAGGCTACTCGATATCGAGTAGAATTGTTGGTCGACTGGGCTTGGCTCGTCGTCTCGGGTTGCTGGTCCTCGACAAGCTCGGACATGGCTCACAGGTTTGGTCGATCTCGAGGACCCCTTGTCGACATCGAGTAGAAGCTTGTCGACTAGGTTTGGCTTGGCTGGTCGGGCAGGCCTTTCTTGATGTGCTCGGACACAGGCTCCCGGGCTCCTCGATCTCGACTAGGACAACTCGAGATTGAGTTGGATGTGTGGCCTGGTGTGGTCGAGGACTCCTCCTCGGTATGGACTCGGACAGACGCGGTGCTGGTCCTCGATCTCGACTAGCTCTCCTCGAGATCGAGTAAGGTCGTCTCGGCGTCTCCATCCTCGGCTTCTCGACTTGTCTCAACTCGTCGACTCCGAACTTGGCGCTCCTGGTGTAGTCGATCTCGACAAGTGGTACTCGAGATCGATTAGGGTCTCCAGAGTCGGGTTGATCTGGCTCTCAACACTGCTCTTGGTCGACAAGGCCTGTGCTCGGATACCGTCGTCGAGGTCGAGTAGGCTTTACTCTAGATCGAGTAAACTTGGGTTCCAAGCTTGATTCGTCTGGTTCTGCTGCATCTTGACCTTGGACTTCTGTAGTTGATTTCTGAGCTTTTCCGACCTTTCTCAGAACTGCTGTAATTTGCCTCGAATTCTGCGAAATTACACAGAAACTGGTGTAGATTCCATATATTGCAAATAAGTGTAAACTACATAGATTCTGTACTATCTTAGCCCGAATGTATGAAATATATGCAGAAATCGATATAAAAGTTACTGTAAAACATGGCAGATTCAGCTCACAACAATATCCACATTTGATTGATGAATGAAAATGCAATCACTTATTAGGATAAAAGCCTCTCAACTGGTATTTTTTTCCTTGAGCTACTTGCGGCTGTAGAACCTAGGGTTGTAGATTGGCACCTCGTCACAAAGGGAGAAACTGGTATTTTTTTCCCTTGAGCTACACAATCGAATTTCTTTCTACAGCAAGCCTGCATCTAGCAAAACTATCCGAGGATTTCTTTCATCTTCTTTATTTTGAGGAACTTTTTATTTTAAAAAAAATACATTTCCTGTAAGATCTCCCCAGTAGTATTTTCCTGAAGATCAATTTAAATATTTGGTTGTAATTGCAGATGAGGATAAGAAGATGAATGCAAGTTACATTATCAGCGTTACTCGAAAGCTTGGCTTTTCAATATTCTTGTTGCCTAAGGAAATTGTGGAGGTAAGAAACCTTCCATGATGGTGTTGATATAAGATCTTCTGCACAATGAATGAATAAGCTTCATGGCTGCGCGCTTGTGTTTCCATTGCCTTAACAGATTCTATCATGGCTGCGCTAGCTTGGTTTTAGTGACACTTTTGTTATTTAGTGTTAGTTTGCATTTTGTTGCAGGTAAACCAAAAGATGATGCTCACATTAACCGCTAGCATCATGTACCGGGCCCTCCGAAACAAGCCTACCCAGAAGATTCTTCTCGCGGAAAATGGTGAACCATCCAACGGGTCCTCTCTGGCATCAGGCAATGGGCTCTTACCACCATCAGGCAATGGGTCCTCACCCCCATCAGTCAATGGGTCCTCTCCGGCACTAGCCAATGGCTCCTTACAGCCATCAACCAATGGCTCCTTACAGCCATCAACCAATGGGTCCTTACCGGCTTCAGCAAATGGCTCCTCGCCAGCACCAGCCAATGGCTCCTCACCGGCACTAGCCAATGGGTACTCTCTGCCATCAGCAAATGAGTCCTCTCCGGCACCAGCCAATGGCTCCTCACAACCATCAACTAATGGGTCCTTACCGACTTCAGCAAATGGCTCCTCGCCAGCACCAGCCAATGGCTCCTCATCGGATCAATCCAATAGGTCCTCTCTGCCATCAGCCAATGGCTCCTCTCCAGCACCAGCCAATGGCTCCTCACAGCCATCAATCAATGTGTCCTTACCGACTTCAGCCAATGGCTCCTCACCGGCACCATTACTGGCTTTAGCCAATGGATTCTCACCTGCTTCTGGTGAGAAAGACACCAACCTCGCGGATTAAGCCTCCAACTAGTCCATGGGCAATCATGCTGAGTTTGGGTGTTGTTTCTGTCGGACTTTCGTATTATATGCTTACCTGCTTATATGGTTTATTTGTTCACGAATGGTTTTAAAGTTCATGTCCCTTGTAAGATTATTACGTTTCTTCGGCACAGCTAGCTCAAGGGACCCCATTTGAGTCTCATGCCGAGTAGTGCCTTAGCCCTTAGGGCCGGATGTTAAAAAATGTGCTAACACTCTTATGATTTTGGTGTCACGGGAGACGCTTCCGTGAAGTTTTGTCTTGAAAGATTGAATCTTGTTGTATCCACTTCGGGCGGTGCTACTCTGGTTGTGCTTCAAGGACCCTTTTGTGGTTAATTAGATTCTGAAGATAAACTATCACAAGGCCATCAGCTTAGCATTTGTAGCTTGTGCATATTGTAGAGTTGCGAGGACAAGGCCATTGTAGACTGTGCTTCCTCCTGGGCTAAGGCTCGCGGAATAGATGAACTTAGACCCGACTGAAACCCGAAAATATAGTGACATGTACAATCTGAGCCGGATCCATTTTGACCCGATACCTGAATGAACACGAACATAGACAAATCCGACCCGACTCATACCCGACCCGTTCTTGATCCGACTCAAACAAGACCCGACTCAAACGAGACCCGACTCATCCTTGTAATTGCTTTAATTTTCGTATTTTTGAACACTCAAATAACGTGAATAACGTGAATTACATATAATGAGATCTAATATAACTAAATAAAAAATAATCATCATTTATAATAATTAAGATAAATATAAAAATAATTATCATCATTTATAATAAAACTAAATGTGACCCGATTTGACTCAACTCGATCTTGATCCAACCTAGAAATCATTTGACCCGAACATACCCAACTCGACTCGATGTATGACTAAACCCGAATGGGTATATCCGAACCCGATCGCTACATCTATGGATGTGGATATTTACGGGTCAAAAGTTAAAAAAACAAAAACTTTTTGCTGTAGCCAGGATTCAAACCTGGATGATGTAACTAGTCAAATTGATCATAAGCCATTGTGCTACTACAGCCTTTTTGTAATGTTTTTAAAGAGAATTTAATTAAAAGAAAATTCAGGATATTGAAACGTAGGGTAAACAATAAACCAAAAAAAAAAACTCGATATTAAAAAGATGTATTAAAAATATTTATAATTAAACATTAAACCTAACTAGCTATCACTATATATATATATATATATATATATATATATATATATATATATATATATATATATATATATATATATATATATATATATATATATATATATAAAATTCATTTTCTTTATAATTTAAATGAACTTTGTATTAACACCTATTGATCTAAATAATTCCTTCTAATATTTATTAATTGTTATATCAACTTAAAAACACATGAGAACAAAACAATTTCTATGTATTCTTTCATTTTTTTGAATTTAAATAAATTTTATACTAACACTCGTTCTACTGAATTTCTTATCAATATTTATTACATGTTATATTAAGTTTTATATTCTATACTCTTGAAATAGATTAAGAAATCAGATTTGATGAAAATTTTCAAACTCTCCAATGATTGAATTTATTAATTTTTAATAACTACCATTCTATTAACAGTATACATTAACTATTTCATAATTTTACAAACTAATGAAGGGTACAATATTAACTGATAAATTATACTCTATAAAAAAAAATCGATGGGTATTTTCAATTAAAATGTATTGTCCTTATTTACATGCATGGTTTAACTATCCTAAAAAGATAAATTGATATAATTGTTAATAATACTTGATTTTAAAGATTGATTAATATTTAATTGAAAAGATAGCATATAATATATCCATATCCAATAAAATTGAGTAAAATCTTGTAAAATGATATTAACAACAGAATGGTGGACATACACATATGTAGGGTATAGGTAGAAAAAAGTGAGTAAAATTATAAACAAGTTGAAATTGTAAATTTGCATAAAATAAAGGTTGAAAGATTATGAAATAATATATTATATCTTTCACACATTTCATAAAATAAAGCAACGTATATGTTCTTCACATTTCATAAAATAAAATGTAATAAATACATTTGAACATGTCATGTACGTTTAGAGATCGAATGGAGTTGTTATGAGCTTGTTCTAGCTAGCTGGTCTTCGCGCGCAAGAGATTGATGCACATACAATGGCATGCTCGGTCTGCTAGAGCTGCATTGGTGATCGACTCGTTGACTTTGATGATACGATCATCAGAGGTGCACACATTGGAAGAGTGATCGAGGTTTTCGTCAAATCGGATCTTCATCGATCAGAAGTCGAAGTGCAATGCGTGAATGTAATGGCATCTTATGCTACAATTGTGACTCGGTGTAGTCAACGAGAACTCCAAGTGCCCTACCAGCTTTCCGTACTCTCTCATCACCTCCATGTTATCCTCCAGCTCTACCGTTTTCACCATCTGCATCCAACAAATTTAATTAATCAAACTTAATATATATAAAAAAGACTTAATTTGCACGTTTGCAGGTTTCTAGAACTAGCTAGCTAACTAACCTTGTCTAGGGCGATTCGGGCTGCCTCTCGTTCGCGTTGAATTTGCATCTTACGTTCTCTCTCTTGTTCGTCGTCTCCGATTGGTTTGAGTTCGGTTGAGGATGTCTTCTTCTCATCCAAAGATCTTGTATGCAGCCTCTTCCGAGTAGTATAATTGGGGCAATCCCTTTCGGCGTTGGGACAACTTTTCGCTCTGGTAATGGGAGGATCAGTCTTCTTAACCCTCTTACTATAGCAGCTACTACGATGATGATATCGATGGTGATGCACCATCTCTTGATCGTCGTCGAAACGCCTTTTCTTGGAGATAGTACTCCTCAGCAGCTGATCTCGATGATGATTCCTCTTCTTACTCCCATAATAATCTCCACAAATCCTTTCACCACCCTTTCTGTGTCCACCGTAGGATGAATAGCACTTCATTGTCCCCATCGATCTTAATCAACTACATAGGTGTAAGTACTATAGTAAGAACTAAGATATATAAACCCTAAACTTCTGATCGATCAAATTAAATTAACTAATTGAATACAAATCTATAGACAGATATGGTATTGAATATATATATGTTATTCAGCTTATAATTTAATGTCTGTATACGCTAACCCCTTAATTCAATTCATTAAGCCTTAATTCATTCCACCGATATACTAATTATACATAGCGGCGCGCGGTGATCGATCAAGAAGCAAAATTAATTAAACAACACGAATTATCTTTTAAGGTTTAATAAATTTAATTAATGGAAAAGACATAATATATATGAAATTACAAATTGATGATTAATTTACATACATTTAGTCGATCTTTGAGATGAAATTGAGAGCTTGGGGTTGACTACTGGATACCACCCAATGCAATGCTATAACTTTTGTATTTGGATCCTCAAATTATATATAGGGCGTGTACTGTGTATATATAGACACAATTTCTGCTTTGTTTTTCAGCAACATAATCTATCTAGTTGGAGATCTTTAATTAATTGGCGGTTGGATATAAATTATTTTCTTTTATTTTATTCTATCAACATAATCTGTTTCGAAATATAATTGACATGATCGTCATCCAAATCTTTTATATTTGGAAACTCAAATTGTATAATCTATAGATATATATTTGTTTTAATTTAGTGGATGTGAAAAAAAATTAAAATGTCATATGTAAATGTCAAATTTTTAAATAAATTAAGTAAATGTCCATTTTTTACATTTTTACCATTTCGTCTCTATCCCTAACCCCCTCTCCGGCCTTCTCCCTTTGTCCCTTTTTAGTTTTGACATTGACTAGTCAATATTGACCATTTCGGTCAATGCCTATCTTTGGTGACAGTTGTTTCGGTAACAATATATTGACATTTTTTGTGACATTTTATTTTTTCTAGTGACATTTGGGGAATTTTTTTTTTTTTTGTGACAATTGATTTTTTTTTGGTGACATAGATTTCTTTTACAGTTGATTTTCTTCTAGTGACGGTTGTCAGTATCACTTTTTCCCGGTGACGAATTTTTTTTTTTTTTCTGCTAATAGATGATTTTCCTCGTCACGGTTGTTGGAGACAGTTGTTAGTGACGAGGCCGATGACAGTATATTGTCACCACGATATTATAACCTTAAAAAATTGTCACCAAACATTATATATCACCAAAGGATTGTTATCAACCCATATTTTAAAACGTTGAACCGTTAATGCTAACAAAAATATGTCAACATAACAATAAACGTCACCGCCCACAGATGACAGTTGTTAGTGACGAGGTTGATGAGTATCGTAGTGCATTTGTTTGTATAAGAACCGCTTATGGGATAGGTTGGGGTCAAGGCAGTGTGTATCGAGGTGTCTCCTTTATCCGGAAGACGAACCTCCAAGCTTGGAGGTTCGTTTTCACTGCCCACAGGTGACTCCTGATGTGCCGCTCGCCTACGGTGCTGCTTTAGGTAGTGCTTGGCTTCGTTCTTTTACTACGTCCTCGTCTAGTTCGGTTTAGTTGTATTTAGTTTCGCTGTTGTAGAGTTCTTGCCTGTATTTCACACTTTCTTTGTATTTTTATGTTTGTTTAGACGGTTACCCGTCTGCCGACTTGTCGGCCATCGAGGTTCAGGTATGTCTGACCTCGAATTTTTACCTAATAAAAAAAAAGAACCGCTTATCATTTTTAATCTTGAAAATATCAAATTAAAATAGAGGTTTAATTAAAGTGTTTTTAATTTGGCTAAGACGATTTGAAATCTTGGACGATTTGGGATATTGGGTCGAGATTTTCTTAGTCTGACATAGTAGGGTAGACAATTGGATGCATTATATTGTTACTAAGGTTGCGACATTTTGGACAACTTGGTATATGGTTTTGGTGGGTTCGCAACTATTGTCTCTTTGAAGGGGTGAACCACGAGCCATAATGGGTCATACAAGCACAGTGCTTAAGAACTATGTAAAAAATTTAATCATCTAAAAGAGATCACACGTCATACATTGTCATTGAATGTCGGGTGAAAGCGATGAAATGGCCTAAACCCATGAAAAAATTCATAAAATTCAATTGTGATGCCACAATGGGCATGATACTAAATTTAATGTTTTAGATAAAGAGAGTTAAGTGTGCATTGGTGATGACGATTGTGAGAGCTATTCAAATGGGATTAATGATAGGCTCGACCTCTGTGGTACGTCCAAGGGGCAGTCGCCTAGGGCCCTGTATCGTGTAGGGCCTTGGAAAAAAAAATTGTGTCATATATATATATATATATATATATATATATATATATATATATATATATATATATATATATATATATATATATATATATATATATAATTAAGATATTATGTATTATTATATTTATATGTAATAAAATATTTACTAAAATTTATATCTAAAAAAACTCATTGGTGATATGAATTGTTAATTTATTGAATATTTCGAGTCAACGACAAACAGTGTAAGAAGATCTCTGTCTTTCAAATTTTGTTATAAATACAAAAACGGGTGATTTTTTTGTAACAATTTATGCTACTTTAATAAATTTATTTAAGTGATTATATTATTTTTTGGGGATAAATATGCAAAGTAACAATGTGTGTTTAAGTGTTTAAACATATTGTTTTACATTCATGAGAAAAAATAAAATATTAAAAATATTTTTTTCACCTTTATTTCTCAACGAAGTTCTCTTACAAGAATTTGAAAATGAAATTTTAAAGAATAATAAGTAAGTGTTGTTTTATAATTTTAATGATTTTTATAAATGATTTTTTTTAATGACATAATATTTTTAGCAAAACATATTATTTCACTAATCAAATTAAATGTTCACACATTTTATGACAACAAAATAAAATTAAAAAAATTTAGTGAATGGAAATTGAACTATTTTTTTTTAATAAGTATCTTTTCAAACCCAATGAGTTTTATTTTGTCCAAATTTTTTTTTGAGAAAATTGGGTGGAGTATACCTTTTGGATGAATTGCATGAATATACCAAAAGAATATCTCCTTTGCAAAAATGTCAGTGACATGTGAAAATTTGCAGGGAGGGGAAAAATGTCAGTTTTGCAAAAAAAAAAATTGTGACTTGTAGGACCGGTGACAAGTAGCATGGGAGAGACAAAAGAGCAGGTGGGCCATTAGAGCTCAACACAAGAGAGGCAAGGAAAAATAAAATAAAAATAAAACAGAAAAAGTGGAAGATTTTGCAGAGACCATGGAGAGAGAAGGCAATGACATCACCCGCATTAAATGTTAGGAAGGCTTAATAAATGCTCAACTTCCCGCCAAAAAAAAATGGAGGGAGTGACTTGGGAAAAAAGGAAGTTTGGAGAGAGGATATATAAGGAGTAATGGAGTGATGACACGTGGATAGAAAAGTCTTAAAAGCTGCAGGAGGGAGGGAATGTTGATAGGTGGCCATTGATGGTGGAGTGCGAAGAAGAAAATCCAGTATTTTAGTTACTAGCCAGTAAAAAAAAGTTCTGGACATCAACATAATATTTCTTGCCATACAAAAGGGATACACGTGACAATTTCAGACAGTATAAATCAATGATCAGGGGTAAGTATGATTAGCTATTCGATTTACAGACATGGATTCTCCCATTCATCTTCTTTCCCCAACCGATAATGATAAGTCCATAACATATCGTATCAGTCATCAAACACTAGTCATCCAAAAGGCGGAATCGTTTAAACGTTTAATAGCTAAACCAAACAATACGAAGTACTAAAGTTCTTAACAACTTAAGTCCATAAAAACACAAGTCCATAACAACATCCACAAAATGTCCACTACAATCAAGCTGACGCATCGACTAGAAGGTCGGACACCTTCACCTTGCATGTCCCTTCCAAAGAAGCTTCGAATGACGTCTTTGTAATCCTCCTCCTCAAAGTCCCGATTCCTTCCAGCACATTTAAGGCCGGCGACGAGGCAAAATTCCTTGATGGAGAACTGAAAGTTTTATACGAGTCCTAAAACCATCAAAAGTGAGAAAATGCACGAGTTATAAAAGGATCTTGAATAATGGCAATATTCCCCAAATTAATCCTCGTTAATGACGTGCCAGTCTAGACGAAATTTGTGCCAGTTAAGGTTATTTTCTGGCCAGTATTGAAAAATCTTGTGACAACCTTAACAAAGCCTACAAACTTACCTAAGGTGAACAACAATAAACAACATAAACCATAATTGATAAAAACAGTCCTACCGTGGTTGGTCTTGTAATTGGAGGTTCGACTGTCGTGATTTTTGCTCCCGCTTCTCTTTATTTCTGGTTCGCTAAGAAACGACGAGGAACTCAAAATCACTTCGCGGAGGATTGGAATTTGCCTCCTCCTCCATAGAAGCAGCGGTGCAAAGCCACTAATATATGTTGATAATGCTTGGAAGGCGGCGCTTGATAACAAGGTGTGGATTGGTTTCAGTCGATTTTGCTTGCAATTAAAGGTGCTATTTTTATTTTGTAGTGTTGAATCGTGTTTTGCAATTAAGCCTTTAATGTCTGTTGATGATTTTGTAGTTGAAGTGTTTTCCGAAAAGGTCGACCTTGCTCTAGCTCTCTTATCCTTGCTCATCTTCTTCAAGGAGCTGGAGAGCATCTCAGTAATGTTTTGTGTTTGAGTTCAGCATCGGTAATGTTCTGCCATGTCCCCGAAGATCGATCGATTCAGTCTCGAACACCACGCAAAAGGAACCATAAAAAGCATATATATATATGGTGCTCGTCTTAAGGACGTCTCTTCTTTTGCATAGGAGAATGATGGTTGACGTCTCTTCTTTTGCATAGGAGAATGATGATTTTTGTTCTTTTGCATGTACGTAATTGACACTATGGGGTTGTCTGTTTTGTTTCCCTAAGATGCGCAACACGAATGATTGTGATTTATGCTTACTAGCCAGTAAATACCTTTGTCTTGCCATTAAAAACGATGTCTTAGCCAATATAAGACTAATCCCTGTCGGATCTTGTCAATATTAAGCACAAACTAAAGAGATCTTGTCAATATTAAGCTCAACTTCCCAAGTGCAGGATATACAATATTAAGCACAAACTAAAGAAGTCAGAACAACATTCAGGACAACTAACCATAAAACCATCCATACATAAATCCAGAAACATAAGGGATCAGTCATTAAAAGGGAGGAAACGTTTTAGACCTAAAACAAACACAACGAAGTACTAAAGCTAATGTCGGTTGCTTGCCTTCAACATGTTCTAGTCTGCAGCAGCGAAGGCTTGGTCCATGCGATCCAGGAGGCCCGTCTTTGAGAAGTGGTTAGATCTCCCTCTAAAGATAATGTTGGTTGCACATATATCACACTTCACAATTAATATCACCAACACAAATACAAGACATCATTAATCTACAATATATAGGTATGACTGCTTTTGCAGCTGCATTAACTAGATTATGAAATACAAACCACGAAATCTCAGTTTGTCCAACTATAACCAGTGCATTTGTAACAATAATGCCAGTAAAGAAAAAAACCTAGCCAGTAATGCAACAATATATGCCAATAAATATAAATTGTCTACTAGGACAGATATTTATAAAATTTCTCTCTTCAAAGAGATGCGCAGATGCTCATGTCACAACAATGCATAATGCAACAATAAACACAATCTAAGACTAATTTTGCACCCGCCTTGTCAATATTATGTAATACAAAGCACAAAATCACATTATTCGACAACTTTAACCTCTAACTAAAACCATTATAAGCGAACAACTGCCCCTTCCCCATATATGATACATGTGTCTCATCGTCCAGGGAGTTACTCTTAAATACCAGATGCTGCACTTTGTCATGACTCAAGGTCGACGACCGTGTTCTCATTTGGGCCACTCGAGGTGAAGGAACTGGAACCTCTAGAATCTCTATAGCTTTTCATAGATATGATATTTAAAGATCATTCTCAAAAAGTCTTGATCGACTGCGACTCTAGATTCTAAAATATTATAAATTTTCAGTTTGGGTAAAAATTCGAGGGATTTGAGTACCTGTATTCCATCTTGTTGTTGGTGTTGATTAGACTCCTCATTGAGCAACTATTCACGACATTTTTTAAGAACCACACGAGTAGCGTTCTCGCCACGAGCCACACGCAGACAGGACGACCAACAAACCGGAGGGAGGAGGACACCAGGATGCAAGAACGCCTCCCCAGCCACCCAAGCTGCCTCCACCGGACATCTTTTCAAAGAGACCCATGCGAATTTAATCCATTTTCTTTGATATTCTCTCATCTGATCCTCCAAATTTCACTAATTTTACTCTTATTTGGTAACAAGAATTGCAATTTGATCTTTGGGATGATTTGGGATTTACCATGGGATTCTTTTGCTTTAGACACCGCCTTTGGAAGCTTCTTTTTTTAGGGGAAGACTCTTTTGCTGGTGATCTGTGGTGGTCGGCGTCGATTTTTCTTCACTCCGGTTGGGGCTCGGTGGCGGGCCGGTGGCGGCTGATCGTGAGGAGGTTAGGGTTTCCTGGTTTCCCTCTTGGTCTTTCTTTCTCTCTCATCTTTCTCTCTTGATGATATGACTAATAACATAAAACTTTTCCCTCTTAATGGGTGTCCATCCGGTTTTCAGTTTTTTTTTACCGGTTAGTTTTGCAAAATTTTGGACATTTTTGACATATTTACAAATTTGGGCATGGGAGGGTCAGATCTGCAAAGGGCACAAAATTTTGGTATATTGGATGCTATTTTCTCATACCTTTTTTAAGTTTTTTTTACTATCTATACTCCTTGAGTTTTCTTTTAGGTAATTGTACTTTTTTTTAAATGGAGATTACCTTTATACCATTACAATCAAATTTTATCACTTTAAAAAGTAAAAAGAATTTTTTTAAAAAACAAATTCTATCCTTTTAAAAAGTAAAAGGTTAAATTATTGTAGAAGATTTGGTAGATGAAGATATTTTTCTCAACGTGGAATTGATTAGGGTTTTAAGTTACTCTTGAATCTTCAAATTATTTGCTTAGAATTGTTTATTGACGATTGTATTTTACAAACTCTAATTCATGTATGTGGTCGATTCTTATAAGGCAATATCATTCTTGTATTACAATATTATTTATTTAATAAAATAGCGTTCTTGTTACAAAATCATGTAATACAATCTCATTCTTGTGTTACAATAACATTCCTCTAATACAAAATTATTCTTGTATTACAATAGCGTTCATGTAATATAAGATTGTAACCACGTTCCTGTATTGTTAATCATCAACCAACCTTTTGTAATCAAACTCATGTAATATAAGATTTCGTGTACTGAGTGAATTTCTGTAATGAATGGAGTCTTGTACCTATTACTATATCCGTAATTGAATTGTGGAGTTGAGTTACAAGAAATCACCTAAATTAATCGATTATTGTAAGTTTGTAACCTGCAATTATTGTAGTCATAGATAGCGATTATTGTAGCCTAAAATTATTGTAACCAAATAATCGCTTCATCAAATCACAATAAGCGATGAGTGTGATTCTGTTTTTAAATGAAATCATAGAAAAATTCCTAGTTGAAGGAAGCGTTGCATTTAATTATGAATCACGACATAAATCACAAACAATTCATCAACCTTGGTTGACCTCATAACCGATTCATTAAAGACAAATTTGATGAGTTTTCAAATTATTGTAACCATGGAAGTCATAGTAGCAATCACTTGAATAAATAACACAAAATCAACCGTCAATATCTTCACAAGCAATACCCGTGCGTGCTTGAAGGGAGGTGCATCTACGAACCTTCCTTGAAAGAGGAGCGTCAATTAATTGAGGAAGCGTCAATGGAATGAGAATTAATTAGAGATTTGGATATTTGTTATTACAATCAAATCAAGGGCAAATCTGTCATGAACAAAACAAAATCTTGAAGGGTATATTTAATAAAACAAAAATTCAAAAAGGGATAGTTACCCAATTTAACCATTGTTTTTTTCAAGGAAGTTAATTATCTCGCATATTAGGATAACTGTTGAATCCGTGCATGACACAGGTATAGGACTAGTACACAGTCTAAAATATAGGCAACTCCATAAGGGAAACCTGGTTAGTCAGAAAACTTGTGGTTGAGCCAAATCTGGATATTCACCATCCAAACAAAAAACAGATTGTACATGCTTTGAACTCACCCAATCCATTCCCGTCAGAGCTCGACAATCCTAATAAAATATTATTGCCTAAATCGGAAGGATGAGGAGAAACTCATTGGAGGGGATTGGGGATCAGAGAGACTGAGAGAGTGTGGAAGCAGAGGCCTATGTTGCACAGACACGCCAGGGCCAGGCGTTTTATGTGTCCGACACCAGACGACACGACGACACGGTGCAACACAACGGCGACACGGCTGATCTGTGTCGGACACGGTCAACGTGTCGGAGACCGGGAAGAAACGGACACGAGGCTGCTTGAGGACGGGGCTAAAACGTCTCCGATACGGCGGAGACGAGGTTGAAGTGTTTCTGGCGGCCGGCCTAAATTTGTTCAAAACCCTAAGGGGAAGAAGATGACATGTGACTATGTGAGGTCTCACGTGACCAAAAATAAGATTTTAAAGATCACGTGAATGGCACATGCTTCTAATTAAAAAGATGGGAGGATATTTGACCGACTTCTTGACTTCCTTCTTCTCTCAAATCAGTAATCAGAGACAGAGTCATCACTCATCAACCCCTCCTCTTCTCCATTGTATGCTCCTTGCTCACTCATCAGTCCCTCATCTACTAGTTTTTATTAGACCTTTAAAACAACATATTATTCATGTTACCGTGTCCCCGACGTGTTGTGTCCTACATTTTTCAAAATGCCGTTTCCCCGTGTCCGTATCGTGTCGTGTCCCCGTGTCCGTGCAACATAGGCACATGCCATCGATCAACTTAGCATTTGTAGCTTGTGCTCATTGTAGTTGTAGATCGTGCTTCATCTCGGGGTTAGGCTCGTGGAATATATAAACTTAGACTGTTCATTTACGATGGCATCAAGTTTTATACCGAGTATTCTTTACTCTTCGAATATATATAGGACATACAACCCGAACCCAGACCCGACTGAAACCCGAAAATCCAGTGACGTGCATAACCCGAGTCCGACCCATTTTAACCGGATACCCAAATGACCACCAACATAGACAAATCCAACGTGACTAATACCCGAACCGTCATTGACCCGACTCATCCTTATAATTACTTTAATTTTCTTATTTTCAAACACTCAAATAACATGAATTACATATAATACGATCTAATATAACTAAATAAAAAATAATCATCATTTATAACAATTAAGATAAATATGAAAATAATCATAATTATTTATAATAAAACTAAATGTGACCCGATTTGACTCAACTCGATCCCGATCCAACCCAGAAATCATTTGGCCCGAACATACCCAACCCGACTGGATATATGACTAAACCAGAATGGGTATAATCCGAACCCGATCGCTACAACTACATCTCAGGATGTGGATATTTACGGGTCAAAAATTAAAACAAAAACTTTTTGCTGTAGCCAGGATTCGAACTTGGATGATATAACTAGTCAAATTGATCATAAGCCATTGTGCTAGTACAGCCTTTTTGATACGTTTTTAAAGAGAATTTAATTAAAAGAAAATTCAGGATAAACAAAAAAACTCCTTTTTTTTCAGTCCTTTTTTCATATCAAAGTTCGATATTAAAAAGATGTATTAAAAATATTTATAATTAAACATTAAATCCTAACTACTATACTCCCTCCGTTCATTAATAAGTGTCGTGTGACTTTTCGACACGTTTTTTAAAGAGTTAAAAACTATATAAAATATTAACTTTTATATTAATTTTTTAAAATAATTTTAAACTTATAACTAATATGTATAAAATTATATTAAAAAAATCAATTAAAAATTTTATATTTTATATAGTTTTTAGCTCCTTAAAAAACGTGCCAAAAAGTCAAACGTTACTTACTTCTAAACGGAGGCAGTATATATTAATTCATTTTCTTTATAATTTAAATGAATTTTGTATTAACACCTATTCATCTAAATAATTCCTTCTAATATGTATTAATTATTATATCAACTTAAAAATACATGAGAACAAAACAATTTCTATGTATTCTTTCGTTTTTTTGAACTTAAATAAAATTTATACTAACACTCGTCCTACTGAATTTCTTATCAATATTTATTACATGTTATATTAAGTTTTATATTCTATACTCTTGGAATAGATTAAGAAATCAGATTCGAGGAGATTTTTCAAACTTTCCAATTATTGAATTTATTAATTTTTAAAAACTACCATTCTATTAACAGTGTACATTAACTATTTCAGAATTTTACAAACTAATCAAGGGTACAATATTAACTGACAAATTATACTCTATAAAAATAATCGATTGTTATTTTCCATTAAAATGTATTGTCTTTAATTATTTACATGCATGGTTTAACTATCCTAAACAGATAAATTGATATGATTGTTAATAATACTTGAATTTAAAGATTGATTAATATATATTTATAAAATCTCCTAAATCTGGAGATTTCACAATCGAAGACCAAGCGAAGCTGTGCTTGATCTTAGCGAGCTCAAAATGTAATAGAGATCAGTGTTTGGGAGATTTTCGGTTGTATTTCATTGCAATCTGTAAAACCTTTAGTAAAAGCAATCTAACAATCTATTTATACAGAGATCAGCTAGGCTGACAATCTAACTATGGTTCTAACAACTTGCTAACTCTACCAAGCCAAATGTCTAACCTTAACCACACTTCTAACTAACCCAACCAACATGGCTTAATATCCTCCCCTCAAGGTGGACGGGTCGGATGGAAGACCAGGCCAAGCTTGGCAGATAACTCAAAATGCTGGCGAGAACCAAGGGGTTTGGTTAGAATGTCGGCAATTTGCAAATGTGTTGGCACAAATGCAGTGGATATGATACCTTCATCAACCAAATCCCGGATGTAATGACAGTCTACACGGAGATGTTTTGTTCTTTCATGGTAAACAGGGTTTGCAGCTAGTTGATGAGCGGATTTGTTGTCGCAGCATAATGGGATGGGTAGATTGAGAGGAACCAATAGGTCCTTTAGCACACCAGTGATCCAGACTACCTCACTCCCTGTGGACGACATACTCCGGTACTCGCTTTCAGTCGAAGATTTGGAAACTGTCTTTTGCTTCTTTGTCTTCCAAGACACAAGACAATCACCAATGAAGACACAATAGCCGGTAAGTGATCTGCTGGAATCTCTGCAAGAGCCCCAGTCAGCGTCAAAGTAAGCTCTGACCTTCACTAGGCTGGAGCTAGGATAGAATAGAGAGCAATTGACAGTTCCTTTTAGATATCTTAGAAGGAACATTGTAGCTCGAAGATGAGGAGTACGTGGGGTGGTCATGAACTGTGTCAATTGCTGAACTGTGTAGGCCACATCTGGTCTTGTGATGGTCAGATAAAGGAGCCTGCCTACCAACCTTCTATACACTTCAGGATCGTCCAAAAGTTCACCATCATGGAGGATGAGATGCAGATTCCTTTGCATTGGAAACTTAGCAACTTTGCAATTCACCATGGCTGAATTTGACAAGAGATCAACTACATACTTTCTTTGATTGAGTTAGATTCCTGAAGCAGATCTGGATATTTCCATCCCTAAAAAATACCTTGCATATCCGAGATCCTTGATGGTGAACGCATGATCAAGTGACTGCTTGACCAACATAATCTTCTCCTCATCATTGCCAGTAAGCAGCATGTCGTCGACATAGACCAATGCAACAGTAATGAGTGATCCCTTTGCTAAGACAAACAAGGAATAGTCGTGTTTGGACTGAATGAACCCCATCATGGTGAGATGTTTGGTGAGCTCCAGGTTCCATTGTCTGTTGGCCTGCTTGAGGCCGTATAAAGATCTATGCAGTCTACAAACCTGACCTGGCAAGGCAGCTTCATAACCTGGGGGTGGGCTCATGTAGACTTCTTCATCAATATATCCATGGAGGAAAGCGTTGTTTACATTCAACTGGTGTAGATTCCAGTGTTTGATGGAGGCAAGTGCAAGCAAAATTCTGACGGTTGAGAATTTTGCAACCGGAGAGAAAGTCTCTTTGTAATCTCGATTCTTAACCTGATTGAAGCCTTTAGCTACCAATCGGGCTTTGTACCTTTCTACCTCGCCATCTGGTCTGAATTTGATACGAAATATCCACTTGCAACCAATTGGTTGCTTGCCTGGTGGAAGTGTGGTTAAAGACCAAGTATGATTGACCTCCAAAGCATCAATCTCAGCTTTCATAGCTGCTCTCCACCTTGCATCCTTCTGGGCTTGAGCAAAGGTTGCAGGTTCTACTTCAGAAAGGACATTGAACAAGGAAGATATATAATCCTGAGAGTACATACTCAGATCATCTGGCTTTATAATGGAGAAGACGGGTGATATGGAGCTATCCATGGATTCAGATCCCTTTCTGGATGGCAAATCCTTGTACACATAGTCCTGCAGGTGAGCAGGTCTAACAATTCTACGATCCTGTCTCTGAGAAGGGGTTGGGATGTGGGGTTGAGGAACACCACTATCGAGTGTATCGTGAAGGGAATGACTAGCACTGGTATCTCTACTGCTATTAGGACTTAGGTGATCAGACATGTGGTCCCTCATTGCAGTGCTGTCATCACTGCTGTTTGGAATTACTTGATCAGACAAGTGAGTCCCCACACTTCCTGTGTTGTGGTCCATGCTTGTCCTATCCAATTCAGGGAGAGGGTGAGATGGTGGGGAACTGACTCTACCCTGGAGGTGTTGCATAGGCTGCAAGAATTCATCTCCAAAATGAACAAGAGGCATGCTTGGATGTGAACCTTGTTCAGCATTTGCAGCCTTTTGTTCAGGCTTAAAGGGAAAATTGTGTTCCTTAAAAAGAACATCCCTACTCACTATCACCTTGTGAGTTGCAAGGTCATACAGCTTGTATGCCTTCTGCCCAGGTGGGTACCCAATGAACACGCATCTTCGAGCTGAAGGGTCCATCTTGGCTCTATGTATCTTAGGAACATGAGCATAACATAAACAGCCCATGGCCCTCAGATGTGAATGATCAGCATCCTTCTTCATCAACACCTCATAAGGTGAGTGACCATGAAGAACTTTGGATGGGAGAACGTTAATCACATGGGTAGCTGCAAGCACACACTCACCCCAGAATCTGTCAGGTAAACCTGCATGAATCTTCATTGCCCGGGCAGTCTCAATCAAATGGCGATGTTTCCTTTCCACCCTGCCATTTTGCTGTGGAACATAAGCCACTGATCTTTGGTGCACAATTCCTCTGGAAGTGTACAGCTCTGTCAATTTTGAGTTAAAAAACTCGGTTCCATTGTCAGTTCTGACAATTTTGACTCTCTTGTCAAACTGTGTTTCAACCAGGTTTAGGAATCCTGTAACAGCAGTCCCAACTTGACCTTTATCCCTCAAAAGGAAAGTCCAAGTCGACCTAGAGTGATCATCAACTATGGTCAAGAAGAACCTGGCACCACACAAAGAAGGCACTCTATACGGCCCCCAGAGATCCATATGCAACAAATCAAATACACAAGAAGCATAAGAAGAACTGGATTGAAATGGCAAACGATGCAGTTTGGCCATTGAGAAAGAATCACAATCAAAGGTTTGAGCATCCGCTCCCTTACCCCACTCAAACTGTCTCATCTTGGACAATGAAACATGGCCCAATCTGGCATGATTTAAAAGTAAATGGGAATTATTGAAAGAAGAAGCTACACAGGTGAGTCTCGGTGCCTGAACCTGTTGCATAGAAAACCTTGTGACGCCAGTCTGATGAGGAAGGCAGTTAAAGCCAGCAAACTTGTAAAGACCTCCACATCGTGCTCCCAAGGTTATGATCTCATTAGTTGAAATGGCCTGTAACCAGCAGTTTGTTTTAGAGAATATGAACAGATATTGATCATCATCAAGTAACTTCGATACTGACAAGAGATTGTACTTGAAACTTGGCATGTACAATACATCTTGCAGTGTGATTTTCTCATTCAGTTTGACAGTCCCAGAGTGAGACACCAACTGTGTAACCCCATTTGGAAACCCAATCATGATAGGCTTAGACAAACGGTGAGTGTCCACAAACAACTCTTTGTCACATGCTATATGATCAGAAGCTCCGGAGTCCACAATCCAGTTGGTAGGTCTGCTCTTGTCAATGAAGTTTCCACAATTTGCATTTAAAGAGATCATACCTGCAAAGTTGATTGCTCCAACATTTGGATCAGCATCCATAGGTGCCTTTCCCTTGATGGCGCGCATCACGCTGCGACCACTGCATTGATGAGCTTGAGATCTGTAGGTTTGTCACCACCAGGTCCCTCACTGTTCTCAGATCTAGCATCAAACAATGGAGTGTCTACCTGCATCATATCCTGTACATTGGCAATCACTCGGTTGCCTTGCTTCAGCTTCGGACCATTGTACCATTCAGGAAATCCAATTAGTTGAAAGCAATTCTCCTTGAGGTGTCCTCGCTCCTTGCAGTAGTTACACACCATCTCCATCTTAGCTTTCCGAAGTTCTTCCTTTCTAAGATCTTTCTTGGAGTCAGCCTGTTTCCCATGTCCAGTACCAGATCCGGATCCACCAGATCCAGATCCACTGGTAGTGATGGAAAACCTGGAATTGTCACCTCCTTTTGCAGACGATGTTCCCGCACCAAAGCTCTTGGTAGCAAGAACCTCATGACTTGACTGCAAACCTCCTGTAATCCCTTTCTGCCTCTCGATCTGTGTTACCATGTGAAAAGCACGATTCACCGATGGTAACGGATCCATAGAGAGAATGTGGCTCCTAATGTCTTCGTAGACATCAGACAGCCCCATCAAGAATTGCATTAGCTTCGTTGTCGCCTCCCTGTCCAGCAGTTTCTTCATGATTGCACATGAGCAATTTTTGAGACCTCCACATCTGCAGATCGGAAAACTCTCAATCTCCTGGAGCTCCTCCCACGCTTTCTTCCTTTTTCCGAAGTACTCAGCCACTCCTAGATTCTCTTGCTTTATCTCACTTATCTCCTTCTTCAATTGATAAATCAGAGGGGCATTTGATTCAGCAAATTGCTCCTGAATCTCATGCCACAGTTCACGAGCTGAATTGACATAGAGGAACTGCTCAGCGAGCTCTGGTTTCATCGAGTTGATGATCCAACTCATCACCATATAATCGCATCGTAGCCAGCGATCATAATCATCAGCAATCTCAAGCGGTTTCTCGCATTGTCCATTTATAAATCCTAATTTCATCTTTGCACCTAGTGCCATCCTAATTCCCCTTTTCCAACTGTGAAAATTACGTCCAGTGAATTGTGCAGAGACGAGCTGCATACCTGGATGGTCAGAGTTGGCCAGGAATAGCGGATCTGGCTGATTGGCGCCGAAATTCCGACCTCCAGCACTTCCATTGCCGCCACTCGTTTCTTCCTGTCCTTCCGCCATGATCAAGCTTCTCCGATTACAGATTTGAGCGAAGAAAGCTCTGATACCATATAAAATCTCCTAAATCTGGAGATTTCACAATCGAAGACCAAGCGAAGCTGTGCTTGATCTTAGCGAGCTCAAAGTGTAATAGAGATCAGTGTTTGGGAGATTTTCGGTTGTATTTCATTGCAATCTGTAAAACCTTTAGTAAAAGCAATCTAACAATCTATTTATACAGAGATCAGCTAGGCTGACAATCTAACTATGGTTCTAACAACTTGCTAACTCTACCAAGCCAAATGTCTAACCTTAACCACACTTCTAACTAACCCAACCAACATGGCTTAATAATATTTAATTGAAAAGATAGCATATAATATATCCATATTCAATAAAATTGAGTAAAATCTCGTAAAATGATATTAACAACCATGGACATATGTACACATAATATCAACAACATAAAGCTTTCAGTACGTCGATAAGTTTTTTTTTTGTTTGTTTATTGTTTACCTACATTTCAATTACTTGCCAAAAAAAAAACCTACATTTCAATTATCCTGAAGTTTTCTTTTAAATAAATTCTCGTTAAAAATGTAGCAAATAAGCTGTAGTAGCACAATGGCATGATCAATTTGAGATATAAATCATCCAGGTTCAAATCCTGGCTACAGCAAAGGTTTTTAGTTTTTAACTTTTAACAGAGCTTGAAAAATAAAAACAGAAAATTGGCCCATGCAGGTCTCGAACCTGCGACCTTCGCGTTATTAGCACGACGCTCTAACCAACTGAGCTAATGGGCCATTTTATTCAATTATGAAAATCAATCAACAAGAAATGACAACTCATGGAATCAACTCTTAACTTGTACCAGACGTGGGTTATTGATATCACTGAATTAGTGAGTGTGTACTTAGGCTCGTTGGATTAGTAGTCACTGTCAGCACACCACAACGGCACAACCAGTCAAGCACTCGAGCCATGTATGTACGTACGTTCATGAATCAGTATTCAGTAGTCAGGACTCAGGACTAAACCTGTGTATATTACCCATATATAAGGTTGAGCTTCGTGTCACTCGATCGATAAACAGAAAGCCCTAAATGTTAATTCTTCCATCGATGACAATTTTTTAGCCACCATCTCATCATGGTAAGAGTTTGGCAATTAAACCCCAACCCTTATCAACGGGAATGGAGCACACGTACCTTGATTATCTGCCAAACAGCTCCTCATAAAACTTCAAGATGTGCTTGTTCACTTCCTATATATGTTTTGTTTTGTTGGAAATAATTTCTCATAAATCCAAATTCAATTCCTATGTTTGTTTTGTTTGGTTAAGTATGGAATTTTCATAGTAATTTATTTAAAATTACTCTTGTAACCTTTTGCTTTTTGTTTAAAATCAAAATCTATATGGGCAAATTGGATATTAAAAACTGGACAAAATTTGGTAAAATTCTATCTTCAACCTATATTGATTAACACAAATAAATTTCAATTATTTAAAAATATTATGATTAAGAAGACGCCACCTTGACATAAAAGTATTCGAAGGCACCTTAGAGATCAGTTGGAAACTATTCAAATGGTTAAAAACTCTAAACAATTCAGAAGAAAAACAACTATGAATATTTATTTATTACTGTATTTAGCCAAAAAGATAAATATAATAATATTAGTTTTCAATTTACAAGAATAGTGATTCCATAATACTTAAAAACAAAAAATAATTTAGTACGACGCTCTAACCAACTGAGCTAATGGGCCATTTGTTTATTTAATCATAATTAAATATTAAATTGTCTTATTTATGTGGGACTATCTTTGAAATTCTGAGGGTAGGCGAAGGTAAGTGATATTGCACCAAATCTACTGTATTAATTTAGTATGAACGTTGTTTGTACAATACACCCAACTGAAAAACTCAAGATATGAACGAGGCGTTACAGTTAAAAATGTTATGGAAAATCATGGCAGAACCTGACAATATCTGGGTCCGAATCATAAAACAAAAATATCTAAAAACAGATCACATCCTAAACTATGAGAAAAGAGGGAATGCTTCGTGGCAATGGTCCCAGTTGCGAAAGTTAAGTCAGGACTAATGTAGACAATAGGCAACGGAAAAACCATTAAGTTCTGGCAAGATAGGTGGAATAATCTTCCTCCTCTATTACAATATTGTACTCTTCCAAACAATATAGACATAAATGAAACAGTGGATAAGTATACAAATAATGGAAACTGGAATATCCAAAAGCTAGGAAATGTCCTCCCGAGTAATGTGGTGGAACAAATAGCACATATTCATGTGCCATCAGTACATTTGGAAGACCGTCTATATTGGTGGCCGGACAAGAAAGGGTGGTTCTCGACTTCCAGTGCATATAAGCTAGTCACGAACAACACTGAACTGCAACCGGATGACAGTAATTGGATTTGGAAAACTGACGTTTCCCCGAAAGTAAAGAATTTCCTATGGAAAGTTGCTCAAGAAGGACTACCAACTGCGGCACTGCTATCTAATCGTGGAGTCGCCATACCCCGTTATTGTTCAATCTGTAATCACCATGAAGAAGATGCAGCCCATATCTTCCTGGAATGTAAATACAGTACATTCTTTAGAAAGATTGACAAAAACATCCAAAAGTTAGTGATAGACACATTAAATACATCAAGAAAGATTAAACCTATTATGAATATAATAGCCGAAAACTTGAATTGGAAACAGAAACAAGAAATGGCCTTTAGTTGGTGGGTGACATGGCTCACTAGGAACCAAGTGGTTTTCCGACAACAAAAACAGCTATCGATCGACAGTTATGACCAAACTGTGAAAACGCATATGATCAACAGGCTTAGGGCCAATAGAGACTCTACTGACGAAAAGGACAAAGGGTATGATAGGGAGATACGAACAAGGCATATAAAACGGAAAAGGACAACTCAGAAATGGAAAAAAACCCCACCAAGATTTCTGAAACTAAATTTCGATGGCTCAGCACCGAACAAACGCAATAGCTCAACTGGTTTTGTTATCCGAGATTGGGAAGGTACCCCAATTACAGCAGGGGTGGAGACGATTGGAATACAGTCAGCCCTGTCTTCGGAGGCCCGGGCATTACATTTAGGTATAAAGAAGGAATTTGAGTTGCGTTCCGATAGACTCATAATTGAAGGAGATTCCTTAATAATTATAAATTATCTTAAGCATGGGATGAAGTGCCCGTGAGAAATCGAATTGATAATGTCAGAAATATCTTGCCTACTCCGTGGGTTTCGCGAAGTGAGATTCTTTCACATACTTCGCAAAGGTAATCAGGTGGCCGATTTTATTACACGAATGGCCCGTTCTACCAGAAACCCGGAACTGCTTACTGATCCAGGTCTTCTAGACTTCATCCGAAAGGATGCTATCGGATAGCGCCTCGGCGAATCCGAATTCTTACCTAATAAAAAAAAAACAAACAATTCTTTAGTGCTTACCAACATAATACAGTACGGAGTACTATTTTTCGATTGAGTTCACGATTACGAAAATCAATCAGTAAGAAATGACAACTGACGAATCAACTCTTAACTTGTACAAGACGTGGGTTATTGATATCACTGAATTAGTGAGTGTGTACTTGGGCTTGTTGGATTAGCAGTCAGCACACTACCACCAGTCAAGCACTCGAGCCATGTAGGCTCATGAATCAGTACTCAGTAGTCAGGACTAAACCTGTGTATATTACCCAGACTTAAGTTTGAGCTTCGTGTCACTCGATAAACAGAAAGCCCTAAATGTTGATCCTTCCATCAATGACAATTTTTTAGCGAAAA
The DNA here is from genome assembly GCA_963922045.1 of Persicaria maculosa. NCBI lineage: Eukaryota > Viridiplantae > Streptophyta > Magnoliopsida > Caryophyllales > Polygonaceae > Persicaria > Persicaria maculosa. Next base: position 6,233,821 of record OY998251.1, read on the forward strand.
AGAAAATCCAGATGATGGTGTAAAAACACCATCTATTCTGGATCAGATTCAGCTAAAGGTAGAATAAGAATGGGTATCTCTAACCCTTGTAATTCCCATATTGTTCTAAAAAATTGCAACAAAATAAGGTATCAAGATGATCTTTTACTTTCCGCCAAAATGATTCAACTCTTGCTTGCTGTGCTGTGCTAGGTATTGTGGATTGCCATTGCTTTGGTTGTGCTGTAGCCCCCTTCTTATTTTCTACAGGAAGTTGTTCTTGAGTGCCGAAAACATCTTTGGTGACAAGAGTAGAATGCATGCTAGAAATGAGCCGAGGAGAATCTTGATAGCATATTGGACAGGGTCATGATCTGCCTCTTCTTCTTCAGAGGAGCCGCCTTTTGATGTAACCATAGCAGTTGCTGAAGGCAGGGCTTCCGTGACTGCATCAGCAAGATCTGTAATAAAGGAAGGCGTGCAGTTGAGGGCAGGGACACGTCCCCAGTTTTCTATGCCTGACTCAAGAGCCAATTCCTTGTACTCCATGTCAATCTCTTCTAGCGTCTCTATGTGCTCGCTCACAAAGCTATAGATTTAGAACAAAGAAGAACTTTAGATAGAATGAACGAAATGGATACATAAAGGGTTTCAGATGAAGAAGAATTTAGATTGTTATCCAAATGAAAGATCATTAACATGAGTTTTCTTCCCATCCAAAAACAAATGTGGTTTCCTTTCAATCAGGTCTAGAGTTTTTAAGAAATAAGAAATAAACCAATGCTAAAACACGCATATGTGAAAATCCCTTGCAATTTTTATGCTTAGCTAATACAAAGCCATATAAGAACATATGACAGAGGGCGATTCAAGAATTGAGAAAGTTCACTCACTAAAACCACCTTTGTAGGCTTGTATACCATAAAGAATGATAATAACGTGACGGAACTGGCTTAGTCACTGAAAAATGGTTCAACTCACCTGATAGGAATAGCTACCAAACTCTTGACACCTTTCTGACCAAGCTCAACAAGGACTTCATCTGTGTAAGGCTTCAGCCATTGGACAGGCCCAACACGGCTCTAGAATGACAAATCAAGCAAGATATCCAGGCGATGTGAGATAAGCACGACATATTAATAGCAGCCACAGAATAGGAAAATCAACAAAGTTTCCAATACCTGGTAGGCAAGGGTGTAGTCATTGCCGACTCCTCTAGCTTTCAACTCTTTCATGATCAAGGAGATGCAATCCTCCATTTGATCTCGGTATGGATCTCCAGCCTCCTCGACATAACTAACGGGTACCCCATGGGCACTAAAGAATATCATCACCTGGAGATCAGATTTTCACCACTGATAAACAATCTCCTCCAAAGTCCAAACTTGCAGATACTATTGATGATTTTCATTGCATCCATAATAATAATTTGTACAAGCTCATATAATAAACAAACCTCATCAGGCTGCTTGAAACTCTGCAACTCTTTCTCAATCAAGTCTGCCATAGACTTGATGTAACCTTCCCTCTGGTACCAAGATTTGATAATGGCAACAGGAAGTCTTGAAAGATAGGGATCCTCCCTGATCAACGATTCAAATTGAGTACAATAATTGTGGAAGTCAAGTAAATTGAGTTTTCAAAGCAATAAACTTACCTGAACATGTTTTGAAGAACTCGTACGCTTGAACCAGTTGTAGAAATTGAAAATTGTGGATAGAGAGGCAGTACAACAAGTTTTGTGATCCTATCCTTTTTAATCTACATGGAAAAGTGAAGCCATCATTAAGGGCCAAACAAATAATGAATAATTCAGTGTAACAATCAAGACAATAACTGAAGAGCATAATACAAGGCAAAACCAATATTAATCACATGAATAAGATGGTAGAGATAATCCATGAACAAAAAAAGCATCCATAACCTCTATAGCGAAAACAATTGATCTCAGTACAAAATTAATGATTAAAAAAAGGTTCCCCCTTTCTATTATTTACGTAGAAAGATTAACAATCACTAGACTAAGAGAAGAGGGAACTATTGAGCAGAACTGTCTTATGATAACTAGAGGCGAGAAGTAACGGGTTCATTTGTATCACTTGGGAATCACAATCCCCCCATGAGTAAGTAGGAGCATTTTGAAAATCAATGTCCATAAATCTAAGATAAAATAATTCGCATATATAACATCACGTAGAAAACTATGTGAATAAGCGAGAGAAGTCATTTGTATTTTGTACAAACCTGATGAACTGCCTCTTCAGTGAATGGATACCAATATCTCATACCAACATAGACATTTACATTCCTATTATTTGCTTCCAATGCCATTTTAAGAGCCTGTGCCTGTACAATAAGGAAATAAAGAACAGGAAACTCAATATGATAACAGAATTCTGACATCACAATCACAGCTGATTGGAAAATTGAGGACATTCACAAGATAATATGGATGCGAGACCCTAAACGTACCTGCTCATCCGTTATTTTTCGTAACGGTGACCCTCCCCCTATTGCAGCATAGCCTTCCTTGCTTTTAGGAGCCCGGAGTACAGAGATCAATTGTGCTAATGGTCGTTGTAGAAACCGAAACAACCTGGGGAGCCGAATGATGTCCTATCAAAAGCAAAACCACCACACGAGAAAGGATCAATCCCAAGTCACAAGGGCTCCATTACATCCTTTGACAAAACAATGAAAAGATAAACAAATCATTTGAATAGCCTACCGGATCTGCAAATAAATTGAACAGAAATGGTTGAACATCATCAAGTGTATCAGGTCCTCCAAGGTTCAGAAGCAACACTCCGATCTTTTCCTCTTCCACGTGTGCTACCGGAGATCTAAAGTCACCCTCAGTATAAGTCCATGCCCCTGCTGCTGCTGCTGAACACTGCAACCTCCCCACAAGGTCCCTATTTTGATTGGATTGGCTTATATATCCAACTTCAGTACTACTTCTGATCCGCAATGTCGGACACTTGAAGGCCGAAGATGAATGATTTTCGACACATCCTGATCTTACGGGTGAATAGGCACTGGCAAAAGCTTTACAAGGTGGGCATGACCTGTCAGGTTTGAAGGCCATCAACAAATTTCTTCGTGAAGTACAAAAGAGAGAAATCTAGATCGATTGGCAATTATTTCTACATGTTCTTTCTGAAAAATGCTCCGAATTTGTGTTTCTAGCGTTTCTCAAAAATCAAACAACAAAAACCTAATTTCACAAGTTGCGCGACCAATATTTTGCATCGGAAACAATGCATTTTGATTTACAATCGACAATCAGCACACGATGATCAGCCAAAATCAACACAATCAAAGTGAAACTCCCGAGGAAAATCAAGACCTAGAAACCTAAAGCGGAGCAAAACTTACATGGAAGGAGATGAAATGACATCTGCAAGAGGAGCAGCTGGAAATTTGGAGCGGGAGATCAGTGCGTATCCGGTAGCAGCATCCATGTCTCCAAGCTTTTAGCAACTTGAGAGCCCGATCAGCAGATCGAGATGGAGCGATTTCAAGGTCGGAGACGAAGAAATGTTGAAAAAATTGCGGAAGATTTGGGAAAGGGGGTGGGCCCGGTGGTGGGGGTGCTCGATCAATGAGAAACAGCTTTGTAGTGGCCAGTGGGTTTAATGAGAATTAGGTAACGGGATGGGAAAACGACAGAAGAGAAGGTGAGAAGTCAGCAATGGCGATCGGAGTTGTTGTTACGCAGTTGCGCTACGTGCTCGTCAACTGAACCATAAAGAGAGAGAATCTGGAATCTTAATAAAGCAGTAGAGAAAATAACGGTTTAAAAAAAAAAAAAATCCGGGATAAGATCGGGGGATTGAACCCGACGTGAATCGAACACGCAACCTTCTGATCTGGAGTCAGACGCGCTACCATTGCGCCACGGATCCCGTTGTGTTATAACTCCGCATTTAAAAATAAGAGTAAATTTTATTCTAGATCCGGCAAAAAATAACCCTAACCCCTTTTTCGTTCAAACGATCGTCTACCACCAGCAAGTAGGCCTCCATGGTTTCTCTCCTCGCCTTTGCTCGCCGCCCAGTCGCCACCGTAATTTCGCCTTGACACCACCATTGTTCCGCCTATTCACCACCTTAACTTTCTTCCTTGCCATCTTGATTCAGTTGAAAATAGCCGTTAGAACTGTCGCTTCAAGAGGATCTTCCTTTTTTTTTTTTGTTCCGCTGCAACGGTTTGTTCGATCAACAACACCTTCCTGTCCGCCGCCGCCGCTGCTCCCGGCTCCTCCTCCACCGAACCTTGCTTCCGGCTCCTCGCCTCTTCCTCCACCGAACTGGCGGCGTGTGCCCTCCTGGCTCCTGTATACCGAACGCAGCACTACAGCAACCAGCAGCTTCTTCTTCCCCTCCCAATCCCAGATCCGAATTCGCTAAATTGAAAAGGTTAGTGTTTTATACCTTATACTTTCTGAATTTGTGCTCTAGCTTTTGATTTGAGATTCAATTTGTAAACAGGATATGAGAATTCGTTCCGGATTTTGATTTTAGGAATCAATTTGTGAAGTTAGGGTTTATGAAATCTGGATTAAGGTTTGTGATTTGGAGAACCAATTTTGTCATTTCATTATTGTATGTGAATTGATTTTGTGGCTTGTGAGTTGAATTTGTGATGTAACATCAAACATGCAGAATTTAATTTAGTTGATGGATAGCATTGTGAAGATACAGTTCTTGCTAGGGGAAAAATGTTCTACCAAAAGAAAAAAAGAAGAAGAAGCCATAAACAGCAAGATGTGGCATACAATTCCATAACCAACTTACTTAAGCAATTGAGAGGAAGTCCATGCAATGCCTAACACCTGCATAATTTATAAGATAAGCTGTCAACAAGAATTATCACCAAGTGAAAGGGATAGGTATTGTAGGACTTTGCTTATATTTACAAAGGCAAAGATCAACTAAAAAAGGGAATATCTCACACAATGTAGAGAAAGTAAGGCAAAGTATGTATTCACCTAGTAAAGCATCTTGGTTTAGTATGTCAAGTGCACACATTTCATATAAAACTATGCTATGAAATAATTCAAATTAGAAGGCATAGTTCTTTGTAGTTTTCAGTCCCCTAGGCAAAAATCATGGATCCGCCACTAACCCAAGGTTTTTCTTCCCAATTCTCCTTTTTTTTTGGATTCCTGCTTACCTTTTACAATGCTTTAACTTCATAGTTACACTTGAAATTGTTTGCTTATGAAAGGTAATTTGAGTATTTGACTTAGATTGTCAGTTTTAAGATGTTTATCAGCTGGGTTTTTGAAAGTTTCTGGTTTCTAACATGAATTTGCTTGCACCATCGGTTAATTTTGCTCCTGTTACTCATAAATTACTGTGGCTTGCCTAGAAGATCGAGAATTGAAAATGATTTAAAGGCCTAAGAGGTTGATTTTCTTTGCTGCCCTACTATTCGAGTTTTCTTGAGTTGATCGTTATGGATTGATTGCAAGTTTAGTGATTATCCTGAATGGGGTGATCGTCTGTGGATTAGGAGATGGGGCCCTAAACAATAATTGCAGTGTTCCTGATCACCTTGTTTCGAAGGATTATGACTTTGGAGCTCGGTTATCAGTTTTATAGTGATTAGGGGCCTGTTTGGTATTGATATAGGTATCGGGTTGGAATAAGAAACCGAGTATCGGGTTCATACCTATAATCTTTTTTGGCAAATTGGGACAGTTATCGAGTTGTAGAGGAATTGAGTTCTTGTTTCTGGAATGGGGCAACCCGGATGGTTGGGGTGGGTGGGTATGAATTGTAGTTCTAAGCTTACTCCGATACACTGATTCCCATACCAAAACAAAACAAGCAGATATTGGGTTGGTTATTCCTACATACCAAACACGCCCTAAGATGTCTCCTGTTAGTTTTAATTTTAAAATTTTTGAAACAAAATACCCTGGGTGTAAAAAACTCCTTTGATGACGTTATATGAGAATTGAAATAAGTTTGCTTGTAAACTCAGTGTTCTTAATTGTGTAGCTAACAAACAAATGGCGATGATTAGAAATTATTTACACAATATAAACATTTCTTATTTCTAAAAATTGAAGGAACATATTATAAGTTAAATACTGTAAATTATGAAAATTATTGGATACTATTCCATAAGCAAAGAAATATATGTCTCTGTTGTGTAGTTGATGAGAATTTGCTATTTTGGTGCTGACGGGGAAGTTGTTTCTATTGCAGCTGCCTGAAATGGCATCAGTTAAGTTAGAACTTATCCCCGAGGATCTCAGATTTATGGAGCTGGCAATAGAAGAAGCTAAAAGTGCTATACAAAGATTGGAAGTACCAGTTGGCTGCGTGATTGTCAAAGATGGTGAGGTAATTGCTTCGGGAAGCAACCGTACCACAGAGACTAGGAACGCTACAAGACATGCTGAAATGGAGGCCATAGACGCTCTTCTATTGCAGTGGCAAAGAGAGGGGCTTTCGCAGTCTGAAGTTGCTGAGAGATTTTCCAACTCCGTGCTCTATGTCACTTGTGAGCCCTGCATAATGTGTGCTGCAGCCTTATCATTTCTTGGTATAAAGGAAGTCTATTATGGATGTGCAAACGATAAGTTTGGTGGATGTGGTTCTATTCTTTCATTACACTCGAGCAGCTCTGATTGCACAACTATTGGAGGAGGAGGGAAGGGCTTCAAATGCACAGGAGGGATAATGGCAGAGGAAGCGGTATCTCTTTTCAGAAGTTTTTATGAGCAAGGGAACCCCAATGCTCCGAAGCCTCACCGTCCTGTGCTTCATCAATCATCAAAAGTAGAACCTGGTGCTTAGCACTTCGACGATATCCAACCCTCTTTATTTGAATCTCTGAAGAAATTGATCCTTTCAAGATCTTCCATGTGAATGTGCAGGCAAGTTATATTTATTCTCGCCAATTGAGTGGCTCATCTTTGCAACCCTCTTTGACTGTTGGATCTGTATTTTGTTGCAGGAATATTTTTATTTGTTTAGATCATCATTTTTAGTAGTTTATACTTCATATTGAAACCAGTATGACATACATAAGATTTTCAACTGTAAATGTTTTTGTTAGAATAAGAATAAGGTACAGTAGTTATATATTAACCGCTTCCCCTGGCTGCTTCTCGAAATCCTGAGTTGTCCGATTGCAGTAGGAAGAGGAGTTCCGGGGTGCCACCAAAGATTAGATGGTGGCGTCTAACGGATCCAAATGAACCGTGTTTGATGGATCACGAAGATCGAGGGGGAGGGGGACAACGTTCAACTCCATCAAACTACCTCACCAAAAAAAAAAGGAAAAATGGACAAAAATAATACCAAGTATCAACTTTTGGCCAAAAATAATACGAACTTTGAAATTGACCGTTTTGCCCTATTAATCGAAAATAATATATATATGTGTATTCCGGTGAACTTTCCGATCAAATATGCCACGTGGAGGCCTGAAAACACACATGACATAAATTTTTGCCACGTCACCAAACTTGTAAGTTATGCCATGTCATAAATTTATTTTTCAGTTTTTTTTTTAAAAAAAATTACACAAATAGGCAAATAGCTACCGTACCTTTCGAAACAATGGAGAGAACGAGCAGATAACATTGAGAAGAAAGTGAAGACGCCCACGTCACCAAACGGTAGCTATTTACCTATTTGTTTAATTTTTATTTTTTTTAAAAAAAAACTGAAAAATAAATTTATGACATGACATAACTTAAAAGTTTGGTGATGTGGCAAAAATTTATGTCATGTGTGTTTTCCGGCGTCCACGTGGCGTATTTGGTCGGAAAGTTCACCGGAATACACATATGTATTATTTTCGGTTAATAGGGCGATAGTTCGTATATGAAACGGTCAATTTCAAAGTTCGTATTATTTTTGGTCAAAAGTTGATACTTGGTATTATTTTTGTCCATTTTTCCAAAAAAAAAAAGAAAATAAACCGAAAACAGTAAGATGGAAAAAGCATGCTGATGATTTTGTCAAACTAAATTTCGATGGGGCTCGAACTAGATCGGACCGCGCTGCTTCCGGATTTGTAATCCGTGATAGTCTGGGTAGGGTTCTCTCCTGTGGTGCCCGTAGCCATGGTCCGGTGTCTGCTATTCAAGCGGAGTGTTACGACCTTATTGGTGGCCTCCTGGAAGCTTCCAAGAGGGGGTTCGGGCGCTTGGAGATTGAAGGTGACTGCCTCACCGTCATCAACGCCTTGTGTTGGAGAAATGTTCATGTGGGGGTTTTCATTTATGTCTTTTGAACTTCTTTTTGTCCCACATTGAATACAAAAGGGGTTGGGGTTGCTTTTAAGAAGGAGTTATTGAAGGGGTTATTGAGAGTTGGGATAGGAGTCCCACACGCGCGCACCACCACAACCGTCGCCGGTCCGTGTCACGTGCGCGAAATTTGGTTTTGTTCTTTCCGAGATTTCTGCTAACGTGGAGCGTCCTCTTTCGCTTTAAAACCGACGTTCGCCCTTCCAGTTTTCAATACACAGAAACCGGGTTTTGTTCTTTTCGAGATTTCTGCAAACGTGGAGCGTCCTCTTTCGCTTTAAAACCGACGTTCTCCCTTCCAGTTTTCAATATACAGAAACCGATCTCCTCCTTTCTCTTCTCTTCTTCTGTAAACCGTTCTGAGTCTTGGGTGGTTCCATTGCTTCGACGGCGAGTGCACGCCTGAGAAGCCGCTGTGTATCCTTGGGGGGCGACGCCAGTAGCCGACCTGCACCGTGGTGTTGGGGCGATTTTGCTTCTAAGGCAGTGATTCCATTTATATCACGCCACAGCCTTAAACACATTTAAACACGAGTTTTTCATCGATTTCCAAAAGCGGTTTTACCTTTCAAATTGAGGCTACATTTGCAGATTCACACCAACAATTTAGAAGCGAAATTTTCTGTTTCTGCGATGGCGTTTCAATTCTTCAAACCGCCCCTGGATTTGTCGAAATTGGAGTCGCTGGATGGGACGAATTACAAGCGGTGGTCGCAGAAGATGCTCATCTTCTTCGAGCAATTGGAGGTCGACTACGTCCTCCTTCAGGAGGCTCCTGCGGCTACGGCATCTGCTTCTTCAACCTCCGTCATCGGCGCTGCAGACAAGGGCAAGGTTGTCGACGTCGACGACGATGCTGATGTTGTCGACAAGGGTAAGGCTGTCGACAAGGGTATAAGCAGGTTACTGATGATGACCTCGCACGGGCTAAACAGTACGAGTCCGACAATAAGTCAGTGCGAGGCCATCTTCTAAGCCATGTCTCGAACCCTATTTTTGATCTGATCTCTGTGCATAAATCTGCTAAATATATTTGGGATCTGCTGGAGAAGAAATATGGGGCTGACGATACAAGGAAAAAGAAGTATGTTGTGGGAAAGTTTATGCAGTTCAAGATGGTCGATGATAAGCCAATCATGGACCAGGTGCACGAGTATGAGAATCTGGTGGCTGACATACTCTCCGAGGGTATGAAGATGTGCGAGATCCTGCAGGCGAATTTTCTGATCGAAAAGTTGCCTGATTCGTGGGGTGGCTATCGCAACCATCTAAAGCACAAAAAGAAAGATCTGACCCTAGAGGAGCTCGTCGGTCACATGAAGATCGAAGAGGCTAATCGCCTCAAAGACAAACCTAAGCCTAAATCTACTGATACTGTGAAGGCTAATTTGGTTGAATCTTCTGTGAAATCTGATAGGTCCAAGCAAGGAAACAAGTTTGGAGGTTCTAAGCCAAACCTGAAACCAAAAAAGGGCCAGAAGTTCAAGAAGTCTGGCAATCAGCCGGACAAGCAGCTGAAACAGGGTGGCACAAGGATCGAATGCTATGTATGTGGCAAGCCAGGCCACAAGGCTTGACAGTGTCACAATCGGGCTGACATCCAGAACCAAGGACAGCAGCAGAACAAGCCCGCAGCTCCAGCCCAGCAGCAAGCCAACGTTGTCCAGGACAATAACCAGCTGATAGCAATGATAACTGAGGTCAACCATGTGGGCGGCCAGGTCGATTGGCTCTTGGACAGCGGAGCTACTCGACACTTCTGTGCCAACAAGGACCTATTTGCTGAGTTTGAGGATGCTACAGACATCGACCAGGTCTACATGGGCAACTCGAGCATCTCTCGAGTGCTAGGCAAAGGGAAGGTTGTACTCAAGCTCACCTCAGGGAAGTCTCTTACCCTAGTGAATGTGCTTTATGTTTCTTCTCTGCGCCGAAATCTGATTTCATTTGGTTTGCTAGAGATAGCTGGAATTAAGCAAGTGACTGATGCTGGCAAAATAGTTTTAACCAAAAATGGAGAATTTGTAAGAAAGGCCTATAGGGCTGACTTTCTGTATGTGCTTGAGACCATGATTGAGAATAATGAGAATGTTTCTACTTCTGCTTATATTGCTGAGTCTGTTGATTTATGGCATGCTAGACTAGGACATGTGAATGCAAAATCTGTATGTCGATTGCATGATATGGGTTTGATTCCTAGCCTATCAAAACATGACCATAGCAAATGTGAAATATGTGTTGAGGCCAAATTTCATAAACAACCTTTTAAAACAGTGTTAGAAAGGACAACTGAATTCCTGGAGTTAGTCCATTCTGATTTGGCTGATTTTAAGAACACTGAGAGTAGAGGTGGCAAGCGCTACTATATCACATTTGTGGATGACCATTCTAGATATACTAAGGTATACTTGCTTAGGTCTAAAGATGAAGCAGAAAGCATGTTTTATGTGTATAAAGCTGAAGTAGAAAACCAATTAAATCGAAAGATTAAAAGGCTTAGATTTGATAGAGGCGGTGAATATGACACTCATTCTTTGAGAGAATTTTGTGAGCAAAATGGCATTATTCATGAATTTACAGCTCCCTATAGCCCACAACAAAATGGTATTGCTGAAAGGAAAAACAGAACTTTAAAGGAAATGATGAATGCTATGCTTTCTAGTTCTGGTTTGCCTGATAACATGTGGGGGGGAAGTTGTATTGTCCGCAAATCATATTTTGAATAAGGTACCTCACAAGAAGCTTGACAAGACACCTTATGAGTTTTGGAAAGGGTATCCGCCTAATATGAAATTCTTAAAGGTATGGGGGTGTCTAGCTAAGATGGGGTTACCTTCGTTCAAAGTTGATACTATTGAGTCCAAGACTTTTGATGCAATTATGATTGGTTATGCTGATAACAGTGCTGCATATCGTTTTATGTGCTTGAGTGATCGTACCTTGTGTGAATATCGTGATGCTGTTTTCTTTGAGCATGTGTTTCCTTTAAAGAAATCTGCATTGTCTGCTAATGATTCTTCATCTCATGATGCATCTTCATCCATGCCTAATACTGTTGTGCCTAATGCTCATGCTGATCATGATGAACCTAGGAAAAGTAAAAGGTGTAGGAAGGAAACTAGTTTTGGTCCTGATTTTGTGACTGCATTTCTAGTTGAACTGGATGATTTAAATGAACTAGATGAGACGTTCATTAGTCTTCATATGATAGAAGATGATCCTAAGACCTATGATGAGGCAATAAGTTCACTAGATGCTAGTTTCTGGAAAGATGCTATTAACAGTGAGATAGAATCCATTATGTCTAATCACACATGAGAACTAGTTGATATGCCTAAAGGAAATAGAGCCATTAGTTGTAAGTGGATCTTTAAGAAGAAGCTTAAAGTAGATGGCTCAGTTGATAGATATAAGGCAAGACTAGTTATAAGAGGATTCACTCAGAGATATGGCATTGATTTCTTTGACACTTATTCTCCTGTTACAAAAATTGCTATCATTCGTGCATTGTTTGCTTTGGCTTCTAGCCATAAAATGCTTGTTCATCAGATGGATGTTAAAACTGCATTTTTGAATGGTGATCTAAATGAGGAAATTTATATGGAACAGCCTCCAGAGTGCATTGTTCCAGGACAGGAAAACAAAGTGTGCAAGCTACAGAAGTCATTGTATGGACTCAAGCAAGCACCAAAGCAATGGTATGAGAAGTTTCACACAACTATCCTAAGCTTTGGATTTGAGGTAAACGGACCTGATGTCTGTGTCTATTCTAAGAGGTTTGGTGCTGATTGTGTGATTATATGTTTATATGTGGATGACATGTTGTTATTTGGATCACACATAAATGCTATAAACACAATCAAACAGTTTTTGTCATCTAAGTTTGAGATGAAAGACATGGGTGAAGCTGATGTCATTCTAGGAGTTAAAGTAACTAGAAAAGAAAATGGCTTCATTTTATCACAACCTCATTATGTAGAGAAAATGTTGAAAAGGTTTGATAAATTTGATGTTGTGCCAGTTAGAACTCCTTATGATGCTAGCATGCAATTGAAGAAAAATTTTGCAATTGGTGTTTCCCAAAATGAGTATGCTAAAATAATTGGGAGTTTAATGTTTCTGATGAACTATACTCAGCCTGATATTGCATATGTTGTTAGTAGACTCAGTAGATATACCCATAACCCCAGTAGTGAGCATTGGATTGCACTTAATAGATTATTGAGATATCTTAAGGGAACCTTTGATTGGGGTTTACATTATGCATGTGGGTTATCCCCATGCTTTAGAGGGATATTGTGATGCAAACTGGGTCACTGACAATGATGAGGTTAGCTCCACTAGTGGTTATGTGTTCACTTTATGTGGTGGTGCTATATCATGGAAGTCATCAAAAAAAAAACTTGCATTGCTAGATCAACTATGGAATCTGAGTTCATAGCATTAGATTTAGCTGGTCAAGAGGCTGAGTGGTTGAGAAGCTTACTGGCTGACTTACCTTTGTGGGGGCATAAGACCCCAACTATTTCTCTACATTGTGACTCACAATCTGCTATTTGTGTAGCTAACAGCAATACTTACAATGGTAAGAAGAGACACATACGGATTAGACATGAAGCTGTGAGACAGCTGATTGCTACCAGTGTTATTTGCTTGGAGTATGTGAAGTCCCAGAGGAATTTGGCAGATCCGTTGACGAAAGGGCTTAACAGAAGGATGGTCCTTGAATCGTCTAAGGGAATGGGGCTCAAACCCACGTGAGCTAAGATACACCATACCCATTCCCAGGACAGGTGTATGAGGAAGGATGAGTCTAGAACTTTTAATGAGTCCATAGCCCAGAGTTGGGTGGTCCTATTGAGAAGGACTTGATGGATTCACCGAAAACTGTAGAGGTTGAGCCTTGTGCTCTTAATGATACCATAGCCCTGTAAGGGTGGTCCTATTGAGAAGGACTTGATGGAATCACCTACGAGAGTGTGAAGGGTTGGTCGCCTTCTATGGAACACTAGAGTTGTCTTTCTAGAGCACTCTTCAGCACCCAAGGTATGAGATGACTATTACAGTTGACAGTCAGATCGTGGAACCACCAGGGCAGTGGTGAAGGTATGTGCTGTTGAGGTCAACTCGCGAGTCTGGAAGTTCAAGATTCGTTCACTTCTATGACTTGCGAGATACTCAGCTTCACTATGTGTTGGTTCAAGATTCGTTCACCAGCATTTAAGTACTTTCTCCACGAAACCAGCTCAAAACGATGTTTTTTGTGTTAAAACCCCAGTTCCTCACATTTGTGGGGGACTGTTGGAGAAATGTTCATGTGGGGGTTTTCATTTATGTCTTTTGAACTTCTTTTTGTCCCACATTGAATACAAAAGGGGTTGAGGGGTTGCTTTTAAGGAGGAGTTATTGAAGGGGTTATTGAGAGTTGGGATAGGAGTCCCACACGTGCGCACCACCACCACCGCCGCCGGTCCGGTCCGTGCGCGGTGTGGTCACATTTTACGTCGTGTTTTAATTTCATCAACTAAAAGGCCTCAGATAGTATTGAATTAGGGTTTGACTAATTCAATTCTGTCCAACTTTTTGAAAATCTGGTTTTATTCTTTCCGAGATTTCTGCAAACGTGGAGCGTCCTCTTTCGCTTTAAAACCGACGTTCTCCCTTCCAGTTTTCAATATATACAGAAACCGATCTCCTCCTTTCCCTTCTCTTCTTCTGTAAACCGTTCTGAGTCCTGGGTGGTTCCATTGCTTCGACGGCGAGTGCACACTTGAGAAGTCGCTGTGTATCCTTGGGGGGCGACGCCAGTAGCCGACCTGCACCGTGGTGTTGGGGCGATTTCGCTTCTAAGGCAGTGGTTCCATTTATACCACGCCACAGCCTTAAACACATTTAAACACGGGTTTTTCATCGATTTCCAAAAGCGATGTTACCTTTCAAATTGAGGCTACATTCGCAGATTCACACCAACACCTTGCGGGGCCGTTGGCAGTGTCCGTGGGAGATAGAGATGACGATCTCGGATATCCTGGGTCTTTGTCGTTCTTTCGGACGGGTCACCTTTGCGCACATCTTCAGGGAGGGAAACCAGGTGGCGGATCGGTTGGCGCATCTGGGGTTCTCTTCAAGCTTCGTAGCTGACTGCGTTCCTGCTGAGGTCATTGATCTTGTTCGTCGGGACGCCATCGATTGGTGGGTTAATTGTCATTAACCTTCCCCGAATCTTTGCCTTGTATCAAAAAAAATATATGTATGGATATGTTTCTAAGAGATTGAGATGATAATTTTTTATGCCTTATTTTCACTTTGTTTTCTGATGATTAGTTCATCAAGTGATATGTCGCGACATATTTTTGTATGATATTTCAAATTCTTACTTTATAAAAAATATGTAGATTACTCTGTACTATATTCTCTCAGGTTTTTTATAAGTCTTTTATTAATTATGTGTGTTATTTTATGATAACTACGGAGTAACAATTATGAAATTATCAAAAAATAATTAAGTTAATATTTTATAATTTTTTATTATCCTAAGCAAACTTACCTGAATAATACTCATTTTTAAGTGACTTTTTATAATCACACACGTTTTATTAGATCAATAAAAACTACTCATGGTATATTTTTTTATTAGATTTTTAAAAATAATTTCATACTTATTATTAATAAGTATGATACTCTGTATTATTTTTAAAAATTATAAAAATAAAGATATTTTATATTATGATTTTTATCATAATAAAAACACGTGCATGCGTTAAAAAAGAATCATCGGATTAAACCGTCAAATCAGTAGACTGACTATCTATCAACATACAATACATTAAATAACATAAATCAACGTATGAAAAAAAAACCGAAGTAAAAGACTTAAAAGAATAGGGAGAATATAGATTTTTTTTTTAAAAAAAAACAGGGGGAACGAATTAAGAAGGCGGCTGTAGACCCGTTACTCTGATGATTACACTTCCCCTTTACCGGGTCTCCTTTCTGACAAGGAATCCCTTCCCGACACCTCTAAATTAACCCTCCAATCCCAATTAATGGAGTCCTTTTTAATTAATTATACTGTAATTAAAATTATAATTTTCACAAACCCAGAAGCCCCATGAATTGATTCCATATACCCCTAAATTTTTCGAAAACTGGAAACCTTCTTACCTGAAATAGTGAAATTGATTCTCAAATCCTCCGTTCCACCGGGTTCTTTTCTCAATTGGGAATCCCGATTCACTCTGATCTGAGTTTCAATTTCAATTTCTATTGACAATCCCCCATTTCCTCAGATTCACACCTACCTACAAAATCAGACAGGCCACACGAGATGGTAGGAAATGGGCACCCTACAACGAGATTTGCTTGACGTTATCTCCGAGTTTTTCTCCCGATCGGCTCATCGGATGTCTGCTTGAACCGGTTGTGGGTGCCTTGTAGATCGGGTTTCAGCTGCAGGGCTTCAATTGAACGACTCTTTCCTCATTTGAATCTCAACCCCAAGGTTCGTTCTTTTCTTCCCAATTCTCCTTTTGTTGATTCCCTTTTTTCCTTTTACAACGCGTTAGCTTCGTAATTACACTCGAAATTGTTTGTTTGTGAAAAATAATTTTATTTAGATTGTCAATTTTAAGACACTGATCAGCTAGGGTTTTGAAAGTTTCTGGTTTATAAGACCATGAATTTATAAGTTCCTCAATTTTGGTCCTGTTACTCATAAAAAACTGTGACTTGCTCTGAAGATTGAGAATTTAGAATGATTCAAAGGCCAAAGAGGTTGATTTTCTTTGCTGGTCGTGATGGATTGCTTGCAGGGTTTGTGATTATCCTTAAATGGGGTCATCATCTGTGGATAAGGAGATGGAATCCTAAATCACTAGTTGCAGTGTTCCTGATCACCTTGCTCCGAAGGATTAGGACTTCAGAGTTTTATGTCCCTCAGTTATCTGTTTTGTAGTAACGAAGGGCCTGTTTGGTATTGATATTGGTTTCGGGTTGGAATAAGAACCCGGGTTGGTATGGTATGGAATCTCAAGACAGATATCGGGTTGTTTGGCATATTTCTCGAATGGAGTAACATGTATGGTTGGGGTGGCTATGAAGTGCAGTTGTAAGCTCATTCCGATACCCTGATTCCCACTCTAATATAAAATAAACGAGTATTGGGTTCATTATGCCTACATACCAAACACGCCCTAAGATGTTGCCTGTTAGTTTGAAATTGTTGAACCTGAATGCCCTTGATTTAACAACCTCGTTTGCTTTAGCCAGGATTGACGTTATATGAGAAATGAAATAAGTAAGTTTGCCCGTAAAGTCATTGTTCTTAGCTGTGTAACTAACAACCAAATGGTGATAAACAGAAACTATTTACATAACTTTAGCAATCATAGCTCTAACCATCTTTGTCTAGCACCATCTGACACATTTTAGGCAAGATGAGCAATTGTTTTCCTTGTTCTTTTGATCTAAGCTCTACACGAGAGATGCCTTGCTGTGATTGTACTGATCATCTGTGCTTGTTGATACTTTACTTTTAATGTTTCAGTCCCTCCTATATGAAACAAGCCCTTTAGTCCCTTTTTGTATAAATGTTGCTGTTTGACGTAGAGTTAAAATTGCAGGGTAAACAATCAGTTATCTGATTGTCTTCTTGATGTATCTTACAAGAAAAGGGCACTCTGGAATATTCATATTCAACAACACAAAAAGAGATTAGAAGAATCCAGTATATGGATGTGAAAAGGGCCAGAATACCAGAGCTGCCTTGCAGTGTTATTATTCAGATACTGAGAAGGCTGCCAATAAAGACGCTCGTTCAGTGCAGATATGTCTGCAAAGCTTGGTACACTATGCTGTCTGAGATTTACTTCTACAAGTTGTACTCAATGCGGGCACCTACATGTCTTATGATCCAAGTAAAAGGAGAGAGTGTGGAGCGCCTTCGGGATATTTACATAATGGAGTCAACAGATGATTCCGTTAATTCCCGCAAGGTTCACATAAAGTTTGACCCTGAAGAAGACAATGATGATGACAGTGAAGGAAGTGAGCCTTCTGACGATCATCCTAACTTCAAGTACCAGCTTGGGAATTCATGCAATGGACTCATTTGCCTGAGGGAGCTCAGTTCTCGTGAGCCGATTGCCATATGGAATCCAATCATGGGACAGTATGTCATTTTACCACAATCAGCCACCGTTTCAGATGGCAAGGTTGTAGCTGGATTTGGCTTTTCTCCAAGGACGAAGGTATACAAGGTACTCCGGATCTTTCATGAAAAGGAAACCCCTGCAGAGAAATGGATGGCTGAGATGTATGATTTTGGTGTGAGCAGCAGTACATGGAGGAGAGTCGGAGATGCGCCGTGCGCAATACCTTCAAGGATACCCGGGTGCTTCGTGAACAGCTCGCTCCATTGGATCTTGGACTATGCCAGCAGTTCCAGCCCTAATCAATTGATATGCTCCTTTGATTTCGGGGACGAAGGTTTCAAATACGTCTCACCACCTCCCGTGTATTCTCTGGATGAGAAGAAGTATCATTGGTCTAACTTGGGGATATTAGCCGGGTGCCTCTCAATATGCGCTATTGATGCTAAGGTCTTCCGTCCAGATATGGAAGTGTGGGTGATGGACGAGTATGGAGTGCCCGAATCTTGGGTCAAGAAGCTCTCTATCAGAGACCCTGCTGTGGATTGGTGGGACCCATTCCGGTGGATCCAGGTGACGACTTTTCTTAAAAATGGAGACATTATACTGTTGTGTAGCCACCGTTATGTGCTGTCGTATGATCCTCGATCAAGGACCTTCGTTAACAGGGAGGGTTTCGACTTCCCTGCAATAGCTCATGTCCTCAGTTTCATCTCGCTCAAGAGTGCTCTGAGAGAGGATGATCCGTCTGCACTGGATGTCAAATATTTGTAACTTTCCTTGTCTTCTTCAGCTAAATAACCTTCGAAGGCTTTCCTGCTCCGTGTTATTCTCATTCATAATGGCAGCAGCGAGGTAAGTTAGTTATTCAGGAATAAATGTCCATTTACGAGAATGTCTGATCTGTGCGCCATAAACCTGAGTTATTTAGATTCAGAGAAGTATTGTAGTAATCTTTGTTCTCTCATTGGTTAGTATTTCGGGAATCTTGTAAATTTCGAAGCTACAGAATAAGAATCTTGTTGAACTCACCCTTCTTGACGCCGATCCCCTGTATAGTTGCTCTCCTGCTTATGATTTTTACTGCTGACAGTCCTCTCTTCTTGTTGCTTGTTTAGACTTGGCACCTCTCCCGAGTATGAAATTCATTCTTCTATATATACTTTATGTTCGTTATGCAGCAATTCCATTTAGCATATCCTTCTCATTTCACAGCACCGACTTTCTCTGTGCACGACTGTTTGACAATGAGATGAGTAGATACTTCATTGCTGAACTTATCATGTCCAATTTAATCTTTTTCTGATGTTTCCAACCGGCCTTGAACTTGATCTAAGCATTGCCTTCTTTTTCATCGTTCTTTTGTCAGTTTCAAAATTGTCTTCGGAATGGCTTGGCCTGACATTGAGCTTGTTTGAATGCAGAAACTTATCTTGTAAATGAAGCTTTCAATCAGTTTATACATCAACATCAAATTTGTAACATTGGAAAATCATATTAAGCACCAATTATTATTTTTTGGGGCTTCACCTGGCCTTGGAAGTTAAGCCAAACCTGTCTAAAAAAACTGCTGTTGCTTTTCCACTCCTTGGGATATTTAGGAAGCCATTTCATACATTACAAACCATAATAGAAACATACTGTATGACTCTGTAACAAGTCTTGTTAATCAATTTAGATTTTCAATTTGTTGCAGCTGAATTCGTATCTAGGTAGAAAGACCGGTCAAAAAATGCATACAACACACTAGACAAAATGCATACAGGTTGACTCAATTTCCCACATGTAACTGCTGTAAGTTAAATGAGGATAATTTTTTGAGTTTGGGAATCATTTATTTTAGAAGACAGGTAATTTTCATATTAGACCATTGACAAGTATGAGTTTGGAGTGTTGCAAAATAAAGTGGCTGACAATGAAATCTAAAGAAAAAAATTTAATGTCAAGAATGGGATTCGAACCCATGCCCTTTCGGACCAGTACCTGAAACTGGCGCCTTAGACCAACTCGGCCATCTTGACTTGTTGATTTCTTAGCCAACCATTTACATCTTATATGTTATACGGAGTAAAATTACTTGAATAGAGTTGCTACTCGTCTATCAATCAATTCATAATAATAAATGGTACCATACACAACTCTGTTGACTGAGCTACTCTGATTTGTGATGAGGATTTTATAGTTCACAATTATGCTCTATTTTATAGTTAGCTTATTTTTATTGGTTAAAATTGATCCTATTTTATAATTATTTTTTCTAATAAATATAGTACTTTAATGACTTCTCACCAATGAAAGTAAGCGGACTATTAAATGATTCTCATCGCCCCAACACATGCGACATGTCGTTGTTTTTGTCTTGCACACAGTGCATAACTTGACTGTTGTGTCCAATATCCGCCTTTATCCACTCGAATTCAGCTTCCGATTTCTGCCACATTTCAATCTTTTGGACTAGAGATCTCGTGGCAACACGAATTGAGCTCCCCGTCCTGAAGCTCAATCCAAATCAGGCATCACTCAGTCTTTGCCGTTAGCCGAAGCTTCACCATGAAACACCTTCCTTTGCCACAAAAGACCTCTGTGTTCGCTTTACCCCCTTCATGTGTCTTTAAGTAAACACAACTTTGATTCAGAAAAGGTTTGGTTTCCTGTGACATTTCAAACATGTTCAGAACAGCATTATCTTTACAAGCATACATATTATTCGATGGGTTTCGAAGCTGCATTGCAGCAAGCACTCTTCCATGGTTGTAACTGAAAGCTAAGAGATAAGAATTTTCAAATGTGCGTCGTGTTTGTCGTTCTGATCCAGAAATTACGCAGATTTTACAGATGTTTGTAATCTCACTAGGACCTGAAAATCTTCATTTTCCATCAGGCAGTGATTTTTATATCATATCGGCTGCAAGAACCGAGCAAAGGTCGTATGATATGGGTCGGGTTCTGGGTTAATCTTTGCATACAGAATCAAAATGCAAATCCATCAAAATGTTCACATGAACACAAAAGAAGGGATGACAGTATGGAATTACATTAATACAATTCAATTCAATGCAAGGATAATAAAATCAACAAATTACAGCAAATCGCGCCTTGCAAAGGTTTTACATCGGAAAAGGGCAAAAGAATAACAATGGTAACCTGACTTATTTCATAAGGAACCCTAGTTAGTTCCCTCCAAATGTTTCAAACTATGTAAATAAGTTCAACAAAGAAGTACCCGAGACAATCCGTAAAAACGACGATCAAGAGTATGATTAACTAAAAGAACACAAAGATCAACACAACCTTGTGCTCTCACTACACGCTCTTGCAGCGAAAAAAAAAGCAGCCAAAACTATTACAAAAACAAAAGGAAAAGAGATTTTCTTTTCGGTAGTCTACCCTGTCATGTATCACCCAGATGCACAAACACTGTGCCATGATACACTTCTCGACTAAGTATCCCGCATCCATTTTACATCTCACTCACAGCAAGAAATTACCAAATTAACACCGAAAAGATGAAGACCTAACAGCAGCAACTCAAACCTCAAGCCACAACACAGAAAAGGAAAAAAACAATACCTTGTGTCCTTTTAACCTCTATCTTAATGTTTAAAAACAGGCAAATTCCAAAACAGTCAGTTCAGCTTTTTAAGTAATTCACTTTACTTGTACTTCTGTGATTGGTTCATACTGATGTTCGCTTCTCCGTCCACCAGAAATTATTTTGACCTACAACAATGTTCATATCTCAAGCCTTCTCTCTAGGTAGCAAGTCCTGAAACACCATAAACAAATAGAAAATAATGTGTAAAGTTGACAGCATGTAGTCTAATATTTAGATTGAATCTGGAATAGCGTCTTCTTAACATTTATTGTGAGAAAATGTCACTCAAACGTATGTCGAAAAAACAAACATCAGATGAAATCAGGCAACTCTTAAATAAAAATCAGAGTATGGATCTAAGGGTATGAAGGTGTATTTAAGATCAGTTCCAGAGGGATTATTGTAATTTCTAGGTTCTGGATTTTTTTCCCACTAATTATTAGTTTTGAAAAATGTTTTATTTGGATGACCTAACAGCATTATTTCTATTTCTGTTTCTGAACATGGGGACACTATTGCAGCAAATCTGCAGGTCAAGTTGTCAACACTTAAGCTGATACAGGAATTCTTGATTTCTTTTTCGATAAAGCCTTATACGAGTACTTCCAGAAAGGGACTGGAATGCTCAATACCTTATATCTCATCCAACAAGCATTTTCGAATCCATATCAGAGGTTAACAGTTTTGGGAAGAGTTGACACTACTGATATGGCAAACAACAGCAACAATAGTAATGTATTGTGCCCTTGCCAATATTTGTTATAGACTAGTGAGCAAAAAGGGTTAAGTTCATCAGTCACAAGCAACAAAAATAGTAATGTATTACTGTATATTCCAATTCAATTATATATGCAGTACCAATTTCAATCATGATTCCTGGATTATGGTGCGCAATATCAATAACGATGAAGAAAAAGGGCGCAAGTGATGGAACTGTGGAGTAGTCAGCTAACCTGGCATTCGTGATTGTAAAAGTTTAGGGCTAGACTGGTCTGTGGTGACTCCACCATTACTGCATCCCTGAAATGATAAAAGCTAAATCAGAAGGTAATTAACAGACAACATTTTTTAAGCAGCAAACAAACTAGATTAGCAATAGCTAGTTGTTTTTCTTTCTTTAATTCTTTCTTCTTCTTGTCCTTCTTCTTCTGAGCATCAATTGTGGCTACCTTTATATATAACTCAAATACAATTACTCAGAAGGGCACGCCCAAGCTTGAAACTCTCCTTAGAAGGAAAACACAAAGAGAGAAGAGTTTTTTTAAAAGTACATTTCTAGGAGTGGGTCTCTCTACCAATTTGGCTAAGTTTCAAGAGTTTGCAGGTAAAACCTAGGTGAAAAAAGGAAAATTCTGCATGTCACATCATTCAAGCAACTGAATGCTCCTGAAGCTAGTGCAAGAATCCTCCTGAATGCTTTCATACCTTTTAAAAAATAACTGCCACTTCAGGTAACAAATTGGAGTCAAAGTGTCCAACAAATGCAAGATTATGTGAATAATGGGGCTTATGTGAATAATTACACACTATGCATTGCTATATTTTTTTTGTCCGAATGCATTGCTATATTATTGTAACTAGTATACAAGATTATTTTTAACATAAACTATGTAATCTGAACTTCGATCTACTAGTACAAGGTATCACACTTTTATATCCAGTTTATTCAGTTCAAATATAATACAACTTGGCCCTTTGAAGCAATCCAATTACTCATCTCACCAGCAATGCAGATGCAGATAATTGGGGATATTGCTATTTGCTTCTGTTTCACAGTAAGCACCAAAAAAGGAAAAAGTTTTGAAGCACAGCTTACCTCTATTTGGCTGTGTTTTACTAATAGTGTATCCACCAATATAACCAGCTGATCCTTTAGCAGAAACATCTGAAGCTGCATTTCCAAGCCCATAATTAAATGAACTAGAAGCATCTCTCTCAGGTGTTGCTGATCTCCAGGTAGAGTCCCCATAAATTGAAGTACTTCCATAAAAGTCTGAAAATGCCCCATCGTAACCGGCAGTTGGAGAGCCATATGCTGACGATGTTTGTGCTGCGTTGTTTCCATTATTTCTCCCATACGATCCTCCACCCAAACCATAACTGCTATCAACAGCCCCATACCCAAGATTCCCAGCATTGCTACTAGGATTTCCTCCACCTTGGCCTGCTGAGGTTCCCCAGTTCACATTGCTGTTGGCAAAGCTCCCTCCAAGACTACCACCAGATCCCGCAAAATTGTTGGAATTAGAAGAATTTGTCCCGTAACTGAGACCGCCATTTCCCCATAAATTCCTTGTTGCCGAGCTGAAAAAGGAACTGCTTCCTCCATTCCCACCCTCATAGCCAATGGGACTCCCAAACCGATTTGAGTTGCTGACAAAATAGGGGTTTACGCCTCTTCCATAACTAGGGTTGTTGGTAAAATTTGCATTTCCCCCATAACTAGCATTTAATCCAGGTTCAAAGTTCACACCCATTCCATATGCAGAACCAAAAGGAGGAAACCCACTCCGACCACTAGCAATTGTGTTGAATCTTCCATCCATTCTAACCCCATAACCTCCTAGACTGCTTGGGTTAAAACCTTGCGTGTAGCCATTGAGGAAACTATTAACCCTGTTCAGACCATAATTATAGCCACGAAGCGGGCTTTGACTTGGACCCGGTGATAGCTCTTTAGGGACGGCACGCTTGACTTCCACCATTTTGCCATTGAGTTCATGAAAAGTTTTGACAAGAACCATATCAACTGCTTCTTCAGTATCGTAAGTGATGAACCCAAAACCTCTCGGCCTTTGAGTGTTGTGATCATACATTACGACAACGTCTGTGATTGTTCCAAACTGCTCAAAGTACTTCCTAAAATCGTTCTCTGTAACTGTGGATGCAAGACCCCCAACAAATATCTTTCTAGTGCGACCTGGACCTGGTGAACCTTGAATGCTACCACTGTTTCTACTCAGAATGCTCTGATCATCTCTAGGAACTGCCTTCTTTGCTTCAACCTAAAGTATTGATACACTAACATATAAGAGCTCAAAGACACATGTAGGCTCAAAGCCGTTGTTTAAGCACATTAAGGACCATTAGTAAGACGATCAAAATGCATAAACTAAAAACACATTAACCTAATATAGCTAAGGAAATGAAGTTCAAATGTCAATTGAAAGTATGTTGCAACATATATATGGGGCTAAAACAGTTCTCATTCTAGATCTTATGACTTGCAAAAGTTAAATAGACGTCCATATACACGAACGAAACAATGAAAACAGCCAATTCAACTATCAAGATTAGGGAGTAAGTTACCATTCTTCCATCAATATTGTGCTTCTCCTTAGTGACCCTATCTGCAACACTGGGGTCAGTAAAGACAACAAAGCCAAAGCCCCGGGCACGACCAGTTGTCCGATCCTTCATAATGACGGCCTCAACAACCTCCCCAAAAGTGCTAAAGTACTCCTTAAGGCGTTCCTCATTCGTCTCCCACGAAATGCCCCCAATGAAGAGCTTGCCAAGGTCAGATTGCATATTTCTGTACATTCAGAAAGTAAGTCATCACCGATCGATGCATAAACATAAATCCCAAATAAATAAACAGATAAAATGAATTGAATCATCAGGTTAGCATTAGAACAAATATCGAAATTCGACAGAGTACAGATCCAAACCCATTTGAGATAAACAAAATTTGAGCATAAGCACAAATGAGTGTAATAGTACACACATCACTCCATTCAAATCAATTGAGCAATGCATCAAAATGGGATAAATTGTATTGAAATATGGTCTGGAAACAAACAAAAAATACCTTATCTGGTGAATCAAGCAATCAAAACCCAGCAGTAGATAAGAAAAATGCCACTGTAATCCGATTCAAACAAACAGCATCGGATCCTTCATCAATCACAAAATTAAGGAAGTTTGACCCCCAAACAAGCTCCCTGAATATTCCGATCATCAGAAAAATTCAACATCAATCAGATCAGATTGAATTCAGACAACAAAAGGGAAGATCGGAGGCAACAGAATCCAGATTCCACAGCAGAAATTACTCACCGATTGAAGAACACCCAGATCCGTAATCGACACAAGGAGAGAAAAGGTGAAGCTTCTAAGATCTAAGAGGAGGAATTGAGAGCATGTTCAACCTCCTCCTCCTCTCCACATAGACAACACAGCAAAACATGTAATTGAAACTCCGTATATATATGCGAATTCTCAGCCTTTTCAATCTAAGTCAATAAATCCCGATTCAAAAAAATAAATCAAAATACAAAATTTAGGGAAAAAAAATCAAGAAAAGAAAAAATCAAGCTACACCGGGAGGGAGGTGGGAGAGACAAGGGGAGTGGAAGAACTTATCACAGTTGTGAAAGAGATTTAGGTAATAAGAATCAAAAATATATTTATATCTATTTTCAATTTATTTATTTCCCAATTTTTATTTGGAATTTGCCTTTTTGCCCTTAATTTTGAGCCGAAAGCAAAATGAAAGTTGAAGACAGAAGAGAGAGAAAAAGGGTAAAAATTGAAGATGAAGGGGATGCTTGATGTGGGATGAAAATGGTGAAGGGTTTGCCTGTCCTTCCCAATCTCCCTCCTTATATACATAATGGAAAAATGTTATACTGCACACGGTCCGACGCCCATGAGTATGCTCCCTTCTATGTTGCAATCTTGATGGTTGATTATCGGCCGTCGGATTAATGAATAAGAATCAAGCAATTAGCTTCGGTGGGGTTGATGCAGCTAGCTTCTCGCTCCTTATAGTGCATAACAAGAAGTAAACATACATTTGTAATTTTTGGCTTACAATTTTATTTTTATTTTTTTGGTAAAAAAGTGAGTTTTTTTTTTACCGGAAAAAATTTGGCTAGAAGGGATCTCTAACTCAGTCAAGAGCATCTTTTCAAATGAGAGAAGTAAGATCAGAGTCTTCAGGGACCAAAGAATCTGAGAAAGCAAGATTAACATGCGATAAACGATCGGCGGCTTGGTTGGCTTCTCTGTAGATGTGACGAATCTGAAAAAAAATGCAAAGCAATGCAAGGAGAGAATAGAGTCAAAAACAAGCATTTAAATCTCCCGGGTAGACCAGCAGCACCCATTAAGACAATTGATAATCGTAAGATTATCCCATTCAATATAGATATTGTTAAGGTGAAGCTCCGATGCCGCCAGAATACCATTCCAGAAGGCAAACCCTTCAGCACCAATAGATGTCGTTTGGACAACTATACTATTACATGCTCTCCCGTTTAACCATAGATGTCATTTAATTTTTTGACACAATTTTTTAACAAGATAAAACCTATATAAAATATTAATTTTTTAATCAATTTTTTTAATGGAAATCTCGCGAAGTACTCCTGGAGTAAGACTTATTTCGCGAGTGATTGCAAAAAAAAATAAAAAATGTAAGGTGTATAAAAGTTTTACATAATTCACACAGTATCCCAAGATTTCGAAAAATTATGCGTCATGCTTCTTTGTAATTTTGTAAGACACAAGGTCTTTAGATACGTACACTAGACCATGCCACCTAGCCCTTTCAGATCCTTTGTTCTCATTTGGAGCCTGAAAAAAAAACGCTTGTGATATGAGTATGACTTGACTCCCTTATAAATCACTCTCAACATCCTTATTATATTCGATGTGGGATGGTGGTGTTATAATTTCCCGGCCCACTTAAGACACCAAAGATCTCATAAGGCCCAAATGACTGCCACTGAGAAGTGTATCTAAGCATACTGTCAAAACTGCCCTCCAGGAGGAGCATACCGATTATACTATCGGAGCACCTCCAAGCCCGAAGCTCTAATATCATCTATAAAACCCGAGGTTTTTAGAGGCACCAATCCAGGCCACATAACCTTTTTTGGTCCGTTGTTCTCACTTCACGCCTAAAAGGAAAGAGCTCTTGTGTCATGAGTAGGACTTGAGTCACTTATAAATCACTCTTACTATCCTTCTTATTTTTAACGTGGGACGGGTATTAAAAATTTCTCAATGAGAATGACTTACGGATAAAATTGAGGTTGATCTCAATTAAATCAAAATCAAAATTCTGGAATTTGAAAATGAACTACGGGTAATTTGATCTTTCAAAAGTGTATGTAGGAAAATTGATCCAAAGATAAAGCTCATCGAGCTCAACCGCCAAATTCAAATTAAATTCGTGTTCCATTTAGAACTACGTAAAACCTCTAAAATTACCATTTAAAATTACGTAGCTAACTCGTTATCAAATTACCAAATTCAAATTTAATTTGTGAGTAGGAGTTCCATAGGGTCCCCAAGTGTCAAAATGAATCATTTCAAAACAATAAGTGGTTTTGATAGAACTACTAGGAAAACTGTTTATGTGTTGTCTTGCCTTTGGACAAACAATACACAACTTATGAGAACCTTTTATTACATCACTTTGCAAGAAAGAAAAATGTTTCATTTGTTCAAAAGGTACATGACCAAGCCTACAATACCAAGTATATAAAGATACAACACAAGCTAACTGGCCTTGGACATGTTTTGCAGAAGAAAACTCAATATCTCTCTTAGATGTCAGGTAGAGCCCTCCAACAACCTCACCAAGCATATGTGGCTTGCTCATGGAAGGGCCCTGCACATAACAATGAGAGGGGGAGAAAAACATAAAAGCATTTAAATCAGTTACAAACTTACGAACAAACAACAGATTATATGCAAAATCTGGGACATGAAAAACATCATGTAACACTAAATGCTCTTGCAATTTAATAGAACCGATGTGTCAAATTAAAGGTTGTCCATTGTTAGACATTGAAATAAACTTGGGAGTTTGCACCACATCATAGCTATCAAACATAGACAAGTGTGGACAAATATGGTGTGTGGCACCACTATCAATTACCCAAGAATGATCATTGCCTTGAACAGAAAAACAAACAAAGTTACCTGCCAAACCTGCAGATTCCTGATCCGAGGTTTGCTTTCCCAAAAGAGCAACAATGTGCTCATATTGGCCCTTTGTGAAAGAAGAAACAACTTCTTGATCATCATTCTCAGCGGTCACATTAGCGGCAAATTTCTTTGGCTTGTCAGACCCGGCCTTCATTTTTGAAATTTGGAGGATAGCCATGAATCTTGAAGCATTTACTAATAGAATGACCATGAACCTTACAATGCTCACAATAGTAATTCGGTTACCATTGTTGCCATTGTTAGTACTCGTTGAACCACCTTTTCCTCCAAGATTGGATGCGCCAGAAGCATTCCTCTTAAAGGCATTAAATGCAACCCCTTCTCTAGTGACAAATGGAGGATTGTTGAGTTGTTCTTTTCTCAAATCTTGGAATGGTATCAAAGCCATAACATGCTCCAAATCGAAATTGCTAATCGAAGTTCTAAACCAAAGCACGAAGCTTCGCAACGATGGATGACGCTCGTGTTCCAAATCCAGATTCGCTCGACCCGAGTGATGTGTTGTATATGCATCACTCAGATCATCCAAACTATTCTCTGTCACACCACAAGAACCACATCTCGGAATCTCAATCAGAGAAATATATTCATCCCATAATTTCTTGAATTTTGTAAAGTAGGATGAAATAGAAACGTTACCAAGCGAAACATTGAACAATTCTTTTTGAACATGATACAGTCTTGTACTGTTTGGAGATCCGAATCTCATCTTCAAATCTTCCCAAACTTCAGACGCTGTGTTGCAGTACAACAAGGATTCAGCAATATCCTTTTCCACTGAGTGCAAGATCCATGAAATCACCATGGAATTACACCTCTTCCACTGCAAGAACATAGGAGAATCTTCATCTAGTGATTGACAGCTGCCGTCGATGAAGCCGATCTTGTTTTTCGCGACAAGAGACATCTCCACCGATTACCTCCAGTGGTTGTAGTTACTGGTGTTGAGCAATCGAGTAGACAAGGAATAGTTTGGATGATCTGAGTGATGCAGATACAACACATCACTCGGATTGAGCGAACTTGGATTTGGAACACGAGCGTCATCCATCATTGCGAAGCTTCGTGCTTTGGTTTAGAACTTTGATTAGTAATTTTGATTTGGAGCATGCTATGGCTCTGATACCATTCCAAGATTTGAGAAAAGAGGATCGAGAATCAGGCAAAACTCAGAGGAATAATCTTCTGAACATTGTGACAGAGACGACAATGCGAGGAAGAAGATGAAGGACAAAGTAATTCTTTATTTCTGAATTGTAAAGCTTTAGTTTATGAGAGCTTACAACATCTATTTATAATGATAAATGAGAGGTGGGGCATCACACGCGAGCTGCAAGTTGCAATTGAACAACAACTTGCACAACAGATTTTCCCACCAACTCTTAAACCCAAATTGCCTTTTATAAAAACTAAGGCATTACATATAATATCAATGTATGTCTCACTTTAGCAATTCTTTCTTGCAAGATATTTGAGTGATTAGTAGACATGGACAATGATTTTGAGCCCCAACAAGGTAGTTGGAAGTAACCGGCCTCGGGCTTCGTTAAGTCTTGTGACGCTGCTATATCGAAGGATAGAGGGTCGGGCATTTTAGAGCCCTTTCGGACAGATTGGAAGTTGACCTACCTTCTAATCGTATCTTTTCGAATGAGAGACATGAACTTTATATCTGATTTGAGAGCCCCATGATCCTTGAAGTATTTAAGGTGAGCTATCTTGTCCGCTGCTTGGTTGATTTCGTGGAAGACATGAGAACAAGACACCCACTCAAATTGTTGTAGGAGAAACTAGATGTCCGTGACAATCATTTCGATCTCATACTTAATGTAATGCTAGACACCGAAAATTCTCTGGCCGCCACAACTAGACCTGAGCATACCTGGGCTAACCCGCCCAATCCACCCGGGGAAAAAGGCGGGCTTGGGTAAAGCAATCAACCCAAGTGGGCCGTCAGGCCCGGCCTGGTAGGCCCACCGGGCTGGGCTTTGGCAAAGTATGAGGCCCAAGCGGGCCGTCGAGCCCGACCCGGTATATGTTAATATTATAATATTATACACATATATATAATGATATTTTTTATCCTAATACTTACTATATATATATATATATTTATTTATATATTACACGTACAGTGTCTATATATGTGTAATACAAGTATACACTACAGTGTATATTAATATATACAGTATATATTAGAGTGTGTATGTATATGTATATTAATTGTGTAGTCTTTTGAATTATTTTCTGATTAAAAAAGAATTGATATTGCGCTATATATAATCAAATGCTATCGGGTAGGGTTTCCATCTCGAATCCTTTTTTAATCAGAAAATACACACTCTAATATATATCTTCTATATAGTAAAAGAAGCTTTTTTGTCATAAATGAGGTTGAATAAATGATAAATGTTGAAGATTGAAAAAAAATCATCACTTGAGTAAATGATAAATTAGATAATTTTAAATTAGAAGTTAAAAAGTCTAATTAACATTATCTATCTATTCAATTATTTGTACAATCTTTTTAAAAGTAGAAAACCAATTATTATTATTTTTTTAAATGATGAAATTAAAGATTTCTTGAAAGTAGAAAACCATCTTTATAAGAAGTAACTTTAATTTAACATTATCTAATCAACTATTTGTGTGATGTTTTGAAAGTAGAAAACCAATTGAGTAAAAATCAACACTTGAGTAAAAATCATCTTTATAAGAAGTTAAAATTTTAATTTAACATTATCTAATCAATTTTTTGTGTGATATTTTGAAAGCAGAAAACCAATTATCATTTTTAAAATCAACACTTGAGTGTTTGATTAAAAAAATCAATACTTGAGTAAACATAATATACAAAGAAAACAAAAAATAAATAAAATTACATTCATAAGCTTCATCAAATCAACAAGGATCCTCTACTTCAAACCCTACACCACTCCCTACAACACTTAATTATTTTTGTTTAAAATATATCTTTAAAAAAAATTAAAAAATTATATTCACATTTTAAACAACTATATTTATATGTTTATAAAATTTTATTTGAAAAAATTATGTTTTACAATTTTTTAAAAATTAAAAAGACAATTTTTTGCAAATTCTATTTTTAAAAATTTTCAAAACATAATTTTTCAAAATAAAATTTTATAAACATATAGATATAGTTGTTTAAAATGTGAATATAATTTTTTAATTTTTTTTAAAGATATATTTTAAACAAAAATAATTAAGTGTTGTAGGGAGTGGTGTAGGGTTTGAAGTAGAGGATCCTTGTTGTCATCAAATAGTTTTAAATTGTAAATTACCAAAAATAGACCCCATATATAAAAATAATTTATTAGAAACAATAATATATTTTAAAATATTTAATACTATATAATTTTCATTGATGAATAAATAAGTACTCCGTATAACAGTAAGATGCATGCTCTACCATAATTTCAATTTTCGACAAGAAAAAAACAATGTATAAAAAAACTAAAATAGTTTTAGCACAATCTAGATGGAAAATTAAAACCTTGCATACTTAATTTAAGAAATAACTAAAATGTGAAATGAAAAAAGTCTAAAAAAAAGATCAAGTAGATTAGGCCAGGTTAATTTCTATTTAGTTAATTTTTAATTTTGATTCGTTTTTATTTGAATTAAAATATGAATATATAACTTTACTAGTATAAAAGTCGATAATCCCGGGCGTAGCATGGGGTAGTCCACTAGTATACATATACATACACACTCTAATGTATATGTATATTAATTGTGTAGTCTTTTTTAATTGTGTAGTCTTTTGGACAATTAATATACAAGTATACACTAGGGCGGGCTTGGACAAGGGCATATGCCCAAAAACCGGGCCTGGTCCAAGCCCGGCCCGGTACACTAGGCTGCAAAAATGCAGGAGGCCCGACCCAAGCCCGCCCCGCCCGGCCCATGCTTAGGTCTAGCCACAACACATTGAAAGTCTAATTCTCTGGCTGCCACAACGCTCGAGTGGAGCGTCAAGGTTTCGACCATCAACGGAGAGATAAAACATTTTAAAAGATTTGAAATTGTATTATGATCCTAATAACTTAGAATCCAAACACACCTAAAGCTGATAAAATCTGATCCGATCCGAAAACTCGACCCGACCCATCCGAATCCGAGCCTAATCCATTTTGACCCGATACCCAAATGGACACGAACATGGACAAACCCGACCCGACCCTTCCTTGACCCAATCCGAACAAGACTGGAATCTTCCTTATAATTACTTTAATTTTCTTATTTTTAAATACTCAAATAACGTGAATTTATGAGTCCTAATATACTAAACAAACGATGTTTAATAGTCAATAATTAAGATAAACAAAAAATAATCATCATTTTATAATAAAACTTAATGTGATCCGACTTGATCCAACTCGAACCCGAAATCCATTAGACCCGAACTTACCCAACCCGAAAACTAATCCGACCCAATCCGAACATACAATATACCCGACATATGATCCGACCCGACATATAACCGAACCCGAATGGGTACACATGAACCCGACCCGAACAACCGAATTGCCCCATCTGAACACACCTTAACCCAAACTAAAGCAGATTTGGCCGCCAAAACATTTAAAAAGATTTGAAATTGGTCATATTCGTTGTTGGGATTGATTTGGCATTCCATCTGTGGGTTTTGTGTCGTCTTTGAAGTTCAGTTATGGATTACAATCTAGCCGCGCTGAAGCTGCTGTGCCGGCAACTTAAACACGCCCAGTCCACCGTCACCGCCTCCGCCTTCTCTCTCGCCGGAGTTCTCTTCCAACGCGTCTGGTTGCAGGGCGTTCTTGTCTCCTCCCACCTCCATGACCCCTCTCGCTTCCTCCTCGACGATGGCACCGCCACCATCGATGTTATCATCCATCCCGATCTCTCCAAACACGATTGGAATCCAGGTTTCCCCCGCCCCTCAATTAACAATCTTAATTCCTCTTTCCCTCTCTTCGTGTTTAACGGCGGTTCCATTTTCTAGGGATGTACGTGATGGTGGTCGGAACTTACTATTTCAGCGACGATAATCTCCCCACCGTCAAGGCATGCTGTTTGATTTTCTTACCTCTTTACTGATTATTACAAAATATTGATTAATTGATTTTGATTTTATGCTCTTATTTACCGGAGTTTAGTTTCGCACACCAGGTGTTCGACCTAATGCCTCTGAACGCCTGCAATCAAACCAAACAGCTCTATGATCAAAATGAAAACTTTCTCAATTTTCTTAAGAGATCTATCCAGACTTTTCTGTCTATTGATCAGCATTATAAAGGTGTTGAATTATATAGTCGGAATATGCATATTCATGTTTCTTAGCCAGGAAGGGTATATGACTTACCATCGTAGTACTAGTGTTAGCTCACTGGTTTTAGGAGGCAGGGAACTTGTGAACGAAGGGTGATACTGCTGATCTCTCTCGGTTCTCATTTGTCTATTCCGTTAATTGATTGCAGGCTCACAAGATTGTTGATCTTTCTCCATATCCTGATCGAGAAGCAATGTGGTATCTTGAAGTAATTGAGGCCTACAAGATGTTCTACCAACCCTCATTGGATTAGTCTTTTCTACAATGTTTCGCGGGCTCTGTTATCAGACAACGAGTTTCTATACATCGAGAGGAGAAATTCCCTGCTAGTGTTACAATCTGGCCTTGAAAAGGTTGTCCTTGTATGTCCTCCTAACGCAATTTGACTCTTTCGTGTATTAAATGATCTCATCGTTCATGGATTTAGAAAGCTTATTCATTCATCTCGAATCTGATACAGCCATAACTAGTAGTTTACTTTGTACATAAAATCGCACCAGTTGAATGTTCATGTCTTTTCCTCACTCGGGAACAGCTTTATACTATAGCACTCTTACAACAGTTTATACAACAAATGATTAACCGGAGGAGAATTTCAGCAAACATTTATGAAAGAGTTGTGTTGCATTGACATGCCAGAGCCTAGGAGATCAGGGATATCCCACTGGCTAACAGGTCATTCGACAGAATGACGTTGGTGGCTTCCGTTGGATGGAAGCCGTCCCAAAAGACGTACTCAGTTGCGTTCTTACACGTTCCAGGCGACTTGGCATTGCACAGGAATGACGTCTCAATCAGCCCTGTTCCACAACAAGCCCTCCTTGCTTCCACAAATCCTGCATTTAGCATTCATCATCCATAAGCTGAGATTGATAACATAGTAAAACCGTAAAAGAAATGATTACCATTGTCTTCAGGTTTGGTGACCAGGTTATAAAGGGGCTGGTAGATGTCGAAGACCACCAAGGTCAAATTTGCAAGCTTCTTTTGCAACTGCTGTGATGTAGAGTTCAACTTATTGTTGAACGCCATTGCATCTTTGTTTATGTGCTTGACACAGTCATTGCTGTCATGACCAAAAAGAGTGATTGCTGCAGGTAAGCATCCGAGTGGTGGCAACGAAGTAACTCCGATCTTCCTTGCTCCCAGTCCATAAAGCTCCTGCATCCGAAAACACAGTTTATTTGCCCTCAACTCTGGGGGATGTATCAGCTATTCACAGATTGGATAGCTTTGTTAGTTTGGGACCTGTATGAACTCAGAAAAGTGGTTGATGAGGATATCAGAGAACTGATCTGCAGTGTAGATCTCGTAAAGCAGAGGGTTGATGTAGTAGTTCTGCAGGAAGTCACTGCTCCCAGCACTGATCAGGTAGATTCCGCCAGATATTGTCGATGATGAATTCGTCCCTCCTGCAATACCCTTGAGTTTTCTCTGGTACTCCCTGTACAACTTCAGCTGTTTACTGAGAGGAATCGCGCCCTTTACAATGCAAGGATGCCGAAAGAGTGTCAACACTTGAGCAATTGAATCAAAATGGATTCACTTAGCTTCTGTTACTTACATAAAGCAAGGCAGTGGCATCATAGTACCCAGAAGACGCAGAGGCGAAGTTGGCTCCAATCAACAAGCTGTCCCCTTCCGCCTCCTTGCTTAGATACGCAGGTTGGTATGAAGTAAACCCTATGTTTTCCGCTACGAAATCATAAGAATTCCATGAGCAAAGGTGTCTGTCTAGATCAAGAAATCTCAACGAAAACGAAACATAACAGCACTAGGACTCTTTTGATCTCTTCACATATCAGTACAGGCTGAAGGCTTACCAGTGAAGTCGGTGGCAAGCTTGCCATTGCAGAACCTTCCAGTGGGCTTGTGCATAGGGAAGTCTCTGCCATAAGGAGGGAAGTCAGATTTGACAAGGGTGAGGAGATGGTTGTTGTTCCCTGAGTCGACGACCGAGTCCCCGAAGATGAACATGGCAGGCACCAGGGGCTGTGCATTGGCTCCCATGGAGGACAGCACCACCATAGCACCAAGGAGAAGAGGAAGAACTAGCTGAGAGGAAAACAGGACAACACCAACATGAAAACTCATTATTGTGGTTTTCTTTGGTTTTTTCTCCTTGCTTTAGGAGTTGGGTATATAGTGAATTTGAGATGATGGGTGTGTTGGCTTTTTTTAGGAATTTGATTTATATTATCTGATGGGGGCCATGTGTGTTAGAAAGTCATGCTTAAGTTTACCCTAAATTAATCTAATCAGGCAACAGAAACCATTAGATTTGGTTATTTTTATTAATAGTAGAAATTAATTAAGCCAATAATAATAATCGCGGTGGTTATAAGAAGATATAATATAATATAATAAACTTTTCGATTAATGGAAGTGGCAATCCCTTTTTATTTTTTCAATAATTAATTATACTTTTGACCGAAAAAATAACTTAATCGTCATTATATGTTACTCCATGATGAATTGAGATAAAAGACAATTTGGAATGATAGACGGGAAAATATTAGCTGAACTGCGTAACATTTGGGTTAAGCTGGTTAAAGCAAAGTACATGAAAGGAAAGACACTCTGGGAATACAAAAAGAAACCAGAAGCACCATGGCAGTGGAACAAATTAATGAACATTAAACAAGAATTCTGCAAAGGACTATGTTGGCAAGTTGGAAATGGACACTCTATTCGATTCTGGGAGGATTGTTGGGTAGGAGACTTTCTCTTGAAGCATCATATTTTACCAGGACAATCTTTTGACAACACACAACGGGTAGAAAATTTCATTACGTCAAACCGAACATGGAATCTACAAGAGTTACGACAAAAACTACCGCCTAATATAATTGACCAAATCGAATCGACTAGGATCCCAACAAATGCGATTCATGACAGATTATACTGGAAAAGCAGTAGGAATGGATGGTTCTCTACTGCTAGTGCCATGACACTTATTACAAGAACCCAACAAAGGCCGACACTAGACTACGATTGGATTTGGAAAATCGATGCATTACCAAAAGTAAAGAACTTTATTTGGAAACTCATGGTTAATGGATTACCAACTAAACAGAGACTGACCAACAGAGGGGTTGCAGTTCCCCAAACTTGTGAGCTTTGTAACCAAGCAACAGAAGACGCAAAACATTTATTTTTGGAATGTCCGTGCACCACAAACCTCGTACAAAAAATTGATACGAAAATAAGGAATGATATATATACAAAAAACCAACAAGCAATATCATTCGAACAGAAGGTCTATGAAATATTCGAGAAACTTAATAAAAAGGACCGAGCGAAACTTGCGACCACTTGGTGGTGTGTCTGGATATTTCGAAATAATGTAGTATTTAATGACCCTAATATAATAACAGAAACAAGATGGGAAGAATATGTAAAATTGCAAATTCGCAATTGGGATGAAGCCAAAAAGAGGGAACTCAAGACTCCACAATATAAGGACAGAAAGACGACAAGACCAAGAAGAAAAAAGAACATTCGATGGGAACCCCCACCAACAGGGGTTATGAAAATAAATTTTGATGGATCTTGGGTGAAAAAGACGGATGCAATTGCTTGCTATGTTATTAGAGATTGCAGGGGCACAGTGATGGATGCAGATGCTCTTCAATGCAGAGTGGAGTCTGCTTTGGCTTCAGAGGCGGTGGCGCTCCATGCTGGTGTTCAACGTGCAAAAGAGCTTGGATTCTCGCATGTTCAAGTTGAAGGGGACAACATCACCCTCATCAATGCTCTTCAGAACGCTCGGAGTTGTCCGTGGGAGATCGACATGCTGGTTGCTGATACACTGATGGTGGCCCAGGCTTTTCGGTCCATCTCCTTCAAACACATTTTTAGGGATATCAACGTTGTTGCTGATGGTGGTGCCAAGATTCATCGTTCGGCCCCTTCGACTCCGTTGGCTACACATCCTGAGTTTCTAGCTCTCGTCCGCAAGGAAGCTATTGGTTGGCGGACCAGTCGTAGCTGACGCCTCCCAAATTATTGCTTCTTCAAAAAAAAAAAAAAAATTCATCAGCCTATCGATATTCTGAATTGGCGGTTTGGATCCTCTTTTACACTTTTCGTGCTACACTTCGTGTTACATCTCTTAAATTGATATGAATTATAAATACAATTGAGGAAAAAGATATTTAAGTTTAAATCTATAAATCCTAGAAGCTAAAGCATTAAAAAAATTGATGTTTAATATGTATTTTTATAATTTTTTAGCCTCGTATAAAAAGGATACCCTATGGATGGATGCATAAACCCTAAGAAGCTAAAATATTAAAATATATATGCAAAATGTAATTTTTATGCTTTAACCACCTAGGATTTATATATGTTTGAAACTAAGATGTCGTATCATAATTTAATTAATAGTTTAGATCAAATTTAAGGAGTGCAATAGGGAGGATAACATAAAAAGTGTAACAGGTGATCCGTGCTGATGCTAAATTGGAACTTTGTCAAAATAGAGACGATATATAAAAAAAAAAGAATAGAATTAATGAATTAATAGTAAAGGAGAGGAAATTATCTCCTTCCTTGAGATATATTAGAGCAAGAAAGTTAAAGCAAAACACTTCAAACTTTCTAAGGAAATTAACATTTGAAGGAAAAATGAATTCAGGGGAGGAAGATGTCAAAAAGAAAATCAAAGAAGATTTCGAGAGAAGGTTTAGAAAACGGAACCTTTATTATTTTCACCCATAAAAATTTAATTTGGGCATCCTAAAATAATAATTTTAATTTCTATTGAGTCCGGCATGCAAGAATTAAAAAATATATATATAAAGAGCTAACTTGCAACTTTTCATTTTTTTTTTAAATTTGTCCATCGGGTCTGAGAGGCATTTAGTTTTAACCCGATAACTACAAATCACTAGTGTTAGAGGAATTTTTCCCTCTCTAGTGTTGCTAGTGGTGATGATGGCGATCGACCACCTTCGCTCATGGACCTGCAACCAAAGACAAGAACACGAGGTCGGGGTGGGGCTTGTATCATCCGGAGGACCCTCTGACGCTCAAGTCAGTCCTTGTCCATCCCCGGTCTGAATATATCTCCTCTTATTTATACTAGTCGAGTATTAAATAAAAGAAACGGTTACGATATTTAATAAAAGAAACCGTTACGGCATTGATGTTGGTCGAGACATTAAATAGAAGAAAACTGTCGAGACATTTATGTGGGTCATCACGATAGAAGAAACGGTAATTTGATAAAAGACGGAACTGCCCCTGCATAGTGACGGCGGGGTTTTCCCTCTCACAATTTCCCCTCGGGTTTCCTCATCATGTCTCAATGATGAAGGAAGTCCGAAAAATCGGTGATTCATTAGCCGTAAGTGGCAAATTATTGGCCTTGAGCGGTTGTTTTGGCCTTGAATGACTATTGTTGGCCGTAATTAGCTATTGGCCTTAATTGGCTGTTGGTTGTAAGTGACGATTCTTTGGCCATAAATGACGATTTTCGGTGGCCGTAAGTGGCGATTTCCGGTGGCTGTAAGTGGCGATTTCCGGTGGCCGTAAGTGGCGATTTCCGGTGGCCTTAAGAGGGGATTTCTGGTGGCCGTAAGTGGCGATTTCTGGTGGCCGTTAGTGGCGATTTCCGATGGCCGTAAGTGGCGATTTCCAGTGGCTGTTAGTGGCGATTTCAGGTGGCTGTAAGTGGCAAATCTTCACTCTCTTAAATAATTGTTTTAGCTTTGAAGACGCCGTTCCATGACATTTATAGTTGTTCGACCTAGTAAAAAACATTGTACGGCCTCCAAACAATTTAAAGTAATTAAGCTATTAGAAGAGTGATATTGTAATGTGCAGTGCCCCTGACAAGTTATATGCCCCTACACACAATTTATATACCTTTGCGGAGAAGTAGTAAGCTAAAAATATAGCTTGTAGGAGCTACACATTCATTAAGAAATTCTCCACAAGTAAGGGGAGTAGAAGACTTAGCTCATTCCTTGGGTTGAGTAATAGGAGTCTTGGTGGCCATCGTCACCCCCAATTTTGTTGCAGTGTTATTCTGGACATGGCTAGGAGTGGGTAGAATATTACACATTTGACTTGTAGCTCTCGATGTCTCAACTCATTTTGGTTCCATCGATACATCGGTTGCCCCATCATCATTGATAGGAATTGACTATATGATTACCACTAAATCGAACTTGATGAGTTTCGTACTTATATCCCTTTTATAGTTTTCTAGTCAAAATTGCATAATAAACAGAGCAAACCAAGACAAACAAGGGACTATCGAGATAATAGGAACAAGATCGCCACAAACTCAAATGTGTTAAAAAAGTTAGGAAATATGTTGTTCAGATAATTTCCTCCGCTTTTCGCAGGGTAAATTCATATAGGATTAAATATATATACTAGGATGATAGATTGAGAGGTGGAAATAGAGCGTACACGGCCGGTCATGCATTTGTGCCTCAAAACTAGGCATGACTTCAAGTATACTAATATCAATCAGTATAGAAATAAATAGTCAAATAGATCAAACTTAGCATGAAATAACTAAACTAATTTCACTCGTATTTCACCCGATTAGTGCGAAGGTTAGACGAGTAAGTGTAAAGAAAATCATATAACTTAGTAAATATGGCCGATAGAGTTTAGGAAATCCTTATTGAATTTGACTACAATTAAATTCACTTCTACCACAATTAGTAATCTAGGTCAGAAGAGGGTGACTTACCTACCATTCTTGAAGTTTGGACATTTTAAGTAATTATCTGGAAAGTCCGGGTCACCATTGCAATATATGAAACCTTTGAGGCAGGTTTCGTAGTTACCCTAGTTTATCATCTCCTTCCTAAGACGTTCAGAATTTGGGAGAGCGGCTGCAGAACGTGATTTCCAGACGGCATCCCCGACCCTTTCGAGTTTCGAGCGCGAGAGGACAAACATGTGGTAACGATGAAAAGCAAAGATGATCGAGTATCTCTGCGATGTTGTTTTTGGACAGTGGAAACGACGACAAAGGCCGACGTCCGGCAGCGCTTTCGATGCTCATTGAAAAGAGATATATGCTCGGTGATTCGATCATCGTTGTAAGGGACGTCTGGCGTGAGAAGACAGGATATGGTGGTTGTCGACGTAGAAGGCGACGGAGAGGAAGTTCTTGGTGTGGCCGACGAAGTGGCGTGGCGGTGGTGTCGGTTGCATCCGAAGTCACTAAGTAGCGGACAAACGGCTCCTCCGACCAGATGTTGATGGCTGCGCTAGGCTTTACAGGCGATCCAGGGCTTAACGGCGTCAGTAAGGAC
Source organism: Persicaria maculosa (assembly GCA_963922045.1). Lineage (NCBI taxonomy): Eukaryota > Viridiplantae > Streptophyta > Magnoliopsida > Caryophyllales > Polygonaceae > Persicaria > Persicaria maculosa. The sequence goes on from OY998251.1 coordinate 6,274,403, forward strand.
AGAGGAACCTCCGATGACGCTGGGAGAGATGAATCCCGTGAATCTGGTGGAGCCGCGACGCCCATCCTTGTGGTTTGAGACCGGAAGCGCCCTCTCTCCTAGGGTTTGCAGGTGAAGGCCGAGCCTCAAACGCCTCCTCTTCCCATCAACAGTTACTTTTTTTTTTTAGTTTGGGAGATCCGATATCATGGCTTTTTGATCGAATCTCCATGGACGACGCCAAATTTTAGAGGAATTTTCCCCTCTCTGGTGTTGCTAGTGGTGATGATGGCGATCGACCACCTTCGCTCATGGACCAGCAACCAAAGACAAGAACATGAGGTTGGGGCGGGGCTCATATCCCCCGAAGTCAGTCCTTGTCCATCCTCAATAGGGGTGTGCATATCCGGGTACCCGACACGAACCGGATAATCGTGTTTGGTACCCAAAACCGTTAAGCTCAAAATGGCCGAACCGTCTCAACACGGGTATCCGACACGGTTAAGGTATTCAGTTCTGTGTCGGATACCCGGTTACCCGATACGAACCAAGTTTTTTTTCCCTTTCTGTCCGTGTGGGTGTGCTACAAGATAACGAAGGTTACGAAGCAATAAGAAATCACGCAACCAAGCTTAGTTGAAACTGTAAACTGTCGGAACAGTTTTATACCTCCATAAGATGTTTGAATAGCAAATAATTAGCACTATGTCAAAGATTCACATATGGTGCAACATATTACAGTGTGCGTGCATTACAAATTAATGTTTGAAATCCTTCATTTGCTATGCTATGACAATTAGCAAACATCAAACCTAATTGGAGAAGAGAAAAGAGATTTAAAGAAGGATGACAGACGCTGCTCGTTTCTTTGTCGATCAGACCGCCGCTCGCCACTGCCAAATCTGTCACCGCTCGCCGTTGGCGGATCTCACCACCGATGGATCTACCACCGCTCGTCGCCTCTTCAAACTGCTGAAGATGGAGAATAACTCACCACCATCGCAGTCGTAGGAGGAGCTGAATAACCCATTGGAGAAGCCCGAGAAGGAGATCTAAACATTATGAATCTAGAGATTAGAGATGATTTTGAGTTGTAAGGGGAAGAGAGAGGAGAGAGAAGAGAGAGGCGGACTGCACAGGAGAACGGATGAGACATATAATTGAAAATGTGCCTTCTAGGGTTTTAACGAAAGGGAAAAAATAAATTAAAAGGAAAAAAAAAATCAAAAACACCTTTTCATGTGGATGAGGGGATTCGATCCCTGGGCCTGCTACACAGGTAAAAAAAAGGCCCTTTGTCCAAAACCAATTGTGTCATTTCAACTTCTTATTTTTTTATGAATTGTATAATACTAATTCTATATTACACATATATAAATTAAAAAAAATTGGTTCGTGTCGGGTACCCGATAAGGGAATATGCCCAATCCGAACACGAACCGTTTAATGACGTGTTTTAGTGGTTCGTGTCGTGTCTTTTTGGTTTCGAGTTTTTTCATGTCGTGTTTTCGTATCGTATCAGTCGTGTCGGGATTTTTTGCACATCCCTAATCCTCAATCTGAATATATCTCCTCTTATTTATACTAGTCGAGTATTAAATAAAAGAAATGGTTACGATATTTAATAAAAGAAACCGTTACCGCATTGATGTTGGTCGAGACATTAAATAGGAGGAAACGATCAAGACATTTATGTGGGTCATCACAATAGAAAAAGTGGTAATATGATAAAAGACGGAACTGCCCCTACATCGTGATGGCGGGAAACGGTCAAGACATTTGTGCTCAAGAAAATCATTTATCCTCCACAACAGTTGCCAAAATTATTGTAGATAGAATGAAACCTATTCTAAAGAAAATCACTTATCCTTTACAAATGACCTTTGTTTTTTTTTTTTTTTATCAGGTAAAAATTCGATGGCCAGACATACCTGGCTCATCGAGAGGCCGACAGAGTCGGCAGACGGCGAACCGTCAAACATACAATGATAATAATAAAAAGGTGCAATACAAAGACGACAAACAGACAGTCACTAGAAGAACAGACGAGCCTAATCAATAAAAGCTGAGGACAACGAAAACAGAACGGAGCCAAGCGCTATCAAGAGATAACACCGCTGGCCAGCGGTACATCAGGAGTCCCCCTGTGGGCGATGAAGACGAACCTCCGAGGAAATTTTCGAAATACGGAGTCGCCATGATGCACACCGCCACGACTCCAGCCAGACCCGACACCAGACGCACGAGCCCCAACTCAGATCAGAACTGCCAAGAACAACCAGAACAACTGTCGTGAACCACCCTCGTAGAGAGCGCATCTGCAAGCCCTTTCGGGATTTAGACTACCCTTTCGGGTGGGTTTACACCGTATAAGTATTTTTCTTAATATTTATTTTTAATTTTCAATTTCCGGGCTGCCTCGGGCCCAAGAAAAAACCTTGGGCCCAAACCATAAGTTTTCGGGTTGTTTCGGGCCCAAACACAAATTTGGACCAAAGCCAAGGAAAGCTACGCAACATCCACGAGATAGTAAAATGCCGGCAAGGAAATCAGTCCAAAGGCGGCAAAGTGGACGTCGGCAAACTCGAGGAGGAACCCGATAATGGTGAATTCGAGCATAAACAAGCCACGTAGCTCGACGAAGAGGAGCGGCGGGGCGAAATTGAAAGGAGGGTTGCGGGTTTGGGGGTTTTTGGGGCATGACAATTAACCAGGCCATGGGTGCAAATCGTTATCCGACCGCCGCTGAGAAGACGATCGGAGAGGGAGGGAAGCAAGGACGGATGTGAATCCACCATTGAAGCCAGTTGAGGATGCGGCTGGGCAAAGGGTACGAAATCAACCACCACGCCATAGTCGAAGGGAGATGGGCGGCAGCGGGGTTGAGCAAATCCGAAAAGAAGCCTCCAGAACCATCGATCCAAGAGGAGGGAGGATTTGCACAAATCAGTTCAACAGAGCCTCTAAAAGGGGTAGAAGATACAGATCTACAAAAGCCCTAAATTAATTTTTGGTTTGGATTGAAACCAAAAAAGAACTCGGAACTAGGTTGTATAGAGCACGGTTTCCAACCGGAAACACGCCGGAGCGGCGGCACCGCAGGGATACAAGACGGCCGGAGCCGGGTTAATGGCGGCCGAAGCCGGAGTAGAACGACCGAAGTCGTGGTTTTGTGGTCTCCTTCTCTCTAGAATCCTAGAGAGAGGAGAGAGCTTTTCATGGCGATGAAAGAGGGGAGGGGAAGGGAAGTGGAAGAGAGAGACTCATCGAAATTGCCTTACAAATGATCTTTGTATTTGAAAGGACTGTCATAGACCATGTAATATTCCACTCATTTAAAAGTAGAAAAAAGAAAAGAAAAATAGATAGCCGTCAAACTAAATATGAGAAAAACATACGATATGGTTCAATGAGAATTCATATTCAAAGTAATGGAAAATTTCGAATTCGGTCAGAAATTTTGAAATTAGATTGAGCAATATATCAATAATGCCTCATTTTCAGTCCTTGTTAATGACGAAACCACTTATCGTTAATTCTTAACTGGGAGATGGATCCGTCAAATTAATGCCAAAATTATTGCAAAAGGAATGTTAAGAAAGGGTGATATTTAAAAAAAGAAAAAAATTGATGCAACCACCCTCCAAAATTGATAATTATTTTTGAATAATTGAATACTCGTGCCACCGAATGCAGCCACCGTACTTGGTAAAATATGTCGTTTATTATTCTTTCACAAATGAGGATTAACTAGATTATATAATAGGGAAATTTACAGAAAACCACCCGCTAAATATAGTCTTTTACACTTAACCACCCGCTAAATATAAAATTACAGAAAACCACCCATTAAATGGGTTTTGTTTTCAACTCACCACCCGTTGTATATTTCTATTAGGGCTTATCATATATATATATATATATATATATATATATATATATATATATGATATTACAATATTTTAAGTTTTATATTTAAATTAAAATCTCAAATAGATTTAAAAATCTATTTGACTAAATTTTTTAAAAATATTTTTTTAAAAACTTGATGTATATATGAACAAATTTGTTCTATTTTATTCCAAAAAATGTTTATATTTTATAGATTTCTTTTTAATCAAAATTAAAATAAGTTTATAAGTTATTAGCATTGTTTAAATTTAATAATATTTTTTATAATAATAATTAATGTCACATTTTACTTTCATACTTGTAAACCCCTACACTATACTAAAAATGAAAAAAAAATCTAAATATTTGTTTAAAAAATATTTTCCAGGCTTAAATATATTTTTCTTAAAAATATTTTTTTTATTAAATGTATCTTTATTAAATTTTGTTTGAATTTTTAAATAAAATTAAATAATATTTTTTTTTACATTTAGAAACTCTGCTCTCCAAATAATTTTAAATTTTTTTACATGTTTTTTGCCCCTGATATATATTAAGATAAATTTTTTTATCTCTACCATAAATATAATTTAAATATATTCAAGCTTAAACTTTAAATTTTAAGTATAAAATATTAAAATATGTTATATTTAATGGAATTCTAATGGAAATATGTGGTGGGTGGTGATTTGAAAACACAACCCATTTAATGAGTGGTTTTCTATAATTTTGTATTTAATGGGTGGTTAAGTGTAAAAGGGTATATTTAACGGGTGGTTTTCTGTAAATTTTCCTATATAATAACAGTAGTAAATTTTGTAGGGTGGACAAAGCATGCAACGGGTGGAAGTATTTTTGTCTAGGCTTTTAAAAAACAACGGTTATTATCTAGATTTTAATGATGACTGAGACAGGAGTTGAATCTCACTTCACCGTAAGGGACTTGGATCCTCTCCTAATGATAATTACCTAATATTTGCCTAATGGTTTAATCTCAACCATTCAATAAAATGAGTGGTCAAGATTACATCATTTTAATTAATCCCAAATTATTCCAGATCACTATCAATCTATCATCCGCTTTCTCACTCTATTGCTCTCGAGTCTTGCCGCCTCCCTCGCCGCCTTCGACATCCTCACCCACCGGACTAACCCCTCCGCCCGCGCCGCCTTCGACATCCTCACCCACCGGACTAACCCCTCCGCCCGCGCCAGAAACGTCCCCACGTCGTCGTCCCCCCTCCTCCTTGAACGTCGCCGTCACCGTCACCGTGTCCTCCTTCTCCGGCGTCAGGATCCCATCCAGAGTCGTCACACCCTCCTCCTCTTGCGCCGCCGCCGGTCGTTGGGTATCGGTGGTGATTTGACAGATTTATGTGATAACTTGATCTCTGTCTACTCGCTCTGCTGAAGAGAAGGGACGGTGTTTGCTACAGTGAACGGGTCTCTATCTTCTCGTCCTCCGTCGCCGCCGTGAGGACGGTGTTTGCTCGCCGACGCCGGTCTTTGACAGATCTCTGCCTTCTTGCTGTTGGCGTTGATTTTTATTTTTGATTAATAAAAAATGAGGGGGTGGGATCGGGAAAGGGAAAAATGGGGGAGTGGGATGGGCTTTATGGTGGGGCCACGATGAGGGTTTAATCTAAACCATCCATTTAATTCAATGGTTTAGATCCTTCTATTAGGTAAATATAAGGAACCTTTTATAAGGAGAGGATCCAAATCCGACAATATGGCCATCTTTGTAAAGCATTTTTATCTTCTTTTGTCCCGCAATTTACCACCTAATTACCTGACATAAATTTGAACCCAGATTCATTATTTTCACCACAAATTAAATCTGGTTTACATCCAAATATATAGAATCGGAATCAATTTACGACTAGTGTTAGTTAATGAAAGAAGTTGCAATTAATTTGTCATACATGAAGAAACATAAATTGATAAAAATGAAAAGTATTTGAAATATATATGTGGTTTAAATATGACATTTATAGTAAAAAAAAAATTATAGGATTAAAAATTAATAGATTTTTTTATATGTGATGAATATGTCATTTTTTTTTTAATTACCAAAAGACACATGTTAAATCCGGATAAGCAGATTCAACTAATGCCATAAAATTATATATGTTGAATACTTGAATTAGTTGGTTGCAAATTGCAATATAAAAAAAAAAAAAGAAAAAAAAAAGCAATGGCATACGGTACGGTTATCATATTGTGAGTTGTGAGACGAAAGTAGTAGCTTCTTTGCTTCTCTCTTTCTTACTCACTAATTATATATGGAGATGCAGACATATTTCCTTAGTATATTATTTTGTGTTTTATTTATTGGAGGCATGAAATTAATTAAGCTTTTTAAAATCTGGATATATAATAGAAGATCAATATCTAAGGTTCGAACAATTGCATGTAGACATGTCAAAACACAACCCGATCCGATTGCCCGACCCGAACGGTCGTTAATTTTCCAATCCGAACCCGGAAATTTTGACCCGAAATTTTTTTCCGACCCGAATCCGAAAACCTGGAAATTTTCTGGGTAATCTGAGTTTCGACTAGGTGACCTAATTGACCTGATTTACCTGATTGACCTAGTTGATTTATAATGGGTAATTTGCTAAAATGACCCATTTGGGTGAAACTCTTGCACACATAACCCCAGTCGGAAAAAATTTGCAGAAATCCGGATATCCGGATTTTTGGCTCAATCGGTAGCAGGTAAGTTGGGGGGGGGGGCTGGACAGTGTGAGTATGACAGCTGGACAATTGAGAGAGGGAGAGGGAGAGAGAGAGACGGAAAAGCGAGGAAAAGACAGAGAGAGAGAGTGATAATGCATATTTGAGATAGGCATTATAGATACATTTAGTTTAGTTTAGGTTGCATTTCTTGCTTGCTTTGTTGTTAAATTGCATCTTGTGTTTATTGTAGAAAAGTTCGGATTCTGCGCAATTTTGTGTTTATTTCGCAGAGTGAGTCGGAACACATTTGGGAGATGCAATGTCTCGAAGAGGAACACAAGATACATGGGAAGGAACAAGGAAGAAAGAAGCAAGACAAGACGAGAGAAGCCCGCAAAGGAAGTTAGAAAGCCACGGCAAAACTGACTGCGGCGGGCGCCGCAGCTATTGCCGCGGCCGCCGCAGTGCCCGCCGCAGCGGGTGGCGAAGAACCAACTTGCGGCGGCCGCCGCACGTACTGCCGCGCGCCGTTTTGATGGAAAAAACCCTAGTTTCTAATTTATTCACTTTGAGGCCGACTTGGATGTTTTTAATTAGGCCTTTTATGTTATTTTGTAGGACCATTTTTTTCATTCTATTCATGGAACCATTAGACTTTTTAGAGATTTTGAGCTATTTTCTTCCATGAGGAACTAAACTCATCTATTCTGCCTGCAATTTGAAGCTTTATTCGGATTGATTGTGAGTTTCTAATTCTCGCTCCTGGTTTCCTATTTGTGAATGCTTCAACTTCTTTGTGCTTAATTAATTATTGATTTGTTCTATCTTGTCTGGCCAACTCGTTAGATCAATTCAATCGCTAAGGTTTTGTAGATTCCTGGTTGTGAACCTTAACCTAAGTGGCAAACTTATTCCTTTAGGGCTGGTTGAACTATTTGAATGAGTAGGAAGTTGAATGTGTTGTTAAATCCCTCTTTAGGGACTGCAAATACCTTGGCTAATCTCTGAACTTAAAGCTATCAATTGGGTTAAATCCTTCTTTAGGGACTGTTCGGTTGATAAGGGTTGCTAGGACTGGTTGGACTAGTAACTATATTAGGTCGGGACAAGGGCATTCATAGGAAACATAATAGGACGAGAAGAAGTTACAAGGATCGCTTCAATCCAATAAAGTGGAAAATTGTAGGTGGAATTGCTTCTCCTAATTGTCTAAACCAAATTCACTTATTCTGCTTTCGTTAATTTGCTTTAAAACTTTCACACAAAAAAAAAACCCCCTTTGGTTACTTAATCAACATTAAAATCGCACGTGAGTTATAAATTTCCCTGTGGGATCGACCTCTTACTTATTACTATACTAGTTATAGGTTTGAGTTTCTTTGGCGGAATCAACGACAGGTTTCCCCTCCGTCAAATTTGGCGGAATCAACGACAGGTTTTCCCTCCGTCAAATTTGGCGCCGTTGCCGGGGAACTTTTATTAAATTCTTGTGTGTTTTTAGTGTTGATCTTGGTGTGGACCGTCTTATATGGTCCATACCCGTGCTACTAATTCATCTTTGTTACCATTTGATTCAGAGATTGAAAGGACCCTTGCCGCTCTGAGGCGAGAAGTTCGTGATCGCTTTCGCGAACTCCCTTTTGATCAACAAGAACCGACAACAGAGATGGCTGACGATGCGAACCACACTCTTAAGGAGCTTTCTGCTCCTGATGTGGCACAGCAACCCCTGGCAATCCAATTTCCTGCGCTAGCAGAAGGGGTCAAATTTGAGCTTAAGTCTGGGGTAATTCATCTTTTACCCAAGTTCCATGGGTTGAGTGGGGAGGACCCCCACAAGCATCTGGCTGAATTCCATAGGGTGGTAGTTGGGATGAAACCTGAGGACGTCATTGCAGAGCAAATCAAATTGAGAGCTTTTCCCTTCTCTCTAAAGGATGACGCCAATGAGTGGTTCTTCTATTTACCGCCGGGATCTATTACCACTTGGGCTGAGATGAAAAGAGTCTTCCTAGAGATGTACTTCCCTGCAACAAAGCTAAATGCTTTGAAAAGGTCTATCAGCAGCATTGAGCAGTACGCGACAGAGTCTATACATGAGTACTTTGAACGCTTCAAGAAACTCTGCGCCAGCTGCCCAAGCCATGGGTACTCTCAAAAGGATCTGGTCCTCTTTTTATTCAATGGATTGACTGATATGGAGCGCAAGACGGTGAATTCTGCTTGTGGAGGAAATATGCTTAATAAGACGCCTACCGCAGCTTGGGAGGTGTTTAGGGAGCTATCTGAGGGCTCCAGACAGTTCACCAAAAGCCCTCGGGCTAGGGGTGTACTCGCTGTTGATGCGCCTGTGGCTGCACTTCAGACGGATATGGCAGAGGTAAAGGAGATGATGAAACAATTGGTCCTTGATAGAAATCCTCAACAACTGAAGGCATGTGGTCTTTGCAATCAATTCACTCATCCTATGGACATGTGCCCGATCCTACAAGATCCTAATGTTGATTTGAATGCCATTGGGAATTTCGCTCAACAAAGGCCTAGACAAGGCAATTTTGGAAATCCTGGGTATTTCAACAACAATAACTACAATAGGGGCTATCAGCAAGGCTACGGGAACTATCAAGCACCTATCAATCAGCAAGGGGGGCAACAGGAAAGGCCTCAGCAACAATTCGAACCTCGACAGGGAGGTCAGCAGCAGTCAAATGGGGATAATGAGGATCCACTGCAGAAACTGTCACGATTGGTCATGAGGAATGAAAAACAACAGTCAGAGCGGATGGAGAACCTAGAAAAGCAGCAATCCGATCGGATGACAAAGCTTGAGAATCAAATGAGTCAGCTCATTCAAATCTTAAGTGCTAAAGAGGCAAATAATTCTGGTAAGCTTCCGTCACAGACCATCGAGAATCCGACAAAGGAGAATGTCAGCGCTGTAACACTTAGGAGTGGCAAGGAACTGGTTGTCACAAAGCAAAAGGACGAGGAGGAGATAATGGACGAAGAAATAGAAATAATTGAAGATGAAAACGGGCAAACAGTGGTGCGGCGCCCGCGGCAACCCTTGCGGCGCCCGCCGCTGTCACCTGCGGTGCCCGCCGCCAGAGAGCCGATTCCAGCTGCGGCCGCCGCGGGAGAGACCTGGCAAGCTGCGGCGCCCGCCGCATCACCTGCCGCGCCCGCCGCTGCCTCACCCGCCGCCGATTCGTCTTCTGGTACGTTTTCTCCCTTACCTCTTTCCTCTTCTCTCCCTCTTTCTCCTCCTTCTTCTTCTACTCCTTCTTCTCCCTTACCTATGGAGACTCCAAAGCCCGTTCCGCCCTTCCCGGAAGCTTTGAAGGATACAAGGAGGTATGAGAACGACAAGGAAATCTTCGAGACATTCAGTAAGTGCGAGGTAAATATTCCTTTGCTTAATTTGATCAAAAGCATCCCTAGATATGCTAAATTTTTGAAGGAACTTTGCACTATCAAGCGGAACCAGAAGCTAAAAGGTAAGCAAAAGGTGAAGGTAAGCGAACATGTCACTGCTGTCTTTCAAAAGCGTATGCCTGAAAAGTGTAGTGATCCTGGTATGTTTGCTATTCCATGTGTGATAGGTGACACTAAATTTGACAAAGCCATGTTAGATTTAGGAGCATCTATTAATGTTTTGCCTTCTAGTGTTTATCATGCTTTGGGGTTGGGACCTCTGAATGGCACTCGGGTGGTAATTCAACTAGCTGATCGATCTACTATATACCCGAAAGGGATTGTTGAAGATGTCTTGGTTATGGTTGACAACTTGATATTCCCTGCTGATTTCTTTGTGATTGACATGGGTCCTGGTAACAGTGAAGGCCCTATTCTATTGGGCAGACCTTTCTTGAAAACTGCTAGGACCAAGATAGATGTCTATTCAGGATCTCTTACTATGGAATTTGATGGTCAACGAGTTGAATATAATATCTATGATTCCATGAAATTCCCATCTGAGGATCCTTCTCTGTGCTTTATGGATGCTATTGATACTATGGCACAGGATTGTTTTGATTTGGAGTGTGTTGATGAGATGGAGGTTGCTTTACAGGCTCCTATAGATGAAATTGCTAGAGATTATGTATTGTCATCTGACTTGCAGGAGGCTATAGTAGCTTTAGACCATCGATCTCCCACATATGTGCCACCAAGGGGAGACCGCATCGAGCTGACCATTCCTACTGAAAAGCTTCTCCCATCCATTATCCAAGCGCCGGATGTTGAATTGAAACAACTTCCTAATCACCTTAAATATGCTTTTCTTGGTGAAAATGATACTCTACCTGTCATTATTTCTAACAAATTGACATTTGGACAGGAGGAGCGATTGGTGAATGTTCTAAAGGAGAACAAGGAGGCGCTAGGATGGACGATAGCGGACATTAAAGGCATCAGTCCTACCCTCTGCATGCATAGGATACTACTGGAGGATGATGCCAAGCCATCTAGACAACCTCAGCGAAGACTCAACCCACCAATGATGGAAGTTGTAAAGAAGGAGGTGCTGAAACTCCTTCAGGCAGGTATGATTTTTCCCATATCTGATAGCAAATGGGTGAGTCCTACTCAGGTTGTCCCTAAGAAGGGAGGTATTACTGTTGTTGAAAATCAGGATGGTGAATTGGTCCCTAGTAGGGTTCAAACTGGATGGAGAGTCTGTATTGATTATCGTAAATTAAATACAGTCACTCGCAAGGACCATTTCCCCCTTCCCTTTATTGATCAGATGCTTGAGCGCCTTGCCGGCCGTTCTTTTTATTGCTTTTTAGATGGCTACTCAGGATATTTTCAGGTACCCATAGCACCGGAGGACCAAGAAAAAACGACTTTTACATGCCCTTTTGGCACTTTTGCATATCGTAGAATGCCTTTTGGGCTATGTAACGCACCTGGGACTTTCCAACGGTGTATGGTGAGCATATTTTCTGAGTATGTGGAACATTTTATTGAAGTATTTATGGATGACTTCACTGTGCATGGAGATGATTTTGATACCTGCTTACATCATTTGTCACTTGTGCTTAAGAGGTGCGTAGACACCAATCTGGTTCTTAATTCTGAAAAGTGTCATTTTATGGTTGAGCAAGGCATTGTATTGGGTCACATTGTGTCTAGCAGGGGTCTTGAGGTAGACAAGGCTAAAATTGATGTTATTCAGTCTCTACCTTACCCCACCAATGTACGTGAGATTCGCTCCTTTTTAGGCCATGCAGGGTTCTATCGCAGGTTTATTAAGGATTTTTCTAAGATTTCTGCACCTCTTTGTGATTTATTGAAAAAGGAAGTCGCTTTTGAGTTTGATGACAGGTGTAGAGCATCCTTTGATGAGCTTAAAGGTCGCCTAACTAGCGCTCCTATAATTCAAGCACCCATATGGTCGGAACCCTTTGAGATTATGTGTGATGCTAGTGATTATGCTGTGGGGGCTGTTTTGGGACAAAAGGAAGGAAGGAGCTCTCATGTCATCTACTATGCCTCCATGACTCTGAATGGAGCACAAAGGAACTACTCAACCACTGAGAAAGAGCTTCTGGCTGTGGTCTTTGCACTGGAGAAATTTCGCTCCTACCTCCTAGGAGCTAAGGTAATTGTCTTCACTGATCACGCTGCTCTTCGCTATCTATTAACTAAGAAAGAAGCGAAACCAAGATTGATTCGATGGATTTTACTTTTGAGTGAATTTGACATCGAAATCAAAGATAAGAAAGGTGCAGAAAACTTAGTAGCGGACCACCTCAGCAGACTTGTCCAAGAAGAGGACAAGCCGGAAGATCAAAGACCTATTCACGGTGAGTTCCCTGATGATACACTGTTTTACTTAACTCACACATCTTCGTTGCAGATGCAGGAACAAACAAGGACGGAGAGTCCTGATGAGGTAAGTCCTGATATTTCTGAATTGTTGATGGGTGTCCATACTCCTCGACCTTGGTTCGCCAATATGGTGAATTTCTTGGTCACGGGAGTATTTCCACCGAAATTTACAAAGGCCCAAAAGGACAAGATTCGACATGACTCCCGCTTCTACGTTTGGGATGACCCCTACCTGTGGAAACATTGTGCTGATCAGGTAATTAGGAGGTGTCTGCCGGACAATGAGGTACAATCTGTCCTTACTTTTTGTCATACTCATGAATGTGGAGGCCACTTTGGTCCTCAAAAGACTGCTAGGAAAGTGTTAGAAGCAGGTTTCTTTTGGCCTCACTTATTTAGAGATGCTAATGCCTTCTGTAAATCATGCGATAGATGTCAAAGGGTCGGGAACATATCTGCTAGGAATGAAATGCCACAAACAACTGTCATATTCTGTGAAATCTTTGATGTTTGGGGTATCGATTTTATGGGTCCCTTCCCTAGCTCTTTTGGGAATTTGTATATTTTACTTGCGGTGGACTATGTCTCCAAGTGGGTGGAGGCAAAAGCCACCAGAACTGATGATGCTAAAGTGGTTGCAGATTTCCTAAAGGACACCATTTTCGCAAGATTTGGGGTGCCTAAAGCCCTAATTAGTGACAGAGGGACACATTTTTGCAACAGGACGATCACTGCCCTGTTAAAGAAATATCATGTCACACAGAGGGTGTCCACTGCCTATCATCCACAGACCAATGGTCAAGCGGAGATATCAAATAGGGAGATAAAGACTATTCTGGAAAAAACAGTGGCACCCAACAGAAAGGATTGGAGTCTAAGGCTCAATGACGCTCTTTGGGCCTATCGGACAGCTTATAAGACTCCTATTGGTATGTCCCCTTATCGTATTGTCTTTGGAAAAGCCTGTCATCTCCCTGTAGAGCTTCAGCATAAGGCATATTGGGCTGTAAAGAATTGCAACATGAGGTTGGATGAAGTGGGTGAATTTAGAAAACTTCAGTTGCAAGAGCTAGAGGAATTGCGTCTGGATGCTTACGATAATGCAGTGATCTATAAGGAGAAGACAAAGGCTTGGCATGACAAGCATATCCTGCGGAAAGAGCTAGCAATAGGAGACAAGGTCCTTCTATACAAATCACGCTTGAAACTCTTCCCTGGAAAGCTTAGATCGAGGTGGGAAGGACCATACACCATCTCAAAGATATTCCCTCATGGAGCAATTGAACTCTATGACCCTAAATCTCATGAGCTCTTTAAGGTCAATGGGCATAGAGTTAAGCCGTACTTTGAGAACATACCACATAATGAAGAAGAGGAGTTGGTGCTTGCTGAACCAACCGACTAGGCCACTCAAGGGCCATCACGTCGAGCCAACGACTTAAAACAAAGGCGCTTCTCGGGAGGCAACCCGAGGTAAGTTCCCTATCTTTCTCATTTTTATTGTTGTTTTAGTTAATGACCATTATCTAATCTAGGAGTCATCATATAGGTAAGTAATTAATTAATTTAATTTAAAAAAAAAAAGAAAATAATAATAATAATAATAATAATAAACCCCGAGTACAGCGAGCGGCGCCCGCCGCAACCCCTGCGGCGCCCGCCGCACCAGCTGCGGTGCCCGCCGCCAGGGGGGTGTTTCGAGCGGCACCCGCCGCAAGCAAACCCAAGGGTGTTGCGGCGGCCACCGCACCCTCTGCGGCGCCCGCCGCAACGGTACCCCCATCTCGGATTTTTTTTTTTAAAAAAAAAATAAAATAAAATAAAATAAAATAAAATAAAATAAAATAGAATACATACAAGGAAACCCTACCTCTTTACCTCTCACCGTCACTTTCCAAGCCACCCAAACTCCAACACCATTGTTCCACCTTCCCCTTCAACCTCCAAACCTCCATAGCCACCCAAAGCTCTTTCTTTCTCTCTCCGCCGCTGCGTTCGAGCTGCGGCCGCCGCCACAGTTGCCGCGCCCGCCGCACGTGGTTGCCAACGCCAGATCCGAGCCGAGAGCCCCAAATCTCCTCGATTTTTCAAGTTCCTTCCACCCTTTAAACTCTCAAGGTATGATTTTCTTCACCTTTTCTCTCCATATTTGAGATTTCTAAATGTGGTTAAGAACTAGGTAGAGATTTGATTTTTTGGGTGTTTGTTCATTGTTTAAAGGTGGAAATTTGTGTGGAATAAAGTGTTTTGTGGGGGCTAATTTTCTTATTTATGGGACTGATTTTATTGAGTTATGAGAATTGATGATGGAGGTTTGGTTTGAAAGTGATGTTTTGAGTAATGAGGGATATTATTGTTGTTCTCTAAGGGGTGAAGTTGTGCACATATGGAATATGAGGCTGATTTTTCTTTGTTAATGTGGGGCTGTTTTAGAGCTTTGGTGTGAATTAAATATTTGAGGTGTGATTATTGATACATTATGAAATGTTCTTGAGTTCGGGTTGTTTATTAAAGGTCTTGAGCTACTTGTGTTGTGCTTTGTTGTGTGATTTATTGCTTGGCTTGGATTGTGTTTGAGTTGTGCTTATTTGCGTTGAAGTCTGAATCTGTTTGGGGTTGTCGATATATACTGCTGGTATTTATTACAGATGGTGCGCCGACTAAGAAATGCATCCGACGAGCAGAGGAGGATTTATAAGAATTTCGATGCTAAGCGCTTCGTTCAGACGAAGTTCTTTCACACCCCAGCACTACAGACGCTGGGGATGTTGGATGTCACTCACCGGATGCTCACCCATGGCGGGTTGGGGGGCTTTCTCAATCGAAGTGCCCCGACTTATCCCGAGCTCGCATGGGAATTCTTAGCTACACTTGAGAGGGTGGACGACTCGAGGATCCGGTTCAACTTGTTGGACCAACCTCATGTCTGCACGCTTGACAACCTCCGCTAGCAGTTTGGGATATCACAGGCGGCCACCCCGAACTGGTCTTCGATGACTACTGAGCAACAACGTCATGACCTGTGGTTCAAGGCTACTGGAACCGTTTTTGATAGCCACAAGGGGGAATACAACTACAGTTTTGTCCACCCCTGCTTCCGTCTGGTCCACAAGGTTTTAGCTATGGCCTTTAGCGGCCGAGGAGATGTCAACAAGGTATACGCTGCTGATCTAGCTTGGTTATGGAGCTTTGCTCCCCAGTCTCATGGTACACCAGACTGGGTTGAGATTTTTATAGAAAACTGTCTGAGGATCCAGGGGGCAAAGTCAGGCAGGTTTGGCTTGGGAGGCATGATTAGCCTCATCGCCTACCAATACCTATCGCCTGACCAGTGTGGTACACCTATGTCTGGCGGGTGTACCTTCACCACCGAGCAGCTTAGGAAGACATTTGTGCTTGAGGGTGCCGACGGAAGAGGCTGGATTTGGAAGTCGGGACACCGTGGACAGCACCGATTGAGTCTGCCTAGACTCCTCCCGTATGGACCTTCAGACAACACCCTCTACATAGCAGGCGATCAGGAGCAGGCTGAGGAGGAGGTCCCTGAGGAAGCTGAGGAGGAAGATGCCCCTGCACAGACAGATCATCATATGGGGGATGCGCAGCAGGAGGCTGGCACGTCATCAGGACATCACTTTTCATCTGAGGAGGACGACTACTTGCGGGACTATCTGGCCAATGAGTTCCATCGCATATCTTTACGCCAGGATTCAATTGAGTTCACCCTCAGCGACATAAGTCGCAATGTGATGGACACGTCCTCCCAGTTAGCGGCTATGCGGAGTGCGACGACCTATCAGTTAGAGGAGATGCGGAGGGAGCAACAATACTACTTCCGCCAACAGTACCCTCACATTCCGCCTTACCAGTCGCCGCCTTACCAGCCTCCACCTCAGTGATTGGTTAGTTTTACCCTCCTTCACTCTGAGTTTTTATGATCATTTTAGTTGTCTGTACTGTTTCAGTGAGGACACTGAAAATTTTAAGTGTGGGGGAGGAGACTTATATGTATTTTATGTTATTTCTATCAATTTTTAGGACATGTTTAAGTTTATGCACATGTTAATTCTGTAATAGTTAGTTAGTTTAATTCTGTTAAGTTTAGTTATTTTATTTACTTTAATTTCTGCTTTTTCGAATTATATTAGTTTAATTTTCCTGCATTTTCGAAAAAAAAAATAAAAAATAAAAAATAAAAAATAAAATAAAAAAAAAAATTTATTAATTTCGAAAATCTTAGAGATAGAACATGCATTGCATATATGTGTTATTCAAATACCCATCTTGCTTAGTTTGTCCTCTATTTTAAATTTCAAGCATGATTCATAAAAATCCCATGGAGTTCTGGATGTTTTGATTATTATTGCTATTTGATTTTTGTGGAACATGAGCTAGCAAATGTAATTGAGCATGTATGATTGAGTTAAAGTATGATTGAAGTCCTAAAAACATGACCCTGTGAGGATGTTTTGCCTTATTTGAATTCTTTTGCTCAATTATGTGAATTACTCGCCTAGTGTTGCTACCTCTTGGCATTGACTGCAGTATCTATTTTTGAAGACCAATGCACATGTTTGTTGCTTGCGGGGTGTATGTTTATATTCTGAGTCTTTTTATTCAATTTTATGCATATTTAGTGAATAAGGTGGCAATGGTTGATGTACTGAGTAACCGGGTCTACGCATGACACCCATGGGTAGGATTCGCGCAAAAAGGTGTTGAAAACTATCCACTAGGAAAGAAAGCTTGATCATTGAGTAACCAGGTTCATTCATGACACCCATGTTTGCAACTTGCGTCAAAAGGTGTTCAAGTGGACTTCATATTCATAGTTGAGGTGTTGATAGACCGGGGTCATTCATGACACCCATGTTTGCGCCTCGCGTAAGGAAAGCACCAAGACAAGAAAAGAAAAAAAAAAAAGAGAAAAGAAAACCAAAGAAAAAGAAAAAAAAAAAAAATATAAAGTATTGCATTTTATTTTCTTTATGTTATCCCGCAAGTAATGACATTTTGGTAGATAATTGGTGATATGGTGGTCAATGTCTATGAGCTTAGTGCATTATTGGTTTGAGTTGAGAGTTGTACCTAAAAGCCTAAACACATGAGTGAAAACACATATTTCTGGTGAGTTTGGATGATGTCTACTTCTAAGCTTTGATCACCTGAATACATGCTATGACGTTTGTTTGCTTGGTTTATGTTTTCACCTGCTATGATGTTGCTTTTTGGTAATGTTGAAACTTGAAGGGATCTCCTGTGGGATACATTGATTCATGTTCATTCTATCATTGCTTGAGGACAAGCAAAGGTCAAGTGTGGGGGAATTTGATAATGCATATTTGAGATAGGCATTATAGATACATTTAGTTTAGTTTAGGTTGCATTTCTTGCTTGCTTTGTTGTTAAATTGCATCTTGTGTTTATTGTAGAAAAGTTCGGATTCTGCGCAATTTTGTGTTTATTTCGCAGAGTGAGTCGGAACACATTTGGGAGATGCAATGTCTCGAAGAGGAACACAAGATACATGGGAAGGAACAAGGAAGAAAGAAGCAAGACAAGACGAGAGAAGCCCGCAAAGGAAGTTAGAAAGCCACGGCAAAACTGACTGCGGCGGGCGCCGCAGCTATTGCCGCGGCCGCCGCAGTGCCCGCCGCAGCGGGTGGCGAAGAACCAACTTGCGGCGGGCGCCGCAACCCTTGCGGCGGCCGCCGCACGTACTGCCGCGCGCCGTTTTGATGGAAAAAACCCTAGTTTCTAATTTATTCACTTTGAGGCCGACTTGGATGTTTTTAATTAGGCCTTTTATGTTATTTTGTAGGACCATTTTTTTCATTCTATTCATGGAACCATTAGACTTTTTAGAGATTTTGAGCTATTTTCTTCCATGAGGAACTAAACTCATCTATTCTGCCTGCAATTTGAAGCTTTATTCGGATTGATTGTGAGTTTCTAATTCTCGCTCCTGGTTTCCTATTTGTGAATGCTTCAACTTCTTTGTGCTTAATTAATTATTGATTTGTTCTATCTTGTCTGGCCAACTCGTTAGATCAATTCAATCGCTAAGGTTTTGTAGATTCCTGGTTGTGAACCTTAACCTAAGTGGCAAACTTATTCCTTTAGGGCTGGTTGAACTATTTGAATGAGTAGGAAGTTGAATGTGTTGTTAAATCCCTCTTTAGGGACTGCAAATACCTTGGCTAATCTCTGAACTTAAAGCTATCAATTGGGTTAAATCCTTCTTTAGGGACTGTTCGGTTGATAAGGGTTGCTAGGACTGGTTGGACTAGTAACTATATTAGGTCGGGACAAGGGCATTCATAGGAAACATAATAGGACGAGAAGAAGTTACAAGGATCGCTTCAATCCAATAAAGTGGAAAATTGTAGGTGGAATTGCTTCTCCTAATTGTCTAAACCAAATTCACTTATTCTGCTTTCGTTAATTTGCTTTAAAACTTTCACAAAAAAAAAAAAACCCCTTTGGTTACTTAATCAACATTAAAATCGCACGTGAGTTATAAATTTCCCTGTGGGATCGACCTCTTACTTATTACTATACTAGTTATAGGTTTGAGTTTCTTTGGCGGAATCAACGACAGGTTTTCCCTCCGTCAGAGAGAGGGGGTGAAAATCCTGATCAATATTGAAAAGACAAGTAGAGAGAGGGAGAGAGATGGAGCAGCAGGGTACAGTAAAAAGGAGGGAGCCAATTGTTCCCGCCCAGGGATGGCGCCAAAAAAAAGGGAAAAGGGAGGGAGGAGGGGGAGGGTATATAAGCTTTGAAGAATGTCTGAGGGAAATCATTAGTTCCCATTAATGAATTGCAGGGGAAATGGAACTTGAAGAAGGGGAATGGCCGGCGTTGGATTTGAAGAAAGAGGATAGGTGTCAAATGATGTGTGGTCTATATAAAGAGATCAGAGAAATTCTGGGCGTCACTTTTATTCACAAAATCTGAAGAAAGAGAGAGAATCCATTGAAGAAGAAGCAAGTGGGCCTGGGTTCAGTAAACGGTTTACTTGTACGAAGCCACTTTTCACTGGACGGTTAAATCGTACCCATTGGACAGGTGTTGGAATTTACTGGACAGTCCTCTGGTCGGACATAAAATGGGTAAGTGTTCTCTCTATGTTTGGTAAGTGTTGTTCATATGTAAATACCGTCGATACAAATTAATTTCTGTCTCCCTATGAAATGCAACATAGGAAAAATCATCAGTTTGTATCACTGTATTGTTTGGAGGATGGTGGGCGTGTGAAGGCGGCACTTGGGTCTTCAGGGGAACAAGGAGCCAGAAAGCCATGGTGGTGGACGAAAGGATTGACTATGTAAAGCTGAAGAAACAGGTGATGGACAAGTTTAATGTCGATGGGAGGAGGAATGATGTGGAGCTCACATATGTAAACCCAAAGAAGGAAGAGGCCAGGCCGTTTGCTATCGGGGATGACGAAGACTTGGAGGCCTACAAGTTTGTAAACGGGTTGTCTGGAGAACGAAATTGGCCTATCGACCTCAATGTCTCCCTGCGACGCAAGGTTGGTGGAGAGATGCCCGAAGCACAAGGATCGACAACAGATGACTCAGACGGTGGTGGTTTGTCTCCTGCAGGCTTTGAGGATGTTGTAGTGCCGTTAACTGGTCCGCCCGTGACCCAAGAAGATCACCCAAATACAGATCTCCCCGTGGGGCTTGACGGAGAAGACGAAGATTTGGGAGAAAAAATTGTCGAGGTAAACCAAAAGGATGTCCAGTTAACACAAACAGTCGTCCAGTTAAAAGAGACTTCTGACCAGTTAGGGATAAGTGAGGAGTTGGAGTTGGAGTTTGCGAATAGGGAAAAGAATGCCGACGCAGTGAATAAAGGGAAGCAGGTCATATATGTCAGCAGTGACATGGAAGATGGAGCCATTGACCTTGGTTGCTCCTCCGACGAGGATGATGCAATCCCAAAAGTGGTTAAATCTGAACACGGTAGTTCTGGTCCGACGAAGTCTTGGTCATGGGATTATGAGGCGGAGCGAGCGGTGAGGGAAGTCGAGGAAGCATACGAAAGACAAAAATGGAAGTCGACCACTTCTCCGAAGCCTGCTGAAAGTGAACCAATGGTGGCGGGGAACCCATTGGATCCCAGCCAGTGTGGTATTAAGCTCCGGGAGGGACAAACGTTTTGGAGGAAGGAGGATGTGCAGGAACTCGTAGCGTGGGCGGGTCTGACTCGCTGCTTCACGACGAAGATGAAGAAGTCAATGACGACCTTGTATGTTGTAGGGTGTGCTGCTCCCAAGTGCAAGTGGTCATGTCGGGCTTCGACTTACAAGGGAACGGGGTTATGGAAGATCCGAAAGCTTGTGGACGAGCACACGTGCTCGCTGAACGAGGCGGTTAGCCAAAAACGCAGTGCGTCATACACGCAACTGGGGCGGTGCATTGTCGAAAGGTATGTGACCCAATACGTAAAACTTAACTGGACTCTTGCCTAAATTCCACTGGACATATAGATATATACACTGGACACACAACACTAGTAACTGGATACACAACTATCTTAACTGGACACATGTGTGTGTGAATGGGCATGTGCAGTTTCGGATGGTCGAAGAAGCCCCTCGATCCGGATCAAGTGCAGAGGATGATGAAGTCGCAGCTGGGGGTCACATGCAGCTACTGGAAGGCGCCGAGCCCGGTTGAGTGCGAGGGACAACGTGTACGGAACGGACGAGGAAAGCTATCGGTGCATGTACTCGTACATGTACATGATGGAGTAGGCCAACCTTGGGACGTACACGAGGATAGAACGCGACACAGAGGGGCGATTCAACTATGCGTTTGTGAGTCTTGGAGCGTGGCGGAGGGCTATCCCCTACCTACGGAAGGTCAGTCCTTCCTTAAATGGAACATGACGCTCAATTACTATCAACATGACGCCCATACTAATAAAACATGACATATGTTTGATTAGACATGACACCTCTAAGTCCTCAAGATGTTTATTCTCCGGGTTATATCGATGGACGGGAGCTTCTTGAAGGGGAAATTTCGAGGGTGCTTGCTATTTGCTACTGCACAAGACGCTGACCACCACATTTACCCCGTAGGCTTCGCCATGGTTGACGGCGAGAATGATGGGTCTTGGGGGTTCTTCTTCAGGAAGATGTTGCTTGTCGTTGAAGACACGACTGATCTGGTGTGGGTATCTGACCGCCACATGAGCATCTTGAAGGGCATACGGGATAGCTACATATTCGCGAAGCATGGCATATGCACATATCACTTATTTCAAAACGTCCGTTTCCAGTTCAAGTGCGGGGGCTTGCAAGAAGAGTTCATGACGATGTGTAAAGCTTACACGTACGATGAGTTCCAGGTGTTGTACGCGGAGTTCTGTGCACGGGTTCCCGGAGCGGGCCAATATCTGAAGGATGCCGGGTTCAGCAACTGGGCAAGGGCTTTCTACGCTGGGAATAGGTACAACAGCACAACCACTAATAACTCCGAGTGCTTGAACTCGGTGTTCAAATATCCTAGAGATTTACCGCTAACAGCCCTTGTAGATGCCATCCTTGAGACCGTCGGCACGTGGTTCGTCAAACATAAGAAGTCAAGCGGCGAGCAGGGGAAAGTCGTAAGCGGCTGGGTTGGTAACGCCATCAGAGCAAACTTCGTGCAGTCCCTTTCCATGGTCGTCAGACAGCTGAGTGCACATGAGTTCGAGGTACGCAAGGGAACCTCCACCTGGCTTGTAAACCTAGCAGGACGTTTATGCAGCTGCAGACACTTCAACGTCGACCAGTACCCATGCGCGCACGCAATGGTAGCATCCCAATTGCACGGGATGGATGTGTACTCACTCGTCAACGACTTGTACAAGGTAGACGCGTGGCGTGCGTGCTACAAGGACGTGATCTACCCAGTCCCGTCGCGAGAGAATTGGAGGGTGCCCGAGGCAATCGCCAAGGAGAGTTGCCTCCCCCCACTTATCAAGGTACGCCCTGGCAGGCCGAAGACATCTAGGTACCCGTCTCAGTGGGAAAGGAAGTTCCCGAAAAGGCGCCGCACATAGTAACTTGCCAGGTGGTATTTTGGCATGACGGGTACATATTTTGGCATGACATCTAATGGGTTAGACATGACAGATAGCTATTTTGACATGACATATTATGGGTAAGACATGCCAATAGGAATTTCACGCGTTTTGTAATCAGGGCTCACTTATTCGGAAACGTTATCGCTCCCCCTTTTACATTGAAGTATGAACTTCGCCCGTGTTTTGTTATTAAGGCTTGTTGGGCCTGGGTGCAGCTTTTTCATTTTGTACATGACATGCAGTTATATAAACTTGGCAGGTGATATTTTGGACATGACATGTTTTAATTGTGCATTTTCAATGGAAATGTGGACGACGTAAATATATAAGTGTCAACCATCGTACGACCTACATGATAACATAGTTTCAAAAACAACAAGACATCATAGTTTCACAACCTGAGCCCTAGTTTTCCCAAAACGACATACCGTCGATACCAAAGACAACCAAATTAAATCCTACGAAAGCACAAATGTTCAAGCCACCAACGACATGTCCAGACAACAGTACAAACAACAATGTTCTTGAAAAAAAATGACGGAGCCAATGACTACTGAGGATCGGGGCTAGGTCGGAAGGCACCGTGGTAGATGGCGACACATAGGACTAGGCGGTAAGCATCGATAAAGGCGTCGTCCACCCCTTTGAATACGCGGTCGCCTAATGCGAGCATCTGCATGAAACGGAGAGCGTAGGGGCCGGAGTCTCCTCTGCGTCACAAAAAGTATGTGTCAAACCTAATGCGCACCAATTACACTATAAATCAGAAGATGGGCTACGACGACTTACGATTGCTTGTTCTGAGGGTAAATTTCTTGCACTTATCACAAATGACAGTAAATTTCTAGCCTCACCATATCTTACCCTATACTTATCACCTGAGCATTGTAACTATTTTATAGCTTCCAAAAAATATAAGCCGCGCAATTTTGCATTTAAACATGACAGGAAACCTATTAAACATGGCAACCACATATTAAAAACATGACAGGTTACAATGTAACAACATTTACATTCAATAACTTGTTCCTGAAATTTTTTTAACCACATATAGGTTACCCGATTTCCCTCGATCTATCCTATTTCCTCAATCTCACCAATTTCCCCAATTCCCACATTTTCCCCAATTTCACCAATTTCCCAAATATTCACACAATACATGTATCGATTTCCCCTAATTTGCTTCCTCCTTCAAGGCCTTTACCATATCATCACCACAATGGTACTTCCATTCTCTCCCCGACTCGAACACCCCCGTTCCCACATTTTCACCCATTGTTTTCATACTAGACGCCTGTTACATCCCACATGACAGGGGCGGATATTCCACCCGTTCTTTCATCCAATTGCAAACCATGGCAAACAAATTAGGTTCTTCAAACGGTCCCTCATCCTTTCAATTTCTGCAATCAGTACAAAATCGGCAGAGTTAGGGTTTACTTACTTCAAATCGGTCGGTCTCTCTCTTCTAAACGCCCACAGGGTCGTCTTCTACACGTCGGGTTTACTAGCTTGAAATTCGGCGCCGTCTTCTCCTCCGCACTCCCAGGTTCGTCTTCTTCCTTTGCCTTCTTCTTCTCCTCTCTCGTTTTCGTTTCAAAAATGGCGGTTTCGTGCCTTCTCCCCTCCCTCCTCTCTGTTTTACACAGTTGGAAGAAGTGACATGTTTTTAAAAACTGCCCTCTCTCTCCTCCTCCCTCCCACACTCTCTCCCTTCTTTAATTACTCCCAACAACCGGTTTCCACACCCCTTTCCCAACCGGCTACCTTGCCATTTTTTAAAGGGGGGGGGGGGGTCTAACCCTTGCAATTAGAAACGATTAGTGGGTTAGGCTAGCAAACCAAACCGGGGCAAGGGTTACTTCCTTTAATTCCCTCATTTATAATTATATATGATTAATTTTTTTTATGAAGATTCCAATTTATTTCATTTTATAATAACAATCACTTGATCTTTTATTTTTAAATCAACTTTTATATTTATTTGTATTGTGTAATACTTCATCCGATCGATAGTATTTGATTTTTTTTATTTTTCAACACATTTTTTTAAGAAGATTAAAATTCTAAAAAATATTAAAATCTTAAAACAATTCTATGCTTATTAATAAGGGGAATTACAACTAAATACCCCACTTTGATATTTGGTTTGCAAAAATACCTAGGCTTGAAAACAATTGCATCAATATATGAAAATTTGCAAAAATACCTTATTTTATTATCAAAACTACCCACTACCCCAAAAATCAGGAAAAATAAAAGTTAAATATTTTAAGTATTTTTCAATTTTCTGATATTTTTAAATTATATTAAATAATCAAATAATAATAAAAATCTGGAAGTAAAAAAAAAAATTAAAATCTCAATCCCCTCAATCCGGACTGATAGACCTGACCCCCAAATCCCAATCCAAACCCTAACAAAAAACACACAACCCCGTCCCTCTTCGGCTCCGTCGGCCCCAACCCCAGGTCTCCGACGCTCAGCCCCAACCCCAGGTATCCGGCGCTCGGACCAGAGCCCAAGTCTCCAGCTCCGTCGCCTGTACCTACACTTCCGCGTCCCCGACCGACCCAATCCCAATTGCTAACCAGAACAAACAAGCGCCCCGACCGTCGCCGCCCATACCCTCCGTCGTTGTGCGAGCAATTCGGTGTAATGAGTCTCCGGCTCCGGCCTCGACTCCAAGAGCAGACCAACCCTCCGGCTCCATCAGGCCACCCTGCGACTTTTTGATCATGATTTAGGTCAAAACCGTATCTTTACGCAATCTCCCGCCGATTTTTTATCATATCCTGTCAGTATTCATATTTAAGATTGTCAAAAACCCCATTTATCTTGTCACTATGGATAATTATACTGAAGATATATATTGACAATCATTTTGTAAATATGGTTAATAATCCTGAAGATATGATTGACCGTATCTTCATTGATTCTCTCCCCGATTATAGGTTTAATCCTGTCAGAATTAACATGAAGTCTGTCACTATAAACATTTTTCCTGTCATATGGAACAAATAACTTTGTCATCTTGGGCAGACCTTTAATTTCTAGTTATGGTATAGATAAAATCGTATCTTTATTCTCTTTCCTATTATAGACCCCACCATGTCATTATTAGATATCTGGTTTGTCATCAAAAACATATATCCTGTCAACAACAAATATATCCTTGTCAATAATTGATTATCTAAATAAGGCAATGATTTTCATCCGGCTAGTTTTATTATTCTTAAATTTCCGAGAAATATATTAAAAACATTATTTTAATATATATTTTTAATTTTTTAATCCTCTTTTAATTCATAATACTCCTTTTAATGATTTTTATATTTAAATTTAAAGGTAAAATCAATCATTATTTTTAGCACAAATAACCTATTTTTTAGCACATATGACCCACCTATTCTATTTTTGTTATTCTCAGAAAACAGGTATACTTTTGCAAACCGAACACCGATTTGGTGTATTTCTGCAAATCGGCCTATTAATAATTGCATGAAATTATTTTAAAAAATTATTTAAAATTTTGATATTTTATATATTATTACATTTTATTAAAGATTATGAGAAATAATAAAAATGAAATATTTTAGATCAGATATAGTGTATAATTATAAGCATTAGAACTTATGAACAACACCTTTAATTTTAGAATTTTAAAATTATTGCAAAATTATCAAATCATGATTTTTTTTAATTTAAAAAGGAAAAAATTGACAAACCCGGGTTCGAGTCAACCCGAATATACTCGGAACCCGTTTTACCTGAAATCCGAAATGACCCGACCCGACCCGACCCGATTGACCCGTTTGACATTGCATGTATTAATCGCGGAAGATTTAAGGATCGAATCCTATAAAAAGCCTTCTACTATCATTTTATTAATCGAAGATCGCCATGTCTTTCATGTCATACTACGCGATCATATATATAATGGAGGCATATATGCATGCATCCAGGACGACATCATCACCACCAAACCTCGAGATGGTCATTGTTCTCCATGGCAAGCTCGAACTTGACATCATCCCCATCATCGTCACTCGTCAACAAATTGTTGTCAAAACACATCAAAATTAACCAGTTGGATGTCAAGACGTACACAGTGATATTGAAGACTATGTCAAGAGATGTCCACAATCAAGTCGAGGACTAATGCCTTAATTACTTGTGGAGTTGCGTCGGCGAACCATTGCAACTCCACAAGTAATTAAGGCACATATGACCTAAAGCAACCGACGGGCATTTGTATATGTAGCAAGTCAATCTCTCCTGATTTCGTACCTGCCCGTTGTTGATCTTGAACCCGTCCGAATCATAAAGATTTGATGGATGTGTAGACAGTAGACCACGTAGGAAACTCGTTAAAAAGTTATCACTCATTGAATCCAGTCACAATATTATAAGATCATATTTACTATACCATCCGATCCAAAATACATGTCGTTTGATTTTTTAAGAAACTAAAAACTATATAAAATATCAACTTTTTTTAAAAAAAATTATTACAACTTAATATTTGTTGGTAATAAGTATTAAATTGTAAAAAAATAATAATAAAAAGTTAATATATTATATAGTTTTTAGCTCCTTAAAATACGTGTTGAAAAGTCAAACGACATGTATTTTGAATCGGAGGTAGTACAATTTCTCCTAAAATAAATTCAAGGTTAGATGCAAAAGCTTTGAACCCAATTATATTTTTTTCTTTATCAAACAAAGATTTATTGAATGTAAAAAGAAATAGGCAGCATTCTTCAAACACTAACCAAAATCTTAACATGATATATATAATTCTCTAAAAATGTATATAATATACAAATCAGTATGCTATCACCTTTGGGCTATCTCACCAATGGACCCTAGGCTCAGTGGGTCACCTCATTGGGCCGAGCTGGGCCAGGATCCAACAAGTAGTGGTCCAATTGGAAGGCTTTCCCTTGTTTGTGTATCAATTAAAAAAAACAAGCAAGTATTTTTTGAGTTGAGTAAACAAAAAGTATTTGCTGCATGTGGCTCAGTTACAGTATGGTAATAACTCAAATTTCGTCCTTTTCTTATTTGGCTATTCGTCGTATTTTCAGTGAATCAAATGTCGTGGCTGACTATCTTGCTCGTAGTGTCCATGCATTCCCTGCCGACGATTGCTGTAAGTACTGAGTATGATCCTACCTAATATTTATTCAGCGTAAAAAAAAAAAGACTCAAATTGTTCTAATCCTGATCCGAGTCTTCGCTAAAGTGTCCTTCAACCAAGTCTTCCGTGAAGTCAGGTTCATCTTAGGTTTTCAATGGATGGTGCTTCTCTCGTCGCTCACCCAGAATTTCGTACTCTCGTCCGCAAGGACGTTATTAGATGATAGGATAAATAGGGTCTGACGCCACTCAAATATTTCCCTTGTTCCAAAAAAAAAAAAAAAAAAAACTTGAAATTGTTCATTACAGTATGTTAACTCCTAGTGAGTTAAACAGAATTTGGCCATAAACTAGCAGGAGCAACTGACCTCCTCTTCGTTTTCGGTCTTCCAAGCAAGATCATCCTTCGGAAGACCCTCAGTATCCGACCAGCATACCTCCTATGTGACGCGAAACTCGCTGAACCAATGCAGCCGGTCACTTGTCCAAGCGCGTTCCTCCTGTTACTCAACGATCTCTCAAGGGCATGTTCCGGCTCCTTTGAGAGCTTCTGCGAGTTAAGGCTCTTCTTCAACGACAACAGCTCCTTTTCGAGGGTCTGGATTCTGAAGCTCGTGGACTCGTACTCCTTCGATAACATCTCTGCTCCTCCTGCCATTGCCAAATCCTTCTGGATCAAGCAGCTAAGATTCCTGCTCTCGGTTTCACCTCCATCCATGTAAGGACTTTCTCCGAGATTTGATAAGTCTCCACCTTGCGTGTATCTGAACGAGTCCGAGCAGTCCTTGAAGGCTCGTTGCGTGTTCAGTTGCTGGACGAAGAGCGCCTGGACTATCAGCCGAAGAGGCATCAGCTCGTTTTGTACTGCTTCGATGCAGGCTTCTTGTGACATCTTCTGGGCGTTCAGGTGTTGGCAAACTGCATTTTTCTCGTCTTGGCTTACGCTCGGGTGTGCCTGAATCAATCCAATGTCAATAATGTATGTGTTAAAAGAGATCCGATTCAAGAATCCCGATCCTTAGGAGCTCACCTGAAGAAATGCCGCGATTGCTTTATACAAGCAATCATGGCATTGCCTATAGGACACCGGAACTGTCTGAATAAGATTCAGAAACATCTGAGGCTCCATAGCTGGATCCAAGGCGAGATACGAAAGATAAGAGTCCCACAACTCGGCAACAACTGAAAAGCTAGTTGTAGGACTCTGATCTGTTACCGGATTCAAGGAAACGTAGGCAGCGAATATGTTGATCATCACACTGAATTCGGCAGTAGAATGAAAAGGTTCGCCTCCACTAACCACAGGAACAAGGAAATCCTCAACTCGCGACAATGGCAGCATAAGCACAATGTGGTTTTGAACCAAGGTGATACTCTTACTCTCCAGTCCAAGCTCAAGGGAGCTTGAAAGCAACGCGAAGTAGAATCCGACAGGGACGAGTTTAGTAGCTCTCCCTCCAGATGGGAGCAAATCAAGGACGCCGCCAAGTACATCCAAGGCGGTATCACTTGCATCGATAGCTTGATCATCATCATTCTTACTGTCACATAAGCACTCCCAAAACTTCCTAGTCTTGTAGGAGAGGACCCATTTGTTGGCATAGAAGACGACGACAGGGCTAACGAACTTCTCCTTCATGCCTTGCCGCCTCAACGAGGCAATGAATCTCGTAAAGAAACCGAAAGGGAGAGTGACGACATCCTTGATCCAGAGATGGTGGGACACAATCTCCTTGACCTTGTCACAGCTCCATGGCTGAGTAGCTAACGAGTCAAGGCTAAAGCCTGGCCTGTCGCGCCTCCCCTCGGGGTCTAGGATCTCCATACAGGCCATGAAGGCGAGGGATTCGATGCAGCGGCTGACTATGAGGAGGTCTTCAGCCCATGGGAGGAGAGCTTGGCCCTTGTGTAGGACGATCAAAGTGTCATCCCAGTTCTGGAGGACTACTTGGTTGAGGTAGAGGTCTGTGCGCTCGCAGAGGTTGCTGCCTGAGCCGTGCTCCGATGTCATCTCAAGGAGATCCGATGCGCAGCGCAGGGCTGCCACGTTGAACGGGTCTATGAAGGTGGAGGAGCCGTAGATGAAGAGGGCGATCATCTCGAACGTCTCCGATCCTCCCGGGAAGTTGGGTGGCAGCTCGATCTTGGTGGTTGACTCATCTGATAGGTGCTTCTTGAAGTATCCACTTCTTGTGGTTAATGGCAGCTTGTGAAGGCTGATGATTCGGTGTCCAACTCGCACTTGAACAACAACAGGCAATCCAGTAGCTTGGCTCCTGCAACCATCCAATCCAACAGATCGATGTTCATACATACATACATACAAATTAAACATAAAGATTAAAGAAAGTGAATTGATTGATACCAAGAAATGATCTTAATTTTGAGGAGGGCGGAGAGGTTAGGGGAAGAGTAAGGGCTGGAAGAAGACACAGAAGAACATCCCTTAGGGCTCATTCCTAGATCCATTATTAAGATGATTAATTGGTCAGTTAAGTTGAATTGGTAAGAAATTCAGCATTGAATCAATTAAAGGTTTATATATGAATGAATGTCAGATTAAGGTCTGAAATTCAGAGAGGTTGTGATTAAAGAAAGGGGGGTCAAATGCCACACGAGTGGAGTGTAAGAGTGAGAGTCCGCCTAGTTTTAAGGCTTCAAAGACGTATCTCAAAAAGTGGGAGGAGTTGCAAATTGCAATGCACGCCCATTTGGGGGGATTTTTGGGTTCAATCTCACTTTCTAAATCTTGCATTGCAAGCCATATGTTCTTGGTTTCAATCTCCAAGGTGTAAGCCCCACCCCACCGCAGGATTTCCATCATGGTTAAAAAAAAATTGCGGAAATTTCGCGAGGTACTGAAGTATTGCAATTTTCGCGAGGTATACAACTCTTTTACATATTTCGCGTGGTACCCTTGAGGTTTTCAATCTTTTCACCTCGTGCCCCTCCACGTTAAATCTAACAGATTTAGTATATGCTCCGTTAGTTTCAATTAAAAAAAAGAAAAAGAAAAAAGAAAAAGAGGAACCAGAAGCGAAGAATAGAGACGAAGAGAGCGAAGGAGAAGAGGACGCTCGTTGCTCCCGCTCGATGATCTTCTCTATTGCGGCGACATAGGCGTCCTCATCGAGCACCGTCGGCTGCTTCTGCGACGATGGCGGTGCTCCGTTAGGGTTGGTGGAAGACGAGGACGCGGAGGGGTCGGAGGAGAGAGAAGGAGCTGGGGAGGACAGATGGCGACGATAATTCCCCTGAGAAAGAAGCATATCGATTGAATCGGAGTTTGAACTCTCCTTAGGTTTGATGCGAACTGTTTTCAGGGTTTTGAGATTGGGGATTTTTGGGTGATTGATGGAATTAGGGTTTTCAGATTGGGGATTTTGATCGGGGATGTAGAGGAAGCAATTTGTTTTGTGGCGGCGATCGATTTAGTGCTTCAGAGCGAGATGGTGAAGTGGAGGATCACCGGACGGAATTCGATGGTTGACGCCGGCGACAGGGTGGTGTGTTTGGGGGTTTTGGACGGAGGCGCTGATTTGGGGAGGATGAGATGGTGATGATTTGGGGAGGATGAGATGGTGATTAGGGCCCATCAGTTGGAGGATGTTTCGATGGAGTTCGATTCCAGCCCGACTGGCTTGGCTTGGCGACCACCGAGGAGGAGGAGGGAGGGGAAGGCGGCGCCGCGCGAGGGGTAGCGCCTGAGCGTCATCTCTCTCTGCTTTCATCGTTCTGGCTTCTGAGCCTTTTTTTTTTAATTCCAAAAGTAACGACCAACCATTTACCCGTTAAAATTTAACCCCGAGGGCACGAGGCGAAAAAAAATCAAAACCTCAGGGGTACCACGCGAAATATGCAAAAGAGTTGTATACCTCGCGAAATTTCCGAAAAAATTGAGACAGGTTTCTTATTTTAATACTTACGAGTTACGAATAACAAAAATTTCACAAATATTGAAAGGGAACCAAAAATTATTAGGTGATAGGCAATGAGATAGAGAATTTGTCAGACAAAAAGGTTGTTGATTAAGCTAGAATGACACTTAGACGACGGACAAACATTTGTTGGTGTTAATGTGCCTTAAACGACTGTTGACCTGCGACGCATCGGGGGGTCCGGGGGGCGGAGCCCCCGGCGGTCGGGGGCTAGGGGGCAGCGCCACCCCGCCTTTACGGTATGCGATGTTTATTGTAAACGGGCCTATCGTCTGTCTATTTTGGGCTTTCAGTCCATTGTCTGTTTAGGGTTCCATGAGTCTCTTCATATACTCATGGAACGTCAACCCCTGTAACCTAATCTGTTTCGCTTCCTCTAATAAGAAAACTGGTTCTCTGCCCGTGGACGTAGGCAACACACCGTTGCTGAACCACGTAAATCTCTGTGTTGTTCTTCGCTTTATTATTCTCGTTATAACAGTTGGTTAGATCATTTAGAGTTAGGCGACGAACTTACCTATCGTCAGTTGATTTTACTTCAAACGACGAATAGTTATATCCGTATGTTGAATGTAATTCGGGTGACTAACATCACTATGTCCTCACTTGAATGGGTACCATAGCCATCTGATTTTAAGCATGGTCTCGGATAACACATTAAAACTGAAAAATTGGATATGACCACGAAACCTCGACCCCCCAAGAAAGCAAGTGAAAACTCATCCAAGTGGTGGTGAATTAGATTGATTATTGAATGTGAATGTCAACATTTTTCAATTTAATTTGTTAAAACATGTTGGGGTGAATTAGTTTGGTGGGTCGGGTGATGAAATATTGTGGAGCCCACTAATTGATCCATTTTGATACCTAGGGTTAAAGCTGGCAAAATCTGATCTAACCTGAAAATCCGACCTGGCCGACCAGAAACCCAAAAATCCAGTGTCATGTACAACTCTCAAACCCGAGTCTGACCCATTTTGACCCTATAGCCGAATGAATACGAACATAAATAAACCCGATACATACCCAACCCGTCCTTGACCCGATCCAAACAAGACCCGACTCATCCTTATAATTACTTAATTTTCTAATCTTTAAATAATCTTTAAATACTCAAACAACGTGATCGAATTACATATAATGAGACCTCGTATACTAAATAAATGAAGTTTAATAATCAATAATGAAGATTAACAAAAAGGGCAAATTGCAAAAAATAACACGAACTTTAGGGGTGGTTGCGTTCGGTGGCACCAACTTTCAAAAATTCTATAATAATCACCAACTTTGAAGGGTGGTTGTGGTTAGTAGCACAACCATTTTATTTTAAAAGTGCACCCTTTATTAACATTTTATTTACAAAAAAATCACATTTTTCCATTGTTTTTTTAAACCCACTCACAATTTTCTTCTTAAAAAAAACAATTTTCATGTTTATAAACTCAATTTCAATTTTTCAAAAAACATCATTTTTAAAAAAATATATAATTGGGATATTAATTGGTATCTTTTTAAGACACTCATTTTTCATTTTAAAGACATCGTTGAGTAAATAATGAGTGTATTCTTTTAAGAAAAAAAAAAGGGAAAAGTAGTGTTTTATAAAAAAAATTATATTTTTAAAAATTAAAAATGAAAATGGATTATTTTTAAAAATGAAATATGGGCATTTTTTAAAAAATTGAAAATTGGATGATTTTTTTCTCTACAAAGAATGTTAATAAGAGGTGATATTTTTTTTTTTAAAAAAAAAAACAATAGATGTGCCACTTGTTGCAACCAGAACCAAAGTTGGTGATTATTTTGAAAATTTTGAAAATTCATCCTATTAAACGCAACTACCCCTAAAGTTTATGCTATATATTTTTGACAATTTGCCCAACAAAAAATAATAATCATATTATAATAAAACTTAATGACCCGACTTGACCCAATCCAAAATCCATTTGTCTCAAACTTATCCGACCCGATTCAAACCAGAATATATAATATACCTGACATATGACCCAACCCAACATATGATCGAATCCGAACGAAAGTATACCCGAAACCGATCCAAATAGCCCGATTTCCACCTCTAGGGCTAAGTTGATGAAGAACATTGGGGTAGAGTAGAAACGAATTAAGGTAGATGGAAATGGGGAGGGGAGGGAGCAGGATTCAAGGGTTCGGGGGAGGGGGAGAAGAAGTGCGGAACAAGTTATGCTATGGTGTTTCACAATTACTCATATGAATATATGAATCAATACTGCATTGATATTGATCGATTAGTGAAGGGGAAGGGGAAGATGAGGTACAGTTCGCCCAAGACGGCACGTCTCCTCATTCTCATTCAGTCATTTTGCCTTGATGCCAGGACTTTGACTCCATATATATTTTTCAATCTCCTCATCCCCCGGCCTACTGCCAAAATTATTATTTTTTAATTATTATTATTATATCAATTAATTTATTTCTTTCCAGAGGATGTATGTGTATATGCATGTGTGTTTACTGTTCTATATATCAAGGATTAGTTTTTTTTTAAAAAAAAAACTAGAAAAAATGTTTTAAATTTATTTGATAAATAAAGAACATTGATAAAATCGTGTAGGCCATGTCGAAAAATGTATTTTATTCTTTTATGATTAAAATCAATTCGTCTCCATAAAGTAGGCATTGATAAAAAAAAAATGTAAAATCATACTCCATTGATATAAACAAAATTACTTACAAGTATAATATATTAGCAAACTAACTTGATAGAGGTATGCCTAAAGTTTTGAGAAATTTTGTTGAAATATCACTTTTTTCTAATTTAATTAGGCTATTAGCATACTAACTTATTAAATTGGCAGGACTAACCCTATTCAATTTTTTTCAAGTCTTTGTGCCTTTTACTTTGCCTTTCACCTCCGTCATATCTCCGTCAGATCTGGTGCCCTCGTCGATCTCTTTCAACCTCCGATGGTCTCTGTGCTCTCCCTCCTTCATCGACCTTGCCTGACTCCCTCGCTCTCTATCTCTTCCGCGATTTCGGTGGCGTCACCACAGGTGCCCCCATAAAATACTTGTATCCACTTCGCGTGGTGTTATAATGAAAACTAGTGTCACATTAGTTTCTTAAAATCCAAGTTAGTCTATTTTAAAAACACCATTCAAAATTTCAAGTTCGACATTAGCGAAAATCATTTCCAACTTCTAAATTCATCCTACCATCCACCTCTAAGGGCTAATCCCATTTTCATCTTCGTAGGTTCTATGTCAGAATCAAATTCCAATACTTCAGCTTCCATCATTTCTATCATCAAGCATCGTGTGTGTGTGTCTATATATATATATAAGGAGTGGTTCTCTTGTGCACACCTCTTAGGGTGTATCTTGTGCACAACTCTAGACCCTTGATATGGATTAAATAGATGGCTATGATTAAAAAGGAATTTTCCTTTATTTTTTAATTAAAATCGGTGGAGCCCGCAACCAAAATCACCAACTTGCCAATATGTAGGCGCGTGTACGTGCTTCCTTGTGATGAATCAAATTGGTGGGCCCAGTGGCAAAAAAAAACCATAATTAACTCCTTTTTTTTACCTTTTCTCTTGCCACGTTTTATTTTTGTTTATACGTGCGTGTGTTTTTCGTTATGATGAAAAATTATGTTTGTAAATTAAAGTCATTATATGCAGAAATTAGGGTTTTAGATGTGAGGATATGCGTCGTAGTAGGGGAATAATATTTTCAATACTACCGAATAATTTTTCACTTCCACTGAATAATATTTAACATGCTACCGAATAATATTATGTTTTCTTTTTTCCATCCAGAAGGTACAAAATTTTCCAATTCCACTAAATAACTTTTTTTTTTGTGGGGAATAAATGGTTTTTTTAAACCACCTTATTCTGATTTCGTTCGTTTTAAAGATTTGTCAATTCTGATTTCGTTCGTTTTAAAGATTTGTCAATTTCACCGAATAATCTTTCACATGCTACCGAATAATGTTGTATTAACTTTTTTTCATCTAGTTTAGATCAAAATTTACCAATTCAATTGCATAATTTGTCACATGCTACCGAATAATTTCTTTTTTTTTATTCATCAATTTTAGATAAAAGAAATCTCAAATCCCCAAACAATTCTTACGTTTATACAAATAGTGATTCATATTTCACCGAATAATATTTCACATTTCAAAATTTTAATTATTCATAACGGTTATGCAATTATTCATCTCTTCTATTTACCTCGTAAAAATAAGAATTTCGCTGAATAATCCACCAATTATCGTTCAATTTACACGTTAAATCGACTGATTCAACCGAATAATTCTAAATATTTACTTATTCACAATGGTTATGCAATTATTAATCGTTTTTGTGTAGCTCATAAAAATAAGAATTTCACTCAATAATCTCGCAATTATCCTTCAAGGTACGCGTTAAATCGATCAATTCAATCGAACATTACTCGATATTTCACCGAATAATGTTCCACATTTCACCTAGACTCAAACAAAACATCAAATATAAAATAAAAAAACAATTAATAAAACCCTTTATCCAAATTAGCAAACAAACTCTTTGCCCCAAATCAATCTGTAGATTCCAAATCACACAAAATATGAAACTTATTAGAGCTCAAATATATATATATGGATTGACTCCGGTGAGAACCTCAAATTGTGGTAAAATCCGTGAGGACTACCTTATAGCTTGATTTATTTGAAACATGTGCTTAAAAACTCATTTACACGGTAACTTTACAACTCGGTTCAACCTAAAAACCGTGCTAAAAACTCCAGTTTTAAAATAACACATGACTTTATAGTTCGGTCAAGCCTAAAAATCGTGTTAAAAAGCTCATGTTTTAAAATTACATAGTGACTTTATAGCTCGGTTTTATTCAAAACCGGGCTAAAATTTATGACTTTATAGATCGGTTCTATTCATAACCGGGCTATAAAGCAAGTGAACCGGGCTAAAGAGCCGGTCCTCACAGTTTTTTACCACAATTTTGGTTTTCACCCGAGCGCACCCCTATATATATATAAACAAATATTAATGCATTTGATATTATAAGGATGTTTAAAAAATATTTGAAATTAAACATTAAACCCTAACTATCACTATATATATTAATTTAAATAAATTAGGTGTTAATACATGTTTAACTAATTAATTCTTTTCAATATATGTTTGTGAATGTAGATTAAGAAAATAAATTTGCATAGATTTTACCTATGTAATTAGTGATTTGTCTAACCAATGGCATTATGACATTGGTTAAGCATCCTTAATTAAGAAAGCAATTACAAAATGGAAATTGGTGAATGTTTTTTAAATAAAAAAATTGGCTATATTAATTAATCTTGTTAAATATTTACAAATTTGAAAAGTTCTCCTGGAAGGATATGACATTTTTTTGTTGTTAATAAATAGACATTTAGACCTATATGTTGGTTATGAACTATGAGATATGATAGTTACTGCCAATTTGAACAAAAATGGGTCCAGATTTAAGAAATCAATCTACAAAAAAATGAAAATGGGTAATGGTAACCACTAACCAGTAACTATCATATCTCATAGTTCATAACCAACATCAAACCAAAAGCATTCTAGAGTATTCAAGAAGTTTAGAAGGCAACCAAATGTGCATGGACCATGAATTGAACATGGAACAGAAGCAAAAATCAACAAAAATTTGTTTTGTTCCTAAAGTCGAAAGCTTCAATAGAATACAAGTTAACACATCAAGGGTCGAAAGCTTCAATAGAATACAAGTTAAAACCTCAAGGCATTTGTTGCAAGTGTTCTCCGACAGTCCAAAGGTGTTGTTGCATTATAGATTGATCAATAGACATTAATTTGACCACATCTGCTGGGTCTGTTTTGGTTGTTGTCCTGAGATCTCCCAACTGGCTGGTATCTAGACATTTGTTGCAAGGCCCCCACAAATGCCAAACTTGAGAGTGGTGTACGTTCATGTATATCCACCAATGTGACTAGTATATGCCTGTCTCGACATTTGTAGAGGAGAGATCGAGAGTAAAGATATTAGTGAGCTTCGGTTCCTAGATCTTCCATACCATCTTATAAAAAATGAAGCATTTTGTAAAATAATGGGAAGGGATAGGAAGAAAAGGAAAGGAATTTCTTTTTCTCACTGGATAGACCAAAGCAGTATAAAAAGGGTAAATAAAGCAAAACACCAAACACAGGTTACCAATGCAGAGGATATAAAAAAAAAATTGTGTTGTACACATAGCTCTACATTTCCTTCTCACAAATCACCAAAAACCAAGTTCACTATAACGAATGAAGCAAATATTAGGCATTAAACATGTCAATATGTCTGAGTGGTTAAGGAGACAAAACTGATCAAATCGGTTGGGCTTCACTCGAGTAGGTTTGTTGTACTTCAAACAATTTATATCTTCCACCATGGTTGATTACAGAAGCAACATTCACCTAGGATTTACTTATTAAGAAATCTCTAACTGAATGTCTTCCTACTTGATGCCTAGTAAGCCTATAAATAATTCATTAATACTACATCACTAAACCTACAACCTACATTTTTATGGTTGCACACCAAACACTTTCATGGATGTAGGCTACAACCACAAACTAAAGCAATATAAAAAAGGGCATAAAAATTATATAATGTACATCCATTAACATGAAGATTCGTGGAATTAGGAAACCATGTGAGTAATGTGATTAATTAGAAGACAATAGAGCCACGAGTTACCCGAATCAGAGGTGCTTGAGTTAATGCCCCCGTCCCTCCCAGCAAGGAGTTAATTATTAAGCGTTACATATATACACCCCTATCTCCTCCGGTAAAACCCATACTCATTTCTCAAATTGTGCCCTAGTTCCACTAGATAATGTCCTTTCACTTCTTGGAGGCACTGCACAGTTTTAAGGGAAATGTTATCAATATCACATTTTAGGGGCAATGAACTGCAACTTGTAATAGAAAGAAAGCAAATCTCACCTCAAAGAGGACTCATAACCTGAATAAATAAAGAAATTCAGTGCCCATTTCTAAAATCTCCATCGTCATATCAGTATAAACTAAAAATGTATATATGAAATGAAGCCTTATAATGTAGGTAATCTAATCACGAATGTTCTAATATATTCATCCTTCTCTCATCATCCCTTGTCACGTTCATAATGTTAATGCCACAAGCGGACCAACTCGGTCTGTAACACAGAATTGTAACACAAGGGTGGAGGAGTAGCTGCATCTCTTAGATGATTGATCTGCTACTTTACAAATTTTGTAGTTGCATAGAACCAAGTTTTCTATTAGGACGGTAGGAGAGCTATCAACAATGATACTAGTTCATCCAGGCAAAAAGCTATCCTAGACATATATCTCAGAAATCTAGTATCTGACCACAAGCTCAAATTCCCACTAGTCCACTACTATGACATTTCACTTCAATCTCAGTCATCTCACGCTTGAATTTCATCTAAAACAACTACTTCAGCTTTTAAAACAACTTTATCAATATGCAAGGAAATGTTACCAAGAAGTCTAATGAATGATCTAGATAAAGCTTAGCATACTAAGATTCATGTTATCCATAGATCGCAAAACCCTTGATTGAAATCGAAATCCCCAATATCATCCTACAAAACCCTAATTACAAAAACTTGAAGAACAAATTCAATTACATACTTCCATGGCTTCGAGTATCAATCATCGGATAAAGGACAACTTGCATCCGCTCTCCCCGTGCGTAACACCAGGCAGCACCACTTCCGCACCTCATCGAGATCAATGAACGCGACCTCCTCGGTCGGCGCTTTTAGAACCCTAATTCTCGGCAACAGGTGGTAGAATCCGCTGTCTTGATACATCTTATTCATCCCTTGATGGACAGAATAATGAGTGGTGTGAGCCTCCTGTATGATCCTCTACTTTAGATCTGGAGTCAATGGTACCATAACTTTGCCCTGAAACGCTAGCATCTCGTCTGCTCTCTCTGCAAGCTCTCCAACACGGCCCTGAGCCATCCGCTCTCTCAAAGCTGCAATCTTTGGAAAATCTTCCTGGCTCCTACGGATCTTCTCTGTCAACTCTAACTGCCCAATCTCTCGCTTAATCCAAACCTCCAAGCTGCATCTCATCAAATCTACCTGTAACTCCCTTTGAACTATAAGCCTTACAATTGATACCTCCTGGTGAATCTTCCTACTGAGCGCATCTGCCACCACGTTGGTCTTCCCTGGGTGGTAGACTATGTCCAAGTCATAGTCCTTCAAAAGCTCTAGCCATCGTCTCTGTCGCATATTGAGCTCCTTCTCATTGAAAGCATACTTCAAGCTCCTGTGATCTATCATCACCTTGCATGAAGTGTCATATAGGCGTGAGCGATGACCCGATCTCGCCGATGCAGAACACAACCCAAATCGGAACGCGATGCGTCTGTGTAGATGAAGAAGTCTTCGGTCCCATCTGGAAGTGCTAAAACTGGAGTGGTCGCCGGGTTCTCCTTCAAAAGCTCAACGATGGCCTGACACTCTACACTCTACTCCAACGGAACATCCATCTTCAACAGCTGCATCATTTGCCTAGCGATGCTCAAGAAACCCTAGACGAACCTTTGATAATAACTAGGTAGCACCAGAAATGAAGAAATATCTCTGATGTTCTTGGGCACCTCCCAAGCAACGATAGCATCAATCCTCGCATGATCCACGATGACTTCCTCTGCTGAAATCACATGGCCTAAGAAAGCCACCTATGTGAGCCAAAAGTCACACTTGTTGTACTTCCCATACAGTTGATGCTTCCTCAGCGTCTCAAGCACAATCCTCCAATGCTCCTCGTGCTACTCTCTACTCCTTGAGTAGACTAAGATGTCATTTATGAAGACGACGACGAATCTGTCCAAGTAGTCAATGAACACATGGTTTATGACCTCCATAAAATTTGTAGGCGCATTGGTCAGCGCACACGGCATGACCACAAACTCATAGTGACCATAGCGGGTCCTAAAGGTAGTCTTCTGCACATCCTTTGACCACACACTCAGGTGATGATTTCTCGATCTCAAATCAATCTACAAGGATGAAGATTCTTCACCGTCGTCCGGTTCAACTCTCTGGATTAATTATGTAAAAAGGGTTAGTAACAATTAGGGTTTATGCGAAAGCCTCTATCTTCCTATTTGTTAATGACGAAAGTTATTTGATGAAAAAGCATGATCTTGTATATCTTTAGCATTATTCTTATATGGTTATCGTTGTGGCGTTGATACCCCGATTCTAGAAGCTTTTGATATTATTGAATTACATCCCATCAATTCTGTGTTTAATTCCATTTTTGCTCGCAAAAGTTACCTTTTTATCTGCAAAGAAGCACTCGAGATCGACTACAGACTGGTCAACATCGAGTACCCACTAGTCGATATCGAGTACTTTTGTGCTCGACATTGCTTGTTTTCGTCTTCTGTTGTGCAGATTTGCAGGTTAACTCGATAGTGTGGTCGATAACGATTACTTCTACTCGATACCGGTTACTCTTTTGATCGATTATGAGAGGATTCTAGACTGAAAAAGCGAGCGCTGACACGCTTCCTCGTAGATACGATCTTGAATACCCTACCACTACAGCAGGAGGGATTCTTGTAATTTTATTTGCATGGTTCGGGAAGTTGGTTTGCTTTTATATAGCTTTATATTTGCATACTAGATTCCCCTCCTAACAAAATCGAAGCCTCTTAGCCAACAGGACTCCAATGAAATTCAATCATCTTTATAGAATAAATGAAAGCATATAAATAGTACTCGAAAAATTAGGGCTTGGTTGGCTTTCTTAGAGACTAAGGATTGCTCTGCCAAACTTTATCCTAACTAGGTAAACTTATCCTCGATAATTAAACTTAAAATAAAAACCTAAGATAGAAAATAATAAAAAATGATAATTAAGAAGGCCTAAAGGCTAGACTTTCCTAAGCATCATATTTAACCTAATTAAGTACTACTAAAATATGTAATTCCATAATTAGACTCTAAATAAGATAGGAGTTACTAAAAATAGAATATGCTAAAAATATGAAATATAAATAATAATAACTATTAATGTCATTTCTTCAAAAACTCCAAAGGTGGAGCCTTTTTCTTCTTTGGAATGATTGGATCCTCCGCTTCAAATGAAAAAACCGCTTCAAATGATTGGATCCTCGAATCGATTTGGCACACAGAACGCCAATCTTGTGTGTATCAATCATCATGAGGTCTTTTACGGGTTGTAATGGGGGTTAGTAAGAAAATTAAGGTAGGGATTATTTTGGACATGTGGTGCTTATAAATCCAGGAACTAGAATCTACGACACTTCCATAATCACAACACTCTCTAACCATCAAACTCATATCTCAATTATAACTCATGTAAAGAATTTTCCTTTCAACAAAAATATCTTTCAACTCACAAACAACAACAAATGAAGTGGTTCTTTTATTGTATATAATGTATATTTTTTTCTTTTTTTTTTAAGTAGAAACAACTTCAACTAATAAGCTCAAAGTTAGACTCTACCATTACATATCATTCAACTCTCAAAGCACACTCAACATCATTCAACTCAATCTGTAACCTGCTCTACTCCTAGTTCCCAGATGGGTTAGGCTTTAATTATAGGGATAATTTTTGTGGAGCTACATAGAATAGGCTAATAGGCTCAAAAGGGCTTCAAGCAATGGAAATAATATAAGGTAGATATGGAAAATATAAGGCTAAACAGAAACATGCCTCAATCATATAAAATTCATCAATAACGAACATATGAGTAAAACCATGACATAGATAAACAAACTCAATTCTAAGGGGTAGAAGCATTGAGAGTATTCACACACATGAACAAAAGCAAAAGGACTCAATGAAGTGTAGTCCTAATAAGGCCAAAAATCAACTCACAATGGTGAATTTTTGTTGGATTTCAGTCATGCCTAAAAACTTAGATCATACATGCTCAATTATGTTTACCTAACTATGTTCCACATAAAAACCAAAGGTAGGATAAGGCTAAAACAATTCAAACATGTCCTGGGACTTATATGATCATACTTTCACAAAGATTTTGAGGACCAACTAGGCTAGATGGTTGTTTAGACAATAACATATTTTATGCAAATGCATGATGATTTCTTCTTTTTTTTCATATTTTTTTTAATTAATTGTTTTCCATTAAATAAAACTAAGATGTAAACCATGGATATCATGCAAGCTAAATGAAACATGCTTAATATTCAATGCAACTCTAATATGTACACTAAACCCCTCCCCCACACTAGAAAGTTTCATTATCCCAATGAAATCAAATACAACAAAAAAATAGAAAGAATGGGGGGGGGGGGGGGGGGGGGGGGGAGGAAAAACAATACTCACTAGCTCATTGGTAAGGTGGAGGTGGAGGTTTGCTGGGCGGGAATCCTGGAAAAGCAAATTGGTAAAGCTCCTCCTAGCGTCGCTGCATGAGCTCAAAAGCCTCCATCTGAGCACGCTCAGCCTCCTCCTAGCAACACCAATAATCAGCCTGATGTTGAGCAAGCTCTGCTTAACGGGCACGAACTGTGGTAAGGTCCACTAATAAGCCTTGCACAACCCGACATTAATAGGAGAACTCCTACTGTAAGTCCTGCTGGTTCTCCCATAATCAATGTTGTTCAAGTCTCAGCAAAGCCTCAATAAGGAGGGATCATCCCCTCTAGAAAGGCCTCCAAACTCAATAGGTGCTTCCTTCTTCCTCCAGCAATCACCCTTCATCTCCTTGCAATGGGTCAGAAACAGCTCAACCTA
Organism: Persicaria maculosa; assembly: GCA_963922045.1. Classification (NCBI taxonomy): domain Eukaryota; kingdom Viridiplantae; phylum Streptophyta; class Magnoliopsida; order Caryophyllales; family Polygonaceae; genus Persicaria; species Persicaria maculosa. The sequence continues at coordinate 6,317,758 of OY998251.1, forward strand.
GTCTGGCACATGCTCGCTCTCAAGGGTCAAGCACCATAGGTTGGACAAGGCATTTAAGGACACCTTGACCTTGTTGATTTCTGATTGACGAAATAAGGTATTGTTCAACACCTTGTGACAGAGCCTCAATGTTGAGTGCAAAATGCTGGAATTGTATTCTTCCACCTTTGGTCGTATAACACACCTCGTCGTATCATGCTAGAAATTGAAGGGGGCATCGGTCTTGGGAATCATAAACCAGGACTTAGATGGTTCTGCGGATACTCCAAAAGCACGAGCAAACAGCTCTTAATTAAATCGGTGAGCCTTACCCTTAAGCTTGAACTCACTGTTACGAATTTGCTTTATTGTCAAAGTGCACAAAAAATTCACGAACCAAACTTGGATGAGTAGGGGCATTCATCACAAAATTTTGCAAACCCCCCTTCGTCAGCAATTGGTGCACACTTTGCTCATGCCCAAGCACTCGTAAAGGTGGAACATCAAAAAATTTGGTCGATAACAACTCACGACCCTCAAATACTTCCCATTTTTTCTTTTTCTCAGTCGATAATCCATGAGGTCTATCGACTCTAATCACTCAACAATGGACTCAAAAGAACGGATCAAGAGGCACTTACAAGGGAAGAGCGTCAAAAACAAGTGAAACGGAGTATGCAGAACAATCCTATGGGTGTTGCCTGTCTCTGCCGCGGGTGTGGCTTTTCTGGCCTATTCCAACTTCCCTCCAAGTTGCGCCGGCGTTTGTCCTAGAGTGTCGAACCTTGATATTTGTATCCGAAAAGATGATGCTTTGCCGACTCTAAGTGCTTAAAAACTCTAATAGTCGTAATGTGGATGGATTTGGGTTGTTTGGTGATGGAAAGTTATGGGGGATGATGATAGTTTGTGGTTGTGGGTGGTTGAACCAAAGGTGGCTCTTTTGTGATCGGAACGACGAACGAAGTGTGTAGTTGCGTAGATCGGGAGCGAGAACACCGGAAAGTGGGCTCGGGTTTTTGGTTTGAGGATGGGAGGAGGGAGATTGTGGTGGGTGGCATTGGAGGTTGGAGGTTATTCAATGGAGTATGGGGGGGGGGGGGGGGGAAGAAGAAAGAAAGGAATGGAAGAAAGAGATAAAAAAAAAACAAAGATATGGAAAAACAAAGAAAGGAATGGAAGAATGAGTATGGCCAAAAAGGAGCACAGGCAGGACCCACAGAATATGCAGCCTTTTCTGATATTTTTTTTTTCTCAAATCCAAAGGCCGCAGCCACGGCCATCATGGCCGCGGGTGTGGCTTTTGCTGCTACTCCCAGAATTGTCGCAGACGCGGCCTCTTTGGCAGCAAGTGCCCCTCTCCAGAATGTTTTACCTTTATTCCTTCTTCGTTCTTCCCCTGAAATGTTCGCTTAATATGCCGAAAAACAACTACCTAAAATCTAAGACAAACCTAATTATGATGATAAAATTTAATAACTATTAATGAAAAGCAAGCTTAGCCTACATACCTCGGGTTGCCTCTTGAGAAGCGCCTTTGTTTCACATCGTTGGCTCAACATTGAGCCTCTTCATCTAGGTTTTAAAGAGCCATCTCTTCTTCTATATTTGTGAAGAATTCATGAAAATAGAGTTTAAGGTTGTGGCCGTTTACCTTGAACACAACGCCACTATTCTCATCTTTGATATCCACCGCTCCGTGAGGGAAGATATGGACTATGGAGTAAGGTCCTGCCCATCGGGAATGGAGCTTTCATGGGAAAAGTGTAAGGCGCGATTGATAGAGAAGGACCTTATCCCCCGCCTTGAAATCATTTCGCAATATATGCTTATCGTGCCAAGCATTGGTCTTGTCTTTATAGTTGACGGTGTTATCATAAGCATCCCATCTCAATTCCTCCAACTCATGAATTTGGAGTTTTTCAGAACTTGCCAACTTTATTGATTCTCATGTTGCACTCCTTCACCACCCAATAAGCCTTGTATTGGAGTTCGACTAGAAGATGACACGCTTTTCGATATATACACAAATTGGTATGGTGACATACCAATTGGGGTCTTATATGTCGTACGATAAGCCCACAATGCGTCATCCAATCACAAACTCCAATCCTTACGATTAGGGGCAACCGTCTTCTCCAAAATTATCTTGATCTCGCGATTTGACACCTCGGTTTTCCCATTAGTTCGAGCGTGATAGGCGGTGACACTTTTTGTGTCAGATGGTATTTCTTAAGTAATGCACTCATCGTCTTATTGAAAAAGTGTGTCCCCCTTTCGCTTATCAACGCTCGTGGTACACAAAATCTAGAAAAGAGATCATTTAAGAACCCTGCAACAACTCGTGAATCATTAGTTTTGGTGGCTTTTGCCTCCACCCACTTGTAGACATAATCCATCGCAAGTAATATATAAAGGTTCCCAAAGGAGCTATGGAAAGAGCCCATGAAATCAATGCCCCAAACATCAAATATCTCATAAAACATGAAGCACATTTTGGGCATTTCATTCCTACCTGACAATGCTTCCATATGAATGGGTCATCTCACACATAGTACCGAGCACCATGACAAATCTTGTCCTTCTTGGTCTTTGGGTAGTTTGGAAAAAACACTCCCAACACAATGAAATTCACTATGTCAGCATACCATGGTTTAGGGGTGTGTGCCGCCATCAATGACGTCATCGAGGAGTCCAACTTGACAGCTTCAGGGTTGACCGTGGGTGTGGCCTCACTGGTTGCCGGTGCGGTTGTTACAGAAGGGTTGCTGACTACTTCTCTAGGGGGCGTGGGTGCAGATTTCTTGGTTGCGGGTGCAGCCTTTAGACGACTCCGATAGGATACGATAAGTACCTCTTAGCATGCTTGCCTTGACCCCATGATATTACGACTAACTGAGTGATAAGTCATGTATATGATGTCCATTGATATTGCTAGGACTAGTACAACTTATGCCATATATGTGTCCCATGTCCGTTCGTGGATACATGTTCTTAGTCTATCAAGCATGATTGGTGAATGAAATGATAGGTTACTAGCTTGTTCTACGCACATGTAAAGTTGATTAGATGAGCATGGTATGAATGCATAGATCGCTACTCCTCGAGATATGTGCATATTAGTGTGGAAGGATGTGATTATATTCGTGATTATTATGTGTTTGCGTGCCGCAATTATAACCTCATGGAATACCCTAAGGGCATCATTGTAATCCTCGGGTTGGGATTCTATCTTTGGTCTCGTCGAGCCTAGTCCTGGTCCGTGTCTGAACACTTGAGGGAGTTGTGTCGTCCACCCTTGTCTATCCCCTATTTCCGTAACTTCTAACCCTTGCAATCTTTCGATGAGCGCCAACATGAAAGGAACAGCAAACGACCAATTGGCACCAGAGCAGGAAGCGAAAGAGTGATGGGTCCATTACCCATAGACTCCAAGGACGACATCACCAATGACAAAAAGGATGAATATGCTTTCCAGAAGGCAGTCGTGCACATGATTCTCCCAGCAAACTCGAGGAAGAGCAGTCTTAATTCAAGCCGCGGATTCTTCTATATTAATCGGAATTGATGTTGTACGATAGGCCTAGAACTGACGTAATGGGATTAGTGGTGATGAATGTGCTGAATCAGTAGTGAATGATTGCCTGACTAACTTGTGATGTACTTTGATGCTTTGATATACTGACTTGCTGGTAAATAAGTTATGGGTTATATATGTGGAGGTATTTTCTTCTTTGCGTGAGACAAGTGATTCCTCGGTGAGATGGGTCGGAAAGTGGCAGTTAGATTGAAGCATGATGAGAGGGTTTCTCGACCAAATAAATTTATAGTCAAAACCCCACTATAAGATAGTGGAGTTAGGTTCGTCATCAGGAGAGAAGTCAACGGTTCTAGGTTTAGTTGGTTTCGGGGTTTGTGAATAGCGGGAAAATGTGATGAGGGATGCTGTCGACGTCGGCTAAGAATGGGTCGATGTCGAAGGATGGATAGGGAATGGTGGTTGGTGTCGGTTAAAATTGTGCAGAATGTAAATAAAGAAATAAAGTAATAAAGGTGAAAACTTCCAAGGTAAGGGATCACCGCAACAATACTCACACACACAAAAGATAAGATATAGAATAGTTATGTAATCACATCAAAGGAGCAAGCTTTCGCCTTTTCCAACAATATATTAGATAACCCTTTCCAGTAACCCTAATTGTGTCTACCAATTTTATGTTTATAATTCAAGTTGTTAACATGAATCTCTATTCTTTCGAGTAGGCAATAAACATACAAAAGGTAGTGGATGATCAAAACATAATAAATATCAAAACTTTACCTCAAGTGTGCATGACTATCGTCGGGCTCACCTTGACCCTAGAAGGGGGGAACTAGAAACAAAACATAATAAAAGAAACTAACTTCAACATTAAAATCAAACTAAAACTTACAAAACCTTCCAATCTCTTCCTCCTTCTCACCCACTCGGCTCTCTCTCTCTCTCTCTCTCTCTCTCTCTCTCTCTCTCTCTCGCTGCTTCCTACCTTATTGTGTCCAAAGACGGCTTTGCTTGAATGAATGAAAATCAGCCCCCTAGGGCTTTATTTATAGTGCTCCATCTAGCTATTCTAGGAAGGAACAATCTATCTCTATCTAAAACTATCTATCTAAAAGCTTAAAATAAAACTTGATAAATAAAGAAAATAAATCTAATAATTAAACAAGGGAAATATCTAATGTGGACAAATATCTTTCATCTTGAGAGATCTTCACTTGATGTTGATAGAATTCATGTGCCTTATCTTACAAGTAATCCACATGGCTTGAACTCTACTCGATCTCGACTCGGATTGCTTCTGAAAAGTACTCGACGTTGACCAAAGTACTCGACGTCGAGTAGCGTCTTCTTCTCCTCGTGTGCACTCTAGATCGGCTACATGGTGGACTCGACACGAGTACTCAACTTCGAGTAGTTTACTCGACGTCGAGTAGATTTTTGTTTCTCGAGTGATGCTCTTCTTGTGCTCGGCTTCCTGAATTCGACTGGTTGTACTCGTGTCGACTATAGTACCCGACGCCGAGTAGAATTGTGAGTTTTCAGCATTCTGCTCCGTTCTTGAAACGCACTTTCTCGAGTCCTCGTTCGTCCGATTGACGCATATGAGTATGCGTGGAAAAGCTCTTTTTGAGGGCTACAACTTTCATGAAGACAACAGAACTTGATTGGGAATGATGAATGGCGAAAAGTGGGCTTTCCTCTTCCTGCACCATCCATAGTTCTTCATGACTTTCCTTTAAGCTTCAAAGTGCGTCCGATTTTTGCGAAATTAAACAGAACCTGGTATAGACTCTATAATTTGGCAAATAAGATAAACTGCATAGATTTTGTACTATTCTAACCCAAATGCATGAAATGTATACAGAAATCGATATAAAAGTTTAGGTAAAACATGGCAAATTAGGCTCACAACAAACACCCCATACTTAAGCTTGCTTGTCCTCAAGCAATACTTTTAATGGTCATACAGGGGAAGAAATCAAACTCTATACATGTTAGATTCATTCTCGTATAACCATGCAATCAATTACCATCATCGAAAATGTACTAATGCCACAAATCAATGCATATGAATAAAAGCAACTTCACACATAAAAGGAGGGTTATGAAAAAACATTCATTCGTGACAAATCCAGAATAATCAAGAGGCTTTTAATTTAAGCTCATGGTGAAGAAAAGGTCAAAGGTATAGCGGTGGGCTATATTTGGGCAATGTGGTACTAAATCTGGGGAGAATTTCTTCAAACTAGCTTTTTTGTTTTGATGCGCTCTCTCCCATCATAAATTCCACATCACTCATCCTCTCATAATTCACTCTTTGCTTTTTTCACTTATATGCTTTTATCTCTCTAACCTCAGCACTGTCTTCTCGCGAGTCGCAAACATGGGTGTCATGAATGGCCCCGGATACTTAGTGCTTCGGACTTCTCACCTATGTGTCCCATCCCATCGAACTAACATCTCAACGAGTAGGGTCGATCTACCTTTATCTCCCGAGGTGACCGGATTTTCTTTCACTCATTAAATTTTCCATATCTTTCAATTTCCTACCAAACTCCAATAATGATAGTAACAACACAAATACCATATAGTAATCTCCATAATGTGACATCATTCTTAACATAATCCCCGGATAGGAAATAAGGTAAAGAATGGGCAATATTTAGATCATGTGGAGCAATAATTGAAATAAGGCATAATATGGCTTTGGTGATGCATACGCATTGGTATGGCTAGGGAATATAAACATATGAGCATTATATGGAAATATAAAGTCCTCCATCCTCTTATCATGCAACATGTCAAAAGCAATATCAAATTTTACCTCCTTCCATGGTTTTCATAAAGATATTGCACTTCATTGTGACTTCCCTTTACTAGACAATTTCATGCTATATCTCTAATGAATCCAATTTTGCATCGTCGAGTTCAATAAAAGCTTCCATAACACTGAGAACAAATTTCAATAGGGATGATTTTTATAAACTTTGCAAAACAACATATAAGCACATAGACATCAATGATAATTCCAAAGTAGTCATGTATAAGCAATTCGAGAAATAAATCATAAATATGCACATATGGTCAAATATAGTCAAATATGCACAAAGTAAACCCTTCTCCCACCCCATACTTAAACATTACAGTGTCCTCACTATATAAGAACAAGGGTAAAGAAAGAGACTCACTAGACAGGTGTGTAGAACGTCGGAATCGAGTGTTGTAGTTGCTGCAGAAGTGGTCAATTTCGAGAAGAGTAGTCGACGTCGACTAGACTGCTCGATCTCAAGTATAGTGAAAGCCTCCAGGGTGATCTTTCCTCGACCACAGACGTTTCTGCTTGTTATGGGTAGTCGACGTCGAGTACTTCTGCAACTCGTCTGTACCTGCGAGATTTGTTAGAACGACAATAATCCACAATAGAAAAATCCAAAAACAATATTTAAAAAAAAAACAAACAATATCTAAAACCCTTAGAAATAAGAAATAACGGGTTGCCTCCCGTAAGCGCTAAATTTTAAGTCTTTAGCTTGACCTACTTCCCTTTAAGGATTAGCCTGACTCATCTTTGTCCGGAGGTATAGGTGGATCTGGTGGTTCATCCGGTGGTGGGAAGTGTGAAATGTCATCTGGGGGCATCATGTGAAGAAGCTTAAACCTCCCAGAGTGAATGCTCCAAGGCTCCACCCATTCATCTTCCCTGGCTCCAGCTAGCATGTATAAACGAAGATATAAAGAAAATTCACATACCTCATAATTGCCTTTCTTCCACTTCATAGGTTGACTTGGTTTTGTACCTCCACCACAACAGAACGGTGGAATGGGAAGAGATATTTTCTCCTCATCATGCGGAGCTTCATGCCACTGTGCTAGGACCCCATACTTAAATATGAACATCGGTTGCTCAAAATCATCGGGGATAGCCTTCACCTTGTAAGGTAAAAGCGACCTTGAAGCACCATGGGCAACGACATCCGACTTTTACATTGGTAGCTCTTCTTCTTCTTGGGATCCTTCAAATGATTCTTCAAAGATAGATAGCAAAGTAGAAATCGAAATAGAGGAAAGACGTACCTGGGTTTCTGTGGTACAGTTGATTTCGGCTGGCGTTTCTGGAGCAGTTCCTCCAGAATGTGTATATGTCAAGTCCAGGTAGTCGACGTCGACTGGCTCATAGAAGGGGACGTTGTCGAACCAACTTGTCATCGTCGGTTCGAGCGACGGGTTATTTCTGCCTTCTCTTGTTGTATCTCCGCTATCCGTTGGTGAAGCTCCGCTGTCTTGTCCTCCATATCATATGCGTCTTGCATTGTACCTATAGATCACAACAAGAACACATAAATTAAATAGCAAGGGGCATCGGCACCCATTTGGTATCGATGAGGTTGGTGATGGTAGGGTATGTGATAGGTAGGATAAGAAAAAGGGATGGGCTATTCCTAAACTTTAAACACAACTACGCCAGGCTTGATTGATATCTCCCCGGCAACGGTGCCAATTTGACGAGAGGGTTTCTCGACCAAATAAAATTATAGTCAAGACCCCGCTACAGGATAGTGGAGTCAGGTTCGTCCTCAGGAGAGAAGTCGGCGGTTCTAGGTTTAGTTGGTTTCAGGGTTTGGGAATAGCGAGAAAATGTGATGAGGGTTGCTGTCGACGTCGGCTAAGAATGGGTCGATGTCGAGGGATGTATAGGAAATGGTAGTTGGTGTCGGGTAAAATCTGTACAGAATGTAAATAAAGAAATAAAGTAATAACGGTGCAAACTTCCAAGGTAAGGGATCACCGCAACAATAATCAAACACACAAAAGATAAGATAGAATAGTTATGTAATCACATCAAAGGAGCCAGCTTTCGCCTTTTCCAACAATTAGATAACCCTTTCAAGTAACCCTAATTGTATCTAACAATTTTATGTTTATAATTCAAGTTGTTAACATGAATCTCTATTCTTTCGAGTAGGCAATAAACATATAAAACGCAGTGGATGATCAAAACAAAATAAATATCAAAACTTTACCTCAAGTGTGCATGACTATCGTCGGGTTCACCCCGACCCTAGAAGGGGGAACTAAAAACAAAACATAACAAAAGAAACTAACTTCAACATTAAAATCAAACTAAAACTTACAAAACCTTCCAATCTCTTCCTCATTCTCACCCACTCAGCTCTCTCTCTCTCTCTCTCTCTCTCTCTCTCTCTCTCTCTCTCCTTCCTACCTTATTATGTCCGAAGACGGCTTTGCTTGAATGAATGAAAATCAGCCCCCTAGGGCTTTATTTATAGTGCTCCATCTAGCTATTTTAGGAAGGAACAAGCTATCTCTATCTAAATCTATCTATCTAAAACCATAAGATAAAACTTGATAAATAAAGAAAATAAATCTAATAATTGAAGAAGGGAAATATCTAATGTGGATAAATATCTTCCATCTTGATAGATCTTTACTTGATGTGGATAGAATTCATGTGCCTTACCTTGCAAGTCATCCACAGGGCTTGAACTCCGCCCGATCTTGACTTGGATTGCTTTTGGATAGTACTCGATGTTGTTGCAGGAGGATGGTCAAGTATGAAATAAATATAAAGTATAGATCAGACTGACTTCCCTGTCTCAGCAAATAAATACAAGACTTCCTCCCGTTGTAGTAGAAGGTTGTCAGGATCGAATCCACGAGGAAGCACGTCAGCAGTTCTTAGGTAGCTATAGAATCTCACAGACAAGCAGCAGAAAGACAGAAACAAAGAAACAAAGGGCAGAAACAGAAATAAAACAGAAAATAACAAACAAAAGCAACGAACAAAACGAAGACAGGAAAGACAAAGCAAAGCAGAAAATAAAACAAAGCAACAGGCTAACTCGATCTCGACAACTACCTCCTCGAGATCGACTACCAACAGTGAAGATAGAAACTGCAAAATCGACAACAGAACAGAAACTCAATTCGACCTAGACAAAACCGTACTCGAGATAGACTAAGGCCTACTCGATCTCGACGAGCTCCTCCTCTGTATCGACTGGAAAGACAGAAAACTTAATTTGCAAATTTCGAACCCAAAACTCAGATTTCCGACGAAATAAATCAATATAATAAAAGACTTCCAAAGCCAGGGTATCAACACCGCAACGATAACCATGCAAAGTAACACATAAAGGCATAAAAGATCATGCTTTCCATCAAAATAACTTTCGTTACTAACAAATAGGCATATAGAGGCTTTCGCATAAACCCTAATTGTTACTAACCCTTTTCACATAATTAATCCAAGTTGCATTAAGATCACTTTCGCTTCAATAATACAAACAAGGATCACCTTCAACTCTCGCAAAAGAATCATGCTCATAGGGATAGAAGACGAATTGCATAACAATATCTGACCTTTATCGCATCACCTCACATGGCCACCGTCGGGCTCACCCTAGCCCCAGAAGTGGTTGGACTACTCACGCCTCATCGCAATCGCAGACATTGATGTATAAAAAGAAACTTGCATTAAACTATATTCAAAGTCTTTACAATCCCGGCAATCAAACTTTCGCAGAATGCCAAAACCCTAAAAACCTAAGAACTCCTAAAACTTCTCTGTGGAACTACTTGTCTCTGACTGAAATTCAATGAATGAAAAACCATCCCCTAGGGCTTTATTTATAGCCTTCTATTCCTTGCTAATCAAGGATAGAATCTCCTATCTATATCTAAAATTATATCTAAAATGCTTAATGATAAATAAAAGCAATAAAGGAAATAAATCTAAAAGGAAAAGATAAATCTAAACTAGGTAATATGTCTTCATGTTGATAGATCTCCCTTCCATAGATAGACTTGATCAAATTTGGATAGAACCTCGGCCAACTCGACTTCCTTCGTGCCCAAGTAACTCCAAGTCGAGTAGGATTCGTCGAACCGCGTAACGCATCTCTGGTGGTCTACTCGATCTCAACAAAGGTCTAGTTGATCTCGAGTAGGATTGTGGTTGACTGGCTCGGCTCGTCGTCTCGGCTAGCTGGTCCTCGACAGACTCGGATCTGGGCTCCTGGGTGTCGTCGATCTCGACTAGGGCTCCTTGAGATCGACTAGGGGTGTGGTCGAAGACGGCTCTCTGGTGATGTCGAGGACTCCTTCTCGGCATGGACTCGGACAGGCGCTCTAGGCTACTCGACCTCGACAAGATCTCCTCGAGATCGAGTAGAGTTGCTCGGCGTCTTCGTCCTCGGCTTCTTGATCAGCTCCTCTTCTCGTCGACTCCGGGTGTGGCACTAAGGTGTAGTCGATCTCGACTAGGTGGTACTCGAGATCGAGTAAGGTTCCGGAGCTGGGTTGGTCTGGCTCTCGACACTGCTCCTGGTCGACGAGGCCTGTGCCCGGACATGTTCGTCGAGATCGAGTAAGGTCTACTCGAGATCGAGTAACCTGGGCTCTCAGCTTGATTCGACCGGTTCCGCTGCTTCTTTGACCTTGGACTTCTGTAGTGGTTTTCCGAGCTTTTCCGACCTTCCTTAGAATTGCTGTAAAATGCCTCGAATTCTGCGAAATTAAACAGAAACTGGTGTAGATTCCATAATTTGACAAATAAATATAAACTACATAGATTCTGTACTATCTTAGCCCAAATGCATAAAATGTGTGCAGAAATCAATATAAAAGTTACTGTAAAACATGGCAGATTCAGCTCACAACACTCGACATCGACCAAAGTTCTCGACGTCAAGTAGCGTCTTCTTCTCCTCGTGTGCACTCGAGCTCAGCTACATGGTGGACTCGACATAAGTACTCGACTTCGAGTAGTTTACTCTACGTCGAGTAGATTTGTGTGTCTCGAGTAATGCTCTTCTCGCGCTCGACTTCCTGAATTCGACTGGTTGTACTCGACGTTGACTAAAGTACTCGACGACGAGTAGAATTGTCAGCTTTCAGCATTCTGCTCCTTTCTTGAAACGCATTTTTCTGAGTCCTTGTTTGTCTGATTGATGCATATGAGTATGCGTTGAAAAGATCTTTTCGAGGGCTACAACTTTCATGAAGATAACAGAACTTGATTCAGAAAGATGAATGGTGAAAAGTGGGCTTTCCTCCGGCTGCACCATCCTTAGCTTCTTCATTACTTTCCTTTAAGCTATAAAGTGCATCTGACTTCTGCAAAATTAAACATAAACTAGTGTAGACTCACAAAAAAGCATGAAATGTATACAGAAATCGATATAAAAGTTATGGTAAAACATGGCAAATTAGGCTCACAACAAAGCCTTCGGTTTGGTCATGGGTTGTGTAAGAAGGAGTGCAGGAAAGATTCGTCAGTATGGATAGAGACCAGTGAGTTGGGGCTTGTCAGAGATAGTGGTCAGTGAGTATAGTTGATTTCCATGAAGGTCCTAGGTAAGAAGCGGGGTTAGTATTGTGAGATTCCGAGGGAGAGGTCTTCGTTAGATGTAGTGTTGGGTGGTAGTGTGCGCGGGTAGTGCAGTCCTAGAGGTGGATGAGTGAGCTAGGAGTGGAACGGGGGAATTCTTGAGGGGGGAGTGTTGTTAGACGGGTTAGTGTTCCATGAGAGAGTGTCTAGACAGTCTAGGAGTGAATCGTAGGAAGTGTTATTGATTAGCGATTGAGTAATGTCTAAGGAAATGTAGAGTTGGGACTATGTTGTATGTGTGGTGATTGGGAGCAGCTATGGTAAAGGTTGAGATTGAGGAATTCCTAAGGAAGATTAGTATAAGGTTTCTTGGGAAATTGTCGATCTTTGATATTAGGTTGTTCATATCAGGGGTTGTGCATGTGATGAGTAATTTGGGTTGTTTAGCTAGGATTGGTAATGCTTGGAGAATTCATGAGGGAAATTTCTAGATGCGTTGTTGAAGAATTTTATCACCGAGAAGGAGACGAGATTGGTGTGTGGAGGTTGTTTTGTCTATTGAGGTATTTGAGGATGTGAGATGAATCTTCGAGGAAAGGCTACTAGCAAAGCAAGAATGTCATTGAGGTTCCTAGTAGGACCGTGGGCGCGAGGTTGAGATAGGGAGATTCGGAGCATGGATTTGGGGACTATGCTAGGCGGAAGGCATTGAGAACGCTAAAGGATAAGAAATTTTAGAAGGTTTGCGAAGTTGCAGTACTTGGGAAATTCGAAGGAGGATGTCATAGGAGTTCTGAGAAGGTGAGGATCAGTACATAAGGGCTTAAGCGGTAGAGATTTCGAGGTTCGAGGAAGCGTGATATGAGACAAACTGGGAACATGCGGAGTTGAGGGAACTAGTCGAGGTGGAGGATGTTAGGGATCCTATAGGTTGGAGAATTGTGGGAGAACTGGTCAAGGTGCGATGTTATGGGTAATTCAAGCTAGGATGCCATAAGGTTTCGTTGAGAAGAATGGTTGTGGTTAGGAGAGGTAGCTCGAGGTAAGTTCGGAAAATGATGGGAAGAGGATCTAGAGTATGTCTGCTTAAGGAGTCATGAGTGATTCAGGTTCGTAAGTTCGGAATTGGATTGAGTAGTTAGAACCAAGGGTTGGTTTTTGAGGATATGCGCCGGTGATGAGGGTCTTGGTGATTTATGGATGGGAATGACAGTAGATGGGGTTCTGCATTAGAGTTGGTCGAGAATGGGCGGTTAAGTAGATTCTAGAAGGGTAAGATGCTCGTGTGGTTGAGGTTCAAGTGTGGCCTAGGAGGTAATGTTGAGTATTATGATGGGAGCATTGGGTGTGAGACGGTTAGTATGAGTTGGGTTCTTAGAGGTGGATGGCTAGTGAGAGTAATTAGTGGTGCGGGAAGCGTGATCAGGATAGTAAGGTGATTCAAGATGTCTATTTGGGGGATGTTGGTCATGAAAATAACATAAAACTTGGCCTTATATAAGTCTAATCGGCCACAAGAAAGGAAAACATAAGAAACTAGGGTTTTTTAGATGAAATGGTGCACTAGCAACACGTGCTGCGGCCGCGGCATATGCTGCGGCCGCGGCATCTTCCAAACCCGCTGCATCCTCACTGGCGGCGGCCGCGGCATACATGCTGCGGCCGCTGCATTGGTCTTTTACGGAAAATCAGTCTCGAATTTGCTCTTGTTGTCAACATGAAAGATGTAGCTCTCTGAAAGAGCTTTCCAACGCATGGTCATAATAGTCAATCGGGAAACCGAGGCCTACACAAAGTGCAAAACAAGTTCAGCATGTCTGGCGACAACTTCTGCAGACTTGTTCTTCGTTTAGGTCCGCTTCTTCTTCTCAGAACCTCTTGAGATCTTCATGTAAGCTTCTCCGATCAACTAGACATTGTCATCTAATGCCTCACCAACCCATGTCTCATCCTCGAATCCTCAATTACATGAAATAATCAATAAAAGTGTGTAGATTCCGACTCCACCAACATAAAGAGCAAACATGCAAATTGTACTTAAACCATGCATGATATGCATCATAACTAAACTAAATGCATCCTATTATGACCATCTAAATGCATGCTATCAAAATCCCCCACACTTAAGCTTTTGCTTGTCCTCAAGCAATGAAAAACAAATACAGAATTGATCATCCCACAAATAAGATCTTCATGCTATAGTTTTAGAAAGGCAACATCAAGCAAGATGAGACATGAATGAGAGAACAAATATCCTAGCGAATATATGAGCGATCCAATAGTAAAGGCAAATTTAATCCAACCTCACCAGGATAATGTGTTTCACTCAAGCTCTCATGTGTTTAGGCTTTAAAGTCCAACTCTCAACTCAATTCAAAATGCTCTATACACCGTGAAAGTTATCACTTGCAAACAACATCATGAGGACTTTTATAGGGTTGTAATGGGGCTTTGGTAGGAACATAAGGCATGAGAAATATTTAGACTTGTGGTGCTAAAAATCCGGGAAAAAGGAACAACAACCAACCAGAACAACCCCAAAACTTCCATACTTCGCAAACCATTCCAATAACATAAACTCCAATACACATCAATAAGCACTCTTCAATTTCAATAGCCATACAACTTATGCAATTTTTCCATTTGGAAGATGACTTCTTTTCTTTTCTTTTATGTTTACTTTTGCCCCTAGGTGAATTTTATCCTCCCTATGCCCAAACTTACTGGACTTTTACTCCTAAGTGAATTTTATCCTCCTTAGGCCCCTAGTAATAAGTCATCTCTATTATGCAAGAAGGGTTACCTTATTTCGGCTATGCCTCTTGCAATGCACAACCATACATACATCATCTCCACTCAAAGCAACTCCAACATATAGTTTTTTCACCAATTCTCCTCCTAATTCCCGGATGGGGTCAGGCTATTCATTGGCTATGATATATTTTTGTGGAGCTATAAAAAAATAGGCTTTAAGGCTCATATGGGCTTCAAGCAAAGGATAATGAAAAGGGTAGATAAGGTATAATATGGCTAAAGAAAACATGCCTCAATCATTTGAAATTCACAAGCAACAAACATGTGCAATACGGTCATGAAAAACAAGCATATGAAGAGTATAATCACACAATTAAAGCAAAAGTGAATAATATGTAAAGTCCCTATAAGGCCAAAACAAACTCACAAAGGGTTATGTTTTTGCTAGATTTCAATTAAACCTCAACTATGAACCATACTTGCTCAATTATATTCTCAAATCATGCTCCAAAAATCATTTTCAAGCAATTCAATCAAATCATGGGATTTATGCAATAAGATCATAAAAATAAATTAGAGGACAAACTAAACCAAGATGGGTATCTTTAATAACACCTAAATGCAATGCATGATATTTTTGTGATTTTTTTTTCAAATGTGATATATGAGTAAAAATAAATATGAAAACATAAATAAACATGATATGCAAACTCTATCTATATGCAATGCAATCCCTCCCCCACACTTAAACCTTTCATTGTCCTCAATGAAACATAAAAGACAACAAAAAATAAAAACATAGAGAAAGAGATAAATGAAATACTCACAATGTGGTGGATGGGTCTCTATAGGTCGGATCTGAGGATTTCGGTGACCTTTCCTGGAAGCTTAGTCTATCCCAAACCAAAAACAACTATCTAATGCCTAATGGGAAACCCAATTTATTGAAAAGAAAACTAGCTAACTAGGAATTGAAAGAACTAAATTAGAAAATTTACCTTGGGTTGCCTCCCGAGAAGCGCTTTTTTTAATGTCATTGGCTTGACTTATTCTCAATCTCAAGATCTTATCTATCAGACATCGTCAATGCCCTCAGTAGCCTATCATATTCCTGTGCACACATCTTACAAAAGACATCATAGAACGATAAATTGAAAGTATAAAATATAAAATTCAAAAACCCTTTCAATATATCAAAGAGTCTAGCATGACTCTCTCATGAAGGAATATGATACCACCAGCACACTTCCGCCGGTGGCTTTTCAAAATGGCAATCAAAAGGATCAACATACTCACCATTACCTTCCAAATTGCAAAAGTTTACCTCTATTACCTCTTGAGCCTCAGCTGATGGCTCTAGACTTGGTTCATCAATGGGCAAGCTCAGAATGGATGTTGTAGATGGAATAGGAGACACATCACATGTAACCTCATGCGTCGACTCATGAGATTCCAAATTAGGAAGCACTAGATCCTTTTCTCCATCGTCGAAGAAACTATCGTTGTCTGCAACAAATTCCTCCTCATTCGGCATGTCATTGTCATGTTGAAACCACATAGGAGGTAATGAACTAAGTGTAATGACTTCGATAGGATCTTCCACTCTTGCATTCTTTAAAGCCACAAGGGGTTGTGGGGTGGGTTTCTCAAAATCAAGAGAAGAAGACGTCGATGGGGGCTCATTAGTAGCAGCGCGGCGATCGCCGCACTCCTGCGGCGGTTGCCGCTCCTCGGAATTTTCACCCTCCATTACGACTTCAACTCCTTCTAAGCCCCTTTCCTTCTCACCTTTTGCACTTAAATTTTGAATGAGTTTGTTCATCTGATTCTCTAAGTTCTTACTGCTCTCAACTTGCTCTTGCAACACTTGTGTAAGGCTATGGAATGGATCCTCCAGGTATGTTACAGAGTTCTCCATTTACGGAGGAGACATGGTGAGCAATTCTTCTTGTGCAACATGGTAATCCATATAACAGAAAAAATCCCACAACCCCGACAATCCTCCTAACCGCTTCAGGCCTCCGTTACTCAGGTGCTCAGCAAGCACTCGTGTCTTAACAGTCATCCCATCAATTATGCACATAATCATATCCCTGATGCTGAATTGATAACCCCATGAACCAAGGTCGTCAACATACTCATGCAATCTCCTGAAGTATTGGTGAAAGTTCCCACCTTCAAACTGCGCTAATCTCAACATCTTGAAAAAGTTAGTAGCAAGGGTGTTGTGAACCGTAAGATAGGTTCACAACAAAGTTAAATATATAAACAAAAATTAATAAATACACACAACAAAGAAATAAACTTGATTCCTCGCCAACGGCGCCAATTTGATGATACGGTTTACGCGACTGAAAATCGTCCATCAGAGGTGGATGATTCCACCTCCTGAGAATGAAACTTGCTTGACTAACATCGGGTTTAAGGGATTTTGAAGGATATCTAAAAAGGACTAAGTTGGATTTTGAGGAATTGAACGCGATCGAGAACTTCAATGATTTTGAGACCAAACCTTTTCGAAAGTAATGTGTGACATGAATGAGATCGCAAGTAGGGAAGATAAACTTGGTGGGGTAGAAATCAATCCAAACCGCTTCAGCCGACTGATTGACCTAAAGAACAATTGTGAGTTGGTAGATCTACCTTTTTTCGGCAATTTGTATACCTAGAGAAAGAAATTTTCAGGCCCAGATAACATTTATGAAAGACTCGATAGAGTTCTAGTTCAAAATCAAATTATAGAGCAATACCCAAACTTACAGATAACCCATCACGCATTCTCTACATCGGATCATTATCCAATCTCCATGGAACTCATCAATGGTGAAGCCTTCGAAGCAGCACCATTCAAATTTGAAAACATTTGGCTTCATAGAAAAGAATTTGAAAGCATGGAGAGCAGACTTTAACAGCTCGTCCATGTTTCAACTAACTTTTAAAAGAAAAATCCTCAAACAAAAAGAAAAATAATGGAACGAAAAAACTTTTGGGAACATCTTCCGCCAACTTTAGGAGGTGGAAGATAGTCTTCTAGAAATCCAATCTCAAAATCAACAACATATTAGCCCTTGGCATAGGTTAAAGGAAAATAATCTAATAAAGATAAAAGATGGTCTATTATTGTTCCAAAAAAATTACTGGAATCAAAGAGCTAAAACTAAGCACTTAAAACTAGCTGATTATAATACGTCCTATTTCCATCGAGTAGCTACAAGTAGAAGAGATCGAAAAATTATCCGATCAATTACAACTAGTGAAGGAACACAGATTGGGGAGAAGATAATATTAGAACTGAAGTAATACGGGATTTCGAGAAACATTTTAAAAAAGAACTAATTAATGAAACCCTCTTTCACAAATACCTTGAGTTAATCACCCCATCAATTACTTTGGAAGAAAATCAATACCTAATTCAACATCCAGCAAATGGTGAAATAAAATATGTTGTTTTTAGCCTTGAGAACAATAAATCTCCAGGCCCGGATGAGATGACAACTGAATTTTATATAAAAAAAATACTAGGACATAGTAGGCGTAGCAATTACTCGAGTGGTCAAAGATTTTTTTTCCTCTCTAGAAAAATCATTCAACAAATTAATCACACCTTCATATCGCTATTACCTAAGTGTGAAAACCCCTCCATGACGACTCATTATAGGCCTATAAGCCTCTGTTCAGCCATCTATAAAATCATTTCCACGATAATTACTGAAAGGCTAAAAAAAGTGTTGCGTAAATTAATTAACCCCCTACAAGGGGCTTTTGTTTCGGGCAGAGCCATTCAGGACAATGTTCTAGCCCATGAGATTTTCCACTCATTTAGATGTCGAAAAGGAAAAGAAGGATGTATGGCAATAAACTCGACATGGAGAAGGCCTTTGATAGAGTTGACTATCAATTTACGAAGGCTATCTTGAACAAATTTGATTTCCACCCTAGGTTAGTCAATTGGATCATGGAATGTGTTACAACTGTTTCATTCTCAGTTCTTGTTAACAATGGTCCTACAGACGTATTCCAACCTTCGAGAGGCCTTCATCAAGGAGACCCTCTCTCTCCTTTCTCATTTATCTTGGGTGCAGAGATATTGGCAAGAAAACTCTCTCACTAAACAAACACAATAGATGGATATTTTGGCTTTAAATTTGGTCGAGATGGCCCTTATATTCCTTTTTTAGCATTTGCGGATGACATCATTATATTCACAAAAGGAAATTTTTCGGCTTGCTCGAAAGTCAAAAAGATCATTGATGATTACTGTCAAACATCAGGGCAGAAAGTTAACTTCCACAAATCTACTTTACAAACTACTAAAGGTATACCACACTTAAGGATTAATGAACTTGAATGTCTAAACATCTCACATGAAAGATCTCTAGTAAAATACTTAGGGTGCCCAATCATCAATGGAAGTAAATAGCGGAACGTTTGAGGAAATTATCTGCAAATCAAAAGAACAATTGAGTAAATGGTGAGCAAATGCATTATCACAACAATGTCGTGCGGTTCTAATTGGAACTAATCTCGCCGCCAAACCACTTTACATGATGCAAAACTTCATGTTACCATGTGCAATACACAAAGATCTTGACCATACTAACAAAACTTTTTTCTGGAACAAAGATCTTCAACACCGCCCTTTCATAAAATGGGATAGAATCTGTAGACCAAAAGCGAATGGAGGCCTTGGTATTAGGAAAACAAGAAATACGAATGAAGCACTTAAAATAAATCTTTTGTGGAAGATTTTAGTAGAACCAGATAACGTCTGGGTGAAACTAATACAATATAAATATCTAAAAACCTTTCACATCATAAATTACAAAAGAAATGGTGGTGCATCCTGACAATGGTCAAAATAGTCCCCCTTATCGAAAAATTCAAAACTGGTTTAATATGGTCTGTGTGCAATGACCAATCAATAAATTTTTGGAATGACAACTGGTTTACAATGACACCTATTAGTAGTCGGGATAATTGCCCTGCTATTACTAATATTGAGGATACCATTAGTGAATATATTATAGGGGAAATGGTGGGTGAAAAAGTTAAATACAACTCTACCACAAAGCATTGTAAAAGATATGATGGACATTTCTTTACCAACAAATCAATTTGCGGATAGATGGTATTGGTGGCCGGACAGAGAAGGGTGGTTCACAACAGTCAGCACCTACAAATTGATTACATCTCACAACATAACAGAAAAGGACGAGAACTCGTGGTTTTGGAAAGTCAATATCCCCCGAAGGTCAAAAACTTCATTTGGAAACTAAGTCAACAGGGACTCCCAACAGCAATCCGACTTTCCCAAAAAGGGCTCATAGTCCCATTGACTTGCAGTCTTTGTAACCATGCAACGGATGACGATACGCACCTCTTCATAAAATGCCAATACAATAGCATCCAATCATTACTAACAACGGATATCCTCCAAACTATTAATAACATGCTCGCAATATCAAGAGAAATTAAGCCTCTCTTAGCGCTACTAGGTAACAAGTTAACGAAAACAAAAAAGGAAAAATTAGCTTTCACCTGGTTGACAACATGGTCTGTTAGAAACCAAATTATATTTCGGCATGAGCCACCACCATCAAAAGATACCATCAAACAAATAGTGAGAATACACATGGTAAACTAGCTGAAAACTGCCACTTATGAACATAATTTCAATGCATCTAAATTACACCAAAGCAACTAATCAGATGACTAAGAAAAATCTTCATCGACAAACAATCAGATGGAAAAAACATCCTTCAGGCACGTTCAAAATCAACTTTTATGAATCAACTCTTATAAATAACAACAGCTGGACTGGTTTTATTATACGAGACTGGGAGGGCCGACCCATTCGCATTGGTTGCGACATGATAGGTAACCAGACTCCTCCAAAAGCAGAAGTCATTGCTCTTAGACAAGACATTATCCAATCTTTGCAGCTTGGTATAAACAAATTACAGATTGAAGGAGATTCCCTAATAATCATAAATCATCTTAGAAAACAAACAACATGCCCTTGAGAAATCGAAATGACTATATTAGATATTAAAACCCTTATATCAAGAGTGAGAGATGTGTCTTTCTCTCACATACCCCGTGATGACAACATAGTGGCGGATAAGGTTGCACATATTGACCGATTTGTCAAAGGTCTCGACATTTACGACGACATATGTCTTCAGAACCTCATCCGTAAGGGATGCTCTCGACTAGGTCCTTCACTCGGGTTTTTACCTAATCAAAAAAAAATAATAATAACAACCGTACCATTTTAAATCTTTTAATTGTAGCCGGTAATAATTAACTCCCCCCATTTCTACACACTAGCCAGGAGCCCGTGCGCGAACGCACGAGATTTTTAAAAATCATATAAAAAGCACCAATAATATTTATTGGATGTTATAGTATTACATATGACGCATGAAATTTATACATTACTAGTGTAGGCCCCGTCCCGTGTACGGAGAATACATTAATATAATATTATAAATAATTTAGATAGATTCCAATAAATAATAAAAATAATAATCTAAATATAAATTATTGTTCCGCCAAAAAATAATATAGATAAAAATAAAATTAGTTCGGCATGTTATAAAAAAAAACATCATGTAAGGCTTTTCGATCACTAAACTGTTTGACAAATTTTTCTCACCTTTTAATAGATGAATATCTACCTATATGAATATATATCATAATCTTTAGTGTCATTAAATTCCTATCAAGATCAAATAATTCAGCTTAGATCTATTAAATATCATTGTAAAAAAAAATCTATCATACTTCAGAACATAGTGCTTTATTAACCTTAAATATATTTGATGCCCTTACAATTATTTCATGGAAAAACATACCTTTTTGACATTTAACCAAAATCAGATTGATGAGGATAGGTTTAGCAATGACAGACAAATCGGCTTTTAAAATCTGATTGAGTAAAATACCTTATATCAGATCGAGTAAAGTATCAAATCTGCTTTCAAAATCTGTCATAGTTTTCTCTTTTCTACCGGAATAGATATTTTATCCACATTCTCTTATTTCTTGGATTTTCAACACATAACTTTCCTCAAAAATAGCATATGTCATTGCTGAATATTTTGTTTTCATCTATGATTCTCAGACAAAATTGAAAATTATTTCTACTGTATGAATGTAGTCATGCATTTCGTTTTTCATTCCAACCCATCAGATAAACTTGATTTACAGTCCTGAATTGAGGTGATTTAATTTTTTCATTTCCTTTTGACTCATTTAGCATATATTATTTCCATCTGAATTTGATTTTGAATTCCTTTCTCCATGAACATATTATGAATCTGATTTCACTCACTTTATCTTTAAAAATATGTAAATCCATATTAAAACAAAATTGATTTCAGTTTAAATTACAGATTTCTCCACAAGACTTTATTTTTGTCTGGCATTGCTAAAGCTATCCTCATCAATCTGATTTTGGTTAAATGTTAAAAAGGTATGTAATTAGATTTTATAATTGTAAGGGCATCAAATATATACTGCGTACAAGTTAATCTGGTTGGTTTATAAAATCTGGCTGTTTTATAAAATCTAGCTGTTTTAAAAATCTGACTGCTTTTAAAAATCTGTCATATTACTCTCAATTCAGCTGTGACTTCAGATTTGAATATGACTGATTTTTCTTATAATAAGGTCAAAGTAAGAGATTATGAATTGAGCATAATCTAGGACAGATTTCTTGAATAACACAATTATCAAACCAATTTATAGAATATCAGAAATCTATAACATATTTGAGGTGATAATGTATGTTCTCTCCCCAAATCTGTCATAGGTTTGTTGTTGCGAATGTCGTTTGGAAAAGGTTACCACAAGAGCTACACCGGTAGATTAACATAACCTGATTTCTTCATTCTGAACATCTACTGAACTACAATGAATATGTTTATGGTTCTACAAATTACGTGAATGTTACATGAACTGAAATACTTGAATATAGAGGAGATGATAAGAAAAACTAAATGTTATACGTAATTTTAACTATGTTGAAACATGCTCAAGGATTCGTCGGAGCAGATATTTAATTTTTTTTATCATGGATAAACCAATCTAACATGTATTCAGTATAAAACCCATGGAAATAAAATCTGTAATCTGAATGTTTTATAAAATCTGGCTGTAATCTGATTTTTAATCTGAATGTTTTATAAAATCTATAATCTGAATTTTAATCTGAATGTTTTATAAAATCTGTAATCTGATTTTTAATCTGATTTTTTTTTTATAAAATCTATAATCTGATTTTTAATCGGAATGTTTTATAAAATCTGTAATCTGAATGTTTTATAAAACCTGAAATAGGATTTTTAATCTGAATCGTTTTGACGCTTAGCGGTACCCTGACGTCAAGCGTCTACCGAGTGTTTTTTAGAACATTGTTTCCAGCAGAACAAACTAAGAAATTCGATACATGAGTTAAATGGCTACTTACATCAGATGTGCTTTTGTAAGTGACATTCACATATGCATGAAATAAATAATATCCTGCAATAAGGTAAATGGCTAACCCATAAAGTACCCAGTAATAAGTTAATTAGTATAAAGCATAAACATTAAACATTCGTTTGCACTTACACTATAAATCTCTTCTAAATCATATTCAATGCAATAAGCCTCAATGAAATATTTTCTAAAATAATCAATCTTTTAATTATCCATTATTTTTAATAATAATTTTATTAAAAATATTTTTTCATAATAAAATTTTATAAACATGTTAATATGCGAATCTGTTGCGCGTCTTTCGTACTGATTTCCTCGTAGAAAGTTGAAAAAGGATAAGATTGATTCCCATTAACCGCAACCATTACCCGCATTTGCAGTGTAACACCCTCACAGGCTTTCCTCATAGAAAGATTGATCCCAACAGGTTAATCACTTTGCAACACCACAAGTTCCGAGCAATGTTTCGTGCTTTGATTCCTAAAAGTCTCAGCAACTTTAACTGAAAAACCCGATTGATGATTGATGAATCTGACAAGCAACACGATCTCGGTCAACACTGCCGAAGATGTTCTGGCCATCACAGCCCTAATTTCTATCCAGGGTTAGATCTAGAAACTTAGTCGAAATGCACCACCTAAAAACTGAACCGACCCAATCTAACTTGATAAACGAATATCAACCGACCTTAAGGTGAAAAATAGAGACTAAGCATAGGTACATTGGGGACTCAGGTGAACCCAAGCACATCAAGAGCTAGCACCAAAGACAGCAGTCAATCGGGGATCTGAAGTACAAGTCATTGGCAGAGGCTCCGAGGCCATCAGATGAGAGTGTGTAGGGTAAATTTAGGATAACGTTGTACATAGATGTGTATAAGGCAACTGCGATATCCACAAATGATTTAAATTCCAAAACAAAGAATACAATATGTCCTAGAAAACAGCTTCCAAAAGGAGTTAAAACGATGAGCAATCAACTATAGTTTTCTACCCATGTCTGACTGTAAACATTTTGAAGGCCTGTATTTTAAACACAAGAAAGAAGATTCAACATAGGTCACTTTTCAATGAGCATAAAGGAGGTCGGCAACAATGTTGATTTTATAGACAATAACTTCTTCGGATACTCTTCAAATGGTTTTGACTTCCAAGTACTGATGAACTGAAATGATTACTACATAGGATAGTAGAAGTAAAAAAAAAAGAACTTGACAACATGAAACCTCATCCAGTGATCAGCTTCACGACGATAGTGACAACGTACATGATTATAAGTGGTATTCACATGTACTAAGCAGCGTAGATAAGCCCTATGACCTGATCCTTCACACCTCTTTTCCTGCCTCCTGTCATGCTATCTGACATGCTCCATCCTCTGGGAGCCAAAAACCGGTCCTCATTCAATATAGCAAAGGCATTCGCGAAGAACAAAAGCGCTTCAAGGAAAGTCCACAGCCCCATTATCTGCACGTTTAAAAACAAGTTGTTCAAGCACCCTAATTGAGAGGATATCTCCACAACGAAGGAAGTGAATGTAGCGATCATACGAAAAAAATGATTCCAAAAGTTAAAAGATGAGAGTTCTACTATCACAAAAGAGGCAGCATCTCCAGAACGAAGCACTAGACTCATCCTGTGATTAGATGGTCACATCAAAACTGAAGAGTGGCCACAACCCCAATCGTCTAGAATCTAGATGATAAGTGATTTAAATAAAATCAGGTAAATAAAAATGACTTCAAAGCACCATGACAAAAGAAAGAAATCAAGAGGAACGAAGGTGAAAGAGAATGAGAAGATCCATTATTCACAACCAATAATATCGCGTGCATTGTTGATTGCCTCTTACTTCCATCAAAAAGAAAAAAATTATGAAACAGAATTAAAATCGATAGTTAGTATCTAACTGATTTACCAGTAAAGGAAGATTTTATGTGAATAATCCATTATAAAGGAATGCGGACAATTCACAAACTTATAACGAATACCTAAATCTCAATTCTCCTATTTCTCCTATCCCCAACCAATATAAAAACGAAAATCTCAGCTAATGCTGCATTCTCAACCGGCGAAGCAACATGAAGAAGCATGAAGGCATACCAATAGATTTCTAATTTTAAAGATCTCTCATTTACACTTTAAAATACCTTGTACATTCACAAAAAGAAAGATGAAGGCATACCTGACAACGAAGATCGGAACCACGATGATCAATGAACACATTCATAAATTGATGAATGAAATCTCCCAGTGGCCATATTGTCCATATCTGCACACGAACTCACAACTTTATGAGAAAATATCTCAATAGATGAAAATCAAAAGATTTACCGTATTTTCCTTCTCCGTTCTGATATGATTTCACAAAGAAGGCTTTTTCAAGAAGAGAACATAAAGGACTAAGATTTTATGGACTTACTCGAATAACCATGTTGGCAACTTGGCATTGAAGCTGTACATAATTAAAAAACACAAAAGTAAACTGCAAATCCATTGTCTAGATACAAAATTTTACGGACTTAATCGAAAAAAAGACCTATTTCAACATATCTTGTTTCAACACATCTTATTTCAACCTTCTATTGCCCAATTGGCAATAGAAGGTTTACATAAACTGCAAATTTGAGCCCATAAGATTTAAAAAAAGGCTAGAAAGGAGAGGGGAAAAAAAGGAATCCATTGTCTACCCTCTGAGGGCAATACACAAACAGGGGTATTAGGCTTTGGAGCCGAATTTCCCAAACATATTAGTAGAAGCAATATAGATAGGGGCATTTAACAAAAACTCAAATTCATAAAATAAAGTTACAATTATTCGCATATACTCCAAATTCGGTCTCCATCAACAAAGCCAGAAAACTTATTTTAGGGAAAAAGTAGAAAGAAGAAAAGATTCAAAATTTGTATCAATTATCTATAGTATACATCCGCAAACCTTTAATTTCCAATTCAAACTGCCAAAAAACCCCACCAAGAATTTCAACACCCACATGGCCACATCACAATTCATAACAAACTGTTCATGCTGAACCCATTTCCACAAACCTCCATTAAAAGCCATCAAACACACATAATACATACATGTACAAATTTCACAAAATCAGAAAAAAAAAACCAAAAAAAGGAATCAATAAAAATAATGAAATTTAAGGGACATCAAGACCTGGAGCCTGCTCTTGCAATTTGAAAATCAGGAACCTCTTCCTTGGTTGGATTGTTCACTAAAAACACATCTAGTTTGGTTCTGAACTCTAACATGACCATGAAAAGAATACCTTGATCATTTGTGTTCTCGCCTCTATATACCTTCCATCTTTTGTGTGCAGATAAAAGTATGACAACTACAGGAGGTTATTTATCTAGCTCGGAGATTATGCAAGGATAAAAGTATGACAACTATATGAAGGCAATTATGCATGGATAAAATTATGACAAAGCATCAAGCGTGGCAGCTAATTGGAATCAGAATGGGCAGGGAATTGAAGAATAAACACACAAGGCCAGAGCAATCAAAATCTAATTCCAAAAGTATATATTCAAAAATAGAACTTGTGAGACAGTATACTCAACTCTTAACAGTGGAAATCCCAAGTTCTCTATTTTCTGACCCTTCTCAACCCTCCCAGCACACACCTTCATCCTCATTCGCTGCCTGTAACACTAACATCATC
The DNA here is from genome assembly GCA_963922045.1 of Persicaria maculosa. NCBI lineage: Eukaryota > Viridiplantae > Streptophyta > Magnoliopsida > Caryophyllales > Polygonaceae > Persicaria > Persicaria maculosa. The sequence continues at coordinate 6,344,539 of OY998251.1, forward strand.
TCATGTGCAATATTTGGCCTTACTGGGTGTCAAACCTTTATCACCCACTTTGCAAATAACCTCAGTACTTCTTGTCCTCACATATAACTCCACATTACTTGATTTTTCAGATTCATTAGTTGCCTAGATGTGTTAACAGCATCATTTATACCCCCACCGACATTATGTTTAGCACCCTTACCGGTCATATCATACCATTAGCATGTGAATCGCCTTTCTTGTTATTTAATTTGTCATACGGCCTGCTGTCATAGTGAAGTTGTCATCCACTTCTTTGCTCTAACTGTGAAGCCAGAGTTGCCCTCCTCGTTCCTAACATTGCAAAGAGAAATTCAGATAAACCCTTACAATAAAACTTTTACCAAAAAATCAAGACAAGATCAGAGTCTGCACATGCCTTTCCTCATCCAAAACTCGAGTGCAGTGATTACACAGGGTCAAGCGTAACTGCTGAACTGATGTTGCAGAGGCCCGACATTGCAATATAATATTAATGTGAAAGTCATTCCTAAGATAAAAATTGCAATATAAGATTCTAGAAGCAACCAAGTTGAATTAAATTATATATAACTTACAATGAAAGGTTAAGTTTTTGACTAAAAAGTAGAAAGCAAAATATGGGTCATTTATCTTTCACCCATCTTACCTTCTTTGATAAACCATTTATCAATCTTCTCTTCCTAAAAAGTTGCATCATCACAAAATTAACTAAGATATACTGCACAAAAAGAACAAATAGGATTCCTACCAAAAGCATAGAAAGTGCAGTAATCAATAGAAAATTAGTGGTAAGGAAGGCAATCCTACCTTAACCTTTATTTTAGAAGTGGTCAACTTACAGCTGGGGGTAAGAAAAATCAGCTCCACCGGCTGGCACTTGCAGTGCTGCTACAGAAAATTTGCAGCAGGACAAACAAAATGCTTGAGTATACCTGCTTGGTGAGTTGTTAAGAAGGGTTATTAAGAGTTGTAGATTATAGCAGCAGGTGTAGAAATTAATCATCTTCTACCTGCCAAGACAATCCAGTAAGTTTCTCAAATGAAGGGATGCATGCAGATTCTGTGATGTTGTATTGTATCTCCTTATAAGTCGTGCCAAAAGAGCTCCCTAACATACCGATCAAAAGCAAAGCTTTCAAATGTATTTAATGACAACCTCTCCTTATCACCACATTAAGAGTATGTTGAATTCAGCTCGTTATCACCACATTAAAGCTTAAGAGTATATGTTATGGATTCTATTAGCATGTTCCTTATAAATGTTTACTTGTATAGAAGCAGAGGATTTCCTTTTTGTTTCTAGATGAACAAATTCATTGTTATTTTTATCACCACAAAAGCCTAAATCCAGCCATATTTGCATTCGACCAAGATTACAGTAGTTGCTAAAAAAAAAGAGATTAGAGTAGAAATCCTTATGAAATATTATCTAAATTCACCACGAATGGATATAGATTACACATATTATATAAACTTAACCAGCACAAAATCATTGGCTACAAAATTGCTTATTTTAAATGAATGCTCACATCAACGTACGATTAAAAATTCAACAATCACTTTCCACTTATTTAGATTAAATACATGACAACATAAGTAATTAGCTACAAGAGCATCAAAATCTGCTCACCTGGAGCTCATAAAACCTCAGCAAAAAATTATCATTTTATATGAGTAAAAGTAATAATGGGTCCATTGGTTGTCAATGGGTCATCACTTATTTTTAGCATGAAACAAAAACCAATTCACATACAAATCTGATTAGCTATATGAACACAAACAACCAATCAAATTCACAAATTCATGAAAAAATTAGCCCTAGAACCATTCCGAAACTCATATCAAGAGGCAAAACGATTCAATCATGGAAGAATTGAAGCAAACCAACCGGAAACCCTAGAAACCATATGAAAACGAAAACGAAAAGGGGAAAAGGATAGACTGGATCGCTATACCTTCAAATTGCATAAACCCCGCCTCGATCCGACGTAGAGTGGCTCCCTTTTCCGCTTCTCCTCTGCCTCGATGCTTCCTGTTCTTCTTCCTTAACCGCTACACAGAGAGAAAGTGAAGAAAGAGCGGCTCCCTGAAGAAAGCGAAGAAACCGTCTTCAACGAAGAAGGATTCACAATCATCTTCCTCTCCGGTTATGTATATGCTCTTACATTTACATCAGACACATCTGGTACAGTTTCCCAAGATTTAACCTAAGCAGTGCTTATTAGATTGTGAAAAATCAACAACATTGTGTTTTGTCAGTAACGCGTACAATTTCCTCCATGATTGCAACCATGTTCTATGAAATTAGTGGAAATGAATCAAGGTTTTTTCACAAGAAGTGAAGAACTCAATCATCATATGACAGATCCATTCAAGTCAAAAATCCAAATTTACAATAGTAGCACCAACCAAGCCCTAACCCTAACGGCAGAACAACATTGAAACCGGAAGAAAAACGCTCACCAGAACATGAACTCCGGAAGGCGGCGGACGAAAGGCTGAAACTCGTCGGAGCTACGAGTAGGGAGTGTGGGGCCCTCGGCGTCTTCGGGATCCTGATGAGGAGAGAGAAAGGCAATGAGGAGGTTGAGGATGTAGATGTCGAGAGCGTAGGAGACGATGTAGAAGCCCTGGAGGATGAGAACGCGGAGGACGTTCCCTCTGTTCGCTCACCGTCGCTGCATCCTCACCGCACAACCTCTTCACCTCTCCGTCCTTCTCTAATCGCCGGACCTTCCCTCTAGCCCCACCGGTTTCCACCGCCCTCATCACCTCCCCTCTTTCCCCTCCACCAGATCCCCTCTCGCGCTCGCCCTCCTACCTATCACTCCCGCTCTCTCCCGCACCCGCGCACCGGCTCCACCCTACCTCCTCGCGCTCGCCTTGAATCGTTATTCCTCGGTCTTCTCCTCCTGTCGCTTCCTTCTGAATGAGAGGGAGTTGGATAGCAGTTTGTGGGGAGAACGTGGGGCTAAGCAGCGAAGGAGAGAAAAGCACGAAACCGGTTCAACAAACGCGGAAAAAAAAAATCAGTGAAACTCTTTTTCGGAAAAAAAAAAAAAAAACTCACCAAAAATTGCTAGCCTTGACACGTGGCAAATTCTTTTCTAAAGAACTTGCTTTTTCTATTATACTAGTCTAGACCCCGTGCGCCACGCACGAGATTTTTAAAATTAATCTATGTAAACTCATCATATTTTTTGAATGTTATCATATTAATCAATGCATTTTAAATGCTATATAAAACATAGTACTCGGCCAAAAAGCATATTTTTTGCGGACGAGTATTCATCGCAACCCAATTTATTTTAATCCAAAAAAGTTCACATATGAATACCCAAGTTTGATTGTGATTTTGGGATTTTCTTAAATTTAATAGAATTGACTAAAAAAAATATTGTGACTTTGGGATTTTATAGCATTTAAAAATTGATCATTTTGTATATATTGTGCAATAATCTAGTTTTACGTGGACTTCATTTTAATCTATTAGAGCTAGATTTTTTTACCTTGATCCACAAATGTGACATTCTGGTTACAAGGAAGTGCCAAGTAAATCCTCTAGTAAGCACCCTAGCTTCTTTCGAAGCGACCTTCTAGTCCAATCTAATTAAAGCTACGATAAAACTATATTTGATCTATCCGAAACCACGATGTTTGTTACATCATCACATATACATGCACTACAGGAAAACAGTGTCAATTTCGACACTTTTTTTGACCAATCTCGACGCTTTAAAGCGTCGCAAATTCCATTTTCGACGCTTTTAAAAAGCGTCGAAAATTCTTGCGTCACGAATGGCAAAGGCTATTTTCGACGAAGAATTCTGTCGAGACCAATCTCGACGTCATAGGACGTCGAAAATGGCATGCCAATTTCGACACCTTATGGCGTCGAAAATGACATGCCAATTTCGACGCTATAAGACGTCGAAATTGGCATGTTATTTTTCAAAAAAAAAAAAAAGCGTATTTTTCTTATTTCTTCCCCTTTCATTACACATTAATTCAATTTGAGGAATATTGCTCACAAACAATTTGAGGAATCTTCACAATCTGTCCATGTTCTTAGTCCTAGATTACATGGACAAATCAAACATTGTAATCCAAACAAGGGAAGACCAAAGACCAGCTAAGTAGCAAGAATGAAACAAGTGGGTTCAAATCTGAGAATAAAGAGCAACTGATCAGAAAAACTCCACTGATTAAAGCGGCATGTGGGAATTGAAACAAAAGGAGATCTAGATCTAAACTGCTACACTCGAGGGCAGAATTCGTCTTTTTTGGCTGCATTTAACTGACCCAAACTAACCTCGGGAGCCATCCAGCGATACGTTCCAGTTTCTGCAGTCATAACTCCAGACTGAGTCTTCACTCTAGCTACTCCAAAATCAGCGACCTTAACCACCTAACAAGACAAAGCACAAAATATTCAGACCACCCACATTTCATTTTCAAGTCTGTGTGAAGTGTATTGCTCTGATGTAAACCGAAAAAGGCGAGGGTAAACATCTTACTTCATTTTCATCCATTAGAAGATTGGCAGCTTTCAAATCTCTGTGAATTATATTGTTCTGATGCAAGTAGTTCATTCCCTTGAACACATCAATTGCGACTTTCAGGAGAGTTGGTACCTTGAACGTACCTCTATGCTTGTGTAAATAGTCATACACGCTCCCCCCAGACATAAACTCTGTACAGAGAACACACAAGAAACCATATACGTAAGGTAATAGTTTAAGTTAGTTTTGGGAAAATAACTAGGTAATAAAAGAATGAAAGGAAGAAAGAAAGAAAAAAACTGGATCAAAATTTTGTTCTATACAAAAACTCATATCTATAGTATGCTTGATAGAAAACTTGGTTCATTTGTGTACCTGTAACAATGCACAAGCCTGGAGGTTTGGTACATGCACCGATAAATTGCACAACATTCTTATGGCGAACTTTCCTGCAAATATAAACTCTGTTAGGCACCAAGGCAAGGTTTGGTTGGGGCAAGAGCTTGCTTTTGCATGGTGATGAGGGTCAATCCTCGTATACGAGAGACTATCCAGTTTTTCTCTCTTTACCTAACTAATCAATTTTCAAATTTCTCCGGATTTAGCTATTGTTAACTGTTGCTATTGACTTCAGGATTGGTTGGTAGCACTGTTGCAAACTTCCTGTTGTACAGCTTTATCCCAAGTTCTAAGGTATTACACTTTTAGATTCAAAGAAAGAAACCCGAGTTTTACAGATAAATGTTTGGTCATGAACATATTATTAGACAACGATATAAAGCCGGATTTTAATATTACATGAAAGGTTTTCCATCTGAACATTGTTCTTGGAACAAGAACTAAAACTTGATAATGTCACCAAATGAAATCTCAAACTAGCAATATGATTTGAATATGCAAATAAGTATCTTTTAGCTTCTTGATAGCATAGCAGGTGACAGACCTCATAATGTAAACCTCTTCGGCGAACTCTTTCTGCAAATCATTATTTATACGCTCAGGTTTGAGCACCTTAATTGCCACTTCCTGACTGCGGTATGTGCCCTTGTACCTGAAACGATGGGAAGGACATATTTGAAACCTACGCAGATCATTCAAGAACTGTATCAGGCAGCTTTTTCAAGAATAAATAGCTTATAAGTCACCATATGATCCAGAGGCAACTTTGTTCCCAAAATTGAGTTGTCTGACATCAATTTCTCATACATCAGTTCCATCATTAGGAATTTCTACATGAGCACTTTGGCATTCATTTACTTCATGCTCATGTAGAGGAGATAAGGGTAGGTACGGCCAAGGCCCCTTCTGCACAGTAGAGAGCGAATAAATGATTCGAAAGCACAGGGTGAGATTGAAGTAGAAACTGAAAAGTGTCAATTTTCGGCTGCAGAATACAAGCCCACTCCCAGAAATTTTAAGGCCCAGAAATTACCTCAATCTTTTTGACTTCATTTTCCAAAATAGATCTCAGTTGCTGTGTTTCCTACAAAAATCAAATACCAAAATGGGCAACCAACATGAGCTTCAAAGGAAAAATGAAATAGCTTTTCTAAAAATAAAAACTTTCAGAAGAACACAAAGTCATCCTACTCAATTTCTGAGCTAAACTTTAGTCAAACACGGAGTAGAAAATAAACCAAAAGCATCTGAGATAGCAAGAAAATGAAAATTCCTCAAACATGTTATGACAGGGGCACTAAAAAAATTGTACATGGTGTGAGATTTATATGTACCTCATTTGGCCAACCATCTACAACAAAAGCATCCAAGGAATATCCATCAGTGGTGGAGAAAGCATGTGCTTCCTGGATATTGAGCCCAGCCTCTGAAAGCAACGCAGTCAACTGCAATGTTTTGCATATTCAGGAACTGATATTGTGAATGTCAATAACCTATCAGCAATTAAATGCAGTAACAATGTGACATCACATTAGCCATATATTAAGATCAAGGATGAATTATATCAGCAATTAAATGTAGTAACCAAGCAAAGAGCAACACATTTCCAAGACCTGGTTCCACTTAGCAAGGGAGGACATGAAAGTTTAATAATATACCAATAATATCTCAAATTAGATGATCCAAAAGAATAGCAGTAACATTCTCCTAATTTTTTTTACCTTATTTGTTCATCTAATCTACTTTCCTCCATGGAAAGGTTCTTCTGCCTGCAAGAGAGAAGAACATGATAATCTTGAAAGAAAAATAAGGTAAACCTGAACAAAATATCAGGACCTAGGCATTTGCAAGTTAAGGTAAAAATCATTAGATTATGTTATAGGCAACGACATGGTATATCTCAAATGTATATTAATTAGATTAAGGCGAAAATCAAATCTAAACCCAACTGAACTAGATGCTCTTCAAATTGTTGTAAGTTCTTTAATTTATGTTAAATGATTCCCCTTGAATAACTGAATAACTTCCTCAATTCCTCCCTATGGAAAAAGAAACAGGCATTAGATTATGGCAGAATGGAATACTCCGAGAAATTCACAAAAGTGAAGACAATCATTGATAATTTTGGTGGGTAAGAAATGAAAGGAAAGGATATATGATGATGGAGAAAGCAGACCTGGTGTGAGTAGGAGACAATGTGGTGAAGAACATCCTTGTCTTGTTAACATCCACATTCGAATCAACCCAGTTCGCCCATGTCTTCAGCCATATCTTGTATGCTATCGGGGTTTCGAACTCTTCGCATCCTTTTTCCCCTTTCGCAAACGAACCCCACCTGTACATGATCGATCGATCAGTCCAGTTGATCAGTGTATATCTCATCAAATCATGCATTGTCAAATCCTATTCCTAGATAATTAAAGATGAACATATATGATTAAGTACATGTCATGAATATAGATATATGATGTGCATGTACTTACAATGTTTCCATGTAATCGGAAAGTGTTGCAGCTGAGGAATAACTTTCTAGATTCTGCTACTGAATCAGTCAATCAGGAGGCCACAGAAATTCACTCAAGAGGGGATAGTGAAAATCAACGGCATCGCATGTTGAGAAGAAAACAACCACCTGCACAAGGAACTGACAGAGTAAGCTGCAAATCAAGTATGCATGACTCGTCCATAGGCAAACACCAGGAGAAAAAAAAAGTGAACTACATAATAGAAGTAAAATCTCACTAGTATCTTATTTACTCGAATTATACATAATAGAAGTAAAATCTCCCAATGAAGAAACTCAAATTGGTAAGATCTATCAAACAATACTATAAAAATAGCTATTATATAGCCTTAATTTAGTTCAAAATGAAAGGACATAAACTGAAAACTTGAATCTCAAGGATAAATAATGTGTCTGTGTTTTTCTAGGTCTTACAATTTTAAATTGGATCCAAGGATTTGTCAACGAAGGGAAAGATCCAAGCAGTTGCGCTCTCAACTTTGTGGTTTTTCCCTACAATATTACAAAATGCCCATCAGGACGACTAAAAAGGAAACAAATAGATTTCGGTAAAATACAAGTGCAAAACAAGGAAAACACAAGTCTGAAATAAGAAACAAGTAGCAAAGGGTGTTGTTATTGGCACCAACAAAATGACAGCTTGTGTTTTTACCAAAACCGAAACAGTAGCATCCCACTGACCACATTTGGTCTAGAAAGAATCAGCAGCTGTGCCAGGGGATGCAACTGTCTCTTCTCGTGGTTTCAACTGCCTTTGTAGGTCTCAGGGAAATTTGATCTATTGTAAAAAGAAAAATGTTTCATAACTACTAAATTAATCACACCCAATCCAGCTGAATTTATTCATCCTGTCCAAATACGAAGATGTTAATTCGTAACTACTAAATTCTAGGGATAGCTGAATAGAAACTTAACAGCAAACCAAAGGCATAGGCTGCATTGCCCAAACCCCCCCTCCCCATTCATGCTCTAAACACATAAAACTAACTACCAATTTAAACATATCACCAACCAAATTTATCGAAAGAAAGAAGATCGTGGGAGAGAGGGAACGTGGGTGTGCTCGTTCAGACAGAACCACAAGAGCTCAGTAACAAAAGAAAGAAGAACGTAGGGGCAAAAACGGAAGGGAAGAAAATTAGATTGCCCTCCACATGGATAGCCTCTCTAGCCTCCAAAGGAGAGGGCTTTAAATGTATTTAGGATGTCAACTACATGACAAGAAAAAAGAACCAAATTGATATGTTAGCCACCAGAAATACACTTTCTACATCATAAATTGTATCATTTTGTCAATTATTTCTTAGAACAAAGTTGCACCAGCCAAACTGCCAGATAAGCCACTTTACACATGCCAACTACATGAGTAATTTACACATTTTTGTAATATAGCCACCAGATAAGCCACTCTAAACAAAAAGATAAGAAAGATGCTTATTATTACCATGCCAACACGATGTGCTAAAGTGAGACCGATCGTTCCTATCACGCAGCATATGTCGAAGAGTAAGGTATCTAGACCAAGCCCAGCCCAATCTCCTGCAAGTGAATACATCTTCTGAGCTGCCAAAGTGTTGACATGCAAGTTTAGATTTAGAAAAGCGGAAAACTTTTCAGTGGTCAAGTACTCGAGTCACAATTTTTAAAAGCATGACATGAACAAAAAATAATCACAAACCTGAAAGAAAGTAGTTGGTGATATTAAAAACTTAAGGTTGCTGATAGAATCATGAATTCGACCTTCTTTGGCAGCATTGGTGTCAGCTACCTCTAGAGTAGAATCTTATTGATCAGCTGATAATGGTAATACCCGCAATGGAGCATCAGCAGCAGCTACATTCGATATACCTGTACGATCCTGCGTAATCTTTGATGATCAATGAACAGTCAAAGCTATAAGAGGCATTAATAAAGTTCATTACCTGAACTACCAAAGCTATAAGAGGCAAAGGTGGAGAAGCTGAAGCAACTCCAGCGATAAAAGCTTGATTCATATTCTTAAATTCATTATTCAAAAGACCCTCATCAACACCTGTTTGCAGGATATCTTTCAAGAATACTTTTGTCCTAATAGTTATTTGAGAAAAGATATTAGTTTCGTGAATTTGAAAAGTGGCACTTAAAACTCTACGATACATTGTCAAAATACTAGAAAACGCTAGGGCGTGCAGTAGCAGCCACAAAAATAGAAGTGTTTCCAAGCATTACACTTGCTACATCAGATCAAGATTAAGCCAGGAGCAATCCCTAAGTCAAATTTACACTAGCTGTAATATTCTCTCTCATTTGTAAATTTAAAACCAGGTCCTTGCTTAATTCACAAATAAGCATGATGTTTGGCTATCCTACAAAATGGTAAAATGCATTTAAATGATGATTAATTGTGAGAATATATACACTAAATGAAATAAAATTCTCCCATTATCTATTCATAAATACATACGTGAACAATCTAAGACAAGAAAAGACTCTTCACGTGGTTAGCAAGCAGCCAAGTATCATAACTCTTCCAAATAAAGTACCAATTACCAAGATATATATCTAACTTAAAATTTCAAGTTCTAATTTTGTGACTGATTCATTCTGCATCAGAGAATTCAGATATCACAGTCACTAGCAAATAGTTTCAGATTCATATAAATAACTAACATCCAATGATATTCAACTTGAAACAAACCTTGAACATCCCAATTCCCAACTTAAAACTTAAACAGCTGAATCCCACGGGCCTTCAAGAACTGATCAGACCGCACCAGACACGGTTGTCCCCATATATCTATCTGCAAAATCAACAATGTTACCAAGATGATAAAAAAAATGAGCATGAACTCTTAACAAAAGTACAAAGAATCTTAAAAAAACACACAAAACAAAACTCACTTGCTGTCGTATTAGGCATTAGACTTGGATTTGCAACCTTCCTACTCGAAATCCATCAGATAAATGCACAAAAATTGAAAGTGAAATCGGTTAGGATATGGATCTGTAAAAAAATCCAGGACTACACTCCAATCGCCAAAAATATGAGATTCGATTTAAGGATTTGGAAAACCAGAGGACCAGATTCCGTTCAGATCTGAAAAATCGGAGACGAGAGGGTGAGAGATGGAGGTCTACATTTGACGAAGTTAAGATCTATACTTGAAGCCGAAGAACGACGACTCAAAGGTTTTCAATAATTCAACAAATCAAAACCAGAAAAGCAGAAATCGACTGGAACAGAAAAGCAGATCAGGTCGGAAATGGGGCGGAGATTGGAGCGAGGGAGACGAAGACGGATAGGAGGCAGGGGAAGGTGCTCAGAGTGGAGAGATCGACTGCCGATGGGAGAGAAGAACAAGAAAGGTGAAACAAACCTGCTCAGACTTCAGGTGGCCGTCTCCGGTGGGCGGTGGGAGGCCGTCTCCGGTGAGCGCAATTAGGGTTCTTCGGAGGTGTGAAGCAGAGAGAGAGAGGGGCACGGGAGTCGGGGAGAGTGATTCGCGAGTGAAGGGTTGTGAAGGCCGTCTCCTCTCCGTTAGGTTAAATTTTTTAGTGAAGCCATTCTCGACGCTTTAGGACGTCGAGATTATTGTCAATTTCGACACCAATAGCTGTCAAAAAAATTCGACGGTTCAGAGTGTCGAAAATTTTCGACGCTTTTAAAAAGCGTCGAAACTAAAGCGTCGAAAGAAACCATTTTTCCTGTAGTGATGTAGCAAGAAGCAAACTAACATGAATTCGAAGTGACAAAACCAAATAGGTTAGGGTCATGTTAATAAACTTAATTAGTCACACCTTCACCTTCATTGCAACCACCGCCACCACCACCTGATTACTCAGTTTATCGATTTCAACATTGTGTCTAGTTGACATTGGCATCAATGATGGACCATGAGGAGACCCATTTGCTAATCCAGATTACGTCATCACTCACTAGCCAAGCAAGAAGACGATTTTGTTGATGTATAGCAACATGCATAATCGGGAGTCCCATAACCTTAGGGTAGAGAACAGAAACAACCAATCAAATTCACAACCAATGATCTACAAAGAGAAATATATAGCAAATATAAATCAGTAAAATATGAGGAATGTAGAGTGAAACAAACTGATAGTAAATAGTAAGATATCAATAAAGGAGGAGGACAAACTCAATGTATTTCTATTGCAGGAGAACTTAATTGAGAATTATGAACTCTTTGTTTCTTTTGCTATCACCTCCACATATATGGCCGGATTTAGTTTGCACGATTTGTTGGAAAAAAATTCTCATGGTTCCCTACAATTCAAATTTACTTCATTCCTTTCTTTTCCTGTCAAATAGCATCAATCTCACATTCAAAGACTATAAGCCACTCTGACACTATCACTTCAAGAAGTTTTAAATCTTTTAGATTCTATATAAGCTCCATGTATTTTACTCCAACTTAAGTCAGGATTAGATTTTAGGAGATTTTGTTATCTTTAATAACAGAGTACACTTCAATCTTGCAATAAAGGAAGAAGATTCAAAGCTAGATCCCTTTAGTAGACTTTGGAAAATTCTAAGATTCAGTCTATACTGTCAACACATATTACAAAATACTTCAAATAATCCTGTTCCAAGACTTCTTTTCCAGAATAATCAAGCTTTCGTTATACTTGTCAAATCACTAAAACTGAATATTTGCGGAATCTAGATGATCTCCTGGTGTCAAAGAAAGAGGCACAACGGCAGCGTGCTGCACAATCTCATAAAAGAGACTAGTACTAGTTGTAATTTGTAAAGAAAAAAGAGATTCACTACTTTGTATTCTTATCATGATCTTTCATTGAATTTATTTAATTTTGGGTAAAGAAAGTAAGTTTAAATGGGTAAATAGGAAGTATATCTCGTCCCCACAGCCTAGGATAGCCTTCCAATCTCTTTATTTGGAATCCATGGAAGGATTTACAAATTAGTACCTGGTCAATTAGAGAGGTGTATCCTGGATCGGCGACGCTCCTATCCGCCATCGTCGCCCGCAACTCCAGCATCGACCTCCGGCGCTTGTAGCCGCCAGAGAGTAGCAATTGATCTATCTAAACTCAATTTGGGTCCTAAATATTAGAGGGATTGTGTCCACATCGAAGATAGAAAGAGGAGAAGTTAGTCGGCGGTTACCAAAGAAAATAGGGTTACTGGAGCAAGGGAGGGACATGAATAAGTAAGAGGAATGAAGGATTGCTTACTTGCAAGAAGGCTGAAGAAGCGAGGCGTTGGTTCAAACGGTGGTGTTCTGGTGGGGAATTATGTTGAGACTGCACAAGCCAAGGGCAAAGGGGTCCGAAGGGGGCGCCGCCTTTCCGAACCGCTACCTCTTCGCCTCCAGTCTCCTTTGCTCCATTGTCGGCGACCACTCCCTCACCAGTCTCCATGGCCCGGGAACCGCCTCCTATCGAACCGATGACCTCATAGTCTTCCCCATCTCCGTCGGACCGTCGCTAATTGACGGTTGTTGGAGAAAGAGAAAAGCGGAAGAGGAGAAGAGAGAGAAGAGAAAGAGAAATTGATCGTTGTTCAGTTTTTGGGAAAAAAAAAGGAAAGAAAAAAAAATTCAAAGAAGCCTCCACGTGGATAGCCTGAGAGATCTTGAAAGGTCTCAGATATAAGAGAATTTTCCCTTTTCTCCAACAACCAACAATAGTGTATAACCTCGCAAAATCCAGATCAAACCGACAAAAAATAATTTGCGTTCACGACGACAACTGTTTGTGTTTCCACGAACAACTTGCGTTCACATTTTAGAAATTTCAATCTGGGCTTCCTTTTGGGTGATCTCCCTCTCAACTTTCATTTTCCCGATCATCCAAAATCATTCCATCTTTTGACATATAGATTACTCATCTTACTCTTCCACTACAAATCTAGTATTAAGAGAAGAACATCCAGAACAAAAAACTAGGGTTTCTTTTTCGTTGGCTTGTCCGGAATGGGTGCTTCTGAATCCGTCCCCGAGAAATCGATCCACGAATTTACGGTCAAGGTATGTTATAATCCATGAAAATTTCGTCTAATTTCACATACCTAATAAAATTCTCCCCGAATTTTGTTAATTTCGTTCTGGGTATCGGCTGGAATTTAGTGTTTTCTTTTTTCTTTTGGGTTGGATAATAGGATAGCAGGGGCAAGGATGTGGATCTGAGCGTGTACAAGGGCAAAGTCCTTCTTATCGTCAATGTTGCTTCCAGATGGTTCTCTTATACTTTTTCCAAATTTGAATGTGTTTAATTATTAGTTATTTTAATTTTCGTGTTTTGAGTAGAATCTGTTGTAACTTTGCCCCCTTCTGTGCTTTTGATATTTGAGTAGTGGATTCACAGATACCAATTACACCCAGTTAACAGAACTTTATCAGAAAAACAAGGACAGAGGTATTTCTTCAGAATCAATCTCTATACACTTTATTCTTCCCCCCTCTCTCATTTTGTAGTGTGAACCAGATGCTTTATTGGAACGTAAAAGTTTTATGTTACTAAGAGCATCTTTAACCTTGGTACTCATGTTGAGTACCATAACATACTTTTTGTCATTTCTCTCACATCCACCCCATTTTAACATTTGGTACTACACAACCATGATACTTGACATGAGTATCTTAATTCACTTTTTGCATCAAAATTGCTTTTTGTAATTTTTTTTGGAAGTAAAAATCAAATGAGACCCACTATTAATTTTTGATTGGGTAATATTCTATGGTATTGTGTAAAAATGAGTATCATACACATGATACTTGAGCTCACTTTTCTTTATGGGTTCTTTCAAAAATCTTACTTTTTCTTACATTTCCTTTTTCTTTAATTGTTATGGTACTTGGAGTACCACCATTAAAGATGCTCTAAGAAAGAAAAAGAAAGAGTGCAAAACAGCAATGGTGCAGTTCTACTCCTTAGGGCAATTCGCATTTCAGGAATGATTATGACGGTAAAAATCCTTCCTTCCAGAAATTCAGGGAAGCTGCATCTTAATCCCTCCGACTCGAAATTTAGGTCGTTTTAGCCTTTAAATCTTGTATCAAAATTTAGATCGTTTTAGGTTTTCTAGGTAGGGGATAGTAATGATTTGTATCGATTTGTGTTTTGTTGATTTTTTTTAAAATTTTGATTGGTTAAAAAAATGCAGTGGGTGTTAAAAAATAATAAAATTTATGAAAAAGTTAGTGGAATGATGATGTTGATAGATGAGTGATTGTTTTATTAAAACTTGTGCAAAATCCTAAAACGACTTAAATTTTGAGACGGATGAAGTATTATCTTGAGCAGTGAAGATGTTGTTAGGATTTTGGATATATAGGGTTGATTGTGTAAATATTAGAAAGTGGGGTTTTGTAGTATAAATATATATAGATTGTAAGGGCGGAGGCATCAATGAATGAATTCCAATTACAGTTCCTATCTTCTTCATTAATCTCTCTCTAAACTCTCTTCCTCCTTCTTCTTCGTACCAAATCTCCATTGAAGCCATGGTCTCTTCCCATCCGACCTTCGGGTCCTAACAAGTGGTATCAGAGCCCTTGAGTCCTACGACCATGTTCTTGTCGACAGTGCTTGAAGGTCCATCAGCATTGGCGGGGGCAGATCGATCGTTTTCGATGGAAGCTGCAATTCAGCCATTGGCGATGGGGATTCCACAATTGATTGACGAGAACGAGCGATTTGCAAATCAAGGGACACTGCGAATACAAGAATCAGAGAGATGATTCTACAAGAATAACAATGTAATCAGAGTTTTTCTTGGGATGCCATCGATCGATTATTTGTGCGATTCAATCGGGAGAGAGCACTAATATCATCGATTAGGGCGAACGAGATGCAGAGGAAACCAAGTGCGGCAGACCTACGGAATTCGAAGCTTCGGTTGTTACGGATTCACCAAGAATCATCGATCGGAAGTTTAATGTGCCCTCGGAAAGCGTTCTTGGGGACTCAGGAGTCGAATTGATCGACGACAGGGTAAGCAGGATCGAAACCCCGAATGAGAAAATTCTTGAGGCCTTCAAAAATGAGTAGCGACGAATGTAGACACTAGATATTCAGATTGTTAAGGAATTGCAAGACTGTCGGGAGAAGGCCGGAGCCCCGGTTGCAGACGTGAGTCGGGAAAGTGATAAGTGGGCAAAAGATCTTCAAATTCAGTTTGAGTCTTCAAAGGAGGATCGCTGGAAGAAACCTTCAAACCCAGCGATCAACGAGATCAGTGAAGAACCACAAAGTCGACAAGATTTTTGTACGGTAAGTTCTGATCCTTTAGAAGCAGTAGTCATTACAATTGCATCTAAGGAAGTAGGTAATTGGTTGTGCTATTGATTGAATGGATAGAAATCAAATTGGCTAATGGTCGGGCGAGTAGCTTGATTGATGTTGGGTTTGTGGAAATCTATAACGCACACAAGGTGCTCGATACAATGTCTAGTAGCAATGTCGACATCCGTGATCATTCTATTCACATAGGAAGCACACATCTAGTTATGGATTAGCGGAATTGGCTTTTTGACCTTGGAGGAGGCAATAGTCGACGGTGTCTAAGTGGGATTGTGAACAATTGTTGGGTCGAATCGGTTGTTGTAGTGCCTGCAGACAACCATCAAGTGATGGTTGGACTTGGATATCAGATTTTTGATGCTAGAATCAAGTGTTTGGGCATGAAACTGAAGGGGTATAACTCTAATCAATCAATTGATAAGCACTCGGGTTGTATCTTCTCAATGTTTAGAACCTACAAAGCAAGTCTATCTTCAATGGCCATTCGAGAGGGGGCGAGTTTATGCTATCTCCATCGACGGTTGCTCTGCAGATTTAAAAATGGACATTGGCTGGGGTTTTGTATTTGATCCAGGTATACCAAATGGATTATCTATTTGGTGGAATTTCATGCTGCAAGCAGGTGGAATAGGACTACCTACTCTATGTTACTGTAATGGCAATTGGTAGAAGGGGATAGGATGGTGCGATGCTACTGATTGTTGGCAATCAAAGGGGCTGACAGGATTGGTGCTGCACATTTTGAAGAGCTGATGCCCAAAGAAAGTCCTTGATCATGAATTCACCAAGAATCATTTGCTTTAAATGATTCAGATACATGTACATGCCTTGTGAGTGTGTAGTAAGACTTGTGCCTGGAATTAGTTGCTAAATTAGCTACTGATTTTTTTTGGGTTGCTTGGAATATGTGGGCATTCATAAGAGTGGGTCAGCTTGGAGTATGGAAGCAATCTGTAGCAGCTCTAAACATTCTTGGAAAGGCACCAGCATGACATTCATGGAAGAGGCTGCAGGAGGAGATGCAATTAGTGCCATGAAATCTTGTTCCTTGTTATTGTAATAGCTATCAACTAAGCTTTAGCTGTTGGTTTTTTTTTTTTTTGCATTGGCTATTAGTAGTTAGTGTTACTTTTCCCTTGAATAAGCTTTGAGGACAAAGTTTTTATAAGGGGTGGGTAATGTTAGGAATTGGATATATAGGGTTGATTGTGTAAATATTAAAAAGTGGGGTTTTGTGGTATAAATACCTATAGATTGTAAGGGCGGAGGCATCAATGAATGAATTCCAATTACAGTTCCTATCTTCTTCATCTATCTCTCTCTAAACTCTCTTCCTCCTTCATACCAAACCTCAATTGAAGCCATGGTCTCTTCCCATCCGACCTTCGGGTCCTAACAGATGTTCAGGCTAAAATCACTGGGTGTTAGATTGATTAATGGCATCTGAAAACTTTTGGGGAATTAGTCCAACAGAGATTGGCTATGTAAAGTATTCCTGCAGACGGTGAGAGGAATGGTTGGAAATTCGGGGAGCTAAAGTCTTGATTTTTCTCATGGGACTATGTTATTAAGGAAAGTAATGTCGTCTTTCTCACTCGTGCTGATGTTGATAAAATGCCTGTGTAAATGGTAACAAGCTATACAAATTTGGATGCGTAGTGATACTGAAAACATCAACTTACCTTTGAGATTCATGCAATTAAAAATAAATGTGTTTAGCTTTTCTTTGGCTATAACGTGATAAATCACAAGGAACCCATCTGTAGTATGCTTTTGCCCCTGGTTTATGCTCGTCTTATCGTTCATATTTCTTGTACCTTGGAATATCAAGTTGGAATAAACACATAATGATGGTTTCAGGTTTTGAAGTATTGGCGTTTCCCTGCAATCAGTTCTTGAAGCAAGAACCAGGAACAAGTCAAGAGGCTGAGCAATTTGCTTGCACAAGATACAAGGCCGAGTATCCAATTTTTCAAAAGGTGAAGGCATTCTTTATCTTTTATGACTGGTTCCTTGCTTTTTTATATATGTCGAACCTAGTCTAAATCTAATTTCTAATTTTCATGGTCATCCATTATTATTGTATGAAAATTAGAATTGGATTCGATCAAGGTCGCGCATCATGAATTAATTATTGTCTTGATTTGGTTAGGATTACCAAAGAGTTTTGTTTTTCGCATAAACGTGTATGTGAGTTAGCTGGGTTATTAGTTGGCTGTCGCTTTTCAGAGATTAGCTAAATGCTGTTTGGGTTCATCATGGCTTACATTATTCATTTTAGCTTTATATCAGTCTCTGTATTTTCATCTTTAATTTTAGGCTTTGGTTTTGCTACTGATGGAACTATCTGAACAATGTCATTTGCTGCAACTAGTCGCTCTATATATTTTTTTCCGGAGCAAGTGAAAGAGCTCTTCCAAACATTACTAAAATAAATGACTGATCTCACATTAGCAACCGTGGCTTTTGAAAACGTGGCTCGTTTAATCAGCAGTTTGCAAGATTGGTCTAGCGGTGACAGAGTCATGCATTGGATTTTCTTTCTTTACTTCGCCCTTTCATAAGAAGAGTTTGTTATAGAAGAGAGCGAGTGCATGGCTGGTTGATGGGAGGTGTGTAGTTTTTCAACTGAGATATACATGGTGATTCTTAACATTATAGAAAACCACCAATCAGATTCTTTTGCAGGGTAATGAGAGGCTTGGGTTCATTCACGCTTCGCCAAATAACAGTTAAAAGTGTGTAAGAAACTCACTTGGAAATTAACGTAGAGGGTTTATTGTTGCTTCTTTGCTTGTGAATATTGAGGAACTGATGGCCAAGGGGGAATACCTGAGAGAATTATATGAATTACAGGAGACAATGAAACGCAAATCTTGATAAAATTTACATCAAATGCTGGTTAACCATTTTGTGCCACTTCAACAACACAGCTGTATTCTTTATCCTTGAGGGACTTTTAAGTTCAAGTTAATTTCGAGCTCTTTTGTCACATTGAAATACATCCCTCAAAGCTTAGAAGCTCTTTGGTGCAGGTGCGTGTCAATGGAGCAAAGGCAGCCCCTGTATACAAGTTCCTAAAGGCAGGCAAGGCCAGTAGCGTTATGGGGAATAGCATCAAGTGGAACTTCACAAAGTTTCTGGTTGACAAGGAAGGGTGTGTCATCCGTCGTTACGGCACCAGTACTCCTCCTTTAACTATTCAGGTACATATATGGCACAATTCCGTCTATCACATCCTTTTTGATTTAGTGTTCTTGTTTGCTTTATCATGCTTCCGTATCTAATGCAGACCGACCTTGACAAGGCTCTTCAAGATGCTTAATGAAGATAGGGGTATCTCCAGCAATGCTGTGCATCGGAAGGGTGGTGTTGTATTCAATCTGAACTTGTTTTTTTTTTTTTTTGAGAAAACTTGTTAATTGTTTTATTCTTTAGAGTTTGTATATGTTCGCATAAAATATACTTTTAAAAAGATTCCAATAACCGTCCGGTGAATTAACATAAAAAAAAAGGCAAATTGCTTGAAATAGCCTCAATCTTTAACGTTGTCTGTGGAAAATTGCCCAAATTATTTACGGTTGTGAAAATAACAACTATGGAACTAGCATGTAGCCCGTGCGCTACGCACGGGATTTTTAACTCAGTAATGATGTATAAAACATAGTACTAGACCGAACCTTACCTTCGACTGAGGTGAATGATACAAGAAGGAGCGACACATAAATTAATTTAACATGGTTTCATAAAGTAAAATAAGTCAACCACAATGTACGCAAATAATAATCAACTCCGCCATAACATCTGCATGCATATGTCCTCAACACAAGTTTCTACAAACTATACGTTGTGAAAAACCTCTTTATATACAACATTAGTAGTAGAGGTTAAAAGATTAGATACCCCGTATGATTTAGTACAAATATATTCAAACTTCATCATCTTAATAAGTTTTAAATTAATGAAAATAAAAATAATAACTTTGAAATTAGATATGAAAATTTATCAATTTGATCTAGTAATACCGTTATATGCTAAGAGATTTGATATAAAGAAATATATAAAAGAAAATAAAATGTCACATTCTGTCAAAGATTAATATAGAATAAAGAATTGGAAAAAAAAAGTTTTATCTTCAACAGTTTGTTTATAATTTATATATTATAGAGTAGTAAAATTCAATGCTACAAACAAAAAATTTCTATAACTCTAATAAATCATCTAATTTGAAAGTTTCAATATGATTATTCAAATCCTATATAACATAATAGAGAATACTACACATTTAGAAAACAACGAAGCATCTAATAATTAAAATATACGTACTTTCATATATATATTATCCGATCCTGCAATATTTTTCATGTAATAATTAAAATACAAAATACGGATTAACAGATTCCAGGGCTCTTATTTGAATGATTGAACACAACTAAGCAACTTCAATGGATTAAATTCACACATAAATAAACAAATTAAGACGTACTGCATACAACTTGAACAAAAAAGATGAAATAGTTATATGATAGGTGAATCATGAATGGGAAGACACACATAAGAGAAAAAATGTTATTTTTATCTATAAGAAAAGGGCAAAAATGTTATTTTGATCCGAATATTTCAACATAATTTTAAAAGTTACCATGTTGCATAACTAATTTGAAGGTGGGGTGGTTATAGGTAGTGGGGTTAGTGGGATAAAATTTGGAATACTTCAACATAATTTTAAACTGACGAAAGTTACATTTGAAGGTGGGGTGATTAAAATAGGTAGTGGGGTTATAACTAATTTGAAGGTGGGGTGATTATAGTTAGTGGGGTTAGTGGGGTAAAATTTGGAATGCTTCAACAGAAGTTTAAACTGACGGAAGTTACATTTGAAGGTGGGGTGATTAAAATAGGTAGTGGGGTTATAACTAATTTGAAGGTGGAGTGATTATAGTTAGTGGGGTTAGTGGGGTAAATTTTGGAATGCTTCAACAGAAGTTTAAACTGACAGAAGTTACATTTGAAGGTGGGGTGATTAAAATAGGTAGTGGAGTTAGTTGGATAAAATTTGAAATGTTAATTTAAAATAGTTATTTTTAAAGTGGGGTAATAAAAATAGGTAGTGGGGTAGCAAGGCTTTGAAATTACTAATATGCTAATATAAAAAACAAATAAACGTTGATTAATTACTAACAAATTAAGTCTATATCTTTGAAATTATTTTTAAATTCGAACTTAAAATTATTTAGAAACTTGGGTAGATGTATTTATTTTTATTTCACACCTGTTGAATTTTCCACCACCTGTGTTGTGGGCTGTTAAAATATTGAAATCAAGTAACACAAACCGAGACAAAACTAAAAGGTAACATAAAATCAAGTAATATATATTATTGATCACCGGCAACAAATATTAACGTTATAAAAACAAACCAATTTCAACATCGTTATAAAAACAAAGCAATTTCAACATGGTGAAATAGACATGGTGTTGATGGAAGAAGACGTGATCTGTATAGTAAAGGCGAGGTTCCACATGTAGGCTGTAAATATCTACAACACATATGATGCACTTCACCAAAACACCTAGCAGTCCAATAGCATTTCCTTATCAAATCAGCATGCAACATATGGTATATCAGATAGGTATCTCGGTGCAATGAAGTTCAAAATTAGGAACAACTAAGCCATATATGTATTGCAGTATTGCTGAAGTTTATAATAACATTATTAATCAATAGCGGAAGTTAATCAGCATAGGAGTGTGAATATCTTACAAGCAAATGAAGGATTCTAGTTGTCATAGAAACCAAGAGGCGTCGCTTTCTCTTCAGTGAAGGTAAATTCGTAGACGATTGTCACCTTCTTAAGTTGGCCTTCAATGAAGGTAGGCAGTGTCTACCACTGTTTTGGGGTACTCATGGTATACGGTTGGATTTATAACCCTGTAAAAAGAAAAAGTTGAACCAGGATCAGATTTAGATTGCTCATAAATTGACAGTAAAAAATAAAGTTAAATAACTAACGATGGGACTTTTACCAACAGAAACACATGCTATGGGCTCATTGCAAAGCTAGGTTGTCTTCCTCTCCTCGGATAAGAGGCTCATACCATACAGATACAAGTGAATTCTAACTTCCCCTTGTTTGTTTCCTAAAAATAATAAGAGGTGTCGCTTATTGCAAAGCTAGGTTGTGTTCCCCTTTGTTCTGCATTTGAAGTTTGAACTACCAAGCCCTGGACATTGATGGATTACTGAGATTAGGGTTACATTAGGGATTAGGGATTCAATTTAGCCGATCGACAGTCAATTGCGAACTCATACTTGCAAAATTGAAGTCCAATTTACAGAAATTCCGTTCAGTAATTAATCAGACAGCAACGAACGATCAAACAAAATCATAAAAATTGAACCTTGACTCGAAAAGCATGGAAATATCGATAATGTAACAGTAGAAAGAAAATCTGAGGAAGAAATTGTTAAATTAGCACTTGCCAGTTTTACGGAATCGGAAGCGGCAAGTGACGCCGGAGCAGAGGGTTTGCAAGGGATGGATCATATTCCGCCACCACTTCATCGTTTTCCGACACCGCCCAGCCGCCGTCCTCTCTATACTGTGCTTCCCCAACTAATTCCCCCAACTAATCCCCCTCGCTCTTCAATTCGACAGCTTCTACGGTACAGGTATAATGGAGCACGATCCGAAGAAACCCTCAAATGCCGGAAGGGAGAACAAATCAGAGATCGTAGTGTAATAATTTATATTTGGGCTCCCACCTAGCGAGGACGAGGAAGACAGAGAACGAAGCTCCAAGGCAGCAAAGAAGGTTACAGAGAAGGAAGCGACGATGAAGATTTTGATTGTTCAACAACGAAGGAGAGAGAAAGAAAATAGGGTTCTACATTTATTTCAGAAAGAAAGAGGGAGAGAAGGGAAAAAACGGAAATGATGAAAAAATTTTGGAGAGGCTCCACGTGGATAGCCTCTCTATTCTCCAAAAGACTCAGCTTTAAGATATAGGGGGATGGAACGAGTTGTGTATAAAATAACAAAAGGGTAAAAGTAAGAGAAAATTGGGCGTGGGTTCATAATAAATATTCCCCTAATCGTAAATACAAGATATCTGACTTTTGTTCATTCATATAGTTTAATAGTTTAAGGAGTTAAAAATTATATGGAGAAACTAAATACACCACAAATCTGCACATCGGAATGGACGTGCAGGTTTGCAGTGAGCTAATTAATTAAAAAAGCGTGCTAATTAATTAGAAACTAGCCTATAGCCCGTGCGCTACGCACGGGATTTTTAACTTAGTAATGAAGTATAAAACATAGTACTCGACCGAACTTTACCTTCGACTAATATGATACAAGGAGCGACACATAAATTAATTTAACATGGTTTCATAGAGTAAAATAAGTCAACCACAATGCACGCAAATAATAATCAACTCAGCCATAACATCTGCATGCATATGTCCTCAACACAAGTTTCTACAAACTATACGTTGTGAAAAACCTCTTTATATACAACATTAGTAGTAGAGGTTAAAAGATTAGAATCTTGATCACATATTACAATCTTCAAACCTCTCCTAGACGTCACCCGAGAGACCGCAACATATAACTGGCCATGACTGAACACCGGCCGAGGCAAATATAAACCAACATGTGATAGAGATTGCTCTTGACTTTTGTTGATTGTCATACGAAAACACACCAACAAAGGAAATTGCCTTCGTTCAAACTGTACAGGCATAGTTGGATCTGAAGAAGTCATAATCATGCGAAGAGTAGGAACCTTTTCTCCCAAACTGGTTCCCGATATAACTTGACCTTCGACAACTCGCAAACCTAGCCGAGTGATGATCAATCTTATTCCATTACATAAACCTGCCGACTGATCAATGTTGCGAACCAAGATGACGGGGACACCTACTTTAAGCTTCAAATTGTGATTAGGCAGACCCGAACATCTAAGGTTGTTCAATAATTCAACGGTGTAAATTTCATGGTCAGCCGATTCTGCTCCATATATCGCAAAGTCTATCAGAACTCAAGTACACCCTTTCGTCACCGGGGAGTAAGAGAAGGGCAAAAATGTTATTTTTATCCGAATATTTCAACATAATTTTAAACTGACGGAAGTTACCATGTTGCATAACTAATTTGAAGGTGGGGTGGTTATAGGTAGTGGGGTTACTGGGATAAAATTTGGAATACTTCAACATAATTTTAAACTGACGAAAGTTACATTTGAAGGTGGGGTGATTAAAATAGGTAGTGGGGTTATAACTAATTTGAAGGTGGGGTGATTATAGTTAGTGGGGTAAAATTTGGAATGCTTCAACATAATTTTAAACTGACGGAAGTTACATTTGAAGGTGGGGTGATTGAAATAGGTAGTGGGGTTAGTGGGATAAAATTTGGAATGTTAATTTAAAATAGTTATTTTTATAGTGGAGTAATTAAAATAGGTAGTGGGGTAGCAAGGCTTTGAAATTACTAATATGCTAATATCAAAAAGAAAGAAACGTTCATTATATTACTAACAAATTAAGTCTATATCTTTGAAATTAATTTTAAATTTCAACTTAAAATTATTTAGAAACGTGGGTAGATGTTTTTATTTTTATTTCACACCTGTTGAATTTTCCACCACCCGTGATGTGTGCTGTTAAAAATATTGGAATCAAGTAACACAAACCGATACAAAACTAAAAGGTAACACAAAATCAAGTAATATATATTATTGATCACCGACAACAAATATTCAAATGTATTTACAAGCTAAACCTAGTTTGTACAACATTTCAATTCTTCAACAACTCAAGGAGCATCGTTGGTAACCATCGGCAACTTAAACCGACACATTGGGCAAGAGTGTTGACCCTGGAGCCACTGATTTTTAGGAGGATTAAATTGATTAAAAAATCAGAAGCAAATAATAAGGTTAAAAAAAATCTCAGCTGATTTTTAGGTACTGAATAAGCGGTTAAAATCTTTTAATTTTAAATTAATTTGAATTAATTTGAATTGATGTTGAAATTTTAAAAGCTAATTTTCAGGTACTGAATAAGCGGTTCAAATCTTTTAATTTGAAATTAATTTGAATTGATATTAAAATTTAAACAAACAATATCACAAAGGAATTATCCACAAAATAGGAATTAATTTCAATCAAGGTATTCCAAATCTAAATTATAAGAATGATCTTTGCAAATATTTCATTTCTTCTATTTTTCCCCATATCACGATAAACATATGAAACATATGAGAGTTGCTCTAATTTTTATTTCACACATGCAGAATATTCCACCACCCGTGATGTGTGATGTTAAAAACACAACAATGAATATGGTACCAGTTTTAAAAAGCAACAAATGTGACTCCAACGGTATGTTTTGTTTAGCTCTAAACTAATGTTTTTGTTATCCTTGGTGGTGGCAAATCTATCCCTCGTATGCCTTTAACTCAGTTCTAATGCCCCAACCCTAGAGTTGTTCGATTGAATGGAAAGAATGAAATCTGATAAAAGAAAACTAAAATAGATATAGAAACAATCTTATATATATCACTCACATCGCCCTCAGCGTTTTTCTTCATTTGCAATCATTGAGTGCCCAATCCAGTGGTTGTCTTCCCTTCTCTTCTTCCGAGCAGCGGCTCAACCATTGAATTCGTCGTTCGCTACGCAACAATATTTCATAAATCCTCAATAGAAAGTTGTAAAGAATTAAAAAAAAAGTGTTAGTTGATTGAAAAAAATGAACTAAGAATAGTGATGCATTACCCACGAAGACCCAAAAAGTGTATGTTCAAAGAGTTTGAGTGAATATGTCCTGTAAGATCATAGAAAATAAATTGCTTCGAGCATATTATTAGAGATCAGCCATGGCCATGCATGCCCAGATCATTTTTCACAGAGGATAGTAAACCCCTTGTGCAACATGTTTTCCAAAATAAGGGTTTTCACATCTTTTCATAATGCCATGAGAAGGCAATAAGCCAAGAAAGCAGAAACAGTTAGCTAATGAAAGGCAATGGCTGCCAAGAGCCTTTTTCCAAGTATCAATCATCGCATGTATTTTCAAGATATATACAACTAAGGTGGGCCCGTCATTCAATTGACGGGAAAGCTGTAATAAAATAAACAGATTACGAAGAGATATTAGGTGAACAAACTCGTGATAACATTCATCAACTACACATTTTCCTCTTCGGACCAGAGATGCATGGCGCTAGTGTACATGCTAGGACCTTCGCCTCTTGGGGCTGAATTGACTTAAAAACAGTATTACCTGTACACTCATCGTAGCCAGTAGGATCTTTGTCTCTTTTATTTGACCATGCTACTTCCCCGTTCCTTTTATCTTGGGTTTAGCAATGCTGAATAGCAGTACCTGATCAAGGTAGTTTACAAACAGAACAACAATAAGTAATTCATGAAAAATCATATAAAAGCCAATGTTTTACTCTTATGACTAAAATTGGAGGCAGGTTGTATAAAAAGAGAAGAATGTATCGAATACAAAAATAAAATAGCAGTGTCTAAACGCACATGAACTCAACTACCATATTTAACAAACTCACAACATGAATACATCAAAGTTAATATCCTTTGGCCAAAAATATCATTATATCAGCAATAAAATCGACAAGGTCAAATAATCCAAGACCCAGTTCAGTAACATCACTACTATAACAGCAATAAAATCCACACCTCATCGAGGCATTCTTAAATTGTACATAATGCCTCCATCGCCCCTGAGAGCTTCAGTTTAACAAATCGAGACGCAGCAGAATCGGAGAAGTGATTTGATAGGAAGCCTTGAGAGAATTTCACGACATAATTCCTCTGGAAGATCGTACTTTGGCAATGATTCGGCAAAATTTTGGAAATCCATGTACTGTAATGTTGAAAAATTATAATCAGGAATCAGAATTTCAAACAATGTAACAATTCAGGCATATGTATATAATGTATCAGCTTGTGACAGAGACATCTCAACTCTCATATGTATTAAATTTCAAATGAAGAGAGACTGAACAGCTAATGTAACTGGGTAGCCACAAACCATGGCAGAACTTTACCAATCACAGTGGAGATATTAAAATAACAGCTACTGACATCATCTCCTCTACCTACCGCTTTAACAAATCTAAATAAAAATCACATCTTTGTTCTGCATTTGAAGTTTCAACTACCAAGGCCTAGAAATTGATGGATTACTGAGATTAGGGTTCCATTAGGGATTCAATTTAGCCGATCAACAGTCAATTGCGAACACATACTTGCAAAATTGAAGTCCAATTTACAGACATTTCGTTCAGTAATTAATCAGACAGCAACAAACGATCAAACAAAATCATAAAAATTGCACCTTGACTCGAAAAGCATGGAAATTTCGATAATGTAACAGTAGAAAGAAAATCTGAGGAAGAAATTGTTAAATTAGCACTTGCCGGTTTTACGGAATCGGAAGCGGGAAGTGACGCCGGAGCAGAGGGTTTGCAAGGGATGGATCATATTCCGCCACCATTTCATCGTTTTCCACCACCGCCCAGCCGCCCTCCTCTCTATACTGTGCTTCCCCAACTAATTCCCCCTCGCTCTCTCTGCAGGTATGGGGCATTTGGTACCCAAATTGTACCAAACGCCCAATACCTAAACTTGAAATAGGAATTATCATTCCGCTAATGGAGCAAACTATTAAATCACTCAAACAGTTGAAAGTTAAGGGGAAAAAACGGGGTTTTCTAAAATCAGAAAGATGCCTGATTTTAAAAATTCAACAACACAAATTA
This sequence comes from Persicaria maculosa, assembly GCA_963922045.1. NCBI lineage: Eukaryota > Viridiplantae > Streptophyta > Magnoliopsida > Caryophyllales > Polygonaceae > Persicaria > Persicaria maculosa. The sequence goes on from OY998251.1 coordinate 6,372,024, forward strand.
TTACAACTGCCTACCTAGAAGACAACACACTGAATCTTTTGAAAAGAAAATTTTTTAGATCGGTAGGAACAGAAAACATAGGCAAAAGTCTCACTTGCGTTAGACGTATGCTTCTGCCGTTATCACTGGCCACACACTTGCTAACTGTGTTCGACCAGCTTATGGGCAACCTTTATATGAACATGGTGCAAAAGCAGGACTTGCCGCCACACTGTTATAAGACAACAGTTGCATAAGATAAGATGTTAAAGGCAGAAGCTCATGAGAATGTTAGCACAAATAAAACCTTAAAATCATGCAAGCATACACATATTTAAATTAAAAAAAAACTTACTTCCTCTATGGAGATTGTACTGTATCTCCACCGGAGGTTGAACAACCTAAGGCATCTTTTGTCTCCTCGATGTCCCCGTCCCTTGTTCTCCATCATCACCATCCTGCAAATTGGATGTCGCTCCAGAAGTATGAACACAATTTTTCTTCCTTCCATTTCCCTTCCTGCAAGACTTGACTCTGCCAGACTTGTCTCCTAAGGATGTGCAGAATCTTTAGCATCCCCATTCGGATGCTCACTCTTATTTTGTTCAACGCCATTCCTCATTATAACTACAACTTTGATCTTTCACCGCTGCCTTCATAGTGAGTTATGAGAAAGTTCTCCAGCCCCTTCCCTGCTTTAATGTTCACTGCAAAAAGCAACAGAGTATTATATCAGAAAAGCGCTTTCAGTTGGTTAAATATTGGCGCTTTCACTTGGTTAAATGTTGATGAAAAATTACAAGATTAGCTCTTTTAGTATGATAGGTCCAAATAAGCTTTCATCCATGGCTGAGTTTTGTTATATTACACTTTACACGTAGGATAGTATGTTCAAATTAAAGCATTACAAGTTTAAAAAATAGTAAATTTGCAAACAGGTCAATCAAATAATGATCATAAATACAGATCTAAAGGTAAAGAAATCAACAAACATTACAAAATAGGGTAAGATTTGATGTTTGGGAGACACCTCTCCCAATCTGCTAACCAATTCATTCCCATTCTGTATGCAGTAATAATTATGAATAAATGGTGATACAAACCAATTCACACAGATTAGATGATTCCAAATCTATGAGGCAAATTGGGGGTTTAGACAGTATGAATCTCTTGTTCATACCAAATCCAAACCCTAGCTGCAACTGGTTTTCTAATATAAGTAAAGATTAGATTTTTAGGGAGAATCCGAAGACTAACATTTCGCAAATGAAATAATTCTACGATTGAATGAACAAATCACAACATTTATGCTTAAAAAACACCATTGATGTCCGAATCAGAATGAAATTGGAGATAAACCAAAGAACATCGAGAGAGAATCAGATTCTAAATCAATAGAAACACAAAATAAGAAGCGCTAGAAAGCAAATATCAACTTGGAAAAAAATTTACACCATTAACACTCAATGAAAATCGCTATAGCAAAAATCCAAGGGGGAATTTGTAGGCAGAGGAAGAGATATGGAATCTAAAATTAACCCTAATTACTTCCATGAAAGAGAAACACTCACCCCGATTCAATTTATGCGGACCATGGGCCTGAATGAGATGGCAACATCGAAGCTCGACAGAGAAGATGGCAGAAAAGGGACATGATTAATGCAAAGAAGATCCATCTGTTGAGAACTACTGAAGTCGATCCCTACCATGATATCATCGGTGGACCTCTGCGCTTCAACCGCCCGACGGCAACACTCCTCCAACCGCCCGATGGCGGCGTGAGCGAAATTAGAGAGAGGCGAGGTGAAGGGCTCCGTCGTCGGCACAAGAAGATGAGGCGAGGAGGCCGACAACGATGAGCAACGGAACGTGGAGAAGAAAGGGAAAACCGTTCGGCGATAAGGCTTGGAGATTGATTGGGGAATCAGATTGCAGAAACCGCCATGGTGGTGGTGCGGGAGTATCAGTTGCTGTGGCCTGTGAGATCGTGGGCGATAGAGGCGGATTTAGTTTTCAGAATAAAGAAGAAGAGAAGTGGAAAAAAAAAGAGAAAAGATAAAAAAAATCAGATTGGCCTCCACGTGGATAGTCTGAGATTGCTTGAAAGTACTCAGCTTTAAGATATAGGGGGATGTGGACGTACTTTTAAGAAGTAGGATTTGCTGTGTATCTAACAACACTCTAATTATATAAAACTAGTCTATAGCCCGTGCGCTACGCACGGGGTTTTTAAAATTAATATAAGTACGCTATCTTATTTTTCAGATGTTATCATATTAATCAATGCGTTCTAAATGATGTATAAAATATAGTATTCATCCGGAAAACATAGAGCGAGTATTCTATTTCCTTTAATTTTCCTTCAATGTATGTCCTTTACTAGTCATAGATGAAAATGTGTTTTCGACTATTGTCTGAGACAATCGTTGTCACGCCCCATTTTTTTATCCACTGCTTTTTTTTATCCTAATGTCATACCTCAATACATTTGTTTCTACATGCGTCAAGCATATATGATAATTCTAGGGTCATCTTAATCAGCTGCAACATCGCCCTATATCACTGCATAATCCAATGCAAAATTGACAACAAATCTGCATAAGAATAAAGTTCACCATATCCTATATGACTACTTAACAACAAATTGTATTAGCAAGTAGAGATGGAGGAAGTGGTGGTGAGGGTCATGCACGGGATTTATAAATGATTTTATAAACTTATTATATACTCCATCCGTTTCATAATAAGTATCTTTTTACTTTCAGACATACATTTTAAGGATATAAAACTCTATAAAATATTTTTTGTTTGTGAATTTTTTTTATATTGCTATACTTATTACTAATAAGTATGAAATTATTAAAAAATGATTAAAAATAATATTTTATAGAGTTTTTACCTCATTAAAAAGCGTGCATTAAAAGACAAACGACATTTATTATGAAACGGATGAAGTGTTATGATTTCTGACATCGGCACATCGCAATGTTGAATAAATAAGGATTGATTTTGATTTGGTTTAACCAAATTAAACCAAAATAAGGAAACTTTGCAACTACTACTACTCCGAATGATATTTTAACTTCATGTTAATTATATCCATAACATCAGTAATAGCGGAGAAAATCCTCTACCCCATGTTGCCTCCCCAAAACCCCGTCCCACATAAATATTTCACGCCTAAATCAACATTAAAAAATATATATTTAACTTCTACAGGTACACCTACCTATTATAACATATTTGAAAAAAAAATATTAAAAAATTGAATTATAGTATTTTTAAAAATATTTAGTAAAACAACAACTATTGAAAAAAAATCATATATATATATACCAACAACTATGATGATGGCATCAGATTCGGTTTCTAAGGTTTATGCAATTTAGAGGCTGTTTATTTTAAAAAAAAAACTTGCTGATGCTTTTTTTTCGGGCACGTCTGCAGACTGTAGCTATGCATTGATTGGCAACAGGAAAGCATAGCAGTGGTGGCTCCCCTGATCAAGTATCTCTTTGCTGAGCCATCTTGATCTCTCACAAGATGACTTCATCTCGACAATCTGACCAAGTGCTCGTCAGCTGCGCGCTCTCAACTAAAGGTGCCATCCAGTGTAGTCTGTGAGATGTGAATCACATGATCGTGCGTTTCTTGGCATCACGTCTTGTCTTATGTCAAGTTTAAGAAACTTCTTGGTTTAAAGAAGACAACTTTAGAGGTCCTGATGCAAAGACTCCTTAGTACACTTTACTGCTTTCAAATTCCAACAGGTTGGTGGGATTCACTTCTCAAAATTGAACATATGTTTTGACTTATAATAGACGTATCATATTATTAAAAAAAAAGATGTATCATGTTTGAACTCGCAACATACCTAAACACACTAGTAAAAGTTCAAAGCTACACAACCACACACTTGAAAAAATTTGCGACTCACTATGTGAATGCACATAAGTGTTCTGCTCCTTGGTATGAAACCAATGTCTATCAGCTCTGCGAACTCAAAGTTGCCTAATCTGTTTGGACGGCGACTGGCGATCTAAACCTGCTTTTACAATGACAACAACATAGGGCCGTGCCGGGTCTAGGGCGTCTTTGCAGTATATTGCATAAAGGAAACAGTACAGGCTTAGGTTGGTTCTGTTTCAGTCACCCCGGGTATCAATAGTTAGTGGCTTGAGTCTCAAAAGGGGACATGTTGACACTGAAGCCTGCAATGGAAATCCTTCCAAACCCTTCAAAAACCAATCTTCAACTTCTTTGTAAAATGATCCAAATCTGCATTTTTTTGTCGAAGCTTTAATGTCGAGTTATAACAAAATAAACATCCGGACTTTAAAAATACAACTTTGATGGTATTTGAACAAAACTTCTAAGAGAGTAGTTGAAACCAGCTGAAATATCGATGTTTGGAATAAGCAATTTCAGAATAATATATCGAACAGAAAATTTCGAACACCCGGAGAAGGCAAACAACAAAAGCAAATCGAATAGGAAATTTCAGAAAAAACGAACAGCAAAAGCAAGCGAAAACCCCCAATCGAACCTCCCTCAAACAACCTAATTCTCAAGGGTGTTTAGTTTAACTAATCAAACACCAAATCGAACATGAAATCGAAAAGGTACTTGAATCTAAATTGAAAATGGAATTCTTATTGTTATTTGGATTAGGGCGCTATTTCCTTGCCTTGTCAGCTGCAATTGTTCCTTTTGGGTAGCTAGTGAGAAATTTTGTTACGCAGTTTTGGCTTTGCTAAATTCTCAATAAGTAACTTGAATAGCAATTAAGAAGGGAATTGAAATAGATAAGCAATTTAGAAACTTAAAAACAACAATTTGAACATGAAATCGAACAAATCATGGAAAACAACCAATCTGAACATACTTGAGTTCTGACGTCCATGGCGGTTCCTTTCCCATACTCCTCTCCTCCCCTGCCGCCATGAGCCGACTCTTCGCCACCAATCAAGCAACACAGAAATATTGAATTGAATTACTCAAGTGCTCAAAATGGAACATCAAGCTGGACAAAATTGAAAACTCTAACCATTCAATGTTCAAACACTACATTGGAGATACAAATCTAAATTCGCATACAAATCAGTAATGAGAGCTTACCTTCCGCCCTTTCCTCCCATAGTGAGATCGATCCATGTGCCATAACACAAGCCACTGCATCCCTGAACTCCGGCGGAGCCCATAACACCTTCAAAATGGCGCTGGTGTGCACATTTGATGGAAATGGAAACACCAAATTGAACATCATGGAAAAATTAAAAACGCCTAAACCGAACAAATTAGAGATATAAATTATCGATAAGGCTCGAATTTGAGCTCAAACCTTGGTCCTAAAAGTGAAAGCGAAGGACGAAGAAGCCGGGTCGGGTGAGTCGAAGATGGCGAGTGTGCCATTGATGGAGTTTCGGTAAGATTTCAGAAAAACCGAACAGCGGACCGATTGCATACCGATTTGAAGATCGAATCTTACATAATTATAAATAAATAAAACACTAGACCAATTTAACCTTAAATTCAAGCCTGCATCAAAATACCATAGACCAGTTTGAACCTAAAAAATCACAAAATATGAGTTTATAATTAGATTGGCGAATTCGATCCAAACACCATAAAACTCTTTGATACAATCAAAGCTCAAACTATCTATATCATGTAATGTATGATCAAAACTCTTCTATATCATCTTCTTCTTTATCAATCCTATTTCAATTCACCAACTTAATTACCATTAATGAACCTAAATTCCCATACCTTAAACTCAATTATAAACCCATCTAGTTCTGGTTAATTTAGATCCTAAACTCCCTCAACATCTCATCAATAAAACGTGATAAAATAAGTCTGATATCTTACCAAAACTCGATCTAGGGCGCTAGGGTTTATCTTCCTCCCGTGCTATAAGAATCATTGTCATGACATCGATGACTTCTCCGGCCGCCTCTGTAGAATCCCTAACCCTAGAATCTTCGCCGTGTCCGTCAGCGACAGACGCAGCCTCCAGATCGAACCCTAGCGTCGCTCTGGCGCCATTGTTTGTCAAGCCGGCGGCCAGGAAGTGGGGGCGTCGGGGCCGGGCGATACTCGTCGAGATTCGGGGCGGTATTCGTCGGGGGGCCTTTCCCCTTCCTTCTTTCAATTGGTTCAGATGTTGGAGAGAGAACGTGGTTGGGAAGGTGAGGCAAGTTCAGATCGTGGGAGAGAGAGGATGAAAGAAAGAAGAGAAGGAAATAAAAGAAATGAAAAAATAAAGAAAAAAAGATAGAGCTCCACGTGGATAAGCTGGGAGGGCTGGAAAGGACTCAGCTTTAAGATATAGGGGGATTTATGATTTTTTTTAATTAATTTTTTTTACATTATAATACTTGTTAATAATATAAGGGTCTCTCTATATACACCGCAAATCCGCATTTAGCGCTGCTAATGCAACGTCGAATGTGACGTTTTAGCAACGTTGGATTAAACGTTTCAGGAACGTTCATTTCGACGTCGTCATTTGTCCTACACAACGTTGTGAATTGGAGGATGGTGGGCGGGTCGGACACTTTAGCAATGTCAAATCTGACGTTGCTAAAGTGGGCCTCGTCGGGCCAGACAGCAACATTAAATTCAACATTGCAATATGAAAAATAGAGGTTATACAACGTTAAATTGGACGTTGTTAACATCAACACTTGGATCAACTTTGAAGTTCTATTATCTTTGTTTTTGCTGGGTAGTATGTTGGTGAAAACATAGCGTGATGTCTGCACCTTTTATTTTGTTGGGGCGTTTTGCCCCTCGCGGAGGGTTTTCAAATATGATTTGTGGTTATTTCAGGGAAAAACACGTTACTTGAAAACGTTTAGATTGCCTCAGTTCTCATATTACTGATAGAAGATTACGACAAATAACTTAGTTAAGAGGTTTTTCCGGGTCGCCGCCGTGTCCCACCTCAGAGGGAATCATTGTTGTTCTCTTCCTCTGATGGTGAAACATTCTCCGGCGGCACTACGACGACCCGGAAGCGAGCGTTGCCTAAGTAGCTAAAAACCTAACCCGCGCCTACCCGCACGCCATGCGATCTCGCGAACGTATTCCATCCTTGTGCGAGCCAGAGTGCCCTGAAGCTGTTGCGCTATACCCGGATGCTGGTGCCTCTCCTCGCGGGCCCATTAGTCAGCGTTATTCTTTCGACGCACGCCAACCCGTATTCTTCCTCGAAGTCGGATGGCAGAGGATGCAGATGTCAAGATCTATTTAGTGAGTTGGGAACATTGTAAATCGGATGAGAGACCGAAGGGGGCTTACTAGTATTTGTGTGAGCGAGACGTCTTCTACCCACCAGAAAAAATCCATAGGGCCGCTCCCTGTGACCGAGAAGAAAGGTCTTGGTGTGTTACCGGCCGCCATCTCTTCTTCCCTCAAACGAGATGTTGTAATTTCGATCCTCTCATGGCCTAATTTATAGTGGAAAATCCTTTCTCGTTTTATGTGAGGGTTCCTTAATACAACCTCGAATATGACGTTGTTGTAACGTTACATTAAACGTTGCAACAACGTTCAATTTGACGTTGTTGCAACGTTACATTAAACGTTGTGTTATGAGCAACGTTTAATTGGACGTTGCTAATTAGGCCATCTATAAATACAACAACATTTGCGTTTCATTATTGGCATACACGAAACACACGTAATGGCATCAAGCCCAAATTGCTTTGTTAAATATGGCATGTTCAATGATGGAACCCGTTTCATTGTTGAAGTGGGGAGACACAGTTGTCCGCCTAAGGAGGATGCTTGCAACTGCAAGCACTTGAATTATACACATTTTTTTCGATGCAATCTATTTTATGTGCCGATTTTCCGTATCCTTGAGATGTCAACACAATTACAGTTCGGGTGTCAGGAGTGTGACGACGACCCTGCGTCGTACTATACACGGATGATTGAGCAGATATCGGATATACTGATCGTTTTGTACGACGACGTGTCTCCGGCGCGCTGTTGCAGAGTAGCACAGTATGCAGTTGATACAGTAGTGCGCCATGCCCAAGATCTGATGACGACATATGCGTTCCAGCAGGTGCAGATTCAGATATACCCAAACATTCCTGAAGAGTCGGTCGGTAGTTGTTCCGTTTAATACAACAACCCTTGATGAAATGTAACGTTAAAAACTGTTTGTAATTTTAGATATGGGGCCAACTGATGTTCGTTTTGGTTGAATGATTGCTTTTTTTATAGTGCTTCTACGTCTTCATAACAACAAACATTCAATTGTCAACTCTTAACTTCATAGACAAGAAAACAAACAAATACAACACGGATAATTCCAACTTTCATGACTCCTAAACATGGTGTAGGGGGCGACCTTCCTGAATCCGCAATGCTCTAAATCTATCAAATTGGTCTTGGAAGGGAGTATCCCATCCGTTGACGCTCGGGTGATGGTATGCCGTCCATTCATGCGTTGGAGGAGGTAAAGGGGCGTTGGGATGTAACCATATCTGCAAAAAGGGCGAAAAGTATAGTATAATGTTAAGTGGGGTAATTTATGATAGTTAATTTATGGTTGGAGCGAGAGTAACACATATCAGATTCACCGGTGCGAAATGATCTTGGTTCCCGATGCAGGCCATGCCTAGTATGGCCTTGTGAGGTGCACCATTTGGTTGTTTGGTGTACATAGGGAATCATGTGAACGACATGTGCCAAGATAATATGACAAGGGGCACCTGGTAGACGGTTGCGAACACAAGACCCATGATTGGCAGCTCGATCCAGTATCTCCGGTCACCTCCTTCAATGCCGGAGTAACTCTGCAGGTCGACAAAGTGTCGCACCGAATACCCTCCCATGTAACAACTAGCGTAAATGTGATAGTTATGCTCCAAATGGTTGCACAATAACCCTTTTCATATCTGCGAACCGTGCCTCCCCTGGTCGTAGCATCAGTTGCGCCAAAGCTCGTTATCCGCAGTGACCATCTCCCACGGTGTTGACGGCTGCCGCAATGTGCCTGAAAATGAAAGGGTCCACGGAGGTCGGGACTGTCGGTCCCGACCGCGGCGACCTGATATGGCTTCCTCCCTTTCAAAATTCGCCCGATATTCCTCATATCGCGAGGGATTCGTTCTGCACGGGTTCCTCCTCCCTCTAGGTCTTCCCTTTGACCGTATGCTACCCCGCTCCAGTGGGTGCAGATCAGGGTCACAAGCCTCATTGGATGCAGTGTACGAAGCTGACATGGCATAGGGTAAGGCCGCATTGTCTGATTCATCCCACCTCAGATCTCTCCAAAATGGGTGGATGTTGTCAGGTGTTATTGGAACTCCTTCAGCAACAAAACGCTGAACGTCGTGCACACACAGCAGCCCATAACATATTCTCCAATACCGGTTGACGCACTCTGAAGGTACTTTTCCATCAACAACTTTCCTCCAGTGAGTGTAGAGATGTTCGAAACATTTCTTCGAAACCACGTGCTTAATCTCGTCGAATAAGGGGACTTCGTGTGCGTTAATTGGCCGCTTGAAACGATCTATCTCCAACACAGTCTGGAGCTCATGCCCCTGACATTCATTCACTCGATGAATGGCATGCACCACGACACAGAAATCACCTGGGGACGAGTGTAATGCTTCCTTCAACACTTTATGTTGGCCCTAAACCCTACACGATGCATCATGTGCTCGAGGTGAACGAATGTCGAAATGTAGTAAATGAGTGACAATGGTAACAACGGAAATGATATGCGTACCTATTGGTTGTCCTCGTTCCAAAGTTCAGGACGTGGTCAGTGTGAAATCTGACAAGGCTCGTCCGGTGGATGAGCCACACTGTTTCCAGGTACCCCATAACCCCGTGCAATGGCTGCCATTGGGCGTGAAGCCATCTACGCCGCCTCTCGAACGATTTCTCCGTCGAAGACGAGAATAAACCCCACACGTGATTCTTGAATATAATTGAAATTATAAGATTTTTTGTAAACTTCAAAGCAGCCTCTTCACACTTGCGAGTTACATGTAACCAGCACAGTAGATGTTGCACAACGGGGAAGACGACCCTGAGCGCAGTGAGAAGGCCCAGCTCCCGATCTGTCATGATCGAATCAGGCACCTTTCCCTGAAGAATAACACGTAGGTTGTTGAGCACCCAAGCGTACGTGTCCAGGTCCTCGCGAGCCATAAAGGCATATGCGATGCAAAAGTTATTTCCCATTGGCGTTAAGCCGACGATCTCACACAGGGCGATGTTGTACCTGTGGACGCAGTGTAACAACGTACGCACATTATCATAGCACGCTATATGGAAGAAATGTACGAAGACATAGGATATAATACTTACGTGTTGGTCTTGTACGCACTATCCATGATGATGACATACGTGTATTTGTTCAAGAGTCGAATCCCATTCGGGTGTGCGAGAAAAAGGTCATTCAATACATTGTCATCGCCTGGGCTTCTCCTGAATTCGTAGTAGTAGCCCCTTTCTCGAAGACGATGGAGGGTATCCTGAGTCATCGTTCGATTTCCTCTCTCTTCAACGGCGAGCTTGTTGAGGGTGTTCTCCAGTGATCGCTCTGAGATGACGCTAGTCGCATCTGCTTGCCGTAGACCGTACGAGATGGCCTTCGGCAGAGTTCCTATGTCTTTCATCCACTTGCACATTTTCTTCTCCCCTGGTGTCATCCTTCCCGCGTAAGCATGACCCTTCAATCATTGACGGAGGCGATGGTTGTGCGTTCCATTTTGCACGGTCATCGTCCACATACCCGGTCCCCCTTCATGACCGAGTAAGGAGAACGGGCAGTTGCTTAGTTTGCTCTGCGTGCTGCGAATCTGCTTCCGTCTTCTGCGAAATACCCCATATTGCTCGCACGCTACCAACACGCCACCCGGTCGGTTTGCAGCGGTAGACCACGATCGCTTGATTACTAAGACCATGTTGTTCTTCCCGCCGAGTTGCTTGAAATTGTCGATATTTTCGTTACGGGATCGCCAAATACGGGCGTCGATAAACACATTTGTATAGTCTTGAAACTGGATAAAGACATAACAACGTATATGCACTTGATATTACGAAAATTGTATATTTTTACTTCAGGTTGTACAGGATAATGAAAAAAAACATAGAAACGGAAAAATAAAGCCATAGGATTTTACCTACGAGACGACATTGCTTCGTGGTGCGGGACCTTCATATCGTGCCACCTCCATCGCTTCTTCACTTTCTGAGGATGATGACATTTTCCTATCTTTGAATGAAATTACTATTGTCTTGAATTGTGAGGTGAACGGATGCATTCTTTCGACCTGCTGTTAAGGGTATATAAGGGCATCCGTAGGGGACCATAGATGACGTCAATTTCCGCGTTCTATGGGTCAGTCTTCACAACGTCATATTTGACATTGTAATTGGGGAATATACCCTTTACAACTTTAAATTGGACGTAGTAATTGGGTACATTCCCCAACTACAACGTCAAATTGGAAGTTGTATTTGGGGAATGTACCCATTTACAACGTCAAATATAACGTTGTAAATGGTACATTCCCCCAATACAACGCCCAATCTAACGTTGCATAGGGTAAAGGAACCCAATTACATCGTAGGTTTAGACGTTGTATTATGGGCACCATATAAGGCCCCTCCCGTACCCCCCCTCTCCACATTCTCACTCCAAACACCAAAAGCCCTCCTCTACCATGCCTTCAACTCCGTACAGTTTCGTCAAGACAGTTGAGTTCTCGGATGGCTCCCGTTACACTATTTTAGTGACGAGACACAGCGTGCCGGTTGAACGTCACATTTGTAACTGCATGAACAGGAAGTATCGCATTTTATTTCCATGCAATTTATTTTCTGTGTAGTGTCGTCGCAGGTCTGAGAGGTCAAAGGAGGTCTATTTCCGCTGTATGGAGTCCGAAATTGACTCTGAGTCGTACTATACTCGCGTGTTGGGGCAGAAAGACGATACTATCAAAAGTCCGTACAACGATGTGAGTCCTTCGCGTATTCTCAGCATTGCCAGTACATAGTGGACTTAGTAGCGCGGCCTGCTCAAGCAACTATGGAGACATACGCGTTCCAGCAAGCTCTGATCGAGATTCAACCAGCGACACCTGTTGAGTCGGTTGGGAGCAACTGATCCAATTGTTTTTGTATATTCAATGTACGATTTCGGGCAACATTATGTTTATTCTATTTGTTATATATTCGGTAATGCATCTGCGATGTGAAATCTATGTAATTCCGTTGATTTTAAACGTATTAATTGATGAAGTACAAATAATGAGTCATTTTCATATTCGCTTGAATGGAACCTTATAAGAAGAATTAAGACGTTGAATAATGACTCATTTTCATATTCGCTTGAATTGAACCTTATAAGAAGAATTAAGACGTTGAATAATGACTCATTTTCATATTCGGTTCAATCAAACTTAAGAAGAAGATACAATGACATATGATTTATTTTCCAATTCGCTTGACTAGATACATTGACATGTGTTCATATTCACTGGATATCAGTTTAATTAATTCGACATTGACTGAGGTGAGTCGATGTCGACGAGTAATGCAGATCCAAATGCAACGTCGGATAAAACGTTTCTATACCCAATTCAACGTTGGATAGAACATTGCTTATCACTAGCAACGTAGGGTTGCCCTAGGGTCTTCATATGCAACGTTGGTTTCAACGTTTTAGAATCCTATGCAACATTATTTCCGACGTTGCTTAACCCTAGCAACCCCTGCATACCCTACGCCTAGGGTTGCCCTAGGGTGTCCCTAAGCAACGTTAGATAGAATGTTGCTTAACCTAAGAAACGTCAGATAAAACGTTGCTTAACCCTAGAAACGTCGGATACAACGTTCTATTGTGAAGTGCCTTTAAAAGCCACCCACATGGACTATCCAAACACCCCGACCCCTTTCACACTTATGCTACCTAATGTCTAATCCCAATAGGCAACCCACTTACTTCACAAAGGACGAAGTAACATCCGAGGGGATCGGCTGTCAAATTAGAGGGACGAAACACCGTTATCCACCCGAAGAAAGCGACTGCAACTGCCAACACCGGAAGTTCAAGCGGGCATTCCCATGTTGTCTTTTCTGAGTCGTATGTCAAAGTGGTACAAGGAGATCGGTGCCGACGGATTTCGGATGCCACCAAGACGCCATGATGTATATCAACGACCGAGAGTCCTACCTATCCGAAATGGGAAATAGGATTATAGAAATATTGGACAGGTTCTACCTTGATGTATGTCGACATTGTATCCGTGAAGTTACGGAGTTCGTGATTGAGAGGGTATTGGTTCCGGGAAACGATAGGTTACGACAGTACACGTTCATCGAGGTGCAAATCGACATCTTTACCAATCTAGATGAGTCCGTTGGTAGTTGTACACCTAGTTACGTTAGTACCCCGTAACTGGTTATATGTAGACTCATTGTATGTAATTATGTATTATCATTTTCATATTTGAAAATGACGGAAGTTCTATTATCTTTGTTTTTGCTGGGTAGTATGTTGGTGAAACCATAGCGTGATGTCTGCACCTTTTATTTTGTTGGGGCGTTTTGCCCCTCGCGGAGGGTTTTCAAATATGATTTGTGGTTATTTCAGGGAAAAACACATTACTTGAAAACGTTTAGATTGCCTCAGTTCTCATATTACTGATAGAAGATTACGACAAATAACTTAGTTAAGAGGTTTTTCCGGGTCGCCGCCGTGTCCCACCTCAGAGGGAATCATTGTTGTTCTCTTCCTCTGATGGTGAAACATTCTTCGGCGGCACTACGACGACCCGGAAGCGAGCGTTGCCTAAGTAGCTAAAAACCTAACCCGCGCCTACCCGCACGCCATGCGATCTCGCGAACGTATTCCATCCTTGTGCGAGCCAGAGTGCCCTGAAGCTGTTGCGCTCTACACGGATGCTGGTGCCTCTCCTCACGGGCCCATTAGTCAGCGTTATTCTTTCGACGCCCGCCAGCCCGTATTCTTCCTTGAAGTTGGATGGCAGAGGATGCAGATGTCAAGATCTATTTAGTGAGTTGGAAACATTGTAAATCGGATGTGAGACCGAAGGGGGCTTACTAGTATTTGTGTGAGCGAGACGTCTTCTACCCACCAGAAAAAATCCCTAGGGCCGCTCCCTGTGACCGAGAAGAAAGGTCTTGGTGTGTTACCGGCCGCCATCTCTTCTTCCCTCAAACGAGATGTTGTAATTTCGACCCTCTCATGGCCTAATTTATAGTGGAAAATCCTTTCTCGTTTTATGTGAGGGTTCCTTAATACAACCTCGAATATGACGTTGTTGTAACGTTACATTAAACGTTGCAACAACGTTCAATTTGACGTTGTTGCAACGTTACATTAAACGTTATGTTATGAGCAACGTTTAATTGGACGTTGCTAATTAGGCCATCTATAAATACAACAACATTTGCGTTTCATTATTGGCATACACGAAACACACGTAATGGCATCAAGCCCAAATTGCTTTGTTAAATATGGCATGTTCAATGATGGAACCCGTTTCATTGTTGAAGTGGGGAGACACAGTCGTCCGCCTAAGAAGGATGCTTGCAACTGCAAGCACTTGAATTATACACATTTTTTTCGATGCAATCTATTTTATGTGCCGGTTTTCCGTATCCTTGAGATGTCAACACAATTACAGTTCGGGTGTCAGGAGTGTGACGACGACCCTGCGTCGTACTATACACGGATGATTGAGCAGATATCGGATATACTGATCGTTTTGTACGACGACGTGTCTCCGGCGCGCTGTTGCAGAGTAGCATAGTATGCAGTTGATACAGTAGTGCGCCATGCCCAAGATCTGATGACGACATATGCGTTCCAGCAGGTGCAGATTCAGATATACCCAAACATTCCTGAAGAGTCAGTCGGTAGTTGTTCCGTTTAATACAACAACCCTTGATGAAATGTAACGTTAAAAACCGTTTGTAATTTTAGATATGGGGCCAACTGATGTTCGTTTTGGTTGAATGATTGCTTTTTTTTATAGTGCTTCTACGTCTTCATAACAACAAACATTCAACTGTCAACTCTTAACTTCATAGACAAGAAAACAAACAAATACAACACGGATAATTCCAACTTTCATGACTCCTAAACATGGTGTAGGGGGCGACCTTCCTGAATCCGCAATGCTCTAAATCTATCAAATTGGTCTTGGAAGGGAGTATCCCATCCGTTGACGCTCGGGTGATGGTATGCCATCCATTCATGCGTTGGAGGAGGTAAAGGGGCGTTGGGATGTAACCATATCTGCAAAAGGGCAAAAAGTATAGTATAATGTTAAGTGGGGTAATTTATGATAGTTAATTTATGGTTGGAGCGAGAGTAACACATATCAGACTCACCGGTGCGAAATGATCTTGGTTCCCGATGCAGGCCATGCCTAGTATGGCCTTGTGAGGTGCACCATGTGGTTGTTCGGTGTACATAGGGAATCATGTGATCGACATGTGCCAAGATAATATGACAAGGGGCACCTGGTAGACGGTTGCGAACCCAAGACCCATGATCGGCAACTCGATCCAGTATCTCCGGTCACCTCCTTCAATGCCGGAGTAACTCTGCAGGTCGACAAAGTGTCTCACCGAATACCCTCCCATGTAACAACTAGCGTAAATGTGATAGTTATGCTCCAAATGGTTGCACAATAACCCTTTCATATCTGCGAACCGCGCCTCCCCTGGTCGTAGCATCAGTTGCACCAAAGCTCGTTATCCGCCATGATCATCTCCCACGGTGTTGATGGCTGCCGCAATGTGCCTGAAAATGAAAGGGTCCACGGAGGTCGGGACTGTCGGTCCCGACCGCGGCGACCTGATATGGCTTCCTCCCTTTCAAAATTCGCCCGATATTCCTCATATCGCGAGGGATTCGTTCTGCACGGGTACCTCCTCCCTCTAGGTCTTTCCTTTGACCGTATGCTACCCCGCTCCAGTGGGTGCAGATCAGGGTCACAAGCCTCATTGGATGCAGTGTACGAAGTTGACATGGCATAGGGTAAGGCCGCATTGTCTGATTCATCCCACCTCAGATCTCTCCAAAATGGGTGGATGTCGTCAGGTGTTATTGGAACTCCTTCAGCAACAAAACGCTGAACGTCGTGCACACACGGCAGCCCATAACATATTCTCCAATACAGGTTGACGCACTCTGAAGGTACTTTTCCATCGACAACTTTCCTCCAATGAGTGTAGAGATGTTCGAAACATTTCTTCGAAACCACGTGTTTAATCTCGTCGAATAAGGGGACTTCGTGTGCGTTAGTTGGCCACTTGAAATGATCTATCTCCAACGCAGTCTGGAGCTCATGCCCCTGACATTCATTCACTCGATGAATGGCATGCACCACGACACAGAAATCACCTGGGGACGAGTGTAATGCTTCCTTCAACACTTTATGTTGGCCCTAAACCCTACACGATGCATCATGTGCTCGAGGTGAACGAATGTCGAAATGTAGTTAATGAGTGACAATGGTAACAACGGAAACGATATGCGTACCTATTGGTTGTCCTCGTTCCAAAGTTCAGGACGTGGTCAGTGTGAAATCTGACGAGGCTCGTCCGGTGGATGAGCCACACTGTTTCCAAGTACCCCATAACCCCGTGCAATGGCTGCCATTGGGCGTGAAGCCATCTACGCCGCCTCTCGAACGACTCCTCCGTCGAAGACGAGAATAAACCCCACACATGATTCTTGAATAGAATTGAAATTATAAGATTTTTTGTAAACTTCAAAGCAGCCTCTTCACACTTGCGAGTTACATGTAACCAGCACAGTAGATGTTGCACAACGGGGAAGACGACCCTGAGCGCAGTGAGAAGGCCCAGCTCCCGATCTGTCATGATCGAATCAGGCACCTTTCCCTGAAGAATAACACGTAGGTTGTTGAGCACCCAAGCGTACGTGTCCAGGTCCTCGCGAGCCATAAAGGCATATGCGATGCAAAAGTTATTTCCCATTGGCGTTAAACCGACGATCTCACACAGGGCGATGTTGTACATGTGGACGCAGTGTAACAACGTACGCACATTGTACGGGTGTGCGAGAAAAAGGTCATTCAATACATTGTCATCGCCTGGGCTTCTCCTGAATTCGTAGTAGTACTAGCCCCTTTCTCGAAGACGATGGAGGGTATCATGAGTCATCGTTCGATTTCCTCTCTCTTCAACGGCGAGTTTGTTGAGGGTGTTCTCCAGTGATCACGCTGAGATGACGCTAGTCGCATCTGCTTGCCGTAGACCGTACGAGATGGCCTTCGGCAGAGTTCCTATGCCTTTCATCCACTTGCACATTTTCTTCTCCCCTGGTGTCATCCTTCCCGCGTAAGCATGACCCTTCAATCATTGTGGGAGGCGATGGTTGTGCGTTCCATTTTGCACGGTCATCGTCCACATACCCGGTCCCCCTTCATGACCGAGTAAGGAGAACGGGCAGTTGCTTAGTTTGCTCTGCGTGCTGCGAATCTGCTTCCGTCTTCTGCGAAATACCCCATATTGCTCGCACGCTACCAACACGCCACCCGGTCGGTTTGCAGCGGTAGACCACGATCGCTTGATTACTAAGACCATGTTGTTCTTCCCGCCGAGTTGCTTGAAATGGTCGATCTTTTCGTTACGGGATAGCCAAATACGGGCGTCGGTAAACGCATTTGTATAGTCTTCAAACTGAATAAAGACATAACAACGTATATGCACTTGATATTACGGAAATTGTATATTTTTACTTCAGGTTGTACAGGATAATGAAAAAAAACATAGAAACGGAAAAATAAAGCCATAGGATTTTACCTACGAGACGACATTTTCCTATATATGAATGAAATTACTATTGTCTTGAATTGTGAGGTGAACGGATGCATTCTTTCGACCTGATGTTGAGGGTATATAAGGGCATCCGTAGGGGACCATAGATGACGTCAATTTCCGCGTTCTATGGGTCAGTCTTCACAACGTCATATTTGACATTGTAATTGGGTAATATACCCTTTACAACTTTAAATTGGACGTAGTAATTGGATACATTCCCCAACTACAACGTCAAATTGGAAGTTGTATTTGGGGAATGTACCCATTTACAACGTCAAATATAACGTTGTAAATGGTACATTCCCCCAATACAACGTCCAATCTAACGTTGCATAGGGTAAAGGAACCCAATTACAACGTAGGTTTAGACGTTGTATTGTGGGCACCATATAAGGCCCCTCCCGTACCCCCCCTCTCCACATTCTCACTCTAAACACCAAAAGCCCTCCTCTACCATGCCTTCAACTCCGTACAGTTTCGTCAAGACAGTTGAGTTCTCGGATGGCTCCCGTTACACTATTTTAGTGACGAGACACAACGTGCCGGTTGAACTTCACATTTGTAACTGCAAACACAGGAAGTATCGCATTTTATTTCCATGCAATTTATTTTCTGTGTAGTGTCGTCGCAGGTCTAAGAGGTCAAGGGAGGTCTATTTCCGCTGTATGGAGTCCGACATTGACCCTGAGTCGTACTATACTCGCGTGTTGGGGCAGAAAGACGATACTATCAAAAGTCGTACAACGATGTGAGTCCTTCGCGTATTCTCAGCATTGCCAGTACGTAGTGGACTTAGTAGCGTGGCCCGCTCAAGCAACTATGGAGACATACGCGTTCCAGCAAGCTCTGATCGAGATTCAACCAGCGACACCTGTTGAGTCGGTTGGGAGCAACTGATCCAATTGATTTTGTATATTCAATGTACGATTTCGGGCAACATTATGTTTATTCTATATGTTATATATTCGGTAATGCATCTGCGATGTGAAATCTATGTAATTCCGTTGATTTTAAACGTATTAATTGATGAAGTACAAATAATGAGTCATTTTCATATTCGCTTGAATGGAACCTTATAAGAAGAATTAAGACGTTGAATAATGACTCATTTTCATATTCGCTTGAATTGAACCTTATAAGAAGAATTAAGACGTTGAATAATGACTCATTTTCATATTCGGTTCAATCAAACTTAAGAAGAAGATACATTGACATATGATTTATTTTCCAATTCGCTTGACTAGATACATTGACATGTGTTCATATTCGCTGGATATCAGTTTAATTAATTCGACATTGACTGAGGTGAGTCGATGTCGACGAGTAATGTAGATCCAAATGCAACGTCGGATAAAACGTTTCTATACCCAATTCAACGTTGGATAGAACATTGCTTATCACTAGCAACGTAGGGTTGCCCTAGGGTCTTCATATGCAACGTTGGTTTCAACGTTTTAGAATCCTATGCAACATTGTTTCCGACGTTGCTTAACCCTAGCAACCCCTGCATACCCTACGCCTAGGGTTGCCCTAGGGTGTCCCTAAGCAACGTTAGATAGAACGTTGCTTAACCTAAGAAACGTCAGATAAAACGTTGCTTAACCCTAGGAACGTCGGATACAACGTTCTTTTGTGAAGTGCCTTTAAAAGCCACCCACATGGACTATCCAACCACCCCGAACCCTTTCACACTTATGCTACCTAATGTCTAATCCCAATAGGCAACCCACTTACTTCACAAAGGACGAAGTAACATCCGAGGGGATCGGCTATCAAATTAGAGGGACGAAACACCGTTATCCACCCAAAGAAAGCAACTGCAACTGCCAATACCGTAAGTTCAAGCGGGCATTCCCATGTTGTCTTTTCTGAGTCGTATGTCAAAGTGGTACAAGGAGATCGGTGCCGACGGATTTCGGATGCCACCAAGACGCCATGATGTATATCAACGACCGAGAGTCCTACCTATCCGAAATGGGAAATAGGATTACAGAAATATTGGACAGGTTCTACCTTGATGTATGTCGACATTGTATCCGTGAAGTTACGGAGTTCGTGATTGAGAGGGTATTGGTTCCGGGAAACGATAGGTTGCGACAGTACACGTTCATCGAGGTGCAAATCGACATCTTTACCAATCTAGATGAGTCCGTTGGTAGTTGTACACCTAGTTACGTTAGTACCCCGTAACTGGTTATATGTAGACTCATTGTATGTAATTATGTATTATCATTTTCATATTTAAAAATGACGGAAGGGTTTAATGGAGATGGAGGTGCCCGGAATTTAAACCATTTTGGTTATATATATATATTAGATGAGGCGTCGTTCAGATACAAGTGCGAACGTACACTTCCATAAATGTATTAAGTCATACTGTAGTTCCATTACGAGTAAGTTCTATACATATCTTCGCTTCAATCAAGTCAACATATGGATTGTATGACAAGTTCAATTTGCAAAAAAAATAAATGTTGTAATTTGAATTACAACGTCCAAACGAACGTTGTAATTTCAATTTTGTAATTTGAATTACAACGGATGGAACGTTGTGGTCGACACGTCGGATCACGTGTCGAACCACAACGTTCGATTTGACGTTGTCCAGGTTCATAACATCGAATCCGACGTTGTGCTTCTATTTATAAGAAGTAAAACATCGAAAGCGACGTTTCGCTTTTTCCTCCACACACACGTGAGCGATTCGGGAGAGAGAGCGAGCGGGCGATTTAGGCGAGAGAGCGAATCCGGCAAGAGAGAGCGAGAGATCGATGGTGAGATCCAAAGGAAGATGTCATGGAGGCGCCGACGATGGCGGATTTGGGTGAGGTGGGGGAGAAGAGACGGTGGCCGTGGGTGGAGGCGGCCGAGGAGGTGATGGCTGAGGTGTTGGTGTAGGCGGCGGTTATGGGTAGAGGTGTGCATATTCGGGTACCCGAAATGAACCGGTTAATCGTGTCGGGTACCCGAAACCGTTTAACCCAAAATACCCGAACCGTACATCAACCATCTAAACCCGGGTACCCGACACGGTTAAGCTATTCGGTTCCGTGTCGGATACCCGGGTACCCGACACGAACCATTATTTTTCCCTATGTGTGCCGTGAGTCGTGACTGCTTCACAGCTACTGGTGGCATTTGCATCGTGTTTGGTTTTTTTCATTTCAATGAGTAATTGGTATAGTACTGTATAGGTAGTCAACCCAAAAATTACCACTTTGATTGACTTTCAAGCAAAGTTGAATCAATCAAAAATCGATCATTCAATTCGACCAAAGCACAAATTAAGATCAGTTACAAGTAGAAATATCCCTTACAAACATCAATTACAAGCATCCAATAGGGTTTACAAATTAACCAATTCATGTTTAATAAACCCTAAATAGAGAGAACAGAAGGGGGAGAAACGACCAAAGAGATGGAGAACGCACAACTCCTCGCCCGGAGATGGTTAGATCTTACCGGATCTAAAATAAAGATTGAGATCTGAAGTGAGTATTGTGACCTCCTTATCCAGAGATGGATAACAAGACTGAAATCTCACCGGAGAAGATGATACCCAGAGATGGGAAACACAAGGTCTGATGGAGACGAAGACTGAGATATCGTTGAAGAAGATGATACTCAGCGATGAACACGAGATATGAATCTGATGGAGAAGAAGCCAGAGATCTGAATCTGATTTTGAGAGAATAAGAGAGAGAGAGAGAGAGAGAGTATGACTGCCGTAAGAATGAGATAGTTGTAAAGCCTTTTAGGGTTTCTTTTTGGAATTGGGCTTTGAAACATAAAAATATATTTAAAAAAAAGTTAAAAAGGGCGATCTAAAAGAGCTACAAGGCTGTCACACAGGGAAATAAAATTAAAGTGCAGGCGTGAGGACTCGAACCCGGACCTGTTCGCCAGAACTAAGAGGAATAGAGGATGCACTTACCAGTTGGGCTAGTGGAGTTTACTAATGCATATGGAATTCTATTTATACTTGTATTATACTTCCCAACCTAAAATTTTTAAAAAAAATTAAACGGTTCGTGTCGGGTACCCGACAAGGCGATTTGCCCGACCCGAACACGAACCGTTTACAGCCATGTTTTCTCGGTTTGTGTCATTTTCGTGTCGTGTTTTTTCGATTTCGGGTTTTTTCGTGTCGTATTGTCGTGTTTTCGGTTTCGGGTTTTTCTGCACACCCCTAGTTATGGGGAATTAAGGCCAGGAGGCGGCCGAGGAGGTGGTGCCCGAGGTGTGGGGCGCGGCGGCGATGGCGGCTCAGGGAGAGGAGGCGGTGGCCACGGGGTAGGTGGATCTGGTGGTGGTGGCGACCGAGGTGGATCTGCTGGTGGTGGTGGCGTCGGGACTGGTGTTGGTGGCGGCTGAGGTTGTTGTAGGAGGAAATCGAGAATGGAAATTTAAAATATGGATAAAGTACAGCAAACCAGATTCCGTCCCTTGCAAATGATTACAAGACTTCCTCCCGATGTAGTAGTGGGAAGTCAGGATCGATCCACGAGGAAGCGTGTCAGTGGATCCTAGGCAGCAGAGAAATCTCACAGACATAAGTCGACCACAGATGTCCTCGATCTCGGGTTAGTCGACAGAAGATCGGACAAGTCGAGCAGCGCAGCAGCAGCTCCTAGCGGTTTTGGTCGAGATCGAGTAAGCCTTACTCGAGATCGAGTAAGCTTGTCGACGTCGATGACTGGCTTGTTGAACACCTGCACACAGAAGCTACAACGATCTGGATCGAGAATCAGTACTCGATATCGAGGAGTGCAAGTCGATATCGAGGAAGACAGAAAACTAAAATGAAACAAAAGAAAGTAAAGACAAGTGCTTGTGGGATTTCGAAATAAACTGTAAAGGACTTCCAAGATTGGGGTTTGCGACAACGATAACCAAGCATGCATAAGGAAGAAATAAACAGATAATCATGTGAATCGCATAAAGGACTAAGCTTTCGCCTTTTCCAACAATTAGACAACTATTTCACGAAACCCTAATTGTCTCTATTGATTTTATGTTTACAATCCAAGTTGTTAGCATGGACCTCCATTAGATGGGTAATAAACACATAACAAGTAGCAGATGCTCAAAACATGATAAAAGTCGGATCTTTACCTCAAACGCGCATGGTTATCGTCGGGCTCGCCCCAACCCTAGAAGTGGGTGGACTACTCGCGCTTCATCGCAACCTCAGACGTTGATTGAAAAGAAATAACTTGCATTAAACTAAATTCAAAGCCTTTACAACCCCGACAATCCAACTTTCGTTGAACGCCAAAACCTTAAAACCTTCGAACTCCTAAACGTCTCTGTGAACTATCTCTCTAGCTTCTGAATTGAATTCTCCCTAAAATCAGCCCCATGGCTTTATTTATAGCCTTCTACTCCTTGCTATTCAAGGATAGAAATCTCTATCTATATCTAAATCTATATCTAAAAGCTTTAAAGATAAATAAATGGAATAACATAATTAAATATAAAAAGGAAATTATATCTAAAAGCCTTAAAGTATCTTCATGTGGATAACTCTTCTCTTCATTGTATAGATGTTGATAGATCTCGGATAGACTCGGCAATCTTCGGCCCCAAGGAATCCAAATCCGAGTAGAACTGCTCAAACCGCGTAACGCGCTCCCGGACAGCTTTCCTCGATCTCGAGTAGATTTACTCGATCTCGAGTAACTCAGACGTCGACTTCGGCTTGGCTCGGCATCTCGGGTAGCTGGTGCTCGATTTGCTTGGACACTGGTTCTCCGGTCTAGTCGATCTCGAGCAAATAACTCGATCTCGAGTAAAGGTGGCTCCATCGGCTTGGCTGGCTCGGCATGTCGGGTAGCCTCTACTCGATGTTGCTCGGACTGGCGCTCTAGATGTTGTCGATATCGAGGACTTTCTTCGATATCGAGTACGGGTGATGCTTGGTGTCCGGGTTGTCTGGTCAGGTCGGGTAACTCTCCTCGGCATCCTCGATCAGGCTCTCTTCGACTCCGGGCATGGTCTTCAGAGCTTGTTGATCTCGAGGAACTTCCTCGATCTCGAGTAAAGCCTCGGAAGTTGGGTTGGCTCGTCTTCAGCTTCTCGACATGGTGCTCCTCGATCATGCTATGCCCAGACATCCTTAGTCGATATCGAAAAGGACTAGTCGATATAGAGTAGTTTTGGGCTCCGGTCTTCGCTTCTTGGTTTTCTCCCGAAATGGCTCCATATTTTGCAATATTAAACAGAAACTTATGTAGATCTCTATTTCTGGCAAATAAACATATACTACATAGATTCGACATATTCCCAACCCGAAATATGCAAAGTGTATAGAATATGGAACTAAAATGTGCATAAAAACATGGCTACTTTAGAGACATCAAATCACCCCTTACTTAGACTTGCTTGTCCTCAAGCAATAACCGAACAATAACCAAGACCTACATCACATCCTTCAAGTCTTCGTATTTTGTCAAAAGCAACATCTCAATTAGTAGTAATGTAAGACAAGTGAATTTAACGTCATCACACATATATGAGTGATCCATGGGCATAGGCAATATAAATCCAACCTCACAGGGATAATGTGTTTACACTCAACTCTCAATGTGTTTAGGCTATGAAGATCATCTCTCAACTCAATTCCATATACAATCTCATAAACATTGCAATTTAAATATAAATCCACTTCGCAACCAATTATGTAAATGTAACGAGATTTATCAGGAGGACTTCGCTCAATAGAAGTCTTCAAAGAAGATTCCATTCGACGGGGTTGTAATGGGGCTTGGTAAGAAATAAAAGGGTATGGAATTATTTGGCCATGTGGTGCTTAATAGAATTCGGGAATCAAGAATCCTAAATTTCCAACACAACTCAACCAAACCATAACTCTCAATCATATGCATCAACCAAACTCCCCAACTTATCTCAATGAAGTATATAACCTTTCAAACTTAAATAACCTCTCCAAAGTATGAATCTTGCGAAAATGCAAGAATTAAGGTAAATTTGGCTCATGCACTTTATTCATGAACATATATACTTTTTTTCTTTCTTTCTTTTTTTTCGAATTTTTTTTTAAACGAAAATAACTAGTGCATTTATAGGGTGAGCCAAAAATTCTTTTACATAGTATGCATAGCAAGATAAAAATATAAAACCAACCCATATCTCAATAAGTTAAAAAAAAATCCTCTTTACTTCAAATGAAACACAAGCTCATTCTTTCAACAAACCATTATTCCAACCAACTCTAAGTCTTAATTCCCAAACTAGTCTAGACCCCGTGCGCCACGCACGGGATTTTTAAAATTAATTTAAGTATAAACTATACAATATGAAAAGCAGTGTACGTATGTCTTCAACGCGAGTTTCTACAAACTATGAGAAGAGGTAGGAGATAAGAGGGAAAAGTTTAGCCAGAAGGAGGTTGTGAGAGATAGTCCGAGAGAGATAAGAGTAAAAGAGAACATTGATTATCATTCAACATGTCCTCTAAGATAAAAGAAATTGATGAACTCTTCCAATAGTTCCATCTCCACACTATATTTACCATTAACACTTGAATCAATCTCCACTACATCTCAGCACATCATAATAATACACAATAATGTTTATCTAGCTTTGGGGGAAGAAGCCTTCCACTTGCCAATCTTTCTGAAATAAAAAAGTAAAGATGCACATATCAATATATTATTCTTGTGAACTATTTATTACACACAATTGAATATAAAAAATCAGAAGCCATTAATTCCATAGTTAAGATCGTGAAGGAACAAACACTATGCATCGCATTTAAGAGAACTTCGTCAACAGTGAAGATATTTTATTAAGCTAACCTGTCATCTACAACCTTCAAAACTTCTTCTTCTTAGAAGCTCTTACCCCTATTGCTCTTTCATTGTGATAGTACTGTTTATCCACAAAGTTTAAACCAAAAAATAACTAATATGAAATTCAATTCTAATATACTGAATTTGTAAATGTTATGGGATTGGACAACAGTAGACTTAAATCTATAGAAACAGAAATCAGAATATCAGTGTTTCTCATGATCATACCCAACCTTACGTGATGTGAATCAACATAATAACTTTAGAGGCTCATCTAGCATAGCAGGAATCAAACCAAACTTGTATTCTACTATAATTTTTTTTTTCTCCTAGTAAAACTGATGTTACTTAGTAACTCAATTGGTCCACAACTCTGTGCACACATTACCTGTGTACAAAAGGAGAGTATAAGCTAGCTTTATCTTCCAGGAACTGACAAATTCATTACCAAAAAATCAGGGTAAGATAGAAATTTATGTTAGTATTGCTCAAATCTTTCACTTGAGACAAAAGAAAAATGGATTTTGCAAAAGAACATGCACGACATCTCCTCTGAAATGAACACAAGCAAAATGAGTGCCCAAAAAATGTAGGCATATTTGGAAAATGATGGAATCAAAATGAAAAGCACCTGAAGCAAATGGGCAGGCAGCACTAGCAACTGAGAAGAGGACCCTTGTAGCCTAGTTTAGTAGTTTTCCTTTCTTCTTGGTTTAGCCTTCCCGGGTTAGTTCACTAGCAGCCGGTTTTGGGTTATTACATCTTTTCATTCTACATGTCCAAGAAAGTGAATGGGAGGGTGCAAGCTGAAAAAAACACAAATAACCCCTTTTCCCACACACTGCACATTCCTATCGATCATTTCTTCTAAACTCCTAAGCTGGGTTCAAGTTTGCCAAAGATCCTAAGTTGGAAGAATTCCAATTTCACGCTTAAACATTCCTAATTGAGTTAAAATCACTGTTTCCCTTTAACACAAAACTGGTGCAACCGTGCAAGTAACAGTTATTAGCATAAGATAAATATATTGAAACTTTAGACAATCAAATGTTTTTCATTGCTTATTGCTTATGTATTTTATATTGCTCTATTCAACTCAACAGGGGAAACAATCGAACAAATTAAATTTATACGAAACAAAGTGGAGCTATTAATGTTTGTCTGTGGTTGTCTGTATTGCGCTTCAATTATCTAGGGAATTCATGGTTTTTCCCCATTTTCTAGCCGCTAATCTCCTCGTGTCGAATTCAAGAATTTTCCATAACAGTTGAAGGGGTACACGATTTGCTTTGAAACCCTAACTGTTGGTTTCAATAAAACATCGAAGAAAGAGAGCAAGAGAAAGAGAGAGACCTGGTTATATCAGAAGTGATACGGAAGGCAGCGGAAACGGTAGCGGCGGCAGAGGTGGTAGAGTTGGAATCGTCGTCATCGGTTTCAGGAGGATCAACGTTGAGTTTCGCTAAGGCAACAAACTTGGATGATTGTTGAGACCTCTTAGGGTAATCATCGGCTGCCAACGTAGCCTCCACATATGTAGGCGATTGAGCTCCTTCAGAGTCTCGACGATCGAGCCTCGCTCCACCGTAACCACCGGAGCTTTTCCCGACGACACCGCTCATGACCCCTCGTAACCTGGTAACCACCGGAGCCTCGCCCCCTCATATCCGTCCTTCCTGATTCCTTCTTTCTATTGGGACCAGGGTAGATGAGGTGGTTTCAGATCATGGGGGAGAGAGATCGGGTAAAGAAGGAGAGATTAAAGGAAGGAAAAAACCTCCGCTTGTTCAGATTCAG
This sequence comes from Persicaria maculosa, assembly GCA_963922045.1. Taxonomy (NCBI): domain Eukaryota; kingdom Viridiplantae; phylum Streptophyta; class Magnoliopsida; order Caryophyllales; family Polygonaceae; genus Persicaria; species Persicaria maculosa. The sequence continues at coordinate 6,399,479 of OY998251.1, forward strand.
AAAGAAAGAGGAAGAGGAGGGTAAAAAAGGAAAGAAAAAAAAGATAGCTCTCCACGTGGATAAGCTGAGGATGCTCCAAAAGACTCAGCTTTAAGATATAGGAGGATGGGGGTCAGGCTCAATTTGGCTAAGGATAATTTTGTGGAGTTTATAATAAAAGTCTCAGGCTAATGTTCTGGCTTCAAGCAGGGATAATGCAGGGTAGGTAAAGAGAGGATAAAATTGGCTTAAAAGGTGCCTCCATCATTTAATCATCATTCACATAAACATATAAATGTATTGACTTTGAATAACTATCACAACATTTAGAGATGCATAGGAAGAGTAAATACACTCAAGAAAGCAGAGGGATTTTTAATGTTCTCCCTATAAGGCCAAAATTCTCACTAGGACAAATTTTGTTGGACTTCAACCTTTAGCTTAGGATCATATGTGCTCAATTTCATCACAAGTTCACAATCCACATAAAAACAATTTCGAGGACTTAGGCTAAACCTTCCAAACATGTCATAGGATTTACATGATCAAGTCAATCATTATTTATCATCATAGGACATCTAAGTTAGGGTATAAAAACTAAGATAATGCAAAAATTTAAACATGCATTTTTTTTCTTTTTCGACATTTTTTATTTTTTTTTAATTTTTTATTTCTATGCAACTAAAAACAAGACTAAAGTATAACAAAAGACTAAAATGCATAAAATTTAAACATGAATGCATAACATAAAAATTAAAATTTCACCATGTAAAACCAAAAGCAAGACTAAAACATATAATAATGATAATGAGCCCTTCCCCCACCCCATACTTCAAATATACAGTGTCCCCACTGTATAAAATTAAAAAACAAGAGTAAAGGAAGGAACTCACCGAATAACACATCGAGGAGGGCAAAATATGGCAGGTCGAGTAAATTCTTTGTCGATATCGAGTACATTACTCGATATCGAGGAGGCCCTCTGCGTCAAGTGGCTTCTGAAGTCGAGGAGTGTTGTCTGGCTTAGTCGATATCGAGTTGGCCTACTCGATATCGAGGAGTTTCTGGGCTGCTCCTCCTTGTTGTTGTCGACTTGGCCTTCGTCGATTCTGACTGTTTTTCAGGGTCTTCGTATTCCACTTTTCGCGATCCTTTTATGCTTTGCCGACCTAAAGGTGTTAGATTGCACACAAAAACAAGACTTTCCACTTGAAGTATTTCTAAACCTAAAAACAAAAACCAAAAACCAAAATCCAAAACAAAAAAATAAAAAGTTCCAAAGTCCCAAAATTCAGAAAGTTTAATATACATGCTCTAGATTTTAGAGTCGCTAGGCCGACTTCTCCGGTTGCGCTCAAGGACCCTTAATGTGGGGCCCACTTGTGCTTGGCCCTTCTCCTGGATCATCTAGGTCCTGATGGTAGTATGCAAGCTCAGCTGATGGGTGGTTGCTTGCATGATCCTCCTTTTCTTTATTCTTTTTCTTCCCAGCTCTCAGTTTCCGTAGATTCTCTCACCACGGGGCCTTACCTCCCCTTAAATTATTGATAATTTTCTTAATGGACTGAGGAGGAGTAGGATTCATACTTGAACTTACCTTTTCGGGCCCAAAATAGAAATCTTTGGGCTTGGGGTTAGTCGACATCGAGTAGGGCTTGTCGATATCGAGTACAGGGACCCCATACTTAGGCTCTTGGCAAGTCTGTGGCTCAGCAGAGGAAGAAGTCGATGTCGATGAACCTTTGTCGAGATCAAGTAACATTTTAGTCGAGATCGAGGAGCCTTTGTCGATCTCGAGTACAATCTTGGTGCCTTCCTCTGTTGTTTCCTTGATCCCGTGGTTGCTGATGCTTTTCACCTCCAGCCATGAAATTTCCTCCGTTGCAGGGCCAAAAGAGAAATCTAAGATCTCGTCGCCTATGGTGAAGGTGAGCGATCGATGTTTGACGCTAATCTTGGCATCTGCAGTAGCTAAGAATGGTCTACCAAGAATAATAGGGCTAGTAGGATCTTCAGCACAATCTATAATAAGGAAATCAGCTGGAATGAAGAATTTACCAACCTGGACAGGGACATTCTCAACCATACCTGTAGGGATGACTACTGTATTGTTTGCCATGTATAGTTTGGCATCCAGAGGTTCTATGCATCCTATCTTTACCTTCCTCCAGATTGATAAGGGCATGATGCTCACACTTGCTCCTAAATCACACAAGGAATTGTATTTATATTGTCCAAAACCCACAGTAACAGAAAACTTACCAGGGTCAGGTCTCTTTTCAGGGAAATGGAGCACTTTGCATTCGCCGACGATCTCTGAGATGGATCGCTTCTTGCTCAGGATTTCCTTTAGGAATTTGACATATGCAGGAATCTCTTCCAGAGCTTCTGTAAAAGGAATAGAGAAGTTCAGTTCTTGCAGCATATTAACAAATCGTTTGAACTTACCTGCAGTGGGATCTTTCAGAGCTTTGGAAGGGAAAGACAGTGGCTTTTTCTGCTTTGGAGCCAGAACAGACGTCGGAGGTGCTGCAGAGTCGTCGACGTCGGCCAACTTCTCATCGATCTCGACTAAAGGGTCCTCAATATCGACTTGGCTTGTCGATCTCAAGTTGCTGGGCTGCGCAGTCGAATCCGAGCTTGGCTTCTGGTGTGTGTCGAGAAGATCTTTGTCGAGATCGAGTACAGGCTCCTCGATGTCGAGTTGCTGTTGCCCGTTGTCGAGTTGCTGCTCTGCTTTGTCTTTGTGTTTCCCGACCTCTGGCTCATGTAATTGGTGCCCGCTCCTGAGTTTGATAGCTGCGACGTGTACGGTCTTCCCCTTAGGATTTGGTTCTGTTTGCCTAGGGAGTTGTCCGGATTGTCGTGGAATCTGCGCCGCGATTTGACCCATCTGAGTCTCTATGCCTCTTTTCCAGATGTCTAGTTCTCCAAATTTTGTAGTGATGTTCTGGAACTGGTTGTTGACGGTGCCCTGATTCCGACGCATCTCCTCAAGTATAAGTTGTAGATCATCCTTCTTTTGATCCCGTTCTGGATGTCCTGGAGCTCTGTATGGTGGGGGGTTCCTAGGAGGGCCTTGGTTCCATTGTGGTTGGTAGAACCTTTGATCCCCCATGTAGCGATTGGGACCCCCCTGCGTAAGCCACCTCTTCGTGTGTTTCTGCCATCCTGACTTTCTCTGTATGTGGGCACTCAGTAGTGGTGTGCCGCTGTGATCCGCATTCGATGCAAGGCTGGTTGACAGAGAGATACTTGACTTGCTTGAGGAGCTTGCGATTCTGGTCTCTGTAGAACTGCTCCCTGACATCTGGGTCAATCTCCTTGGCAGGCTCATATAGGGGCATAGATGGTGCTGGCCTGGCATAGGAGTTCTCCTCATAGTTTGCAGTAGACCCATATTTGTTGTCATAATTGGTGAGCTTGTCGAGAACACCGCATGCGTCAATTGGTGACATCGTCAGATACTCATAGTGAGTATACTGGTTGATCCTGTCCTTAGTGACTTGGTCAAGAGTGTTGAAGAAGATCTCCTGAATGACGTAGGGTGGCTGTCCATGAGTAGGGCAAGATCGTAGCAGTTCTTTGCACCGTTCCCATGCTTTTGCCAGCGGTTCCCCGGACTTCTGTTTGAAAGCTGTAATCTTTTGGCGGAGAAGTGCTGTCTTGGCAAGAGGGAAGAATTTGTTCAGAAACTCTTTCTCTACTTGGACCCATGTTGTGAGGGATCTTGGTTTTAGCCCTTCAAGCCACTTCAGTGCAGGTCCAGCGAGAGACCAGCGAAAAGCCTTCATCTTGACATATTCTAGAGTTGTACCTTCAGCAAGAGTACGGCACATGTTAGAAAAATTGGTAATATGTTCAAGAGGACACTCATTAAATTTGCCATAGAAAGCATTATTTTTAAGCTATATAAGAAATTGAGTGCGAATTTCAAAAGAGTTTTCAGGGATTAGAATCGCCGATTCAGGCACGACGAGAGTTGGGTGCATATAATCCTCTACCGTGGTTGGGTATTGGGAAAGCTCAGCTTCTGCTTGTTCCCTTGCTGCTTTCTCAGCGGCAATAACAGCATCTTTTGCGGCCAGTTCCCTTGTAAGCCTCTGTATCAGCTGCTCCTGTGTTTCTAGGGCCGCCATGGCTCTTTGCAGTTTAGCTCAGATGTGTAAAAGGCGTTCTGGTTCGTCTAAGCCGTCAAACTCAGGTGGTTGACCAGAATGGCGTATACACCTGTAAAGTAACTCAAAGTAGATGTGAGATTTAACTACCTAAGGCGCGAATGATAGTTTCCCCGGCAACGACGCCAATTTATTGTAGGAGGAAATCGAGAATGCAAATTTAAAATATGGATAAAGTACAACAACCCAGATTCCGTCCCTTGCAAATGATTACAAGACTTCCTCCCGATGCAGTACTGGGAAGTCAGGATCGATCCACGAGGAAGCGTGTCACCGGATCCTAGGCACCGGAGAAATCTCACGGACAGAAGTCGACCACAGATGTCCTGGATCTCGGGTTAGTCGACAGAAGATCGGACAAGTCGAGCAGCGCAGCAGCAGCTCCTAGCGGTTTTGGTCGAGATCTAGTAAGCCTTACTCGAGATCGAGTAAGCTTGTCGACGTCGATGACTGGCTTGTCGAACACCTGCACACAGAAGCTACATCGATCTGGATCGAGAATCAGTACTCGATATCGAGGAGTGCAAGTCGATATCGAGGAAGACATAAAACTAAAACGAAACAAAAGAAAGTAAAGACAAGTACTTGTGGGATTTCGAAATAAACTATAAAGGACTTCCAAGATTGGGGTTTGCGACAACGATAACCAAGCATGCATAAGGCAGAAATAAACAGATAATCATGTGAATCGCATCAAAGGATTAAGCTTTCGCCTTTTCCAATAATTAGACAACTCTTTCAAGAAACCCTAATTGTCTCTACTGATTTTATGTTTACAATCCAAGTTGTTAGCATGGACCTCCATTAGATGGGTAATAAACACATAACAAGTAGCAGATGCTCAAAACATGATAGAAGTCGGATCTTTACCTCAAACGCGCATGGCTATCGTCTGGCTCGCCCCAACCCTAGAAGTGGGTGGACTACTCGCGCTTCATCGCAACCTCAGACATTGATTGAAAAGAAATAACTTGCATTAAACTAACTTCAAAGCCTTTACAATCCCGGCAATCCAACTTTCGTCGAACGCCAAAACCTTAAAACCTTCGAACTCCTAAACGTCTCTGTGAACTATCTCTCTAGCTTCTGAATTGAATTCTCTCTAAAATCAGCCCCATGGCTTTATTTATAGCCTTCTACTCCTTACTATTCATGGATAGAAATCTCTATCTATATCTAAATCTATATCTAAAAGCTTTAAAGATAAATAAATGGAATAACATAATTAAATCTAAAAAGGAAATTATATCTAAAAGCCTTAAAGTATCTTCATGTGGATAACTCTTCTCTTCATTGGATAGATGTTGATAGATCTCGGATAGACTCGGCAATCTTCGGCCCCAAGGAATCCAAATCCGAGTAGAACTGCTCAAACCGCGTAGATTTACTCGATCTCGAGTAGATTTACTCGATCCAAATCCCGGACATCTTTCCTTGATCTCGAGTAGATTTACTCGATCTCGAGTAGATTTACTCGATCTCGAGTAACTCGGACGTCGACTTCGGCTTGGCTCGGCATCTCGGATAGTTGGTGCTCGATCTGCTCGGACACTGGTTCTCCGGTCTAGTCGATCTCGAGCAAATAACTCGATCTCGAGTAAAGGTGGCTCCATCGGCTTGGCTGGCTCGGCATGTCGGGTAGCCTCTACTCGATGTTGCTCGGACTGGCGCTCTAGATGTTGTCGATATCGAGGACTTTCTTCGATATCGAGTACGGGTGATGCTTGGTGTCCGGGTTGTCTGGTCAGTTCGGGTAACTCTCCTCGGCATCCTCGATCAGGCTCTCTTCGACTCCGGGCATGGTCTTCAGAGCTTGTTGATCTCGAGGAACTTCCTCGATCTCGAGTAAAGCCTCGAAAGTCGGGTTGACTCAACTTCAGCTTCTCGATCATGCTATGCCCGAACATCCTTAGTCGATATCGACAAGGACTAGTCGATATTGAGTAGTTTTGGGCTCCGGTCTTCGCTTCTTGGTTTTCTCCCGAAATGGCTCCATATTCTGCAATATTAAACAGAAACTTATGTAGATATCTATTTCTAGCAAATAAGCATATACTACATAGATTCGACATATTCCCAACCCGAAATATGCAAAGTGTATAGAATATGGAACTAAAATGTGCATAAAAACATAGCTACTTTAGAGACATCAGAGGTCATGGTGGTGGTGGCGCCGGGAGGACCGCCGGTGATGGGGGTGGTGGTGGGAGAGCCGGTGCTGGCCGGAAGAGGCGTGCTCTAGAGGTTTCTCCCCTGACGAGTAATCCATCGGTTAGTTGACATTATTTAATGTTTTTTTATGTGACCGATTTAATCTTTCATTGTACCTTTCTATTTAATTGTTTAATTTTATATCGAATGACTAAATTATAGAAACAAATTGTTACAAATTAAGATGTTCTTAAAAATTTATAGACACAAATTATAGAAACATACGAAAACAAATTGTAGAAAGAAATTGTTACAAGATAGGATGTTTAAAAAGAAATTATAGAAATAAATTGTTGAAACAGACAAAAAGAAATTACATCGAAAAATTGTTACAACTGAAATGAAATAAAGTGAACTACTGTAAGCGGATCAAAAATTAAAAATTTGAATGAAATAGAACATTTTACTAGAATGGTGAATATGTAATTCAACTGAAATGAACTAATAAATTTAAAAAGTAGTAATTTGAATTATAGACACAAAGTGGTACAAGATAAGATGTTTAAAAAGAAACTATAGAAACAAACTGTCGAAACAAACTAAAAGAAATTACATCGAAGAATTGTTACAACCGAAAATTAAAATTATCAATGAAATAGAACATTTTTAAATTAAATGAAATAATATATTTAAAAAGTAGTTGAAATTTTAATAGGATTCTCGGATGAGGTGGGTTGACGGGAATGTTCGCATCGTTCTTGGACGAGACCGCAATGCGCCTTCACATGCAGTAGAGAGCGCCGATCCGGCGGAGGTCATCATCACTGACTCATCTTCGTAGATGGTTTCAGATCTCATGGCTCTTGCGGATCAGGCGGAGCAGGAGTCTATGACCATGAGAGAGACGGCGGTTGAGCCTGATACACACCCGACGCGGTCGATAGCGGAGGATCATGTGGACGCTGATGGTACGTTCTTCGGCATGACTACTAGGCTTTTGGATCCCAGGGCTCATGCTAGTACCTCCGGACACACTCACGGAGACGCTGATTGGGCTGAGAACCTCACAACGACAAGTCTCTGCTACACCCCCATTGTGGTAGACACGCGGCAGGATGGATCGTAGGATCTTCAGTTCGATCTGGAGGATATCGATGATGAGAGTGATGAGGAAGTTGGGGAGGATTATCTGGTGGCTGGTGAGGAGGAGGATGGGGGAGGACATGTGCAGGGGCCAGCTCCGACACCCCAGGCGGTGGAGCCCGGGGATGGGGTGGCGGCTCCAGAGGAGGGGGCCGAGCAGTAGGGGGCGAAGAGGAGGGGGCCGAGGAGGAGGAGGAGAGGGCCGAGCCGCAGGGGGGTCGAGCAGTAGTGGGACGATGAGCTCCCCGTTGGCGAGTTGCCTCTAGGAGATCTTTTTGTCTCGTTTAGGCACCATAGGGCTCAATGGCTCTGGACGGACTCGACCTTTAGGCATAAATTGCTAAAGGTTCATCATCGGGCTTCACACCTCATTCCGTTTCGGTACTACATGTATGAGGGTCCTGGGACATGGGTGCAGGCGGCAGCTCAGTCTGGTCTACTAGGGCTGCTTGATTTGAACTGGGACGGAGTGGATGCCCAGTTGTTGACTGTTTTCATTGAGCACTGACAGCTGGAGATGAACTCATTCCACTTCCTATGGGGCGAGATGACCATCACCCTCCGCGACGTCGCTTGTCTGATGGGGCTGCCAATTGAGGGACTGCCTTGCGAGCCTCTCCCTGACTATCTTCCACTACAATTAGAGCCTCTGCTGCAGCAATTGTTTGATTGGAATGCGGCCCTGCTGAAGAAGCATAGGAAGGCTTGCAGAGCGCCCACCCCGAAGTTGACGACTTGGTGGGAGGAGAGGCATGTCCACCGTCGGGAGCAGTGTAACGACCGTACCCCAGAAGGCAGAGAGTGGCAGCACGACCTCGCCATTTCTTTCTTGGCTACTCTACTGGGTGCGGCGCTCTTCATCGACAAGTCACAGAGCCGCGTACACTCCTCGTTGTTCGGGCTAGTTTGGGGCTTTCCGCACTCCGGGAGACTAGCTTGGGGAGTAGGAGTGCTTGCCTTCCTCTACCGGGGATTAGGGGATACCACGAGAGGCGAGGCTAAGGGCCTACGTGGGTGTCCTGCACTGTTGCAGGTAACCTGTTTCTTTAATACGGTAAATATGTTCCTTTACTTGCGAGTTACATTTAATAAGTGCTCTAATGATTTATAATTTTCAGGCTTGGATCTAGTCGTACTTGCCTTGTTTTGCGGGTCCGCTTCGCCCGGATAAGGATGCACTTGATGATGATCCCCGATACCTGGCACGATTCGACCCGTCGAAGGCCGCGAAGAGGGGGAACGACAGGGAGAGGTGCAAGCATGACAGGAGGCTTCGAATACAGCTGGAGTGCATGACCATCGATCAGGTAACCTATTTCTCACTTTCTTTGATTTTAACTATATATGTCGAGTAAAATTGTTTCCATTATATCATTTTTTGAACATAGGTCGAGTGGATGCCTTTTGGCAGAGACCTGGATTTTGCTGGACAGTTTCCCTCATCCACCTATCGAGGCACCCTCAGATTCTTTGGCATCTTTGAGCCGTACATGCCAGACAGGGTGCTCCGACAGTTCGGCCGCGTGCAGGAGCAGCCATTGGCCGTCATCTCTCCGTCCTTCGTGCATCGACCGTTTCCCTTGAAGAAGCGTTACATCGTGACGTTCGACCTGCAGCACCACCGTTGGGCAGATCAGGACGATGAGAGATTATACCCTGTCACCGGAGGACGATCGAGAGCTATCAGGGAGGCGTCTCAACTTACTAACTCGCTTGGTTCCAGTCCCATAGTCGAGGTCATGTGTTGCCCACGACAGTGGTACTGCCTGATGCTCCTCCGGCTGTGCCTACCCACCCAGACGACGTCATTGCAGTCCAAAACTAACAAATACAATATGGATAACAACATAATTTTGTCATCATATCGACCAGCCTATTCCTAATTCGTCTTCCAAAGGATTTTAATCTTTAACCCGTTCAATGGAAAGCTTCCAAACTCCATATTTGCTTCCCTCACAAGTATCCCAGCCGTTTGAGCCACATTAACGTGGTCACATCTGTTTACATCGGGGAAGAATGACAGGATATGTTGAAGAAGAAGATCTCCAACCTTCCACTCGTAGGCTCCACGAATGCCCGGATGAAAATCATTGCAGTCCAGACACCCGACCTGCAAGGGTGCAGAAATGTGATTCTCATTTTCACAAACGACCCGAAAGAGCGCGCATGGATGCATGCCTCTGTATTCTGGACTGCTGCAAGCACATTTGGACTCCTCCGGGGGCATTGGGTACCGAACCCTTTCGATTACAAAATCAATGCTGGACGTGGTGCCTTCTATTCCAGATGTAACCGACTCCATGGAAGGATTGAAAATGTGGACGGAATGAAAATGTGGAAGGAATGAGAATGTGGAATAGTTGTGTTGAAAGTTTCAAATTCGGTCCTCATTCCCTTTTATAGGGGTGGCTGATTGGGGGAAATTTGGAAGTAGAAACAACGTCAGATTCGACGTTGTGACAATGTCCAATCTGACGGTGTGACAACGTCAAAATAGACGTTGCTAAGTGACAAGAGGAAAACCTGTCGTTGTTCTTGCCAAAGAATATTCAAACTCACAACTAGTATAGAGGAAATCTATTCAATTCAAGTATCAATTCTAATCGCTAGTAAGAATATGGGGGGTTTTTGGTGTGAAAAAGATCCGCCTTTTATCAAAGCGGAAGCAAGCAAACAAAGGAAATTGGTTTTAGAATGCAGTGGAGAGAAATAGGTTCACCTATAATTTATCACTTCGATTGATGAATTCGATCCTTGTTTCAGCCTCTAGTTCTTGTCTTTTCCTATCAATGTCCTTGTCCAGATCTTAGGTAAATTACTAGTCCTACGAGTCCTAGCAACCCTTATCTCTAAATAACCCTAACACGGTTAAGATTCAACCTAGAGATAGCATTAAGATTATGAATCAACCAAGGTACACATAATATCAAGCTACGAGTCGGTATTCAACATGTATTCAACTTCCTACACATCCAATTAGTCCTACGAGTCCTAAAGGGATATGATTGCCACTTGGGTTAAGGTTCGCTACGAGGAATCTACAAAACCCTAGCAATTGAATGAATCTACTCTAACTAATTGATCAGGCCAGAGAGAATAAAACACATTCAAGCAATTAAGCACAAAGAAGTCAAAACATTGCAATAGGAATAAGAACTAGATTAAGAAACTCACAATTCAACAATCAAAGATCCAAATCGTAGGCGAAACCTTGAGAGTTTAGTTGCTCATGCTCAACGGCGCTCTCAACAATGGAATAATGTGCATCAGGTTTATGAAAATAATAACTAGAAAAGCCTTAAATAGTGTTTAGAAAGTCGGCCAAAATAACTTAATAAAAACCCTAAGTAAAATCCATTCAGAATGGCGTGTTTCTGCGCGGGCCGCGGGGCAGCCAACCCAGGCCGCGGGGCGGCCGGCGATCAGCGAAGTCGCTCGTCAGAGGTTTGAGCCGCGAAGCGGCTTTTACTGTTCACAACGATTTTTCCGTTTCAAATTTGGTCTCGATATCAACATGAAAGTTGTAGATCTCGAAAAGAGCTTTCCAACGCATGGTCATAATAATCAATCGGACTACCGAGGCCTCCAAAAAGTGCGAAACAAGTTCAGCATGTCTGTCGTCAACTTCTGTTGACTTGTTCTTCACTTAGGCTCTCTAACTTCGATTCCGCTCCCGGGCTCTTCACTTTTCCTCCTCCTCTTCACTCTTCCTTCATCCATGAGCCTCCTCATTCCTAGTCGGATCCACATATACCTGAAATAATCCATAAAAGCGTGTAGATTCCGGTTCCACCAACAACACAAGCATAAATGCAAATCTAGCTTAAACTATGCATTATGCACATCTAAATCATGCTAAATGCATCCTAATATGCCTACCTAAATGCATGCTATCAAATTCCCCCACACTTAAGCCATTGCTTGTCCTCAAGCAATTAAAACCTAAATCAAATCAACACCCCACAGACAAGCAATCAATGTAATAACTTTGGTAAAACACTTAAAAGCTCAAAGTAGGGAAACGAAGATTGACAATTAACGTCATAACATGTATAGGTGCAATCCAAGGAATAAAGCAAGCATATTCATTCAACCTCACCAGGAAAATGTGTTTTCACTCTCGCTCATGTGTTTAGGGTTAAACATTCACGCTCAACTCAATCCTTGAAAACTTAGCTACAACAAAATTGCGTCAGTGGTCTAAATCTCCACCGCTAGTGACTTCACATGCAATCAAAATCATGAGGTCTTTTGAATAGGTTGTAATGGGGCCATGGTAGGAACATCGGGTATGGAAAATATTTAGGCTATGTGGTGCTAAAAATCCGGGAAAAAGGGTTAGTAAACAACCAGAAAAACACCAACACCAAACACTTCAAATACCATTCCAATAACTTGTACTCCTTCACAATACAATGCAAGCATACTTCTTAAATAACCACGCAAACTCATTCATTTTTTTTTCTTTTGATAATGATTTTTTTTCTTTTTATTTTCTTGACTTTTACCCCTAAGTGAATTTTATCCTCCTTAGGTCCCAAGTAATAAGCACATAAAAACCGTCTCTATGAAGTACAAATGAATCACCCAACATAATTTCTCAACTCAAAGCAACTCCATCAACACATCAAAATATTCACCAATTCTTCTCCTAATTCCCTGATGGGTCAGGCTAAAAATCGGCTAGGAAGATTTTGTGGAGCTAACAAAATAGGCTTATAAGGCTCAAATTGGCTTCAAGCAAAGAATAATGTATACAGGTGGATAGAGTATAATATGGCTAAAAGAAAAACATGCCTCAATCACTTTAAGGTTACATGCAAAAATCATATAAATGCAGCCTCAATAAAGATATCTAAACGCAATTTAAAGAGGAAGTAATCAAGGAGAGTATTCACACACAAAGAAACTAGAGGACATATATGTGTAGTCCCAATAAGGCCAAAATAACTCACAAGGTCAATTTGTTAGAACTTCAATACCACTTAAATTCCAAAGACTATACATGCTCAATTTTCTCATCAATCTTGTTCCCAAAAAGTCTATAAAAACAATTAAAAGCTTCAAACACTTCAAGCAAGTCATGGGGCACATGATAAGATAAATATAGAGGACAAGTCGCATAGATGGAAAAATAAGACCTAAAGTTTATGAGATGCATGATATTTTTGGATTTTTTTTTGTTTTAGCAAATGCAATATATGAGTAAAAATAAATATGAAAACATAAATAAACATGATGTGGAAAATCTATCTATATGTAATGCAATCCCTCCCCCACACTTAAATCTTTCATTGTCCTCAATGAATATAAATTAAAAACAACAAAAGATCAAAATATGAAGGAAATAGAGAAAACTGACATGCTAATTGCAGTGTTGGTAGGTCTGGGAATGGATGAAGGGAAACCTGTCAGTCCCGTCAGAGGCCGCGGGGCGGCCATGCTAGGACGCGGGGCGGCTAAGGACTTCACCTGGCCGCGGGGCGGCCTTTCCTGTTTGTCCTTTTCCCCTCGTCTTTTCACCCTGCGGTGTTAGCACCCCACGAAAACAAACAAAAACCCAAAACAAAAAAAATAACTTAATGCAATTAATAGAATCTAAATCTAATGACCTTGGGTTGCCTCCCAAGAAGCGCCTTTGGTTAAGGTCGTTGGCTCGACAGTGTATTCATCCACTCATTCAAGACTCAAGCGGGCATCGTCAGCGCCCTCAAAAGCAAATCAAACTCTCGTGCCCAACCGATATTCGAATGCACACTGTAGATGAAACAATTGGTAATTAAAAATTTAGCAATGAGAACCTTTACCAACTTACCCTTCATTCGAGCTTGATTCTCCCTCGAGGGTATGTAGGACCACCAACACAGTTCTGTTGGTGGCTTGTTGAAGTAGTGACTCCATGGATCGACATATTCACCAAAGCCTCCCAATTTGCAAAAAGTATCAGTTTCTTGTTCGGGAACCACAAAAATTGGTTCCGGACTTGGCTCCTTGATAGGCGAGTCGGGGATGATTTCTACGAATGAAGAGAGCATCGAAACATACTCAATCTCTAGGGATGTCTCCTGAGATTTCGTGTCGATAACCACTAGATGCTCTTCTTCATTATCAGAGAATTCATCGTTGCTTGCATCTTGGCTTTCATCAAGTTGAGGAATAGAACATTGCTGAACTATCAACTCTTTCACTGTTTTAGAGAGTCGGATAATTGCTTCCCCATTTTGATTCATAGCTTCCCCAGTTTGATTCATAGCTTCCCCAATTTGATTCACTATCTCACGTAATTGCCCTATTTGCTCCATCAAGACAATGGTTGACTCTTCCATGGACGGGTCGGAGTACTCCATTGGTTGAAATGTCGAAGTGTAGGATTCTTCCTCCGCCGATTGGTCACCCATGTAGCAGAGAAGGTCCCATAATCCCGACACTCCTAAACCAGCAAAGCTTCCATTGTTTATGGACTTGGCAAGTTCTCGGGTCTGAGGAGCCATGCCCTCAAAAACGCAAACCACCACATCTCGCAAACTATCTCGGAAACCCCGTGAATAACGGATGTTAAATAAATTTTGCACTGTTGTGAGGTAATTGTGAAAATATTCTCCCTGAAACTGCCATAACTTCAACATCTAGAAATATTAGCAATAAGGTGTCGTGAACCGTAAGATAGGTCCACGACGGGGTTAGATGTAAATATATACAAAAGTTAGCGATTAAAAAAAACACAAGAAATTGATAAGAATTCCCCGGCAACGGCGCCAAATTTGACAAGAGGAAAACCTGTCGTTGTTCTTGCCAAAGAATACTCAAACTCACAACTAGTATAGTGTGTAAGCAAGAGATCGATCCACAGGGAAATCTATTCAATTCAAGTATCAATTCTAATCGCTAGTAAGAATATGGGGGGCTTTTGGTGTGAAAAAGATCCGCCTTTTATCAAAGCGGAAGCAAGCAAACAAAGGAAATTGGTTTTAGAATGCAGTGGAGAGAAATAGGTTCACCTATAATTTATCACTTCGATTGATGAATTCGATCCTTGTTTCAGCCTTTAGTTCTTGTCTTTTTCTATCAATGTCCTTGTCCAGATCTTAGGTAAATTACTAGTCCTACGAGTTCTAGCAACCCTTATCTCTAAATAACCCTAACACGGTTAAGATTCAACCTAGAGATAGCATTAAGATTATGAATCAACCAAGGTACACACAATATCAAGCTACGAGTCGGTATTCAACATGTATTCAACTTCCTACACATCCAATTAGTCCTACGAGTCCTAAAGGGATATGATTGCCACTTGGGTTAAGGTTCGCTACGAGGAATCTGCAAAACCCTAGCAATTGAATGAATCTACTCTAACTAGTTGATCAGGCCAGAGAGAATAAAACACATTCAAGCAATTAAGCACAAAGAAGTCAAAACATTGCAATAGGAATAAGAACTAGATTAAGAAACTCACAATTCAACAATCAAAGATCCAAATCGTAGGCGAAACCTTGAGAGTTTAGTTGCTCATGCTCAACGGCGCTCTCAACAATGGAATAATGTGCATCAGGTTTATGAAAATAATAACTAGAAAAGCCTTAAATAGTGTTTAGAAAGTCGGCCAAAATAACTTAATAAAAACCCTAAGTAAAATCCATTCAGAACGGCGTGTTTCTGCGCGGGCTGCGGGGCAGCCAACCCAGGCCGCGGGGCGGCCGGCGATCAGCGAAGTCGCTCGTCAGAGGTTCGGGCCGTGGGGCAGCTAGCTTGGCCGCGGGGCGGCTTTTACTGTTCACAGTGATTTTTCCGTTCCGAATTTGGTCTCGATGTCAACATGAAAGTTGTAGATCTCGAAAAGAGCTTTCCAACGCTTGATCATAATAGCCAATCGGACCACCGAGGCCTCCAGAAAGTGCGAAACAAGTTCAGCATGTCTGTCGTCAACTTCTGTTGACTTGTTCTTCACTTAGGCTCTCTAACTTCGATTCCGCTCCCGGGCTCTTCACTTTTCCTCCTCCTCTTCACTCTTCCTTCATCCATGAGCCTCCTCATTCCTAGTCGGATCCACATATACCTGAAATAATCCATAAAAGCGTGTAGATACCGATTCCACCAACAACACAAGTATAAATGCAAATCTAGCTTAAACTATGCATTATGCACATCTAAATCATGCTAAATGCATCCTAATATGCCTACCTAAATGCATGCTATCACTAAGCCCGCCCTTAGTTTGCCTTTGGGGATTTGTACGTAGCAACAACATTAAATTTGACGTTGTAGCAACGTCCAAATGAACGTTGCTAAGCCCGACTAAGCCCGTTTGGGATCCAAGTTGCAACGTCCGATTAGGCGTTGCAATACCGTCCGTACCGACGTTGTTACTACGTCGGATCCCCTTCCCTTAGGTAATTTTTACCACCAAATGCAAGGTCAAATTGCACGTTGTAGCAACGTCTAATCCAACATTGCTGGAACGTCCAATCCGACGAACCATTTGCGGAATTATATTTACAATCGGAGGGTCATATGAATTATATTTACAATCGGAGGGAGTAATACTTATTTTAACGGAATTTTCGCCTAGTACCCTTGAGGTAAGGTCAAATTCAATGGGTATACAAAACTTTTGAATAATTCACCAAATGCCCCTGATGAAACCACAAATGAAAAGTAGATCTCCCTCCATGTCCCCGTGGGGGAGATGAGCCACGCGTCAACTTGCGGTTGGTCAACGGTCTTACATGAGGCCCCTCTCCTAATATCATCTATCCTAATCGGGGGACCTTAACCTGTGCCGCGGAGACCGAAAATATTCCAACGGTCTTACCTGGATTTGACCACCACAACTGGCAGATAAATCATTTCCAGTGCCGCCGAGCCTTTTTACTCGGCTCGTTCCACTTCTCGGGCGGTGATTTCACCCAGGTCGGAGGGAGAATGAGAAGCAGGAGGGAACCCACGAAGGCAAAACATCTGATACCTGTATTCGTACATCCAACTCTCTTTCGTAATGCTCGGAAGCTATCCACGGATCCGTTCAGTGAGTTCCCTTGTGGGTAGGTTTGTCCTTAGGATTACCTTTTTTTCTTTCTCTCTCTTTGGTGAAATTCTCCCTTTTATTTTATAAAGCCCATCTTTTTAGAGAGCCTTTCGGGTTTTATAGTGTTCGTCGACCTTCTCTCCAGAACACGTCGATTTACCTTCCCGACCTCTTGTCGTGACCCAAATGCCACGTGTCATTCAAGAGAGGGCACGTGGATGGGTGGCATGTTTGGTACCTTGTCTGTTTTCATACAGTCTTCGTCTGCGGTTCCCTATGGTTTATACGTCCGCGGTCGGCCCTTCTGATTTTACCCTTTTTTGGTCCTTTTCCATTTCCTGTTTATTTTTGGGCATCGTCACTACTCCTCGGGCTGCGACGGGAGTCAAACGGTCGCGTCGCGATCTAACTCCTTTCACCTGTTCTGGTTCCCTCTTCATCTTAGGGCAGGAAATGGAAAGTTATTGGGCCCTTTGTGGGCCTAATTAGGTCTTGCCTTCCCAGACCCGTTTAAATGATTGATGGGCACCGAGGGTCCGACACGTGCATTGAAGACGAGGGAGGTGAAACGGCGGTCGAAAAGGCCTATAAATAGGGGTCTCTCTTCCCTTTTATTTTTTAATGCCTCTCATTTTTACGGCCTTCACTTCTCGCAGCTGATATCGTCTGCTTCTTCGGTCCTGTCCAGGTAAATTTTTCCTCGCTTTTCCTTTGTGTATTTTTTTACGTTCATTGGTCGTTCTTGCTTCTCAGTTCTTCGGCTGCGGATCTGGGGCAATTTCTTAGTGTACTTTTATTTCTTCCTGGCCTAGGTAGTTCTCCCAGCTATTTTCCTTAGGGTTACCCAAGTTTGGTTCTCCAAGTCGGACACTCGAGAAAGTTCTGGTAGCGCTCGTGCCGCCTATAACTCTCCTTCTCTCAGGAAACCGGAGGGCAAACTTTTAATGGGGTGCATTATTGTCCCGAAGGAGGTCACCATCCGCCAGCCGAAGACCCCGACCGACCCGTCTTTCTGTTCTTCTCCAACTCGTACGCGTGGCGAGCCATCTTCTCCCGCGGGCTCTACCTCGTCGAAATCCGATGGAGGGACTTCGACGCCCGAATCTGATTCGATCCTAGAATCTTCTGAATCCCATCATTCTTACAAGGATTGGGACACGCGGACCGACCTGCTGTCCGGGCCCGTTCTCATCCCAACCGAGCGCCATTCTTCCATGGTTCTAGGGGACTTTCGCCCGGTTATATACGACGAGGGTGTCCTAGCGTCTTGCTCTTTCAGGGGAGATTTCAATCCTTCCCCCACGGGTCCTATCCCGGTCGTCTTGCCAGAGAGGGTAATTCCAATCACTTCACCTAAGGCCCAGTACCGCGGAGGGGGAGCCCTTACTACCCCGGAAGACTTGGGTGTAAACGCACGAGTTTTTCCCTGGCCGGAATGGGTTACATTGTGCCTTCCTGTGGAGGGTGGAGGGATCCTGGATACCTACCCGGGTTGTCTGGTTGTCTACATCGAGAGCCTGGTGCAGGGCTTTCGACTTCCTCTTCCCAATTTGTTCAAGCGTTACTTACAAGAGTGCGGTTTGAGCCCCGCACAGCTGGTGCCCAATAGTTGTCTTTTCTTTACTTCTTTCGTTATGCGTTGCTTAGAGGTTGTGGTCCATTCTTTCCTGCGCCATCTTTCTAATATGCTCACCATGGGCTATGGAAGTACCCACAAGAGCCTCTTCCAGGCCAAGCTCAGCGTCCCAATAGGGGAGCGGAACACCAACAAGCCAGAATGGAGGCATAAGTTGTTCCTGGTTCGAGATCCCCCGCGCCATATCTTGAACTTTCACACCGAGCCGCGCCTCTTCAAGCTCATGAAGAAAAGAGCCGTGGCCGGTCTGGAGAAGGTCGAGCAAGATTTTTTTGTCTCGACGAAGCCTTCTTGGCGAGAGATGTTGTCCTCTCTAAGGCTGGAGATGGTCGGCCTGAGTCTGCCCCACCAGCAGATAGGTTGTTGATGTCTCCAAAGTAGCCATGTTTTTATGCACATTTTAGTTCCATATTCTTTACATTTTGCATATTTCGGGTTGGGAATATGTCGGGTTTATGTAGTATATGCTTATTTGTCAGAAATGGAGATCTACATAAGTTTCTGTTTAATATCACAGAATATGGAACCATTTCGGGAGAAAATCAAGAAGCGAGAATCAGAGCACAAAGCTACTCGACATCGACAAACCCTAGTCGATCTCGACAAGCCATGCCTAGACACCTGTCAGGATCGAGGAGCCTATGTCGAGAAGCTGAAGACGAAGAACCCGTCTCCACACCCTCCTCGAGATCGAGTGCCACAACTCAAGATCGACAAGACTTCGGAGAACAACCCGGAGTAAAGGAAAGCCTGCTCGAGGAGACTGAGGAAGAGAGTACCCGACCTGGCGCCCAGACACTTTACTCGAGATCGAGTACGGGTACTCGAGGTCGACAAAGACGTGAAGCCAGGGCCGAGCACATCGAGAAGATTTGCCCGACCAGCCAAGCCCAACCTAGTCGATGAGCTTCCCTACTCAATGTCGACAAGGAGTCCTCGAGATCGACGAGCGCTAGGAGTCATGTCCGAGTCTGTCGAGGGCCAGCTATCCGATACGACGAAGCCGAGCCAGTCGACCAACAATCCTAGTCGAGATCGAGTAAGCTCTACTCGAGATCGACGATGGTTCCAGAAGCCGCGTTACTCGGTTTGACGAATCCTACTCGGTTTGGGATTCCTTGGGCTCGAAGTTTGCTGATTCTATCCGATCTATCAAGATACATCATGAAGAGAGAAGATCTATCCATTGAAGACATTTAGATATATTTCCCTATTTTAGATTTAATTCCTTTATTTCCATTTATTTATCATTAAGCTTTTAGATATAATTTTAGATATAGATAGAGATTTCTATCCTTGAGTAGCAAGGTTTAGAAGCCTATAAATAAAGCCCATAGGGCTGGTTTCTAAGAATTGAATTTCGGAGAGAAGTAAGTAGTAGTAGTAGAGAGAGAAAGTAAGGTCGAGTGGAGCGAAGGAGCGAGAGCAAGTTGGCTTTGTTCGGTTGTACTTTCTACAGTTTGGTTTTAATGCAAGTTGTTATTTCCTTTCAATCGATGTCTGGGGTTGTGATGAAGCGCGAGTAGTCCACCCACTTCTAGGGTTGGGGCGAGCCCGACGATAGCCATGCGTGTTTGAGGTAAAGATCCGACTTTTATCATGTTTTGAGCATCTGCTACTTGTTTATGTGTTTATTACCCATCTAATGGAGGTCCATGCTAACAACTTGGATTGTAAACATAAAATCAGTAGAGACAATTAGGGTTTCTTGAAAGAGTTGTCTAATTGTTGGAAAAGGCGAAAGCTTAGTCCTTTGATGCGATTCACATGATTATGAGTTTTATTTCTGCCATATGCATGTTTGGTTATCGTTGTTGCAAACCCCAATCTTGGAAGTTCTTTTACATACAGTTTAGTGGAAACCCCAAAGCAATTGTTTTTATTTCCTTTCGTTTTATTCTCTGTCTCCTCGATATCGAATAACACTCGTCGATATCGAGTTACTGATTCTCGACCAAGGTCGCTGTAGCTTCTGTGTGCAGGTGCTCGACAAGTCCCAACTCGACGTCGACGAAGCCCACTCGATATCGAGTAGCCCCTGGTCGATATCGACTACAACCTGTGCTTGCTGCTACGCTGTGTTCGACTGTCCGATCTTCTGTCGAGTTGCTGTACTCGAGATCTAGGACCATTGTTGTCGACTTCTGTGAGATTTCGCCGCTGCCTAGGATCCGCTGACACGCTTCTTCGTGGATCGATCCTGACTTCCCGCTGCTACATCAGGAGGAGGTCTTGTAATTATTTGCAAGGGACGGGATCTGGTTTGCTGTGATTTATTTATATTTTAATTTGCATTCTCGATTTCCTCCTACAACAAATTGGCGCCGTTGCCGGGGAAGCTATCATTCGCGCCTTAGGTAGTTAAAATCTCACGTTTTTTCTTGAGTTACTTTGCAGGTGTATGCGTCGTTCTGGTCTACCACCTGAGTTTGACAGCTTAGACGAACCGGAGTGTTACCTACACATCCACTCTAAACTCAAAAGGATCATGGCGGCCGCTGAAACACAAGAACAGCTGATTGCCAGGCTTACAAGGGAATTAGCCGCTAAAGATGCTGCTATCGCCACTGAGAAAGCAGCAAGGGAACAAGCAGAAGCTGAGCTCGCCCTATATCCAACTACTGCAGAGGATTATATGCATCCCACTCTCGTCGTGCCTGAATCGGCGATTCTAATCCCTGAAAACTCTTTTGAAATTCGCATTCAATTTCTGATGGAGCTTAAAAATAATGCTTTTTATGGCAAATTTAATGAGTGTCCTCTTGAACATATTACCAATTTTTCTGACATGTGCCGTACTCTTGCTGAAGGTACAACTTTGGAATATGTCAAGATGAAAGCTTTCCGCTGGTCTCTCGCTGGGCCTGCACTGAAGTGGCTTGAAGGGCTGAAACCAAGATCACTCACAACATGGGCCCAAGTAGAGCAAGAATTTCTGAATAAATTCTTCCCACCCGCCAAAACAACACTTCTCCGCCAGAAAATCACCGCCTTCAAACAGAAGCCTAGGGAACCGCTGGAAAAGGCATGGGAACGCTATAAAGAACTGCTGCGATCTTGCCCTACTCATGGACAGCCACCCTACGTCATTCAGGAGATCTTCTTCAACTCTCTTGATCAAGTCACTATGGACAGGATCAACCAGTATACTCGCTATGAGTATCTGACGATGCCGCCAATTGACGCCTGGGGTGTGCTAGACAAGCTCACCAATTATGACAACAAATATGGGTTAACTGCAAAGTATGAGGAGAACTCCTATGCCAGGCCAGCACCATCTATGCCACTCTATGAGCCAGCAGTTCTACAGAGACTAGAATCGCAAGCTCCTCAAACAAGTCAAATATCTATCTGTCAATCAGCCTTGCATCGAATGCGGATCACAAAGGCACACCACTACTGAGTGCCCACACACTGAGCAAGTCAGGATGGCAGAGACACATGAGGAGGCAGCCTACGCTGGGGGTCCAAATCGATACATGGGAGATCAAAGGTTCTATTAGCCACAGTGGAACCAGGGTCCTCCTAGGAATCCCCCACCCTATAGAGCTCCAGGACATCCAGAAAGCGATCAAAAGAAGGATGATCTGCAGCTGATCCTTGATGAGATGCGCCGAAATCATGCACAGAACCTGCAGGCTACAAACATCATCAACAATCAGCTCCAGAACTTCAACACAAAATTTGGAGATCTAGACATCTGGAAGAAAGGCATTGAGACCCAGATGGGTTAAATCGCTGCACAGATCCCACGACCATCCGGACAGCTCCCTGGGCAAACAGAACCAAATCCTAAGGGGAAGACCGGACACGTCGCCGCTATCAAACTCAGAAGTGGGCATCAATTACACGAACCAGAGGTTGGGAAACAGCGAGGTAAAGCAGAGCAGCAACTCGAGACAGAGCAGACCCAACTCGATCTCGAGGAGACTCTACTCGACCTCGACAAGCCACTGCTCGACACAGACCAGAAGCTGAGCTCGGACTCTGCTGCGCAGACCAGCAACTCCAGGTCGACCACCCTACTCGATGTCGAGGAGCCCGTGGTCGAGATCAAGGAGCAGAATCTGGCCGACGTCGACGACCCTGCAACACATCCGACAGCTGATCTGGCTCCGAAACAGAAAAAGCCACTGCCTTTCCCCTCCAAAGCACAGAAAGATCCCACTGCAGGTAGGTTTAACAGATTTGTTAATATGCTGCAAGAACTGAATGTTTCTATTCCTTTTACAGAAGCCCTGCAAGAGATGTTTGGATATGTCAAATTTCTGAAGGAAATCCTGAGCAAGAAGTGATCCATCTCAGAGATCGCAAGCGAATGCAAAGTACTCCACTTCCCTGAAAAGAGACCTCACCCTGGTAAGTTTTCTGTTACTGTGGGTTTTGGACAATATAAATATGAGTCTCTGTGTGATTTAGGAGCAAGTGTGAGTATCATGCCTTTATCAATCTGGCGGAAGGTAAAGATAGGATGCATAGAACCCGTGGATGCCAAATTATACATGGCGAACAATACAGTGGTCATCTCTACAGGTATAGTTGAGAATGTCCCAGTCCAGGTTGGTAAGTTCTTTGTTCCAGTAGATTTCCTTATCATTGACTGTGCTGAAGATCCTACTAGCCCTATTATTCTTGGTAGACCATTCTTAGCTACTGCAGATGCCAGAATTAGTGTCAAGAATAGATCGCTCACCTTCACCATAGGCGATGAGGTTTTGGATTTCTCTTTTGGCCCTGCAAAAGAGGAAATTTCCTGACTAGAGGTGAAAAGCATCAGCAACCACGGGACCAAGCAAGCAGCGGAGGAAAGCAACAACACTGCAGTCGAGATCGACCAAGCCAGCTCGATCTCGAGTAGGCTTCTCCTCGATCTCGACAAGACCTTGTCGATGTCGACTACCTCTGCTGAGCCACTGACTTGCCAAGAACTTAAGTATGGGGTCCCTGTACTCGAGGTCGATCAGCCGTACTCGACATCGACTAGCCCCAAGCCCAAAGATTTCTGTTTTAGGTCCGAAAAAGTAAGTTCAGGTATGAATTCTACTCCCCCTCAGTCCATAAAGAAAATTTTCAATAATTTAAGGGGAGGTAAGGCCCCGTGGTGAGAGAATCTGCGAAAGCTAAGGGCTGGAAGGAAAAAGAAGAAAGAGAAAGGAGATGATGCAAGCAACCACCTGTCAGCTGAGCTTGCATACTACCATTAGGACCTAGATGATCTAGGAGAAGGGCTAAGCATGAGCGGGCCCCACACTAATGGTCCTTGAGCGCAAACGGAGAAGTCGGCCTAGCGACTCTAAAATCTAGAGCATGTATATAAAACTTTATGAATTTTGGGACTTTTTGAACTTTTTGGGTTTTGTTTTTGTTTTTTGTTTTTGGTTTTGTTTTTTTTTGTCTTTTGGTTTAGAATACTTTATGTGAATAGTCTTGTTTTTGTGCAATCTAAAACTTTTAGGTCGGCAAGCATATAAGGATCGCGAAAAGTGGAATAGGGAGTCCCTGAAGACCAGTCAGAATCGACGAAGGCCAAGTCGATTACGACAAGGAGGAGAAGCCCAGCAGTTACTCGATCTCGAGTAGACGTACTCGACATCGACCAAGCCAGACGATCCTCGACTTCAGATTCCACCAGACGCTGAGAGCCTACTCGAGATCGAGTACACTGTACTCGATATCGACAAAGAACCTACTCGACATACACTGATTCGCCCTCCTCGATGTGTTATCCTGTGAGTTCATTCCTTTACTCTTGTTTTTATTTGATTTTTATACAGTGAGGACACTGTAAATTTTAAGTATAGGGTGGGGGAAGGGCTCATTATCATTATTATATGTTTTAGTCTTGCTTTTGGTTTCACATGGTGAAATTTTAATTTTTATGCATTCATGTTTAAATTTTATGCATTTTAGTCTTTCGTCATACTTTAGTCTTGTTTTTAGTTGCATAGAAAAAAATTATAAATAAAAAAAAATAGAAAATGTCGAAAAATGAAAAAATGCATGTTTAAATTTTTGCATTGTTTTATACCCTAACTTAGATGTCCTATGATGATACATAATGACTGACCTGATCATATAAATCCTATGGCATGTTTGGAAGGTTTAGCCTAAGTCCTCAAAATTGTTTTTATGTGGATTGTGAACTTGTGATGAAATTGAGCACATATGATCCTAAGCTAAAGGTTAAAATCCAACAAAAATTGTCCCAGTGAGAATTTTGGCCTTTTAGGGAGAACATAAAAAAATCCCTCTGCTTTCTTGAGTGTATTTACTCTTCCTATGCATCTCTAAATGTTGTGATAGTTATTCAAAACCAATGCATTTATATGTTTATGTTGATGAGAATTAAATGATGGAGGCACCTTTTAAGCCAATTTTATCCTCTCTTTACCTACCCTGCATTATCCCTGCTTGAAGCCAGAACATTAGCCTGAGACTTTTATTGTAAACTCCACAAAATTATCCTTAGCCAAATTGAGCCTGACCCCCATTTGGGAATTAAGACTTAGAGTTGATGATTTGTGGAAAGAATGAGGTTATGTTGCATTTCAAGAAGGAAGGATTGTTGAAATTATTGAGATATGGGATGGTTTTAAATTTTCATCTTGCTATGCATATTATGTAAAAGGATTTTTGGCTCACATTATAAATGCACTGTTAATGTTATTTGGTTTTCATTTTCGAAAAAAAAAATCCGAAAAAAAAGAAGAAGAAAAAGTACATATGAATAAAGTGCATGGGCCAAATTTACCTTATTTCTTTCATTATTTGCAAGATACACACTTTGGAGAGGTTGAGAAAGTTTGAAAGGTTACATACTTCATTGAGATAAATTGGAGAGTTTGGTTGATGCATATGATTGAGAAGTTATGGTTTGGTTGTGTTGGAGATTTAGGAGTCTTGATTCCCGAATTTTATTAAGCACCACATGGCCAAATAATTCCATACCTTATTATTTCTTACCAAGCCCCATTACAACCCCGCCGAATGGAATCTTCTTTGAAGACTTCTATTGAGCGCAGTCCTCCTGATAATTCTTGTTGCATTTTCATAATTGGTTGCGAAGTGGATTAATGTTTAAAATTGCAATATTTATGAGATTGTATATGGAATTGAGTTGAGAGTTGATCTACATAGCCTAAACACATTGAGAGCTGAGTGCAAACACATTATTCCTGTGAGGTTGGATTTATATTGCCTACTCCTATGGATCGCTCATATATGTGTGATGACGTTAAATTCACTTGTCTTACATTGCTACTACCTGAGATGTTGCTTTTGACAAGGGCGAAGACTTGAAGGATGTGTTGTAGGTCTTGGTTATTGTTTGGTTATTGCTTGAGGACAAGCAAGTCTAAGTATGGGGTGATTTGATGTCTCCAAAGTAGCCATGTTTTTATGCACATTTTAGTTCCATATTCTTTACATTTTGCATATTTCGGGTTGGGAATATGTCGGGTTTATGTAGTATATGCTTATTTGTCAGAAATGGAGATCTACATAAGTTTCTGTTTAATATCGCAGAATATGGAACCATTTCGGGAGAAAATCAAGAAGCGAGAATAAGAGCACAAAGCTACTCGACATCGACAAACCCTAGTCGATCTCGACAAGCCATGCCTAGACACCTGCCAGGATCGAGGAGCCTATGTCGAGAAGCTGAAGACGAAGAACCCGGCTCCACACCCTCCTCGAGATCGAGTGCCACAACTCAAGATCGACAAGACTTCGGAGAACAACCCGGAGTCAAGGAAAGCCTGCTCGAGGAGACTGAGGAAGAGAGTACCCGACCTGGCGCCCAAACACTTTACTCGAGATCGAGTACGGGTACTCGAGGTCGACAAAGACATGGAGCCAGGGCCGAGCACATCGAGAAGACTTGCCCGACCAGCCAAGCCCAACCTAGTCGATGAGCTTCCCTACTCGATGTCGACAAGGAGTCCTCGAGATCGACGAGCGCCAGGAGTCATGTCCGAGTCTGTCGAGGACCAGCTAGCTGAGACGACGAAGCCGAGCCAGTCGACCAATAATCCTAGTCGAGATCGAGTAAGCTCTACTCGAGATCGACGACGGTTCCAGAAGCCGCGTTACTCGGTTTGACGAATCCTACTCGGTTTGGGATTCCTTGGGCTCGAAGTTTGCTGATTCTATCCGATCTATCAAGATACATCATGAAGAGAGAAGATCTATCCATTGAAGACATTTAGATATATTTCCCTATTTTAGATTTAATTCCTTTATTTCCATTTATTTATCATTAAGCTTTTAGATATAATTTTAGATATAGATAGAGATTTATATCCTTTAGTAGCAAGGTTTAGAAGCCTATAAATAAAGCCCATAGGGCTGGTTTCTAAGAATTGAATTTCGGAGAGAAGTAGTAGTAGTAGAGAGAGAAAGTAAGGCCGAGTGGAGCGAAGGAGCGAGAGCAAGTTGGCTTTGTTCGGTTGTACTTTCTACAGTTTGGTTTTAATGCAAGTTGTTATTTCCTTTCAATCGATGTCTGGGGTTGTGTTGTGAGCTGAATCTGCCATGTTTTACAGTAACTTTTATATCGATTTCTGTACACATTGCATTCATTTGGGCTAAGATAATACAGAACCTATGTAGTTTATGTTTATTTGCCAAATTATGGAATCTACACCAGTTTCTGTTTAATTCGCAGAAATCGAGGCATTTTACAGCAATTCTACAGAAGGTCGGAAAAGCTCGGAAAACAGCTACAGAAGTCCAAGGTCGGAGCAGCAACAGAACCAGTTGAATCGAGCCGAAGAACAAGGCTACTCGATCTCGAGTGGCTCTTACTCGACATAGACGAGCAGGCCCGAGCAGGCCTTGTCGACAGAGCCTGATCGAGAAAGCCAGACCAGCCCGGCTCCGGACCCTACTCGATCTCGACAAGCCCTAGTCGAGATCGACGAAGCCCAGACACTACACCCGGAGTCGACGAGGAGAGAAGCTGCCCGAGAAGCCGAGGACGAGAAGTCGAGCTCAGCCCTACTCGATCTCGACGAGCCCTTGTCGAGATCGACGAGCCTCCCAGCGCCTGCCCGAGTCCTTGCCGAGGAGAAGTTGCCCGATCAGAGAGAGTCACACCCTACTCGATCTCGACGAGCCCTAGTCGAGATCGACGAGCGCCGAGTCAAGATCCGGAGCCCATCGAGCAGAGCCGCTCGAGAAACCCTAGTCGGCAAGCCAGTCTACTCGAGGTCGACTAGGTCTACTCGACATCGACGAACACCAGGAGCCATGTCCGAGTCTGTCGAGGACCAGCTAGCCGAGACGAAGAACCAAGCCCAGTCGACCAGGATTCCTACTCGAGGTCGAAAAGGGCCTTGTCGAGATCGACCACGAGTCCAGAGCCGCGTTACTCGTCTCGACGAATCCTACTCGACTTGGGATTGCTTGGGCGCGAAGATTGCCGATTCTATCCGAAACTATCAAGATCTATCATGAAGAGAAGGAGTTCTATCCATTGAAGACACTTTAGATATATTCCTTATTTTAGATTTAATTCTTTTATGTCTTTTATTTATCATTAAAGTTTTAAGATAAAGTTTTAGATTTAGATAGAGATTTCTATCCTTGAATAGCAAGGATTAAAAGCCTATAAATAAAGCCCTAGGGGCTTAGTTTTATTCATTCAATTTTCAGTAGGAGAAGTAGTAGGAGAGAAAGAGAGAGTGAGCGGCCGATTGGAGTTGTGAAGCGAGAGCGGAGTTGGCTTCAAGCGGTTGTAAACCTTGGTTTATATTTATGCAAGTTGTTTCTTTTCAATCAAAGATGTTTGAGTTTGCGATGAAGAGCGAGTAGTCAACCCACTTCTAGGGTTGGGGCGGGCCCGACCTTAACCATGCATAATTGAGGTAAAGATCCGACCTTTATCATGTTTTGAGCATTTTCCTACTTGTTGATGTGTTTATTGCCCATATAATGGAGATCCATGCTAACAACTTGGATTATAAACATAAAATCGGTAGAGACAATTAGGGTTTCTTGAGAGAGTTGTCTAATTGTTAGAAAAGGCGAAAGCTTAGTCCTTTAA
Organism: Persicaria maculosa; assembly: GCA_963922045.1. NCBI lineage: Eukaryota > Viridiplantae > Streptophyta > Magnoliopsida > Caryophyllales > Polygonaceae > Persicaria > Persicaria maculosa. The sequence continues at coordinate 6,427,633 of OY998251.1, forward strand.
TGCAAATTATATGATAATCTGTTTGGTTTTACCTTATGCATGCTTGGTTATTGTCGTTGCAAACCCCAATCTTGGAAGACCTTTTTACATTAAGTTTAAGTCGAAACCTAAAAGCATTTGTTCTTTATTTTCTTTATTTCTATTCGTTTTTGTTCCCTGTCTACTCGATCTCGACCAACTGTGGTCGACCTCGAGTTACTGATCTTCGATCTAGCATCGCTGTTGCTTACCTGTGCAGGCCATCGACGAAGCCCAACTCGACCTCGACGAGCCGTACTCGATCTAGAGTAGACCCCAGTCGAGATCGACCACCCTTTGCCGAGCAGTGCTGCTGTGTTCGACTGTCCGAGCTTCTGTCGACTACCCTTGTCGAGCTCGAGGACTTCTGTGGTCGACTTTCGTGAGATTCTTCCGCTGACACGCTTCCTCGTGGATCGATCCTGACTTCCCACTGCTGCATCAGGAGGAGGTCTTGTATTTATTTTGCGTGGGCATAATCTGGTTTGAATTATATTTCTATATTTTAAACTCGATTTCCTCCTACAACAAAATTGGCGCCATTGCCGGGGAAGCTATCATTCGCGCCTTAGGTAGTTAAAATCTCACATTCTTCTTTAGTCACTTTGCAGGTGTATGCGTCGTACTGGTATCCCACCTGAGTATTACGGTTTAGACGAACCAGAGCGCCTTCTACACGTCAGGACTAGACTTCAAAAAGCCATGGCGGACGCTGAAACACAGGAACAGCTGATCGCTAGGCTGACAAGGAAACTGGCCGCTAAAGATGCTTCTATCGCCACTGAGAAAGCAGCAAGGGAACAAGCACAGGCTGAGCTTGCCCAATACCCAACCACGGCAGAGGATTATATGCATCCAACACTCGTCGTGCCTGAATCGGCGATTCTAATCCCTGATAACTCTTATGAAATTCGCACTCAGTTTCTTATAGAGCTTAAAAATAATGCCTTTTATGGTAGATTTAATGAATGTCCTCTTGAACATATTACCAATTTTTCTGACATGTGCCATACTCTTGCTGAAGGTACAACATTGGAATATGTCAAGATGAAGGCTTTCCGCTGGTCTCTCGCTGGGCCTGCACTGAAATGGCTGGAAGGGCTGAAACCAAGATCCCTCACCACATGGGCCCAAGTAGAGCAAGAGTTCCTGAACAAATTCTTCCCACCCGCCAAAACAGCACATCTCCGCCAGAGAATCACCGCCTTCAAACAGAAGCAAGGGGAACCGCTGGCAAAGGCATGGGAGCGCTACAAGGAACTTCTGCGATCTTGCCCTACTCATGGACAGCCGCCCTATGTCATTCAAGAGATCTTCTTCAACTCTCTTGATCAAGTCACCAAGGACAGAATCAACCATTATACTAGCTATGAGTATCTAACAATGCCGCCGGGTGACGCATGGGGTGTGCTGGAAAAGCTCACTAACTACGACAACAAATATGGGGTTACTTCAAACTATGAAGAGAACTCCTACGCCAGGCCAGCACCATCTATGCCACTCTATGAGCCAGCAAAGGAGATTGACCCGGATGTCAGGGAGCAGTTCTACAGAGACCAGAATCGCAAGCTCCTCAAGCAAGTCAAATACCTATCTGTCAATCAGCCTTGCATCGAATGCGGATCACAGCGGCACACCACTACTGAGTGCCCACACACAGGGCAAGTCAGAATGGCAGAAACACATGAGGAGGCAGTATACGCTGGGGGTCCTAATCGCTATATGGGAGATCAAAGGCCCTACCAACCACAATGGAACCAAGGTCCCCCTAGGAATCCCCCACCCTACAGAGCTCCAGGGCATCCAGAAAGGGATCAAAAGAAGGACGATCTGCAGCTGATCCTTGATGAGATGCGCCGAAATCATGCCCAGAACCTACAGGCTACCACCACCATCAACAATCAACTCCAGCATGTCAACACATAATTTGTAGAGTTGGATATCTGGAAAAAGGGCATTGAGACTCAGATGGGACAGATCGCTGCACAGATCCCACGACCGGCCGGCAAGCTCCCTGGGCAAACAGAACCAAATCCTAAGGGGACAACCGGACATGTCGCAGCTATCAAACTCAGGAGTGGGCATCAACTACACAAGCCAGAGGTCGGGAAACAGCAAAGCAAGGCAGAGCAGCAACTCGAGACAGGGCAGAACCTGATCGATCTCGAGGAGCCTGTACTCGATGTCGACAAGCCCTTGGTCGACCTCGACAAGCCCCTACTCGACAAAGATCAGAAGCTGAGCTCAGACTCCGCTGCGCAGACCAGCAACCCGAGGTCGACAACCCAACTCGAGGTCGACAAGCCTCTGGTCGATGTCGACAAACCCTTGGTCGATGTCGAGAAGCATCTGGCTGACGTCGACAACTCTGCAGCATCTCCGACAGCTGATCTGGCTCCGAAACAGAAAAAGCCACTTCCTTTCCCTTCTAAAACTCTTAAAGATCCCACTGCAGGGAGATTCAATAGATTTGTTAATATGTTGCAAGAGCTAAACTTTTCTATTCCTTTTACAGAAGCCTTGCAAGAGATGCCTGGATATGTCAAATTTCTGAAGGAAATCCTGAGCAAGAAGCGGTCCATTCCAGAGATCGCAGGCGAATGCAAAGTACTCCACTTCCCTAAAAAGAGGCCTGACCCAGGTAAGTTTTCTGTTACTGTGGGTTTTGGCCAATATAAATATGATTCTCTATGCGATTTAGGAGCAAGTGTGAGCATCATGCCTCTATCAATTTGGCGGAAAGTAAAAATAGGATGTATAGAACCTGTGGATGCTAAATTATACATGGCAAACAATACTGTGGTCATCCCTACAGGTATAGTTGAAAACGTCCCAGTCGAGGTTGGTAAATTCTTTGTGCCAGCTGATTTCCTTATTATTGACTGTGCTGAAGATCCTACTAGCCCTATTATTCTTGGTAGACCATTCTTAGCTACTGCAGATGCCAAGATTAGTGTTAAGAATCGCTCGCTCACCTTCACCATAGGCGATGAGGTTTTGGATTTCTCTTTTGGCCCTGCAAAAGAGGAGATTTCTTGGCTGGAGGTGAAAAGCATCAGCATCGACGGGACCAAGCAAACAGCGGAGGAAGGAGCCAAAACTGTACTCGAGATCGACAAGCCCTCGTCGATCTCGACGAGCACTCTACTCGACCTCGACGAGTCTTTGTCCACCTCGACCACCTCCACTGAGCCAGAAACTTGCCAGGAGCCTAAGTATGGGGTCTCTGTACTCGAGGTCGACCACAAGTACTCGACATCGAGTAGACCCAAGCCCAAAAATTTCTGTTTTGGGTCCGAACAGGTAAGTGCAGGTATGAATTCTACTCCCCCTCAGTCCGTAAATAAATTTTTTAATGATTTAAGAGGAAATAATACACCGTGGCGAGAGAACCTGCAGAAACTGAGGGCTACAAAGAAGAAGAAGAAGGAGAAGGGAGAAGATGCAAGCAACCACCTGTCAGCTGAGCTTGCATACTACCATCAGGACCTAGATGATCCAGGAGATGGGCCAAACATGAGCGGGTCCCACAATAATGGTCCTTGAGCGCAAACGGTAAAGTCGGCCTAGCGACTATAAAATCTAGAGCGTGTATATAAACTTTATTTTAATTCTTTTAGTTTTTGTTTTTTGTTTTTAATTTTATGGAATAATTTATATGGATAGTCTTCTTTTTGTGGAATCTAATACTTTTTTTCGGCAAGCATATAAGGATTGCGAAAAGTGGAAGGAAGAAGTCCCTGAAAACCAGTCAGAATCGACGAAGGCCAAGTCGACGACGACGAAGAGGAGAAGCCCAGCGGTACTCGACATCGAGTAGACGTACTCGACATCGACAAACCCCCAGAAGCCCCTCGACTTCAGATTCCACCAGACGCAGACAAGCCCACTCGAGATCGAGTACACCGTACTCGAGATCGACGAGCAAGCCCTACTCGACATGCCCAGTTTTGCCCTCCTCGACATGATCTTGTGAGTTTCTTTCTCTACCCTTACCTTGTTTTTTTTTATACAGTAAGGACACTGTAATGTTTAAGTATGGGGTGGGGGAGGGGCTTAAATTGGCATATTTGATTTATTTGATCATATTTGATATAAATATGCATTATTTCTTTGAATTGCTACATGGCTATTTTTGGAAAGCATTATATATGCTTATATGCATGTTTTCCAAAATTTGAAAAATGACCCCCATTGAAATTTTTGGAATAATGTCATGGAAGCTTTATATTGGACTCGACGATGCAAAATTGGATTCATTAGAGATATAGCATGAAATTGCCTAGTAAAGGGAAGTCACAATGAAGTGCATTATTTCTTGAAAACCATGAAAGGAGGTAAAATTTGAAGTTGCTTTTGACATGTTGCATGATAAGATGATGGAGGACTTTATATTTCCATATAATACTCATTGTTTATAATCCTAGCCATACCTATGCTTATGCATTACACAAAAGCCATAATATGCCTTATTTCAAATATTGCTCCACATATTCTAAATATTGTCATTCTTTACCTTATCCGGGGATTATGTTGAGAATGATGTTACATTATGGAGATGTTATATGGTTGTTGTGATTATTATCATTATTGGAGTTTGGAAGGAAATTGTTTGAAAGATATGGAAAATTTAATGAGTGAAAGAAAATCCAATCACCTCAGGAGATAAAGGTAGATTGACCCTGCTCTCTGAGATAATAGTTTGGAGAGATGGGACACATTGTGAGGAGTCCAAAGCACTAAGTATCCGGGGCCATTCATGACACCCATGTTTGCGACTCGCGAGAAGGCAGTGCTGAGGTTAGAGAGGTAAAAGCATTATTATGAATAAAAGCAATATGAAAGGTGATGAATTATATGGAGAAAGAATGTGGAATGAAACTCAAGTTTGGAAATAATCCATTTCCCCGGATCAAAAACACCACATTGCCGAACATTGCCCACCTTTAGCCTTTTACCAATCTACTCCTTATTTTGAGCTTAAATTAAAGTCCTCTTGATTATTGTTGCTTTGTCACTTATGAATTGTTTATGCATAACCCTCCTTTTGTGAGTTGATGTTGCTTTTACATATTTGCACATGCATGAATCTGTGACACTAGTACCTTTTCGAGGATGGCAATTGAGTGCAGGGTTATATAAGAATGAATCTGATATGTTGAGAGTTTTGAATTCTTCCCCTGAATGACAAATAAAAGTATTGCTTGAGGACAAGCAAGCTTAAGTATGGGGTGTTTGTTGTGAGCTGAATCTGCCATGTTTTACAGTAACTTTTATATCGATTTCTGTACACATTGCATTCATTTGGGCTAAGATAATACAGAACCTATGTAGTTTATGTTTATTTGCCAAATTATGGAATCTACACCAGTTTCTGTTTAATTCACAGAAATCGAGGCATTTTACAGCAATTCTACAGAAGGTCGGAAAAGCTCGGAAAACAGCTACAGAAGTCCAAGGTCGGAGCAGCAACAGAACCAGTTGAATCGAGCCGAAGAACAAGGCTACTCGATCTCGAGTGGCTCTTACTCGACATAGACGAGCAGGCCCGAGCAGGCCTTGTCGACAGAGCCTGATCGAGAAAGCCAGACCAGCCCGGCTCCGGACCCTACTCGATCTCGACAAGCCCTAGTCGAGATCGACGAAGCCCAGACACTACACCCGGAGTCGACGAGGAGAGAAGCTGCCCGAGAAGCCGAGGACGAGAAGTCGAGCTCAGCCCTACTCGATCTCGACGAGCCCTTGTCGAGATCGACGAGCCTCCCAGCGCCTGCCCGAGTCCTTGCCGAGGAGAAGTTGCCCGATCAGAGAGAGTCACACCCTACTCGATCTCGACGAGCCCTAGTCGAGATCGACGAGCGCCGAGTCAAGATCCGGAGCCCATCGAGCAGAGCCGCTCGAGAAACCCTAGTCGGCAAGCCAGTCTACTCGAGGTCGACTAGGTCTACTCGACATCGACGAACACCAGGAGCCATGTCCGAGTCTGTCGAGGACCAGCTAGCCGAGACGAAGAACCAAGCCCAGTCGACCAGGATTCCTACTCGAGGTCGAAAAGGGCCTTGTCGAGATCGACCACGAGTCCAGAGCCGCGTTACTCGTCTCGACGAATCCTACTCGACTTGGGATTGCTTGGGCGCGAAGATTGCCGATTCTATCCGAAACTATCAAGATCTATCATGAAGAGAAGGAGTTCTATCCATTGAAGACACTTTAGATATATTCCTTATTTTAGATTTAATTCTTTTATGTCTTTTATTTATCATTAAAGTTTTAAGATAAAGTTTTAGATTTAGATAGAGATTTCTATCCTTGAATAGCAAGGATTAATAGCCTATAAATAAAGCCCTAGGGGCTCAGTTTTATTCATTCAATTTTCAGTAGGAGAAGTAGTAGGAGAGAAAGAGAGAGTGAGCGGCCGATTGGAGTTGTGAAGCGAGAGCGGAGTTGGCTTCAAGCGGTTGTAAACCTTGGTTTATATTTATGCAAGTTGTTTCTTTTCAATCAAAGATGTTTGAGTTTGCGATGAAGAGCGAGTAGTCAACCCACTTCTAGGGTTGGGGCGGGCCCGACGTTAACCATGCATAATTGAGGTAAAGATCCGACCTTTATCATGTTTTGAGTATTTTCCTACTTGTTGATGTGTGTATTGCCCATATAATGGAGATCCATGCTAACAACTTGGATTATAAACATAAAATCGGTAGAGACAATTAGGGTTTCTTGAGAGAGTTGTCTAATTGTTGGAAAAGGCGAAAGCTTAGTCCTTTAATGCAAATTATATGATAATCTGTTTGGTTCTACCTTATGCATGCTTGGTTATTGTCGTTGCAAACCCCAATCTTGGAAGACCTTTTTACATTAAGTTTAAGTCGAAACCTAAAAGCATTTGTTCTTTATTTTCTTTATTTCTATTCGTTTTTGTTCCCTGTCTACTCGATCTCGACCAACTGTGGTCGACCTCGAGTTACTGATCTTCGATCTAGCATCGCTGTTGCTTACCTGTGCAGGCCATCGACGAAGCCCAACTCGACCTCGACGAGCCGTACTCGATCTAGAGTAGACCCCAGTCGAGATCGACCACCCTTTGCCGAGCAGTGCTGCTGTGTTCGACTGTCCGAGCTTCTGTCGACTACCCTTGTCGAGCTCGAGGACTTCTGTGGTAGACTTTCGTGAGATTCTTCCGCTGCCTAGGATCCGCTGACACGCTTCCTTGTGGATCGATCCTGACTTCCCACTGCTGCATCAGGAGGAGGTCTTGTATTTATTTTGCGTGGGCATAATCTGGTTTGAATTATATTTCTATATTTTAAACTCGATTTCCTCCTACAACAGGTTGCGATGAAGCGCGAGTAGTCCACCCACTTCTAGGGTTGGGGCGAGCCGACGATAGCCATGCGTGTTTGAGGTAAAGATCCGACTTTTATCATGTTTTGAGCATCTGCTACTTGTTTATGTGTTTATTACCCATCTAATGGAGGTCCATGCAAACAACTTGGATTGTAAACATAAAATCAGTAGAGGCAATTAGGGTTTCTTGAAAGAGTTGTCTAATTGTTGGAAAAGGCGAAAGCTTAGTCCTTTGATGCGATTCACATGATTATCTGTTTTATTTCTGCCTTATGCATGCTTGGTTATCGTTGTTACAAACCCCAATCTTGGAAGTTCTTTTACATACAGTTTAGTCGAAACCCCAAAGCAATTGTTTTTATTTCCTTTCGTTTTATTCTCTGTCTCCTCGATATCGAATAACACTCGTCGATATCGAGTTACTGATTCTCGAACAAGATCGTTGTAGCTTCTGTGTGTAGGTGCTCGACAAGTCCCAACTCGACGTCGACGAAGCCCACTCGATATCGAGTAGCCCCTGGTCGATATCGACTACAACCTGTGCTTGCTGCTGCGCTGTGTTCGACTGTCCGATCTTCTGTCGAGTTGCTGTACTCGAGATCTAGGACCACTGTTGTCGACTTCTGTGAGATTTCTTCGCTGCCTAGGATCCGCTGACACGCTTCCTCTTTGATCGATCCTGACTTCCCGCTGCTACATCAGGAAGAGGTCTTGTAATTATTTGCAAGGGACGGGATCTGGTTTGCTGTGATTTATTTATATTTTAATTTGCATTCTCGATTTCCTCCTACAACAGTTGTAGCGGTTCTGCAAAAGTTCATATATGTTTATTCGCCTGTATTGCTTGCTTCGTGCTAACGTTCCCCTCTTTTTTGCAGACGGCCAAGGGTTGAATGCCACCGTGGATGCCGTGAAGAGTTCCATCACCCCGGCTATGTCATCAAAGAGGAAGATGCCTTCCGACGTGATGAAGGCTTTGAAACGCCCCAAGACTTCCCCTCCTATGTCCATGTGTAAGAAGGCGACGAAAGAGAAGACGCTGCCTCTTGCCCTTTCCTAACCCTCTCCGCAAGCGGAGGTTGTTCCCCTCATGATGGATGTCGACACTTCCCCTTTCGTTGAGGATCCTCCCCTTTCTCTAGCGACTACAGTGGTGCCTCGGCCTGCCTCTACTACTAAAGCCGGGACCTCCAAGTCGGGGCCGAAAAGAAGAAGTTCGTGTCCCTATCCTACTTGGGAAGAGGTTGACTGGGAAACGGCGGTCTTTCATGTGGATGCGAAGAATCACCCTGCTTACCGGATGCCGGGTTTCAACACGGAGGTCCTTAATGAGCTCACTTTTCCCCTGAACTCGGGGTGCCTGAGCTGCAGTTTCTTGATCAACTGACCGGCGAGCAATTCACGATGGAGCAAGGACGTTGGTGCAACTGGGTAAGCGGGTTGAGGTTTGTCATGATTATTTTCTTTCTGCTTAATTGTTAGTATTCTTGTTACGAGGAAGTTTTTCTTTCCTTCTTTTCGTTTTCGCTGTTAGGTACGTGCGTTTACTCACAGCCGCTGAGGGAGGCACATGCGCCCGATTCATCACGCCAAGAGCCTCGAGAGCGACCTCAAACGGCTAAAAGAGAGGTTGGTGGAGATCGGGATGCCTTAGAAGGAGGCTGAGGCCCTTTGCCATCTCTTAGGGGAAGTGAAGTAGGGCCTTGCCGAGGAGAAAGCTAGGGGTGCTAAGTTGGCCAAGGACTTGGAGGTCGAGCGTGCTCGAACTGAGACTCTCCAATAGTCTTTGTTCTACACTCAATCTAGCGCAGCGGCGAGGATAACTGATCTGGAGGCGAAGCTTACCTCGATGACCGAGGAGAAAAGTAAGGTTGTCATAGAGTCCAACCGCCGCGCGATCGAACGGGAGAGGTAACAAGCCTGCACTGATGGCGACATCCTTTTTTCCTGGTTAGGGGTTGCGCACAACCGCACCAAGCTCATGAATGACTGGATGCGGACCCCAAACGATCTCTCGTTCATGCAGAGCGGAGTTCCAGAGTGGCTGAAAGAGGACGCGAGCTAGGACTTCATTCAAGAGCGGTATCGGGACTGTTTCTACATGGGCATGAAGGCCAGAATTCATCAAAGTGTGAAGCGGTCCGTGGAGAGCCCTGGAGTCCCCTTGGAACCTTTCCCTCCGAGTGAAAGTAGAGAAGGTTTGATATTACTATTTCTATTGGGCATGTGTGTTGGTAAAAATTTCGCGCGATGTTTGTGCCTTTTGGTCTATTGTAGTGTTTTGTCCCTCGCGGAGGGTTTTTAGACATGATTCACAATTGTTTTGGGAAAAACAGGTTGTTCATGAAGCGACCCGACCTTCAGAATGTTTATTCGGGGCGGTCGGTTTCCCCTTTTCGAAAATACTTAGTTTGCTTCAGTTTTCACATTACTGATAGGAGATTATAGTAGACAATTTAGTTAACAGGATTTTCCGGGTTTCCGCCGCGTCTCGTCTCAAAGGGAATCATCATTGTTCTCTTCTTCTGATGGTGAGACGTTCTCCGGTGGTACTGCGAGGACCCTGAATCGAGCGTTGCCTAAGTAAGTGAAAACCAAGCCTGCGCCTACCCGGACGTTGCGTGATCTCACGAAGGTATTCCATCCTTGTGCGAGTCAGAGCGCCCCGGAGTCGTTGCGCTCTACTCGGATGCTGGTGCCTCTCCTCCCGTATCCAATAGTCAGCGTTATTCTTTCGACGCCTGACATCCCATATTCTTCTTCGAAGGTTGCCGGCAGGGGATGCAAACATCAAGACTCCTTTAGTGAGTTTGGACTATTGTAAAACGGACGGGAGACTACAAAGGGCATTACTAGAATCTGCGTGAGTGTGACATCTTTTACCCATCGGAAAAATTCCCTCGGGCCGCTCCCTGTGATCGAGAAGAAAGGTCTTGGTGTGTTACCGGCTGCCATCTCTCTTTCCCTTAAGTGAAATGTTCTTGTTTCGACCCTCTTGTAGTCCAATTTATAGTGGAAATTCCTTCTCTTTTTGAGTGAGGATTTCATTCCTTTTTAAATGGGGATTTCTTTCCTTTTTCCTCGGTCGGTCGGCTGACACCCAGACATGCTTTTGCCTTTTTGGCTTTTCGATGCCTTGGGAAGGAAGAGGTCAAAAAGCACCTTTTGTTTCAGCCTTTGGCTGTGGTTTTCTTACAGATTTTTCAAAAATGACAGTTTTTACTTAAAGCCTTTATTATCATCAGTCACATCAGGGCTTCGAAAAAAGAAAACATGCATTCCGGCCTAGCGGTTTTCGGTGCCTACTTGCGCCCCTAGTTTTGATTCGTTCTGGGGGGGGTCCCATCTCCGTGCGATTGATCCCTTCGTCGCGGCCGGGTGGGTGGTCTGGGGCTGATAGATACACCTCAAAGTGGGAGTCCCCTTCGTGGACGAATAGAAGCGAGGAGCCGACGCGCACTCGATTGGAGAGGGCGAAGTCCGACCATCCCTCCGTGTACTAGTATGCCCCGTCCACGTCTCTTTCGACGTCTACTTCGAAATCTGTGCACATGGTGGACCATAGGTAGACAAGCTTGTGGGCATCTTCCTCCATCCGTCCGTATGATTGAGGTAGTCGTAGCTTTTGCAACTGTTCTTTCTTGTTGATGAAGCTGTAGAACGCGGACGGTGAGCCGTCGGAGCCCATGGTTGCCCTGTTGGGAGAGGGGTGGTCCGAGGTGTCACCCACTGGTTCTGCCTCTTTTTATAGTGTCCGTCGTGGGGGGCGCGCTTAGGAACGTGGGCTTTTGTCAGCTGTTCTCGCTCTACGTGGAGGGTCAACCCATTCCACATTTGATAGGTCTGACTGGCTCTGCACCTTACTAAGCCAGCTCGTGTTTTTTCTTTGCTTTCTCCTAGCGACGGGGATCCTTCGTTTCTCCGTTCTGGTGTTCTCAGTACCATCACACGAAGTGAGGAGACACTAATTATCTCTAAAAGGACTGGAAATCATTTTGATATTTGGACAATACAATTCTTATTATTAGGCAAAGGATGTTTTTTAAAACAAATTTCGTTACATGTTTTTAATGTCGTCGCGGAGGGATCCCTGAGAAGAGGCTCTAGACCCTAGCATGATCTTTTACACGATCGGATTGGGACTCTTGCACTCAGGATCTGGGTCGACCACGGAAACCTCGTATCTGATCCCTTCTTCCGTTCTCGTAAATTTGAGAATGGCCCCCATTCGTACGCGGTTGGACACGGTGGCATCAGCCCATCCCTCCGCCAGCCAATAGATCCCATCCAGGTCTCGGTCAGCTTTGACCTCGTGTTCCCGATATGACCGTGAGCGTAGAATGAACCTTCCTTGTGCTTCGTCTTCTAACAGCTTGTACGCGAGGGGGATTTGAAGTCGTTGAAGTCGTTCTTCCCTGATGACGACTCTGTAAAACGCGGTTTGAGTCAAGTCGGGCTCCATGGGAGTTTAGGCGAACTGATTCTCAAGGATGTCCGGTTCTTTCTTGGGTTTTCTGGTTTTTGAGGTCATGAGGGTCACGGGTTCCTGGTCGCCCCTCTGCTGACGAAGATGCATGCCGTGGGCAGACTGATCTTGAGTCTCATGAGGAGTCAGTAGCCATACTTCCCGAGGAAAAGCTTAACCGTACAGGTGTTTGCCATGCTTGGCCCAGAACAGTGCTCGCCCGTCTTTTCATATCGCCTCTGCAGCCTTCTGGGGTTCTTTTGGTCCGTGCCGGGCGAACTCTATGCAACATGTGATCCCCAAAATGTCCTTCAAAATGGGGGTCCATTACACACTTTCGCCTATCTGGGTTCTTTCCATCTCAAGATGTCAGCCTTTGGACGGAGCAACTGGGCGTTTTTTCAGTCCATCGACTTTCTAGAGTAGTTGCACCATCTAGTAAGTCCCATGAACTCCGGTCTTCGCTTCTTCCTTCTTTGAGGATTAATTTCTCATCAAGTCTTCTTCTACTCGTGTCTGGACAATCCCTGCCCCTGCGATTCGAGGTTGAGTACAGCGCGATCCTCACCGAGCGAGTCCTTTTGACATCTCGGATCTTTCGAGACTTCTCAGTCATCGTCGCCCACGATGACTATGGCATTCCCTATCTTGGTCAGGGGTGGAACCACTTTGCCTGCACGCACAGCATGGACATAGGTTCTTCCATGACTTTTTTGCACAAGGGGGGCACTCGGTTCATTGTTCGCATAATGACTGCGGATGGTGATGAAATTGATAAGGAGTGGAGGAAGCTTCTGCTGGACGAGCCTTTGCCCAATGGGACCCGTTTAAGTCACGACAAGACTCGACTAGTCCTTGACAGATCGAGGAGGGGATGAGCCTTCCCGCGACCGGAGGGCGTCTGTAATGACCTCTTTTCAGGAATTAGGTAGGGGTCTCCCTGCTTGTAACGCTTGGCCTTTATGTTTGTTCTTTGTTCCTGTTGCGTCCCCCGGTGGGGACCTTATAGCTACTTTGTTGGGTTTGAATGCTTTGAATAATTCCTGAACTGTGTTAAACAAACATTCGGGAGGTGTTTTGTGATCGTTCATGCAACCCGTTCCCAACTCGTTCGAAAATTTCGGGGTCGATAGGGTTCTTGGCCTTTGGGACCCTTGCAACACCAAGCACTAGGCTTGAGGCAGGACCCTGTGCCCCAAGACTTGGTAGCTGCCCCTGAATGCCCGACGTAGAGCATGCTCCAGCGTCCTGGGACTTGAGAAGTAATTCGCTCCGGGAGGCTCGTGCTACAACTGGATGCCCGACGTTGATCAAGCTCCAATATCTTGGGACTTGATTAGTAATTAGATCCGGGAGGCTCGTGCTACGACCGGATTCCTGGTGCGGAGCAAGCTCGAGCGTCCTGGGACTTGATAACTAATTTGATCAGGGAGGCTCGTGCTACGACCGGATGCCCGACACGGAGCAAGCTCCAGCGTCTTGGGACTTGATGAGTAATTCGATCCGGGAGGCTCGAGCTACGACCGGATGCATGACACAGAGCAAGCTCCAGCGTCCTGGGACTTGATGAGTAATTTGGTCCGGGAGGCTCGTGCTACGACCGGATGCCCGACGTGGAGCAAGCTTCAACATCTTGGGTCTTGGTAAGTAATTCGATCTGGGAGGCTCGTGCTACGATCGGATTCCCGACGCGGAGCCAGCTCCAGCGTCTTAGGACTTGATAAGTAATTCAATCCGGGAGGCTCGTGCTACGACCGGATGCCCGACGCGGAGCAAGCTCCAGTGTCCTAGCACTTGATAAGTAATTCGATCCGGGAGGCTCGTGCTACGACTAGATACCCGACGCGGAGCAAGCTCCATCCTTATGGGACTTGATGAGTAATTCGATCCAGGAGGCTCGTGCTACGACTAGATGCCCGACGTGGAGCAAGCTCAAGTGTCCTGGGACTTGATAAGTAATTCGATCCGAGAGGCTCATGCTATGAAAGGATGTCCGACGTGGAGCAAGCTCCAGCGTCCTGGGACTTGACAATTTCAACAGATATAAAAGAAACACTAATTTAGAAAAGTACCCTCTAACCGCTTTGATTTATTTACTTTAGCGGGGGTGACCTGAGTGTATTTCGAACATCAGCTAGTTACAAATAGTACTTCTTTAGGTGATCCACATTCCATGTCTTGTCGAGGACCACACTATCTTGTGTCTGGAGCTTGTGGGCCCTGGTGTGGATGCAATCAAACACCACATACGGGCCTTTCCATTTTGCATCTAGCTTTCCGCCGGTCAGAGCCAGGCGGAGCACTAAGTCCTCTTTCTCGAATTGGCGCGGGCTGAGACGCCGGTTGCGGTAATTCTCGGTCTTTCTCTTGTATTCCTGTGTCTTTAGCTCCGCCATCATCCTCCTTTCCTCCCGAAGATGTAGTTCCACCACCAGGGCTTCATTGTTGGCTTTGGATTCATAAGCAAGTACTCGGGCCGAGAGAATCAGCCTTTCAACAGGGATGGCCGCGTCTGCCCCGAACACAAACGCAAAGGGTGTTTCTCCCATGGGAGTCTTGGACGATGTCTTCCCTACACATCTGCCCTCATAGTTGGCCAGTAGTACCCTAGCCTTATGATCTTGGTCATCAAAGCTCTCCACCTCTGTTGATGCGCGCATACCCCAAAGTACAGTTCTTTGATGATGAGTTTTCCTTCATCCTCTCTGACGCACAATTGGTCGGGGAATTTGAAGTCCTTCTTGTACATCCTTCCCTCGTGGACAGTGAAGCGCGTCGCTCAATTGGCCACTTTCTTGGCTTTTGTTTTATCCAAGGGGAGAGTCCCCTTTCCCCAGGTACTCAGTGATTGGGGTCCGCCAATCGCCCGATCCCTCAGTCTGAACTGTGTAGAATTCTTGGATGAGTCCTTGCCGTTCCTTCTTCTCGAATTCGAACTTTCCCTCAGCCTCAGGGGGCATGGCCGCCCCGATCCAAGCTAAAAGGTCCGCTTGCTCGTTCATTTGTCGAGAGACTGACTCCAGATCGAAGTGCAAAAATGCTCTCTTCAGAGCCATGACTTTTCACAAATAGTCCAGTAACAGACCGTTCCTGGCTTCGTATTCTCCCTCGATTTGCTTCGCCATGACCTCGGAGTTGGTGTATACGATTATTTCTCGGACTCCGTGGGTCAGTGCCAATTCAAGCCCCGCAACCAGGGCTTCGTAATCTTCTTCATTTTTCGTTGCCTGGAAGTCCAGTTTGTGAGCGAAGCACGACTGTTCCCCCCTTGGGGAGGTCAGAGTTATTCCAGCTCCGCAACCGTCTTTGTTCACGACTCCATCTAGTTTCATGGTCCATCTGTTCTGAGCGTCGCCCCCATCGTCTTCGAAACTGGTTTCATAGATAAAATTAGTCAGGACTTGTGCAAGAGCCGCCTTGCGGGGGACGTACGCTATTTCAAACTTAGAGAGTTCCACGGACTATTTCGTCATCCGCCCAAAGAGGCTAGAAATACGGTCGCAGACTCCTGGCCGTAAACATCAGACACAAGATTACCTTCTCCACTGGTTCAAACCTAGTTTATGCGTCCTGTAGCACCCTGCTCACATAATACACCGGGTATCAGCCTTCTCTAGTTAGGACAATATATGCTGATGGTCGCACCTTTCGTGGCCAAATAGAGTTGCAGGTTTTCAAGTTTTTGGGGTTGATGCACAGTAGGTAGGTGTTGTAGGAAAGCATTCAACAATGCGAAAAAAGGGGAGCGATTTGTCACCTAAGCATGAACAAAAATGCCCCAGGTAGTTCACTGCCCCGTTTAAAGACTGTACTTCCTTGATGGTGCGCAGTGGTCGCAAGTCCTGGACCGCGGTGATCTTCGCGGGATTCACATCTATGCCTCGCTGACTGACCATAAAACCGAGAAATTTTTCGGAGTCTACACCAAAGACACATTTTTCGTCGTTCAGATTCAGACCTCCTCGTCTCAGGGAATAAAAGGTTTCTAGTAAGTCAGCCGCGTGATCTTCCGCCTTGCCGCTTCTTACCACTATATCGTCCACATGAATTGACACATTCTTCATTAGTTATCCGCGAAAGATTTTGTCGATGGTTCTTTGAAAAGTGGCCCCAGCGTTCCTTAGGCCAAAGGGCATTACCCGGTAGCAAAAAATCCCCTGATTGGTGATGAAGGTAGTTGCCTTCTTATCAATGGGGTCCATGTGGATCTGATTGTACCCCGAATAGGCGTCCAAGAAGCTCAATACCTCATTTCCGGCAGTTATATCATCTAGCTCATCGATTGACGGAAGAGGATAGTTGTCATTCGGGTAGATTTATTTAAGTTTGAGAAGTCGACACACAATCTCCATTTCCCATTGGCCTTCTTAACGAGGACGGCGTTAGAATGCCAGTCCGAGTCGTCTACTTCTTCCTTCGCGACGCGAGATCTTTCGGGGGCCATCTTCGATGAAAGCCAGTCCGAGTCGTCTACTTCTTCGATGAAAGGCTGGTGGACGGTTCTCTGATCCCCGGTCGGAATCTCTCTGTACGCGTGTCTGACTTCGAGTTCTGCTTCCAGAGCTTCCTCCTGTGGGCCGCTCGCTACTTCGTCCTCTGTTCAATGGTTTCCTTCCGGGTCTTTGACTTTTCTTTGAGCCATCTCGTGAATGCACATCACTTCCTTCTTCTTTCGGAGAGAGGTCATGTAGCAGCTCATATTGTCTGGCTGTTGGCCATAGACCTCCCTTGTTCCTCCTCCGGGCACTGGGAATTTCCCTTTGAAATGGTATATGGAGAGGACCATCTGAAATTTGTAAAGGGATACCTTGCTTAGAAGCGCGTTGTAGGTGGTCGGTATCATGGCCACTGTAAAAACAACGTTTTCCATTCGGTGGATGGGTGTGGACCCTAGGACCACTACAAGTTCCATGGTGCCGACTACCTGTACTTCATCTCTATAAAAGGCTACTCATGTGCCATGATAAGGCTTCAAAACCGTCGCGGAGATGCCTAACTGGGAGAAGGACTCCCAGGAGAAGATGTCCACCGACGACCCCGTGTAAATGATCACTTTTTTTACTGTCTTGATTACGATCTGCGCATGAATGACCAATGGGTCCGTATGGGGCATGCAGACGTTCTCTGCATCAGCCGCGGTGAAAATTACTTCGGTGTGCGGTTGTAGGGCAATCTTCTGGCTGGCCGCTGACGGAGGTTGTTTCGCATCTCTTTCATAATTATTCCTGTCCTGGTTGCTAGTCCCTGAGACCGAGGGCCCCCTAGCCAGAGTATCGATAAATCCTTCTGGTTCAGGGATCCGGTGAATTCTCGATCCTTCTCGGTGGGTCTCATTCGGCAGGGGTTGATTGACCAACCATTGTACCGGCTGGGATTTGCCCTTTCGATCACCTCTCCATTTGCGGCCCCACCCCTTGCCTTCTTTAGGGGGAGGGTAATGCGGTTTGTCATATCTGCCTCCTTGCTATCGAGGGTTATCATCCCTCGAGGTCTGCTGATGACCTGGCCGCCCACCTCCGTAGCCTTCATTTCGCCGGTCTTGGGGCTCGTGACGGGGGCGCCATTGATCGCGACGCTCCTCATTCCTTCAGGGGGATGCGTGTTCTCATTTGCCCTGCGCCCCCCGATCGCGTTCTCTTTGGTTCATAGGGGGGTTCCTCCACTCGTCATTGAGGTGGACTTCGTCCTGCCGGAACACGGGTGGATGTCCCACGGAGTATTGCTTCTTCTGCTTCCTAGGTCCTTTATCTTTCCGGAATTTCCCACCTATTTTTCCAAAAAAACCTTGCTGGCTTTCATTTGTCCTCGAGCTGGGGGTCGTGGCCTCCTCGGCTTCAATCTGAGTAGATACCATGTCCCTTAGTGTGTCATAATTCTTCTGTTTTTTCCTAAAGAGTTAAGTTTTAAAATCCCCCTCGGCGAGGTTCCCCATGAGGATTATGACCGCAGACTCGTGGTGAAACGTGCGAAGAGTTTCCCTAGCGTCTGATTCGGCCCTTGCCGGATAGAGTTCAAGTCCAGCATGGTCTTCTTGCGCGACCGTGAGCTGCCAAAGTGTGATTTGAAGAGTTTGTAAAGCTGCGAAAATCTGGCAACCGAGTTCTGAGGCAGGTTGATAAACCATGTCAAAGCTATCTTCGTCATGGTCGAGGGGAAAGTGCGACAAAGCATCACATCATTGTACTCGTTTATCCCCATGGCTATTACAAAGTGGCACATAAGATCATCGAGATTTGTCATACCGTCATACTTCATAAGGTTAACGTCCCTCATGTGTTTGGGAACAGGGGCCCGACATATCTCACTAGTGAAGAATGATTGTTAGAGGTCCGGCCCTTCCGCCCGCGTAGGGAGTGGATTTGTCTTTGTCGACGTAGAGACGTCGGAGGACTGTTCACCCCGGTGATATTTGCTAGCATGCTGATCTCTAGAGTGATGAGGTTGGCCATGGTATTCAGAACCCCTCGGCAGGGGGTTTGTAATGATGAGCGTTTCCGTATACATTATGGGGGAAAACAGTGTACGAGTTCCCTTAATGATATGCCTAGTATCCTTCATATTCGTAGAAGAATGCATGTTCTAGGTTTGCCGGATGGAAGTATTAATTCTCGTTCGTTCCCCCAGGTTATCCGAAGTGCTGGGGCACGTAAGGTGAGAAACCGAGGTCAGTAGGGACTCGGAAGGGTTGGGGGAGGCAGTGTTCACGCTGGACAAAAATTGATACCTGTATCCGTAAAGACAACTCTCTTCGGGGTCAGTAAGGTGAGAAACCGGGGTCAGTAAGAACTTCCAAACCCTTCGGGGTGCTGGCTCATCAGGTTGGATGCGTCTTCCTTATGTTCACTCATTTTCCTATAATTAAAAAAAATTATGGTCAGTGACAAGTTTAATTTTGGACATAGTCTTGTCTATGTACCTCGGGACTTCTTAGCGTGAGATTGTCCCCACGAACGGCGCCAGTGATGAAACCACAAATAAAAAGTAGATCTCACCCCACGTCCCCGCGGGGGGGAGATGAGCCACGCGTCAACTTGCGGTTGGTCAACGGTCTTACTTGAGGCCCCCCTCCTAATATCATCTATCCTAATCGGGGGACCTTAACATGTGCCATAGACACCGGAAATATTCCAATGGTCTTACTTTGATTTGACCATCGCGACTGGCGGATAAATCATTTTCAGTCCCACCGAGCCTTTTACTTGGCTCATTCCACTTCTCGGTAGGTAATTTCACCCAGGCCCTTTCAATAGGAGAAAGTCTATCCTAGGTCGAAGGGAGAAGGAGAAGCAGGAGGGAACCCACAAAGGCCAAACATTTGATACCTGTATCCGTAAAGCCAACTCTCTTTCGTAACGCTCGGTTGCTGTCCACGTGTCGTTCAAGAGAGGGCATGTGGATGGGGGGCATGTTTGACACCTTCTCTGTTTTCATGCGGTCTTCTTCCGCGATTCCCTATGGTTTATTCGTCTGCGGTATGCCCTTCCGATTTTCCCTCTTTTTGGTCCTTTTCCATTTCCTGTTTATTTTTGGGCTTCGTCAGCCCCCGACGCTTGCAAATTTTTTTTCCAAATACCCATCCGTTTAGTCTGTTACCATTTTCATAAAAAATAAAAGGAAATAAAAATGAAAATAGCTTACCTCCAGGCTCCATTGGTGAGAGAGAGATAGAGAGAGAGGGAATGAGGAAGCTACCAACCAATGCCGAAAAGGCTGACATCAGTGGAGCCAACTCGGTGACAAGGGTGGAGGTAACTGTTTCTCAATTAATCTAGGGTTTGCAGATTTAGGGGATTGGGGGCTACATTTTTGTAGCTCTTCGATTGCTTGTTCAAGTCCTAGGGTTAATTGCTTGTTCAAGTTCTTAGTGGATTTTGCACTTTTATATTTTTTGTTTCTTTTCTTTCAGATTCAACAGCTAAGCCATATGAAATTTACCGAATTATTGAGCGTTTTCCCTTGGGCGTCGAAGGATTGAACTTTTGGGGGAAGAACACAATATACGTCCTCAATGGTTGATCATTGGCAAATGATTATCCACATCAAATTTCGATTCTGAGGTACTCTTACCATCACAATTTACTCTCAACTATGATCTGGCCAAGGATGTTTGTTGGGAAGAAATCGAGTCGAATAAATATGAAGTATATATCAAACTGAATCCCTGTCCGTGCAAATAAAATACAAGACTTCCTCCCGCTGCAGTGGTATGAGTCAGGATCGATCCATGATGAAACGTCTCAATGCTCGCCAATCTAGTCTCGTAAAAAGCTCTCTGATGTCGACCAGAAGCCACTCGATATTGACTAAGGTCCAATCGATGTCGAGTCAAGCAGTCGATTCCTAGTGCCGAACCTGAAAAATCACAAAACACACTCGACGTCGAGTGTACAAGACTCGATATCGTGTCAAACCACTCGATATCGACTGAACTACAGTCAATCACGAGTCACAGTAACAGAAAATAGAATGTAAAGTAGAGGTGTCGGAAAAGAACGTTTAAAGAGTAATAGGAAGCAATGAACAGAAATATGCAAAGGGTTTTTTTATATCAATAAACTAAAGAACTTCCAAAGCCGGAGAATTTACCACAATGATAACCATGCAAGTCATATGCTCGAAATCAAGAAAGGAACATGCTTTTAATCAAATAACTTTTGTCGTTAATATATAGGAATATATAGGCTCTCGCATAAACCCTAAGTGTTACTAACCTTTTCATAATTAAAGTCCAAATTCATACTATATTCACTTTCCCTTAAATATCATAAATATGGAATTAACAACTACTTTCGTGGTAGAATTATGAATATAGGATAGAAGATGAAAATAAGGAACATACTTACATGGCTATCGTCGGGCTCACCCCGACCCTAGAAGTAGGATGACTACTCGCTCTTCATCATCGCAAACTCCATAATAGACATTAAAAGAAACTAACTTGAATTGAAATAACGTTGAAAGATTACAACCGAAGGAGCCATAACCTCTCTCTCTCTCTACTCACTTGGCCACCTCTTTCTTTCCTAACTATGGTTACACAATTGCTTGTGTGCTTGGATGATTAAAAACAAGCCCCCAAGGGCTTTATTTATAGGGTTCAATCCTTGGTAGCCAAGGAAAGAAAATATCTATCTACTTTCCAAAGATAAAACTTCCTAAAAAATAAAATAAATAAAATATAAAATAATAAAAATCCCTAGGGTAATTATGAGTTTAACTCATTAAGATAAATGTTCATTGAGGAAGGATGAAAGATCTTCAACTACGTGGCTAAGCAATCCTCCAAAATCTGGACTCTCTAAAATACGTCGTAGCACTCTGTAATTCCACTCGATATCGAGTGAAAAGAGTCAATTGTTAGGAGGAAATCAAGTTGAATAAATAAAGATATAAATTCAAACCAATCCCTAGTCTGCGCAAATAAATACAAGACTTCCTCCCGCTGTAGTGGTAGGAGTCAGGATCGATCCAGGAGGAAGCATGTCAGCGCTCGCCGATCTAGTCTCGAAAACAGCCCTCTGTGTCAACCAGAAGCCAATCGATATCGACTGAGGTTCAGTCGATGTCGAGTCAAGTAGTCAATTTCTATTGCTAAACCTGCAAAACACAAACAACAAACTCGACGTAGAGTTGAACACTCAATATCGACCCAGTACACTTGATATCGACTAATATGGTCGATCTAGAGTCAGTTGCAGAAAATGAACAGAAATAAAGCGGTCGGAAAAGAAGTTCCAAAGAGTAATAAATAAGAAGAGAAAACAGAAATATTGCAAAGGTTGTTGATTTATCAATAAACTAAAGAACTTCCAAAGCCGGGGAATTTACCACAACAATAACCATGCAAGTAATATGCTGGAAATCATGAAAGATGCCTGCTTTTCATCAAATAACTTTTTTCATTAACACTTAGGAATATAAAGGCTCTCACATATACCCTAAGTGTTACTACCCTTTTTCATAATTAATCCAAATTTATAATAAGATCACTTTGCTTCGATATAATAAATAAGGAATTACCTACTACTCTCGTAGAAGAATTATGCGTATAGGATAGAAGATGAAAATCACATAAAAGATCATAACTTTAAAACATAATTACATGGCTATCGTCGGGCTCACCTCGACCCTAGAAGTAGGACCACTACTCTCTCTTCATAATCACAACCATCATCATAGACATAAAAAGAAACAAACTTGAATTGAAATAAAAGAGAACTTACAACCGAACAAAGCCAAACTGTCTTTCTCTATCTCTACCTCACTCGGCCTCAACTCTCTCCCTCTCTCTCTCTCTCTCTCTCTCTCCCTCCCTCTCTCTCTCTACTCTATGGGTGAACAATTTCTTGTGGAAGGTTGAATGAATAAAAACCAGCCACCTAGGACTTTATTTATAGGGTTCAATCATTTCTAGCCAACGCAAGAAAAGATCTATCTTATTCCTAATAAATAAATATAAAAGAAATAAAATTCCCTATGGTAAAATAGAGTTTAACCCATTAGGATAAATTTTCATCAAGGAGAGATAAAAGATCTTCAACTTCTTAGCTAAACAACCCTCTTAGTATTCAGACTTCCAAAAACGCGTCGTAGGGCTCTGCAGCTTCACTCGATATCGAGTGATATGACTCAATATCGACTCACCTTCGTGGTCTCGAGTGGCCGTCACTCGACATCGAGTGAACTTGTGGATGTCAAGTTCCTTCATTCGATCTCGGCTCTAAATGTTGATGTTGGACTTGACGTTGAGTCAACTTCAGTAGACGTCGAGTGAATCTTCAGTAGACGTCGAGTGGATCTTTAGTAGACATCGATTGGGTTTTCAATGCTTTTTCTTGCTCCAACAATTAGCCGAATTTTGGCTTCACTCCAGTGGATTTCGAGTGGTTATGTAGACATCGAGTGAAAATCCAGCTTCGTTCCCTCTTCTCCAAATGGCTCAAAAAATGCTTTCGATTTCTGCAAAATTAAATAGAAACTTGTGTAGACCTCCATAACTCTCAAATAAACATAAACTACACAAATCGCATACTTTCCTAACACAAAAGTATAAAATATAGACAGAAATTGAAGCAAAAGTAAAGCTAAAATATGGTAAAATGAGTGCACATCAACACCCCATACTTAACCTTGCTTGTCCTCAATCAATACTTTTAATGGTCATACAGGGGAAGAAACCAAACTCTGAAAATATAGATTCATTCTCATATAACCCTGCAATCAATTACCATCCTCGCAAAGGTACTAATGCCACAAAATCCATGCATGTGAATAAAAGCAACATCTTGCACAAAAGGAAGGTTATGCAAAAACAATTTTAGGTGACAAAACATTAATAATCAAGAAGACGTTTATGCGCATGGTGAAGAAAAGGTAAAAGGTATAGTGGTGGCCTATATTTGGGCAATGTGGTGCTAAATCCAGGGAGAACTTCTCAAACTTTGCTGCTTTAATGCACTTTCTCCCATCATATGATAGTTCCACATTCCTCATCCTCTCATAATGTCCCTCTTTGCTTTTTTCACTATTTATGCTTTTACCTCTCTAACCATAGCACCGCCTTCTCGCGAGTCGCAAACATGGGTGTCATGAATGGTTCCGGATACTTAGTTCTTTGGACTCTTCAGCTTGGTGTCCCATCTCGCCGAACTAACATCTCAACGAGCAAGGTCGATCTACCTTTATTTCCTAGGTGACCGGATTTTCTTTCTCTCATTAAATTTTGCATAAAATAATTCTCGTGCCAAACTCAAAATATAATGATAACAACACAAAAACCATATAATAATCTCCATAAATGATTTCTATTCTCAACATAAACCCCGGATATGAAATAAGGTAGAAAATGGGCAATATATAGAACATGTGGAGCAAATATAAAATATGGCTTTGTGATCTATATGAGCATAGGTAAAGCTAGGATATGTAAGAATAGGCTCATATGGAAAATAAAGTCCTCCGTCCTCTTATCATGCATACTTCAAAAGCAACTTCAAATTTACCTCCTTTCATGGTTTTCAAAAATATGTACTTCATTGTGACTTCCCTTACCAGGAAATTTCGTGCTATATCTCTAATAAATCTATTCTTGCATCGTCGAGTTCAATTAAAGCTTCCATGACACTAAGAAAATATTTTCAATGAGGGTGATAAAAATAAACTTGGGATAAAAAATGTGAAGCATGTAGGAATATAATTATATCCAAAGTACCATGTAAGGAGAAATTGAAGAAATAATAAAAAAATATAAACATAAGTAAGCTTTTCCCCCACCCCATACTTAATCATTATAGAGTACTCATTGTATAAAAACAAGGGTAAAGGAAGAAACTTACTAGACATGTGCGTAGAATCTCGAAATAGGTGTTGTAAATGGCTGTCAGGAGTCGATGTCGAGTGAACTTCACTCGATATCGACGGCAACCTCTCCTCCTAGGTTCATCGAGTGGAAGGATGTAGATGGCTCAATGGGCTCAGTCGACGTCGGCTGATTCAGTCGATATCAAGTGATATTCTCGTGTCCTTGGTTTCTCCATTGTTGCTTGTGCACCTATATGTGTTAGAAAAGAAAGAAAACCAAAACCAAAACAATACACAATCCAAAACAAGTTTCAAATCAAAACAAAATATCCAAAACTCCTAGCACTAATTGTCTTGGTACAAACTCTAGACTTTATAGTCGCTAGACCGACTTCTTCTTAAGATGGTCAAGGGGTGATGCAGGACGAACGTCGTTGGCACTTTCTCCCTTTGCCCAATAGTAATATAATCCAAACTCAAACAAAAAACAAATAGAATAGTCAATCAATCAATTGATAAACCAAACAACTATTAATATAACAATTAAGTCTGGAGTCGAACCCAGAGGGATAAACGATTTCCTATTCAATAACTCTTAACAAGAACTCTTATGACCAAACAATGATTTAGGACAAATAACCAAGATGTAAAAGTAACCAACTTTATGATTGCAAAGTAGATTGATAATAAGGTAGAACAAATATTTCACCTGTAAATCTCTCACAATGGTTGGGATTCATGTTCCTAGGATTGATCTATCAATTATTCATAAACACGTCTACTTGACTAAAGTTGAGAGATTCGTAGAGATACATTCACCTTATTCAATATCACTAAAGAATAGCATTAATGACTTAAGTAATTAGACCAATTGGCATATTGATTCACTGCATTTAATACAAACCGGAACAACCCTAATCGACATATCCACAACATAGATCAATTGAAATCATCCACTACAAAGACAGAGAAATATCACTACTTCAATTCTGTTTTTGCTATCAAGAACACAATAACGAATTCATAGCTAAGATGCAATTCCTAACATGGTGATCAATCACAGAGAGGAACACAAATATAATCAATAAGCACAAGATGATAACTATGAATATGAATAACTAAATAGAATCAAATCCTCACAATCCACACAATCAAGACATCAAATCACAGGCGAAACTATGAGATTAGCAACTCATTGGACAAATCTCTCTCTCTCTCTCTAATGGGGTTCATAGTCTCACACAATAGCCACACACGACTGAATGAACTAAATAAACCTAATATAGACACATAAGGAGTCGAAAAAACCCTAATAGAAATAATAATATAATAATGGGAAATATGGTCTTCGGGTCCAAAATTGCAATCGTTGGAAGGGATTTCCTCGATTGTCTTCAATTGTCTTCAATATTGTGCTTCCTTGCTCCTCTCTAGATTCTTCCCCAGCTTCCATATGCTCTAAAATATGTCTCTTAAGCTCTTCCAAAGTCCCTTCAAAGTCGGAATGTAACTCTTCAGAATAAACACTAAAAAGGCGTAGATTCCGAACTCGAATACTTCACAAATAATATACGAAACTAGACTCAAACATAATTAAAACCACTATTTAAATGCAATATGAAATACCTATAATTTCTATATGAAATATGCATTATCAAATCCCCCTACACTTAACTCTTTCTTGTGCTCAAGCAACCATAAGACAAAAACATCATCTATGCATCCCACAGAAGATTATTTCACAATTTTACTCATCAAAAGCAATACCATCAATAGTGCTAATATAATCAAGTCATATAAACGCCATGACATGTATATATGGGATCAAGTTGCTTGCATGCTCAAAAATCCAACCTTACCAAGGATAAAATGTGTATCTCTCACTCTCATGTGTTTAGGCTTTAAGCATACACTCACCTCAATTCCATATATAAGTATCAACTCAAATATTGACATTTATATCTCAAAATCTCCACCAGATATGTCAATGCAAAAATATGGACATCAAGAGAACTTTCGCTCAATGGAAACCTTCATAGAAAATTCCATTCGGCGGGGTTGTAATGGGGCTTGGTAAAGAAACATAAGGCAAGGAATTGTATTTGTTCATGTGGTGCTATAATTTCCTAGAAAATAAGATTCCAACAACTCCAAACATAAAACAAACCAACTCAATAATACTCAAGCTCATAAATACACATCTCTCGAAATCATCAAAACTCCAAAAATCATCGAATAAACTCATACTCATCATCATCACCGCATATCATGCAATCCCCAACACCCAACCAATGTAACTTCTAACTAACATAAATCCGATTCTTCCTCATTATGCAAAAATAAAATAAACTTGGCTCTTTGTTTTCTTTTTCCTTCTTTTTTCTCGGATTTTTTTTAACTTACTTTTACTCCTAGGTGAATTTTATCCTCCCTAGGTCCAAACTTTTTATTTTTCTTTCTTCAGCCAAAATACATGTAAGAACAAATGCATAAAAATGAGGGAATAAATAAGCACATAACATTACATCTTCTAAAAACAATAAACCATAACATCACACTTTAACTTCATTCTCCTCAACTCCAAAGTAGATTCTATAACCCACTTAAAATCTCAATTCCCCGGAGTAAGGGTAAAGCTTATTATAGGCTAGGGGTAATATAATTTTTGTGGAGCTATCAATAAAATAGGCTAAATGCTCAAATTGTCTTCTTATGTGCGCTTAATTTGCCATGTTTTGCATTAACTTTTGTATCGATTTATGTCTACATTTTATACTTCAGGGTTAGAATAATAGAGAATTTTTGTACTTTATGTTTATTTTCAAATGATGGAGGTCTACACAAGTTTCTGTTTAATTTCAAAGAAATCGGATGCACTTTGGAGCTTAAAGGAAAATCACGAAGACATTGGAGAAGCTAAGGAAGAACAAAGGATGGTGCAGCTAGAGAAAACGCTACTTTTCACCATTCATCATTCTAAATCAAGTTCTTATGTCTTCATGAGAGTTGTAACCCTCGGAAAGAGCTTTCCAACGCATACTCATATGTGTCAAGTTCTTATCATAGGCTAGGGATAATATAATTCTTGTGGAGCTATCAGTAAAATAGGCTAAAGGCTATAATTGTCTTCTTATGTGAGCTTAATTTTCCATGTTTTGCATTAACTTTTGTATCAATTTCTATCTACATTTTATATTTCGGGGTTTGAATAATACATAATTTGTGTAGTTTATGTTTATTTGCAAATTATGGAGGTCTACACAAGTTTCTATTTAATTTCATAGAAGTCGGATGCACTTTGGAGCTTAAAGGAAAGTCACGAAGACATTGGAGAAGCTAAGGAAGAACACAGGATGGTGCAGCTCGAGAAAACGCCACTTTTCACCATTCATCATTCTGATTCAAGTTCTTATGTCTTCATGAGAGTTGTAGCCCTCGAAAAGAGCTTTCCAATGCAGACTCATATGTGTCAAATTCTTATCATAGGCTAGGGATAATATAATTCTTGTGAAGCTATCAATAAAATAGGCTAAAGGCTCAAATTGTTTTCTGATTTGCGCTTAATTTGCCATGTTTTGCACTAACTTTTGTATCGATTTCTGTCTACATTTTATACTTCGGGGTTAGAATAATACAGAATCTGTGTAGTTTATGTTTATTTGCAAATTATGGAGGTCTACACTAGTTTCTGTTTAATTTCACAGAAATCGGACGCACTATGGAGCTTAAAAGAAAGTCACGAAGACATTGGAGAAGCTAAGGAAGAACACAGGATGGGGCAGCTGGAGAAAACGCTACTTTTCACCATTCATCATTCTGAATCAAGTTCTTATGTCTTCATGGGAGTTGTAGCCCTCGAAAAGAGCTTTCCAACGCATATTCATATGCGTCAATCGGACAAACGAGGATTTGGGAAAGTGCGTTTCAAGACGGATGCAGAATGCTGAAAGCTGACAGGACTAGTCGACGTCGACCACTTTGGTCGATATCGAGTACTTTTTGGTCGACATTCACTCCAGAGGACGAGATCGAGCACCAGACGAGCACAGGACCACTGGAGATGACGAATCCTAGTCGACGTCGAGTACTTTACTTGATGTCGAGTACTCTCCAGTGACGAGTCCTAGTCGAGATTGAGGGGCAATCTGAGTGAGAAGCTTGCTTATCCATGAAGGCACGAAGATATCTATCAAGTTGAAGGAAGATATATCCACATTAGTAATTCCTGTATTTACTTAAGGGAATTTTAGTTGATTTAATTATTTTATTTGGAACAATTTATCTTAAGCTATTGATCTTTTATCTTAGGACATAGATAGAGATGTTCCTTCCTAGAATAGCTAGGATTGGAGCCTATAAATAAATCCCAATGTAAAGTCTCGGATTCTCAAATCATAATTTTGTCAGAAAAAGAGAATTAAAAATGAATTTAAACCGGATTTAAAACTCATGTAGCGGATTACGACCAGAATATAAAATTCGACGAACAATTTCCGTCCTTTGACCTCAAAATTTCAAAATAATTATCGGATGTCGATATCCTTGTCTATTTTAAAAATCTAATTGATCTGGGAAGTGAGAGTCGGGGAAACTAACATTCGGGAAGTAATTTCAGGATTCGAAATTCGCGTATTCGGGATTTATTTCCGGGTATTTGTTAACCAAGTCAACACACAACTTCACCCACCCCCATCACTCACCATACCTTTTAGATCCACCCCATACCTCGTCACTCCTTCCTTCAAATCACCCTTACCCCCGTCAATCTCACCATTTCCTTTCACCTTTCCACTTCACCTTCGTACATCATCGCCATCACAATTCCTTCACTCATCATCTTCATCACCACTATCACTCCTGCTCTCTTCTTGTCATCGTCACCACCACCACGCCCCCTGGTTCGTCGCAAACACTCACCACCGTCGTGCCCCAGCAACACCAAAGCCCTTCACTTCCCGCTCTCGTGCTCCCTGTTTCTAAGCCTCCAAAACGAGCATCCCACATCGTTTCCTCTTCCTCCTTGAAGCAACCAGTGCCTCCACGTCCTCTCCTCGCGAAGCCCGACGTTCGACGAAGCCCAGTGGCAAACCAGGACCCACCAGCGCCGCCGCCGAGCCACAGAACCACTGTTTACCCTATTTAGTGCGAGCCACGTCTTAGTAAGCGATTCTCCCCCGTTTTCGATCAAAACTGCTCTCGAATCCTACCATCACACTCACCCATGTGTGACGCAGGTCTGACGAGCCATCGCAAGCCTCCGACAATGCAAAAACCTCTGATCGAAGCTCCAACGTCTGCGAAATCACCTATGTGAGCTACCGCAGCTTCGTTCCCTTCCTTGGTTCATTTTCGTCCTTTCTTTTGCTGAGATGAGTCGAAGAGAGAGAGTGAGATCCGAGTGTGGGAAGCTGGGACGAGGTCGAGAGCTCCGACGAGCTGGAGCGCCCCGGCGAGCTCGAGCGGTTGCGAGGCCCAGAGGGAGAGTGTGTGTACAAGAATGGGCTAAGCGAGGAGTTGTGGGCGGGGCACAACGGGTGTGAGGGTCGAGGGAGAGTGATTGCGCGAGGAGGGAGGTGCAAGAGTCCGAGTTAGTTGGGTGGAGCCGTGGCGCAGCGGGAGCGACGTCGAGGCGGGCGAGCGGTGTCGCCAGCAGCATAGGCGGGAGTCTCCGTTTGAACGAAGAAGAAAGCTTGATAGTGGGGCCCACCTCCTTTACCATTTTATAAAAGTTGTTTTAATGTTGAACCGGTTGAGGATTTAGCAGGTTCGGTTCGATTCGGTTTAGTTTGATTTAATTGGGTTTGGTTCGGTTCGAATTAATCCGTTTATTTAGTAAATTATTTAATGGTATTTAAAATAAAATATAATATTATTGGGGGTTTAAATTATATATTGTGGTCTTACAGATTTAAATAGTCTTTGAAGAATAATTTCAAGGTTGTAATATGATTTAATAAATAAATTGAAAAAGAAATTTTGAAGTATTTTCAAAGTAGAGGTTTTGAAAGTAGCTTGGGAATCTGACTTATTCGATGACTAACTAGCATGATAATATGATCGTTTGACTAACGACATGAAAGGTGTGACTAATAGCATGACTTGTGGTGATTTTTTTAAGGGGATAAATATTGGCTACCGATGATGATAATGATATATATCCTTATGAAAAGTATGAATATAATTAGTAATATGCCAATTTGGCTAAGTATGATATGAAGCTTATTTTAAGTTGATGAGTTGGCAAGTTATGATGAATGGTATGAGATAAGAGATGGTTGATCGTTGTGAACTGGAAGTATGGTTGGTGTGAGCTTGCTTATTTATTTTCTTGTATGAGTGTGTAATATATGCGATCAGAAAAGCTATAGCAGTACACTCCGTATATTCTCGTTATGTAATTAGGGAATATTCTGTGATCGTGACTACTATGTGCTAGATTCTTCTTTTGCTGATCTTTTAGCCAGTTAAGTACCTCCAGGGCTTACTCAGTAACCAGTACCTCCTGCCTGATGTGTCATATAGTATGTAGGTGTTGCATACGCATAAAAGCATGTCATGTAGTATCATGCTTAGGACTTGCACTTATGAATGAGCATGTGATGGTATGCATTTTATCTAATTGGGCTTGAGAGCGATCTTCCTCGAAGAGGATCATATTAATCTTGTTGATTGCATTCGTTTTGAGTACTATTGTGCGTAGGGTAGCGAACTGATCGGTAAGCCTTAACTTGAATCATGTATTGAATGTGTAAACGGGATAGCGGGAGGAAACATTGACCTTATGTAATTGGAATACCTATCTTGTCGAAATAGCCCTTTCATAACTCAACCCCCAACCCTTGATGATTTCGGTTCCGTCATCTGTGCCACCAAAACATCTAGGCATGTTAACAAGGGTCGAGAAGCATCTGCTCTCCTTGTTTCGAGTACTGTTTGGTATCCCACTATCTATGCTGATGTCGAGTCTCGTACCTGCGGTTGGTGTCTTCCACGGGAAATTTGGGTTGGTCAACTAAATACATTCAGAAATCGTGTCGGATGTGAGGGTTACATGAGTATGTTAGTGGGGGTGATGATTGAAGTAGTTTCGAGTTAGAAATGAGTTACCTCATGGAGTCATCCCTTTTGATCCTCTTCATGGTCAACCATGTCTTCTTGCCGCACAAGTCTAAGCATAAGTTTTACCCTTGCCTCTTGGAAATAGTGTGAGTGCCCTTGTGTCCTACCCAACGAGTCATACTAGCGCCCCACGGGGAAACGGGGTGATGGGTTGGTGAATGGCCTTGGGAAATTTTGACGGTTATAGTAGTAGCCATTCTTGTGGTTGCATGACATAGTATATTGATGCATTTCAGCATGACTTGCCTGATAACTTGCACGGTTGCTTTTATGAGGAGATGTATGTGCCATATGTATGGAACATCCATGATTATTGTCTTCCCATGAAATAGGCCCATGATAGTGTGGTTAACCCTCGTTGTATGTTTAATATATGGGATGACTGTCCTAGCAAGCTAAATTATTCTAATTAGACCATGTTGACTGTGTATATGTTGAATGAGCAATTCTAGTATCATGTAGGACATATGTCTCCCATTTATAGGCTCTCGTATGACTATGTGTCGTATTTGTCTTACTATGTGAATATGAATGTATGTGATGCGATAGATACCTCCTCGTGTGCTTGCCTTGACTCCATGATATTACGACCTGTCTATGTGTACCTAACTAATTGATAGGTCATGTATATAATGCCCTTTGATGTTGATAAAATTAGTGCAACTTATGCCACACATGTCCCAGGTTCGTTCGTGCATGTATGTTCTTATTATGTCAACAATGATTAATGAATTAAATGATAGGTTGCTAGCTTCTTCTGTGAGAGTGTAAAGTGGATGATATGAACATGTTATGAATGCATAGATCGCTACTCCTTGAGATAGGTGCATGTTAGTGTGTAATGATGTGATGATATTCGTGATTATTATGTGTCTACGAACCACAATTATAACTTCATGGAATACCCTAATAGCATTGTTACAACTCTCAGGTTAGGAACTTGTCTCTTGTCTTGTCGTCTCTAGTCGTAGTCCATGTTTGAATCCTTATGGAAGTCGTGTTGCCCTCCCTTGTTCCTCCCCTATCTCCATAACCTCTGACCCCTCGCGATCCCCTTATGAATGACAACATGGAAGAAAGGGCGAATGAGCGAACGACACTGGAGGGACGCAGCGGAAGTGTGATGGGCATATGTCCCCTAGACCCTAGGAACGACATCATCAATGGCAAAAAGGACGAATATGCTTCAAAGATGGCAATTGTGAACAGGATCCTCCTAGCTGACTTGAGGAAGAGCATTCTTAATTCAATCGTGGATTCTTCTATACTATCGGAATTGATGTTATGTCATAGGCCTATAACCGACATAATTAAATGTGTGATGACGGATGTGCTGAACTGGTAGCAATAATTGTATGACTAACTTGTTTCTATGATCATGTGCCTTGATGCATGGTATACTAACTTGTTGGTGAGTAGGTTATGGGTTATATGTGTGGTGGTGCTTTTTCTTGGGCATGAGTCGAGAGACTCTTCGGTAAGCTAGGTCGGAAAGTGGCACATGAATTGAAGTCTTCGGTCTTGGTCATGAGATGAGCGAGAGGGTGTGCAAGAAGGACACGTTAGCTTGGGTAGAGCCGAGTGAGTTGGTACTGGTCAGAGATAGTTGTCAGTGAGTATAGTTGAGCTTCCAGGTTGGTCTTAGGTGAGGAGTGGAGTAGTATGGCGAGATTTCGAGGGAAAGGTCCTAGTGAGAAGTGGAAGTCTAGGCCGGTAGTGCGTGCAAGTAGTATAAGAGAGTGGTTGACTGAGGTCTAGACTAGTTTCATTAGGGTGATCTTGAGATTGGGTGTGGTTAGAGGTAGTTAGGATAGTTCTAGAGGTGGATGGGGGAGCTAGGAGTTTATCGGGGGATTCTTGAGGGGAGGTGTTGTGAGGCGGATTGGTGTGCTA
Organism: Persicaria maculosa; assembly: GCA_963922045.1. Taxonomy (NCBI): domain Eukaryota; kingdom Viridiplantae; phylum Streptophyta; class Magnoliopsida; order Caryophyllales; family Polygonaceae; genus Persicaria; species Persicaria maculosa. Next base: position 6,460,775 of record OY998251.1, read on the forward strand.
AGGAAGGTGTCTAGATAGTGTATGAGCGGATCGTGGGCGATGTCGAGGATGATCGATTAAGGAACGTCTGAGGAATCGTAGAATCTGGGACTAGGTGATGTGTGCTGTGAGTGAGAGCGATTTCGGTAAGGGATGAGGTTGAGGAATTGCCAAGGAAGAGTAGTATGAGGTTACTTGGGAAATTATTGATCGAGGATATTAGGTTATTCATATTAGGGTTGTTCGTGTGATGAGTATTTGGGGTTGTTTAGATAGGAATACTTGGGGAATTTATGAGTGAAGGATATCTAGATGTGTTGTTGGAGGATTTTGGCATAAGGAATGACTTGGGATTTATGAGTGGAGGTCTTGTGGCTATTAAGGTATTTGAGGATGTGAGATGAATCTTGGAGGAAAGGCTGGTAGCTAGGCAAGGATGTAGTTGAGATTCCTAGTAAGACTGTGGGCTTAACGTTGAGATAGGGAGATTATGAGCATGGATTTGGGAACTAGGCAAACCAGAAGGTATTGAGGACGCTAGAGGATAAGAGATTTTAGAAGATTGGTGAAGTTGCGGTGCTTAGGAAATTCGGACGAGGATGTCATAGGAATTCGGTGAAAATGATGATTAGTACATAAGGGTTTAAGCGGCAGAGATTTCAAAGTTTGAGGAAGCGTGATTTAAGACAATTTGGGGAAACATGCGGAGTTGAGGGAAGTAGTCCAGGTAGAGTATGCTGGGAAGAGGATCTAGAGTGGGTCGGCTTAAGGGTCATGGTGATTCGTGGTTTGGAGTACCACTAGTTGGGTTCTGCGTTAGAATTGGTCGGGAGTGTTAGGTGTGAGATAATCAACATGAGTTGGGTCCTTAGAGATGGATGGTTAGTGAGAGTGGTTAGGGGCGTGGGAAGTATGATCAGGTTAGCAAGGTGATTCGAGATGTCTCTTTAGGAGATGATGGTCGGGCAGAGTCTTGAGAGCCTAGAAAGAGTAAGCGAGATTGTTAAGAAGTGTCTAGATCAATCGTGAGAGCGGTTCAGTTGAGGACTCAAAATTTTCTATTAGAGGGTAAAGATGGGGTTGATAGAGGACCCCTAGGGCAAGGACGTGTTATATATGTAGTCTTGGTAGTAGATCGAGTTGTTCAGCTTGTCGAAACGAGGGAATTGTGTGATTTGAGAACTCCGAGAGATAGTTTTAAATAATTGAATGGAAGTTAGGACTTGAGATCGGGATGTTGAAGTGGATTGACCCTTAGATGGTTTGGTGGCATAGGAGTTGGAATACCTAGTAGTGGTTTGGGTAATTGGCCTTGATTGCGGGTAGTTGTGAGGCCAGAAAGGTTGTATGTGAGTGGGATGCAATGATGTCTAGTACTAGTAGTGGATTGAGTTGGTAGACCTCGGTGAATGTGATCTTAATGCAAGAGCTGATGGGTAGTGGTCGTGTCTTGTCATGATCGGTAGTTATAGACATATTCTCTTGAGGTTGTGATCTAGCGTATGCGACTATCGTTGATGTGTTATGTGATTCTATAAACGTGAGATATGATTGTTATCCTATATACGATGCTTGATGATAGAAATGTTAGCAACTGAATTATTGAAATATGATTGCGGCTTGGAACCTAGGAAGAGAATATGGGAGTAACCCTTAGATGTACATGGTAGGATGAACTGAGAAGTTGGAAATGATTTTGACCATATTCTCAAACCAGAACATTTTTTCCACCTTCGGCAAAGGCTAAGGAGGATGTCGACAACTAACAATGAGAACGAGGTCTAGGTCACACTAGCACAGGAGCTTGAGCAACTCCGCCTACGGATTAAGAAATTCACCACTAGAGAAGCAGAGTACGCCCGACAAGAGGCGGATTGTCAATAGAATCAGCAAAGGTGGGAAGCAAGGGTGGATCGCTAATTGAATGCCCGACGAGAGCTTGAGGAACAATATCAGCATGTCTCTGCAAACGAAAAGGAGTACCTGCACCCTACTCTTGAAGATCCATAATCGCCAATCGTTCTCCCGCGCGTTAACTTTGAAATTCGTCCTTCTTTCATTACTGAAATCAGGAGGAATTAATATCAGGAGAAACCCAATGAGTGTCCTTTAGATCATATTACTACTTTTCTAGATTTATTCGAAGCTATTGCAGATGGTGCTAATCGAGAATATCTGAACCTAAAGGCATTTTGTTGGTCTCTTGTAGGATTAGCTTCATAGTGGCTCGAGGGTTTTCCTTCACAATCAATTCGCACGTGGAATGAACTACAAGACTTGTTTCTTAACAAGTTCTTTCTTCCTGCCAAAACAGATGCGCTCAGACAACAAATCACGGGTTTCAGACAGAAGCCATGGGAAACACTAGCACAAGTCTGGGAGCGCTACAAAAGGCTGCTGAAATCGTGTCCTACGCATGGACAACCACCCTATGTCATCCATGAGATCATCTTCAACTACCTGGATGCACCAACAAAGAACTGGATCAATAACTACACCACCTATAGGTATCTCAAGTACACCCCACGACGTGCTTGGGAAACCTTTGAAACGCTGGCTAATTATTACAACACATATGGGACTTCTGCGACCTCAGCTGAAAGGTATCAAAGGCCCGCCCCATCTATGCCCTTATATGAGCCACCAAAGGAAATTGATCCGGACGTTTCCACAATGATCAGGTATGTTGTCTCACCAAGCAAGTTAAATTCTTATCTAAAGATAAACCTTGTTTGGAATGTGGGTCTGTGAGGCACAACACTAATGCGTGCCCACATGCTGACCAAATACTTGTAGCATAAACCCACGAAGAGGCAGATTATGCGGGGGGAAACTACTCAGGACAACATTAGAAACAGAACTAGAGCTACTATCGCTAGCCCCAGTATCAAAGAGACCTCCCGCCCTACAGAGCTCCTGCTCACCTTGACAGGGAAGGTAAGAAAGATGACCTGCAAACTATTCTTCAAGAGATGCGGAGTAATCATCGAAAAAGCAAACAATCTATCAATTACATCCACACTCAACTGCATGGCATAACCTCTAAGCTTGGGGAGATTGATATCTGGAGGAAAACCATGGAGACCCAAATGGGTCAATTAGCTTCATCAATCCCCAAACAATTAGGTACGCTCCCTGGATCCTCTGAACAAAATCCTACAAAAAAATCTACATGACAGGTAGCTGCAACGAACCTAAGGAGTGGGCGTCAGATGCAAACACTTGAGCAAAACATGGAGAAAGCTATAGAACCTTACTTGACATCGACCAGTACAGTCGACGTCGACCAGAATCTGGTCGATATCGAGGACCCTGTGGTCGATGTCGACTAGAACCTTGCACCTACCCAGAAGTCGACCACTTTAGTCTACATCGACCAACAACCAGTCGATGTCGACCAACCTTCTGACAATGTCGACCGCACTCCTGCACCTCCAAAAAAGAAAACGCTGCCATTCCCGACAAAGTCTTTGAAGGACCCAACATAGAAGAAGTTTCAACAGTTCGTGAAGATGCTTCAGAGGCTCAATGTCACCATTCATTTCACATAAGCTCTAACAAATTCAAGAATCATTGGTTCCCTAAAAATATGAAGTAGGAGACAAGGTCTATATCTTCAAATCCAAGAATCATTGGTTCCCTAAAAAATTCAATCACAAAAAGTTGGGACCTTTCACGATCCACAATATTCATTCCGGAGGACTGCAACTGATGGACAAGAATGGACTCTTATTCGAGGCCCAGTGTACATGGGCGCTGCAGATGCCACATTGAGCTTAAACGGAAAAAGTCGGCCTAGCGACTATAAATTGTAGAAGTACTCGACGTCAAGTAGCGAATCTTGCAGGTACGAAAAATTTGCAGAAGTACTCGACGTCAAGTAGTCTACTCGACGTCGACCACCCATGACGAGCAAAAGAGCATGTGGTCGAGGAAAGCCCACCCTGAGGCTTCAACTGCACTCGAGATCGAGTAGATCTAGTCAAAATCGACTACTCTCCTCAAAATCGACCACTCTACAGCAACTTTCAACACTCGATTCCGACGTTCTACACATTTGTCTAGTGAGTTTCTTTCTTGACCCTTGTTTTTATATAGTGAGGACTCTGTAAACTTTAAGTATGGGGTGGGGGAAGATCTTACTTTATGTATATTTGATTATATTTGACATTATTTGTGCATATTTCCCGAATTGTTTACACATGGCTATGTTTGGAATTATTAATCATGTTTACAAGTGTTTTCCAAAGTTTATTAAAATCACCCCCATCAAAATTTTTGAATAGTGTCATGGAAGTTTTAAATTGAACTCGACGATGCAAAATTGGATTCATTAGAGATATAACATGAAATTGGCTAGTAAAGGGAAGTCACAATGAAGTGCATCTTTTTATGAAAGCCATGAAAGGATGTAAATTTGAAGTTGCCTTTGTCATCTTGCATGATAAGAGGATGGAGGACTTTATATTTTCCATACAATGCTCATATTATTTATATCCCAGCCATACATATGCTTATGCATCACAAAATCCATATTATGCGTTATTTCATATTTTGCTCCACATGATCTAAATTTTGCTCATTATTTACCTTGTTTCCTTATCCGGGGATTATGTTGAGAATGGAAGTTACATTATGGAGATTATTATATGGTGTTTGTGTTGTTATTATTATCATTATTGGAGTTTGGCAAGAAAGTTTCAAAGTTATGGAAAATTTAATGAGAGAAAGAAAATTCGGTCACCTCAAGAGATAAAGGTAGATCGACCCTGCCTGCGTTGAGATAATAGTTCCGCGGGATGGGACAAACAAGTGAGGAGTCCAAAGCACTAAGTATCCGGGGCCATTTATGACACCCATGTTTGTGACTCGCGAGAAGGCAGTGCTAAGGTCAGAGAGGTAAAAGCATAATAGTGAAAAAAGCATTGAGCGAATGAGCGAAAGGTGAGAAATCAAATGAAGAAGTAATGTGGTATGAAAATTTTGGAAATTACTCCATTTTCCCGGATCATTAGTACCACATGGTAAAAAATTGCCCAACTTTACCCTTTTACCGACATACTCCTTATTGAGCTTAAATAAAGTCCTCTTGATTATCAAATGCTTTGTCACAGTGTGAATTTTTTATTTTTTTTTTGCATAACCTTCATTTTGTGTGCGATGTTGCTTTTATTCAAAGGCATGAATTTGTGACATTAGTACATTTTCGAGGATGGTAATTGATTGCAGGGACATATAAAAATGGATCTAAGATGTTGAGAGTTTTAATTCTTCCCCTGTATGACCATTAAAAGTATTTCTTGAGGACAAGTAAGCTTAAATATGGGGTGTTTGTTGTGAGTCTAAGTTTCCATCTTTTACATTAACTTTTATATTGATTTCTGCATGCATTTCATATCATTGGGTTTGAATTATACAAAATCTATGTAGTTTATGCGTATTTGCCAAATTATGGAGTCGACACTAGTTTCTGTTTAATTTCGCAGAAATCGAGGCATTTTACAGCAATTCGGAGAAGGAAGAAAAGCATGGAAGAGCTCGAGGTCAACTAGACCAAGCTAGAGGTCGAGTAGCAGCTGAACTAGAGCATGTTGAGCAAAAAAGAGAAGAGAAAGCACTCGACAACACTAGTCGACGTCGACCAAAAGTGGTCGATGTCGAGTACCTTTGTGGACTTTGGCTTCATCGCACGGGATCGAGCACCAGACGAGCAGCAGGATCACTCGAGGATCACAACTCAACTCGACATCGAGTAGTGTACTCGATGTCGAGTACTCGTCGAGAGTCCGGATTCCAATCGAGCTCGAGCACAGTCCGTGGAGAAGAAGTGTTCTATTCGACGTCGACCACTTTAGTCGATGTCGAGTACTTCCCAGCGTCAATCCCAGCCGATATCGAGTGAAGATCCGAGTGTGTGGTTACTTGCAAGCTAAGGCACATGGAATTCTATCAACTTGAAGAGAAGATATATCAAGATTTATCCACTTTAGATATTTTCCTTAGAGATTTATTTGTTTTATTTATCCATGTTTTATCTTAAGCCTTTAGATAGATAGTTTTAGATATAGATACATTATTCTTTCCTTGGATAGCGAGGATTGAATACTATAAATAAGGCCCTATGGGCTGGTTCTTAGACATTCTATTCCGATTCAATTTCAATTCAAATTTACACACAACACAATACATGGCGAGTAGAGAAAGATTAGAGAGCTTGGCCGAGAGAGGTGTTTGTTTGCAAGAGCGGATTTGACTTTGATCGGTTGTAAGCTTGTTATGATTTAATGCAATTTAGTTTCTTTATGTTATTGATGTTTGCTTCCATAATGAAGAGCGAGTAGTCACCCAACTTCTATGGTTGGGGTGAGCTCGACGGTAGCCATGTAAGGTAATGCGACAAAGGTACAACTTTTAATGCAATTTCGTCTTCTATCCCTATGATCATGATTCTTCTGCGATAGTCGAAGGTGATCCTTGTTTGTGTTATTGAAGCGAAAGTGATCTTAATACAACTTGGATTAATTATGTGAAAAGGGTTAGTAACAATTAGGGTTTATGCGAAAGCCTCTATCTTCCTACTTGTTAATGACGACAGTTATTTGATGAAAGGCATGATCTTTTATACCTTTAGCATGATTCTTATATGGTTATCGTTATGGCGTTGAAACCCCGATTCTAGGAGCTTTTTATATTATTAAATTCCCACCAATTTTGTGTTGTTTCTGTCTTTCTTTCTTGCAAAAAGTTACGATTATTATTCTACAAACTACTCGAGATCGAAAATATTGGTCGACGTCGAGTACTATCTTGTTGACGTCAAGTACTCTGTACTCAACATTGCTTTGCTTTATTTTCTATTGTTCTGTTTTGCAGGTTTACTCGACCGAGGTAGTCGACATTGAGTACTTTCACTTGACATCGAGGACTTCTGTTGGACGAAACAACAGGATTCTGGAACTAATCAGGCGAGCGCTGACACGCTTCTTCGTGGATACGATCCTGAATACCCTACCACTACAATAGGAGGATTTCTTGAATTTAATTTGCTTGGACAAGGAGTTGATTTCGTTGTTTATATTTGATATTTATTTCGTTTACTAGTTTCCCTCATAACAGCTTTAAAGCAAGATATAACATAAGGTAGACATGGATAAATATATGGATAAAAAGGTTGCCTCGATCATTTGAACTTGTCAAGCAATAAACATGTATATAATCGGTCTTGAAAATAGATAACCATGGAAATACTCAATGATAAATGCATAGGAAGAGTAAATCACACAAGAAAAGCAAAAGGAATATAGATGTATCCCTTATAAGGCCAAAAATATCTCACTAGGACAAATTTTTGTTGAATATCAAGCATGCTCACAAACATAGATCTTACATGCTCAATTACCTATGCCTAATCATATTTCACATAAAAACCAATTTTAAAGACAAGGTGAAATCATTCTAGAACTCCATGTGATTTATAAGATCATGCCCGTACAAAGTTAAATAGGACAAACTCAAATTATATGGAAATCTTTGATAACATAATATGCAATGCATGAAAGCAAACTCACATTTATTTCTTCTTTTTGACATTTTCTCATTTCATTAGTTTTTTCATTTTTGACATTTTATATAACCTAAAAGAAATAACATAAATAAAAGAACTACAAATCAAAATATGAAACAAAAAATTAAACATGAACTAACCTAACTAATTAATTCGCTTCACTTCACCCCCTCACACTTACATATTGCATTGTCCTCAATGCATAAAAACACAAAATGGAACAATGAAAAATAAAATAAAGGGTTTGAAGGAACCAAATGACTTACCAATTACTGTGAAGTCGGGGTCTGGGGTCCAGACCGCTGAGTGATCTTATCTGGTAGGGCAATCAATATTGCGTTCTGAAGACTAGAGAGCTTATCCGAAAGGCTAGCGAGCTTGTCAGCAGTGCTCGCCTCGAATTCAGCAAATCGATGCTCAAGACCATCCAAAGTAACACAAATAGGACCAGCGTCATCTACAACAACTTCTTCTCTTACCACTACCTCTTCTTCTGTATTCTCAGCAGGCTCATCCTCAGTTGCCTCATCAACAACCTCAAGCCTTCGTCTCTCCAAACTATGCTCATTCGGATCCAATGGAAATATGTTGTGACGGATATGAAAATTTAATATCCTATAGCAATGTGGTAGCTCCGCATGTAGATAAAGGTGATGCTCAAAAGTCTCTCCAGACATCCATTTAAAACACCATGTTCCATCCGGACGCTGGGCTTGCTCAGTAATGCCACACCAATTTAGGTTGACAATATTGTAGATCTTTTCTCCATCGAAAGAGGGCACATTATCAAGACAAACACCCACTCGGCGAGCAATCGACGATATCAAACCTCCGAAAACAATAAGGCGCTCATGCCTCACATGAGTGGCTCTAGTCACCTCCATACAGTTCCCCAAAAATAGCTAAACCCAGTTAGGAATATGCACTCCCTCAGGAATCAAGCAACAAATATAGCTCCAAGCTCTCATGGTAACTGCGGAAGAATTCTCCACACCCAAGAAAGAGTTACAGAGCACCAAATAGCACAGTCAACGCAGGGTGAGTAATCGTGGATTTGTAGTGGCGTTGACTCGACTCAAAGAATTGTTTTGTAGCCTCCTTCCACATGTCAAGAGGATTTGGAGCAGCCAACTTATAGGTAAAATCAGCCAAATTCAAGAAATAACCCAAACTTTCTTTCTCAAGGAGTCAAGAGACTTCCTCAAATAATCCGTGATGTGGGACGAACGTCGTTGGCACTTTCGCCCATTACCAATTAGTAATATAATCCAAACTCAAACACAAAACCAATAGATTAGTCAATCAATCACTTGATAAACTAAACAACTACTACTACTATAGCAATTAAGTCCGGAGTCAAACCCACAGGGAGAAGTGATATCCTATTCAATAACCCTTAGCAAAGACTTATGACAAAGCAATGACTTGTAGCAAATAACCAAGATGTAAAAGTAACCAAATTTATGATTGCAAAGTAGATTGATAACAAAGTAGAAAGAATATTTTACCTGTAATTCTCTAACAATGGTTGGAATTCATGGTCCTAGGATTGATCTATCAATTATTCATAAACAAATGTCTACTTGACTAAAGTTGAGAGATCCGTAGGGATACAATCACCTTATTCAATATCACTAAAAAATAGCATTAAAGACTCAAGTAATTGGACCAATTGGGATATTGATTCAATGCAATTAAGACAAAATGGAACAACCCTAATTATCCATAATCGACATATCCACAACATAGATCAATTGAAATCATCCACTACAAAGACAAAGAAATATCACTACTTCAATACCTTCGTTTGCTATCTAGAACACAATAACGAATTCATAGCTAAGATGCAATTCCTAACATGGTGATCGATCATAGAAAGGAACACAAATATAAGCAATAAGCACAAGATGATAACTATGAATACGAATAACTAAATAGAATAAAATCCTCACAATCCAAACAACCATTTCTTCGAATCACAGGCGAAACTATGAGTTTAGCAACTCATAGGCCAATTTTGTCTCTCTAATGGTATTCATAGTCTCACACAATAGCCACACACAACGGTGAATAAACTGAATAAAACCTAATATAGGCTCATAATGAGTCGGTAAAACCCTAATGGAAATAGTAATAAAATAATAGGAAATAATATCTTCGGATCCAGAATCGCAATCGCTGGAAACCGGCCCACGGCGGGCGCCGCCTATGCAGTGACGGAATTCCCTCGACTGACTTCAATAATCTCCAATGTCGTGCTTCCTTGCTCCTCTCTAGCTTCCTCCTTAGCCTCCATATGCTCTAAAACATGTCTCCTAAGCTCATCCAAAGTCCCTTCAAGGTCGGAATGTAATGCTGTAGAATAAACACCAAAAAGGTGTAGATTCCGAATTGGAATACTTCACAAGCAATATAGGAAACTAGACTCAAAATAAGCAAAAGCACAACCTAAAGACGATAAGAAATACTTATAATGCCTATATGAAATATGAATTATCAAATCGCCCCACACTTAACTCTTTCTTGTCCTCAAGCAACCGGCCATAAGACAAAAACATCATCTACGCATCCCACATAACATTCTTTCATAACTTTACTCATAAAAAGCAACATCATCACTAGTGATAATATAATCAAGGCATATAAACGTCATAACATGTATATATGGGATCAAGCTGCTTGCATGCTCAAAAATCCAACCTTACCAAGGATAAAATGTGTATCTCTCACTCTCATGTGTATATGCTTTAGGCATACACTCATCTCAATTCCATATACAAGCATCAACTCAAATATTGACATTTATATCACAAAATCTCCACCGGATACGTCAATGCAAAAATAAGGACATCAAGAGGACTTTCGCTCAATGGAAACCTTCATAGAAGATTCCATTCGGCGGGGTTGTAATGGGGCTTGGTAAAGAAACATAAGGGCAAAGAATTGTATTTGGTCATGTGGTGCTATAAATTCTGGGAAAATAAGATTCCAATACTCCCAACATAATACAAACCAACTCAATAATACTCAAGCTCACAAATACACAACATCTCTCAATATCAAAATACATCCAAAAATCATTCATTATCTCATACTCTCATCATCACATCACATATCATAAAATCTCCAACACCCAACCAATGTAACTTCTAACCAACATAAATCCAATTCTTCCTCATAATGCAAAAATAAAATAACATGACTCTTTTATTCTCTTTTTTTCCCTTTTTTTCGGATTTTTTTTTCTATAACTTACTTTTACCCCTAGGTGAATTTTATCCTCCCTAGGTCCAAGTTATATATTTTTTTCTTTTGAGCCGAAATACATGTATACCAAATGCATAAAAGTGAGGGAATAAGCACAAAACATTACATCTTCTCAAAACCATAAATTATAACATCACACTTTAGTTTCATTCTCCTCAATCTCAAAAATAGATTCCATAACACCCTCAAAATCTCAATTCCCCCGGAATAAGGGTAAGGCTTATCATAGGCTAGGAATAATATAATTTTGTGGAGCTATCAATAAAATAGGCTAAAGGCTCAAATTGGCTTCAAAGCAAGATATAACATAAGGTAGACATGGATAAATATGTGGCTAAAATGTTGCCTCTATCATTTGAACTTATCAAGTAATGAACATGTATATAATCGGTCTTTAAAATAGATAACCATGGCAATACTCAATGATAAATGCATAGGAAGAGTAAATCACACAAGAAAAGAAAAAGGAATTATAAGGCCAAAAATATCTCACTAGGACAAACTTTTCTTGAATATCAAACATGCTCACAAACTTAGATCATACATGCTCAGTTACCTATGCCTAATCATATTTCACCTAAAAACCAATTTTTAAGACAAGGTCAAATCATTCCAGAATTCCATGGGATTTTTAAGATCATGCCCGTATAAAGTCAAATAGGACAAACTCAAATTAGATGGAAATCTTTGATAACATAATATGCAATACATGAAAAAAAAAGACTCACATTTTTTTCTTTAATTTTTTTGACATTTTCTCAAAAAAAATTCATTTTTGACAATTCATATAACATAAAAGAAATAACATAAAAGAAATAACATAAAAATCAAAACAAAGAACAAAAATTCAAACATGAAATAACCTAACCTAACTAATTCAGTTCACTTGTCCCCCTCCCCCCCCCCCCCCCCCATACTTACATGTTGCATTGTCCTCAATGCATAGAAACACATAAAGGAACAATGAAAAATAAAATATATGGTTTGAAGGAAGCAAAATAACTAACCAATTACTGTGAAGGCAGGGTCTGGGGACCAGACCGCTGAAATAATTGCTGCAATATCTGCGTCCATGGATTCAGAAGGAAATTATGGATCTCTTCTAGCCTCTTTCCCAAATTCACCTGATGCTCATGTAGCCGACGAAAACTCCGCAGATGCTGATCTTTCATTCTCGTCAAGCGATTGTCAAGGATTGTAATAAGCTCAATCAAAGAACTACTCTTGGTGGGGATATCAATATCATCGTCGGCCTCATCTCCCAGAAGAAATCTGATTGAAGAGGACGGGTCCACTTAAGTTGGGCTTATCTTTGGGAAATACTTTCTAGGTTTTTAAGACGGTATTCTTAGGTATTTATAGACTTATTTTAGATGGTTTTAGGTTATCTTTTACCTTTTGAAGAATTGAGAGACGGCGTTTTAGGAACATGAGCAACGAAACTCATCTTGTTTTGCCTACGATCAAGACATGGTTTTGTTGAATTGTGAGTTTGGAATTCTAGTTGTTTTATATTATCTACTTTAATTTCTTTGTTCTTTAATTGTTTGATGGTGTTGATTCTATCTTGATTCGCGACCTCGTTAGAATTGCATCATTGCTAGGGTTTTGATTCATACGTTTTTGAAACCTAATCCAAAGTAGCAAATACAATTGAGTAGATCTCATAGAAAAGCTTGATTGTATAAGAAATTGACTATAGGTTAAATGTTAGTTCTTTAGGGAATTAATATTGCTTATAAGCTTAATATATCTTGAGACTTAGTGCTATTCCTAAGATTAAACCTTAATCCGTGTTAAGATTGCCTAGGAATAAGGGATTATTAGGACTCATAGGACTAATAATCTATTTAAATCAAGATAAGAGTGGATATAGAAAAGATACAACTAGAAGGAAGAACTATGATCAAGTAGACGAACCAAAGTTGAGATTCGTAGGTGAAACATCTCATTCATCATTGTTTACAACCATCACCATTATTCACTTCTTGAGTTCTTTTCATCTTCACAGCTCTACAACCCCCCTTGTTTACTCTTGTTGGTGATTATAACGCTTAAAGTAATGGTAGTTCCTTGTGGATCGACTCCGGACTTACTAGCTATACTAGTTGGTTAGTTTGGTTATTCTTTTTATAGGAATCCGACGATTTTGTCCTGTCAGCGCCCATCGATAAGAAGTTGGCTAGACCTCCCTTCTCCATCAACAAAGATACTGGAGCACGAAGACCAAGCATCTGCAATGTCTCCAGATGAAAGAATCGAGTTGGTTGACAACTCACATCTCTTAGCTGGAACCAATGCTCCTTCTCAACTCTAGACAAATATATGGAGGTTTCCATCTTAGGAGCACGAGACATAACCCACACTTTCAAAACTTGAAACTTTGGCGATCAACTCCAGACAAATATATGGTGGGCGCCGTGGATGGGGCGGCGGGCTCCGTGTACACCGAACCTTTAATCCGAGTGAAAATGTTGGATGACCGACGTCCACACTTTCCAAACTTGAAACTTTGGCGATCAACTTGGTTTCAACAGCTTCTCAAATGATAGGTGGGAGAATGGTATAGGGAAAGATCGATTTTTGTGGATGTAGGGTAATGGTGGAAAGTGTTTTGATGGACAGAATCAATTGGAAAACAAGGCTTTAGGTTTTTGGAATGGATTCAGGTAGGCTTTTGGATTTTGTAGATTCCTTTGGAGAAAGCTTGGTTGATTTAACATAAGGAGTGAAAATATGTGGTGAGTTGGAAACTAAGATAAATGGAAACTAACCTAGATAGAAAGTCCAATCCTAACATAGATAGAAGATAGATAGAAGATAAATAAACTAACCTAAGATAGAAAATAAATCTAACCTAAAGATAGATAAAAATAATCTAAAGCTAAAATAAAATAAAAAGAAATAAACCTAACCCCAATAGGACATAACATAATAAAACTAACCTAAAACGAAATTAACCAAATATAAAAGATAGAGTTACTTCCCTTCCAAGTTTACCGAAAATTCGGACTCGTCAAGAACACAGGAGCGGCGGGCGCCGTGTTCACAGAACGTGACTCCGTTCTCAAATCAACTCCAAAAAAGGTTCTAACTTACCATCACTTACGAATTTCAGCGACACGATTGATCCTACTTTATTGAATTGAAAAAAAACTAATTGCAAAATTGAAATAATATTACATAAACTACCTTGGGTTGCCTCTCAAGAAGCGCCTTTGTTTCACGTCTTTGGCTCGACGTGATGCATTTTTTGATTAAGTTATTCAATCAAGATCCTCCACACTTGTCCTTTGTAATGGCCCGGGATTATGATTCCCGAGTTACGTTTCGAGGGATGAAACCCCTCGTTAGGATCTTGCGCCCCGAGTACAGGTTGAAGGTTTGAAATCGAAGATGTGCAGTTTAAAGTGGGACTTCGCACCCAAATCCGGAACGTCCGTTGGGGACCCCGAGGTAAACCCTTGTACCTGTCCTGAGTCTACAACGCAGGAAATCCGTTATCATGCAAAGAGCATAAGTTCTGAAAATGATACAACCAGTGCCACGGCAGAGCCGGGTCAAAACAGAGTACAATTAGGGAGAAATCCCAAAAACATGAATCTGGTGAAGTCAGGTTTAAAACACTCACTCTCCGCCATAAGAATAGACCCCGTCATAACAGCACAAAATCCAGCAGTGTATCGGGTACCTGAAACTATACCACCAAGTCAGGCCAAGAGTCCGCCCGCGGGTCCTCTGACCGCGCTGAGGACATATAATACGCCTATACCTAGAATAAAGGATGCCTTCATCCAGTACTGAAATCTTAACCACACTATCATGATCCTAATTCATATATGTAGAATATTAAGTAAGGCCTTAACAAAGAATACCAAGTGGTATATCCCTCTTCTACCACCACCCCTCTTCCAGATAGGGTGGAGACTTGCTAGTTCGATACTATAGCATATCAAATCTCCTCATCATATCGCATCTCATGCTCATCTCGTATCTCATGCTCATCTCGTATCTCGTGATATATATATATATATATATATATATATATATATAACTCAAGGACGGCAACACCCGATGAAACTGGGCTGCCCTATGACCCTAGAAATGACTCTAGGACTCACAGATAACGGTCGTTCTGTATTCAAACGCATACAAAATAAGAATGCTCAGTCGTAAGTGCAATTCCTAAGCATGATACTACATGGCATGCTCTTATGCATATGAAACACCTACATACTATATGACACATCAGGCAGGAGGTACTGGTTACTGAGTAAGCCCCGGAGGTACTTACCTGGCTAGCAGACCGGCAACAGAACAATCCATCACACAGTATTCACAATCACAGAGTATCACCTAGTACATAATGGAATATACATAAGTCTACATTCAACTATTAAGCACCAAAGCACACCTCAATCAATAGAACAAGTAACATATTATGAAAGTCATTTCATAGCATCATCCACTCCTCAAGACCACATCGTTCTCCATAAATCATTCAACCAATTCTGCATGTTCATATACGTCATTTCTGCATATATCTCAACGGTTCATCAAAATCATAAGACATAATTTGTGTGATTTAAAATCCTACTAGATCGCCATAATTATCCAACATTTAATCTCATATAATAATTCAGAACAAGTCATGCTATTAGTCATACATATCATACTGTTAGTCAAACGATCATATTATCATGCTAGTTAGTCAAACGAATAAGTCTTATTCCTAAGTTAGTTCCAAAACCATTTCAAATCCCAGTTAAATAGTTAAGTATTCCGACCCTTAAAATACTCGTCGAATTCTCTTTTTAATTTATTTGTTAGAGTACTTTCCAACCTTGAAATTCTTTTCCAAATTCTTTTCTAACAGGCAAGTCCAACTTATTTATGTTACATCCCAATTATTATTATAGATATAATATTATAAAACACCATTTAATAAAACACCCTTATAAGTTATTTCCAAATCCCCTAAAATCCAAACCGTTTTTATTTAATAAAATCAACCCTTTATAAATATCCAATATTAATACTTTATCTTTTAAATCCTAAATTACTATTATAATATATTTTAATTACCGTTAATTAGTTAAATAATAACGGATAACCCGAACCGTACCGAATCGAACCGAACCCACAACTGCCAACCCGGTTAAGCAATTAAAACCAACGTACAATATAATATTAAAAAGGTGGACCCCACGGGAGTCATCTCCCTCCCGAGTCAAAACATCCCGCAGGAGCCATCTCCTTCCTCAAGTGAAGCTCCCGCCACTGCACCTGGTCGACGCCGGTTGCTGCGCTCTCAGCCCCGCCCAGCTCCTTCACAGCTGCACTCGCCCACTCCAGTAGCCCGCACCCACCCAGGCTCCCGAGTTCTCCATCGCAGCCGCGCTCGACTCGCCCTCATGCTCGCCTCGCTCGACGCTCGCTCGCTCACCACCTAGCCCGCTCTCGAGCTCGCTCGACTACCCTCACTCAGTTCTCGCTCACCCCCGATTAGTCTATGCATCGAAAGGACTAAAAGAACGAATCAAAACGAGGATAAATTCGGAGCTCACCGAGATGGATTTTTCGTGACTTCGGAGCTCTCGATCGGAGTTCTGGGCTTCGTCGGTGGCTCGCGATGGCTCGTCGGATCTGCGTCGGACATGGGTGAGTGTGATGGCAAGGATCGGGGGTGATTTGGATTGGAAACGAAGGAATAAGGCTTACCGAAAGATTATTCGCGCTCGAACGGGGTGATGGAGCTCCGGTGGCTCGGTTGAGGCTCCGACGATTCTTGGGCGGATCTGGGTGCCAGTGGACGTCGAAGGGGGCTTCGGGGTGGTGCTGGGAGTGGCTCACATAAGGGAGGACACCGGAGGAGCTCTGGTGAAACTCGGGTTTGCTCACGGGAAACAGAGGACAGGGGAGCTGCTCGCGGTTGCTGGTTCCGGCATCTGTGGTGGCGACGACGTGAAGGGGAGAGTGGAAGAGGGTGATGATGTGGAAATGGTAAGGGATGAATGGGAGTGGGAATGTGGATTAGAATGGTGGTAGTCGGTGAGGGCGGGTGATGGTGATAGAGTGGTGATGGTGAGGGAGTGACAGGATGGTGATGAATGTTCCGGAATGACAGGGTATGGTGAGGTGAGGGAGTGGGTGAAGATTGAGTGTTGAATGGAATAATCAATACCCGTAAATAAATTCTGAATACGCGAATTTCGATCCCGCATTTAGTTCTCAAATGTTAGTGTTCCCGACTCTCGCTCTCTCGATCAATTAGATTTTTAAAACCGAGAAAAATATAGCCATCCGATAATTATTTTCAATTTTCGAGGTAAAAGGACGGAAATCGTTCGTCAAATTTTATATTACGGTCGGAATCCGCTAAACGAGCTTTTAATTCGATTTAAATTCATTTTTAATTTCCTTTTTCCGAAAAATTAGGATTTGAAAATTCGAGCCTTTACATCCTTTTCAAGACAAGAGGGATAACTTTAGAAATTCCTCCAACATACCCATCAGTTGCATCCATCGATTTCTTCTGGAAATGAGTTACTCCTGGAGGTTGCCTTGAAATTGCAAAAACCTCAACATTGTTAGGAATCGATTTCTCATATGGAATAGAAATAGAATCATTTGAATTAGACACATTGTCTTGTGACTTAAGCAAATTCTCAATTTTCCTTTCAATGTGATCTTTTCCTAAACCAATTTCATCTTTGTTAGAAGACTTAATATTCAAATATTCAGTTTCAACAGAAGCATCTAACAAACCATAGTTAGTGAACCTTCAAAACAATAAATCTTAGTCTTAGCCGTTCGCAAGAATGGCCATCCCAAGATAATTGGGGTTTCAGGCGTACCTTGTTCCATATCTAGAATGAAGAAATCAACTGGAAATATATAATCGTTTACCTTAACTAAAACATCCTCTACAACTTCTCTAGGTTTAGTACTAGAACGATCAACGAGTTGTATAGTAACACTAGTTTCAGATAATGCATTGAGACCCAAAAACATGTACAAGTTATAAGACATAACTTTGATTGAAGCACCTAGGTCTAACATAGCTTTGGTGAAGCACCTAGGTCTAATACCTAGGTCTAAGCACGCTACTACGGAATTCATTCAATGACGAAAGAACAAATACCTAGCAAGATACTATTATGGCGGCCAATCAAAACAATATAATCAATTATCGCAAGAGAAATCAGAAAACAATAGAAATCAACTAAGTTTAAGCCTCACAAACCACCAACCACGTCTCCAAAACACATGTGAAACAAACAACGAACTTAGCAACTCATAGAGTACCTAAATCTCCTTCAAATTGATGGAAAAATAAGAAAACTTGAATGGATGTTTGAACCACTGTAAAATATGATTCAAGGTCTGAGAATGGTTGTTCTCTAAGTTTAATTTCGTACCTCCCTTTGATAGGAAAGAAGAGACACCGAAAACCTAGATACTTTCCTTAAAGATAATGCGGAAATAATCCTAAAATAATATAAAATATCCTAAAAATATTTAAACTGAAAATAATAATAAATAAGCCTCAAAATATCTTCCATAAACCCTAAGGAATAAGTCTTCAACTGATTGGATCGAATCTCCCACCGAAAAGATAGAATTTCTCTCTCGAACTGAACTTCTCTACACGAACTCGCTGCCGCGACAAAGATCTCACGGCCGCGACTCAAGGGGTTCAGCAAACCCTCTCGTGGGCATCTCTCCATGGTGAACTGGGATGACTCGCGGGTGCGACATGGGGAATCGCGGCCACGACATGTAGACTTCAGCCGACCCTCTCGCTGCAGCCTTCACGGTGGCATAAAGGAACTCGCGGCGTCGACTAGTGACTCATAGCCTCGACTTATGACAGAACTGTGGGTTCTTGTGCTTCTCTTCTTCTCCTTTACTTTCCAATGCTTCTTTTCTTTTCTTCTTTTCACTCCACTAAGAAATTTTCCAAGCTAACCACAAGCCGGATCTATGAACCTACATAAAACAATCGAAATGTCGTAGTTTCTGAACTTTCCAACCAAAAGAGAAAAATATGAAATTAACACTAAAACATAACCAAACAACCCTAAAATTCAACTAAAGCTACTCTATAATTAATGCAATAGCCTTAGGAAAAAGCAACATCAATTTGAAATGGAGCACATGATCATGCGAATAAACATCCTAGCTAGCATGTATTTAGCGATAAATGCATGGAAGTAGAAATCATCCAACCTCACAAGGAATATGTGTTTCACTCATGCTCTCATGTGTTTAAGAAATTAAGTTCAACTCTCAACTCAATCCAAAATGCACTAAACTCATAAAAATTGACAACAATATAATCAAATCTCCACCGAAATGCCATCACTTGTTGAAAAAAATAAAAACAAGCAATTTGGCTCTAGAATTCCACTCTTTTCTTCTTCTTTTTTCTTTTTTCGGTTTTTCCAATTTTTTTTCTTTTTCTCGCTATGCTTTCTTTCGACTTTGGTGTATTTCTTACGCGAGTCGCAAACATGGGTGTCATGAATGGCCCCGGTCTATCAACACATCAATTTACTTGAAATAAAGTCCACTTGAATATCATTTGACGCGAATTGCAAATATGGGTGTCATGAATGAACCCAGTTACTCAATGATCAAGCTTCCTTTCTTAGCGGATAGTTTTCAACACCGTTTTGTGCGAATCATACCGATGGGTGTCATGCGTAGATCCGGTTACTATGTGTATCAACCATTGCCACCTTATTTCACTCAAATCTCACAAACAACTAAAGCCAAATATGTAACATAAAAGCATAAACTCCACAAGCAACAAACATGTGAGTAGGTTTTGACAATAGCTAATGAAGTCAACATCAAGAGGTAGAAACATATGGAGAGTAAATCACACAATTAAGCATAAGGACTATAGATGAATCCAATAAGGCTAAAACAATCTCACAAGGGTCATGTTTTGTAGGATTTCAATCTTAATTTAGCTTAATCATACATGCTTAATTACATCACCAATCATGCTCCATAAGAAAACATTTGAGGACAATAAGGCTACGCAATTCAAACTAATCGTAGGATTTACAAGTTCATTCCATAAGAAGATATAGAGTTTCACTAGCCAAGGTGGGTGTTTGAATAATAACATATATAAGCAATGCATGATATTTTTGGGATTTTTTTGACATTTAATTTCTATTTTTTCTTTGATTTTCTAATGCATAAAAGTAAAGACACAACTGAAATTGAAACATGAAATGGATACAAGAAATTGAAACATGGCCTAACTAGACGCACTAAATCGCTCCCCCACACTTAAATCATTCATTGTCCTCAATGAAACATAAAAGACAACAAAAATAGAAAATGAAATCGAGGTGGTGGAAGAGGAAACTAACATGCTCACTGAGGTGGCTAAAGCAGATAGCTTGGAATCTGCAATCCACGGAGCATAGAGCAAAGATCATCAAAACTCGTCCTCTGGGCCTCATGAGGAGCTCTAATCTGAGCCTGAGAATTGCATAGGACAGCTAGTTGGATGTCAAGAGAATCAAATTGTTAAGCTACATTACCAAAGCTCTTATCGACAGATGTGAACCTCTGATCAACAGCAGTGA
Organism: Persicaria maculosa; assembly: GCA_963922045.1. Classification (NCBI taxonomy): domain Eukaryota; kingdom Viridiplantae; phylum Streptophyta; class Magnoliopsida; order Caryophyllales; family Polygonaceae; genus Persicaria; species Persicaria maculosa. The sequence continues at coordinate 6,481,196 of OY998251.1, forward strand.
ACCGTCGATTGTTGGACTCATCCATATGCATATAGTTGCAAACCATATGGCACTGGTTGTCGAAAATCATCTACTACTGGTCCTGAATAGGACGGAAGAAACCCTCGAAATAAGCCTGAGAAGGAAACTCAGCATCGAATCCTCCATGACATGAACTAGCACCAGCATAATAGTTCTCGCATGGGTAGGTAGTCTCATCATGAGGAGGGTACTCATAATCCATGTCATCTCATTGCTCCTCCTGCTGAGGAATCTCCTATTGTAGCGGTTGATGTGGAACTATAGACAACTGAACTCCTGGGTGCTCACTGAGGAGTAGCAAATGTGCGGTGGTGGGACCAGTAGGCAGGTCCTGGCAAGGAAAATAGATCATGTGAGCTCTGTCTCTGCCAGAGAACCAATTGTAGCCATCAACAACTACAGTCATCAGCCTCACATGCTTCAGGAGGTTGATATCAATCCAATGACCTCCTCTCAGTGCATCATACTCATCCAAAACAATCCCCAACTCAATAGCAAGAAAAGTGGTCAATCCACCGAATCCAATCGTAGCCGAATCCTTCCTGACATTTGTGGCGGAGGCAAGAGACTGACAAGCCATGAAGAATAGCTCCAACCAATCAGGAATCGCATCAGGCTCATGCAACAAACACATAAAGCAACTCCAAGTAGATCTCATGACCTTGTTGCCCTCAGCATGGCCTAAGAAAGTGTTGTTCAAAACCTTATGACATAGCCTCATCGCCAGATGGACAATGCAGGTGTTCGGATCGTGCCCTGGATTCATCACTAACCATGTCAATCTATGCCAATGTTGCTCGGGCATCTCAGCAGCCTGAATATCAGCCCAGTTCGGTGTTGGCTCTCTCGAAATACCAAACACTCTCCTCATAGCCTGGAAAGACAATCTCCGATTGTGGCCACCCAATCCAAACTTGCAAGAACTACTACCCATCTTATGCAGCCCAAAACTCTCGAACCAAATCAGGTTAAGTAGGCACACACTTATCAACTAAACCGGCAACACCGCCCTTATCCATAAACACTCGAACATTTTCCTCCAAACCCAAAGATCGGAGAGTCAAAAGATCCAAAAACTTAGTGCAAGCATATTTTCGACCCTCAAGCCTATTCCACTTATCTCTAGCATCACTCTTAAGTCCATTCAGCATCTCCATCTCAACATGCACCATGATAAACAAGGAGAAAGTGATGAAAATTACCAAAATCAATGGCTACTGCAGTCAGTCATGGCGGCAAACAGTATGTCGTGTCGGTGAGAATTTGAAACTCGCAGTGGAGTCGCTGGGCAGCAGTCGTGGTGGCGATAGGAGCAGGAGCTCTCGCGGCGGCGATGACGAATAGCAGAGACGGGTTTGGTCGTTGTGGCAATTGAAACTCGGCTCAACCTCCCTCCTTTTTGTTCTCAATGTCCCGGACGTTGGATTCACAAATAAACTTCACCAAAACTCAACACCAACACTCAAATCTGTAGATGGAAGTTGAAGGAAGTGGTTTTGGGTGGATGTGGAAGATAGAAGATGGATTTGATGTGGGTGAAAGGTTGAACTTTTTTATTAGTGTTGTAGATCGGGACGTCGGGAGTTCGAATATGCGCTCAGAATTGGGATTTGGAGAGGGATGCTGATGAATAGGTAGATTTGGGAGTTGAAGAGCATGGGTGGGTATGGTGTTTAAGATTTATGGGTTTTGGGGTTTTGATAGAGGTAGGGGATGATATGGGGAAAAGGGAAATGGGATAACGGGTAACGGTTTTGGAAACGGGACCCACATGGGCCTGTTTTATTTTTCTGGAACTGACCCGATCGCGGCGGAAAAATGAAGGCAGTCGCTAGGGCTTGGCCATGTGTCTCACAGTGGCGAGTCAGTGTGGTTCGCGGCCGCGACATGAGGGCTCGCGGCGGTGACTTGAGTGAAAATCATTCCGACTCGAGTCCAAATACCGACTCAATATTTGGCTACTGTAAAGAAATTAACCATTTTACGGGCGCAAGATCCTTGGGCGAGCCGTGGTTGCTCCTTTTTCTGTCTATTCTCCACCAAACTTAAAATGATGCTAAACAAAACTCACAAAAACATTAGAACACCTAATCCACTATCCTAAGGAAAGGAAATTCGACACTTATTCAAATGAAATGAAATACTAACTAAAGAACTAAGAATTTAAAAGCAAAAAAAAAAAGAAAAACTAACCTTGGGTTACCTCCCAACAAGCGCCCTTGTTTTCCGTCCTAGGCTCGACGTCCTCAAAGCCCAAGTAGCAATAAGCTCATGTAGAGCCATGTTCTCCACAATCTCATTCGAAAAGCCATCAAAGTAGAGCTTGAGTCTATGACCATTCACCTTAAACACTTGCACGCTATTTCCATCCTTAATCTCCACCTCTCCATGTGGATAAATATGAACCATCGTGTAAGGACCTTTCCATCTAGAGCGAAGCTTTCCCGGAAAGAGAGTGAGGTGTGATTGATAGAGGAGGACATTGTCACCAACTTTGAAATCCTTCCTCAAGATGTGTTTGTCATGCCATGCCTTAGTCTTTTCCTTGTAGTTGATTGCATGATCATAAGCATCCCATCTAATCTCATCCAATTCTTGCACTTGGAGCTCACGAAATTCACCAACTTCATCAATCCTCATATTGCACTCCTTCACTGCCCAATAAGCCTTGTCTTGGAGCTCCACCGCAAGATGACATGCCTTACCAAAAACCAATCGATATGGTGACATATCAATAGGTGTCTTATAAGCCGTGTGATATGCCCAAAGAGCATCATCCAAACGTTCACTCCAATCCTTTCAATTCGGGTTCACGGCCTTTTCTAGAATCCTTTTCACCTCTCTATTCGAGACCTCAGCTTGCTCGTTGGTTTGGGGGTGATAAGCAGTGGAAATACGATGAGTAACATGATACTTCTTAAGAAGTGCCTCCACCGTCTTATTGAAAAAATGAGTACCTCTATCGCTAATCAAAGCGCGAGAAATGCCAAATCTAGCAAACAACTCCTAAAGAAAGTCTGAAACAATCTTAGAATCATTAGTCCTGGTTGCTTTTGCCTCCACCCACTTGGAGACATAGTCCACCGCCAACAAAATATAATAGTTACCGAAAGAATTAGGAAAAGGACCCATAAAATCAATACCCCACACATCAATGATTTCACAAAAAATCATTCTAGCCTATGGTGTTTCATTCTTAGGTGCAATATTCCCTGTTCTTTGACATCTATCACATGACTTACAAAATGCATTCGCATCACAAAAGATAGTTGGCCAATAAAATCCCGATTCAAGAACTTTTCGAGCAACTTTATTAGGTCCAAAGTGACCTCCACAAGCATAAGCATGACGAAAACTAAGGGCATACATTATCTCATTGTCAGGAAGACATTATCGGATTACCTGGTCAGTGCAATGCCTCCATAAGAATGGGTCGTCTTAAACATAGAACATGGCATCATGGCAGATTCTGTCCTTCTGAGCGCTGGTGAATTTCGAATGAAACTCACCCGTTACCAAGAAGTTAACCATATTAGCGAACCATGGCCTAGGTGTGTTCAAAGCATTCAAGGACAAGGGTGTGTTTGTAGTGATGGATGAGATAGCATGTAGAGTCTCATCAGGAAAATATCCCAACTGATAACTCCACTCCCTTGATGAAAATCGGAATAAGTTTCAAAGGCCTTGATAGTCTGTTTGTGTCAAAGGTCTTGAAGCTTTAACAATGTTGATGAAACACAAAACCTGTTCTATATGATATTATGTTCGAATATTATTTTATGTTATTATATGCTTCCATTATACTATTATATATACACTAACCTTTCAGGAAGTATTTTAGAATATTATTTCCTTCCTTATGGTGTAATTTGAGATGATTCAAATCGGAAGATCATGGCCTCCGAAGTTTCCAAAGATAGAAGATCCAGCTCAAGCCATGATCCTCTCTAGCCGTTGGTGAAGATCCTTAGGCGCCGAATTGTTTCAATATAAAGAAAAGGAAGAAGAAGATAGCCATACATCTGTTGAACACAAGCTTTCATATACTCAAGCCTTCAAGCGAGATCTGTCTTCTTCGTGTGCTCTCTGCTAGTCCTTAAGAGTCTGTTATTTCATTTCAAAGCATTTGAGAGTTACACAGTGAGCTTATAGGATATATTTTGTTATAGTGTTATACTCGAGAGTTTGTAACTCAGGAAGTGAACACTAGGCGATTGATTCACTAAGTGTAAGAGGATTGTACTAGATAGCATAGAGATGTGGGTCTCTTCTAGATTGGTCTAGGACTCCAAGGGAACGTGAGTTGACTAGATCCAATTGTATAGGAGAGAGGCTTCTCGGTGAGCTACTAGGATCCTAGGTCTTGTGAATCAATAAAAGCCAGTTGAATCCTAGGGTTGTGGAAGAACCCTAGGCGGGGACGTAGGCCAAGTTGGTGCCGAACCTCGTAAACAACTCATCGAGTCCTTTACTTATTGCTTTACCTTATTTCCGCATTTGATTCGTACTGTTTAACTTTGTGATTCAGGTTTTCGAAGAAAGACTTAGTCTAATCTCAAAGGATTTTGCACGAGCTTCAAATGTCTTGAGAATCTGCGAAAAACCGGCATACTCTATTCAACCCCCCCCCCCCCCTTTTAGAGTATATTTACACTACTTTGTTTTACATTATCGAACCTTCAATTGGTATCAGAGCTTTACTCACTACTTTTGATCTAACCATCTTGTGAGTTTTCGATCATGTCTGGTGAAGCAAGCGGAGGATTTGCATAGTGAAGGTCTACCAGCAGACCACCACTCTTTGTAGGAAACAACTTTGTCCACTGGAGATCATTGATGAAGATGTTCATTATAGATCAAGATCTGGAACTTTGGAACATTATAGAGAATGGTCCGAAGATTCCAGAGAAAGACGGACCAAATGGAACCAAAGTCGCAAAGAAGGAATCTGAATACATCCAAGCGGATCTTGAACTCATCTCGAAAAACTACAGGGCTATTAACTTACTATATTGTGGTCTTAGCACTGATGAGTTTAACCGTATTTCATCTTGTAGGTCAGCTAAAGAGATTTGGGAAAAGCTAGTTGTCACCTATGAAGGAACTAGCCAAGTGAAGGACACCAAGATCAGCATCTTCCTTCGAAAGTATGAGCTTTTCAAGATGAAGTCTGATGAGTCAATCAAGGCCATGTTCACACGATTCACAGAAATCACCAACAACCTTGACTCTCTCGGCAAGAGCTTTACAAAAGTTGAGAAAGTAAGGAAGATATTGAGGTGTCTCCCAAAAGAAAAGTGGGGTCCTAAAGTAACAGCCATAGAGGAAGCCCAAGACCTCACTACTCTGCCCTTGATGACCTGCTTGGGAAACTGATCACGCATGAGATGATCCTTAATGAAGACGATGGAGAACTTCCAACAAGCACTAAGAACTTGACGCTCAAGTCTAAGAAGGATGAGCCCAAAGATGGATCTAATTCCGAAGATGGGGATGACGATGAGGATGATCCTTTTGCTCTTATCACAAGAGGCCTTGCTCGAATCCTCAAAATGAAGAAACAATTCAATAACAAGGATGGATCAGAGTCTTCAAAATTTCGAGGTAAGTCTCAATACAACAAATATGATAAGAAGACTAAACCTTTGTCTTGTCTTGAATGTGGTGAAACAGATCATCTTCTGAAAGATTGTCCTCAAAAGACGAAGAGCCAGTCCATGAAGGGTGATAAATGGAAAAAGAAAGCCATGGTGGCAACTTGGAGCGATTCTGACTCTGACTCTGACTCCGATGATGAGAAGGCCAATATTTGTCTTATGGCCTCAAGAGATGAATCCCACGATGAGAAGCTAGAGGTAACTGTAAGAGAACATATGGCAAGTCCACAAGAGGTATTATCGGAATTCCTTTCTAATATGATTGCCAATGAAGAGAAACTTATTGCCCAGACTAACACTCTTATTAAGAGAATTGTGGACCAGGAAAGAACTATTGAGGATCTGTCTATCAGGGTCAAAAGTCTTGAAGCTTCTTATTCAGGTCTTGACATTAAAGTCAAGACTCTTGACTTAGAGAAATTTGAACTCAAGCAAGATCTCTCCTTTATAAGAAGTGAACATCATGACTTAGAGAACGAGAAGATCTCCCTGAATAATAAGATTCAAGACCAACAGACAGCTCTCATAAGTTTTACCAAATCCAAAGGCACTCTTGATAGGATGTTGGGTGAGCAACAAAGTTCTCTAAACAAAAGTGGTATTGGTTACAATCCAAGGTTTTTAAAGAAGCAGCACATTACCACCTTTGTAAAGGCAAAAGGAAGCAGAACCTCTCCTATATGTCACCACTGTGCTAGAAAGGGACATGTAAAAGAGACCTGCCCCTATAGAAGAAAGGATCCATATATCATTCGCAATACTTTTCCTGTTCATTTGAGAAAAGAACGGATAACACAAGTTTGGGTCTCAAAAGGCACTATTCTACCAAATATGGTTAACCCCAATAATGGATCCAAATTTGCTTATTGGTCTAGCCACAAAGGTTAATGTTTGTTTTGCAGGAGATCACCAAAGTGAAGGAGCACAAATGGATTATTGATAGTGGATGCTCAAGACATATGAGTGGGAAGAGTTCTATCTTTCATGATCTAAAGGAGCAATCCACAGGAACAATCATTCTTGGTGACAAAGGAAAATGTGACATCGTTGGTATTGGTAGCGTTGGGAGTGATTCCAACCATAGTATTAAAAATGTCTATCTTGTGAATGGTTTAAAGTATAATTTGCTTAGTGTTTCTCAATTATGTGATAGTGGCAATAATGTCAGATTTAACAAGAAAAGATGTCTAGTGTGCAGAGAAGATACATGTGAAGTTATACTGGCTGCATATCGTTACAACAATATATACGTTGTGAATGCTGATCAAGTGGCACAAGGAAGCTTAACCTGTCTAAAGGCTTTGACGGACGATCCAAAGCTCTGGCACAGGAGACTCGGTCATGTGAGTCCACATACACTACAGAAGCTTGTGTCCAAAGGGCTTGTAAGAGGGCTACCTGAGATGGACTTCAAAGGTATTGATATGTGCAATGCATGCACACGAGGTAAACAAACACGTAGTTCTTTCAAACCCAAAAAGGTTGTAAGTTCTTCTAGACCCCTTGAACTTTTACATATGGATTTATGTGGTCCTATGCGAGTCAAATCTCCCAATGGTAAAAAATACATGCTAGTCGTTGTTGATGATTTTTCTAGATATACTTGGGTTGCATTTTTAAAAGAACAATCAGAGTGAGTTGCAAACTTTAAGAAACGAGCCTATAGTGTCAATTCGGAGTGATCGTGGTAGGGAGTTTGATCAACTTCAGTTTGATTTGTTTTGTGCTAAATATGGCATCTCCCATAACTTCTCTGCTCCTAGGACACCTCAACAAAATGGGGTTGTGGAACGAAAGAACCGCACCCTAGAGGATATGGCCAGGACTATGCTTTTAGAAAATGCATTACCTAAAACCTATTGGGCTGAAGCTGTTAACACAACTAACTATATTTTGAATCGTTGTCTTATTCGTTCCATCTTAAAGAAAACTCCTTATGAACTTTTCAAAGGCCGCAAACCACTTATATCTTATTTTAAACCCTTTGGCTGTACTTGTTTTGTTCATAACAATGGAAAATATAACCTTGGGAAATTTGATGCGCGTAGTGATGAAGGTATATTTCTTGGCTACTCCACAAGTAGCACTACTAGAAAACTTCAATTATACATCTGTTGTCAACAGATGTCTTTCAAAAAAAATTCCGATATCTTTGTGCGTGTAGTAAAAGATCAAAACTTTCCACATCGTTTTTAAGCAGATGTCTTTTAGTAATTAGAACCCCTCAATTTTGGTTATGACATGTTCACTTATTGATGAATATCCATAATTTGTCATTCGAAATCATTTGAAGATGTCTCCCTAAAGCAAAAAAGTGACATTTACATCTTTATTTATTGAAATAGTTGATGTCTTAATATAATATAGACAACAATTTTTGTTGTAGTGATCACGTTTATAATCAAATTCTATATATAATTTATGATTTTATATTGTTTTAATTTAACCGACCACATGAAATATAGTCATAACTGATGTGTTTCCATGTTATCGACATCGCATTGAGAGTATTCATTCTCTGTGTGTTGATTTCATGTCCATTATATGTGATATTATATTGTTCTAAAATAACGCACTATTGTGGTTGTATACATAGAAGATGTCGTTTCATACAGTTGTAATCTGTTTTTTCAAAATAAAATGACGTTGTTACTCAATTGATACATCGGTTTATTTTGTAGATAATGATGTTACTTTGACTAATATACATCAATTCATATATCATATTTAGTATTCAAACTTATTTTGCACATTGATTTAAAGTGAAAATGACGTTGTTGCTCTATTGACACACAATTTATTAAATAGAGAACGATGTGTATAAGTTACACTAGCATCTGTTTTAATAGATGTATCTGATGTTAAATGTATGAATGCACTACTATTTTCAATATTGAATCCGATGTGTTTGTTTGGATATGCACCCCACAATAAGATAATGCACCGTTAAGCTTGTCCAACTCAAAGGAAACCGCCAGTAACTTATTTTCCAACAACGACCAGGTAATTTGTAAATAGGAATGAAAATGATAGATAGGATGGAACTAAAAAACGAGGGCAACTGTAATGTGGATCAGAAGTAATGGCTTCAAGCTTTTGAGCGTGTAGTTCCACAAGCATAGAAATACAAGCGGCTACAGAGTACAAATATATGTTTCAAACACATGACTGAAGCACCCATTATTTGAATTAGCTAACGACACTTTGAAACCAATGATAACCAGAGAACCTTTTCATGTTTGAGACCAAGCCCTGTGATGTCAGACCTTGCCAATTCCCTCACAAAGCTCAATTTCCAACACAATTTGTACATGCCTAAATCACTTCGATCGAGGACCATTTGAATTGTTGTAAAAGATGGCATGAATCAAGAAAAAGAATGAAAGAAATATGCATAATTAAATCTTCTTCATCGTTCATATACTGTTTGGAAGCAAAGTTTAGAGGTTGCAGCATTTTTTTGTCCTCGTCCAAATATACAAAATCACCAATAATGGCATCCATACTCTCTCATTCACGTGGAATGAAGGGAAGCACAAAACTTACTAAACAGTTTGAAGTTACCTTTCACACACAAAAAACAAAAAATGCCCATCTTATCGATAAAATGATTAAGAGCTTAAATTCTGACAATTGGCACTACAATCTCAGAGAACTTGGAGCATAAAAGAGAGAGGGAAATGAAATAATGTATTTTCATTTCATTTAGCCCCAAAATTCAGTTATAAAGAAAAGAATTAATGAATCTAATGTTTAAAAATTCAGTTACACAGAAAAGAATTAGTGAATTTAGCACTATGATCTAATTATTGATATGGATCATGATGCTTTCATGTCGCATCTAGTGTTTTTTTCCTCGTTAGAAGAGATAGACATTAAGTGGTGGGTAGACCATGACACTTTCATATCCTTACCCTGTTTCTTTTATTTAAAAAAAAAACTTTATACATCCTAGTCACAAATTGTGTTTAATTTCCACTTGAGTAGTTAATGAACTGTTCCATATCCATCAATCTACCTGCCTCACCCAAATCAAATGCAAAAACATATGGTACGATACAGCCAAGGGTATCTGATGCCTTATCTAACTTTTTACTATATTATTTAGTTTTGTGATTATATGAACCGGTCCTCATATAAAGGTACAGAACCTAGGGTATAAAGCCAAAAACTGACAACAGTGCCAACTTGATAAACTGAAACTGAGAAACCAGACAAAGAAAGCAACTCATGCAAAAATAGACCTAATCAATTCAGCAATCTGTCAAACCAAAGGGAACATATACAGAATCGATAAGCTACATATCAAAGTTGTTTCCATCTCAAAAAGAAAAAAATTGCCTTTTTGAGTACATCATTGAAGCCAAATCCAATAGCTAAAAAAGACAGTCGACATAACAATACTAAGTAATTGCAATCTTTGAAAGAAATGGTTGGACTCTTACTAGAGGTATAATAACAATTCTAAGACCACAACTTTAAGAATCCTTACGAAAATGAACTATCAGTATCAGAATCTGCAAGAAAACATTATAGTTATAAATTAAGCATATAGAAAAATTAATTCATCAACTTCAAATACAAGTAAACCCCATAACATTTGTTGTAAGAGACATAATTTACTGCACATTCTCATACCACTAGAAGAGGATCCAGAATCACTGCTAGAGCTACTTGAATCATTTGATAAACTTACACTACCCACCGGTTTTCCCCCTTCATTAGATGGCGATGAGCATGTGTTCCTCTCATCTAATAAGAAGACATATAAAAAATATATATATTAAAAAAAAGGTTCAAATCATTTTTTATAAAAAGAAATTAACATGTTTTTTCAAACTTCACACCCGTGTGAAAAGGGAAAATAGATTAAAATTCAAATAAAAGTTCAAGTAAATAAAAGAAACTTTCTAATTTTTATGAGATAGTAACATATAAATGAACATGTTTTTTCAAATCAAAGTTCAAGTTACTGACCAGGCAAAGTGAATGGCTTATTTCATGCAAAGATACCTTTGGTTTTTTTATGTATAACCTATGTGAAAAAGGAAAATAAATTAAAATTATGCCGAGAGAAGTTTACAAGTTACAACCGTACCTTTCCAGGTGTAAAAAGAGCATGATTAAGCAAATGAAGCTATCTTACCAGAAACCCAATGGCTTGTCTGATATGCTTCAGTTCATCCCATGCCGAGCCTGCATAATGTATAATGACTAAGTTAGGTAATTAACCAACCTCTACGAAAAGTATACATATGAGAATCATCTGGACCAAGGAAATCTAATTTAGTAGGACTGATTCTTTGTTTTTTTAACAAGTAGATGGGAGTAATATTCCCTTTCTTCAAAGATAATATATCAAATGACAAATCCAATTTCTGAGTTGGACAAAGAAAGGGACAGGGAAGAACTATAAGTGCATAAAACAATAGTATTCAGGTCAGCAATTGAATTGAAGGTAAAACATTACTTCAAGGTTAAAAAAGGCACTTTCCAAGAATCATTTCATATGAATTCAAAAAGTGTAATACCCAAATGATGCAATCAGAAACAATAATCATCATATTTGAGGCGAAAAATCGTCGAAAGAAAAATATAACATTCAATATTGCATTCCATATTTGCCCTAATTTCTTCAACCTACAATTAAAAAGTAATCTAACGTGGTAGAGAGCGTAAAAGGACATCAAATAGTCTAATCAAACAATGCATGTAGCTAATATTGCTATCATTTTATTTGCAAGTGTGGCAACAAAACATCAGTAATAGACATGAAGGTAAGTAAACTACTCAGTTTCTACCATCCAAAAATTTGCAAACAAACTGTCTTGGTAGAGAAATCAATTGTAAATTTGCTTCATAGGTACAAAATTTATTTAAAAAGTAATGTACCTCCCATATTCATTATTCGATAAAAAAAAGCATGAGAAGATCAGTCTAGCCAATTTGTGAGTAATTGCAAGTTGATTAAACAAAACTAACATCTTAGAACCCAGAGAAATACTGATTCTAAAGATAGGATAATGAGTTTTCCTGGAGCTAAAAATTGACCTGTCCTCCTGAATGGTGGAGAGAATGGGATTAACAGATTTTATCAAACACCTTATGATTGCAGTGCTCACTACCATTACCAATAATGCTTAAAATAGATTTATTGTGTTCCCTCCCATTATTAGTAATGGTTAAAATGCAATTTATCTCAATCTCAAATATAAACTTGTGAAGATATATTTAAAACATATAAAATTCAGGTATCTACCAAATAGAACCCTAAGAAATCACAAATAGAATGGAAATTTTTATCACAATTTCCATAATTTATTAACAAGACAGTTGACAACAATAAAAATACCTAGATCGACTCTCTGTATCCCAGTTGAGGTCAGTACTACTGGGAAAGAACACAAGGAGGCTCTAAAACCACCAAATCTAGACCCTCTACCACCCTAAACACTGTCGGTGAACATCTCTTCTCACCCGAAACTACCAGATCTACACCCTCCACCACCTTGTAAACCGAGAACAATAATAGGAATGGAGAGAGAGAGAGAGAGAGAGAGAGAGAGAGAGAGAGAGAGATACCTTACATCAACAAGAACCCCGACTCAGGCCATCGCCAACCCGCCTTTGCCATAACACAACCCTTCTGAGCTTCTCTTTTCTCCTAGATCTAGCCTTGTTAGATAAAAAAGGTTCTTGATTTAATTGGAGCTTCACCAAGATCTGGTGCTCGACATGGCGGAACCCCTCAATTCAGACGCAGAAATTAAAGAAAAAGAAACCCTAAGAACATTAGAAATATAGATCTGTAAAAAAAATTGAGCAAAACAAAAAAGGAACATAGATTAGGTTTTCACTAGAGAACACGTCGGCCTGTTAGGATTGAATACAGTGACAGAAGCATGAAGGAGGAAAAGGGAGAACGAGGCAAGAGCCAACAAAAGGAGCTCGGATTCGGAGGAAGGAAGCCGGTGCCGGTGCCGGAAGAATAACGAGCTGAGATGGAGGCCAAATACCTAAGGGAGTCGGCGATTTAGGGTTCTTCAACCCCAATCCTTTTTAGCAGCGGCCGGGTCATCGAGATGGGCTTCAGAGAGCTGATGGTCGGAGGAAGAAGAAAGCAATGAACTAAGGAGGAGGGTCGTCGGAACTCAGGGAGGTGAATGTTCAACTGAGGATTTGGGGGCTCGGGTTTGGAGAGAAGTTAGAACGAGGTTGAATGTGAGGGGAGAGAGAAATTAAAAGATAGAAATTAAAAGATAGAACTCTTATGTTGGAGAGAAGAGGTTTAAAAACTGAGTCTGGGGTTTTTTTAAGTGTTAGCGGCTGTCTCCAAAAATTTTTGAAAGTGTTTACATTACCTCCAAAGCCCGCTCCAAATTTTTTTCAAGTGTTTTCCATCCCGCCCCTTATTTTCTAATCACACGCGTCTTTCTTTTTTCACAACTAAGAATTTTACATCTGTCCTTATATTTGACAATTGTGGAAACTGTTTTACACATCACAAAAAAAAATTATTGATGTAATAGTATGATTTTAAGTCTGTTAATTTTTTGACAGACTTAAATTACATGATGTCTAATTACAGTTTTCTAGTAGTGTAGCAAAGCTTATAGAATCTTCAATAAAAGGACCCAGTTAGTTGAAGAAAGTATACATGTTATATTTGATGAATGCAATGACGGTTCTTTGAGTGAAAGTGTTGCAGATATAGATCTTAACATCCATGCAGAGAACGAGGAAGGTGATGATACTGCTACCAAGAATACAGAGAAGAGGAACATCCAGGAACAGATTCTCAACACTGAACAATTGGCCCAAGGTGTTGAAGATTCGTCCAAAGCCCTTGGTGTCCAATCCAACAGTGTTGAGACGTCAGAAACTGCTGTAACTGAACCTAACAGGACCACGGAGTCAGATGTACCACAAGTCAATCCTGCTGGTCTGATGAATCAAGGAGCTGAGACTAGCAAGAGAAAATTCAAATACTCCTCATCACACTCATTAAAGGATATCATTTCTGACCCTACATCTAGTGTTCAAACTCGTTCTAAACTTAAAGATCTTTGTGCTTTTCACGCGTTTGTTTCTCTTATTGAACCAAAGAAGGTAGATGAGGCCCTTCAAGAGCCAGACTGGATCATTGCTATGCAAAATGAGCTTAACGAATTTGAAAGGAACAAAGTCAGGACCTTGAAGCCTAGACCAAAGCGTCAATCAGTCATTGGCACACGATGGGTATTTCGAAACAAGCTAGATGAGAATGGTAAGATCGTGAGGAACAAAGCAAGGCTTGTTGCTCAAGGCTACAATCAAGAGGAAGGTATTGACTACGAGGAGACCTTTGCTCCCGTAGCCAGACTTGAAGCCATTCACATTTTATTAGCATTTGAATCTTTTATGAGCATAAAGTTATATCAAATGGATGTCAAGTGTGATTTTCTTAATGGTTTCTTAGAAGAAGAAGTTTATGTGGCTCAACCCCCAGGTTTTGAAAGTTTGGAATTTCCTAATCATGTTTATAAACTTGACAAAGCGCTTTATGGTTTGAAACAAGCCCCAAGAGCTTGGTATGAGCGCTTGTCAAAATATCTTTTAGAAAATGATTTTAAAAGGGGGTTGATCGACAAGACTCTTTTTATCAAGACCAAAGGAAATGAAATTTTGGTTATTCAAATTTATGTTGATGATATATTATTTGGTGCTACTAACACATCTTTGTGCAAGGAATTTTCTGACATTATGTGCAGTGAATTTGAGATGAGCTTGATGGGTGAACTCAACTTCTTTATGGGATTACAAGTTCATCAATCCAAGAAAGGGATTTTTGTCAACAAAAGCAAGTACACTAAGGATCTCTTGAAGAAGTTCAAGATGGATCAATCCAAAGCAGCCAAGACTCCCATGAGCTCAACACTATCTCTAGATCAGGACAAGTCTGGAAAAAGTGTCAATCAAAAGGAGTACCGAGGGATGATTGGATCATTACTATATCTTACAGCTAGTAGACCTGACATCATGTTTAGTGTTTGCATGTGTGCTAGGTTTCAAGCTGATCATAAAGAATCTCACCTCGTGGTTGTGAAGAGGATCTTTCGATATCTCAATGGCACTAAGGAGCTTGGACTATGGTACCCAAAGCAAAAGAATTTCACATTAATCGGGTATTCTGATGCAGATTTTGCAGGGTATAAGGTGGATAGGAAGAGCACATCAGGATGTTGCCAATTCTTAGGAGCATCGTTGATCAGTTGGCATTCTAAGAAACAAAACTCAGTTGCCCTATCCACTACAGAAGCCGAATACATAGCAGCTGGAGCATGCTGCTTCCAAATCCTTTGGATAGCTCAACAAATGCGAGATCTTGGCATCAACCTCAAAGGCATTCCCATTAAGTGTGACAATACAAGTGCCATCTCCATTACAAAGAATCTTGTTCAGCATTCAAGGACCAAACATATTGATGTAAGGCATCATTTCATTAGAGACCATGTTGAAAAAGGTGATGGGTCCATTTCTTTTATTTCAACTGATTATCAATGGCCTGATATTTTTACTAAGCCATTGGCAGAGGACAGGTTCACCTTCATCAGACGAGAGATTGGGATGCTTAACAAGGATGCACTTTCGTAGAGGGAGCTTTCCCTTTACGAAAGATAAATTCTACTCAGTGTCAAGACCCTTGAGCGTTATGTCAAGGTTTGTGAATTGAATGGTAGAAAACAGATATCGGATCGTATATATTTGGTTAATATTTTTTTAGATATTTGATCAAGTATTATTTTTATCGGATTTCAAAATAATTTATTTATGTTACATTTTATTTCCATCCGTTGAG
Source organism: Persicaria maculosa (assembly GCA_963922045.1). Lineage (NCBI taxonomy): Eukaryota > Viridiplantae > Streptophyta > Magnoliopsida > Caryophyllales > Polygonaceae > Persicaria > Persicaria maculosa. The sequence goes on from OY998251.1 coordinate 6,496,712, forward strand.
ATATTTTATTTTTGGAACAAAATATTTCGGTTATTTCCCTCATATTTTAATGGGTTAATTTGAATTTTGAATGGAAACTTTTCAAATTGGCAATGTTATCATTACCCATCCTTGGAACTCTAAACACGTCCCATCAACTCCATCTCCTCACTCTACTTAAACCTCAATCTGTACCCGACTCCCTCATCAATTCAGACTTATCCAAACTCTTCCAATTCTCCTTCTTCAACCTCTCAAACTGTTCTAAAAACCCTAGCTGATTACCTCAATGGCTCCCAAATCAAAGAAAGCTTCCACTCCCAAAAGACTTGGCGCCACCCCCAAGGGACGCCAGGCCACTGCTACTTCCCCCACACCTGAACCCACTCCTCAAGCCATCGGCCCTGCTGTTGTCCAGAGCACCATCGCTGAGAGCACGACTACAATACACAAGAGCTCTAAAAAACGCTCTGCTAAGAAGCCTCTCAGTGCGAAACAGAAAGGGAAAAAGAGGTCATCGCTGATGAGGTGGATGAGGAGGAATAAGAGGAGGATCTTGATGCTATTCTGGAAAGGGATGCAGCCAAGGAAGCCGAAGAAGAAGCTTTAAGGAAGAAAAAGGCTGAGGAGGAGGCTGGGCTTGCAAGGAAGCTGGTCGAGGAGGAAGCTGAGAGAATCCAGAAGGAAGCCGAGGCGGAGGCTCTCAAGGAGGTTCCTTCTGAAGAGGAGCCTGAGGAAGAAGATGAGGAGCAAGACGAATCCAGCGAGGACGAGGATGCTGATGGAGACGACGCAGGGTCCGCTGAGGACTCAGGGTCAGAGGAAGAAGAGGATGAGGAGCCCGAACCTGTTCCCTCTCCTTCTCCTCCTCCTCCTCCCCCGTCTCCAAAGAAGCGGAAAGCCCCAACTGTCAAGCCTCCCTCTCCTAAGCGTACCAGGAAGGGCACCCTCAGAGGCCTTGAGGCGCCTGCCAAAAGGACTGCTCCAACATAGGCTCGAAGGAAGAATGCTGATGCACCTGCCTACATCAAGGTAAACCAATCCTTACCCTCTTCATGGTTTAAAAATGCTGAAACGGCTGGAAAGTGGGTAGATGAGTTTCGAACTCGTAGGATCTGCTGTTCTTATTTTTTGGATATATTGCGTTCTTTGAAGCTTTGAATTTACCTTGTATTGCTCACCTTAAAAAATCCCCAGCCTGGACCCTTCTCAATCTTGAAACCGTTTATTATCCCCAACTCACCCACCTGTTCTACATAAACCTCAAAGCCAAACACATTGACGATGGTTGGTTCTTGGAATCTGTCGTCAAGGGAGTTAGAATCTCTTTCAACTCCTTTGACTTCGCTGATTTCCTTGGCCTACCTAGCCCTTGTCCACCCTCTCAAGAAAACCCCTCTAAAGAAGACTGCATTACCCTTGCCCGTTCCAAATACCTCTTACCTGAAGCATCCACCAGCACCTCAAATCAGCTAACCCACTCATCCCTTACCCTAGAGGCAAAAATTATCTTTATCATCATTGTTCGTTGCCTCTTACCCCGTCTTAACTCTGGCTCGCTCCTTACCGATAATGCCATAGTCCTACTTTACCGAATCCTCAATGGCCTTGATCTTGATCTGGCCAACACCATTTTAGGATCCATGGCTCACACAAGAAAAGCCAGGAAAGGAACTCCCCTCCCATTTTCCACCCTTTTGACCCAAATCTTCAAAGCTTCTGGAATCGATTTCAAAAATGAAGAACAACAGCGTCATATGGGTAAGTTCGACTCCAAGAGCCTTGTAAAGATAGGCATCACTCGGTCCCCCCCAAGGGACTTTGAGTCTTGCCTCTCCTTCAAAAGCTCTTCCCACTGCCTCAGCTGTTGATGAACGCATGGATAACCTGGAGTTGGGCTTGGAGGAAGTTCGCCTGGATATCGAGGAGCTGCACAAGGAGTTCATGACGGAGATGAGCGGGGTAACCAAGCTGTTGCAAGGTCTGAGGTCACTTCTCACGGATGAGGCTCCGGACAATGAAGCCTAACCCTACCCTACCCTACCCTATCCCTAAATCTGAAACATTGCTGGTCTTTGGAAACTGTTTCAAAACTTTTGGTGACTGTTTTACCTCCCCCCTTTGTTGAAAGACAAAAAGGGGGAGATGATCTGTGGTGGTGTTAGACTTTTTAAAACTGTTGCGATTTAAAGGTCGTGGAAGACCTTGGTTTTGTTTTCAGGTGGATGGTTTTCATGCTTTAAAATTTTGATCCAACATTTGTCTAACTCATGCAGGTACTTAGTCCGATTTTACTTATATTATATATGCTTGACTAAGTTGCAGGGATGCACAGGTTTTGTCTTTCATCAAGGGGGAGATTGATAACTCCACTCCCTTGATGAAAATCGGAATAAGTTTAAAAAGCCTTGACAGTCTGCTTGTGTCAAAGGTCTTGAAGCTTTAACATTTTTGATGAAACACAAAACCTGCTCTATATGATATTATGTTCGAATATTATTTTATGTTATTATATGCTTCCATTATACTATTATATATATGTAAAGGCTCGGATTTTTAAAATATTAATTTTCGGAAAAAGAAAATCAAAATGAATTAAAATAAATTCCGGCCCAAATTTTCGATTTAAATATCAATTCCGTCTTTCATTTCGGGTTTTGAACGACCAATCAGCGGAAATTTAAATTCCCGACCCGAGCTCTCAATTCCGTCGTATTCCGAATCCTTATCCATCCGACTCACCCTATTCTAGTTCGGGAAAATCTTATCCTTACCTTCCCTCCCTCTCTCCCTTGGTTTCACTTTATTTGGCAAACAAACAATAACCTATGACTTTGACCAGCTGGAGCATCTTCCTCTTCGTCATAGAGCACGCAGCCCATCTGTATCCATTTTCATTTTCAATTCAGAAGCCCCCCTCTCCTCTCTCTCGGTTACACTGTCAAGCAACAAGCCAAACTTGGCTCCTCCCCCTTAAGCTCCATTTCCGCTGCCACCACACCTCCGCCATCCCACCTCCGTCGCTGCACCACCCACTCCCGTCGCCGACCACCAGCACCGCCAGCACCACCCCTGCGCCACCGCCGTACACACCTTCACCTCCATCTTCCCCTACCTCCGAGCGCCTCTGAGACCCACCGAGAGCCACCATACCCCGTCACCGAGATCTCCCAGCGCCGACCAGCATCTCCAGGCGACGAGCAGCAGCCCAGGGACACATCTCCCTCCCCTCGACGTCGACGAGCTGCCCAAGGAGTTCTCTCGCAGTCGCCGGCCACGCCCGAGCTCCGATGACCCCCATTTCGATCGAAACTCTCGGTAAGCTCCCCTCACCCTTTTCTTGTCAAAGACACCGAAAAGTTCCACCTTTCTCATCGAACGCCTTCGATCTAGGTCCGAGGAGCAAGCTCCGCCTCCGACGAAGCCCGCCGAGCCTCCGAGCACCTCCGGCGAGTCGAATCGAAGCCCGACGTGTCCGAATCGAACCCCCTCGGTGAGCCTTATTTCTCCTCCTTCTTTCCGTCTCCGTCCTTGTGTGTGTGCCGGTTTCATGGCCGGGGCCCAGATCCATCGCCGCCGGCCTCCCCCTTTCTCCTCCCTCCTTCGATTTCCGGGCACAAGTAGAGCCCTCTGTTTTTTCTTTTTGTTGTTATTCGATCAGAAGAGAAAGGGAGGAAGAAGACAGTGGGCCCCGCTCCATTGGCTTCCACCTCACTCCGTGGGTCCCGCTCCCACTTGCCCCGTCACCAGTCCAGTCAGCTGGGCCCCACTCTTTTTTGACTTCAGGTTTCAATTTGGCTGGGAGATGGAATAGGGCTGTTGGGCCTAATTGTTGGGCTTCTGGGTCATTCTTTTAAACAAACGATTTTGGGCCTATTTTGACCTCAAAAACCCGATGAGGTTCTTGGGCCATAGTTTTTCGAAAATAAGAGAGTATTTGGACCTAACTCTTGATGAAATGAATATTGGGTTTTAAGACTAACTTACTTATATATATACATACTAATAATTGAATGTAAATTTATTATAAAAGAAAATTGGAATATGATATATTATATAAAATTATGATCTTAAGGTGGTTAGTATGTAAAGTATAGTATTATCGGACTTGAATCGAAAAGGGGATTTGACGAACATTTTTTCATGGTCGGGATTTCTAACTATTTAAATCGAATTTTAAACGGGTTTGAATTAACTTGGGAATTATGCAATCGATGACTAACTAGCATGGTGATGTGATTGATTGACTAATAGCATGATTTGTGTGGATTAACGACATGAATGAATGACTAACGGCATGATGAGACGTTATAAATTCGTATTATTTGACTTGTGCCTCATGAGCTATGATTAATATGATGAACCTTGGAGATATATGATCATGCGGATATATGAGTATTATTGCGAGTATATGAATGTGGCGGAACAGAATGATGATAATGATGTGGTCTTATGGAATGTGGCATCATGATGAGTGGTTAAACTTGATGTGATGATGGTTGCGATATGATTGTTATTCTCGTTGAATGATGTGTGCTTGAATGCTTGTATGATTAGACATAGACTTATATATATGTTCTGATATGTATCTAGGTAATACCTTGTGACTTTGAATGATGTATGATGGATCTTCTATTATGATGTTCTGCGATACCAGGTAAGTCTCTTCGGAGCTTACTCAGATTGAATAGAGCTATTCCCTGCTTTAGGTGCATGATATACTAGGTGTTGCATTCATGATCAGCATGCCATGTAGTACCATGCTAGGTTGCATCTACGTTGATCATCCTATTTCTTTATGCGTATGTAAACAGAACGGCCGTTATCTGTGAAGTAACTAGAGTCATTGCTAGGGTCATAGGGTAGCCCAGCCTCATCGGGTACCCTGAGTCAATCGAGTCATGAACTTCCTTATATTATGATATGCCTGCGGGCTTTACTGTGGAGCGGGTTAGGCATGCGTGCCGCCCTATTATGAATGAATGCATTCACGAGCTGGCCAGTCTCCACCTATCGGAAGGGGTGGAGGTAGGAGAGGGATATACCACTTGGTATTCTGTGCTAAGGCCTTATTATTATTATGCACTTGATCTTAGGAGCATGTTAGTGTGTTAATATTCCGCCATGCATCTAGAAGCATCTTTATTAGGTGTAGCGTATATGTGTGCTTATGGTTGGGATGCAGAGTTAAGTGGGCATCGATCTGATCCCGCCCCATATCAATTTTTTTAGGTATTATTTATGTTCATCCTATCGGTGCTGTTTGCTTATTGTGCGGGTCATTTTGTCGGCGGAGAGTGAGCGCTGGAGTTATAGACTTCACCAGACTCTGATTATATTTTTGGATTTATACTTTTGACTCCGTTTTGACCCGGCTCTGCCGTGGCACCCTCTTGTATTACACTTATTTCCGCTAGTCGCACTATTTCTGATTTCCACGCCTAGACTTACGACAGGTACAGGGGACTTCCCCGAGGATTCCAACGATCCCTTCGATTTTGGGTATGAAATCCCCCTTTGAAAACATTAAAGTAGGTTTTGAAACCTTCAACCTGTACTCGGGGCGTAAGGTCCTAACGAAGGGTTTCATCCCTCGAAACGTAACTCGGGAATCATAATCCCGGGCCGTTACAAAGGGGTATCAGAGCTGAGGTTGTGCAAACCGAGTATGATAGGTTGAAGTGGTTTTGAAAATGGCCCAAGGTTTTCAAATGGTTTTCCAAAATGTTTTAGAAAGGGCAAAATGAATTTAATATGGTTAACTCAAATGGACTAAATATGAACTTGACTTAACAAATCCGGTAATCAAACAAGGGGAAAACGAAGGGGTAGTAAAGGCGCTAGACCATCCCTATTGGATGTAGTTAGGAACGGGTAGGCAAACTATAGCTTGTTCTTTTACAGATGGACTTGAAGACACCAAGGAAGCCGAACGTTGGAGTGATATGGGTTAGGAGGCCGTGAGTTATTTGCCCCTCCGGTCAGTTGTCCCTCGAAGGACGGCATAGATCGTTTATGTGATTATATGCATTATATCCAACTGGGCCCGAGGGCGATCCTCCTCGAAGGGGATCATATTATCCTGTTGATTACTTTCATGCTGAGTGCTATTATGCTTAGGATAGAGAACTAATCAACATGCTTTGACTTGAATCATGTATTGAATAACTGTGCAAACGGGATAGAGGGAGAATACCTTGTTCTTATGTCATTGGAATTCCTGTCTTGTCGGAATGAAACTTCCTTAACTCAAACCCTTTGATGATTCTGACCCCGTCAACCGTCCCACTAAAACATTTAGGCATGTTAGCAAGGGTCGAAGAGCATCCGCTCTCCCCGTTTCGAGTCCTGTTTGGTATCCCACCATCTATGCTTCTACCGAGTCTTGTACTAGAGGTTGGTGACTTCCACGGGAAATTTGGGTTGGTTAACTAATTACCTTGGAAATCGTGTCGATGTGAGGGTTACTTGAATATGTTAGTGGGAGTGATGACTGAAGTAGTTTCGAGTTAGGAGTGAGTTGTCTCATGGAGTCACCCCTTTGATCTTCGTAATGGTCAACCATGTCTTCTTATCGCAAGAGTCTAAACACGAGTCCTACCCTCACCTCTCATGAACAATGTGTGTGTCCTTGTGTCATACCGAGTGAGTCATACTAGCGTCCCACGGGGAAATAGGGTGATGAGTCGGTGATTGTATGACATGGTGTGTTGGTATATTTCAGCATGACTTGTCTGATAACTTGCATGGTTGCACTCATGGACGAATATATATGTGTCGAATCTATGAACTCCCATCATTGTTACTCTCCTTTGAATTAGGTCCATGATAGTGTGGTCAACCCTCTTTGTATGAGTGCCATGAGAAATGAATTTCTGAGCATGTTAAGTTAATCAAATTGAACCTCATTGACTATGTATTGTCTTAATGAGTGTTGGTAGTATCATGTAGGATATACATCTCCTAATTATTGACCATCATGCATCTATGTGCCATACTTTTCATACTACATGTATATGGTTGTATTGGATTTGATGGTTGTTATGCCCAAATGACTTGACCATACCCCTTGACACGATTATTAGAGTGCATCTTAACATGCTTACCTGGAACCCACATTGTTTTGACCTACTTATGTGTACACTAAGTGAGTAATGAATCATGCATGTGATATCCTATAATGCTCCCTATGTCATATATAACTTGTGCTGTATATGTCTATTGTCAGTTTGTGCATACATGATATTTATACGTCAAGCATGATTAGTGCATGAGATGATAAGTTTTAGCAAGTTCTGCGTGCATGTAAAGTTGATTATGTGAACATGTTATGAATGCATAGGACGTTATTCCTATTAATAGGTACATCCTAGTGTGGAATTTGCTATATGTTTGCTTGCCGCACTTGTAACCTTATAGAATACCCTAAGGGCATTGTTGTAAATCTCGGGTTCGCGTCTTGTCTTGAGTCTCGTCATCTCTAGTCCTGGTTTGTGTCTGAATTCTTAAGAAAGTCGTTTTGTCCTCCCTTGCCCTCCCCTATCTCCGTGACTTCTAACCCCTCGTGATCCCCTTGATGGACGTCGACATAAAAGAGAAAACGAGCGATCGAGTGGCACCAGAGTGGCGCAACGGAAGTTTGGTGGGCCCATGACCCATGGACCCTAGGATCGACGTCACCAAAGGAAGGACGCCTTTCGAAGATGGCGGTTGCAGACGTAATCCTCCTAGATGACTCAAGGAATGACGTTCTTCGTCCGAATTGTGATCTCTCCTATGCGATCTGGAATCGGTGTCGTGCGATAGGCTTGGAACTAACTAAATTGAGGTGTGATGACTGATAAGCTGAACTGGTAGTGAATGACTGCCTGACTAACTTGTGTTTGTGATGATGTGCCTATATGCTTAAGTGTACTGACCTGCTAGTAAATCGGGTATGGGTCATATATGTGGTGGTGTATTCTTCTTGGGAATGAGTCGAGTGTTTTCCTTGGTGAGACGGATCGGGAAATCGCAGGTAGATTGAGGTCTTCGAGTTGGTCATTGGTTATGCGAGATGGAATTCATGAGGGATGTGTTAGCTTGGGTAGAGTCGAGTGTGTTATGGCTTGTCGGAGATAGTGTTCAGTGAGTATATTTGAGCTTCCAGGTAGGTCTTAGGTGAAGAGTGGAGTTAGCATGGTGAGGTTTCAAGGAAGAGGTCCTAGCTAGAAGTGTCGGTAGGTAGTGGGTGCAAGTATAGGTGGTTAGTGTAGTTCTAGAGGTGGATGAGTGAGCTAAGAATGGATCGGAGGGATTCTCAAAGGGAAGCATTATTAGACGGATTGGTGAGCTAAGGAAGGTGTCTAGATAGTCTAGGGGCGGATCGTGGGCGGCATCGAGGATGCTTGGTTAAGGAATGTCTAAGGAATTGCAGAATTAGGGACTAGGTTCTATGTGCGGTGATTGGGAACTGTTTATGGTAAAGGATGAGATTGAGGAATCGCTAAGAAAGAGTAGTAGCAGGCTGTATCTGGGATGAGTACTTGGGGTTGCTTAAATAGGGTTAGTGATGCTTCGAGAATTCATGAGTGAAGGATTTCTAACGCGTTGTTGGAGGATTTTAGCATAGCGAATGAAGCGCGACTTATGAGTGGAGGTTATTGTGGCTATTGAGGTATTTGGAGATGTGAGATGAGTCTTCGGGGAAAGGATGGTAGCTAGGCAAGGATGTCGTTGGGATTTCTAGTAAGATTGCGTCCTTGAGGTTGAGATAGAGAGATTCGGAGCTTGGAATTGGGAATTAGAGCGGAATGTATTGGGAACGCTAGAGGATGAAGGATTTTAGAAGATTGGCGAAATGGCGGTACTTGGGAAACTCGAATGAGGACGATTTAGGGATTATGCGGAAATGATGATCGGTAAAAGAGGGCTCTAGACGATAAGGTGTCGTGGTTATGAAGTAGGAGCTTGAGGCAATTTAGGAATATGAAGAGATGAGGAATTGGAGTAAGATGACTTGAGGATTCCGAATGGCTAAGGTTAAGTAAGATTTGGAATGAGGAAATTTGGGAATATGCTGAGATGGGGATCTAGAATAGGTCGGTCGAGGAATCGTAGATGTTTAGGTTTCATGAGAATTGAAATGGGACAAGTAGGTGGAAGTTGTGATTGGTCATTGAGGGTAGACGCGGGTGATGAGGAACTCGGTGATACGTGGTTATGAGTTAGCACTAGACAATTTTCTGCGTTAGAGTTGTCGAGAGTAGGCGGTTGAGTGGATTCTAGCAAGGTAGGATGCTTGTGTTGGTAATGTCGAGAATAAGGATGGGAGTGTCAGGTGTGAGATGGTCGGTATGAGTTGGGTTCTTAGAGGTGGATGGCTAGTGAGAGTGATTAGTGGTACGGGAAGTGTGATCATGTTAACAAAAGTATTCGAGATGTCTCTTTGGGAGATAATGGTCAGGCAGAGTCTTGAGAACCTAGGGAGAGTAAGCGAGATTGCTAAGGAGCACCTAGATCGATCGTGCGAGTGATTGAGTCGAGAGCTTGAGATTTCTCTTAGAAGGCGAGATGGGACTGGTAGAGGACTCCTAGGATGAGGGTGTGCTTTATAGAGAGTCTTGGTTGTTGGTCGAGTTGTTAAGCTTGTCGGAATAAGGGAATTGTGCGATTGGAAACTCCGAGATATGGTTTTAGGTGGTCAAGTAGGATTTGAGGTCAGGATGTCGAAGTGGGATGGTTTTTAGATGGCTTGATGGCATGGGAATTGGGACCCCTAGTAGTTGGTTTGGGTAATTGGCCTTGAATTGCGGATAGTTATGAGACTAGAGAGATTGTACGCTAGGCGGATTGCAATGGTATTTAGAACTAGTATTGGATTGAGTTGGTAGACCTAGGTAAGGTTGATCTTGATGCAAGTGATGATGAGTAGTTGTCGTGTCTTATCGTGATTGGTAGTTGTAGACAAGGTCTCTTGAGGATTTGATCTAGTGTATGCTTTACTTGGGGTCGAGTGTTGTGCAATTATATGCTTAGACGATGTTGATTCCCTGATGAGTTGCCATAGGCGATATTGAATTGTTAGTACTAACATAGTTAGCCCCTGAACTCGATAAAATGCTAGTGTACGGAAGTATTTGTTTGCCTCTAATGCGATGACGCTTGGTAGTTAACATGAGTATGATATGGTTATGTAATTGATATGATGTGCTCATCCGACGGATATGACGTGCTTATCTGATTAATACGATGTGTAGTTTTGTGAGATGATGTGATAAATCCTACCTTGTACGATAAGATGCTAGATATGCTATGGTATGTAACTGTCCGTGACATGAGTATGACCTGGTTACGAATGAGTGATACGATTGCTATGTTAGACAATTGGTATGATATATGATGCCTTGAATTGGAATTGCTAGGATGCTAGAATTGAATTTATGAAATGTGATTCTAACTGGGAACCTAGGAAGGAAATATGGGGTTAGCCCTTAGAGATGGATGATTCCACCTCCTGAGATTTGAAACTTGCTTAATTAACGTCGGGTTAAGGGATTTGAAACTTGCTTAATTAACTTGGATTTTGAGAAATCGAACACGATCGAAAATTCCAATGATTTTGAGACTAATCCTTCCCAAACTAAAGAACCCCTTTTTTAAATTTTCCGACCCGAACTTGCATTATGACGCCCCACGAAGTGGATACAGGCATTTTATAGGGGCCCTTATAGACTGCTTGCTAAGACCTAGTGGATATGTTATAATGCTTTTCGAGTTATGATATAATCGAGAAGTCGGGGTAAGGATGTGGTAAGGGCCCATATCACACTCTCGCTACGACTTATCGGGGATATTATGATCATGACGACGATACTGTAAGGATCTCATGGGGGCACTTATGAGGTACTTACGGGATCGATGACGTGATCCTTGGACTCACCAATTTCAACTTCATCCCCTACTTTAGAATGATTTTAGTCTCGGGGACGAGACTTGTTTTTAGAGGTGGATGATGTAAAGGCTCGGATTTTTAAAATATTAATTTTCGGAAAAAGAAAATCAAAATGAATTAAAATAAATTCCGGCCCAAATTTTCGATTTAAATATCAATTCCGTCTTTCATTTCGGGTTTTGAACGACCAATCAGCGGAAATTTAAATTCCCGACCCGAGCTCTCAATTCCGTCGTATTCCAAACCCTTATCCATCCGACTCACCCTATTCTAGTTCGGGAAAATCTTATCCTTACCTTCCCTCCCTCTCTCCCTTGGTTTCACTTTATTTGGCAAACAAACAATAACCTATGACTTTGACCAGCTGGAGCATCTTCCTCTTCGTCATAGAGCACGCAGCCCATCTGTATCCATTTTCATTTTCAATTCAGAAGCCCCCCTCTCCTCTCTCTCGGTTACACTGTCAAGCAACAAGCCAAACTTGGCTCCTCCCCCTTAAGCTCCATTTCCGCTGCCACCACACCTCCGCCATCCCACCTCTGTCGCTGCACCACCCACTCCCGTCGCCGACCACCAGCACCGCCAGCACCACCCCTGCGCCACCGCCGTACACACCTTCACCTCCATCTTCCCCTACCTCCGAGCGCCTCTGAGACCCACCGAGAGCCACCATACCCCGTCACCGAGATCTCCCAGCGCCGACCAGCATCTCCAGGCGACGAGCAGCAGCCCAGGGACACATCTCCCTCCCCTCGACGTCGACGAGCTGCCCAAGGAGTTCTCTCGCAGTCGCCGGCCACGCCCGAGCTCCGATGACCCCCATTTCGATCGAAACTCTCGGTAAGCTCCCCTCACCCTTTTCTTGTCAAAGACACCGAAAAGTTCCACCTTTCTCATCGAACGCCTTCGATCTAGGTCCGAGGAGCAAGCTCCGCCTCCGACGAAGCCCGCCGAGCCTCCGAGCACCTCCGGCGAGTCGAATCGAAGCCCGACGTGTCCGAATCGAACCCCCTCGGTGAGCCTTATTTCTCCTCCTTCTTTCCGTCTCCGTCCTTGTGTGTGTGCCGGTTTCATGGCCGGGGCCCAGATCCATCGCCGCCGGCCTCCCCCTTTCTCCTCCCTCCTTCGATTTCCGGGCACAAGTAGAGCCCTCTGTTTTTTCTTTTTGTTGTTATTCGATCAGAAGAGAAAGGGAGGAAGAAGACAGTGGGCCCCGCTCCATTGGCTTCCACCTCACTCCGTGGGTCCCGCTCCCACTTGCCCCGTCACCAGTCCAGTCAGCTGGGCCCCACTCTTTTTTGACTTCAGGTTTCAATTTGGCTGGGAGATGGAATAGGGCTGTTGGGCCTAATTGTTGGGCTTCTGGGTCATTCTTTTAAACAAACGATTTTGGGCCTATTTTGACCTCAAAAACCCGATGAGGTTCTTGGGCCATAGTTTTTCGAAAATAAGAGAGTATTTGGACCTAACTCTTGATGAAATGAATATTGGGTTTTAAGACTAACTTACTTATATATATACATACTAATAATTGAATGTAAATTTATTATAAAAGAAAATTGGAATATGATATATTATATAAAATTATGATCTTAAGGTGGTTAGTATGTAAAGTATAGTATTATCGGACTTGAATCGAAAAGGGGATTTGACGAACATTTTTTCATGGTCGGGATTTCTAACTATTTAAATCGAATTTTAAACGGGTTTGAATTAACTTGGGAATTATGCAATCGATGACTAACTAGCATGGTGATGTGATTGATTGACTAATAGCATGATTTGTGTGGATTAACGACATGAATGAATGACTAACGGCATGATGAGACGTTATAAATTCGTATTATTTGACTTGTGCCTCATGAGCTATGATTAATATGATGAACCTTGGAGATATATGATCATGCGGATATATGAGTATTATTGCGAGTATATGAATGTGGCGGAACAGAATGATGATAATGATGTGGTCTTATGGAATGTGGCATCATGATGAGTGGTTAAACTTGATGTGATGATGGTTGCGATATGATTGTTATTCTCGTTGAATGATGTGTGCTTGAATGCTTGTATGATTAGACATAGACTTATATATATGTTCTGATATGTATCTAGGTAATACCTTGTGACTTTGAATGATGTATGATGGATCTTCTATTATGATGTTCTGCGATACCAGGTAAGTCTCTTCGGAGCTTACTCAGATTGAATAGAGCTATTCCCTGCTTTAGGTGCATGATATACTAGGTGTTGCATTCATGATCAGCATGCCATGTAGTACCATGCTAGGTTGCATCTACGTTGATCATCCTATTTCTTTATGCGTATGTAAACAGAACGGCCGTTATCTGTGAAGTAACTAGAGTCATTGCTAGGGTCATAGGGTAGCCCAGCCTCATCGGGTACCCTGAGTCAATCGAGTCATGAACTTCCTTATATTATGATATGCCTGCGGGCTTTACTGTGGAGCGGGTTAGGCATGCGTGCCGCCCTATTATGAATGAATGCATTCACGAGCTGGCCAGTCTCCACCTATCGGAAGGGGTGGAGGTAGGAGAGGGATATACCACTTGGTATTCTGTGCTAAGGCCTTATTATTATTATGCACTTGATCTTAGGAGCATGTTAGTGTGTTAATATTCCGCCATGCATCTAGAAGCATCTTTATTAGGTGTAGCGTATATGTGTGCTTATGGTTGGGATGCAGAGTTAAGTGGGCATCGATCTGATCCCGCCCCATATCAATTTTTTTAGGTATTATTTATGTTCATCCTATCGGTGCTGTTTGCTTATTGTGCGGGTCATTTTGTCGGCGGAGAGTGAGCGCTGGAGTTATAGACTTCACCAGACTCTGATTATATTTTTGGATTTATACTTTTGACTCCGTTTTGACCCGGCTCTGCCGTGGCACCCTCTTGTATTACACTTATTTCCGCTAGTCTCACTATTTCTGATTTCCACGCCTAGACTTACGACAGGTACAGGGGACTTCCCCGGGGATTCCAACGATCCCTTCGATTTTGGGTATGAAATCCCCCTTTGAAAACATTAAAGTAGGTTTTGAAACCTTCAACCTGTACTCGGGGCGTAAGGTCCTAACGAGGGGTTTCATCCCTCGAAACGTAACTCGGGAATCATAATCCCGGGCCGTTACAATATACACTAACCTTTCAGGAAGTATTTTCGAATATTATTTCCTTCCTTATGGTGTAATTTGAGATGATTCAAATCGGAAGATCATGGCCTCCGAAGTTTCCAAAGATAGAAGATCCAGCTCAAGCCATGATCCTCTCTAGCTGTTGGTGAAGATCCTTAGGCGCCGATTTCTTTCAATATAAAGAAAAGGAAGAAGAAGACATCCATACATCTGTTGAATACAAGCTTTCATATACTCAAGCCTTCAAGCGAGATCTGTCTTCTTCGTGTGCTCTCTGATAGTCCTTAAGAGTCTGTTATTTCATTTCAAAGCATTTGAGAGTTACACAGTGAGCTTATAGGATATATTTTGTTATAGTGTTATACTCGAGAGTTTGTAACTCAGGAAGTGAACACTAGGCGATTGATTCACTAAGTGTAAGAGGATTGTACTAGATAGCATAGAGAGGTGGGGCTCTTCTAGATTGGTCTAGGACTCCAAGGGAACGTGAGTTGACTAGATTGCAATTGTATAGGAGAGAGGCTTCTCGGTGAGCTACTAGGATCCTAGGTCTTGTGAATCAATAAAAGTCGGTTGAATCCTAGGGTTGTGGAAGAACCCTAGGCGGGGACGTAGGCCAAGTTCGTGCCGAACCTCGTAAACAACTCATCGAGTCCTTTACTTATTGCTTTACCTTATTTCCGCATTTGGTTCGTACTGTTTAACTTTGTGATTCAGGTTTTCGAAGAAAGACTTAGTCTAATCTCAAAAGATTTTGCACGAGCTTCAAAAGTCTTGAGAATCTGCGAAAAACCGACATACTCTATTCAACCCCCCCCCCCCCTTTTAAAGTATCTTTACACTACTTTGTTTTACATTATCGAACCTTCACCAACATCCTAGAGTTGTCCCCCACACTATCTGGACGCATGAATCGACTGAGATGATTAGCTACACAGTTCTCAACGCCCTTCTTATCCTTGATCTCAATATCAAACTCACTCAAAAGTAGAATCCAACGAATGAGGCGTAGCTTTGCCTCTTTCTTCTTCAGCAGATATCTCAAAGCGGCATGATCAGTAATGAGGATGACCTTGGCTCCCAAAAGATACGGACGGAACTTGCCCAGTGCAAACACAACCGCTAGGAGCTCCTTCTCCGTAGTGGTGCAGTTCCGTTGTGCTCCGTTCAACATCATGGAAGCATAGTAAATCACATGGGAATCCTTGTCAATCTTCTGGCCTAGCACAATGTCAATAGTATAGTTGCTCCCATCACACATCAACTCAAAAGGAAGTATCCAAATAGGAGCTTGCATGATTGGTGCAGAAACAAGTCGATCTCTCAATGTATGGAAGGCTTCCTTGCACTTCTCATCAAACTCAAAAGCAACATTCTTCTTTAGAAGGTCACATAACGGCGTAGTGACTTTCGAAAAATCCTTGATGAATCGGCGATAAAATCTAGCGTGGCCCGGAAAAGATCGTATCTCTCTCACATTTGTAGGATAAGGCAAGGACTGAATGATCTCAATCTTAGCCTTATCAACCTCAATACCCTTTTTAGAAACGATGTGGCCTAAAACAATACCTTGCTCAACCATGAAATGACACTTCTAATAATTCAGAACCAAGTTGGTGTCAACACACCTCTTCAACACAAGTGTCAAATGAGCCAAACATGAATCAAAATCAACGCCATGATCTGTGAAATCATCCATAAATACCTCAATGAAGTTCTCCATATACTCAGAAAAGATGTTGACCATACACATTTGGAATGTTCCTCGTGCATTACACAGCCCAAAAGGCATTCTGCTATATGCAATGGTGCCAAAAGGACATGTAAATGTAGTTTTCTCCTGATCCTCTAGTGCAATGGCAATCTGAAAGTACCCTGAGTATCCATCCAAAAAGCAATAGTAGGCTCTCCTATCAAGCCTCTCAAGCATCTGATCAATGAATGGGAGAGGAAAATGATCCTTGCGAGTCTCAGCATTCAGCTTCCTATAGTCAACACAAACTCTTCAACCAGATTGCACTCGCGTAGGCACTAACTCTCCTTCTTTGTTCTCAACAACAGTAATACCCCCTTTCTTAGGAACCACTTGCGTCGGACTAACCCACTTGCTATCAGAGATGGGGTAAATCATATCAGCTTGAAGCAATTTCAAAACTTCCTTCTTCACTACCTCTATCATAGGCAGATTCAGACGTCTCTAGGGCTGTCTAGATGGCTTGGCTCCTTCCTCTAGCAAAATTCGGTGCATACATGTAGCTGGTCTTATCTCTTTGATGTCTGCGATGGTCCATACTAGGGTTGTCTTGTATTTCTTAAGCACCTCAACTAACCTACCCTCTTGGTCAAGGCTGAGCTTATTGGAAATGATGACTCGGAGGGTGTCATTCTCACCTAAGAAGGCATACTTAAGGTGTTCGGGTAATGGCTTAAGCTCAATTTCATGCGGCTTGATTACAGAGGGTAAAAGCTTCTCTTCATGAATGGTTAAGTTTATGTTCTCACTCTTCAGATGTGAATGATGGGCATATCATCAATAATAGGCTCAATAACATCAACAGAGAATAAAGAATGCTCATCAACAGGGTATCTCATATCATCCATAATGCAGCACTGAACCTTTTCACCATTAAATTCCATAGTGAGCTTACCTTCCTAACAATCAATCTTAGGTTTAGCTATTCTAAAAAATAGTCTGCCTAAAAGAATAGGTGCCTCCACAACACCAAATTCCATATCCAACACAAAGAAATCAGCCAAAAAATCAACTTATCAACCATAACAAAAACATCCTCAACAAAACCTCTAGGATAAGAATGAGAGTGGTTAGCCAAATGGACAGCTACTCTAGTATCTTGCAATTCACCAAGCTTCAAGGTTTTGAATAAAGAGTGATAGCTCTCTTACTTTCCCTTGATGAAATACATTTGCTATAGTATTAATCTTTGCAGGATTGATAAAAGACAAAAGTATAAGGTATTGTAGCTTATACAAATTGGATATATTGTTCTTGTAGATTATCTATTTTTTGGACTAATAATTAAAGGTTGAGTTAAATTGTTTTAAATCTATCTTATATCTTTTATTAACACAATATCTTTAGTTATAGAATTTTCGGTTAAGGTTTATTTTGATAAAAATATTGTGTTGGTCTAGAATTGTATATTACATGAAGTATTTTAATTGGAGATAAACTAGGATCTCGGCAAAATAGAATATCTCAGCAACAAGATCTCGGCTAGAAGATCTCAATAACTATAATTCAAAGTTTCATAAATAAGGAGCAATATCTTCGAGAAGATCCCATATATTTCAGTAGCAATATCTTGGTGATATCCCCAGTAATTCAAAGTTTAAAAAGACGTTTTACTGATCGGATTTTAGGGGAGAAAAATCAGCAGAACATTGAGGAGCTCTCGGCTATAAGAAGAAAAGGAAGAAATGATTCATCGACACACCTTCACCAAGCCTTCTCTGCGAATCAAGAGCTCTCAAGTTTCCATCGCCATTGCTGATTTGTTTTTCTTTCCTTCTCTCTATTTTGTATTCGATCTATTGCTTTCGAGAGTTAGGAAGTTTTAAGCTTCACAGTATAAGTTAATCCCTGATATACTAAGAGTATTATATACTCAAACGTATCACACTTCGGTGTGACAAAGGGGACTTTTATTTCTCTGTATCTTGGGTTGACTACATAGAAGCGAGGTAGGCTTCGGGTTATAAAAGAGAGGAAGTTCTTCTAGGTTGTATCTAGGGCTCATAAGGAAAGAGGAATAAAAATTGTTGAATCCTACGGGTCGGATAACCCTAGGCGGGGACGTAGGCTGGTTAAGAGCCGAACCTCGTTAACAAGTCAAGTGTTATTTATTTCTATGTTAAGTTCGTTAACATTTTAATTGCTGTATAAAATTCAAGACACAAAAAGTCTAGTTCAAGACTTTGAGATCGAGTTCAAGGCCTAGAGAATCGATATCAAGCTCTTGACATTGCTGGTTCTTGAGACTTTGCGAAAAGTGTTCATACTCTATTCAACCCCCCTTCTAGAGTATTTGTTTATTATTGTTATTTACTTTAAGTGCTCGATTCTTCAATTGGTATCAGAGCTTAACTCACTTATTTGATTTAAAAATATGTGAGATCGATCATGAGTACTGTAGGAGAAGGTGGATTCGCTCAAGGAAGGTCGTGTAATCGCCCTCCTCTCTTTTGTGGTGACAACTTTGTGCACTGGAGGTCTTTGATGAAAATGTTCATCATCGATCAAGACATGGAGCTCTGGGAATGCATAGTAAAAGGTCCAACCATCCCAATGAAGCCTGGCACTATAGCAGGAGAACAAGTGGCGAAAACGGAAGAAGAATACAACCAGACTGATCAGGAAACCGTGGAAAAAAATTATGGAGCCATGCATGTACTTTATTGTGGTTTGAATAATGACGAGTTTAATCGTGTTTCATCTTGCAGGAGTGCTAAAGAAATCTGGGACAAAATCTTGGTAACCTACGAAGGAACTAGCCAAGTTAATGAAACCAAAATCAACATCTTCTTGCGGCAATACGAGCTATTCAAGATGCTGTCCACGGAAACAGTAAAGGAGATGTTTACCAGATTCACTCAGATCATCAACAACTTGGATTCTCTCGGCAAAACTTCACAAATGAAGAAAAAGTGAGGTAAATTCTGAGGAGCTTACCGAAGGCCAAATGGGGACCAAAAGTAACTGCAATAAAGGAAGCTCAAAATATGTCAACTTTTCCATTGGACGGTCTCCTCGGTAAGTTGATTACCCACGAGATGGTTCATGGTGAAGAATATGGAGAAGTAGCCTCTACTATAAAGAACTTGGACCTAAAAGCAAAAAGGGAAGAAGCTACCTCGGATGATGACGAGAGTGACAATGAAGAAGATCCATTTGCGCTTATCACAAGAGGATTAGCAAGGATACTTAAGATGAAAAAGCAATTTGCAAACCGAGAGTACAATAACACATAAAAACAGAAAGGTGAGCCATATAATTCCAATAAGAAAACTAAATCAATGGCTTGTTTTGAATGTGGAGATACAAAAAATCTAGTCAAAGATTGTCCACAAAAGAAAAGGAACAGGTTTCAAAATGACAACCGAAAGAAGAAGGCTATGATGGCGGCATGGAGCGATTCTGACTCTTCAAGCGAATCTGAATCCGAGATTGAACATGCAAATCTTTGTCTAATGGCCGATCATGGGGAAACTCCAAAGAAACATCTTGGAACTATCGTAAGGAATCTAATCTCAAGTCCTACTGCTGTTCTGTCAGAATTTGATTTTAAATGAAGAACATTTTATAAATGAAACTGACATCTTGAAAGAGAAGCTTTTGGAACAGGAAAGAAGCCTGAGTAAAATGCCGTTTGAAATGAAAAATCTCAAAACTTCTCAGTTAGCCCTTGACAGTAAAGTGAAGGGCTAGAGAAAGAGAAGATCTCTCCTCTCTAACTCTTTGCACTAAGGAGCTAGAGAAAGAGAAGATCTCGCTAACTGATAAGTGTAGAGACAAGGAGACCTCTTTCATGCGCTTCACTCACTCCAAAGCCAATCTTGATAGAATGTCAGGTGAGCATCAATCATCTCTTAACAAAAGTGGTATTGGATACAACATATTTTTTCCAAACAAAGCCTCTACCACTTTTGTAAAAGCTAAAGGAAATTGGCGCACACCTACTTGTCATTTTTGTTGTAAGAAGGGTCATGTTAAGACTGCTTGTCCATATCGTAGAAATGATCCTTATATTATTCACACTACTTTTCCATTATGTCTAAGAGAATAGGTAAAGCAAATTTGGGTTCCTAAAGGGATTAGACCACCAAACATGGTCCATCCGGATTATGAATCTAAATTTTTAATTTGGTCTAGCTGGAAAGGTTGAATTTGGTTGTCTTGCATGATATCACCAAGACTAAAGAGTATAAATGGATACTTGATAGTAGTTGCTCACGGAACATGAGTGGAAAAAGTTCATTGTTTTTGGATCTAAAGAAGCAATCCACTGGTACAATTACTCTTGGTGATAAGGGAAAATGCAACAGAATTGGGATAGGTAAGATTGGTAAGGATTCTTCCAACTATATTGATGATGTATACCTTGTAGAAGGATTAAAGTATAATTTACTGAGTATTTCTCAATTATATGATACAGGTAATATTGTTATTTTTTACTCCGAAAAATGTTTAGTAAAAAATAAGAAATCTGGAGATTTTATCCTAATAGCTCCTCGTAATAACAACGTATATTCTATGAGCACAAACCAAGTTGCAGGAACAAGTTTAAAGTGTCTCAAGGCCATGACAGAAGATCCAAGGCTTTGGCATAGAAGACTTGGGCATGTGAGTATGCACACGTTGAACAAACTACAAACAAGGGACTTAGTTCGTGGTCTTCCTGATCTTAACTTTAAGGTAGATGAGTTATGCAATGCGTGCTCACGAGGTAAGAAAACTCGAGGGTCTTTCAAGCCTAAAAAGATATTTAGTACATCTCGCCCTATTGAATTATTACATATGGATTTATGTGGTCCTATGCGCGTCAAATTTCCCAAAGGTAAACAATATATTCTTGTCATTGTTGATGATTTCTCACGATTTAAATGGGTTTCTTTTCTTCGAGAAAAATCTGAGGCTTTATTTGAATTTTCAAAACATTGCAAGGAGTTACAATCTTTAAAAAACTTGGCTATCGTTTCTATCGGTAGTGACCACGGGTGTGAATTTGACCAACTTAAATTTGATTTATTTTGTTCAAAATATGGTATTTTACTTAATTTTTCAGCACCTAGAACTCTTCAACAAAACGAGGTTGTGAAACGAAAGAACCGCACCTTGGAGGACATGTCCAGGACTATGCTTTTAGAAAATGATTTAGCAAAATCACTTTGGGTCAAAGAAGTAAATACGAAAAATTATATATTAAACCAGTGCTTAATTCGTCCAATTTTAAAGAAAACTCTTTATGAACTATTTTATGGAAGAAAGCCTACTGTTTCTTATTTTAAACCGTTTGGATGCAAATGCTTTGTTCACAACAATGGCAAATATAATCTAGGGAAATTTGATACTCGTAGCGATGAAGGTATCTTTCTTGGTTATTCATTAAATAGCAAAGCATATAGAATCTTTAATAAACGTACACGGATTCTGGAGGAAAGCTTTCATGTAATATTTGATGAAAGCAATAACGGTGCGTTAAGTGACAGCTTTGCATATTTAAATTTGAACCAGAATGAGGAATAGGGATCTGACATTGAAGAAGAAAGGGAGAAATCACAACGTCGTAACATGCAGGAACCAATACTAGAGACATCCGAGCAAGCACAAGATCTTGATATAGAGGTTCAAGATCTTGAACAGAGGTTTCAAGACCTTGGCCTGGGGAATGCAGAACCAGAACAGAATGTTGAACCTGAGCCACAAAGCATTGGAGAAACCTCAACATCCCAAGAGCCTAAGAGAAGAAAGTTTAAGCAAGCGTCATCTCATCCAATCGATAACATCATCTCAGATCCGAAATCCGGTATTCAAACTCGCTTCAAATTAAGAAATTTGTGTGCTTTATATGCATTTATGTCTCTTGTAGAACCGAAAATGCCTGCCGAAGCACTTCAAGATCCAGATTGGATTGTAGCCATGCAAAGCGAGCTAAATGAATTTGAAAGGAACAAAGTGTGGACACTTTCCCCAAGGCCCAAGCATCAATCTGTCATCGGTACTAGATGGGTCTTTCGAAACAAGTTGGATGAGGATGGAAAGATTACTCGTAATAAAGCTAGACTCGTGGCTCAAGGGTACAATCAACAAGAAGGTATTGACTACGAGGAGACTTTTGCTCCCGTAGCAAGGTTAGAAGCTATTCGTATCTTACTTGCTTTTGCATCATACATGGGTATTAAACTTTTTCAAATGGGCGTAAAATGTGCTTTTCTAAATGGCATTTTAGAAGAGGAAGTGTATGTTGCACAACCTCCTGGTTTTGAAAATGAAGAATTTCCAAAACATATTTTTAAGTTAGATAAAGCACTTTATGGTCTCAAACAAGCCCCTAGGGCATGGTATGAGAGGTTATCGAAATATCTTCTCAAACAAGCCCCTAGGGCACTTCATGGTCTCAAAACCCTTTTTTTTTTTTATCAAAACACAAGGTAATGATTTATTAGTCGTGCAAATATATGTTGATGACATTTTATTCGGTGCTACTAATGATTCTCTTTGCAAGGAATTTTCTAATATTATGTGTAGCGAATTTGAGATGAGCCTTATGGGAGAATTGACATTCTTTCTCGTATTACAAGTTCATCAATCAAAGAAAGGAATCTTCTTGAATCATGGTACGTACACGAGGGATCTACTAAAAAAAATACAAGATAGATCAATCAAAGGTTGCTAAGACTCCCATGAGCTCGACAATGTCCTTGGATCAAGACAAAAACGGTAAGAATGTGAACCAAAAGGAATATCGAGGTATGATTGGTTCACTTCTCTATCTCACGGCAAGTAGCCTCGACATCATGTTTAGTGTATGTATGTGTGCAAGATTTCAGGCTGACCTAAAGGAATCGAATCTCATCGCGGTTAAAAGGATTTTTCGCTACTTAAATGGAACTCAAGACCTTGGTCTTTGGTATCCAAAGCGAGGAAATTTTCATCTAATCGGCTATTCAGATGCAGATTTTGCTTGTTATAAGGTTGATAGAAAAAGTACTCCGGGATGTTGTCAACTATTGGGATCTTCCCTAATTAGTTGGCACTCAATGAAACAAAATTATGTTGCTCTCTCAACCGTTGAGGCCGAATACATAGCTGCTGGAGCATGTTGTTCTCAAATCTTATGGATAGCTCAAAAGTTACGAGATCTTGGTTTCGACTTAAAAGGTATCCCTATTAAATGTGATAATACAAGTTCCATATCTATCAGTAAAAATCATGTGTAGCATTCTCGAACAAAACACATTGATGTGAGACATCATTTTATTCGGGATCATGTCAAAAAAGGTGACGTATCTATATCCTTTATCTCCACTGATTTACAACTTGCTGATATTTTTACTAAACCATTACCTGATGATAGATTTAACTTTATCATATTAGAGCTTGGAATGTTAAATAAGGATGCATTAATTTAGGGGAGCATAAACGAACTGAATCTCAAGGCCTCGAAAATTAATTTCAAGACCTTGACTGTTCATATCGAATAAAGAATAAATTGGATCATATCTTCTGGCTTTTATTTTATCGATATTAGCCAGAAAGATTTTTTTTTGGTTTTGAAAAGATTTGATTTAATCAATTTTAAAAAATAAAGGGTTGTTAAGATTTGTCTCTATCTTTTAACATATTTAAAATTCCGGTTTCCCCAAAACAGATTTTAAAAAAAAAATTTGAATTTCCTTTAATTTGTTTTTGGGATAACTTTTCAAAGGTAAAAATCTTTTCCCTAGACTAATTAAAACCGAAAATGATTTACCCCCCCTGAAAGATCTGGAAAACCGTTCACCTCCCTCTCTCTCTTCTTTATTAATTACCCGTCACTTCGCCCTGCTCCACCCCCCTCTCTCCTTCGTTGTTCTCTCTTTCTCCTTCCCAAGAACCATCTTCATCCCTTTCCATGGCACCCAAAACTTCAATCGGCAACCCTGGCTCCTCCGGCAAAGGAAAGCGACCAATTGTAAGGAAGGCGAAGGAGGTCGACGACGAGGACTCGTTCAACATCCACTTCTACTCTTCTGATGATGCCCCTTCTCGGACTGAGACGCAAGTGCTGAGGCCTACTCTCCCATCGTCTTGGTTTCGGAACTTCGAAACCGCAGGTAAGTGGCTTGATACTTTCAGCTTTCGTAAGCTTTGCCTATGTGCCTCCATTGATCCCACTTTTCTTAAGTCTCTTTACCTCCCTTGCATCACCAACCTCAAAGGCTCAGGCCTTTGGCCGATTCTGAACCTAGGAGAAGTCCATTACCCCCATCTCACTCACCTTTTCTTTGTCAATCTCTCCTATTCAAGGGATCGGGGTAAACAAACTGTCAAAACCATTGTTTGTAACACCAAAATTGAGCTAACCCCAAGCGTCATTGCTGAAATTTTTGAGCTTCCAAAAGAGGTCTCAATTGACGGTCATCCTCCGAAAGCGGATTGACACACAACGTCCTAAATCTAGAAGCCAAAATCGTCTTCACGATCATTGCTCGTTGTATCTTCCCCCGCTCTCACTCCAGGGAGTTGGTCACCGACCAGCTTCTATACTCGACGTACTTGGTGCTTGCTGGGTATCAACTTGATGTTCCAAACCTTATCCTTAAACATATGATCAATTCAATTTCCTCTTCTCGAGACATTCCCCTGCCTTACGGCAATCTCCTCCCTCACATCTCCAAGCACTTTCGCCTTGACACCTCCCTTGAGGAAAAGGTATCTCACTCAGGAAAAGTGGATGCAAAATGCTTCCAGAGAATTGAGATTATCAATGTTGCTAACACTTGGAAGCTGAGGACTGATTTGAGCCCTGAAGAAATTGTCACTACTGGTCTCCCTCTCCAATTGAAGTCTGGATAGTCATCTTCGGCAATTGAAGATCGCATAGAGGAATTCGAGCTTGGACTTGATGCGCTCAAAAGAGACGTAATTGACTTCCAAGATGAGGTGTCCGACAAGCTGGACACAACACATGAGCTTCTCGCCATGGTGAATGTGAAGATCAACAACATGTTCCATCTCAATGCCCTGACATTCACTTATGTCGGCAATATCCTTCCTCTCGCTTAAGATGCTGCAGTGCTGTGCAAATCCAAGGCGTCTAATGTTCTCTTCAATTGTGAACAGTCGGTGCATGGCCGAGAGATCCTTCGCCTAGTTGTTCCTGAACCAGCCATCATCACAATCGAAGCTTACGACGTTATCAAACGATACCGCCGTGAGGATGCCCAGAAGCGCATGGTTGATGAGATGAAGAAGGACAAGAAGGTCAATCAAGCACAAAGGCTGTACAAAAGGAAGGCTGAAGCAGACATGGAGGCTAGGAAGCGGGAGAAGAATGGAGGTGGTGCTGGTTATGGGAAGTGTCAGGACGAGTAGTTTCACTAACCTGGGCTAAGATTTCTGGTGGTTTTTGAACTTGATTTTCTTGATTTTATGGTACTTTGTTCATCTATTGGTTCTGAAAACTTGGTCTTTGACCTGTTTGTGATCCTCCCTTGTCGAAAGACAAAAAGGGGGAGATCAGTCTCTGTCTGGATTTTGCTGTTTTTGTTTAGCTGCTACTACTGCTATGTGTTTTAGGTTTTAAAAACAAATTTCTATGGGATCCAACATAGTTAGAACTTGCTATTTGCTCAGTAGATTATGAATGTCCGACTTTGCTTGTTATATTGTATAGCTAATCTGCAGGTTCTTAAAATCCAATTTGTTTTGTCTTTCATCAAGGGGGAGATTGATAGCACCCTTACTTTCCCTTGATGAAATACATTTGCTATAGTACTAATCTTTGCAGGATTGATAAAAGACAAAAGTATAAGGTATTGTAGCTTATACAAATTAGATATATTGTTCTTGTAGATTATCTATTTTTTGGACTAATAATTAAAGGTTAAGTTAAATTGTTTTAAATCTATCTTATATCTTTTATTAACACAATATCTTTAGTTATAGAATTTCCAGTTAAGGTTTATTTGGATAAAAATATTGTGTTGGTCTAGAATTATATATTACAGGAACTATTTGAATTGGAGATAAACTAGGATCTCGGCAAAACAGAATATCTCAGCAACAAGATCTCGGTTAAAAGATCTCAGCAACTATAATTTAAAGTTTCATAAATAAGGAGCAATATCTTTGAGAAGATCCCACATTTATTTCGACAGCAATATCTTGGCGATATCCCCAGTAATTCAAAGTTTAAAAAGATGTTTTACTAATCGAATTTTTGGGGAGAAAAATCAGCAGAACATTCAGGAGCTCTCGGCTATAAGAAGAAAAGGAAGAAACGATTCATTGACACACCTTCACCAAGCATTCTCTGCGAATCAAGAGCTCTCAAGTTTCCATCGCCATTGTTGATTTGTTTTTCTTTCCTTCTCTCTATTTTGTATTCGATCTATTTCTTTCGAGAGTTAGGAAGTTATAAGCTTCATAGTATAAGTTAATCCCTGTTATACTAAGAGAATTATATACTCAAACGTATGACACTTCGGTGTGACAAAGGGGACTCATAAGGAAAGAGGAATAAAAGTTGTTGAATCCTACGGGTTGGATAACCTTAGGCGAGGACGTAGGCTGGGTAAGAGTCGAACCTCGTTAACAAGTCAAGTGTTATTTATTGCTCTGTTTAGTTCTTTAATGTTTTAATTGCTGCAGAAAATTCAAGACATAAAAAGTCCAGTTCAAGACTTTGAGATCGAGTTCAAGGCCTTGAGAATCGATATCAAGCTCTTGACATTGCTGGTTCTTGAGACTTTGCTAAAAGCGTTCATACTCTATTCAACCCCCCTTCTAGGGTATTTCTTTATTATTGTTATTTACTTTAAGTACTCGATTCTTCAAAGAGTATGAAATCATATTAATCGATGCACCTAAATCTAACATAGCATGCTAAAATTTAGTCTCACCGATAGTGCATGAGATAGTAAACATATCTGGATCGCCACATTTTTCGGGCATACACCTTTCAATCATGGCGGAGACGTGCTCACTCACATGAACCTTCTGCTTCCCTTTCAACTTCTGCTTTCTCTTGATGGTATAAAGCTCTTTTAGGAACTTAGCATATCGAGGAACCGTTTTGATGAGGTTGAGAAGAGGAATATTGATGTCACACTTAGCAAATGTCTCATACAACACCTTATCATTCTCCGGCTTCCTTGTGTCCTTCAAGGCTTCGGGAAATAGGGCTATGGGCTTGTAAGGATCAAGGACAGCCTGTGGATTTGGCTTCGGAATAGCAGCATCATCGGACACAACAATCTCATTTTCCAGTGACGGTGTTGCGGCAGCGAGTGGAGTCTTTCGCGGCGGCGAGTCAGCGTTCAGCATGGGTTTTGGCAGGGGCTCTGTCGCGGCCGCGACATCAGTCTCTCGTGGCGGCGACTTGCGGCAATCAGGGGTGGTCTGGCCAGGCTGTGTCACGACGGCGACTCCAGCACGTCGCGGAGGCGACTCTAGTTGTTCAAGGTTTGTTAAGACGGGCTCTTTTGCGGTGGCGATATTAGAGTCTCGCGACCGTGAGTACGCTGATTTTGTTCTTTCTTGTCCGATTTCCTCATCAGTCTCTGCCCAATTCTCCAAACCTCCCTCTTGTTGATAGTTGAAAGGTAGGATCTTACCACTTCTTAGATGTATGGCGTTAACATTCTCCCGTGGTGTAGGAGGGATCGATTGCGACGGTAGTGAGTTCGATGTCTTAGCTTTCAATTCACCCACTTCAAGAGCCAATTGCCCCATTGTCTTCTCGTAAGCATTCAAATTGTCCATAATCAGCCTTATAGTCTCACCTTGGTCTGGATTGGCTTGAGGAAGGGGCCTTTGTTGGCTTGGAGGCCTCCTTTGTTTGTAAGGAGCTTGATTCTGCTGGAACCTTTGGCCAAATCCTTGGTAAGTGTTGAAGTTGGAATTTTATGGATCATTACCAAAGTTTCGATGGGGACCATAACCACCCAAGGCATTGGCATCAATGAAATTCTCCTGAATCTGCGGGCACAAACCAGTCGGATGTGTAGGATCACTGCAAATTCCACAAGAATGGTGAACTTTATTAACAACTTGATTGACTCCTTGCAATGCCATGATAAGCTTACTCAATTGCTCCCTCAGATCCGGGTAATCATCTTGTGGCGGATTGGCTTGCATCCTTAAGACTTCTCTAGCTCCTAGAGTCTTAGAGTATTGCTGAGATGAATTCGCAAGCCTCTCAAACATGTCCATAGCTTCATCTGGTGTCTTAAGCAAACTATCTCCTCCACAAGCATTATTCACTGACCCTCTATCACTATGAGTCAGTCCTTCATAGAGTGCAAGGACTAGATCATCCTTAGTGAGTCCATTATAAGGGAATGCAACAACTGTCCGTTTGAAGCGCTCATAATACTCATAAAGTGATTCTGTAGCGAGCTGCTCAATACTAGTGATCTCTCGCTTCATCTTGTTGTGTCTCCTAGTAGGATAGTACTTATCAGAAAAGCTTTCTTCGGCTCAATCCACGTCCGAATACTTCCAGCAGGAAGATAGTACAACCAATCACTGGCTGCATCATTCAGAGTGAAGGGGAAGACTCTCAAAAACATCTGATCATCATTCAGACCACAAACTCTGATGCGGTCGTAGATAACATGAAACATAGTGAGATGCTTGTTGGGATTCTCTCCCTGGAGACCATGAAAGTAAGGCATGAAACCAGTCCATCCTGACTCAAACTTGAATCTAGAACCCTCAGGAAGATCAGGCAGTACAATAGCCAAAGGTTGAACATTCAGATTCGGCACCCTAATCTCTTGCAGAGTCCCCCTTGGAGGATCTCCTACGTTATTCAGAACTTGATTATTGTTGTCATTTTCATTCAGAACTTGATTGTTGTTTCAGTTCCGGTTATTAGCGTTATCAGCCATCTCTTCTTTGATTTCCGAGTTGGAAGAATTATCTCTTCGCAACCTAGAAGGTGTGCGTTCAATTTTTTGATCCAAAGAAAAAAGAGATGAATCAGTAGCACGGGTGTGAACCATATAATGGTTCACACCAAAGTAAAGTAACAATTAGACAATGAATCAAATAGATTTCCCCGGCAACGACGCCAAAATTTTGCAGGAGGTAAACCGTCGTGTGTAAACCTCGCCAAAGAAATTCCCACACAAATAACTAAGTATAGCGATACGTGTAGGGTCGATCCCACAGGGAAATCTAAGACTCAATCTAAAACCTATTTTACCAAAAAGTGGGAAATAAACAAGTAAATATGGGAAATAGAACTAAAGATCAAGATTGCAATTGAAGTAACAAAGCATAAAGATGATGATGTTGATAAAAAATCAATGGAGAAAATAGTTCCACCTGCGCTTTCATCGACATTGGTTGACTTAATTGGTCCTAGACATAAACTCAAGTTGTATGAATCCTTTAACTTACATTATTCCCATCTTAGTTTGAATAGATTAAATCATAAAGAGCACAATTAATCCCTTACACATTTATGCAACCTAAGCATGGACAAAGATTTAACATAAAGATATCACAAATTCCTAAGAATCTAGGCATATGAATAACACCAAGTATGCAAGGTAACCAATATTTAAGACATAAGTTAAAATCCCTACTTAGTCATGATCAAACAAAGGTTCTCACAATCCTAAGCATGCTAGTACAGAATTCATTCAATGACGAAAGAAAAATACCTAGCAAGATACTATTATGGCGGCCAATCACAACAATATCATCAATAATCGCAAGAGAAATCAAAATAATAGTAGGAAACAACTAAGTTTAAGGCTCATAAACCACCAACCATGTCTCCGAAACATAGGTAAAACAAATAACGAACTTAGCCACTCATAGCATACCTAAATCTCCTTCGAATTAATGGAAAAATAAGCAAACTTGAATGGATGTTTGAACTACTGTAAAATATGATTCAAGGTCTGAGAATGGTTGTTCTCTAAGTCTAATTTTATGCCTCCCTTTGATAGGAAATAAGATACCCCAAAAACCTAGATACTTTCCTAAAAGATAATGCTGAAATAATCTTAAAATAATATAAAATATCCTAAAAATATTAAAGATCTCGCGACCGCGACTCAAGGGGTTCTGCAAACCCTCTCGCGGGCATCTCTCCACGGTGAACTGGGATTACTCGCGGGCACGACATGGGGACTCGCGGCCGCGACATGTAGACTTCAGCTGACCCTCTCGCGTGCAGCCTTCACGGTGGAATAGGGGAACTTGCGACGGCGACTAGGGACTCGCGACCACGACTTATGACAGAACGTGTGTTCTTGTGCTTCTGTTCTTCTCCTTTGCTTTCCAATGCTTCTTTTCTCCTCTTCTCTTCACTCCACTAAGAAGTTTTCCAAGCTAACCACAAGCCTGATCTACGAACCTACATAAAACAATCGAAATAGCGTAGTTTCCAAACTTTTCAACCAAAAGAGAAAAATATGAAATTAACTCTAAAACATAACCAAACAACCCAAAAATTAAACTAAAACTACTCTATAATGCGTATCTAAACATGCATTATCATATAGTATACTTAACACCATGTCAGCAAATACCTTCCAGCATGAAAAATGCTGACATGGATACATTACAATGTTTTCAAACATTAGATGTCCATTGTGTTAGCAGTACGTATGTCATCATTATTTTGAAACATTATATGTCGTTTATTACTATGTCAGACTCGATTTAATATAAAATCTCATTGGTCATTGCAACACAATTAACTATACCCCAAAATGCAACAAGCAAACAGTTAATAACCTTGCTAGAAACAAGAAGATGGTTAATTAAGGACAAGTACTATAACACTACACGACACTTATGTTCACCACACACAAACGATATATCATACAACACGGTTAATATACTTGCTGACATATTCTACTACGTACATATCCATAGTATTTTCACTAACATCTCAAACTACATGATCACTTAAACTAACACATGATATTTCAAATTATGAAGCTCCAAGTCTCCTTGATGAAGTCAACAAATGAGTTCTCTGTAACGGAATAACTTCTCATTGGTGACTGTTGTGACATCTCCACCAAATACAGCGGCTTGAATTGCTTTCACAGTGAACACCCTGCATGCACTCTTGCACGCACACACACACAATGAATAAAATAAGGTTGGGTAACACATGCTAAATAGAAATAATTGTATGTCAGTACATAGTATAATAGTTGGTTAAGAATAGAAATCCATATTTATCATGAACTATGTCAGGAACCATCCTTAACTCAAAAGGAGTAAAGCTGAGGTTTTCATATATTCCAGCCTTCACCATGTGTATTTGTAGCCAATAAGAAATCAGTTGTAATTATTCTTCTAGTACACCCTTATCAATAGTATAGACATTGCAATCATATACATTTATCACATTCTTATCAATTAGAATATCCAGAGCAACCCAATGCTTGTTGATAATGTTGAAAGGTGTGTAAATCTTCTTTGCTGACGCACACGGCTTACCATACTTGTCAGGGTAAATAACCAGAAAATAACTCAGTTATTGTTGAGATAACCAAATCTACTTCATATGATTCAGCATTTCTTGGCATGTACTTGTGCTAGAACACCCAATCAAGAACAATACAATCTTCATACTTGGCAGCTTCTTTACGAACTTATTTCCTCAAATGGAACAAACCTGCTTCAATATGCTATAATACAAATTAACAAACTACTGTCAGCACTTAATATACATCCACAAATATCACCCAAAAAATAAAATAAAAGGAAAAAATACTATGGAATGTCATTGTTGTTAACATAGTTACCCCATAGTCCAGCCACATGTCCTTATTTATAATTGGTTTTAAAAAAAAATTATCCACCCGTCCAAGAACGATAGTAACCAAAAAATCCCTAGAAACAAGGAAATAGTATGAATTACATTATATTCAACATAATAATTTACAACTAATACACTGTCATCACAAGATGTTTCTTTGTGATATCATGACTAATAAATAAATAAATAAATAAAGAATACTGCTTGCTCCTTAGAATGTTGTACATAAAATTGTGATCCTCCTCACTTAACAATGACTTCTTTGCATTATTGATGGACGATTTTTAGTCGCGTAAACCGTATCAAAATAAATTCGAACCAACCTAACTAATGTAGTGTGGTAAGCATGAGTCGATCCCACAGAGAATCAAGTTATTCATAAATTAAGTTTATTTAACAATTAATAGAAAACGGGGTTTTTTAGTGGTGTAAATAAGAAAGAACATAAAATAAACTATAAACAAATTGATGGAGATAACGATTAATAAAATAGTTTCACCTACAATTATCCACTTTAGTTTGTTAAATTGATATTGTAACTTCCTCTTGTCCTTTTAGGTTTCCCATGAATGCCCTTGTCCCAACCTAACATAGTTACTAGTCCAACCAGTCCTAAAAACCCTTATCAATCGAACAATACATAAAGAAGGATTTAACTTAATTGATAGCTTTAAGTTCAGAGATTAACCAAGGTATTTGCAATCCCTAAAGAGGGATTTAACAACACATCCAACTTCCTACTCATTCAATTAGTTCAACCAGCCCTAAAGGAACAAGTTTGCTACTTAGATTAAGGTTCACAACCAGGAATCTACAAAACCTTAGCAATTGAATTGATTCTACCAAGTTGATCAGGCAAGATAGAATAAAACAATCAACAATAAAGCACAAAGAAGTCGAAACATTCAATATAGGAAATAAGGAACAAGATTCAGAAACTCACAACTCAATCAAACAAAGCTTCAAATCGTAGATGAAACGGGAGAGTTTAGATCTCCATAAAAATAAAACAAAAGACAATTAGGGTTTTGGGAGGAATAATAATCAGTCGGCCCGTTACTCCCCATTCTGCCGTATGAATGGAAGCATATATATAAACCTAATCTATCTAATCTAATATAAATATATAATAATTTAAATCAAATTTATCTATCTCATTAACCTAAATATAATAATAATAATAACAACTGTAACATGGAGAGCATCCACACTTGCAACCTTCGGGTCATTTCATTTGCCTCCTTCCGTAATTCATCAACTCGGCCCCATACATAGTCGGCCCATCTTTTCTTCCAAATTGCATAATAATCCCATAAATAATGAGCAATCTCTAAATTCATACGATCCAGTCTCAAGGTTACCCGAAATATATAAAAACACTAGTATAGACTCCAAATCTAAAATAATAAAAAATAAGCTATAAAATATATAAAAATGCTCTAAATTAATATGCAAATATTTACTCAAAACATGTCTAAAATATACCCTATCAAACTACCACATGCTTAGACTTTTGCTTGTCCTCAAGCAAACTATCACAAAACAAAGACACATTGTACTTAAACCGTGCATGATATGCATCATAACTAAGCTAAATACAACCTATTATGCCTACCTAAATGCATGCTATCAAACTCCCCCACACTTAAGCTTTTGCTTGTCCTCAAGAAATGATAAACAAATATAGAATTAATCATCCCACAAATAAGATCTTCATGCTGTAGTTTTAGAAAAGCAACATCAAGCAATAGGAGCCATGAATAAGAGAGCAAATATCCTAGCAAGTATATGAGCGATCCAATAGTAAAGGCAAATTTAATCCATCCTCACCGGGATAATGTGTTTCACTCAAGCTCTCATGTGTTTAGGCTTCGAAGTCCAACTCCCAACTCAATCCAAAATGTTTTATACACCGTGAAAGTCATCACTTGCAAACAATATCATGAGAACTTTTATAGGGTTGTAATGGGGCTTTGGTAGGAACATAAGGCATGAGAAATATTTAGGCTTGTGGTGCTAAAAATCCGGGAAAAAGGAACAACAACTAACCAGAACAACACCAAAACTTTCCTACTTCGCAAGCCATTCCAATAACATAAACTCCAATACACATCAATAAGCACTTTTCGATTTCAATAACCATACAACTCATGCAATTTCTTCCATTTTGATGATGACTTCTTTTCTTTTCTTTTATGCTTACTTTTGCCCCTAGGTGAATTCTATCGTCCCTAGTTCCAAGCTTACTATACTTTTACTCCTAAGTGAATTTTATCCTCCTTAGGCCCCTAGTAATAAGTCATCTCTATTATGCAAGAAGGGTTACCTTATTTCGGCAATGCCTCTCGCAATGCATAACCATACATACATCATCTCCACTCAAAGCAGACCCAAAAAATCAGCAACTTCTCATAGTGAAAGGACCTATCAAACACCACAACCAACAATAAAAACAAGCACAACTAGAATAGCAATCAGTGAAAAAATTGAGTTCTCAAGAGCAAAGGAATATCAGAAGCACAAAATTCAGAACTTACAGGTGGAGATTCGAAGCACAGTATTCGCTAGCCACTCCCCCGGATGCAATATGCATTTGTGAATCTTCTTGGAGTCGGAACGGTATGGCATATCCCTTTGCAATTGGTCCTGGACAAAACTAAAAGCAAAGAAAACACACAAGACAAAGTAGTCCAACTTTCCAAGCACAATGATATCGTCCAAGTAAGAGAAATAACACACCCCATTATTAAAAAATAATAATCAGCTTGTCAATAGATGCTTAATCACTTGCAACAATTTAAAACCCTGGAATTCATGTGATTTCAGGGAGCATATACACGATAGGAACACAAGATTAATGAACAACAAAAGTGTGGGCAAAACCAATCAACTAATGAAATCTAAGCCTAGAATCAAGCAGGATACTGAGAAAAGCAGTAGTTCATACTCAAGTCACATCTAAAGGGAAAAATCAACTAATTCTAGTGACTTCAAAAGAGTAGAAACAAGCAAGCTAAAATTGAACAATAGGCACCATCTCAAAGTAGTTAGGCTTGTCTTGACAATAGCAATCAGAAATCAGAGCAATAACCCATATCCAAGAATTCCTTGAAATCAAGTATGACATGAGCTAACTCAAGCAAAAACTAAGCAATCAAGGAAAAATCAGCCCTATAGATCATGCTCGTCCCTATTTTGCAAGTAAAATCATGAAAGGCATCTTGACAATATCAATAGTAAACCAACTCAAGAGCAAACCGACCCAATGGAAAAATCTCATGGTACTTATACTCTAGTCCATGAGAATGCTCAAAAACGAGAAAAATCATCGCACTACTCCCCTAAACCAAGCAAAACACACAAAAAAAACAATTAAGCAATAACCAGAAACATTCTAGTTACAACAACTCAACCAACTATACAACTCCAAGGGCAATTTCTAGCACAATTCAATCGTTGTTGCATAGCTAAATCTTTAAACAAACCAAACCACCAAGACCAAAGGAATCAAGTCCTACCAAGCTACTGATGTTCCACTAAAAACTAGATATGCAAATCCTATATTCCACATATTTCACAAGAACAAAAGTCACGCAACTGGGTATGTTGGGAAAAACCATACCTTCACTTACCAATTGCGGAATTGACGGGAATTTGAATCAGCTGCGGTCGGAAATTGGGCAGGGCGCACAGGTAGTCTCCTCCCATCGATCATGTGCCCTTAATGCTTCCTTGATGGCTCCAGCGGAGTGCTGGTGTGGCGATGTCGGGGAGAGTTGAAAAGTGATGCAGCGGTCCGGCGATGACTGGGCTTTAGGACGGAGTGCTGGTGTGGCGGTGAACAAGAAAGGCGAGCAGCAGTGGCAAGGTCCTCCAATGGTCGTTAGCGAAAGAGTGCATGAAAGGAACCGGAGCCGATTTGAGGCTTCGAGAGGCAGATGGCTGCTAAGGTGTTGGTGAAGAGACGAGAGTGGTGGTGGGCTACTGGTGCGGCGTCGGTGAAGTGAAGAAGAGAGAGACAAAGAGTCGCTTTCCTTTTTTATTTTTCTTTTTTATTGTGATTTTCTTTTCTTTTTTTTTCTTTTTGAATAAAGGACGAAATTTATAACCCAAAAAAAATAAAAATCCTAACTAAACCAGAAAAATAAAATAAAAGTAAAATAAAATTTTAACGATACCAATAAAAATTATTCCGATCTAATAGAAAAAAAAAAGAATTGAGAAAATATACATTGGATTTTTCCCAACCTCTCTAAGATCGGACATTGTTAACGCCCTCAGCAATTTATCGAACTCTTGGGCACATATCCCACATAAGTCTGCATAATGTATTGATAAACTAAAATTCAATAATATTGCAGAGAAAAAAAGTTTCAACCTATCAAATATGTGAGCATGGCTCCTTACATAGGGTATATAATACAACCAATTTAGTTCCATTGGTGGCTTCCCAAAATATGCGCTCCTGTTTTGTCTTTTCCCAGTTCTTTGTCCGTTTGCACCTTCATTCAATTTAAACAATAGAATCCTCTTTGTGAAATTTTCCTCATCTTGCTTGTCAATTCAATCTCCTAAGATCTCCTCGTCAAGGGAGATGATAGCGTAGTCGTCACTAACCACCACCTCCGTCTGCCTAGGAAAAATCTCTGAAATAATTGGAATTGTAATTTGTTGAGCCACTTGGATCCGCCACATCTCGTTATTGAAATCAATTTGGATCTTTATAAGTTGGGACTCCATTGCAGCAAAGTGTTCTTCCATAAGGGGCAACATGGACAATTCTTGTGATGTTTGCGGAGCCAGACATGGATGCTCTAGTTGTCCAATTTGGAGCTCTAATTGTGCAATGTCATGTATGATATCCATCTCATGACTCATAAGAAAGTTGAGTTTTGCACAAATGATGTAAAAATCACAATATAAACCATGAGTCATCTTTAGAAACTCCGCAAAAAATCACAATATAAACCATGAGTCATCTTTAGAGGGAATCACCTAGACACAAACATAAATAGTTAGTGCCACGGGTGTTATGAACCGTCAGATAGGCTCACAACAAAATTAGTTATATACAATAAACGACAAACATACAGAACAAAGAAATAAACTTTGATTCCCCGACAACGGCGCCAATTTTATGGACGATTTTTAGTCGCGTAAACTGTATCAAAATAAATTCGAACCTACCTAACTAATGTAGTGTCGTAAGCATTAGTCGATCCCACAGAGAATCAAGTTATTCCTAAGTTAAGTTTATTTACCAATTAATAGAAAACGGGGGTTTTTTAGTGGTGTAAATAAGAAAGAATATAAAATAAACTATAAACAAATTGATGGAGATAACGATTAATAAAATAGTTTCACCTACAATTATCCACTTTCGTTGGTTAAATTGATATTGTAACTTCCTCTTAACCTTTTAGGTTTCCTATGAATGCCCTTGTCCCAACATAATATAGTTACTAGTCCAACCAGTCCTAGAAACCCTTATCAATCGAACAGTCCCTAAAGAAAGATTTAACCCAATTGATAGTTTCAAGTTCAGAGATTGACCAAGGTATTTGCAGTCCCTAAAGAGGGATTTAACAACACATCCAACTTCCTACTCATTCAATTAGTTCAACCAGCCCTAAAGGAACAAGTTTGCTACTTAGGTTAAGGTTCACAATCAGGAATCTACAAAACCTTAGCAATTGAATTGATTCTACCAAGTTAATTAGGCAAGATATAGAATAAAACAATAAAAAATATAGCACAAAGAAGTCGAAACATTCAATATAGGAAATAAGGAACAAGATTCAGAAACTCACAACTCAATCAAACAAAGCTTCAAATCGTAGACAAAACGGGAGGGTTTAGATCTCCATAAAAATAAAACAAAAGACAATTAGGGTTTTGGGAGGAATAATAATCATTCGGCCCGTTACTCCCCATTCTGCCGTATGAATGGAAGTAGATATATAAACCTAATCTATCTAATCTAATATAAATATATAATAATATAAATCAAATTTATCTATCTTATTAACCTAAATATAATAATAATAATAACAACAGTAACATGGAGAGCAGTCACACTTGCAACCTTCAGGTCATTTCATTTGCATCCTTCCGTAATTCATCACCTCGGCCCCATACATAGCCGGCCCATCTTTTCTTCCAAATTGCATAATAATCCCATAAGTAATGAGCAATCTCTAAATTCATACGATCCAGCCTCAAGAATACCTGAAATATATATAAACGCTAGTTTAGACTCCGAATCTAAAATAATACAAAATAAGCTATAAAATATCTAAAAATGCTCTAAATGAATATGCAAATCTATACTTAAAACAAGACTAAAATATACCCTATCAATTGTACTTTGGCCACCTCCTGATTTTTTCATGTTCAAATGGACTCAACAAGAAGCTACTAGCTTTGGAGATACGCTTTGATCGCCTTAATGCTTCAACCTCATCAACGATTGCAGGATCCTTGCTATATGCATCCCAGTCCCTAACTACATTCAGTTCATCTATGTCAGCATCATCCTCACCTTTTCCATAATCCAAGTTGATAGTCCCTGGTGGTGGAATAACTTTAGACCCAGTGGCAGTGGGTGGGCTTAATGCAACATCACTCACACAAGGTTGGTGAAGTCTTCCTATTCTGGATGTGGGTATCTAAGTTGGAATGGTCTTCTGGCCACTCGAAGAGTAAAAGCTGTAAAATGCATGGCCATGCTCAAATGGATTAATAAGTAATCATTTGTTAATTCGACAACTCAAGCTCGGGCTTGAGAAATAATTTGAATTGATATGGATAACATAAGGTGCTATCATATCATCAAATTGAACATTAAGTAACAAAGGAATTGAAATTGCACATCCACTTAAAGACAAATGAGTGATTTAAGGAATATTTGTCCTTTAATTGATGTGTAAAAAACTAATGATACAATAGGATTAAAATGGAGATTTATAATCTGAATGATTTAGCTAATTGTAGTGCTTTGCTAGAAGCCAACCATAATTTATGGATTAAATTGGATTTAATCTATTGCTATTTTATTCAAGTCCTATAATGTCACACACAAAAGAGTATTAGAAATTGGATAATTGATTAATGGTAATAATAAGTTCTTATTGTTGATATAATATCTTTATGGAAAGAAATTTTGGATAGAAGATAAAAGACAAAAGGTCACTTATTAGGAATAAGTTTGACTTATTTTGTGCACTATAAAAAGAGACTTATTTGGAATAAGACTTAACCTAGTTTTTGGGTATTGTGCATATTTTCTTCTCCCACCAAAAACCACTCACATCCCTAAAGTGCTAGTTGTGAGTAGCAATCCTTCGATCATTCATTATTGCAAACGGATACAAGGAGACCCAATCTCGTGCTCATGTGGACCAAATAGAGAAGTCGCGTTTGAGACTCTCTTCTCCAAAGATGATTCCGAATCAAAGTTCCACACAAGAATGGCATGACTTTTCCATTCTATATTGTTCATTTCAATTCATGCATGAGATTCCAAATTAGATGCTAGAAAATAGTTTTCTACAATTCAAATGTGCATCTAATTTTCCTACAACAGAGTACCACTATGGAGGATGAGGAAGATGAGCTTTATAGTGTAGATTATAATGAAGAGAAGATAAAGCGGGAGCTAGAGGTAAGGAATGAGGACAAATAGGAAGCAAACAAGAAAACTATAACATTAAAATATTGGGTGCATGGGTGAGAATGGGAGGAGTGTCTAGTTTGAAAGTTGCTAAGTCTAATGGATAATTAAAGGAAGTGGCGGCTAGTAAAATAGGAAGCAATGAAGTGGGCAAGGAGAATTTTTTTTTTATTAGGTAAAAATTCGAGCTCAGACGAGCCTGAAGCTCGAGAGGCCGACGAATCGGCAGACGGACAACCGCCAACATACAACATACAAGCACACAAATTAACACAGATGATAGAAACAACCCTAAAAACCCATAAAAGTCGTCAGCCAGCGGAGGAGTCGAAGGAGATCCTAGACGAGCCACAAATGTAGAGAACACGGGAGAGTGCGATGACTCACACGGTGTCTCGACGCCAAGAAGGCGGAGAACAGTAACCCACTACCGGAAAAGGCGAAACCTGGGGAAGTGCGGACCACCGACGTTGCCCCCACCTAGATGAGGGATCTTCGAAGACCACGAACCTCTCGATCATACAGGACGCCCGATATGTAAAGGCTCGGATTTTTAAATCCTAATTTTCGGAAAAAGAAAATAAAAATGAAATTTAATCGAATTTAATTCAAATACTTCAAGAAAAACTCGTTCTTAATTTAATAAATATAACTCGAAACTCTTAAAATGAATTCCAGCCCAATTTTTCATTTTAAAGATCGAATCCGTCTTTCTCATCGGGAGTGAAAAAAAAAAAAAAAAAAAATTCTTTCCGTCTCATATCACCAAGTGTTACCCAAATCTCTACACTTGGTC
Source organism: Persicaria maculosa (assembly GCA_963922045.1). Taxonomy (NCBI): domain Eukaryota; kingdom Viridiplantae; phylum Streptophyta; class Magnoliopsida; order Caryophyllales; family Polygonaceae; genus Persicaria; species Persicaria maculosa. Next base: position 6,536,768 of record OY998251.1, read on the forward strand.
CCATATTTGACTAATTTCCAACTCATTTTCTTCCCTTTGGGTAAATCTTATCTTCTCTTCCTTTATGGGTTCCCATTCTTAGAAAACCAACAAAATTGTACTCTTCCTCTCTCCTGATTTTGGTGATGTATCAGCTTTGACACTTTACCCTTCAAAAATCAGAGACATAGGAAATCAGAGACACAAGTTTTCATTCTCCACATTTCATTTCACTTTCAACCCCCATCTCCCTCCTCCTTCCTGTTGTCGCCGGCCCTAGACACCACCACCAGTCACCGTCGGCCACCCTCGTCGGCCACCCCCGTCTCTCCTCCGAAGCCGACAGCTTAGCAGGAGCACCCACGCCTCCGGGAGTCTCCAGCAGCCACTAGAGCCTCTTCATCGCTCCTCCATTTCTGAAGAAGGATCCGAGCACGTCCGAGCCTCCAAACACTCTGTTTGCCTCCTCCCTCGATGAGCAGCAACCTAACACCCTCCTCAGCTTCCTCTGACGCCGACGAGCCAAGGGAGCAGCCCAGGGAAGCCGGAATCGTCGAGCGCAGCCCCCACTGCACTCCTCTCATCCGTTTCTATTTCGAGCGCGGTAAGGGCCTCGTTTCTACTCCCTTTTGTCCTTAAACCGAGTAAAGATCAAGCTTTAACCCTCCTTGCTCCCTTCCTAGGCCAATTTCGCCTGATTTAGCCTCCGACGAAGCCAAACGAGTCTCCGGCGAGCCCCAATCGACTCCGACGCATTCGGAAATCTCTCGGTGAGCTTCTCCCTCCCCCCTCCTTCATTCCCCTTCCTTCCCTGCTGTGTGTGTCTGTGTCGTTGAAATCGGAGTCCGGGTCGTCACCGGCGAGCTCCAAAGCTCTCTCATTCCTGTTTCTTTCGAACGCAGAGGGGAGGAGGAAGAGAACCATGATTTGGTTCGGTTTTGCTCTTTAATTGGGTCCGGTCTAATATTTTAGTAAAAGGGAAAACCGGTTCGGTTTAGAAAAATGCAAAATCAGATTTTTAACAAAGAGTGGGCCTATCTGGTATTTGGGCTGGATCCGATTCTATATAGAGGGCTTGGGCCTATTTCTTTCAAACACAAAGCAAAATGATTTGGACTATCCTATAAAATGAGTTTCGATTGGGGTTTTACTAATATAAGGCTGATTTTGGTAAATTAATAAAGGGTTGAATTTTATAAAATAAAATGGTTGGGTCTATTCTCGATAAAAATAATATATTTTAAGAGGATTTTAGAAATATACTAATATTGTCGGATTTGTCTTGAAATAATAATAAAATAAGTTGATGAAAGGGTAATGTTTTATAAATGGATTTTTAGATGATTTGAGAAAGCGTTTTGATTAATGATTTGAGGTAACTTGAGGTTTTAGAAGAGTTTTGGGAGATCTTGGGAAAATGACTTACCTTGTTAACTTGGTGAATAAATTTGATGACTTGTGTGTGATATTATATGCTTAAGTAACATTAGAAGTAGACTTATTTATATTACATATATGTGTTAGGTGATCATCTGTGGCATGTTGGCTTTCTGTATACCTAGTTGTTGACTTTTGCTGTTCTGCACTTCTGTTGTATGCAGGAGGATGGTCAAGTATGAAATAAATATAGAATCAAGATCAGACTGACTTCCCTGTCTCAGCAAATAAATACAAGACTTCCTCCCGTTGTAGTAAGAGAAAGTCAGGATCGAATCCACGAGGAAACACGTCAGCAGTTCTTAGGTAGCTGTAAATCTCACAGGCAAAGCAGCAGAAAGACAGAAAAGACAGAAACAAAAGTAGAAAGTAACAAACAAAAGCAAAGAACAAAGCAAAACAGGAAATAAAGCAAAGACAAAGGCTCGTCGATCTCGACCAACAGCTACTCGAGATCAACCACAGATGTTGACAACAGAAACTCAGAAATCACAGCAGACAGGCAAACCCGGCAAGGGCAACTCGATCTCGACCAAGTCAACTCGAGATCGACAAGGGCAAGTAAAGACAGAAACTTCAGAAATCGACGAGAGTCAGAAACTTTACTCGACCTAGACAAGTCCTACTCGAGATCGAGTACAACCTACTCGAGATCGACAAGATCTCCTCTGTATCGACTAGAATTGACAGAAAACTTAAATTGCAAATTCGAAACTAAAACTCAGAATTTTGACAGAAATAAACTCAATATGCTAAAAGACTTCCAAAGCCAGGGTTTCAACACCACAACGATAACCATGCAAAGTAACAGATAAAGGCATAAAAGATCATGCTTTCCATCAAATAACTTTCGTCATTAACAAATAGGCATATAGAGGCTTTCGCATAAACCCTAATTGTTACTAACCCTTTTTCACATAATTAATCCAAGTTGCATTAAGATCACTTTCGCTTCAATAATACAAACAAGGATCACCTTCAACTCTCGCAAAAGAATCATGCTCATAGGGATAGAAGATGAATCGCATAAAAATCTGACCTTTACTGCGTCGCCTCACATGGCCACCGTCGGGCTCACCCCAGCCCCAGAAGTGGGTGGACTACTCACGCCTCATCGCAATAACAGACATTGATGTATAAAAAGAAACTTGCATTAAACTATATTCAAAAGCCTTTACAATCCTGGCAATCAACTTTCGCAGAAAGCCAAAACCTTAAAAACCTTAGAACTCCTAAAACTCTATGTGTAACTGTATTGTGTGTTGGAATCGGAATGTCTGAAAAACCAGCCCCTAGGGCTTTATTTATAGGCTTCTAATCCTTGCTACTCAAGGATAGAATATTCTATCTCTATCTAAAATTATATCTAATTTGCTAAAAGATAAATAAAATGCTTTAAGGAAATAAATCAATAAGGAAAAGATAAATCTACTTTAGGTAGGTCTTCATGTGTTGATAGATCTTGTTTCCATAGATAGACTTGATCAACTTTGGATAGAATCTTCCTCCTTCGGCCCCAAGGAATCCCAGCTCGACTAGGACAGCTCTCCGTCGACGCGTTTATGGAATCCAGTCTACTCGACATCGACAAGGGTCTCGTCGACCTTGACTAGAATTGTTCGTCGACTGGACTTTCTCGGGCGACTCTGCTCGACAGGCTCGGATCTGGGCTTCTGGGCTCGTCGATCTCGACCAGGCTTCCTCGAGATCGACTAGGGTTGGTCGAGGATGGCTCTCTGTGGTGGTGTCGAGGACTCCTCCTTGGCAAGGACTCGGACTGGTGCTGGGTGGCTTGTCAATCTCGACCAGAGCTTGTCGAGATCGAGTAGGGTTGCTCGGCTTCTCGTCCTCGGCTTCTCGATCAGTTCTCTCCTCGTCGACTCCGGGTGTGGTGTCTTGGCTTCGTCGATCTCGACCAGGGTCTTGTCGAGATCGAGTAGCTTCCGGAGCTGGGTTGGTCTGGCTTTCTCGATCAGGCTCTGTCGACCAAGGCTGCTCGGACAAGCTCGTCGAGATCGAGTAAGGTCTACTCGAGATCGAGTAACCTTGACTCTCAGACTGATTCGACTGGTTCCGCTGCTTCTTTGACCTTGGACTTCTGTAGCCGATTTCCGAGCTTTTCTGACCTTCTGTAGAATTGCTGTAAAACGTCTCGAATTCTGCGAATTAAACAGAAACTGGTGTAGATTCCATAATTTGGCAAATAAACATAAACTACATAGGTTCTGTACTATCTTAGCCCAAATGAATGAAATGCACACAGAAATCGATATAAATGTTACTGTAAAACATGGCAGATTCAGCTCACAACAAACACCCCATACTTAAGCTTGCTTGTCCTCAAGCAATACTTTTATTCGTAATTCAGGGGAAGAAATCAAAACTCTCAACATATCAGATTCATCTTTATATGTCCCTGCAGTCAATTACCATCCTCGAAAAAGGTACTTATATCATAGATTCATGCATGTGTAAATATACAAAAGCAACATCTACTCACAAAAGGAGGGTTATGCAAAACATACATTCGTGACAAAGCATTAATAATCAAGAGGACTTTAATTTGGCTCATGAAGGAGTAGATTGGTAAAAGGCTAAAGGTGAGCAATTTCTAGCAATGTGGTGCTTTTGATCCGGGGAAATGGAGTATTTCCAAACTTGAGTTTCAACATTCCTTTTCATAAGATTCATCACCTTTCATATTGCTTTTCTCAATAATAATGCTTTTACCTCTCTGACCTCAGCACTGCCTTCTCGCGAGTCGCAAACATGGGTGTCATGAATGGCCCCGGATACTTAGTGCTTTGGACTCCTCACAATGTGTCCCATCTCTCCAAACTATTATCTCAGAGAGCAGGGTCAATCTACCTTTATCTCCTGAGGTGATTGGATTTTCTTTCACTCATTAAATTTTCCATATATATCAAACAATTTCCAACCCAAACTCCAATAATGATAACAACAACACAAACACCATATAACAATCTCCATAATGTAACATCATTCTCAACATAATCCCCGGATAAGGTAAAGAATGGAAATATTTAGATCATGTGGAGCAATATTTGAAATAAGGCATATTATGGCTTTTGTGATGAATAAGCATAGGTAAGGCTAGGAATTATAAACAATATGAGCATTATATGGAAATATAAAGTCCTCCATCCTCTTATCATGCAACATGTCAAAAGCAACTTCAAAATTTACCTCCTTTAATGGTTTTCAATAAAATATGCACTTCATTGTGACTTCCCTTTACTAGGCAATTTCATGCTATATCTCTTAATGAATCCAATTTTGCATCGTCGAGTTCAATATAAGCTTCCATGACATTATTCAAAAAATTTCAATGGGGGTCATTTTTCTCAAACTTTGGAAAACATGCATATAAGCACATAAATCAATAATGCATTCCAAAATAGCCATGTAGCAATTCAAAGCAATAAATTCTAAATATGCACAAATAATGTCAAATATGGCAATTATGCATGATGTAAGCCCTTCTCCCACCCCATACTTAAACATTACAGTGTCCTCACTGTATAAAAACAAGGTAAGGGTAAAGAAAGAAACTCACAAGACAGATGTGCAGAGCCTCATATTTTCGAATGGAAGCACCTCCTGGGCCGAGTATGACTTGGTTCTATCCATGGACCTGAAAATGTAGAAGACATATACCCACAATAGAAACAACAAAAACCAAAGAAATGTTCAAAACCAAAAACAAGCAAAAACAATGTCCAAAAAGAATGTCCTAAGAAAAAGTCTATGTACAAGCTCTAGATTTTATAGTCGCTAGGCCGACTTTCCATTTATGCTCAAGGTGGCATCTGCAGGGCCCATGTAGCTTGGGCCTCAAATAAGACTCCATTCTTGTCCATCAACTGCAATCCTCCAGAATGGATCTTGTTCACCACGAAAGGTCCCATCCGCTTCTTGTTGAATTTGTTGGGAAACCAATGATCCTTTGATTTAGAGACATAGAGCTTGTCTCCAACTTCATACTCCTTAGGCTCATCATTGGAAATCATGGACAATCGCACATACCAAGGCAAACCTCTCCCATGTATAGATAGATCTTTAATGGAAATAGGAGAAGAAAGATCCATACCTTGGCTTACCTTCGCAGAGACGGAATCGGGAACCACAGTGTTTGGTCGATCTCGACTAGGTCTAGTCGATCTCGACGAGTCTGCAGGTCCTGGTGGTGGTCTACTCGCAGATGCAGAAGTCGACGAAGAAGAGGGCTTGTCTATGTCGAGTAGGCTACTCGATATCGAGTAGGGCTCCGCTCCTGGTGGCTGCAGCGTCGAGGAAGAAGGATCTGGTGGAGTCGAGTGGTGGTCGATCTCGACAAGGGTGGTCGAGATCGAGGACGATCCTTGCTCTGGTGGTCTCAGCGTCGAGGAAGGAGAAACTGGGCTCCCCGAGTGGTGGTCGACATCGACAAGGGTGGTCGAGATCGACGAGCTCTGGCCATCTGGTGGAGTCAGCGTCGAGGGAGGTGAAGCCGAGGCCGACGAGTGGTGGTCGATCTCGACAAGGGTGGTCGAGATCGAGGAGGGTTTTGCTTCTGTCTGGCTGCTCGACGAGGCTGGTGCTGGTGGAGACTCCTTGGTCTGGTCGAGATCGACTAGGGTCCGGTCGATCTTGACCCCATACTTAGCTCCTGTCAAGGCATCCGAAAAATAATTAATCCACAACGACTTACCTTGGTCTGTGTCGATTGGATTCTCTGTGTTCTCCTTGAGGATTGCCATGATCTCCTCCACCTGGGCCTCCATGTCCCTCTTTTCCATCTCCTCAGGGGTCATATTTCTGACCTTGGGTTCCCCGCAGGTGATGTAGCCAGCTGAGATAGATTTGACCTCTTCCATTGGACATGTATGCCTTACAGTTTTATTAAAGGAATACTCAATTACCTCATCGCTGATGTTGAAGGTGAGCACTCCTTTCCTTACGCTTATGTTGGCATCCACCGTCGCCAAGAAGGGTCTTCCTAGAATAATTGGACAAGCAGGATCTTCTTGCATATCAACAACTAGAAAATCAGCAGGGACAAAGAATTTACCTACTTGTACTGGCACATTATCCACCATGCCTGTTGGAATGACCACCGTGTTGTTGGCCATGTATAGTCTAGCATCCACAGGCTCTAGGGCACCTATCTTAATCTTGGACCAAATTGTTAAAGGCATTATACTCACACTAGCTCCAAGATCACATAAGGCATTAATTTTGTATGGACCAAACCCAATAGTTATAGCAAACTTACCTGGATCCGGCCTCTTTTCCAGTATGTCCAAGTGGCTGCACTCCTCTGTGATTTCAGCCATCGATCGTTTTTTGCTCATAATCTCCTTCAGGAACTTGACATAAGATGGCATTTCATTGAGAGCTTCTGTGAAGGGGATGGTGACGTTGAGCTTCTGAAGCATCTTGATGAAGCGCTGAAACTTTTTCTCTGCCGGGTCCTTTGGAGATTTTGTGGGGAAAGGCAGCTTCTTTTTCTGAGTCGGAGCCAGAACAGATGTCGGAGGTGCTGCATGCTGCTCTATGTCGACCAGAGGCTCCTCGACATCGACTACAGTCTTGTCGACATCGACCAGGTTGGGCGCAGTCAAGTTGCTGTGTGGTGCAGACGAAGATTTTTGCAGGTTCTCCTCGAGGTCGAGTAGGCCCTTGTCGAGATCAACTAGAGGTTTGTCGACATTGACTAGCTGTTCCTCGTTGTTCTGCTGCTTTCCGACCTCTGGCTCTTGTAATTGATGGCCGCTTCTGAGTTTTACAGCAGCGATATGTCCAGTCTTTCCCTTAGGATTTGGTTCTGAAGATCCAGGGAGCGAACCCGACTGCCTGGGGATTCCTGCTGCTAGCTGACCAATCTGTGTATCAACTGATTTTCGCCAGATATCAATTTCCCCAAGCCTAGAGTTGACACCTTGCATCTGAGTATAGACGGAGTTGAAGGATTGCCTAGTTTCTGAGTGGTTTCTCCGTATTTCCTCCAGGACTGTCTGTATATCGTCCTTTTTCTGGTCCCTTTCCGGATGTCCTGGAGCTCTGTAGGGCGGGGGGTTCCTAGGGACACCTTGGTTCCACTGTGGTTGCTGAAACCTTTGGTCCCCCATGTAGCGATTGGGACCCCCTACGTAAGCTGCTTCCTCATGGTGCTCTGCCAGCCTGACTTGCTCTGTGTGTGGGCACTCAGTAGTGGTGTGCCGATGCGATCCGCATTCAATGCAAGGTTGGTTGACAGAGAGATATTTTACTTGCTTGATGAGCTTCTTATTCTGGTCTCTGTAGTACTGCTCCCTAACATCTGGATCAATCTCCTTAGGGGGATCATATAGGGGCATGGATGGTGCTGGCCTGGCGTATGGGTTCTCTTCATAGGTTGTAGTAGACCCATACTTGTTGTCGTAGGTAGTGAGCTTTTCTAGCACACCCCATGCGTCACTTGGCGGCATTGTCAGATACTCATAGCGAGTATAATTGTTGATTCTGTCCTTAGTGACTTGATCAAGAGAGTTGAAGAAGATCTCCTGAATGATGTAGGGTGGTTGTCCATGAGTAGGGCAAGATCGCAGAATTTCTTTGTAGCGCTCCCATGCCTTTGCCAGCGGTTCTCCTTGCTTCTGTTTGAAGGCGGTGATTTTCTGGCGGAGATGTGCTGTTTTGGCGGGTGGGAAGAATTTGTTCAGAAACTCTTGCTCTACTTGGGCCCAGGTTGTGAGTGATCTTGCTTTCAGCCATTCCAGCCATTTCAGTGCAGGCCCAGCGAGAGACCAGCGAAAAGCTTTCATCTTGACATATTCCAAAGTTGTACCTTCAGCAAGAGTACGGCACATGTCAGAAAAATTTGTAACATGTTCAAGAGGACACTCATTTAATCTACCAAAGAAGGCATTATTTTTAAGCTCTATAAGAAATTGAGTGCGAATTTCAAAAGAGTTTTCAGGGATTAGAATCGCCGATTCAGGCACGACGAGAGTTGGGTGCATATAGTCCTCAGCCGTGGTCGGGTACTGGGCAAGCTCAGCCTGTGCTTGTTCCCTTGCTGCTTTCTCAGCGGCGATAGCAGCATCCTTAGCGGCCAATTCCCTGGTAAGCCTAGCGATCAGCTGTTCCTGTGTCTCCGCAGCTGCCATGGCTCTTTGCAGTCTAGCTATGATGTGTAGGAGACGCTCCGGTTCGTCTAAGGCGTCAAACTCATGTGGGATACCAGAACGACGCATACACCTGCGAATTCACTCAAGAGAAAAGTGAGAACTAACTACCTATGGCGCGAATGATTGCTTCCCCGGCAACGGCGCCAATTTGTTGTATGCAGGAGGATGGTCAAGTATGAAATAAATATAGAATCAAGATCAGACTGACTTCCCTGTCTCAGCAAATAAATACAAGACTTCCTCCCGTTGTAGTAAGAGAAAGTCAGGATCGAATCCACGAGAAAGCACATCAGCAGTTCTTAGGTAGCTGTAAATCTCACAGGCAAAGCAGCAGAAAGACAGAAAAGACAGAAACAAAAGTAGAAAGTAACAAACAAAAGCAAAGAACAAAGCAAAACAGGAAATAAAGCAAAGACAAAGGCTCGTCGATCTCGACCAACAGCTACTCGAGATCGACCACAGATGTTGACAACAGAAACTCAGAAATCACAGCAGACAGGCAAACCCGGCAAGGGCAACTCGATCTCGACCAAGTCAACTCGAGATCGACAAGGGCAAGTAAAGACAGAAACTTCAGAAATCGACGAGAGTCAGAAACTTTACTCGACCTAGACAAGTCCTACTCGAGATCGAGTACAACCTACTCGAGATCGACAAGATCTCCTCTGTATCGACCAGAATTGACAGAAAACTTAAATTGCAAATTCGAAACTAAAACTCAGAATTTTGACAGAAATAAACTCAATATGCTAAAAGATTTCCAAAGCCAGGGTTTCAACACCACAACGATAACCATGCAAAGTAACAGATAAAGGCATAAAAGATCATGCTTTCCATCAAATAACTTTCGTCATTAACAAATAGGCATATAGAGGCTTTCGCATAAACCCTAATTGTTACTAACCCTTTTTCACATAATTAATCCAAGTTGCATTAAGATCACTTTCGCTTCAATAATACAAACAAGGATCACCTTCAACTCTCGCAAAAGAATCATGCTCATAGGGATAGAAGATGAATCGCATAAAAATCTGACCTTTACTGCGTCGCCTCACATGGCCACCGTCGGGCTCACCCCAGCCCCAGAAGTGGGTGGACTACTCACGCCTCATCGCAATAACAGACATTGATGTATAAAAAGAAACTTGCATTAAACTATATTCAAAAGCCTTTACAATCCTGGCAATCAACTTTCGCAGAAAGCCAAAACCTTAAAAACCTTAGAACTCCTAAAACTCTATGTGTAACTGTATTGTGTGTTGGAATCGGAATGTCTGAAAAACCAGCCCCTAGGGCTTTATTTATAGGCTTCTAATCCTTGCTACTCAAGGATAGAATATTCTATCTCTATCTAAAATTATATCTAATTTGCTAAAAGATAAATAAAATGCTTTAAGGAAATAAATCAATAAGGAAAAGATAAATCTACTTTAGGTAGGTCTTCATGTGTTGATAGATCTTGTTTCCATAGATAGACTTGATCAACTTTGGATAGAATCTTCCTCCTTCGGCCCCAAGGAATCCCAGCTCGACTAGGACAGCTCTCCGTCGACGCGTTTATGGAATCCAGTCTACTCGACATCGACAAGGGTCTCGTCGACCTTGATTAGAATTGTTCGTCGACTGGACTTTCTCGGGCGACTCTGCTCGACAGGCTCGGATCTGGGCTTCTGGGCTCGTCGATCTCGACCAGGCTTCCTCGAGATCGACTAGGGTTGGTCGAGGATGGCTCTCTGTGGTGGTGTCGAGGACTCCTCCTTGGCAAGGACTCGGACTGGTGCTGGGTGGCTTGTCGATCTCGACCAGAGCTTGTCGAGATCGAGTAGGGTTGCTCGGCTTCTCGTCCTCGGCTTCTCGATCAGTTCTCTCCTCGTCGACTCCGGGTGTGGTGTCTTAGCTTCGTCGATCTCGACCAGGGTCTTGTCGAGATCGAGTAGCTTCCGGAGCTGGTTGGTCTGGCTTTCTCGATCAGGCTCTGTCGACCAAGGCTGCTCGGACAAGCTCGTCGAGATCGAGTAAGGTCTACTCGAGATCGAGTAACCTTGACTCTCAGACTGATTCGACTGGTTCCGCTGCTTCTTTGACCTTGGACTTCTGTAGCCGATTTCCGAGCTTTTCTAACCTTCTGTAGAATTGCTGTAAAACGTCTCGAATTCTGCGAATTAAACAGAAACTGGTGTAGATTCCATAATTTGGCAAATAAACATAAACTACATAGGTTCTGTACTATCTTAGCCCAAATGAATGAAATGCACACAGAAATCGATATAAATGTTACTGTAAAACATGGCAGATTCAGCTCACAACAACTTCCAGGTGAGTTCCTATATGAGCTCACTCGGATTCGAAAAGAGATCTCCCTGCTTGTAGCCATGTGCATACTAGGTGCTTGCATTCATAATAAAGCATGCCATGTAGTATCCTGCTAGGACTGCACTCATGATTGAGCATTCGTTTACTCATTGCTTTTGTAAACAGAACGGCCGTTATCTGTGAAGTAACTAGAGTCATTGCTAGGGTTATAGGACGACCTAGTCTCATCGGGTCCCGTCCTGAGTCAATCGAGTCATGAACTTCCTTATATTATGAGATGCCTGCGGGCTTTATTGTGGATACGGGTTGGGCATGCGTGCCACCCGATTATATGGAATGCATTCACGAGCTGGCCAGTCTCCACCCTATCGGAAGGGGGTGGAGGTAGGAGAGGGACATACCACTTGGTATTCGGTGCTAAGGCCTTATTATATTTATGCACTTGATCTTAGGACCATGCTAGTGTATTAATATTCCGCCTTGCATCTAGAAGCATCTTTATTAGGACTAGCGTGTGTATATGTCTGCTTGTTTGGGATTATATTGTGTAGGGCTTCGATCTGACACCGCCCCGCATACATTTTTTTTAGGTTTGTTTTGCAGCATGATTATTCCTTGTTTCCGTGATGTGGGAACTCTCTTGGGCGATCTCAAAGAAATGGTTTAACTCCACTAACATTGTATATTAAATTTCGATAAATACGCTTATTGATTTGGTTTTGACCCGGCTCTGCCGTGTCACCCTCTTGTATTACACCTTGGTTCTACTATTTGCATGACTGTTGGTTTTCCACGCTTAGACCTATGACAGGTACAGGGGACTTCCTCGGGGATTCCAACAATCCCTTCGAATTTTGGGTATGAAATCCCACTTTAAAATGTTAGGATAGAATTTCAAACCTTCAACCTGTACTCGGGGCGCAAGATCCTAACGAGGGGTTTCATCCCTCGAAACGTAACCCGGGAATCATAATCCCGGGCCGTTACAAAGATGGTATCAGAGATCAGGTTACGCAAACCGAGTATGATAGGTTGAAGTGGTTTTGAAAATGGCCCAAGGTTTTCAAATGGTTTTTTTTTTCAAAATGTTTTAGAAAGGGCAAAATGAATTTAATATGGCTAACTCAAATGGACTAAATATGAACTTGACTCAATAAATATGGTAATCAAATAAAGGGAAACGAAGGGGTAGTGAAGGCGCTAGACCATCCCTATTGGATGTAGTTGGGAACGGGTAGGCAAAATATAGCTTGTTCTTTACAGATGGGCCTACAAGACTCCAAGGCTTTGCGTCGTAGTGGCTGGAGTGGCGAGTTAGGTAGAGACCGTGAGGTTTTGCCCCTCCGGTTAGTCGCCCCTCGAAGAGCGGCCCATAGGATAACTTGATTGTTCTGTGCTGAGTGCCGTTTGCTTTAATTGGAGACCTGGTTGATAATTCTGACTGCGAATCATGTGTTAAATGCCTATGTGAATGGGATAATGGGAGAGACCTTCTGCCATTATAGAGTCGGGATTCCAGTCCTTGTGGGATTGTCTTTGATCTTTTAAGCCTGACTATTTACTTCTTCGGTCTTCTTTTCCCGACCCCACTAAACATCTTTATTGAGCTTTTCTTGTGATGTCGGTGTGATCTACGGGAAATTGGGAGGAATAACCACATTTGAGGTTGTATTGGAGTACGATGTTTACTTGATCCATTTGCTACCCTACTCGAGCGTCACATGAATATTCCACGGGAAACAAGTTGTGGGGATTCTGGGAGTGAGTCAGAGTCGCCCTTGTAGATCTCTGTCGGGTTATCTTAAATGTTATGTCCATGATTGCATGATTCTATATGTACTACCCCCTAGACTTACAGATTGATTGTTAGTGTGAAATTATGCCTGCATATCTTGATGTCCATGTTTAGCCATTGCTTAGGTTCGTGTTACATTTTATGCTTATATCATCCCAACCTGATCTACTTAGTAGGTGTATTGTTATACTAATTCTTGAATGTATGTATCATGTGTTAGGGAGCTACCTAATTCTATGTAAATAGGCTTTTGATAGTGTGATCTTTCCATTCTGATATCCTGTTAGAGTGAGTCTTTACTTGATGAATGCATGTTACAACTTGATGTCCAACCTGCCTTGTATGATGCCTAACTTCCAACATGCTTATCTAACTGTCATGCCATAATGATCTCCATGTTTCTCTCATACCTTCTTGAATATATGACCTGACACGCCGCACGAGCACACACCACTATAATTTCTGGTTTTGTATATGCATGACTCGACCTGATGTGTTATTCCCAGCATATGTTGTGAGGATGATCCTTAATGTAGATTTGTGGTTGTATGTCATTACGTATCCATTCTTGACCATCTTGTTTAGGTCTCATGTCATGCTTCTTTGTATTTCTGTCATACCCCCCATGCATGCACAACTTGATTTCATTGGTTCCCCGCATCATCATACTAATGATTGATTAAACACATATGTCGCAAGTTACGAACTCACATAATGTTTACTCTCTCTCTTGGATTAGGTTCATGATAGTGTGACCATTAGCATGTCAGTCTTACTCTCGCCCCTCATCATGACTTTATGACCACTAAACCATAGCATGCTCACCTTTTATCCCCATGATATTTTCTTCTTCTTTGTGGTATCCTCTCGTGTTTCCCTGAATGTATGACCTGATATTTTTGAGCATGTACCGTTTAGATATTCGCATGGACCTGTAATTGTCTACCATCATATCGATGCCTAGCTATCTTGCTTTAGGCCCATGTTATACTCTGTGATATGTCTATCATGCTTCTAGGTCGTTACAGTGTAGCTTATTGGCTCTTTGCAAACTGTTGTGCTAATCGAATGAATGTATGTACGAATGAGTTGGTACCACGTTTCCGCATATACAAGACACCTGAATGCTAGGGTGAGTCTAGTCAAAGTACCTTGATTGTATTCATATTCGATATGTGCTCGTAGTATCCTATAAGGCTTATGAATTCCAATATGACTCATTGAGTGGTAAATTGTCATGCTTGCTTTATCACGTGAATATGATTGTCCCATGATATAATAGTTGTTGTACCATTCCACGTACTCCTATGACGGTTCATTAATTCCTAGCATGATTATAATATATCGTTCGTGATGTTCTCTTGTTTACTCTGTAAAGATATCCATGCCTTACCATGTATTGCTAGCATCATGTAGGATCACGATGTGACTTGATATATCCTTATGTTAAATACATGCCCTGGTTGTGTACTGTTAATCTATACCTGTGTACTTGCATGCTTTATCTTCATGAGAAGTCGTGCTATCTTAAGCCCATGTTGCCGTTTTCTCCATATCCCCCCCTTGTCCTCATATGGTCACGTTACGATTGGTTGATCCCTTAAATGCATCCGTGCTAGTTGCCAAATGAACATGTAACCTATGCTGCATAGCCATGCATCTTATCATGTTAAAATATATCTTACGGGACCCATGAATTATGGCTTGTGTGTATTCATGCTTTACCTGCTTTATGACCTGCTCTTCTGTAGGATAGACTCCGCGAAGTCTTGCATTCTTCCCAACATCTCTAATGTGTGATCCTTTAACTGATTAGGAATTGGTAGACCCAGTTGTAGAGTTAGTGCCTATTTTCGACGCATGTTAAACATTAGGTGATTATCAATGTGTGCCTATCATCTCATCACTTGATGTTGTTTTTGCATGTCCTCTGACATTCTTAATGCTTTTACAAATGAATAATCTGGCACATGCATGATTACCCTTGCAAGCATAATGTAGCTTACCGTCCCCTTGAAACATGATACCTTAGGAGCATTGTCCTGTTTCGCACTATGATATGCGCATGACTCCTTCATCACAACTGCTTACATTACTTTTATATGTGCTAATGATTGGGTGCAATAGTAGTCCTGCTTAAACTTCTATGCCTCCTCCCACTATTATGTGGAGTTGCTCGATGCATCTTATTCATATACATTTGTGACTGTCATGTAGTACCTTGTAAAATCTATGTCTGCAGAGATATGACTTATACAATCGCATGCTCAACTTGCATCTCATGTAGCCACTCTTGTCATAGGTTGTGATAGCCTCGCTATACTCTCTCTACATGATCTTATGATTGTCCAAGCATGTTAGATATTGTTAGTCCAGTTATAATGTTATACATCCATAGAGTTGTCTCATGCTAAGTATGATTAGTGGCATGCTTATGGGTGTACTCATCTGAATTGTTGTCTTTATCACATGATGCCCTTCCGATGCTTAATTTGATAAATTCATATTTTGGTGGGATATGTGTTAATTAGCAATTGAGTGTCTCATTGCGTGTTATACCCTACGACATGGTAGATGCATATATAGGTGAAATGTGATTTTGGTGTTAAATTATTCCTGAACGATTATCCTTGATTGCGTTCATTCTTTGACAATATGTTACTAGTATCATGGAGGGCTGCTTTCCAACCATAGCTCATTATATGCTGACATCCCGCACTTATCCTATCATAAGAACGTTACATGGCATGGTTTCTATACGACTTTATATGATCCTTTCATGGCATTAGTCGGATTGATAGGAAACGTCTCGATAGGTTTGCACATGATCCCATATTAATTATGACCTGCTTACGTGTACCTGTCACGAACAATTTACCCTACGTGTAATGCTCTGTGTTGTTTACTAGATTTTGCATGAGCTTTATGTGCCACACAAATCTATTGTTGCATTCGTGTATACATGTTTCTTATACATATTAAGCTTGTCTGATATATGAAATGAAAAGTTGTTAGCTAGTCCCTTATGCCCTATCCAGAACTCGATCATTCTTCTAGTTGCGCCTATCTGTTAACATTTTTTTTCATTAAGGTAGGTACATGTTAGTGCCCAGTGATGCAACTAGTTACTCCGTGATTGGTATGTGCTTTACTTGCTGCATTTGTAACCTCGTAGAGTTCCATAAGGGCACCTTACTCCTTCTTGGGTCGGGATCTTGTTTTTTTTTTTCGTCGTATCACCGTCAGTTGGTCTGTGTTGGTTCTGTGGGGAGTCCGGGTTGTCCTACTTGTCTCTCCCCTATCTCCGCTAACTAAAAAGTTGCTTGCAATACTTTGATGAACGATGGCGTAGAAAAGAGCACATTTAGCCAAATAGCACGGGAGCGGCACAACGGAAGCACGGTGGACCCATAAACCCCAGGTCCCAAAACTGACATATTGATTATTTGAATGGTGAACTGGTGGTGGACGTTACTTGGTTGACTTCTACTTATGATTATGAATTTTAGTGCTTTGGTGTTCCTATGTGATTGACCTTGTGATATGATTGGTGTTCTGTGTCGTTAGGCCTTGCCTGAATTCTTTTACTCATGGAATGTGAATTATACCTGTTGAAATCCTGACTTGTGTTGGTAATAATGATATTATGTGCCCCGATGATATGTGACAGTATGATATTGCGATGCTGGCATGATATTACCTTTGCTCGAATTATTAGTAGCATGAGGTTATGTGGTTACTTGTCTTGCTATGTCGATACCTGATATTCTGCAATACTTGCTGAGCATGATAGTATCTTAGGACTTATGACATGTGACTGTTTAAGGCAATGAGAGGTAATGATATATAAACCTAGTGTGAAATCATGTTATATGCTGATATGAAATATTTGGGAATTAAATGATACATAGTGGAGTGTAGAGTCCATAGTATGAGGATGCATGTTGCCCTGATATATTCGTATGCGATGTTCGGTTAAGTTAAATGTTGTTGTAAAAAAAAAAAAAAATTGGTTGATTGTTATGTTGTTAGACCTTGCTATTGCATGACCATGAGACCATGACTGATTCTATGTTGACACTTGAACATAAATTGCTGAAATGTGATTGTGTTGATATCTCTGTACATTGATAATTCAAAAAAATATATGTGACTTTCATCTAGATCCTTGACTACGAAAATGGTGAATATCTTGGGTTGCTGAATCTTGTTGAGATGGATTTTGTTGTGTTGACTTGTTGCCCTTCTATTAGACTGACACCCCTATTATGATAAAATTCTGCTATGTTGGTAGTGGTAAGTAGGAAACCATGCTGATGTGATCTACTAAGGTTGAGACTTAATGTGTTTGTGTGTTGCCCTTTCAAAAATGATATTCCTGCTTGATGCATTCTTATTTGTTGACACATAGAACATGAAATGCTAATGTGAGTGTGACGTTCTAATATACTGGTGTGCGACAAGGTTGATAATGGCTATTTATGTTACGGTTTTGGCATGGCCAATTTCGGTGTTTGGTTTGTTATGATGTGGCATGTCTTGGTTATGTTGATTCTAATAATGGCAAGAGATTCGTAGATTGGAATTGCTTTTGAAATTGGAATCTAGGAGGAGAATATGGGATTAGCCCTTAGAGGTGGATGATTCCACCTCTTGAATTCTGAATTTGCTTGACCAACTTGGGATTTAAAGGGCTTTTGAAAGAGTTTGGAAACGACTAACTCGGATTTTGAAAAACATTGGATGGTTGTGAAGTCGAGAGGTTTTGCTTGTTTTTGAGAGGTTTAGAACGGTTTTGAAAAGAACTAACTTGGATTTGGGAAGACCGAACACGGTCGAAAATTTCAATGATTTTGAGGCCAATCTTTTTCAATCGCGGAATCCCCTTTGAAGCTTTTCAAACCCGGGCAACTCTATGGTACTTCACGAAGTGGATACAAGCATCTTATGAGGGCGCTTGTAGGTTGCTTGCTAAGACCTAGTGATGATATTGTAGAACTTTTAGAGTTGTGATACTTCCGAAAAGTCGAAGCGAGGATGTGATAGGGGCGCTTATTGCATACTTGTCAAGACCAATTGGAGATGTCACGACCGTGACTAGGATGTTGTGAGAATCCCGGAAGACGCAACCGAGATGATTACAAGATCCTTGGACATGGTCCTTGGACTCATCAATTTCATACTTCATCCCCTACTTTGTTTTGGTTTTAGTCTCGGGGACGAGACTTGTTTTTAGAGGTGGATGATGTAAAGGCTCGGATTTTTAAATCCTAATTTTCGGAAAAAGAAAATAAAAATGAAATTTAATCGAATTTAATTCAGATACTTCAAGAAAAACTCGTTCTTAATTTAATAAATATAACTCGAAACTCTTAAAATGAATTCCAGCCCAATTTTTCATTTTAAAGATCGAATCCGTCTTTCTCATCGGGAGTGAAAAAAAAAAAAATTTCTTTCCGTCTCATATCACCAAGTGTTACCCAAATCTCTACACTTGGTCCCATATTTGACTAATTTCCAACTCATTTTCTTCCCTTTGGGTAAATCTTATCTCTTCCTTTATGGGTTCCCATTCTTAGAAAACGAACAAAATTGTACTCTTCCTCTCTCCTGATTTTGGTGATGTATCAGCTTTGACACTTTACCCTTCAAAAATCAGAGACATAGGAAATCAGAGACACAAGTTTTCATTCTCCACATTTCATTTCACTTTCAACCCCCATCTCCCTCCTCCTTCCTGTTGTCGCCGGCCCTAGACACCACCACCAGTCACCGTCGGCCACCCTCGTCGGCCACCCCCGTCTCTCCTCCAAAGTCGATAGCTTAGCAGGAGCACCCACGCCTCCGGGAGTCTCCAGCAGCCACTAGAGCCTCTTCATCGCTCCTCCATTTCTGAAGAAGGATCCGAGCACGTCCGAGCCTCCAAACACTCCGTTTGCCTCCTCCCTCGATGAGCAGCAACCCAACACCCTCCTCAGCTTCCTCTGACGCCGACGAGCCAAGGGAGCAGCCCAGGGAAGCCGGAATCGTCGAGCGCAGCCCCCACTGCATTCCTCTCATCCGTTTCTATTTCGAGCGCGGTAAGGGCCTCGTTTCTACTCCCTTTTGTCCTTAAACCGAGTAAAGATCAAGCTTTAACCCTCCTTGCTCCCTTCCTAGGCCAATTTCGCCTGATTTAGCCTCCGACGAAGCCAAACGAGTCTCCGGCGAGCCCCAATCGACTCCGACGCATTCGGAAATCTCTCGGTGAGCTTCTCCCTCCCCCCTCCTTCCTTCCCTGCTGTGTGTGTCTGTGTCGTTGAAATCGGAGTCCAGGTCATCACCGGCGAGCTCCAAAGCTCTCTCATTCCTGTTTCTTTCGAACGCAGAGGGGAGGAGGAAGAGAACCATGATTTGGTTTGGTTTTGCTCTTTAATTGGGTCCGGTCTAATATTTTAGTAAAAGGGAAAACCGGTTCGGTTTAGAAAAATGAAAAATCAGATTTTTAACAAAGAGTGGGCCTATCTGGTATTTGGGCTGGATCCGATTCTATATTGAGGGCTTAGGCCTATTTCTTTCAAACACAAAGCAAAATGATTTGGACTATCCTATAAAATGAGTTTCGATTGGGGTTTTACTAATATAAGGCTGATTTTGGTAAATTAATAAAGGGTTGGATTTTATAAAATAAAATGGTTGGGTCTATTCTCGATAAAAATAATATATTTTAAGAGGATTTTAGAAATATACTAATCTTGTCGGATTTGTCTTGAAATAATAATAAAATAAGTTGATGAAAGGGTAATGTTTTATAAATGGATTTTTAGATGATTTGAGAAAGCGTTTTGATTGATGATTTGAGGTAACTTGAGGTTTTAGAAGAGTTTTGGGAGATCTTGGGAAAATGACTTACCTTGTTAACTTGGTGAATAAATTTGATGACTTGTGTGTGATATTATATGCTTAAGTAACATTAGAAGTAGACTTATTTATATTACATATATGTATTAGGTGATCATCTGTGGCATGTTGGCTTTCTGTATACCTAGTTGTTGCCTTTTGCTGTTCTGCACTTCCAGGTGAGTTCCTATATGAGCTCACTTAGATTCGAAAAGAGATCTCCCTGCTTGTAGCCATGTGCATACTAGGTGCTTGCATTCATAATAAAGCATGCCATGTAGTATCCTGCTAGGACTGCACTCATGATTGAGCATTCGTTTACTCATTGCTTTTGTAAACAGAACGGCCGTTATCTGTGAAGTAACTAGAGTCATTGCTAGGGTTATAGGACGACCTAGTCTCATCGGGTCCCGTCCTGAGTCAATCGAGTCATGAACTTCCTTATATTATGAGATGCTTGCGGGCTTTATTGTGGATACGGGTTGGGCATGCGTGCCACCCGATTATATGGAATGCATTCACGAGCTGGCCAGTCTCCACCCTATCGGAAGGGGGTGGAGGTAGGAGAGGGACATACCACTTGGTATTCGGTGCTAAGGCCTTATTATATTTATGCACTTGATCTTAGGACCATGCTAGTGTGTTAATATTCCGCCTTGCATCTAGAAGCATCTTTATTAGGACTAGCGTGTGTATATGTCTGCTTGTTTGGGATTATATTGCGTAGGGCTTCGATCTGACACCGCCCCGCATACATTTTTTTTAGGTTTGTTTTTCAGCATGATTATTCCTTGTTTCCGTGACGTGGGAACTCTCTTGGGCGATCTCAAAGAAATGGTTTAACTCCACTAACATTGTATATTAAATTTCGATAAATACGCTTATTGATTTGGTTTTGACCCGGCTCTGCCGTGTCACCCTCTTGTATTACACCTTGGTTCTACTATTTGCATGACTGTTGGTTTTCCACGCTTAGACCTATGACAGGTACAGGGGACTTCCTCGGGGATTCCAACGATCCCTTCGAATTTTGGGTATGAAATCCCACTTTAAAATGTTAGGATAGAATTTCAAACCTTCAACCTGTACTCGGGGCGCAAGATCCTAACGAGGGGTTTCATCCCTCGAAATGTAACCCGGGAATCATAATCCCAGGCCGTTACACCCGATACTGCAACCCAACTCGGAACTAAACGAACCCACGCCAAAGCAACGACCCGACGCCAAAAGAGGGAACAAATACGGACCAAAAAGGGAAGATCAAAACACCTGACGAAGAAATGCGTGCTAACTCCCGGAACCGAAAACAAAGTCCGGGAATAAATTATTTATACTATTAATATACAAATAATCTTCTAGAACCTTTCGGGATTTGGATCGAACCCTTTCGGGATTTTTGTCAAACCCTTTCGGGATTTAAAAACGCCCTTTCGGAAATCTTGTCTGGAAATTATTTTATATACAGTATATATTTTCCCCTTTGAGTTTGTCTTACCTTGGGCCCCAAGGACACAAGACATGCCAAAAACGGGACTCCTTAGGGCCCAAGGAAGCCCGAAGGCGAAGGAGGCTGGAGAACGCTAGACAACCACCAGTAACTGGCAATGGAAGCCAAATTGGAGAACGGCGGAGACGAGGGCTGGGCGAAGATGAGGATCTCAGACCAGAAGCGCGAGGGCGAAAGCACGAGATCGAAAGGGAATACGCAGATAGGGTTTTAAGGGCTCGTCAGAGAGCCAAGCCACATGGAAGAAGGCGGCGGAGCCACGGAACCACCGAAGCTACACACCACGAAACACCAAGAGGAAGGCCTCCACGAAGCCAGATTCAGACGAAATGGAGAGAGGCAGGCACAAAACAGCGAGGAGGTTCACCGGAAACAGCCAACCACAGATGTAGATGAAGGGTAGAAGAAGGGTTGATCGAAAGGAGTCGAGACTCAGATGCTCCGGAGGTGGAAAATGTTGTAGGAGGAAATCGAGTTTAAAATATAATAAAATAAATCAAACCAGATTCGTGCCCACGCAAATAATTACAAGACCTCCTCCTGATGTAGCAGCGGGAAGTTAGGATCGATCCTCGAGGAAGCGTGTCAGCGAATCCTAGGCAGCAGAAAATCTCACGAATGGTCGTCGACCAAAGTGTACTCGACCTCGACCAAGGGTGGTCGACAGGGGTCAGGCACAACCGATTTCGAGCAACAGAAGATGCTGGTGGTGGTCAACGTCGACTAGCCTTACTCGACGTCCAGTACGGTCTGGTCGTAGTTGAGTTCCTGCCGAGACACAAACAGCGGCGATCTTTGCTTGATCGAGAATCAGTGGTCGACGTCGACGAAGGGGTGGTCGAAGTCGAGTAGGAACAGTAAAATGAAGAACAAAGCTTTTCGAAATTGGAATAAACTATGTGAAAGAAAACTTCCAAGATCGGGGTTTGCAACAACGATAACCAAACATGCATAAGGCAAGATAAATAATCAATAATCATGCAAATCGCATCGAAGGATCAAGCTTTCGCCTTTTCCAACAATTAGACAGCTCTTTCAAGAAACCCTAATTGTATCTTTCGATTTTATGTTTATTAATCCAAGTTGTTAGCATGGATTTCTATTACATAGAGAATAAACACATAAAAGGTAGTAGATGCTCAAAACATGATAAAGGTCGGATCTTTACCTCAAACACGCATGGCTATCGTCGGGCTCACCTCAACCCTAGAAGTGGGTGAACTACTCGCGCTACATCATAATTAAAGACATCATTGATTGAAAAGAAACTTCTTGCATTAAATTAAACCAAACAGAGCTTACAACCAAAGGAAGTCAATTCCGCTCTCGCTTCACAAACTCCTCTTGGCCTCCACTCTCTCTCTCTCTCTCTCTCTCTCCTACTTATCTTCTCCTCTCTAGCTTGAAATGAATAAAAACTAGCCCTATAGGCTATATTTATAGGCTTCCAATCCTTGCTAATCAAGGAAGGAATATCTATCTAATATCTAAAGATAAAACTTAAATAAAAGGAACATTTATCTAAAAAGAAAATATATCTAAATATCTTCATGTGGATAAATCCTTGTCCCCATAGATAGATCTTGATAGAATTGGATGAATTCAGCCTTGCTTCGTGCCCAAGTTGTCCACATATGCTCGGAATGGCCCAACAGTCTCGCGGTCCAAAACAGTGTAGTCGAGTTCGACAAAGCCTGGTCGACTTCGAGTAGTGTGTACTCGACTTCGAGTAATCCTCAGCTTGTCGATCTGGTTCTCTTCGTCGAGCTCGGGTCAGGTTCTATTCAGGTCGACGTCGAGTAGGGTGTAGTCGACGTCGAGTACAGCTCGTGCTCGATCTCGTCCTCTGGAGTAAACGTCGAGCAAAAGTTGGTCGACGTCGACCAGTTTGGTCGACTTTGAGTAACTCTGCTGGCTTTCAGCATTCAGCCCCATTCTTGAAACGCACTTTCCCGAGTCCTCGTTCGTCCGATTGACGCATATGTGCATGCGTTCGAAAGCACTTTTCGAGGGCTACAACTTTCATGAAGACATCAAAGCTTGATTCAGAATAATGGATGTCGAAATATGACCTTTTCTCCAGCTACACCATTCTTAGCTTCTCCATGAGTTTTCTTTTAATCTCCAAAGTGCGTCCGATTTCAGCGAAATTAAACAGAAACTAGTGTAGACTCCATAATTTGGCAAATAAGTGTAAACTACATAGATTCTGTACTATTCTAACCCAAATGTATGAAATGCATGCAGAAATCGATATTAAAGTGAGTATAAAACATGACACAAAACATGGACATCAGAAAACCAGGGGGAAATTAGACCTCAAACACCAACGAGCGACGAAAACGAGGCTGGAAAGGAAGATTAGAGACCCCAATCGGCCGGAAACGAGCGTGAAGAGAGGCTAGGAGGTCAGGCATGAGGGTTGGGGAGGAGGATTAGCATCGAATGAGGGTGGAAGAAGATGGATTTGGGGGCACGTTGTTGTGAGCCTGATTCGCCATGTTTTACACTTACTTTTATATCGATATCTACATGCATTTCATACATTTGGGTTAGAATAATATATAATTTGTGTACTTTATGTTTATTTGCAATATATGGAGGTCTACACAAGTTTTTTATATTTCGTCGAAATCGGACGCACTTTGGAGCTTAAAGGAAAGTCATGAAGAAGCTAAGGATGGTGCAGCTGGAGAAAATACCACTTTTCTCCATTCATCATTTTGAATAAAGCTTTGATGTCGTCATGAGAGTTGTAGCCCTCGAAAAGAGCTTTTCAACACATGGTCATATGCGTCAATCCAACAAACGAGGACACGGGAAAGTGCGTTTCAAGAACAAAGCAGAATGCTGAAAGCTGAAAGCTCTACTCAACGTCGACCACGTCTAGTCGAAGTCGAGTACGACTTGGTCGACGTTGAGTACGCTTCTGGTCGAAATTCGCTGAGTTTCAGAACTAAAAAGGCAGGCGCTGACACGCTGCCTTGTGAATCGATCATGACTGCCTTCTACTACTACGGGAGGAAGTCTTGTATTTATTTGCTGAGACAGGGAGTCAGTTTGGTTTATATTTTATTTAAATTTCATACTTAACCATCCTCCTGCTTCAACAAAATTGGCACCGTTGCCGGGGAAGCCATCAATCGCGCCCTTTTTAGTTCTATTTCTTTTCTTTATATTTGTTTTTATTTCTAGTTCCTTTTTACTTGCTTTTTCTTTTTGCTTTTCAGGTGCATGCGATGAACTGATCGCACGCCTATAGACCCAATTCTCGAGCCTGAGCGATTTTTCCATCTTCAGCAAAGGCTTAGGAGGAGACTCATGTCAACATCCGATGAGAACGTGGGCCAGCTCACACCCGCACAGGAGCTTGAGCAACTCCGCCAACAGATTTAGGCATTCACCAATAGAGAAGCTGAACACACCCGACGAGA
The DNA here is from genome assembly GCA_963922045.1 of Persicaria maculosa. Taxonomy (NCBI): domain Eukaryota; kingdom Viridiplantae; phylum Streptophyta; class Magnoliopsida; order Caryophyllales; family Polygonaceae; genus Persicaria; species Persicaria maculosa. The sequence continues at coordinate 6,561,284 of OY998251.1, forward strand.
GGCGGAATATGCCCAGAACCAGCAGCGGTGGGAAGCAAGGGTAGATCGCGAGGTCAACGCGAGAGGGGAACTTGAGGAGCGGATGGGGCATATACCAGCCAACGCAAAAGAATATCTGCATCCTACTCTGGAAGTTCCAGAATCAGTGATCATTCTTCCCGCTATTAACTATGAAATTCGTCCTTCTTTTATTACTGAAATTAGAATGAGTCAATTTAGGGGAAGAATAAATGAATGTCCTTTAGAGCATGTCACCACTTTAATAGACTTATGCGAAGCTATAGCTGATGGTGCTAATCTTGAATACTTAAAACTAAAGACTTTTCGTTGGTCCCTTGCAGGAATAGCCCAACAATGGCTGGAAGGATTGCCTGCACGATCAATTCGCACATGGAATGAACTTCAGGTATTTTTCCTCAACAAGTTCTTTCCTCCTGCAATGACAGCAGCCCTCAGACAACAAATCACGGCTTTCAGACAAAAGCCAGGGGAACCACTAGCACAAGTCTGGGAGCGCTACAAGTGGCTTCTGAAATCCTGCCCTACTCATGGCCAGCCACCCAACGTCATCCAAGAGATCATCTTCAACTGCCTGGATGCACCTACTAAGGATCGGATCAACAACTACACCAACTATGAGTATCTTGGATACACTCCACGCCGTGCATGGGAGGTATTTGAGACGCTGGCAAACTACGACAACACCTATTGGACTTTTGCGGCCGCTTCTGACGAAAGGTATGAAAGGCATACCCCATCTATGCCGTTGTATGTGCCACTAAAAGAAGTTGATCCAGACATCAGGGACCAGTTCCACAATGACCAGGTACGTCGTCTTACCAAACAAGTTAAATTCCTCTCCAAAAATCAACCTTGTTTGGAATGTGGGTCTGTGAGGCATAACACTACTGCGTGCCCGCACGTCGATCAAGTACATGAAGGAGAGACCCACGAGGAGGTAAGGTATGCAGGGGGACACTACTCAGGGCTACATCAGAACCAGAACTGGAGCTACTATCGCCAGCCCCAGCATCAGAACCCCCCTCCCTACAGAGCTCCTGGTCACCCTGACAGAGAAGGTAAGAAGGATGACATGCAAACCATCCTTGAGGAGATGCGGATGAACCATTCAGACACCAAGCAGTCCTTCAATTCCATCTACACTCAGATGCATGGTGTGAACTCTAGACTTGGGGAAATCGATATCTGACGGAAATCAATTGACATACAGATTAGCCAGCTAGCGACTGACGAGAGGGTTTCTCGACCAAATAAATTTGTAGTCAAGACCCCGCTATAGAATAGTGGAGTCAGGTTCGTCCTCAGGAGAAAAGTATGCGGTTCTAGGTTTAGTGTGTTTTGGGGTTCGGGGATAGCAGGAAAAGGTGATGATGGTGGCTGTTGACAAAGAATAGAGGGGTCGATGTCGAGGGATGGAGAGAGAATGGTAGTTTGATATCGAGTAGAATATGTGCCGAATCTATTAATATTAATAATTCTGCTAGCATTTTGCTGACGTGTCATGCTCACAATTAAAGTTGAATTTTTTATTCAAATGAGTTTTTCTTATTGGTCAATATTATTATGGAAACTTTAAAATATTTGTTTCCTATTTTAAATATGATTTGAATCCATTCCCTTTTTTTTAATTTTCGGTTATATTGCCGTAAATATTGAGACATGTTTTCATTTTTTTTTTTCGATTTCAATATTCTCATAATTCGTCTACATACATTGAATTTAAACTTAAAAATCAATTAGAGAAAAAAAAAGTGTTTTTTTTATAATTTAATTATGTTAGACATCTTAAATGACTATTGAAAAATAAATAATATTTTAAGACTCACAAGCATTACTAATGCTTATTTTACATCTTGGATGAGGCTTCTTATATCACTTTTCTACCTTTAAGGATCTTTTTTTTTTACCATCTTACCTTTATTTTCACTATTTATTTCTCTCTCTTTCTAACCATCTTTCTCATGAAAATAATAAATAAGTTATGTACATCTACATAACTTCAAAATTATTCACACAATCACGTGCTTATGATAATAGTTATATATTTATTTCAAATTATATTAGGTGGTGTGTTTGAGTATTATTACTACTTTACCTTATTAAATCATTTTCAAAATTTGTATCATATCTTTTTCCAACTAATTTATAAATTATAAAAAATACTTTATACATATTTTTGTTGTAAACACGTATATATATTAATATAGTATTATATAGATATATAAAATGATGTTCAAATTAAAATGGATCAAGCTCCCGTGCCTTCAAGGCACGGGTACTACACTAGTAAAAATAATAAAATAAAAACAAATAAAGATGCAAACTTCCAAGGTTAGGGATTACCACAACAATAAACATATGTGCAGATCATAAATCACATAAAGATGCATGCTTTATATCAAATAATCGACTTTCGCAAATTCCAACAATTTAGGTGATAGAGGCTCTCGCATAAAAACCTAATTTGTTTCTACCTTTTCTTAATTAGGATTAGTCGGCTCTCGCAAATAAACCCTAATTACTATCCAATTCATAATAAGATCACTTTCGCTTCAATATCATGAATAAGGAATTTCCTCAACTCTCGCAAAGGATTAAGCACATAGGTAGATGATGATAAAGACATATAAATTCATGGATTTATAAATCAAACACACATATCTATGTTGGGATCACCCAAACCCTAGAAGAAGGAAATTAGAAACAAACCATAATGAAAGAAATTAACTTTAACTTAAAATAAACTAAAACTTACAACCGTTCGTCTCCTTCCTCCTCCTCCTCCTCCTCCTCCTCCTCCTCCTCTCTCTCTCTCCTCCTCCTCTCTCCTCTCTCCTTGCGCCCTAAGACGACTTCACTTGAATTGAATGAATGAAAATCATCCCCTAAGGCTTTATTTATAGGCTTAATTCCCTCTCTAATTAGGAAAGAATATCCTATCTATATCTATATCTATCTATCTAATTACTTAAGATAAAATAATGGAAATAAATAATTAAATCAACTAGAACTATATCTAATGTGGATAGAATATCTTCTCCTCTTGATAGCTCTTGATAGAATTTGATTGAATTTGTTCTTGAAAATATCTCCATCGGATTCCGGATAGAAACTTAACAAGATCTCGGATAACTCGACGTCGGCTTCTGGGGATTTCCTCGATATCGAGTAGAATTCCTCGATATCGAGTACCAATTTCTCGTCTTCCGCTCAGCAACTCGATTCCGGCCTCCAAAACGCATGTCGACTTGACTTTTACTCGACATCGAGTAACTTTCCTCGATATCGAGTAAGGCTTGCTCCATCTTCAGCTTCTTCGTCGATCGGCTCCTGGACGTGAAAATCGAACAAGTGTTTACTCGATATCAACCAAATCATGTCGATATCGACTAACCTGCTCCAGCTCCTAGCTTCACTTGTCGATTTCTGGTGCTCCATCTCGATATGGGTTACTCGATATCGAGTAAAACAACTCGATATCGACTAAGTCTCTCAGCTTTCTGCTCTGTTCTTGAAACGCACTTTCCCGAGTCCTCGTTCGTCGGATTGTTGCATATGACCATGCGTTGGAAAGCTCTTTCCGAGTGCTACAACTCTTATGAAGATATCAAAGTTTGATTCAGAATGATGAATGGTGAAAATTGGCGTTTTCTCCAGCTGCACCATACTTAGCTTCTTCATGACTTTCCTGTAAGCTCCAAAGTGCGTCAGATTTCTACGAAATATAACAAAAACTTGTGTAGACCTCCATATATTTCAAATAAACATAAACTACACATACTATGTATTATTCTAACCCAAATGTATGAAATGTATGCAGAAATGGATATAAAAGTAACTATAAAACATGGCGAATTAGGATCACAAAAGCAACAACCGTCCCCAAACAATCAGGTACGCTCCCTAGATCCTCTGAACCTAGCCCTAAAGGTAAATCTACTAGACAGGTGGCTGCCATGAACCTAAGGAGTGGGCGACAGATGCAAACGCCCGAGCCTAACACAGAAGGAGAAGTTGCCGAAGACTCCTCGACGTCGACCAAGCCACTCGACGTCGACCACAATCTGCTCAACATCGACCAGCACCAACTCGACGTCGACCAGAATTCTGCGCTCAAACCGAAGTCGACTACAGTAGTCGACATCGACCAGCCCGTACTCGACGTCGACCAGCCCGTACTCGACGTCGACCAGCCCGTACTCCACGTCGACCACCCTTCTACCCCTGTCGACCACACCTCAGCACCTCCGGCAAAGAAGAAGCTGCCTTTCCCAACAAAATCTCCAAAGGATCTAGCAGAAAAGAAGTTCCAGCGTTTCATCAAGATGCTTCAAAGGCTCAACGTCACCATTCCTTTCACAGAAGCTCTTAATGAGATGCCATCCTACGTCAAGTTCCTACAGGAGATTCTAAGCAAAAAGCGGTCAATGGTTGAGATCGCAGAGGAGTGCAGCCAGATTGACATTCTAGAGAAAAGGCCAGATCCAGGTAAGTTTGCTATAATCATTGGATTTGGTCAATACAAATTTAATGCGTTATGTGATCTTGGAGCCAGTGTAAGTATAATGCCTTTATCAATATGGTCCAAGATTAAGATAGGTGCCTTAGAGCCTGTGGATGCAAAACTATATATGGCGAACAACACGGTGGTCATCCCAACAGGCATGGTGGACAATGTGCCAGTACAGGTAGGTAAGTTCTTTGTCCCTGCTGATTTCTTAGTTATCGATATGGCAGAGGACCCTGCTTGTCCAATCATTCTAGGAAGGCCCTTCTTGGCGATGGTGGATGCCAACATAAGCGTAAGGAAGGGAGTGCTCACTTTCAACATCAACGATGAGGTAATTGAGTATTCCTTTAATAAAACTGAAAGGCACACAGGTCCTATGGAAGAGGTCAAGTCTATATCAGCCAGGTACATCACTTGCGGGGAGCCTAAGGTAAGAAATATGACCCCCGAGGAGCTAGAGAAACAAGCTATGGAAGCCCAAGTGGAGGAGATCATGGCAATTCTGAATGAGGAGACAGACGATCTACTCGACGTCGACCAAGGTAAGTCGATTTTGACTAGCTTTTATTCAGAATCATTGCCAGGTACTAAGTATGGGGTTGATGTCGACCAGAGGTACTCGACGTCGAGTACCCTAGTCGACGTCGACCAGATCCCGATCACTCCACTGACTGCATCAACATCGAGTAAACAACCCAAGGCCGAGCCCATACTCGACGTCGACCAGCCCATACTCGACGTCGACCAGCCCATACTCGACGTCGACCAGCCCATACTCGACGTCGACTAGCCCGTACTCGATGTCGACCAGAACCCTTCTTCCTCGACTTCTCCATCCTCGAGGAGCAGTCCACCAGACGCAGTAACGTACTCGACGTCGACCACTTCTACTCGACGTCGAGTAGAACCCGAGGTCCCGAATTCCGATTTTGCGAAGGTAAGCCAAGGTATAGACATCTCTTCTCCTACTTCAATTAAAGATCTATCTATACATGGGAGAGGTTTGCCTTGGTATGTGCAATTGTGCATGGTTTCTGTTGTAGGAGGAAATCGTGATTGCATATAAGTAAAGCAAAGCAAACCAGATTCCGTCCCTTGCAAATGATTACAAGACTTCCTCCCGATGCAGTAGTGGGAAGTCAGGATCGATCCACGAGGAAGCGTGTCACCGGATCCTAGGCAGCGGAGAAATCTCACGGACAGGAATCAACCACAGATGCTCGATCTCGACTAGGGTTAGTAGACAAAAGATCAGGCAAGTCGATCAAAGCAACAGCAGCTCCTGAGGGTTGGGTGATATCAAGTAAAGCTTACTCGATATCGAGTAAAGTCCTCGGCGACGTCCGGTACCTGCACAGCAGAAGCTACAGCGATCTTCATCGATCGAATATCAGTGCTCGATATCGACCAGAATTAGTCGATATCGAGGAGACAGAAACTTAAAACCAAATAATAAAGAACAAATCTTGGTGAAACTCGAAGTAAACTATGAATGTAAGGAAACTTCCAAGATTAGGGTTTGCGACAACAATAACCAAGCATGCATAAGGCAGGAACAGATAATCATGTAAATCGCATCGAAGGACTAAGCTTTCGCCTTTTCCAACAATTAGACAACTCTTTCAAGAAAACCCTAATTGTATCTACCGATTTTATGTTTGCAATCCAAGTTGTTAGGATGGACCTACATTAGATGGGTAATAAACATATAACAAGTAGTAGATGCTCAAAACATGATAAAAGTCGGATCTTTACCTCAAACGCGCAGGGCTATCGTCGGGCTCACCCCAACCCTAGAAGTGGGTGGACTACTCGCGCCTCATTGCAATCTCAGACATCATTGATGAAAAATAAACTACTTGCATTAAACCAAACAGAGCTTACAACCAAAGGAAGCCAACTTGCTCTCGCTCCTTAACTCTTCTCGGCCACTCACACTCTCTCTCTCTCTCTACCTCTATGTAACTAATTGTGTCTTGAATTGAATGAATAAAAATCAGCCCCTAAGGCCTTATTTATAGGCTTCCAATCCTTGCTAATCAAGGAAGGAAATCTCTATCTATATCTAAAGATAAAACTTTAATACGGATAAAACATTAATTCTTAAAGGGAAATATATCTAAAAAGCTAAATATCTACATGTGTGGATAAATCTTCTCTCCATGGATGGATCTTGATAGACTTTGATAGATCTCGGACTCCTTCGCTCCCAAGAAAGCCCAAACCACGTCGGACAGCCCAACCGCGTAACACGGCACAGGAAGTTTCTGCTAGATATCGAGTAAAAGTACTCGATATCGAGGAAATGTGACATCGACTTCGGCTGGCTGGCATGCTCGAGCAGCTGCTCCCCGACCTGGCTCGGGCAGGTGTCTCAGGTCTTTTCAATATCGAGTAGTTTACTCGATATCAAGGAAATACTGCCCGACATGTCTAGGTCTTCGGCTTCTCGATCAAGTTCTCCTCCTCGACTCCGGGTACGACTTCAAGCTTTGTCGATATCGAGTAACTTTACTCGATATCGAGTAACTTTACTCGATATCGAGTAAGGTTCGGGAGTCGAGTTGGTTTTGTCTTCAGTTCCTCGATCTGGCTTGTCCTCGATCATGCTGTGCCCGGACTCTTTGGTCAATATCGAGAAAGTTTACTCGATATCGAGTAAAAGGTGCTCGAGCTCCTCTTCTCCTTGTCATCTCGAGCTCTCCTCTCCTCGATGATCTCAGATCGAGTTTCTGGTTTGGTCGATATCTACCAAATTGGTCGATATCGAGCAGATCTGTCAGCTCTCAGCATTTTGCTCTGTTCTTGAAACGCACTTTCCCGAGTCCTCGTTTGTCGGATTGACGCATATGAGCATGAGTTGGAAAGCTCTTTTCGAGGGCTACAACTCTCATGAAGACACCAGAACTTAACTCAGAATGATGAATGGCGAAAAATGGCCCTTTCTCCAGCTGCACCATCCTAATTAGCTTCTTCATGACTTTCCTTTATGCTCCAAGGTGCGCCCGATTTCTGTCAAATATAACAAAAACTAGTGTAGACTCAATAATTTGGCAAATAAGTATAAACTACATAGATTATGTATTATTCTAACCCAAATGCATGAAATGCATGCAGAAATCGATATAAAAGTAGATATAAAACATGGCATAAAACATGGACATCAGTTTTCGATGACGATCCAAAGGAATATGAAGTGAGAGACATGGTTTATGTCTCTAAATCAAAGGATCATTGATTTCCCAATAAATTTACCAAGAAGAAGATGGGACCCTTCACTGTGAACAAGATCCATTCAGGAGGACTAAACCTGATGGACAAGAATGGAGTCATGTTTGAAGCCCAAGCTACATGGGCCTTGCAGATGCCACCTTGAGCTTAACGGAGGAAGTCGGCCTAGCGACTATAAAGTCTAGAGCTTGTAAACAGACATTTACTTTTTGGGATTTTTTTGGACATTGTTGTCTTTCGTTTTTGGTTTTGGACATTGTTTTTAAGTTTTTCTATTGTGGATACTTTCCGTCTAATGAATCTTGCAGGTGAGAGAAGCTGCATATCAACTCGACGTCGAGTAGGACTCCTCGACGTCGACCACTGATGTTCATGTTTTATGCCATGTTTTATATCTACTTTTATATCGATTTCTGCATGCATTTCATGCATTTGGGTTAGAATAATACAGAATCTATGTAGTTTACACTTATTTTCCAAATTATGGAGTCTACATTAGTTTTTGTTATATTTGACAGAAATCGGACGCACTTTGGAGCTTAAAGGAAACTCATGGAGAAGCTAAGAATGGTGCAGCTGGAGAAAAGGTCATTTTTCACCATTCTTCATTCTGAATCAAGCTTTGGTGTCTTCATGAAAGTTGTAGCCCTCGAAAAGAGCTTTCCAACGCATGGTTATATGCGTCAATCAGACAAACGAGGACTCGGGAAAGTGCGTTCAAGAACAGAGCAGAAAGCTGAGAAAACTCTACTCGATCTCGAGTACACTTACTCGATCTCGACAAGGGCTGTCCGAGCACACCTAGTCGAGCAGAGCTGATCGAGGAAACTGAGTCAGAGACAACCCGAAGCCAACTCGATCTCGAGTAGCTCTTGTCGAGATCGACCACACTTCGACGCCATGTCCGGAGTGGACGAGCTGTGCCAAGTCGAGAAGCCGAAAACGGAGAAGCCGAGCACCACCTCTACTCCATCTCGAGGAGGCTTAGTCGAGATCGAGGAGCCAAGGAGCACCAATCCGAGCTTGTCGAGCAGAGCTACCCGAGACGTCCAGCCAGCCCCAGTCGACGACAACTCCTACTCGGGATCGACTAGCCCTGGTCGAGATCGACGAGCGCCGTGTCCGAAGCCGCGTTACGCGGTTTGCTGTCCGACGCGGTTTGGCTTTCCTTGGGGCCGAAGGAGTCCGAGATATCCGAGATCTATCAACATCTATCCACACCTATCAACACATGGAAGATTTTGCTCTTTAGATAGAATTTCCCTTTTTTGATTTAATTCCTAAATTACTTTTATTTATCTTTTAACCCTTTGATATAGTTTTAGATATAGATAGATATTTCTATCCTTGAATAGCAAGGTTTAGAAGCCTATAAATAAAGCCCATGGGGCTGATTTCTAGTAATTCAATTTCAGTCAGAGACAAGTAGTTCCAAAGAGATGTTTTAGGAGTTCGGAGGTTTTAGGGTTTTGGCATTCAACGAGAGTTGGATCGCCGGGATTGTAAAGTCTTTGAATTTAGTTTAATGCAAGTTTCTTTTCATCAATCAATGTCTGAGATGGCGATGAAGCGCGAGTAGTCCACCCACTTCTAGGGTTGGGGCGAGCCCGACGATAGCCCTGCGTGCCTGAGGTAAAGATCCGACCTTTATCATGTTCTGAGCATCTACTACTTGTTTATGTGTTTATTACCCATCTAATGGAGGTCCATGCTAACAACTTGGATTATAAACATAAAATCGGTAGAGACAACTAGGGTTTCTTGAAAGAGTTGTCTAATTGTTGGAAAAGGCGAAAGCTTGTCCTTTGATGCAATTCACTTGATTATCTGTTTATTTCTGCCTTATGCATGCTTGGTTATCGTTGTTGCAAACCCCAATCTTGGAAGTCCTTTTATATTAAGTTTAGTTCGAATACCAAAGCCTTTGCATTTATTTTCTTTCGTTTCGTTTTCTGCCCTCGTCGATCTCTACCAAGCCTGGTCGATCTCGACTACTAATTTCCGATCCCAGATCGTCGTAGCTTATTTGTGCAGGAACTCGACAAGCCCAACCCGAAGTCGACGAGGACTGTACTCGATCTCGAGTAGCCCTTTGTCGAGATCGAGTAGCCACCGACTACAACCTGTGCTTGCTGCTGACTGGCCGATCTTCTGTCGAGTTGCTGTACTTTATTTTCTTTCGTTTACATTAAGTTTAGTTCGATTCCCCAAAGCCATTGCCTTTACTTTATTTTCTTTCATTTAGTCTCTGTCTTACTCGAGATCGACTAGCACTACTCGATCTCGACTGCTGATCTTCGACCCAAAGTCGTTGTAGCTTCTGTGTGCAGGTGCTCGACAAGGCCCAACTCGACGTCGACGAAGCCTACTCGATCTCGAGTAAGCCCTAGTCGAGATCGACGAGAACCTGTGATTGCTGCTGCGCTCTGTTCGACTGTCCGATCTTCTATCGAGTTGTTGTACTCGAGATCTAGGACCACTGTTGTCGACTTCTGTGAGATTTCTCCCCTGCCTAGGATCCGATGACACGCTTCCTCGTGGATCGATCCTGACTTCCCGCTGCTACATCAGGAGGAGGTCTTGTAATTATTTGCAAGTGACGGAATCTGGTTTGCTGTGATTTATTTATATTTTAATTTGCATTCTCGACTTCCGCCTATCAACAAATTGGCGTCGTTGCTGGGGAAGCAATCATTCGCGCCTTAGGTAGTTAGATCTGAGGTTTTCCTTGAGTTTTCTTCTACAGGTGGATGCAGGACACCTTGGACTGTTTAAGAACATGGGCCGAAAGGGAAAGAGAGAGACGGTATGCAAAAGAATTTGAATATTTGAGATGGCTATACATCGTTGATGAGGAGGCATGGCTTGAGGGTGTACGCGCATTTAGGAAGCTTTGGGATTCGTCAAAATCACCGCCAGAAGTCCCAATTTTGCCAGAAGGAGAATCTGAACCTGAGGTCGACCTTGACCAACACCTAGTCGATGTCGACCCATATCCAATCGATATCGATTTATCTTTAGTCGATACCCAGGTATGTCCTTCCGCTATCTCAATTCCAACTTTGTCCTCTGTCTTTGAAAAACCATTAGAAGAACCTCTAGAGGAAGAAGAGCCAGAAAAGAAGAAGTTGGACGTCGTTGCCCATGTTATTTCAAAGTCACTTTTGCCTTATAAGGTGAAGGCTATCCCCGACGATTTTGAGCAACCGATGTTTATATTCAAGTATGGGGTCCTCGCAAAGTGGCATGAAACTCCACAAGATGAGGTGGAAATATCTCTTCCCACTCCACCATTTTGCTGTGGTGGAGATGCGCAAACAAATCAACCAATGAAGCGGAAGAGGTATGATGATGAGGTATGTATATTTCCTTTATATATTCCTTTATGCATGCCAGCTGTAGCCCAGGAAGATGGATGGGTGGAGCCATGGAGCGTCTACTCGGGGAGGTTTAAGCTTCTTCACATAATGCCCCCGGATGACATCCCACGTTTCCCACCACCGGAGGAACCACCAGATCCACCTATACCTCCGGACAAAGATGAGCCCGGCTAAAGCTAAATGGAGAAAGTCGGCCTAGCGACTATAAAATCTAGAGCTTGTAAATAGACATTTATATTTTGGGACCTTTTGGACATTATTGCTTTTGTTTGTTTTTTTGGTTTTGAACTTTTAGTTTTTCTATTGTGGGTATTTCTCTTCTATATTTTTCAGGTCCATGGGGATAGAAGCAAGCTAAATCAGACTCGGCCTAGGCATTTACACTCAATATTATGAAGCCCTGCACACCTGTCTAGGGAGTTTCTTTCCTTACCCTTGTTTTTATACAGTGAGGACACTGTAATGTTTAAGTATGGGGTGGGGGAAGGGCTTACTTTGTGAATATTTGACATATTTGACATTATGTGTGCATAGTTTTTATTGCTTATACATGGCTATTTTGGAATTCATTATTTATTTATGGGCTTACATACATATTGATTCATGGGCTTACATGCATGTTTTCCAAAATTTGAAAAAATGACCCCCAATTGAAATTTTTTGATTAATGTCATGGAAGCTCTAATTGAACTCGACGATTCAAAAATGGATTCATTAGAGATATAGCATGAAATTGCCTAGTAAAGGAAAGTCACAATGAAGTACATTATTTTCTTGAAAACCATGAAAGGAGGTACATTTGAAGTTGCTTTTGACATGTTGCATGATAAGAGGATGGAGGACTTTATATTTCCATATAATGCTCATATTGTTATATCCTAGCCTTACCTATGCTTATATGCATCACAAAAGCCATATTATGCCTTATTTCAATTATTGCTCCACATGATCTAAATATTGTCATTCTTTACCTTATTTCCTATCCGGGGATTATGTTGAGAATGATGTTACATTATGGAGATAGTATATGGTGTTTGTGTTATTATCATTATTGGAGTTTGGCGGGAAATTGTTTGAAAAATATATGGAAAATTTAATGAGTGAAAGAAAATCCGGTCACCTCAGGAGATAAAGGTAGATCGACCCTGCCTGCGTTGAGATAATAGTTCCGCAGGATGGGACACAAGGTGAGGAGTCCAAAGCACTAAGTATCCGGGGCCATTCATGACACCCATGTTTGCGACTCGCGAGAACGCAGTGCTGAGTTTAGAGAGGTAAAAGCATTATAATTGATAGAAGCATTATGAAAGGTGATGAATCTTATAAAGAAGGGATGTGGTATGCAAGTTTGGAAATTACTCCATTTCCCCGGATCATTGGCACCACATGGCCAAAAATTGCCCACCTTTAGCCTTTTACCAATCTACTCCTTATTGAACTTAAATTAAAGTCCTCTTGATTATTAATGCTTTGTCACTTATGAATGTTTTTGCATAACCCTCCTTTTGTGAGTAGATGTTGCTTTTTATTGCACATGCATGAATTTGTGACACTAGTACCTTTTCGAGGATGGTAATTGATTGCAGGGTTATATGGCAATGAATCTAGGATGTTGAGAGTTTGAATTCTTCCCCTGAATGACCATCCAAGTTATTGCTTGGGGACAAGCAATATTAAGTATGGGGTGATTTGATGTCCATTTTTTATGCCATGTTTTATATCTACTTTTATATCGATTTCTGCATGCATTTCATGCATTTGGGTTAGAATATTACAGAATTTATGTAATTTACACTTATTTTCCAAATTATGGAGTCTACATTAGTTTTTGTTATATTTGACAGAAATCGGACGCACTTTGGAGCTTAAAGGAAACTCATGGAGAAGCTACGAATGGTGCGGCTGGAGAAAAGGCCATTTTTCACCCTTCTTCGTTCTTAATCATGCTTTGGTGTCTTCATAAAAGTTGTAGCCCTCGAAAAGAGCTTTCCAACGCATGGTTATATGCGTCAATCCGACAAACGAGGACTCGGGAAAGTGCGTTTCAAGAACAGAGCAGAAAGGTGAGAAAACTCTACTCGATCTCGAGTACACTTACTCGATCTCGACAAGGGCTGTCCGAGGACACCTAGTCGAGCAGAGCTGATCGAGGAAACTGAGTCAGAGACAACCCGAAGCCAACTCGATCTCGAGTAGCTCTTGTCGAGATCGACCACACTTCGATGCCATGTCCGGAGTGGACGAGCTGTGCCAAGTCGAGAAGCCGAAAACGGAGAAGCCGAGCACCACCTCTACTCCATCTCGAGGAGGCTTAGTCGAGATCGAGGAGCCAAGGAGCACCAGTCCGAGCTTGTCGAGTAGAGCTACCCGAGACGTCCAGCCAGCCCCAGTCGACGACAACTCCTACTCGGGATCGACTAGCCCTGGTCGAGATCGACGAGCGCCGTGTCCGAAGCCGCGTTACGCGGTTTGCTGTCCGACGCGGTTTGGCTTTCCTTGGGGCCGAAGGAGTCCGAGATATCCGAGATCTATCAACATCTATCCACACCTATCAACACATGGAAGATTTTGCTCTTTAGATAGAATTTCCCTTTTTTGATTTAATTCCTAAATTACTTTTATTTATCTTTTAAGCCTTTAGATATAGTTTTAGATATAGATAGATATTTCTATCCTTGAATAGCAAGGTTTAGAAGCCTATAAATAAAGCCCATGGGGCTGATTTCTAGTAATTCAATTTCAGTCAGAGACAAGTAGTTCCAAAGAGAAGTTTTAGGAGTTCGGAGGTTTTAGGGGTTTTGGCATTCAACGAGAGTTGGATCGCCGGGATTGTAAAGTCTTTGAATTTAGTTTAATGCAAGTTTCTTTTCATCAATCAATGTCTGAGATGGCGATGAAGCGCGAGTAGTCCACCCACTTCTAGGGTTGGGGCGAGCCCGACGATAGCCCTGCGTGCCTGAGGTAAAGATCCGACCATTATCATGTTCTGAGCATCTACTACTTGTTTATGTGTTTATTACCCATCTAATGGAGGTCCATGCTAACAACTTGGATTATAAACATAAAATCGGTAGAGACAATTAGGGTTTCTTGAAAGAGTTGTCTAATTGTTGGAAAAGGTGAAAGCTTGTCCTTTGATGCAATTCACGTGATTATCTGTTTATTTCTGCCTTATGCATGCTTGGTTATCGTTGTTGCAAACCCCAATCTTGGATGTCCTTTTATATTAAGTTTAGTTTGAATACCAAAGCCTTTGCATTTATTTTCTTTCGTTTCGTTTTCTGCCCTCGTCGATCTCGACCAAGCCTGGTCGATCTCGACTACTAATTTCCGATCCCAGATCGTCGTAGCTTATTTGTGCAGGAACTCGACAAGCCCAACCCGAAGTCGACAAGGACTGTACTCGATCTCGAGTAGCCCTTTGTCGAGATCGAGTAGCCACCGACTACAACATGTGCTTGCTGCTGACTGTCCGATCTTCTGTCGAGTTGTTGTACTTTATTTTCTTCCGTTTACATTAAGTTTAGTTCGATTCCCCAAAGTCATTGCCTTTACTTTATTTTCTTTCGTGTAGTCTCTGTCTTACTCGAGATCGACTAGCACTACTCGATCTCGACTGCTGATCTTCGACCCAAAGTCGCTGTAGCTTCTGTGTGCAGGTGCTCGACAAGGCCCAACTCGATCTCGAGTAAGCCCTAGTCGAGATCGACGAGAACCTTTGATTGCTGTTGCGCTCTGTTCGACTGTCCGATCTTCTGTCGAGTTGTTGTACTCGAGATCTAGGACCACTGTTGTCGACTTCTGTGAGATTTCTCCGCTGCCTAGGATCCGCTGACACGCTTCCTCGTGGATCGATCCTGACTTCCCGCTGCTACATCAGGAGGAGGTCTTGTAATTATTTGCAAGTGACGGAATCTGGTTTATTGTGATTTATTTATATTTTAATTTGCATTCTCGACTTCCGCCTATCAACAACCACACATCTCGAGCAGAAAGGAACCTGTGGTCGAAAGAATCACCCTGAGGTTTCACTGTACTCGAGGTCGACTAAGCGTACTCGAAGTCGACCAGATCTTCCTCGATGTCGATCACCTCTTCAGCCACATTGCACTCGATTTCCGACGATCTGCACACCTGTCTAGTGAGTCTCTTTCTTTACCCTTGTTTTTACACAGTGAGGACACTGTAATGTTTAAGTATGGGGTGGGTAAAAGGGCTTACATTATGCATATTTGATATATTTGACATTATGTGTGCATATTTAAAGCTTAATTCTTTGAATTGTTTATACATGGCTACTTTGGATTTCATATTTTATTTATGTCCTTATATGCATGTTTTCCAAAGTTTGTAAAAATGACCCCCATTGAAATTTTTAATATTTTTTATTAATGTAATGGAAGCTTATATTGAACTCGACGATGCAAAATTGGATTCATTGGAGATATAGCATGAAATTGCCTAGTAAAGGGAAGTCACAATGAAGTGCATATTTTTATGAAAACCATGGAAGAAGGTAAAATTTGAAATTGCTTTTGACATGTTGCATGATAAGAGGATGGAGGACTTTATATTTCCATATAATGCTCATATGTTTATATTCCTTAGCCTTACCTATGCTTATGCATAAAAAAAGCCATATTATGCCTTATTTCAATTATTGCTCCACATGTTCCAAATATTGCCATTTTCTTTACCTTATTTCCATCCGGGGATTATGTTGAGAATGAAAGTACATTATGGAGATTATTATATGGTTTTTGTGTTGTTATTATCATATTTGGAGTTTGGCAAGGAATGTGTGAAATATATGGAAAATTTAATGAGTGAAAGAAAATCTGATCACCTCAGGAGATAAAGGTAGATCGACCTTGCTCACTAAGATAATAGTTTGGCGAGATGGGACACCTGGTGAGGAGTCTGAAGCACTAAGTATCCGGGGCCATTCATGACACCCATGTTTGCGACTCGCGAGAAGGCAGTGCTGAGGTTAGAGAGGTAAAAGCATTGTTATTGATAAAAGCATTATGAAAGGTGATGAATCTTATGGAGAAGGAATGTGGAAATTCAGTTTGGAAAGTACTCCATTTCCCCGGATCATTAGCACCACATTGCCAAAAATTGGCCACCTTTAGCCTTTTACCAATCTACTCCTTATTGAGCTTAAATTAAAGTCCTCTTGATTATTAATGCTCTGTCACTTATGAATTGTTTTGCATAACCCTCCTTTTGTGAGTAGATGTTGCTTTTTAAAATGCACATGCATGGATTTGGGACACTAGTACCTTTTCGAGGATGGTAATTGATTGCAGGGACATATGGAAATGAATCTAAGATGTTGAAAGTTTTGATTTCTTCCCCTGAATGACAATTAAAAGTATTGCTTGAGGACAAGCAAGCTTAAGTATGGGGTGTTTGTTGTGAGCCTAATTCGACATGCTTTACACTTACTTTTATATCGATTTCTGCATGCTTTTCATACTTTTGGGTTAGAATAATACATAATTTGTGTAGTTTATGTTTATTTGCAATATATGGAGGTCTACACAAGTTTTTGTTAAATTTTGTAGAAATCGGACGCACTTTGGAGCTTAAAGGAAAGTCATGAAGAAGCTAAGGATGGTGCAGCTGGAGGAAAGCCCACTTTTCGCCATTCATCATTCTGAATAAAGCTTTGATGTCTTCATGAGAGTTGTAGCCCTCGAAAAGATCTTTCCAACGCATGGTCATATGCGTCAATCGAACAAACGAGAACACGGGAAAGTGCGTTTCAAGAACAGAGCAGAATGCTGAAAGCTGACAGCTCTACTCGACGTCGACCACGTCTAGTCGAAGTCGAGTACGACTTGGTCGACGTCGAGTATGCTTCTCGTCGAAATTCGCTGAGTTTTGGAACTAAAAAGGTGGGCGCTAACACGCTTCCTCGTGGATCGATCATGACCGCCTTCTACTACAACGGGAGGAAGTCTTGTATTTATTTGCTGAGACAGGGAGTCAGTTTGGTTTATATTTTATTTATATTTCATACTTGACCATCCTCCTGCAACAACACACGTGGCCCAAAGGGCACTACAAAAAAAAATTAAATTAGCTTCGGCAAAAAGCCGTGGCAAAAACTTATTATGGGGTGGCAAAAGGCATGTAGCTTCGGCTATGCGACGGCTAATGGGGGCGTGGCGAATTCGGCCGTGGCAAAATTTGGTAGCTTCGGCTACTAGCCGTGGCAAAATTTGGAAGCGACCCCTGGATACATTTACCACGGCAAGTAGCCGTAGCTAAAGCGTGGGTGAAAATTTAAAAAAAAACCTTGCCTTTTAGCCCGGATTCTTCATACCCGGGCTAAAAAGTCTAATATTTTTTTTTAAAAAAATAAAATAATACACACAATTTGCATATATAATAAAATTTCATTAATTATACAAAATTTATATATATGATAAAATGTCAAAAACTAAATAATTTATCACAAATGCTACCCTCTTTTGATATTACATGTAAACCAGAAATAATAATAATATATAATGATATACTAGTACAATGGTCACTATCCAATAAACTAACTTCTGATATTACAGATGTTATGCTCTTTTTATATTACTAGCGGTGATACCGCGTGAGGCCAATAAACATGGAGCTAGAGTCCAAGAAGTTAACCTCTCAACTCGAAGGTCTCAACCAGAGTATATTGCAGCTCAAGCACAATAAATTGGAGTTAAAGGCTCTATTGGTGGATCGAGAGATGGAGCTGAAACTGTTGAAAGGTTGTATTGCTGTGCATTTGAACTCGTTGAACAAACAGTGAAATAAGCTCCATTCATCTAGGCTTAAGGTGCCATTTGGAGATGAAATGGTGGAGAAAGCGGAGGGATCAAAGGAGTCTAAAACAGCAACTTGTGATGCTTGAGAATGCAACAGCCCAGCTCTCTTCATAGCAATCACCAATAAACGACATTAATTCACCGACAATGCAAAATGCAACAGCTCAAATGTGATGAAACCAGAGGAAACATTATTTTAAAAACACAAACAACATAAAAATAGACAAACCAAACAGCCATTCCTCTCTCATCAGAGAGTACTGTATTTTTCTACTCAAAAGCTGATACAAAAACTAAATGTTGCTTAAGTAACAATCTAGCTTACCATCCAAGAATTTCTTAGATTTTGGATAGGCAAAATAGAACCAAATTGTCAATATGTACTAGTTTGCAATTCATAGATAAAAACTAAGCCTATCCGAAAACCTTATTCATTAAATCACATTTTATTCAAGAGGGTAATGAAAGCCTCAGCTGAGTTGTATTTTTAACCTGGGTGTATACATGAATCACATGACAATCCCAGAAATGTCATATATAAAAGCTTCTGAAATTTTATATCAAGGCAATGAAATATTCTAATCAGCATCAGCAAAGCCCTTTTTTTTTATGGAATACAATCTATTAGCAGTGTTTTTTTTTTGGGTAATCCGTCCATTAGCAAATGTTGACAGTATAAAAAAATCCACGGAAAAATCTGTTCTGTCTAAACTCAAAATTTAGGAATTTAGTTATTCAACTTTTAAAAAAAACTTAGCGCAAGATTACATCACTTAAATGAAACCAATCTGAAACCAATCTTTAATTTGCAACAATGCAGTTTAGCTTAATGCATCATTATCTAGGTAAGGGATGACTATGTTTTCTCAAAGGAAAAAATTATGAATCCTTAGTTAGAGCACAAATTTGTAAAGCATTCCGTCAAGAGCCTAATGGTCTACACAAGGAAAAAGATGAAAGCTAGGTGGTTAGTTGATTGATAGTTGAGCAAGGCTGATGTTATCTTGTAAGTGTAAGGCAGAATAGTATCACCAGTTTATTCCCACAGTTTCAGTTCTTATATTATTATATTTACTAAATTCACTTTAACCATGCATAATACTTTAAACTTTGGTTTCGTTATTAACATTGACCTGATTCTATTTATTACTTGAAAAATACTAACAACTATGCAAATCCTTTGTAATAGAGGTAGCCAAGCAAATAAGGTTAACTCAAACTCATATTTAATGTAAATAATCTTTCTAAATGAGGCCAACTCTATCAAGGGTTAAAGGTGACAAAGAACTAAAACAAACAAGGCCAACTCAAACTCATACTTAAATGGATATAACCTTATTTTGAGTAAGATATACCCTTTACCATCCGGAAGAAATTTCTTAAATGGAAAATGTGTTTAGACAAATGTGGAATGGGTAATGATGGTTAAAATTCTTATACAATTTGGATTCCTTTGGGTCTGCCATGCCCCTTTCATTTCATGTTTCAAAGCACAATCCTTATGCATACACAGCTTTCTATCTCTTATACATATGCACCTGCACTTTAAGGACTCAAAGCTCCTCTAATTTCTCCTGAGGATATCCATGTTTCTTTATTTATAAATGCCAAAGAGTTAACTTTCACGAATTTAATCACAAGTCAATTAGTAAAGCAAAATCCATAAAACAAAGTTATCCTAAAGAGCTTAACTTTAATGAATTTGATTAATATGTAAATTCATCCCACACATTATCCTAATAGTCCCAAACATCCATTAGAAAGCTGAAAAACAAGATTTGAGAAAGCTTAAACAATTACTTTAGTTTTCCAGTTTTATCACCCCTATTCTTGTTGAATCTGGCATTCCCAATCAATCTTAACTTTAACAAATTCCAATCACCCCTGTTCTTGTTGAATCTGACATTTCCAATCTGGCATTCCCAATCACCCTTGTTCTCAATCAATCTTATTCCAATCACAAATTCCTTACAATTAAATCCTAAATTCATGTCGGCATTCCCAAATTTCTCAACTTTAACAAATTAGGAAAACCCTAAAAATTTGGGGTTTTGAGAAACTCACATCAAGGGCTTCAATGGAGGAGTGAGGAGAGAAAGGTGGTCGGAGACGCTGCTTGGAGCTGACACTGGGCTGGCCTCGGCTGCTGCAGGTGCTGTTAGCTGCTCAGGCGAGGCGCACGGTGCTCGTCAGGCCTGCTGCTTACGCGAGGAAGAAGGACGACCATGGAGGAAGGTAGTCTGAGTTATTCCATTTTATATTTTACATTGGGTTTCATTCCATATTTTAACCCCATCCCTCCATCTCCTTTTTATTTTCAATTTTTTGTTTGATTTCACTAAGAACTTTGACATTTAACTCTACTGAAATATTATACAAACTTATAAATCTTATTCAATCATGTTTGGGTTCAAATTGGGGTTTTTTGTATTCCAGCCGAGTTTATGTTGTATTTGAGTAGATTATGGAATCAATCAAAACTAGAATAACTGAATAAGTGGTTCTCCAAATAGTTTCTTGTTTAGCTTTCATTTAGTTTGGGTCAAATTAATTCAAATCAAGTTCTTATTTGGTCCTACTCGGTGTACCATATTCAGAATCTGTCAATCTTTGGTTAAACTGAATTGAAGATTCAGCCCAACTTATCAAACACACAAAAGAGAGGAGCTATTTTCATGATATTGATCACTTAGATAACACTCCGTAAGATATAACACACAACACACCCAGACACAAAAACTTATCACTGAGTCTTCCAACTTCAAGCACATTTTAAAAAAAAAAATGGTACATAGAACAAAGACAAACTAAACAAATGGAAATATTCAATGGTAAAGGTAAAGAAGCTTCTTTCCAACCCTAAAATTTTAAATATTCCCAATCTAATAATAAAGCTAACATACCTCACAACAGCTGAATAAACTTCGGCAAAGCTCAGATCATCATATGGCATGTCACAACAGTATATCTCCCAAATGAAGATTCAAAAGATATATACATCACATTTGTGATTTAGGGCTTCCCATCAAGAACCTTGAAAAAAGCATTAAGCTAGTTTGAGAGAGAGAGAGACAACTATAACTAATAAAATATCAAATATCCCTGTCTAATGAACCAAATTATAATATTATTATCCTAACAAGAAAACACGCACCATCATTAACTCATCTGGTCATACAACAAAATTTAAAATTTTATCACCTATCATATCTTATAAGAGTAAGATGGCCGTTTCTTAAGTGCTATTGGAGATGAATGATTTAGATAAAAACAAGTTTCAAGTCATGAAAATAAGGCTCAAGCTGCTGATTTTTTTAGCCACAAAGGCTTATAAGGATTAACTCACTTTTAACTAAGTTACTTGTCTTTATTTCATATATATCATAGCTTATTAGAAGCACACAGTTCTAATTTCATTCTTTCGTTTTGTAGACTATGGTATCTCGTTTAAATGAGTGAAAGAAAGAAATCAATTACTATATGGTATTTCTTCATGAAATATATGCAAATATATAACTAAAAGTCAGATTATAATGCAAAGATTAACTTTTTGGTTAGTGACATCCCAATCTCTGCTAAGTTCCCTGCTCTTGGGCGGATCAAACCCCATATCTGCAGCCTTCAAACTAGAAATAAGATTGAAAGAAGAGCAATAAAAAAAATCATGTAGAAAGTTATGAAGGAACTTAAAGATGATGTTATCTTTGAAACCTTCAACATTTTCATATGGTTGATTTGGTGAAAGAGCAATAAATAAGAAATAAAATGTTCAGAGATTTAGTAAGTTGGTTCGAGAGTTGCTAGATCTCCCTTCTTTTTATCTTAGATCGATTTGGGAAAAAAAAAATTTCAAGCTTGATATAGAGATAAAATTCAAATCAAGAGCAAGGAAACTTAAAAAAAAAAGCAATTTACAATTTGTTAAATCATTTGGAGAAATCAATAACTAGTGACCAAGGAATTCATTCTAATTAATTAAGGGGATAGACTATAAGTAAAGATAAACTTACTCATCTGGAGCTCCTAGGCGGCGAGCCACTCAATTCGCTCAACTTCCTCAAAAGAGGTATGCATAACTTATAGAAGCGACAATATCTTCTTCCTCCGATTCCTAGATCACAAATAAAATTACAGAGATTAGGGTTTGATTAATGAACATTTAGGGAAATGAAAAGCAAATAAGGTATAGGGCCAAATTCAAACCCTAGAAATTAAGGAAACCGGAGAAAGGTTGAAAGACTCACTTGAGAGAGTTGAGAGTTCGATGGGAAGATCTTGTCGGCCCGAATCTCGCTCAAATTCGTCACCTGCTATGCAGTTTGGAGCAGAATCTCGCTCTCTCGTTTTCTCTGTGGAGCAGACAAAGGGACAACCTTATTTGAGGGAGAGGGAGGCGAGGAACAAATCGGGGAGAAGCAGATCTGGAGAAGGGAGATTTGTGACAAAGTGAGAGGGAGAGGGAGGTGCGGAAGCAGCGTTGCAGCGTTGGCGTGGGGAGAACTTGGGTTCAGCGAGTCGAGGAGAGAGTGATGGCGAGAAAGGAAAAGGGAACGTAGAGAGAGAGGAAGGATAAAAGAGAAGAAGATGAGATGTGGACCTCCATGGAAACGAGAGGGGTTTGATGGAAACTGGAGGCTGGAGGCAACATCCAGAGAGAGGGACGCTCTCGAAGTGAAAGAGAGAGGGCTCGGGTTTAGGGTTATATTTTTTAATGCGTTTTTTTTTATATATATAAGGTGTATAGTTTGCCACGGCAAACACCGCCGAAGCTACCACCCGTGAATATTTTCTCTTTTCCACGGAAGTATAACGTCTACAGTGGCAAATGCCGTGGCAAAAAGGGTATCAATTGCCACGGCACACGCCTACCGAAGCTAGCAAGGGTGGCAAATTTAATTATTTTTTGTAGTGGGGGCCAGCGCGTTGTTTCCTCTATGCGAGGGTTTCACATAGGGAATATTATTAGGTTTGTACACGAAGTGTGCAAGGAGATGGTTACAGATGGAGATCATTTAAAGAATGGTGAGCGGCTGATGCATTTAATGCAAAGTAAAGGGATTGGACCATGAGCAACCATGGGTTTTACTTACCTTATAGGTCTTAAAAAGTAAACCCATGGTTGCAAGCTAAACCTTAAGGGAAGAAGTTTAAAGGGGTTACCCCTTCCCACTAAGGTAACCTCTTCCACCACAAGTGACCCCCACCATTTTATTACTATATTTATTTGATGTACTAATTATTCAAATGTATTTAAAATATATATTTATTATTATTATTTTCAAATAATAATTATACTATTAATTTTATTTTATTTTTCTCCATAATTTGAGTATAATTTTTTCCTGTATATACTTATCTTGACCTATTATATTGTTTTCACTTCTTTTTCATATTCCATTTTCAGCATTTACAGTGTGTTTGGTTGGAAAGAAAGCATGAGATTTTATGAAGGGGAAGTAAAGTGCACAACGACAAAGTAAATGACATAAAAATAGGAATAACACCAAACAATAAGAGGAAGGTCGTTTATAATAAATTTTATTTGTAAATAATTCCAAATAAATGTGTCTTATTATTGTTTGTAAAAAATAACAAACTATCGCTCATTACTCTATTATCGATGTAATTTTTTTACTTATAACTAATCATATATGATATATTGTTAAATTTAAAAAAATAACTATCACTATATATATATATATATATATATATATATATATATATATATATATATATATATATATATATATATATATATATATATATATATATATACTATAAAGGTGTGGGCAGTTTTTGATCTAGACCGTCGAAGTTATAATTATCAACGGCTGGAAATCGCTCTCAGATGGCCCACGTTTACTGAATCCTGAGGCAGATCTGGACCGTTCGATTGGGTATTTATAAAATTATGTACGGGCGAGATTGATTGTAATGTATTGCCTATTTTATCCTCTAAACTTTCAATTTAAAATGATTTATTTTTTTGTTTACCTGGGCGTATCCGTCTTCTCACTTTCTCTGTTGCCATTCATCCTCTGTTCACCCTCTCTCCTAGGTCACCATCCACGGTTCACCGACTCCACCTCCTGCTTTGCTCCTTGGTCGATGTCCTGTTCTCCAGGCCACCTCTTGATCCACCTATGCCTCATCCTGGCGATTCATTCTGTGAGTCCTATTTAACTTTGTCGATCTTCTCCATTTCATACTTAATTTTGGATTTTTTGTGTGTGTTTCTTGTTGTTGCTTTGCCTGGTCTTGTGGGTTAGAAATAGGGTTTTGATTTAGGGTTAATTGGGTTTCGAATTTTAGTCCCGAAATCTCTGGCTAAAGTTTCTACGTTCTCAAATTTCGAATTGGAGGGCCTGATGGTTCTTGTTGTAACTTTATGATTTAGGATTAATTGTATTTCGATTTTTTTGAATTTAGGTTAAATGATTCGTGAATTTTCACTTAATTTTGTTTATTTGTCGGTTTTTCTTTTCCACCTGCAGGGTCTGCTGACTTGGAGATGTAAAGCTGTTTCATGATGTTTCAAGAGTACAACACTATAGTACCATAGTATATTTCACTTTTCAATATAATTACAAGGTTCGTGTAAGTTCATTCAGTGTATAGAGGCAAGACTTTCAATTTAAACCCTCCTTTCGGTGCAAATTTATTCCATCTTTCTGTTTTTTTTTCCTGGTTGAATGTTTTTTTACATGCTTTCTGGATCTTCCAGAAATTGAATTTCGTTTTTTTTTTGTATATATTTTTTTTTAAAAAATTTTCAGGGAATGATAATCTTGAATGAGTTGTGTATAATCTGAGGTGTTTGTAATAAAGCCGATAATGATCGACCTATTAATCCCAAAATTTTCGGTGTGCTTTAAGAAATATTGTGCAGTTTATGAAAGAAGGGTTTTTACGGTTTATGAGCTGTTTGCAGATCTAAGATATACTCATCAGCTGGATTTTTATGGGTTTTCAATGCGTGAAACATTGTTTATTGTAAGTAATTGCTTCGCTTCTTCATGCCACCTCTTGCTCCGTCTGTGCTCTCCCTCGTGGCCATTGCCTTTCTCATCGACCTCAGGTCACTGCCTTCTTCTTTGAATGTTCTCTCCATCTTAGCCTCCTTTACTCTTTCCTCTTTCGAGCTTCTTCGCCGCCTACAAACTGCCTTCTTCCTCTTCTTCTACAACACGCCTTAGATACAACCGATCCAATTTCTAATTGCTTTTGGTTTGTTTACTTGTAAATTAGATATATCTAATCTCCTCTTCTTTTTTTTTTATTGGTGTTTTTATTTCAATTTAGGGGTTTTTGCGCAGCTGTTTATCTGCAGTTTCTCACCGACCTCAGCTCTAATTCAGAAGAATTAGGTAACCCTTTTCTATTTCTTCAACTGATCGTTCTCCTCCCATGCTTACGGACAATCAGTTAGTTTGATTTTGGCATCCGGTTTGGGATTTGTTGTTGGATTAACTTCAGTTGATGCTTCAACCCCTCTGTAGTTTCTTATTCAAGTATCTTTTTTTTCCCTGAATTAGAAATTGAAAGGAATTTAGGTTTGGGATTGATCAATCATGGTAGTATCTAATTTAGATTACAAAACTGATATTTTAGGGTTAGAGGTGGGCAAATTCGATTTTGTTTGTGAGATGTTAGAGATTTGATATCCGCCTGCAAGGTGTTCGATTAAATGCCTGATAGTTTTGATATCTTGGAATTCAAGGTCATGGCCTTCAAATGGAGAATCAAGGCCTTTAGGTTTGGGATTGATCAATCATGGTATTATCTAATTTAGGTTACAAAACTGATTTTTTAGAGTTAGAGATGGGCAGATTCGATTTTGTTTGTGATATGTTATAGATTTGATATCCGCCTACAAGTTGTTTGATTAAATGCCGGGTAGTTTTGAGATCTTGAAATTCAGGGTTATGACCTTCAAATGGAGAATGAAGGCCTTTAAATCGATGATAAGGACCTCTAAATAGAGGATCGGATTCTGAAGTTCAGGGTTATGGCCTTCATCTTAATAATTGGGGATTTTGAATTGAGGGTTATATTCTTCGGATTGAGGATTACGACCTTGGGATTGAGGATTGACTGATATTGCACGTCGTTTAGCTTTATATTGATTTCTTTAGTTTTGAGATCTTGAAATTAAGGGTACCTTCAAATTGAGAATCAATGCCTTTAAATATATGGTGAGATCCTTTAAATTGATTATCAGGGTTGTGAAATTCTCTGATAACTTGTTAGCTTACAAGGAGCTTCATTTTATGATAACAAGCTGATGTGCTGCCTGCTGTTGATGAATTTGTGTGGTTTTTGTTTTTGTGGCCATCGAGTGCCCACTTTCAAGAAGAGAAATGCTTCATTCGGATTTACTAATTTATTCCATATCACGCTTTGACCTTCCATTAGTTTCTGCTAAGAATAAAAATGTCTAGAAAGTCGGATCTCATCATTGATCAACGCCTGTGTTTCTGAGGTGTAACTTCGCACCACTCCTCTTCTCAAGAGGAAGTGGTAAATAGTGATATAGGAATCCTACTATGAATTAAGAATTTATCATATGCCTTCCCATGTGATGACTTGAAAGTCATTCGTTTGTAGTCTCCATATGTTAGTCTGTCTGCACTAATCGCACTCTATTTGCATATCGTATGGGATGGAAACAAAAAGATATGGTGCTATTCAACGTACAATGCCCTGATGCTTTCTGCCTTTAGGATGAGTTCTGGTAAAGTATGCATAAGTATTCATGTTATCAAGTTTTAACAGATTTATTTGCTTGCAAGCAGGAGATGAGCTTTGCTGAGAAACACATACAAATCTCGGATGCACTCACAGAAATGAGCAAGGGTCTCTGGGAAGGCTGCTTGCGATCAGAAACAATCACCTATGGTTTTTTGGGTTTGATTGACAGGCTCCAGCCCGACTATGCGGCACCTTCTGGGGAATCACTTAGGCAGGTGGAGTTCCGGATGGTTCAGTTCCTAAACCAAACCCTCCTGGGTCTGCATGAGAAGCTTAAGTCTGACCTTTTATCACCATCCCATCAGAATGAGGGCCAGTGATTTCCCTAACAAAATGATAGCTCTTCATCTCTCACATCTCTCGCATTGCCACCTCAATGGGGTCTGCATAGCATGCACTGACAATTGTGAAGGAAGAAATCCGGTAAAAGCTTTCTGCATTTATACTTGTTATTGTATCTCTCTCCTAGGGTTTTCCGAGTCGTCTCTCCCAACCACCCTTTGTGTCCCAACCATAAATCTCCTTCTAATTAAAGTTAATCAATTCTCCGTTCTCCTTCACCCCACTCTTATTCTGGTTTTAATGATTGATTTTGACATTGATTACGATTTAGTTGCAACTACCTACGGAATTGGATTTGGTTTTTGTTTGGTATTGTACCAACTTCATTGCTTCAGACCCTAACTTCCATCCTACCTCTTAATTTCATTTGTGAGGTTTACCTTGTGATTTTGTGATTGCAGGCCCTTTTTTGTCTGGAGATATATTCTTCAATGTTTGGTTTAAAGCCCGAGGTTACTTGCTTACCTTTTACTCTTTTTCCTTGTTTGTTTGTGTTTTTGTTCTTTTCTTTTTAAATTTTTACAATCTGAAGCTATTGATTGTGCTTGTGGAGTCATAAAACTGCCCCTTGGGTATTATTAGGTTTTTCCTTGTTAATTATTTCAAAATCAAATTGCATAGCATATCTTCATTTGATATCTGCAACATTTAAACCACCCTATATGGTTTATCAACAGCCCTATTGGTGTATGAAAAAGTTAAAAGGCCTTGAAAATTATTTTCCTCAGTTTAAGGGATGGAGATGAACTTAGGATAAAAGTTGAAGGGAAAAGATTATGTTTACTCCACACGTGTCAACACATTGACCTAACTCAATTCAATCCAACAAGGGATCTAATATTGATCAATTATGGCCTACTGGAAATCTCATATTAGCAACTAACCTTAATAGGATAGGTATGCACATGGACTAACACTAAGAAGGATCTAGAAATTATTCATGTATTTATGATCATGAGGAGACTGACTAATCATCATATTACAGTGGGTGAGTTGAGGGAATAACGGTGGGTGAGTTGAGGAAATAACGGTGCATAAATAAGGGCTTCACTCTGAGCTAATCATCATATTATCATTTGAGTTTGTAAGGCTTCATATCCTGGTAGGCTAGAGAGATATCTTCCTGATGGCTTTCCAGTGGCTTGGTGGTAGTTGTCATCCGAAATCCTTTTTCATCCCTGGGGCTCAGTGAATCTGAGCCTTTTTCATCCCTGGGGCTGAGTGAATCTGAGCCTTTGTGATCCCTGATTTACTATCTAATGGACAAAACCCCATTTATCATTAGTAAAGATGGCCTGCACAGTTTTTCCAAGAGTTAAACCAACTCAAAAATTACATAACCAACAAATATAAGCATGATGTCTCTAAAAAAGCATAAATTCTATACTCAGTCAATCATCGCTTAGAGCTTGTTTATACATTCTGATTTGCACAAAAGCAACCTCTATGTCTCTGGAACACCTTAATACACCAGCAACAGCCTCCAAGAGTTCATCGAAGAGATATTGGTGCAATTTATATTATCCCACGAATAATTAATGCGTGTAAAACTCCATTTCCAAGTTGCTACTTCTAATAAATATTTAAACTAAAATTTAATTCACATCTTTATCAGGTAAGAAATTGCCTTTTCTATATTTTCTAAATGCAGCGTTTGCACAAGTGTTATGGAGTTTGAATTCAAATGCGCATATGCCCCCGTAGGTTTCATCCATGGGTTCGAGGCCTATAAGACCATGCAAGTCAATCGACAACCACACCAGGTACAGCAGCAGAACACAAAACACCCTTCTCAATGTTTTTTTGTGCTTGAAACTTCAAAGAGTATTTTTAAGTTTTCAGAAGACTCACACATGTTTGATTCCTTTTTTCTAGCGTGTAACCCTTCTTAATATTAGTGTTGGTAAATTGAATTGTTACATTGCCATAGAGAATTATAAAATCCAAAATTTTATTACAATATTTGCTTTTGTTTGAATTTATTTGATGCATATCTTATGTTTCATCTTTGTTTCAATGTTTTGATGCTTGACCTTGATGCAGTTGGCAAGACAACCATTTTGTACAAACTACATCACCTAAATTGGGACTGGAACAGGTAATTCTAACATTTCATATGCCCAACTTCTACCAGGAACTTCCATGTTTTAAGAATGATGTAGCTGCAAGTGAAAGGTGTTCATGTGTTAGGAATGAGTCAGGAAAAGAGAAGGGAAATGAGGAAGCAGATACTCCTCATGGATGAATGAAAATATTAAATGAGGAAACAGATACTCCTCATGGATGAATGAAAATATTAATATAATGTAAGATGCTAAAATTGTGAAATCAACATATTATAAACCTTTTTATTTTTGCAAGACGTATTAAGTTAGACCATACAAGCTTCACATTATATTAAAATGCCCTTGTTTGGGATGATCTTCATTAATAACAGTTTTAAGTTGCTTTGTTTTTTTCAATTCTCGAAAACACTTTTCTTCTTTTTGCTTCCTACTGTATTTTTCTCAGAAATTAGATGACAGCTCAACTTTCTCTTTTTATGTTGAATCTCGTAAATGCTTTTATACCCAAATGCCACAGCCTTGTTAAATAATCTTGTTGGTTATTAAGCCCTCCTTTCGGTGCAAATTTATTCCATCTTTCTGTTTTTTTTTTCTGGTTGATTGTTTTTTTACATGCTTTCTGGATCTTCCGGAAATTGAATTTCGTTTTTTTTTGTATATTTTTTTTTATAAAAAATGTTCAGGGAATGATAATCTTGAATGAGTTGTGTATAATCTGAGGTGTTTGTAATAAAGCCAATAATGATCGACCTATTAATCACAAAATTTTTGGTGTGCTTTAAGAAATATTGTGCAGTTTATGAAAGAAGGGTTTTTACGGTTTCTGAGCTGTTTGCAGATCTAAGATATACTCATCAGCTGGATTTTTAGGGGTTTTCAATGCGTGAAACATTGTTTATTGTAAGTAATTGCTTTTGATTCAACTCGGATGGCTCTAATGGGGTGTGTGTGTGTGTGTGTGTGTGTGTAGTGTAAGGGTTATGAGTTGAGGCTAATCATGTTATTATATGATTTTCTTTTCTACCATCCATGGACAAGGCATATGTTGCCTCATTAGGATCCCATTTACTATTAACCCTGTTCGATTTGTGCCATGAGAAGTGATTAAAATCTACTTGCTTTGCTTGAGGTTATGCCATCTGATTTGCTTGTTGTGTATATGCCGTTTAGGTCGACAAGGTGGAACACCATTACATCATGCTGCTAGGCGAGGCCTCGAACACACTATAGAGCTACTTCTATCACATGGAGGTACTTAATAGTATACTTGTTAGTGTTTAACTTAAGCTTGTTATTATAGTTGCAAGCATATAGCTATTCTAGGATGCACGTCTAGAGCTCAGCCTAGATGGAAAATTGAATCTTGCCAAAAAAATATTTTTAGGGTAAATCAGAGAAGACTGTCTCTTTTTGCAACCTGTTGTAAATTTTTCATAGATGCATGATAAATTTTCTCTTCAAATTTTCAGCAAATGCGCTGCTTTTGAATGATGATTATCATACTCCTCTGGGGATTGCTCGGGCAAAAGGCTTCACCAAAGTTGTTCGTTAGATTGAAGTAGTACTAATTGTAATGTGTGCTCTAGATTTGGTAGCTTTGGTGCTGTTCTCTTGTTTTATAATAAAAAAGGTATGCCCACTTAGAGTTTCTATTTGTGGATTTTCAGGGCCATCTTTGCTTATTCTTTGGGTGGTTACGAGAGCTTTATGGACCAAGCTTCCTTGAACTACTGGCTCCTCAGTTTCTCTCTAGAAAACTGTAAGCGTTGATTCCACCATGAAACTATACATGTATATTTTAAAGTAAATTTTTTATAGCACCTTTAGCAAACCAACTATGATATTTTAGATTCAACGATGATATTTTAGTTTAAGACAACGTTTTTCAATTCAAAACAAACGGTGTTGTTTTAATTTAAAATTGTGTCATTAGTTGTTATATATTTTTTCTCTTTAATCGATAACATCATTCTTTTTCGTCTAAAATTGTATCTTTTGAAACTTACAAAGTCAATATATAACTTGTTGTTCTCTTAGCATGCAATAACATGTAACAAGATATACTAACTTAAAACTTGAATAATTTCTTATATAATTATCAAATTTAGTAATATAACATCTTGTTTCGAAGCACTTTTGTTGAATTATATTGCCAAAATATCAAAATAAGTAAAATATGAAAGGATCGTGATTTATTAAAAGACATTTGAGATAAATAATCCGTGTTTATGTCATTTGGATGAGATTGAGAGGGTTGATGTGTGTGAGAGTAAGTAGCACGCAATCTGATAACTCTTCTTTGGGTGGTGAGCACTCTATCATATCTGAAATATAGATTAATGATTCTTAAATCTTGTTTTATATTTCATATCACTATCAACTGCATATATTTCACAGCACCCTATCACATCACTGTCTTCAAAGTTTTGTCCTTTTGGGAAGAAATTGATGGAGTAAGCTTAATGGTGGGCGATATCAAGCCATCTTTTTTCCAGTTCTGTAGCAATAGTTTTTTTTATAAGTGATTGAGAGGATTGTCTATTTTGTTGATACGAAAGGAAATTTTAGTGATCAGAAGAAGAAATAGGTTAATAACGGGTAGTAAATTTCCTTTTATTATGTCATTAAATTCGGATTTTTTTTTCTTATCAGAGAATTTGGCTGATTTTGTTATAACATCCTCCCTTGCATGTTCATTTTATTTTTCAGAATATAAAATCACATCAGTTGACTTTGTAATTTTCCTTTCCATGGCTTCAACTTCAGCAATATGTATACAACATGCTGAAATTCAGGTAAAATAAAAATAAAAACTCTTCTCCCTGTATTTCAACTAACCCACTGTTTTTCAATTTGTAATCTTTTTCTCCTTTTCTTTTTGCCCTCTTTAGCTATGGATGTTGCTTCACATTCATTCAAGGGTTTGTGTGTTTGGCACTAATTTACATGAATGGGTTCACCGCCAAGCAAATGTTCAATCCATGGAAGACTTATGTGAAACTGTCAGCAGTGCTTTTTGGATCCCATGTCCTCACCAAAGGTTACTTAGCCTTCCTCAGTTACCCTGCTCAGATCATGTCCAAGTCCACTAAGGTATAAACAAATCCCCTTTTATTGCAGTTGCATGTTTTTCCAATTTAATTCGTGACCAAATATAGAATTTTCTGCTTAATTACATATCTAGAAAATAAGTTGAGCAAATATGATGTCTGAATGTTTGACTTGGGATCAGTGGATTTGAAATCATTGGAATTGATCGTGATTGCAATTACATTGTATGCAACCGGAATTAGTAGATTTCGTAGCAATAGTTCGAGTTTTGATTTGTGAAATCAATAGAATCATGGTTGATATGTATCATCTCGCGACGATGTCAAATATGTGCTCAGGTGCTGCCAGTGATGATCATGGCTGCTTTCATACCGGGCCTAAGGAAATATCCCCTTCACGAGTATGTCTCGGCTATTCTCCTGGTGGTGGGTTTGATACAATTCACCTTAGAAGATGCAAGCACTTGTCCAAACTTGGGCATTATCGGTGTTATGATGATATTCGGCCCATACGGGGCCCTGATCATGGACTCCTTGGGGAATCTGCACGAGGCGTTCTTCACCTTGAACCTGGAAACGACACAAGTAATTTTGAAGTCGAGCTTCATTGTATTAGTGTGAGTTTTTCGCTTTTCATCTTAGAAGTGTTTTTGTTTTACTACCATATAAAAAGTTATTTTTTGGGGTAAAGGTTGTTGGTTTTTTAGAAAAACTCAAAACCACTAAACAGACCTGATATAGAAGCCATATTTGTTATGGAAGGAAAATTGGTATTCTTTAACAAGGAAATTGTCATTCCCACAACATGCTTATTTTCTTGTAAGACTTTACAATTTCGTATTTGTGTTTTGGGGGACATTCATAGAAAACTTTTCATTGTGTTGCAAGTCCCACTTTTTTTGAACCTTCTTTAAAAAGGTGGAGTTTGATTAAAAATATTAGGGTTTCTTTCTCCAAATCAAGGAAGTTTACTTTAATTTAGAGCTTTTAGATTTTATATATTGACATGTTTCTTAATGCCATGTACAAAAGTGAGGGAATTGATCATTGCTTCAACTGGTTTCAAAGGCTGCTATTACAGGTATTTTCCCTCAAGCTTCGAGGAGCTTACAATATGGTGGTGATTTCATCGGTGTTATCAATTTATATTGCCACCAAGATTAAATGTCAAATCTCTTGGACCTCTTTTTCGATCTTTGCTCGGCTGTGATGCTGTGATTGTAGTGCTTGTCACCACCCCTGAAGTCAAGGTTTAGATCTCACTGTGTTATCAATTATTTCTCTTTTGATTTGTGCTCTTTATTGTATTTTGACCTCTTTTTCAATCTTCGGAATCCCATAATGCATTTCCTTTTAAGACAAATTATTTATGGTTTATTGTTCAGTGGAAGGCGGTTCAGAGGTTGGGTGCCACTTTTCTTCATGGCAATTCATATGATGAAGCGCAGTCCCACACTAGAATGCT
Source organism: Persicaria maculosa (assembly GCA_963922045.1). Taxonomy (NCBI): domain Eukaryota; kingdom Viridiplantae; phylum Streptophyta; class Magnoliopsida; order Caryophyllales; family Polygonaceae; genus Persicaria; species Persicaria maculosa. The sequence goes on from OY998251.1 coordinate 6,594,918, forward strand.
GGTGGAAAATAATGGCCAGAAATTTATACCTCCTTTTGATCACCCACATATCATTACAGGACAAGGTACATTTGGGATGGAAAACTATCGCCAATTTAGAGGTGCTGGTCCTTTTACATGCGATCTTTGTCCCTTTCGGTGGTGGCGGATTAATTGCTGGAATTGTTGCTTATATGAAGAGAGTTTCACCTTAGGTGTGACCTTTAGCATCGGCGAGTTTGTTTTGCTTCAGTTTGAACTTCTGTTGGTTGTCGTTTCTTGAAATTCTGCAGTTTCTCTTGGTATTTATGAGATCTTTAGTTTTTGGCTTTTTTTTTTTCAGTTTCTGATGGAGAATGAATTGATGATGCTTTGATCTTTTATCTTTTATGCATTTTGGTTGTTCTTCACCTTTTTCAACCTCGGTCATGTTTTTCATATCCCCTTTTTGTTGGCAGGTTTCATCGGTGTGGAGTCTTCTGCTGCCAATGCAATGCTCTATCTTTGCATCATGGTTAGAGAGTCATGTTGGACATTGTGGGAGGTTTTGAAGACGGTGTTGCTGTAAAAAACAGTTGGAGAAGAGACTTTTTGCTTGTATAGGGAATGGATAGACGGTGTAGTCCTTGTCAGTCGTGATGCTTTTTGTGCTTAGATAAAGGTGGAACTTCATTTATCAGCTTAGCTCTTGGACCTTGTCTTATCTCAACAATTGCTATAGGTCGAAAGAAAAGCAAGATGAAAGCTTACAAATCAAGCCGTGCAAAGCACGGCCTTCTCACCTAGTATATATATATACACAGACTATAAAATCAAAATATTCAGCACCAAGTTTTATTTAAATGACTGTGCCTAAGGTGTGGGCCTTACACCAAATATTATTTAAATACCGATGCCTAATGAGCAACAACAACTCATTTCAATTTTCTGGTATGATTTGTTTTGAAATTGTCAAAATGTCTTAGCTGAATTGTTCTTGCTCTTTTTAGATTTTTGGTTGTCAACTTGACACTGAGGATTTTTTTAAATAAAAGCTAATTTTTTTAAAATAATTTCATATCTATTTGTAATGATTAGAAATTTCATAAATAATATATATGAAATTAATATTTTATATAGTTTGTAACTTAAAAAAAATATACTAAAAATGCAATGTTTAAACATATAATTTATAAATTTTGTAGATATATATTCATATAATTTAGAATATTATTATAATTTATTTGTAAATAAAATATATATATATATATATATATATATATATATATATATATATATATATATATATATATATATATATATATATATATATATATATATATATATATACGAGAAAGCTAAATACACTGGTAATTTTTTCTGGATACACCATTAATCTACGCAACCGCTTGCTGATCGAGTTACGCTACGAGATGATTACCTCCTCGGGCATTGTGCTAAACACGCCCTAAAAGGCCCTCCACAAAATCTCCGCAAGACGTTGCGGGGAGAGGTCCGTGCTAGGATGCGGGCTGATTATGAAATGTAACCAAACGCGGCATAAGGAAAATTCGAAACGACTTCGCATCGTGTTGCGGACCCCTCTGCCTAATTTTGAAATGTAACCAAATGCAGCATAAGGGCAATTTGAAAAGACTCCGCATCGGGTTGAGGACTAATCCGGTGTATTAAGTACAATTCATAATCTTAGGTGTAATCTTTCGAAATCGGTAGTCAATCTTTGGAAATCGGTACTCATGAGGCGAGGTAGGTGGTATCGGGCCGTTGGCTCCGGCACCTAGGTCCGCGGAGGAGGCGGATATGGTGGCGATGGAGGAACTATTGGCACAATTGGATTGGGAATCGGGTTAGAGGAAGAAGATAGAGAGGGCGGCGGTGCATGTATTGGTGAGGGCAGTGGGGCCACGATCGGTGGAAATGGAGAGGCCGACGGAGGCGGATCTAGCGGGACAAGTGGAAAATAGGGGGAGCGAGCATTGGCAATGGCGATGACATGGTCGGTTGGGAGAGGAGAAGAGAGTCGGCCGGCGAGCATTGATGGGGGCGGAGAGGGCGGAGAAGGCAGCGGCCTGGGAGGTTATGGTCGAATCGGCATTGGCGGAGATTAGAGCTGGCAAAATCTGACCCAACCCGAGAAACCCGACCGACTCACCCGAACCGAAACCTGACCGAACCCGAAAATTTAGCGTTATGAATAACCCAAACCCAAAATCGAGCCCAACCGACATTGACCCGATACCCGAATTTACCCGAATACAAACAAACCCGACTCAACCCAAATCCGACTCAAATCAGACCTGATCCGACTTCTGACCCGACCCGACCCGACTCCCAACCCGACCCAAATATCTTTGAAATTTCCCTCCCTTCCATCATCTTAAATTTCATCCCCTCTCAATAAAATTTCATTCTCACCCATTTTATTCCCTCCCAAATCCTAATAAAAATTCCCTCATATATTTCCCTCATTTCCCTCCTATTTCACTTTTACATTTCCCTCATATATTTCCATCATTCCCTGCAATAAAATTCCATTCCCTCCCAATAAAATTTCCCTTCCTTCCCTCCTATTTTACTTTTACATTTCCCTTCTATATTTCCCTCCCTTCTCTCTTATGAAATTTCATTGCCTCCCAATAAAATTTCATTCCATTATTTTTATTCCCATCTATTTTATGAAATGTCATTTGTAATGAATAATTTAATTAATAAAAATAAAATTTGACGAGGAAAAAAGAAAATAAAATGAAATTTTACTTATGTGATAATCTAATTAACAAAAATATAATGATCAATCAAATCATTTGTAATGAATAAAATATAAAATCACAACTTTATTTAAACATAAAAGGCAATATATAATTTGTTTATAACAAATTTTATATCATCTACTTAAATACTTAATAATCAAACACAAATAATTGAATATGGTTTAAAAAAAGAGATTACGGGAATATGAATATATGATAGTTTTATAAGTTGTATAGTTAATACCTGTATTTAGAATTTAATATTATCTCACACAAGTAAAATTATCAAAAATAAAATGATCGATCAAATTACTTGAAATGAATAAAATGATCGATTAAATTACCAAAAATTTCTTATTTTTAAATTATGTAATAATCTAATTACCAAAAGATTAGTACATAAGGATATTGTAACTTGAATCATATATGATTTTATTTAAAAACCACTTTTTGAAAGACATAAATACACAATCACACAAATAATGTGAATTATCTTTTAGATAGGGAATCAAGCATTATATTGCCAAATTTCAATGAAATTAATGATGAATAGAATGAGCTTACGAATCAATGAGTAGATTATATATTGAATCATATTTAATTTTACTAAAAATACTTTTTGAAATACACAAATAACATTAATAACATGAATTACATATTCAATTTAATAAAATTGATCACCCGAAAGTCCTGAAGGAACATGATTCAACAAATTCAACCCAAACAATTAAAAGTTCAAAACAAACGTAGACCCGCTTCTACTTGAAACCTAAATGAGACCGACCCGAATACCGACTCGAAACCCGAACAAGACTGATCCGATTCTGACCGAAAACCCGAATGGGTCCAACCCGATTCTGACCGAAACACGACCAATCTGAATTTCATTTTGACCGAATCCGACCCGACTCGACCCGACCAACCCCGACACAGAAATTTTGACCGAGTTGACCCGACTCATCAGTGACCCGACCCGAATGTGTTCGACCCGAACCCGACCGAATAACCCGAATTGCCAACTCTAGCGGAGATGCAGAGGACGGTGGCAAAAGATTGGGCGCTGGAGAGAGATCGGTTGATGGAGGGGTAAAGGGACGCGGCGACGGCGGTGACGAAGGCGGCGGGGGCGGCGATGTCTTCGGTGGCGAAAGGGAAAAGAGTGTTGCGTCCCCGACTGAGAAAAGAACTAGTGGCGGAGGTATGTCATTTTTTACTCTTTAGGTAATTTTTTACTCTAAAACCATGTTTAGATTTTGGGGTTTTTTGCTAAGTGGACTTTTGGGGACCAAAATTTAAGACATGGGACATAAGGGTTACAATATTAGGTGAGTGTCCACTTTTTCCAATTTTACCCCTGCCTTACTAATCCCGTTTGTTTCTTCAATTTCACGGAAAGAGAGAAACACAACACATCACAAGCGACGAAGAAGGGTGATGTCCATGTTTTATGCCATGTTTTATATCTACTTTTATATCGATTTCTGCATGCATTTCATGCATATGGGTTAGATTAATACAGAATCTATGTAGTTTACGCTTATTTTCCAAATTATGGAGTCTACACTAGTTTTTGTTCAAATTCGCAGAAATCGGGCGCACTTTGGAGCTTAAAGGAAAGTCATGAAGAAGATAAGGATTGTGCAGCTGGAGAAAAGGCCATTTTTCGGCATTCATCATTCTAAGTCAAGTTCTGATGTCTTCATGAGAGTTGTAGCCCTCGAAAAGAGCTTTCCAACGCATGCTCATATGCGTCAATCCGACGAATGGGGATTCGGGAAAGTGCGTTTAAAGAACAGAACGAGAAGCTGAGCACAGAACGAGAAATTGAGCACAGGTCAATATTGACTCATTCTAGTCAATATCGACTCAATCTGGTCGAAAATTCAAAAGTCAAACCGATATGGACCCAGAAGCAAGAAGTGAAGAAAAAAGGGCAAGTCGATATTGACCTCAGTAAGTCAATATCGATAAAAAACCGACTCAATATCTTCCAAAACCAAGTCAGGACGGAAAGAAGCTGAAGATTCTACTCGATATCGGCTTCACTTGGTCGATATCGACCAACTCACAGCGACCGGACCGGGTCGATTCCGAGCTTTACTTAAAGTTTTATCCGAATCCGATGGAGATATTTCCGAGAGAAACTTCCGACACATGAAGATTTTAGATATTTATCTTTTTATCATTTTATTTATCCTAAGGGTTGAACAATTAATTACCCTAAGGATTTATCTAGTTTTACTTATTTAGATATAATTATTTCTAGTAGAATTATATCTTCTATGGTAGATAGAGATATAGATAGAATTTCCTACCTTGATTAGCAAGGATTGGAAGCCTATAAATAAAGCCCATGGGGCTAGTTTTTCATTCATTCAATTTCAGAGACAAGTAGTTACACATAGAGAGAGAAGGAGAAGAGATTGTAAGTTTGAGTTTATTAATGCAAGTTAGTTCTTTTTCATCAAAGAGTGAGTAGTCCACCCACTTCTAGGGTCGGGGTGAACCCGACGGTAGTCATGTAAGGTGATGCGGTGAAGGTACAATCTTTTTATGCAATTCGTCTTCTATCCCTATGAGCATGATTCTTTTGCGAAAGTTGAAGGTGATCCTTGTTTGTGTTATTGAAGCGAAAGTGATCTTAATACAACTTGGGTTAGTTATGTGAAAAAGGGTTAGTAACAATTAGGGTTTATGCGAAAGCCTCTATCTTCCTATTTGTTAATAACGAAAGTTATTTGATGGAAAGCATGAACTTTTATGCCTTTATGTGTTACTTTCCATGGTTATCGTTGTGGTGTTGATACCCTGGCTTTGGAAGTCTTTTAGTATATTGATTTATTTCGTTGGAAATCTGAGTTCTGTCTTCAAAAGTTTCCATTTTTACAGTTTCTGTGTTTGCTTTCTTTTTCCGCTTTGCTTTGTTATTTCTGTCTTTCTTTCTGTCTTTCTGCTATTCTGTTTGTGAGATTTACAGCTACCTGAGATCCGCTGACACGCTTACTCGTGGATCGATCCTGACTTCCCACTACTGCATAGGGAGGGAGTCTTGTAATCTTTTGCGTGGACATAATCCGGTTTGATTTATTTTATTATATTTCATACTCGATTTCCTCCTACAACTAATTGGCGCCGTTGCTGGGGAAGCAATCATTCGCGCCTTAGGTAGTCAGAACTCACTTTTTTCTTGAGTTACTTTGTAGGTATATGCGCCGTTCTAGTCGAACACCTGAGTTTGACGTCTTAGACGAACCGGAGCGCCTTATACACATCCAAGATAAACTAAAAAGAGCCATGGAAGCTGCTGAAACACAAGAACAACTGATTAATAGGCTTACAAGGGAACTAGCCGCCAGGGATGCTGCTCTCGCCACTGAGAGAGCAGAAAGGGAACAAGAAGCTGAGCGTGCGAGACATTTGGAAGATGAGCTTGCCCAATATCCTACCACTATAGAGGATTACATGCACCCAACTCTCGTCGTGGCTGAATCGGCTATTCTAATCCCTCAAAACAACTATGAAATTCGCACTCCTTTCTTAATAGAAATTAAACATAATGCGTTTCATGGTAGATTTAATGAATGCCCTCATCAGCACATTACCAACTTTACTGACATGTGTCGTACTCTTGCTGAAGGTACCGCCTTGGAGTACATCTTAATGAAAGCTTTCCGTTGGTCACTCGCTGGTCCCACATTAAAGTGGCTGGAAGGACTGAAACCACGATCTCTCACGACATGGGCTCAAGTGAAGCAGGAATTTCTCAACAAATTCTTTCTTCCTGCCAAGACAGCGCTCATTCGCCAAAAGATCGCATCTTTCAAACAGCAGCCTGGAGAGACGCTAGCAAAGGCATGAGAACGCTATAAGGATCTACTGCGATCATGCCCTACATATGGACAGCAACCCTGCGTAGTTCAAGAGATCTTCTTCAATTCTCTGGACTTGGCTGCAAAGGATAGGATCAACACATATACTTACTATGAGTATCTGACAATGCCGCCTGCTGACGCATGGGCTGCTCTCGACAAGCTGACCAATTATGACAACAAGTATGGGACTCCAGTCAACTATGAGGAGAACCCCTACGCCAGGCCAGCACCATACATGCCCCTCTATGAGCCCCAAAAGGAGATTGATCCTGATGTAAAGGAACAGTACTACAAAGATCAAAATAGGAAGCTCCTCAAGCAAGTAAAATATCTCTCTGTCAACCAGCCTTGCATCATCACATAGGCACACCACTACTGAGTGCCCACACACAGAGCAAGTCAGGCTGGCAGAATACCACGAAGAGGCAGCTTACGCAGGGGGTTCCAATCGCTACATGGGGGACAAAAGGTTTCAGCAACCACAATAGAACCAAGGTGCCCCTAGGAACCCCCCACCCTACAGAGCTCCAGGACATCCGGAAAGGGACCAGAAAAGGGATGATCTACAGACCGTCCTAGAGGAAATACGGAGGAATCATTCAGAAACTAAGCAGTCCTTCAACTCCGTTTACACTCAAATTCAGGGGGTCAACTCTAGGCTTGGGGAGATTGATATATGGCGGAAATCAATTGATACACAGATTGGCCAGCTAGCAGCGGGAGTCCCCAGACAGTCAGGTTCGCTTCCTGGATCTTCTGAGCCAAATCCCAAGGGGAAGACCGGACACATCGCAGCCGTAAAGCTCAAGAGCGTACGCAAACTGCACGAAATAGAGACAGGAGAAGCAAAAGACGGCACTGCAGAGGAGGTCGATATTGACCAACACCTAGTGGATATTGACCAACACCTAGTCGATATTGACCACCCCCAGGTCAATATCGACCCATCTGCACCATTAAACCCGAAACCGACTCCAGCAGTCGATTTCGACCAACCACCGGTCAATATCGACCATACTGCAGTCGATATCGAGTCCCCTCCAGTCAATATTGACTCATCTGCAACACCTCCGACATCTGTTCTGGCTCCGAACCAGAAAAAGAAGCTGCCCTTCCCAACAAAATCTCCAAAGGATCCAGCAGAGAAGAGGTTTCAGCGCTTCATCAAGATGCTTCAGAAGCTCAACGTCACCATACCCTTCACAAAAGCTCTCAATGAAATGCCATCCTACGTCAAATTCCTCAAGGAGATTCTAAGCAAGAAGCGGTCAATGGCTGAGATCGCAGAGGAGTGCAGCCATATGGACATACTTGAGAAGAGGCCAGATCCAGGTAAGTTTGCTATAACCATTGGATTTGGTCAATATAAATTTAATGCTTTATGTGATCTTGGAGCTAGTGTGAGTATAATGCCTTTAACAATTTGGTCCAAGATTAAGATAGGTGCCCTAGAGCCTGTGGATGCTAAGCTGTATATGGCCAACAACACGGTGATCATTCCAACAGGCATGGTGGACAATGTACCAGTACAAGTAGGTAAATTCTTTATCCCTACTGATTTCTTAGTTATTGATATGCCAAAGGACCCTGCTTGTCCAATTATTCTAGGAAGACCCTTCTTGGCGACGGTGGATGCCAACATAAGCGTAAGGAAGGGAGTGCTCACTTTCAACATCAGCGATGAGGTAATTGAGTATTCCTTTAATAAAACTGAAAGGCATACAGGTCCAATGGAAGAGGTAAAATCTATCTCAGCTGGCTACATCACTTGTGGGGAGCCTAAGGTAAGAAATATGACTCCCGAAGAGCTGGAAAAGAGGGATATGGATGCCCAGGTGGAAAAGATCATGGCCATCCTGAACGAAGAGGCAGAGAATCCAATTGAAATAGACCCAGGTAAGTCGATTTGGACTAACTATTTTTCGGATCCCTTGCAAGGTCTTAAGTATGGCGTCAATATCGACCCGGAGAAGTCGAAAGAGCCACAAAGGCACTCAATATCGACTACCACAGGTCAATATCGACCTCCCTATGCCGAGACAGCCCCACTAGATATCGAGCAAAACGACTCAATATCGACCCCCTTTGGTCAATATCGACCTGCATCTCCTGAGTCGATTCCTCCTGTTGAGCATAAGCTAGTCAATATTGAGCTAGTCAAGTCAATATCGAGTGACCTTACTCAATATCAACTTGAAAAAATCGACCCATCTCCCTCCATATCGACTGAGAGTCCACCTGAAGAGCAGCACAACTCGATATCGAGTGACCTAACTCGATATCGACCAGACCCTCAGGAGCTTCCGACATCCGATTCTGCGAAGGTAAGCCAAGGTATGGATCTTTCCTCTCCTATTTCAATTAAAGATCTATCTATACATGGGAGAGGTTTGCCTTGGTATGTGCGATTATGTAGGGTTTCCAATGATGAGCCTAAAGAGTATGAAGTTGGAGACAAGCTCTAGGTTTCCAAATCAAAGGATCATTGGTTTCCTAACAAATTCAACAAGAAAAAGATGGGGCCTTTCGTGGTGAACAAGATCCATTCTGGAGGATTACAACTGATGGACAAGAATGGAGTCCTATTTGAAGCCCAAGCTACATGGGCCCTGAAAATGCCACCATGAGCTTAATGAAGAAAGTCGGCCTAGCGACTATAAAATCTAGAGCTTGTACATAGACATTTACTTTTTGGGACTTTTGGACATTGTTGCTTTTTGTTTGTTTTTTGGTTTTGGTTTTTCTATTGTGGGTATTTTTTCTTCTACATTTTTTCAGCTAAATTCGGACTAGGCCCAACAGCATTTTCACTCGATATTTTGAAGCCCTGCACACCTGTCTAGTGAGTTTCTTTCTTTACCCTTGTTTTTATACAGTGAGGACACTGTAATGTTTAAGTATGGGGTGGGGGAAGGGCTTACTTTGTGCATATTTGCCATATTTGACATTATTTGTGCATTAATTGTTGAATTGCTTATACATGGCTATTTTGGAATTTATTATATATTTATGAGCTTACATGCATGTTTTCCAAAAATTTGAAAAAATGACCCCCAATGAAATTTTTTGAATAAGTGTCATGGAAGCTTTTATTAAACTCGACGATGCAAAATTGGATTCATTAGAGATATAGCATGAAATTGCCTAGTAAAGGGAAGTCACAATGAAGTGCATTATTTCTTAAAAACCATGAAAGGAGGTAAAATTTGATGTTGCTTTTGACACGTTGCATGATAAGAGGATGGAGGACTTTATATTTCCATATAATGCTCATATTGTTTATATCCTAGCCTTACCTATGCTTATGCATCACAAAAAGCCATAATATGCCTTATTTCATATATTGCTCCACATGATCTAAATATTGCCATTTTTTTACCTTATTTCCTATCCGGGGGTTATGTTGAGAATGATGTCACATTATGGAGATATTATATGGTGTTTGTGTTGTTATTATCATTATTGGAGTTCGGAAGGAATGTTTGAAATATATGGAAAATTTAATGAGTGAGAAAAAATCCGGTCACCTCAGGAGATAAAGGTAGATCGACCCTGCTTACTGAGATAATAGTTCAGTGAGATGGGACACACAGGTGAGGAGTCCAAAGCACTAAGTATCCGGGGCCATTCATGACACCCATGTTTGCGACTCGCGAGAAGGCAGTGCTGAGGTTAGAGAGGTAAAAGCATATTATTGGAAAAAAGCAAAGAGTGAGTGAGTGATGTGGAAATTATTAAAAGGAGAAAGTGCATCAAAGCAAAGTTTGAAGAAATTCTCCCCGGATTTAGCACCACATTGCCAAATATAGACCACCATTAGCCTTTTACCAACCTACTCCTTATTGAGCTTAATTAAAGTCCTCTTGATTATTGTTGCTTTGTCACATAAATTGTTTTTTGCATAAACCTCCTTTTGTGAGTAGATGTTGCTTTTGTTTGCACATGCATGAATTTGTGGCATAAGTACCTTTTCGATGATGGTAATTGATTGCAGGGACATATGAGAATGAATCTATGATGTTGAGAGTTTTAAATTCTTCCCCTGAATGACAATTAAAAGTATTGCTTGAGGACAAGCAAGCTTAAGTATGGGGTGATTTGATGTCCATGTTTTATGCCATGTTTTATATCTACTTTTATATCGATTTCTGCATGCATTTCATGCATTTGGGTTAGATTAATACAGAATCTATGTAGTTTACGCTTATTTTCCAAATTATAGAGTCTACACTAGTTTTTGTTCAAATTCGCAAAAATCGGACGCACTTTGGAGCTTAAAAGAAAGTCATGAAGAAGATAAGGATGGGGCAGCTGGAGAAAAGGCCATTTTTCGGCATTCATCATTCTAAGTCAAGTTCTGATGTCTTCATGAGAGTTGTATCCCTCGAAAAGAGCTTTCCAACGCATGCTCATATGCGTCAATCCGACGAACGGAGACTCGGGAAAGTGCGTTTAAAGAACAGAACGAGAAGCTGAGCACAGAACGAGAAACTGAGCACAGGTCAATATTGACTCATTCTAGTCAATATCGACTCAATCTGGTCGAAAATTCAAAAGTCAAACCGATATGGACCCAGAAGCAAGAAGTGAAGAAAAAAGGGCAAGTCGATATTGACCTCAGTAAGTCAATATCGACCAAAAATCGACTCAATATCTTCCAAAACCGAGTCAGGACGGAAAGAAGCTGAAGATTCTACTCGATATCGACTTCACCTAGTCGATATCGACCAACATCCCACTCGATATTTGCCCCAGGAAGCCGAGATCGAGTGACTGAGTGAAGCCGAGGAAGATGACTCGATATCGACTAGACTTGGTCGATATCGACCAACTCACAGCGACGGGACCGGGTCGATTCCGAGCTTTGCTTAAAGTTTTATCCCGAATCCGATGGAGATATTTCTGAGAGAAGATTCCGACACATGAAGATTTTAGATATTTATCTTTTTATCTTTTTATTTATCCTAAGCGTTGAACAATTAATTACCCTAAGGATTTATCTACTTTTACTTATTTAGATATAATTATTTCTAGTAGAATTATATCTTCTATGGTAGTTAGAGATATAGATAGAATTTCCTACCTTGATTAGCAAGGATTGGAAGCCTATAAATAAAGCCCATGGGGCTAGTTTTTCATTTGTTCAATTTAAGAGACAAGTAGTTACACATAGAGAGAGAAGGAGAAGAGGTTGTAAGTTTGAGTTTATTAATGCAAGTTAGTTCTTTTTAATCAAAGATGTCTGCTATTGCGATGAAGAGTGAGTAGTCTACGTACTTCTAGGGTCGGGGTGAGCCCGACGGTAGTCATGTAATGTGATGCGGTGAAGGTACAATCTTTTTATGCAATTCGTTTTCTATCCTTATGAGCATGATTCTTTTGCGAAAGTTGAAGGTGATCCTTGTTTGTGTTATTGAAGCGAAAGTGATCTTAATACAACTTGGGTTAATTATGTGAAAAAGGGTTAGTAACAATTAGGGTTTATGCAAAAGCCTCTATCTTCCTATTTGTTAATAACGAAAGTTATTTGATGGAAAGCATGATCTATTATGCCTTTATGTGTTACTTTCCATGGTTATCGTTGTGGTGTTGATACCCTGGCTTTGGAAGTCTTTTAGTATATTGATTTATTTCGTTGGAAATCTGTGTTCTGTCTTCGAAAGTTTCCATTTTTACAGTTTCTGTGTTTGCTTTCTTTTTCCGCTTTGCTTTGTTATTTCTGTCTTTCTTTCTGTCTTTCTGCTATTCTGTTTGTGAGATTTACAGCTACTTGAGATCCGCTGACACGCTTCCTCGTGGATCGATCCTGACTTCCCACTACTGCATAGGGAGGGAGTCTTGTAATCATTTGCGTGGGCATAATCCGGTTTGATTTATTTTATTATATTTCATACTCGATTTCCTCCTACAACAAAGGGCGATTTCGATCTGGCTTCAATTTCTCCAGTAACGCAGTTGATTTCAGCCCCAATTTTCAACGATTTCGAGCTCTTCAATCAGATCTGAAGAGACACCATCTGTAATCTGCTTTGAATATAGTATTGTATTTTGAATCACAATTATTGTCTGATTTGCAGATTTTGATAATAATTTGGAGAACAATTGATTACATAAACATCATATTGCGATTTTGACATCAGATGTCGATTTTGATATAAGTGACTGGTGTTGTGATTATAGAACTGTAATCTAGATTGTATTGTTGATATAGTTGCTGATTTAAGATGCTTGTGTTTTGATTATCCTGCTGTAACCAAAATTACCCTGTAACCTATAGGTGGATATCTGAGTTTGAGTGCATCTGTGTAGCTGTAACCAAAATTCCACTGTAACCTATAGGTGGATATCTGAGTTTTAGTGCATCTGTGTAGCTGTAACCAAAATTAGACTGTAACCTATAGGTGGATATCTGAGTTTGAGTGCATCTGTGTAGCTGTAACCAAAATTACACTATAACCTATAGGTGGATCTCTGAGTTTGAGTGCATCTGTGTAGCTGTAACCAAAATTACACTGTAACCTATAGGTGGATATCTGAGTTTCAGTGCATCTGTGTAGCTGTAACCAAAATTACACTGTAACCTATAGGTGGATATCTGAGTTTGAGTGCATTTGTGTAGCTGTAACCAAAATTACACTGTAACCTATAGGTGGATATCTGAGTTTCAGTGCATCTGTGTAACTGTAATCACTGTATTAATGAAATTTAATACGTGTCACCAATGATCAGGTACAATGGAGGCCAATCTGTTAAGAGTAAAATTTGGAGGAAAATGGAAGTTGAAAGATTGTGATTTAGTTTTTGGTGGGGATGTGTCATCAAAGGTAATTGTCATCAAGCAGGCTGTAACTCCTTATGAGATGAAGTCTGAGATATTGAACAGATTCAAAACGAGTGACAATTTGTCTCCTACTCTTCAATTCAGCCACTTGCATCCATTCAAGAAAACTATTGAGCCATTTTTAATAGAGAATGAGACTGATTTCAGGAGTTTTTTGCAAATTAATGAATTGAAGAATGTGAAGTGGACATTGCCTTTATATGTTACAGTTGTGAAGGAAATCACTGAAGAACAGGTTACAGAATCTATACATGATGAAAATCAATTGGCATTACATGCTTACAGCTCTGCCAAAGGTATAAATGTTATGGAAGAGGACTTTGATGTGCAGGATGGAAATGTAGAATCCATAAACGATGGATGTGATATGAATAGTAATGGAGATGACACAGGGATTGAAAGTCGCATCAGTGCAGGCAGTACAATGTCCATAAAATATAGAGCACAACCTATAAGTGAAAGAAAGGGAGAAATTCTTATATTTTTGGGACAACTGTTCCGAACAAAAGAAGATCTCAAACAGACTATTGACCTATTTGCTGCACAAGAGGTGTTTGCTTACAAAGTGAAGAAGACAACACCATGTTATTACAGAGCAATGTGTGTGGATAGCAGCTGCACCTGGAAAATACATGGCGCCATAATTGGTTGTTCAACTGTATTTATAACTAAGAAATACTTTAAGGAACACACCTGTAACATGGAAGTACGAATAGGAAAGCAACGCCCTCTAAATTACAGAGTCATAGCCGAAAGGATAAAACACAGGTGACATAGACTACAATCAGTTCTTCATTACATATTTTATATTATTATTCACTGTAATCATGCTTCATTTCATATTTTATTCACTATTGTACATAATATATACAGTTTCGAAGATGAGAAACAAGGTCCAACTCCAAGACAAATTAGAAACACGACGAGGAATGATTTCAAAGAGAATGTTAGCTACTGGAAATCTTGGAAGGCTCATGATTTAGAAATAGAGATGACAATGGGGACTGTGGAAGACAACTATGAATTAGTGCCATCATATTGTTGGGTCCTGAAGCAAGCAAATCCTGGAACTGTCACCTTCATTGAACTTGAGAGAAACTCAAAGTTCAAGTATGTGTTCATTGCCTTTGGACCATGTATCCGAGCATTTCCAATCCTACGAAAGGTACATATTCATTTCATAAGAAAAAACTACACTGTACCCAAATAATTACTGAATAGAATTCAATTGTACGGGTTCTTGTGGTAGATGGTACATTTCTAAAAGGAAAATACACAGGGACTCTTCTTACAGCTTCTGCACAAGATGCAAATAATCAAATATACCCTATTGCCTTTGTAGTGGCTGACTCATAAAACAACGACTCTTGGGAGTGGTTCTTCAACAAGCTAGCAACAGTCATCCCATCAAGTGAAGAGATGGTTTTTGTTTCTGACCGTCATCAAAGCATTGCAAGAGCTATAGAGTTGATTTACACAAATGCAAAGCCTTATTACTGCAGATGGCAGTTGAAGCAAAATATAATGGCAAAATTCAAGAAGAAAGCACTCTGTCAGTGGTTTAAAAGCGCAGCATACAGTTACACAGAAGAAGATTTCAACAACTAGTTTGGTTCCATCAGTAATACAAACAGCAAGATGGAGAAATATCTTCAAGAATTACAGTTTGAGAAATGGGCAAGAGCTTATTCAAAAGGTGACAGGTACAATATGATGACTTCAAACAACGCAGAATCATTAAATAGTGCCTTTGGTTTGGATAGATCATTCCCAATTATAGGGTTACTGAATGCACTCAGAGAGATGATTGCTGTAATCAAATGGAAAACCCTAGGATAAGGTCATCAAAAACCCTAAAGGGGCTAATGAGAAGCCAAAAGACATATGATGGACTGTTCTCCTTCATCATATGAATGGTTAAAACAGACATAGATATTGTAACCACAGTTAAAACAGGGACATAGACAATGTCACCACTATGAAACAAGGGGAATAAACACTGTAATCACAGGTAAAACTTATAGATGTGCTCAAAACTATTAAAATAGAGACATAAACAATGACATATGCATTGTCACCACTATGAAAACATAAACATAAACACTGTAATCACAGGTACTTTGGGAAGGTGAGGTTTCTTCGGTTTACAAGGATTGATGTAAGGAGTATGGGCTGCAGGAGCAGATTTCAAGGCCCTATAAGAACGCCTTAGCGGAACTTCAAGATCATCCTCACCATCTGAAAGAATAGGGTAGGCAACATGAGTGATGTTATGAAATAGACTGCTTTTATCATCAATAACACCAGTTGCATCACCACTGTCAGCAGGCACATCCTCTGGGACATAAGAACTGTATCCAAGTATGATGCCAATACCATGATCAACTGTTCCACCAACAGCTTTTTCAGGAGGAAGGAAACTACTATCATCATTCAAATTACCTGTAACCACAACTTTGGGATCAACAACACCACTGTCATCAAATGCATCATTGGAGCAAGGAAGCACAAGAGTTGCAACAATACCACTGTCATCACCACAATCAGTACAGCAAGGGAGAACATGAGTGGAAACAACACTGTCACCAGGAACCTCTTTGGAAGCAACCCTGTCCTCATTGATTGGATGTGAATCAAGAACTTGAGTAGGAGGAACAAAGCTAGCAGAAACAGTCTCAACTGAACCAATTACTTCAGTTGGAGCAACACTCAAATCAACAGTTTCATCAAACGAAGGAAGGATTTCAGTAGGAGCAGCAAAAGAAGAATCAACAACCTTTTCAGTAATGTCTGCACTAGAATTGAGGATTCTTTCATATGACGGAATAACTTCAGTAAGAGGGATAGAAATTTTAACAAGCACATCTTGTGATACAAGGACTTCAGTAATAGCAAAAACACCGTCATCAATCTTAAGAGAAGGAGATGCAATGCCAGGAGAAGGGACAACACTGTCATCAATCTTGAGAGAAGGAGATGTAATGCCAGGAGAAGGGACAACACTGTCATCAAGTGTTTCCTTTGAACCCAAAAGAGTGTCATCATCAGTCCAAACAACATCAGCATCTCCTGAAGTTGACTCCTTAGTTGACTTAACAACAATATACTCCGGAGGAGTTGGGGAATCATTGGAAGAATAACCTGCATCACCCTCATTGTCATCACCTTCAACCGACCGCTCAATTACATGCCCATGTTCAGTCTTCTGAGAGCAGGATTCAATAATTCCATCCAAAATATCCTTCATAGAATCATCTCATGCCTTACGCTCCCTTTTCAGAACAGCCTCACTGTCATCACTGGGGTGGAAGACACGTCCTTCAAGGTAAAACACTTTCTCCTCTCGGGAAAGAATCCTAGAAACACACTCTTGCAATTGAGCTTCAAAAGAATCAAAAGATATTTTAAATGAATTAACAACTTCTTCCAAAAGAGCTTTAGTAATAAACTCTTTTGCCAACCCAGGAAGATCATCAATCGTAGGAAGCTCATCACCTGTGGGAGGGATAGATCTAGGGAGCTTAAACTTGGACCTCTTGGGCTTGTCACCGTGATCTACACCTTTTTCACCACACAATGCTTCTACTTCACCCTTGGAAGGAGACTCAGTCCTTGACGATTTCCGGGATGGAACCACCTTGTCCTTCTTCGTAATAGGATGATCTAGAGTAGAAGAACTTCTCAAAACCCTCTTCTTCTTGACAGACTCATCAACAGCGGGAGTGCGTGTCACCACCTTACCCTTCTTCACAGGAAAGGACTGTTACCACTTCCCATTGACCTTGTAATCAACCGCTTCCTGGGATGGACAGGACTCTCAAAGTCAGAACTACCCTCTGTGATAACTCGTGGTGTCACCAACACCTTTTTCTTCAAAGGTGGGGCTCTAACTATGTTCTTCTTCCTAGTAGGAATATTAGTAGAAGGGATTACAGGTTCCACACCACCATCAAGAAGACAGCCACCTCATTGCCTTAGCAGATACGCTTGGATCCGTAAATTCCTTGGAGAAACTTCATGACTGGCATCAGCATCCATACCAACAAAACAAGAAACGTAAGAATCGACACTATCATCAGCAACTTCATCGAAAAAGGAGAGGCCATGGCAATCCATAAACGACGCATACAAAGAGTAGACAATCCCCTATCAAGAAAACAAAAAATACAATTAAACAACAACAAATATAAAAAATGGAAGAGGGAAGCTGAGATCAGAATAATAAAAGATAAGACAAGAAAATATGCTTACCAAATCTTTGGAGAAAATATCATGACACTTATCATATATAATGCTGTAATCACGGACACCAGTATACCAGACAAGAGATGCTGGTAATCCATCACAACAAAGAAAGTGACAGTTACAGATGCCAGCAATCTTAGGGATTGCCTCTAAAATCCAAACCTGGGAAGAAAGAAACAGTAAGAACAGAAATAGAAGTAAAGAATAATAAATAAAAAGGAAAAAACATGGGAACATAAAAGGAAAGGAAAGGGAAATACCAAGAATGCTATGGGATATCCAAGCAGATTATAACCAAACCTTGAACCCTTTTTTGGTGGCTCAGACCTCATACATTTCTTCAAATAACCAAGTGTTTCCAGAAAAATAACCCGACCAAAGGGATAAAGGTTTAAACGATCCAAATCACAGACAAGGTCCACATAACATTGACGAACAAGAGCTTTAGAACGCTGAGGGAGCAACACACCCTCAATCACTAACAAGTACGCCATGGAAAGCTTCTTTGGAGACTGAGTTGGCTCCTTGAGGAAAAGTTGAAGAAGACCCATAAGTGTACATTCAGATACACCCAAAAACTCCTCCATATCCACATGAGGAGAAGGAGGCATGTCATCATCGGGTTCTTTCCAACTCAAACCAGTTACACAACATAATTCAGCTAGAGAAAACCTAAACAAATGTTGCCCAACTTGAAACCACATCTCATTAACTTTAGAAGTTTCAACTTCATGTAGGAGCATCTGATGCACAAGTTGCTGATAAAAATATAGAGAATCCCTAGCCCTTACAATTGAACCTAAAAAACCATCTATAAGAGAAACCCAGTCATCATGAGACAGACCACTCTTAATAATTGGAATCAATTCAGGCTTTGAATACACATTAATGTGCCCATGAAAACGTTGTTCTTTGGGAACAACAAACTTGAAGAAAGCAGGTTGTAGGGCTGGCAAATGGTACGGAAATTACCGTACCAACCGATTACCAACCGTACCAACAGGTCGTTGGTACCAAGAAGTCGGTAACCGACTGAGTCGGTAACCGAAGTGTCGGTACCAAGGGTAGTCGGTACGGTAACGGTATGGGCAACCCAATTACCGTGGTACCGGTGGTACCGATTATATATTTAAATTTTTTTTTTAAAATTGTATTATTGTGTAAGGCTAAAGGCTGTGTTGTAACTGTTGTTATTAATTGAATTAATTTTTATTTTGTATGCTAAAAAAAAATAGCGTCTTACCTCTGCGTCTCACCTCTTAGTCTCAGCCTCTCTGAAGTTCCAACCCTAATTTTCAGAGAGGAAGCCGCGCAGCCAGCCTTGAGCCTCCCATCCCGGCAGTCGTCCGTCAGTCCTCGCCGACCGGGAGTCCTCGCCGACAGGCAGACCTCGCCCGGTCACCGTCCACAGCCTTGAGCCTTCGCCGACCTGCAATCCTCGCCCGCGCAGCCTTAGCCTCTCGTCCCGGCCAGTGTAAGTTTCGACTTTCGAATTGAATCCTTCATTTTCGATCTCCCTTCTCTCAAACAATCCGAGATTTCATTTCAATGATTCGATCTCGCTTCAAACCAGGAAGATGGGTCGTACTCGAGCTCCGTTGGGAAGAATCACGGGCAGCGGAAGGGGTGCACGAGGAAGAGGTGCGTCCGGATCTGGATCTGTTGGAGCCGGATCTACTGGTGGAGCGGTCGGATTCGGATCTGCTGGGGGGATTTGTTGTGAGCTGAATTTTCCATGTTCTACCTTTACTTTTATATCGATTTCTGCATACATTTCATGCATTTGGGCTAAGATAGTACATAATCTATGTAGTTTATGTTTATTTGCCAAATTATGGAATCTACACCAGTTTCTGTTTAATTCGCAGAATTCGAGGCGTTTTACAGCAATTCTAAGGAAGGTCGGAAAAGCTCGATCTCGAGTGAACCTTACTCGATCAAGCGGAACCAGTCGGATCAAGCGGAGAGCCAAGGTTACTCGATCTCGAGTGAACCTTACTCGATCTCGACGAGCATGTCCGAGCAGGCCTTGTCGACCAGGAGCAACATCGGGAGCCAGACCAACCAAGCTCCGGAACCCAACTCGATCTTGACAAGACCTGGTCGAGATCGACGAAGCCTACTGCCACACCCGGAGTCGAGTAAGCCATGCCGAGTCGAGAAACCGAGGACGAAGACGCCGAGCACAATCCTACTCGATCTCGACAAAGCCCTAGTCGAGATCGACAAGCCACCCAGTGCCAGTCCGAGTCCATGCCGAGGAGAAGCTGCTCGACCAGGAGTCCACACCTCTACTCGATCTCGACAAGAGTTAGTCGAGATCGACTAAGCCCAGAGACCAGATCCATGTCTGTCGAGTAGAGCCGCCGAGGAAACCTAGTCGGCAAGACCAGTCTACTCGAGATCGACTAGGTGTACTCGAGGTCGACGAGCGCCAGGAACCCATGTCCGAGCCACGTCGTGCAGAGCCACCCGAGAAGTCCAGTCGACGATGAGTCCTAGTCGATATCGACAAGCCCTTGTCGATATCGAGTAGCCCAGTTTCCGCAGACGAGTCGATGTGATCAGTCCGAGTAGAATTGGGAATCCTTGGGCACGAAGAAATCCGAGAATGGCCGAGAATTCTATCCAAAGTTGATCAAGTTCTATCCATGGAAGGAAATCTATCAACACATGAAGACTTACCTAGTATAGATTTATCTTTTTCCTTTAAAGATTTATTTCCTTATGCAATTTATTTATCTTTAAGCTTTAAGTAGATATAGATAGATGATTATTTCCTTGATTAGCGAGGTTTGATCACTATAAATAAAGCCCTAGGGGCTCAGTTTTATTCATTCAATTGGAGAGACAATTAGTTAGTTACATAAAGAGGTTTGATCACTATACATGTTTCTTTTTACACATCAATGTCTGCAATTGCGATGAGGCGTGAGTAGTCCACCCACTTCTGGGGCTGGGGTGAGCCCGACGGTGGCCATGTGAGGCGATGCGGTAAAGGTCAGATCTTGTTATGCAATTCATCTTCTATCCCTATGAGCATGATTCTTTTGCGAGAGTTGAAGGCGATCCTTGTTTGTATTATTGAAGCGAAAGTGATCTTAATGCAACTTGGATTAATTATGTGAAAAGGGTTAGTAACAATTAGGGTTTATGCGAAAGCCTCTATATGCCTATTTGTTAATAACGAAAGTTATTTGATGGAAAGCATGATCTTTTATGCCTTTATGTGTTACTTTGCATGATTATCGTTGTGGTGTTGATACCCTGGCTTTGGAAGTCTTTTATTATATTGAGTTTATTTCTGTCGAAAATCTGAGTTCTGTGTTTAAATCTGCAAGTTTAAATTTCTGTCTTTTAGTCGATACAGAGGAGAGCTTTGTCGAGATCGAGTACAGCTTTGTCGATCTCGAGTAGGGGCTCGTCTAGGTCGAGTTGTGTTTTCCTCTGTTGTCGATTTGCAGTTTCTGTCGACTTGCCTTTGTCGATCTCGAGTAGGTTGTCGTCGAGATCGAGTTGATTGTTGTCTGTCTCGAGTTGATTGCTTTCGTTTCTGTTTTCTGTTGTCACCACTGTTCTTTGTCGATATAGAGGACTGTTACTCGAGATCGAGTAGCTTCTGTGTCCTCGCTTTAGTTTCTGCTTTGCTTTGTCTTTTCTGTCTTCGTTTAGTTCATTACTTTTGTTTGTTATTTTCTGTTTTATTTCTGTTTCTGCCTTTGTTTCTGTGTTTCTGTCTTTCTGCTGCTTTGTCTGTGAGATTTACAGCTACTTGAGAACCGCTGACGTGCTTCCTCGTGGATTCGATCCTGACTTTCTCTTACTGCATTGGAGGAGTCTTGTATTTATTTGCGTGGGCCTGAATCTGGTTTGATCTATTTTGTTATATTTCATACTTGATTTCCTCCTCACAACAAATTGGCGCCGTTGCCGGGGAAGCTATCAATCGCGCCTTAGGTAGTCAGTTCTCACTGTTTCTTTAAGTTACTTTTCAGGTGTATGCGCCGTTCTGGTCAAACACCTGAGTTTGACGCCTTAGACGAACCGGAACGCCTTTTTCACATCAGAGCTAAACTGCAAAGAGCCATGTCGGCTGCAGAAACACAAGAACAACTGATCCAGAGGCTTAGGGCGGAAATAGATGCAAACAATGCTGCTCTCGCCACTGAGAGAGCAGGCAGGCAACAGGAAGCTGAACGCGCAAGGCAGCTGGCAAATGAGCTTGCCCTCTATCCAACCACTATAGAGGATTATATGCACCCGACTCTCATCATGCCTGAATCGGCCATTCTAATCCCTGAAAACAACTATGAAATTCGCACTCAATTCCTTATTGAAATTAAAAATCATGCATTTCATGGTAGATTTAATGAATGCCCATTACGCCACATTACCAACTTTACTGACATGTGTCGTACTCTTTCTGAAGGTACCACCCTGGAGTACATCCTCATGAAAGCTTTCCGTTGGTCTCTGGCTGGGCCTGCACTGAAATGGTTGGAAGGGCTGAAACCGCGATCTCTCACGACTTGGGCTCAGGTGAAGCAGGAATTTCTGAATAAATTCTTTCCTCCTGCAAAGACTGCACTCATGCGCCAAAAGATCACATCTTTCAAACAGTAGCCTGGGGAGACGCTAGCAAGGGCGTGGGAACGCTATAAGGATCTGCTGCGATCCTGCCCCACACATGGACAGCAACCCTGCATAGTTCAAGAGATCTTCTTCAACTCTTTGGACTTGGCTGCAAAGGACAGAATCAACACATATACTCACTCTGAGTATCTGACGATGCCGCCTCCTGATGCATGGGTTGCTCTAGACAAGCTGACCAACTATGACCACAAGTATGGGACTCCAGTCAACTATGAGGAGAACCCCTACGCCAGGCCAGCACCATCCATGCCCTTATATGAGCCCCCTAAGGAGATTGATCCAGATGTTAGGGAGCAGTACTACAGAGATCAGAATAAGAAGCTCCTCAAACAAGTAAAGTACCTTTCTGTCAACCAGCTGTGTATTGAATGCGGTTCGCAAAGGCACACCACTACTGAGTGCCCACACACAGAACAAGTCAGGCTGGCAGAATATCACGAAGAGGCAGCTTACGCAGGGGGTCCCAATCGCTACATGGGGGATCAGAGGTTTCAGCAACCACAATGGAACCAAGGTGCCCCTAGGAACCCCCCGCCCTACAGAGCTCCAGGACATCCGGAAAGGGACCAGAAAAAGGATGATATACAGACAGTCTTGGAGGAAATACGGAGAAACCACTCAGAAACTAGACAATCCTTCAACTCCGTCTATACTCAGATGCAAGGTGTCAACTCTAGGCTTGGGGAAATTGATATATGGAGAAAATCAGTTGATACACAGATTGGTCAGCTGGCAGCATGAATCCCCAGACAGTCAGGTGCGCTCCCTGGATCTTCAAAACCAAATCCTAAGGGAAAGACTGGACACATCGCTGCTGTAAAACTCAGAAGCGGCCATCAATTACAAGAGCCAGAGGTCGGAAAGCAGCAGAACAACGAGGAACAGCAAGTCGACATCGACCAGGGCCTAGTCGATCTCGAGGAGGGTCTAGTCGACCTCGGGGAGAAACTTCAGAAACCTTCGTCTGCACCACACAGCAACTCGACATCGCCAAATCTAGTCGAGATCGACAAGACTGTAGTCGATGTCGAGGAGCCCCTAGTCGACATAGAGCAGCCTGCAGCACCTCCGACGTCTGTTCTGGTTCCGAATCAGAAAAAGAAGCTGCCTTTCCCCACAAAATTTCTAAAGGACCCGGCAGAGAAAAAGTTTCAGCGCTTCATCAAGATGCTTCAGAAGCTCAACGTCACCATCCCCTTCACAGAAGCTCTCAATGAAATGCCATCTTATGTCAAGTTCCTGAAGGAGATTCTGAGCAAAAAGCGATCGATGGCTGAAATTACAGAGGAGTGCAGCCATCTGGACATACTAGAGAAGAGGCCGGATCCAGGTAAGTTTGCTATAACTATTGGGTTTGGTCCATACAAAATTAATGCTTTATGTGATCTTGGAGCTAGTGTGAGTATAATGCCTTTAACAATTTGGTCCAAGATTAAGATAGGTGCCCTAGAGCCTGTGGATGCTAGACTTTACATGGCCAACAACACGGTGGTCATTCCAACAGGCATGGTGGACAATGTGCCAGTACAAGTAGGTAAATTCTTTGTTCCTGCTGATTTCTTAGTTGTTGATATGCAAGAAGATCCTGCTTGTCCAATTATCTTAGGCAGACCATTCTTGGCGACGGTGGATGCCAACATAAGCGTAAGGAAAGGAGTGCTCACCTTCAACATCAGCGATGAGGTAATTGAGTATTCCTTTAATAAAACTGAAAGGCATACAGGTCCAATGGAAGAGGTCAAATCTATCTCAGCTGGCTACATCACCTGCGGGGAAGCCAAGGTCAGAAATATGACCCCTGAGGAGCTGGAAAAGAGGGACATGGAGGCCCAGGTGGAGGAGATCATGGCAATCCTAAAGAAAGATGCAGAAAATCCAATCGACACAAATCAAGGTACGTCGTTATGGATCAATTATTTTTCGGATGCCTTGACAGGAACCAAGTATGGGGTCAAGATCGACCAAGGCTCCTCGACATCGAGGACCCTAGTCGACCTCGACCAAAAACAGAAACCAGCACCAGCCTCGTCGAGCAGCCAGACGGAAGCATAACCCTACTCGACCTCGAGTAGACTCGTCGAGATCGACCACCACTCGGCCAACTCGACTTCGCCTTCCTCGACGCTGACGACTCCAGAACCAGAACCCTTGTCGATCTCGAGTACGCTACTCGATGTCGACCAACGTCAGCATCCTCGGGCACCGTCTTCCTCGACACAGACTCCACCAGACGGACCAAGCTCGTCGATATCGACCAGCCTTGTCGAGATCGACCACCACTCGACTCCACCAGATCCTTCCTCCTCGACGCTGCAGCCACAAGGAGCAGAAGCCTACTCGAGGTCGAGTAGCCTTGTCGAGATCGACAAGCCCTGTCCTTCGTCGACTTCTGCATCTTCGAGCAGACCACCACCAGAAACTGCAGACTTGTCGAGATCGACTAGCCCTAGTCGAGATCGACCAAACACAGTGGTCCCCGATTCCGTCTATGCAAAGGTAAGCCAAGGTATGGATCTTTCTTCTCCTATTTCCATTAAAGATTTATCTATACATGGGAGAGGTTTGCCTTGGTATGTGCGATTGTGCAGGATTTCCAATGATGAGCCTAAGGAGTATGAAGTTGGAGACAAGCTCTATGTCTCTAAATCAAAGGATCATTGGTTCCCTAACAAATTCAACAAGAAGCGGATGGGACCTTTCGTGGTGAACCAGATCCATTCTGGAGGATTGCAGCTGATGGACAAGAATGGAGTCTTATTTGAGGCCCAAGCTACATGGGCCCTGCAAATGCCACCTTGAGCATAAATGGAAAGTCGGCCTAGCGACTATAAAATCTAGAGCTTGTACATAGACTTTTTGAGACATTTTTGGACATTGTTTTGTTTTGTTTTTGGTTTTGAACATTATTAGTTGTGGGTATATGTCTTCCATACTTTTCAGGTCCATGGATAGAACCAAGCTACATTCATACTCGCCCCAGGAGATGCTTCCATTCAACATTTTGAGGCCCTGCACACCTGTCTTGTGAGTTTCTTTCTTTACCCTTGTTTTTATACAGTGAGGACACTGTAATGTTTAAGTATGGGGTGGGGAAAGGGCTTACTTTATGCATATTTGCCATATTTGACAATATTCGTGCATATTTGGAATTTATTGCATTGAATTGCTACATGGCTATTTTGGAATGCATTATTGATTTATGTGCTTATATACATGTTTTCCAAAAATTTGACAAAAATGACCCCCATTGAAAATTTTGAATAAATGTCATGGAAGCTTTAATTGAACTCGACGATGCAAAATTGGATTCATTAGAGATATAACATGAAATTGCCTAGTAAAGGGAAGTCACAATGAAGTGCATTATTTTCTTGAAAACCATGAAAGGAGGTAAAATTTGAAGTTACTTTTGACATGTTGCATGATAAGAGGATGGAGGACTTTATATTTCCATATAATGCTCACATTGTTAATTCCTAGCCTTACCTATACTTATGCATCACAAAAGCCATAATATGCCTTATTTAAAATATTGCTCCACAAGTTCTAAATATTGCCATTCTTTACCTTATTTCCTATCCGGGGATTATGTTGAGAATGATGTTACATTATGGAGATTATTATATGGTGTTTGTGTTATGATCATATTTGGAGTTTGGAAGGAAGTTATTTGAAATATATGGAAAATTTAATGAGTGAAAGAAAATCCAATCACCTCAGGAGATAAAGGTAGATTGACCCTGCTCTCTGAGATAATAGTTTGGAGAGATGGGACACATTGTGAGGAGTCCAAAGCACTAAGTATCCGGGGCCATTCATGACACCCATGTTTGCGACTCGCGAGAAGGCAGTGCTGAGGTTAGAGAGGTAAAAGCATTATTATTGATCAAAAGCATTATGAAAGGAGATGAACGTTAAGAAGAAGGAATGTGGAAATTCAGTTTGGAAAGTACTCCATTTCCCCGGATCAAAAGCACCACATTGCCAAAAATTGCCCACCTTTAGCCTTTTACCAATCTACTCCTTCATGAGCTTAATTAAAGTCTTCTTGATTATCAATGCTTTGTCACGAATGAATGTTTTGCATAACCCTCCTTTTGTGAGTAGATGTTGCATTTATATATTTGCACATGCATGAATATGTGACACTAGTACCTTTTCGAGGATGGTAATTGACTGCAGGGTTATATGAGAATGAATCTAAGATGTTGAGAGTTTTGATTTCTTCCCCTGAATGACAAATAAAAGTATTGCTTGAGGACAAGCAAGCTTAAGTATGGGGTGTTTGTTGTGAGCTGAATTTGCCATGTTCTACCTTTACTTTTATATCGATTTTTGCATTCATTTCATGCATTTGGGCTAAGATAGTACAGAATCTATGTAGTTTATGTTTATTTGCCAAATTATGGAATCTACACCAGTTTCTGTTTAATTCGCAGAATTCGAGGCGTTTTACAGCAATTCTAAGGAAGGTCAGAAAAGCTCGGAAATCCACTACAGAAGTCCAAGGTCAAAGCAGCAGCGGAACCAGTCGGATCAAGCGGAGAGCCAAGGTTACTCGATCTCGAGTGAACCTTACTCGATCTCGACGAGCATGTCCGAGCAGGCCTTGTCGACCAGGAGCAACGTCGGGAGCCAGACCAACCAAGCTCCGGAACCCAACTCGATCTCGACAAGACCTGGTCGAGATCGACGAAGCCTAGTGCCACACCCGGAGTCGAGTAAGCCATGCCGAGTCGAGAAACCGAGGACGAAGACGCCGAGCACAATCCTACTCGATCTCGACAAAGCCCTAGTCGAGATCGACAAGCCACCCAGTGCCAGTCCGAGTCCATGCCGAGGAGAAGCTGCTTGACCAGGAGTCCACACCTCTACTCGATCTCGACAAGAGTTAGTCGAGATCGACTAAGCCCAGAGACCAGATCCATGTCTGTCGAGTAGAGCCGCCGAGGAAACCTAGTCGGCAAGACCAGTCTACTCGAGATCGACTAGGTGTACTCGAGGTCGACGAGCGCTAGAAACCCATGTCCGAGCCACATCGAGCAGAGCCACCCGAGAAGTCCAGTCGACGATGAGTCCTAGTCGATATCGACAAGCCCTTGTCGATATCGAGTAGCCCAGTTTCCGCAGACGAGTCGATGTGATCAGTCCAAGTAGAATTGGGAATCCTTGGGCACGAAGAAATCCGAGAATGGCCGAGAATTCTATCCAAAGTTGATCAAGTTCTATCCATGGAAGGAAATCTATCAACACATGAAGACTTACCTAGTATAGATTTATCTTTTTCCTTTAAAGATTTATTTCCTTATGCAATTTATTTATCTTTAAGCTTTAAGTAGATATAGATAGATGATTATTTCCTTGATTAGCGAGGTTTGATCACTATAAATAAAGCCCTAGGGGCTCAGTTTTATTCATTCAATTGGAGAGACAATTAGTTAGTTACATAAAGAGGAGAAGAGATTGTAAGTTGGAGTTTATTTTATGCAAGTTTCTTTTTACACATCAATGTCTGCAATTTCGATGAGGCGTGAGTAGTCCACCCACTTCTGGGGCTGGGGTGACCTCGACGGTGGCCATGTGAGACGATGCAGTAAAGGTCAGATCTTGTTATGCAATTCATCTTCTATCCCTATGAGCATGATTCTTTTGCGAGAGTTGAAGGCGATCCTTGTTTGTATTATTGAAGCGAAAGTGATCTTAATGCAACTTGGATTAATTATGTGAAAAGGGTTAGTAACAATTAGGGTTTATGCGAAAGCCTCTATATGCCTATTTGTTAATAACGAAAGTTATTTGATGGAAAGCATGATCTTTTATGCCTTTATGTGTTACTTTGCATGATTATCGTTGTGGTGTTGATACCCTGGCTTTGGAAGTCTTTTATTATATTGAGTTTATTTCTGTCGAAAATATGAGTTCTGTGTTTAAATCTGCAAGTTTAAATTTCTGTCTTTTAGTCGATACAGAGGAGAGCTTTGTCGAGATCGAGTACAGCTTTGTCGATCTCGAGTAGGGGCTCGTCTAGGTCGAGTTGTGTTTTCCTCTGTTGTCGATTTGCAGTTTCTGTCGACTTGCCTTTGTCGATCTCGAGTAGGTTGTGGTCGAGATCGAGTTGATTGTTGTCTGTCTCGAGTTGATTGCTTTCGTTTCTATTTTCTGTTGTCACCACTGTTCTTTGTCGATATAGAGGACTGTTACTCGAGATCGAGTAGCTTCTGTGTCCTCGCTTTAGTTTCTGCTTTGCTTTGTCTTTTCTGTCTTCGTTTAGTTCATTACTTTTGTTTGTTATTTTCTGTTTTATTTCTGTTTCTGCCTTTGTTTCTGTGTTTCTGTCTTTCTGCTGCTTTGTCTGTGAGATTTACAGCTACTTGAGAACCGCTGACGTGCTTCCTCGTGGATTCGATCCTGACTTTCTCTTACTGCATTGGAGGAGTCTTGTATTTATTTGCGTGGGCCTGAATCTGGTTTGATCTATTTTGTTATATTTCATACTTGATTTCCTCATCACAACAGGATTGTACCCAACGGTGAGTCCTTGAATTGTTTTGTTTTCTGTTCTTATTTTTCTTTAAGAAATAAGAACTTGAATTACTTGAATCTAGTCCTTGAAAGTTGTAATCTTGATCGGTTGAATTTTCAATTTAGTTCTAAGATAGAAGCTACTGAATTTATTTTTTATTTGTGTATTGATTTTAAAGCTGTTGGGACTTGGAAATGTTGCTGAATTTTCAACCGAAATGCTGCTGAATTTTCAATTATGTTATATCAATTTTGTTCTAACTTAGAAGCTGCTTAATTGATGTTGAATTGTTATTTGCGTATTGATTTTGTTCTATACTTCTGTTGGGAATTGATTTATGCTCAGCTGGGACACAATGCCAAAGTCAGTCTAGCTCCTCTCCGTCTAACCCTTTGCCAAATGTAGTCAGAGAACAACCTACCCTACCTTCTGAAACTGAAAGTCAGCCTACGACTCAGCCCTCTGAAACTGAAACTGAACCTGCAGTGGAGGTTGGACAGAAAAGAAAGGAGCCATCGATCTCAAGATCAACAAGTGTGTTGTGGGAAACCTTTACCAAATGCAAGCTCCCTAACTCAGATAAGATTGATGATTCGACCTGCACTTGCAACGTTTGTGGGGCAAGAGTTCCTTGTGATCCAAAGAGGAATGGTACAAGCTCAATGTGGAATCATGTCTATCGTAGATGTAGTGCACACCCGTTGCACGGGCTAGGACAAGGAGATCCCAAGCAAACGAAATTGAACACAGAAAATGTGACGGGGGGGAGACCTCACAAGTATAGCAAGAAGAGGTGTGATGACAAATGCATAGAGATGATTATTAGGGATGAGTTGACTTTTAGGCATGTGGAGAAGGAGGGTTTTAAGGCATTCGTTAAACAGTTGCAGCCGGAGTGGACTCCATTGAATAGAAAGCAAGTTGCTCAAGGAGTTTTAGACAAGTTCAATTATGAGAAAGGGTTATTGTTGAGTGGTTTGAAAGCCGTAGACGCAAGGATATCTATCACCACCGACACATGGACTTCTATTCAGAACATCAACTACATGGTTCTCACTGCTCATTTCTTAGATAGTGAGTGGATATTGCATAAAAGAATTTTATGCTTTTGTCCAATTGTGAGTCATAAGGGGGATGACATTGGGAGGCTTTTGGATCATTGTTTGCGACAATGGGAGATTACGAAAGTCTTCACAATCACCGTGGATAATGCGTCTGCCAATGATGTGGCGGTTCTATACATGAAGAGAAGATGGAGATTGCAGAAGTCGTTGTTGTTGGATGGAGACTATGTGCATCTTAGATGTGGTTGTCACATCATTAATCTTGTAGTGAAGGATGGGTTGAAGGAGTTGGAGGATGGTATTAGTGCAATACAGAACTGCGTGAAGTATGTTAGGAGTTCATCTTCTAGACTTGACAAATTCAGAGAGTTCGCTGTGATGGAGAAATGTGGGGCTGTTGTTGCGGGAGGATGGTCAAGTATGCAATAGATATCAAATAAAGTTCAGACTGACTTCCCTGTCTCAGCAAATAAATACAAGACTTCCTCCCGTTGTAGTAAGAGAAAATCAGGATCGAATCCACGAGGAAGCATGTCAGCAGTTCTTAGGTAGCTGTAAATTCTCGCAACAGCAGCAGAAAGACAGAAACAAGGAACAAAAGTAGAAAAGCAAAACAGAAACAAAAGAAAAGACAGAAAGTAAAGAACAAAGCAAAGCAAGAAATAAAGCAAAGCAAGTAACTTGAGGACACAGAAGCTACTCGATCTCGAGTAGCTGTCCTCTAGATCGACTAAGGTGGTCGACTACAGAAAACAGAAACGAAAACAAAACAACTCGACAAACAAAGATCAACTCGATCTCGACCACTACCTACTCGAGATCGACCAGAAACTGTAAAGACAGGAACTTGAAAATCGAAGACAGAAACAGAAGTTCAACTCGACATAGACCAAAACCGTACTCGAGATCGACCACGACCTACTCGATCTCGACGAGTTCCTCCTCTATCTCGACAAGAATACAGAAAAACTTAAAATTGCAGAATTAAAGACAAACACAGATTTTTGATGAAATAAACTTCAATATAATAAAAGACTTCCAAGACCAAGGTATCAACACCACAACGATAACCATGCAAAGTAACACAATAAAGGCATAAAAGATCATGCTTTCCATCAAATAACTTTCGTCATTAACAAATAGGCAAATAGAGGCTTTCGCATAAACCCTAATTGTTACTAACCCTTTTTCACATAATTAATCCAAGTTGCATTAAGATCACTTTCGCTTCAATAACACAAACAAGGATCACCTTCAACTCTCGCAAAAGAATCATGCTCATAGGGATAGAAGATGAATTGCATAAAAAGATCTGACCTTTATCGCATCACCTCACATGGCCACCGTCGGGCTCACCCCAGCCCCAGAAGTGGGTGGACTACTCACGCCTCATCGCGATAACAGACATTGAATTGAAAGAAATAACGTGCATTAACTATATTCAAAAGCCTTTACAATCCTGGCAATCAACTTTCGCATAAAGCCAAAACCTTAAAAACCTTAGAACTTCTAAACTGTATCTGTGGAACTAACTAATTGTCTCCGAAATTGAATGAATAAAACTGAGCCCCATGGGCTTTATTTATAGCCTTCATTCCCTAGCTATTCTAGGAAAGAAGATATCTATCTATATCTAAAATTATATCTAAATTGCTAAAAGATAAATAAATGCTTTATGGAAATAAATCAACTAAGGAAAAGATAAATCTAAATAGGTAAGTCTTCATGATGTTGATAGATTGCGTCTTCCATAGATAGAACTTGATGGATTTGGATAGATCCCGGCCAAATCGTCTTCCTTCACGCCCAAGCAACTCCAATTCTAGTCGGATAGGTCTTCGACGACGCGTTTCTGGACTCGGGTCTACTCGACCTCGACAAAGCCTTGTCGACCTCGAGTAGGGTTCAGCGTCGACTGGACTTCCCGGCTATCTCTGCTCGATGTGGCTCGGACTTGACTCACGGTGCTCGTCGATCTCGACAAAGCCTTGTCGATCTCGACCAGGGTGGTCTTGCCGACTGGGCTTCCTCGGGTAGGTGTGCTCGACAAGCCTGGATCTGGACTCTGGGCGTCATCGATCTCGACCAGGACTTCTCGAGATCGACTAGGATGGGCCTCTGTGGTGGTGTCGAGGACTCTTCCTCGGACTGCTCTGGATGGCTTGTCGATCTCGACCACTGCTTGTCGAGATCGAGTAAGGTTGCTCGGCTTCTCGTCCTCGGCTTCTCTCCTTGTCGACTCCGAGTGTGGTGTCTGGGCTTTGTCGATCTCGACCAGGTCTCGTCGAGATCGAGTTGGGTCCGGAAGTCGGGTTGGTCTGGCTCTCTCGATCAGGCTCTGTCGACCAAGGCTTGCTCGGACATGTTCGTCGAGATCGAGTAAGGCCTACTCGAGATCGAGTAGGGTTGGGTTCTCGGCTCGATTCGACTGGTTCCACTGCTTCTTTGACCTTGGACTTCTGTAGCTGTTTTCCGAGTTTTTCCGACCTTTTGTAGAATTGCTGTAAAATGCCTCGATTTCTGCGAATTAAACAGAAACTGGTGTAGATTCCATAATTTGGCAAATAAACATAAACTACATAGATTCTGTACTTTCTAAGCCCAAATGAATGCAATGTATGCAGAAATCGATATAAAAGTTACTGTAAAACATGGCAGATTCAGCTCACAACAAACACCCCATACTTAAGCTTGCTTGTCCTCAAGCAATACTTTTATTTGTCATTCAGGGGAAGAAATCAAAACTCTCAACATCTTAGATTCATTCTTATATAACCCTGCAATCAATTGCCATCCTTGAAAAGGTACTAGTGTCACAGATTCATGCATGTGCAAATATGTAAAAGCAACATCTACTCACAAAAGGAGGGTTATGCATAAACAATTTATATGACAAAGCATTGATAATCAAGAAGACTTTAATTTAAGCTCATGAAGGAGTAGATTGGTAACAGGCTAAAAGGTGGGCAATTTCTGGCAATGTGGTGCTAATGATCCGGGGAAATGGATTATTTCCAAACTGAATTTCCACATTCCTTCTCCATAAGATTCATCACCTTTCATAATGCTTTTATCAATAATAATGCTTATACCTCTCTGACCTCAGCATTGCCTTCTCGCGAGTCGCAAACATGGGTGTCATGAATGGCCCCGGATACTTAGTGCTTTGGACTCCTCACAATGTGTCCCATCTCTCCAAACTATTATCTCAGAGAGCAGGGTCAATCTACCTTTATCTCCTGAGGTGATTGGATTTTCTTTCACTCATTAAATTTTCCATATATTTCAAACAATTTCCAACCCAAACTCCAAATAATGATAATAATCACACAATCACCATATAACATCTCCATAATGTAACTTTCATTCTCAACATAATCCCCGGATAGGAAATAAGGTAAAGAATGGCAAATATTTAGATCATGTGGAGCAATAATAGAAATAAGGCATATTATGGCTTTTGTGATGCATAAGCATAGGTATGGCTAGGGTTTTAAACATATGAGCATTATATGGAAATATAAAGTCCTCCATCATTTTATCATGCAACATGTCAAAAGCAACTTCAATTTTTACCCCCTTTCATGGTTTTCAAGAAATAATGCATTTCATTGTGACTTCCCTTTACTAGGCAATTTCATGCTATATCTCTAATGAATCCAATTTTGCATCGTCGAGTTCAATTTAAGCTTCCATGACATTATTTCAAAATTTTCAATGGGGGTCATTTTTCTCAAATTTTGGAAAACATGCATATATAAGCACATAAATCAAATAATGCATTCCAAAATAGCCATGTAGCAATTCTAAGAACTAATGCACAAGTAATG
Organism: Persicaria maculosa; assembly: GCA_963922045.1. Taxonomy (NCBI): domain Eukaryota; kingdom Viridiplantae; phylum Streptophyta; class Magnoliopsida; order Caryophyllales; family Polygonaceae; genus Persicaria; species Persicaria maculosa. Next base: position 6,628,675 of record OY998251.1, read on the forward strand.
TCAAATAAATCAAATATGCATGATGTAAGCCCTTCCCCCACCCCATACTTAAACATTACAGTGTTCTCACTGTATAAAAACAAGGTAAGGGTAAAGAAAGAAACTCATAAGACAGGTGTGCAGGTCTCTCTAAATATCGAATGGAACATCTTCTGGCCGAGTTTGATTTGGCTTGATTCCATCCATGGACCTGAAAAGTAGAAGACATATACCCATAATAGAAACAACAAAAACCAAAGAAATGTTAAAAACCAAAAACAAAAACAAAGTCTCAAATGTCCTAAAAAGTCTATGTACATGCTCTAGATTTTATAGTCGCTAGGCCGACTTTCCATTTATGCTCAAGGTGGCATCTGCAGGGCCCATGTAGCTTGGGCCTCAAATAAGACTCCATTCTTGTCCATCAGTTGTAATCCTCCAGAATGGATCTTGTTCACCACGAACGGTCCCATCCGCTTCTTGTTGAATTTGTTGGGAAACCAATGATCCTTTGATTTAGAGACATAGAGCTTGTCTCCAACTTCATATTCCTTAGGCTCATCATTGGAAATCCTGCACAATCGCACATACCAAGGCAGACCTCTCCCATGTATAGATAAATCTTTAATGGAAATAGGAGAAGAAAGATCCATACCTTGGCTTACCTTCGCAGAGACGGAATCGGGGACCACTGTATTTGGTCGATCTCGACTAGGGCTAGTCGATCTCGACGAGACTGCTGGTTCTGGTGGTGGTCTGGTCGAAGAGGCAGAAGTCGATGAAGGCAGGGGCTGGTCGACATCGACAAGGCTACTCGACCTCGACGAGGTTTCTGGTCCTGGTGTCTGCAGCGTCGAGGAAGGCGAAGCTGGGCTCCCCGAGTGGTGGTCGATCTCGACAAAGCTGGTCGAGATCGACGAGGCTGGTCCGTCTGGTGGAGTCTGTGTCGAGGAAGGCGGTGCCCGAGGACGCTGAAGCTGGTCGACATCGAGTAGCTTACTCGAGATCGAGTAGGGTGGCTCCTTTGGTTTGCTGCTTGATGAAGCTGGCTCCGGTGGAGTCTCCTTGGTCTGGTCGAGATCGACTAGGGTTCTACTCGATGTCGAGGAGCCCTGGTCGATCTTGACCCCATACTTAGCTCCTGTTAAGGCATCCGAAAAATAATGAATCCACAATTACTTACCTTGGTCTGTGTCGATTGGATTCTCTGTGTTCTCCTTGAGGATTGCCATGATCTCCTCCACCTGGGCCTCCATGTCCCTCTTTTCCAGCTCCTCAGGGGTCATATTTCTGACCTTGGGTTCCCCGCAGGTGATGTAGCCAGCTGAGATAGATTTGACCTCTTCCATTGGACTTGTATGCCTTTCAGTTTTATTAAAGGAATACTCAATTACCTCATCGCTGATGTTGAAGGTGAGCACTCATTTCCTTACGCTTATGTTGGCATCCACCGTCGCCAAGAATGGTCTTCCTAAAATAATTGGACAAGCAGGATCTTCTTGCATATCAACTATTAAGAAATCAGCAGGGACGAAGAATTTACCTACTTGTACTGGGACATTTTCCACCATGCCTGTTGGAATGACCACTGTGTTGTTGGCCATGTATAGTCTAGCATCCACAAGCTCCAGGGCACCTATCTTAATCTTGGACCAAATTGTTAAATGCATTATACTCACACTGGCTCCAAGATCACATAAGGCATTTATTTTGTATGGACCAAATCCAATAGTTATAGCAAACTTACCTGGATCCGGCCTCTTCTCCAATATGTCCAGATGGCTGCACTCCTCTGTGATTTCTGCCATCGATCGCTTTTTGCTTAGAATCTCTTTCAGGAACTTGACATAAGATGGCATTTCATTGAGAGCTTCTGTGAAGGGGATGGTGACGTTGAGCTTCTGAAGCATCTTGATGAAGCGCTGAAATTTCTTTTCCGCTGGGTCCTTTAGAGATTTTGTGGGGAAAGGCAGCTTCTTTTTCGAATTCGGAGCCAGAACAGAGGTCGGAGTTGCTGCAGATTTCTCGACCTCGAGCAGTGGCTCCTCGACATCGACCAGGGGCTTGTCGATATCGACTGGACTTGTCGACCTCGAGTGGCTAGGCTGTGCAGACGAAGGTTGCTTTGCTGAGTTGTCGATGTCGAGTAGACCTTCCTCGACATCGAGTAGGCTCTGGTCGACTTGCTGTTTAGCTTCGTCCTGCTGCTTTCCGACCTCTGGCTCTTGCAGTTGATGGCCGCTTCTGAGTTTTACAGCAGCGATGTGTCCAGTCTTTCCCTTAGGATTTGGTTCTGAAGATCCAGGGAGCGCACCCGACTGTCTGGGGATTCCTGCTGCTAGCTGACCAATCTGTGTATCAACTGATTTCCGCCAGATATCAATTTCCCCAAGCCTAGAGTTGACACCTTGCATCTGAGTATAGACGGAGTTGAAAGATTGCCTAGTTTCTGAGTGGTTCCTCCGTATTTCCTCCAGGACTGTCTGTATATCATCATTTTTCTGGTCCCTTTCCGGATGTCCTGGAGCTCTGTAGGGCGGGGGGTTCCTAGGGACACCTTGGTTCCATTGTGGTTGCTGAAACCTTTGGTCCCTCATGTAGCGATTGGGCCCCCCTGCGTAAGCTGCCTCCTCATGATGCTCTGCCAGCTTGACTTGCTCTGTGTGTGGGCACTCAGTAGTGGTGTGCCTTTGCGATCCGCATTCAATGCAAGGCTGGTTGACAGAGAGATACTTTACTTGCTTGAGGAGCTTCTTATTCTGGTCTCTGTAGTATTGCTCCCTAACATCTGGATCAATCTCCTTAGGGGGATCATATAGGGGCATGGATGGTGCTGGCCTGGCGTACGGGTTCTCTTCATAGGTTACAGTAGACCCATACTTGTTGTCGTAGGTAGTGAGCTTCTCTAGCACACCCCATGCGTCACTTGGCGGCATTGTCAGATACTCATAGCGAGTATAATTGTTGATTCTGTCCTTAGTGACTTGATCAAGAGAGTTGAAGAAGATCTCCTGAATGATGTAGGGTGGCTGTCCATGGGTAGGGCAAGATCGCAGAAGTTCCTTGTAGCGCTCCCATGCCTTTGCCAGCGGTTCCCCTTGCTTCTGTTTGAAGGCGGTGATTTTCTGGCGGAGATGTGCTGTTTTGGCGGGTGGGAAGAATTTGTTTAGAAACTCTTGCTCTACTTGGGCCCAGGTTGTGAGTGATCTTGCTTTCAGCCCTTCCAGCCATTTCAGTGCAGGCCAAGCGAGAGACCAGCGAAAAGCTTTCATCTTGACATATTCCAAAGTTGTACCTTCAGCAAGAGTACGGCACATGTCAGAAAAGTTCATAATATGTTCAAGAGGACACTCATTAAATCTACCAAAGAAGGCATTATTTTTTAGCTCTATAAGAAATTGAGTGCGAATTTCAAAAGAGTTCTCAGGGATTAGAATCGCCGATTCAGGCACGACGAGAGTTGGATGCATATAATCCTCAGCGGTGGTTGGATATTGGGCAAGCTCAGTTTCTGCGAGCCTTGCGCGCTCATTTGCTTGTTCCCTCGCTGTCCTTTCATTGGCAATAGTGGCATCCTTTGCAGCTAGCTCCCTGGTAAGCCTCTGTATCAGCTGCTCCTGTGTTTCAGCGACCGACATGGCTCTTTGCAGTTGAGCTCTGATGTGAAAAAGGCGTTCCGGTTCGTCTAAGGCGTCAAACTCAGGTGGGATACCAGAACGGCGCATACACCTGCGAGTTCACTCAAAGAAACAGTGAGAACTGACTACCTAAGGCGCCATTGATAGCTTTCCCGGCAACGGCGCCAATTTGTTGTTGCAGGAGGATGGTCAAGTATGAAATAGATATCAAATAAAGTTCAGACTGACTTCCCTGTCTCAGCAAATAAATACAAGACTTCCTCCCGTTGTAGTAAGAGAAAATCAGGATCGAATCCACGAGGAAGCATGTCAGCAGTTCTTAGGTAGCTGTAAATTCTCGCAACAGCAGCAGAAAGACAGAAACAAGGAACAAAAGTAGAAAAGCAAAACAGAAACAAAATAAAAGACAGAAAGTAAAGAACAAAGCAAAGCAAGAAATAAAGCAAAGCAAGTAACTTGAGGACACAGAAGCTACTCGATCTCGAGTAGCTGTCCTCTAGATTGACTAAGGTGGTCGACTACAGAAAACAGAAACGAAAACAAAACAACTCGACAAACAAAGATCAACTCGATCTCGACCACTACCTACTCGAGATCGACCAGAAACTGTAAAGACAGGAACTTGAAAATCGAAGACAGAAACAGAAGTTCAACTCGACATAGACCAAAACCGTACTCGAGATCGACCACGACCTACTCGATCTCGACGAGTTCCTCCTCTATCTCGACAAGAATACAGAAAAACTTAAAATTGCAGAATTAAAGACAAACACAGATTTTTGATGAAATAAACTTCAATATAATAAAAGACTTCCAAGACCAAGGTATCAACACCACAACGATAACCATGCAAAGTAACACAATAAAGGCATAAAAGATCATGCTTTCCATCAAATAACTTTCGTCATTAACAAATAGGCAAATAGAGGCTTTCGCATAAACCCTAATTGTTACTAACCCTTTTTCACATAATTAATCCAAGTTGCATTAAGATCACTTTCGCTTCAATAACACAAACAAGGATCACCTTCAACTCTCGCAAAAGAATCATGCTCATAGGGATAGAAGATGAATTGCATAAAAAGATCTGACCTTTATCGCATCACCTCACATGGCCACCGTCGGGCTCACCCCAGCCCCAGAAGTGGGTGGACTACTCACGCCTCATCGCGATAACAGACATTGAATTGAAAGAAATAACGTGCATTAACTATATTCAAAAGCCTTTACAATCCTGGCAATCAACTTTCGCAGAAAGCCAAAACCTTAAAAACCTTAGAACTTCTAAACTGTATCTGTGGAACTAACTAATTGTCTCCGAAATTGAATGAATAAAACTGAGCCCCATGGGCTTTATTTATAGCCTTCATTCCCTAACTATTCTAGGAAAGAAGATATCTATCTATATCTAAAATTATATCTAAATTGCTAAAAGATAAATAAATGCTTTATGGAAATAAATCAACTAAGGAAAAGATAAATCTAAATAGGTAAGTCTTCATGATGTTGATAGATTGCGTATTCCATAGATAGAACTTGATGGATTTGGATAGATCCCGGCCAAATCGTCTTCCTTCACGCCCAAGCAACTCCAATTCTAGTCGGATAGGTCTTCGACGACGCGTTTCTGGACTCGGGTCTACTCGACCTTGACAAAGCCTTGTCGACCTCGAGTAAGGTTCAGCGTCGACTGGACTTCCCGGCTAGCTCTGCTCGATGTGGCTCGGACTTGACTCACGGTGCTCGTCGACCTCGACAAAGCCTTGTCGATCTCGACCAGGGTGGTCTTGCCGACTGGGCTTCCTCGGGTAGGTGTGCTCGACAAGCCTGGATCTGGACTCCGGGCGTCGTCGATCTCGACCAGGACTTCTCGAGATCGACTAGGATGGGCCTCTGTGGTGGTGTCGAGGACTCTTCCTCGGACTGCTCTGGATGGCTTGTCGATCTCGACCACTGCTTGTCGAGATCGAGTAAGGTTGCTCGGCTTCTCGTCCTTGGCTTCTCTCCTTGTCGACTCCGGGTGTGGTGTCTGGGCTTTGTCGATCTCGACCAGGTCTCGTCGAGATCGAGTTGGGTCCGGAAGTCGGGTTGGTCTGGCTCTCTCGATCAGGCTCTGTCGACCAAGGCTTGCTCGGACATGTTCGTCGAGATCGAGTAAGGCCTACTCGAGATCGAGTAGGGTTGGGTTCTCGACTCGATTCGACTGGTTCCGCTGCTTCTTTGACCTTGGACTTCTATAGCTGTTTTCCGAGTTTTTCCGACCTTCTGTAGAATTGCTGTAAAATGCCTCGATTTCTGCGAATTAAACAGAAACTGGTGTAGATTCCATAATTTGGCAAATAAACATAAACTACATAGATTCTGTACTTTCTAAGCCCAAATGAATGCAATGTATGCAGAAATCGATATAAAAGTTACTGTAAAACATGGCAGATTCAGCTCACAACAATGGAATAGCACTTACCTTATGCTGGAAGCTGCATTGAAGTACGAAGCTGTATTCGCGAGGATGGCTGAAGAAGATGTGAACTTTATGAGCTACTTTGAGAGTGATGAACGGGTAGGACCTCCAGCTTTTGATGATTGGAGAAATGCCGAGGCATTCTGTGTGTTTCTGAAAAAATTCTATGACGCTACATTGCGTCTTAGTGCATGGAAAACTGTTACAGCAAATGTACTCTTTGTGGAGATGATCACATTGCAATGTGAGATTGACAAGGCATGCTCTTCAGAGGATGTGGTTTTGCAGAAAGTTGCGAAGTCAATGAAGAATAAATTTCAGAAGTATTGGGGCGTTGTTGAGTCGATGAACAAGGTTATCATGATAGCCAACGTCCTTGACCCAAGGTACAAGCTACAATGGGCTAAAGCTGCGATGGTAAAGGTGAAGGCAAATGTAGATGTGATCAACACAATAGAAGGTGACTTGAAGAAGTTGTTGTTGAAGTTGTACGATGAGTACAAAGGAGATGATGAAGTGAACAGGGATGCCTTTGAAGGTGTTGACATAGAAGGTGTGGACATGGATGCCCTTGATGAAGTGAGCAGAGAGCTTGCAAGACAGGAGATGGTCGAGCAATCACAATTCATTAAGAATGAGGTTGATCAGTACTTGTCGGATAAACATGTGAGCATCTTAATTAAGGGCTTCGAAGTTGTTAAGTGGTGAAAAGCTAATGAAGCTGCCTATCCAATTTTATCCAAGTTGGCTAGAGATGTTTTGGCCATTCCTTGCTCAACGGTTCCCTCAGAAAATGCTTTTAGTTTGGGGTCAAGGATTGTTGATCCATTTAGAGCATGTTTGTCTACAAAGATGGTGGAGGCCTTGGTTTGCACTAGTGATCGGTTGCGGGCTGAGCCACCAAATTTCTACAAGGATCCAACAATCGATGAGCTTGAGTTCTACTATCAATGTGAAGAGCTTGAGAAAGGTAATATTTTGTGTTTGCTTATATGTTTTCTTAAATAAATTCCAAGTGTTCTAAATTATTTTGGGTGTTACGTTACTTATGTCAATCAACTGATTTCTGACATTCTTTATATGCTTGTATTTGATATCAACTATCAAGGATATGAACAAGAACAAGTTGTTGTTATTGGTACTAGTGGAAGGAGCGGAAACACTAGCCAAACAACTACCTAAACCCACATTGTTTGGAGTAAGTATTTGAGTATTTCGTATTTGCCTATTTAGTTTTAGATTCCAATTTCAATATATCTTGTTTGTAATATTGAATGAGACTAATAAGTTGCAATGTCTTAACGGTTCAGGTTCAGGCATGTCACTATGTCAGTAAGTCAGTTGCAATGCAAGGTGTGGAGGTCTTGGAGGACAACAAGCTATGGCTTTGAACACTTTCAATTTCATAACAAGTATTGTATTTGGGTTTGTATTTTGTAAGACAAATAGACAATGGGTTGATTCCGTTTGAAACTTTGGTTTGTAATCTTGTTTTGGCCTGTACTGACAGTACTGTAATGGCACTAAATTATCTTCGTTTAAGTACTTCTATTCTGATTCGACGTTTCTTTAAACATGTAAAACTTGTATGAATCCTGATTATGTGAATCTCATTGGTACCATCGGTACCGATGGTACCAGGGTCTATAAAACGAAAATTGGACAAATGAAATAGTGATGTCGGTTACCATGGTACCGACATTCGGTAACCGACACTTTCGGTACCAAGAGTGTCGGTACCGACACTATTCGGTTGGTACGTGGTACAGAAAAGTCCATACCGAGGGGTGTCGGTACGGTACATGGTAATCGAAAAATTACCATGGTACCGTACCGTGCCAGCCCTAGCAGGTTGAATAGCAGATGGTGGAACCACAGTAGGAATTTATGTATGGACAACAATTTCTTTACCTAAATAGCATAAATGTAGTGTAAAGATTAGGTTTCACAACAAATAAGATACTGTCACCAAAAACCAGCAAACAACAAATTGAACAACCACATAAACTAACACTGTCACCACACCAAAAACTGCAAACACACAACAAGCAGAATGTCATATGGAACCCTATCACCAACACAAGTAACAAACTGTAAGCATAAATCAATTGTAACCCTTTCACCAGATTGTAACCATAATTCAAACAGGTAAAGAACTATAACTTTGTCACCAAACAATTAATATATTGTAACCCAGTCACAAGACTATAACCAACCATTAATACCAGTAATAAAATGCAACCCTATCACCATACAAGTCATAAAATGTAACCCTATCACCAACAATGCAACAAACTGTAACCCTGTCATAAACTGTACCAATGAATCAATTGTAGCACTGTCACCAACCTTTAACCAACCATAAAAACAAGTAATGAACTGTATCCATGTAACCAAAATAATGTAAAAACTGTAACCCTGTCACAAGACTGTAACCAACCATTAAAACCAGTAATAAAATGCAACCCTATCACCAAACAAGTCATAAATTGTAACCCTATCACCAACAAAGCAACAAACTGTAACAATGAATCAATTGTAACACTGTCACCAGACTGTAACCAACCATAAAAACAAGTAATGAACTGTATTACCCTGTCACAATACTGTAACCAACCATTAAAACCAGTAATAAAATGCAACCCTATCACCAAACAAGTCATAAATTGTAACCCTATCACCAACAAAGCAACAAACTGTAACAATGAATCAATTGTAACACTGTCACCAGACTGTAACCAATCATAAAAACAAGTAATGAACTGTATAACCCTGTCACAAGACTGTAACCAATCATTAAAACAAGTAATAACATGCAACCCTTTTATAAAACCATCCATAAACTATAACCCTAACACCAGATTGTAACCAATTATCAGAAAACAAAGAGAAACAACAAATGCCACAAATGCAATAGTGGAAATGAAATCTGAAGAAGAGACATTAACCATAGCACAAACTGATAGCCAGTAGAGAACAACTGAAGCAACAAACAAACCCTGATACGGGAGGAAAGGGCTAAATTAAACAAACGAACAGCAGAAATTGCATGTAAAAATGGATACTAGATCTCGACAACTCAAAGGAAACAACATGAGAGGTTGCTGTCGAGAACATTGAAGCAGAAGAGTTGAAGAAAGTACCTGATGAAGCCATTAGCAAAAGATGATTAGAGAACCGAAAGGAAGAGAAGAGAGTGCAGAAACGACGATGAGAGAAAGTCGAACAGGAAGCCCGACAGCAAGTTAGTGAGAACGGCATAGAGCAAGGCAGCGATCAGAGGAGAACCGTCGAAAACCGACTCGTCGGAGAGAGAGAGAGAGAGAGAGAGAGAGAGAGAGAGAGAGAGAGAGAGAGAGAGAGAGAGAGAGAGAGAGAGAGAGACGTTGGAGAGGAAACTGTAGAATTGATCGCTCGAGGGAGGAGACGGGAAATATGGGAAGGAAGGGGTTAAATTAAATCAGGGGTAGTGTTGGTATTATGAAATTTTTTTGGCCATTTACTAGCAAAGGGGTAGTTTAATTTGGAGAGGAAAATTTTGTGGCCATTGAATATTAGTCAGAATATGAATAACATATTCATTCGAATATGAATAACGTACTCGTCAGAACATAAATAACACAATGTACGATTTCCATGTTACAAGTTAGTTGACAACATTAGTTGGGTTATAGTAAGTAACTAGAGATTATAGATACATAAATTATAAGTAAACGATGAAGATGTACTGAAATGAAATATGTGTAACAAATGAAACGATGTCGTGTAAAATTAGAGAGTACAAATGGAGTCAAATACATTATAAGTAAAATATTAAAATATTAAAAAAATCTTATAATAAATGGGAACGATTAATATGATAGGTGAGGGACAAATTCGTAGCGGAGTTTCAGGAAACGCGTAAGCGTGGGATCGAGGGTAGGGTTGGGGGGGGGGGGAGGACATCGGTTTTGTGGATGGATTGTTTCAGCTTATTCACGTGGCAAGTTGGCAAAGAAGCTGAAGAGTGTTGCTGCATTGATAGATTCGGAGACATCTGCGGAGGGTGACCATAATGCCGACAATGCCCGTGTGGGCGAGTTGGTGGGAGAGTTTCGGGCTTGTCTGGATGCTTCTCCAATGAAGGTGCCACCGTTGCTAGTGGAGGGTTATGCGGAGGACGTAGACGATCTGATGCCGATGGATCCTCACAAGCCAGTCCTGGATCAATTTCCTCCAGCATCCTTGGTTGATGTACGTTCTATACCATATCGGGGCAATAGTGCGAAGCGGGCCTCAGAGGGGGGTTCTGTGTGCGGGCCTCGAGAAGCGGGGGCATTTGGGTCTGCTCAGAGTGAGGGTGCGGTCGGACAGGAGTAGGATGCTCTTGGGGAGCAGCGGGACTGCGATGATGGAGACCATGACGTTGGGCTCGGGAGGGTGCGAGACCATGACGCTCGAAAGTCCCGCACCCTCATATATATATATATATATATATATATATATATATATATATATATATATATATATATATATATATATATATATATATATATATATATATATATATATAAATAAATAAATATAAATGACTCAAGGAGGACAACACCCGATGAAGCTAGACTACCCTATGACCCTAGCAAGGACTCTAGGACTCACAGATAATGGTTGTTCTGTATTCAAGCGCATACAGAATAAGAATGCTCATTCATACGTGCAAGTCTGAAGCATGATACTACATGTCATGCTTTTATGCATATGCAACACCTACATACTATATGACACATCAGGCATGAGGTACTGGTTACTGAGTAAGCCCCGGAGGACATACATGGAGAAGCGCAGAATCAAAACAATAATCAGCAATGGCAAGCAATCCAACAGATCAGAGATCACCTAGTAATCCCATAAATAACATAATTAGTCTAAGTCTAATTTACGCAAGGCACACAAGTCACATATGAAAGATATAAGATACACATAAATATGATAACTCGGTCGTCTCATCATTATGAACATTATCATCTCATGTTCAATTCTCATCCCGTCTCATCATATCTCATAAACTAACATCTTTCTCAATTCGATCATAACATCATCCTCATCAGCTCATGACAACCTCCATACCATACTTATCCAATTTCACGTTTTACTAATTCATACTCACACATGGCATTATGATATATATCATCAACATCATAATATCTAATATTTAATTCTCTTATAGTCAATCACCACAAGTCATGCTATTAGTCACACATATCATGTCGTTGGTCAAACGATCATACTATCATGCTAGTTAGTCATCAAATAAGTCTTGTTCCCATGTTTAGAAAAAAATCTGTTTCAAATCCGAGTTATAATCCCGACCCTTGAAAGTGTTAGCAAAACTCATTTTTTAATTATTTATTAAATCATTTTCGGACCTTGATATTATTTTCTAAATTCTTTTTAAATCAACAATATATTTTTACTCCATATAATATTACAGTATTGTAAATACCGTTAAATAGTTAAATAATTAAACAAATAACCCCGAACCGAACCAAATCGAACCGAACCGAACTGAATCCGCAACTAGATACTCGTAACCGGTTAAACCAAACAAATAAATAAATAAAATAAACGGAGGGGGCCCACAACTACCACAACTTCTTCAGGTCTGTTTGGATTCCTTTTGCATTTTAATTTTAATACATGATTTTAGTTTATAATGAAATTATTAAATAAGTAGTGTTTGGATTGCTATTCTTTAAAAATAAATTATACTCCGTAATACATTTGGGAAATTGGGATCGAGGGAATTGACAAGGGTAAAGTGCCGACATCTTCACCGACTAGCCAATACACACCTCCCGTTACCGCTTGCTTTCACACGCCGCCTTTCGTCTCCCGCTGTCCAGATCTATGCGTTTCTTGGCATGCGAGGGTGAAGAGCTCTGTCTCCTCATTATGCTCACCCTTAGGCTTCAGCCAGCCGCCGAATTCGACGGGCTCGATAAGTTCACCTCATCATCATTCTTCATGAAATCAACAAGGAACCACTCACTGATTTTCAATCAAGGTTCGGTAGCCCTAGATTGGGGTTAGGTAGTACTGAGATGTAGAAAGTTTAAGGGGGGGAGACAGAGATGGAGAGAAGAGAAAGGGTTTGAGGGGAAAGACTGAAAGAGCACAGAAGCTTCCAGAGGAAGCCTTTTTTATCTTTTTATTATTTTAATATTTAAATTACATGAATTATGTTTATAATGTACTTTTCTATTTAATCCATCTATTTTAATTATAAGCAAAATGAAATGGGAATCCAAACAGACGGATAGGGTCTAATTTAGTCATGTTTTTAGTATAGATTTGCATATTAATTTAGACCATATTTACATATTTTATAGTTAAATTGCATTATTTGGTTTTCGGAGTCTACACTCGTATTTTATTATATTTCAGGTATTTATGTGCTGGATCGTATGAATTTGGAGGTTGCTAATAACTTATGGAATTATTTTGCGATTGGGAAGAGGCCGGCGTGGATCAATACTTGGCTGAGTAATTCAAGCTTGCTAGTTGGGCCGATGGGAGGAGACACGGCTTACATCAAGCTGCTACTTTGTGTTTTATGGTTTTGCCGTTAATTCAGTAGATAGATTAGTTAGATAGATTGAATATTAATACAGTATAGATTAGATAGATAAATTAACATATGATATATATATATATATATATATATATATATATATATATATATATATATATATATATATATATATATATATATATATATATATATATATATATATATATATATATATATATATATATATATATATATATATATATATATATTCATACGCAATCTAGGGAGAGGCCAAAGAGTAGCCGTGAAAACGTGATCGGCCGACTGACTTTGGTACCCTAAAACCTAATTGTTTTTGCTTTATTTTTATGGAGATCTAAACTCTCCCGTTTCGTCTACAATTTGAAGCTTTGTTTGGTTTGATTGTGAGTATCTAATTCTTGTTCCTTATGTCCTATATTGAATGTTTCGACTTCTTGGTGCTTTATTGTTGATTGTTTTATTTTATCTTGTCTGATCAACTTGGTAGAATCAATTCAATTGCTAGGGTTTTGTAGATTCCTGATTGTGAACCTTAACCCAAGTAGCAAACTTATCCCTTTAGGGCTGATTGAACTAATTGGATGGGTAGGAAGTTGGATGTGTTGTTAAATCCCTCTTTAGGGACTGCAAATACCTTGGTTAATCTCTGGTCTTAAAGCTATCAATTGGGTTAAATCCTTCTTTAGGGACTGTTCGATTGATAAAGGTTTCTAGGACTGATTGGACTACTAACTATATTAGGTCGGGACAAGGGCATTCATAGGAATCATAAAAGGACAAGAGGAAGCTACAATATCAATTCGACCAAATAAAGTGGATAGTTGTAGGTAGAACGATCTTCTCTAAATTATTTTGCATCATTTGTTTATAGTTTATTTTATTTTCTTTCTTATTGTCACCACTTAAAAACCCCCTTTTCATACTAATTGGTAAATAAGCTTAACTTAGGAATAACTTGATTCTCTGTGGGATCGACTCGTGCTTACCACACTACATTAGTTAGGTATGTTCGGATTTATTTTGATACGGTTTAGGCGACTAAAAACCGTTCGTCAAAATTGGCGCCGTTGCCGGGGAATCAAAGTTTATTTCTTTGTTCTGTGTGTTTATCGATTATTGTATATAACTAATTTTGTTGTGAGCCTATCTTACGGTTCATAACACCCGTACTACTAACTGTTTGTGTTCGTGTGTCTAGGTGTGTGCCTCTAAAGATGACTCAGGGTTTATTTTGTGATTTTTGCGGAGCTTCTAATCATGTATTTAAAGATTGTCCAGTGTTCAGGGTTCCGATCAGAAAGGTTATGGAAGTACATCATTTGTGCAAAGCTCAACTTTCTCGTGAGATGGATATCATACATGAGATTGCACAATTAGAGCTCCAAATCGAACAACTAGAGCCTCCATGCTTGGCTCCGCAAACATCACAAGAATCGTCCATGTTGCCTCGTATGGAAAAGCACTTTGCTGCAATGGAGTCCCAACTTATAATGATCCAAACTGATTTCAATAACGAGATGAGGCGGATCCAAGTGGCTCAACAAATTACAATTCCAATTATTTCAGAGATTTTTCCTAGGCAGACGGAGGTGGTGGTTAGTGACGACTACGCTATCATCTCTCTTGACGAGGAGATCTTAGGAGATTGGATAGATGAGCAAGATGAGGAAAATTTGACAAAGAGGATTCTGTTGTTTGAATTTAATGAGGGTGCAAACGGACAAAGAGCTAAGAGATGGCAAAAGAGAAGCGCATATTTTGAGAAGCCATCAATGGAACTGAATTGATGGTATTACATATCCTCTGCAGAAAGCCAAGCTCGTTTATGTGGAATATGCGCCCAAGAGTTTGACAAATTATTGAGGGCTAAATGTCTGAATCGATCTTAGACAAAACCAAGAGTCCGGACGTCCTCTCCTTTCCTCGCCCATTGCTACTGCTCACCAGACTGCCAGACAGCTACCATCTCCGGCCGCGCGCAATCGATCCACGCCGGTCATCTGAGACCGCCGGCGCATCACCACCGCCTTCCTTCCATCCTGTTCTCATAGCCGAAACCCTAAACCGCATCCACCGTCTCCGATTCCACCAGCCACCAGCAACCATCTCTTCATCCCTCTGCCTCCTCTCGCCGGATCTGACCCCTTCTGATCGCCGGACTCTCACCATCGCACCTTGGCAGAAATCCAGCCCAACGCCCCTGGCTTGCGTCTCCTCCCTCCGGCCTTCCTCTCTTTCCCTCGCCTTCCACACCAAGGCCACCGACGTAGCTACTGCTGCTCACCATCAACAATCAACCACCACTTCTCGTCACTCTGCCATCGTCGATGCTGCTCCGTATGGCCGTGATTCCTCTCGACCTGATTGATTCTTTGGACTTCGATATCGGCAGATAAGGTGAGGTATAATTGAATTTCAATTTTTAATTGCTGGACTGGTTGTATGTCTCTTGGCTCGGATTTGATTGTTTATGACATGATTGCTTATTAGTTGAATTTGTGCGCAAGATTGGCAACTATGACTAAATTGATCAAATTTGACATTGAGATTCTAGTGCCTTGATTTAACTTTGCTAAATTTTGATGCAGCGGAATTGTTTGTGGTTTTTGTTGGAATTTGAAGGGAAGTTATTTTCATGAGACCATATGCTAAATTTTGTAGAGCCTGTTGCACTCCTGAACTCCCCGCCGATTAATTCCTGCTTGATGCTGGGCTTAGATTTCATTGTTTGATTGGTTTTGCTCTCACTTTTGTTGGTAATTAATCTCGTGTTTTTTTAATGCTCCCTGAAATCACTTGAAATTCATATCTTAAATTTGTAGTAAGTTATTGAGTATGAGCTATTGGGGCTGATTTTAGTTGTTTGGACTTGGGTGTTGTTCTTTTGTTCTTGGATGATATATGTACTTGGAAAGTTGGATTGCTTTGTCTTGTATGTTTTCTTTGCTTTGTGTCTTGGCCATGACCTTCTGCAAGGGAGACGATCCCTATGTTTTCCCAAATCCAAGAAGTTTCACAATGACAGTTACATCCAAGAGTTTCTATTGGACACCTAGGGCTGTAAATTCTACTCTTTTACCATGTTTTAAGGGTGTTAGTACTTAGGAATAGTCACTTATCTTGCTGAATTTTATGCTTTTGATATTCCTTTGCTATTGAGTTGAATCTACTGCTGATTACCAATGGAACTGAATTCAATCTACTGTTGCTCTCTATTCTAGTTTTGTTGTTGTTTGTGGTGTTGAGCAAGTCCTATAACTATGAGAAGTTGCTGCATTTTATGGTCTATTCAGAGGCTATACCACAACCTCCGCTTGAGCTGAATGATTTGTCCAGAATGCCTAATTAATTGTGAGTTTCCTCTACCTTTCTTTCTTTCTTTCTTTTTCTTTACTTTGAGGACAAAGTAAGATTTTAAGCATGGGGTGGGGAATTCAAGTGTAGCTCCGTCTTTATATATATGTTAGTTTTCTGTTTTTTATTTTTTTTTATTTTTTTTCAATTTTTGTTATGCATTTCATTGCATTTAGTTTAGGTGTTATTAACGATACCCAAATTTGTTTAGTTTGTCCTCTAATTTATTTTTATGATCTCATTGCATAAATCCCATGATTTGATTGAATTGCTTGAAAATGATTTTTGGAGCATGATTTGAGAATATAATTGAGCAAGTATGGTTCATAGTTGAGGTTAAATTGAAATCTAAAATATATATATATGTATGTGTATATATATATATATATATATATATATATATATATATATATATATATATATATATATATATATATATATAACCCTTGTGAGTTTGATTTTGGCCTTATAGGGACTATTCATAATTATTTCCCTTTTGCTTTTATTGTGTAATTATACTCTCCATATGCTTCTTATTTTAATACCGTATTGCACATGTTTGTTGCTTGTGAATTTCAAATGATTGAGGCATGTTTTCTTTAGCCATATTATACCCTATCTACCTTACATATTATCCTTTGCTTGAAGCCAATCTGAACCTTAAAGCCTATTCTTGTTGATAGCTCCACGAAAATATATCATAGCCAATGATTAGCCTGACCCTATCCGGCAATTAGGAGAAGAATTGGTGAAAAAAAATCTTTATGTTGGAGTTGCTTTGAGTGGAGATGATGTATGTATAGTGGTGCATTGCGAGAGGCATAGCCAAAATAAGGTAACCCTTCTTGCATAATAGAGATGACTTATTACTAGGGGCCTAAGGAGGATAAAATTAAATTAGGAGTAAAAGTCTAGTAAGCTTGGACCTAGTGAGGATAAAATTCACCTAGGGGCAAAAGTAAGCATAAAAGAAAAGAAGTCATCATAATAATAAAAAAAATGCATAAGTTGTATGGCTATTGGAATCGAAAAGTGCTAATTGATGTGTAGTAGAGTTTATGTTATTGGAATGGTTTGCGAAGTATGGACGTTTTGGTGTTGTTCTGGTTGGTTTTTGTTCCTTTTTCCCGGATTTTTAGCACCACAAACCTAAATATTTCCCATTCTTTACGTTCCTACCAAAGCCCCATTACAATCCTATAAAAGTCCTCATGATGTTGTTTCCAAGTAATGACTTTCACGAGGAATAGAGCATTTTGAATTGAGTTGGGAGTTGTACTTTAAAGCCTAAACACATGAGAGCTTGAGTGAAACACATTATCCCGGTGAGGTTGGATTAAATTTGCCTTTTGACGGAGGAAAAACCTGTCATTGATCCGTCAAAGTAAATCTCAAACCTATACCTAGTATAGCAATAAGCAAGAGGTCGATCCCACAGGGAAATTATTATTTAAGTGTGATTTAGATGCCAATCAAGTAACCAAAAGGGGGGTTTTGAGAGTGTAAAAGTTCCGCCTTTTATCAAAGCGGAGTAAAGAAAGCAAAGTAAAAGAATTTGTTTTAGACAATTTGGAGAAGTAATTCTACCTACAATTTTCCACTTTATTGGATTGAAACGATCCTTGTAACTTCTTCTCATCCTATTAAGTTCCCTATGAATGCCCTTGTCCCGACCTAATATAGTTACTAGTCCAACCAGTCCTAGCAACCCTTATCAATCGAACAGTCCCTAAAGAAGGATCTAACCCAATTGATAGCTTTAAGTTCAGAGATTAGCCAAGGTATTTGCGGTCCCTAAAGAGGGATTTAACAACACATTCAACTTCCTACTCATTCAATTAGTTCAACCAGCCCTAAAGGAACAAGTTTGCCACTTAGGTTAAGGTTCGCAACCAGGAATCTACAAAACCTTAGCAATTGAATTGATCTAACAAGTTGGCCAGACAAGATAGAACAAAACAATAAACAATCAAGCACAAAGAAGTTGAAGCATTCAAATATAGGAAACAAGGAACGAGAATTAGAAACTCACAATCAATCCGAATAAAGCTTCAAATTGCAGACAGAATAGATGAGTTTAGTTCCTCATGAAAGACATCGCTCAAAATATCTAAAGTGTCTAATGAATAGAATAGAATAGAAGTGCTGGAAAAATAACTAAAAGTGACCTTATAAAAGACCCAAGTCGGCCACAAAACAACTAAGAATAAAAACAAGGGTTTCATTTAAACAAAACGGCGTCGTCTGACAACCCGTGCTGCGAATTGATTGGCGGCGGCCGCGGCATGCTTGCTGCGGCCGCAGCCAGAGGCCTTTCACAGAATATCTGTTTTGAATCAGCTCTCGACGTCAACATGAAAGTTGTAGCACTCTGAAAGAGCTTTCCAACGCATGGTCATAATAGTCGATCGGACAACCGAGGCCTCCAGAAAGTGCAAAACAAGTTCAGCATGCCTGGTGACAACTTTTGCAGACTTGTTCTTCGTTTAGGCTTGCTTCTTCTTCTCAGGACCTCTTGAGATCTTCATGTAAGCTTCTTCGATCAACTAGACATTCTCATCTAATGCGTTATCAACTCATGTCTCCTCCTCGGATCCACCATTACCTGAAATAATCAATAAAAGCGTGTAAATTCCGACTCCGTCAACATAGAGAACTAATATGCAAATCGTGCTTAATCCATCAATGAAATGCATCTTAACTAAGCTAAATGCAACTTATTATGCCTTCCTAAATGCATGCTATCAAACTCCCCCACACTTAACATTTGCTTGTCCTCAAGCAATGATAGAATGAACATGAATCAACGCATCCCACAGGAAATCCCTTCAAGTTTCAACCTCATCAAAAAGCAACATCATAGCAAGTGAAAACATAAACCAAGCAAACAAACGTCATAGCATGTACTATAGTGATCAAAGCTTAGAAGTAGACATCATCCAACCTCACCAGAAATATGTGTTTCACTCATGTGTTTAGGCTTTAAGATACAACTCTCAACTCAAACCAATCATGCCCTATGTTCATAGACATTGACCACCATATCACCAATTCTCTACCATAATGTCATTACTTGCGGGACACAATAAAGACAACTAAATAAAATGTGACACTTTTTTTTTCTTTTCTTTTGTTTTCTTTTTTTTTCTTTTTTTTTCTTGTCTTGGTGCTTTACTTACGCGAAGCGCAAACATGGGTGTCATGAATGGCCCCGGTCTATCAACACCTCAACCTACTAAAATGAAGTCCACTTGAACATCTTTGGACGCAAGTTGCAAACATGGGTGTCATGAATGAACCTGGTTACTCAATGATCAAGCTTTCTTTCCTAGGGGATAGTTTTCAACACCTTTTTGTGCGAATCATACCCATGGGTGTCATGCATAGATCCGGTTACTAAGTGCATCAACCATTGCCACCTTATTCACTAAATATGCAAAAAATTCAAATAATAGACTCAAAATATAAACATAAACTCCGCAAGCAACAGACATGTGAGTCGGTCTTGAAAAATAGATAATGCAGTCAATGCCAAGAGGTAGCAACACACAGAGAGTAATTCACACAAATGAGCAAAAGAATTCAAATAAGGCCAAACATTTTCATAGGGTCATGTTTTGAGGACCTCAATCATACTTTAGCTCAATCATACATGCTCAATTATATTTGCTAGCTCATGTTCCACAAAAATCAAATATAGACAAAGCCAAAACATCCAAAACTCCATGGGATTTATATGATCATGCTTGAATTTTAAATAAGAGGACAAACTAAGCCAGATGGGTGTTTGAATAACACATATGTATGCAATGCATGCTTATTTTTCGATTTTTCGATTTTTTTTTAATACGAAAATTTAAAATTTAAAATTAACTAAACTAAATAGAAATTACAGAAACTTAAACATGATGCAGAAAATTAAATATGATCTCCTATATGCATATATATATATACAGAATTCCTCTCCCCCACACTTAAAGTTTTCATTGTCCTCAATGAAACAATAAAGACAAGAAAAGTAAATCAAATATAATCAGCGTGAAGGAAAAGAAAAAGGAAAAAGAAAGAAAAACTTACCTCGGGTTGCCTCCCGAGAAGCGCCTTTGTTTCAAGTCATTGGCTCGACGTAATGACCCTTGATTGGCCTAGGTTCTTCCACCATGGTCACCTACACATGTCATTTCATTGACAAATGCGGGCACCCTTGGAAGGTTTAGCTTTCTGTTCCAACATTCATCCATTACCCTTAGCTTCTCTCCTTGAGCTAGTCCTGGGGGTTGTCCTGGAATCACAAAAGATTTCAATTTGTTAGGGGGCTCAAATTTCCATAAACTATTTTCCTCAGGTATTTCTAACAAATCACCAAAATTATTGTTGCGATCCATATTGTTAGCAATAGGCATATCTAAAGAATTTTCAGGAGAAAGCTTGTCATGATTAAAGAGAGAGAATTCTATCTTTCTTCCATCAAACTCCATAGTCAATAAACCCTCACAACAATCAATTTTCGTTTTCGCAGTTTTTAGGAATGGTCTTCCTAGTATAATGGGTGTTTCTGGGGCTCCCTGCTCCATATCTAAAAAAAAAGAAATCAACAGGGAAAAACAAATCATCTACCATAACCAAAACATCTTCAACAACGCCTCTTGGCCTGATTTGTGATCGATCAGCAAGTTGCACTGTAACCCCAGTCTCAGTCAGAGCACCCAAACCCAAAGACATATACATGTTATAGGAAATAACATTAATTGAGGCTCCTAGATCTAACATGGCTTGTTTGAATCTAGTATTCCCAATTGCACATGGAATTGTAAACATACCTGGGTCTCCACATTTTTCAGGGAATTTTCTTTGCAACATAGCAGAGACATTTTCATTCAAACTTACCTTTTCCTTCTTTTTCAGTCTTTGCTTCTTCTTTATGGTGCACAATTCCTTCAAAAATTTAGCATATCTAGGAATGCTCTTAATCAATTTGAGTAAAGGAATATTTACCTCGCACCGGCTGAATGTCTCGAAGATTTCCTTGTCGTTCTCATACCTTCGTGTATCCTTCAAGGCTTCCGGGAAGGGTGGAATTGGCTTTTGAGTCTCAATGGGCAAAGAGGAAGAAGGAGGAAGAGGGGAGGAAGAGGAAAGAGAGGAGACAGTTGGGATATGCGTACCTGAAGCTGAAGGCTTGGCGGGACCACTTGCGGCGGGCGCCGCATTATGCTGCGGGCGCAGCACGTTTGATACGCCGCGGGCGCCGCAAGGGTGCTGCGGGCGCCGCACGTTGTGAGTTCCGTCTTCTTCTTTTAGCACTTCTATCTCCTCGTCCATTATTTCTTCATCGTCCTTTTGAGGTGTGACAACCAGTTCCTTGCCACTCATAAGCGTTATTTCACTGACATTCTCCTTAGGATTCTCAACCGTTTGCGATGGAAACTTCCCTGAAACGTTCGCATCCTTCGCACTTAAGACCTGAATGAGCTGACTCAGTTGATTCTCCAAATTTGTGATCCGGTTTGATTGTTGTTTCTCAACCTTCAAGACCAACCGTGACAATTTCTGTATTGGATCCTCAATAGCCTCATTGGAGTGTGGTTGGCCTCCCTGTCGTGGTTCAAATTGTTGGTGGGGCCTTGCCTGTTGCCCCCCTTGCTGATTGAAAGAGGCTTGATAGTTCCCGTAGCCTTGCTGATAGCCTTTGTTGTAATTGTTGTTGTTGAAATACCCAGGATTTCCATAATTGCCTTGCCTAGGCCTTTGTTGAGTGAAATTCCCAATGGCATTCAAATCAAAATTAGGATCTTGTAGTAGCGGGCACATGTCCATAGGATGAGTGTATTGACTGCAGAGACCACATGCCTTCAGTTGTTGAGGAGTTCTATCAATGACCAATTGTTTCATCATCTCCTTTACCTCTGCCATATCAGTCTGAAGTGCAGCCACAGGAGCGTCAACAGCGAGTACACCCCTAGCACGAGGGCTCTTGTTGAACTGTCTAGAGCCCTCAGATAGCTCCTTAAACACATCCCAAGCTGCGGCAGGCGTCTTGTTTAGCATGTTTCCTCCACAAGCAAAATTCACTGTTTTGCGCTCTATATCAGTCAACCCATTAAAGAGAAAGAGAACCAGATCCTTTTGAGAGTACCCAAGGCATGGGTAGCTGGCGCAGAGTTTTTTTGAAGCGCTCAAAGTACTCATGTATCGACTCTGTTGCGTACTGCTCAATGCTGCTGATTGACCTTTTCAAAGCATTGAGCTTTGTTGCAGGGAAGTACATCTCTAGGAAGACTCTCTTCATCTCAGCCCAAGTAGAAATAGAGTCAGGTGGTAGATAGAAGAACCATTCATTTGCCTGATCCTTCAAAGAGAAGGGAAAAGCTCTCAGCTTGATTTGCTCTGCAGTTACGGTCTCTGGTTTCATCCCAACAACCACCCTATGGAATTCAGACAGATGCTTGTGGGGGTCCTCCCCACTCAACCCATGGAATTTGGGTAGAAGATGAACTACCCCAGACTTCAGCTCAAAGTTAACTCCTTCTGCAAGCGCAGCGAATTGGATCGCCAAGGGTTGCTGTGCCAGATCAGGAGCAGAAAGCTCCTTAAGAGTGAGGTTCGCGTCGTTAGCCATCTCTATTGTAGGTTCTTCTTGATCAAAAGGGAGTTCGCGAAAGCGATCACGAGCTTCTCGCCTTAGAGCGGTAAGGGTCCTTTCAATCTCTGAATCTAACGGCAACAAAGAAGAATTAGTAGCACGGGTATGGACCATATAAGACGATCCACACCAAAAATAACACTAAAAACACACAAGAATTAAATAAAATTCCCCGGCAACGGAGCCAAATTTGACAGAGGAAAAACCTGTCGTTGATCCGTCAAAGAAAATCTCAAACCTATAACTAGTATAGCAATAAGCAAGAGGTCGATCCCACAGGGAAATTATTATTTAAGTGTGATTTAGATGCCAATCAAGTAACCAAAAGGGGGGTTTTGAGAGTGTAAAAGTTCCGCCTTTTATCAAAGCGGAGTAAAGAAAGCAAAGTAAAGGAATTTGTTTTAGACAATTTGGAGAAGTAATTCTACCTACAATTTTCCACTTTATTGGATTGAAACGATCCTTGTAACTTCTTCTCGTCCTATTAAGTTCCCTATGAATGCCCTTGTCCCGGCCTAATATAGTTACTAGTCCAACCAGTCCTAGCAACCCTTATCAATCTGTTGTGAGCCTAATTTGCCAGGTTTTATATCTACTTTTATATCGATTTCTGCATACCTTGCATGCATTTCATGCATTTGGGATAAAATAATACATAATCTGTGTAAGTTATGTTTATTTTCAATATATGGAGGTCTACACAAGTTTTTGTTATATTTGGCAGAAATCGGACGCACTTTGGAGCTTAAAGGAAACTCATGGAGAAGCTAAGGATGGTGCAGCTGGAGAAAAGGCCATTTTTCACCG
Source organism: Persicaria maculosa (assembly GCA_963922045.1). NCBI lineage: Eukaryota > Viridiplantae > Streptophyta > Magnoliopsida > Caryophyllales > Polygonaceae > Persicaria > Persicaria maculosa. The sequence goes on from OY998251.1 coordinate 6,652,149, forward strand.
TTCTTAATTCTGAATCAAGCTTTGATGTCTTCATGAGAGTTGTAGCCCTCGGAAAGATCTTTCCAACGCATGGTCATATGCGTCAATCCGACGAACGAGGACTCGGAAAAGTGCGTTTTAAGAACAGAGCAGAAAGCTGAGAAAACTTTACTCGAGATCGAGTACACTCTACTCGATATCGACCAAAAGTGCCTGGTCGAGGACGGAGCTGATCGAGAAGCCGAAAACGAGGACATGCCGGGTTACACTCTACTCGAGATCGAGTAGACCTACTCGAGATCGAGGAGCCCGGAAGCCGTGTCCGAGCATGTCGAGAAGATCTACCCGACGCTGCCGAGAAGACCTAGTCGACAAGGCCAGTCTACTCGAGATCGAGAAGCTCTCCTCGAGATCGACGAGCACCAACTAGCCGAGACGACGAAGCCGAGCCAGTCGACCAACTTTCCTACTCGAGATCGACCAGACCTTTGTCGAGATCGAGTAGACTTCCAGAAGCCATATTACTCGGTTTGACGAATTCTACTCGGTTTGGCTTTCCTTGGGCTCGAAGATTGCCGATTCTATCCAAATCTATCAAGATACATCATGAAGAGAAGAAGATCTATCCAAGGAAGACTTTAGATATATTTTCATATTTTGGATTTAATTTCCTTGTTGCTTTTATTTATCTTTAAAGTTTTAGATATAGTTTTAGTTTTAGATAAAGATTTCTATCTTTGAATAGCAAGGATTAGAAGCCTATAAATAAAGCCCAGGGGGCTCAGTTTTATTCATTCAATTTCAGAGAAAGACAAGTAGTTCCACAGAGACAGTTTAGGAAGTTCGAAGGTTTTAGGGTTTTGGCATTCGACGAGAGTTGGATTGCCGGAATTGTAAAGTCTTGGAATATAGTTTAATGCAAGTTGTTTTCTTTCAATCGATGATGTCTGAGTTTGCGATGAGGCGTGAGTAGTCCACCCACTTCTAGGGTTGGGGCGAGCCCGACGATTGCCATGCATAATTGAGGTAAAGATCCGACCTTTATCATGTTTTGAGCATTTTCCTACTTGTTGATGTGTTTATTACCCATCTAATGGAGATCCATGCTAACAACTTGGATTATAAACATAAAATCGGTAGAGACAATTAGGGTTTCTTGAAAGAGTTGTCTAATTGTTGGAAAATGCGAAAGCTTAGTCCTTTGATGCGATTCACATGATTATATGTTTGATTCTACCTTATGCATGTTTGGTTATCGTTGTTGCAAACCCCAATCTTGGAAGTCTTTTACATTAAGTTTAGTTCGAAATCCCAAAAGCATTTGTTCTTTATTTTCTTTCGTTTTATTTTCTGTCTTTCTACTCGATATCGACTGGCACTACTCGATATCGAGTACACTAATTCTCGACCAAGTCGCTGTAGCTTATTTGTGCAGGAGATCGACAAGACAAGCCGAAGTCGACAAGACCCTACTCGATATCGAGTAAGCCCTGGTCGATATCGACTAGCCTGTGCCGAGCTGCTGTGCTGTGTTCGACTGTGCCTGACCCCTGTCGACTAACACTTAGTCGAGGTCGAGTACCACTGTTGTCGACTTCTGTGAGATTTCTCCGCTGACACGCTTCCTCGTGGATCGATCCTGACTTCCTGCTGCTACATCAGGAGGAGGTCTTGTAATTATTTGCGTGGGCAGAATCTGGTTTGATTTATATTTGTTATATTTCATATTCGATTTCCTCCTACAACACAATCGAACAGTCCCTAAAGAAGGATTTAACCCAATTGATAGCTTTAAGTTTAGAGATTAGCCAAGGTATTTGCAGTCCCTAAAGAGGGATTTAACAACACATTCAACTTCCTACTCATTCAATTAGTTCAACCAGCCCTAAAGGAACAAGTTTGCCACTTAGGTTAAGGTTCGCAACCAGGAATCTACAAAACCTTAGCAATTGAATTGATCTAACAAGTTGGCCAGACAAGATAGAACAAAACAATAAACAATCAAGCACAAAGAAGTTGAAGCATTCAAATATAGGAAACAAGGAACGAGAATTAGAAACTCACAATCAATCCGAATAAAGCTTCAAATTGCAGACAGAATAGATGAGTTTAGTTCCTCATGGAAGACATCGCTCAAAATCTCTAAAGTGTCTAATGAATAGAATAGAATAGAAGTGCTGGAAAAATAACTAAAAGTGACCTTATAAAAGACCCAAGTCGGCCACAAAACAACTAAGAATAAAAACAAGGGTTTCATTTAAACAAAACGGCGTCGTCTGACAACCCGTGCTGCGAATTGATTGGCAGCGGTCGCGGCATGCTTGCTGCGGCAGCAGCCAGAGGCCTTTCACGGAATATCTGTTTTGAATCAGCTCTCGACGTTAACATGAAAGTTGTAGCACTTTGAAAGAGCTTTCCAACGCATGGTCATAATAGTCGATCGGACAACCGAGGCCTCCACAAAGTGCAAAACAAGTTCAGCATGTCTGGTGACAACTTCTGCAGACTTGTTCTTTGTTTAGGCTCGCTTCTTCTTCTCAGGACCTCTTGAGATCTTCATGTAAGCTTCTTCGATCAACTAGACATTCTCATCTAATGCGTTATCAACTCATGTCTCCTCCTCGGATCCACCATTACCTGAAATAATCAATAAAAGCGTGTAGATTCCGACTCCGACAACATAGAGAACTAATATGCAAATCGTGCTTAATCCATCAATGAAATGCATCTTAACTAAGCTAAATGCAACTTATTATGCCTTCCTAAATGCATGCTATCACCTTTACTATTGGATCGCTCATATACTTGTTAGGATGTTTGTTCTCTTATTCATGGTTCCTACTATGTGATGTTTCTTTTCTAAATTATAGCATGGAGATCTTATTTGGGGGATAATTAATTCTATATTTGTTTTTCATTGCTTGAGGACAAGCGAAAGTCTAAGCATGGGGTAGTTTGATAGGGTCTAATTTAGTCATGTTTTTAGTATAGATTTGCATATTAATTTAGACCATATATACATATTTTATAGTTAAATTGCATTATTTGGTTTTCGGAGTCTACACTCGTATTTTATTATATTTCAGGTATTTATGTGCTGGATCGTATGAATTTGGAGGTTGCTAATAACTTATGGAATTATTTTGCGATTGGGAAGAGGCCGGCGTGGATCTATACTTGGCTGAGTAATTCAAGCTTGCTAGTTGGGCCGATGGGAGGAGACACGGCTTACATCAAGCTGCTACTTTGTGTTTTATGGTTTTGCCGTTAATTCAGTATATAGATTAGTTAGATAGATTGAATATTAATATAGTATAGATTAGATAGATAAATTAGCATATGATATATATATACATTCATACGCAATCTAGGGAGAGGCCGAAGAGTAGCCGTGAAAACGTGATCGGCCGACTGACTTTGGTACCTTAAAACCTAATTGTTTTTGCTTTATTTTTATGGAGACCTAAATTCTCCCGTTTCGTCTACAATTTGAAACTTTGTTTGGTTTGATTGTGAGTATCTAATTCTTGTTCCTTATGTCCTATATTGAATGTTTCGACTTCTTTGTGCTTTATTGTTGATTGTTTTATTTTATCTTGTCTGATCAACTTGGTAGAATCAATTCAATTGCTAGGGTTTTGTAGATTCCTGATTGTGAACCTTAACCCAAGTAGCAAACTTATCCCTTTAGGGCTGATTGAACTAATTGGATGGGTAGGAAGTTGGATGTGTTGTTAAATCCCTCTTTAGGGACTGCAAATACCTTGGTTAATCTCTGGTCTTAAAGCTATCAATTGGGTTAAATCCTTCTTTAGGGACTGTTCGATTGATAAAGGTTTCTAGGACTGATTGGACTAGTAACTATATTAGGTTGGGACAAGGGCATTCATAGGAATCATAAAAGGACAAGAGGAAGTTACAATATCAATTCGACCAAATAAAGTGGATAGTTGTAGGTAGAACGATCTTCTCTAAATTATTTTGCATCATTTGTTTATAGTTTATTTTATTTTCTTTCTTATTTTCACCACTTAAAAACCCCCTTTTCATACTAATTGGTAAATAAGCTTAACTTAGGAATAACTTGATTCTCTGTGGGATCGACTCGTGCTTACCACACTACATTAGTTAGGTAGGTTCGGATTTATTTTGATACGGTTTAGGCGACTAAAAACCGTCCGTCACAGACCCTTCATCTTCTTCATTTCAAATCGAATCTCCCGCCCCGCCAAAAAGCTCTGCCCGAGGCTTCGCTCCTGTCGGTACCAAGCTCCACCTCCGGGCCTCCGTCTCTAGCGTTGTCATGCGCCCAGCTCCACCTCGCCTTGGCCTCTTGTGCTTGATCCTTGCTCGGACTCCCGACCTCGCTCCCTTGTAGCGCTCTCAAGCTCGCCTCGCCCTCTCGGACAAGCTCTTGAGCTTTCCGGAGCTCTCGAGCCCATTCGATCGTCCCTTACTCAGCCCTCGATCACTCCCGACTAATCTATACATCGAAGGAAACACGAAATGGAATCGAGGAAGGAAGGAAATGGAGGAAGATCACCGAGGAGGTTCGCGACTTCGGAGATCTCGACCAGAGGTCTAAGTGTCGTCGGAGGGTCGCAATGGCTCGTCGGACCTGCGTCGGACATGGGTGAGTGCGATGGCGAAGCTCGGGGGTGATTTGGATTGGAAACGAATGAGTATGGCTTACCAGAAGGTTGTGTTGAATATTAAACTTAATTGTGTGTTTTAAATTGTCTAAGTTACAAGTTCAAGTTACATACATGCATGCATTGAACCACAACATTGAAGACATGAAGATGGATGGTAGAAACGTAGGAATTCACACCTCAAGTTTAAAGTAATAAGTTTGTAGTTTAATGCATAAGAAAGTTCATGTTAACATTCATGCATCACTAGTCCTATAAATAGGCTCGGTATTTTGAGTTTTGAATAAGAGTGAAAGACATAAATAAAGAGAGAAACACATTTAAGAGCTTTTGATCTTTATTTTCCTCTTCAAATTGCCTCTTTCAATATTATTTCCTCTTCAAATTCTATCAAATTGGTATCAGAGCTCGGTTATGGCTAATACATGTTTTCCGTTCCAATTTCCTCGTCTCACAAAAGAAAATTATGAGAATTGGTGTCTCCGCATGAAGGCACTTCTTGGTTCCCAAGATGTGTGGGAGATTGTCGAGAGAGGCTATGAGATGCCTCAAGACGAAGCATTCTTGACTCCCACCGAGAAGAAGGTTCTAAAAAAGACCCGGAAGAAGGATCAACATGCTCTCACTATTATCCACCAATGTCTGGATGAGTCCATGTTCGAAAGGGTGGCCAATGAAACGACCGCCAAGCAAGCATGGGAAATCTTGAAAACCTCTAACCAAGGGGTTGACAAGGTGAAGAAGGTGCGCTTGCAATCTTTGCGAGGAGAATTTGAAGGTCTCCGAATGGAAGAGTCCGAATCATTTGTGGATTTCTTTGCAAGATTGTTAGCCGTGGTCAATGTTGTGAGCCTAATTTGTCATGTTTTACATCTACTTAAATATCGATTTCTGCATACATTTCATGCATATTGGGTTAAAATAATACAAAATATGTGTAGTTTATGTTTATTGGCAATACATGGAGGTCTACACAAGTTTTTCTTATATTTCGCAGAAATCGGATGCACTTTGGAGCTTAAAGGAAACTAATGGAGAAGCTAACGATGGTGCAGCTGGAGAAAAAGCCATTTTTCGTTATTCATCATTCTGAATCAAGCTTTGATGTCTTCATGAGAGTTGTATCCCTCGAAAAGAGCTTTCCAACGCATGGTCATATGCGTCAATCCGACGAACGAGGACTCGGGAAAGTGCGTTTTAAGAACAAAGCAGAAAACTGAGAGATTTACTCGATATCGAGTACATTTACTCGATATCGACCAAAAGTGTCCGAGCAGTGCCTGGTCGAGGACGGGCAAGATCGAGGAACTGAAGGCAGAGCTACCCGACTCCAGAGAGTTACTCGATATCGAGTACTTTACTCGATATCGACATGATCTGAAGACCAGCCCGGAGTCTAGGAAGACCACCTGATCGAGAAGCCAAGGACGAGAACATGTCGGGTTACACTCTACTCGAGATCGAGGACACTCCTCGATATCGAGGACATCAGAAGCACACACCCGAGCAGATCGAGCACCAGCTACCCGAGACGCCGAGCCAAGCTGAAGTCTTTTACATACAGTTTATTTTCGAGTCCCCAAGCCTTTGCCTTTAATTTGTTTCGTTTTAGGCTTCTGCCTTACTCGATCTCGACCAACCCTGGTCGATCTCGAGTTACTGATCTTCGATTCCAGAATCGCCGTAGCTTCTGTGTGCAGGTGATCGACAAGAGCCAACCCGACGTCGACGACCCTACTCGATCTCGAGTAAACCCTTATCGAGATCGACCAAAACCACCGGGAGTTGCTGCTGCGCTGTTCGACTGTCCGATCTTCTATTGAGTAACTGTACTTGAGATCTAGGACCCCTGTTGTCGACCACTTCTTGAGATTTCTCCGCTGCCTAGGATCCGCTGACACGCTTCCTCGTGGATCGATCCTAAGTTCCCGTTGCTGCATCAGGAGGAGGTCTTGTAATTATTTGCGTGGTCAGAATCTGGTTTGATCTATATTTTATATTTTAAACTCGATTTCCTCCTACAACAAATTGGCGCCGTTGCCGGGGAAGCAATCATTCGCGCCTTAGGTAGTTAGATATCACGTTTTCTTTGAGTTTTCTTTTACAGGTATATGCAGGACACCTTCGAGTATTTCGAAAGGGAAAGAGCGAGACAGTACGCAAAATAATTGGAATATTTGAGATGGCTTTACATCGTTGATGAGGAGGCATGGCTTGAGAGAGTACGTGCATTTAGGAAGCTAAAAGAATCGTCAAAATCACCACCAAAAGCCTCAATCCTGCTAGAAGGAGAATCTGAACCTGAGGTCCACCTTGACCAACACCTAGTCGATGTCGACCCATCTCCAATCGATATCGATCTATCTCTAGTCGATACCCAGGTATGTCCTTCCGCTATCTCAATTCCAACTTTGCCCTCTGTCTTTGAAAAACCATTAGAAGAACCTCAAGAAGAAGAAGAGCCAGAAAAGAAGAAGTTGGACGTCGTTGCCCATGTTGTTTCAAAGTCACATTTGCCTTATAAGGTGAAGGCTATCCCCGACGATTTGAGTAACCGATGTTCATATTCAAGTATGGGGTCCTCGCAAAATGGCATGGAGCTCCGCACGATGAGGTGGAAATATCTCTTCCCACTCCACCGTTTTGCTGTGGTGGAGACGCGTAAACAAATCAACCAATGGAGCGAAAGAGGTATGAAAATTTTCTTTATATATTCCTTTATGCATGCCAGCTGGAGCCCAGGAAGATGGATGGGTGGAGCCATGGAGCGTCCACTCGGGGAGGTTTAAACTTCTTCATACGATGCCCCCGGATGACATCCCACGCTTCCCACCACCGGAGGAACCACCAGACCCACCTATACCTCCGGAAAATGATGAGACGGGCTAATGCTTAATGAAGAAGTCGGCCTAGCGACTATAAAATCTAGAGCTTGTATATAGACATTTATTTTTGGGACTTTTTTGATATTGTTGCTTTCGTTTTTTTTTGGTTTTGAACTTTTAGTTTTTCTATTGTGGGTATTTCTCTTCTACATTTTTTTCAGATCCATGGGGATAGAAGCAAGCTAAATCGGGCAGGGCCCAGCAGCATAGCACTCGATTCTGATGATTAGCACACCTGTCTAGTGAGTTTCTTTATTTACCCTTGTTTTTTATACAGTGAGGACACTGTAATGTTTAAGTATGGGGTGGGGGAAGGGCTTACTTTATGCATATTTGGCTTTATTTGACCATATTTGTGCATTTTTAAAATTTATTTCATGAATTAATGATACATGGCTATTTTGGAATTCGTTAGTAATTTATGTGCTTACATGCATGTTTTCCAAAATTTGAAAAAATGACCCCCATTCAAAATTTTGATAAATGTCATGGAAGCTTATATTGAACTCGACGATGCAAAATTTGATTCATTAGAGATATAGCATAAAATTGCCTAGTAAAGGGAAGTCACAATGAAGTGCATTATTTCTTGAAAACCATGAAATGAGGTAAAATTTGAAATTGCTTTTGACATATTGCATGATAAGAGGATGGAGGACTTTATATTTCCATATAATGCTCATATGTTTATATTTCCTAGCCATACCTATACTTATGCATCACAAAAGCCATATTATGCCTTATATTATATTGCTCCACATGATCTAAATATTTGCCATTTTTTACCTTATTTCCTATCCGGGGATTAGGTTGAGAATGATGTTACATTATGGAGATGTTATATGGTGTTTGTGTTATTATATATGATATTAGGAGTTTGGTAGGAAATTGTTTGGAATATATGGAAAATTTAATGAGTGAAAGAAAATCCGATCACCTAAGGAGATAAAGGTAGATCGACCCTGCTTGCTGAGATAATAGTTCAGTGAGATGGGACACACAGGTGAGGAGTCCAAAGCACTAAGTATCCGGGGCCATTCATGACACCCATGTTTGCGACTCGCGAGAAGGCAATGATGAGGTTAGAGAGGTAAAAGCATTATTATTGAAAAAAGCATTATGGAAGGTGATGAATCAAAGGAAGAAGGGATGTGGTTAAGAAAGTTTGGAAATACTCCATTTCCCCGGATCGTTAACACCACATGGCCAAAAACTGCCCACCTTTAGCCTTTTACCAATCTACTCCTTATTGAGCTTAAATTAAAGTACTCTTGATTATTAATGCTTTGTCACATAAATTGTTTTTGCGTAATTCTCCTTTTGTGAGTAGATGTTGTTTTTTAATTACACATGCATCGATTTGTGACACTAGTACCTTTTCGAGAATGGTAATTGATTGCAGGGTTGTATGAGAATGAATCTAAGATGTTGAGAGTTTTGATTCCTTCCCCTGAATGACAATTAAAAGTATTGCTCGAGGACAAGCAAACTTAAGTACGGGGTGTTTGTTGTGAGCCTAATTTGCCATGTTTTACATCTACTTTTATATCGATTTTTGCATAAATTTCATGCATATTGAGTTAAAATAATACAAAATATGTGTAGTTTATGTTTATTGGCAATACATGGAGGTTTACACAAGTTTTTGTTATATTTCGCAGAAATCGGATGCACTTTGGAGCTTAAAGGAAACTCATGGAGAAGCTAAGGATGGGGCAGCTGGAGAAAAGGCCATTTTTCGGTATTCATCATTCTGAATCAAGCTTTGATGTCTTCATGAGAGTTCTATCCCTCGAAAAGAGATTTCCAACGCATGGTCATATGCGTCAATCCAACGCAGAAAGTTGAGAGATTTACTCGATATCGAGTACATTTACTCGATATCGACTAAAAGTGTCCGAGCAGTGCCTGGTTGAGGACGGGCCAGATCGAGGAACTGAAGGCAGAGCTACCCGACTCCAGAGAGTTACTCGATATCGAGTACTTTACTCGATATCGACAACATCTGAAGACCAGCCCGGAGTCTAGGAAGACCACCTGATCGAGAAGCCAAGGACGAGAACATGTCGGGTTACACTCTACTCGAGATCGAGGACACTCCTCGATATCGAGGACATCAGAAGCACACACCCGAGCAGATCGAGCACCAGCTACCAGAGACGCCGAGCCAAGCTGAAGTCTTTTACATACAGTTTATTTTCGAGTCCCCAAGCCTTTGCCTTTAATTTGTTTCGTTTTAGTCTTCTACCTTACTCGATCTCGACCAACCCTGGTCGATCTCGAGTTACTGATCTTCGATTCCAGAATCATCGTAGCTTCTGTGTGCAGGTGATCGACAAGAGCCAACCCGACGTCGACGACCCTACTCGATCTCGAGTAAACCCTTGTCGAGATCGACGAAAACCGCTGGGAGTTTCCGATGCGCTGTTCGACTGTCCGATCTTCTATCGTGTAACTGTACTCGAGATCTAGGACCCCTGTTGTCGACCACTTCTGTGAGATTTCTCCGCAACCTAGGATCCGCTGACACGCTTCGTCGTGGATCGATCCTGACTTCCCGTTGCTGCATCAGGAGGAGGTCTTGTAATTATTTGCGTGGGTAGGATCTAGTTTGATCTATATTTTATATTTTAAATTCGATTTCCTCCTACAACAAATTGGCGCCGTTGCCGGAGAAGCAATCATTCGCGCCTTAGGTAGTTAGATCTCACGTTTTCTTTGAGTTTTCTGCTACAGGTATATGCAAGACACCTTCGAGTATTTCGAAAGGGAAAGAGCGAGACAGTATGCAAAAAGAATTGGAATATTTGAGATGGCTATACATCGTTGATGAGGAGGCATGGCTTGAGGGAGTACGCGCATTTAGGAAGCTAAAAGAATCGTCAAAATCACCACCAGAAGCCTCAATCCTGCTAGAAGGAGAATCTAAACCTGAGGTCGACCTTGACCAACACCTAGTCGATGTCGACCCATCTCTAATCGATATCGATCTATCTCTAGTCGATACCAGATATGTCCTTCCGCTATCTCAATTCCAACTTTGCCCTCTGTCTTTGAAAAACCATTTGAAGATCCTCAAGAAGAAGAAGAGCCAGAAAAGAAGAAGTTGGACGTCGTTGCCAATGTTGTTTCAAAGTCACATTTGCCTTATAAGGTGAAGGCTATCCCCGACGATTTTGAGCAACCGATGTTCATATTCAAGTATGGGGTCCTCGCAAAGTGGCATGGAGCCCCGCACGATGAGGTGGAAATATCTCTTCTCACTCCACCGTTTTGCTGTGGTGGAGACGCGCAAACAAATCAACCAATGGAGCGGAAAAGGTATGATGATGAGGTATGCAAATTTCCTTTATATATTCCTTTATGCATGCCAACTGGAGCCCAGGAAGATGGATGGGTGGAGCCATGGAGCGTCCACTCGGGGAGGTTTAAGCTTCTTCATACGATGCCCCCGGATGACATCCCACGCTTCCCACCACCGGAGGAACCACCAGACCCACCTATACCTCCGGACAAAGATGAGCCAGGCTAATGCTTAAAGAAGAAGTCGGCCTAGCGACTATAAAATCTAGAGCTTGTAAATAGACATTTATTTTTGGGACTTTTTTGACATTGTTGCTTTTGTTTGTTTTTTGGTTTTGAACTTTTAGTTTTTCTATTGTGGGTATTTCTCTTCTACATTTTTTTCAGGTCCATGGGGATAGAAGCAAGCTAAATCGGACAGGGCCCAACAGCATAGCACTCGATTCTGATGATTAGCACACATGTCTAGTGAGTTTCTTTCTTTACCCTTGTTTTTTATACAATGAGGGCACTGTAATGTTTAAGTATGGGGTGGGGGAAGGGCTTACTTTATGCATATTTGGCTTTATTTGACCATATTTGTGCATTTTTAAAATAATTTTCATGAATTGCTAATACATGGCTATTTTGGAATTCGTTATTAATTTATGTGCTTACTTGCATGTTTTCCAAAATTTGAAAAAATGACCCTCATTGAAAATTTTGATAAATGTCATGGAAGCTTATATTGAACTCGACGATGCAAAATTGGATTCATTAGAGATATAGCATGAAATTTCCTAGTAAAGGGAAGTCACAATGAAGTGCATTATTTCTTGAAAACCATGAAAGGAGGTAAATTTTGAAATTGATTTTGACATATTGCATGATAAGAGGATGGAGGACTTTATATTTCCATATAATGCTCATATGTTTATATTTCCTAGCCATACGTATGCTTATGCATCACAAAAGCCATATTATGCCTTATATTATATTGCTCCACATGATCTAAATATTTGCCATTTTTTACCTTATTTCCTATCCGGGGATTATGTTGAGAATGATGTTACATTATGGAGATGTTATATGGTGTTTGTGTTGTTATATATCATATTTGGAGTTTGGTAGGAAATTGTTTGAAATATATGGAAAATTTAATGAGTGAAAGAAAATCCGATCACCTAAGGAGATAAAGGTAGATCGATCCTGCTTGCTGAGATAATAGTTCAGTGAGATGGGACACACAGGTGAGGAGTCCAATACACTAAGTATCCGGGGCCATTCATGACACCCATGTTTGCGACTCGCGAGAAGGCAATGCTGAGGTTAGAGAGGTAAAAGCATTATTATTGAAAAAGCATTATGGAAGGTGATGAATCAAAGGAAGAAGGGATGTGGTTAAGAAAGTTTGGAAATACTCCATTTCCCCGGATCGTTAACACCACATGGCCAAAAACTGCCCACCTTTAGCCTTTTACCAATCTACTCCTTATTGAGCTTAAATTAAAGTCCTCTTGATTATTAATGCTTTGTCACATAAATTGTTTTTGCATAATTCTCCTTTTGTGAGTAGATGTTGTTTTTAATTGCACATGCATGGATTTGTGACACTAGTACCTTTTCGAGAATGATAATTGATTGCAGGGTTATATGAGAATGAATCTAAGATGTTGAGAGTTTTGATTCCTTCCCCTGAATGACAATTAAAAGTATTGCTTGAGGACAAGCAAACTTAAGTAAGGGGTGTTTGTTGTGAGCCTAATTTGCCATATTTTACATCTACTTTTATGTCGATTTCTGCATACATTTCATGCATATTGGGTTAAAATAATACAAAATATGTGTAGTTTATATTTATTGGCAATACATGGAGGTCTACACAAGTTTTTGTTATATTTCGCAGAAATCGGATGCACTTTGGAGCTTAAAGGAAACTCATGGAGAAGCTAAGGATGGTGCAGCTGGAGAAAAGGCAATTTTTCGGTATTCATCATTCTGAATCAAGCTTTGATGTATTCATGAGAGTTGTAGCCCTCGAAAAGAACTTTCCAACGAATGGTCATATGCGTCAATCCGACGAACGAGGACTCGGGAAAATGCATTTTATGAACAGAGAAGAAAGCTCAGAGATTTACTCGATATCGAGTACATTTACCCGATATCGACCGAAAGTGTCCGAGCAGTGCCTGGTCGAGGACGGGCCAGATCGAGGAACTGAAGGCAGAGCTACCCGACTCCAGAGAGTTACTCGATATCGAGTACTTTACTCGAAATCGACAAGATCTGAAGACCAGCCCGGAGTCTAGGAAGACCACCTGATCGAGAAGCCGAAGACGAGAACATGTCGGGTTACACTCTACTCGAGATCGAGAACACTCCTCGATATTGAGGACATCAGAAGCACACACCCGAACAGATCGAGCACCAGCTACACGAGACGCCGAGCCAAGCTGAAGTCTTTTACATACAGTTTATTTTCGAGTCCCCAAGCCTTTGCCTTTATTTTGTTTCGTTTTAGTCTTCTTCCTTACTCGATCTCGACCAACCCTTGTCGATCTCGAGTTACTGATCTTCGATTCCAGAATCGTCGTAGCTTCTGTGTGCAGGTGATCGACAACAGCCAACCCGACGTCGACGACCCTACTCGATCTCGAGTAAACCCTTGTCGAGATCGACCAAAACCGCCGGGAGTTGCTGCTGCGCTCTTCGACTGTCCGATCTTCTATCGAGTAACTGTACTCGAGATCTAGGACCCCTGTTGTCGACCACTTCTGTGAGATTTCTCCGCTGCCTAGGATCCGCTGACACGTTTCCTCGTGGATCGATCCTGACCTCCCGTTGCTGCATCAGGAGGAGGTCTTGTAATTATTTGCGTGGGCAGAATCTGGTTTGATCTATATTTTATATTTTAAACTCAATTTCCTCTTACAACAAATTGGCGCCGTTGCCGGGGAAGCAATCATTCGCGCCTTAGGTAGTTAGATCTCACGTTTTCTTTGAGTTTTCTTCTACAGGTATATGCAGGACACCTTCGAGTATTTCGAAAGGGAAAGAGCGAGAGAGTATGAAAAAGAATTGGAATATTTGACATGGCTATACATCGTTGATGAGGAGGCATGGCTTGAGGGAGTACGCGCATTTAGGAAGCTAAAAGAATCGTCAAAATCACCACAAGAAGCCTCAATCCTGCTAGAATCTGAACCTGAGGTCGACCTTGACCAATACCTAGTCGATGTCGACCCATCTCCAATCGATAACGATCTATCTCTAGTCGATACCCAGGTATGTCCTTCCGCTATCTCAATTCCAACTCTGCCCTCTGTCTTTGAAAAACCATTTGAAGAACCTCAAGAAGAAGAGACAGAAAAGAAGAAGTTGGACGTCGTTGCCCATGTTGTTTCAAAGTCACATTTGGCTTATAAGGTGAAGGCTATCCCCGACGATTTTGAGCAACCGATGTTCATATTCAAGTATGGGGTCCTCGCAAACTAGCATGGAGCTCCGCACGATGAGGTGGAAATATCTCTTCCCACTCCACCATTTTGCTGTGGTGGAGACGCGCAAACAAATCAACCAATGGAGCGGAAGAGGTATGATGATGAGGTATGAAAATTTCCTTTATATATTCCTTTATGCATGTCAGCTGGAGCCCAGGAAGATGGATGGGTGGAGCCATGGAGCGTCCACTCGGGGAGGTTTAAGCTTCTTCATACGATGCCCCTGGATGACATCCCACGCTTCCCACCACCGGAGGAACCACCAGACCCACCTATACCTCCGGACAAAGATGAGCCAGGCTAATGCTTAATGATGAAGTCGGCCTAGCGACTATAAAATCTAGAGCTTGTAAATAGACATTTATTTTTGGGACTTTTTTGACATTGTTGCTTTTGTTTGTTTTTTGGTTTTAAACTTTTAGTTTTTCTATTGTGGGTATTTCTCTTCTACATTTTTTTCAGGTCCATGGGGATAGAAGCAAGTTAAATCGGATAGGGCCCAGCAGCATAACACTCGATTTTGATGATTAGCACACCTGTCTAGTGAGAACACTGTAATGTTTAAGTATGGGGTGGGGGAAGGGCTTACTTTATACATATTTGGCTTTATTTGACCATATTTGTGCATTTTAAAAATATATTTCATGAATTGCTTGTACATGGCTATTTTGGAATTCATTATTAATTTATGTGCTTACATGCATGTTTTCCAAAATTTGAAAAAATGACCCCTATTGAAAATTTTGATAAATGTCATGTAAGCTTATATTGAACTCGACGATGCAAAATTGGATTTATTAGAGATATAGCATGAAATTGCCTAGTAAAGGGAAGTCACAATGAAGTGCATTATTTCTTGAAAACAATGAAAGTGGGTAATATTTGAAATTGCTTTTGACATATTGCATGATAAGAGGATGCAGGACTTTATATTTCCATATAATGCTCATATGTTTATATTTCCTAGCCATACGTATGCTTATGCATCACAAAAGCCATATTATGCCTTATATTATATTGCTCCACATGATCTAAATATTTGCCATTTTTTACCTTATTTCCTATCCGGGGATTATGTTGAGAATGATGTTACATTACGGAGATGTTATATGGTGTTTGTGTTGTTATATATCATATTTGGAGTTTGGTAGGAAATTGTTTGGAATATATGGAAAATTTAATGAGTGAAAGAAAATCCGATCACCTAAGGAGATAAAGGTAGATCGATCCTGCTTGCTGAGATAATAGTTCAGTGAGATGGGACACACAGGTGAGGAGTCCAAAGCACTAAGTATCCGGGGCCATTCATGACACCCATGTTTGCGACTCGCGAGAAGGCAATGCTGAGGTTAGAGAGGTAAAATCATTATTATTGAAAAAAGCATTATGGAAGGTGATGAATCAAAGGAAGAAGGGATTTGGTTAAGAAAGTTTGGAAATACTCAATTTCCCCGGATCGTTAACACCACATGGCCAAAAACTGCCCACCTTTAGCCTTTTACCAATCTACTCCTTATTGAGCTTAAATTAAAGTCCTCTTGATTATTAATGCTTTGTCACATAAATTGTTTTTGCATAATTCTCCTTTTGTGAGTAGATGTTGTTTTTTAATTGCACATGCATCGATTTGTGACACTAGTACCTTTTCGAGAATGGTAATTGATTGCAGAGTTATATGAGAATAAATCTAAGATGTTGAGAGTTTTCATTCCTTCCCCTGAATGACAATTAAAAGTATTGCTTGAGGACAATCAAACTTAAGTATGGGGTGTTTGTTGTGAGCCTAATTTGCCATATTTTACATATACTTTTATATCGATTTCTGCATACATTTCATGCATATTGTGTTAAAATAATACAAAATATGTGTAGTTTATGTTTATTGGCAATACATGGAGGTCTACACAAGTTTTTGTTATATTTCGCAGAAATCGGATGCACTTTGGAGCTTAAAGGAAACTCATGGAGAAGCTAAGGATGGTGCAGCTGGAGAAAATGCCAATTTTCGGTATTCATCATTCTGAATCAAGCTTTGATGTCTTCATGAGAGTTGTAGCCCTCGAAAAGAGCTT
This sequence comes from Persicaria maculosa, assembly GCA_963922045.1. Classification (NCBI taxonomy): domain Eukaryota; kingdom Viridiplantae; phylum Streptophyta; class Magnoliopsida; order Caryophyllales; family Polygonaceae; genus Persicaria; species Persicaria maculosa. Next base: position 6,668,519 of record OY998251.1, read on the forward strand.
TCTAACGCATGGTCATATGCATCAATCCGACGAACGAGGACTCGGGAAAGCAGTTTTAAGAACAAAGCAGAAAGCTGAGAGATTTACTCGATATCAAGTATATTTACTCGATATCGACAAAAAGTGTCCGAGCAGTGCCTGGTCGAGGACGGGCCAGATCGAGGAACTGAAGGCAGAGCTACCCGACTCCAGAGAGTTACTCGATATCGAGTACTTTACTCGATATCGACAAGATCTAAAGACCAGCCCGGAGTCTAGGAAGACCACACTCCTCGATATCGAGGACATCAGAAGCACACACCCGAGCAGATCGAGCACCAGCTACCCGAGACGCCGAGCCAAGCTGAAGTCTTTTACATACAGTTTATTTTCGAGTCCCCAAGCCTTTGCCTTTAATTTGTTTAGTTTTAGTCTTCTGCCTTACTCGATCTCGACCAACCCTGGTCGATCTCGAGTTACTGATCTTCGATTCCAGAATCGCCGTAGCTTCTGTGTGCAGGTGATCGACAACAGCCAACCCGGCGTCGACGACCCTACTCGATCTCGAGTAAACCATTGTCGAGATCGACCAAAACCGCCGGGAGTTGCTGCTGCGCTCTTCAACTGTCCGATCTTCTATCGAGTAACTGTACTCGAGATCTAGGACCCCTGTTGTCGACCACTTCTGTGAGATTTCTCCGCTGCCTAGGATCCGCTGACACGCTTCCTCGTGGATCGATCCTAAGTTCCCGTTGCTGCATCAGGAGGAGGTCTTGTAATTATTTGCGTGGGCAGAATCTGGTTTGATCTATATTTTATATTTTAAACTCAATTTCCTCTTACAACAAATTGGCGCCGTTGCCGGGGAAGCAATCATTCGCGCCTTAGGTAGTTAGATCTCACGTTTTCTTTGAGTTTTCTTCTACAGGTATATGCAGGACACCTTCGAGTATTTCGAAAGGGAAAGAGCGAGACAATATGAAAAAGAATTGGAATATTTGACATGGCTATACATCGTTGATGAGGAGTCATGGCTTGAGGGAGTACGCACATTTAGGAAGCTAAAAGAATCATCAAAATCACCACCAGAAGCCTGAATCCTGATAGAAGGAGAATCTGAACCTGAGGTCGACCTTGACCAACACCTAGACGATGTCGACCCATCTCCAATCGATATCGATCTATCTCTAGTCGATACCCAGGTATGTCCTTCCGCTATCTCAATTCCAACTTTGCCCTCTGTCTTTGAAAAACCATTTGAAGATCCTCAAGAAGAAGAAGAGCCAGAAAAGAAGAAGTTGGACGTCGTTGCCCATGTTGTTTCAAAGTCACATTTGCCTTATAAGGTGAAGGCTATCCCCGACGATTTTGAGCAACCGATATTTATATTCAAGTATGGGGTCCTCGCAAAGTGGCATGGAGCCCCGCACGATGAGGTGGAAATATCTCTTCCCACTCCACCATTTTGCTGTGGTGGAGACGCGCAAACAAATCAACCAATGGAGCGGAAGAGGTATGATGATGAGGTATGCAAATTTCCTTTATATATTCCTTTATGCATGCCAGCTGGAGCCCAGGAAGATGGATGGGTGGAGCCATGGAGCGTCCACTCGGGGAGGTTTAAGCTTCTTCATACGATGCCCCCGGATGACATCCCACGCTTCCCACCACCGGAGGAACCACCAGACCCACCTATACCTCCGGAAAAAGATGAGACATGCTAATGCTTAATGAAGAAGTCGGCCTAGCGACTATAAAATCTAGAGCTTGTAAATAGACATTTATTTTTGGGACTTTTTTGACAATGTTGGTTTTGTTTTTTTTTGGTTTTGAACTTTTAGTTTTTCTATTGTGGGTATTTCTCTTCTACATTTTTTTCAGGTCCATGGGGATAGAAGCAAGCTAAATCAGATAGGGCCCAGCAGCATAGCACTCGATTCCGATGATTAGCACACCTGTCTAGTGAGTTTCTTTCTTTACCATTGTTTTTTATACAGTGAGGACATTGTAATGTTTAAGTATGGGGTGGGGGAAGGGCTTACTTTATGCATATTTGGCTTTATTTGACCATATTTGTGCATTTTTAAAATTTATTTCATGAATTGCTTATACATGGCTATTTTGGAATTCGTTATTAATTTATGTGCTTACATGCATGTTTTCCAAAATTTGAAAAAATAACCCCCATTGAAAATTTTGATAAATGTCATGGAAGCTTATATTGAACTCGACGATGCAAAATTGGATTTATTAGAGATATAGCATGAAATTGCCTAGTAAAGGGAAGTCACAATGAAGTGCATTATTTCTAGAAAACCCTGAAAGGAGGTAAAATTTGAAATTGCTTTTGACATATTGCATGATAAGAGGATGCAGGACTTTATATTTCCATATAATGCTCATATATTTATATTTCCTAGCCATACGTATGCTTATGCATCACAAAGGCCATATTATGCCTTATATTATATTGCTCCACATGATCTAAATATTTGCCATTTTTTACCTTATTTCCTATCCGGGGATTATGTTGAGAATGATGTTACATTATGGAGATGTTATATGGTGTTTGTGTTGTTATATATCATATTTGGAGTTTGGTAGGAAATTGTTTGGAATATATGGAAAATTTAATGAGTGAAAGAAAATCTGATCACCTGAGGAGATAAAGGTAGATCGATCCTACTAGCTGAGATAATAGTTCAGTGAGATGGGACAGACAGGTGAGGAGTCCAAAGCACTAAGTATCCGGGGCCATTCATGACACCCATGTTTGCGACTCGCGAGAAGGCAATGCTGAGGTTAGAGAGGTAAAAGCATTATTATTGAAAAAAGCATTATGGAAGGTGATGAATCAAAGGAAGAAGGGATGTGGTTAAGAAAGTTTGGAAATACTCCATTTCCCCGGATCGTTAACACCACATGGCCAAAAACTGCCCACCTTTAGCCTTTTACCAATCTACTCCTTATTGAGCTTAAATTAAAGTTCTCTTGATTATTAATGCTTTGTCACATAAATTGTTTTTGCATAATTCTTCTTTTGTGAGTAGATGTTGTTTTTTAATTGCACATGCATCGATTTGTGACACTAGTACCTTTTCGAGAATGATAATTGATTGCAGGGTTATATGAGAATAAATCTAAGATGTTGAGAGTTTTGATTCCTTCCCCTGAATGAGAATTAAAAGTATTGCTTGAGGACAAGCAAACTTAAGTATGGGGTGTTTGTTCTTCTGCCTTTGCCTTTAATTTGTTTCATTTTAGTCTTCTGCCTTACTCGATCTCGACCAACCCTGGTCGATCTCGAGTTACTGATCTTCGATTCCAGAATCGCCGTAGCTTCTGTGTGCAGGTGATCGACAACAGCCAACCCGACGTCGACGACCCTACTCGATCTCGAGTAAACCCTTGTCGAGATCGACCAAAACCGCCGGGAGTTGCTGCTGCACTCTTCGACTGTCCGATCTTCTATCGAGTAACTGTACTCGAGATCTAGGACCCCTATTGTCGACCACTTCTGTGAGATTTCTCCGCTGCCTAGGATCCGCTGACACGCTTCCTCGTGGATCGATCCTGACTTCCCGTTGCTTCATCAGGAGGAGGTCTTGTAATTATTTGCGTGGGCAGAATCTGGTTTGATCTATATTTTATATTTTAAACTCGATTTCCTCCTACAACAGTCAACCAAATGAAGCGATATGGAGAAAGCATCAAGGGTGCTCGAGTTGTTGAGAAGATACTACGTTTGTTGGCAATGAAGTTCGATCACGTTGTAGTAGCCATCGAAGAGTCGAAAGTCTTGGATACTATGACGGTTGAAGAAGTAATGGGTTCTTTACAAGCCCGTGAGGAGAGGATCAAAAGCAGAACGAACGAGCCAACAGAGCAAGTCTTAGCCACAAAGCACTCAACCCAAGAGAAGGGTGATGGTCACGGGAAGTCTCAAAGAGGAAGAGGACGAGGAGGTGGACGTGGACGTGGATCCTTTCGAGGAAGAGAAAAAGGAAGAGGTGGGCCACCAAACCATGACTTCAATGATGGAGAAAGTGGCCAAACCTCGAGAGGACGAGGAAGAGGAAACTTTGGCAGACAGGAACGATCGAAGGTTCGATGTTATAATTGTAAAAATTTTGGACACTATGCTCGAGATTATTGGAGTGCTTCTAGCAATGTTGAGGAGAAGGCCAACTATGCGGAGGATCCGAAAGCGAACGATGCCACTTTGTTGCTAGCCTACCAAGGTGAGGACAAAGACAAGAAGGATGTGTGGTACCTTGATAATGCTGTGAGCAATCACATGTGCGGTGACAAGAAGAAATTTGTAGAGCTTGATGAGTCGATCACCGGAGGTGTTACGTTCGGAGATAACTCCAAAGTTCTCATCAAGGGAAAAGGTAAAATTCTGATCCGTATGAAAAATGGTGATCATCAATTCATAAGCAATGTTTATTTTGTTCCTAACATGAAGAGCAACATTTTGAGTTTGGGACAACTTTTGGAGAAGAATTACGAGGTGCACATGAAGAACCGTAGTCTCTTGCTCCAAGATGATCATCAGAATGTGGTCGCCAAGATGCCAATGACAAAGAATAGAATGTTCTTGTAAGATGTGTGCACAGGAATATGATAGGCTACTGAGGGCATTGACGATGTTCGATAGATAAGATCTTGAGACTGAGAATAAGTCAGGCAAATGACATTAAAGAAAGGCGCTTCTTGGGAGGCAACCCGAGGTAAGTTTTCTAATTTAGTTATTTCAATTCCCAGTTAGCTAGTTTTATATTCAATAAATTAGGTTTTCCACTAGGCATTAGATAGTTGCTTTTAGGTTTTGGATAGACTAACTTTTCAGGAAAAGTCGCCGGAATCAGCTGAAGCAGGTAAGCGGCGACCACCACAAGGCGCAGTCGAACCATTGTGTTGGTATTTGTTGATGAGCCTATTTGTCCACCACATTGTGAGTATTTCATTCATCTCTTCCTCTATGTTTTTATGTTTTTGTTGTCTCTTATGTTTCATTGAGGACAATGAAAGGTTTAAGTGTGGGGGAGGAATTGCATTGCATATAGATAGATTTTGAATATCATGTTTATTTATGTCTTTATATTTATTTTTAATCATATATCACATTTGAAAAAAAAATCCCAAAAATATCATGCAATGCATTTAGGTGTTATTAAAGATACCCATCTTGGTTTAGTTTGTCCTCTAATTTATTTTTATGATCTTATTGCATAAGTCCCATGATTTGATTGAATTGCTTGAAAATGATTTTTGGAGCATGATTTGAGAGTATAATTGAGCAAGTATGATTCATAGTTGAGGTTAAATTGAAATCTATCAAAAAAATGACCCATGTGGGTTTGTTTTGGCCTTATAGGGACTTTAAATATTATTCCCTTTTGCTTTTATTGTGTGATTATACTCTCCATATGCTTCCTATTTCAATACCGTATTGCACATGTTTGTTGCTTGTGAATTTCAAATGATTGAGGCATGTTTTCTTTAGCCGTATTATACCTTATCTACCTTTTGCATTATTCTTGTCTTGAAGCCCAGCTGAGCCGTAAAGCCTATTCTTTTATATGGATCAACAAAAATATATCATAGCTAATGATTAGCCTGACCCCATCCGGGAATTAGAAGGAGAATTGGTGAAAAATCTTATATGTTGGAGTTGCTTTGAATGGAGATGATGTATGTATGGTTGTACATTGCGAGAGGCGTAACCAAAATAAGGTAACCCATCTTGCATAATAGAGATGACTTGTTACTAGGGGCCTAAGGAGGATAAAATTCACTTAGGAGTAAAAGTCTAGTAAGCTTGGACCTAGGGAGGATAAAATTCATCTAGGGACAAAAGTAAGCATAAAAGAAAAGAAAAGAAGTCATCATCCAAATGGAAAAAATGCATGAGTTGTATGACTATTGAAATCGAAGAGTGCTTATTGATGTGTATTGGAGTTTATGTTATTGGAATGGTTTGCGAAGTATGGAAGTTTTGGTGTTTTTCTGGTTGGTTGTTGTTCCTTTTTCCCGGATTTTTAGCACCACAAGCCCTAAATATTTACCATGCCTTATGTTCCTACCAAAGCCCCATTACAACCCTATAAAAGTCCTTATGATGTTATTTGCAAGTGATAACTTTCACGGTGTACAGAGCATTTCAGATTGAGTTGAGAGTTGGACATTAAAGCCTAAACACTTGAGAGCTTGAGTGAAACACATTATCCCGGTGAGGTTGGATTAAATTTGCCTTTACTATTGGATTGCTCATATACTTGCTAGGATATTTGTTCTCTTATTCATGTCTCCTATTGCTTGATGTTGCTTTTATAAAACTATAGCATGAAGATCTTATTTGTGGGATTATTAATTCTATATTTGTTTTTGATTGCTTGAGGACAAGCAAAACCTTAAGTGTGAGGGATTTTGATAGCATGCATTTAGATGGTCATAATAGGTTGCATTTAGTTTAGTTATGATGCATATCATGCATCGTTTAAGTATAATTTGCATATTTGCTCTTTATGTTGGTGGAGTCGGAATCTACACATTTTTATTGATGAGGATGTTTAGTCGATCGAAGAAGCTTACATGAAAATCTAAAGAGGTAATGAGAAGAAGAAGCGAGCCTAAACGAAGAACAAGTCCGCAGAAGTTGTTACCAGACATGCTAAACTTGTTTTGAACTTTATGGAGGCCTCGGTTGTCCGATTGCCTATTATGACCGTGCATTGGAAAGCTCTTTCAGAGAGCTATGGAGCTATAACTTTACCCGCTGACATCGAGAGCTGATTCAAAGTAGATTTTTCGTAAAAGACCATTGCAGCGGGCGCAGCACATATGTCGCGGCCACAACACATCAATAAAGCAGCGGCCGCAGCTTCCATGCCGCGGTCGCCGCATTTGCCCAGAGCGACGCGTTTTGCGTTCGGCGACGGTTTTATCTATGTAAACCCTATTTATTTATATTTGTCTTTTGGAGGCTGACTTGGACACGAAAAGAGCACGAAATTGAGAGAGGGCTTAGCCCTAGTTTTCATTCATTCATTAGATTATGATTCAAGACGATTTTAGTTAGAGATTGAGAGCGATGTTCGTCATGGGCGGCTAAACTCTCTTCGTTCTACTTGCAATTTTAAGTTTTATTTGGATTGATTGTGAGTTTCTAATTCCTATTCCTTATTTCCTATATTTCAATGCTTCAACTTCTTTGTGCTTGATTGTCTATTGTTTTGTTCTATCTTGTCTCGCCAACTTGTTAGATTAATTCAATTGCTAAGGTTTTGTAGATTCCTGATTGTGAACCTTAACCTAATTAAGTAGAAAACTTGTCCCTTTAGGCTGATTGAACTAATTGGATGAGTAGGAAGTTGGATGTTGATGATGCCATAGAAAATAAGCTACATAATAAACGCAGAGTATTACGTCATAAATGGGTCATCCAACGCAAAAGGATGGTCGGTCCCACCATTAGCACATCACGAGCAAAGTATCCAACCGAGCCTGAATAATTAGGCTTAGCACTCCCAAGATCTATTAACCCTTATTTCCCTCGCGACTCAAACTCAGTGTAAGAATCAGAATGAACTCTCCGAAATGTCTCATAAGCCTCCGAAGTCCTAACAAGCAGCTCGCTGGCTCAAGCACCTCGCCTCTAATGGCTTCATGTGTATTGCCTATGCCCCTAAGCGTGTGGGAATAGAGAAGAGTGATTACCGAGAATCCGAAGTGCTCGCTAGAAACGTCCATGGGAGTCGATTGAGGTTCACCGGAGGGAGGTCAGTGTCGGAAATCACCTACCACGAAGGGGGGTTTTATAAAGGTGGACCTTTGCATACGAATTGAGTGGAAGGAGGAAGAACGGATGGCTTACCGATCGGTAAGAAAGGACGAAATAAAAGAAATGGAAAGACAGTAATGTAAAGAAGCGTATTGTTACGCGGAACCTCTCGTCGTGAAAAATTCCCACAGACGGCGCCAATGAAGCATTCATGGGATTTCGCCTGTACTTATTATCTCATTTGTGACGACATAATACCTTAAAATGCCTATAAGCCTTGGCCTAGGTTGTGCGCTTATTAGTTCAAGTGATGAGAGTTGTGAGTTTGACTCGCGATGAATTAAGTTATTGTTCAATCGTCGTTCACAGAGGAAGCTAAGTGAGGTTGTTATCCCAAATAACGTTCTTCTCCAACCAAAGATCTTTAGAACTCAACTCCAGGGGTTTTAAGTCTGAGGGGTAACCAGAGCTCTTATGCTTTTCTATCTTCGGAATCAGATCCCTTACTCTGGGATCCAAGGGGTGTATTTATAGGGAAACCAAGCGAGCAGCTGGATGGCAACCTCGTGGTTCTATGTAGGAGCATCCTGGGTGCTCCTGCGTGCTCGGATTGCAGCTGCTGCTCGAGGAAGACGATAGGGAAGCTCGGTGGGTGCTCGGGTTGTGCTCTACGACGCTCAGGGCTTAGATTTGAAAACGGAAGGGAGGGGCTGCGTCTTGGTAAGTTGCTGTCGATCCAGGGAGCAGGGGAGGTGGCTGCATTCGAAGGGAAGGAAAGGGGTGCTGATTCGAGGTGGAGTGGCTCAACAAGGGAGGAGACGGTGGAGCTTGGTGGAGGCGGCAAGAAAATGGGGGTCAGTGGTGCTGAAATGAGATATGCCCAGATGGAAAGCTTAGAGGGAAATGAATGGGTTTGGGGGTAGTGTTCTTCAAGGGAAGAAGAGGAGGAACATTGTGGGTTTAACAACTCACTTAAACTCAAAGTGAGGAGGGGGAGGAGGTCTCCTGCAGATCATGGCGTGGGAGCAGATTGGCATGGGTCAATTTTGGCATCTTGCCACAAATAAGGAAAAGCAAGGTGAGGAGAGTGAGGGATGTTTAACCAAAATGGTGCAAGGAAAGCTGGAGGTGGGTTGGCAGAGCTACCGAAATAGGATGAGATGGAGATGGGGAAAGAGAACTGATCTGCTCCAAAACAAAAAGGGGAAAAGACAATGTGGTCCCAAAGTAAAGTTTGAATACCCGGAATAAAATATCTCGAAATCCGCTCTCTCGACCTTATCCGATTCAACCCAAAACAATTTTCAAATTTTCAAATCCGAGTTTAATAATGAACTCCAAATATTATTTTAAATTTTCACATATGGAAGCGGGATAAAGCATATTTCAAATCTTCAACTAAATAATGCTGGAACTCGTTTTAAAATATTTAGAATAAAACCAATAGCCCACGGACGGAAGTTCCAAACCTCCCAAATCTTAGAAATCGGGATGATTATAAATCATTATTTTAATAATTTAATATTCTAAAATTTCCCGGTCTTTACATCATCCACCTCTAAAAACAAGTCTCGTCCCCGAGACTAAAATCACTATAAAAGATGGGGATGAAGTTTTAAATTGGTGAGTCCAAGGATCATGCCATTGATTCTGTAAGCATCTCATAGGGGCCCGTATGAGATCCTCACAGCACCCTTGACGTGATCATAATATTCCCAATTGGTCGTAGCAAGTATGTGATATGGGCCCCTATCACACCCTTACCCCGACCTTTCGGTCACATCATAACTCGAAAAGCAATCATAGCGTCTCTACTGGGTCTTAGCAAGCATTCTATATGCGCCCCTATAAAATGCTTGTATCCACTTCGTGAGGCGTTATAATATAAGTCCGGGTGTGAAAATTCTCAAAAAGGGATTCCGCAATTGGAAAAGATTGACCTCAAAATCATTGAAATTCTCGGTAACGTTTATTCTTTAAAATTTCAAGTAATTCCTTTTTAAACCGCTCAAATCTTCAAATAAGATGTTTAACCGACAACTTTACACCAATACAAGTAAAATCTTTTCGATCAAAATTTCGTCAAAATCCTCCAAAACCAAATCAGTTACCCGCATAACAATCAATCAAATTTAGAAGCTCGGAGGTGGAATCATCCACCTCTAAGGGCTAATCCCATATTCTCTTCCTAGTTTCCAGAATCAAAACAAGCTATCAGTCTCAATTCAAGCAAGCTTCACAAGCCATAAGAAATGCATAACCAAATAACCAACCAATCTCCAATCAGTACATCATATGACAAGTTTCAAACATATGCCAACACAGTGTCACAAGGTCAGATCAACATCTCTACATCCTACTATGGGTCATAATACGCATCTCAACCACATAAACAAATCATAATAAACGTCTCGACATCGCATCAGAAGTCATAAAAGTATCAGCTCATCATAGAGTCAACGAACCAAAACTCATTGTCAACACATCAACACAACAAAATCATGCCATTAAGATTCAACAAAAGGGGAGGTCAAGCAGCATATCAGTCATCGAATGTCAGCATACTCACCAGACATCATCTTAACTCATCACAACGCCATGTAGCGATCATTTAGTAATCAGACATCATTCTCTCATATATATAAATCATATTCATTTTGAAAGCCATATTCGTGATGTAACATATCCATAAGCATGCTTGCTAAACATATAATACAACATCATGTTTACTACCACATAATATAACATCGCACTTTCACAAAATAACACATCATTATCTCGTATATTATATCACAACACATCCTAACATGCTCCTAAAGCAACATAGCAGAGCAGCAATATATCATGATAACATTTGTCACTACCAACTAGATTTTAATATTGCATAACATGTAATATCATTCTGTATCAGATTCATCATAGTTGTTATCTAACATCATGCCAACAAATATAAATAAATCACATAATCAAGAAAATTCTCACGTCATACCAGTCAAAATAAAACACAATTCCCACTCACCCATCTCCACTCTCAAGCCAAGATTAATCCTCTTCTACACTCAACAACACTAACTCCGACAAAATCCCCTGAAGAGATCCCAATTTATTTCCATACTCAAATCTCACCCCTCATTCCATCAAGCACTCTCACACACCATCCACCTCTAAGAACCCAACTCCTATCTCTAACTTCACATCCGAGAACCCTCTCATACTATATCCTCAATACTCTCAAAAGTCATTCCCCACACTTCATATACTACTCAAGACATCACAAACATCATACCCTACTAACCACATGGATCACTCTCTCGCGTCTTACCTCGTAATACCATCGATCATCCTAACCGCCTAGAATTCTTTTACCACTCATCAACAACTCCACAAGAGAACCCTCACCCACAAGTTCAAAGAAGAAGCAATCATGGACATTATTACACATAAGGACCACATCATATCAACTAGCATTTATATCAATAGCATCATTAGTTCAGCATTAAACATTACATCTGCGTTGATAAATCTCAATTTACCGTCATGCTCAATCTTTATTACAAATCATCATATATGCACATAATCAAGTCAAGCTAGCAAGTTTCATCATAACCTTATCGAATACAATTCAGGCTTCTTAGCATATGTAGCTCACATTTTACAGGCAAAGGAATTCAACCACGCTTAGCGACTTAGAGTAGCAACGCGTCAAGACATCATGGTACATGAGATCTATAAGTCATCAAATCATATCATCACAGGCAACAACCAATTAGGCAACAATCATCATCAAGTCACCACATCAACACATAAATCTCATTGCTGGGTCAGTGCAATATCGTCGTCAACAAATTCAAAGGGGTTAGCAATTCGAACGAAGGACATTCTCGCTCGCAAGTCATATCGCACTCAGTAACCGCAATCCTTGATACGTGCTTGTTCCGCCGACATCATTGATCCTGAGGCCCGTGGGTTATGGGCCCATTCTTCTGCTGCGCCGCTCTATCGTTATCCCACCTTTCGTTCTCTTTCCCATGCGGTCGTTCGTCCAAGTATCGCAGAGGAGTCTAAGTTAGCAGAGATAGGGAAGTGAGAAGGACGGGTAACCTAATGTCCCTTCCGGAAACAAACACGCACCGACACTAAAGACGACATCGAGAGACAGAACTCTGACCCGAGAATAGTAACGATGCCCCTATGGAAGTCTATTAAGTTATAATCGAGACAAGCAAATACGAATTTACCATGGAGCACATCAGTCACATTAATCCACACTAACATGTACCTATCTCGAGGAGATCGACATACATATTCATTCCAAAAGACATAATCGAATTCTACACGGATGCATGTGAGATAAGCTAATAGCCTTTTATTCCAGGGAAGCAGATATGCCTAGCAATTTCAAGTAAAATATGCGGATCCAGTAATGGTCATACAATGCTTAACGAGGATGACAAACATCATGTATATGAACAATGCACGGGCATGGTATACACGTCAATAAATGAGGTCAAACATAGCATGGCGAGGTACATCATAAAATCAAACTAAACGTTATTCGAGGATACATAAGAGCAGAATGACAATTATCACATCTAATAACAAGGATCATATAATAGGTTGAGAATGACGTGTAATCATATGACGAGATACATTTAAAAGCGTAAGTAATACATGATACTAGCGATACATGATAAGGCATGATCATAGTCAAGAATCATTTAAAGGAGTTCATCGTAATGTCCATGAAAATAAGAGGGATCACCACAGAGTAACAAATAGAACATCACGATGATAGATCATAATCATGCTAGGAATGAACTGTCGTAGGGCACATAAAACGGTACGATAGTCATCAATCATAGAACAAGTACAACACGTGATCATTTGGCGGGTCATATGGGAAATCATAAGCCCTACAGGACACTACTGACACATATCAAACATGAGCACAATCAAGGTAATTTGACTAGATTCATCCTAACATTCATGTGTTATGCGTATGTAAAATCATGGTATAGCGTGGTGTGTGATCATGCGAGGTGCCAAATCTTACATTCATGCAAGTGCGAGATGATAACACAAAGTAATAGGGAAGCACTACCGAGAGGTAACATGTAAGCATGCTAGGATAAACCATCACGAGAAGCAAGTCGCTCATCGAATTCAACATTAGTCTAATCATGAGTAAAACACCTAGGATGATATGAAAGAGGAGAATCACACTATCAGGGACCTAGCTCAAGAGGGAATCAGCAACAACGTAGGCAAGATACAAGTTCGCACAAGTCACAAACCGAGGATCCTACATGATGCTAGAAGCTCAATATAACATACGATACATGCATGCAACTAATCATGATGATGCATAAGAAATCACTCAATCATATTCCACGATATAGAAGCATGAGAAAAGTTCAGCGATGCATAATACGAGTCCAAGTAATGGGCAATACGATTAGAATACGGGGCATGAGTGCAGATCAACACATAACATGACAAAATATGCGTTCATTAAAGCTCAATTATACCACATATTCTCCATCCTACGCACGTAATCATACAACAATATTAACTTGCAGAATCATCAACAATAGTCAATTGACGAATAAAAATAGATGGGCGTGCTATAGATTCTTGTCACAAATGAGCAATAAGTGTTGACACGTCAGCATCCAGGATGCTAAGGCAATCATCTACAAGCATTCCTATAAAGGTGAGTTGATCACACTATCATGAACCTAATCAAAGAGGAAATAACGATCATGTAGGTTCACATCATATGGTTCATCCTTCCAATCAATCATACGATCAATAGGCCAAGTAAACATGCTATAACAACATACAATCATGATAGAAGGCAAGGCACAACACGAGACTCAAGCAATATAATCAATCACATATGTAATAGTAGGAGCAGTCTGTACTAATGATCATTCGCAAAGTATATGCAGGAGGCTATAAAATCATGTCAGGCAATTCAGAGAGAGCCACCATTACAACCAGACAGAGATCCCTAAGGGCAATCATTGACTTTTCCCGACCGACTCATCACCCCTCTTTCCCGTGGGACTCCGGTACGACTCTTCATGGCAAGAAGACACTGGTTGATCATCATAAGAATAAGGAAAGACATCCCCAGAAACACCTTACTTCTGACTCAAAGTGACATCAAGAACTTCCAACACTCACTCAGGCAACCTTAATATCCGACCATGATTTTCGACACAATGTGTTTACCACCCCAATCCCCGTGCAAGACTCTGACATCCGGGAGAAAGGCTCGATAGAACCGTCAAAGGGTTAAAAAACATAGTGGAGGGCTGTTTCACACAAGCTGGGTTTAACAATGTAGAAATAAAGGCACTCCCGCTATCCCGTTTGCACAGGTAAGTCAGTACACATTCATTGTTAGACATACCAAATCAGATCTCTAGTATAGCAAGCACTCAACACAGAATCAGTTAATAACACTCATAATGATCTCCTTGGAGCCCCCCAACCCATCTGTAAAGAACAAGCTGATATTTTGCCTACCGTTCCCAACTACACCCAATAGGGGTGGTCTAGCGCCTATACTACCCACTCGCGTCCCCGTTTGGTCGGTTTTCCTCTTTTATTACAAGTCAAGTTCATTACTTAGCCCAATTTCGGTTAGGCATCTTAAATTCATTTTGCCCTTCTTAAAATCCTTTCAAACCATTTGAAATTGATGGGCGATTTTCCAAAACATACACTCGACCCTTGCATACCCGAATTGCACAACCTCAGCTCTAATACCATCTTTGTAACGACCCAAAATTATGATTTCCGGGTGACGTTTCAAGGGATAAAACCCCTTGTTCGGATCTTGCAATCCAGGTATGGGTTGAGGTTTCAAACTCATTTAAGATTAGTAGAAAGAGGGATTTCAAACCCTAAAAACCTCGAAGGGCCATTGGGTACCCTTAACCTGTCCTAAGACTATGTCGCGAAATTCAGTTCAAATGAAAGTAAAGCGGAAATAAAGTTAAGATACAAAGTGTCACGGCAGAGCCGGGTCAACCCCGTCATATAGACATCGAGTACTCAAAATCTACAGAGAATACCTTAAAAAAAAGAACGGGGAAAGGAGTCAGATCGGGCCACTCATGCGGAACCGACAGTCCTCGCTGAGGCCACATAGTATGTGTTATACCTAATAAAGATGCTCTAATGTAGTACGAAAGTCAAACACACTGGCATGCTCCTAGTCATAATAATGTGTAAAAATATTGTAAAGGGCCCAAGACAATGTCAAGTGGCATATCCCTCTCCTACCTCCACCCCCTTCCGATAGGACGGAGACTGGCCAGCTCGTGAATGCATTCCATCATAATCGGGCGGCACGCATGCCTAACCCGCTCCACAATAAAGTCCACAGGTATCTCATAATATAAGGAAGTTCATGACTCGACTGACTCAGGGTACCCGATGAGGCTGGGCTACCCTATGACCCTAGCAAAGACTCTAGGACTATCACAGATAACGGCCGTTCTATTTCAAACACACATAGTAACCACATGCTCAGTTCAATGCAATCCTAGCATGATACTACATGGCATGCTTTTATGCATATGCAACACCTAACATAAAATGCAACAACATGCATGAATGTCCAACCTGAGTAAGCCCCCTAGGGAACTTACCTGAAGATGCAGAACAGCAAGATAACACAAGCTAGGGCCCAAATGCAACTCCAAAGCAATCCAAAAGCAATACACACCTATCATCAAGCCAATGCCATAAGCTACCGAACCAACATTCATACACACGAACTCCACGTTCTCAACATGCTCAAAACCAACCAATAGTAAAACCATTTTCCAAAACCTTTCCGATTGGTCAGCATCAACCAATTCAAAATCATTTTTTCAAATCAAACCATTGATAACATACCTACAATATTTCTAAACTTCCTTCTCAAAACCAACTTCATCAAACCAAGACAAAGAATTCCAACATTAAACATTTAAACCTTAAAACCAATACCTCAAAATCATATTATAGAATTAATCCCGACATTTTGGTTTTCAACAATAAATCATTTAAGAGATATTTCCGGAAACTTGAAAACCCTCTTAAATAATACTTTGTCAACAATATATAATTAACATAACGCCTTAAATTAAATCTAATTTCAAAATCCCTATTTAAATCCAAAACCCACAAGTCCTTTCCAAAATTCCCAACTTACATATTTAAATCATCCCAAACACACATTTCATATAATAACACTTTTTAACATAGTTTATAATAGATTAAATATTTCCAGAAATATAAAATCATAAAATCAGAATATTATAATAACATAATGATAACAATAATCTAATAAATATCGTTTATATAAGTTATATAACAAGATAATATATAATACTAACATAACAATTTCATAAACACCACCCAAATAGGCCCAAAGCTTATAACCCGTTTCTGAAAACCCGGATCCGAGCCCACGACCCGCCCAACTCAATTCTCTCAAAGCCTGAAAGGAACCCGGAAGGGAGATCCGAAATGGAGGATCCGACCCGAATTCATGACCCAGCCAGTCCAGGAAGAAAGGAAAGACTGAGCTTCGTCTCCTTCCTCAAGCAGAGGCGGAGCTTCAACTGACGGGGACGACGACAAAGGGAGGGGAGAAGCTCAGGCCACCGGCGTCCGTTCGGCCTGAATTTCTACCCAGAGTCTCGAAATACAAACCCGACCACTCCCGCACAGATAGAAGGAAACGTGAGGAATAGAGAAGAGTGATTACCGAGAATCCGAAGTGCTCGCCAGAAACGTCCATGGGAGTCGATTGAGCTTCGCCGGAGGGAGGTCAGTGTCGGAAATCACCTACCACGAAGGGGGGTGTTATAAAGGTGGACCTTTGCATACGAATTGAGTGGAAGGAGGAAGAACGGATGGCTTACCGATCAGATTGAATCAGAATAGGGGAGAAGAAGGGTGTTGGGCTCGGCGGCGGCCTATCCGGTATCTCCTGGTTTCCGACGACGAGGTAGGAGCCTCCTGGGTGCTCCTGCGTGCTCGGATTGCAGCTGCTGCTCGAGGAAGACGATACGGAAGCTCGGTGGGTGCTCGGGTTGTGCTCTACGACGCTCAGGGCTTAGATTCGAAAACAGAAGGGAGGGGTTGCGTCTTGGTAAGTTGTTGTCGATCCAGGGAGCAGGAGAGGTGGCTGCGTTCGAAGGGAAGGAAAGTGGTGCTGATTCGAGGTGGAGTGGCTCAATAAGGGAGGAAACGGTGGAACTTGGTGGAGGCGGCAAGAAAATGGGGGTCAGTGGTGCTGAAATGAGATATGCCCAGATGGCAAGCTTAGAGGGAAAGGAATGGGTTTGGGGGTAGTGTTCTTCAAGGGAAGAAGAGGAGGAACATTGTGGGTTTAACAACTCACTTAAACTCAAAGTGAGGAGGGGGAGGAGGTCTCCTGCAGATCATGGCGTGGGAGCAGATTGGCATGGGTCAATTTTGGCATCTTGCCACAAATAAGGAAAAGCAAGGTGAGGAGAGTGAGGGATGTTTAACCAAAATGGTGCAAGGAAAGCTGGAGGTGGGTTGGTAGAGCTACGAAATAGGATGAGATGGAGATGGGGAAAGAGAACTGATCTGCTCCAAAACAAAAAGGGGAAAAGACAATGTGGTCCCAAAGTAAAGTTTGAATACCCGGAATAAAATATCTCGAAATCCGCTCTCTCGACCTTATCCGATTCAACCCAAAATGATTTTCAAATTTTCAAATCCGAGTTTAATAATGAACTCCAAATATTATTTTAAATTTTCACATATGGAAGCGGGATAAAGCATATTTCAAATCTTCAACTAAATAATGCTGGAACTCGTTTTAAAATATTTAGAATAAAACCAATAGCCCACGGACGGAAGTTCCAAACCTCCCAAATCTTAGAAATCGGGATGATTATAAATCACTATTTTAATAATTTAATATTCTAAAATTTCCCGGTCTTTACAAAGGAATCTATAGATCATTGTATTGTCAAATGCAACAATAGATTTGCACTCCTTGTGTAATTTTTCTAGGACTCACTTATAGTGCTGACATGGCTCAGTCAATGTTCAAAAACGATGACACGAGCAACCAAAGTGAGTACAATACACCTGTTATGAAAAATTCTTACAATTCTTACAAGAGCAACCAAAAGTGAATAGACTACACCTGTTATGAAAAATATTCTAAACAAGCATCCCCTGTGCAATTTTATTATCACTCCATTGCAGTGATGACATGGCTCAATCAATTTTGAATAAGGAAGTCTAGTGATGAAATTAGCAATCAAAGTCTAATAAGGAATCAATACTTCAATATAGAGCGCAGATTCAAGTGTAATGATGACATGAGCAACAAAATGAATACAATACACCTGTTGTGAGAAGAATTATATAAAACTTGCACTTCTGGTGGAAAACTTCTATGATTAAGGTCTACTGATTAGTTGAAACAATCATAGTGAAATCACATCCTAAGCAATCATAGTGATGACTTGAGCAATGTAAAATATTAACAAGCATAAATAACCATAAACATACACAGATTCAATTTGAAACTTGAAGATTACACATATACAGAAAAAAATGCTCATAAACATTAATTCATGCTTAAAAAATCAATCAAAATTTGCGCCAAAGGCGCAAATTTTGATGCTACTGTATGTGTGACTCCATAACCTTAATCACTTAATGCATAAAAAATGAATCAAAGTTTTCGCAAAAGGCACAAAATTTGATGCATTCAATAGCAGTAATCATTCTGTTCAACTATTTTCCATACTGTTATAGCATATATAAGCATAGATAAACACAAATTTGGCGTAATCTACACTTGTAATCACACGATTCCAATCAGTAATCACAAAACTGAAGAAGTAATCGCAAAACTGAAGCATAGATAAACACAGATTAAAGCAGTAATCGCAAAACTGAATTAGTAAACCAAAAAATTATAGGAAATTTGCGCCTTCGGCGCAAATCTAAGCAGTAATCGCAAAACTGAAGCAGTAATTGCAAAACTGAAGCATACATAAACACAGGCTGAATCAGTAATCGACAAACTAAAGTAGTAAACCAAAAAATTCTAGGAAATTTGCACCTTCGGCGCAAATTTAAGCAGTTATTGCAAAACTGAAGCAGTAATTGCAAAATTGAAGCATAGATAAACACATACTGAAGCAGTAATCGCAAAATCAAAGGAGTAATCCAAAAATTCTCGGAAATTTGCGCCGAAGGAGCAAATTTGCGTCTTTGACGCAAATTCTAATCAACTTAAAATTCTAGTAAATCGACTTACCTGATTCTCTAGAATAGACTTCAAAATCGATCGCTTGGATGATGTCGGAATGGTAATCTCTCGGAAATCCTAGCAATCTCCGGCGAGCAGGTCGGGAGGGAGAAAGAGAGAGCGTTCGGAGATGGAGAGCTAGAGGAGAGAGAAAAGCAGTTGTCGAGAGACGGTGAAGCCTTTTATTTAGGACATTTTGCAAAAATGTCCCAAAACGCGGATATTTCGTAAAATTAGCCCATTTTCGTTGCTATTTTGCAAAACCGCCCTTTTTTAAATAAAAAAAAAAGTAATTATAGTAGGGGACAAAGACAATTAATGTGGTAGAAACATGATTAAGTGATCATTGCTTTTCTATAATAACTAACTACCTTATTTAATATCACCCCTACTCCTAGAATATATTATAAATGTGATTACATTAACATAGTATATGTAGTTATTACATTATATTATAAATGTGATTACATTATAATCTAACTTATGTAATAAAATGTGATTACATTATATTATAAATGTTATTAATTTTATAATCCTATAATATATAGTATATATAGTTATTACCCATTGTACTCTTGGGTTACAATGTATATAACCCTTGGGTATATAACCTAACAATAGAATATGTTTATATATATATATATATATATATATATATATATATATATATATATATATATATAATCGTATCCTATGTTATTAAATTTTTTTTAGTAAAGTATGTTTTTAATTAAGACCTAATATATATATATATATATATATATAAATTTGCAAAGAACCCTATACATATATATGGTATATCTTAGTTGCGATCATATTTAATGTATATGATATATGTTTGATATCAAAAATTAACTTGTATGTGGTATACCTATTTAATGTATATATATATATCATGTGATCCAAAAATAACTTGTATTGTATATATGTGGTATACTTATTTAATGTGTATATATCATGTGATAAAAAATTAAGTTGTATTGTATATATGTGGTTGTTGTGAGCCTAATTAGCCATGTCTTTATGCATACTTCAGTTCCATATTCTTTACATTTTGTATATTTCGGGTTGGGAATATGTCGAATTTATGTAGTATATGCTTAATTGTCAGAAATGGAGATCTACATAATATGGAACCATTTCGGAAGAAAACCAAGGAAGCAAGAATCGGAGCACAAAGCCACTCGATATCGACGAGGCTTAGTCGATATCGACAAGACTTGCCTAAGACACCAGCCATCATCGAGGAGCCTAAGTCGAGGAACAGAAGACGAAGAACCCGACTCCAAACCCTACTCGGCATCGAGTACGGCTACTCGAGGTCGACCAAGAGGAGGAGCCAGGACCCAGACTCGAGGAAAAGCTACCCGACCTGACCAGGAGGCCGGCAACCCTACTCGACCTCAACGAGACCTTGTCGAGATCGACGAGCCCCACAGCACCAGTCCAAGTCCATGCCGAGGAGAAGCTGCTCGACCAGAGAAGACCACACCCTAGTCGATCTCGAGGAGCTCTAGTCGAGATCGACGAGCCCTGAGTCCAGGTCCGAGCCTGTCGAGTAGAGCCACCCGAGAAGACCCAGTCAACATAGCCAGTCTACTCGAGGTCGACGAGAGCTACTCGACATCGACGAGCACCAGGAGCCATGTCCGAGTCTGTCGAGCAACAGCTAGCCGAGACGACAAGCCAAGCCCAGTCGACCAAGAAGTCTACTCGAGGTCGACAAGACCCTTGTCGAGATCGACCACGAGTACAGAAGCTGTGTGACGCGGTTTGATCAAACTCTACTCGGATTGGGATTGCTTGGACGCGAAGATTGCCGATTCTATCCAAAACTATCAAGATCCATCATGAAGAGAAGAAGATTTATCCATGGAAGACTTTTTAGATATAATTCCTATTTTAGATTTAATTATGTTATGTCTTTTATTTATCCTTAAGCATTTTAGATATAATCTTAGATATAGATAGAGATTTCTATCCTTGATTAGCAAGGATTAGAAGCCTATAAATAAAGCCCTAGGGGCTCAGTTTTATTCATTCAATTTCAGAGAAAGACAAGTAGTTACACAGAGACAGTTTAGGAGTTCGAAGGTTTTAGGGTTTTGGCATTCGACGAGAGTTGGATTGCCAGGATTGTAAAGTCTTGGAATTTAGTTTAATGCAAGTTGTTTTCTTTCAATCAAAGATGTCTGAGTTTACGATGAGGCGCGAGTAGTCCACCCACTTCTAGGGTTGGGGCGAGCCCGACGATAGCCATGCATAATTGAGGTAAAGATCCGACCTTTATCATGTTTTGAGCATTTTCCTACTTGTTGATGTGTTTATTGCCCAACTAATGGAGATCCATGCTAACAACTTGGATTATAAACATAAAATCAGTAGAGACAATTAGGGTTTCTTGAGAGAGTTGTCTAATTGTTGGAAAAGACGAAAGCTTAGTCCTTTAAATGTGATTCACATGATTATCTGTTTGGTCCTGCCTTATGCATGTTTGGTTATCGTTGTTGCAAACCCCAATCTTGGAAGTCTTTTACATTAAGTTTAAGTCGAAACCCCAAAGCATTTGTTTTTACTTCCTTTTATTTCGTTTTACTCCCTGCCCTCGTCGATCTCGACCAAGCCTGGTCGACCTCGACCACTGATCTTCGACCCAGAGTCGCCGTAGCTTACCTGTGCAGGAACTCGACCAGACCCACTCGACCCAGACGAAGGCTACTCGATCTCGAGTAGAGCCTTGTCGAGATCGACCACCGTTGCCGAGTTGTTGCTGCTGAGTTCGACTGTCCGAGCTTCTGTCGACTAACCCTTAGTCGAGCTTGAGGACCCTGTTGTCGACTTCTGACCGTGAGATTCCACCGCTGCCTAGGATCCGCTGACACGCTTCCTCGTGGATCGATCCTGACTTCCCGCTACTACATTAGGAGGAGGTCTTGTAATTATTTGCAAGGGACGAAATCTGGTTTGCTGTGATTTATTTATATTTTAATTTGCATACTCGATTTCCTCCTATCAACAAATTGGCGCCGTTGCCGGGGAAGCTATCATTCGCGCCTTAGGTAGTTAAAATCTCACGTTTTTCTTGAGTGACTTTGTAGGTGTATGCGTCGTTCTGGTCTACCACCTGAGTTTGACAGCTTAGACGAACCGGAGCGCTACCTACACATCCACGCTAAACTCAAAAGGATCATGTCGGCCGCTGAAACACAAGAGCAGCTGTTTGCCAGGCTTACCAGAGAGCTAGTTGCAAAGGATACTACTATCGCCACCAAAGATGCTGCTATCGCCGCTGAGAAAGCAGCAAGGGAGCAAGCAGAAGCTGAGGTTGCCCAGTTCCCAACCACTGCAAAGGATTATATGCATCCAACGCTCGTCGTGCCTGAATCAGCAATTCTAATCCCTGATAACTCTTATGAAATTCGCACTCAATTTCTTATAGAGCTTAAAAATAATGCCTTCTTTGGCAGATTTAATGAGTGTCCTCTTGAGCATATTACCAATTTTTCTGACATGTGTCGTACTCTTGCTGAAGGTACAACATTGGAATATGTCAAGATGAAAGCTTTTCGCTGGTCTCTCGCTGGGCCTGCACTGAAATGGCTGGAAGGGCTAAAACCAAGATCCCTCACCACATGGGCCCAAGTAGAGCAAGAATTTCTTAATAAATTCTTCCCACCTGCCAAAACAGCACACCTCCGCCAGAAAATCACCTCCTTCAAACAGAAGCAAGGGGAACCGCTGGCAAAGGCATGGGAGCGCTACAAGGAACTTCTGCGATCTTGCCCTACTCATGGACAGCCACCGTATGTCATTCAGGAGATCTTCTTCAACTCTCTTGATCAAGTCACCAAGGACAGAATCAACCATTATACTCGCTATGAGTATCTGACAATGCCGCCGAGTGACGCATGGGGTGTGCTGGAAAAGCTCACTAACTACGACAAAAAATATGGGTCTACATCAAACTATGAGGAGAACTCCTATGCCAGGCCAGCACCATCTATGCCACTCTATGAGCCAGCAAAGGAGATTGACCCAGATGTCAGGGAGCAGTTCTACAGAGACCAGAATCGTAAGCTCCTCAAGCAAGTCAAATACCTGTCTGTCAATCAGCCTTGCATCGAATGCGGATCACAGCGGCACACCACTAATGAGTGCCCACACAGAGCAAGTCAGAATGGCAGAAATACATGAGGAGGCAGCATACGCTGGGGGTCCTAATCGCTATATGGGGGATCAAAGGTCCTATCAACCGCAATGGAACCAAGGTCCTCCTAGGAATCCCCCACCCTACAGAGCTCCAGGGCATCCAGAAAGGGATCAAAAGAAGGACGATCTGCAGCTGATCCTTGATGAGATGCGCCGAAATCATGCACAGAACCTGCAGGCTACAAACACCATCAACAATCAGCTCCAGCATGTCAACACAAAATTTGTAGAGTTGGATATCTGGAAAAAGGGCATTGAGACTCAGATGGGACAAATTGCTGCACAGATCCCACGACCATCCGGACAGCTCCCTGGGCAAACAGAACCAAATCCTAAGGGGAAAACCGGACATGTAGCAGCTATCAAACTCAGGAGTGGCCATCAATTACACAAGCCAGAGGTCGGAAAACAGCAAAGCAACGCAGAGCAGCAACTCGAGACAGAGAAAAATCCAGTCGATCTCGACAAACCCGTACTCGATCTCGAGGAGCCTGTACTCGACCTCGACAAGACGCCACTCGACACATACCAGAAGTTGAGCTCGGATTCCACTGCGCAGACCAGCAACCCAAGGTCGACCACCCAAGTCGACATCGACAAGCCCCTTGTCGAGATCGACAAGCCTCTGGTCGAGGTCGAGGAGCAACAAGCCGACATCGACGAATCTGCAGCATCTCCGACAGCTGATCTGGCTTCAAAACAGAAAAAGCCACTACCTTTCCCTTCTAAAACTCATAAAGATCCCACTGCGGGTAGATTCAATAGATTTGTTAATATGCTGCAAGAACTGAACTTTTCTATTCCTTTTACAGAAGCCCTGCAAGAAATGCCTGGATATGTCAAATTTCTGAAGGAAATCCTGAGCAAGAAGCGGTCCATCTCAGAGATCGCAGGCGAATGCAAAGTACTCCACTTCCCTGAAAAGAGGCCTGACCCTGGTAAGTTTTCTATTACTGTGGGTTTTGGACAATATAAGTATGATTCTCTATGCGATTTAGGAGCAAGTGTGAGCATCATGCCTCTATCAATCTGGCGGAAAGTAAAAATAGGATGCATAGAACCTGTGGATGCCAAATTATACATGGCGAACAATACAGTGGTCATCCCTACAGGTATAGTTGAGAATGTCCCCGTCCAGGTTGGTAAGTTCTTTGTGCCAGCTGATTTCCTTATTATTGATTGTGCTGAAGATCCTACTAGCCCTATTATTCTTGGTAGACCATTCTTAGCTACTGCAGATGCCAGGATTAGTGTTAAGAATCGCTCGCTCACCTTCACCATAGGCGATGAGGTTTTGGATTTCTCTTTTGGCCCTGCAAAAGAGGAAATTTCTTGGCTGGAGGTGAAAAGCATCAGCATCGACGGGAGCAAGCAAACAGCGGAGGAAGGAGCCAACTCTGTACTCGAGATCGACGAGCTCTCCTCGATCTCGACAAGCGCTCTCCTCGAGCTCGACAAGCCCTTGTCGATCTCGACCACCACTGAGCCAGAGACTTACCCAGAGTCTAAGTATGGGGTCCCTATACTCGATCTCGACCAGCAGTACTCGACATCGAGTAAACCCAAGCCCAAAGATTTCTGTTTTGGGTCCGAAAAGAAACTGAAGGCTACAGAGAAGAAGAAGAAAGAGAAGGGAGATAATGCAAGCAACCACCTATCAGCTGAGCTTGCATACTACCATCAGGACCTAGATGATCCAGGAGAAGGGCCAGGCATGAGCGGGCCCCACAATAATGGTCCTTGAGCGCAAACGGAGAAGTCGGCCTAGCGACTCTAAAATCTAGAGCATGTATATAGACTTTATGAACTTTTGGGATTTTTTTGGACTTTTTGGTTTTTTGTTTTTTGTTTTTTGGTTTTATGTCTTTTTAAGAACTTCATATGGATAGTCTTGTTTTTGGTATGGAATCTAACACTTGTAGGTCGGCAAGCATATAAGGATCGCGAAAAGTGGAAAAGGAAGTCCCTGAAAACCAGTCAGAATCGACGAAGGCCAAGTCGACGACGACGAAGAGGAGAAGCCCAGAAGTTACTGGACCTCGAGTAGACGTACTCGACATCGACAAGCCACCAGAAGCTCCTCGACTTCAGAATCCACTAGACGCATACGAGCCCAGTCGAGATCGAGTAGACCGTACTCGATATCGACCACCAACCTACTCGACATACACTGTTTTGACTTCCTCGATGTGTTATCATGGGAGTTCCTTCCTTTACTCTTGTTTTTATTTGATTTTATACAGTGAGGACACTGTAATGTTTAAGTATGGGGTGGGGGAAAGGGCTTACTTTGTGCATATTTGATCATATTTGACATAAATGTGCATTATTCCTTTGAATTGCTACATGGCTATTTTGGAATGCATTATTGCTTTATGTGCTTATATGCATGTTTTACAAAATTTGAGAAAAATCACCCCTACTTGAAAATTGAAATTTTTTGAATAATGTCATGGAAGTTATATTGAACTCGACGATGCAAAATTGGATTTATTAGAGATATAGCATGAAATTGCCTAGTAAAGGGAAGTCACAATGAAGTGCAATATTTATTGAAAACCATGAAAGGAGATAAAATTTGAAGTTGGTTTTTACATGGTGCATGATAAGAGGATGGAGGACTTTATATTTCCATATAATGCTCATTGTTTAAATTCCAAGCCTTACCTATGCTTATGCATCACAAAAGCCATAATATGCCTTATTTCAAATATTGCTCCACATGATCTAAATATTTTCCATTCTTTACCTTATCCGGGGATTATGTTGAGAATGATGTTACATTATGGAGACGTTATATGGTTGTTGTGTTGTTATTATCATAATGGGAGTTTGGAAGGAAATTGTTTGAAATATATGAAAAATTTAATGAGTGAAAGAAAATCCAATCACCTCAGGAGATAAAGGTAGATTGACCCTGCTCTCTGAGATAATAGTTTGGAGAGATGGGACACACTGTGAGGAGTCCAAAGCACTAAGTATCCGGGGCCATTCATGACACCCATGTTTGCGACTCGCGAGAAGGCAGTGCTGAGGTTAGAGAGGTAAAAGCATTATTATTGAGAAAAGCAATATGAAAGGTGATGAATCATATGGAGAAGGAATGTGGTATGAAATTCAATTTGGAAATACTCCATTTCCCCGGATCAAAAGCACCACATTGCCAGAAATTGCCCACCTTTTGCCTTTTACCAATTCTACTCCTTATTTGAGCTTAAATTGAAGTCCTCTTGATTATTAATGCTTTGTCACGAATGAATGTTTTTGCATAACCCTCCTTTTGTGAGTAGATGTTGCTTTTTGTATATCTGCACATGCATGGATCTATGACACAAGTACCTTTTCGAGGATGGTAATTGATTGCAGGGACATATGAGAATGAATCTAAGATGTTGAGAGTTTGAATTCTTCACCTGAATGACAAATAAAAGTATTGCTCGAGGACAAGCAAGCTTAAGTATGGGGTGTTTGTTGTGAGCCTAATTAGCCATGTCTTTATGCATACTTCAGTTCCATATTCTTTACATTTTGCATATTTCGGGTTGGGAATATGTCGAATTTATGTAGTATATGCTTAATTGTCAGAAATGGAGATCTACATAAGTTTCTGTTTAATATCGCAGAATATGGAACCATTTCGGAAGAAAACCAAGGAAGCAAGAATCAGAGCACAAAGCCACTCGATATCGACGAGGCTTAGTCGATATCGACAAGACTTGCCTAAGACACCAGCCAGCATCGAGGAGCCTAAGTCGAGGAACAGAAGACGAAGAACCCGACTCCGAACCCTACTCGACATCGAGTACGGCTACTCAAGGTCGACCAAGAGGAGGAGCCAGGACCCAGACTCGAGGAAAAGCTACCCGACCTGACCAGGAGGCCGGCAACCCTACTCGACCTCGACGAGACCTTGTCGAGATCGACGAGCCCCACAGCACCAGTCCAAGTCCATGCCGAGGAGAAGCTGCTCGACCAGAGAAGACCACACCCTAGTCGATCTCGAGGAGCTCTAGTCGAGATCGACGAGCCCTGAGTCCAGGTCCGAGCCTGTCGAGTAGAGCCACCCGAGAAGACCCAGTCAACATAGCCAGTCTACTCGAGGTCGACGAGAGCTACTCGACATCGACGAGCACCAGGAGCCATGTCCGAGTCTGTCGAGCAACAGCTAGCCGAGACGACAAGCCAAGCCCAGTCAACCAAGAAGTCTACTCGAGGTCGACAAGACCCTTGTCGAGATCGACCACGAGTACAGAAGCTGTGTGACGCGGTTTGATCAAACTCTACTCGGATTGGGATTGCTTGGACGCGAAGATTGCCGATTCTATCCAAAACTATCAAGATCCATCATGAAGAGAAGAAGATTTATCCATGGAAGACTTTTTAGATATAATTCCTATTTTAGATTTAATTATGTTATGTCTTTTATTTATCCTTAAGCATTTTAGATATAATCTTAGATATAGATAGAGATTTCTATCCTTGATTAGCAAGGATTAGAAGCCTATAAATAAAGCCCTAGGGGCTCAGTTTTATTCATTCAATTTCAGAGAAAGACAAGTAGTTACACAGAGACAATTTAGGAGTTCGAAGGTTTTAGGGTTTTGGCATTCGACGAGAGTTGGATTGCCAGGATTGTAAAGTCTTGGAATTTAGTTTAATGCAAGTTGTTTTCTTTCAATCAAAGATGTCTGAGTTTACGATGAGGCGCGAGTAGTCCACCCACTTCTAGGGTTGGGGCGAGCCCGATGATAGCCATGCATAATTGAGGTAAAGATCCGACCTTTATCATGTTTTGAGCATTTTCCTACTTGTTGATGTGTTTATTGCCCAACTAATGGAGATCCATGCTAACAACTTGGATTATAAACATAAAATCAGTAGAGACAATTAGGGTTTCTTGAGAGAGTTGTCTAATTGTTGGAAAAGACGAAAGCTTAGTCCTTTAAATGCGATTCACATGATTATCTGTTTGGTCCTGCCTTATGCATGTTTGGTTATCGTTGTTGCAAACCCCAATCTTGGAAGTCTTTTACATTAAGTTTAAGTCGAAACCCCAAAGCATTTGTTTTTACTTCCTTTTATTTTGTTTTACTCCCTGCCCTCGTCGATCTCGACCAAGCCTGGTCGACCTCGACCACTGATCTTCGACCCAGAGTCGCCGTAGCTTACCTGTGCAGGAACTCGACCAGACCCACTCGACCCAGACGAAGGCTACTCGATCTCGAGTAGAGCCTTGTCGAGATCGACCACCGTTGCCGAGTTGTTGCTGCTGAGTTCGACTGTCCGAGCTTCTGTCGACTAACCCTTAGTCGAGCTCGAGGACCCTGTTGTCGACTTCTGACCGTGAGATTCCACCGCTGCCTAGGATCCGCTGACACGCTTCCTCGTGGATCGATCCTGACTTCCCGCTGCTACATCAGGAGGAGGTCTTGTAATTATTTGCAAGGGACGAAATCTGGTTTGCTGTGATTTATTTATATTTTAATTTGCATACTCGATTTCCTCCTATCAACAGTGGTATACCTATTTAA
This sequence comes from Persicaria maculosa, assembly GCA_963922045.1. Classification (NCBI taxonomy): domain Eukaryota; kingdom Viridiplantae; phylum Streptophyta; class Magnoliopsida; order Caryophyllales; family Polygonaceae; genus Persicaria; species Persicaria maculosa. The sequence goes on from OY998251.1 coordinate 6,697,332, forward strand.
TGTGTATATATCATGTGATAAAAAATTAAGTTGTATTGTGTATTGTGTTGTGTATATAGGTTGTATAGCTATTAGTTCTTTCACCCCCTTCATTAGCTAGGCCTGATAGGTGATCACCGGTGGACTATGGAGGATTCTCGGCCAGCTGCTGCAGCTCTCCCTTCACGTCTTCAGAACACACAGCTCGACCTTCACGTCATCAGTGGTACTGCTACTACAACAGTGGTTGATCACGGGTGGAATCTCCCTAGCATCACTTCTTCAATCAACACTAACCCCTGAACAAACCATTTACACAAGAGTCTTCAATCAAACCCCAATTGTTGGAGCCTCCTGCATCTCCCTCATCTTCTTCAGTCAACCCCCATCTTCTTCAATCAACCACTGATGGCGTTCAAGATAAAGACATACCCTTGGAGCACTTGGACAACCGCAGAAACCAAGGCTTTGTTAGAGATATGCGCAGTAAATAGAAGCAATGCTGGAAACACCACCTCCATAGACTGGGTTGTCATCCACGAACAACTTCGTGATGAACAAAAGATAATGGCTACTCCAACGATCATACGACACAAGTTCGAGACGATTCAAGAAGATTACGCTGTGTGGCTCTCTCTTTATGATGACCCAATGGTCGATATATCCCTCCACAACTGTGAGGTTAATGCACCCAAATGGTGGTGGGAGTACAAGGTTAGTGGTTTCAAAGTATATGTGTGTTTCGTTCTATCAAACAATTTTCACTAGCACACCATTGATTATATGTCGTTTCTTGCAAAATGTTTTTGTAGCAAGGCCCGTCATACAAGTTGATTAAGAATGGTGATATGACTGGAGAGATCGTGAATCTGTGCAATGCATTGTTCGGTGAACAAGATGTGTCTGAAGATCAGTATCAATCAAATGCATCGGAAGTTTCCAATGGAAAGAGCCATGTTGGACGGCTTGATGACACTGCATCCACTTCCACTCCTTTCTTTCCAGGTGTGTAATGTATCGATGGCATGTTTGGATACTTTGATCAGTATGATGATGTTCCAAGTTTGTTACTCTTCCAGCACTGTTTTTGTTGAATAAATGTTACTCTTCCAGCACTCTTCCAGCACTGCTTGATTAAATGTTTTTGTTGATTATTTGTTTGGTTGATTAAATGTTTGGGATTTCATGTTCAAAGAGCAAGGACCCTCATCATGAACGTGAGGTCCTTCTCATCATGAACTTCACATACAATTTCTTTTCATTCCCTTCAGTCGAATCCAAACCTGCAAGTTTTTCATTCCCTTAGTAATAAGCTACTGTAATCCAAACCGCATGTTGGGCCGGATTTTTAATGGGCCGGCTTTGTGTGTTACCAATTAAATGTTCATTAGTGATCTAAGGTCTTATTTAAAGTGTTTTTTGCATAGAACTAACTCTATTTTTATGAGTTATGGTAAAATTTTATAACCATACAAATATCAAGGTTTAGAACCACATAAATATCAATGCATGCTTTGTTATGATAAAATTTTATAACCATAAAAATTTCAAGGCATATACATTAAATTTTTAGAACATGATTTGTTATGATAAATTTTTTATAAAATTTTATAACAAGATTTTTATAAGCATTTTTTTAAGCATATGAGGATTCGTCATTCATAAGCATTTTTATAAGATTTTTATAAGCATTTTTGATAAAATGTTATAACAAGATTTTTATAAGCATTTTTAGAACAAGATTTTTATAAGCATATGAGGATTCATTTTGATTCATAAGCATATGATAAAATTAACGTCTTTAATCACAAATTTCATACAAAAGCAAATGAGGATCCATTGTCATTCATCGGACTTAATACTAGAAGAAAGGTTCGATCATAACATCTTCAATCATAAAATGAAGACCATTACATTTTGAACAACAGTATCCCTAGCATTACAAACATGAAACAAACCACCACTCTCAACACAAAATTTTCTACTTGCAATCTGATATGATGTTCCTAAGTAACAGCCTGAGCCTGACCTCCATGGAACACGTTCGGGTTTTCCATTGCACGACCAACATTCGATGTCCCTTTTCCACCATCGACCCATTGAAAAAATTCGCAGCTTTGACCAAACTGCATTGGATATGGATAAACTGGCCGGATAAGTGGCTAAACGGGAGTACAAAAAAATAAATCCCGATCGGCACCAAATCTTACCTTCCACAAGGAACAGTCGTAAAACTTTCTACCGGCATTTTCTCCATTCTTGCAAGTTTGAAGTGTGGCAGGGCGGTGATGTTTGCACAACAAGCCTCTTCTCCAAGAATTCGCACTCCATGCTGAGTCTCCTTCCAAGCAGTCTCGAACTCCTCTACAATGTAGGAATCGTGAAGTGAGTTCTGGAGCGCCCTATTGATGTCTTTCCAGCCCTCCTTTTTACCCAAATGCTTGTGCGCATTTTGCATCACATGCCAAATGCACCACCGGTGTGGAGTGTTAGGGAACACTTGTGCAACCGCATTCCCTAGCATAACAATTCGATCAAGAGTTAATCAAGAGTAACAAGTGTGATATCATTTGCAAGCACTAGCTAGTATATACATAATGAATGTAATAATATATGATGGTAGTTGTAATAACGCACCTATGGACCGACACTGGTCGGTTATGATTGCTTTTGGAGCCTTTCCGGACATGCATGTGAGCCAAGTGTGGAATAGCCATACGAAGTTCCCAATCTCCTCTTGAGCGAGTAGGGCACACCCGAACAACACGGATTGACCGTGATTGTTGATTCCTATGAATGGAGCAAAAGGCATCTTGTATTTGTTTGATACGTATGTCGTATCGAAGCATACAACGTCTCCAAACACCTCGTAAGCTGCCCTATTCTTTCCGTCAGCCCAAAACACGTTCCCCAATCTGTTTTCATGGTCCAGGTCATAGGAGAAAAAGAAGTTGGAGTTGCTTGAGCTCATCTCTTCAAACTGGTTACGCGTTGCAACAAAGTCACCGTTTTCCATGTGACGTCGTCTAGCCTTGATGATTAAGTTGCGACAATCTCTGTTGTTGAAAGGAACAGCAGCATGGCTGCCATGTTCAATCACAAAAGTCCCGAAGTTCTTGGCTATAGGAACTCCAGCTCTATCCGAGTTCAGAATCCGGTTCTTGTCTCTTTCGCTAATGACCCTATAGTTCGGAAGGAGTCTCGAATTGGTAGGCACACACTCATGGTTGTTGTCTAAATTGACCCCAGCAATCACCCATCTACCGTCTACATGAGCTGATGCATTTACCTTGAAATGACATCCGGTAACACAAGTTAGTGATGCTGTTGCTGGCTTCTTTCCCTTCGACGCAAATATTCCAAACTTTGAGCAAGCCAACCTCATCTTCTTGTACTTCTCTGGTCCGTTGGGATCAGGATGTTTTTCAAAACTCCTGATCATGTACTGGAATCCTACCACCTTCCCGTATGCATGCATATACTCAAAAACGTCTCTAGAATGTGCAAATGCCATCCCGGTATGCGGAGGAAGGATCTCAGTAAAACCTTCAGCCTCGTTGTGTTCGTTGTCTTGATCCTCTTCGTTGTCTTCGTTGTCTTGATCTTCTTCCTCCTCGTTGTCTTCGTTGTCTTAATCCTCTTCCTCCATGCTGATGGAATCTCCATCATCAAAATTGTCACCGTATACGCCAACAGAATCTGTTACAACACAATCACACAATTGTTCAATTTGGTTGTCTTCACACATTCAAACAACTACAATCAAAGGAATAGAAGCTTAGTGTATGAGTGAAAAATTACCTTCTTCCACATGAAGCATTTAAAACTATAAACAAAAACAAACAAAACCAAAACCAAAAGTTTCAAAGTTCCAAAATTCAAAAGTTTTATGTACATGCTCTAGATTTTAGAGTCGCTAGGCCGACTTCTCCATTAAGCATTATCGTGGCTCATCTTTGTCCGGAGGTATAGGTGGGTCTGGTGGTTCCTCCAGTGGTGGGAAGCGTGGGATGTCATCCGGGGGCATCATGTGAAGAAGCTTAAACCTCCCCGGGTGAACGCTCCATGGCTTCACCCATTCATCTTCAAGGGCTCCAGCTAGAATGCATAAAGGAAGATATAAATAAAATATACATACCTCATCATCATACCTCTTCCGCTTCATTGGTTGATTTGTTTGCACATCTCCACCACAGCAAAGCGGTGGAGTGGGAAGAGATATTTCCACCTCATCTTGTGGAGCTTCATGCCACTTTGCGAGGACCCCATACTTGAATATGAACATCGTTTGTTCAAAATTGTCGGGGATAGCCTTCACCTTATAAGGCAAAAGTGACTTTGAAACAACATGGGCAACGACGTCCAACTTCTTCTTTTCTGGCTCTTCTTCTTCTTGAGGTTCTTCAAATGGTTTTTCAAAAAGAGAGGGCAAGGTTGGAATTGAGATCGCGGAAGGACATACCTGGGTATCGACCAGAGATAGATCGATATCGACTAGGCGTTGGTCGAGGTCAACCTCAGGTTCAGATCCTCCTTCTAGCGGGATTGGGGCTTCTGGCGATGATTTTGACAAATTTTGTAGCTTTCTAAATGCGCGTACACCCTCAAGCCATGCCTCCTCATCAACGATGTATAGCCATCTCAAATATTCCAATTCTTTTGCATACCGTCTCTCTCTTTCCCTTTCGGACCATGTCTCGAAACACTCGAAGGTGTCCTGCATATACATGTAGAAGAAAACTCAACGAAAAATGTGAGATCTAACTACCTAATGCGCGAATGATTCCTTCCCCGACAACAGCGCCAATTTGTTGTAGGAGGAAAGCGAGTTTAAAATATAATAAAATTGAACAAACCAGATTCGTGCCCACGCAAATAATTACAAGACTTCCTCCCGATGTAGCAGCGGGAAGTCATGATCGATCCTCGAGGAAGCGTGTCAGACTGTCAGTGGATCCTAGGTAGCGGAAGAATCTCACAAACGGTGATCGACCACAGTGGTACTCGACCTCGACTAGGTGGTAGTTGACAGGGGTCAGTACAGTCGATTTCGAGCAAGCAGAAGACTCTGGGTGGTGGTCGACGTCGACTAGCCTTACTTGACGTCGAGTAGGTTGGTCGTAGTCGAGTAACTGGTCGAGTACTGCAGAGACACAGAAGCAACAACGATCTTGCTCGATCGAAAGTCAGTGGTCGACGTCGACCAAGGGGTGGTCGAAGTCGAGTAGGCAACAGTAACTAAACGAATGCAAATCTCGAATTTAAACAATGTATGAAAAAGACTTCCAAGATCGGGGTTTGCAACAACGATAACCAAGCATGCATAAGGCAAGATAAATAATGATAATTATGCAAATCGCATCGAATGATCAAGCTTTCGCCTTTTCCAACAATTAGACAACTCTTTCAAGAAACCCTAATTGTATCTACCGATTTTATGTTTATAATCCAAGTTGTTAGCATGGATCTCTATTAGATAGATAATAAACACACAAAAGGTAGTAGATGCTCAAAACATGATAAAGGTCGGATCTTTACCTCAAACACGCATGGCTATCGTCGGGCTCGCCCCGACCCTAGAAGTGGGTGGACTACTCGCTCTTCATTACACTTGCAGACATCATTGATGTAAAAAAAATAACTTGTACTAAACTCAACCAAAGCTTACAACCGATCGAAGCCAACTTGCTCTCGCTCCTTAACTCCTCTCGGCCTCCACTCTCTCTCTCTCTCTCCTCCTTCTCTTCCTAAGATTGAATGAATAAAAATCAGCCCTATAGGCTTTATTTATAGGCTTCCAATCCTTGCTAATCAAGGAAGGAAATATCTATTCTAATATCTAAAGATAAAACATTAATAAAAGGGAACATTTATCTTAAAAGGAAAACTATCTAAATATCTTCAAGTGGATAAATCCTTCTCTTCCATAGATAGATCTTGATAGAATTGGATGAAATCAGCCTTGCTTCGTGCCCAAGTCTTCAACTCGACCTCGGATTGGCCCAACGAACTCAGGGCCCAGAGACGCGTAGTCGACCTCGACCAAGCCTCATCGACTTCGAGTAGGATGTACTCGACTTCGAGTAATATTCAGCTTGTCGAGTGCTTCTCCTCGTCGGGCTCGGGTAGCCGCCCATTTCTAGTCGACCTCGAGTAAGGTGTGGTCGACGTCGAATATGGCTCGTGCTCGAGTTGTCTTTTTCTTCTGTCCTCGATCAAGTCCGCTTCAGCTATAGTCGACTTCGAGTAAGGCTTGGTCGAAGTCGAGTAGAATCCCGTCCTTTGGTTTCGTCCCGGAATGGCTCCAAATTCTGTAATATTAAACCAAAACTTATGTAGACCTCTATTTCTTGCAAATAAACTTATACTACCTAAATTCAACATATTCCCAAGCCGAAATATGCAAAGTACTTAGAATAAAGAGCTAAAATGTATATAAAAGCATGGTCACTTTAGTGGACACCAATAAGCGAGCAGTTGGCTGGTGACCTCGGGTCTGGCAGGAGACACGTGTAACACATGCCCTCAAGCCAGAGATTTGGATGGTTACACGTGGTTATATCAGCGGAGAGGTATTTGACCAGCAAGGTGCTTGTCTTTGTTCGAAGGGATGAAAAGATGTGTGGTGTTGATAGGAGGAATGTCAAGTATGAAATAAATATAAAATATAAATTCCAAATAGACTCCCTTAACCACGCAAATAATTACAAGACTTCCCCCCGATGTAGTAGAAGGTAGTCAGGATCGATCCACGAGGAAGCGTGTCAGCGCCCGCCTTTCAAGTTCCAAGATGCTCTCGAAATCGACTCAAGTGGTACTTGATGTCAACCTCAGTCCTCGACGTCGACCACTCAGTTGAGTAAAACTGCAAAATAGAAGCAAAGAAACGCAAAAATGAACGAAAGCTAGTCGATCTCGAGTAGATGTACTCAACGTCGACCACTGTAGCACTCGACGTCGACTAGTGTCGTCGATATCTAGTAATGCAGAATCAAATTTCGTAACTTTAAATTCAAATAGGATGAAAGCAAACACGAAATAGGTGGATTTAATTCAATAAACTAAAGGACTTCTAGAATCGGGGTTTCAATGCCACAACTAATGCGTTCGTGGAATTTCACCTATACTTATTACCTCATCGTGATGATAAAATGACTAGAAATACCTACGAGCCTTAACCGAGAGGGGTTATGATCAGATTATAAGTTTATTAGTCCAAGCGATAGGGGTGTTATGTTTGGCTCGCGAAGATCTGAACTATTCATTCGTTTGGCTGGAGAGAGAGTCAGGTGATATTCTTATTCCAAGAACGTTCTTCTCCGATCAAAGATCTTGATCACTCAACTCCGGGGGCTTTAGGTCCAGGAGGCAATCAGAGCTCTTATAATTTCTATCTTGAATCGTGGTTTGACATAGGACAAGTGCAATACATGCCCTCACGCTTAGGGGTATAGGCAATACACGTGGTGCTAATTACAAGTGAGGTGCTTGAGCCACGAGGTACTCGAAGGACCTACTCTTGTTCTTACGCTGGACTATATTAATATTTAGATCGCGAGGAAATATGGTTCAGGGTTTTTGAGGGTATTGGGTTTGGTCGAGGACTGACCGGGTACTTTATTCGCGATGAATCTTGGTAGTGGGGCCAGATGTCTTTTTCCATTGGGTGACCCATTTATGACGTTATACTTGTGTTATTTAGCAGGCCTATTCTCTTTGGCATCGTCATGTCTCCTTGTAACCGGATCGCGAGCGATACGTCATTCTCGATTGGGTTTCGAAGTACACGATCCTTCCCACCAAAAATCAGTTCATTAGATGGGCCGTGATTGGGCCCAACGTGTGTTTCGGCCCACTTGAGGGAGTGACCCCACGTACAGAGACCTATAAGTGGGGTTTTTTTCCTTATTCTCCCTCATTCCATATTTCTAAACACACAAAGAGGTGAGAGAGAGAGAGAGTCCAAGGGTTTTCTGTGCTTTCAGAGAAAAGAGATCGGAGTTAGGTGGTGGTCCGTTCCTCAACTTTCCAAGGTTACCGCTGTCTCTCCTCCGTACTTCTCAAGTAAATTTTTTCGATCTTTCTCTTGCCCTTTTTAGTTTCTAGGTTTGTGCCTGTTTTTTAGGGGAAAGGGACACAAACCTTAGTGGTGGAAACCGCCCTCCTCCGTTGAGGGGTATGGTGGTTATAGGGTGGAAACTTGGGTATGCCTTGGTGTCTTATCCTCTCTTCCCTTCTTTGTTTCCTTAATTACAGTTGATTTTCATGGTGGTCGGAGACTACCTAGTGATAGCGGGGCGGGGTAGTGTTGTCTTTGAGTTTTTTGGGAGCCTTCAAACAGTTTTTTTTTGGTTTTCCGAGAACGTTCTGACGGTAGGGGGCTTAAGAAACCTTTCGTCTCCCCTTTTTTTTTCCCCGGAGGTGATTTCTCGATAACCGAGAAGTTTTTACGGAGGAGACAAAAAGACGTCTTTAATTTAACCGTCATCCTGTAGGGGGAAATGTCTTTTAAACGCCCTTTTGGGGGGCGCGTGAGGCGCCAACATGGGCCCAGAAAAGGGCTTTTTGTCGCCAAATTTGTTTAGTTGTGATGTTGAAAAGGTCGCTTCCTCTTGTTGATTTTCTCGTTCTTTGCGTTTTTTCCAGGGGGTTTTCTTCTTGTTCTATCTAGAATTTAAGATGTCGAACGAGAGTGATATCCAGAACCGGAGTGTGGGCTATGAGCACAAGGAGGTCAGTTCCTTGCGAACAAGATCTCTGGCAGATGTTGATTCGGAATCTATAGCGAGTCCTGCCCCTCCCCCATCGAGTAAAAAACCGCGTGAGGTAAAAAGAAAGAGAGAAAACCGTAGGGCGGGTCAGAGTGCGAAGAAACGGAAGATGGCAGGAACTATCAAGCGCCCTTTGAAGAGGGACAATCCCGAGTATTGTCATACTTCGGAGTCCATCAACGATTTGGGAAAGGGCGAGTCATCTCGCGTATCCAAAGAGGCTAAAAAACCTGTCCGAGTGGTTCCGGGTGATTTCGCCTCGCCTCCCTATGAACGAACAAAGGTAGACAATTGCAGCTTATGCGAAGGCTACGCTCCCGCTGCGCCTCCTCCCATCCCAACGATATTTATGGAACGCGTAACTCCTACCGTAACCAAGATGTTGGGTGAGAAGTCGATTCCAAATGCCAAGCATCTGAAGGAGGTGGCTAGGCTTTACCCATCGCTTGCTGGGATAGAAATAGGCATTGCTACTGGGAGTGGGGGATGTTTGAAGGAGTATAAAGACCATGTTGTCGTCCACCTGGGCAGTTTGCTCTAGGGTTTCCGCCTTCCTCTCCCCCAGCTTTATTCAGAATTTTTGGCACATATAAACCAATACCCAGCTTGCTTTTAATCTATGGATGTACCTCACGGTCTATATGATGTGGTGTGCTGCTATCAAGTGAACGCCGTCATTGGACCACCTCCTTTCCGTTCTCTTTTTGAGGCACAGCGAGGGACTGGTGTCCGCTTCTCTGACTAGAAAAATAGTTGAGAGGTTGTCCAACAGTCCGGGATAGAGAAGAAAATGGTTCCTCGTTCGTAATCCAACTAAGACCTCTTTGAATTTTATGACCAAACCTGACGAGTATGTCTCTCCTAAGGACAATAATGTCGCGGCGGAGAGATGGAGGGTTGCTTTCGGGGAGTGGATTGCGTCGATACGGGGTTACAGGACAATTGTAACTCCCGTTCGTCTGCAGATTGCTGAACTTAGTCTCCCGCATCGGCGGGGTCGGTTCCTAGGATTTTTTAAACATTCTAGTATTTTGATCGTGATTTCCTTTCGGTTAATTTCTGTTTTGATTCTTTTGCAGACATGTTGGTAGATAAGTCAAAAAATTTTACATTGGCGAAGAAGAAGAGCGCCTCTAGGGGTGCATCCAGGCCTGGCGTTACCATCACCCCGCGAGCGGGTGGCGGTCAACAGGACGTTCTTCGCAACTCTCCCCACGCGACCAAGAGTTTGAAAGGGAAAGATGCGACCGGGGGTCGGGAAAGTGTGTCGTCGGGGGATCGTCCCCTGGCTCAACGCCTGTGTAAAAGACAGAGGGAGGGGGAAGGGACCACCATGCTTTTGAGTTCTGAGCCTATTAACTAGTCGAGGATCTCCATGATGGCCTACAGGTTACCCGGGTTTGACCCTATTGACATCAAAAAATTGGAGATTCCCAAGAAAAGCTGCCCAGTCGAACGGGATTATCTTCATCATCTGACGGATGAAGAATTGTTGGAACGTGGTCTAAAAACCAGAGGCTGGGTAACCTCCTTCGTGATTTATGTTTTCCTTCTTCCCTTATTTTTTATGTGTGTTCACCATTCTCCGCGTGTCACCATAGGATAATCTGTAATGGTCTAAAGTGGTTGGGCGTCTAAGGAATTATGACGACAAAGTGAGGGAGTTAAGGGGGATGAACAACACTCTGAAGGAGAAAGTGGAGAAATTGAGGGATGCGGAGCTTGGGGAGGTAATCATCAAGAGTTTGGAGGAGGCTTTGGGGAAATCCTAGCATGTCCATTGTGCTCTATACCTCTTTGGGTTTGAATTGCCGTGATGTAATGCTCTTTTGTTTGCAGCCTCTCCATTGTGCTTTTCAAAGGATGTATGTTCACGTCGTATATGATCATGTTTGCTTGGTCTCTGCCACTGGTGAAAACTTTCGTGTTGAGGTTTCCAAAGATTGCTCAAACCGTTGGTGGTTGCCTGAAGGTTGGGGAAGATTCGCAACCAATAATGGTGTACGAGTTGGTGCGTCGACGGTGTTTTTTCAGTATGTGGGAGGACATCGCTTCAAGACCTTTGTTCTTGAGGATGAGTAGAGCTTTATCGTTTTGTAATGGTGGTATCATTAGATAATCGCTTTCATGCTGCAATTTTGTTAAACCTAATCATGTGCTCTATTATGTGTAATCACGAGATCTTATGTAATGATATTGTTATTGAATGGTTAGAAGATATGCTTTCGGTTTTTGCATTTTTTTTTTCTTTCTTACGCATATGCGACCTTTCCTGATGTGTTACTGTGGCTTTGAGTTTGCAGAGAGATGCTCTGAGATCCTAACACTTGCTTGGCATGTAGTTGTTTCTAGAAAAATTGTTTTGGACGGGTGCGAACTATTTTTCATGACGTGACAACACAATATGCTGCTTGTTTTGTTTGTTGATAAATATCAGAAATTCGGATATAGTCTAGGAAGTTGTCCTTATGCTTTATTTTCAGTTTTGGTAATTCGAATTCGAGGAATTATGACTTCCTCCCATCCTCGTCTTCGTGAATTTTTTCGTTCTATTGACTCTGAGGAGAAATTGGAATATATGGTATTCATTCCGACCCTTATTTTGCAATTTTTCATCTTTCGCGTTTGATATTTTCTTTAGTAATTTGTAGCTTTTTCCTGAGTCTTTCGGTGCTCGGTATGCTCGCGAGGGATTGACTCATGTCTGCTTGGTTTCTCCTACTGGACGAGAATTTTGAGTGAGGGTGTTTCAGGACAGCGAAAACCATTATATTCTTACTAAAGGCTGGCGCGCTTTAGCTGTGGATAGTGGATTTCGTGTCGGGGGATCCCTTATCATTTTTAAATATGAGGGGAGTAATCGTTTCACCATAATAGTTTTTGAAGCTAATAATTGAGCTCATGAGATTGTGGTGAAATCTATGTTGTTTTATTTTATGATTCCCTTACTTTCTCTTCCTTTGCTTGTCGTATAAACATTGTCTTATGTTTTGGGGTTCTGTTCCTGTGTTGACTCTAAGAAATGTGTGTGGGGGCGAACCTGTTCTTGCCAAGCTTGCGAATAGCTCGGATTAACATGGCTCGTATGAATTTTCTTAGTGCACCACATTCTTAATATAATAACCGTTTGATTGTGATTGACGGGAATTCAAAAATTATAATAGGATGAACTCATATTGCAAACTACAAAGAGTAGAGCAAGACAGACTGATTTTATTGAATTCTCAGATAATATGGAAGTTTGTTTACATATCTATGTATAAAAAACGCAAAGATTGCCGTATTTATTCTCCTTGAAGGCTTGTTTGCACATCCGTGTTTGAAAAAAATGCAATTGCTCAATTTATTCTCTTTGGAGGCTTACTTGCACACCCTTGTTCGAAATACACGTGATTGCTAAATTTATTCTCCTTGGAGGCTTACTTGAACTTCCGTGTTCGAAAGACACGTGATTGCTAAATTTATTCTCCTTCGAGGCTTACTTCCACATCCGTGTTTGAAAGACGCGGGATTGCTAAATTTATTCTCTTTGGAGGCTTACTTGCACATCCGTGTTCGAAAGACACGCGATTGCTAAATTTATTCTCCTTGGAGGCTTAATTGCAGATCCGTGTTCGAAAGACACATGATTGCTAAATTTATTCTCCTTGGAAGCTTACTTGCACATCCGTGTTCGAAAGACACGCGATTGCTAAGTTTATTCTCCTTTGAGGCTTACTTGCACATCCTTGTTCGAAAGACACGCGATTGCTAAATTTTGCGTGCCGATAATCTTTGTTGGGTTTGGAACTTTCATTTATACATATGAAGTGGTATACCCAATTGTGAACCCTATGACCCCTATACATGGAAAATCTAAGTCATCATATTTCTATCATAAATAACCTTTACGCAAAATAAATCTTGAGATTCTTGGCGTTCCATGCCTTTGCGAGGATCGCGCCCTCTGAATTTTGAAGTTTGAAAGAACCCCGACCTACGTCTTTGTGGATGACGTACGGACCTTCCCATTTGGGATTGAGCTTTCCCCCGGTTGCTGCTTGTCGAAGGACCATGTCCCCTTTTTGCAATGGGCGTATGAAAATGCGCTTGTTGTATCCTTCTAACAGTCGGCGTTGATATTCATTTGCTTTGAGACAAGCGGTGTCTCTTCTTTCTTTGCGCAAGTGGAGTTCTAACTCGAGGGCTTCATCGTTGGTATCTTTATTGAAGTCGACAATTCTAGCGGAGGGAGTTAGTAGTTCCATGTTCATAGAGGAAATCGAGTATGAAATATAACAAAATAAATCAAACCAGATTCTGCCCACGCAAATAATTACAAGACTTCCTCCCGATGCAGCAGTGGGAAGTCATGATCGATCCACGAGGAAGCGTGTCAGCGGATCCTAGGCAGCGGAGATATCTCACAGAAGTCGATAACAGGGGTCCTAGATCTCGAGTACAGTAACTCGACAGAAGATCGGACAATCGAACACAGCGCAACAGCAAGCACAAGGGTTGGTCGAGGTCGACCTCAGGTTCAGATCCTCCTTCTAGCGGGATTGGGGCTTCTAGCGGTGGTTTTGACGAATCTCGTAGCTTAATAAATGCGCGTACACCCTCAAGCCATGCCTCCTCATCAACGTTGTATAGCCATCTCAAATATTCAAATTCTTTTGCATACCGTCTTTCTCTTTCCCTTTCGAAATACTCGAAGGTGTCCTGCATATACCTGTAGAAGAAAACTCAAAGAAAACGTGAGATCTAACTACCTAAGGCGCGAATGATAGCTTCCCCGGCAACGACGCCAATTTGTTGTAGGAGTAAATCGAGAATGCAAATTAAAATATAAATAAATCACAGCAAACCAGATTCCGTCCCTTGTAAATAATTACAAGACTTCCTCCCGATGCAGTAGTGGGAAGTCAGGATCGATCCACGAGGAAGCGTGTCAGCGGATCCTAGGCAGCGGAGAAATCTCACAGAAGTGGTCGACAACAGGGGTCCTAGATCTCGAGTACAGCAACTCGACAGAAGATCGGACAGTCGAACACAGCGCAGCAGCAAGCACAGGGTGGTGGTCGATCTCGACAAGCCCTTACTCGAGATCGAGTAGGGTCTTGGTCGACGTCGGCTTGGGTCTTGTCGAGCACCTGCACACAGAAGCTACAACGATGCTAGATCGAATATCAGTGAACTCGATATTGAGTAGTGCAATTCGAGATCGAGTAAAGGGACAGAAAATAAAACGAAATAAAGTAAATGCAAAGGCTTTGGGGATTTGAACTAAACTGTACAAAAAAGGACTTCCAAGATTGGGGTTTTCAACAACGATAACCAAACATGCATAAGGCATAAATAAACAGATAATCATGTGAATCGAATCAAAGGACTAAGCTTTCGCCTTTTCCAACAATTAGACAACTCTTTCAAGAAACCCTAATTGTCTCTACTGATTTTATGTTTAGAATCCAAGTTGTTAGCATGGACCTCCATTAGATGGGCAATAAACACATAACAAGTAGCAGATGCTCAAAACATAATAAAAGTCGGATCTTTACCTCAAACGCGCGTGGCTATCGTCGGGCTCGCCCCAACCCTAGAAGTGGGTGGACTACTCACGCTTCATTGCAACCTCAGACATTTATTGATGAAAAGAAACAACTTGCATTAAACCAAACTGAAGTAAGTGCAACCGAACAAAGCCAACTTGCTCTCGCTCCTTTGCTCCACTCGGCCTCACTTTCTCTCTCTACTACTACTTCTCCTACTGAAATTGAATGACTAGAAATCAGCCCCATGGGCTTTATTTATAGGCTTCTAAACCTCGCTACTCAAGGATAGAAACATCTATCTATATCTAAAACTATATCTAAAGGGCTTAATGATAAATAAAAGCAACAACATAATTAAATCTAAATAAGGGAAATTATATCTAAAAGGTCTTCAAGTGGATAGATCTCTCTTCATGATGTAACTTGATAAAATCGGATAGAATTCGGCAATCTTCGGCCCAAAGGAATCCAAATCCGAGTAGGATAGATCAAAACGCGTTACGCGGCTTCTGGAGTCTTCCTCGATCTCGAGTAAGCCTACTCGATCTCGAGTAGAGCTGTCGTCGACTGGTGTGGCTCGGCGTCTCGGCTAGCTGGTGCTCGACAGGCTCGGATAGGGCTCACAAGTGTACTCGATCTTGAGGACCTCTCCTCGATCTCGAGTTGGGTGGCCTTATCGACTAGGTCTTCTCGGCAGCGTCTGGTAGATCTTCTCGATGTGCGCGGTCATGGTTCCTGGGCGTCGTCGATCTCGAGGAATACTCCTCGATCTCGAGGAAGGTGTTCGGGCATGGTCGGGTAGTCTCTCCTCGGCCTCCTCGGGTGGCCTTCTCGACTCCTGGTTGTCCTTGAAGCTTTGTCGACATCGAGTAATGGTACTCGAGGTCGAGTTGGTTGCTGGAGCCGGGTTGTTCGTCTTCGGCTTCTCGACATGATCCTCCTCGATTCTGGCAGGTGTCTAGACATGGCTTGTCGAGTTACTGTACAGGTGTATGCGCCGTTCTGGTCTATGCGCCTGAGTTTGACAGCTTAGATGAACCGAAGCGTTTCCTACACATTCACTCTAAACTCAAAAGGATCATGGCGGCCGCTGAAACACAAGAAAAGCTGATTGCCAGGCTTACAATGGAATTAGCCGCTAAAGATGTTGTTATCGCTGTAGAAGAAGCAGGAAGGGAACAAGCGGAAACTGAGCTTGCCCAATACCCAACTACGGCAGAGGATTATATGCATCCCACTCTCGTCGTGCCTGAATCGGCGATTCTAATCCCTGAAAACTCTTTTGAAATTCGCACTCAATTTCTTATAGAGCTTAAAAATAATGCTTTTTATGGCAAATTTAATGAGTGTCCTCTTGAACATATTACCAATTTTTCTGACATGTGTCGTACTCTTGCTGAAGGTACTACGCTGGAATAGGTCAAGATGAAAGCTTTTCGCTAGTCTCTCGCTGGGCCTGCACTGAAATGGCTTGAAGGGCTGAAACCACGATCACTCACAACATGGGCCCAAGTAGAGCAAGAATTTCTGAATAAATTCTTCCCACCCGCCAAGACAGCACTCCTCCGCCAGAAAATCACCGCCTTCAAACAGAAGCCTGGGGAACCGCTAGCAAAGGCATGGGAACGCTACAAATAACTGTTGCGATCTTGCCCTACTCATGGACAGCCACCCTACGTCATTCAGGAGATCTTCTCCAATTCTCTTGATCAAGTCACTAAGGACATAATCAACCAGTATACTCGCTATGAGTATCTGACGATGCCACCAATTGACGCCTGGGGTGTGCTAGACAAGCTCACCAATTATGACAATAAATATGGGTCTACTGCAAACTGTGAGGAGAACTCCTATGCCAGGCCAGCACCATCTATGCCACTCTATGAGCTAGCAAAGGAGATCGACCCAGATATCAGGGAGCAGTTCTACAGAGACCAGAATCGCAAGCTCCTCAAGCAAGTCAAATATCTGTCTGTCAATCAGCCTTGCATCGAATGCGGATCACAGAGGCACACCACTACTGAGTGCCCACACACTGAGCAAGTCAGAATGCCAGAAACGCATGAAGAGGTAGCCTACGCTGGGGGTCCAAATCGCTACATGGGAGATCAAAGGTTATATCAACCACAGTCGAACCAAGGTCCCCCTAGGATCCCCCCACCCTACAGAGCTCCAGGACATCCAGAAAGGGATCAAAAGAAGGATGATCTGCAGCTGATCCTTGAGGAGATGCGTCGGAATCAAGGCACCATCAACAACCAGTTCCAGAACATCACTACAAAATTTGGAGAACTGGACATCTGGAAAAGGGGAATAGAGACGCAGATGGGTCAAATCGCTGCACAGATCCCACGACCATCCGGACAGCTCCCTGGGCAAACGGAACCAAATCCTAAGGGGAAGACCGGACACGTCGCAGCTATCAAACTCAGAAGTGGGCATCAATTACACGAGCCAGAGGTCGGGAAACAGCAAGGCAAGGCAGAGCAGCAACTCGAGACAGAGCAAAGTCTACTCGATCTCGAGGAGAGCGTACTCGACCTCGACAAGAAGCTGGCCGACACAGACCAGAAGCTGAGCTCGGACTCCACTGCACAGCCCAGCAAGTCGAAGTCGACCACCCAAGTCGATCTCGAGGAGCCTCTGGTCGAGATCGAGGAACAGCAAGCCGACATCGACGACTCTGCAACACCTCCGCCGTCTGATCTGGCTCCGAAGCAGAAAAAGCCACTGCCTTTTCCTTCAAAAACACAGAAAGATCCCACTACAGGTAGGTTTAACAGATTTGTTAATATGCTGCAAGAACTGAATGTTTCTATTTCTTTTACAGAAGCCCTGCAAGAGATGCCTGGATATGTCAAATTTCTGAAGGAAATCCTGAGTAAGAAGCGATCCATCTCAGAGATCGCAGGAGAATGCAAAGTACTCCACTTCCCTGAAAAGAGACCTGACCCTGGTAAGTTTTCTGTTACTGTGGGTTTTGGACAATATAAATATGAGTCTCTGTGTGATTTAGGAGCAAGTGTGAGCATCATGCCTTTATCAATCTGGCGGAAGGTCAAAATAGGATGCATAGAGCCTGTGGATACCAAATTATACATGGCAAACAATACAGTGGTCATCCCTACAGGTATAGTTGAGAATGTCCCCGTCCAGGTTGGTAAATTCTTTGTTCCAGCAGATTTCCTTATCATAGACTGTGCTGAAGATCCTACTAGCCCTATTATCCTTGGTAGACCATTTTTAGCAACTACAGATGCCAGAATTAGTGTTAAGAATCGCTCGCTCACCTTCACCATAGGCGATGAGGTTTTGGATTTCTCTTTTGGCCTTGCAAAAGAGGAAATTTCATAGCTAGAGGTGAAAAGCATCAGCAACCACTGGACCAAGCCAACTCGATCTTGACTAGGCTTCTTCTCGATCTCGACCATGACTTGTCGACATCGCCAACCTCTACTGAGCCACTGACTTGCCCAGAGCCTAAGTATGGGGTCCCTGTACTCAAGGTCGACCAGCCATACTCGACATCGACAAGCCCCAAGCCCAAAGATTTCTGTTTTGGGTCCGAAAAGGTAAGTTCAGGTATGAATTCTACTCCCCCTCAGTCCATAAAGAAAATTATCAATAATTTAAGGGGAGGTAAGGCCCCGTGGCGAGAGAATCTGCGAAAGCTAAGAGATGGAAGGAAGAAGAAGAAAGAGAAGGAAGATGATGCAAGCAACCCCCTGTCACCTGAGCTTGCATACTACCATCAGGACCTAGATGATCCAAGAGAAGGGCCAAGCATGAGCGGGCCCCACACTAATGGTCCTTGAGCGCAAACGGAGAAGTCGGCCTAGCGACTCTAAAATCTAGAGCATGTATATAAAACTTTATGAAAATTGGGACTTTTGAACTTTTTGGTTTTTGGTTTTTGGTTTTGGTTTTATGTCTTTTAGAATACTTCATGTGGATAATCTTATTTTTGTGTGCAATCTAACACTTTTAGGTCAGGCAAGCATATAAAGATCGCGAAAAGTGGAATAAAGAAGTCCCTGAAAAATAGTCAGAATCGACGAAGGCCAAGTCGACAACGACAAGGAGGAGCAGCCCAGAAACTCATCGATGTCGAGTAGGCCAACTCGATATCGAATAAGCCACCAGAAGCTCCTCGACTTCAGAAGCCACTGGACGCAGATGAAGCTCCTCGAGGTCGAGTACCCTGTACTCGAGATCGACAAGCCTATTTCCTCGACCTGCACTGATTCGCCCTCCTCGATATGTTATCTTGTGAGTTCCTTCCTTTACTCTTGTTGTTATTTAATTTTTATACAGTGGGGACACTGTATATTTTAAGTATGGGGTGGGGGAAGGGCTCATTATCATTATTATATATTTTTAGTCTTGCTTTTGGTTTTACATGGTGAAATTTTAATTTTTATGTTATGCATTCATGTTTAAATTTTATGCATTTTAGTCTTTTGTCATACTTTAGTCTTGTTTTTTTGCATAAGGAAAAAAAAATAAAAATAGAAAATAGAAAATGTCGAAATAAAAAAAAATGCATGTTTAAATTTTTTGTTTTAGTTTTATACCCTAACTTAGATGTCCTATGATGATGAATAATGATTGACTTGATCATATAAATCCTATGGCATGTTTGGAAGGTTTAGCCTAAGTCCTCGAAATTGTTTTATGTGGATTGTGAACTTGTGATGAAATTGAGCACATATGATCCTAAGCTAAGGGTTCAAATCCAACAAAAATTGTCCTAGTAAGAATTTTGGCCTTATAGGGAGAACATAAAAAAAATTCCCTCTGCTTTCTTTAGTGTATTTACTCTTCCTATGCATCTCTAAATGTTGCGATAGTTATTCAAAGCCAATGCATTTATATGTTTATGTTGATGAGAATTAAATGATGGAGGCACCTTTTAAGCCAATTTTATCCTCTCTTTACCTACCCTGCATTATCCCTGCTTGAAGCCAGAACATTAGCCTAAGACTTTTATTGTAAACTCCACAAAATTATCCTTAGCCAAATTGAGCCTGACCCCCATTTGGGAATTAAGACTTAGAGTTGGTTGGAATGATGATTTGCGGAAGGAATGAGCTTGTGTTTCAATTCAAGTAGGAAGGATTTATGCACTTTATTAAGATATGGGTTGGTTTTATATTGCTACACATATTATGTAAAAGGATTTTTGGCTCACCTTATAAATGCAACATTAGTTTTTGTTTTATTTTCATCAAAAAAAAAATCGAAAAAAAAAAGAGAAAAAAAATATATATGTTTATGAATAAAGTGCGTGAGCCAAATTTACCTTATTTCTTTCATTATTTCGCAAGATACATACTTTGGAGAGGTTGAAGAAGTTTGAAAGGTTACATACTTCATTGAGATAAATTGGAGAGTTTGGTTGATGCTTATGATTGAGAGTTATGGTTTGGTTAAGTTGTGTTGGAGATTTAGGAGTCTTGATTCCCAAATTTTATTTAGCACCACATGGCCAAATAATTCCATACCTTATTATTTCTTACCAAGCCCCATTACAACCCCGCCGAATGGAATCTTCTTTGAAGACTTCTATTGAGCGAAGTCCTCCTGATAATTCTTGTTGCATTTTCATAATTGGTTGCGAAGTGGATTTATATTTAAATTACAATGTTTATGAGATTGTATATGGAATCGAGTTGAGAGTTGATCTTCATAGCCTAAACACATTGAGAGTTGAGTGTAAACACATTATCCCTGTGAGGTTGGATTTATATTGCCTATGCCTATGGATCGCTCATATATGTGTGATGACGTTAAATTCACTTGTCTTACATTGCTACTACTTGAGATGTTGCTTTTGACAAGGGCGAAGACTTGAAGGATGTGTTGTAGGTCTTGGTTATAGTTTGGTTATTGCTTGAGGACAAGCAAGTCTAAGTATGGGGTGATTTGATGTCTCCAAAGTAGCCATGTCTTTATGCATATTTTAGTTCCATATTATTTACATTTTGCATATTTCGGGTTGGGAATATGTCGGATTTATGTAGTATATGCTTATTTGTCAGAAATGGAGATCTACATAAATTTCTGTTTAATATTGCAGAATATGGAACCATTTCGGGAGAAAATCAAGAAGCGGGAACCGGAGCTCAAAGCTACTCGACATCGACAAGCCTTAGTCGATCTCGACAAGCCATGTCTAGACACCTGCCAAAATCGAGGAGGATCATGTCGATGCAGCAGTGGGAAGTAAGGATTAATCCACGAGGAAGCGTGTCAGCGGATCCTAGGCAGCGGAGAAATCTCACAGAAGTCGATAACAGGGGTCCTAGATCTCGAGTACAGTAACTCGACAGAAGATCGGACAATCAAAAACAGCGCAGCAGCAAGCACAGGGGTTGGTCGAGGTCGACCTCAGGTTCAGATCCTCCTTCTAGCGGGATTGGGGCTTCTAGCAGTGGATTGGGGTTGGTCGTGGTTTTGACGAATCTCATAGCTTCCTAAATGCGCGTACACCCTCAAGCCATGCCTCCTCATCAACGTTGTATAGCCATCTCAAATATTCAAATTCTTTTGCATACCATCTTGCTCTTTCCCTTTCGAAATACTCGAAGGTGTCCTGCATATACCTGTAGAAGAAAACTCAAAGAAAACGTGAGATCTAACTACCTAAGGCGCGAATGATAGCTTCCCCGACAACGGCGCCAATTTGTTGTAGGAGGAAATCGAGAATGCAAATTAAAATATAAATAAATCACAGTAAAACCAGATTCTGTCCCTTGCAAATAATTACAAGACTTCCTCCCGATGCAGTAGTGGGAAGTCAGGATCGATCCACGAGGAAGCGTGTCAACGGATCCTAGGCAGCGGAGAAATCTCACAGAAGTGGTCGACAACAGGGGTCCTAGATCTCGAGTACAGCAACTCGACAGAAGATCGGATAGTCGAACACAGCGCAACAGCAAGCACAGGGTGGTGGTCGATCTCGACAAGCCCTTACTCGAGATCGAGTAGGGTCTTGGTCGACGTCGGCTTGGGTCTTGTCGAACACCTGCACACAGAAGCTACAACGATGCTAGATCGAATATCAGTGAACTCGATATCGAGTAGTGCAATTCAAGATCGAGTAAAGGGACAGAAAATAAAATGAAATAAAGTAAATGCAAAGGCTTTGGGGATTTGAACTAAACTGTATAAAAAAGGACTTCAAAGATTGGGGTTTGCAACAACGATAACCAAACATGCATAAGGCATAAATAAACAGATAATCATGTGAATCGCATCAAAGGACTAAGCTTTCGCATTTTCCAACAATTAGACAACTCTTTCAAGAAACCCTAATTGTCTCTACTAATTTTATGTTTACAATCCAAGTTGTTAGCATGGACCTCCATTAGATGGGTAATAAACACATAACAAGTAGCAGATGCTCAAAACATAATAAAAGTCGGATCTTTACCTCGAACGCGCGTGGCTATCGTCGGGCTCGCCCCAACCCTAGAAGTGGGTGGACTACTCGCACTTCATTGCAACCTCAGACATTGATTGATGAAAAGAAACAACTTGCATTAAACCAAACTGAAGAAAGTATAACCGAACAAAGCCAACTTGCTCTCGCTCCTTCGCTCCACTCGGCCTCACTTTCTCTCTCTACTACTACTTCTCCTACTGAAATTAAATGACTAGAAATCAGCCCCATGGGCTTTATTTATAGGCTTCTAAACCTCATTACTCAAAGATAGAAACATCTATCTATATCTAAAACTATATCTAAAGGGCTTAATGATAAATAAAAGCAACAACATAATTAAATCTAAATAAGGGAAATTATATCTAAAAGGTCTTCAGGTGGATAGATCTCTCTTCATGATGTAACTTGATAAAATCGGATAGAATTCGGCAATCTTCGGCCCCAAGGAATCCAAATCCGAGTAGGATAGATCAAAATGCGTTACGCGGCTTCTGGAGTCTTCCTCGATCTCGAGTAGAGGTGTCGTCGACTGGTGTGGCTCGGCGTCTCGGCTAACTGGTGCTCGACAGGCTCGGATAGAGCTCACAAGTGTACTCGATCTCGATGACCTCTCCTCGATCTCGAGTTGGGTGGCCTTATCGACTAGGTCTTCTCGGCAGCGTCGGGTAGATCTTCTCGATGTGCGCGGTCATGGTTCCTGGGCGTCGTCGATCTCGAGGAAGGTGTCTGGGCATGGTCGGGTAGTCTCTCCTCGGCCTCCTCGGGTGGCCTTCTCGACTCCTGGTTGTCCTTGAAGCTTTGTCGACATCGAGTAATGGTACTCGAGGTCGAGTAGGTTGCTGGAGCCGGGTTGTTCGTCTTCGGCTTCTCGACATGATCCTCCTCGATTCTGGCAGGTGTCTAGACATGGCTTGTCGAGATCGACTAAGGCTTGTCGATGTCGAGTAGCTTTGAGCTCCGGTTCCCGCTTCTTGATTTTCTCCCGAAATGGTTCCATATTCTGCAATATTAAACATAAATTTATGTAGATCTCCATTTCTGACAAATAAGCATATACTACATAAATCCGACATATTCCCAACCCGAAATATGCAAAATGTAAATAATATGGAACTAAAATATGCATAAAGACATGGCTACTTTGGAGACATCATTCCACTGGGATGATTGCATCGGCATCAAAGGCCATCGCGAATGGTGTTTCTCCCGTAGGACTTTTGGTCGAGGTTCTATACGACCATAGTACCAAGGGCAAGATCTCAACCCATTCTCTTTTTTCTGTTTCTAACCTCTTTTTAAGGGCATTTAGAATTTGGCGATTCGTGGTCTCGGCCTGTCCATTGGACTATGGATAAGCTACCGATGAGAATCGGAAGTCGATGTGGAGGCCGGCGCAGAAATTACGAATTGCCTCGCAGTCGAATTGGGGACCATGATCGGTGATGATAGCATGGGGGACCCCAAATCGGCAAATCATGTTTTTCCAAAGGAATTTGCGCACTTTTTCCACTGTGATGGTAGCCATAGCTTCGGCTTCCACCCACTTCGTAAAGCAATCGACTATTATGATGATGAAGCGCAGCTGGCCTTGTGTTGTTTGGAATGGTCCCAAAATATCCATTCCCCACATCGCGAACGGACATGGTGCAGATATGCACTTCAAAGGATGAGGGGGCGATGATTGATCGAGGCATGCCGCTGGCAAGGGTCGCATATGTGAATAATCATCTCCGCATCTGCTCTAAGGAAGGGCCAGTAGTAGCCCAGACGCGTGATTTTAGAAGCCACAACTCTCCATCCTTGGTGGTTGCCACAGAGACCCGTGTGCATCTCTTGGACGAGGTCAAGGCCTTCCTGGTTCTAGACACACAAGAGATCCGGGAGGTTAAAACCCCTTTTGTACAATCGGTCATCCCTGACGCGAAAACGGGCCGCTCTTCTTCTAATGCTCTGGTTGTTCTGTAACTTGCTTGCTAAAGGCCCTTCGGTTATGAAATCCAGGATAGGTATTCGCCAGTCTCCAAGGTTTGATATTCTAAACACCCCCCGGTGGATTCCTCGGGCGTGCTTCTGGTCAATAACCACGCGATCACTTAACCCTAGGGGCAAGGTGGCCCCCATTCTGGCCAAGGTGTCGGCGCGTTCATTCTGATTGTGAGGAATGGATGAAATGGAGCACTTTCCGAAGGCGGCAGTGAGTGTTTGTATGCGTGCCAAATATTCAGGTAGCATCCCTTTCTTTGCCTCATATTCTCCTTTAACTTGCCGAGCAACCACCTCGAAATCCGTGAAAATATGGACTTGTCGAGCTTGTGATGATAGCTTCAAACAATAGTTGGAAAGATAGATCGGTTATTTCCCCACTTGGGCTTGTGATGGTAACCCTGGCTCCACATCCTCCTGCCGAGACTGATCCGTCAACATTAATGACACAGTCTTCCCCATCGCCATCCTTATGATCTGTAAAGACAACTTCGATCCACTACAAAATCGGCCAAGGCCTGAGCCAGACGTGATTTTCTGGGTTTGAAATGAACGTCAAATTCGGAAAGCTCAACCGCCCACTTGATCATTCTCCTTGAAAGCGATGGCGAGTGCAGGATCTGATGGAGGGGTAGATCGGAAAGCACCTTCATGGTGTGAGCCTGAAAATAAGGTATCAACCTTGGTGCAGCAAAAACCACAGATAGAGCCATTTTTTCAATTGGAGTGTATCTGGACTCAGTTGACTGTAAGACCCTGCTAGCAAAATAGATGGGAAGCTTAGATTCCCTAGTGAGCACCGTGCTGATGGTCATGGACCCGACGGCGAGGTACAATTGCTGGGTTTCATGCTCACGTGGAAAATGAAGAGTGGGAAAAGTGTCCAAGTACACCTTCATACTTTTGAAGGCTTTATCCAAAGCGGCAGTCCACTCGGCCGAGCCTTTCTTTTTTAGTTTCTCGAAGAAAGGGAAGGAGTGATAAGCTAATTGCGAACAGAATCTGCTTAAGTAGTTAACTGACCCATTCAATTTCTGAATATCATTCAACGTTTTTGGAGGGGCCATGTCGATGATGGTCTGTACTTTTGAGGCATTTATGTGTATTCCAAAGTGGTTTATCATGAAACCCAGGAATTTCCAAGAATCCACCCCGAAAACACACTTTTCTAGATTCAGGCAAACGCGATTCCTCCTCAGCGTGTCGATGGTTTCCTATAGATCTTTGCAGTGGTCCTCCTTTGTAATACAAACACTTTCTCTATCATTCGCTGAAAAGTGACACTCGCGTTCTTGAGCCCGAATGGCATTACCTTATAACAGGTTGGTGATGAAGGCAGTGCTTTTTTTATTGCAAGGGCTCATTTTGATTTGATTGTAGCTGGAATAAGCATCCAAAAAGCTTAGAGTGGCGTGCCTTGCCGTGGTGTCTATTATCTCGTTGATAGATGGCAAAGGGTAACTATCTTTTCGGCAAAACTTGTTTTGATCTTTGAAATCTACGCACATCCTCCATTTGTCACTACTTTTTTCTGACCTGTTGATAACCAAGTGGAATCATTAATCTAGCGAATAAATCCGGCTTGTAGAAGCTTATGTACCTCTTGTTTTGCTTCTTCTGACTTTTTGACGGCCATCTTTCTCTTTCTTTGACATACAGGTTTTGCTTCACGATTGAGTCTCAAGGAGTGCTCCGCAAATTCTCGAGGGAGCCCCTTCAAATCTTGTGGTGACCATGCAAAAATATCGTGTGACCCCTTCAACATATTCTTGAGGCGCTCTAGGGCTGGACCGGTCAAACTGTGACCGTGGTACAATGCTTTAGTCTTGTTTGGGAAGGGAAAGGAAGCGATCTTTTCCTCCACAATCTTGTCGACTATTTTTTCGGGTCGAACTTCTAGCTCTGCATGTTTTCATTCGGATGTTGCCTCTTGTTCGTGCTCATCGGCTGCTTCTTCTTTCAGAGACCCATGACCGCTTCCCTTAATCGCGAATATTCGATTGTGGCCCTTTTTCAGTGGGGATAAGTAACAAAATCTACTCGGCCCATGATAGCGTTGTAGATGGCACATGGAAATTTGACGCTAAAATGATATATGGAGCATACTATTTGGAATTTGAATAGACTTACTCGGCCCATGATAGCGTTGTAGATGGATGGAAATCGAACCATTGTGAATTCAATCATGTGGGTTCTTCTATTTGGCGCGGTCTCTAATGTAAGGGATAATTCGATTGTTCCAGGTACCTCAACTTCGTCTCTAGAGAAGGAGACTATCTTTCCTGAGTACCGACGCAAGACGTTCTCAGCGAACCCAAGTTGCTCAAAGGCATCCCATTCCCAGTAAAGGACGTCCACAAATAAACCTGTACCTATCATAACTCTCTGGACACATTTGGTTTCGATTTGCACATTGATGACCATAGGATCTGAGTGCGGCATCCTGAGGTCGCAAGCATCCCGAGTATCAGAAACAGAGAAGCTGAGTATCGCGTGCTCGGTGGATGCTTGCTTGAGTCTGACCTTGGATGGGGGGCGTCTGGCTTCTCTTTCATAGTTTTTCCTCTCTTACTTACTGGTGCCGAATGTCGCGGGTCCCCCCGCGATGGTATTAATGCACCTATCTGGTGAGGGGTCTTCCGATGATCTTGGTTAGAGCGATCAGGTCAGTTGGACGAGGACCTGGCTTCCTGGGCATTCCTCGTGTCCTTAGGGGGAGGCTAGTACCCTCCTCCTCGATTTCCATTTCTTCCTCCCATATTCTGGGGGTAGGCTTCCCTACCCCTTCCTCTGGCTGCATATTGGGGATTGTAAGGCCTCGGCGGGGCATTAGGGGGTCTATATTGCTGGGGCGGAACCACAAGGGGCTGGCGTTGTTGCGGCGTTGCGACTGGATGGTTGGGATTTGTTAGTGGGGTGCAAATCTGAAGGGGTACTTCCTTTTAAGGGAGGGTTTGTGGAATCCCATAAACAGGAGGCGACACATAGTCGAGATGAGCCATCATTACATTCGTTGGGGCACCGAGTAGGCCCGGTCCTGACCTTTGGTTGTACTAGAACTCTTGGATTTGATGTCGCGGTGGAATGGCCGGGTACTTCCAGGGAGGATTGCGGTGTTCTTGATCTCCAAAATTTTCTCTTCCTTGGCGTTTGTTAGGGGCCCGGTGGTAGGATGATGGTCTAGATTCAATGGGTCACGAGCTATAGCTTTCAGCTTCCATTGCGTGGATCTGCTTGGTTACGAGCTCTCGTAGAACATCGTAGTTCTCTGGCTTATTTCGGAATAGGCAGATCTTGAAATCTCTCTCGGCCAGGTTGCCCGTTAGTATTGTGCTTGCGGACTCTTAATTGAATCTCGGGATTTGTAGCACCATGTTGGTGAATCTGCTGAAGAAGTTTCCCAATGATTCGGTCACTGACAAGAGGGTTTCTCGACCAAATAAATTTGTAGTTAAGACCACGCTATAGGATAGTGGAGCCAGGTTCGTCCTCAGGAGAGAAGTCAGCTGTTCTAGGTTTAGTGTGTTTTGGGGTTCAGGGATAGCAGGAAAAGGTGATGAGGGTGGCTGTCGACAAAGAATAGAGGGGTCAATATCGAGGGATGGAGAGAGAATGGTGGTTTGATATCGAGAAGAATATGTGCCAAAAAAATAATAAAATAAAACAAATAAAGATGCAAACTTCAAAGGTTAGGGATCACCACAACAATAAACATGTGTAAATTATAAATCACATAAAGATGCATGATTTATATCAAAGAATCGACTTTCGCAAATTCCAACAATTTAGGTGATAGAGGTTCTCGCATAAAAACCTAATTTGTTTCTACCTTTTCTTTATTAGGATTAGTCGGATCTCGCAAATAAACCCTAATTACTATCTAATTCAAAATAAGATCACTTTCGCTTCAATATCATGAATAAGGAATTTCCTCAACTCTCGCAAATGATTAAACACATAGGTAGATGATGATAAAGACATATAAATTCATGGATTTATAAATCAAACACAAATATCTATGTTGGGATCACCCCAACCCTTGAAGAAGGAAATTAGAAACAAACCATAATGAAAGAAATTAACTTTAACATAAAATAAACTAAAATTTACAACCGTTCGTTTCCTTCCTCTCTCGCCTCCTCCTCCTCTCTCTCTCTCTCCTCTCTCGCCTTCTCTCTCTCCTCCTCCTCCTCTCTCTCTCCTTGCGCCCTAAGACGGCTTTGCTTGAATGAATGAAAATCAGCCCCCTAGGACTTTATTTATAGGCTTCATTCCCTAGTTATTCTAGGAAATAAATTATATCCATATCTATATTTATCTATCTAATAACATTAAGATAAAACATGGAAATAAATAGTTATATCTAAAAGGAAATAAAGCTAAAGTGGATAGATCTTCCTTCTCCTTGATAGAACTTGATGTATCTTGATAGGATATCTCGAATCTTTGCTTACAAGTAACCTCTTAGGCTCCGATTTCTCCTCGTACTCGACTCGGACTTTCTGGAATTTTCCTCGACATCGAGTAAGTTCCTCGACATCGAGTAAGGTCTTCACTTCTTGGATTGTACTCGATCTCGACTATGGTCTGGGCTCGTCGATATTCCTCGACATCGACCAATTTTGGTCGACGTCGACTAAGTGTGGCTCCTTGAGTGGCTCCTGTTCAGCTCGTGCTCGATCTCATTCTCTGGAGCAAATGTCGAGTAAAATTTGGTCGATTTCGACCAATTTGGTCGATTTCGAGTAACTCCGTCGGCTTTTAGCATTCTGCTCCGTTCTTGAAACGCAGTTTCCCGAGTTCTCGTTTGTCGGATTGACGCAAATGACTATGCGTTGGAAAGATCTTTTCGAGGGCTACAACTCTCATGAAGACATCAAAGATTGATTCAGAATGATGAATACCGAAAAACGGCCTTTTCTCCAGCTGCACCATCCTTAGCTTCTTCATGACTTTTCCTTTAAGCTCCAAAGTGCGTCCGATTTCTGCGAAATATAACAAAAACTTGTGTAGACCTCCATAATTGAAAAATAAGGGTAAACTATAGAGATTCTGTATTATTCTAACCCAAATGTATGAAATGCATGCAGAAAACGATATAAAAGTAATTATAAAACATGGCAAATTAGGCTCACAACAAACACTACATACTTAAACTTGCTTGTCCGCAAGCAATACTTTTAATTGTCATTCAGGGGAAGAAATCAAAACTCTCAACATCTTAGATTCTTTCTTATATAACCCTGCAATCAATTACCATCACCGAAAAAGGTACCTGTTCCACAAATCCATGCATGTGCAAATAAAAAGCAACATCTACTCAAAAAAGCAGGGTTATGCAAAACCTTCGTACGTGACAAATCATTAATAATCAAGAGGACTTTAATTTAAGCTCAATAAGGAGTAGATTGGTAAAAGGCTAAAAGGTGGGATATTTTTGGTCATGTGGTGCTAATAATCCGGGGAAATGGAGTATTTCCAAATTGAACTTCCACATTCCTTCTTCATAAGATTCATCATCTTTCATAATGCTTTTATCAATAATATGCTTTTACCTCTCTAACCTCAGCACTTCCTTCTCGTGAGTCGCAAACATGGGTGTCATGAATGACCCCGGATACTTAGTGCTTTGGACTCCTCACCTGTGTGTCCCATCTCACTGTACTATTATCTCAGCAAGCAGGGTCGATCTACCTTTATCTCCTGAGGTGATCAGATTTTCTTTCACTCATTAAATTTTCCATAATTTTCAATTTCCTGCCAAACTCCAAATATGATATATAACAACAACACAAACACCATATAATAATCTCCATAATGTAACATTATTCTCAACATAATCCCCGGATAGGAAATAAGGTAAAGAATGGGCAATATTTAGATCATGTGGAGCAATATATAAAATAAGGCATATTATGGCTTTTGTGATGCATAAGCATAGGTAAGGCTAGGATTATAAACAATATGAGCTTATATGGAAATATAAAGTCCTCCATCCTCTTATCATGCAACATGTAAAAAGCAATTTCAAATTTTACCTCCTTTCATGGTTTTCAAGAAAATATGCACTTCATTGTGACTTCCCTTTACTAGGCAATTTTATGCTATATCTCTAATGAATCTAACTTTGCATCGTCGAGTTCAATAAAGCTTCAATGACATTTATCAAAATTTTCAATGGGGGTCATTTTTTTAAAACTTAAGAAAACATGCGCGTAAGCACATAAATCAATGATGAATTCCAAAATAACCATGTATAAGCAATTCAAGAAATAAACTTCAAATATGCACGCAAAATGCCAAATATGGTCAAATATGCACAAAGTAAGCCCTTCCCCCACCCCATACTTAAACATTAAAGTGTCCTCACTATATAAAAAATAAGGGTAAAGAAAGAAACTCACTAGACAGATGTGCAGGACGTCGTAATCGAGTGCAAATGTTGATGTGGTCCTGGTCGACATCGATAAGGGGCTGGTCGATTTCGAGAAGATTGGTCGATGTCGACCAAGGTTACTCGAGATCGAGTAACTTGTTGCCTCCAGGGTGGCCTTTTCGACCACAGGCTCCTTTCTGCTCGATATGCGTGGTCGATGTCGAGGAGTTCTACTCGACGTCGAGTAGATCTGCAGCTTTTCTTACCTGCAAGATTCATTAAACGGAAAATATCCACAATAGAAAAACTTAAAAACAATGTCCAAAACCAAAACCCAAAAACAAAAAAATCCCAAAAAGTAATTGTCTATTTACAAGCTCTAGATTTTATAGTCGCTAGTCCGACTTCTTCATTAAGCATTAGCCTGGCTCATCTTTGTCCGGAGGTATAGGTGGATCTTGTGGTTCCTCCGGTGGTAGGAAGCGTGGGATGTCAGCCGGGGGCATCATATGAAGAAGCTTAAACTTCCCCGAGTGGATGCTCCATGGCTCCACCCATTCATCTTCCCTGGCTCGAGATAGCATGAATAAGGGAAGATATAAAGAAAATATACATACCTCATCATCATACCTCTTCCGCTTCATAGGTTGACTTGGTTGCATGTCTCCACCACAGCAAACCGGTGGAGTGGAAAGAGATATTTTCACCTCATCATGCGGAGCTTCATGCCACTTTGCTAGGACCCCATACTTGAATATGAACATCGGTTGCTCAAAATCATTAGGGATAGCCTTCACCTTGTAAGGTAAAAGCGATCTTGGAATGCCCCTTTTACTTTTTTGACACACTTTTTAATAAGCGAAAAAACTCTATAAAATATTAATTTTTTATATAATTTGATACTTATTACTAATAAGTATCAAACTATAATAAAAAATTAATATTTGAATGAGTTTTTTGCTCATTAAAAAACGTGCCGAAAAGTAAAAGGACATGTATTGTGAAACGGAGGGATTATATGTTAAATTTAATTGTTCCTATGTTAGTAAAGTGTTTAATAACCTTAGTTGATATAATAGTTTATACAAACTAGCTGATGAGAAAGAATAAAATGAATAGATTTGTGAATAGAAAAAGAAAAGCGTTGGGGGTAAGTAACTATTGACAATCCAATTTTAAAAGCAAAAGCTTCTAAACACT
The DNA here is from genome assembly GCA_963922045.1 of Persicaria maculosa. Lineage (NCBI taxonomy): Eukaryota > Viridiplantae > Streptophyta > Magnoliopsida > Caryophyllales > Polygonaceae > Persicaria > Persicaria maculosa. The sequence goes on from OY998251.1 coordinate 6,728,622, forward strand.
ACTTGGGTTGCCAAACGAAACCTAACCCAATTTTGTTGGGCAATTTTGTCCACAAAGTAACAGGTTGATTTTGGGCCTTTTGGACAACAAGGCAATTGGATTATATGGGCCGTAGATCGAGCCCATACTCTTCAGCAGGAGCGCTGTAATAAGAACTAGCTTGTTTTATTTGCACAATTTCACCAAAACACTTGCAGAGAAGAGAGGCCAACCAATTCCTTCACTTGCTAGCTATTTAGCCTAATAGTGCCTTCAAAAACCCATAGTTTTAAGTTTATATTGATTCTCAAAGCTCCTTAACCTTAGCTAATAAGGACGCCATTTTACATTCTTAATCGAAGCTAAGGTTCAAGTATCTCGTTATCCATAATTCGGGGACAAACACGAGTACAGACACTTCACACTTACCATGTAATTCGAGGACAAACTGTGAACTTACACATGTTTACTTCTAACTTATCACTATAGACTACACTCTATCCACCCGAATACTTACTCATTGTACCTAAATAATTCCATATCACAACTGCATAACTACTCATTACAAGTGAATATCTTAATGCAACTGACTCTCTACAAGTAAATAAGTTATGCAACAAAATAATCACTCTACATCAGAATTATCATTGCAAATGATTAACTTAATACTCCAGTTGAATAATTGCTACAACTAAATAACATATGAATTAATTAATCATAACTGAATAACTACTCACAACACAACCAAATAACTACCTCAACATAAATAATTAAACATGTACCTCCTTATACAAACATGGTAAATAGAGCGCAACACATACATTCAATAAATTCAAATAGGTAAAAATCTTTTCAAGCTAATAAATCTTAGTTAGTAGCATCCTCCTCCTTGTCCTTGTCCTCGTCCTCGTCCTCGTCTTCTCCAACGTCATCGAAGAAGGGGTCCTTGAGGAGCTCGGAAGCAGAAGGCCTAGCCCTAGGCTGGGCTACGCACCGGTCAATGAAGTCTTTGACCTCCGGATCAACCACCTTATTGAACGCCCTTGGCCTGATCCCGGTGGTAACCATCTTGTAGATCTTGGCAATGCTGTTGCACTCGCTGTAAGGGATCTCCATGGATACCATCTCAAGCAAGCACATTCCGAACGAGTATATGTCCACCATCTCCGTGTAGTCCTCTTCGTAGAGCTCCGGTGCCATGTACTCCGGAGTCCCTAGTAACGTGTGCGCCACATGGCTCTTCCCTACTATCGCTGCCAATCCAAAGTCGCCGATTTTCACCTGCATTCAATACAAGATTCGCAGACCGATCCATATGAGATCAAATCTCGAAACCAATTGACAATGAAAGGAGTATTTTCCATCCATCAAAGATACTCATACAACAAGTCCTCACTTCTAGGAATTTGACTACCAAATTTTAGGGCTATTATTCGAGTCGAACGAGCCGAATATTCCATGTTCATCTTCAGCTCGTTTAGAAACGATTCAAGCTCGAGCCGAGCCAAAATTTGGACTCGAGCTTAAAAATATGGCCATACTCGTGTCGTTTTGGAAACGAAACGAACGAGCTCAAACCGAGTTTTTCTTTTAGCATTAAGCAGCTCTATTTGCTAACAACATAGTGATTTAAAGAAAATTTTAGAAATTTCACAAAATTCGAGCTATTCAAGCTTAAATCGAGTGAGCTGAACTTTGAACCGAGCTTAAAAATGTACTCATACTCGGTTTCTTTAAAAAATAAACTAGCTCGAGCTACTCGACTCATATTGGCAAATTCTGACAAAGCAAGTACTAATCCAACCAAATCTAGAATGCAAGATATACAAGTAAGCTATAAATAGACATTAACAAGCATGTAACTAGATCAATAATAAACACATTAATTCATACCTTGCCAATGTTTCCATTGATGAAGATGTTACTACAATTGAGGTCCCTATGAATAATGCAAGGCTCATGGGTATGAAGATAGTCCAAACCCTTAAGGACCTGCCTGGCCCACTTCTTGATAGCCTTGATGGAGACATGCCTGTGCCTCTTCCTATACTCCCTAAGGTTCCCGGAAGTGCAAACCTCGGTGATGAAGTTGAGGATACCGTGTTCCGAGTCCCTCCACATGTGGTACAGAGTCAAGATATGGGAGTTCTTGAGCTTCCTCAGCAGCTGCACCTCTGCGAAAAGCCGCTCCAACATGGCCGGGTCCTGGCTGAAGTTCTTCAGCCGGACCTGGTTCCATGCCACCTCTATCCCTTCCTCCTGGTCGAAGGCTCGGTACACCTTCTTTACTGCTCCTGCCCCTAGGAGGTCATCGTAGCGCCCATACCTCCCTGTCGGATCCACCTCCACGAAGAGCTCCCAGTCCGACGATCCGCAGCCCTCACAAGGCATCTTAGCTTGCTGAATTTTAGATCTTGATCTAGTATTGGCTTTGGGGTCCTGGTGTACGTATATGAGACAAAGTAGCTAGAAAGTGTTACAAATTACAATATGTATGATATATATGTAGAAGTCCATATTGGTAGCTGTTATATGCAAAGTTAAGTTTGAGAAGCAACTTTAATTATGACAAGTCACAGGTAGGCCAGAGATTTGCTTATTGAATAAGCATCAAACTACACACCTTTCTGTTTGGTTGCATAAAAAGCTACTCCATATTTTTTGCCAGCAAGCCAAAGCATATTGATAGAGAGATGGGTTGGTTTCGGTGTATACAACCCTTATCGTGTACACTGTACACAGAAATTATTCGTTTGTTAATTTTCTTAGGAGTATTCGTTCGTTTTCACTTGATTATTCAATTCGTCTATATATAACAATGTAACTATTCCTCTGTGAAAAAGGGGTAAAAAATGTAAATTTCTTTCCAACACCAAATAATTAATTTCATTTCAACGAATAATCTCGTAATACCACCGAATAATCAGAAGTTACTTAATCTCAACCACCGTTGATTTTTTTTTAGCTGAATGAGCCAGATTTGTTAACATAATACACCATAAAAGGGTGTGTACATATTATATATATATATATATATATATATATATATATATATATATATATATATATATATATATATATATATGGCCGGTGGATCCTGTGTGAACGGTTCTTAAAATGCTATGCATTGTTGCTTAAGTAGCTTATTTTCCTGATCGATAAGGACTTGAAGGAGGAGTATATCCTTAAAAAAAAATTCCTTGCAACAAAATGGTCAAACTAATAAACCATGATGTGGTAATTTTGTCAATGATAAACTATTACAGGTTTGAATGGAAGGAGTAATATATGACCGTACCTTACTCTGCTGCCAATTAATTAAGTTTGATTGAGGTTGCAGCTGACTTTAATTAACAAGATTGCTTTACCAAAATGTTTTTAAAAAATCCCTTGAATTAGATGATTAGCTGGAGATCAAATTGATCTTTCGTACAAAAACCCAGAGAAATTGAAGAGATTAAGAAACAGAAATTTGAGGCAAAAGCTGAAAATTAGCGATGATTAATTAGTTGATTAATACGGTGAAGCAGTCAATTAGTAGGAAATTAAATCAGCTTTCATCAGCAATTGATTTTGATTTTATATTTAAAAAAAAAAAGGAAAAGAGGAAAGATCGAATTAAGGAAAGGTTGAAGAAGTACCTTTAGATGAGATGAGTTGTGATGAAGAGGGCAAGTTGGAGAAACAAGGTGTAAAGTCAAACGAAGATAAAGAATAGTTTGTGTGGTAGCCGTACGTATTTATAACAAACACAAATTCCACCCACATAAAATAGATCCCCCGTTATATTTGTTTATTTTGTTTGTCGGTGATTGCCATACTCACGTTTAAAAGAGGTTACCCTTTGGTTGGTTTTATGTGGTGAATTGGGGAAGATGTATCACCGGCCCTGGGATTGAGTAGAGCGCGGACGAAAATCAACTTTTTGATGGATTTTTAAAAAAAATTACTGTCTAATGACATTTTTACGGATGATGGCGTTTACACGAAGATATGTCGTTATGTCTTTTGCAGGAAGTAAATGGAAGAACCATTTCGGAATGGCTCATCGGAAAGGACTTGTGGATAATAGTCATAGGTCTCCGGTTCGAACCCCGGAATGGCCGCTCTTTATTTACCAATTCAAGGAAGTAAATGGAAGATGAAAGCAATTTGATCAATACAGGATTGGCCTCTCTGAAGATGTGATCGATTCGGATTTCTTTAAAATGATGAAAGTGTACAAGGATATCAAATACAACTAGCTTAATCTCTCAATTGCAATCACTTTTTACCAACTAAGTTAAACACATATTATGTTTATAACTCACTTTTTTACTCTATATATTAGGTTGGGGGGGGGGGGGGTATTTCTCTCAATTTACGACATTAATATATGCATGAGCATCGGAAAACTGGCTGAACCAAAACAAAGAATTAATGGAAGATTGAAAACAATTAATAGATATTGTAAGAACTTGAAAATAAAGTTGAAAACAATTAATAGATATTGTAAGAACTTGAAAATAAAGTTGAAAACTTCCTGAACCGAAATAATCGAAGATGGATGCCCTGAAACGAGTCCTTCCAACATAACCGGTGAAGAAAATAACAAACATATACGGATTTCAATAGCCGGTGCGATGACATTAATTACTAACACAAATAACAAAAGATTAAGAATTTCTTATAGAAAATAACGGTAGATGGACTTCAAACCCGGCCAAACCAGGCTTGTCTGTAAAGGAATTGATGTCCTCCTCGGTTGCACTATATCCAACCATTATCTGAAAGACTTGATTCACCTATTCACAAAATGTGTTCAATAACTCTAGTTCATCAAACAAATTGATGCAAGGATAGAGGATCATATGGAACAGAAACAACGATAACACAACTTTCAAAGCTAGATATCATAAGTGAGATCCTTAACATGACTTAACAAAAAGCAGAAAACAAAACTAGATATATACGACTTGGTAGGTAGTGTTTGTGGACATGCAGAAATGAGAAAATCTTCGAAACCAAAATAAGACAATTTTCAAATATGGAGCATTACACAAGAACAACAACTATAAAATTGTCATTTAAGGAAACTCAGTTTTGATGACGAAAATCTGGGAGCCCAACAGACCGATATCAAAACCTAATAGACAAAGGAGAAGGAAAAACATTAGGTAGAGTATACCACTTGAAGGTTGCTAAAAATTAATAATTTCAATGCATCTAAGCTGGCTTCCGAGGACATGGTGCCTAATGGTTTTCACTTTTCAATGTGTGTGGCTCTTCCTCCTTTGGTGTACGTCTACCGAGGTGACTACCCTTTTTCAAAGCATTAGTAAAGCCTTTGAGTTTGGCTAGACAAGAGTGACCATCGAGGGTGACTGTTTGATAGTCATTATCTGCATTTTTTAGCTTTTAGTGCCTGCCATGGGAGATCAAGATCCTCATATCTAACCGCCTCTTCCTCCTCAGTAGACATTAGTTTCCAAGTCAAAGTTAATAATGGTTGATAAGCTCACTTTCCTTATGCACACGACTGGCAACAATGTCTTCTTTACTGATTCCGTCCTCCTAGATCTTATCTGAAAATAATGCATGAGCGTCGGATGCTCTCGCACTCGGGGCTTTTTTAGAAACAAAAAGTCTCAAGTGGATCAAATATTTACTAAGCTCACTTTCCTTATGCACACGACTGGCAACAATGTCTTCTTTACTGATTCCGTCCTCCTAGATCTTATCTGAAAATAATGCATGAGCGTCGGATGCTCTCGCACTCGGGGCTTTTTTAGAAACAAAAAGTCTCAAGTGGATCAAATATTTACTAAGCTCACTTTCCTTATGCACACGACTGGCAACAATGTCTTCTTTACTGATTCCGTCCTCCTAGATCTTATCTGAAAATAATGCATGAGCGTCAGATGCTCTCGCACTCGGGGCTTTTTTAGAAACAAAAAGTCTCAAGTGGATCAAATATTTACTAAGTTCTACAAAAACAAAACTATTTACTATATCTTCTTCACGGGTTCGAATCTTCAAAGATTAATTCATTCATATCCTCACCCCCAAAGCTTTTCGCATTTCACGTTATCTACTGTGATTGAAATCATGCATTCAATCTCACTGCAGGTTCCGTAATCTCCACAACGTGCACAAATTTGTGAGTTTTAGCTTAGGTTTTGAACATCTTTCATTCAATTATACCATTTTTTTTAAATGACAGAAAAAAAAAAACACACACACAAGCTAACCGCAATAAATCAATATTAATTATAACTTTGAAAATCATTAAAAGGTATACAAACTATTTAACATTAAACCAATTTCGACACTTGAAAATTTTTGGGCAATTTTTCATTCAATTTTTTTTAGCAAATGAATACTAAAAAATTTAGTAATATGTCACCATGTTTAAAAGGAGATACTATATTCAAGGTCAAATTTTCGCTAAATACATGGTCATTCATCAGTTTTCGGTGTTGGCAAACTTTTTTGTCTGAAAAAGTCTGTCGATGCTGCAAGTCAGTGAAACCACCATACATTTTGCAATACCACACATATATATAGCAAGCCGGATATTAAACGGTCAAATGTATTTTTTCAAAATAACAACTAATTTTCGATACAAATTAAATTTTATGATTAGTTTAGCCATCTAATTTGCACCCAATTTTTTTTTAACAAAAATTACACTAAGTACTTAATGATGTAGTGTCACATCATTAAATTTCCGAATATTAGGTTGTTGCGTTGAAAAATGGAACTAAAGATTAAGCAAAATTTTCTCTTATCGGAATTTGTTTAATGTAGAATAGTTTGTATACGTTTTAGTCAGTGGCCGTTAACTCTTACTGTATTATTTTCAGCCATTTTTCCTTCTGCTTTTTTTTTTTGGAAAACTTGGGTGCGCTTTGACAGGAAAGGATGGAAAAAGTATAAATGGAAAATTGCAAGCAGGAGAGGGCAAGGCACAAGTTGAGTAGGTTGCAAGCGAGGGAGGGTGATTTGGTTGCATTTAAAGCAACCTGATATAGTGATTTATGCATAACACAACAACATGTCAACATGTGAGTGAGATCACAGTCACACCCTTTGTTAAACTGGCTGTCAAGTATGGGATATGATTGGATGTAAGAGGTCTAGCAATAGCTGTCAGATTCATCTGCATCAACAATTCAGGATCATGCTAATATTTATTTCAAGTCATACCTGATAACCACTTGCTCAATCGGAGATCTTCGCTGCCTTGTTCTTTACTCAACAGCTTCATCTTGTGTTGATCTGATCTGTCAATTCAGGAGAGAGATCCACTGATGGCAAACAAATTGGGAGCTGAATTCATCACAGTACTTCTTCTGCAAATTGAATCTTGTATTTAGGAATCCTAGACTAGTTTACACCTTATCAGTGGCTTCAAGGAATTGATGCCTTGACCTCAGATGCACATTAGAGTTTCTACGTCTGCGCTGATAATCGCCAACAGACAAAAACTAGAGTCAACATGAAGAAACTATATCTATTTATAACCTTCCAACTGATAAAATGACACAGATTCGTGGTATAATATGTATTTCTATACATTTGAACAAATAGCTCACTTAGGAGGTTCTTATCTTTGCAGCTGATTTCAATTTTCTAGAAGATTTTACAGGTGAGAAACAAAATTCCAGGTTCATGGAAACAAAATTGCAAATTCCAGGTTCATGGAAACAAAATTGCAGGGTGGGGGACATTGTTATAAAGAAAGGCAATTTCAAGTATCTGGGGTCTGTGATGCAGAGCAATGGAGATGTAGACATCAATGTCAAACACCGGATTTAAGTAGGGTGGTAGAAATAGAGGGCTGCGTCAAGAGTCTTTTGTGACATAAAATTTTCACTCAAGCTCAAGGGCAAGTTCATCAGGGTAAGTTGCGGGAATCGAGACTCCGATGGTTTGGACATGTACAAAGAGGAGAGACCCTAGTGCGCCAATGCGTAGATATGACAACTTGTCTATTGGAAGTGTCCGTCAAGGAAGAGGGTGCCCAAAAAAGAGTTGGGATGAGGTGATTAAGTAAGACCTGGTCGTTTTGGGACTCACCGAGGAGATGGCATGAGATAGGATGCTTTGGAGGAGGGCTATCCAAGTCGATGAACACTACTACACTAGACGTGTATATTAGAATATAGAGAACGTGTTATCCTTTTTACCCTTTTATTCCTTTGTGTGTTCCATGTCTGTATGGAGTCTTATCTGTCTTTGATAACTTGGCATAAGCCGCATAGCCTAGGTCACTAGGAAACATCCTCTTGACCTAGTTGGGGAAAGGGCGTGTACAACTCGACCCACAGACCCTATTTTAAGCGGAATATATTGAGATTGTTGTTGTTATTCTAATTCTTCCAAAAAAAAAAGACATGATGGAAGAACATAGCTTTATTCTACATTAAGCAACACAATATTGCAAACAGAAGCAACCCACAAAATCAGTTCAGTGGGATTCCTTTAGGTAGATCGCCTACAAAACAGTAAAGAACAAGTCAAATGTCACAGAAAGAGCAAGAAGCTAAAAGAGATTATGGATTCAAAAGTGCCAGTCCTCTATTACAGAAGAGGATGGCTTTGCAATTGCATTTCTAACAAACTTCTGAGCTGCAGAAGAAAGTATCCTCACACTCGGACGGGCACTTCCACTCTCAACAGGCAAAATGTGGCTCATCAGCACTGCTGCCGATATCAAAAGGCGTGTCCTCAGGATCCAATCTCAATGGCGTGCCTTCATTCACCCCGGGGACTCATCAACACCAGGAGGGGCAGGCAACGACACTCAAAAAGTATAAACTACATCCACGGATGAATCATCTTTTGAGGCAAAAGTCCAAAGGTTTCCATGAAACATGTTATTCAGCTTGCGAATCTCCTTCGTCAAACCCTTCAACCTCTCCAACATCAGCACTGGAGATCTTGCCTTGCCTGCTCCTACACCCGATATTAACGAAGCCCTAGAGACTGTCAAGAGAAGCCTTGCATAGCAAAAACCATGGAAAAGAAATGAAATGTTTAGTTGAACCATTTTACTTATACTTGGGTCTTTATGCAAATTCATTATGGATCCAATTTCAACAGCCCCAAGTGGTAAACTGAATGTTTTCCAATACAATGAAACTCTGAAACACAAAAATCTTCCCCTAGATATGAGCAAAGCCTCCTCTGAAAGAGCCATAAAGAGGCTGAGATCTTCTGAAGGCAAAGATATCATCGATCAAAGCAGAGTGCGACCTGTCCAGGCCGTTCTTATCTGCTTCGCAGTCTGATGAATGTGAAGACCCGTACACCCACACGCTTAATCTCTTCTTCTGTGGGGAGCCAACTTTAATAAACTTGTCGAAAAGCTCTATCAAATCTTGCTTCTTTATCTGCTTCAACGCAGCAACCTGCCATGACAATAGCAACTTGTGTTATTCACAAATACTAAATATTACCCTTCTTGATTTAATATTAATTTGTGAGCTTTGTACCTCTGCTTCTTTCCTATTGAATTTCAAGGTCCCGTCCACAATTTCTTGCCAGTAAAATCTACATTCCTCCCTTAAATTCTTGTGCTTCTCCAGCTTCGTATCAATCAGCGAATTGACATTACTCTACAACAACAAACAAGTTGAATCTGCTCAGGACATCTAAAGAGAAAAGATGCAAACTTCGTTTTCTTGAACCATAAAACACCTAATTTATATTTTCCTCCAATAACACCTATAATAGGGTGAAGGATCAGAAATAGATTACCTCAAATTCATCTTCAGTCATGTCGCCAAGTTTTGACTCGTACATCTTTAGAAATGCTTCAACTCTTTGATCAATTTGTCCTGGCCCCTGTCAAGCCCAAATAGCAGGTTCTAGTTAAAATTACAATCTCCATTTCAGTCACATGTTGCAAAATAGTAAAACACTACACATACCTTCACAGTTGACTGAATTATGAATTGTACCCCACGAATGCCACCATATTTCCTGCAAGAGGTCAATTATGTAAAGACCGAAGATAGCAGATGACAAGTCTATCATCAGCAAAATACTCACCTCTTGATGAGAGTGGTTATATATCCTAGTTGCTCAACTGATCGCAGTTGATGAAATGTTGCTTGCTTTGCTATTACAGCAAAAAGCTCAAGCTTCACATTTTCCAGGAAATCATCTATGTGAACCTATGTTTTTTCACAAAATGAAGATTCAATGTCAATACTTTCCCAGCCATTCATTGCATTCATTAGAAAAGATAAGAGAATATTGTGCAAAGAATCGCACTTTTCCATCACAAAATAAATGTCGTTCTGACAGATTTTTTCTCCTAAATTATTTGACGTTTTGATACTCTCTAGGCCAAACTATTCCACTTAATCATGACATTTCAATTTACAATGCAAATTTAAAAGATAATTTGTGTTTTCAAGATAAAGTCTGTACTTTTTTCTCTGTTGGTAAATGAAAAAAAAAGTAATAATTTATTAATATGTGTATCATTTAAAGCGACAAATATTGTGAAATGGAGTACTAAATATATGATTCAAGATAATGCAAACAAATAATCCGTAGGGCAATGCCAAAGTTGGGTTTTCTGGTGGGGCATGGGGCCGCAAAGCGATATAAAAAGTTTATGGGGTATGGGGCTGCAAAGCGGTGGGGCAGTCACTAAAAAAAAATTACCCTTACCTTAGAAAACACATCACTCTTATCACTAGGGAAAGAGGTTATCAATTAAAAAAAAATGTCAGAATTTGCTGTATGTTCATAAAAAATTAAAAGGTCACATACACAGATTTATGTCTAATAAATTATAATAAAAAAATATAAGAAACAAATATATCATAAATGAATCAATTTGGTGTTGAGCCATGATCGTATTCTACATAGCAACAAAATGATATGGTCATTAGAATTTATAAGCAATATAGTTATAATTTATAAATATATCAAAATAAATCCATAGATAGTCCAGGAAATCATTAAATTGGCTACTGATAGGAATAAGATATGCTATAAGTTTCATGTTCTGGATTGAGATCAATTGGGTTACATGAATGCTGGCCTAGGGATTCTGGAACAGGTCATTTTTTGACAGGTTTTCCACATACGGTGACCCAACAAAACTGGCATCAACAATATCAGTGTGTACACGTCATTCTCAAAATTACCTGAATATAATGAACAAGAGCTGAATTATCATCACTGGGATTTAATCCATTTGCAGAATAGAAGTAACTTTTGCCATTTTCAAGATTGACAACTCTATTTGTCAGGTGTTGGGAAGGAAAGAGAGGCCGGCAAATAGGATGATTTCCCTCATACAACACATGTTCGACATGTTCAATCATTGAATCCGCCTCACCGGTATCAAGATTTCCTGAAATAATTTTATCAACAGGGGAAAATGACAATAAGATAGCATGAAAAGATCCATGTCCCAAGATGAGTATGTGAAAGATTGAAAAAGAACCAGCTATATAACACTCCAAAAAGGTCCTTGAGAGCATCAATGGGACAAATTTAGCTAGATCCTCAGGTTCCAGATGGGGCAGGACTTCAAGTTGTTCCATCCAGGGCCAAGTTCTATCTTCTACAATAAGTGAGCAGTAGTACATAGCTTGCTCGTATGGCTGTTGAAACTTGCAATTTTGGTACTCCTTTGTTAATGCTTCCTGGGATCAGAATACATGGGTTAAAACATCTTGCTCTTTATCGTTTTCATCTTTCAAAATCACCTTCAGAGAATCACAACGGTCACCAATATACAAACAACAAGCGGGAATGGAATAAATCCTTCATTTACTTGGAAACCAGATGAAGATTGCAAGGTTAAATATATAATGTAGGTTTTTTAAAATAAACTAACAATTTAAATATGATTGTGACATAAGGTCTAATGGAACAACTAGAAAATAAGAACACGGTAAATTTAATTGGAAACTATGTAAACTAGCTACAACTGATACTAAAGGTGCTAGTTAAAGTCCCTAGTGTTAGTCAATACAGCTATTGGATGAGTTCCTAGATTAATTATTTACTGCTACATTTATTTACTCTCACTATCTGTCTATTTATTGTTTTCTTCGAGTTTCTAGGATATGTTGAAGGGTCTACTAAATCTCTGTATATTGCAATTATAAATATCAAGCTTAGCCTGAGAATAAGATCCAGTCTTTCATCTTCAATCTCTCTCATGGTATCAAAGCTTTTGAGATATCTGATTGTTTAAATCTCTGGCCACCACCATTGCCGCCAGCTCAAGGCTTGACCACCGGATGTTTGGCCGCCACCTTTGCCACCAACCTTAGCCTTTAGCCTTTGCTACCACCAGCTTGGTCGCCACCTTTTCTGCCAACCTTAACCTTCATCTATTATGCCAAGAGTCATCTTGCTGGTTAATGGATATTCTGGACAGAAATGCAGCGGATCATATGACGAATGATCCATCTCATTACACCTCTAATCACCCATTCTCATCAAAAGCAACTTCTTACTGCCAATGGGACCTCGGCACCCTTCTTGGGTTGTGGCACCATTATTTCCTTTTCGTTGCCCCTCAATAATTTTTATTTATCCCACTCTCTCGTCCAATCTCTGTGTAATACAGGATGAGGACTTGGACACGGTGATTGGATATGATAGAGAAAACAGGGACCTTTACTTTTTGGAAACCTCTTATGTGGCAACCTACTTGAGCACAACAAATTCAGCCCAACTTTGGCTCCAAGAGCACCTTCTAGGTCATCCATCCGTTTCCCTAAGTACTTGTCTCCTAGTATTTTTGTTGGCTTAGAGTCCAAAAGTCTTGATTGTCCTACATGTGGAAAGGCCAAACACAACCGTGTCTCCTTTCCTATTCGAGATAAAAAGACTTCTACTTCCTTTTGAGTTAATCCATAGTGATATTTGGGGTCCTGCACAACTCAAAATATAAATAGTTCTACCTGGTTCCTTACATTGATTGATGATTGCACACAAGTTACTTGGTTGTTCTTGCTTAAACACGAGTATGAAGTAGGCATTGCCATTCCTGCGTTCTATGCCATGCATCTCAATCAATTTGGCAAATCCATTAAATGCATTCGTTTTGACAATGCCAAGGATTACTTCAATCAAACCTTATCCTCCTTTTTCACCTCAAAAGGCATTGTTCATATTCTCAATTGTTGCTGAGAGAAAAAATGGGCATATTCTCAATGTCACCAGAGTTATCAAGTCCAAGTCTAATGTCCCAAAATTCTACTCGGGAGAACTGGAGAAGTAGCCCTCACGGTTGTTTACTTAACTAATCTAACTCCTAGAACCCTCAGGCATCAAACTCCAATTCCTCGCCTCAAATCCTTCTTTCTCCGACTCTCAATTAAACCTGGGTTAGAGCCCAAGATCTTTGGGTGTACTGCATACATTCATGTTCATACTCCACGCAGGCGTAAGCTTGATCCTTGGGCTCAAAAGTGCATCTTCATATGACATTCCAACACTAAGAAGGGTTACAAGTGCAACTGCCCTCTAACCAAACACACCTATTTTACTGCAGACCTTACCTTTGCTGAAAATACCCTATATTACAACCCCTCATCTACTCCTACTCAAGACCCCACTCTTCTTCAGTGTAAAGACTCCATTTCAGGAGAGCTGGTCACCCCCATCAGCCCACTTGTGGATGCCAACATCACCAAAACTAAAGCCCACGGTGCTGATTCTTTTCCATCTAGTGATATCAGCACATACACACTTCCTACAACTTATATTCTTGCTGAACCCTCCACATCAGCAACAGCAACCAAACAACCCTCTGAATCATCTCAAATTGAACCAACCTTGCTTTGACACTGAATATGCAGGGGATGTTACCAGACGTTCTAGAACTTGTTTTTGTGTCTATCTTGTGGTAATATGCTTGCATGGAGAAGTAAAGAGTACGGAGTTTTTGCACGGTCTAGTGCGGAGGCTGAATTTCGTGCAGCAGCACATGGCATTTGTGAATTACTATGGATAAGAATCATTTTAAATGATTTAAGAATCCATGGGAAGATCCAATGAATCTCTATTGTGACAACATATCGCCGTCAATATAGCTCATGATCTCCTTCGGCATGACAAGACGAAGCATATTGAGATGGATAGAGACTTCATCAAGGAGAAGATTGATCCAGGCATTATTCAAATCTCTCGTGTTCCCTTTAATTTCAGCTAGCTGGTATTCTCACCAAGGGCTCACATCCAAGCTTAGAATGAATGGCTCAAGCTCGCGGGGGGTGTGAGCCAATATAACTGCTAGTTAAAGTCCCTGGTCTTAGCCAATACACTCATGAGATGAGTCCCTAGATTAATTAATTACTGCTGCATTTATTTACTCTCATTAACTGTAGAGTTTGTAGGAGTATGTTGAAGGGACTACCACTCTACCTAATCTCCCTGTATTGTAATTACAAATACCAGGCTTAGCCTAAGAGCAAGATCAAGCCTTTCATCTTCAATCACTTTCAATAGGTTCACTCTTTTCTTAGCATACGAGAAATTACCTTTATAATGGAGAACCTGTCGGGTTTCACGGTAAATTTAGCGATTTTCTCAACCACTGTTTCTAGTAGAACTTTTAACTTGTCATTATAACCAAATATTGTCACCTGTAAGTAAAGAATATTAGCAAAATAGCAAATCATATATCAGCAATAAGAAATCTACGAGATAATATGGGGAAAAAAAACTTTGGATTACACCTCAAAACCATTGTCTGCAAGGCCGGTTGAATAAAACAGACCAGCAACCTGCGCATAGTAAGCTGAAAAAGATAATGTAAAGTACAATTTCAGTTCTTTAGCATGAAGGGCCACAGAATTCATTCATGAAAGAACATCAATAACAAAGAAAGTAAAATAAGAACTTTCAAACCAGATCATTCAGTGTGTTTTGGGTTACAGATTGGTAGGGAATAAGGGAATGAAAGAGATACATCTTTCCCCTTCTCTTTCCTCCACAAGGGACAAAATAATAAATAAACTCTATTCCCCGAAAAAGAGATAAATACCATACCATATTCATTCAGATAATCCATCAACAATCTTGTGAAGATGTCAGTCAAAACTTCTGATTCTGGAGAGCTGCTAGTGTGTGGACAGTTGAAATCAACTTTCACGTAAGCCTTAGGGGAGAAGAATGCGGTATCAGGCTTGTACCACAATCTTGAATATGGTGACTTCCTTAATAAAGTAGGATATGTAACCTATTTTGCAATTAATAACAAGTGAATTAACTTTTCAGGCATGCCAGAATACAGTGGACAAAGTGACAAACCGCAAGTACATCCTCGTCCACAATTCTAGTACCTTCTTGTCCAGCTGTTTAATTGATAGATCAGTAGGAATGAACACATTCTTTGTAGGTAAATGCAGATTCTCATCAAGTACTGAATTCGTCCATTCCTACATAATCATAACAACAATAATCAATGATCACCTTATGATCTGCAGCATCTGCTATAGCCCATAAGCTACTCTATAATATAAACTTGGCACAACTGGCATGAAACCGCAAATCATACAAGAGTAGGAAAATACCTGAATCATTGAGCTTGGTACATGCTCAGTTGCATATACAGTTCCATACCATGGCTCGACCAAGTTTGTTTTCCCCTCAAAATTTTTGGATTCCCAGAATATCCTGCAGAATTAGAGGTTTCTATGAGAACCCAAAATTTTCAAAGTGACAACGAGAGACAACGAGGGACACAAAAGAGATAAAACACAAAGTACTTATATATTTGTTGAGACTTTAGATACCCTGAATAAGTGGGTCGGACTGAGCTTTTGTGTTAAGAAGTCTGTGCTAGAGTTTGTTAAAAGTCCTATATACATATTACTTGTAATTCTGTAAAGCTTTTTTTTTTTTTTGCCCCATAATAAAATTCTGTCCATGGATGTCGCTTAACCATCATTAGTGAACCATGTTTAATCTCTGTGTTTGATCTATCTTTATTCTGTTCTTTGTTAATCTCTCTCGCAGTCTCGCATCTGCTTATAACAATATGTTTTCATCCTGTAAAAAAATTGACATGTCCAACTGCAAGAGGAGGTTGCATCCCATGCTTCTTTTGGAACGTGATTTCAGATCAAAATGATCCATGTCTGTACAACATGAATGCTACTAATCATTTCAGAGACATAGTGGTTTACCATAGACTATTATGCACAAACCAATCTCTTGTAAATTACAGAAATAATAAATTAAAGCAGAAGCAGATAACATATTTTATTTTAATGTGGAAGGAGCAGTTGCAACAAGTTTCCTTCACTGCAAGGTACAACATCGATTCCTCAGTGCATCAAAAATCATACCTGACAGTTTTTGGACAGAGTTCATCAAGTATCTTCTGAATGATCAAAGGGTTGAACTTAGAAGGCAAAGATGATCTTGACAACCAATCTTTAGGTGGATAAAACTGAAAATAATAAGCATAAGAAACCCCTCAGAAAGTATGGAATTTCGCAAATTCTTATACTTGATTGAAAAAAATTAATCACGAAATACAACAAGTTAATTAATGACAAGAAATGATTTCCACCACTGTCCCAATAGGAGATGCCAAAAGTGAAAGATCATAACGTATGGCTTAAATTTTCTCAATTTTCTTAGGATTATGCTTTCATCTACTAGCTCACTGAGGAGGACCTAACAGCACGTGCCGGTAAAAGATAATTCTGCTTAATTTTAACAAGTTCTCCACTTTATTATTTTAGTAAATCATTTCCTGCATATATTTTCCTCTTGTACTTATCCATCAAGATTTATCACACCATACTTTTAGAAAAAGAGCCAATGATGATCCTACAAATACAATCAAACTCAGCTCAGCAATCTCATTGTGATCTTAACATTTCAATCTGCCAAGTACTGTGTCTTAAATCCACATCGGGGGGGGGGGGGGGTTGAACTGACTCCAATTAAAACAATGTTTTCGAGCAATGGTGCTCTAACCTTTTACTCAAGAGTGGAGGAGGAAGGACTTACCCGCATATTCGATGAGATATTAACAACATAATCAATCGGAGAAATCTTATCCTGAAAATTGAATGCAGTTTCACAAACTGCTGCAAGCTTCATTAAAGAGAAATTAATTAAGATCTCAACCAAACCAGAATTTCAAGAAAATTGGTGGAAAAAAAATCAGCACCAATACTTATCCTCCAGTAACATCTCATTTCGACTTGCATAACATACCTCATTGAATATCCATTCCTGCACACCAGATTTCTGCAACAAAGATACATATTTGAACAGCAGTCCAACAACATCTTGCATGTGCTCTGCACGCCATAGAAAACCAGAGTTAGTGAAGCAACAGAACTACAATTAAATCTACAGTAAATTAAACATGACTGCTAATGGAGTTGCAAATACTATTTTTCCCTGTTCTTGGAATTCTATAATATACCTACTCTTAAACAATGAAACCCTTTGCAACAACAACAACAAAAAAAAAAAAAAAAAAAAACCTAAAGGTTTCCATGGAGATAAACATTACCATGCCCTGAATCTGTCAGTTCAATCATTACTTTGAAGAAAGAAAAGTCAGTACTCCACTCAGCTTCACCTGCAGACAAACTTGTTGCCCACCCTGCCATTATACAACTTCAATGATATAAACTCTGTAGAAGAATATTTTAGATAATAACAGTGTATTTTTAATGAAAACATAAGCAAATATGTGGAAGAATATATGATTTTCAACACATGAAAAGCTACAGAATTATGATAGAAGCAAATTGAGAAGGAAAATGTCAGATGAAATATCTCATTTATCAAGAACCTCCGACAGGAAAACAATTGTTCTACATTTAAGCCTTACTGTTCAACAGCAAGAGAAACAAATGTTGCAAATGCAGTTCTCTTTGGTGCATCGTATATTGGGTTCATCCACAAAATATAAACATCATAGTGATAATTGCCCAAAATAAGTAAATTTGTGCGTCAAGAATGAACTCAAACCATAAAGAAAGACCATCCATGAGTATACTATTTCAACAACAATAATGCATTTTTTTTTTTTTGCAAATAAAAAAAATGTTAAGAGACAGGACAAACCCACCCAACATTTTCAAGGTGTAAAACAAGGATCCTTCTGCTTCATGGCCAATTAGGTGACCAAGATACCTGCATGGTCCTTCCTTGTAGTAATGGATGGCTGGAGTTATCGGCCATCCAAAAATCAATTTGTGACCTTGTTTAACAGGAACAGTTTTGACAAGGATCTGTAATAAATGAAATAAAAAATATAAATATTGCACAGCTAAAATGTAAATCAAATAATTTTTTTAACACATCCATGAATGAAACACTGATTAAGACAGAACTCCCAGTATAGTAAATTCAGCATTGTGCAGACCTGAAGATGCTCTGATGTACAAGGCTGGCCAGTAAAACAAAGCGGGCTTCTATCTTTATTTTGAATGCCCTGAAACTTCTCCTCTATAATTTTTCCGATCTCATCAATGGTATCTGCCATTACGCATCAAGTATTAAAAGAAGAAAAGAAAGCAAACTATTTTTTAACTCGTCAAACCTAAACAATAACAATAAGATTAGTGACAGACCTTTAGAATAAACAACAAGATGCATCCGGCTAGCACAATAATACTCATCATAGAATTTAAGCAACTCGTCTCTTGTATCAATCCCCTTCTCTTTTGGCCGAACCTCCAAAGTGTCCCAACTTCCTGTTATTGAAACATACACACAACCTTAATATGAAAAGAACATTTATAAAAACATATAAACAATGATTTCATCTCCAAAGTGTCCTAATCCCAAACAAGTGTTGATAGCTTAGTAGCTCAAGTTGAAGATCAAGGCACTATAAATCTCCAAGAAAACCTCGGCCTAAAAAGTGTTCTCCATGTTCCTACCCTCTCAGTCTCGGCCAACCTGATTTCCATAAAAAAGTAAAACATTGCAAAGGCCTTCATTGCTCTGTCCTATTCACTGATTCTGATTGTGTTGTACAGGTCCAGGGATCGAGGAAGAAAACTGGTAATGCTAAAGAAAGGAATGGTCTCTACTACCTTGATTTTCCTAAGGAAAGCCCTAACCACCTCTTTTATCATGCCTTAAACGCCACCAATACCAAAGATGCCATTTGGTTGATGCATTACAAACTTGGACATCCCTCTTTTATCTTTCCAAGCACTTGTATATATCAGGAAGAGTTTCAAGGAATTGAGGTGTCTTACTCGGTCCTCTCGTACTAGGGAAAGGTCCTCTCAGTATGTGAAAAAAACAAACACACTTGTATGTCTTTTATTCATGTTTTCTTCTGTGAAAAAAATCTCTCTTTTATAAAGAGAATTTTACTTAAACTGCTAAGCAGTTAATCTGGTTTTTTCACAGTTAAGAAAGGCGAGACGCCGAGACATCACAAAAATTGATTTGTAACAGATTTGTACTACTGCTGAGATTATACACTACATGTGTATTCAGTTAAAGACTTCAACCAACAAGTAGTGTCAAGATTATACATATATACTCCCTCCGTTTAAAAATATAGGTCTTTTTAGGCTTAGAATTTTGTTTAGAAATATAAGTCCTTTTAGGTTTTTGAGGCATTGGGATAAGAGAAAAGTAACTTTTTGAGTTGTTTTGCGAAATGTTATTGGTTGATAATGGTATTGGATAATTAATGAGTATAAAAGTAATATTTTTAGACTTTTCTTAATATGTGTGCAAAAGTCTAAAAAGACTTATAATTTTGAACGGAGGGAGTATAAGACAAGTGAATCCCTATGATTGAGGCATTTAGTATTCTTCCTTCTAGACTAAGTTCAGGATTTCCTTGTATGTTCGTAGTATATAATTATGCATATGGGGATCATTATCCTCAAAATAAAATATTGATGAATTCTCAACTTTACAACTTACACTCCACACATTCATTCAAGCAATCAATAAGTCTTATGCATAAAGTAATTTACATTTCATCAATAGAAATGACCAATCAAATATAATCCTTGTAAGTTCTGAAAGTAAAAAAGCTAAATATGAAAAACTCATAGAATTATCACATATAAGACTATTGGTACATAAACAAAACCTAAATCATAGTATGAACAATATTTGATGCCATAAAAATTCTATTGTCACTATTTACCTGTGCTGAACTTGTGGAATGGATGAATTGTGGAGCTCAAGTGTTTATGAAGCTGCATATATAGTTTCAAATTTAAAGCAGTGATAACATTCAAGACCTACTTCACCATATAGAGTACAACATCAATATGTAAGAAAAGCAAAGCACAACATCAGTGAATATGGGACAATCTCCAAGGGAGTCATTCCTCGAGGACAACATTTTCCATTGATCCAAAAAGAAAATATTTAACATTGTTTCAAAAACATTGGGAAGAAGAAAAACAATATCAGGAAAAATGTTTTCAATCCAAACTATTGTAGCCCAGAAATAAAATATACTTTCCATTACCAACTTAGCAAAAAACTATACTCCGTATTTAAAAATAGAGAAGGGATTAATATTTATGTTACTCATCATAGATACAAAATAAAAAGAAAAAGAAAAGCAAGGTCTTGCCAAATGATGTAGATACAGAATCAATCATGAAATAATAATACCTGCATCATTCGCCAACTATCAGATAGCAAATTCTTTTGATGCTCTGCATATGAACAAGCTAAAATCACCAACAACTCAAACATTGTCTAGTCTATGCAATAAGGCCATGTTTAGTATTAAGAAAAGTAAAGGGAAATGAAGGGAATGTAATCCATACATAGTTCAAGATCCATTGTAAAAATTCTAATAATTATCCCATCACCCAGCTTTTCATGCAAAATTTATTTCGTTTCCCACTTCAATCACCCATTGGAGCATGGTAACCATATCCCCTATACTCCTCTAATCATTATCCCCATTATCTTATTTTTCAAACAATAAAAAATGAGCATTGTTCTCTCCTCTAGACCCACAAAGCTGTTCTACATATTTTCCCATATAAAAATTGTTAACAGAATCTTATACCAAACGAACTTTCCCACACAGACAGTTAACTCATACCAGAATCCACAGCTTTAATTTCCCTTGTGGTTGCATCGGGCGACATCAGTGGTTTTATGAAGAACTGTGCAAATCTGGAACAAAAAATAGAGCTAAAATTTAACATCAAAATTCACACAAACACGTAAAGATAATTGTTACATGAAAAGAGAAAACAGCACGTACCGGTCTAGAGCCTCCTCAAAAGAATCGATGTTTACATCAAAGTAATAGTTAGTCTTCTCAGAAGATGTAAAAGCATTTGTCTTACCCCCATGCTGTCCAGAAAGAGAAAGAGGGTACAAAATTATAAGAGTCAATGTGAAAAACCATACACTCTAACTTGATAACATAATGTAATAAAGATGTAGACGATAGAGTATTTAATAAGACTTTGCAAGTAAAAAGCACCTCTGCTATGAACTTGGAGTAACTATCCTCCAATGGGTACTTTTCACTTGCATAAAACAGCATGTGCTCTGGGTAAAAACAAAACACACATATAAAAATGAATGTCAGGGTGGTGATCATATGTCTGGAACAAATAACAAAATGAAGAGATAATCCATTGGTGAGACCAATAAGATCTTTAGTTTCTAGTATGGAGTTCAAGTTAGACCTTTCCACCAAAGAGTATCATCCACAATAAATGTAATTTGTTTCAATCCAAAGGCTCAGCATCATTAAAAGTAGACAATTGTAGAAATAGACACCACATAACATCTAATTGGTGGCTATGCTGCATTATAAGCTAAATTTAGTCTTGAGGTTTGGAAAACTATGATGGATGCCAATTTATACTCCTTCATAACCCATATTGGGGCAAAAGAGAAGAAAATCAGCAATCAAATTTGGACATGACGTATTCACTGATCTGAAAAACAAGGACTTGTGAAACAAAACGCCTAAATCAACCATAGGCCCCCAGACCGTTTCGTATTTCTTAATTTTCATTTTTGTAACGACAGCTACCTTATCCAAATCTTAAACTTTTGTTGCCGAAACAAATCTGAGATACAAAGAAATTATAAGAAGATTCACCGAGAAAGTGGGCGAGTCCTTCCAAGCCGTCAGGATCACTCAACGAACCAACATCAACGCACATCGAAGCCGCACACTATTTTGACCAAATCAACAAAAGATCGAAATTGAATAAAAAAACAAAGAACGCCGATTCAAACAAGGAAAAAAGCAAGCACACGAAACAAATTTCCTTGGAATAGCGAAAGCGGGACCTTTTCGGTATCTGGATCGCTGATGAGAAGAACTTCGAGAGAATTGGAAAGGACGATTCTCTTGTACTCCCGCTTGTCATTGCGAGGCTTCAATATCTCGCCAATTTCGTCCCTTCCAAGCGCCATTTCAACTCTGTAACAGGAAATCTGAATTGCGGATTGAAGGAAGAGAAATAGAGTAACGAGCGAGAGGTCAGGGAGAGATGGAAGAAATACAACACTCGAAGAAAAGTCGTCAGAAAAAAAAAAAAAAAAAAGATTAGAAGAAGAGCAGTTGAAGACCTGCGGGCTGCGGGGGTTCGCCGAGGGGCTGGGGAGGTCAGAACGACCGAACTCAAGGGTGGGTGTGGTGCGCCGGTGCCAGGGTGGGTGCGGCGGCCGGTCGCTGGGTGGGTCGGGGACTCGACTCGGACTCGGACTCAGGGATCCTCTTTCTCACTGTCTGTGACTCCGTGAGTCTGTGGAAGGAGGCTGCTAATTGGGGCTTTTCAATTTTGACTCCCAAGTCAACGCTGTAGAAAAATCTTTTTTTTTTTTGATGGAGGCTTCCGTCATCCCAAGCGCCCTCGTAGATCCGCCATTGGACATACTCCAAAGGTATGTGTTTGATCCAAATTGTTCACATGGGCTTCAAAAAAGCTGTCGTATGCCGGGAGAGTACAGCTTATAAAATCAGTGCTTGGGGGGCTTTTTACTTATTGGGGGCAGTCTATATTGCTCCCTAAAGCTGTGATTAAGCGCCTCAATAGTATGTGTCGAAGTTTCTTGTGGACTGGCCATGCTGGAGGGTATGCGAGTCGGGTTGCATGGGATATTGTTACTCTTCCATATGAAGAGGGAGGACTTGATATCAAACAGCTCCAAGCATGGAATAGTAGCCTGTTTGCATCTCTTTTGGGAGATATTCTTCTTGAACGGAGA
This sequence comes from Persicaria maculosa, assembly GCA_963922045.1. Lineage (NCBI taxonomy): Eukaryota > Viridiplantae > Streptophyta > Magnoliopsida > Caryophyllales > Polygonaceae > Persicaria > Persicaria maculosa. The sequence continues at coordinate 6,751,782 of OY998251.1, forward strand.
AGTATTTGGACACGTTGGGTTGAGGCCAACCATCTCAAAGGGGGCTGTGCTTGGGATGTAGAGGAGAGGGTGTACGACACCTGGATATGGAAGAGGCTCTTAGCTACCCATGATGAATTGAAAGAGCATGACATCATCGTGCCGGGTAGAGATTACTCAGCATTACTGAAGCCGAATGGTAGCCTCTCTGGTATAAAGATTTATGAGCAATTGAGGGTAAGAAGTCAGCTAGTAGATTGGGGGGATATGATGTGGAAGGGAGCCCAATCGAAAAAATGGGGCTTCGTGACTTGGGTGGCTTCGCTGCGTAGGCTACAAACAGGGAGAGTTGTAAAGCATTGGAAGGGCCCGGGGGCTGTTGTGTGCCCTCTATGTCGAATGGAAGAAGAGTCTGAGCAGCACCTCTGGTTTGAATGCAGCGTTATACGGGAGGCTCGTGACTTGGTATGGGCGTGGGCTGAGATTCCTCAGCGTGTTGGTGGGCTAGAGGAGTGGCTCGCTTGGTTCGCTGCTGAGGATAGTGGGACGAGAAGAAGAGCCATCTTCCAAGCTAAATTTCTTGTGTTTAATGCTTTTGTTTATTATACTTGGTTGGATAGAAATAGAGTGGTTTTTGGAGGAGAAACATGTAACCCAAGATATTGGGCGGCAAGGATCATTGATACGTGCAAGCATCGAATCTCTCTAAAGTGTAAAGGCAAATCACTTAGAGAAATTCGATGGTTGCAACGTATTAGTAGGAAGAAGTAGGAGAATTACTTTTTGTGAGGAGATTTCGAGGGTAGTAGGAGGTATAGAGTGAGTGAGTAGACACACTTTTGAGGGGTATACCGGCTGGTTAGGTAGTTTTTTGGGTGACAGCCATTTTGCGGCGGGGTCTCTTGGCCCTGTCTTTGTGTAACTATGTTTGCCATTCTATTCATTTACCACTTCAGATGTTAGGATTAGGTGTTTCAATTTCAAGAAATCAAAATTTTAGTTCGCATTAAACGCATATTTGAGTTCAATATGAGTTTTAGATACAATCCAATTTACTTTCACATCAATAAATCGGTGTAAGCTTGGATGATTCCATAGTTCGTCAACTCAATTTCGCAATTAGTTGAGAAATTCAGTCAACAAGAAAGGTGTTATGAAGCTTAAAAGTCTCTTGTATATATATATGAAAATCCTTAAGCAATCCATAGATGTTTCAAAAGAGTGAAAAAATTGCTTGGAGTCTTCAAAGTTATATTCAAATCTATGGTATTTGTCTTAGCACATTTGAGTGAGAAAGAAAATTTTAATTGAAATTTGAGAAAGAAAAATTTAATTGAAATTTGAGTATCCCATTATTAATGATGTATGAGAAGTAAAAAATTATATTTCTTTTTTTTTTGTAAAAAAAGCCAATACTTCCAACACAATTATCTGTATTAAAGAAAATGATTTAAACACAATTTTTGGAGGGAAAAGAAAAAAATCGAAAAATTCGCTAGATACGCCTGAGGTAAAACGTATTTCACGAGGTGTATACAATAGTGTAACTTATTTCATCTGGTAACCCTAATCAATACGTATCAAACATCAATTCAAGAAATATAATATAGTATAATACTAAAACAGACACATGGATTTCTATGTGTCGGGTCCTAAAGGGTCTACTTTTTAGAACATGCTAAAATTCATTGAAGCCGCAGCATAAACACAACTAAAATCTCGCACCAATCTACTTCCTTTCCTCAAATTTCTTCAAGTAAAAACATGAGTTATGAGTGCCTTTGGATTCATAATCAGTGTACGAATATCTCCACCACTTTAATTTGCCCAATTCGTTCCCAACAGTTGAGTTTGAGTTTTTTAGGGTTTCATGAATCGAATTAAATTCGATCTAGGTTTGATAGAATCACCAATTGATGTTGCTATTGAATTTGCACTTTTCGTGTCTATAATTCCAAATTGATAATACTTTACCCCTTGAATTCCATCTATAGCAAAGTTCAGCAAACAGCTAAAAAACACGAATTGATGCACCAATTTCATGTATATTTTGAACTGTAAAACAAAGGAGACATTTTATAATATACTTCAGAAGTTGTGCATCAATCTCATGTTGAACTATAAACTTAAAGACCACATAAACAATTACTGATTTTTGCAAACCAAAACCAATTACAAATAATGGACATGCAAGTAATGCTAGTATTATTACTTGAATTTGTATATCATTTATCATTGGGAGCATTGACAACATGTTCATCATAAACAATTGTCTACAACGACCAGTAGATTGAGATTCAACATCAGTATACACGACACACCTGATTGTGAATTATGAAACAAATGGGAGGACAGCTCGATGATAAAGGGAAAATTTGAAAAGACCTATCTAATTGGTATTCTATCATATTATCATATTTACCGTTTATAATTTTGCAACTAAATTTCCAATATGTATACCCTGCTCTATAAATGGCTCTAAACAATTCAATATCGTAAAGAAACTTCTCAAATCATGCCGAAACTAACTGAGAACTTTGTATCTCCCGCATAATGGATTGCAGCAAGCCATCTCCAGCAACTGGCTGCAATTCTCTGATGAAGTTATCTCTGGTCAAACCTCCAACCTAAATGGTACATGAACAAATTAGAATACATTGATAAAAGACTGTGAACAACAATGTATTAACTGAAATTGATGTATGGGTACAACACTATACGTCTATACCTTATATGACATGAAGACTGATTTTAAGGACTCGAGTTTTGGTGGAGGCAACCGCTGCTTCAGTTCAGCAAACAATTTCACAGCTGCAGTGTTTGCTTCTGTTCGAGTCAATCTGAATGACTCTGGTGCCTGAAGTGATCCTAAGGTAATAGCAAAAAGATGAAAGAAAGTCAATAATTTGTGAAATGTTAAATCAAGCTCTTTGGATTGCCTTGCTAGGCAATCCAAAGCAGCAGGCTAGTTTCCTCGCATGATGAGTAGCGAACTCCATGCCAGCTCTGTGCAGTCCATCGATCTCGCTTCTTATCGCCTTATGAAAGAAGACGAAAATCGAAATCGGCAATTTCGACACTAGTGAGTTATTCATAGAGCCATTGGATGCCATCGATGGATCCACCGGCGGATTCCCCGAACCCGCCATCACGGCCAATCCTCCGTCTCTATGACTGTGCCCGGTTCTAGGTCCGTCAATGGCGACGCCATGCCTCGATGGAAATTAAACCATACAACAAAACTCTTTTATCTATACAGAAGAGGAGAATTATGGTTGGTATCCAAGTCATATCGCATAATTCAAAGCTGGTCATTGCGACCAAATTCAACATGGTCGTTGCGACCATCTTGTATTTGGTTGTTGCAACCACTTGGTCATGTGCTAAACGAAAATTTAAACATGCGCGCGCTAAACATAAATCATGTTGTTGAATTTGGAAAATTTTCAATTGATATGATGTCAAACACATATGCCCGCAAAGTGTTTGTAGAAATGTCAAATAAGAAAGAAGGTGTGGGACTGGATTGGGCTACCTAGTCGGATTGATACCATCTCTTCATGGCTTACATGGTTCACCGAGGAGAACTAGCACTTCCGACGTGGGGCTGTCTTCTAGGCAAAACTTCTTACCTTCTGTGCTTTTGTTTACTTCTCTTGGAGAGATCGTAATAAGGTTGTTTTTAGCCAGGTACCTTGTACGCCTATAATATGGGCTGATCGAGTAATAGAACAATGTAAATTTCACATCTCCGACAAGTGTAAAGGCAAAACACTACGGTCTACGGGAGAATGAATGGATTAGAAAACATACTACTCCCTCCGTTAAGAAAAACATGCCGTTTTCTGAGTAAAATCTTGTTAAGAAAAATATGTCGTTTTAGGTATTTTGGTGTCCACTTTTCAAAATTACCCTTGTAATGATTAGAGATTTGTTAGTTGTAGTTTTCAATAAAGTGGAAAAGTAAAGTAATAGTTAGGAGTATAAGTGTATTTTTGTTTGTTTTTATTTGTTTTTTTTCAAAAATGTGCAAATGTCTAAAACGACGTGTTTTAATTAACGGATGGAGTAATTAGGAGTAGTTGGGGGAATATATGAGAGAGTAGTGGAGGTGTATAACTTTGGTAGGGGAAACTTTTTATAGTGGAGGTGTATAAGGAAATACAAGGTTGACAAGTTGTAGAGTGAGATTTTGGGTTTATGGGCTAAGATGGTTGGTTGTCTTAGCGCTATAATTGAGGGAGACGATTTGGCTTTCCCTCTTTTTTTTGATTAAGTAATAATTCGAGCTCAGACATACCTGAAGCTTGAAAGGCCGACAAGTTGGCAGACGGATTAACTATCGAACATACAATAAAATCGAAAATACAAGAAAAAATGTGCAATAAGCACGTAACATATATACCCTGAAATAAACGAAAATAAGCATAACTAGAACTGTAACGTTGAGGACGCCGACGAAGAACAAAGTCAAGCACCACTAAAGGGAAGCACCGCAGGTTAGCAGTACAGCAGGACTCTAACTCCTATGGGCAGTGAAGACGAAACTCCAAGGACCAATCTCCCGGATATGGAGTCGCCCTTTGCACACTACCACGACCCAACCTGTCCCGACTCCGAACGCAACAAACCCAAACAAGTTGAAGAACACTCAAGAACGCCAAAGATAGAGCACACACTAACCGAAGAAAAAACACCCAAAACCAGCCAATCATGGCACGAATTTCAACACTCGTAGAACGAGAGGTATTGAACCTTGCAAGTAAGGGGTTAATTTTTTTTTAATTAATTATGTTAATACTTGGCGTGCAAAGTCAAAAGTGAACCTTCCACGCCTAGGAGATCCGTACACCATATCACACACCAGGGGAAGGCCGACAACAGAGGAAGACCGGCGACCCACCTCTAACGGCACTGCCGAAACCAAGCCCGGGCAAGGAAGGTGATAGAGACCCGACCAGACTCGAAGCCCACGGTCTGAAAAGGGTGAAGCCAATACCCGGAGAGGAAACCGATGGAGGAAAATGGAGATGAGCCCCAACAGCACCGCAAGGATTGAAACAAACCAGGGCGAGAACAAGTTATAGCCTGACCCCAAGGGAGGAAGATGAGATTGAAACAGAGGAAATCAAGAGGAGGACCACAAAATCCCCAAATTAAACTCAACCCTGAAAAGACCAAGGGAACTCAAAATTCCAAATTGATGGAGGGCTAAGGAAGGGATAAAGTCGGAGACCTGAAAACGAAGTCGGAGCGACATCGCCAGTCGGAAAAACACGACCAAGAATCAGTGAGAAGAAGGGATTTTGTGAGGATCAACAAGGACAATGGGGAAGGGGACCCGAAGGCGATGTCGTAGCGGCATCGCCCACAGAGCAAACGAGGATCGGCAAGCCTGATTTAGACTATGAGCAGGGCGACGAAATCCAAGGAGGGCACCGGGGGCGAGAGGTCATCAGAGCAAGTACCGAAGGACAGGTACACATGGTCGGAGTCGAAGACGGGGATTACCTTCACCGAAAACGAAAGGCGGCCTGGATGAGATCAGGTACGAACCTGGGTTAAGTGGCGGAACGGGGTTCCGATTTGGGCTTCCTCTCCTTAGGAAAGAGAGAGGAGAGAGTTTCCGTTCTTTTTTGGCTCGCCCTCTCAAATAAGATGTTTGTGTTGTTTGAGTCCTTTACTCTATTTTCTTTTACTTTGGATAAATGATTATGCAACTTGGTAAAATCGGGTCAAATATTGTCTGTACTACCCATTTGTATCTACTTTCTTTTACTTTGGATAAATGATTGGTTTGAAAACCTAATTAGAATATGTGGATGGTTTGAAAATTTGATTAGAACATATGTGTAGACTTGCAGTAGAATCAGGGGCGGATGACTGTGGGAGCAAAACCAGCCACTGCCGGGTCAATTTTTTGGGAGCTAGGAAAAAAAAATGTTGGATGAATTTTTTTTAGGCGGGCAGTGGGCTTAATGTTTTTAGGCCCAAAAAGCCTCTGAATTCAAAAGCTTCATTTTTTTTATTTGGAATCAAATAGGCTTACGGCTCACTGCCTCACCCTCCTTCCACCGTTCCACGCACATTAGCAAAGCCAAAAGCAAAAGCTTAGGTATTAGGCTACGCAACACGTTTCTTTTCGATCGTTCAATTCCGATTTTCGAACTCTTTTACCACTTCTTTAATCTAATTGTGAGGTATGTTTTTTTTACTCTCTTCTAATTATTCTTTATTTAATTTCTAATTTACTAAATTAGGGTTTTGAATTGTTTGGTAATTTGATTGTAGACATTGATCGAGATGAGATTAGTATTTTATATCATCTATTTTTTATATATGCTTATATATTATTTTATCGAGTAATCAATTGTAATACAACATCACCCGAATGAATTTATATACTTTATTGTTTATATATATACTAGTGTAGATCCCGTCCCGTGTACGGCGAATGCGTAAATCTAAATCTAAATTATTTTTTCCTTCAAAAAATAATATAAATATAAATAAAATTAGTTCGACAGGTTATATATAATCTAAATATCTTTTAATTAGATTCTCTCAAAATATAAATAAAATTCACATTTATAAGGTATTATGTAAAAGTTTTTTTTCCTAATCTATGGTTAATTAAATCTCATGTAATTTAATTAGATAGTTGATTTTTAAAAATATTTTAATATTCATTTTTATTAAATATGTTGTATATAGTTATTACATTAGTTTACTAAAATATCTATGTAATGATAGATTGTGGCTACATATATGGTTATATAATATTTTAATTATTTATTTTGGCCTCAAAAAATAATATAGATGGATATAAAATAACAATTATTAAATGATTGATTTTGATATAAATAATTCTTTCCACCAAAAAGAATCTAAATATAAATAAAATAGCACCTATCAAATATTAAATATTTATCTATTAATATTTTTGGTAAGTATGACTATAAAAATTAGTTTTATTAATTATATTTATTATTACTACTACTACGTTTAATTATATTGATATAGTTTTTTCCTTATATAATATTTACTCTTTTATAAGATATTTCATCTATCCAATTAGATTTCCTTTGTGACGGGAGAAAGCTTTGCGAGACGCACTCACGCGCTGCCACGTAGGCAGATTCACTCACGCGCCGCCACGCAGGCACCAATGCATCGGTTTTAGTATATGTATATGTATATATATATATATAGGGGTTGGTTCGGGTGTACTCAAGGCTTATTGTGTATCATGTGAACACATCTAGGCCGTTGGTTTAGTTGATCGGATGGCTATGATAATTAGGCAATTTTCTGATTTTTTTTAATTTAAAAAATGTGGGGCCCACATGGCATATTGTGTTACTTGCCATGTGCAGCGCGTGTATGGAAATGCTGGGTAAATATGCCGGTGTGAATTGTGGGGTGTTTAGGTTAGTGGGCCCGGCTGATTTTTTTTTTTTAAAAATTAGTTGGATAAATTCCAGTGTGAATTGACATTGCTTCTAGGATATTGCACTTCCAAGTGAATTGTAGGTTATTCGATGGTATCCTTCGATTATTCATTGGTATCTAAAGATTATTCGATGGTATCTAGAGATTTTTTTATGATACCTATATATTATTTGATGATATCGGTTGCTCATTAATGGATATGTCTAGGATTATTCGATGTCAGCATAGGATTATTAGATGGTATCTCAAGCTTATTCGATGGTATTTTGAGATTATTCGATGGTATTTAGGGATTATTCGATAGTATTCAAATATTATTCAATGGTATCTACAGATTATTCAATGATATATAAAAATGAAGGTTTCTCGATGGTATCTACAGATTATTCGACGGTATCTAGAGATAATTGGATAGTATATAAAGATTATTCGATTGTACGAACTAGAGTTTCCAATCAATTCAAAGATACCAATATACTTATACCAAATTCCCACATAATGGCGTCTTTGCTCGACTACAATCAGCATGAGCAGCAAATGGGTGTTCTCTTTCGCCTCGATCACATGTAACTTTACTCTCGGAGAAGCACCCAAACAAACTCGAGACAAATGCCATATTTCAATTCGGAGATCGATCAATTCAATCAACCAGTTGAGCGAAAGATGGAATACATTAATTTGGAAATTCGCCCCTAAAAATCCACAATCAAGAACAAAACCCCCAATTCGATCACCCAATAACAAGCCCTAGAAATTCGACCCTCAAACACACTTACCCATTGTAGAAATCAGCGGCTTCGGGTGAAGATTTTTGGCCTGATCGGTTATCGCCCCTCCACCAGCTTCGAATCGCCGGTGATAGCAGCGTCCGTTGTTCAGATGGGGGTTCGTGCTCGGAAACCGCCTTCACCTACCGGAGATCTACGCGCCGAGTTGCCGGAGTCCCTACCGTTGGTGGTCAGATGGGTGTTGATGATCGATTTCGCCGATCGCCCTTCGTCCTCTCTCTCTTTCGTTTGGATCAAAAAGTGACGGTGGTGAGGTAGGGTTTGGATGGTTTGGGTTCACGCGCGGGATAAATGCTGGATTATGTGTTTTCTCCTTTTTCCTTTTTAATTATTTATTAGTAAGGAATAATCTCAGCCCTCCGATCATCCTAAATCAATGGCCAAGATGTGTTCACATGATACACAATAAGCCTTGAATACATATGATCTATACTCTATATATATATATATATATATATATATATATATATATATATATATATATATATATATAGGGGTTGGTTCCGGAGTACTCACCCCTTATTGTGTATCAAGTACTCAAATCTAGGTCGTTGATTGAGTTAAATGGGTGGATGAGATTAATTGGCAATTTTACAATTTTTTTAAATAAGAAAATGGTGGGACCCACCTACTTTTATGCTTCACTTGCTGGTGGAATGGAGCGCGTGCACTGTACACGGGTGGATTTGGGATTGTTTGGAACCTTAAATTATTCGATGGTATCACTGGATTATTCGATCGTATCGACGGATTATTCGATGGTATCGATAGATTATTCGTTGGTATCGCTGGAGTATTCGATTGTATCGATGGATTATTCGACGGTATTGATGGATTATTCGATGGTATCACTGGATTATTCGATGGTATCACATGATTATTCGATGATATAAATGCATTTTTTCATTCACTAAATGGTCTGGATAGATGATTATTCGGTCGGGTATAAATGATTATGCACTAGTATATGAAAGATTATTCAGTCGTATGAATCTATTTTAATTATTCGATGTTATCACTATATTATTCAATCGTATTGACGGATTATGCGATGATATCGCTTTATTATTCGATGGTGTTAGAATATTATTCGGTTAGATACGTCATTTCCACACGTAACTAAAAATTATTCGATAGTATGGCTGGATTATTCGACGGTATCACATGATTATTCGGTGGTATTGATGCATTTTCAAATGGTTTTTCTACCTATCAACGCTCGGTTCACATGATCATGAAGAAAAGAATGATATATAATGCTGCATATGCAATGATCATGAAGGCAATTTCTTCCAATTCAAATGAATCAAATGCTTTAAATATTTTATTACTATGTCGATGAAAATTGAAAGTATGCCAAATCAGATGAATCAATGCCAGATGAATATAATTCCTCTGGAGGGTATGGTTAACGCACTACCTGTTCATCTATATCTATTGTTGGCGAAAGTAAGTATGCCAAACCAAATGCTTTATGAACAATGACAAATTGAATTCTTATTCAGTCTAACAAAATACCGATTAACATAACTAAACTGAGCAACAACACAGATCACCAGCAATGGAAGGAAGCACAGACATTGAGAGCGAGGGAGGCTGCAACGAGAAGACATCGAGGACCGAAGGCATTGAGCGACGGCGTGATCCACCAGATCTGAGACTGGACTTTGAGGGCGAGCGAGGGCAACGAGTACAATAGGCAATGTGCGAAGGCCCATCGGCCTCCTCCTCCAGCTGCTTTCACGCATCCAGGCCATCGCATCCGGGCCGGAGGAATCGCCGCCGCCTTCAACGCCCACTGTGATTCTGCCCATCGATTCAACAACCAATTGACCCAAAAAAAACTATAAACTTACCCATTTATCCGGCACTGCTCGTGATCCTCTCTTTGCCGACGCCGCCACAGTTGAACCGTTCACCCGGTATTGGTCAAACTCCTTGCCAACAATCGAACCCAGGAATCAATCAAACTCAAAATAAGCAAACCCTATAAATTGGGGTATTTCAAAATTACCTCAAAACTTCAAAGGAGGGGAGAGGGAGAGAGGAGGCTGGTGGCCGGAGGTGGCGAATGGAGTCGACGGTATGGTGCTCGTCGGCGGCTGCTGAGCAAGGTCGGAGAGGAACCCAGATCTGGACATCAAATTCGTCAATCTGCCATGGGAGCAACACGAAGGCGTTCTAATTCGTCGCCTCTGCAACCGCCATCGCCGTCGCCACCTTCGCCGCCATCACCACCGTCGCCGCCATCACCACCTTCGCCTCTGCAATCTACCTGCGCAGTAGAGGAATCGGTCGCACTGTTCAACGCCAGCCACCATCGCAGTCGACGCCCTCGCACCGCCTTCACCTCTCCTCATCGCCAGATCACCGCTCATCTCCTTCGCAATCGCCGCTCGCCCTTCACAATCGCCCTTCGCTATCGCCGAATCGCCTCCTCGCCCTTCTCTCTCTTCCACGCATAGACTCACGCGCATAATAGGTTGAAGGTGTGGGGGGGGGGTTTATTTCCTTCTTTTTTTTCAATTAATTAAACTTACCAATTAATCTCAGCCTTTAGATTTCACTCAATCAACGGTTAGGATGTGTGTACTTGATACTCAATAAGGCTTGAGTACATATGATCCATACTATATATATATATATATATATATATATATATATATATATATATATATATATATATAGAGAGAGAGAGAGAGAGAGAGAGAGAGAGAGAGAGAGAGAGAGAGAGAGAGAGAGAGAGAGAGATAGGGGGACTTTCCCATGAGGACACCTCTTACGGTGAAACGAGGGGACGAATATGGTGCGTTGGATTTAAAAATATCAATGACTATTATTAAACTAAAATTCTTATTTAATTAATTAGGAAATAAAACTAAAAAAAAGGGGGGCCTTTTATTCCTCCTCCATCCAATTTTTTCAATAATCGATGGATGTATTCCCTTAATTCAATAACTACCCATTTTTTTTGGTTACAAGCTTCAATCTAATGCGGTATTTCATTCTTATAGAAAAAGCTTAAATATTCAAATTTAAATAACAATTCTTCACATATATCCAACTAAATATATTCATAATTATGCATGTAATAAAATTATTTTATTGTTATTTTTTCTTAAAAGAATAAATGTTCAAGTTTAACGCGTTAAAAATTCACATTTTGTATTCTAAATATTCACTTCAATAAATAAAAAATTCATATGTTTCCCATTCAATATCAAAAGATATTTTTTTTGTTATTCATTTTTAAAGAAACAAGTGTTCAAATTTAATTGATTAAATATTCACATTTTGCATTCTAAATATTCATTTCTAATAAATAAAATATTCATATCTTTTTCATTCGATCAATATGAAACGAAATTCACAAATCGACTTTTAATTATATTAAAATCCAGTAGTTGGTGCAAATTCTAAAAGCTCATAGCATCACCCTCAAATTTTGCTAACGAACAATGGAATTTTTTTTTAAAAAAAAAACTATAACCGTACTCTCTATGTAAAAAGGAAAATAATAGCCGTTTTTTTAAGAAAATGAAAACTGTTTTTTTAAGAAAATGAAAACTGTTTTTTTTCATTAACTTTGTTAAATTGTAGACCCTTGATTTCAATGGATCCAATGGCTCACGTTTGTCCCCTCGTTACACGGTAAGGGGTGTCCTCACTGGAAAGCTCTTTTATATATATATATATATATATATATATATATATATATTTTGTAACTTTTGATTCAATAGGATGTCTGATCATCCAAAACTCGAACGATTGAAGAATATTTTGTCCTTCCATAAGAAAGATGATTATAATCAAACTTCAACACCGGTTGCATCAGAGACTCAAACTTCAACACTACCTTCATCAGAGACTCCCATCTCTAGTTCTTCCTTGTCGGTTAATGAAGTCAAAACTCCATCAGAACATGATAAAAGTGTGCCTTCAATTGTAGCTAATGATACACCTGAATCCCGTATCCTAGCTGATCCTGGATTTCATGAAATGATTTATACATTTCTAGGGAATCAACATGATCATATCTGGAGACAGTACATCCTTTTGGGACCTTGTCAGCCCAAGCTACAAAATTATCCACAAACCTCTGATGGATGTAATAATCGTCCTTTTCAATATAGGTGGTTCACACTTTGTCAGCCCAAGCTACAAAGTGTTCTGTTTTCCTTGCTTCCTTTTTGAGAAAAATTCACCAAAACATAATTTATTCACTATCGAAGGGTGTTGCAATTGTAGTAGAATGTTGGCAGAGAATAAAGGAATTTGTGTACATCATGTGGGGAAGATGAATTCAGCTCATCAATATAATGTTCAAAAGTGAAGTAGCTTACGGGAAACTTCTCAACACATTGATAGAGTGATTGAAAAACTACCGCCAGAGATGATAAGGCAGAATAGGTTGCATTTGAAGACAAAAATAGTTGTTGTTAAGGATCTTGGAAGGAAGGCTTGCCTTTTAGAGGCCATGATAAATCTGCTGACTCTTCTAGTAGAGGACATTTTATTGAGTTGATAAAGTCTTTTGTAGATTTGAATGAATATATTGCGAAAGTTGTTCTTGATAAAGCTCCCAAGCATGCCATGTACATTGCACCATCAATTCAAAAGAAGATCCTAGATATAATTGCTACCAAAATACGAGGTAGAATTCGTGCAGAAATTGGAGATGCGAAGTTTTGTATCTTAGTGAATCACTTGATGTATCTCACAGGGAGCAAATGACCATTATTATAAGGTTTGTTGATAAAGATGGGTTTTTTCAAGAACGGTTTCTTAATATCTTAATGGTTGAAGACACTACTTCAGTTAATCTTAAGAATCACATATGTAGTGTGCTTTCGAGAAACAATCTCCAAATACAAAATCTTCATGGTCAAGGTTACGATCGATGGGCCTAGCAATATGCATGGTCAATTTCATGGATTGAAAACATTATTCCTTGAAGATTGCCCATATGCATATTATGTTCACTGTTTAGCTCATTGATTGCAATTAGCTTTGAATGCATGTGCTAGAGATGTACATGATATGCAATTGTTCTTTCAAATGCTAAGTTCCATTGTGGGGTTCATTGGCTCTTCATCAAAGCGTACGAATTTAAGAGATATTCAAGAGGCAAAAATTGAAGAAAACTTAGTTGCTGGAGATCTTGAACTAGGAAGAGAACTTAACCAAATCCGTAGATTGAAGCGAGCAGGTATGACTAGATGGGGGTCTCACTTTTCTTCTGTTAGTACATTAGTCCATGTATATAAGGAAACTATTCAACTTCTTCAAAGCATGATGACTGATAAAGATCTCATGAGAAGTGTAAAAGGTGATGCAAAGGGATACCTTAAAGCATTAAGGGCATTTGACTTTGTTTTCTGTTTATTGCTCACCAACACAGTAATGGGAATTCCTAATTTACTTTCTCAAGCCTTGCAAAAACAGTCACAAGACACTGTGAATGCCATGAATTTGGTTTCAAGTACAAAAGCACTTCTTCAAGCTTTGAGAGATGATGACTGGGATAGTTTTCTGGAAAGTGTCTTACAATTTGGAGAAGATCATGGTCTTGAAATGCCTAGTATGGATTCAGCTTATTCAATGGGCACAGGTCGTGGTTGTCAGTAACGTAATGTTGTTACAAATGAACATTATTATCATTTTGATGTTTTAATGTGATAATAGATCAGTGTTCAGATGATAGAGTTGAATGATAGGTTCACCAAGGAAACTATGGAGCTACTGATTCGATCTGAGCTCTTCATTGGATCCAAAAAATCTAATCAAGAAGTTCGACTTTGACAAGATTTGCAAGCTTGCGGAGAAGTTTTATCCGAAAGACTTTGAGACATCAGAGGTAGTAGCTTTGAGATTACAGTTAGAGCATTACAAGTATCAAGTAGTTTGGGAAATGATTTTCAGAAACTATCAAGCCTTGCACAATTGTGTAGACGGCTAGTTGAAACAAATTTGGCACAAATTTCCCCCCTAGATGATAGATTGATTCGTTTAGTCTTGACACTTCCTGTTTCCACTACAACTACTGAGCGCGCATTTTCAGCAATGAAGATTATAAAGACCAGGCTCATAAACAAGATGGAAGAAGGATATCTTTCAGGTTGTATGATGCTCCATATTGAAAAATAATACGTCGACACTATTGACACAGAGGAAGTCATTGACCGTTTCGAGTCGACGGGAGATAGTAGAGCGCAATTTTGTTAATCATATTTTATTTGTCACATGAAACTATTTATTATTATGAATGTCAAATAAATCTTATAATTGATAAATCTTGAATTTCTTTTGTATTTTTTATGAAGTACTATATAATAATCGTATTTTGCCTTGTTAATTTTCTTTTTCTCTTTGTCATGACTGAAATATTTCTGCTCACCTAGCTTTGATACACTAGATTCACCACTGAGTAGAATTATTATTCAAAATAATCCTAAGATAAGAGTTTACTTGTATCCTATTCAAAATAAGTGAATCCAAATCACATCCAACTCCCTTCTTCCAAGGGGCGCAAGCAATCAAGAAACAAGCAATTAAATAAAATAACCTATTGGATTAATTTTGGGAGTAAAACAAATAAGATAACCCCTAGTCAAGCATTTTTTGTTGAGGATCTCATTCAAAAATGGTGCAGTCTATCTATTTCAACTATCCTAGCTAGATGAAGAAAACATGTATAACATATATTCAATATCAGGTTCAGTTGAGATTAACAACAATATTTAAATGAAAGAATTATGAGGTAAATATGGTTGAGTTTACAAGTTTTAATTAGAAAACGTCCTTTTTTTGAAGCACTAAATTTAAAACGACACTCACAAATTATGGTGTGAATTGCCTTTCAATTTGCAGGATACGAGAAGAACGTGGGGTAATACTAAGTTATTAAGTCGATGACGAAACATCTAATAATAATCAACAAGAGCCCTCCAATGACCATTCAAAACATTATGTCGTTCACGAGGTACAATGTAAAATAATTTGTGTAGTTTTTCTTTAGCATGGGGAGATAGCTGCCCTCCCGATGTCACAAAATTGTTCACATGAATATTAGCTAATGGAAATTGTAGAGGAATTGGTAAAACCTTCTGGACGGGTATCAACGCATGGAGTAGAAATGATCACATTCAAATTCTTGCAACATTATCAATTAAGTAAATGACGTGCTAAACACTATCACAACAAGGGTGTGCAACATTGATTCTGGGTTGGTATCCCAATGTCGTAATCAAATTCCGGGTTGCCTTTGCAAGGTTGGAACATGCTGTCTGAATGTTCCAACCCAAAAGTTTATAGTAACGAGTTGGACCCTTGGGGTCTTTCCTTTTTCGATCCGAACGTGTATTTTATCTTTTAAAATGATGGGGTATTTGCAAAACTAGCCCAAAAACCCGGTTGGGTTTGCACCCCCTATCCCCTATCCAAATTAATTACAAAAACTAACCCCTAACCCCTTAAAAATTTGCACCCCAACCGGTTACAATAGAGGGAGAGACCGGCTGCATTTATGGAGGAGAGAGAGTGAGATGTGTGGATGGGGAAAGAATTGACAGGTTTTTAAAAAACCTATCAACTCAACTGCCTATGAGAGAGGGTTAATAAAGGGGAAGGGGGAGGCTTAGAGTTGCTATCTCTCTCTCTCTCAGAAATTCAAAAACGGAAGGAAGAAGAGAAGGGAGTTCGAAGAAGAACAAGAGCAAGTCTGCAGAGGAGAAGAAGAAGCGGACATCAAACAGGCGAGTGGAAGAACCAAATGTGTTTGCCATTGTTTGAAATGCGATGAAGAACGAAATTTCTATTCCAGGTTCCCTCTGTCATGTAAGTAGTAACTATCGGCATGTAAAAATCAAGGGATGGAAAGTTTTTGAACGTGGGTTTTGACTAGGGGGTAGAAGGGAAATTGGGGGAAAATAACAGTTGGTCTTGAACATTGGGTAAAATTAGGGATGGTTGAGGTTAAATGGAGGAAAATTGATATATTGGTTGTAGTTAGATGGGGAAATTGGGGGAATGGGGTGAATTGGAGAAATTGGGGAAATTGGGGAACGGCTATGTGGAATACGAAATACCAGGAGTAGGGCGACTTGGAAATGTTTAATGTTGAGATACCTTTGAACATTTAATGGATTTGCCGGCACTTTGATTTCTGTCATGTTTGTAGTAGTCAGATGTCATGTTTATAACTCTTCCTGTCTTGTGAAATTCGAAACTACCTCGACGTTTATTCGGTTGAACCTTATAAAAGCTTACAAAGTTTGCTATGCATGCGGAGACGTTTGATATGTTTAGGGGCGACAGGCATGCGGCAGTTGGTATGTATAGGGTGGGAAATGGTTTGCAGCGTCGTTATTGTCATGTGCATTGAAACTGGTGTCATGTTAAATAACCTTATTGTCATGTGCATTATGACTGGTGTCATTATATACAGGCTTTGTGTGAAGCGTCGTAAGGTTTTGCTTCCCAATTCTGTAGGATATCCAGCAAAGGAGAACATGTCGACTAGCCGCTCTGTAAAAAGGATTCCCCATTCACAAACAGCAGGCGAGGTATGGTTTGCGTAGTGTTGATCTACCAAATTTCGTATTGTCGATACACGACTACCATTTTCACCCCATTGTGCAGGTCATTTTTGTTGTCCTCGAGAACCGCCATTACAAGGGTCGGGTCAACCAGTACGGGCGGCCCTAGTTACTTGCCAACATCGACAGTTACCTGAACAAGGGGGACTGGAAGCGTTTGATGGCAAGCTCGTTGGCCACAATTGCGAGGCTTGGTTCGCGTGTCCAGTTCTCAGCCCAACTGGTCCACTACGTCCTTCAACGACAGCTGCGGACGAGAAAGGAGAATGAGACCTATTGTAATCCTAAATTAGTGTAATCTAGATTAAAGTAATTTAAACGACATATCTTGAAAACTATTGTAATCTAGTGTAATTTATTGAAACCTTAATTACCATATGTTAAAACCTTAATTACAATTTTTAAATATAACTCTAGATGAGTGTGTAACCTTAATAATTTGTATTGTAGTTAATTTCTTGTAATCATTCTTAATTATTGTAATTATAATTGTAATCAACACAATCTCATTATTGTTACTAATTTGTTGTAGGTAATATATTTGATTCTTGTAACTAATTACTTATACCTAAAATTATTGTAACGAGTGAATTCTTGTAACCATAATTGACGATTGAACTTTGAGTAACAAGCTATCGTCCACATGAAGCAATCGTCCGCTTGGATGCCTTTGTCCTTCACCTTCGTTCTGATGGCTTTTCCAGGTCAATTCGAGGCGAGTGAAGGCCAGATTTGGAGTAGAGAAGGTGGAATCGAAGTGGAGGAGCCCTCACAGAGGCTTGGTGAACCGCTTTGTTTTTTTTTTTATTGATGAATGAACATGTGGGCTGGGATTTATTTGCAGTTTGACGTGTAAGTAATTAGTTTTAATTGGACACCCAAAGCAAAACGACATGACACGTATTGGAATCGACTGGACAAGAGTTATTGGAGAAACAGATTCACCATCGACTTTGGATAGAAAATGGGAAAGTTTGCTTTCGATAAAAAATGAGAGAGAGAGAGAGAGAGAGAGAGGAAAGCAAGAGAAAGTCTGAAGATGAGAGACAAAGTCTACAGAGGAGAGAGAGGAGTGAAAAAGAAAAGTAACGTTGCAGAGAGGAGAGAGAGAGAGATTAGTGAGGATAGGGCAGAGAGAGATGGAAGAGTGACAGTGAGGGGGCATAACCTTTATCAAAATTAAGCAAGCTTGCCCATTTTCTATCCGAAGATGATGGAGAATCTGTTTCTCCGATAACTCTTGTCCAGACGATTCCAATATGTGTCATGTCGTTTTGCTTTGGGTGTCTAGTTAAAACTAACTGCTTACACGTCAACATGCAAATAAACCCCCGCCCAATTGCTTCTTCGAAGTGAAAGAGTAACAGTAAAGTCGCAGAGGGGAGAGAACTCTTCCATCTCCATCTCTCTCTCTCTGTCCTATCCTCACTGATCTCTCTCTCCTACAACTTTACTTTTCTTTTTTCACTCATCTCTCTCTGTCTCTCTCCTGTCCTCTCTCAATTATTTTTTTCTCTCTCTCTCTCTCTGCCTCTCTCCTCTGCAGATGGGACTTGCTTTCCCTCTCTCTCTCTCTCTCTCTCTCTCTCCCTCCTTTTCCCGCCTCCCACATTCCCTCCCTCTGCCTGACGCTGCCAGGTGTCGCACAATGCAAGGTTGCACCCCCCTCCCTTACTTGCTAGTACCGGTTGCAAGGGTTCCCCCAATATCCAGTTTCACCCAATTAAAAACCGGGTTGGGTTAACCCCGCAATAAATCCGGATTTTTGGGTTATTTTGTGCATTTCTCTCTAAAATGATTTATATAATTAAAGCTATAAATAATAATGTATATATAATTAATTTATATATTATCGACATGATTAAAATTATAATACAGAACTGAAATTATATAATGAAGAGCAATCAATTTCTATATTATTGATAAAATTTTCTTACTAATAACTAAATTTATAAAATCTATTATAAAAATTATAAATAATAATAATATAACACTTTTAAATTAAAATGATTAATACTTACTACCAAAATTTAATAAAATATCCATGTTTAAGGTGCGGAACTTAGACATGAATATTAAAAATATACATAAATTAGAAGATAAAAAGATTGTAAAACCCTAATGCGTCAACTATCGATTCGAGTTCTAAGCAAGATAAACGGAACGTAACTCTAAAGAACACGAGGATTTATTAACGCGGTTCGGTTTTCCTACTCTGCGGGGCCTCAAGAGGGAAGACCCGGTCCCGAGAATACCACTAACTTGAACAAGGATACAAGATCTGGTTACAAGCTTTGGATATCGGACGAGAAACACCTATAAAGCTAGCACTCAAATCACAGATAAGTAAAAGAGGTAAGGGTTCAGAGATTTGAAAGGGCAAGAGCTCCCTTTCACAGCTCTTCAATCGATATGAAGATGTTGCAGACTCCAAGTGGCAGAAATCGAGGCTTCCATGGATGAGCAGGGCTCTTCCTTCTTCTTTCTCTCCTCATTCTCACTCTGTATTTAGGGTTTGTGCCATCAGAGCTTCTCTCCCATCAGTCCAGCTTGTGAACATGAGCAAATATATAGAGGAGGGTGTGACCACTTAGGGTTACAACGTCTCATAAGGGATTAGAATGAAGGAAGCAGGTCGTGGGCTTGGATTTCATTCTCCTCAAGAGAATGTTATCCAAGGGATGGGCCGGCCCGCAACTCAAAAGCCCTTAAACCTGTAACACCAAACATAGCCCACACACACATCATAAGTTAGTCTTCAAGAGCCTTGGTTACCTAGAGTCCGAACCAAGATGGTCTTGGGATCCCTTAGGTGTGTCCAGAAGGCTCGAGACCATACCCATGAACCTAGCTAGCTTTTAAAGGTGTTTCTTCTAGTCCTTTACATCCAAAACTTATCATCCTAAATCTATGAATTAGAAAGACAAAATTTAGGATTACATTATATAACAAAGATATATAGTCATTATTTTTTAACTAAATAAATTTTAATTTTCAATGTAAATTAATAGAATAGGGATCGAAAGTAATGGGGTATAATGTATTTAGTTTTATTATATCTATATAACTACTTAATTTCGTATACTTTCCGCTGACGTGACGCGCTCTCCTTATTCCACTCCCTTTTAACCAATCACGTTTTTTCTTTTAATTTTCATTTTTTTTACCCATTTACTAACTATCTATATATCTATATCTAATATAATACTAAAATAGTTGTTTCCACCACCACATGTCAAATCCTCCTTAACTATAGGGTTATATGGCCGCTTCAAATTAAACTTGGCCCCACCTTCATCTAACCAATTATACATTTAATTTCTTAATTTGTTTAATTAAAATCTTCTGTAGCAAATATTTACCTAATTCTACGGAAAAAAAAATCACAAGTAATCTAATCTTCCATATCAAGCACGTAGTATCAAATATTTGTAGTTA
Organism: Persicaria maculosa; assembly: GCA_963922045.1. Taxonomy (NCBI): domain Eukaryota; kingdom Viridiplantae; phylum Streptophyta; class Magnoliopsida; order Caryophyllales; family Polygonaceae; genus Persicaria; species Persicaria maculosa. The sequence goes on from OY998251.1 coordinate 6,772,036, forward strand.
AACCACACCATTTATCGATAGTTATTAAAATAAATCAACCTAACGCTATTAATTTCATTAAAAAAATTATATTTAATTTCTTAATTTGTTTAATGAAAATCTTCCATAGAAATTATCTATCTATCTATCTTACATAACCTAATTCTACAGAATAAATCAAGCTAATCTAATCTTCCATATCAAATATCAAATAATTGTAATTGAAATATACCATTTATTGACAATTATTTAAAGAAATAATGAAAAACCAATAATGGGATCAATAATTAGCTAAGATAAACACGTTCAACCTTATTATTATTTTTTTAAAAAAAAACTTCAAATTTTCAGAGACTAACATAATCTTTCCCTATATGAGATAAGATCAAATCTTAAATGTAGAAATCTTAAACAATGAATAATTTTTATTTATTTTAGTTACTGTATTAAATTACTTAAATCGGTTTTAACTTAATTTACTATATTTTTACCCATTTATTCTTTTTAACCATATCACATATTCTTTTATCACATGTATTGCTTTTATGTTTGCTACGTTAATTTTGTTGTTCTACTTTCTATTTATTTTTAGTTTAGTTCGAATGGGTTCACTCAATATATATTTTAGTTATGTATTATATAACTCAATTAAAGGGTTGTTCCTCCCACATTTTTGCTTTCTATATCACATTTTTATATTCATTTTGATAGACATTTTAAAATATATAATTTTTTACGTTCCTTTAATCTATCAAACATTAGTGTATTTAACAAAATATTTCTATTTTTGTCAACAATTCTTTTATTTTGATCTCACTGAGAAAAAAACAAAGAGACATTGATAATCAAAAGACAAATAAGTCAATTTCCTTTTTCTCTGCTAACAATTTTTAATAATAAAATAAAGCTATTGTGAGTTTAATTATATATGTTTTCAAATATATTTGCAACATTTGTTCCGAGAATTACTATAGGGCTTGCTTATAACTCAAGGTGAAACTATACAATGGAGTTAGTTTTAAATTAGATTAATATATAGTTAGAATATACGAAGACTTGACTTAAATAAATTCAAGGATGCTTGCATTAAAGGTTTTGATAGGAGGGTGATTCAACCATTTTTTTATTTCATGTAATCTCAATTAATAAAATTGCTCATTTCAAATAGCTACACTCATTTTCTGCTAAACATATATAATAGCAATAGCACTTCTTTGTCAGTCTTAAACTTTAATCCCCATGTTATTACTTCATACGGAGTATTAAGGTATATATGCATGTCTTGAATACAATTATCGGAATTGTCGTGAATGCTTTACTTGAATAAACTTGGTCTCTTTAGGCCGGCCTCTTTATAACCCTAAACATATCGACATTGAAACAATATAGCAAAGTGTTAGAAAACTATATATTGTGCATGCTTTTATCGCTTAAGTGACCGTTGTGTTGTGAAAAAACTATTGGTAGAGTTTAAAAAAAAAAACTAACTGCTTAAATTTTTTTGAATGACTTAAATTTTAGTAAAGTCATTTTATTTCAACTTTTCCTATATGGTTTACTATTTTCCATTATGGTAATAGATGAACTTTAGTACGGTGAAGAACTAACAAACTCTAAAAGATTAGAAGATTTTTTTTTATTAGGAAAAAATTCGAGGTCGGACATATCTGAACCTCGATGGCTGACAAGTCGGCAGACGGATAATCGTCTAAGCAAACAAAAATACAACGATGGTGCAAAATACAGACAAGAACTCTACAACAGCGAAATTAAATACAACTCCACCGAACAAGACGAGGACGTAGACGAAGGACGAAGCCAAGCACTCCCCGGAAGCAGCACCGTAGGCCAGTGGCACATCAGGACACACCTGTGGACAGTGAAGACGAACCTCCAAGGAACCCTTATTCCGGAGAAAGGAGACACCTCGTTACACACTGTCACGGCCCCAGCTTATCCCTACTCCGGCTGCCAGGACCTCATCAAACGGAAAAGAAAATCCAGTCATGCTAAACGTAAAGCCCCACACCGCCTGTACCGAAATAAACAAAAAACTTTGAACTTATTAATTAATTCAAAGTTATATAATCACATTTACTATACTATTACAATTTACAAGCATGTAGAAGGCAAACATGCAATATTTGGTGGAAGGTGAAGCTAATGAGGATTATTTAGTTGAAGAAGTTAAGAAAGATGGGGATAAAGAGGATTATAAGGGAAATATAATACTCCGTATATATTTTATAAAATATGGAAGTGATGAAGAGAATGATGAAAATCAAGACGAGAATAAGGAATGACAACATCAACTGAAACAATCACGGTTAATAATCTAGATATGAAAATAGATTTCCTAAAGATACTAAATTACTTAGTCTCATATAATATTTTCTGAATTCAAAATTTAGAGAAAGTATGTCACAAGATCGCAATATAGAAAAACCAATTATATCATATGCATATTGATTACAATGTGTTCATATACTCCCGTGCCTCGGGCACGGGTACTGTACTAGTAACTACTTAATTTCGTATACTTTCCGCTGACGTGGCGCGCTCTCCTTATTCCACTCCCTTTTAACCAATCACGTTTTTTCTTTTAATTTTCATTTTTTACCCATTTACTAACTATTGAGTTTAATTCAAAATATCTATCGATATAATATCTTAATATATGGTTTTGTGTCTTTGGTGAAATTCTACTATTATAAGACTATCTTAGGTTTTTACTTTTCCTGGTACTTTGGTTTGTGATTTGTGCCTTTTCTACTTTGGCCATATGCATATGTCTTCTGTTTGTTTAGCTTTTTGCTGTATTATGGCAGATTGCGGGATTGATTACTACTTAGGTATCATTTCCTGAATCAACATGGGTTGTCCAAGCAATGTAAGTACAGCTACAATTGCAACTTGCAAGTTCAGTCTTTTATGGCAATGATTTGTTTTTATCACATTTGAAAATCATGTTGTTAAGGTTTCTTCTATGGCAATGATTTGTTTTTATCACATTACCCATTTGTTATTTTTTAAATTTCTTCCTATTTTTTGAAAAAATCACTTTTGATTTGGTTTTATCCATTTTACCTCTGTTATAAATACTAATCCCTTATTAACCCACTCCCCATCATCCCATCAATTCATATCGCATGAACAACCTTTTATAGTGTCTTCTATGGGGATCAATTAAACCTAAATCCAGTACGACGCTTGAATGAATGATCCGTGCATGTTGAATCAAGTATGTGCTCCTTTAGCTTTCACAATTCAATCCTAAATCAGGCTTCTTTGATTTCTCAATTGAGTTCCTCCTAAATCAGGTTATTTATTGCTTTTGTACACATTTCGTATCCTAAATCGATCAAGTTATTACTTTCTTTGAATTTTTTTGTATCTTCTTAGATAATATTGATATGATGGAAATTTTATCTTGAAAATTTGGAATTTCAGGTGCACAAAGGGATATATTGTATGGTTTGCACAATCGCCCGGAACAAATCAAGGAGCATATCCTTATTTGATTTTAATATATGTAACTTGAAGAAAAGAAGTTTGGAAGAGGTAATGTGGTACTGTTGAACCAACTTATTTTTGCTTACACTTTTAATGTTGCTTTTTTTCAATGTTTGTGTTACAATGCCTCCCCTAGAAAATGTGTTCAAACGTGGAAATTTAATAGACATGCTCTGGTTTTTCTTTTATTGGAGATGTCTAATGTCTAATTATATACTGGTATTATTTATCTCTTTAATCCACTTTGTTTGTTCTTATGAATATAAAACAAATCTGTTTTTTTTTGTGTGTTTTGCAGCCTCACTTTGGAAGAACATAAGCAACAACTCCATTAATTTTGTTTCTACCTAGGTTGTATGAGTATCGGAACAAAATGCCAGGATTTATATTTTTATGGATTGTTGTTGTATTTTACATATATGTTACCTTTTGTCAATAAAAAACATAATATAACTATTACTTATCACTTCTGATCTGTTCTGGATTAATTTTGTTATACAATTCAACTTAACTAATTCAGTTTCATTGATTCTTTTCCATCGCAACCGCGCCATGGCGCGGGTATTACACTAGTATAGATTATATTAGATTGAAAATTACCGGCTAACTTCCATTAATAAAACTCAAATTGGTAAGACCCTAAAAAAAAAATCAAATTGGAAGATGTTATTCAACTTACGAAATTAGAAACGGCCTTAAACTGCTGGATCGGATGGTATTACTAATCGCAACCCTCAATCAAAAACTTGTACATAAAACTTACTTAATTATATGCAAATTAAATCAACATCACGTCGATCTAATCAAACGTTATAAAAAATAATAGATTTATAATTTGTAAAGTTTTCAGCTAACGTAATTATTAAATTGACCTATTCTAGTTAACAACATAACTAAACAACGATCGCCAAGACGGAAGACCAGTTCATGCTGATTGTTTGTTTCGTCAAATAAACCAGTTATGTACGCAACAATATGAATTATATATATAATTTCGGTGTAAATATTTTGGTGCTGTGTAAATTGTGAACGGATTGATTATATGTAACAACATAATTATTCATCTGATATAATATAAATGTAATTATTCATATGTACGTATTAACAGTTTTTCGTAAAAAACTTATTCGTCTGTTGCAACATGATTATTCATATGAGAAGTCATATTGTTTCAGTTGAATAATTTTGCTCTTCAATTTTTTCTTCAAATTAATTTTAACCGTTGATCTTTCTAAACTCCGGATTTGTAAGCAGTGAAATTATTCTTAGATACCAAACAAATAGTTGTGGATAATAATGTAATTATTCGTATGTACCAACAAGTGTAATTATTCGTAAGTACCAAATGATTTTTTTTGGTGGGCATACGTAAGTACCAAATGATTATGGTACCTACGAATATTCACTGTTCACAAGTTACTTTTAATCTCAGTCGTTTGATCTTCTTAATTCGACTCTCCATAGTTGATCACGAATTACACCGTAAGGGCTGCTTACACATATCTATTTTATACACCATCCATCTCAAAATTTAGGTCGTTTTAGGTCTATTATTGTATCAAAATAGATGTCGTTTTAAGTTTTTCAGGTAGGTGATCGTAACGTTTTGTATATATCGATTTATGTGTTGTTGATTTTTTTAAAGATTTTGATTGATTAAAAAATATAGTTGGTATTAAAAAAAAAATTATGAAAAAAAATTAGTAAATGATGATATTTCTGTGAAATCATAAAACAACTTAAATTTTGAGACGGAGAGGGAGTATATATACATGGCATGGCCATGAAGCATCAAAATGTACAGCATGATGGGATTCATGAAATCATTCCTCTGGGCCATCATTCTAGTTTGCAGCTCTCAAATACCCACCATTTTATCCCAAAAGAAAAGCTCTCCGGCCCCAAAGAGTGCCCCAGAGTCGACCCTCAACGAGACGTGCGGCGGCATCTACTTGTCTTACCAGTACGTGACGGGGAGAAAGATCCCTCCGGCCAACGCCACCACGTCCAGCAACCCTCTGCCCGGTCAGCCCTACCGCTTCGAGAGCACCCTTACAGTGCTCAACAACGGCCGGGACGAGCTCAAGGACTGGCAGGTCTTCGTCGGCTTCCAATACGGTGAGATCCTCGTCTCCGTGTCCGGGGCCGTCTTGCCTTACAACTCCGACCTGCCTGCTAACGTTTCCAACGGGACCGTTTTCTCTGGCTTCCCGCTCACGGATCTCAAGTCCGGCCTTCAAACCGCCGGAGATCTGGACCTGATGATGGCTAAGGTGGGCTTGGTGGGCGTCGAGTTTGGAGTTCTTCCTAAGGAGAAGCCCATGCCTCGCAACCTCACTCTTCTTAATCACGGATTCGACTGTAATAACGCTCAGCTTGGTGCTAAAGGTAATATCATTCACTATTACCTTACTTTAGTAAACCAATATTGTATATATCATCAATCTCTGGGCAAGTGATCTAGCCGGTAAGAGCCACACATCAAGTAAATCGGCTTGCGTCAATCGGCTCGAACCACTAGTAAAGAGCAAGACAAACTTTGGATTTGCACCCCAAGGAAGAGGCGGAGGCAGGGGTTGAACCTGAGACCTCCTTACCACCCCATTGCTCTCCACACTCTTAGGCCACCCTAATTGGGATCAATCACTAGAACCAAGACAAACCTTAAATTTTTTTAAATATATATATAGAATTTTTTTATTTAAATTTATTTTATTAAAATCGTCAATTAGTTTTTATTAAAATCGCCAACAAATAGTTTTGAACTATCACCATATTTATAAATATTTTATTAAAATTATCAACAAATAGCTTTATTAAAAATCTCATTAATTATTATCCAAAAAAAACTATTTACTAAAATATTTATAAATAGGGTTAATTTTTTAAAAAGTTGAATGATAGGGTAATTTTCATAAATAACAAAACTGAGTGTAAAGAATGAAGCGAAAAATAAAAAAAGAAAAGGAGGGGGTGTTGAGAGAATGAAAGATGTGAAGAGACCAAAAAAGTAACACGTTGATAATATGAACAAAGAAGTCTTATTATATAAGTTAGTGGGTTATTCCTCCTAGCGTCAATTGGTTTTAAGATGGAACCCGCTCGACTTATGAGCTAGGCTATTAGTGCAAATGCGCACATGTGCACACACCTCCGATCCCGAGTCTCAACGGACTTTAGTAGGGGGAGAGAGATTTCTTTAAGCGAGACTGCGAGAGTATTTTAGTTATAAAATTATACAATATATTTTTTACTTAATTATAATTAAGAAGTAAATATTTAACTAATTAGGATGAAATTGATGAACTCTACAACTAATTTTACCCTTGAGCACATTACAGATGAAAATACAACCGAGTTATGTTGCCAAGTGGATCCAAACTACAAACAAAACAACACTGTGAAGCTGTCTGACAAAGGGAGAGGAGATCTCACCATCATGTACGACGTGTTGAAGGCATACCCAAACAACTACTTGGCCCAAGTCACCCTCTCCAACGACGATCCCATCGCCCGTCTGGACTACTGGCAGCTCGGCTGGAGATGGACGCGGGAAGAGTTCATATACCAAATGCGAGGAGCCTACCCAAGTGTTATCGATCCTTCTTCATGTGTGTATGGCCCTCAACCGAAATTCTACAAGGACATGGACATGTCTTCGGTGTTGACCTGTGATCCCAACCCCACCATTGTTGATCTGCCCCCTACCTTGAAGAATGACACTAACCTTGGCTTGCTTCCTGCGTGTTGCCGGAATGGAACCATTCTTCCGGCTACAATGGACCCGACGAAGTCCAAATCGGTCTTCCAGATGACCGTGTTTAAGATGCCTCCGGATCTCAACGTCACCACTCTTTATCCGCCCCAGGACTGGACCATCAATGGTTCATCCACCGATCAAGTCTACAGGTGTGGTGACCCTGTTCGGGTCACTCCTAGCCTTCTGTTGAACCCTCAAGGCTTACCTATTGAGGTATAATCAAGTCAGTCAATTACTTTTATATCCTATATATGTCTGCAGAAGCGGATATCTGAGTATTCTCCCCATCCGACAAATTACCTATGTGTATTCTCTTTGTCGATATCTTCGTTTTGATATATAATACGACATAATCCAATATCTGAGTAAAAAGTTATGAATTTTTGAAAATTGTAGGTACATTAATGATCTTTAATTTTATTTCAATAGAAAATACTTATATTTTAGTTGAATTGACATTCACATATTATAAATCATCTCGATAGCTTTGAAACCATAGGCTATATTACTTATTGTGAGAATTTGGTAATTGAAGTTACGCAAGTTTAAAGTTTTTATATCTAGGCACTATTACATGTTAAGAATACAACAAATTAAATATTGACTCAATGTTTATTTATTGTGTTTTATATCCTTATTTTGTTTTTTTTTCTCCGTCTATTTCATTCATTTATTTATATTTATTTATTTTTTTAATGGAGAAAAAATAACAAACTTTTATCATAAATCAAAATCATGTTATCTTAAAATAACATCATTTATAATTATTATATTACATATAAATCATGCTAATTTAATCTAAAATGACACCGTATATATACAATCGTGACAGATAGAGGCGATTGCGAGCTGGCAGATAGTCTGCAACAGGACGCAAGTGAGCTACCCCAAGTGCTGCGTTTCCTTCTCGTCCTACTTCAACGAATCCGCGATCCCATGTAGGACGTGTGCTTGTGGATGCGAGTCGAAGAAGCTCTCAACTACCACCTGCAACGCAACAGCCGACCCAATGCTATTGCCTGCCTACGCCCTACTGCGCCCCTTCGAAAACAGGACCGACATTGTGACCGAGTATGCCCGGATTCATAGCCTGCCTATCCCCGACCTGCTCCCGTGTCCTGACAACTGCGGGGTCAGCATCAACTGGCACCTTAACTCCGACTTCAAGGACGGCTGGTCCTCGAAAATCACCATCATCAACTGGGGAGACGTTAGTTATAGTGACTGGTCTTTAGCGGTTACCCTCGACAAGGCGGGTCTAGGGTTTGATAAGATGGACAACTTCAATGGAAGCACCCTCCAGAATGATTCCTCCACCGTTTTCATGCATGGGTTTTACCATCTGAATGATTATCTTAATGCTCTCCAAAACGGGTCGGACCCTACCAAGGATTTGCCCAAACCGGGCTTGCTGCAGTCTCTGATGTCGTTCGACAAGAAGAAGACTCCTGGGATCAATGTGGCTGGGCCGGATGGGTTCCCGGTTAGGGTGTTCTTTAATGGTGGCCAGTGTTCACTTCCTTCTATGTTGCCTATAGTAAGCAAGGGTCAGGTGTTGATCTCCATCACCTCTTGGATTTCTACACTACTTGTATCTACTTTGGCGCTTGTGTTACTCATATATGAGTAAGCAATCGTGTGTTTATCAAAGTCACAGTAAGATTCTTGTGAAATGGCATGGGTTTATGAGGGATTAAGCATTTTAATTTTGTGCATATATGAGTGCTATTTTGATTGATCACACGTGTTGTTGATGTAGAGAAACAGATAACATAAACGAGAGAAAAAGAGAGAGAACTTGAGTTCTGTATTGATGAAATGAATGGATTGAGTTACAAAATGTTCAATACAAGCTCTTATATATACAGAGAATACAGTTGCACTTCTAACAACTTTAACAAACTCATATGACGTCTAACACCCCCCCTCAAGTTGGAGCTTGATTCTGAGATGAAGATGAAGGAATCAAACCCAACTTAGATAACAGAGACGTGTGAAGGGGACCCTGTAAAGACTTGGTAAGAACATCAACCAATTGAGCATGTGTAGGAACATGTTGAAGAGTGATAAGACCAGCAAGCAATTGAGATCGGACATAATGACAATCTATCTCAATGTGTTTGGTCCTTTCGTGAAAAACCGGGTTCTTTGCTATGTAAATCGCAGACTGGCTATGACATTTAAGAGGAATAGGATGAATATGAGCTACCTCAAGCTCAAAGAAAAAAATGGCTTAACCATGCCAATTCACCAGTGACTCTTCTCATAGACTAATACTCAGCTTCAGAAGAGGACAAGGAGACGGTGGCCTGTTTCTTGGACTTCCAAGATATAGGAGAAGACCCTAAAGTGATGTAATAGCCGTTCACTGATCTCCTTGTTGTGGGACAAGAGGCCTAATCAGAATCACATGAAGCTTGGAGATTGAAGTCGTCATCACTGCCAAGCAGAATTCCCAAATCAGAAGTACCTTGCAAGTAACTTACAACATGAAATGCAGCTTTCATATGAACATCAGTGGGGCTATGCATGAATTGACTGAGATGTTGGATAGTAAAAGCAAGATCTGGCCTGGTGTTTGTGAGGAAATTCAATTTCCTTATAGCTATCTGTACTGTGAAGGATTAAAAAGTGGAACACTAGAAGAAATACTCAACTTGAGACTAGGATCCAGAGGACTTGAAGCAATCTTAGAGGAGCCTAAATCAAAGTCTTTGAGGAGTTCCTGAATGAACTTTCTTTGAGTCATAATAATGCCCTTAGGAGAGGACAAAAATTCAATACCTAAGAAATAATTCAAGGTTCCCAGATCTTTGATATTGAAAGAGTCATTCAAGAAGCATTTAACACTCTCAATTTTAGCTAAATCATCTCCAGTGATGAGGATGTCATCTACATAAACTGCTAGGAAAACAGAATGATCGACTGTCTTCTTATGAAACAAGGAATAATCATTGAATGACTGAGTATATCCATTAGAAATCAAAGCATTAGAGAGCTTACTGTACCACTGTCTTAAGGCCTGCTTTAGACCATATAAAGACTTGTTTAGACAACAAACTTTGCCTGGAAAATGGAAACACATGCTGCAAGCCCAGGGGCATTCTCATGAAGACCTCAATGTCAATATCCCCATGAAGGAATGCATTATTGACGTCTAACTGAGATAGAGACCAACCTCTCTTGACTGCAACCTACTAAACTTCTGATGGTTGTAATCTTAGCCACTGGTGAGAAGGTTTCTTGATAATCAATGCATGCCTTCTGAGTACAACCTTTGATCACAAGTCGAGCTTTATGTCTTTCTAATGAGCCATCAACTTTGAATTTCAGTTTATAAACCCATTTGGAACTAATTGGACGTTTCCCTTTAGGCAAGTCCACAATGTCCCAAGTGTTTTTAGCTTTCAGAGCTTGTAATTCAAGGTCCATAACCTTTCTCTGTTCATCATGTTTAATAACCTCTTCATAAGTACAGGGTTCAGTGATAAAGTGGATAAATTTGCAAGAAAAGCCTGAGATAAAGATGACAATGCATGAAAAGAGAAAGCAAGAAGACTATGTGCAGAATTGCAAGCATAGTCTTGAGATAAGCAGAAGGTGCAAAATGCCTGCTAGACCTTTGAAGAACAAGTGGATTTGGTGGAATTTGTGGAGCAGGTGGTATAGGTGGAGTAGGAGAATGTGAAGGCAAAGGTGAAGGTGAAGGCAAAGGTATATCTGAAGAAGGTAAAGGCATGTATGAAGTAGATGAAGCAAGGTTGGATTTAAAGGGAAATATATTCTCATAGAAAGTCACATCTCTTGAGAAAAAATTTTGATTAGTGTCTAGGGACAACAGTTTGTAAGCCTTTTTGTGTGATGGATAACCAATGAAGACACAATATGATAAGGCACGAGGCATGAACTTAGTCATACCAGCAGGGGTGGTAGAAGCATGAACAAGGCAACCAAATGTTCTTAAACTGATGTAATAAGGAGGTTTACCAAATAATCTCTCATAAGGAGATGAATTTTGGAGGACCTTTGAAGGATACCGGTTGATCAAATGAGTGGCAGTGAGCACGCATTCTCCCCAATACTTCATAGGCACAGAAGATTGAAAAAAGAGATCTCTACCAGTCTCAAGCAAATGCTTGTGTTTCCTCTCAACCACGCCATTTTGTTGAGGGGTGTAGGCACAAGTTGTCTGACGAATAATGCCCTTCTGTTTGAAAAACTCAATGGTTGTAAAACTGATGCCAAGATCAGGAGCATTGTCAGTCCTGATCTTCTGAACATGTTTACCAAACTGTGTGAACACCAACTGCACAAAATATTTTATCATATAGAAAGCAACAACTTTTGATTTGATCAAATGTGTCCAAGTTACACGGGTGCAGTCATCCACAATGGTGAGAAAATGTGAAAAAACCATCATATGTAACTGTATTATAAGGACCCCATACATCTATGTGTAAAAGTTCAAAGGCTGAAGTAGAAGTAATTGAACTAGGCTGAAATGGTGATCTATGAAATCTAGCCTTTGCACAAACCTCACATGCTGAAAAAAAAAATCCTTAGAGACCTCACAAGGAAAAATGCTCTTGAGTTTGTAGAATGGAAGATGCCCCAGGAGCTGATGAAGAGTGGTGACATCTTGTTCAGTAGATGAAACTGAATGAGCATCTGCAGGAGGCAATTTATTGTTGACGACAGAAGGCAAAACAGACAAAGCATACAACCGGTTATGAACTTTACCAAGAACCATATGACTCTTCAGAGAAGGGCCCTGTAACCAGCATAAACTGGAATTGAAACACACACAGTGCAATCCAATTGACTAGCAAGCTTGCTAACAGACATAAGATTGAATTTGAAATGTGGCACATAAAGAACTCCAGTCAAGAAAATATCCTCTGAAATATGCACAGATCCAGCTAAAGTAACCTAAATAACCACATTGTTTGACAAAGAAATCTGAATTGGACGTTGCAGAGGTTGCAATTCGTCAAAGAATTCCACATTATGATACATATGATCGCTCGCCCCAATGTCAATTATCCATGTGTACTTATCAAAACAAACTTTTGAAGATTGAAATGAATAAGCTGAAGAAAAACATGAAATACCAGAAAAATTCCCAAAGCTAGGTGTTGGAGTGTCAGAACCAATGGAAGTCTTTTTGAAGAAGACTCATCAGCTCAAGGTACTGCTCAGATGAAAGGCCAGGCACCAATGAAGAAGACATTGATGGTGAATCATGAGATGAAGAAACATTTGCAGCAGAACCTGATTTTGAGCCAAGAGGGAAGCCATGAAGCTTGTAGCAGCAATCCACAAGATGACCCGTACGGTGACAGTGAGAACAGACATGGCGGGATTTGGATCCATTGTGCTTGGCTTGAGATGAATTCGGAGCCTGAGAGGAAATTGGAGCCTGAGACTGAGTCCGAGAAGATGAAGGCTTGGATATTGAAGCCGCATTCGCAGAGGAAGCATCCATGATAGATCTGGACTTGGTTTTCATGGATCGTTGAGTTTCCTCTTGAACAAGCATGAAATACGCTTGATTGATTGTAGGAAGAGGAGAATTCATCAAAATTCCTCTTCTATATGAATCAAGGCCATGAGCAATTGCATCAGCCTGCGATCTTGCTCGTAATTGTTCACCGCATTAGCAAGATTACAACAACAAGGCGGGAAACAGCGCAAAGAATCTTGCTCGTCCCAGAGCTTCTTGATTCTGGTGAAGAGATCGGCGATGGTGTCCGATCCTTGAGAAATAGAGCTAAGATTTTGCTCAACGGAGTACAATTGAGCGCCATTGGACAAGGAAAAACGAGCTTTAAGATCGATCCAGATTTGTCGAGCGTCGGTGGAGGTAAGGAAACTTTCTGCGATATTCTTGGACATGGCATTCAATAGCCATGAAATTACCATATCGTTGCATCGCCTCCATTGTCGCAGAAGAGGAGAATCAGAGGCTGGTCGGGGAGTTTCCCCGTCGACAAAACCTAATTTGTTCTTTGCGGAAAGTGCGATGACCATCGCTCATTTCCACGCAAAGAAACTGGTCCCATCGAATGTCTTGTTGGTGAGGATGCATCCCGGATTGTCGGACGGGTGAAGGTACATAGGATCGTGATGATCAATATTGCCGGACAAGCGAGCGTCTTCGGAATTCGCCATGGCCGGTGAAGCAGAAGAAACGAAAATCGAAACTTAAAAGCGTGATACCATGTTGATGTAGTGAAACAGGTAACAGAAACGAGAGAAAAAGAGAGAGAACTTGAAATCTGTATTGATGAAATGAATGAATTGAGTTACAACATGTTCAATACAAGCTCTTATTTATACAGAGAATACAGTTGCACTTCTAACAACTTCAACAACTTCAACAAACTCATATGACGTCTAACACATGTTGACGATGCACTTGTACATAATCAATCAAGTGATTCTCTAATTGTTACTTATTAGAAATTAGAAGTTACAATACGTATTGGATCAACTTGTAGTATTTGCCAAGAAATAACCCAGCAATGGAGATAAAGTAATATGGTGGGAGGTTCCCCGGTCAATCGGGTCATTTCGGGTTCAGGGTAAAACGGATTCTGGGTAGATCCAGGTTGATTCGAACTCGGATTTGACCCGATTTCGAATCAAATCGAGTTGATTTCGGATTTGTCATTTTTTTCTATTTTAAATTAAAAAAAAGTCATGATTTGGTAATTTTACGATAATTTTAAAATCCTAAAATTAAAGACGTGGTTCATAAGTTCTAATGTTGGTAATTATATACTATATCTGATCTAAAATGTTTGATTTTTATTATTTCTCATAATTTTTAATAAAATTTCAAAAAATATAAAATATCAAATTTTAAAATAATTCCATGCAATTAGCAACGAGCATAGAATTATTTTAATATTTTTTAGAGTTTTTATCTTCTAAAAAATGTGATGAAAAATCAAATATTATCGGTTGGAGGGAGTATTATACCATACAAATAAATACTCCGTATAAAAGTTGATTCGAAAATGAAAGATCAAGTGATTTTACTTATAAAATGTAATAAATTGGAATCTCCATAAAAAAAATCATATATAATTATAAATTGATCGGATCAATCGGGTCGCCGGGTCAATCAAGTCACCGAGTCTAAACTCATATGACCCAAAAAATTACGGGATTTTCAAGTTCGGGTCAAAAAAAAATTCAGAGGCAAAGGTCTTGATTCAAAATTTTCAATGCGTTCGGGTCGGGTCTGACATGTCTAGTGGGAACTGGGTAGAAGTGAGGTGGGTAGAACCGTAGAAGTGTATATAGAATATAGATTATGGATTGGGCTGGGTTGGGGCAAGCCCATCCCATCTCAGAAGCTTGTTTGAGACATCTGAAAAGGTTATATAGCTCTTGAGATAGGCAGGCCGCAGGCATAAGGCATAGCTGGTTCAGTTGTCCAAATAGTAATGATCATCATCTCCCGCTCTCAATCAAATCAATCAATGGCGCCATGATGAGCCCTCCAGGATTCAGGACTTGTGTTTTTAGTTGGCTTTGATGAACAACAAGAAGCAGTTTCCATTACCAAACTGAAAGGAAATAAAAAATGGGAATGCCCAAAAAACAGAAACCAGTAGCAACTGATGAGATCAAACCCCACTTCTTCACTCTCATTGTTTCCCCTTCCCTTCAACTCCTCAAACTGGTACTCTCTAATTAATCCCTCTCTTTACCCCTAATTTCATGTTATCTGTTTGCTTTATTGTTCAAATTGGTTACAGAGGCTTCCGAAGAAGTTCGTGAAAGATCACGGCAAGCACTTATCGACCATCGCCTACTCCGGGTGCGAAACGGTACAAATTGGCCGGTTGAAGTGACCAACTGGAAGGGCAGTGTTTGGCTGTCAAAAGGCTGGAATCAGTTCGCTGAATACTACTCTCTAGCAATCGGTTACCTTCTAGTCTTCAGATTCGATGGAAGCTCGCGCTTTCGAGTCACCGTCTTCAACACAACTGCAACAGAAATTGACTATCCCTCCCATCATCTCCTTCCAAGAACAGGTGAAGGTGATGCAGAATCTAGGGTTAAACGAAAAGCGAATGCCTTTCAGAGTCGGAATCCCTTGTTCATGGCTCATATCAGAGGAAGGAATCTCTCTTGCAATCGCGGCCCAGTAAGTTCTTGTAGCTTGTTTCATGCCTGAAACTTGAAATCTCGGATCTGGATGTGATTCCGGTATCGGTTTTTGCAGGTGGTTCCAGTGAGTCACCATAGAACTTACTTCAGAAAGAGATCAGATATCGAAGAAATCGCTCTCCGAATCCATGAGAAAACCTGGCATGTGCAGATTCGCTATGAAAAGTTTAAGCCACTTTCTTTATCATTGACATTTGGTTGGAGAGATTTTGCATCGGACAATGAATTGAATGATGGCGATATTTGCGTCTTTGAGCTCATTGATTCGGATACAATGACTTATAATGTTCATGTGTTCCGGATTGAGATCACTGAGGAGGATGAAGAAGGGGCGGAAGATGATATGTCGAATGGAACAAAATCTGCTGCTTCTCAGCAACAGCTTGGTATTACCGCGCTTTTTTTCCTTAATTTCGAATCATGACTTTGGTTTGGTACTCATTTGATGAACTTCCATTTTTGCAAGAAGATGGATTATCTGCGAGACAAAAGGCGAATGCGTTTCACAGTCAAGATCCTTACTTTGTTGTTCGTATGAGGAGACGACATGTCCATTACAAACTCGGTCCAGTACGTTTCTTCACGAATTACACTCTCAATTGATGCTGTTAATGTTACATTTCTTTGATGTTTTTGCAGGTGTTTCCAACGAGTCACTGTAAGGAGTACTTCTCAAAGGATGATGAAGAAAACGACATTGTTCTTCGGATCAGCAAGAGGGCCTGGTGTCTAAAGTATCGGTTTGAAAAGAAGGCGACAATTTATGTATCATTGTCATCTGGTTGGAAAGAGTTTATGACAGATAATGACTTGGAAGAAGGAGATGAGTGTGTATTTGAGCTTATTGATTCAGCACAAAAGGTCTACAATGTCCACATCTTCAAGGATTCTAAGAACACATCTATACCGACTCTCGGAGATGGAGAGATCAAAGAAGAAACTATGCTGGATGAGCTACAACAGCAGCCTGCAGGTATTACTGATTGGTTTTGTTTGGTACTCTTTTAAGTTTTTGTTCATGACGCGACTCATAGTTGAATGCGTATCCTCAGTGATGCAGAGACCAAAGAAGATCCTCAGTGATGCAGTTTCTAGAGTTAAACAAAGGGCAGAAGCCTTTGAAAGCCGAAATCCTTTCTTCATGATTCATATGACGAAGAGAAATTTCAATGGCAATAGCGGTCCAGTATGTTCTTTCAGATTTTCTTACCGAAAACTTACGAATCCCATTGCAAGATATTAGATATACATTCTGTTGTTGATTCTTGCAGGCCCTTCCAACGAACCACAGTAGAGCATACTACACGAAGAATGACGAAGAGAAGTATGTTGCTCTTCGTGTCAACGAGAAAACCTGGCTCATCAAGTGCCGTTTGGAGAAGTTTGGGACATTCTGTTTGTCACTGTCAATTGGTTGGAAAAAGTTTGTGGAGGATAATAGCTTGCAAGAAGGCGATATTTGTGTCTTTGAGCTGATTGATTCCGCTACAAAGACCTACAACATCAAGCTGTTTCGGCTTTCTGAGCACAAGGCTGAACCGAATCTCGTTGATGAAGAGATCAAAGAAGCTATCCCTGTTAAAACATCGAGTAAGAAGGCGTTGCGTGACCCTGAATCCGTCACAGAGCGACTCCTGAGAAAGGCGAATGCCTTCCTGAATGGCCGCCCCGGTTTCATCATCCACATGAACAAGAGCTACATTGTTTTGGACCGTACAGTGGTATGCCTATATGTTTCTTGATTGCAGGAGATATGTATACTTTCGGAATCTTATCGTTTTTGATCTGTTGGGTATGATGCAGCATGTTCCTCTTTCTCACTCGGAGAAGTACATGAAGGACAAAGGCGACGATGCCAATGAGATAGTCATCTATGGGAAAGACAAGAGAGCTTGGAAGATGAAGTACCGCATTGAGGAGTCGTATCCAAGGCTATCGACACCCGGCTGGAGGAAGTTCAGGATGGACAATGCTCTAGCGATAGGCGACGTCTGTGCGTTCAAGATGGTGAAAAGGGCCCAAAAGGCGTACAGGGTGGCCATATTCCGCGTAAATCGTAAGCGAAGAGTTGCTCGCCGGACCTAAAAGGATCCGAAACTTGGAAGCTTGAGGTGGTTTTTTTGGTTGTTTTGTGGTTATGGTGAAAGTTTGTTGTTCAATCTACCAAGAACTGATTAAGTAGGCCGGTGGTAATGTAACTTGTACTGAATATGTATAATTTTGAAGCGCATTAATGGTGTTGGATTTAAATTCATTTGTGTGACTAACGAGTAACGAGCGATTGAGCGAACAAAACAAACATCCCAATTTCACGAGAAGTGGCGGCCCATATGATAGCATAATGAATAATACCCTCAGTTAATTAAAACATTACGTTTTTTTTTTTAGGGGTTAAAAACTATATAAAATATTAACTTTTTAAATATATTTTTTAAATAATTTCATACTTATTACAATTAAGTATGAATTTGTAAAAATAAATGTTAAAATTTTATATAGTTTTTATCATTCTAAAAAAGCGTCCATGAATAGTAAACGACAAGTTTTAATTAACAGAGGGAGTATATCTTATAAAAGAAAAATATATAATTTGATTTAAATATGACATTTATAATAAGAATAAAAGTATTGCAAAAAGTAAACATTTAGATTTATGTTTTTTTTTTAAAGCGGGATAAGAATTAAGAAAGCCGCCGACGATCCGGCCTCTTTCCTAGCGCGTCTGAGCGGACGTGAACAAGAAGTTCTGGATCACTGTAGCTATCATCGGCAGGGATGCAGTAGGCGAGACGCGCAATCCTGTCTGTAACCGCATTCAAATCCCTGAAAATATGACGAATAACAACATTAAAAATTGAATTAAGAAGAGTAGAAGTGTCCGCCATTAGCAGCTCGATATTCCATGGGCACACCCAGTCGCCCAGAAGAGCTTTAATGACGACCAAACAGTCACCCTCGATTAGAAGGTTTTGAATTCCCAGTTGTATGGCCCTAGCCACACCCATGTGTAGCCCCAAGGCTTCTGCGAAAACTGCAGAGCTATTATTACAAGGACCAGAACCAAAAGAGACAATCGCCCCTTCGAAATCCCGGATTGCAAACCCGTAAGTTCCCTTTTGGTTTTGTCTAAAAGAACAGTCGAAATTAAGTTTGAAAAATCCCTCAGGTGGTTTTTCCCAGAATGAGTGTTTTTTATCCTTTGGCTTGTTCGTATTTGCAGTAGCTCATTTTAGATTTATGTTTGAACTCATGACCTTATGCTCCCTTTTATTTTTTTACCAACTAAGCTAGACAAAACTTATGTTTCTTTTTCACTTTTTTTTTCAATATTTTTTACCTTTATTTTTTTTTAAAAATACTATGCGTGTTGGCCGCCAAAGGGAGAGGCGCCCGCCCCCTGTGGCCGCCAGTGATAAAGTCCGCAGCAAGAAGGTCTACCAGAGCCATATAGATGAGTATTCCACATACTATTCCGGTTGCAAGTGAGCAGTGGCGGATAGGCCTAGGGAATCACGTGCCCCCATTGTCATTTGAAAACTATCTAGATGTATTCTCCTCATCGATAGTTTCGTTTTGATATATAATATGCCATAATCCGACATCTGAGTAAAAAGTTATGAATATTTAAAATTAAAGGTATATTAATCACTTTAATTTTATTTCAATAGACTATAATGCTTTTATATTTTACTTAAATTGACATTCACATCGTATAATTTATCTCGAGGGCTTCGAAATGAAAGGTTGTATTAATCATTTAAATTTCGACAATTAGATAATACGTTAATTACACAAGTTTAAAATTTTTATACTTGGTTATATATTATTATATGTTAAGAGTGAACAATTACATATTGACTAGGTATTTGAGCTAAACAAGTCTAGTATTGCTTGATTATATTTAGCTTGTTTAGAAACGATTCGAGCTCGAGTCGAGCCTAAGTTTAGACTTAAGCTCGTGTTGGGCTTGTTTATTAAATAAACGAGCTCGAGCTCGGTTTTTTCAAGTATTATGCAACCTTATTTGCTGATGATATAGTAACTTCAATAAAATTTCATAAAATTCTAGCTTAACTCGACCTGAGCCGATCTTTGAAACAAGCTTTAAAATGTTCTCATGCTTAACTCATTTAGTAAATGAAGCTTGAACCGAGCTTTTATTGAGCATAACCGAGTCAAGCTCGAGCTACTCGGCTCATATAAACAAACATAATATTGACTTAATGTTTATTATATTTTGCTTTCTATCCTTATTAATTAGTTACTTTTTTTTCCAGATGTTTCATTTAAAAAAAAAGGGGGAAAAATGATAGTGTTTTTATCATATATAACCACTGACATTTTATATTAAAATAGCATCATATTTATTGTCGTATTATATATATATAATTCTTTATGTCGATATTATCTAAAACTATATCGTATTACGTATATGTATAATTGTGCCCCCTCCCAAAATTTTCTAGTTGTGCCACTGCAGCCGAGTCTAATACCCCTTGAACGATCAACGACGTCGGGTTGTTCTCCTTGTAAACTTTGGTGATTCCGATCCCAACAGCCACCCCCATTGGAGTCGCCAGGCATAAAAAGAGCTCCATATATCGTTAATATGGCCTTCCACTTGAACTTTCCCTAGCTACATACATGAAATATATAGGATAAATTTGGTCAAATGTCCATGTAAAATATCTAATTAGCTAAATATTCATTTTGAATTGGTTATTAAGTGTCCATTTTATTTTCATAATAACCAAACTACCCTCATTATAACTAAACCACTTCCCCTCCTACCTCCCCTCAACAACAATGGAGGCGCTTCTCTGATCCCGCTTCCCCTTAAAATTCAGACCTCCAATTCCTCTTCTCTGGCCAACAATGGAGGCGATTTCCCTAGCTGCTGGTCCTGTTACAACTCCGTCATTGGATGAAATCCCTCCGAACGCCCTCCTTCAGAAGCAAGACCCTCTCTTGAGATGCGGATTTAGCCTAGGGTTGGATTTAGGACTCTCTCACACCAGCCTCGCCCTTAGTAAAGGCTTCTCCGTTCACTCTCTCATCGTACTACTCAATGCCTCGTCACCATCTCTCTCCTGCCGTTTACAATTGGAATCAACCTGAAAAATCTGATCGAGGAAGACTGCCTTCGAGACTCCTCGGTGGGGAAATTCCTCATAAGTGTGGCTCGGAAGTTTGATGACTTCTTGAAACCACGAAAGGTGGTCGGGGAGGGAGTTGCGCCTGGTAGAGATTTGGAGATGGTTGAAGCCGAGGACTGGGGGAGAAGCATTTCACGGAGGTTGAGGAGCAGGAATGCCTGATTTCAGTGCTCAAAGTCGGTATCAAATATCTTTCATTATTGGTTGAATTTCATGGCGGTTTATTTGATTTTAATTGGAATAATCTCTCTGTACTAGGCCTGGTTTCTAGTTTAGAACTATTAATGCAGGACGATGGAATAATGAAATTGTCAATGAAAGAGCCTTGACAATCAAAGAGATCGAGCTCCAGATCATAGAGATTGCATTCAAAGAGGTTGATTTATATGATTGTAGCCCTAGTGATTGATCATATTTTTCAATTTCTTCAAAAACTTTGATTTGATTCGATTCGATGCATGGGAAAATTCAGAAAGTTGATTAATTCGATTCGGTGGGTGGAAAAATTCAGGAAGTTGATTTATTTGATTCGATGTATGCTCTCCTCGTTCCAGGGTTTCAATTTGCTGACAAAAGTGATTTAATATTAGGTGACAAAGGTGATGACATTAGTAATATAGACATATTTTAGTTTGGTGACAGTGTTTTTTGTAATTGGTGAAAATAGGTTGGTGGCACTATTTTGGTGACAATTTCAGGTGCGAGAAAATAGTCAATCTTTTAAATTTTTTCGGTGGCAATATTTTGGTGACAAAAGTGAGTTAATATTAGGTCACAACGGTGATGACATTAGTGTACTGTACACACATTTTAGTTTGGTGACAGTATTTTGTAGTTTGTGACAATAGGTTGATGACACTATTTTGGTGTCGATTTTATATGAGAGAAACTAGTCAAACTTTTAAAATTTTATTTGGTGACAAGACAATATATATATTTTTGATGATATATAATGTGGTGGTGATGTTTATTGTTATGTTGACATATTTTTGTTAGCATTAACGATTCAACGTTTTAAAATATGGGTTGATAACAATCCTTTGGTGATATATAATGTTATGGTGACAATTTTTTAAGGTTATAATATAGTGGTGACAATATATTGTCATCAACCTCGTCACTAGCAACTGTCTCCAACAACCGTGACGAGGAAAATCATCTATTTGCAGAAGAAAAAAAATTTGTCACCGGGAAAAAGTGATAGTGGCCACTGTCACTAGAAGAAAATCAACTGTAAAAAAAATCTATGTCACCAAAAAAAAATCCCAAAATGTCACTAGAAAAAATAAAATGTCAGAAAAAATGTCAATATATTGTCACCGAAACAAGTGTCACCAAAAAATATAGTCAACTGTCACCAAAGATAGGCATTGACCGAAATAGTCAATATTGACTAGTCAATGTCAAACTAAAAAGGGATAAAGGGAGAAGGAGAGAGGATTAGGGATAAAGAAGAAATGGTAAAAATGTAAAAAATGGATATTTACTTAATTTATTTAAAAAGTGGACATTTACATGACATTTTTTTTTGACATCCACTAAATTAAAACAAATATATATCTATAGATTATACAATTTGAGTTTCCAAATATAAAAGATTTGGATGACGATCATGTCAATTATATTTCGAAACAGATCATGTTGATAGAATAAAATAAAAGAAAATAATATATATCCAACCGCCAATTAATTAAAGATCTCCAGATAGATTATGTTGCTGAAAAACAAAGCAGAAATTGTGTCTATATATACACAGTAGTACACGCCCTTTAATTTGAGGACCCAAATACAAAAGTTATAGCATTGCATTGCGTGGTATCCAGTAGTCAACCCCAAGCTCTCAATTTCATCTCAAAGATCGACTAAAGGTATGTAAATTAATCATCAATTTGTAATTTCATATATATTATGTCTTTTCCATTAATTAAATTGATTAAACGTTAAAAGTTAATTCGTGTTGTTTAATTAATTTTGCTTCTTGATCGATCACCGCGCGGCGCGCGCCGCTATGTATAATTAGTACGTAGTATATCGGTGGAATGAATTAAGGCTTAATGAATTGAATTAAGGGGTTAGCATATACAGACATTAAATTATAATCTGTCTATAGATTTGTATTCAATTAGTTAATTTAATTTGATCGATCAGAAGTTTAGGGTTTTATCTTAGTTCTTACACTAGTACTTACACCTATATATGTACGTAGTTGATTAAGATCGATGGGGACAATGAAGTGCTATTCATCATATGGTGGACACAGTGAACGGATTTGTGCAGATTATTATGGGAGCTATAAGAAGAAGAATCATCATCGAGATCCGCTGCTGATCATGAGGAGTACTATCTCCAAGAAAAGGCGTTTCGACGAAGATCAAGAGATGGTGCATCACCATCGATATCATCATAGCAAGAGGGTTAAGAAGACTGATCCTAATTCTATGACCAGAGCAAAAAGTTGTCCCAATGTCGAAAGGGATTGCCCCAATACTACTCGGAGGCTGCATAGAAGATCTTCGGATGAGAAGAAGACATCCTCAACCGAACTCAAAGCAATCCGAGACGACGAACAAGAGAGAGAACGTAAGATGCAAATTCAACGCGAACGAGAGGCAGCCCGAATTGCCCTAGACAAGGTTAGTTAGCTAGTTCTACAAACCTACAAACGTGCAAATTAAGTCTTTTTTATATATATTAAGTTTGATTATTTAAATTTGTTGGGTGCAGATGGTGAAAACGGTAGAGCTGGAGGATAACATGGCGGTGATGAGAGAGTACGGAAAGCTTGTAGGGCATTTGGAGTTCTCGTTGACTACACCGAGTCACAATTGCAGCATAAGATGCCATTACATTCACGCATTGCACTTCGACTTCTGATCGATCACCAATGCAGCTATAGCAGACCAAGCATGACATTGTATGCGCGTCAATCTCTTGCGCGCAAAGACCGGCTAGGACAAGCTGACAACTCCATTCGATCTCTAAACATACATGACATGTTCAAATGTATTGATTACATTTTATTTTATGAAATGTGAAGAACATATACGTTGCTTTAACTCGATCTTTATATATAGTTTCCAATCTTTATAAACCAATTGCAATTGCAAACTTTCAAGTAGTCGAGTGAACTTGGCTCTTTTGTGACGTAAACTTAAGTACTTATAACAAAGTAAACAAACAAACTATTGCCTAGCTATATGAAAACAACTAATTACCGAATCTCATTGACGAAGAGATTAAAGATGTTATCCCTATTAAAAACATCGAGTAAGAAGGCGTTGCGTGACCCTGAATCCGTGAAAGAGCGCGACTCTTGAATGGTCACCTGGTTTCATCATCCACATGAACAAGAGCTACATTGTTTTTATTACCATTTTTCTCTCATTTTTCATTTATATCTTTTTTCATCTCTCTTCGTTTCATTGCCTAATTTTAGCAATATGAAACTAGCTAGTAATTAAGCACATCCTTCTCATCCTCTAACAAACAAGAGCTAAAATTCTTCGTCTTAAGATGTATTTGATTCCACAATGCGCATTAATTCTAATATAATTATTTTACCTCAATTTACTTTAGCATTTAGTTGTATGTAAAATTAAAAATCTCGTAAAAACTAAGATAGAATAGTGATTTAATCAAACGATCATATAGATCGAGGTAAAATAATTGCATCACTTTCAACGTTCGAAAAAACGTGTCGTTTATAATTATTTCAACGTTCCAAATGTGCTTTAATCAAACAATTACTTAAATCGAGATAAAATAATTTCATTACTCCAAACACACCATAACGGACTAATCACCTCATAACTAATCAATGCCATTTTGAAGTTAGAAAATTTAGCTATCAAACAATTTTATTTAATTTAAAAAAAAAAAGTTTCAAGCCCATTTAGCGAGGATAGACATGCAGGCGACCACAAGGAGGGAAACATTTATAGTAACAATTTTATTTATGTACGTTTTTTAAATGTCATTTATTATTTATGTACAATATTAGGCCCATAAATTTTCTGACCTATAAATCGTTAGAACCGGCATTGGTCCCTGGTGGCTTGTCGCCTAGCTTACCACTTAGCTTACCACTTACCAGCTTAGCCTTTGAAGAATTTAATAAATAAAGCCCTCTCCAAAAGCTAAGGAGACGGTTGGTGGTGGTGATTGTTGGCGAGGAGACGGTTGACGATGAAGCCGATCGCAAGCAGCCCACTTCGAAGTACTTCTTCTTCTACTACTTGACGAGGCCAAGGAACCAAATCTGCTGAGTCATCTCATCGTTGGTGTGAGGAGAGGGTGGCACAATCGTAGTCGGACGGAGACAGTTAGAGGGCGGAGGCTAGGCCTGAAGCAGAAAGAGACGGAAATTTGAGATTAAGAGACAGAAGGAGGCCCAAGTAGAAGAGAACGGGATGCAGCTAAAGGAAATTAGGGGTTTCTATCCCCAATTTGTTCCTTTTTTTTTAATAAATATATATATAATCCGGTTCTATCGGGCCAAAATAAAATTTTTCGGTTCGATTCCGGTTTTCGGACCGAAACCGAATTCTAAAAATATGCGGACCGTAGCCCGATCCAATTACACTCGGGCTGAACCGAAACTGGATTTTCGGTTCGGTTTCGGTTCCTTTTTTGGTTCGGCGCACTTTTTGAGCAACCCTAGGTATGTAGGTCCTAAACGCAATCAAGAGGACAAGATTGTGTTGAATGTTCATGATGTTGTGGAAGAGAAAAGTCATCTTGTGTATGGGGATGGACCTAGGTCACAGCTCAAGGTCGATTGATCGAAATCGTGCATTTGAAAGTGGTAATGGGAGCATGGATATGAAGCTAGTGAATATTGTGGTTGTTAAGGTTTTGCGAGCAATGAAAGGGAAGGATCCCATGGGCACAGATTCATTCACCAATACAGGGAATGTGAATTTTGCACTAATTGAACATGAATTGGATTATGGACTCAGAAGCTTCAGATCACATAGCTTGCAACTAAGGATGGCAGTGGAGCGGGGACTCCCCGTTCCCCGCGGGGAATCCCTATTGTAATTCCCAAGCGTTCTCAACCTTTCAGATCGAAGGCTAAGAACGGGGTTTAGAAGCGAAAGACACAACAAAAAGTAAACGAGCGACCAACAAGCGGTTTTACGTGATTCGGCCGGAGCCTACGTCCACGGAGTCTCAGCCGGATCGGCTTGAGATCTCAATCCACTAATCAAGAAGCAAGGTTACAGAACAGGTTGCCCTAGATCTAGACTAAGGCAAACAAGACGGAAATACACGATACACAACGAGTATGCAAGAGAAAAGCAAGAACGAAGCAAGCAAAGGAAGAGGACACCCTGGATCTGGAGAACAGAGCCAGATCTTCGTCGGATTCGACCAGAGAAGGGACGCTTCGCCTGAACAGAGAGCAAAGGCCTTCTTCTTCTTCCTAGAACTCGGATCTAGAGTCTCGGAACGAGATTCGCTCTAGATCGGACCGCAATGAGCTTCGCCAGAGCTGGATTTGGGAAACCCTAGCTTTCTCTCTCCGTCGCCTCTTCTCTCTCTCTCTCTAGGGTTTGGGTTACCTGAGAAGCTGGATCGAAGAATGAGGCAACCCTAGCTCCTCTTTCCTTTATATAGACGAGCCAAGTGAAACGCTGCGTTGCGGGCGTCCAAGAGCTGGAGGCTCTCTAGGTCAGAGTGGAGCTCGGTCCAGGTAAGGAAAGCAGGCCGGGTTGTTGGGCTTGAAAAGCCCAATAACATAAAGCATACATAGTATCTAAATATATAACATACACTTATATATACTATATACATATGTGAGCATAAGTTTAAACCTACACTTCTAACATATGTTTAGCATATATATATATAAGTATATATTATATTTACAAGTGTATTTGTCTAAGTCTACCAATTAATCTAAATCTAAGACCATCCAATATTCCTAGATCTATATGCTATCGATTAGAATAGACATTACAATTTGCCCTCCTAATCGAAGCATTAGACCTATTAAAACCTTACTTTATCATAGTGGATTAAAATACTCAAGAGATCCAGTATCATCATCGACTCAAGTTACCTTTTGAGCTAAGGCGGTTCTCCAAGGTGGAGAAAATCCCTGCAAAACTCAAATTTGTTAGCAGGGACTACCTTTGTCCCGAAGTCAGCTGGGTTGATGTCGCCTTTTATTTTCTTTACATCAAGCTCTTTAACAGCAACCATGTTTCGAATAAAATGAAAACGAACATCAATATGCTTAGTCCGCTTGTGGTACATGGGATCTTTGCACAAGTAGAGTGCGCTTTGGCTATCCGTATGAATTACGGGTTTGAATGGCTTCTTTAGGATTTCCTTTAGAATTCCTTTGAGCCAAATAGCCTCTTTAGCAGCCTCAGTGGCTGCCATATACTCAGCTTCAGTTGATGACAAGGCAACAACTGATTGTTGCTGAGATTTCCATGACACACAGTTGCCTGCCCACGTGAAGTTGTAGGCAGTAGTGGACTTGCGAGTATCTTTATTTCTAGCGTAATCAGAGTCAACATAGCCATATAAATGATCAACAGATTCATGCAGGCCATAATGTAAACAGAGATTTTTAGTACCAGCAATATAACGAAGCAAGTATTTCATAGCAGTCCAATGGTCAGAACCAGGATTGGACATGAAACGACTAAGCACAGAAATGGCAAATGCAAGGTCTGGGCGGGTGCACAACATAGCATACATCACCGATCCTACAACTGCGTCGTAGGGGACCCTAGCCATTTCTTTTACATCTTCAGGTTTAGAGGGACAGCTCTTTTTGGTAAGCTCTAGGTGCCCTCCTAGGGGTATGGATGTTGGTTTAGAGGAAGTCATATGAAACCTATCTAGAACCTTAAGGACATAGTCATCTTGAGATAACCAAATTTTCTTATTAGGTCGGTCTCTAATGATAGTTACACCAAGAATCTTCTTGGCTTTTCCTAAATCCTTCATGTCAAAGTATTTCTTTAAGTCCTTTTTGACAGTGCTAATAGGAATCATAGAATTGCAGACAAGCAAGATATGGAACCTTTTAATTGAGAAAAAACATGTAGTCCCTGCTAACAAGCAAGATATGCACCCAGCGAAGGCGAACATCAAAGTCGATTTTAATTGAGAAAAAACATGTAATTTTCTTTTTAAAACATGGAAAAATAACTTTAAATAATACAAACTATCACTCGTGAATCAAAAATAATACGAACTTTAGAAATAACAAATTTATATACAAACTATGCTCCATTAAACCAATTATGATATGGAACCTTTTTCAGGCCAAAAATCCGGCAAAATTGTTGATTTGGCCACTGGAAATTTACTTTGGACTTCAACTGTAATTACACATAAAATTAGATACAAAAATGTAAAAGTGAAAA
The DNA here is from genome assembly GCA_963922045.1 of Persicaria maculosa. Classification (NCBI taxonomy): domain Eukaryota; kingdom Viridiplantae; phylum Streptophyta; class Magnoliopsida; order Caryophyllales; family Polygonaceae; genus Persicaria; species Persicaria maculosa. The sequence continues at coordinate 6,800,016 of OY998251.1, forward strand.
GGGGTGTTCATCGTCTAATTCATCAATCATCTCCCTCGTTCTGGTTTAGAATGGAAGAAGTAGAAATCATGAAATCCCCCGTAAAAAATATACAAAAAGTCGAATTAGTTTAGGGCTTTCAAGTAAAATAAAACGATTGATATTAAAAAGCAAATCAAAACAGATCTAAAAAGGAGGAGAGTTCTATGGCCATAAATCCCAGCCTTTCTAAAAACAAAATCCATGAAATTCGTACTAAGCTTCCATGGCCATGAAACCATTTCGAAACCGATTAAGAGTGAGAATGAGAATTTCATGTCCATCTGGAAAAGGAGAGAGCAGCATTAAGCAGCGGACTTCGCGATTGATTGAGACTTTTCACTTGATGGAGAAGGGGATGATGGCTATCGACGGGGAAATTGACTGCGGTTGGAGGAGTAGATGATGCTTTACACACTACAGTTCTACAATAGCGTGCGTTGTGGAGGAGGGACGATTCTCGATCTTCAACGTTGCTGCCTTCGATGGTTTCCCGAACAGATCCAAAACCGCAAACATCAGATCTAGTTCAGATACAATACAAATAAGAACTAGATGGTGAAATCTTTGAAAGATCTAACTTAATTCGACTTTTCAGATAATTTTGATGGGGTTTGAGATTTGGGGGTTCATAATTTCTTCTTCTTCCATTGCAAACCGGATGACGAACTGGTGAAGAACAACTACTGTGCTTAATTTTATATTTTTAACCTAACTTTATTTATAATTACATTTAAAGTCCAAAGTAATTTTCCGGTGGCCAAATCAACACTTTTGTCGGATCTTTGGCCTGAAAGAGGTTTCATATCATAATTGGTTTAATGGAGCATAGTTTGTATATAAATTTGTTATTTCTAAAGTTCGTATTATTTTTGGTTCACGAGTGATAGTTTGTATTATTTTAAGTTGTTTTTCCTTAAAACATCAAAGTCGAACAGTTATCTTTTAACATAGCCGAACAGCTATCTTTTAACATAACCGAACAGCAAAGTCGATTTCAGTTTCCCGACACCCAGCGAAGGCGAAACTCTGAGTCCCCGAGCCAGCCGCCGCTGCCAGCTCCACCTCCGGCCGATCTTGTCGGCTCCTCCTCCGCCGAACACCGCTTCTGGCTCCACCCTGCTCCTCCATCGGACTGTCTCCGGCCTGTGCCCTCCTGGCTCCTGTACAACGAATGCAGCACTAGGGGTGGGCAAAATTACTTGAAATTGAAAAATTGATTTGAAAAACTGAAAAATTGCTCTCTTTTACAATTAACTGTTTTGAAATAAAAATACATTTCAAGATAGTTAACTGAATTGATTTTATTTTACAAATCAAAACAGTATCAATTAATTGGAGCAATTAATTGATTAATTGATACTCCGTACAAACTAGGGTTCTCGGCTTCTCGTTGTTCTCTCGCTTTCATCGCCTCTCTCTTTCTCTCTCTGTAAACACCGTTTCACGCGCTCCTCCTGTCCTCCATTGTTGTCGATATCGAAGCTCCTCCGGAGGCCACTTCGGCCTTCACTGTTGTCGCCAGACTCGCCACTGGAGCTTTCGTCGCCTCTCATCGCCTTGCCCGACCTCAGAAGACAAAAGCCCTCATCGCCTCTCTCTGTTTCTCTCTGTTATCTCGCTCCTTTATCTCGCTCCCTCATCGCCTTCACTGAGCAGGTTTGTCTCTATTTTCTCTTGTTCTCTCCTTTGCTTTGGATTGTTTGTGGTTCAGATCTGACCTTTTGCAATTTTTGATTTCACCGTTCACAACTTCTCTCCCTTCGGATTCGGCTTGCCCTCACCGGTCCGGCTTCTCTCCCTTCGGATTCGGCTTCGGTTGTTCGTCTCTCCGGCCACAGCTTGCCCTCACCAGTCACCGGTCCGGCTTCTCTCCCTTCGGATTCGACTTCGGCTGTTCGTCCCTCCGGCCACAACTTGCCCTCACCGGTCCGGTCACCCCACCAATTGAGGTTCGTCTCTTCGACTGTTTGAGTTTTCATCTTCTCCTCTTCACATTCAGATTTGGATGGAGACAAGGGGCTCGATTTGAGCCTCCACATCAGATCCGGATGGAGACCAGGGCTCGATTCGCCGTCTTCATCTTCTCCTCTTCACATTCAAATTTGGATTGAGACAAGGGCCTCGATGGAGATTCAGATTTGAAGATCCGGATGGAGACAAGGGGCTCGATTTGGAAATTCGGATTTGGAGCGCCGTCGACAAAGCGAACACTGAGGTTCAAGATCTGGAAATTTAGATTTGGAGATTCAAAGTTGGAACGCTGAAGATCTGGAAATTTAGATTTGGAGATTCAAATTTCATTTCTGTTTCACTGTCTTGTTTACTGTTTACACTTGAGCATTATAATTATCAATTAATTGAAGAATTGAATTGAAAAGAGCAATTAATTGGCACACAATTAATTGTTAATTTCAATTCAGTTATGGTATTGAAATTTTGGTAATTAAAATATCAATTAACTGCTTTCCAATTAATTGAATTATCAAATAATTGGAAATGCCCACCCCTATGCAGCAGTACAACAACCAGCAGCTTCTTCTTCCCCTCCCAATCCCAGATCCGAATTCGCTAAATTGAAAAGGTTAGTTTTTTATACCTTATTCTTTCTGATTTGAGATTCAATTTGTAAATAGGATATGAGAATTTGTTTTGGGTTTCGATTTTAGGAATCAATTTGTGAAATTAGGGTTTGTGATTTTGAGAATCAATTTTGTGAAATTCAGATTAAGGTTTGTGATTTTGAAAACCAATTTTTTCATTTCATTATTGTACGTAATTGACATTGTGATGTAACATCAAATTCAGAAAAATTAATCTCAAAGTTCGAAACTAGAAAGTTCATAGTAAATAGAGAAGATGGAGTGCATTGTAAAGAAGATGCAAATTATGAAGATATAGTTCTTGTTAGGGAAAACAATGTTCTACCAAAAGAAAACATTGCAAAAGAAAAAAAAAACAAGAATTAATATCTCACACAATGTCAACAAGAATCAACTCCAAATGAGAGGGATCGGTATTGTAGAACTTTGCTTATATCAATTAGATATTTCTAGGTGATTCATGACATTTAAAAGGCATACATCAACTAAAAAACAATAATTAATATCTCACACAAGGTAGAGAAAGTTAGGCAAAGTATGTATTCACCCTGTAAAACATCTTGGTTTAGTAAGTCAAGTGCACACTTTTTATATAAAACTATGCTATGAAAGAATTCAAATTAGAAGGCATAGTTTTCTAATCAAAAGCGCCATTAAATTCGGTCAATTGAAAAACTAGAGCAAATAATTGAAAAAAAAGAACATAAAAACTCGCAAGATGAATTTATCTCCTCTACCGTCGAAGTGAACTTGGTTGTAGTATTGAATTTATTTGTAGTATTGAACATGTTTGTAGTATTAAACTCACAAGATGAATTCTATTATCGTTCTTTTAGTTTTCAGCCCCTAGGAAAAAATCCTGGATCCGCCACTCCTCACAAGTCACAACGCCCCGACTCCCGACAGGCCGACAGGCGAAGCCTAAGAGATGGTTGCCTTCTCCAGTCCTCCTCGCACCCCGCTGCCGGCGCTGCGGCCCCTCTCCGACTCCGCTCGACTCCTTCTCTACAGCTGTTGAGTGCTGGTTCCTGAGGCCTCCCCTCTGCAGCTGGCCAGTTACTAGTGGCTTGTCACCATTCGGCAATTCCCAAATCCGAATTCGTTGAAGGTTGAATTGAAAAGGTTAGTGTTTCATACCTTGTCCATTTGTACTCTAAATTTTGATTTGATATTCAAGTTATAGGTAGGATATGAGAATTCGTTTAGGGTTTTGATTTTGTAAACCAATTTTACGAAATTAGGGTTTGTGATTTTGAGAATCGATTTTGTGAATTTGGGAATTGAATTTGGGGTTGTGTTTGAATTTATGATTTGGGAATTGTTTTTTCTTTTTATAGGAATATATAATATGAACAAGTTTGTTATTAGCTCTAAGTCATCTATTCCTACTTTTGGATCTTCAACTCCTTCAATCAATGCTATTCCTAATCCATCTCGGAATGTTGAAGCGATTGGAAGTGGAGATGATATTACTAGTATTCATAGAGATGATGTAATGAGAAAAAAAGAGCTCGATTGGAGAAATAGTGGGTGATTATCAATGAACTTGTTTGTAATATTGAACTTATTTGTAGTATTGAACTTGTTTGTGTATTGAACTCGCAAAATGAATTTTATTATAGTTCATTATAGTTTTCAGCCCCAAAAACCCTAGGTCCGTCACTGCCACAAATTCAACTTAAGTGTTCTAGTGTCCATGTCAACCATTATGTAGTGAACAAGTTTGGGTTGTGTATGTGCATTTTTCTACATGGTTTTATTTTTGGACTAATTTTGTACATTTCCCCAATATTTAAGGGAATTGGTTTTGTTTGTAACATGTTCTAATAGGGTGTGTTTTGTTATATTCTGATCATTTTTATGCTTAAAAATCAAGCAAAATTGATTTTTGGGTTGATATTGAAGGCCGAAGTTTTTTATTGATCAGCTGGTGCTGCGCTATTGGAGGTAAAAGGCGGTTGGCAGCATGCCTGTAAAATGGTGAGAGTCAGAAAACCCAAGGATTTCTAATTAATTTCATTTTCTTGTTATCTAAACAATCAGATTAATTTGTTAAATCATTCTCTCACACCTAGGGTTCTACATTGGGTCCCTAATTCTGGGGTGACAGTAAATAGTCAGATTTTAAGCGAAATTTCCCAGTCTGTGGAGAGCTTGAATGGCGTCAAGGGAGCAAGGTGGAAAGCTGTTCTTACATTCTACAAGCCCATCCTACGAGGTTTCAATCTCATCCAGTCCATTTATTTTTGGAACTTGTTTATCCTTTTTATGGGCAGGTATGGGTTAAATGTGAGTTTCTTGGTATTAGTGCAAACAGACCAGTCTTTCACGGGCGAATTTCCCCGCGATTTTATGGGGCTCTCTTTTTCGGATCAACCAGACAAGTACTACTTCATAATTCGGGGACAGAGGCTTGTTATTGAAGCTGATTCGACGATACAAACAATCATGGAAAAGCTGCAATCTTATAAGCAGAGAGTCTCCCTTAATTTTGAGGTTTGGATACTTACTATTGTTTAAATAGAAGTAGGGAAATAGTTATGAGTTTGCCTTGTTGTCCGAGGTTTTTGGATGCAAATCTTCAATTAGTGATTTAAAATAAAAATAAAAACTTGTGTGTTTAGTTCGTATATTGATGCATATTAAAGAGTAAAATAAAAATAAAACTTGCGTGTTTAGTCCGAGGTCTGACTGTTTGAGTATGCCTTCTTGTTCTCATTTCTATGAGTTCAGACCATGGAATTCACAAGCTTTATGTTTCACTTACAACTTTCCAATGCTGGAAAATTTGTTGATAAAAGTGATCTTCCAATTGCAGGAGTTGATCAGGATGACTTTTCCACTTTCCCATCCATAATCATGAGTTTTTAAAATGCTTTCAAATTTGTCAGTGCCTACTGTGGGCATTTTAGGGCCAAAACTAAATTCCTTAAAATTTGTGCATGTAAACGTCAATTATTTCTTAACGGAGGGAGTATCTTCTTGCTAAGTATTTTTCTTTTAGGTTCAGAGAGGTGAGTTTGGGAACTCTGCTAGGATGCACAGGGCTTGAGTATCAGTTACTTAATTGCGTTCTTTTTACTATGTTTAGTGCTTGTCAACTTGTAATATGGGCAATGGGTAGCACATAATCAACCTTCTTTGTCGAGCAGATTCTGTGGTTTAGTCTGCAAATTTATATCTATTTGGGTGGTTAAACTCAACTTGCCCTATTGGACCCTTGATTGACAAAGACACTATGGATCAGGATCTCTTTGTTCTACTGCAGTCTGCAGAATTCTTTGATTGTACTTTGCCCTTGTTTTTGTCGAATGGAACACCTCAAATCCCCACATAGAATGCTCCATAGTGTTCCTCTAGGAATGTTGGTGGTCAGGTGTTATCGAACTTAATATGAACTGACTTTTGAAGTGATCGATTTTATGGTTCATAAATGGAACGGAACGGGACATGGATCTAGTGTTCCAGACTCCAACCCATATTTTCAGCTTGAACTGAAGGTATCATCTCAGAAACACTTGTTATGTGGCGACTGATACTTCTTGAATAAATATATTTTTGTGCACACACACATGAGTAAGCATGTGAGCATTCGATGTCTTTGGTAAGATACATCAACATTTTCCCATTGCTTCAACATTTATCCATAATTTAATCCACATTTTGTGCTTAAAATGAGAAAAACCTTCATGTTGACATAATGTGATGACGTCTTGCTTGAGGTTGTTTTATGACTTGCATCTTTACTTGTATGTTGTCCACCAGGGAACTCAGTACCTTCTTGGAGACTTCCAAGTTAGAGTGGAAAAAGTAACACCCAACCAATCTGAAAGTATGAGAGGGATTGTAATGGAGGTATGTGTGTGTATTTGCCTCATATATCTGTATTCATTCGTAACTCTTGGGTTCCAAGAGCTTCTTTCAAGCCTTTCTACCAAGCTGGATCTTTACAAACAGAGCTTGAGTTTGTGTTGGAAGAAAGCCTTTAAAGAAGCTCTTGGAATCCAATAGTAACCTATTACTTTGATTGGCATGTTAGTCCCAAATCCTAACCTAACGTAGACCTTGAGAGTGCATTTGCTGAAATTTAGTCATCTTCTGATAAATTAATTTGTTTGTGTGATTGGCTTAACCCTCATGGATCCAAATGATTGCATATGTTTCCAATAAAGAAAAATGATTTAGGATGCTGATAAGTTCTACTTTTTATTTGCAATTTTGATGAGTGGGAGCGCATTGCCAATGTTTGTTCAGGTGTTTTCCGTGACTTGTGTAGTAAATCTCATTTGTTAGATCCTCATCATCATTTATGCACAATTATAGTATTATTGGATGTTTTCTATGAGAGATGCATTTTTATCATGAGTGTATTATCAATTATTTAGTGAGAATGGATTGTTATTGGGAGAGTGAGGTTGGCCATTGGGAATGCCTATAGAAAGGTTTTCTATAGATAAGAGAAGAACTTTTGTTTCTCAGCTTGAGGGGAGGAAGTGGTTGACCCGTAAGGCAGTAGTTTATTAGCTTTTGCTTTGGTGTTGAATAAATACTGTGCCTGCCTCTTGAAGTAACCTTCTATATGATTGAAGTGGTTATTTATGACAAGTGCTTAAGTGCTAGAAGTGTTTATTTATGCCTAAGAACCAACACTTGGTGCAACTTGTGTCTCAACATGTTTTGGTATGTATACTTGGATGTAAGAAAGATAATTGCACTTGTTGATATTTGCTTGTTGGAAGAATGGATTTTGGGGCAAGAACTGATGATTGATGAGGGAGCTGCTCTCTTGGCCTCAATGATATGATATATTTTAATATAATGTCTTTAAATCATACCCTTTTGTTTTATACTTTTATGCATTCCACAAATTCTTTTCCAATTGTTTGAGTGCCCTGCATCTTGCAAGATCAACTTTGATTGGCTTTCCTTTGCAGGTGGAGTATCTTCCCACATCTTCCCTTGACAAATCTAGGCAAATCCTAGAAGAGTTCGTCGAAGCTTTGCAAGAGGCCGTGTCAAAGAAGACTTTACCTGGCCACTTCATGCACTGTGAGCCGAATTTCACAGAGTATGGCTTGCCAGAGCAATATGGGATGCAGCATACCACGGTCCAGTATGCCACTGTGATGGCCCAGTTGATTGCGACAGTGCAATCTGCCCAAGCAATCAGGAACTGAGGTGTTTCCCTAGTACGCCCTGGTTTATCTTTTTCGGGTTACCCAGTGTTATCTTGCTAGCTACACATGTTTGAATTGGTGCAATGTTGAAGACGCCGATACTTAATCAGGAAGTGAATGATTTACCTCAAGGGATACTGTCATCTATTTGGGATGACATTCATCTCATATATGCATCCTCTTCGGGATCATACATTCTCATACTCATTTAGGGTTTGCTTGGTTATGATTTGAGTTTCAAAACTAAAAGCAAATTTATGGAAATCGCTTCTTTTGCCCCCTTCATTTTGCCATTTTGGAAACATTAGAGCTATTAACAAGACGTTGAAAAGACTATTCACAAGATGATTTTAATCAAATTACACAAATCTGTTTTTTCATTTTACAAAATGTGCCTGAGGGGCCGAGGCCCATCAAAACACCCATTCACCTCAATCTCCTTCATCAACAAATTAAAGAAATAAAGGGCTGTTTGGTATTCATATACGTATAACAAATATGGGTATGAGTATCAACTATACCCATACATGTGTTTGATAAATGGGTATATCAATATAAAGATATGAAACTAATATCCCCATATATCCATTTCTTTGTATTTTAGCCCAATTCCATATCTCCAAAATTTTGGGGATATTAATTTTTTTCTTTTTACGCTTCTTTCTTCATCTACTTCTTCTTTATCTACTTCGGTAGGGATATCGGTCCTCCATTCAGGCTACCATCTGGCGAGCATAGACGGATGCATCAGCGGCGATGACGGTGTAGGTGGAGGCCGTGGTGTGGAAGCGGTGGTGGAGGAAGAACATCCAAGCCCTAGATAATCAAATTCGCATCAATTTGAAGAGAAAATCAAGTGAAATCTCAAATTGAAGAGCGGGGGAAGGAATTGGGCAACGAGCATGATCGTCCAGGAATCTTCTGTGGAGAGCGAGAAGGAGTGGAGGTGGAAGCGGTGGTGAGGAAGACATTGGGCGTGAGTTTCTTTGGTGGGAGATAGATGGGATTGGGTGTGTAAAAATTTGATATCCATATCACATATCCGCTAATTTGGATCCCCTATAACACTTTATGTGTTACATTCGGTGTTACACCTTATTATTTCGGTTATAAATTAACACTATAAAATTTTAAAAATTATATTTATACTCTATACACTTATATTAACATGTTTATAAATTTTTATTATTAAAATATATGTTTTAGTAAGATAAAAAAAATATTTTCCAAAATAACTAATCTTTTAATTATTCATAATTTTAAATAATATTTTTTCATAATAAAATTTTATAAATATGTTAATATAAGTGTATAGAATATAAATATAATTTTTATAAAATTTTGAATGTGAATTTATAGCCGAAATAATTAAGTGTAATACCGAGTGTTACACCTAGTGTTATAGGGGATTTACACTATCCATTGCATATCCGCACATACCAAACTAGATACACTAAAAAAAAAATGAAATTCGCTTCGGCAAAAAGCCGTGGCAAAAGGCCTTCAAGGTGTGGCAAAAGGCATCTAGCTTCGGCTTAGCTACGGCAAATGGGGGGTGGCGAATTTTGGGGTGGCAAAATTTGGTAGCTTCGGCAAATAGCCGTAGCAGGAAAATTAGCGAAGGCTAACTGCCGTAGCTAGAGTGTGGGGTAAATTAAAAAAAAAAAAACTGCTTTTTAGCCCGGATTCTTTAGACCCGAGCTAGAAAGTCCAATATTTTTTTAAAAAAAAATAAATAAAACCCACAATTTACCTATATAATAGAATTTCATTAATTTTACATAATTTACATACAAAATAAAATATCAAAAAATACATAATTTACATACAATAAATATACATAGTTTAACCCTTTGTTTTGTTAAAAAGCAACAGAAGACAAAAAACATCCATTCCTACCTGAAATCTGATAGTTCAAACAGACTTTTAATAAGCTGGAAACCAAAAACACTCAGCAAGAGAAAGAAAACACGTGAACACTCCATCAATTTGCCATACTAAACAAAACATCAGAAGAAGGCTGACGTTCACATTATTCTACACTTACATCCATAAGCTCCATATAATCAGCAACAGGGTCAACCACCTCTATGCTAAAGTTTCCGAAATTTGTCACCCCAACACGGGATAAGTCAACATCAGGAATCTCTGCTATCTTAATTTCAGAAATCTGCAAGAACCATGCACAATGCAAAACTTAAGGCTTAAGAATAATAAGATGTCTGTTTGCATACAACTATATAAGTGAATGATGATCTCATCATAATTGTTGTATTTATACAACTATAGTTTCAGTTCAGTCTATGATGTCAATAGAAGCAGGATGAAAGAGGAACACATACAGAAAGTGTATTTCCGTAAATCCTGTCTGTAATGGACTATGGTGCAGGTTGCTCGCTGCTGTAGTTGAACTGTAATAATAGAAAATTAAATTTTTTATTCGGACAGAAAAAGGGCTACAAATCATACAAGTAGTATGGCAAGCCAACAGAGTCATGACTTGGAAGACATAAACGCCTTCAGTTGTGGGGCAAGCAATATAGCAGTGAGGAATGATAGCAAAGAAAAATGAAATGAAGCATTAGCAAAGCGTGCACAAGTCACATGGAATGCCCAGCAACTACATATCAAACACATATCATATCTCATGTAGAGTCTTAATTTACAGCCTTCCAATAGTAAATTTAACCTCTAGGGAGGATATTTGCCATGACCTAACAATGCCCTGAAGGAGCTTACTATTTACACTTCCAGTCCAACATCCCAATATTTAGAGAAGTGCAAAGTCAAAGAATAAAATACCTAGCACAAAGTAAAATCAAGTGATGGTGGAAAAAAGGTCATAAATAAGTTTAAAAAGTCATTATGCTCATCTACAAGGCACAAACAATATGCATCATTACAAAGAGAATGATACCCACTCTAGCGCTGCACAGTTACAAAGAATTATATTAATGAACAGTGAGGAAACAGACTATACACACCTTGATACCCCAGTCATATTCAGGACCACCAGGATTATGGCTTGCACTCATAATAAAGTCGCCATTAGCCTGCAGAAGCCTCATATGTTAGTTACATATTGATTGCAAGATAGAATAGGAACAAATGAACAATAAATGTTACAGGTTTTGCCACACCTTTCTCTTCCTAATGACAGCAGAAACTGCTGGTGTCGACAAAATGCCGTCCCTGCAATTAACAGAACTAGATCAGCACATCATGGACAAGGAAAAGAAGTTTTGATTCAGGATTTAATGATGACCTGCAGATTGAAACACCCAGTCAGACATGCATTCCAACCAGACCAGACGTAGAGTTCACTTGTTGAAATGTCTCAAGAGAGTCATTTGAATCAGTTTCGGTATGATTGTTAACTTTTTTACAAATGTAAGTCTAGAATGTAAACTTCTGAAATCTACATCATGAGGCAATTTCTTTTGGTGAAGGCCTAATATAAAAAAAAAGGCCTAATATCAAAAAAAGGGATCTGACATTCCCCAACCTTTTGATACCCCAGTCATATTCAGGACCACCAGGATTATGGCTTGCACTCATAATAAAGTCGCCATTAGCCTGCAGAAGCCTCATATGTTAGTTACATATTGATTGCAAGATAGAATAGGAACAAATGAACAATAAATGTTACAGGTTTTGCCACACCTTTCTCTTCCTAATGACAGCAGAAACTGCTGGTGTCGACAAAATGCCGTCCCTGCAATTAACAGAACTAGATCAGCACATCATGGACGAAAAGAAGTTTTGATTCAGGATTTAATGATGACCTGCAGATTGAAACACCCAGTCAGACATGCATTCCAACCAGACCAGACGTAGAGTTCACTTGTTGAAATGTCTCAAGAGAGTCATTTGAATCAGTTTCGGTATGATTGTTAACTTTTTTACAAATGTAAGTCTAGAATGTAAACTTCTGAAATCTACATCATGAGGCAATTTCTTTTGGTGAAGGCCTAATATAAAAAAAAAGGCCTATTATCAAAAAAAGGGATCTGACATTCCCCAACCTTTTGCCACCCCTTGAAGGCCTAATATCAAAAAATATTGATTTGATATTTCAAATAATTGCTAAACAATCCCAAATATCATAAAGCATTTAGAACCCTTATAAAGCTTACTTTTCCACCGTTAGCCGTTCTCTTAACTTTGTGCTCATCATCCACTGAAGAATAACAAAATTTCATCTCCTCTATTTGACCAGCTACCTTTCCAAGATACTTCACAGCTGTAAAACTGAATTTTTTCCCTTATCAATTACCCAAACCATTTGTAAAAATATCAGGCCAGTAAACGGGAAAGAAGTACTGGTTTTCTTTCATGGGTTTTAGATTGCAGTTTTCATAGAGGCAACACAAGATCAAAACCCATAGCGCTAGGAATCCAATAAATATATTGAATAGCGAAAACAGAAAGCATGTTGACTAATAACTTGGGATTCAGTGAAAGGCCTTGAGCTCAAAAGATCATTTACAGAAACTAGGAATGACCAAATTTGACTAGCCATAGAGGAACATACATATAAACTATATAGTTAATAACACAATGCTCCAAATCAAATGCACCAAAATAAGCCCTACTTAACATGGACAATAATAGTCATTCTTGGTATTAAGACTAGAGCACCCTCGTCACCTAACTACGTTATGCCATTAGCAAAACAACATAAATGAACTTGCACACCCTAATTAGGTTATCTAGAAATAGAGTGGACAAACAACAAATCAGCATGCCCTAGAGAGTAGAGATTATATTTCAAGGAGGTGAAAGCAACTAAAAAGAAGAGAAAGCAGAGAGAGTGAGAGACCTTGGAGGAGCAGGTAAATAAACTAATTAACTGAAGTTGTGACCTACTCATGTTTATCCAATTTCTTATTAGTTCAATTATGTACAGGTAAATTTGATAAGCCTAATGAAACATTGTGAGCTACTCAATAAGAAAAGGTAGTGTGCTCACCACTATAATTGAAGTTTTCTAGTTGAATTGAGTTCTCTAAATAACGGATTCGAAGCGTTGCTGCAATATTGATCACAACCCAGTTCATCAGCAAGTAAAACCTTTGAAATATACGATTCCAGAACAAATGTTTGTTTCCTCAAGAATCACAATAAATGTTCTAGATGCCTTAATCTACCTAAATTTTGAAACTTTCTTGTCCCTTCACAAAGATCTACCACTTAGATTCGATTTCGACCAAGCCACAATTCATGTACGTTTGTTAGACTTGTGTCAATTCTTAATCACCTAAAATGAATACATCACAATATAGAAGATTACAAATAAGAACTTGAAATTTATGGAACCTCAAAAGACTATAAAAGTTCTTTGTGCTTTTTAGAGATATTTGTTAATAAACGGATATTTGAAAATATGAGCAACAATACATGGAAACAAGAAAAAAAATAACAAAAAGCTCTAAACAACCTTATAAAGCAGGGTATTTTTAGAGGAAAAATAAGACCAAAAGCCCTCAATCTATTGGATCCACACAACTTCCACTCGTTCTAAGTTTCCTCCAAGCTAGGTGATAAGATTTGTAGCATAATAATGAACTCTCAATTAACCAAATGAGATAAAAAAAAAAGGTTTTATGGCTGCAATTTCAAATTATACAAGGCAGTGCAAAACAAGCATAACAATGGAGATATATGAACAAAAAACAGCCATCAGTTGCAATTAATCGGGTTTCAGAAAATGGAAGAGAAGTGTAAATTGAAAATAAGGTCATTCACATCGTGTATGAGAACTCAAGCACAAACAAAAATTAATCAAATCAACAAAAAACAAGATGAAATCTAATTAAGGACAGTTTTATTCACAAAAAATTGCCACAAATCTCAAATTTCACCCAAATTAGATGAAAAGAAGAAAAAAAATAGTACCTTTATGGCTTTATCAGAATAATGTTTCAAGCGCCCATGGGACTTGTCGTGCTCTTCTCGTCTCTTCTACTGCTCCCTCTTCCAGATTTCTTATCATCGTCTGAAACCACAATAAAAGTAAGAATTTGCAATATTAAAGGACGAACAGATCGATTTATGAACGAAGGGAGTAGAAACCTTCAGATATAGAAATAAGACTTGGCAAATCAATTTTATTAGCTAAAAAAAATTAGGGAAAAAACAAATGCTGGTAAATGAGAAACCCTAACCTGCGGAAATTAGGGCCGGATTGCACGTAAGATGAGAAACCGAGGAAAAAATTTGAACGGAGAGAAGAGTTCGAAGAGAGACAACGAAGAGCAGGAGATCAGGAAGGCCAGATCTGAGAGACCGGCGAGCGTCGTTTGTGGAGATAGGCCGAGTGAGAGAGGAGACCGTGAAGGCCAGCCATGGGTGGACATGAGAGTCGAGAAGGAGATGGATGAACAGAAGAGAGAGCTGAGGGAGAGAGGAGATCAGGAAGGCCAGATCTGAGAGACAAGACTTGGACATTGCGAACGAGAGAGCAGCTTCAGATCTGAAATGAGGTCGATGGAAGGGTTTGTCTGAAACGGCGGAAGCCGGAAGGGTTAAGTCTTTAAAAAAATATAAGCGTTTTAATTCTCTTTTTTTTTTTGCCATGGCTTGCCGTCGCAAAAGAGCATCATTTGCCACGGAAAACGCCAGCCGAAGCTACCTTGCGTGGCCAATTTCATTATTTTTTGTAGTGAAATATGAGTCCATCAACTTTGAGCCATAGTTCCATCTTAGTCTTTGTCTTGACCTACCGCAACATGATTTGATGAATCAACTTGAAATTGACGGGCATGTTAGTGCACTGTGACAACACCCATCCCAAACAACTCTTCCTCAAAATCTTGTAGTGCTCAGTTGATAAATGTTCTTTTATGATGTCACAAACTTCAGGATGACAGTATATGTTTGATCTAGCATGGAAACGGTCCTTGTATGGAATACATAACCTCATTTTCTGTAAACAAACAAACACATCCAATACAAAAATACATGTCAGCATATAAATCAAACATAATGACAGACTAAATGGGCTTATAAAGTACATAGACTCACATCAAACATGCATTTATATGTCTCAAGATCACTTGAGGGCCCTGTGCACATAACAAAAAAAAAAAAGATAAAACACAAACAAATAGATGTCAGCACCTATAAATATGAAACACAATCACACACCCCCAACCACTAACAAGCAACAAACAAACACAACACCCCCCCATAAAGCAGTGCCAGCATAAATGAAATTAAACATAACCTTTTGGATTGCAAGAGGACAGAGATGAATTACAATAGGACAAAAGGTGATGCCAAAACCGATGTCAGCAGTAAAATACAAATAATAACTGCAAACCCCATACAACGCACGCAACAACACCTACTAGTATGATTAATAAATAACAACAAACATGCATAAAAAAACGCACATAATCCCATAAATTTTCGAAACCAACCAAAAAAACGCATATAAAGTTATAAACTACCAAACATACACACACCAACACCGCATTTATGCACATAATGAACTAATTGATGACAACAAGAACACAAATCAACAACGACACCACGCCCCTTCCCATAATCCACCGTTAACCAAACCCTAACACAACAAACCAGACAAAAAACACCAAAATGCGTACATGACTGCTGTCCATACTCAAGATTGTTTGATTACAAACACAAACAAGTAGGAAATCGTTCCTTTTCAATCGAATCAGTAGACGATCGAATAGAGAATGAGATAGAAGTTGAAAATCGCGAATGGATAAACGGGAGAGAGGTTACAGAGGAACAGTTAACGGGTGAGACAAGTTAAACACTCTCCAAAATAACATGTCTTTTAAAAATGAACACTTTTCTAATTTTAAAATGCGGATACTTCCCTAATTTCCCCCCCAAAAAAAAAACCCTTCTAAAAGGTTAATTGTGTGTACATATATACAATATAAAAGTGAAGTTATTTGGGGTTTTTAAGTTGTAATGGGGCCTTACATAAAAAGCCTAACCATATTTTTTTTACCCCAATAGTTTGTATAGACCTTTTGTTAATGTGCCTTGAATGATCGTTGACCGGCGACGCATTGGGGGGTCCAGGGGGCGGAGTCCCCCCGGTCAGCGAGTCGGGGGTCCAGGGGGCGACGCGCCCCTGGCGGGGGGCTAGGGGGAGCAGCGCCACCCCGCCTTCTCCAATCCTCCTCGCACCCCGCTGCCGGCGCTGCGGCCCCTCTCCGACTCCGCTCGACTCCTTCTCTACAGCTGTTGAGTGCTGGTTCCTCAGGCCTCCCCTCTGCAGCTGGCCAGTTACTAGTGGCTTGTCACCATTCGGCAATTCCCAAATCCGAATTCGTTGAAGGTTGAATTGAAAAGGTTAGTGTTTCATACCTTGTCCATTTGTACTCTAAATTTTGATTTGATATTCAAGTTATAGGTAGGATATGAGAATTCGTTTAGGGTTTTGATTTTGTAAACCAATTTTACGAAATTAGGGTTTGTGATTTTGAGAATCGATTTTGTGAATTTGGGAATTGAATTTGGGGTTGTGTTTGAATTTATGATTTGGGAATTGTTTTTTCTTTTTATAGGAATATATAATATGAACAAGTTTGTTATTAGCTCTAAGTCATCTATTCCTACTTTTGGATCTTCAACTCCTTCAATCAATGCTATTCCTAATCCATCTCGGAATGTTGAAGCGATTGGAAGTGGAGATGATATTACTAGTATTCATAGAGATGATGTAATGAGAAAAAAAGAGCTCGATTGGAGAAATAGTGGGTGATTATCAATGAACTTGTTTGTAATATTGAACTTATTTGTAGTATTGAACTTGTTTGTGTATTGAACTCGCAAAATGAATTTTATTATAGTTCATTATAGTTTTCAGCCCCAAAAACCCTAGGTCCGTCACTGCCACAAATCCAACTTACGTGTTCTAGTGTCCATGTCAACCATTATGTAGTGAACAAGTTTGGGTTGTGTATGTGCATTTTTCTACATGGTTTTATTTTTGGACTAATTTTGTACATTTCCCCAATATTTAAGGGAATTGGTTTTGTTTGTAACATGTTCTAATAGGGTGTGTTTTGTTATATTCTGATCATTTTTATGCTTAAAAATCAAGCAAAATTGATTTTTGGGTTGATATTGAAGGCCGAAGTTTTTTATTGATCAGCTGGTGCTGCGCTATTGGAGGTAAAAGGCGGTTGGCAGCATGCCTGTAAAATGTTGAGAGTCAGAAAACCCAAGGATTTCTAATTAATTTCATTTTCTTGTTATCTAAACAATCAGATTAATTTGTTAAATCATTCTCTCACACCTAGGGTTCTACATTGGGTCCCTAATTCTGGGGTGACAGTAAATAGTCAGATTTTAAGCGAAATTTCCCAGTCTGTGGAGAGCTTGAATGGCGTCAAGGGAGCAAGGTGGAAAGCTGTTCTTACATTCTACAAGCCCATCCTACGAGGTTTCAATCTCATCCAGTCCATTTATTTTTGGAACTTGTTTATCCTTTTTATGGGCGGGTATGGGTTAAATGTGAGTTTCTTGGTATTAGTGCAAACAGACCAGTCTTTCACGGGCGAATTTCCCCGCGATTTTATGGGGCTCTCTTTTTCGGATCAACCAGACAAGTACTACTTCATAATTCGGGGACAGAGGCTTGTTATTGAAGCTGATTCGACGATACAAACAATCATGGAAAAGCTGCAATCTTATAAGCAGAGAGTCTCCCTTAATTTTGAGGTTTGGATACTTACTATTGTTTAAATAGAAGTAGGGAAATAGTTATGAGTTTGCCTTGTTGTCCGAGGTTTTTGGTTGCAAATCTTCAATTAGTGATTTAAAATAAAAATAAAAACTTGTGTGTTTAGTTCGTATATTGATGCATATTAAAGAGTAAAATAAAAATAAAACTTGCGTGTTTAGTCCGAGGTCTGACTGTTTGAGTATGCCTTCTTGTTCTCATTTCTATGAGTTCAGACCATGGAATTCACAAGCTTTATGTTTCACTTACAACTTTTCAATGCTGGAAAATTTGTTGATAAAAGTGATCTTCCAATTGCAGGAGTTGATCAGGATGACTTTTCCACTTTCCCATCCATAATCATGAGTTTTTAAAATGCTTTCAAATTTGTCAGTGCCTACTGTGGGCATTTTAGGGCCAAAACTAAATTCCTTAAAATTTGTGCCTGTAAACGTCAATTATTTCTTAACGGAGGGAGTATCTTCTTGCTAAGTATTTTTCTTTTAGGTTCAGAGAGGTGAGTTTGGGAACTCTGCTAGGATGCACAGGGCTTGGGTATCAGTTACTTAATTGCGTTCTTTTTACTATGTTTAGTGCTTGTCAACTTGTAATATGGGCAATGGGTAGCACATAATCAACCTTCTTTGTCGAGCAGATTCTGTGGTTTAGTCTGCAAATTTATATCTATTTGGGTGGTTAAACTCAACTTGCCCTATTGGACCCTTGATTGACAAAGACACTATGGATCAGGATCTCTTTGTTCTACTGCAGTCTGCAGAATTCTTTGATTGTACTTTGCCCTTGTTTTTGTCGAATGGAACACCTCAAATCCCCACATAGAATGCTCCATAGTGTTCCTCTAGGAATGTTGGTGGTCAGGTGTTATCGAACTTAATATGAACTGACTTTTGAAGTGATCGATTTTATGGTTCATAAATGGAACGGAACGGGACATGGATCTAGTGTTCCAGACTCCAACCCATATTTTCAGCTTGAACTGAAGGTATCATCTCAGAAACACTTGTTATGTGGCGACTGATACTTCTTGAATAAATATATTTTTGTGCACACACACATGAGTAAGCATGTGAGCATTCGATGTCTTTGGTAAGATACATCAACATTTTCCCATTGCTTCAACATTTATCCATAATTTAATCCACATTTTGTGCTTAAAATGAGAAAAACCTTCATGTTGACATTACAGAAATTGGAGATGCGAAGTTTTGTATCTTAGTGAATCACTTGATGTATCTCACAGGGAGCAAATGACCATTATTATAAGGTTTGTTGATAAAGATGGGTTTTTTCAAGAACGGTTTCTTGATATCTTAACGGTTGAAGACACTACTTCAATTAATCTTAAGAATCACATATGTAGTATGCTTTCGAGAAACAATCTCCAAATACAAAATCTTCATGGTCAAGGTTACGATCGATGGGGCTAGCAATATGCATGGTCAATTTCATGGATTGAAAACATTCTTCCTTGAAGATTGCCCATATGCATATTATGTTCACTGTTTAGCTCATCGATTGCAATTAGCTTTGAATGCATGTGCTAGAGATGTACATGATATGCAATTGTTCTTTCAAATGCTAAGTTCCATTGTGGCCGGGGTTCATTGGCTCTTCATCAAAGTGTACGAATCAGTTAAGGGATATTCAATAGGCGGAAATTGAAGAAAACTTAGTTGCCGGAGATCTTGAACTAGGAAGAGAACTTAACCATATCCGTAGCTTGAAGCGAGCAGGTATGACTAGATGGGGGTCTCACTTTTCTTCCGTTAGTACATTAGACCATGTATATAAGGAAACTATTCAACTTCTTCAAAGCATGATGCCTGATAAAGATCTCATGCGAAGTGTAAAAGGTGATGCAAAGGGATACCTTAAAGCATTAAGTGCATTTGACTTTGTTTTTTGTTTATTGCTCACCAACACAGTAATGGGAATTCCTAATTTATTTTCTCAAGCCTTGCAAAAACAGTCACAAGACATTGTTAATGCCATGAATTTGGTTTCAAGTACAAAAGCACTTCTTCAAGCTTTGAGAGACGATGACTGATATAGTTTTCTGGAAAGTGTCTTACAATTTGGAGAAGATCATGGTCTTGAAATGCCTAGTATGGATTCAGCTTATTCAATGGGCACAGGTCGTGGTTGTTAGTAACGTAATGTTGTTACAAATGAACATTATTATCATTTTGATGTTTTAATGTGATAATAGATCAGTGTTCAGATGATAGAGTTGAATGACAGGCTCACCAAGGAAACTATGGAGCTACTGATTCGATCTGAGTTCTTCATTGGATCCAAAAAATCTACTCAAGAAGTTCGACTTTGACAAGATTTGCAAGCTTGCTGAGAAGTTTTATCTGAAAGACTTTGAGACATCAGAGGTAGTAGCTTTGAGATTACAATTAGAGCATTACAAGTATCAAGTAGTTTGGGAAATGATTTTCAGAAACTATCAAGCCTTGCACAATTGTGTAGACGACTAGTTGAAACAAATTTGGCACAAATTTCCCCCCTGGTTGATAGATTGATTCGTTTGGTCTTGACACTTCCTGTTTCCACTACAACTACTGAGCGCGCATTTTCAGCAATGAAGATTATAAAGACTAGGCTCATGAACAAGATGGAAGAAGGATATCTTTCAGGTTGTATGATGCTCCATATTGAAAAATAATACGTCGACACTATTGACACAGAGGAAGTCATTGACCATTTCGAGTTGACGGGAGATCGTAGAGCGCAATTTCGTTGATCATATTTTATTTGTCACATGAAACTATTTATTATTATGAATGTCAAATAAATCTTATAATCTTGAATTTCTTTTGTATTTTTAATGAAGTACTATATAATAATCGTATTTTGCCTTGTTAATTTTCTTTTTCTCTTTGTCATGACTGAAATATTTCTGCTCACCTAGATTTGATACACTAGATTCACCACTGAGTAGAATTATTATTCAAAATAATCCTAAGATAAGAGTTTACTTGTATCCTATTCAAAACAAGTGAATCCAAATCACATCCAACTCCCTTCTTCCAAGGGGTGCAAGCAATCAAGAAACAAGCAATTAAATAAAATAACCTATTGGATTAATTTTGGGAGTAAAACAAATAAGATAACCCCTAGTCAAGCATTTTCGGTTGAGGATCTCATTCAAAAATGGTGCAATCTATCTATTTCAACTATCCTAGCTAGATGAAGAAAACATGTATAACATATATTCAATATCAGGTTCAGTTGAGATTAACAATAATATTTAAATGAAAGAATTATGAGGTAAATATGGTTGATTTTACAAGTTTTAATTAGAAAACATCCTTTTTTGAAGCACTAAATTTAAAACGACACTCACAAACTATGGTGTGAATTGCCTTTCAATTTGCAGGATACAAGAAGAACGTGGGGTAATAGTAAGTTATTTAGTCGATGATGAAACACCTAATAATAATCAATAAGAGCCCTCCAATGACCATTCAAAACACTATTGTTAATGTGCCTTGAATAATCGTTGACCGATGACGCATCAGGGGTCCAGAGGGCGGAGCCACCCCGCCTTTACGGTATGCGATGTTTATTGTAAACGGGCGTATCGTCTGTCTATTTTGGGCTTTCAGTCCATTTTCTATTTAGGGTTCCATGAGTCTCTTCATATACTCATGGAACGCCGACCCCTTGTAACCCTAATCTGCTTTGCTTCCTCTAATAAGAAAACTGGTTCTCTACCCGTGGACGTAGACAACACACCGTTGCTGAACCACGTAAATCTCTGTGTTGTTCTTCGCTTTATCATTCTCGTTATAACAATTATGTTGTTCACGAGATACAATGTAAAATAATTTGTGTAGTTTTTCTTTGGCATGGGGAGATAACTGCCCTCCCGATGTCACAAGATTGTTCACATGAATATTAGCTAATGGAAATTGTAGAGGAATTGGTAAAACCTTCTGGACGGGTATCAACGCATGGAGTAGAAATGATCACATTTAAATTCTTGCAACATTATCAATTAAGTAAATGGCATGCTAAACACTATCACAACAAGGTTGTGCAACATTGATTCTGGGTTGGTATCCCAATGCCGTAATCAAATTCCGGGTTGCCTTTGCAAGGTTGGAATATGTTGTCTGAATGTTCCAACCCAGAAGTCTATAGTTCCGAGTAGGACCCTTGGGGGTCTTTCCTTTTTCGATCCGAACGTGTATTTTATCTTTTAAAATGATTTATATAATTAAAGGTATAAATAATAATGTATATATAATTAATTTATATATTATCGACATGATTAAAATTATAATACATAACTGAAATTAGATAATGAAGAGCAATCAATTTCTATAGTATTGATAAAATTTTCTTACTAATAACTAAATTTATAAAATCTATTATAAAAATTATAAATAATAATAATATAACACTTTTAAATTAAAATGATTAATAATTACTACCAAAATTTAATAAAATATCCATGTTTAAGGTGCGGGACTTACACATGAATATTAAAAATATACATAAATTAGAAGATAAAAAGATTGTAAAACCCTAATGCGTCAACTATCGATTCGAGTTCTAAGCAAGATAAACGGAACGTAACTCCAAAGAACATGAGGATTTGTTAATGCGGTTCGATTTCCCTACTCTGCGGGGCTTCAAGAGGAGAGACCCGGTCCCGAGAATACCACTAAACAAGGATACAAGATCCGGTTACAAGCTTTGGATATCGGACTAGAAACACCTATAAAGCTAGCACTCAAATCCCAGATAAGTAAAAGAGGTAAGGGTTCAGAGATTTGAAAGGGCAAGAGCTCCCTTTCAAAGCTCTTCAATCGATATGAAGACGTTGCAGACTCCAAGTGGCAGGAATCGAGGCTTTCATGGATGAGCAGGGCTCTTCCTTCTTCTTTCTCTCCTCTTTCTCACTCTGGATTTAGGGTTTGTGCCATCAGAGCTTCTCTCCCATCAGTCCAGCTTGTAAACATGAGCAAATATATAGAGGAGGGTGTGACCACTTAGGGTTACAACGTCTTAGAAGGGATTAGAATGAAGGAAGCACGCCGTGGGCTTGGATTTCATTCTCCTCAATCAAGAGAATGTTATCCAAGTGATGGGCTGGCCCACAACTCAGAAGCTCTTAAACCTCTGTAACACCAAACATAGCTCACACACGCATCATAGGTTAGTCTTCAACAACCTTGGTGTACCTAGAGTCTGAACCAAGATGGTCTTGGGATCCCTTAGGTGTGTCCAGAAGGCTCGAGACCATACCCATGAACCTAGCTAGCTTTTTAAGGTGTTTCTTCAAGTCCTTTACATCCAAAACTTATCATCCTAGATCTATGAATTACAAAGACAAAACGTAGGATTACATTATATAACAAAGATATATAGTCATTATTTTTTAACTAAAGAAATTATAATTTTCAATGTAAATTAATAGAATAGGGATCGAAAGTAATGGGGTATAATGTATTTAGTTTTATTATAGATTATATTAGATTGAAAATTACCGGTTAACTTCCATTAATAAAACTCAAATTGGTAAGACCCTAAAAAAAA
This sequence comes from Persicaria maculosa, assembly GCA_963922045.1. Classification (NCBI taxonomy): domain Eukaryota; kingdom Viridiplantae; phylum Streptophyta; class Magnoliopsida; order Caryophyllales; family Polygonaceae; genus Persicaria; species Persicaria maculosa. Next base: position 6,823,100 of record OY998251.1, read on the forward strand.
AAAAAACAAATTGGAAGATGTTATTCAACTTACGAAATTAGAAAACGGCCTTAAACTGCTGGATCGGATGGTATTACTAATCGCAACCCTCAATCAAAAACTTGTACATAAACTTACTTAATTATATGCAAATTAAATCAACATCACGTCGATCTAATCAAACGTTATAAAAATAATAGATTTATAATTTGTAAAGTTTTCAGCTAACGTAATTATTAAATTGACCTATTCTAGTTAACAACATAACAAAACAACGATCGCCAAGACGGAAGACCAGTTCATGCTGATTGTTTGTTTCTTCTAATAAACCAGTTATGTACGCAACAATATGAATTATATATATAATTTCGGTGTAAAGTGTAAATATTTTGGTGTAAATTGTGAACGGATTGATCATAGGTAACAACATAATTATTCATCTGATATATTATAAATGTAATTATTCATATGTATGCATTAACACAGTTTTTCATAAAAAAATTAATCATATGTTGCAACATAATTATTTATATGAGTTTTATATATATGAAAAGTCATATTGTTTCAGATGAATAATTTTGCTTTTCAATTTTTTCTTCAAATTAATTTTAACCGTTGATCTTCATAAACACCGGATTTGTAAGCAGTGAAATTAATCGTAGGTACCAAACAATTATTCGTACGTACCAACAAGTGTAATTATTTGTAAGTACCAAATGATCTTTTTTTGGTGGGCGTAAGTACCAAATGATTATGGTACCTGTGAATATTCACTATTCACAAGTTACTTTTAATCTCCGTCGTTTGATATATATATCTTCTTAATTCGACGCTCCATATTTGATCACGAATTACATCATAAGGGCTGCTTACACATGATCTATTTTATACACCATCCATCTCAAAATTTAGGTCATTTTAGGTCTCTATTTTTGTATCAAAATATATGTCGTTTTAGGTTTTTCAGGTAGGTGATCGTAATGGTTTGTATATATCGATTTATGTGTTGTTGATTTTTTTAAAGATTTTGATTGATTAAAAAATATAGTTGGTATTAAAAAAAAATTGTGAAATGATGATAGTGATTTTGCGAAAATCTAAAACAATCTAAATTTTGAGACGGAGGGAGGGAGTATATATACATAGCATGACCATATCCATGAAGCATCAAAATGTACAGCATGATGGGATTCGTGAAATCATTCCTCTGGGCCATCATTTTAGTTTGCAGCTCTCAAATACCCACCATTTTATCCCAAAAGAAAAGCTCTCCGGCCCCAAAGAGTGCCCCAGAGTCGACCCTCAACGAGACGTGCGGCGGCATCTACTTGTCCTACCAGTACCTGACGGGGAGAAAGATCCCTCCGGCCAACGCCACCACGTCGAACAACCCCCTGCCCGGCCAGCCCTACCGCTTCGAGAGCACCCTTACTGTGCTCAACAACGGCCGGGACGAGCTCAAGGACTGGCAGGTCTTCGTCGGCTTCCAATACGTACGGTGAGATCCTCGTCTCCGTGTCCGGGGCCGTCTTGCCTTACAACTCCGACCTGCCTGCTAACGTTTCCAACGGGACCGTTTTCTCCGGCTTCCCCCTCACGGATCTTAAGTCCGGCCTTCAAACCGCCGGAGATGTGGACCTGATGATGGCTAAGGTGGGCTTGGTGGGCGTCGAGTTTGGAATTCTTCCTAAGGAGAAGCCCATGCCTCGCAACCTCACTCTTCTTAATCACGGATTCGACTGTAATAACGCTCAGCTTGGTGCTAAAGGTAATATCATTCACTATTACCTTACTTTAGTAAACCAATATTGTACCATATATCATCAATCTCCGGGCAGGTGATCTAGCCGGCAAGAGCCAAGGTAAATCGGCTTGCCCCAATTGGCTCGAACCACTAGTAAAAAGCAAGACAAACTTTGGACTTGCACCCCAAGGAAGAGGCGGAGGCAGGGGTTGAAACCGAGACCTCCTTACCAGTTACCACCCCATTGCTCTCCACACTCTTAGGCCACCCTAACCGGGATCAATCACTAGAAACAAGACAAACCTTGAATTTTTTTTAAATTTATAGAAAATAATTTTTTTATTTAAATATATTTTATTAAAATCGTCAATTAGTTTTTATTAAAATCGCCAACAAATAGTTTTGAACTATCACCATATTTATAAATATTTTATTAAAATTATCAACAAATAGCTTTATTAAAAATCTCATTAATTATTATCCAAAAAAACTATTTACTAAAATATTTATAAATAGGGTTAATTTTTAAAAAAAGTTGAAGGATAGGGTAATTTTCATAAATAACAAAAACTGAGTGTAAAGAATGAAGGGAAAAATAAAAAAGGAAAAAGAGGAGGTGATGAGAGAATGAAAGATGTGAAGAGAAAAAAAAAAAGTTCAACGTTGATAATATGAACAAACAAGCCTTAGTATATAAGTTAATGGGTTATTCATCCTAGAGTCAATTGGTTTTAAGATGGAACCCCGCTCGGCTTATGTGCTAGGCTATTAGCGCAAATGTGCACATTTGTACACGACCCCGATCCCGAGTCCCAATGGACTTCAGTAGGGGGAGAGAGATTTCTTTAAGCAATGATAAACTCTACAACTAATTTTATCCTTGAGCATATATTACAGATGAAAATACAACCGAGTTATGTTGCCAAGTGGATCCAAACTACAAACAAAACAACACTCGTGAAGCTGTCCGACAGAGGGAGGGGAGATCTCACCATCATGTACGACGTGCTGAAGGCATACCCAAACAACTACTTGGCCCAAGTCACCCTCTCCAACGACGATCCCATCGCCCGTCTCGACTACTGGCAGCTCGGCTGGAGATGGACGCGGGAAGAGTTCATATACCAAATGCGAGGCGCCTACCCAAGCGTTATCGATCCTTCTTCGTGTGTGTACGGCCCCCAACCCAAATTCTACAAGGACATGGACATGTCTTCGGTGTTGACCTGTGATCCCAACCCCACCATTGTTGATCTGCCCCCTACCTTGAAGAATGACACTAACCTTGGCCTGCTTCCCGAGTGCTGCCGGAATGGAACCATTCTTCCGGCTACAATGGACCCAATGAAGTCCAAGTCGGTCTTCCAGATGATCGACCGTGTTCAAGATGCCTCCGGATCTCAATGTCACAACTCTTTATCCGCCCCAAGACTGGACCATCAATGGTTCATCCACCGATCAAGTCTACAGGTGTGGTGACCCTGTTCGGGTCACTCCTAGCCTTCTGTTGAACCCTCAAGGCTTACCTGCTGAGGTATACTCAAGTCAGTAAGTTATTTTTAGTATCCTATGTGTGTGTGCAGAGGCGGAGCCAAGGGGGTTACGGGGGTCGCCTGACTCCCCCATCTGACAAATTTACTAGGTGTATTATCCCCGTTGATAATTTCGTTTTGATATATATTAATACGTCATAATTCGATATCTGAGTAAAAAAAGTTATAAATGTTTGAAAATTGTAGGTGTATTAATGATCAATTTAATTTTATTTCAATAGACTATAATATTTTTATATTTTACTTAAATTGAAATTCACATATTATAATTCATTTCGAGAGCTTTAAAACCATGGGTGTTATATTACTTATTTTGAAAATTTGATAAGAAGTCACACAAGTTTATAATTATTATTTTTGATTATGTATTGTGTTTTATAACCTTATTTTGTTAGTTTTTTTTCTTCGTCTATTTTCATTTATTTATTTATATTTCTTTATTTGTTAATGGAGAAAAAATAACAAACTTTTATCATAAATCAAATTATTATATTACATACAGATCATTAATCCTACTTTAATATAAAATGACACCGTATATACATAATCGTGTCCAACCGCTAAAAGATTTCTGAATTTGATTAATTAAGTTCTTTAATCCACACCATGTTTACTGAATTTTGTCCATTCGCGGTGTAACAGATAGAGGCGATTGCGAGCTGGCAGGTAGTCTGCAACAGGACGCAAGTGAGCTACCCCAAGTGTTGCGTATCCTTCTCGTCCTACTTCAACGAATCCGCGATCCCATGTAGGACGTGTGCTTGTGGATGCGAGTCGAAGAAGCTCTCAACCACCACCTGCAACGCAACAGCCGACCCAATGCTCTTGCCTGCCTACGCCCTCTTGCGCCCATTCGAAAACAGGACCGACATTGCGACACCGAGTATGCCCGGATTCATAGCCTGCCTATCCCCGACCCGCTGCCGTGTCCCGACAACTGCGGGGTCAGCATCAACTGGCACCTTAACTCCGACTTCAAGGACGGCTGGTCCTCCAAAATCACCATCATCAACTGGGGAGACGTTAGTTATAGTGACTGGTCTTTAGCGGTTACCCTCGACAAGGCGGGTCTAGGGTTCGACAGAATGGACAGCTTCAATGGAAGCGGCCTCCAGAATGATTCCTCCACCGTTTTCATGCACGGGTTTTACCATCTGAATGATTATCTCAATGCTGTCCAAAACGGGTCGGACCCTACCAAGGATTTGCCCAAACCCGGCTTGCTGCAGTCGCTGATGTCGTTTGACAAGAAGAAGACTCCTGGGATCAATGTGGCTGGCCCAGATGGGTTCCCAGTTAGGGTGTTCTTTAATGGTGGCCAGTGTTCGCTTCCTTCTATGTTGCCTGTAGAAAGCAAGGGTCGGGTGTTGATCTCCATCACCTCTTGGATTTCTACGCTACTTGTATCTACTTTGGCGCTTGTGTTACTCATATATCAGTGAGTAATTGTGTGTTTATCTGTCACACCGGTAAGATTCTTGTGAAATGGCATGGGTTTGTGAGGGATATGATTAAACATTTTAATTTTGTGCATATCGGAATTTTGATTGATCACACATGTTAAAGATGCACTTGTACATAATTAATTAAGTGATTCTTGTGAAACCTTGCTCTTGTTGCGAAACTTGGCTGGCGACTTTTGCAGGATGTAGATGGCTTATGTTTGAAAACTAGAAAACTTAAGCAATCATTTGCACAATCAAATTGGATTCAGTAAAATCGGAAACCTCCATGGGAGGAGCTCAATTTGAGCTTTTCAATCTGAGAAAATAGTTTGTTACAACCACAAAACAGAATTCCCGCCTTTTGTAACAATTGGGACCTAACATGAAAAGACCTATTTGCCCTTTTGTAACCCAGCTTCAGCTGTGATCATTTTGTACCAAAATGTGAGTGTGTGTAAGTGTCACTACACACTCATAGCCCCCCCTCAAGCTGAGCCTAGTGCAGGAATGACGAGGCCAAGCTTGGCTCTGAAAAATTCATGCTGTTTTGCTCCAAGTGCCTTGGTAAAAATATCAGCCACCTGTAGGGAAGTTGGCACATGGACAGTGTTGATGAATCCATTGGCAATCAGCTCTCGAATGAAATGGGCATCAATCCTCACATGTTTAGTGCGTTCATGAAATATGGGATTGAGGGCTAGCTGCTGGGCTGACTTGTTGTCACAATACAAAGGCACAGGGAGTGCAATGTTGATGCCAAAATCAGAAAGTACACCATGCATCCATACCAACTCACTGGCAGCATAAGACATGGCTCTATACTCACTTTCAGTGGAGGATTTAGAGACTACTTTCTGCTTTTTAGTTTTCCATGACACTAAAGAGGATCCTAAGAATACACAATATCCAGACAAGGATCGTCCAGTGTCTAAGCAATTTCCCCAATCAGCATCTGTGAAGGCATGAACCTTGAGACTGGATGTAGCAGGGTATGAGAGAGCATAGTTGAAGGTACCTTTAAGATATCTGAGTAGGTATGTGAGGACATCCCAATGTGGTTTTAAAGGGGACTGAAGGAACTGGCTTAACTGTTGTACAGTGTAAGAAATGTCAGGCCTGGTTAAGGTGAGGTAGAGCAACCTCCATACAAGTCTCCTGTAATCTTCAGGATTAAGAATAGGATCACCTATGGAGGCTGAGAGTTTGACCCCATGTTGCATGGGAAAAGAAGCTTCTTTGCAACCATCCATCTGAGCATCAGTGAGAATGTCAAGGACATACTTTCTCTGGTTCAATAGAATGCCTGCAGACGATCTGGAAATTTCCATTCCCAGGAAATACCTTGCAATGCCAAGATCCTTGATGGTGAATTGCCTGTGTAAAGCTGCTTTGGTGGCATCAATTTCAGAAACTGAACTCCCCATGATGAGCATATCGTCCACATATACAAGAGCTACTGTCACATGGCCACCTGTTGCTTTGATGAATAAGGAGAAGTCATGAGATGACTGAGCAAATCCTAGACTGAGCATGAACTTGGTAAGCTCATAATTCCATTGTCTACTGGCTTGCTTCAGTCCATACAAAGATCTAGTTAATTTGCATACATGACCTGTGGGAATTTTGTAACCAGGGGGAGGGCTCATATATACTTCTTCCTCCAAGTATCCATGCAAAAATGCATTGTTGACATCCAGTTGATGCAGTTGCCAACCCCTGCAAGCAGCTATTGCAAGGAGGATTCTTAGTGTGGACAACTTGGCAACAGGTGAAAAGGTTTCTTTGTAGTCCCTGTCCTTGACCTGATTGTATCCTTTAGCTACCAGTCTGGCCTTGTATCTCTCAACTGATCCATCAGGCCTGTACTTGACTTTGAATATCCATTTGCAACCAATAGGTTTCTTCCCTGGAGGAAGAGCAGCTATATCCCATGTGTGGTTAACTATCAATGCCTCCAGCTCCTTGGACATGGCAGTTTCCCATTCTGGAATGCCTTTGGCTTGGGAGTATGAGTTGGGTTCAAAGATTGTACAAGCATTGACAAGGGACTGAACATACTCTGGTGACAGATGGGATAAATTGGTGATGGAAAATACAGCAAAGGAATCTGACTGAGAGGAGTCAGGGCTACCTCTGAAAGGTAGATGAGAGTATGTGAAATCTTGGAGTCTAGCAGGCCTTGTAATGTGCCTCCTGAGGTTCAGGTGAGGGTGTTCAGGAGAGACAATGGTGTTAGGTGACTGGACAGGAGGTGTGGAAGGTGATAGTGGAAAGGAATGTGGGGAGCGGGAGAGCACAGGTGACTGAGTGACAGAAGGAGAGTTGTGAGGTGAGTGTGTCTCTATGCGATTGGGAGATAGATCAATAGAGGAGCTGCCAGACGTGGGAGTCCATTCAGCCATAGAGTCCATGAGATCACTAGTTAGAAGATCAGTAGGATGATCAGGTGGTGGGGCTTCTGCTTTGTGTTTGAATGGAAACACAGATTCTTCAAATTTTACATGTCTACTGATGATGACAGTTCTTTTCTCCATATCATAGAGCTTGTATGCCTTTTGATTTGGAGGATACCCAAGAAATACACATCTCCTGGCCACAGTTCCTAGTTTATCCCTATAGTCATTTGGTTAAACAACATAGCATAAGCATCCAATGACTCTCAGTTGATCATAGGTTGGAGATGTGTAATATAAGACCTCAAATGGTGATTTCCAGTTGAGGGAGGGAGTAGGCATTTTATTGATAAGGTGTGTAGCCCCAAGAACACAATCTCCCCAAAATTTCAAAGGTAAGCCAGCATGCATCCTAATTGCCCTGGCAGTTTCTAGTAAGTGCCTATGCTTTCTCTCCACCCTTCCATTCTGTTCATGGACCCCAGGAGCTGCTCTTTGATGCACAATTCCTCTTGAATAAAAAAGTTCTCTGCAACCTTTTTGAGTGAACTCAGTTCCATTATCGGATCTCACTGTCTGAACTGATACTTTGAATTGAGTTTCTACCATATTTAGGAATGTAGTGATCAGTCTCAAAACTTGCAATTTGTCCTGCATTAAGTAGACCCAAGTGCATCTAGAATGATCATCTAAAATTGTGAGGAAGTACTTAGCCCCACACATAGCTGGAACCTTATATGGACCCCAAACATCCAAATGTAAAAGCTGAAAAACACTTTCAGCAATAGACACACTTCTGTTGAACTGTAATTTGTGTGCCTTGGTCATGGCACAAACATCACAATGTAAATTCTGAATATCAGTAGTAGTACATCCAGGAATATGTTGGAGCTTTGAAAAAGACATATGTCCCAGTCTTGCATGCATTAAAGGCAAGTTATTACAACTGACAGTATTCAAAGAAAGTGACTGCAACTGAAACTGTGGATTTACACCATTCTTCAACACATATAATCCTTTGTCTTCAAACCCCTTTGCAATGACAGCTTTAGTTGTAAGGTCCTGTAACCAACAACTCATCATGTCAAAGCTAAATCTCAACTGTTTCTCATGCACACACTTAGAAACAGATAACAAATTATGTCTGAATTGGGGGACCAGAAGAACATGTTTCAACACCAAAGTAGAGTTCAACTTGACTGTACCAAACTGTGTCACTATGATGCAATTTCCATCAGGTAACCCCAGTTTGATAGCAGCTTTGAACTCAAAAACTTCAGAGAAAATGTTGCAATCAAATGCAATGTGATCTGTGGCTCCAGAGTCCACAATCCACAAGTCATTCTCAGATTTATTAACACCAATTAGAAAAGAGGAACTCAAAGTACCTGCAAAATGAACCATAGCCTGATTTGCATTGCTATCAGTGCTCTCCACCTGAGATTTTCCTTTCATGAGCTTTAAGACTTCCTGGAAAACAGCATTTACAACTGCCTGATCAAGTTTGGTGGCTGTAAAAGTATCTTCTTCAAAAGGACTCTCATGTTGTGCTGATTCAAGCTGAGCTGCAAATTTCCCAGTGGTTCTAGGTTTCACTTCATCCTTGGGTCCCCTAAACCATTCAGGATACCCAATGATTTTGAAGCAAAATTCCTTGAGATGACCTCTCTCACCACAATGGTCACACTTCCTCTCCAGCTTGGCTCTCTTATAATCTCTGTAACTTTGTTCAGAATTCTTATCAAAATACCTGGATTGATCACCACTCCTGTAGTCTCTATATCCCTTCACAACATTAGCTTCATTTTCCAACTGATAGCTCCTGTCAACCTGTCCAAACCTGTCCTGTGGAAATCTGTCAAATTGCCTTGACACATTCAAGGCATTTTGCTCACCTTGAATGGCATTAGTGACACCCTTGGATCTCTCTATCTGTGTTGCCATCTGAAATGCCTTATTCAGCCCTGGCATAGGATCCTTAGACAATATATTGCTTCTCAAGTTCTCATAACCATCATTTAGTCCCATCAAAAACTGCATTACTCTAGCTTTCTCTTCTCTATCAATAATCCTTTTTAACAAAGCACAGCTACATCCATTCATACTACCACAGTTGCATAGAGGTACATCATCTAATGATTTCAGTTCATCCCAAATTTTGCTCAATTTGCCAAAATAGGCCCCAACAGATAGGTTGTCTTACCTAAGGTTAGCTAGATCTCTACGCAGTTGGTAAACTAAGGGATCATTAGATTCAAAGAATCTCTCCTTCACTTCATCCCAAAGTTCCTTTGATGTCTCAACATACATCAGACTTTCTGCAACTTCTCTCGTCATAGAATTAAACAGCCAACACATAACCATCTGATCAGCTCGCATCCATTTCTCAAACTCCTCACTATTTTCTGGAGGTTTAACGCAACTTCCAGTTATGAATCCTAATTTGACTTTCGCTCCTAGTGCCATTTTTATGCCTCTACTCCAGCTAGTAAAATTGGCACCATTGAAAGGATTCGAGACAAGGAACATACCTGGATGATCTGAATTCGATAGGAACAATGGATTAACATGCGCATTGGCCATCCCGTGCATCACTTCTCCAAACTGGATCCCTTGGTTCTGCAAATTCCATCCTCTTCCAGCTCCTGCTCCCGGTGCTGGAGGAGTCACATACGTTCCTCTTCCTTGTCCATTTGCATCACCTCCGACGCCAGATGACTGTCCTGCTCCTCTTCCAACCATACTGACTTCAGTAAGGTAAGATCTAATCGAGAATCGCTAGAAATCGAACACCAGCAACCAGTTCTCCGAATCTCACTTGAATTTCGAAGCGAGATCACACGAAAGAGCAGATCGGAACTCAGCGCTCTGATACCATTTGAAAACTAGAAAACTTAAGCAATCATTTGCACAATCAAATTGGATTCATGTAAAATCGGAAACCTCCATTGGAGGAGCTCAATTTGAGCTTTTCAATCTGAGAAAATAGTTTGTTACAACCACAAAACAGAATTCCCGCCTTTTGTAACAATTGGGACCTAACATGAAAAGACCTATTTGCCCTTCTGTAACCCAGCTTCAGCTGTGATCATTTTGTACCAAAATGTGAGTGTGTGTAAGTGTCACTACACACTCATATTATGGGTTGAAGTTCTCACTAGCAAATATACCAATAAGGCAATTGGGAGGTCTGCTGGTGCATCACGTGTCTTGAAAGGAATCCGGAAGGCGGTGGATGCCATCATCAAACCGCATTCCAAATGGTGCTTGGGCAATGGAGAGAACATCCGTTTTTGAAAGCTAGGATAGATGGGTGGGGAATGAAGTCCTGGCCACTCAGGCTGTGCAAGGAGAGTCCGCCGGTGCTGATGAGACTATGGTGTCAGATATGTGGGATGCAACGAGTGGTTGGTCATGGGGGCGTTTTGCAAATAATGTCTCCTCTATGACTCTTCTGGAAATCCCTGCGGTTGCGGTCTCTGAGCGGGAGGATACTTTGAGCTGGACTAAGAGTGGAGATGGGGAGTATTCTGTCGGTTTGGGTTATTTAGCCTTAAATGGCAATGATAATTCCCAATCAATGGATGTCCTGTTTTTCAAAACAGTGTGGAAATTAAATGTTGTTGAGAAAGTCAGGTCCTTCATCTGGATGGCTAGCAAGGGGGGAATCTTAACGAATCAGGAGAGAGCCCGCCGACATCTAGGTAACTCTGATGTTTGTCCTGTTTGTCATAACGACGTCGAATCTCTCATTCATTTATTCAGAGATTGTGGTGCTGCTAAGGATGTGTGGCTGCATGTTGAAGGGGCCAAGCGCGAGGCGGAGTTCTTCACTTTGTCGTTCGCTGCATGGCTTAGAGAAAATATCCTGAGCACGAGGGTGGAGTCGGATGCTTTGGAGTGGAATGCCCTGTTCGCTGTCACACTTTGGAGACTTTGGATCAGTAGGAATGGAGCTGTGTTTAAAGATGGGCCGGGTCAGAAGATCACGCCTCAATGTTGTCGTGCCCTTGCCCAAGAACACGGAAGAGCCAGGAAGATACGTTCACTACAGAAACCCAGAAAGATTCGATCCTCCACGCTGGTGGGATGGATGGCGCCGGACGATGGGTGGGTCAAGCTCAACACCGATGGGGCTGTTAAGAGCTCGGGTGCGGCCTCGGTTGGAGGCGCCATACGCAACAACAAAGGAGAGTGGTTACTCGGATTCGTGCACAATATCGGCGCTTGCTCTGTGGTAGCAGCGGAACTCTAGGGCATTGCGAAGGGTCTTGAGATGGCCTGGATGCAAGGTTTCAAAAAAGTGGTGTGCGAGACTGACTCGGATGATGCGATGAGATTATTGAAGAAAGGGGTTAAGCCTAATCACCCCTGCACTAGCCTGGTGTTCTGCTTCCATGGCTTCCTTAGTAGGAACTGGTCTATCCAGATCCTCTATACGTACCGCGAGGGGAACCGTCTTGCGGATTTTCTTGCCTCGTTTGCCTTTTCTTTTCCTCTTGGTGTAGTTGTTATTGACAATGTGCCGACCAGAGGGGATGGATTTCTGCGTGATGATGCTTAGGGGGCATGTTTACCCCGCATGAGATCTGCAGATTGAGGTCTGCTCCCGGTCTTTTTCCTTTCAATAAAACCCTTCTGGGTGTGAGGGCTTGCCCCTCTGTTTTTCTACCAAAAAAAAAATTTAAGTGATTCTCCAATTGTTACTTATAAAAATTAGAAGTTACAATAAGTATTGGATCAATTTGTAGTATATGCCAAGAAGTAACCAGGTAATGGAACCGACTTATATACTAAGGCGAGTTATGTTCAATTTCCGATGTGGTGGGGATATCAGTTATATATCAATTATTTGGTTTTGTATTTTGTTATGTTAAGTAGATTGGGCTGAGTCTGATTTTGTAATATAAATAGCATGGGTTGTGCTTGAAAAAAGCAGTTGTTTAGTTTTCATATAAAAAACATCTCACTTTTCATTTTCCCTCTCTTTCTTCTTGTTCAAACCTGTGCATTTAAGTTCGCACTTTCGCATATCGATTACTCTTTCTTCCACAAAATCAACATGGTATCGGAGCAGGCAACGTCGATCTAGCTTTGTTTGTACGGTTTGTTGTGTTTTCTTACCAAATCTGAGTTTTTTTTTAATCTCGATCTGTTGCGGTTATTTTCGTTCCTCAAGAATGATGAGCGAGCAGGTGAGAATTGAAACTTCCGATCCTTTGTATCTTCATCCTAGTGTCATCCAAGGATGATCCTAGTCACGCCGGCCTTCGAAGGACGAAATTATAGTGAATGGAAGTGATCGATGAAGATCACAATTTATGCGAAGAACAAATCCGGATTTATCACTGGATCTCTGGCCAGATAGCAGGGAGAAGGATGTATACATAGAGCTTGGGATCGTGTGAATGACATGGTGATCTCTTGGATCATCAATTGTTTAAATGTTGAGATTAGTAGAAGTGTCATTTACACCGACACTGCTCAAAGTATGTGGAATGAGCTTGGATCGCGGTACGGCAAAGCAGGAGGAACTCAACTCTATGCAATTCAGAAGGGAATCAGTAAGCTAGAGCAAGGTACGAAGGTCTTGCTGCTTATTTTCACTGAGATGAAAAGTTTATGGGATGAATTGGATGATTATCGACAATTTCCAAACTGCACTTGCGGAGAGATTAACGATTTGCTAAAGCGAGAGCTGGATGAGCGTATTGTGCAGTTTCTTATGGGATTGAATGAGAATTTCACAACAGCTAGAGGTACGATTTTGTTGGGTTGCATCACAAATCCTCATTGGACTTGGATCACTCTTGGGCTTGCTCATTCTTGGACCAATCCAAGGAAAAGTCTAGAAGAAGTGAAGAAGTTTTCTCCAAACTTCTCCATCCTTTCAAAATTCTACAAGGATCTTGAAGCTTCTAATTCTTCTAGCATCTACAAACTTCTACTCTCACAAGTCCCCTAACTTCTACAAGCTTCTACTCTCCCAAGTCCCTAAGGCTTTGTGGCCTATAAATAGGAGGCTCCTTCCCATTTCCAAACTATCCACAAAATCTCAAACCTTCAAGCCTCCCACACAAAAACCATCTTCCTATACTTAGCCTTCATCTTTCACACATATCCACTACTTGTAAAAGAGTCTTCCCACTACCTTGTACCATCCTACAAGGATCTTTGTACTCTTTCTATTTTATAGTGGATATTATTGGCTCTTGCCGCCCGTGGGTTTTCCTCCCGGTACTCGGGTTTCCCACGTTAAATCTGTGTGTGATCTATCTTACCTTACTTTCTCTATTGTGTGATTCCGTTCTTCCGCTACGTGCTCGTGTACTTATTACCACTAAATCCTAACAAGTGGTATCAGAGCTTGCTAAGATCATTCTTGGAATCACATCCTCAATGTCGACCGTCACTAAGTTCGATATTGAGAAATTTGATGGCAAGATTAGCTTCTCTATCTGGCGAGTCCAGATGAAGGCCGTTCTCACTCAAAACGGTTTGAAGAAAGCCTTGGATGGAAAATCCAAGAAGCCGTCAACTATGACGGATGAGCAATGGGACGAGTTGGACGAGAAAGCTTTGTCAGCTATCCAACTCTGCTTATCTCGCGAAGTCTTGCGCGAGGTGATTCATGAGACCACTGCTGCTGAGTTGTGGTTGAAGCTTGAATCACTTTATATGACGAAGAGTCTTGCCAACAAGCTCAGGCTGAAGGAGCGTCTCTACACTCTTCGCATGGCTGAAGGTACCCCTATTCAAACTCATCTCAGTGAGTTCTCTTCTATCCTCGTTGATCTTGAGAATTTGGATGTTAAAATTGATGATGAGGATAAAGCTGTTTTGTTAATTGTCTCTTTGCCCCCTTCTTATAAGCACTTTAAAGAAATCATGCTATATGGAAACAATGCCGACACTCTGTGCTTGGAAGATGTTAAGGCTAACTTACTAGCTAAAGAAAAATATGATGTTGATAACCGTTTTGAGAAACCTGGTGAAGGTTTAACGGTTAGGGGGCGTAGCACTGAAAGAGGCAATAGCAGTAATTCTTCTAGGCCTAGATCAAAGTCTAGAAGTAAAAAATCATGCAATTACTGCAAGAAAACGGGGCATATTATTTCTGAATGCTACAAATTGAAGAACAAAAAGGAAAAGGGTAAAGGGAAACAATCTGATGATTCTGATAAATCCGCCGAAGCTGCTATTGTTGATGCTTGCTCTGATGGGGATGTTCTCTTAGCTTCTAACACCGATGATAGAAGTAAAAATGAGTGGATTCTTGATTCTGGTTGTACCTTCCATATTTGTCCACATAAAGATTGGTTTTCCTCCTATGAACCAATCAACGGTGGATCTGTCTTGCTTGGAAATGACAATCCTTGCAAGGTTGTCGGGAAAGGTACTATCAAGATTAAAACTCATGATGGTACTATTCGATCTCTAACGGGTGTTAGACACGTCCCGGAGATGAGACGAAACTTGATTTCTCTAGGCACCCTAGAATCTCATGGGTGCAGGTACGCAGCTGAAGGCGGAGTTCTAAAAGTTTCCCGTGGCTCTCTAGTCTTGATGAAAGCTACCCGTGTTGGTAGTCTATATGTCCTGCAAGGTGCTACTGTTGCAGGCTCAGCTTCAATTGCCTCATCTTCTACCTCTCTTCATGATGATACTCAATTGTGGCATATGCGCTTAGGCCACATGAGTGAAAAAGGCATGCACTTGCTCTCAAAGAGAGGTCTTCTGGGTACTCATACTAGCTGCAAGATCAACTTCTGTGAGCACTGTATCTTTGGCAAACAGAAGAGGGTCAGCTTTGCTAAAGGCCGCCACACAACCAAAGGTATTCTGGATTATATTCATTCTGACTTATGGGGTCCTTCTCATGTTCCTTCTCTTGGTGGGCGTTCTTATATGCTCACTATTATTGATGATTATTCAAGAAAAGTCTGGGCTCTCTTTCTACGCCACAAAAATGAAGTCTTTCCCAGGTTTAAGGAATGGAAAACTCTTATTGAAAATCAGACTGGGAAGAAGGTTAAAACGCTCCGTACTGATAATGGTCTTGAGTTCTGCAACTATGAATTTGACAAATTCTGTGCCGAAGAAGGCATTGCTAGGCACCACACTATTGTGGGCACACCCCAACAAAATGGGGTTGCAGAACGCATGAATAGGACCATTCTAGAGAAAGTGCGTTGTATGCTTTCTCATGCTGGCTTGGCTAAAAACTTATGGGCAGAAGCTGCCTATGCAGCCTGTTATCTTATCAATCGCTCTCCACATGCTTCTCTTGAAGGGAAGGTTCCAGAAGAAATCTGGTCAGGTAAACCAGTTGATTACTCTAATCTAAGGATCTTTGGTTGTCCTGCTTATGCTCGGGTTAATGATGGTAAGTTAAACCCTAGAGCTATAAAATGCATTTTCATTGGTTATCCTGATGGAGTTAAAGGATATCGATTGTTTTGTCCGGACTCTAAGAAGATCATTAAGAGTCGAGATGTCACTTTTAATGAAAATGCATTGTTATCTTCTGGAAAGGAATCTGTTGTTGTTCCTTCTGCAGGCAATCAAAGTGATGCCACTGAGATAGTGGAAATTGAAACCTCTGGTTCCAAGTCAGCTGATGCTTCCTCCTCTGGCACACAATATGGTGATACACCGGTTACCACTCCTGAGGCCATGGATCCACAACAAGAGCATTGTATTGCTCGTGATCGTCCAAGGAGACATGATGTTCGGAAACCTGCTCGCTACGACGATGAAAGCCACTTTATTGGATATGCTCTGGCCGTTGCTGAAGAGATTGAAGAAGTTGCCGAACCCAAGAGCTATTCAGAAGCTATCTCCTGTGCTAACTCCTCTAAGTGGCTAGTTGCGATGCAGGAAGAGGTTGAAAGCCTTCACAAAAATGACACTTGGGATCTAGTGAAATTGCCAAAGGGCAAACGAGTTATTACCTGCAAGTGGATCTACAAGAAGAAAGATGGCATTCCCGGAGTTGAAGATGCAAGGTTCAAGGCAAGGTATGTTGTTAGAGGTTTTAATCAAAGAGAAGGTGTTGATTTCAATGAAATCTTCTCTCCTGTCGTTCGTCATACCTCTATTCGTATATTACTTGCCTTGGTTGCTCTGTATGATTTGGAGCTTGAGCAGCTTGATGTCAAGACTGCCTTCCTCCATGGCGATTTGGAGGAAGAGATCTATATTCAACAACCGGAAGGTTTTGTGGTCTCAGGAAAGGAGGACCACGTATGTCGTCTAAAGAAGTCTCTCTATGGTCTCAAGCAAGCTCCGAGACAATGGTATAAGAAGTTTGACTCATTCATGTTGAGTCAAGGTTATTCCAGGAGCCAATATGACAACTGTGTGTACTTCAAAAAGGCGCCCGATGGGTCTTTCATATTTTTGCTGCTTTATGTCGATGATATGTTGATTGCAGCTCGTGACATTACTCTCATCAATGAGCTAAAGACCCAGTTGAGCAAGAAGTTCGAGATGAAGAACTTGGGCGCGGCCAAGAAGATTCTTGGGATGGAGATTCACAGGGATCGTCAAGCTGGAAAGCTCATGCTAAGTCAACAGAAGTATATTGAGAAAGTGCTTGACAAGTTCAATCTAAGAGACGCTAAGCCTGTGAGCACTCCTATTGCTGCACACTTTAAGTTGTCATCTGATCAGTGCCCAAAATCAGAGGAGGACAAGGAACGGATGACAAACGTTCCATATGCTTCCGCAGTTGGAAGTCTCATGTATGCCATGGTTTGCACTAGGCCTGATTTGGCATACGCTGTGAGTTTGGTCAGCAGATACATGCACAATCCTGGAAGAGAGCACTGGAATGCAGTGAAGTGGATACTTCGCTATTTGAAAGGTACTGCTGATATTGGCCTGACTTTTGATAGGAAGAGAGCAGGATCTAGCCATATTGATGGCTATGTTGATGCCGATTATGGTGGTGATTTGGATCGGAGAAAGTCTATCTCAGGATATATTTTCTCTTTATGTGGATCTTCTATTAGTTGGTGTGCTTCCCTTCAATCGGTCACAGCTCTATCAAGTACTGAAGCTGAGTACATTGCAGCCACCGAAGGAGTAAAGGAAGCTATTTGGCTCCGAGGATTAATCCATGAGCTGGGCTTGTCACAAGACGTCCTTACTGTCTTTTGTGATAATCAGAGTGCTATTCATTTAACGAAGAACAGTGGCTATCACAGTAAGACCAAGCACATCGACGTCAAGCACCACTTTATTCGGGATATTGTCTCTGACGGCGAGGTTGTTGTAAAGAAGATTCATACAAATGACAACCCTGCGGATATGCTAACGAAGCCACTTCCTATTGCCAAGTTCAAACACTGTTTGGACTTGGTTGGTGTTTCTCAACACTGAGTGCCCTTCGGGGCTTCATGCGGCAATGAGCTCATTCGGATATTGATGCAAGGCGGAGTTTGTTGGGTTGCATCACAAATCCTCATTGGACTTGGATCACTCTTGGGCTTGCTCATTCTTGGACCAATCCAAGGAAAAGTCTAGAAGAAGTGAAGAAGTTTTCTCCAAACTTCTCCATCCTTTCAAAATTCTACAAGGATCTTGAAGCTTCTAATTCTTCTAGCATCTACAAACTTCTACTCTCACAAGTCCCCTAACTTCTACAAGCTTCTACTCTCCCAAGTCCCTAAGGCTTTGTGGCCTATAAATAGGAGGCTCCTTCCCATTTCCAAACTATCCACAAAATCTCAAACCTTCAAGCCTCCCACACAAAAACCATCTTCCTATACTTAGCCTTCATCTTTCACACATATCCACTACTTGTAAAAGAGTCTTCCCACTACCTTGTACCATCCTACAAGGATCTTTGTACTCTTTCTATTTTATAGTGGATATTATTGGCTCTTGCCGCCCGTGGGTTTTCCTCCCGGTACTCGGGTTTCCCACGTTAAATCTGTGTGTGATCTATCTTACCTTACTTTCTCTATTGTGTGATTCCGTTCTTCCGCTACGTGCTCGTGTACTTATTACCACTAAATCCTAACAGATTTTGATGATGCAGCCATTGCCTGGCATCAATACGGTATACTCTATGCTTTCAGAGGATGAAAGACAGAGAGACACAGTCGATTTCGAACACCTTCACTGTTGACGACGCTTCTATTTTGGCAAAGAGTCAATCTGCAAATTAGAGTGTTGTGCAATACAATTCTAAAAACACAAACTCTGATAGAAAGCCTTTATTCTGCACAAATTGCCGCAAAACTAACCACAATGTGGACAGAGACAGATGCTTCTATTTGATTGGTTTTCCACTAGGTTATGCTAACAAAGGGAAAACAAAGAAGCCATGAAATGATAGCAAGGTTGCATCAACAACTTCTGGTTCATCAAGCACTGATTTCTCGCATGATCAATTTACACAACTGATGAGTCTGATGAAAGCAGCAAGTGTGGTGACACTAGGAAAAGAACCGACTGTTGATGATTTCGTTGGCTTCTCAGGTACATCACTTTCACAACAGTTGCTCGACAGTAATATCTAGATCATAGATAGTGGAGCCAGTGGGCACATGTGTTGTGAAAAATCATTATACAGGTCCAGTTACACTTTGTCTAAACCTTTCACCATATCTCTACCTACTGGTGAGCGCACTGTGGTGACCACAGCAAGGACGGTTGAGATTGTGAAAGGATTGATATTGCACAATGTTCTATTTGTGAAGGACTTCAAGTGCAATTTATTATCAGTAGGGAGGCTTATTCATGAATTGGGATGCTCAGTGTTGTTTTCTCCCATGGGATGCTTCTTGCAGGTGCCTACTATGAAGACCCCAATGAAGATTGGTGACCTGGTTAAGGATTTATTTTTGCTGAAATCTGTTGTGCACAGTCAACAAGAGAGAGAGGTGGTGAATTCTTCACATATTGTTGCTACAATTGTTGATGTTCAGATGTGGCATAAACAGTTAGGCCACCTTCCTTTTTACAGATTGCAAACTTTGCCTTTTGTGGAACCTGGTGTTGCTGATAGAGCCGGTTCTCAACCTTGTGATATTTGTGCTAAAGCAAGACACGCTAGAGCACCCTTTCCTTTAAGAAGTATTAAAACTTTGAATTGTTTTGAATTGTTGCATATGGATTTGTGGGGACCATACTACACCCTACCAGCTATGATGGTTTTCAGTTCTTTTTTACTATTGTTGACAATTACACAAGGACTACTTGGGTCCAATTGCTCTCTGTGAAGAGCAATGGTTTTGTTGCTATAAGGCATTTCATTGCTTTTGTTGAAAGACAATTCAACAAGCAAGTGAGAGGCATTAGAACTGATAATGCATTGGAATTAGGATCAAGTAAAGAGGCTACAGAGTTCCTACTGAGCAAAGGGATTCTCCATCAGACTTCTTGTGTTGCAACTCCCCAACAAAATGGGGTCGTTGAAAGGAAATATCGCCATTTGTTAGAGGTAGCTAGAGCTTTGATGTTCGAATCAAAGTTACATCTCAAGTTTTGGGGAGAAAGTGTCTTGACTGCAGCTTATTTGATTAATCGTTTTCCTAGCAAACTGTTACAGTTCAAGTCCCCTTATGAGTGCTTATATGGTAAATCTCCTGATTATCAACATCTTCGATGTTTTTGTTGCCTCTGTTTTGCCTCTACCTTGAAACATGGGAGAGATAAGTTAGATGCAAGGGCTGCTGCTTGTGTTTTTCTGGGATATCTGACAGGCAATAAGGCTTATAAACTTTTTAATTTGGATTCCAAGACAATCCTCTATTCTCGAGACATTGTCTTTCATGAAGGAGTGTTGCCTTTTACACATAGCTCTCTTCAATTCAACTTCATCCTCTTCATTTTCATACCCCGAGCACTTGCCTGTTTCAGTTTCTGATGATTCTTCTGAAGTTTCTTTGAGCACGTCTCCAGCCTCTGTCTTGCATTCTCCCACTCCTCCTGTTCCATGTCGGTCGGAGAGGGTTGCACATCCTCCTGCTTATCTCCAAGATTATGTTTGCAATGTAGCTTACTCGGCTGAAATTCATTACTGTCATACTTTAACATCTGACTCTTTTTTTACCAAGTAGTTTTGTACCCTCAAATGTCCTTCCTGATTCAGAGCCAGTTACTTATCAAGAGGCTTCCCAGTTCCTAGTTTGGCAACAGGCCATGACAGCTGAGTTTGAGGCTCTGAATTTGAATCACACTTGGGATGTTGTTGAGTTGCCGAGGAAGAAACGTGCTATTGGATGTCGGTGGGTGTGTATAAAGTGAAACGAAAGGCTGATGGAAGTGTTGAGCGTTATAAGGCAAGGCTAGTAGTGAAAGGATTCACTCAAAAGGAAGGAATCGACTACCATGAAACCTTCTATCCGGTAGTTAAAACGGCGACTGTCAGATCACTAGTTTCTGTTGCCTTACAACGTAATTGGAAATTTCTTCATATGGACGTTAATAACGCATTTCTTCATGGGGATCTCGATGAAGAGGTTTTTATGAAACCACCACCTGGTTTGAATGTATCCAGTCCACAACATGTATGTCGATTGCGAAAATCCTTGTATGGATTGAAACAAGCGAGTCGCCAATGGTATGCCAAGCTTTCTACATGATGGAAGGGGCGTGGTTATCACCGATCTATGAATGATTACTCACTGTTTTACAAGAAATCTCCCGGTTCTTCAATTTACTTGGCCATTTATGCCGATGATTTGCTCTTGACTGGGGATGACTTGTCAGAAATTGCAGATCTGAAAAGCCTACTTAGATGAGGTTTTTTTAATCAAGGACCTTGGTGAATTGAGGTATTTTCTGGGAATTGAATTTCTTCCTACCTCTGATGGTCTAATTCTTAGTCAACGCAAATTTATCAAAGAAATCTTCACCGAATTTCCTATTTCAGGAGGCTCAGTTGTCACACCATTAGATCCTCATGTTCAATTGTTTCCGGATCAAGGGGATCCTTTGCTTGATCATTCTCATTATCGTCGTTTGGTGGGCAAGCTTAACTTCTTAGTTAATACTCGTCCTGATCTTGCTTTTTGCGTCCAATACCTGAGCCAGTTTATGCAAACGCCCCGAGTTCCTCATATGGATGCTGCAGTACTACATGTGTTACGATATCTTCAGGGGACGATTTTCAAAGGGCTGTTGTTACAGTCTTCTTCCAATCCGAAGCTTGTTGCATATTGTGATGCCGGTTGTGCTAGTTGCCCGATTTCGCGTCGATCTGTGAGGGGCTTTGTGATTTTATTCGGGGGCAATCTAGTGTCTTGGAAGTCTAAAAAGTAGCAAAATGTTGCTCTCTCCTCTGCTGAAGCGGAGTATAGGTCGATGCGCCGAGTATGTTCTGAGCTGGCCCGGTTTAGTCGACTCCTTGCCGAGTTTGAAATTGCAGGCATTACCCCAATTCCCCTCAAGAGTGATAATCAGGCTGCGATCTACATTGCCCGTAACCCGGTGTTTCATGAGCGTACGAAACACATCGAGCTGGACTGTCATTTTGTCCGAGAGAAACTTCTCGATGGCTTGATTTCTCTCTCGTTCACTCCCACGTCATCCCAGCTAGCTGACTTTCTCACAAAGAGGGTTACTGGTTTGCAGCTTCGATCTGTTTTGCCCAAGATATAGGACTGGTTTCATACCCGTTCCATCTTGAAGGAGGGTGCTGGGGACATCAGTTATATATCAGTTACGGAGTATTTGGTTTTGTATTTTGTTATGTTAAGTAGATTGGGCTGAGTCTGATTATGCAATATAAATAGCATGGGTTGTGCTTGAAAAAAGCAGTTGTTCAGTTTTCATATAAAAAAACATCTCACTTTTCATTTTCCCTCTCTTTCTTCTTGTTCAAACATGTGCATTTAAGTTCGCACTTTCGCAGATCGATTACTCTTTCTTCCACAAAATCAAAACGATGTGACACTCTTTTTGGTTTAATTCACATCTCTTAACGGTTATATAATAGGAACAAATTAAAAGGATGTTGACGGCATAGTTCGAACTTTAAGTCCTACATCCAAAGAGTTGATCTTAAGAAGGGAGAGACCTGAATCCGAAATCCACTCTATCCAACAAGGTTACATGATAGATTATACGGATTTTTCGCGTGGTAACCCTGAGGTTTCGCGTAATTCGCGTGGTAAACAAGAGTTTCAGATATTTCGCCTGGTAACCCTGAGGTTTCGAAATTTTTTGCCTCGTGCCCAAAACTTGTATTTTGGTTGAAAAATATTAGTTTCAACTTTAAAAGGGCTATGTTATGTAATATTGGAAAAATATTGGGTTTTTTTAAGAAATAAAGAACATTTTCTTCTAAACTCGTCATCGACAATTCTACTAACAGGAAAAGGGCGAACAGAGGTGAAGAAGAAGGTGCGGCTGCCGGCCGCGACGGAGGCGTCGACGGAGGTGGCGACAGCGACGGCGACGGATCCGGCTCTGGACATGGCGGTGGCGGACGACGGCACTTCGAAACTGGCGAAGGTGGTTTCACTTCTTAAGATGTGAGTTTTGCAAACGTCGATTAGCTCTAATTTCGTGCCAAAATTTCTCTTTTATGTGTTCAAATCGATTAAGATTAATCACTAGGTATGAAATCGGAGCCAATTGTTGCTTGAATGCTTCGAATTTGAAAATTTAGAGTTTAGGGTTCCGAAAATTTGGGGGTTTATTGGGTTCCGATTTAGAATGGTCTGATCCGAAAATTTGGGGGTTTATTGGGTTCAATGTGGATTTCTTTAAGCAATTTAATGTTGTTTTAAACGTTCTTTACAATTTGGATGCAAGGCGTCATGTGAATCATCTTTGCTTGGTAGCTGATGTACCCTTGATTGAAATATTGGATTCCTTGGTCAAGTGATAGTCTTATTATGTATTTTGATGAGAAGAGTCTTCATTTATGAGTTTTTGTAAAGGCACTTGGTTGTCTTTGTTCTTCTTTTGGCATTGAGTTTGCCACTTATAAATGGACAAATTTTAGTGACAGTTGCAAGTGCTGGATTGTAATTAGTGTAGCTTTAAACTGCGGAATGAGTGGCATTTAACTTATTATTATGCTGTAAAATCTTGTTTTTCTACTATGAACTGATTGGATATCTTTTGCCTTTGCCTAGTAACCTATCTGCAAAATGCAAGTGCATATATTGAAGACCTGAAGTACTTAGATGCTAATACTGATTTAATGGAGGATAATAAGTGATTGTTAGTTAAGAAAATAATTGAAGGCCATGGTTTGGAATCATATTCTTGGCTGACCTTTTGTATGCTTCTCATCTATGGATGAAAAGATGGTAAACACCTGAGATTGTTATTATTTAACATCTTAAAGGTATCTATTTTGTGACATGCGATCTTCCTGCTAGGACTTATTTTCATAAATTTTATTTTCATAAATTTCCAGTTTGTAATGGTTTCTGTAATGAATCTACATGACCATGTAACTGAAGTGCTACTACACATACACAACTACTAATTAACGCAATATACGTGCTGAACAGCAAACAGTTTTGAAGTAGAGTGATGAATCTGCCAATGTTAGTGAAATTTCTTGTTTGTAAGATCACATAAAAATCTGTCTGTCAATGTAAGCGATGTGTTTGTGCACATTGATGTGTTTGTAAGATCACATTGATCTATGGTGTAACATTCCTATATGCTTTTATAAGTAGCCTATTAGCTCAATTGGTAGAGCGATGTGTTTGTGCACATTGATGTGGGTTCGACTCCCACGTAGGCTAATATGTTCTATTAAAAATATGATTTACCATCCTACTCTATACAAGAGTTTGAGCAATGTCTGGTAATATCACCCTGCTGTTAAACACTAATTGAGATTGGATGACTATTGGAAAGTAAATGTCTTTTTAGATCAGTTAATTTTAAATAAGATATTAGCCTATGTGGGAATCGAACCCACATCTTTATGTGCAACACACATCGCTCTGCCGATTGAGCTAATAGGCTACATACTTGGAAAATATCAAAATTTGAATCAATTTCCATCAAGATTTCCATCACTCGTTTTTAGGTGATAGTAGGCAGCATAGAGCTTACATCTCAGTGAGCGTATAACAAATTATGGGTTAATGGATTATGGCTCATAAAAGTAACAATAGGTGAACAACTTTAATCCAATAAACCAATCTCAATATCCTAATATAATATCTTCACTGCACAAAACCAAGATTGCAACTAAGATAATGTAGAACAAATCTCTGCAGGAAAAAAAAAGAATCAAATCCCTCAGATTCAGTGCATGCTACAAAACTTTTTTAAAAACATCAATACCTGGATCAGAATTCAAGGCTGGAAATATTAATTTGAAAATTATGTGACAACTGCACATCTAAGATGCACAGTAACCATGTCAAGGGAAATTATAAGCATCATAGAATTCAAGTAGTTCATGAGCAGATTCACATGTATGAGTTGCCACATCTAAGATGCATAGTAACCATGTCAAAGGAAATCATAAGCATCATAGAATTCAAGTAGTTCATGAGCAGATTCACATGTATGAGCAAGGATGTCCAAATTAATCTCAACTAACCCCCACCATTTGATCATGACAGCAATGTAAAATGTAGAATTCATATAATTTTTTAGACGTGGATAAATAAGGCATTTCCTTTTCTGTCATCTAATTTGAAATTTATTAACAATTTGTCATCTAAAATTTTCTGTATCAGTCACAATCTGTCATCTCAATTACAATCTGCATATATGTAATCTATAACAAGCTGTAATCTATATCATTTACAAGCTGAAAAACTGTAATCTGAAAATAAAGATTTCACACAAAAATGACACACCCTTTACCATACATTGATGGATCAATCAAACATTTCAGATAAACCAAAACCAATACCAAAAATTTCGTACATTTCGGATACACCAAAACCAAAAAACCTTAAACAAACATTTCACACACTCATTACTATACATTGATAGATAATTCGAAATTCAAAGCTTAAAATTCATAACTCGAAGCTTAAACAAACAACAACTAAAAAACCCCCAAATTTTTCGGACTCTAACCCTAAAATTCATAATTCGAAATTCGAAGCTTTAAACCATGATTTGAGCTCGATATCACATCCTAATCACTAATCCCACTCAATAACGACTAAATTGACGATAGTACATGGAAATTTCGGTTTTGCTATTTAAAATTTTCGAAATCTGAAAACTAACCTTTAATCACAGCCGCCGCCCGGAACCGACTTCGCCACCGATGCCAGCCACCGCCCGCATCGCCGCCACCCCTTTATAAACCGTCGCCGCCCCCCTCCGCCCCTCTAGAGTCACCAGTTGTCGTCGGCCTGCCTCGGCACTTCGTCTCCTCTGTCTGCGATACTCTTCTTCTCGATACTCTCCTCTCGCTCAGATAGAACTTAGAAGGGGAGAAAGTGAGTATTTGTGAAAAAGCTCCCACAATTTTTATTAATATTACATAATTTACCCGTCCATAACTTTAAAATCACGATTATTGGACAAAGTAAAACTTCTGGACGCGAGGCAAAAAATTTCGAAACCCCAGGGTTACCAGGCGAAATATCTGAAACTCTTGTTTACCACGCGAATTACGCAAAACCTCAGGGTTACCTCGCGAAATTTCCGTAGATTATAAATCTAAACAATACACCGAAACCAAATTCCAATACCTACATAAGATATACAAGAACATAAATGAATAAGAGATCTAACTAGAAACAAAAAAAAAAAAAAGGGATTCCCTCGTGATATATGGTGTCGGAGACTAAAATCCATCGCTAGAAACTACTAACAAGTGAGATATGATTCTCATTGGAGAATTGTGGATGATGGCTGAAATCATAGAGAAAAGTAGTCTTCCTTGTGCAAAAAATTGGAGAATATTCATATATAGAAGATTTTACAAAAGCTAGAAAGCTTCAAAGCGGAAGAACAAAGAACCCATAGAATTGTGTTCGTGAAAGACAACGCATCAACTTGAAAAGCGTACCAAATTAAAGTGTTTGTATTCGTGCTTGTTCAGGTTTTCTACGAGTTTATTAAATGAGGAAATTGTACAAACTAATCTTATTGTCCGGTTTCTTTGTAAGGTTAGCCCAATCCGAAATGAAATTGGACAAAACTGAATATGGGGTGCAATGTTCACCTGGTAGCAAGTAAGTTGGGGGGGGGGGTGGTCATTGCTCGATAACTATACAAAGTTAGAGAGAGAGAGAGTCTGCAGAGGAGAGAGTACCAGTGAGAAAGGACATGAGAGAGAGAGGAGTGAAAAAAAGAAGTAATGTTGCAGATAAGAGAGAGATTAGTGACTAGTGAGGATATGCAGATATAGAGAGATGGAAGAGTGACAGTGAGGGGATATTAATATAATTTGAATTAAATCTTAAGTTTTAGATAAAAACGATCGAAGAAGAAACAATTGGGCGGAAGTTTATTTATAGATTGACATATAAACAGTTAGCTTTAACTAGACACCCAAAGAAAAACGACATGACACATATTGGAATCTACTAGACAATAGTTATTGGAGAAACAAATTCACCATTGACTTCAGATAGAAAATGGGCAAGTTTGCTTTCGATAAAGGTTATGCGTGAGGGGAAGACATTGTAACACCCCTTCTTAATACACTGAAGAGATGTTGCAGCGCCAGCAATTACGCAGACTTTAATGTCTTTGTAACCGCCTTAGGCTTATAGGGACATGCAACCATGCTCCCATAAACAAGATGATAAAATACAAATATTAAATAAGCGGAAGACTTAAATATAAAATAATGTTCTAAAATAAAATAAGTTACCCAAACAAAGGGGTCCAAATACAATAACTGAAATAATGAAATAGTAGCAGCGGAATGAATAAAATAAATCCCATAAATTCTAAAAGTTTGTACCTTAATTCAAAACACAATAAAACTGAAAACAATGAAATTCTTTATTCTTCAGCGCCTCAAGACCGTTTACCTAAACCTGTGGATCGACGGCTGAGGTGTAGTATGCAGACCAAGGACCCCAACCGTCCAAAGGAGAAAAATAGGACGGTTAGTCTTTTTACGACTAGCAAGTAGCAGAAAGTAAAATGTTCAAGACTCCGTCTACCACCCATTGACCATAAAAGGGTATTGGTGATTGTAGACTAAAATATGAATTAGGAGTAAATATTTATGTGGAACCTGACTCGTTTGATCAAAATAAAATAAAATAACAGGATGATCCAAAAGGACCGAGTGTTTGAATGGGATGCGGATCCGGAGGTTCTAGGGAATCATATTCCGAGTACGAAAAGAATATGATATAACATCAAGGAAAGTGGGTCACCTATTAGTAAGTAATGCACAACAATAATAGTAATAACACAATATACACAACATTATCGTTTACTTAGGACGAGTGGTACCGGCCTCGGCAGCATATACTGGGCGGATGACCTACTACCCTTAGGTAGATGTACCCATTTGAGAGATTTGCAAGTTCGAAGGGGCATCTCATGAGACGTTTATAGAGCAAGGTATAACCGAACCTTGACCTGACTTTACCCTTTTTCCATTATTTAAGACACATCATAATAACAATAACAACAACAACAACAACAACAACAACAATAACAATAATAACACAACTCGTATAAGTATCAATCCACAAATACATCCTAGGTGACCACAAAAGGCATAATGTACACTTTAGATCTATAAAGTGCACGAAATGATATAACTGACAAGCCTGGATATTCAAAACCAATAATATACCATACTTAACTAGCATGAAGGAACAAAATGGACAAATCATGCTTTTTAGGAAGTTCGGGTATCTAATATAATTTTCTCAAACCATAGGGTCAAATTATAACTACCCGAGTTGACATGCTATGTGAGATTAAGGAATTGATAAATAGCAACAAACTGAACTAACTTGCATATTTATCACAAACTCATAGCATGGAACTTATAAAGGACACAAAAAGCAAT
The DNA here is from genome assembly GCA_963922045.1 of Persicaria maculosa. Lineage (NCBI taxonomy): Eukaryota > Viridiplantae > Streptophyta > Magnoliopsida > Caryophyllales > Polygonaceae > Persicaria > Persicaria maculosa. The sequence goes on from OY998251.1 coordinate 6,851,158, forward strand.
AATTGCGTAAAAGGCACGAAATTTGCATAAATGCACTGATTGAACCAAACTACTTGCCTTAATCCGACGAAATGCTTATTCGTGGTTGAGCAAAATAATTTGATAACAGACCTGAGATTTTACAGAATTAAAAAGGGTATTAGTAACTTTTCAGAAATTACGGAAACGGCACCGTAACTTTTAAAAAGTACAAAACTTACCCTTGCTTTTCCAAAAGCCAACTCGATTCTGTACTCACAAAATCTCAGGGGCTAAACAGGCTGTAAACTGTTCCAAAAAAGTAGATAGGTTAGGTTAAACATCGCATACTTATTCGAAACTCGACAAATTGCGATGAATAGAGCGGATCTTACCCAAACGGAACTCGAAAACGTCCAAGTTTCGAGCTTATGAACCCTTGGATATGGTATGAATCTGAAAGGAATAATTTTGGTCAGATAACAGCCTTTGGATTGAAGGAAAGAAAGAAAAACGAACATAAATCACGTTTTTCTGAACTACATAAACACTGCTCACCAGTCAAGTTCGAGGATGTGGTGTGATCGCCTCAAAGAAGGTATGAAGGAAAAAATAGATGGGTTCGACAGAGGGTGTTGGTGCTTTCTGATGCAGTCGGCGTCCCTGGCTTTGGACCACGGTGCTGGTGGTGGCAAATCCCGAAAGTAGGCCCGTCGAACACTGTTCTGCAGCAACTTTCGACGCCGATTTGGACGTCTTTCCGGTGAGCTGTTGCGTCGGGGCTTTCACGGTGGTTGCCTGGGTTGTTGGAGAAGACCAGTGGTGGCGGCCTTCAGCCCTGGTATCGCCGGAATCGCGGTCGAGAGTGATCGGAGGTAGTTGTTGTTCTGTGCTCTTCGGTAGTTGTTTGAGGGTTTGTAGAGAATGAATGGAGAGACGTTCTGGTAAAAGGGTTAAATGGAATAGAAGTCTACAGCGTTCTCTTCAACTGACCTAATTCGGATCCCCTAAAGATAGGAATTTGAGGTTGAAAAGTCTGGCCAAAGATTACAAGTTATCCTATAGTTAAAGATAGAATTTGTTTTTAAAAAAAATCTGATCTCTTCTTCTCCCGTGTGCGCAGGTTTGGGCTGGGGACGAACTGCTCTGTGAGGTGCTGGACAACATCACTTTGGAATGGGCCGGATTACAATTTGCCGAAGTGTATAAGGTATACACTTATATATATAAATGTATTATATACTATTTACGTCCATATATATAAATAATACACACACACATATATATATAAACCTAGTTACCCACTAATTTACCCATAAATAATATATAAATATTATTTGTAAAACTTTAATTTATTTAAATAAATTAATTGCCCACATTTCACATTATAAAATGTGAAGTAACTATTTTACGAACTGGCATGGACACATTAAAATAATAGAAATAAGAAGTAATTCCGACTTTTATTTAATTAAATTCTAAAATTAAATAAACGGAAATACGAGGGTATTTCAGACACTCAATGTTACAGATTTCAGGGAGACACCTCTCGCATAACCTTAATCGAGAGCAAACTTACCCATTTTCTATCTGAAGTCGATGGTGAATCTATTTTTTCGATAACTCTTGGCCAGTCGATTCCAATATGTGTCATGTCGTTTTGCTTTGGGTGTCCAGCTAAAACTAACTGCTTACAGGTCAAACTGCAAATAAACCCTAGCTCACTTGCTTCTTATTCGATGGTTTTTCTCTGAAACTTAATATTTAATTCAAATTATATTAATCCCCCCTCTATCTCTCTTTGTCTTATCCCCTCTGCCCTCTCTCCTTTGCGACTTTACTGTGCTTTTCCATTCCTCTCTCTCTCTCTCTCTTTCTCTCTCTCTCTCTCTCCCCCTCCCTCCCCCTCCCTCCCGCCTCTCAATCCTCACATCACATCACACACACACTCTCTCTCTCTCTCTCTCTCTCTCTCCTCATTTAATGCAACAGTTCCCCTTTCTCTTTTTACCGCTTAGGCTTAGAGGGGAGGGTGACACTCAAACCAGGTAAACATTGAACAACACACACAAGCAATGTTCTAAAAAACGCTCGGCGGATGCTTGGCGGCAGAGTACCGCTAAGTGTCAAGATGGTTTGGCGGCCTTATTAGCGGTTCTTGGCGGATAAAACGGTTTTTGATTATTTTGTTATATTTATCCCAGAAACTATGTATAAAACATATATTATGTAATAAACTATTTATTAATTTTAAGTTTATAGCATATCAAATAAAAAATCATCATGACTCTTTTTAAAGTTGTCTGAACCAAATATAAAATCATATAGATATATTCAAATAAATATCATGATTTCATAATAGAGAAATTTGAAAGCATAAAAACTAAATAATCTCAATTTAAAACCGCTAAGACCGCTAAGCCTCCGTCCCGTGCCCGCCAAAACTCTTCCCCGCCAAGCCCGATTTACACCCGCCAAGGCCGCCAAGTGCCCGTATTGCACCCGCCAAGGTCGCCAAGGTGCTGTTCCATTCCCGCCAAGGTCCTCCCCCGCCAAGCTACACCGCCAAGGCCGAATTCGGGACGGTGTGGGTCCGCCAAGCGTCTTGGCACCGTCTTGGCGGCCGCCAAGGCCGTTTTTTAGAACACTGCACACAAGACAAGAAACAACCATAGGGTGTCGAGTAGGAAATCATTGGGTATCCAGTAGACTAACAAATGGTGTCCAGTAAGAAACTATAGAGTGGAAAGTTGATATATTGTTCATTCATCAATAAAAAAACAAAGCGGTTCATCAAGCCTCTTCGAGGGCTCCTCCACTTTGATTCCACCTCCTCTACTCCAAATCCGGCTTCCACTTGCCTCAAATTGACCTGGAAAAGCCATCAAAATGAAGGTGAAGGGCGAAGACATCAAAGCGGTGCTCCGATCCGGCGGCGATTCACACATGCGGCGCAGGCCGAATTTGAGCTCCCATGGAGATCCCGTCACCCTCGAAGGCAGAGAGATAGAAGACAGAGAAACCAAAGAATAAATAAACTCTTCAACGGAGTTATTCAATTGAGAGAGGTGGAGAGAAGCATAGAGAGAAAGAGTTTTGGATGAGTGACAATGATGAGCAATAAATGCCCGTTGTTGCCCCTCTCTCTCTCTCTCTCTCTATCTCTCTCTCTCTCCACCGGTTTCAGAAGGTGAGGTAACATGGGTTTTTGAGGGGGGAGAGTTAAATTATGCAATTTGTATGGATATTGAGTAAGGGGTGCAAAGGGGTCTGGGTTTTAGGGTTAGTTTAGCAGATTGCCCTTATTAAATGGTTAGTAGCTTTAGAAGTATATTCTTAAGATGATTTACCTAGATAGAGAGAAAATAATATACTTTGTAACGACAAAATACAATTAAATTAAAAAAAGTATACATATTTGAAAATCCACATTGGCAAAGAGAGTTGTGGTTTTTATCCCACACAACTAATTGGTTGCCAAAGAATTTTCACCTATTTATAGTAATTTATCCTGCTTGTCTTTAAGGGCTTTTCTATTATAATATTATTTATATTGTCGATCTTATTGGTTTTGGATAAATTCTAAGAGCATCTTCCCCCATAGGTCATAATGGCTAGGGAAAATAGCCTACCAAAAGAGAATATTCAATGAAATATTCTCTTTTGGCCTATTGTACGGTTTGGTTGTTCCCACCGTATGCCAATTTTGGCAGATTAATTTTATATAAATACTCATACAATTTAGAACTTTTACATCTCATTTCCGTCACCCGATTATATTGTTATCATTTTGATTTGAATCAACAATGAATTATTCTCAAATATCATCATCATCTCACTCTTCATATAAAACTATTGAGATTTCTAATTCAAATTTTGATTCATTTGAACAGGATCAAAATGTGTTATGTCGTATGTATGCCAATAACAATCTACTCATCGCATAACATATCAATAATGAAGAAGATGATGTTCAATCAAGATGAAGAAGTGGAGTTCCTGGTCACATTACCATTTATCGTGATCGATGCAAATAATCTATTTAATGATTATTTTGCGAAGGTCCCCCGACATTTCAATTTTTTCATTTTCCTTAATAGATTTTAATTAAAGACTAAAAAATATTAACAATTCAATTAAAATATTAAAATTAATTATTAAGTATAATTATATAATTACATTAATATTTTTTTTCAATGGTTTAATTTATTTAAAATATTTTAAATTACTAAAATTAATTATCAAATGTAATTAAAAATTTTAATTAATATTTTTTAGTTCTCGGATATATTAACAATTTAGTTTAAACTTTTTAAATTATTAAAAGTAATTAAAAAATATAATTAAAAATTAAATTAATAATTTTTTGAATGGTCAAATTTATTAACAATTTAGTTTAAATATTTTAAATTATTAAAAGTAATTAAAAATATAATTATAATATTATAATATAACTTATAGCAATATTAAATTAATAATTTTTTTGAAATTCAAAATTTATTAAAAAAATTATTTAAAAATATTTTAATTTATTAAAAATAATTATAAAATTAAAGAAAAAAATTAATTTAATTTTTATATTGATAAATCAATTTAGTTTTTTAATATTTGAAATTATATGAAAAATATAATGGGTATGGAGAAAGTGATGAGATAGATTATTGGGGAACCTGACCATTGTGGGAAGGGAGAGTTGAATTGGGGAGGGTTGATAATAAAGTTAGTAGAAAGTGAGGTGGACGAATAAGAAAAGGGGAGAGAAGTTTTGGGGAACCCGACCATTGCTAATGCTCTAAATATGTAATTCATCCTGCGTGTCTTTAAGGGATTTTCTATTATAATATTATTTATATTGTCGATCTTATTGGTTTTGGATAAACTCTAAGAAACCTTAGTTCCCCCGCGAACTCCTATATAAAGGGTTCTTTAGAACCACAATAAAAGCATAAATTGCTCTCTACTCCCTACTTCTCCTCTCTACCCTCAATTTTATAACACGTTATCAACATGAATCGCTCACTACTACTCCAACAACATGATGAGGAATCTGGAATCTTTTAGGTGATTTTTCTCCTTATTTTATCAACGGGGTGGTTATATGCCCCTGAGTCCCTGACGCAGATGCTATATGCACTTCATACGAATGGATCATGAATCTGTTTCACTCATAGTTTGATATCTATCTAATAATCATTGCAAGTTGTAAAAAAAATACACAGATAGATTCTAGATCAGTCCATATTTTGGGGTTTTATAGGACATATCACTTTTTTTTTAATCATCCTTGTTTTTTTTTTGTCTTTGTTTCTTCTTCTTTTTATTCTTATTTTTAATAGACCAAGGATTGTTGCCTTTTTTAGTCCTACTCTATTTATTTCTTTAATTTTTTCTCCTTTTTCAATTTATTATGACGGATCAAAGATCCATCCTTTGAAATTTATATAAAAAAATTTACAATAGATGGATTTAGGAATGTATTTTTTCACAACCTAAATTGGTTACTGGACATGTGTCATGCTGTAGTTAAAACGGATCCATGATCCGTCCGTTGGAGTACTATAGCACATGTCTCCCGTGCATATAGCACAATCCTTTATCAATTACCCGAACTATAATATATGTTTTTCAAAAATGATTTTTCGACATTTTTCAAAAATAAAAAATATTTTTAAATGTAATTTAATTTTATCTACCCATACACGCTTATATTGCATATGTTTGGGAAAAAATCAAATAAATAATACTCATATTTCATATGTTTAATAGCGTTTTACAATACTTTATTATCAATAATTACATAAATAAATAATGGAATAATTTATTAAATAAAAAGAAAAATAATATAAAGTGATTTAAGATCATCCACAAAGTAGACACTCTCTTGAGTGTCTTTCTTTCTTTCTTTTTTTTTTAAAAAAAAAAGAATATTCAAACTAACACCATGTGTGTCTTGCAGGAGAAACAGACGGGAAAAAAAATAAGACATTCCCTATACCCATACTGCACACTGCACAACTTTTTCTGACTTTCTTAATAAAAAAACACACAGTCTGTAAGCGTTGTGGGTGCTCTAAAAGCTCGAGATTAGGGCTTACGAGTGCAAGTAAAAAATTAAAAAACTAAAATAAAGCTTTTAAACTTGAATTGGGAGAGAAAAAAAAAAGTAATATGGTGGGAAGTATGTGCTCTCTACAACCATTTGCAAACAAATGCAATATACCTATTTACAGAATGTGAGACCACAATCACAATTGTACGAAAAATGGATCAACAGATTGAAAGGATAGTTCAGGATACAAACAAAAATAACATAACCTATATAGACATTATTGTAGATGTATTTGCAAAATTAACTCAAGAACATAGGACACTCTTAACTTTCTCCCTCTGGGGCATCTGATATCTAAGGAATAAAATTCTTTTCAATGACCACATATATCGTGGGCGGGAAGAATGGATAAGCTAGATTAGGCAACAAATGAAAAGTTAGAATAAGGCACAAACTGAAGATCTAGATGAGGAAGATATAACCAAAGAATCGAGCAACAATCAGAATAAACCACACCAACAAAAAAATCATAAAATGGAAAAAACCCCGTGAAGGATTCATGAAGCTGAACTTCGATGGTGCAAAGACCACCACTGGAAATGTTGATTGGGGTTCCGTTATTCGCGACGTCCTTGACATAATTATCAAGTGTGGGGTGCGAAATTGCAGCAAGTCCTCGGCTTTACATGCGGAGACTCTAGGTTTGCTTCATGGGTTGCAGGAAGCTCACCAACTGGGAATCTCGCATCTTCAGGTGGAGGGCGACTGTCTTACGGCTATTAACGTTGTCAAAGGGGTGTAGAGCTGCCATTGAGAGATTGAGATGACAATGTCAGACACGCTTGCCATCGGTCACTCATTTGCCAGTGTGTCATACTCCCATACACTTAAAAGGCAACCGGATTGCTGATCGGATCGCTCACTTTGGTCTGCTACCGAATCTTGTCGATTGGAGATCTGATGTTGTATTCGACAATCTCATCCGTAATGAGGCACTTGGGTAATCACTCAACTGCGGTTGATCACCACAAATTTTCACCTAGTATAAAAAAAAATAAAGTGGGAAGTGGGTAGAAGTATATAGATTATGGATTGGGCTGGGTTGGGAAAGCCCATCCCATCTCTGAAGCTTGTTTGAGACATCTGAAAAGGTTATAGCTCTTGAGATAGGCAGGCAGGCATAGCTGGTTCAGTTGTCCAAATAGTAATGATCATCATCTCCCGCTCTCAATCAAATCAATCAATGGCGCCATGATGAGCCCTCCAGGATTCAGGACTTGTGTTTTTAGTTGGCTTTGATGAACAACAAGAAGCAGTTTCCATTACCAAACTGAAAGGAAATAAAAAATGGGAATGCCCAAAAAACAGAAACCAGTAGCAACTGATGAGATCAAACCCCACTTCTTCACTCTCATTGTTTCCCCTTCCCTTCAACTCCTCAAACTGGTACTCTCTAATTAACCCCTCTCTTTACCCTTAATTTCATGTTCTATGTTTCCTTTATTGTTCAAATTTGTCACAGAGGCTTCCGAAGAAGTTCGTGAAAGATCACGGCAAGCACTTATCGACCATCGCCTACCTCCGGGTGCGAAACGGTACAAATTGGCCGGTTGAAGTGACCAACTGGAAGGGCAGTGTTTGGCTGTCAAGAGGCTGGAATCAGTTTGCTAAACACTACTCTCTATCAATCGGTTACCTTCTAGTCTTCAGATTCGATGGAAGCTCGCGCTTTCGAGTCACCGTCTTCAACACAACTGCAACAGAAATCGAATATCCCTCCTATCATCTCCTTCCAAGAACAGGTGAAGGTGATGCAGAGTCTAGGGTTAAACGAAAAGCGAATGCCTTTCAGAGTCGGAATCCCTTGTTCATGGCTCATATCAGAGGAAGGAACCTCTCTTGCAATCGCGGTCCGGTAAGTTCTTGCAGCTTTAATTTCATGCCTGAAACTTGAAATGTCGGATCTTGATGTGATTCCAGTATTGGTTTTTGCAGGTGGTTCCAGTGGATCACCATAGAACTTACTTCAGAAAGAGATCAAATATCGAAGAAATTGCTCTCCGAATCCATGAGAAAACCTGGCATGTGCAGATTCGCTATGAAAAGTTTAAGCCGCTTTCTGTATCATTGACATTTGGTTGGAGAGATTTTGCATTGGACAATGAATTGAATGATGGCGATATTTGCGTCTTTGAGCTGATTGATTCGGCCACAATGACCTATAATGTTCATGTGTTCCGGATTGAGACTGAGGAGGAGAAAGAAGGGGCGGAAGATGATAAGTCGAATGGAATCTTAGATAAGTTACTTGGAAGAAAATCCGCTGCTTCTCAGCAACAGATTGGTATTACCGCGCTTTTTTCCTTAATTTCGAATCATGACTTTGGTTTGGTACTCATTTGATGAACTTCCATTTTTGCAAGAAGATGGATTGACTGCGAGACAGAAGGCGAATGCGTTTCACAGTCAAGATCCTTACTTTGTTGTTCGTATGAGGAGACGACATGTCCATTACAAACTCGGTCCAGTACGTCTCTTCACGAATTACACTCTCAATTGATGCTGTTAATGTTACATTTCTTTGATGTTTTTGCAGGTGTTTCCAACGAGTCACTGTAAGGAGTACTTCTCAAAGGATGATGAAGAAAACGACATTGTTCTTCGGATCAGCAAGAGGGCCTGGTGTCTAAAGTATCGGTTTGAAAAGAAGGCGACAATTTATGTATCATTGTCATCTGGTTGGAAAGAGTTTATGACAGATAATGACTTGGAAGAAGGAGATGAGTGTGTATTTGAGCTTATTGATTCAGCACAAAAGGTCTACAATGTCCACATCTTCAAGGATTCTAAGAACACATCTATACCGACTCTCGGAGATGGAGAGATCAAAGAAGAAACTATGCTGGATGAGCTACAACAGCAGCCTGCAGGTATTACTGATTGGTTTTGTTTGGTACTCTTTTAAGTTTTTGTTCATGACGCGACTCATAGTTGAATGCGTATCCTCAGTGATGCAGAGACCAAAGAAGATCCTCAGTGATGCAGTTTCTAGAGTTAAACAAAGGGCAGAAGCCTTTGAAAGCCGAAATCCTTTCTTCATGATTCATATGACGAAGAGAAATTTCAATGGCAATAGCGGTCCAGTATGTTCTTTCAGATTTTCTTACCGAAAACTTACGAATCCCATTGCAAGATATTAGATATACATTCTGTTGTTGATTCTTGCAGGCCCTTCCAACGAACCACAGTAGAGCATACTACACGAAGAATGACGAAGAGAAGTATGTTGCTCTTCGTGTCAACGAGAAAACCTGGCTCATCAAGTGCCGTTTGGAGAAGTTTGGGACATTCTGTTTGTCACTGTCAATTGGTTGGAAAAAGTTTGTGGAGGATAATAGCTTGCAAGAAGGCGATATTTGTGTCTTTGAGCTGATTGATTCCGCTACAAAGACCTACAACATCAAGCTGTTTCGGCTTTCTGAGCACAAGGCTGAACCGAATCTCGTTGATGAAGAGATCAAAGAAGCTATCCCTGTTAAAACATCGAGTAAGAAGGCGTTGCGTGACCCTGAATCCGTCACAGAGCGACTCCTGAGAAAGGCGAATGCCTTCCTGAATGGCCGCCCCGGTTTCATCATCCACATGAACAAGAGCTACATTGTTTTGGACCGTACAGTGGTATGCCTATATGTTTCTTGATTGCAGGAGATATGTATACTTTCGGAATCTTATCGTTTTTGATCTGTTGGGTATGATGCAGCATGTTCCTCTTTCTCACTCGGAGAAGTACATGAAGGACAAAGGCGACGATGCCAATGAGATAGTCATCTATGGGAAAGACAAGAGAGCTTGGAAGATGAAGTACCGCATTGAGGAGTCGTATCCAAGGCTATCGACACCCGGCTGGAGGAAGTTCAGGATGGACAATGCTCTAGCGATAGGCGACGTCTGTGCGTTCAAGATGGTGAAAAGGGCCCAAAAGGCGTACAGGGTGGCCATATTCCGCGTAAATCGTAAGCGAAGAGTTGCTCGCCGGACCTAAAAGGATCCGAAACTTGGAAGCTTGAGGTGGTTTTTTTGGTTGTTTTGTGGTTATGGTGAAAGTTTGTTGTTCAATCTACCAAGAACTGATTAAGTAGGCCGGTGGTAATGTAACTTGTACTGAATATGTATAATTTTGAAGCGCATTAATGGTGTTGGATTTAAATTCATTTGTGTGACTAACGAGTAACGAGCGATTGAGCGAACAAAACAAACATCCCAATTTCACGAGAAGTGGCGGCCCATATGATAGCATAATGAATAATACCCTCAGTTAATTAAAACATTACGTTTTTTTTTTTAGGGGTTAAAAACTATATAAAATATTAACTTTTTAAATATATTTTTTAAATAATTTCATACTTATTACAATTAAGTATGAATTTGTAAAAATAAATGTTAAAATTTTATATAGTTTTTATCATTCTAAAAAAGCGTCCATGAATAGTAAACGACAAGTTTTAATTAACAGAGGGAGTATATCTTATAAAAGAAAAATATATAATTTGATTTAAATATGACATTTATAATAAGAATAAAAGTATTGCAAAAAGTAAACATTTAGATTTATGTTTTTTTTTTAAAGCGGGATAAGAATTAAGAAAGCCGCCGACGATCCGGCCTCTTTCCTAGCGCGTCTGAGCGGACGTGAACAAGAAGTTCTGGATCACTGTAGCTATCATCGGCAGGGATGCAGTAGGCGAGACGCGCAATCCTGTCTGTAACCGCATTCAAATCCCTGAAAATATGACGAATAACAACATTAAAAATTGAATTAAGAAGAGTAGAAGTGTCCGCCATTAGCAGCTCGATATTCCATGGGCACACCCAGTCGCCCAGAAGAGCTTTAATGACGACCAAACAGTCACCCTCGATTAGAAGGTTTTGAATTCCCAGTTGTATGGCCCTAGCCACACCCATGTGTAGCCCCAAGGCTTCTGCGAAAACTGCAGAGCTATTATTACAAGGACCAGAACCAAAAGAGACAATCGCCCCTTCGAAATCCCGGATTGCAAACCCGTAAGTTCCCTTTTGGTTTTGTCTAAAAGAACAGTCGAAATTAAGTTTGAAAAATCCCTCAGGTGGTTTTTCCCAGAATGAGTGTTTTTTATCCTTTGGCTTGTTCGTATTTGCAGTAGCTCATTTTAGATTTATGTTTGAACTCATGACCTTATGCTCCCTTTTATTTTTTTACCAACTAAGCTAGACAAAACTTGTGTTTCTTTTTCACTTTTTTTTTCAATATTTTTTACCTTTATTTTTTTTTAAAAATACTATGCGTGTTGGCCGCCAAAGGGAGAGGCGCCCGCCCCCTGTGGCCGCCAGTGATAAAGTCCGCATCAAGAAGGTCTACCAGAGCCATATAGATGAGTATTCCACATACTATTTCGGTTGCAAGTGAGCAGTGGCGGATAGGCCTAGGGAATCACGTGCCCCCATTGTCATTTGAAAACTATCTAGATGTATTCTCCTCATCGATAGCTTCGTTTTGATATATAATATGCCATAATCCGACATCTGAGTAAAAAGTTATGAATATTTAAAATTAAAGGTATATTAATCACTTTAAGTTTATTTCAATAGACTATAATGCTTTTATATTTTACTTAAATTGACATTCACATCGTATAATTTATCTCGAGGGCTTCGAAATGAAAGGTTGTATTAATCATTTAAATTTCGACAATTAGATAATACATTAATTACACAAGTTTAAAATTTTTATACTTGGTTATATATTATTATATGTTAAGAGTGAACAATTACATATTGACTAGGTATTTGAGCTAAACAAGTCTAGTATTGCTTGATTATATTTAGCTTGTTTAGAAACGATTCGAGCTCGAGTCGAGCCTAAGTTTAGACTTAAGCTCGTGCTGGGCTTGTTTATTAAATAAACGAGCTCGAGCTCGGTTTTTTCAAGTATTATGCAACCTTATTTGCTGATGATATAGTAACTTCAATAAAATTTCATAAAATTCTAGCTTAACTCGACCTGAGCCGATCTTTGAAACAAGCTTTAAAATGTTCTCATGCTTAACTCATTTAGTAAATGAAGCTTGAACCGAGCTTTTATTGAGCATAACCGAGTCAAGCTCGAGCTACTCAGCTCATATAACAAACATAATATTGACTTAATGTTTATTATATTTTGTTTTCTATCCTTATTAATTAGTTACTTTTTTTTTCCAGATGTTTCATTTAAAAAAAAAGGGGGAAAAATGATAGTGTTTTTATCATATATAACCACTGACATTTTATATTAAAATAGCATCATATTTATTGTCGTATTATATATATATATATAATTATTTATGTCGATATTATCTAAAACTATATCGTATTACGTATATGTATAATTGTGCCCCCTCCCAAAATTTTCTAGTTGTGCCACTGCAGCCGAGTCTAATACCCCTTGAACGATCAACGATGTCGGGTTGTTCTCCTTGTAAACTTTGGTGATTCCGATCCCAACAGCCACCCCCATTGGAGTCGCCAGGCAGAAAAAGAGCTCCATATATCGTTAATATGGCCTTCAACTTGAACTTTCCCTAGCTACATACATGAAATATATAGGATAAATTTGGTCAAATGTCCATGTAAAATATCTAATTAGCTAAATATTCATTTTGAATTGGTTATTAAGTGTCCATTTTATTTTCATAATAACCAAACTACCCTCATTATAACTAAACCACTTCCCCTCCTACCTCCCCTCAACAACAATGGAGGCGCTTCTCTGATTCCGCTCCCCCTTAAAATTCAGACCTCCAATTCCTCTTCTCTGGCCAACAATGGAGGCGATTTCCCTAGCTGCTGGTCCTATTACAACTCCGTCATTGGATGAAATCCCTCCGAACGCCCTCCGTCAGAAGCAAGACCCTCTCTTGAGATGCGCCAGCCTCGCCCTTAGTAAAGGCTTCTCCGTTCACTCTCTCATCGTACTACTCAATGCCTCGTCACCATCTCTCTCCTGCCGTTTACAATTGGAATCAACCTGAAAAATCTGATCGAGGAAGACTGCCTTCGAGACTCCTCGGTGGGAAAATTCCTCATAAGTGTGGCTCTGAAGTTTGATGACTTCTTGAAATCACGAAAGGTGGTCGGGGAGGGAGTTGCGCCTGGTAGAGATTTGGAGATGGTTATAGCTGAGGACTGGGGGAGAAGCAGTTCACAGAGGTTGAGAAGCAGGAATGCCTGATTTCAGTGCTCAAGGTCGGTATCAAATATCTTTCATTATTGGTTGAATTTCATGGCGGTTTATTTGATTTTACTTGGAATAATCTCTCTGTACTAGGCCTGGTTTCTAGTTTAGAACTAATGCAGGTAGATGGAATGATGAAATTGTCAATAAAAGAGCCTTGACAATCAAAGAGATCGAGCTCCAGATCATAGAAATTGCGACCAAAGAGGTTGATTTATATGATTGTAGCCCTAGTGATTGATCGTGTTTTTCAATTTCTTCAAAAACTTTGATTTGATTCGATTCGATGCATGGAAAAATTCAGGAAGTTGATTAATTCGATTCGGTGCGTGAAAAAATTCAGGAAGTTGATTGATTCGATTCGGTGTATGCTCTCCTCGTTCCAGGGTTTCAATTTGCTAACAAAAGTGATTTAATATTAGGTGAAAAGGTGATGTCATTAGTACTATACACATATTTTAGTTTGGTGACAGTGTTTTGTAATTGGTGAAAATAGGTTGGTGACACTATTTTGGTGATAATTTCAGGTGCGAGAAAATAGACAATCTTTTAAATTTTTTGGTGGCAATATTTTGGTGACAAATGTGAGTTAATATTAGGTGACAACGATGATGACATTAGTGTACTGTACACACATTTTAGTTTGGTGACAGTATTTTGTAGTTTGTGAAAATAGGTTGGTGACACTATTTTGGTGACAATTTCATATGAGAGAAACTAGTCAAACTTTTAAAATTTTATTTGGTGACAAGACAATATATATTTTGAGGATATATAATTTGGCGGTGACGTTTATTGTTATGTTGACATATTTTTGTTAGCATTAACGGTTCAACGTTTTAAAATATTGGTTGATAACAATCCTTTGGTGATATATAATGTTATGGTAATAATTTTTTAAGGTTATAATATCGTGGTGACAATATATTGTCATGAACCTCGTCACTAACCGTTTTCTCCAACAACCGTGACGAGGAAAATCATCTATTAGCAGAAAAAATAATAATTTGTCACCGGGAAAAAGTGATACTGGTAACTGTCACCAGAAGAAAATCAACTATAAAAAAAATCTATGTCACCAAAAAAAAATCAATTGTCACAAAAAAAAATATCCTCAAATATCACTAGAAAAAATAAAATGTCACAAAAAATGCTAATATATTGTTACCGAAACAACTGTCACCAAAAAATATAATCAACTGTCATCAAAGATAAAAGATTTGGACATCCACTAAATTAAACCTAGATTATACAATTTGAGTTTCCAAATATAAAAGATTTGGATGACGATGGATCCTAATCCGATGAGGATCATGGCAATTATATTTCGAAACAGATTATGTTGATAGAATAAAATAAAAGAAAATAATTTATATCCAACCGCCAATACATTAAAGATCTCTAGATAGATTATGTTGCTGAAAAACTAAGCAGAAATTGTGTCTATATATACACAGTACTGTACACGCCCTTTACTTTGAGGATCCAAATACAAAAGTTATAGCATTGCATTGCGTGGTATCCAGTACTCAACCCCAAGCTCTCAATTTCATCTCAAAGATCGACTAAAGGTATGTAAATTAATCATCAATTTGTAATTTCATATATATTATGTCTTTTCCATTAATTAAATTGATTAAACCTTAAAACATAATTCGTGTTGTTTAATTAATTTTGCTTCTTGATCGATCACCGCGCGCCGCTATGTATAATTAGTATATCGGTGGAATGAATTAAGGCTTAATGAATTGATCGAATTAAGGGGTTATAGCATATACAGACATTAAATTATAATCTGAACAATTAACATATATTCAATATATCGATCTGTCTATAGATTTGTATTCAATTAGTTAATTTAATTTGATCGATCAGAAGTTTAGGGTTTTATATAATCTTAGTTCTTACACTAGTAGTTACACCTAGCTATATATGTAGTTGATTAAGATCGATGGGGACAATGAAGTGCTATTCATCATATGGTGGACACATAAAGGGTGGTGAAAGGATTTGTGAAGATTATTATGGGAGCTATAAGAAGAAGAATCATCATCGAGATCAGCTGCTGAGGAGTACTATCTCCAAGAAAAGGTGTTTCGACGACGATCAAGAGAGGGTGCATCGGCATCGATATCATCATCGTAGTAGCTATGGCTATAGCTATAGTAAGAGGGTTAAGAAGATTGATCCTTGTATGACCAGAGCAAAAAGTTGTCCCAACGCCGAAAGGGATCGCCCCAATTATACTACTCGGAAGAGGCTGCATACAAGATCTTCGGATGAGAAGAAGACATCCTCAACCGAGCTCAAAGCAATCCAAGACGACAAACAAGAGAGAGAACGTAAGATGCAAATTCAACGCGAACGAGAGGCATCCCGAATCGCCCTAAACAAGGTTAGTTAGCTAGTTCTAGAAACCTACAAACGTGCAAATTAAGTCTTTTTTTATATATATTAAGTTTGATTAATTAACTTTGTTGGGTGCAGATGGTGAAAACGGTAGAGCTGGAGGATAACATGGCAGTGATGAGAGAGTACGGAAAGCTGGTTGGCCATTTGGAGTTCTCGTTGACTACACCGAGTCACAGTTGCAACATAAGATGCCATTACATTCACGCATTGCACTTCGACTTCTGATCGATGATGATCGATCACCAATGCAGCTATAGCAGACCAAGCATGACATTGTATGCGCGTCAATCTCTTGCGCGCAAAGACCAGCTAGGACAAGCTGACAACTCCATTCGATCTCTAAACATACATGACATGTTCAAATGTATTGATTACAATTTATTTTATGAAATGTGAAGAACATATACATTGCTTTAACTCGATCTATATATATAGTTTCCAATCTTTATAAACAAATTGGAATTGCAAACTTTCAAGTAGTCGAATGAACTTGGCTCTTTTGTGACATAAACTTAAGTACTTATAACAAAGTAAACAAACAAACTATTGCCTAGCTATATGAAAACAACTAATTACCGAATCTCATTGACGAAGAGATTAAAGATGTTATCCCTATTAAAAACATCGAGTAAGAAGGCGTTGCGTGACCCTGAATCCGTGAAAGAGCGACTCCTGAATGGTCGCCCTGGTTTCATCATCCACATGTACAAGAGCTACATTGTTTTTATTACCATTTTTCTCTCATTTTTCATTTATATTTTTTTCATCTCTCTTCGTTTCATTGCCTAATTTTAGCAATATGAAACTAGCTAGTAATTAAGCACATCCTTCTCATCCTCTAACAAACAAGAGCTAAAATTCTTCGTCTTAAGATGTATTTGATTCCACAATGCGCATTAATTCTAATATAATTATTTTATCTCAATTTACTTTAGCATTTAGTTACATGTAAAATTAAAAATCTCGTAAAAACTAAGATAGAATAGTGATTTGATCAAACAATCACATAAATCGAGTTAAAATAATTGCATCACTTTCAATGTTCGAAAAAACATGCCGTTTATTATTTATGCACGTTTTTTTAGATGATAAAAAGTTATCCAAATGTGCTTTAATCAAACAATTACGTAAATCGAGATAAAATAATTTCATTACTCCAAACACACCATACCGGACTAATCAGTAATCACCTCAAAACTAATCAATGCCATTTTGAAGTTAGAAAATTTAGCTATCAAACCCATTTAGCGAGGATAGACATGCAGGCGACCACAAGGAGGGAAACATTTATAGTAACAATTTTATTTATGTACGTTTTTTAAATGTCATTTATTATTTATGTACAATATTAGGCCCATAAATTTTCTCTGCCTCGGGCCTATAAATCGTTAGAACCGGCATTGGTCCCTGGTGGCTTGCCGCCTAGCTTACCACTTATACCAGCTTAGCCCGTGAAGAATTTAATAAATAAAGCCCTCTCCAAAAGCTAAGGTTTTGAGATCATTAACTTGATTGAAGGGATTAATTCTGATCATGAAAATGGAAACTATCAACTATGTTGTTTACCAACTTGTACGTTTGTTTGATGGTTACTGAATATTTTACTGCAGTTTGATGAGAGGAGGGGCCATGGACGAGCGTGTGCCCCCTTCTCCTATTTGACAAACTATTTAAGATAAATTATGCACTCTTAAAATTATAAATTACATAAAATCACTCATAAAAAAGATTTATTTTCTGAAGACCTCTCATTTGTTAAATGTCCATTTGTTTCATTTGTAAAGATGAAAATGCCCCGTATCTTAGTTTTTTAAAAGTAATAATTTGAGGTTTCGTTAGACAAAAAAATAGTCCAGCTAGCATATTTTGTAACAAATGGGAAAATTTATAGGAGTGCCCAGAAAACACAAAGGAGTAGCAACTGATGAGATCAAACCCCACTTCTTCACTCTCATTGTTTCCCCTTCCCTTCAACTCCTCAAACTGGTACTCTCTAATTAATCCCTCTCTTTACCCCTAATTTCATGTTATCTGTTTGCTTTATTGTTCAAATTTGTTACAGAGGCTTCCGAAGAAGTTCGTGAAAGATCACGGCAAGCACTTATCGACCATCGCCTACCTTCGGGTGCGAAACGGAGTGTTTGGCTGTCAAGACTTCAACTAATGAAATTGTAACTGTTGGCAACATAGAGGGGGGAGGGTTGTATAAGTTTTCTAGGTTCAGTTGTGTGCCAGGTAGATTGTGTGGTGCTAGAAGAATGGAGGTGCTCAAGACTAGTTGCACTCAAATAAATTTGAATTATGCACGGTTAGAACATGTTTTTATGTCTAAGATGAGGTTGTTTGATTGGGCCAAGAGGTCCAGTGTGAAGACTTTTGATTGTGATGTGTGTCATCTTGCTAAACTGCAAAAATTGTCTTTTGATAAAAGTGTTTCTATCGCTTCGAAAGTGTTTGATTTACTTCACATGGATG
The DNA here is from genome assembly GCA_963922045.1 of Persicaria maculosa. NCBI lineage: Eukaryota > Viridiplantae > Streptophyta > Magnoliopsida > Caryophyllales > Polygonaceae > Persicaria > Persicaria maculosa. The sequence continues at coordinate 6,869,298 of OY998251.1, forward strand.
TGTAGGGACCATATGGAGTTCCCTCTTTATGTGGTGCCAAATACTTTCTCACTGTGGTGGGTGATCATTCAAGATCAACCTGGACTTTCTTATTGAGCGATAAGGGACAGGTAGGGGGTGTTATTATTGGATTCTTGGTTCAGGTTGAAACACAGTTTGATACTAGAGTCAAGATTATCAGAACAAACAATGGGTTTGAATTTGTGAATCATCACTTGAGTATTGTTATGGCTTCTAAAGGCATCATTTACCAAAGGTTTGTGCCTTGTGTTCATGAACAAAATGGGAGAGTGGAGAGGAAGCATATGCATTTAATCGAGATGGCTCAGACCATTAGACTCAATGTTGGATTGCCTATGAAGTTTTGGGGTGAGTGTGTCCTAGGGGCTACATATCTCATTAACATTCTTCCTTCCTCGGTTTTTAAATTCGAAAACACCTTATGAGGTGCTCTTAAAAAAGGATCCAATGTATGATCATTTGAGAGTGATTGGATGTTTGTGCTTTGCCCATGTTCCTAAAGTGTTTAGGTGAAAGATGGAAGCTTTAGGAAGGCAATGTGTCTTCGTAGGATACCCTCTGGGAAAAAAGGCATACAAACTGTATGATTTGGTAATTCACAAAGTGTTTGTGAGCACGGGTGTAGTATTTAGAGAATTGGTGTTTCCTTTCAAGAATTGTGGATCTCATAGTAAGAGGCTTCCTATTCCAAAGGTTGTGAAGCTCCCAAGAGTGTTATTTGGAGAAGAGGATCTAGTTGATCTTCCCAAAAGAGTTGAAGGTCCTAGAGTTAGTCCTGGACAAGAGGACATGGCCTCTTCACATGTTAACCTTCGTAGTCCTGGAGTCAGTGGTGGCCTTGGTGATCAGATTGTGTCTGATTCTTTCACAAGAGATGTGTCTTTGTCTAGTAACACACAGGTTGTTGTTGACAGACATATTGATAGGCCTCAAGGAGAATAGTAAGGCCACTCAAGTTGCAAGATTTTGTTTGCCAACAACTACCCTTCAAGAAGAAATGTTTCTGATAGTGATACATCTCTGTCTTCAATGTTTTCAGTGGTTAAGCCACACGATTTGAGTATGTACCTCATGGATATGTGCATTCCCTATTCAATGTGTTGGCAGTTGTTGAGCCAACTTCTTTCTCACAAGCTCAGAGAGTGCCTGAGGGAAGCTATGAAAAAAGGAGCTAAATGCTCTTGAAATTAACAACACAGACTATTACCACACTACCATAGGGTTATCAAGCTATCGGTTGTAAGTGGATTTTCAAGGTAAAGTTTTTTGCATGTGGCTAAATTCTCCATTGTGAGGATTTTACTGGCCTTGGCTTAGGTTAGAAATTGGCATTTACAACAGTTGGATATAAATAATGTCTTTCTTTATGGGTTCCTTGATGAAGAGATATATATGAGGCCACCTCCTAGTTATAGCAAAGCCTCTTCAGATCAAGTTTGCAAGCTGAATAGCTCAATCTATGGGCTTAAGCGAGCTAGCAAACAATGGAATTTCGAATTAAAAAAACACTTGACCTCATGTGAGCATATATGATTATACGTCAGGTGAAATGACCTCCATTTCATAGTTACCAACATTACTGTAAGTATTGCTCCACTTGAATCTTTTTTTTTTATTTATGTTTAATTGTCTTGTTTCCTTTCTGTCAACTGAAGGAGTGAAAGGTTCAGAAGTTAGATATGAATTCACAAGTGTTGTATAAAGATTCCACGCTTGATGAGGAAGGGCTTGAAGTCACCTGTACAGTTATTAGCTACAGTAATATACACAACACTTTCTACAAGCTGCACAACTTGATGGTCATCAACATCTATTTGCAAAAGTTTGAATACAGCAGTTCAAAACTCACACTTGTCCAAGTGGAACCATATACATTTGTTCCTCCCGTTCAACTGAATGAATGCGAGAAATTTGAGATATTACAGTTGCTATTTGGCCAAAAAAAAATAAAGGAAAAAAACAAGGGTGACACAACATGTATTCTCAAGTGGTACCTAATTCCAGTAGGAATTGATTTCTCTGTTGGGAAGGTAAATGAAATATCTTAAGAGGGTCCTATTATCCTACACTATTTCCTCTGTTGCATTCCCGGCCACCTTTCGACCGACTATTCATTGGGTTGGATTCTTGCCATCCAGGTTTAACACGATTTCTGGCCCATACAACTGTGTCAGTTCCTCCTGTTTTATAACAAAACATCCAAACAAATACTGTAATATTTATTGTCTTCCTCAGCAAAATAAAATATCACAAAATCCTAAATACAACAACAGCATCCTGGTATATTCAGCAATGAAGCAAAGTCGGGGCATCAGGCTAAACACACCGTTTCCCCACAAAATCCTAAATATAAATATGAAAAACTGGTAAGAGCAAATCATCTATAAGCATTTGTATGCTGCAACGACCAACGACAGAAGCTTTAATCATTCCAAAATGCACACAATTTGTGCATGTTCAAAACATAGCTAGGCACGGAACCAGGAATGAAAATCGAGATAGGCTAAAATCGCCTTATACAATGAATAAATTTTTAAGAGTTGTTAATATCACATGTATAACACATAAACACACCTAGGAAAAAAACTAATAAAGAGAGAAACAAAATATACAATGAACCAATTTTTAAGAGTTATTAATATCACATATGGCCTAGATTTATAAAAAAAAAGACTAATGAGGAGAAAAAATTTACTAATATCACATACACACCCCTAGACAAATCAACCTAATGAAGAGGAAAATAAAAACACCTATGGACAACCCAGGTGGGAATCGAATGCTGGTTTGTTCGCAATGCACCTGTAATGGACTTCTGGAACTCGACAACACCAATTTTGTGATACACACTTCTAATTATCTATGTTCTGAATTTTTGGGGTGGGCACCCCTAGATCTGTGCCTGAACATAGCTATAACCAAGCAATTTTTCGATAAAAAAATATGATTATGCAGAACCATTTAGTAAGTTTTCATTCTAATAGCAACAAAAGAAACATGCCAAAACAACTTGAAGTTAAGGAGGCAGGATGATAAAACCTTAATTGATGTATTTTCAGTTGTCAACTTGTTGCATTCCTCAGCCAACCTCTGTAACTCCTGAGTGAGGCTTTGGTTTTCACCAGAAAGTGAATCAACTGTTCGCTGTAGATCCTCACATTCTGCCTGGTAAAATCCAAAGGAAGAAGAAACTCAAATGATTGTAGAGGAAGAAGAGAGACAAGAGTAGAGTTAAAAGGAGACACAATAAACAAGAGATAAGCAAAAGAGGACAGTTGGTTGAACAGAAATAATGATTTATTAAAATGTGCCTCATAAACAAATCAGTGCATTGAAAATCAGGAGCGACAAATTGACACATTAAGATACACCCCCTAAGATAATTTCGTATGTGAAAAAGCAAATGAGACAAGTTGATATATTCTTTCTCACGAGGACAGACTGGTATATTGAATTATCTCTAGTGCACAATTTAACCATTTTTTCTCGCTGAGATTCGATTCATTGAGTTGTACTCGGTTATAAATTGTGGACTGAATGATTTGATTAACTTTTTTTTTTTTAAATGCAGTCTTGGTGTGTATTATAAGTTTATAACCAATCAGTTTGATTCATCTTCTACCTATGTTGCACCGAAACACGAAAGTAGTCGTGTGTCTTGTAGGATATGGACACGTGTGCAACGCAAACACGCCCAAATACGGGCGAAATCGGACACATCTCCACTGATTTCGGTCAACAACAAAATTGACTCTAGGGTTTAGGCATTCTAAAAAAGGATCTAGGCAACATTAGCCACCAATCCACCAAAAGCTCTAGATGGGTTAAGGTTTACGCAATGTTAGCCACCAACCCAAGCCACGAAAGTTTAACAATCATCCTCTACCTTTTATATCTCATTTCCCCACCCATATTTCACTTCATTTGCACTAGGATAATTTTTGGGAAATTCCGTTTGGTGCCCCTAAGTTTTTTGAAAATTTCGATTGGTGTCCCACACCTTTTTTTTTGTTCGGATGGCGCCCTGAGTTTTGTCAAAAGTTCAGCTCATAACCAAAACTCATATTTTCTTATTTTTAATGAACAAACCCACCCTTTATTATTGCTTTCTTCACAGCAAAAAAAAACCTTTACTTTTAACATTGAACAAAACTACCACTTATTTGATTGAATTCAACACAAAAATGACTCACCTTTATTTTTAAAATTTTACAAAATCACATATTATTTCTAAAACTTTTATAGTAAAATCACTCTTATTTCAAAAAAAAATTAGAACAAAATCACTACAGTTTTTAAAATTGTACAAAAGATCTATTATTTTTCCAAAAAAAAATTACTCTTGTTTCCAAAAATCACTACGGTTTTTAAAATTGTACAAACTTTTATTGTAAAATCACTTTTGTTTCCAAAAAAATTAGAACAAAATCACTACGGTTTTTAAAAGTGTACAAAGGATCTAGGCGGAGGAGAGAGGAAGGGGCGGAGGGAGAGAGAGGGATGGCCGGAGGGGGCGGAGGAGAGAGGGATGGCCGGAGGGAGAGAGAGGAAGGGGCGGAGGGGAGAGGAATCCCAGCGTCGCCAGCCTCCGTTCTCCGGCGCCTCTGTTCTCCGGCCGGAATCCCGGCGCCTCTGTTCGGAATCCCGGACTCTCGGCGCCTCTGTTCGCCAGCCTCCCCTTCCTTCGCCTCCGTTCTCCGGCGCCTCTGTTCTCCGGCCGGAATCCCAGCGTCACCAGCCTCTCTCTCCGCCCCTTCCTCTCTCTCCCTCCGCCTCCCTCCGGCCATCCCTCTCTCCTCCGCCCCCTCCGACCATCTCTCTCTCTCCCTCCGCCTGGATCTCAGGCGCCCTTCCTTCTCTCCCTCCGCCCCTTCCTCTCTCTCCCTCCGCCTCCCTCCAGCCATCCCTCTCTCCTCTGCCCACCTCCGACTTCCTCTCTCTCCCTCCGCCTCCCTCCGGCCATCCCTCTCTCTCCCTCCGCCACTTCCTCTCTCCTCCGGCCCTACCCGTCTCTTCCATTTCCCCTTTTCAATTTTTCTGAAAAAAAAAAAAACAAGAGACGCGGTCTTTTGTGTTAGTTTTTTTACCTCTTTTCACCCAATTTCAGATTTTTGACCTTAATAATAAAACGCGGCCTAAGACCGCGTTTTTCTGTCCGGCCTGCAAAAAATAAATATTTGTGTAAATATTTTAAAAGTTTGAATATTTTGTTAAATAATTAATTTTTAGTGAATATTTTGAAAAAATAATCGATTTTTTGCTAAAACTTGGGCAATAATGTGTGATTTTGCAAATTTTTAAAAATAAAGGTGGTTTTGTCACTTTTGTGTAGGCCTGTTATGTGAGCTGAACCGCTCGAGATCGGCTCGGGCTCGGCTCGAAAAAGCTCGACTCGAGCTCGTTCGAGTGCATAAAACAAGCCGAGCTTGAACAGTTTTTTAAGCTCGAGTCGAGCTCGAGCCGAGCCCGAGCCGAGCCCAAAAGCTCGTTATGTGTTATTTTCCGAAATTGCCCCTAGGGTTATATGAGGATTGGAGAAGACGTCCTTTATCCTGGGCGCCGTCTTGGGTCTTAGCCTTCCTCTCTCTTACCGTCTTACTCCCTCCTTTCTCCTTGGCGTGTCTTCCTCCGTTCCTTGTACTCCCTCCTTCCGGCGCCCAGCAAACGGCTGTAGTGGCAGTGTAGCACCACGACAAGGTTCATCTTCCTCTACTCCCTCGCTTCTTGTTCGGCTTCCCCATAGTCCCTCCTTTTGACGGCCGTGACGAACTGCTGCAGTCGCACCCCGGCCAGGTTCGTCTTCCTCTTACTCCCTCTTCTTGTCCATCTTCCTCTTAGTCCCTCCCGGCAGCCCGGCCCCGGCGGACGTATTTCTCAACTCTCAGGGAGTGAGGTTCAATTCCGTTTCGCGCTCGAGCTTGATGAACTGCTGCCATCTCTGTGTGTCTTTATTTTTGCCATTGATCTGTGCAATTGAAGATTTTTCTTGATTATTTGATTTTGTTCAGTTGAAATCTATGGATTGTAACATATATGTTTGCCTTGTTTTGTTCTCTGGTGCTTCTGAACAGAGTATACAAATGAGGTTAGTATGGGAGGCACTGCATTAACAAGCATCCATTTCCTATTAATGATGATGATGAATCATAAAAGTGCTTTGTTAGGTTGAAATTGTCGATGGTGGCCAAGGTTTCAAGTGCTTCATAGTTCTGCTTCTTCAAGTGCTTCTTGTATCAAGGAAAAAGAAGTAATTTGTACAGTTAAAAAATTGTGGATTTGGGTGATTTTTAATCTTGTTCGGGCAACAAACCATGTGTTATTGAGTATATGGATTGCAATTATTCTCTATATTCTATCAAAATATTGATCGACCTCTCTCATTTGTACTACTGTAATTCGTAAATTTCATACTTTCAACTACGAACCGAGCTCGAACGAGCCTAAGCTCGTTCGTTAGGCTTGTTCGAGCCTATCAAGCCGAGCTCGAGTTTAAGGTTCGGCTCGCGAGCCGAGCTTGAGCGCCAAAAAAAGCTCGTATAATTTTTGGGCTCGAGCTCGGCTCGGCTCGTTTTCCATTCGAGCCAAGCTTGAACATGTCAAGCTCGGCTCGTTTGGCTCGAATATCACCCCTACTTTTGTGTTGAATTTAGTTAAATAATAGGTAGTTTTGTTGAATGTTAATATCTCAACTTATTTCGAAATTATATGGAATTAAAAGAAAATAAAAAATTTCAAAAAAAAAATGACACGTAGGACTGCTGAAATTCTAGAATGTCACCTAGGGCCGAAAACGGAAAGAGTACTATTATTAATAACAAATATAAATAATACAGTATATAATAAAATAATTTATAATTTATTAACAAACGGCAAAGGACGCAGACAATAAGACTAGTAGACAACAAATCTGAAGAGTTTTTGTGTGTGAAGAAGAAGAATCTTTAGTATGAAGAGGAAAATAACTACCTAACTGCAGCTAATTGAGTTAATTTGGTTGTGATATTTGACGGGAAATCAATCAACTGACACATCTTTAACTGTCATGCACCACCTATCCAGACCACATAGTATCCAAAAATTTGAGAATATCTAGTTCCCTCTCTTCTAACACTTGTGGGAATCTAATTATTAGTCTAATATAGACTATGTTATAGAGATTAAAACTTGAAACTACATAAAAATGGACAAAGATCCCCTGATAACATGGAATTCAAAGCTACTTAGTTACTCATAACATACCTGCTTCCGTAGCCTCGACCTTCTAGCCGACTCTCTGTTAGACTGTTTCCTTTTCTGCCGTTTAAGTTCACGTTCATCCTGCAAACAAATAAAAAAAAATGGGTGGTTGTACATTATAAACTTCATATAGAAATGCTATTTAGTTCATCAAACTAACCTTGTATATAGTTGGAAATTGAAAAGTATGTGCAAGAGGTTCTCTTCGGACATTTTGCTACAAACTATACCCCTCCTATGGTTTTGTTTGGTGCAATATACTTAAAATAAGTACCTTATTTGCACAATCAGCACAAATAAGTACTTGAAAAAGCACACACGTGTACAATTTTAGCAATCCGCACATAACTCCAAAAGAATCCATATTCCAAACGACACAATTCATGCAAGGTTCTCAGTTTCTCACGAACTGATGATGCATTAAAATTAAATTCATTCTATGTAATAGAGTAGTAAAGCACATAAGATTTTGCACCTGGATCCACTGGTGGTCCTGAGCAGATGTTGTGACACCATTATCTGGCCTGGTTGTCATTGTATCAGCAGGGGAACCATTCCATGCACCCATACCAATGTTAAGATTAGTTGCAGGTATTGACACCACAGACTTCCCCAGAACTGAGGTTTGGATACCTGCGCCAACATCTTTAATCTGAGCAGCGACACTAGGAAGGAGCAGTTCAAAATCATAAATATGTCACATTTATTAAAGAATAAAAGGGAAAGTATAGTATTAGATACATACCATCTGCAAGCATCTGGTTAAAACTCCCTTTCTTACTACTACTAGCAGGTTCCTGGGTGGAAAAGCAAAAGGTGCAAAATGAGAATCTAAAATAATAGCGCCAACAAATAAAGATGGAGGGTAAACTAGAAGGAGACATACTATGTTGTTATTCTCATCACTTGCATCCATAGACTCATCACTTCCACTTTCAGCACTACTGACAGAGAAAAGATCATAAAGAAACACAAAGTATAACTTCAAGACTCAATAAAAGCACATGAATGCAGCAATGATCCAGAAAGTGTTCAGGAGAGAGGTGGACAGAGTTTAATCCTGATATCACTAGGAATGTAAACAAAATCCAAACAAAAAAAAATTTAAATACCGTGAAATACTCAAAATGTCCAAATTAAAAAGTTTCCAAATATATTTCTCCAGTTTTCTAGGTAATAAATATTATTCAAAACCATTCACCTCTGTGAAGCACCACCATTTCCTGAACCTGAAGCTGCCCTTCCATTGTCTCCGGCTTTGCTGCCACCCAAGATTGTATTTCCCTTGGATTTTTTTCCTGGAACCTTTAAATCTTGAGATTTCCCGTCCAACTCTTTATAGTGTCCTGCTTTCGTTGGCTGCTACATAAAATAATTATAATTTATTTAAATTCTATACAGCCAATAGGGGGGAAAAGAAAAAGAAAAAATAAAAAAAAATGTGTAAATGTATGATGACTCCTAACAAGCGCAGTATATCCCGCTTCAAAACAGGGTCTAGGGGGTCGGGTTGTACGCACCCTTGCCCCGACTAGGTTGAGAGGGTGTTTCCTAGTGACCCATGGCAAGACATCCAAATCCAAGACAGACACCCACTTCACAACATCATTCAGAGGAATATAGAGACGAAGGATAACACACAACCTAGAACATTAAATAGATAAAAATAAGATAAAATAAAATAAAATAAAAACTTCCACGATCACAATCACAAAAAAAAATTAGTACAGAACCATGTTTTCTTTCAAGCAAAAAAAAAAGAGGCAGTTATGCCATTTCAGAAAGAGTGATTCACGACATCAGAGCATCACAAAGCAGCCATCAGCAACACTAGCAGTAATCAAATGAAAATGTAGCTCTGCCTCTTAAGAACAGTTTAACACTACCATTAGCATCTATGAGAAATGAAGACTCCATAAGGAAAAAACTAAAAGAATGATTATCATTACCATATTAGGATGAGAATAAGCTGCCCCAGGAGGATAGATTGCAGAGTAAGGGACTGGTGTTCCATGAGGAACAAAAGGATGCTGCAAAAAGAGAAAATTCATACAGCTGTCATTGAGGAACTCTCAGGTCAGCAAACAAGTATAAGGAAGGTGAGGCAAGTACCTGGCCTCCCCACACATAGGGATGGGGAGAAGAAGATGCCACAGTTGAAGCAAAAATGGGGGGTGGAGCTCCACCACTGTAGTAAGCCTGCAGAATAAATTCTGCAAAGATGAGGATAAATCTAATGGTTGGAGGATGACTGAAACTGAATCAAAGAAACCAGATCTCATTATACACCTGAAAAGAGCCGGACCAATCAGGGTATGAGGGTGCTGTTGGTGTCTCCTGGAAGAAGACAATACATAATTGAGATGCTTTCAAGAACAGGAATTGAGCACATACTATAAATTTATAGGTGAAACATTAGACCTGAGCAGAAGATGTTGTTTTTGAAGGCTTGGAAGGTGTACTTTCTCCCTCAGCCTCCATGTAAACCAGAAGTAAATGATGCAGGTGACGGATTGTTCTCAGAAATCCTCTTAAACTGGCAAAGCCTATCCATCATTAAGGCACAATAAACCAAGAAACTCAGATGAGCAGAACTGATTCCAGTTGCATGGAAAAATACAAATTTATCAAGTTCAAGAGCAAGAGCAATTTTTAAAACGTAAACCGAATGATCCAGCAATGTTATTGGAGAAAAATGAGAAAAAGTGCTGGAATACTAAGACAAAATCTGTAAAATTATGAGTTACTTTTACATGTTTATAACATTTCAAATAACATAGTCCCATGGACTTGGCTCTGTACTGTACACTGAGAACTGTGCAAGGAATCTGCGGTGAACTAGAAGCATAGAGAAATATGACAGAAGCGCTTGTCATGTCACTGCAGTTGAGCAACAAATATAATTCAAATACTCATATTTACTGTTTGTGAGCAATCAAAGAAGTTGATGGCCCCCTTATTAATTTATAATACGGATGAAAACAAAGTAAAATGGCACAATGTTCTCTCCAGTCTCCATAGATAACTACAGGGGGGGTTATTAAAAACAACAATCCATGGACAACGTTTGGCAGGAGCTTCTCTAGGGTTGGGAAATTAGGAGCTGGAGATTAATCGGGGCTTCCAGGAGGCTATAATCCAACCCTTGCCATGGAGGATTGTGGGGATTGTTGTCTTCCACAACCCCGTCACCTTCCCCCATTTCAGTACAAACCACAAAATTCAACCCCCATTTCATTCTAATCGCAGTCACAAATTTGGATTTTGGAGGAGCCGCCGGTTGCAAGGTGGAGGAGCAGGGTGGAGGAGTCCTCGACGAGCAAGGTGGAGGAGTCCCCCATTTCAGTACAAACCACAAATTTCAACACGAGAGGATGGGGATATATACGTACATACGAGTCCTCGACGAGCAAGGTGGAGGAGCCGCCGGTTGCACGGTGGAGGAGCAAGGTTGATGTCGACACTGGGCAAATCGAGAGCAGCGGTGGTTTCTTCCCTGTGCAATGTCAACCTAATTTGGATTTTGGATGAGAGAAGGGGGGCAATGGGTTTTGTTTTAGATTGAGGGCAAATGTGTCATTTACAAGGTCATAAAAAAAATTAAGGGCTCTACTTTTTAGAGCAGGGTAAAATACCGTTTAGAGCATACCGAAAATACCCTTACAATTATAACAAATTACACCCCTATATACCCCACTATCCTATCTATCCCACCCCCATTCTCTCTCTCCCATACCCAGCCCTCACCGCTCATGCTACCCTAAATTCCAATTAAACAACAACTACTACTGTCTTCAACCTCTATTAGTATCAAATTCCAATTGTTGTAATTTAGACAGATCGAACAACATCAACTACATCTACCACTCCTACCCTAAATTTGGATGTGATGTACATACAAACCAATCAATTAATTAAGAAAACACTATTTGTGAACAAAAGGGTCAATTGGAATTTAGGGTAGCGTCGCTGAACGAGGTGACGGTGGCCGACATGGATCATGCTGCCGAGCAGCGGGGGGACGGTTGCGGGCTCGATGACTCGGTCGTTATCGACAATGTGGGAGCCCATAAACACGATTTCTCCTTCGACCGGGTGTCGGAGTACATCTCACAATCGGGCAGTGAACACTTTCGAGCATCCGCCCGACCACGAAGAAATCGACTTCGATGTCGGCGACGAGGAAGGAGGTTTGAGGCTCTCCATGAGTTGCTCCAGGGGACGGGAGGAGATTAATTGCTTCAAGTAGAAAGTAGTTGGTTCAGGTTTAAGATAAAACATCTAAAAGTTTGTAAATCTCCAAGTTTTAACAGTTGAATTACAAATACTGGAAGATTGAAAAGGGTGTTCAATGGAAGATTGAAAACGGCGGAAACGGCGGGGTCACAGAGAAGAAGAGCTATTCTGCCTTTTAATTTTTACCCCGGTTCTTTAATGAACCGATCTAAAAAATACATACATTAGCCCGGTTTTTAAATGAATCGAGGTAAAAATGATTTTTTTAAAGTAAAAACTTGCCTTGATAGATGGTCGTTGCGACCAATAGCATAAATGGTCATTACGACCAAATCATTATATGGTCATTGCGACCAGTTGACAATCTGGTCGTTGCGACCATATTGTATCCGGTCGTTGCGACCATGTGTGATTTTGTAAAAAAAGAATTGGTCGCAACGACCAATTGACATTTGGTCGTTGCGACCACATGACCCTGCGCTAAACGGAAATTTCACCCTGTTCTAAACGGAAATCGTGAAAAATTAATCTTCTACCCAACAAACATTTTTTCCCAGATTATTTAGCAAAAAAAATTTAATAATCTCTCCCCCTTAAAAAATAACTCATTGCCAAACACACCCTAACTGCATCAAACAAGCTACCAATCCACAATACTACAATTTTGCATAGAGAAGACGGGAAATCGGTAACTATAACCCCGTCAAGTAGCAAAGAAGAAAATAAAAACACAAAATGTATGAAATTAACAGACACGAGAAAGAGAGACCTGAATATGGTGAAGCTCCTCCCAATTACGTACCTTGGCGGGTGGTTATACAAGTGGAAAGAGTAAAAATGAACTTTGGTACAAGTGTGCGTGAAATTGAATATATTGGACAGAAATATCTCTACAATCTATGCAAGTAGTAAATGTGCTCTTTGGGATGGGTGTTCGAGGGAAGAACAAAGGGTCTGGGTTTGTATTTGCACTTTGTAGATGCAAATTGGAAGAAGGCGGGAGGTTTAGCTGATAGTAAGCTAGAGAAGGTCAATTATGGTAGTTAAAGAGTTGCCGAGTGGTTGTATCATGTCTTCTATGCGCTGCCTCAATGTGTGTGGGATGTGTTTGTGTGTTGGAGAGAGAGGGGGAGGGGAGAGAGAGAGAGAGAGCGCCAGCGAGGAAACAAAAATAAGGTTTCGGTGATAGGACGAAGGAGGTGGACCGACTGCAAGCAAATCACATTATTGGATAAGGGTATTGACTTTTTCTCTTCGTATGTTAAGACGGAATGCGACCCGATCTGAAAATACCAATTCAGTCATTCCTTGAATAGGTAAATAAAGAGCGGTCATTCCTTGAATACCAATTCAGTCATTCCAACATTGAACATTCGAACCCAATCGACACCCGATAAAGGTTAAGACAATCCAACCTAGGTCTGTCAACGGTTGGACCCGACGGGTTCCAAAACCTTTATTGACTTGAAGACAATCCAACCTAAGCCGGTCAACGGGTCCGATCTTTCGGGTCACGGGTCGGAAAATAGCTGGATCGGCGAGTCACGGGTCGATCCGCCGGGTAAACGGGTCGACCAGCTTGACTCATTGGTCAGCATATTAAAATAAAAAATGCACGTCCATTTCAACGTGTAGGCCTTCCCAATTAATTAGCACGCCAACAAATTTAATTAATCCATCCGACGTGCAGGATTTGAGGTGTATTTAGTTTCTTCAAAAATAAATTTACTTAAAAAACCTAAATTAAAATGACGAAAATGCACAAATATATATATATATATATATATATATATATATATATATATATATATATATATATATATATATATATATATATATATATATACCTTCCCAATTAATTAGCACGCCAACAAATTTAATTAATCCATCCGACGTGCAGGATTTGAGGTGTATTTAGTTTCTTCAAAAAAAAATTTACTTAAAAAACCTAAATTAAAATGACGAAAATGCACAAATATATGGGAAGAAAATGCACAAATGTATTTAGTTTCTCCATCCGATGTGCAGGATTTGAGGTATATCTTCTTCCCACTAAATCCATTCACCACCTTTTCAATGTGAGACGAAAATTGTGAGAAAGAAAAAACATATGGGAAGATACAAACTAGGGGTTGGTTCTAGTGAAAACACCCCTTAGGATACAAACTAGTAGGGATGACAATGGGTCGGGTGGTGGGTGGATGATCTACTTCCATCACCCGATCCACCACCCAAAACCCTTCACCCTATCCGACCCATCACCCACCAAATATTTCACCCGCCCCGTCCACCCATCACTCACCGGTTGTTCGGGTGGATCGGGTGATAATTCGGGTGAAATACAACTCGTCAAAATCAACAAAAAAATATAATTAAAAAACATACGTCAAACACTTCGATAAATAAATAACTAGCAAATATAGTTATATTCCATCAAATACGTGTAAAGATTCACAAGTAAAATTTAAACTCAATAAACAACTAAACAAACTCAATGAATAATACATATAATGTAATAAAATAACTACTGGATAAACTCATCCCATACAATATAATACGAGTACATATATAATAGGGAAATTCCGTCTGGTGCCCTTGTGGTTTAGGCTATTTCGGTTGGTGACCCAAAGTTTTTCTTTTTCCGTTTGGTGCCCCTGAACTTTTGAAAAAGTTCGCTTCGTGCCCTAAATAGAAATCTCCACTTAACACCGCCATTTTTGTTTTTTTAAAAGGAAAATATATATCTGCAAATTATAAATTACAATTGATTTAAAAAAAAACATATGGGGATTGGAAGAACGGGCTGGAGTTCTTCTCCACGAACCACCCCTCAATCCCTAATCCGACAAACCTAAAGCTTTTCTATCCAACGATTTCACATCCAAGCCCTTGGTTCGGATCTTGGTTTGGCAATCTGGTCTCTAATCGATCTCTCTTCCTCCGACTTCACCCGGTCCGCCCTCAAGCCAAGATTTTCCCTTTTCTCCCTCAAATCGTGGTGGCGGCCTATTTCCTTCCCATCGCCGCCGCCCCACCCTCCCACTGCTCATCATCCCCATCCCTCGCCCCACAGCCCCTCCGACCTCCTGGGGCTTCAATTTCACCGCGATTACTCCATATCGCTCATGGGTTCGGTCTGCCGGAGTGTCGGCATGTCCTTCCCTCCTCCGCCACCGCCGGCGTCGATGCCGCAGTTGTCTCCTGCTCACTGGTTGTTCTCCAGCTGCGTTGGCTCTCCTCGTCGCCGCCTTTGATTGTTGTCGGTCCCTCAAATTGATTTCTTCTTCCGCCCTTTTCTTCGGTTGAGCTTGGCTTTCGCTCCTCGCCGACGACTTCCGGGCCGACACCGTCTCGTTTGTCTGCTGCTCCTAATTGTAGATTTAAAAAAATTCACTGGCTCTGTACTATCGCAATACAACTTAAAAAAAATTGGGATCAAATTAAAGTTATTAATCCAAATGGGTTTAATTTGATTTAAAAGAGGTTAATTTTGGAGTCAACTTCTTGAAATCACCCATATTTAACGGAGTTATGTCGACAATTAAGTTTAGGGCACGGAGCGAATTTTTTCAAAAGTTTAGGGGTACCAAACGGAAAAAGAAAAACTTTGGGTCACCAACCGGAATAGCCTAAACTACAGGGGCACCAGACGGAACCCTATATAATACTAAAATAGATTTCTTGGTAAAAAGGAGACCATTGCATTCATTTTTCCATCTTAATTATATGAGCCAATAACATTGCATATTTGAAATAAAAATTGCACAACTAACTTCATGACAATATATTTCAAATACAGTAGGTATACATGTTAGTAGAAATTTATTGTCAATTTGGGTTTGGGGTTATATTGGTAATTATATATATAATGTAATTATATAATATAAGTCGGATGATGAGTCGGGTGATGGATCGGGTGATGGGTTGGGTGACGGGTGGGAAATGTCTTCACCCGAATCCGACCCGATCCATCACCCGTTCACCCATTACCCATTTAATATCGGATTTCCACCAACTTTTTCAAATCGGGTGACGGATATCCGTCGGGTGCGGGTGAAATTGTGATCCCTACAAACTAGGAACAAATATTGACTATTGGATGGATGAAATTGAATGGACAAGATTAGTTTTTATTTTGAATTAATTTTTAGATAATTTGTGGGGACCACTCACCAAACTAATCTAATATCTCAATTTGGGCAATTGTAATACACACGCTGGACAAAAAATTTCGAATCCAACTCCCATCCAGCTACTAAATTAACTGGACCCTACAGTTTCATAATATCCCACCATTCAAATTAAATCAATGGCTCAGATTATTTTTCAACTTTTTTTTTAAATATAAATAAATAAAGGAAATCTGAATCTTTCCCCACCAACTCCCATCTTCATCAACTGCGCAAGGTTCACCAATTCATCTTTCTCCCAAATCTGAAGGTGTCCAGCCAATTAATCTCCCCAATTCGTCCATGCCTCCGATCTTGATTGAACACAACAAGAAGGCAACGCCGACGAGGACGGCGTGTATGTGTATTAATTTGGGGGGTTTGAGAAAATTAGGGTTTGTATATGGGTTGAATTTGTAGCCTTGTTGGATAACCCATGACCCGGCGGGTGGACCCAGCGTGTCTGACCCGGGTCAACCCGCCATTTCAAAATATTTGTTTTTATAAATTTATTTTTAATAAAATAAATTTATAATTATTATGTAAATTATGTAAATATAAATTACTGTTAGAATAATTCATAATTCATAATATTCATAATATTACATAAACTAATATGCAATATCAATGTGTGACAAATGAACCCCCATTCCTCTCCTTTTATAGACTTGGAAGTCTTCTTTCCATCCCCTCATTTCCAATGTGGGACAAAGACTACATCCCACATCGAAAATTTGGAGTTTGAATGAGAAGCCATGAGGCTATATATATGTATCCCACTATCCTATTTCTCCCACTTCACTTGTTTCCTACATTTCCTACATTGGAAATGAAGTTGGAAATGAAGTTTGAGAGAAAATATATTCTCATATATTTTCCTCCTACACCCTATATTGAAATTATTGTGAATGAAAGAATTGATATGGAGATATATAAAATCTTCTCACATTTTTAACACTTCATATCAAAGTGATAAAATGTGTTGTGAAGATTTTATCTACACTAATGTCTATCTGTTTAATATTATGTTGATTAGATTGTATTTGGGGTTCAACGAGAAGAGATCTATATCATTGTTGTCTACAACTTTAAAAACAAAGTCATCCAAATCATTGATATCACCCCATCTTGCCCAACTTGCACCTTTGCATCCCCCTTCGAATGTTTGGTAAGTTTTATTAATGATATGTGACTTGTATTATAATTTCAATTAATTATCACCTCAGTTTACCATTAAAATTACATGCTTTATGATTCAATCAATGTAGGGGGATATGCTGATTGCGTATCTATCAGACAAGGGGCTTGAAGCAAAGGCAGAAATAGTGTCAACTGCACCAACATCAAATGTCCCCATCACATGGGCTGGAGAAGAGAAAGTTCTGCATTCTGGGGTATGCCTTATGCGTCACATGGAGACCTTCTTTAGGGCAAAGAGAGTGTACAAGTGTGGATTGGAAAAGGGCAATTTCAAGAATATCTCAAAGCTACGGGTGAAGTACCTAACAGATATTGTGTGCTCAGAGCTGAATGAAGTAAACACAGAAGTTGTGAAGGTAGCAAAATCCCATGCAAAAATGACTTCAAAAGGGATTCAGGGCCAGAAACTAAATCTTGATTGAACAGCTACAACACAATTTCGTGTTTTTTTTTTTGCAAACTTTGGAATGTATTTGGGTGTAGACAGTTGTGTACTCTGCTTCTAAACAGTTGTCTCGTGAGCATTAAAACAGTTGTTTTCCCTATGATTTTAAGCTGGATAGTATATGTCAAGATGCATACAACTATAACTGCTTCTGAACAGTTGTGTATTCTTTTCTCTATGTCAGCACAATTCTCTCACAGGTACTCAAATATTTGATTTGTGTTTATAATTGGTGTATTTTATTCATATAGTTAATTTGATGATATCCATTCGTTTGTTATGCAAATATAAACTATTGTTGAATAAAACTAAGATGATGTTGAGCAAATTACCAATAACATAAAACCTTAGTTAAACAGTGTCAACACTACTTTTACCAAAACAATCCCCAAATTAATCAATGTGTCTGCAGTATCACAAAAGATAGATGTAAAACTTCAGTAACACTTTATACTATTATATGATATTAATAACTTCTGCACTACTTTTACTAAAAAAAATTACATTGAACATATAAATAAGTTCCAATATTATCAGTTATTAATATACTAGAACTACAGTCCTAAGAAGTCATCAATCTTCCTCCTCCTTTCCATTTCTGCATTTAAAACTTCTTTAACGCACTGCATGAGGTTGTCATTTGCCTCTTCCAACATTTGTCTTTGTTTCCCAAGTTCTCGTTCCACCTAGATAAAACATAAAATACAAGAGTCAAGACTAGAGGGGAAAAAAATTAAGGATAAAACTTCAAATATCACCTTTGATAGTGCTTCAGCGTCTTCATCTTTGGATGCACTCCGAATATGATGTTCGGTTGCTATTATTGATCTTTTTAATTCCTCATATAATGTATAATGAATCACAACGGCTTCCACCAACTCGACCATGCGAGCCTCTTTGTTAGTCTCACATGCCTCATCAACGAGGGTCATGTGATACCCACGGTAAACAACACCATCCAGCTCGTCCATCATTTGATGGAATCTTGTACAAAACTCAACAGTGTTGCCATAATTCATCTTTTTGGAGGGGAATGTGTTAGCAGTAAGAATACAAGTTTTGGTATACTGATTTCTGTTAAAATCAGTTTGCAGACACCAATGGACAACAAAGAATTATTTATGGATATATATATAGGCAATAATTATACAGTTTTCATCCTTGTAACAGTTATTTGGGTCCCTTCATTACAGACTAACTGTAAAAAAACTATAAAAACTGTAAAACTATAAACTGTAAACGGATTACAGTTACTTGAGTTACAGTTATCAGTGTTGGACATTAACCACTTCGTGTCAGCACTACTATGGGCCTTAACCACCTAGTGTCACCACATAAACTTCAATAACAGAAAACGTCACCACATACACTTCAACATTAGACAAACACAAGGCTAGTGTCACCAATACTTCCAACTACTCTAACCAACATTGTCACACAAGACTTTGGGCCCTAACCACCTCGTGCAACCACATACACTACAAAATCAAACAAATACAAGGCTAGGGTCACCAGTAATTGTAACTAATATCAGTGTCAACACTACTTTGGGACTTACCCACCTAGTGTCACCACATAAACTTCAATAACATAAAATGTCACCTTATACACTTCAATATCAGAAAACATAAGGCTACTGTCACCACTACTTGTAACTAATATCATTGTCAGCCCTGCTTTGGGCCTTAACAACCTAGTGTCACCACATAAACTTCAAACTCAAAAAATACAAGGCTAGTGTCACCACTACTTCAAACTACTCTAACCAACAGTGTCAACAATACTTTGGGCCTTAACCACCTAGTGTCACCACATAAACTTCAACTGGCCAGTAGCACCAATAACATTTATCGGATGTTATGATATTACGTATAAAGTATGAAATTTCACTTGCTCTCATATAGTTTAAGGAGGAATATTATATCTAAAATGTATAATTTTTTCGATGAATTTTCGGAAAACCAGTTACATATTTGTTCCAAATCCAACCAGAATATATGTGCAAATTCCTAATTGTACAGATCGTCTTTTTCTGTCAAAAAAATAGCAAATGTCTTAGTTAAACATCAAACACAAATATGATTGAATTGAAATCACAACCAAATATAATCAAGAACAAACTTCATTCATAATATACATTTGCTTACACCCAGTACCACAAAAAGTTACAAACTGTACTGATATCATACAATGGAAATCAGATACAAACATTGTCAAACACAATTTCCAATCATATCCCACATTTGTTTACATCAAGCCCCCCCAAAAAAGTTGCCACTGCACTGTCTTTTGAAAATATGACGATCCCAAACAAAAACTAAATGATAATTACTTCAAATTTGCAAGAGACCTACAACTAGATTGCTAAGCGAAAAAGAGGACATTTGCCTTGAACTCTAAGCCAAGATCGCAGACACCTTGGGTGGAAGAAATGTCCACATGGCGTTTCAAGGACGGGAATCGACGCCAACATCGGCTGCAGACATATTGTACATTCGTCTTCATCGAGATCAAGGTGATATATCTCTCTTAAGGTGTCAATATGTTCTGGAGGTGCTGGATGATCTGGGTGGTCGACCTCCATGTCAGAGTCAGAGTTTATGTCGAATTCAGAGCTTGAATCAGACGAAGAGTCAGCAATGAAGTGTACATCCACATTGATGTTCAGGCAGAGACCATATTCAACAAAATCAGCATCGGCCGGAAACCAACTGCTAGTATATTCCATGAAAAGCCGATTGGCTACCTGACTTCTAACCACACTGGTGACTCTTGCATCATGTAACACTTCATTGCAGCGGGATAAAGTCATTGGCATACCATTCCAAGCAGAACCATGATTAAATGTTAAAGGAATGCTATCAGAATGGATGGACACCACCAGTTGGCTCGGTCCATACCAATACGGCTCGGTTGCTGATATTTCTACTTCAAAAGTACCAACACTGTAGTCATAATCTAGTTCAGTTACAGTTGAAAATGCCATTGAAGGAGAGAAGACCTACACACAAAACAAAGATACACTCATATATAAGACAATCACTTAAAAATCAAACATTACACGAAAGTTAATAGGAATTAAACATTACAGTAACACAAAGAAGAATAAAATTTCTGAAAAAGTGCATTAACCCTAACCAATAACTTTTATTTTCAGTAAAAAACAAACAACACTAACAGAAATAATGCAATAGGAACTAAGCAAAACAAACAACAATATATGCTTTTACTCAATTGAAAGGTAATGGAAAGATAATCGAAAATCGCAAAGTACCACAATAAAAAATTGCTGAAAGAGCGCATCAACATAATCGATCACTTTTTTTCCCAGAGGAACGAAACGGAAAGGGATACATACCAGAACCAGAATCGCACCTTAAGAAGAGAACACCTTAATGGGAAAGAGAGTGGAGGAAGATGAACAACTGGAAGGAGATGGAAAGACTTAGGAATACTCTTAAGTACGCTCAAACCATGTATAAATAAAAGGGAAATGGGTCGGGCCTCTCTAAACTAAGCCCAACAGATATGTTGAGGACAAATTCAAAAGTCTCAACTTATGTGCAAAAATAAACTATTGTTAAGCAAAAATAAGATCATGTTTAGCAAATTTTCACCAATTGCTAGTGTTGTGCAATTTTATTCTAATGATGAGCAAAAATAAGACCATGTTGGGCAAAAAAACTATTGAAAAAGTATCAAATTATATTGAGAAAAAATAAGATCATGTTGAGAACAATTTCACAATGCTAGATTGTTGTGCAACTATAAACTACTATTGAGCAAAACTAAGATGATGTTGAGCAAAATTTCACCAATCCCCCGCATGTTGTGCAATTTTATTCTATTAATATGAAAAATAAGACCATGTTGTGTTATACTCTATTGAGAATGTATAAAATTATATTGAGAAAAATAAGACCATGTTGGGAAAAATTTCACAAGTCCCAATTGTGATGCAAAAATAACCTATTGCTGAGCAAAAATAAGATAATGTTGAGCAAATTTCCACTAATCCCCCCATGTGCAAATTTATTCTATGAGCACAAGTTTCGCAAACCTCGATTATTGTGCAAATACAATCTATTGTTGAGCAAATATAGGTGTCACCATATACACTTCAAGATAAAAAAAAATACAAGACTGGTGTCACCACTACTTGTAACTAATATCAGTGTCAGCACTACTTTGGACCTCAACCACATAGTGTCACCACATCCACTACAAAATCAAAAAATACAAGTCTGGTGTCACCACTATTTGTAACTAACATCAGTGTCAGCACTACTTTTGGGTCTCAACCACCTAGTGTCACCACATAAACTTCAATATCAGAAAACACCACACGTGTGTCACCACTACTTCAAACTAATCTGACCAACAATGTCAACAATACTTTGGCCATTAAACACCTCTTGCCACCACATACACTTCAAAATAAAAAAATACAAGGCCAGTGTCACCACTACTTGTAACTGATATCAGTGTCAGTACTATTTTGGGATGCACAACCGTGCAAGATTTTTGGAAAATACGTTTCATATTTGTTTCAAATCCACACACGATATATGAGCAAATTCATAAAAGTTCAGATGGTCTTTTTCTGTCAAATAAAACCCAATGTCATACTCAACCATCAGGACAAATATGATATAATAGAAATCACAAACAAATAATATCAAACACAAATTTCATTCATATTATGCATTTACATACACCAAGTAATCCAAAAGGTTACAAAATACACTGGTATGATTTGAATGGAAATCATATACAAACATTGTCAAAAACAAAATTCCATTCATATCCTACAATTCCTTAAATTAAGTCCCCTAAAATAGTTGCAACTACACTGTCTTTTCACAGCAGATATACAAGAGACCTACGGCTAAAGAGCTAATCGACAAAGTGGACAAATGGCTTGAACTGTAATCCAATTTCGGAGACACTCGGGGTGGAAGAAATGTTCACATGGTGTGGCAAGGACAGGCATCGATGCAAACATTGGATCAAGACATATTGTGCATTTCTCCCCATCCTGTTCAAGATGATATATCTCTTTTAACGTGTCACTGTGTTTTGTAGTTGTTGGATGATCTTGGTGGTCGACATCCATGTCAGAGTCAGAGCTCATATCAAATTCAGAGCTTAAATCAGAGCTTATCTCAAATTCAGGGTCGTCAATGAAGTGTACATCGACAGTGATGTCCGGGCAGAGACCATATTCAACCAACTCAGTGTCGCCCGGAAACCAACTACGAGTATATTCCATTAACAACTGGTTGGCTACCTGAGTTCGAACCACACTAGTGATCCCTGCTTCACTCAACACTTCATTGCAGTGTGCTAAAGTCATTGGCACACCGTTCCAAGCCGATATATTATTAATGGTCAGAAGAAGGAAGCTATCAGAATGGATAGACACCACTAGTTGGCTCGGTCCATACCAATGCGACTCCCTTGCTGAGATTACCACTTCAAAAGAACCAACACTGTAGTCATACCCTACTTCAGTTACAGTTGGGAATGCCATTGAATGATAGAAGACCTACACAGATAAAATAAACACTTGTGGTCAGAAAAATGGGTGAACACTTGTGGTCAGAAAAATGGGTCAGGCTCTCATATCATGAATTTTAAACTAACCCCAACACAAATGTTGTCCAATTATATTGTTGTGCAAAATATAACCTATTGTTGAGCAAAAATAAGATCATGTTGAGCAAATTTTCACCAAACGCCCATGTTGTGCAATTTTATTCTAATGATGACCAAAAATAATACCATATTGTGCAATTAATCTATTGAAAAAGTATAAAATTATATTGAGGAAAAATAAGATCATATTGAGAACAAATTCACAAGTCTCAATTGTTGTGAAAATATAAACTATTATTGATCAAAAATAAGATCATGTTGAGCAAATTTTCACCAATCGCCCATGTTGTGCAATTTTATTCTAATGATAAGCAAAAAATAATACCATGTTGTGCAAATAATCTATTCAAAAAGTATAAAATTATATTGAGAAGAAATAAAATCATGTTGGGCAAAAATTCGCAAGTCTCAATTGTTGTGCAAATATAAACTCTTGTTGATAAAAAATAAGATCATGTTGAGGACGTTGTCACCAATCGCTTATTTTGTGCACTTTTATTCTAATGATTACCAAAAATAAGACAATGTTGTGTAATAATGTATTGAGAAAGTATAAAAAATATATTGAGACAAAATAAGATCATATTGAGCACAATTTCACAAGTCTCAATATTTGTGCAAAAATAATCAATTGTTGAGCAAAAAAAAGATCACGTTGAGCAAAATTTCAATTAATCCCCCATGTTCTACAGTAATAGTCAACAAACACAATTCTAGTGTCACCAATACTTCTAACTACTATAACCACCAGTGTCACACAATACTTTGGGCCTTAACCACCTCGTACGTTCCACCACATACACTTCAAAATCAACAAATACAATGATAGTGGTACCACTACTTAAAACTAATATCAGTGTCACCACTATTTTGGAACTTAGCCACCTGGTGTGAGCACATAATATTCAATAACAGAAAACGTCACCACATACAGTTCAAAAATAAAAAAAATACAAGGATATTGTCACCACTACTTCATATCAGTGTCACAACTACTTAGCTAGTTAAGCACTTAATTTGTCAGATTACATCCAAACTTTCCCATATACACATCAACGACCTATCCAAACACTTGTTTTAAAATTTAAAACTCCAGGTCTTCTTGATCAGATCTGAGCACATTAGTTCTCTGAATTGAAAGATCTTCTCGTTGTTGAAACCTTTAACATCTCCCTTAAACACATACGCTTCAATCGCTTTTAATGTAAATACCCCACATGAAGCCCTACCAACACAAAAAGACACAATGTAATGTGAGCACATAAATAACAAGTATCTTAGGCTAAACAACCAACAAAACAAGATAAAAAAATACATACCCGGTAGAATCATGCATTAACCCAGGAACCATGTTTAGCTGGAAAGGAGAGGAAGCAAAGTTTTGATATACCTCAGCCTTTGCCAAATGAATTGGAAGTCAAATAGCAAACGGTTGCAATTGTTCTTCAAGAACACCATCCCTAACAGCGGGACATTGCAATCGTACACGCTGATTATCCTCTCCTCAATTTTAATCTCCAACGCCACCCAGTGCTTGTTTATCACATTGAAAATTGTGTAGATTTTCTTTATAGATTCCCATGGCTTCCCATAATCAGCAGGGCACAGACCAACAAAATACTCCTCAGTGTTGCCTTCAAGAGGTTTTTCTTCCCCATAATTTGAAGCATATCCAGGTAGGTACTTTAGGTAAAATAGTCAATCAAGAACAAGAACATCTCGATATTTGACAGGGTCCTCAGAAATGTGCCTCCTAATGTGAATCAAACCTGCTTCTAGATGCTACATAACGTAGTAAAAAAGTGAAGTCAACAATCAATTAATACAATAAAATCCAATCCACACACATATATCTATTTCAAAAAACAAGCAGTTATTACCTGACAATCAAGCCACAGATTCTTCGCTAAAATGTTTTGGAAAAACTTTTTGTCCAACCTTGAAATTGGACCAGCAACAGAAAAATTCCTACCCAAAATTACACAAAATGCGTAAAAATATATCTAGCATGAGATGTTGTAACTAATACAATGACAACAACATTTCATAACAAAGATTGAACATAAAAATAAACCATACCTTATCTTCTTTAAAAGTCCATAAATAAATTCATGATCTTCCAAGCTGATCAATGACTTGTTAGGGGCATGCTTTGGCATCCTCACTTTCTTCTCCCTCTCAGTTGGGCCAAACAGGAATGTATTGGTTGATGGGATAAGATTTGAAGCCTTTAATTGTTCAACTTCAATTATAGTTGCAGGAGCCTTGGCTACCGAATCTCAATCAACACCTACACCCGTGTCATCATCTTCATCAGAAAAACAGATGTACTTTTCCAAGGATGAGTGAACTCTGACTGCAACAACTTTACCATCAGCACATTCACCTACACACTTGGTAGATCGAGGAACTTCAACAGAAGTTGATGGAATTCCAAGCTCATCTCCAATCCTTCTGGCATCATCAACTTCATACTTCATTAATGAAATATCACATTTCAAATCCTTCACACATTTCACTTCTGCACCTACCACCTTAAATTCAGTGTCAGCGACAACAGGTGGAAATACAGGAGGAATTTCAGTAGACAGAAACTCCTTATCCACACCTGGAACCTCAGATCTTATTGATGGCAAGGACACGTGCACAACGTTAACAGAAAGAGGAGATGATTTCACCATTAACTCCTCAGCAGAGAAAGACTGCCGAAGATCAGACACAACATCATTCACAATTTTGCTCACATCTTCATCATCAACCTTCACATGTGTGCCCTGGGGCTTACCACCGCTGACATATTCATCATCAACCTTCGTAGGAGTGCCATAGGATTTACCAGCAATGTGCTTATCATCAGGCTTGACAGAATTTGCCTGCAAATTCTCAACCAAAGCCTAATAATTAGCAACCCTAACCTTAAGCTCATCATACCTCTTCGCCATCTCACCAACAACTTGAAGAATCCCAGTCAACTCCACAATCTTTGTTTCAATTGCATCAACCCTCACAGACAACATATCCATAGATTTAGGGACCTCTTCAAGCTTCTCAATCCTCCTAAAAATCTCCTTCACCCAATTAGGATGAGATGGTAGAGAAGAAGCAAAAGCATCAACATGTGTTTTTGGAGGCAACTCACCTGTTGAATCATTGTTGGCCTCCGTTTGAGGAGATACATCTTTAGTACCTACCACTTTCTCTGTGTCCCCTACCATTTTGCCAACTTCAAAACTTGAAACACGAATGTATTCATTCCCACAAGCAGCAGATGTTTGACCAAACACAGACCCCCCCCCCCCATCAAAACAATCTTGTGCTTCATCATTCCCCAAAGGTGACCTCTGCACACAAGGTGTCGCTACATCACCCTCTCCACCGCCGTCACCAGAAGGTGTCTCAACTCCTTCAACGTTGTCACCACAATCAAGCACATCTCCAACATCCGCCAAAACAGAAAGCCTAGCAGTAGGAGGAGCAGCCAATTCATCAGATTCAGAAGAATGGATGTCAGCAGTAAAATCATCAACCTTGTCATCACCAACACTGACTTCAGCACTAGAGACTACGACATGAATATCTTCGTTCTCCACTCCATGAGCACTCTGATTATCAACAATAGAAACTGAAGGAAGAACCGAAGACCTGTCAGCAGTACTATAATATAACGGCCTCCCACTACCTATACCACATTTCTTCATCTTATACCTCCGCAGAAAGACAATATTCAGCGGGACATCATCGTCTAATAAATCACATGAATCAGTACCCAATCGACCTCTCTTGGAAGGTGAAGCAACCACATCAACCTCCTCATGCAGATCTGTGTCAGCAGTAACTCTATTTACCTTCTTAGAAGGAACAACTCTACCACCTTTCCTCACTGCTGAAGCCTTCTGTCTAAGCTTCTTTACTTCACTCTTGCCACGACTAGCAGAATGACCCCTCCTCAAATACACCAATTCGTCAGGAGTATCGTTGGACGCCACCTTCTGTTTCTTTTTACCACCTATCCCTCCAGTCGCAGATTTCCTCTTCTTTGAGGTCTCTACAACATCTTCTTTATCCCCTTCAGGGAAAACTTCAAAAGCAGTATCAAAGGACTTCTCATCCTGTTTCTTTCCAGCAGTCTTGCCTCTCTTCACAGGTGCATGGCCGTTCCTAGTATATTGTAGGACCTGGGCGAGACGAAGAACAAGGGCCCCACCCTTATCATGTAACGTAAAAGAATAACGGTTTTTCTATCCTATGACCCAAGGACATAGGATAAGAGGATACAAATAGAAATATTTTTGAAATTTAAATAATTTTAGCTATTTTTAATAATGTTTTCCTATGGTCTATGCATCCAAATATAGGGAATCTTTCCCAATATTGGTTGCTTATCCTATGCCCTTGGAAACCAAAAGAATAATACATTAAGATTTCTGCTTTAGAAAAAAAAATTCTTATTTAAAATACTTTAGCCAAATTTTAAGTTAGATCATTAGGTTACATTTATTTTTGATAGAGAATCTTTTCCAAATTTATTCTTATCTTATGCCCCTAGGACATATAGTAGAAAAATCGTTAAAAATATAACACTTATAATATTGCTTTATACTTATGGCAATGTTAATTAGGAAAGTAACAAAATAGCATTTCCCAATTAATCCATAGTGTTACTTTTGATTACATTGCTAACTGGACACTTAACTCAACTACCCTTTTTGTGGAACTTGATGTTTATCCCATTTTTATTCCCATTTTTAGACATTCAAAGTTTCAAATCGTTGTTGTTTGATTAGTTGCTACTGTATTCTATTAATATGATGGGCTAAAACCCTACCATTGGAACCCAAGTGATAAAGGGCATAGTTACTGGTAGGCCCAAATCAAACAAAGAGCCATCAGAAGAATTTGAATATCTGGCCCAGCTTAACAAGCTCAATAATTCGAGACAAGTATTGGTCCAATGGGCCCCTTCCCTCTATCCCATTTATGCCTAATGATGAACGGAGTATATATTACGGATTACTGTATATGTATGTATATATACAGAAACAATATATATGGGCCCCCATATTTTTTCGGCCCATGGCCATCGCCCCTCTCGCCTACCCTTTGGGCCGGGCCTGCACAGGTGTCTTCTTCTTTGAGGTCTCTCCTTCATCATGTTTCTGCAAGACATTAGCTTCTTCACCACCAACTTGGACATCCCTGTTTAAAAACCTAGCTTCATATGCCCTTTTATGAAGACGATGACTGTCATACAATGTATCATCAACAGGTCCAAAAACTATTTCATCAACTGATGCATCAACTACTGCATCAGCTTTTTCATCAACAAACCCCATCCCTTCGGTGCTTGCAAACTCCCCATAAATAGAGAACAACGGAGTCTGGACAAAATGCATGTATCAGAATATTAAAAAAAAAAACAAAGATGCATCAAATAAAAATGTTCATAAAGATGAAAAATATAAAATTATTACCAAATCGCCATGAAAGAACTTCTCAGCTTCAACGTACACATGACTATAATCACATGCCCGGTGCAATGAGTATGGATCTCTATCAAGCATCTTAAAATTACAGTCAAACTTAGCAGAGAGAGCTGGGAAAGTTTCTAATATCCAAGCCTGTTACAAAAGAAAACTCATTATGACACTAAAAAACAATATTAACAAAATGCTCACATAAACAATAAAGTTGTGCTGACACAAACAAAAAATGCTGACATAAGAGATACAAACACTAAAACACAATACCTGGAATGCAAGGCAATACCCATACATTTGATATGAACCCCTAACCCCATTCCGATCTGCAATAGAAGAACTCTTCAATGACTTCAACAAACGGGTGTATGACTCTCTACCCCAAGGATATAGTTCAAACTCCTCGTTGCACGCAAGAGATAAGAATTGTGCACTTACAACTTCTGACCTCCTATAAACAATTAACCTCTCAATCAGCAACAACTTTGCCATAATCAACTTCTTCTTAGACTTCTTTTTCTCAGATATGAAACGATCAACTAACTCATCATGAGTAATTTTCTTCTGCCCAAAAAATTCAAATATTGACACTTTCTTTGAGATATTACAAACACGGTCTTCACAAGGAAGGCCGGTAATAACATGAAACTCAGCAATTGAAAAGCGTGCAAGATATCCACCAACTCTAAACCACAACTCGTTCTCCTTTTGGGTTTATACTTGACGTAACACCATTTGATGCATAAGCTGAAAATTCGTAGCCATTTTGGTGCCTTGCGTCAGCACCCATCCAACGCAACTTTTTTCCAGAATATTGTAGTGAAAATGAGACAAATGCTCCTTAATCATGTCGCACACAGAAGGATATGAATATATGTTGGATCTAGAATGAAATCGCTCAGAAACAGGAATGCAATATTCCAAGCCCTTATCAATCCCAGAGAAGTACCCAAATAACCAACATCAGATTAGGAAAAAATCAAAACTTGCTCATCAACAAAATAATTCCAAATGGAAAACCAAAATAACTTACATCAGAACCACTATGAGAGGTGGATGAATCACCAGATTGAGCTGCTACCAAAAACAAAATACAGAATAATGTAAATGTACAATAACAGAATCCATGATAAAGCAAACAACCATAAACAATAACAATAAAATGTCACCAACACATAGTAAAAGAACATAAACATCACAAACACAACACAGAATACCAAATCCAAAGTACACACATTGTTGAAACTACCATAAACTAACACAATCATATATAAACAGACAGTGTCAACCACCCTACACATGAGCATAACAGTAGATACCTAAACTATGAACAACACAAACAATACAAGCATGGCAAGGCAAACAGATTGACATACACGAATAACAATAAAAAAGTCACATACAAAGTGCCAGATCACAAAAATTGAAGCAAACAAACAGTTAAAATCAACGCATTTACACATGCAACTTACATAAACTACCTACAACACTCAAAATCGCACATATTTATGCATATCAAGCATGGATTTAACCATAGATGTTCAAAATTAAAAGAAGAAATCAATAAAATCGACATAAATAAACTTAATCCAAAACCCTAGCACGATACAGTTAGCAAAAACAAGCGAAATCGATACCTGAAGAACTGTTGGAAGACGACATTGAAGGAACCGACGAACAAACTCCCTACTTTAACACAACAATGAACAACAATCGGCCGAAAACTACCTACTTTTAGCAAAGATTGAAGGAAGCAGGACGAACAAAACGGAATAAAACAGACGAAGAACCGACGAAGGACGAAGAGCGCAAAGAGAGAGGTCGGAAGAAGAGAGAGTTCGGATTTTCGAAAAACAGGAAAAAATGTCTGTACAAAGCGAGAATAAGTATATATAGTGGACATTTTGCTAATTTGTCAAAAAACGTGGACATTTTGCTA
Source organism: Persicaria maculosa (assembly GCA_963922045.1). Lineage (NCBI taxonomy): Eukaryota > Viridiplantae > Streptophyta > Magnoliopsida > Caryophyllales > Polygonaceae > Persicaria > Persicaria maculosa. The sequence goes on from OY998251.1 coordinate 6,899,679, forward strand.
ATTTGTCTAAAAAAATGCCTATTTCGCAAATTTTTTCTATATATATATATAGTGTAGATCAAATGTACTCAAAGCTTAATGTGTATCATGTACACAAATCCTAACCGTTGATTGAGTGCAATCTAAAGACTGAGATTAATCGATATTTTTGATTAATTGAAAATAGAAAATGGGAAATAAAACCCCCCACGATCAGTTTCAATTGACGATGCGCGTGAGGCAAGTGCAAGGAAGAGAGAGAGAGAGAGAGAAGAGGATTTCGAAGGACGCAAAGAAGATGGGGAATGCCATGGCTTCCGGCGAGTGGGAAGGAGATGGTGAAGGCGATTGCTTCCGGCGACGGCGAAGGAGATGGTGAAGGCGATGGCGATGGCGTTGGCGGAGCGGACGACTGTGAAGGAAGAGAGAGAGAGAAGAGGATTTCGAAGGACGCGAAGGAGATGGTGAAGGCCATGGCTTCCGGTGACTGGGAAGGAGATGGTGAAGGCAATGGCTTCCGGCGACGGCATGGTGAAGGCGATGGCTTTCGAAGGAGCGGGCGATGGCGTTGGCGGAGCGGACGGCGCTGCATAGTAAGCTTGAATTCTCCTCCTCCTTTAAGGTACAAACGATTTTCTTCTTGGATCTGGTTCTTTTTGTTTAGGGCTTTTCTAGGGGTTGCGATTTTTGTGCAATTTAGGGCTAGGGGCTACGATTTTTGTTTGTAATTTCTAGGGGATGTGATTTGTGCAATTTAGGGCTTTTCTGTTTCGCTCACACCCCCCTCGATTTGAATCAAACCGGCGAGCGGCGAGGAGGCCGAATCAAACACATAAACCCTAATTGTCAAAAAATCTCAAATTGAAGCGCATACTTACGGGGCCCTCCATCATCTTCTCGAAATTTCACTCCTGTTAAATCCCCAAATCCATATCGAAACCCTAAATTTAAGAATTTTAAAATGTAAAATCAAACACATACCTGCTTGATGACCCAACCGTCACTAAAACCGCCCACCACCTTCCATCCACACTCATCGGAAACGGCTTCGTCATCCACTCCTTCCTTCGCCGACGATGAGCTCTTCCTTGGTCAAATCTCTTCTTTGTGATTTGCTTCCTCCGGGTTTTGTGTGAGAAAGAAAGCAAAGGGGCACGAGTAAGGGGAAAGACAGGTTTTTTAATTTTAATTTCTTTCTTTTTTTCCAAATGTAAACGGCATCCGTTAAGTTAACTATCAGAGGGCACGAGACAAAATTTTGCCAAACCTCAAGGGTACCATTCGAAATATCACAAATTTTTGCACACCACGCAAAAAAGCCAATATTTCAAGAGTACCACACGAAATTTCCATTAATTTTTTTTATTAGACTCCGTATATTGTTAATTTTTAATTAATGCCATGCTATGATAGGTGGGTAAAATATTTAAAAGTAATGGAAACTTTTTTTAAATTAAAATCGGTATACAACTGCATGTCAACTCCAAATGTTTCTTTAATTTTTTTTAATTAAAATCGGTTTCGGGGAAAGCGTTATCAATTGTAGTTAATTTTTGGGCAAAAAATCCCCTTTTTCCTATTCAGTTAAATCGATCGATATATCGCGCATATTGAACGATAATTGGAAGATTATTCAATGGAATTTTAAAAAGAGGGAATTTGGTATAATAGACCTTTTAAAAACCTTCGTTATGTAATTAGCCCCCTAAGGCCATCTCCCACCATAGACTATAAAATGGGTTTTGGCTTTATTTTCCTCCCATCATTGGTCAAAATGGGTTTTGGCCAAAAACTTTTTGACCTATTTCTAAAATGAAGGCCAAATTTGGCTTGAAATTTTAGAAGGTCAAATGTGAATTTCACCCCATTTTTATTTATTTTTAATTGTTTAATATTAATATAAATTTATAAATCACACAATTATTTGTATATAAACTATCTAATTATAATTTTTATCAAAACTCAAAGGTTATAGTGTTGTAAAGATATTGATGAGTTTTTTGATATGACTATAATATTTAATATGTTTGGATTATATTTGCATAAATAATATCTTTAGAAAAACATATTCATTTTTTATTATTATATCTTCATCAAAATCATACCTCATAAATAAATATCGAGTCGCATAAACTACTTTATTTTAAAATAATAATAATAAATTCCTAAACACATCAAAACCATATATAATATGAAGTAATATCTAATATGATTGCAAATTAATATCACTCTCTCCAAAATCATTCCTTGTTTCGAGGTCATCACTCTAATCGTCTTCATGTGAATTTTTAATGGATTGTTCCAAAGCTACTAGGAAATTTTGAATATATATCAAAATTTTCACAATGACATACGCCTTGTGATTCACTTTGAAATTAGTTTAAGTTAGCACAACCAAATGTATTAGGTGATGTATAGAATCAATGAAAATATGCATCAATTTATAGATAATTTTAAGAATTTTAGCAGGCTAAAATTAGCTTATGAGGGAAACCAAAATAATAGATGGTAGGTTAAAAGAGAATATCCTATAAAATATTCCTTTTTAGTAGGTTGTTTTTCATGACCAATTTGACCTACGGGGGAGATGCCCAAGAAAAAAAATTAGGCACACTAGACCCTTCTGAAAATAAATTAGCCCCCCAGACCCTACCCCGTTCCCGATCGCTTTCTCTACGTACGCTCTTACGAACTGTTTAAGGAGGCTCGCGAGATGCGCACATCTACCATCCCGATTGCATCCTTCCATGGCTATCCTTGTGAATTTCCTACCGCCAGACCCCCCAATTGGAAGTGGGTTGAACGCTAGGAGCTTTGACGGGGTTTTTTGGGTTTGCTCAGTTGTCCGGCAGCGCATGAGGGATGTAATGGTGGGTTTCTGGCGGTTTAATGGGGGCTCTTCAGGTGTGTGTGGGATGATGCTCGGGCGGCTTCGTCTTTCTTCGTCGGCGGGGACTGCACGTCAATAGGAGTATGCGCTGAATGTGTGATGTTTCTCGGTGAATCAGTGGAGAAGGCGCGGGGCTGGCCGGTGCGTCCATTGGCGCGTGTGTGAGGGAAGAGTTGTGTGCCTTCTTGTCACGTGAGGTAGCGTGTGGGTTCACGGTGAGGATCTGCTGTCTCACCTCTTCACCTGTGCCTCTGTCTCTCCTCACATTACACCCCTTTTACTTATTTTATTTTTTTTGTTTTTTAAATTTTAATCAATTTCTTTTTTCTTTAATTAGGGGGTTGGGGAGGGGAAAACAAAGGGCGTGTCCCCAAAGGGATAGGTGATCCCACCCGGTGGGTTCAAGCTTACTTTGCTTTATAAAAGCTGCAAATTTGTTCCTTTTTTTTGATTAGGTAAGAATTCGGTTGGAAAACCTAACTGATAGCATCCTGACGGATGAGATCTAAAAGATCTGGATGAGACTCCAGTGCCAACCCGTTAACAGGAAGGCCAATGTGTGCAACCTTGTCAGCCACCCTGTTACCCTAACGGGGCACATGGGAGAAGGAGATATTCCGAAAGGCATGCAACAGACCTTTGATATCTCCCATAATCAATTCAATTTCCCAGGGGCAAGGGCCTTTTGATTTAAGATGATTTATGACAATCTGAGAATCCCCTTCGATAGAGAGCTTTTGATAATTATTTTCCTTTGCAACAATAATTCCTTCTCTAAGAGCGACCGTCTCCGCCATAAGCGGAGAAATAGCTCCTAATTCCTTATAACCTATTTTAATAGCATCTCCCACCCAATTCCTTATTATAAACCCTGCACTAGCGCCTCCAGTTCTACTTATTGCTCCATCGAAATTTAATTTCAAATAATCATTCACTGGTTTCCTACATTTAACATTCTTTCTACTTAATTTACGACCTGGGGAAACTTTATAGCCAGACGTCATTTCTCCATCATCTATTTCATCCATTGCTGCCCTTCTCCAATTTTCCATGACAGATTTCAGGAAGGATTTTATCTCTATTTGGGAAGGATCCTTTAGGTTTCTAAAAGCTATTTGGTTTCTATAATACCAGATAGACCACCATTTTATTGCCATCTCCTCCTTTTCTTTTTTATTCAAACATTGACCTAGACTTTCCATTATAGACTTGTCGTTCCTATTTTGATAAGAGAGATTGTTGATCAATTCTGCACATTTTTTAGTTTTTAAGAGTGGGCTTTGTCCAAATTGACAATTTGTGAATAAGTGGACCTCATCTTCCCCATACGAATTACAAAAACCGCAAACATTCGGAATCGATGCTCCTCTCTGGCTTAATCTATCCCTAGTAGGTAACCCATTCTGAGAAATTTTCCAGAGAAAATTCTTGATTTTAGGCAACGTGTTCACCTTCCAAATCCAATTACACGGATTGTCGTCAAAGGCCTCATTGTTTGATAAGAGATTGACAGCGCTAGATGTCGTGAACCATCCTTATTTTTCTATCCTCCAATACAACCGGTCCGACATCTGGTGGACGGGAAGAGGTATATCCATTATCCGTTTTACCCAATCAGAATCCAGGATTTCTTCTAGTTTTTCTTCACACCATTTCCCATTCAAAATAAAGCTGCTAACACGGGCATCAACGTCAGTAATCTGTGTGGGATCAGCCATATTCATGAGAGGTTTTAAGGAAATCCAAGGGTCCTTCCAAAACCTAACAGTTCTACCATTCCCAACAGACCAAAATAGTCCGTCTTTAAATTTATCTATTAATGAAGCAGCATTTCTCCATTGCCAAGAGGCGTTTTTAACCCTTTCATAATTTAAGATGTCTTTTTCTCGTAAATACTTATGCCGAATAATTTTCACCCATATATTATCTGGTTCCGCAAGGGTTTTCCATAGTAATTTCATCTGGAGTGCCTCATTCATCACCTGAGCTTTTCTAATTCCCAACCACCTTTCCTCTTTGGTTTACATATTTTATCCCAGCTTATAAGCGGTTTATATTGAAGATCTTTATTCTAGAAGAAACTCCTATTTATTTGGTCCAATTCTTTATGCAGGGATGATGGGAGCATGAAACTCTGCATTGCATACAGTGGTTTAGCTGTTAAATTGGAGTTAATGAGAATTGATCTACCTTGTTGAGAAATGGAGTTTGCTTTCCATTTTGCTAATTGATTCTTAGTTTTACTTATTATGTCTTCAAAAGTCGTTCTGTTGACTCTTCCATTAATAATGGGACACCCTAGGTATTTTTCTGGTCCCCTCGTGTGAGGAGTTTGTAAAGAGTTTTGTAGTAGCTGAATTCTTGAGCTGGGAACACCCCCTGTTGTCTGAAACATTGATTTGTGAAAAATCACCTTTTGTCCTGACAATTTACAATATTCATCTACTATTTCTTTAACTTTGTGACTGGCACTCAACGATGCTTTAGCAAAAATGATAATGTCATCTGCGAAGGCAAGAAAAGGAACCCGGGGCCCATTCTGCCCAAAGTTAAAACCTATTTTACTCATTGGCATTAAGGATTCTTGATGTAAGCTTCTTGCTAGAACTTCCACACCCAAAATAAATATGAATGGGGAAATAGGGTCACCCTGACGAATTCCCCTAGAAGGGACAAACAACTTCGTTGGGGAACTATTCACAAGGACTGAGAAGGATACTGTCGAAATACATTCTTTGATCCAACCAACGAAAGTTGGGTGGAAGCCAAATCTTTGCAATACTTCTATCGAGAAGTCCCAATTTAACCGATCATATGCTTTTCCCATATCAAGTTTGATAGCCATCCAACCTTCTACCCCCTTGCGTGTTTTGAAAGAATGAAAAATTTCATGAGCTATCAAGACATTATCCTGAATAGCTCTATCTGCTACAAATGCTCCTTGCAGTGGATGAATTATTTTCCCTATAACCTTTTTTAGTCTTTCTGTAAGTATTTTTGATATAATTTTATACAGAGTTGTGCACAAACTAATTGGCCTGTAGTTACTAGTTGTACTAGGGTTATCAATCTTAGGAAGTAATGAGATAAATGTATGATTTATTTGTCGGAAAATCCTTCCAGAAAGAAAGAAACTTTTCACTGCTCTAATAACGGATGGACCCACAATGTCCCAGTAGTTCTTATAAAATTCTGCAGTAAATCCGTCGGGCCCGGAGACTTATTTCTCCCCAAACTAAACACCGCATTTTTCACTTCACTATTGAGGACAAGTTTTATGAGTTCACAATTATCTTCATCGCTTATCTCTGGTGTTATCAAATCTAACTAGCTACTCCCCACAAAAATGGTTGCTACTTTCTTTCCTAAAACGTTTTTCAAAATCATGCTGAATCTCGTTTTTGATGTTTTCTTCACCTATTATTTGAGTACCATCTTCGGAAGTAATATGTCTAATTACTTTTCTGTTTCTTCGCCCTGATGCTATTTTGTGAAAATACCCTGAGTTAGTATCTGCCAGTTTTATATGTTTGGTTTTCGCCCTTTGGCTCCAATATGTTTTAGGAAATTTTATTAAGGCTTCTTTTTCCCTTAATAAGTTCCTTTGTTTTGATGCTGTGATAGCATCAGATCCGTGGCTAAGATTTCCTTGAATGAGAATGAGTTCGTCTTCTAACTCCCTTAATTGTCTAAAAATATTCCCAAAAGTTTTTTGATTCCAAGCTTTAATTTTAGCTTTAAGAACCTTACTTTTGAAGACTAATTGGTACATAGCGGAACCTCCACAGTTAGCTCGCCACGCTTGTTTGACTATATTTCTCAAATCTTTTCTTTTTAACCACATGTTCTCAAATTTAAATGGGGCAGCCGGAGAAATGTTTTCTACACTAAGATTAATAGTAATTGGACAATGATCAGAGGACGAGAACGCATAATGGGTAATGTGAATACGCGGAAATTGTACAAGGATCTCATTTTGGACTAGAACTCTATCAAGTCGTTCATGAATGTTATCAGGTCCATCTTTCCTTTTGCTCCATGTAAATCGATTCCCAATAAATGGGAGATCTACAAGTTCACATTTGTCTTTAACTTCCGCTAATCTTTGAAGTCTCCCTAAGGAAACTTCTGCACCACCAACCTTATCCTCACTTGACTCTATACCGTTCAAATCCCCAACCACAAAGCTCGGGAGACTGGAACAAGTTATTTTATCAATGATTTCTTCCCAGAAAAGAGGTTTATCTCGCTCTTGTGTAGGAGGATAAACAAACAGAATTTGACACCGAAAGTTTAGATCCGATTTAGAATATATAGCACAAATGTGACGTTGACTATGGTGGTCTATTATAATAGATTCATGAGTGAGTAATTGGGATTTCCACATTACCCCTATGCCTCCAGATTTGCCTATCGCAAGCACCCAAAATGCTTCATCAAAACCTGCTGATCGCCACATTATATCTTCCGGAACTCTATCCGATTTAGTTTCCATTATCACCATCACTTGTATTCTCTGAATATTACAGAAGGTACCAAGTTCTGTCCAAAAATTTGGTCTCCCCATCCCTCTTACATTCCAAGATCCAACTTTCATTTCACTTTTTGATAATCCCTTTCCTTAAAAAATTTTAGTTTCTTAAGAAAATTCAGAATTAGTTGCCACGTTAGGATACACTTATTCATACAGAAGCCTACCTTTCAGTCATAGAAAACGTTTTTGTACTTAAAATCAACACGCCTTACACTCCTTACTCTATCAATGATGATGAGATCAATGTCGTTTGGCCACTTCTCATATTCTCTGCCATCCTTTATACTTGATGTGAGAGTTACGGACATATAATTCCTTAAACTATTATCAGGAAAGTAAGCCCCAAACAAATGGCTTGACCAACTTAAAAATTCTTTACTCAGCACATTAATGACTTCAAGTAACTCCTCCCTTGCATTAGGAGCATTTTCACACTCTATTGTATATACATATATCCATCTCTTACCCACTAACAGTTTGAATGTAAAATGAGAAAGGGTTTTAATCCTAGCCTTATACAGGATCGATATAATGTTACTCTGGCTAACTACTAAACCACCTAAATTTGGCACCATAGCGCAGAAGACTGGGATTAAGTAAAGAGTTAACGTCTTGCGAAGAAAACTCTGAAGCTTACCCGAATGAATTTTGGTATTAAGATGATACAAGGGCCAAATAACCCAATTAAATTGATGAATTTGAGAGAGATTAATTATTACCCAAAGACATAGAACTCTCCAATATATGCATAAACCAATATCGAGTTTAGACACACAACACCTATTCCACCAATACTTCACTAATGCAGATTTGCACTTACCTTGATTCAAAGGATTAACAAGTACCCAGAAAGATGAATACACTTTCCTCCAAAGAGACCATTTGAGATCGGCATTTTGAGTAAACCAACAAAGTAGGCAAATGGAGATATACTGAAAATAGTTGACATTCATAAAGACTTCAAACCAATTATTTACCAGAGGAATTTGTTGAAAACCAGCAACCAGAAATTTCCAATCAGCCTTGATTCTCCTCCGAATATCCATAGTCTCGATAGGATTCCCCACAATAATGTTTTCCTGGACACTATCCTGGATTTCCTTCAAAGTGTGAACATCGATCTTCGAATTCTTCAATATTTTTTCAGTCTGTTTTTTATTTGCTTTTGGCAGACCCACATGAGGAATAGAAATCCCTTCCATAGGACAGCCAGAAGCATGAGTTTTTGGGCCCTTTCGGGAGTTTGTTTCTAGAGGCACGAGAAACTCGGCCTCCAAGGGTTTTTCGCATTTGTCCGTTGAGGACGAAGCCGTTTCAACAAAGCAAACAAAGAGATGGTTAGCAGGTAGTATGAGAAAGAAGTTTCTGAGAGCAAATGAGAGACAGAAAAAGTGAGGATTAGCAAAGAACCAGTTCTTCCTTAAAAAGATGTAGAGAGAAGAGGGAAGAAGGCAACCGACGTCGACCTTTAAGGAGCAATACCTCTGAATCGGAATCGAGAAACAGTACGAGAACAAAGACCCCAAACCTCCGATTGGAAAGAAACCTTCTCGCCTTCTCCGACGGAAAGGAGACCGTACATCTAGAAGTTGTGGGTGCGGCCAAGGAGGAGGCCGATTACTCACATCTCTATTCCTCATAGCCAAGAAGACCCTCATAGCAAACGAGGTAGAGCGAAGCCAGAACACCAAACCGAACATCTCTTCCCAAACACAGGCCTCCCTTAACCGTACTTTCCTAAACGAAAAATTCACTCCTACAAGCCATCGACACCCCCGATAGCTTGCAATAGGATGTCTAAGCCAAAGAAGATCATCATTAAAGCTTTTTTCAGAAGGGATTATAGGGGAGATTTGGCAAGAGGAGGGATTTAGATGAGGGAGGCTCTCCAGATTAGGTTTTATGGCAAAGAGGAATTGATGATTTTGGGTTTTTCGGGAAAGAGATTGGGGGAGCGCGTGGCGCGCGTACTCCATTAGGTTTTTTCTCCGTTTAGGGTTTTTGCGTCAAATTTGTTCCTTTTATTTAGCTTGTAGCTTGGCAGGGTTGACCGAATTTAATTTGTTCCTTTTATTTAGCTTGTAACTTGGCAGGGTTGACCGAATTTGAAATTTGAGTTGTAATGTGAGAGAGTTGTTTGTGGGGGTAGCGTGTGGGTTGCTGTGAGCCTGTGATGTGTGGGATAAAATTTATGACCAAATAATTATATTAGAAAAGTTCCATCAAAACACGAATTTGAAAAAGTTGCATCACATTAAAGAAAAAATGTCATCAAAATATTACTTTGAAAAAATATAGCATCACGGTAAAAAAAATATCATCAAAAAAATCAACATAAAAAATGTGGTATCAGTAGTCAACAATAAAAAAAATGGCTTCAATTGTTAACGATTACATCACAGTAAACAAAAAATGTCATCAAGGTTTAAAAAAAGTGGTATTAAAAAAGTGTCATCCAATTATTTCATTAGAAAAGTGGCATCAAAGTGAAAATAAAATATAATAAAATTTTGACATCAAAACGGTAAAATATGGCATCATTGAAAAAAAAATCCAAATGGGTTGGTCAACGGTCAACGTTAACCGGCCAATGGTTAACCATTTGACCATTGACCACTATTTGGATGAGGTCTATCAAAACTAATTAAATTAACGCGTTGACTATATACACCTCAAATCATGCACGTCCATGGTTAAAAGAGGTTAATTAAATTTTTTTTAAAGTTAATTAGTCACAAGGCTTGCACGTCCTTAAGGACGTGCATTTTCAGCCTTGTGATTTGCAGTGTATATAACCACTTAAACATTAAAAAAGATCTATATATACCAAAATCACCCTTTTAAAAATCAAGAATAATGTTTTACATTCCACATTGATCGATTTGACATTTTTTTTGGTTATAAAAATCAAGAATCATACCTATCTAAATCAATTTTAAAAATTTGGCATTTTACCGAATTTGGCATTTGAGTTTGCAAATATAAAAGATTTGGATGATCGATCATGTCAATTATATCTCCAAACAGATTATGTTGCTAGAATAAAAGAGAAGAAAATAATTTATATCCAATTAACCGCCAATACATTAAAGATCTCCAAGTAAGTAGATTATGGGTATGTATGGCACACCAAATCACCAAATAAGTAGTTAAAAAAATAAATAGAACTAGAGTTTCTTTTAATTAGGTAAAAGAGGTGTATGGATAGCAAAAAAGCCAAAAAGTAGTTAAAATTTTGAGTTAAAAAAAGGCTAATGGAATGTGCTTTTTTGGGTTTAAATTTTTAACTACTAAAATTAATACACTCTTTTTACATTGTTTATTTATTTATCACAATTAAAACACCTTTGTACCACATACGGAGATTATTTTATTGTTTAAAATTTTAACTACTTTTACCAACAGTTTATAAATTTTACCCTGGTTATAATTTTAGTCAGTTCATTAACCTCCTCCCATATGAACCCTATGTTGCTGAAAAACAAAGCGCAGAAATTGTATATATATATATATATATATATATATATATATATATATATAGAATGTGGTTCAAATGTTAACAAGTCTTACGGTGTTAAATGTTAACAAATATAGGCCGTTGATCTTAGCCAAATCGATGGCTATAATTAACCCACCATTTATCTGATTTTTTTTAATTAATTCGGTGGGCCCTAGGCGGTTTTCAATCCAAATCGCATAGGGGAGGAGGGTGAGGTGCACTTGCCGGTGGGACCCATGTAGTTGGTTATCCACATTTTTTTTGTTTTTTATTTTTTTTTCCAAATTAATTCAATTGAAAGGTGTGATTCTGGCAAATTTTATCCAGATTTGGAGATAAAAGGGGGACTATCTTGATTTTATTTATTTATTTTTGGTTACAGTGGTTAACAAATTCCTTATTTAAAAAATATTTTGATCAATGAAACCGGACGTGAATATTTGTGAGTACATGGGATGTCAAAGTGGAGATCTCACATTTATCAAACATTTATAAATTATTCATCAGGTTGTGGTAAGTCATCTTCATCATTTATTAACGATTCATCAATAACTCACATATATTCATCTCACATTCAGCAAATATTCATCAACTATTACTCCATATCTCATAATTTTTCTTCACATAGTCATACAATATTCATCGACCTATCACAATTATTCATTAAAAAACTATAAAAGATTCATCTAGTATTTTTACAAGATTCATACACTTGCATAATAACTCCAATATTCATTAATATTCTTCACATTGGAAGTTGTTGTTTTCTGACCAATTTCGGCTCGCATGGGTTGTTCTTCAAATTAAAGTCGTCAATGCTGTCTTCGGGATACATTAACCGTTTCCCTGTTGAATTGTTTAAAAATTCTTCGTTCCCTACGGCAGGGTTTGTCTTTCCACCTCTTCTAGCCATCATCTTCCTCCCTGCTAGACACATGAATGATAATGAGAAATTTGTCATCAACTAATCATCAAATATTCATCTCATATTCATCAAGTTTTATAAAAGATTCATACACATGCATTAAATATTCAACTTCATTCATCAGAATCAATAATTTATTCATCTAATTTCATCACATATTCATCACGTTTTATAAAAGATTCATACAAAAGCAGTAAATATTCATCTTCGGTTTCATATATTCGTTCATAACTCATATAAATTCATCATATTTTGTATAATATTCGTCCATAACTTCAGGATTCATCTAGTTCTCACACGTATTCATCATTGTTTGTCAAATATTCGTCCATAACTAATCCTTCTTAAAAATCACCAATTGTTCACCAATCGACATCCCATTCGACTCAATCAAACAAATTTCAACTACATTCATCAAAATTACCAATTTATTCATCTAATTTCATCTTCAATCAACCGATTAGGAGTGAGATTTAACAAAAATTCATAAAAACCCTATCCGATCTTCCCGTTACTCAAAACAATCAATGTTCAATCGAAACCCACAACAAACATCGCTTTTGAACTACAGATTCAGCAAGGAGTACCAAAGCATCGGAACTTACCCATGTTGATGTTGATTTTGCTTCTTCAACCGCCTACTAAATCTGCGGCAGCAACGCTCTAAACACCGACTTCATTTGCCGGCGCGTCTCCTTCGATTGCCGGAAGAGATGAGGTGGCTCGAGGGCGCGCCTCCTTCGACTTCAGTTGCCGGCGAGAACTGGGGGTCGCTCGGAGTAGCCTTATCGCCGATTTTGCCCTACCAGAAGAGAGGTTGTCAGACGTGGTTTTCTTTCGTGCGGTAGGGTCTCGAGGATCTGGATATTAAAGATCTTTTCGTTGGGATTGCACGCGCCTTGGAGGAGAAAAAGGGTGGGTTTTTATTTTTCCAATTAAAAAATCCAATTTCAAGAATGAATCTAGGCCCTCCATTTCTAATGATCCAATGACTTATAATTGTTAACACTTAACACCATAAGAGCTATAAACACATGACCTAACCTCTCTCTCTCTCTCTCTCTCTCTCTCTCTCTCTCTCTCTATATATATATATATATATATATATATATATATATATATATATATATATATATATATATATATATATATATATAATGGATCAAATGTTAACAAGCCTTACGGTGTTAAGTGTTAACAAATCTTAACCATTGATTCAGTGTAATTGAATGGCTGAGATTGATTGATAATTTTGATTAATTTAAAACAAAAAATAGAAAACCCCAAATCCACTCCTTAACCTACATCGCGTGTATAATCCCCATTCCTAAACCTAGCGATAGTTGTAGGAGGCGGCGAAGGCGATCGACTAACCTAACCCACCCCTTAACAGAGGGAAGGAAGTGATCGGCGGAAGAAAAAGGAGAAGGTGGAGGAGATAGCGGAGTGGGCGACGGTGATGGCGGAGCGGACGAAAGACGACTTCTTCAATGGAGGGGGCTTCTTCAATGGAGCGGGCAGAGGACGGTTTCTTTGTTGAATGTGTGTTAATTTCTTAGGGTTTTTTTGGGCGTTTGCCTCCTTTCAATTCAACCATTTTTCCTTTTGGATCGAATAGCCTTGTTATATTCGATTCTCATCAAACTATTCAACTATTGACTTGCTCGATCTCGATCTGAATTATAGGTATGCATACCTGTATATCCAATCTTTTCAATTTCTTTGAAAGAAATCAACATGGGTGAATATATAATTGTTAATTATGGAGTAATTTGTTAGCGTATGAATGTAGATCGATCTACCTATTTTTCTTTTCTTTCTAGTAATGTGTACAGGTGTCATGGGGGGCTTCTTCAATGGAGGAGGGAAGATGGCGGCATATCCAACGACCGGAGGAGCGACGGACGTGTAGTGATCGGAGGTGCGGTGGGGTCGGCGATCCCGTACATCGCCTTTCTTTCGTCTTCTCAATCTCGTGTTTTACTCTGTCTTCTTCTTCCTCTTCAATTGCTGCAAGTTTTTCCTCTGTTGATCTGATTCGTTTTTTGGATGTGCAATGGAATTCATAGTTGATTTGGATGCAAATCTGTGTTCGATTTCATCGGATCTCCAAGGTACATGATGAGTTTGTAACCTTAGAGCATTGCTTGAAGGAATTATTCATTGATATGCAATAATTATTCGATCAGAATAAGGAATTATTCATTGGTATGCAATAAATATTCGATGGAAATGTGATAGAGTATTCGTTACTATTTAGTTATTATTTCATGTTCAGAGTCAATATTCGACAAGTTCATAGTTTATATTCGTTGATAATAAAGAATTATTCGTATGTATTTGGTTAATTACAGATGGGAAATCAAGAATTATATTTACATACTCTTTCAACCCAGAATAATTACTATTGACTTAGCGAATAATTACTATCGATCTAGCGAATAATTGCAAAATTGACCAACCCTTTTGATATTATCTAAATGATAACTCCTCTTTACAGATGAATAATAACGATTAATTTAGCGAATAATTACTATTAACCTAGCGAATAGTTACAAAATTGATCAACTCTTTTTCTATTATCCAACGAATAATAAGTATAAATTAACGAATTTTATTATCACCTTGTCGAATAGTTCAAACAGTGCACCACACAAAAAACAACGTTACCCCACCAAAAGAAATGTTATGCAAAAAAAAAGTACAACACACGCACGTACGTAATTCTGCAAGTGGGCAAGGAAAGGAGTGGGTCCCATTGATTTTTAATTAAAGAAAAAAGCCAAAATTGTCAAATAATCTCAACCACCCATTTCATTCAATCAAAGGTCCAGATTTGTTAACACAAAACACATTAAGGGATGTTAACACAGGACCCAACCTCTATATATATATATATATATATATATATTTGAGGATCCAAATACAAAAGTTATAACATTGCATTGCGCGGTATCCAGTCAACGAATTAAGGTCTCAATTTCATCTCAATTCGATTATGTTTATAATTAAACCTTAAAAGTTATAACATTAAGATCTTTTCCATTAAATTGATTAAACCTTAAAAGATTTTCGTGTTGTTTAATTAATTTTACTTCTTGATCGATCGATCACCGCGGCTATGTATAATTAATTAAAATAATTAGTATATCGGTACGGTGGAATGAATTTAATTAACGGAAAACTAATTAAAATACCCTCACTTTGGGGGTAGGGTAAAAATATATCCTCAACTTTCAAATGTAATAAAAATATCCCGACCTTTGAGGGTAGTGGTAATATATTACCACGGGTTTTCTCACGGGTAAAAAATGATGCGGACAAGGCAGCCTACGTGATTTTTTTTGACAACAGCCTGCGTGAAAGCCTTTTTACAAATTAGCACTAAAAGTAGGTTTTTTTGAACGGTTTCCTTAGGAAAAAAAATAAACCGACAACAACATTAAACCCAAAAAACGAAATTTATTCAACCAAGCAGCTAATTCGGTCAAAATTGCCTCAAATCAACACAACACGACTATTCCAAACACCAAACCGACAACAAAACTAAACCTACAAAAACAGCAACAATGAAGAGGCGGGGAAAAAACAAAACTTACTTAGTCAAGTCCGTGAATGAATCAAAGAGCTAGGAAGAAGATGTGAGAGAGACAGCTCAAGATAGGCGACTACGAGGGAGGAAGTTGACTAACATTGAAGAGGGACCATGAGTTGCTTGGAAGACCTGGAAGACGGTTCAAGAGGCGGTCATGGAAGAAGATATGAGGGAGGAAAATGCTTTGGACATGAATCTGGTCCAGCTCTTTATTTTTTTCCTAAGGAAACAGTTCAAGAAAAACCCTGTAAAAAAAAAATTTACGTAGGTGGCCTTGTCCGCAACATTTTTGACCCGTGAGAAAAACCCATGGTAATATATTACCACTACCCTCAAAGGTCGGGATATTTTTATTACATTTAAAAGTTGAGGATATATTTTTACCATACCCCCAAAGGTGAGGGTATTTAAATTAGTTTTCCCTTTAATTAATTAGGCTTAATGAATTGAATGAGAATTCATCAAGGGGATGATTAAATAATTAGCGTATAAAGACATGAAATAATAATCTGAATAACATGTATTTAATATATCTGTCTATAGCTAGATCGATTTGCATTCAATTCGTTAATTTAATTTGATCGATCAGAACGTACGTTTAGGGTTTTATCTTACACTAGTACCTAAACCTATGTATATGTAGTTGATTAAGATCGATGGGGACAATGAAGTGCTATTCATCATAGCAGAAAGGGTGGTGATTATTATGGGAGCTATAAGAAGAGGAATCATCATCATCATGAGGTGGTGAGGAGTATCTCCAAGAAAAGGCGTTTCGACGATGATCAAGAGTTGGTGCATCGACATCGATATCATCGTAGTAGCTATAGTAGGAGGGTTAAGAAGACTGATCCTTGTATGACTAGAGCGAAAAGTTGTCCCAGTCGAAGGGGATTGCCCCAATACTACTCGAAAGCTGAGGCTGCATACAAGATATTCGGACGAGAAGAAGACATCCTCAACCGAACTCATCAAAGCAATCCGAGACGAACAAGAGAGGGAACGCAAGATGCAGATTCAACGCGAACGAGAGGCAGCCTGAATCGCCCTTGACAAGGTTAGTTAGCTATCGAATCTGCAAACGTGCAGATTAAGTCTTGTCTATATTACTATATATATTAAGTTTGATTAATGAAATTTGATGGGTGCAGATGGTGAGAACGGTAGAGCTGGAGGATAACATGGCGGTGATGAGAGAGTACGGAAAGCTGATTGGGCATTTGGAGTTCTCCTTGACTACTCCGACTCACTGTTGCAGCTTAAGATGCCATTACATTCACACATTGCACTTCGACTTCTGATCGATGATGATCGGTCACCAATGCAGCTATAGCAGACCGAGCATGCCATTGTATGCACAACGCATCAATCTCTTGCTCGCGAAGACCAGCTAGCTAGGGCAAGTTGACATCTCCATTCGATCTCTAAACGTACATGACATGTTCAAATGTGTATTGATTACATTTAATTTTATTTTATGTAATGTGAAGAGCATATATGTTGCTTTAACTCCATCTCTCTCTCTCTCTCTCTCTCTCTATATATATATATATATATAATATATATATTTTCCAATCTTTATAAACAAATTTGAATTGTAAACTCTCGAGTAGTCGATCGAGTGGACTTGGCTCTTTTGTGACGTAAACTTCTTTTTTTTTTGGTAAACAACGAAAGGCAAGCCTCTCAACAAACACCAGTGACCAGAATCGAGCTACACAAGGACAAGCCGGGGAGTAACCCTTCCCCTACAATCCTCTTCGAGAATATGCACGACCCCATCAGGTGGCTCCACAAGCACATGAAGACCTCTAGACCAAGAATGGGAGAGCTCAGCAAGGGAGTCGGCGACACGATTCGTTTCCCTAAAGACCTATCGGAGTCGGATCTCCCAACTCTCTCATAAAGCCTTGGCATTGGTTCACCAGGCTTGATTATCGGAGGCTGATTATCGAGACTGACTCATCGGTGGCCTATTCGTTGGTGTGCAAAGGGATGGCGGATAGCCATCCTATGTACTCGATAATCAGCCTCCGAACACCCCTTCCCCACACGATCTTGAGGCAGCTCAGAATGCCCCAAAGCTCCGCCATGACCACCGGCCCTGTGCCTATCCTCTCCAAGAAGCCCCCAATCCACTTCTCTTCGTCGTGGTTGAACACTCGATTATTTCTCCATCGCCAAGTCTACCAAATGGTGTTGGAAAAGATACATGCCCATTGCATTCCATCCATCATCTTCATCCTCGAAGTAAGGTTTGTCCTCCACCATTTCGCAAACGAAACAGTAAAGAAATCAGGCCGTAATTCTAGCAAAACTAGCATCTTCCAAACATTTAAAATAAGAGGGCAGTCCCTAAACAAGTGGAGCAGGGATTCTGTCTTCCCCTCGCATTCCGAGCACACAGAGTTTTCCGCCAAATGACGCCTACATCGCTCCTCGTTTGTGAGCACCACTCCTCGAGTGACAAGCCATAGGAATACTCGCACTCTTTCGGTTACCTGCAAACACCAGATCTTGTTATAGATAATTTCGTCGATCTCCACACCGTCACTAGCCTTTATCAACCTGTTGTACGCCGTCTTGACCGAGTAGTAGCCGTCCGGAGTGTCGCCCCAACAAGGTCTGTCCGAGATCTCCCCATTCGTCACCACGCCATTAGCTGCCATTGTCATCAAGAGGCTCGTAGGCAACAAGTGTGACAGCTCCTCCCATGCCCAACCTTCGCTATCCTTCCAGTAGGACCCAACCGTTCTGCATCTCTCCTCCTCCGATAGGGCAACTATGGCAACTTCTTCAAGTTTTTCATTCACCAGCCACTTGTCCGTTCAGAATGCCACTGACTCCCCATCTCCAACAAGCCACTTCATCCCATCCTCAACGACAAGGTGCAAACTGTTTGGAATGCCCTCAAGGCATTCTAAACAGTTGAGCCACCCAAGACCACAGTATTGGAACCTCTCATGTACTTAGCTTGCAGAATCTCACACCAAATATCACCCTTCTTGTTGTTAATAAATCTCCAAGTTAATTTGCCTGTGATAGCAACATTCAACTCTTTCATCGACCTAATGCCCAGACCACCAAGGTTTTTGGGTTTGCACATATCTTTCCAAACCACTAAGTGAATCCTTCTTCGGTTATCCTCGTCACCCAAGATGAACCCTCGAGTTGCCTTGTCAATAACATCACAAATGACTCCCGTGACAGACACAGTAGCCATAGAGTACACCAGAATAGAATTCAGAACATTCTTAGCAAGAGTGATGCACCCATCCATACTTAAATGTCTTTCCCTCCATTCCGTAAGCCGATTGTTCACCTTGTCCAGGAGCGGTTTGAAAGCTTCTTTGTCCACCATCGAGTACATAACCGACATACCAAGATAGCTGCCCAGATTATTCGAAACTTCAAACCCACATTCCTCTTTCATTTCCTCAATCGTTCCATCATCCATACTCGGGGAAACGAAGAGTTTGGACTTCCCGATGTTGATCTTTTGTCCAGAAGCTCTACAAAATGTGTCCATGATGCCCATGACAATTCTAAGCTGTTGAACAGAGGCCTCGGCCACCAAGATAATATCATTAGCAAACATAGTATGCGAAATCTTATGCCCCTTTCCTGTCAACTTCGCCGGCTTCCACTCACCACATTCCACCGCTTTAGAAATCAAATGACTCAATCTCTCGAGGGATAGGAGGAACAGATAAGGGGATATGGGATCCCCCTGTCTAATGCCTCTTGTAGGTTTGAACTCCTCCATCATCTCTCCGTTCACCAAAACTCTCGTGTTCACCGAGCTAATGCACTCTTCAATCCATGCCACCCAATCTGACGGGAAGTAAGCCTCACACAACGTGTTGCAAATGAAGTCCCACCTTAACCTATCATAAGCTTTCTCAAGGTTGATTTTCAAAACCATCCACCCCGCTTTACCTCCCTTCTTCCTCGTGGAGTGAACAAGCTCTTGCATCACAACAATGGTGTCTGTAATGTATCTTCCGGGCACAAAACTCCCCTGCATAGGGCCAATGAGGCGGCTCAACATCGGGCGAATCCTATTAGCCATAACCTTGGTGACAATCTTGTAGATAACGTTGCATAAATTAATTGGATGAAACTGCGCGGTAGCCTCCGGCCTAGCGACCTTAGCCAAGAGCACGATAAGCGTGTCGTTCTCTAGCCAAAAATGGAGGCGCTTGCCCTAGATGCTGGTCCTGTTACAACTTCGTCGTTGGATGAAATCCCTTCGAACGCCCTCCGTCAGAAGCAAGACTCTCTCCTGAGATGTTGATTCAGCCTAGGGGTGGATTTAGGACTCTCTCACACCAACCTCGTCCTTAGTAAAGGCTTCTCCGTTCGCTCTCTCATCGTACTACTCAATGCCTCGTCACCATCTCTCTCATGTTGTTTACAATTGGAATCAACCTGAAAAATCTGATCGAGGGAGACTGCATTCGGGACTCCTCGGTGGGGAAATTCCTCATAAATGTGGCTCGGAAGTTCGATGACTTCTTGAAATCATGAAAGGTGGATGGGGAGGGTGTTGCGCCTGGTAGAGATTTGGAGATGGTTAAAAATGAGGACTGGGGGAGAAGCATTTCACGGAGGTTGAGGAGCAGGAATGCCTGATTTCAGTGCTCAAGGTCGGTATCAAATATCTTACATTATTGGTTTAATTTCATGGCGGTTTATTTGATTTTAACTGGAATAATCTCTCTGTACTAGGCCTGGTTTCTATTTTAGAACTAATGCAAGTAGATGGAATGATGAAATTGTCAATGAAAGAGCCTTGACAATCAAAGAGATCGAGCTCCAGATCATAGAGATTGCGACCAAAGAGGTTGATTTATATGATTGTAGCCTTAGTGATTGATCATATTTTTCAATTTCTTCAAAAACTTTGATTTGATTCGATTCGATGCATGGGAAAATTCAAGAAGTTGATTAATTCGATTCGGTGCGTGGAAAAATTCAGGAAGTTGATTGATTCAACTTGATGTACACTCTCCTCGTTCCAAGGTTTCAATTTGCTGACAAAAGTTATTTAATATTAGGTGACAAAGGTGATGACATTAGTACTATACACATATTTTAGTTTGGTGACAGTGTTTTGTAATTGGTGAAAATAAGTTGGTGACACTATTTTGGTGACAATTTCAGGTGCGAGAAAATAGTCAATCTTTTAAAATTTTTTTGGTGGCAATATTTTGGTGAAAAAAGTGAGTTAATATTAGGTGACAACGGTGATAACATTAGTGTACTGTACACACATTTTAGTTGGTGAAAGTATTTACTAGTTTGTGAAAATAGGTTGGTGACACTATTTTGGTGACAATTTCATATGAGAGAAACTAGTCAAACTTTTAAAATTTTATTTAATGACAAGACAATTGACGGAGGGAAAGTCGTTGATTTACCTCGCCAAAAATAATTCCCAAACAAACAAACTAGTATAGTATGCAATTAAGGGGTCGAACCCTAGAGAATCAAGTATTTCTAAATATTGTGTATTTATCAATATAAAAGAAAAGATTTTTATGAATGAAAATAAAATAAAATAATATTGACAAAAGAAAATAAAGGATAGAAGAAAAGCGTTTCCACCTACAAGTTCTCGACTTTGGTTGGTTTTATTGGTCATCGAATCCTTTTCAAGTTATTACCGTTTCCTACGAATTCCTCCCGTCTTGGTTTAAATAGATTAAAAGTCCTACGAGTCCAATTAATCCCTTACACCTCAATGCAACCCTAACACGGTCAAGATTTAACAAAGAGATAGCAAATAATCCCAAGAACTTGAGCATATAAATAACACCAATTAAACACGGTAAATCAATGTTTAAGATATATGTCAACTCCCTACATAATCATGCTTCAAACACGGAATCCACATTCTTATGCGTGCTACTACGAAAATAACACAAATACGAAAGTATTAAATCCTAGCATGAAATCAATATTATCAAGGTAGCTAATCAAGATAACATCAATAACATAGTCAATATCACACAAAGAAGTTGAATGAATTATAGAGGAAAAATAATTTGAATTAGAAACTTACAAACCACCAACCAAGTCTCGAAAGTGTAGGCGAAAACTAAATACTTTAGCACTCCATAAACATAAACCAAAACAATTAGAGTAAAACTAAACTAAAGCCGCCGTATACACGACTTTCTTCTCTTGTCTCCCCCCTATTCTTACCGTATGAATTGAAATATATAATGTAATACATCTATCTAATCTTCTATCCTAATCTATCTATCTAATCTTTCCTAATTTATAATGTAATATATTATATTGCTATCTAATTCTATCTACATGTAAATGGTAAGTCTATCTAGCTAAATTAATATAATAAAACAACTGTGGCAAGTTCGTGAGACACGTCCGGTCGCCGCATCTCCTCCAATTCATCAGCCAAAGTGTCGATCCGAGCCGGCCCACCTTGCTTATAATTTATAAAATGATCCCATAAGCTATGATCAACCTCCAATTTCATACGATCAAGCCCGTAAATACCTAAAATACATGAAAATGCCAGTATAGACTCCGAAAACCAAGTAATAGAAATTAACAATAAAATATGTAAAATATGCATGAATATGACATAATATAATATGCAAATATATAACTAAAATAGACTCTATCAACAATATATATTTTGATGATATATAATGTGGCAGTGATGTTTATTGTTATGTTGACATATTTTTGTTAGCATTAACGGTTCAACGTTTTAAAATATGGGTTGATAACAATCCTTAATTTGGTGATATATAATGTTATGATGACAATTTTGTAAGGATATAATATCGTGATGACAATATATTGTCATCAACCTCGTCAATAACAGTTGTCACCAACAACCGTGACGAGGAAAATCATCTATTAGCAGAAAAAAAATTTGTCATCGGGAAAAAGTGATACTGGCAACTGTCACCAGAAGAAAATCAACTGTAAAAAAAAATCTATGTCAAAAAAAAAATCAATTGTCAAAAAAAAAAATTCCCCAAATGTCACTAGAAAAAAATAAAATGTCACCAAAAACGTCAATATATTGTCACCGAAACAGCTGTCGCCAAAAAATATAGTCAATTGTCACCAAAGTTAGCCATTGACCGAAATGGTCAATGTTGACTAGTCAATGTCAAAACTAAAAAGGGACAAAGGGAGAAGGAGAGAGGGTTAGAGCAAGCCCAACAGTTCCTTTAAAAGTTCTCTAAAATAGAGATCAAAACACCAAAATCTCTAAAAACTTTATCCTCCAACTTCAACAGTTTCTCTATTATATAGATTTTTGCATTTATTATATATTATAATAAATGCAGAATTTCATAATATAATAAATGAAATTTTTAAACTTTAGGTAACTAGTATAGTTTCCGTACCTTGTACAATATTTATCCCATAAAATAAATAAATTTGATTTATTTATTATTATAATTTTTTTCTTGAAAATATGAATGTGTTCGTTTTATTTTTTTCATTTACTAATCATGTATGGTTTTTAAGGATGATAAAAACTTTATAAAATATCAACCTTTTATTTCATTTTTTTATAATTTCATACTATATAATATTTAAATTATATAAGGAAATTGTGAATCCAACAAAGTTTTATATTTTGAATCCCATTTTAGTTTCATATATTATATAATATTTATAAGTCCAACTGAGCTTTTTATTTTGAATCTCATTTAAATCTTATATATGACTTAAATGGTTAGCATGGGGCTTGATGAAAACATTTAATTTAGAGGTTTTTCTCTTCCTCTTAATATAGATAAATTTTTACTCTCTTCTCATTTCTCTATTTTACAAAACAATATTGAGGAGTTGTTGGACCGTAAAATCCATATTTTTCTCTAAATTTTCCATTTTTCTCTATTTTAGAGGTTCTGTTGGGGATGCTCTTAGGGATAGAGAAGGAATGGTCCATGGGGGTGGTTGTGGTGTGGCAAAGCTGTGCTCTTCCTCCGGCAATATAGAATGAAAAGAAAACTCTTTCTTCGGAGAGCACAAATCTCTCTTCGGAGAGCCCCAAATCTCTCCTCGGAGAGCCCCAAATCTCTCCTCGGAGAGTGCTCGATTATGTGGTCGGTGGTTCTCCTTATTTTCCAATCTCCTCCTCCGCCCTTTTCGGAGGCCGTCTCGGTTCCGTTTCGAGCGGTTACGGATCCAAACCTTTCATCTCCCCCCGCCTTCCCCTGATTGTCTCGGCGTTTTGTCGGACCGGCGTCATAAAACCCCCCTCATGGGAGTCTTCCCTTTCTCTTCATCTCTTCCGGCCCCGGCTGGGCCTGGATCTGTGCTCCTGCCGTGATCTTCCCCTCATCGGGGCTCGGCGGCGCCGCCGCCCTAGTGTCGGTGGGTCAATTCTGGCCTTAACTCCATCTTTCCCCGAATGGAATCTAGATCTAAGGTGGTGTTGTGGGCGCGCCTCATCACCTCGCCTTCATCCACTGGTGGTCCCGTTCGTGTCCGGCCACCCGATCTCCCCTTGCTCGGCCATTGGCGCTGGCTGTGGTGGCGCCTCTCGCCGCTGGTGGTTGGTTGCTGATGTCCGATGCTCCTTGTGCCTCTTGCCATTCACAGCAAACCCTAGTTACCTTTGGGCCTATTTTTGGTGCTTTGGGCCCAAGGCATATCCTTGGGCCCAAAGCAAGCCCGGTTGTGGAATAATAGCAGGAAAAATGTTTTTATATATATACATATATATTTTTGTATATATATATATATATATATATATATATATATATATATATATATTAAAACCGTGTATTGTTTTTCAGGCTCTCTTGTCCTTCCTTTGGGTTCAATCCGGCCCGTATGATTAAACCTATGAAATAAATATGTATATATTTTAAAAAAACTATATATATTATTTAAAATCCCGCAAGGGCTCGAAACACTGCTCGAAAGAGCTTGGATTAAATTCCGTTTGGGCTTGACCGGTCCGTTGTGACCGGTCATTCGCGGTTTGCTTTGCTCGGGTGGTGTGCGTCTCTGCTATGGTGCGGCCGGGGGTTCTTCTTCTATGTTGGGGTTTTGGCCGTCGGAGTCGGGTCTGGCTGGGATCGAGGTAGTGTGTACGGGGCGACTCCGTATACGGGAAGGAGCTTCCTGGAGGTTCGTCTTCACTACCCACAGGGATTCCTGATGTATCGCCGGCCAGCGGTGCTGCTTTAGTTGGTGCTTGGCTTTCGTCCGTAGTCTACGTCCCCTTCGTGTTAGATTTAGTTTTACTTGGCTCGTTTTATTGTAGGGTGCGTTTCTACTTGTTGTATCGCTCCGCCTTTTATTTTCGTTTCTGTTTTCGTTTTCGTTTCTATGTATTGACGGTTTTCCGTCTGCCGACTTGTCGGCCATCGAGATTCAGGCATATCTGATCTCGAATTATTTCCTAATAAAAAAAATAGAAAAGGAATGGTAAAAATATAAAAAATTGACATTTACTTAATTTATTTAAAAAATGGACATTTACATGACAATTTTTTTTGGCATCCACCAAATTAAAACAAATATATATATCTATAGATTATATAATTTGAGTTTCCAAATATACAAGATTTGGATGACGGGGGATGTCAATTATATTTCCAAACAGATTATGTTGCTAGAATAAAATAAAAGAAAATAATTTATATCACCAACCGCCAATAAATTAAAGATGTCAGAAGATACTCTCCTTTCCAGTGCAAAAACGCTCTCTTTGAGAGTTTCTCCAAAAATGCTCGCCGGCCTCGGCCGGGAACCTACATCTCCTTCGGGAGCCCTACATCTCATTCGGGAGCCCTAATCTGACTTCGGCCGTCCTGCCTCGGCTTCGGCCACCTCTACTCGGGCTCCGGCCTTCTCCACAACTCAAGGAGTCACCACACCTTTGGCTCGGCTCTCCTCTCTGATGAAGAACCTTTGTGGGTCTTTTGAGAGTGGGAGTCCGATCCGGCTCCGGCTGTTTAACCCCGGCTCCGGCCGTCTCAACCCGCCTCCCCGGTCGCCCCGTCCCACCGTGGCGCCACCATACCTCTTTTTCAGGCGAAATCAGTGTACTGCGAAACTCTATTTCCGATTTGCTTCGGACGGAACTAAATAAAATGTCAAATTGGTGTGGGGCTTTTGTTGATTCGGGTTGTTTCTCCCTGTTTCTGCACTTGCCTTGCCCAATTTTGTGCGCTATCATCCCAGATCTCAAACCGGGGTGCGTTGGCTCGTATGGTTCTTGGGATCTCCTGCCAAAATTGTCGGCTTGGCCGGCCTGAACCACTTCGGCGCCGCCGCTGAGGGCAACCCTTGGGCTCCATTCTGGTGATCGGGTTTCGGTTTCGTCGGACCCCGATGGCCTTGCGCTGCCCTTAGGGTCTGGTTTTCTCCTCCCCCCGTAGTCTCGCTTCGTCGACTTGGCTCGCGGGGTGTGGTTGCGGATGTGCAAGTTCTCCGTTGGGGAGAGCCGATCTTCTTCGGTTTGTCGCCGTCGGTTCCCGGAGTGCCTTCCCCTCTGCCTTAGCAGTGGCTCCGGCGCCGATCTGAAATTCCCGTATGTTTCTTCCTTGCCCAGCAAGGAGGGGATGCTTTGGCTTTTTGGGCCCGTTTTCATGCTTAGGGCCCAAGGGCCCATGTTTGCCCCTATGGGAAAAATAAATATTGGAGGATAGTTTTTTAACGTATAATATTACCTATGACTTTTTAATTCTGGATTCTTCCCAATTAAATTGTAGAATATCAACGTGTATTATGAAATCCGGATTACTCTTGCGCTCTTTGCCCTCTCGGGGTCGTGCTTCATTTGTTGAGTTGGTTGGAGTTCTGCTTGTTGGTTCGTGGTTAGTTTCGGTTGAGGAGCAGTTCTGCGGCCCTGGTTGATCGTAGTGATCGTGTTGGTGGTGTTCGTGGTCTCCGAAGATCCTTCATCTAGGTGAAGGGAATGTCGTGTGATCCACACTTCCCCAGGTTTCGTCTTTGCCCTACGTGGATTGCTGCTTTCCGTCTTTCCGGCGGCGAGACACCGTGTCAGCTGTGTTGTCCCATGCGCTTGCTATCCACTTCACCACGTCGGGTCTCCATCTTCTCTTTGCTGTGTCCGTTTGTTCGCTTAGGGTTTGGGTTTTTCCGGGTTTGTTTCATGTAGTTTCTTTTGTTGTATTAGGTTGTTGTTTTATGTTGTATTTCCTTTACTATGTTGTATGTTTAGACGACTTGCCGTCTGCCGACTTTGTCGGCCTCTCGAGGTCCGGGCCTGTCCGGCCTCGAATTATTTTCTTATCAAAAAAAAAAACCCAATAAATTAAAGATCTCCAACTAGCTAGATAGATTATGTTGCTGAAAAACAAAGCAGAAATTCTGTCTCTACACGCACGCACGCGCGCGCGCAGAGTACGTACCCCTTTAATTTGAGGACCCAAATACAAAAGTTATAGCATTGCATTGCGTGGTGCCAGTCAACCGAAGCTCTCAATTTCATCTCAAAGATCGACTAAAGGTATGTAAATTAATCATCAATTTGTAATTTCATATTATGTCTTTTCCATTAAATTGATTAAACCTTAAAAGATTTTCGTGTTGTTTAATTAATTTTTTGCTTCTTGATCGATCACCGCGCGCCGCTATGTATAATTAGTATATCGGTGGAATGAATTAAGGCTTAATGAATTGAATTAAGGGGTTAGCGTATACAGACATTAAATTATAAGCTGAATAACATATATATATTCAATACCATATCTGTCTATAGATTTGTATTCAATTAGTTAATTTAATTTGATCGATCAGAAGTTTAGGGTTTATATATCTTAGTTCTTACTATAGTACTTACACCTATGTAGTTGATTAAGATCGATGGGGACGAAGTGCTATTCATATGGTGGGCATGGACACAGAAAGGGTGGTGACAGGATTTGTGGAGATTATTATGGGAGTAAGAAGAAGAATCCGGCTGTGATGTGTGTGGTCGTGATGAGAATGTTTTTCATGCTTTCTTTGAATGCAAATGGGCAAGGGCATGTTGGAAATTAGTCCCGACGTTGGAGAAGTGGGGGAAAGGGCTACGGGAGTTCCTCCCATGGATGGAGAGGGCTGTTTTGGAGAAGGATGATGGCAATAAAAAGTTATGGGCATATATAATTGAAAGGATATGGTATGCGAGGAATAGGAGGGTATTTGATGGGGTGCAAATTGAGCCGAGTCGAACGGTCGAAGATGCGATTGAAGCGGCGGCAAGGGAGATCCGGGTGAATGCAGTGCACAGTGGAGGAGTCGAAGAGGGGGCCGAGTATGCTCGATGGTGGTTACCTGAAGGGGAGGTTGTGAAGATCAACTGTGATGGGTCCGCTTCGGCAACTAAGGGATGCGGTGTGGGGCAGATTGCTCGTGATTCTACTGGTGCTGTGTGCTGGGCAGCTGCTAAGAAGATACAACAAGGATCGACGCCATTGACAACTGAATGTGAGGCGGTGATTTGGGCTCTGAAGACTGCTCGCGAAATGGGTCTGCGTAAGGTGATCGTGGAGACCGATTGTAAGCAATTGGCTCTTCAACTACAAGGGAGAGCTTTGATGAAGGGACCTGTTGGAGTACTACTGGGTACGGCTAAGTCTTTAGCCATGGAGTTTGAGGTTTGTCATTGGAGTACAATCCGTCGAACCGGAAATCAAGCAGCTCATTTCCTTGCCCAACTTCGACCTCAAAGCCCTTATTTTGTTTCTTCAGAATTTGATTTACCTGAACCTTTATTTGACATTATTTTTGAAGACCTTATGATTACGGAATAAGATTGAATGGAGTTTCTATCAAAAAAAGAAGAAGAAGAAGAAGAATCATCATCATCAGCTGTTGAGGAGTATCTCCAATAAAAGGCGTTTTGACGATGATCAAGAGATGTACGTGGATCACCATCGATATCATCATCGTAGTAGCTGCTATAGTAAGAGGGTTAAGAAGACTGATCCTTGTATGACCAGAGCGAAAAGTTGTCCCAGAGTTGAAAGGGACTGCCCCAATACTACTCAGATGATGCATACAAGATCTTCGGATGAGAAGAACACATCCTCAACCGAACTCAAAGCAATCCGAGATGAACAAGAGAGAGAACGCAAGATTCAGATTCAACGCGAACGAGAGGCAGCCCGAATCGCCCTTGACAAGGTTCGTTAGTTAATTAGTTCTAGAACCTGCATCATATTAATATATAAGTGCAAGTCTTTTATATTATATTAATTATATTATGAATTAATTGAATTGAGTGCAGATGGTGAAAACGGTAGAGTTGGAGGATAACATGGAGGTGATGAGAGAGTACGGAAACACTACTAGAAAAACGCAATTAGACATCTGTTATCAACAAATGTCTTTCAAAAAAAATTCCGATCTCTATGTGCGTGTAGTAAAAGATCAAAACTTTTCACATCGGTTTTAAGCAGATGTCTTTTCTTGGTTAAAACATCTGTTTTATTTTGAATATAGATATAAATCAACCCCTCAATTTTGTTTATTACATGTTCAATTGTTATTAAACCTTCGTTATTTTTCATTTTTAAGCTTTTGAAGATGTTCGCACCAAGCCTAAATTTTACATTTACATCACTTTTTTAAAAATAACTAATGTATTAAAATAAAATAAACATCTTTTTTTATTATATTGATTATGTGTATATTAATTTCATATTTATAATTTGTGATTTAATATTGTTTTCAAATAATATACCACATGAAATATGCGCACAACCGATGTATTAACATGATATAGACATCGTTTTATATTTTTATAAAGATGTTATTGTTAGCAATATATATCAATTTATATTAACATTGTGATGTAAAAGTATATGTTACACATTGATTTAGATTATTTGAACGATGTTTATAGTGATACTAGCATCCGTTTTTATGTAATGTTTCGATTTCATAGCTATTGAGCCAATACACTTTTCATCTAAAATGCAGCAACATGTTTCACAAACACAACTAAACGAAGCCAATAGATTCACCAGGAACACAATGAAACGCAACATGATTAGAGATTCCAGATTCAAACAATGAAACGCAGTTTCCAATTTTAAACAACAAAACGCAACAACATGCTTCGGATTCTAGATTTAAACAACAACGTGAATAGATTCAAACAACATTACTTTTTTTAGTTCGGACAGCAACATTCAACCAACAGTAGCCAACCCAACAGATTAGATTGGTGCTTCCCTGGAATATTGTCGTCAGATAGGACAATAAAGAACCATCAGATTCACTTCAGTGTCAAACCTTGAAGCTACAAGCATTCCCTATCCAAGGTCAACAGCTAGAAATACTAAACTGATCAACGGAATCCCAATTTGTAGTCGCTCGTTCAACCAATTTGCCAAACTCTCATAGGTAGGTCACTTCTATAACCATGGACCCAAATATCATGACTTTCGTTTCAGTATTGGTATCTGTCATCCACCTACAACATATACAAGATATAAAGGATATCAAGACTCCATTATTCATGAGCAAGTAGATCTAACTCCTGCATTTCAACGGAATCTTATCAGTTGGTTGTTTCAACTCAGATGTTGAGCCTTTGTAAGAAATCTGAGCACAAAGATCGATGTAGGTTGAACACCATCTACAACATTTGACTCTAGAGCATAAAGTGTGTTTTAAAACTATAGTTGAGAAATTAAAATAAATAAATAAATGATTAATGAAATATACCTCCCCCTTGAACTCCGAATCTATGGGATTGACTAGTTAGGATATTCAAGAGCTTGACCACAACCTTTCATCTGATCCTCTGGTAGAGGCATCTTCCTTCGCCTATTATCCGCTATTACCACGTTTCTAAACCTGTCCAGACCCAAAACCATATCTTATAAAATCGCCACTTGTTTCACAAGCAAACATTTATATCAAATTATCAATCAAATTTCCATGATTAATAAATGGAAGTCCCTTATCCCACCCATATTCTTTATGTTAAGACACAAAAGGAAGGTACAAAGAACATCACATACTTCATTCTGAATAGCGTGTAGGGAAGCATGGCATTAGGGATGGTGTAACCGAGCCACTTTTGACGGTCCAAGATACCATAAGAATAGCAACCAGATTCACCGCGCAGAAGTGTGTACCTGGAGATCAATGCAAAATCACCTCGTCTTTAAAACGGCTGACTTGTCGCAAGTGAACAAAAGGAAATAGTGTGCACACTACACACGGAATTGAACACATGACATTCCAGTTTTTTCATTGAGGAATTCTTGTACAGGACGACTAAAAACATAATTTATATGAGCTTCCAAAACCTTGAGAATGGACAATACATTTATCTATCAGAATTCCCCTTGACATAAAACATTAGCATTAAAGTTTAGATACCTTAAATCAATATCCATTAGAACCGCTTTAGAGTCTTTAGCCTCAGGGATATAATTTCTCGAGAATGACACCTCAATTTGATCTTCTGCATCTACTATGACAAGGAAAGTTGTGTACTCCAGCCTGTATAACAACCAAGAAATTATTAACAACTCACAACACAACCATGAGTACGGTTCTAATCCATTAGGTCAACAAGTTCAAGTTATGATCAAACTTATCAAGTTCAGTAGTTTAGTTTACTAGTTTTAGATAGAGACATGGATTTATCTAAAACCCTTACAAGTGAACACACTAGAACTATGGCAGAAAAGACACAATCTTATAGTCACCCTTATTTGGGCAACTTTAAATTTAAGTCGGGTGGACAAAGCTATAAGGAGACATGATGCCATTCCCTGGAATCACCACAACCGCATTCAAAAATCATGCAAAAGCAACAAGATCAGGAATCTAGCAAGTGGACAGCTATCATTCGGTTTCTAATATCAAGTTAATAAAGCATGTGTATACAAAACCATGAAGCAAGAGCAAAAGCACCCGTAATCAAGTTTTGATAGCATTTCTTTTACTTATCTTACTTGTTTTCACCATTTTATTACAAGCCAGTTATTGTCTTGATCTCAAAATATTTCAAACCACGGATGATACCCTTAATCTCTTCATTCAAAGAAAAACTTAATTTAATACTTTGGGAACTAGGAATTAAATTCTAAAAAGTATAACTAAATGTCATCTTATGAAAAGA
Source organism: Persicaria maculosa (assembly GCA_963922045.1). Taxonomy (NCBI): domain Eukaryota; kingdom Viridiplantae; phylum Streptophyta; class Magnoliopsida; order Caryophyllales; family Polygonaceae; genus Persicaria; species Persicaria maculosa. Next base: position 6,931,209 of record OY998251.1, read on the forward strand.
AGAACAAAGGTGAGCTTACTTACTTTTTCTTGTCAATATCGGGAATGTCACTTCTCCCAGCTCTGTCCATGTCAACCTGAAAAACCAGCTGCAATTATACTATGAAATATGCAATTATGATATGAAAACCAGCTGTAAATTCACATGAATACTCCATAAAAATCAGCAATTAACTATGATGGCTACGTGCACCAGTTTTTGTAATTCCTTCTTCTCCTTATATATTCAAGCTCATATGTATCCATTTCTATTTATAAGAAAAAATACTCTACCTTGGCAGCATCCTCGGGGTTGTTCTTTACAAGTGTATAAGCCAACCATGTATCCATTACCTGCGTTACAAAACTCAGCTTAAAAAAAAGGCAAAAGGAAACAAAAAATAATGATAAATCTATTTCTCAAGTAGACTTTCTTAGTGTAAATCCAACTCTTGATGTTGGAGGCAATGTCTTTGGATAATCTTGCATCATACATTCTAGACGAGTAGAGGACTTGGACTCAGTTTTGGTATCATTCTTATATCTAAATCAAAATTAAATAAATAATTAATACACCATAGAAGACAGGCATTTAATCTATCATTCCATCCATTACTCCCTCTATTTCTCACAACAAAAGGTTACACAAAAACATAATGCGGGCAGATTTGGAGTCGAGAGGAGATGTACCGGCTCTATCTTCTCTCTCTCCCACTCAGTATCACAAACATAGCATAAAAAAATCTCATCAAAGCATAGCACCAAACACACGCATCGAACCATGAGTTAAAATAAAATGCAAGAGAAAAAAAAAAGGCGTCAAAGCATAGCATCAAAAATCTAATGTGAATAGGTGTTGAAGAGTGGTTTACCTAAAAATCAGAGTGGCATTCGAGGAGTGGCATCTGATGGCCATTGATCTTGCACAATCGGCGAGCTTGGTCAAATGAGCCTCGTTTATACTATCCAAAAAAAATAATAAAAAATGATGAGTTTATAGAAGGATCTACCATCCATGGATAAAGCCAATAGTAAGAATAAGGTAGAGAAAAGGAATTAGAGTGATTCACTCAATTCATTCAGCCAAAGCTCAATAGGATCACCAAGCACATAACTGATTGATTCACTCAATTCAACCTTCTTAAAAAGACGTCATGCGATTATAACCAACAAAGAAGTAAACAAATTAAAAACTCGTAAAAATGCCAAATTATGAAGAGATGCTTGAATCTCCCGACAAAAGTATCAAAATAATATAGAGGCTCATGAATCTATATTTTCTGCTATGATAGATCTTTTTATCATTTTTCAGGGATCTTTCTAGCCCCCTTTTATAAAGAAAGTGAAGTAAAGATTTAAGCAATATGACATTGAATTGGATCAAATTCAGAAGAAAGGCTACGTAATTCTTACACACTAGGACAATACCAAGGTAAAGACATTTTATTAAAGTTTTTTATTTAATTAACTAATAGTAAAATAGTAACCAAATAATAACTATATATGATTATTGAGTGTTCAAAGGTCTACCATAAATCAATAAAATGGCAAGAGTTATCTCATTGATCTTGAAATAATTCACCTTACAGGCTTACACCAATCTATAAGGTTTTATTAATGTGTGGGTTTCGTCTTACAAAACTTAGCTTTGTCTGCTTTATCAAATAAACAATTGTACAGCAAATTATTAGTCATGTTTGGTTTGAATGGGTTTAGTTCCGTTATTGTAGAGTGCTCTTTCCTATTTATGGATTCATGAATTAGAGTGATGGTTTCGTTATCAATCTAAAACTAAAAGGTCATAATGTACATTTGAGTTACCTGCAGAGCCAACAGAATCCACCCGCCTTGAACTGGGCATTGAAATGGTCTTTCGAGTTCACTACCGAGCCTTCGCACTCATGGCAGACTATACTACGTGATTTGGTGGCTGGCTTATCTGGTGTCGCCAGTTTACATCATTACAAAATCACTCAAGCTTCTTAGTTCCTTTATCAGCGAAAAAGTAATAGCAAAAGTCACACAGAATAGCAATCCTCAAATCTGGAAGTTTCACAAAACCTACAAATCTGATCATAAAATAGCAATCATAAAATCCAAACTAGAAGTCGAACAGAACAGCAAAGTCAGCAACTCAGCAATACCTGGTAGGAGTGGAAGCACAATCGGACTCAACAATCGAACACAACATATGACGAGGAACGACTGAACGATCCGGATGAACAATTCGAACATAATTACGTGCTGAATCAGAAAAATAAGAAAATGAGAAAGAAGATGAGAGATGAGGAACGACTGAACGAGCCGAGGAGGAGGAGAAAGAAGAAGATGAAGAGGGATACCTGGAACTTGAAGCCAGAGGAACAAGCCGCCTACTCGCCGTCACCGGTCCAGAGCTTTCCCAAATCGCAAAATAGGAAGGCAGCGAAGGGAGAACAAGGCCATAGCCAAGAGGATGAGCCGGATCTGGAGGAAGGAAGTCGGTGCCGGAAGAATAGGGGGCCGAAAAGGAGCCGACGGCGATTTTAGGGTTATGGAGTATGAAAGATGAAGACTGCGACGACGTCGGAGTCGTTCAACGATTTGGCCAAACCAAGAACCCTAAGCCAGATCCAAGCCAGATCCGATCCAGACTCTAGAGGAAAGAGGGACAAGAGAGCTCGAGGGGCGAGGGTGAGGTTTGTTTGAGTTCTGGTGGGAAAGCTTCCAGTATCGAGAAGGAGGACTGAAGGAGGGTGGTGAAGTGAGAGAGGGGAGACATTTCAATTTGGGTGGGTTTTCAAAATATTTTGATTTGGGTGGGTTGGGTTTTCAGATTTCATTTGGGTGGGGTTTTAAATTTTGAAAGTGTTCAAATTTTTGGAAACCCGGTTAAAATTTTCTAAGTGTTAAAATTTTGCCTCTCATATTTTGAAAACCCTCCTTTTTTTTCTAAGTAATTTGGTTCCGCCATTTGTCCCTTAAACGCGCGTTTTTATTTTTTCCAAAATCAACAATTTAACATCTGTCTAAAACTTTGACAGTTTTATAAACTCTTTAATACATCACAAAAAATATTACTAATGTAAAAGATTAATTTTCACATCTGTTGTTTTTTGACAGACTTAAATGTAGTGTTGTCTATTGACGGTATTCTAGTAGTGAAAGCTAGTTGGCCATTTGGAGTTCTCTTTGACTACGCCGAGTCACAGTTGCAGCATAAGATGCCATTACATTCACGCATTGCACTTCGAATTCTGATGAAGATCCGATTGACGAAAACCTCATTCTCCAAACTATCACCAATGCAGCTAGCAGACCAAGCATGCCACTGTATGCGCATCAATCTCTTGCGCACGAAGACCAGCTAGGACAAGTTGACAACAACTCCATTCGATCTCCAAACGTACATGACATGTTCAAATGTATTGATTACATTTTATTTTATGTAATGTAAAGAACATATATACGTTTCTTTAACTCCATCTCTTTTTATAAACAAATTTGAATTGCAAACTCTCGAGTAATTGAGTGAACTTGGCTCTTATGTGACGTAAACTTAAAATACTAACAAAGTAAACAAACAAACTATTGCCTAGCTATATGAAAACAACTAAACGGAATCTCATTGATGAAGAGATCAAATATGTCCCTATTAAAAACATCGAGTAAGAAGGCGTTGTGTGACCCTGAATCTGTCAAAGAGCGACTCCTGAGAAAGGCGAATACCTTTCTGAATGGCCGCCCTAGTTTCATCATCCAGATGAACAAGAGCTACAAAGTTTTTGAGTCTAACCTCCTCCCACTGCTTGGGAGCTTACGGTTTCATGTTCTATTTTTCTCTCATTTTTGAAGCGGACTGGTGTTGGATTTTCGAGTGTGTGATTGTTTGGTTACCATTTTCCTCTCATTTTTCATTTATAATTTTTTCATCTCTCTTCGTTTCATTTCCTAATTTTAACAAAATGAAACTAGGTAGTAATTAAATACGCACATCCATCTCATCCTCTAACAAACAAGAGCTACAATTCTTCGACTTGATAGGGCTATGTGTTGGAAAAAATCGAATTTTCCCTCTTCGTGTGATTAAGATGGCCAAATACTCACTTTATATAAAAGTGGCACACTTATTATATAGTGAAAAACACTTATAAAAATATCACTCTCACTATATAATTTTGTGGCTCACACTACACTTACTCTCACTAGCTAGGATGCTCTCACACGTACTTACACTCTCTTACACTTGGATTGTATTCTTCGATGGATTTTTGGATGCTCCAAAATGAGCACTACATTGGCTATTTATAGTCTTCATAGGTGGGTGGATTTGCAACCTTCAAAGTTCAAGCTAGTTTTGCCTAGAATTTTCTAGGTAGTGTATGGACATTTCTAGGCTAGTTTCTAGAATTTCTTTTCTCTAAATTATACTAGAAATCTCTAGCTTAATTAGTATAAGCCCAAATCTCTCTTTTTATGGGCTTAGATAAAACTATATTGGCCCATATTAAGGAGGGACCCAACAAATCTCCCCTTTCCGACTTAATCATGGGCATGTTACGATATCGGATCCTTGATACCAGTGTTCAAACTTCTTTGTTGGGATTACCTTAGTCATCATGTCGAACCAGTTCTTCTCCGTATGCACCTTGTCAAGCTGTAGAAGCTTCTCTTCAAGGATGTCTCGGATCCAATGATATCGGATATCAATGTGCTTTGAGCGGGAGTGATATAGGCCGGATTCTTCGCTAGGTGAATAACGCTTTGATTGTCACACTGCAAGACATATTTGTCTTGCTCTACTCCCAGCTCGAGTAAAAAGCTCTTCATCCATAGCATCTTCTTGCAAGATTCTGTAGCTGCGATGTATTCTGCTTCAGTGGTGGACAAGGCAACAGTCTTTTGTAACTTTGATTGCCAGGAAATAGCTCCCCCTGCAAAGATAGTCAGATACCCTGATGTTGACTTCTTGGAATTATTGTCTCCGGCCCAATCTGCATCTGTGTATCCTTCTAACACAGGCTTTCCTTTCCAAAGCACTAGCACCTCTTAGAAGTACCTCGTAGATACCGGAGGATCCACTTCACTGCAGCCCAGTACGTGATCCTTCCCCGGATCGGCCAAGAAGCGACTTACGACTCCGACGACGTAGGCGACATCAGGCCTCGTACAGACCATTGCATACATGAGACTGCCTACCATAAATATGGGGTACTCTTCATCTCTTGCTTCTCCTTCTCACTTGATGGACTTTGCTTCGAGCTAAGCTTAAAGTATCCAGCAAGTGGCGTGCTGACCGGCTTGGCTTTGTGCATGTTGAATCTCTCCAGCACCTTCTCAATGTATCTCTCTTGGGATATCCACAATAACTTCGTCGTTCTATCACGAGTGATTGTCATCCCAAGGATTTGCGTTGTCGGTCCCAAGTCTTTCATGGCAAAGCATTTGCTCAAGTCTTTCTTTAGAGCATCTATCTTGTTGCAGTCATGCCCTACTATCAACATATCATCAATATAGAGAAAAAGTATGAGAAAGTCACCGATTGCGTACCTCTTCCTGAAGAAACAGTGGTCACTCATGGTTTTCTTGAAGTTGTGATCCGTCATGAAAGAGTCGAATTTCTTGTACCACTGTCTTGGTGCTTGCTTTAGGCCGTAGAGACTCTTCGTGAGTCTTCACACCATATTCTCCTTACCTGGAACTTTGAATCTTTCAAGCTACTCCATGTATATCTCCTCTTCAAGGTCACCATGGAGGAATGCAGTCTTGACGTCAAGTTGTTCGATCTCCAAGTCTAGGCTTGTTGCTAAGCCCAGAACAACTCGGATAGAGGACATCTTCATGACCGGAGATAATATTTCTTCAAAGTTGATGCCCTTCTTTTGGCTGAACCCTTTCACAACTAATCGAGCCTTGTATCGGGGCTTCGAGTTGTTGTCCTCGGTTTTCAGCCGATACACCCATTTGTTCTTCAGGGCTCGTCTCCCTTTTGGTAGTTTCACCAGCTCATAGGTGTGGTTCTCATCCAAGGATTGCATCTCCTCTTGCATGGCTCTTATCCACTCAGCCTTGTGGCTATCATCCATAGCCTCCTTATAGCGTTGAGGCTCCCCCTCTTCCATGAGGGTCACATACTTATCTGAGCTGTATCGGTTGGAAGGTCGCTTGTCTTTAGAGGATCGCCTCAGCTCATGCTCTAGTGGAGTGCTGGATTCTGCTTCTGGCTCAATTGGGGAATCTTCTTGATCATTCTGCTCTTGAGAATGATCCTCATCACCGGATTCATCATCGCTCTCCACCGGGGCTTCTTGTGAATCATCCTGTTGCACATTCGAGGGGCTTTCCTCTTCCCTCATTCGTCTTAGCGCCAACTTTGTTGATCTTCGGATATCTTCAAGCGTCTGATCTTCAAAGAATACAATATCTCGGCCTCTAATAACCTTTCCGGTAGCCGGATCCCATAGATGATAGCCGAACTCATCTCTGAGTGAACCAAGATAGATGCACTTCTTTGTCTTCGCATCAAGCTTGGCTTGCTCGTCCCTAGGAATGTGGACGAACGCCCTGCACCCAAACACGTTCAAGTGCTTGTAGGAGACCTTTTTCCTTGCCCAGACTTCTTCTGGGATTTCTCCATTTAGAGGGACAGAAGGTGTGAGGTTTATGATTTTGACGGCGGTCATGAGAGCTTCTCCCCAAAACGACTTAGGTAGTTTGGCATGCGAGAGCATGCATCGAACTCTTTCTGTGAGAGTCCGATTCATCCTTTTAGCAACCCCATTCAGTTGTGGTGTCTTGGGTGGTGTCTTCTCTAGCCTGATCCCATGGGAGTTGCAGTATGCCTCAAAGGGTCCTCGGTACTCACCACCATTGTTTGATCGGACACACTTGATTTTTCGACCAGTCTCCCGTTCCACCTTGGGATGGAACTCCTTGAATGCTTCGAGGACTTGATCCTTTGATTTCGGCAAGCGCACCCAAACCTTTCTTGAGTGATCATCAATGAAGGTTACAAAATACAGTGCACCTCAATTGGATTTTTCTGTCATTGAACACACATCCGTGTGTACAAGGTCTAGGATATGTTTCCACTTTGTGGGTGGAGATGATCTTTGAAAGGCAACTCTATGTTGTTTACCAACTAAACAATCAGAGCATGGGTCGAGGAAAGTACCTTTCAGGTTGGGGTGGAGCAGCCTTCGAGCGAGGATTTGCTTTTGTCCAATACAATGTCCCTTCTCGCTCATGTGTCCAAGTCTCCGGTGCCAGATCTCCATGTCAGTGCTGGCAACATTCACCTCTCCCTTGCAAACATTTGCTTTTGTCCAATACAATGTTCCTTCTTTTCTTCCTCGAGCCAGGGTTAGGTTACCTTTAATCAGCTTCCATTTGCCCCCACTGTTTTGACTAAAGTAACCATCATCGTCTAGCCTTCCCGTTGATATGAGGTTACGTCTCATATCAGGAACATGTCTCACATCTTTTAGGATGAGCTTGCATCCTGTGTTGGATGTGAGGATAATATCTCCTCTCCCCACGATCTTGATCCATCCATGATTTCCCATCAAGATGGTACCAAAGTCTCCACTTCGGTAGGATGAGAAGAAGCTTTTGTGTGGGGTAACATGAGAGGAGGCACTAGAATCGATAATCCAGGAGATATCATTACATTCAATGTTTAGAATGTTACCTCCTTCAACGAGATATGAATCCTCGCCTTCATCGGCCATGGCGGTAGTACTCCTTTCTTCTCGCCTCCTCATAGGATTGATCAGGTATGGCTTCACATTTCCAGCCTTCTGATCTCTCTTGAGGATGCGGCATTCTTGCCTCTTATGGCCTGGTTTGCCACAGTAGTAACACGTGACCCTGGTGCGTGACTTAGACCGTCCTCGAGACTGATCTCGGTCTCGGTTTTGCTTCCGTCCATGGACATCATTAGTACTCTGATTGTCAAGGACATTCGCCTTAGAATGATTAGTAATTCATCTCTCTTTCCTCCTAACTTCTTCATTGAGAAGACTATCATAGACGGTATCCGTGGTGAGCTTCCCGTCTGGTACTGAGTTACTTAGAGTAACTACCAGAGTATCCCAACTCTCTGGCAGAGAGGTGAGGAGTAGGATGGCTTGTATCTCATCATAGAGCTTCATATCGACCTTACTCAACTTATTGATAAGCCCCTTGAAATTATTCAAGTGCTCAATCATGCTTTGGCCATCCTTATACTCCATCTTCACCAACCGTGTAGCTAGGAGGGCCTTGTTACGAGGCGATTTCTTTTGAATCATGGACTCTAGCTTTGTCCACAATTCAAAAGCATTTGTATAATTAGAAACATTCTTAAAGAGATTTTTATCAATATACTTACGGATCATGGAGACCGCCTTCCGATTAAGGAGATCCCACTCCTTATCGTTCTTTCCTTGAGGCTTGTCCTTGTTGAAGACGGGTTCGTACATGTCCTTTCAATAGAGATGATCCTCCATCATCGGCTTCAAATAAGAGTAGTTGTCGGTCGTGAATTTGAACATGTCACCGTCGTAAGTGACGCTAGCCTCCATCTTGATCCGCACGAGCTAATACCTTCCGAAAATGAACCTGGCTCTGATATCATTGTTGGGAAAAATTGGATTTTCCCTCTTCGTGTGATTAAGATGGGCAAATACTCACTTTGTATAAAAGTGACACTCTTATTATATAGTGGAAAACACTTACAAGAATATCACTCTCACTATATAATTTTGTGGCTCGCCCTACACTTACTCTCACTAGCTAGGATGCTCTCACACTTATACACTCTCTTACTTGGATTGTATTCTTCGATGGATTTTTGGATGCTCCAAAATGAGCACTACATTGGCTATTTATAGCCTTCATAGGTGGGTGGATTTGCATCCTTCAAAGTTCAAGTTTTGCCTATAATTTTCTAGGTAGTGTATGGACATTTCTAGGCTAGTTTCTAGAATTTCTTTTCTCTAAATTATTCTAGAAATCTCTAGCTTAATTAGTATAAGTCCAAATCTCTCTTTTTATGGGCTTAGCTAAAACTATCTTGACCCATATTAAGGAGGGAAAAGAATCCATCACTATGCGATGGAGGGAGGGAGCTTTGTGGATGGAGGGAAACTAGGGCTCATGCTCTATTCCATTGTTGGCAAACCGAAAGGGTATGGTGGTTGGAGCCTCGATTTGATAGGGCTATGAGAGGAAGCTCAAAGGTGATCGAGTGCGAAGATTTCCTGTTAAAGTATGGGTCGGTGGATGAGCTAGAGAGGTGGGCAATGACGGTGTGGGAGGTATGGAAGGCAAGGAATCAGCGAGTGTTCAGGGGAGAGGTGTTAGAGTCGCAAGTAGTAATTGTTAGAGTGGAACAAGCCTTGGAGGAGGTTAGGAAGGAGAAGGAGAGGAAAGCGGATGAGGCAGGGATGCAATGGCCTGCAGAGGTGGTGAAATGGCAAGTGTCGGAGCGAGGCTTAAACAATATTATATGCTACGTGGCGGTGCACAAGCAAGGTGGGTGTAGAGTAGGGATGGTTGGAAGGGACGAAGAGGGGGTCGAGCTCGCCGAGGCTGAAGGGGTGTTATGGGGGCTGCAACAAGGAGCACAAGCTGGGGTCCCTCATGTGATTGTGGAAGGAGATTGCTTGTCACCGTTTAACAAGCTCAAGAGAGGCTTGACAATGCAGGGTGAATTGGGGTGTGTGCTGCAAGGAATCCGAGTGGCGGCGTTGGAATTTGAGGAATGCCGGTGGTCCTGCGTGCGAAGGGGTGCTAATGGCGTTTCTCACTGGATGGCTAGACTTCGACCAGTAGTTGAATGTGACACTGAATTTTATTTAGTTCTTGTTTTCCTGTTGGTTTAGCAAAGATTCTTGATCATGACTCCAATTAATGGAAATTGCATTTGCTTCTAAAAAAATATCATTATCAACCATCAATCTTATCTATTCATTAAATTCAATTCTATGGGCTAAGAAATGGTCTCACGAATGTATTGTAAGAAGTGAATGCATTGGAAAGTTCTTCTCTCTATATACATATATGTATGTGTGTATAATATGTAGTAATATGAATGGGAAATGCATATGGGCTTTATCCCACACGACTCGAAGATCAGAAAAAGAGGGGTTGAGTTGAGTAGCCCAAAGCATAATTACTCGGAACGTAGAGTTTTGTAGCTCGACGCTTCTTCTAGTGACCTGCTAGCTATAAAAGCTCTCATCCTGGCTGCTTCGCTCACTGTTCAGCTCTTGCCTCTTTGTTTCTCCTCATAACTAGGGTTTTTTAGGATTTGTGTTTCCAAAGACTCATCCTCCAATCTTGCAGCCGACTTGGAGAAGTAGGTGGCTGACGATGGTCTTCGGGAGGTGCAAGAACTCCTGTGATTATTGCTTTCTCACTCTCTCTCTCTCTCTCTCTCTCTCTCAAGATCAACGATTGGAGATCGAAGTCATCTTCGGTCTTTAGTTCCCACAAAGGGGGGTTTCTTTCTCTCACGTATCTCTGATTCACGTGCATGAATTAAGATCTAGGATTGTTTTGTATCTGTTACTTGATTGTCCCTTTACAAACATTATAGTAGATTCGACCAACTCGCCCTGAGGATGTGGCATGTAGGTATAGTCGAACCTCGTAAAATCTCTGGTGTTCACTCTCTTGCATACTTTATCGTGTTCTTCGTTTTTGTTTATGCTTCAAAATCGTTTCCACTCGTTCTTCCTTCGCGTTTACGATAACTTATTTTCAAACAGGTTTACGCACGATCAAAATATCGCCAAGTACGTCCAAGTACGTGCACATACGTTATAACACCACCTTCTCAAGTTGATACACATTTTTGTCTGAAAATAGCATGTTGAGTGTTAACACCAACTTTCTAAGCTGGTAGAATATATTTCGACTTCAAAAGCCGGTGTCAACCAGTTATTTTCAAAAAAAAAATACTCCATATGTTAATTAAAACTTGTAAATTTAGAAATCTACACACTTATTAAGAAAACAAACAAAAATACACTTGTATCTCTAATTATTACTATACTTTTTTACTTTCTAGAAAATTATAACAACTATCTAATCATTATACCTAAAATGACAAGTTTTTTTAACAAGATTTACTTTCTAAGACCATATTTATTGGTTACTATTCAAGATACTAAAATTACTATTTTTTTATTCATCTTTCTCCGCCACATCAACATAGAACCCCTTTCTCATTTTTTCCATTTTAACAATATCATCTCATAAGAGGGAATGATAACAAATAACCCTTGCCGCGGAAATGTTTGCTAGCCTAACCCACTATCCACAACAATTGCAAAGGTTAACCCCCCCTCCCCCCCCCCCCCCCCCCACCAAAAAAAATTGCAAGTTTGCCGGTTGGAAATAACCGGGACAGAGGAGAGAGAAGGTAAAGGAGGAGAGAGAGAGAGAGGAAGCGGGGTGGAGAGAGAGATGCAAGGGGAAGTTATTGTGGAGAGAGAGAGGGGAAGCGGGGGAAGTTAATGTGGATAGAGAGAGAGGAAGAGTGAGAGAGGAAGCGGTTTAATTTCAAAACTGTCGACTCCAATTGCCTCTCACGGCTTACAAAAGAGGAAGAGAGAGAAAGGGCAACAGTTGCACATGCAAACCTAAGGAAAACAAGAAGAGAAGGAAGAAAAAGAGAAAGAAGACGACAGAGCGACAAAGCGAGAGAGGAAAAGAAGAAGCCAACCCGAGAAAGACGACGACAGAGCAGGAGACGAGACGAAGAGGCCGATTTTGAGGTAAGTAAACCCTCACAATGCCGATTAAATACGTTTTTCTTGGATTCGTAGGGGAGGAACCGATTTGAAAAACTTAAACAGGTTTTGATTGTGCGAAAATGCGAAGAAGGGGTCGAATGGGTTGACAGTAGGCAATATCGCACTGTCATGTAGGAAGTAACCGACGTCAAGTGAAAAACAAAGGGTGGAAAGTTTGGGTACTTGGGTTTGCGCGTCTGGGAGAGAAGGGAATTTTTGGAAATGGGGAAATTGGGCAACTGTCTTGTCGAATCCAACTTATCAGGAGCAGTGTGAGTGTAGATTCGTTCAGTTTAGGGGGGAATTGGGCAAAATGGGGCGTATGACTGTAGATACGTTCAGGTTTGGGGGAAATTGGATGAAATGCGGGGCATTAGGGTTAGGGAAAATGTTAGAAAGGGTGAAACGTTTATGTGGAATCGACATTATCTGGAATAGGGTGACTTTTGTGCAAATGGAGATGGACAGATTGAATAAGTATGCTGTCATGTATTGACAAGTATGTGTCATGTGTACCTGTGTTTGTGTCATATTACATTTGATATTGATATGAAGGGAACCGTGGGTTGGGGGAGAAGAATTGATGTGTATAATACTGAATTTGGGTCTCTCATTATGCAGGATATCTGGTGAATATTAAAAATGTCGCAGCGAAGTGTAAAGAAGATTGTAGACTGTAGAGCTCAAACCTCCGGCGCGGTAATATGGCTTTCGTTCGAGTAATGTAAGTTGTGATTATTGTGTTGTAGTGTGGCTGACATGTTGAAGTCTGTGCAGGCTGTGTTAGGCGTGGCCACGGGTCAGACCCGGCGGGTCGACGGGTTCGACCCGCCGGGTCAAGGGTCGGGGGAGGGCGACCCGAACCCTAACCCGGGATTTCCACGGGTTGGCGGGTTCGGGTCACCCGGCTGGCAATCGGGTCGACGGGTTGACCCGCCGGGTACCCGCCGGGTCAACCCGACGAGTTGGAGCCCGGGTTGGACGGGTTTGCACTTGTTTCGGACTTTGGAATTTGAATTGTCGGATCTGATTTGTCGAGAAAGGGAACGGGAATTGAACGCCTATGTGTTTGACAAATATCCTTTCGTGTTCATAAATAATAACTTGACGCTTTAGTTTTACAATATGTAATATTACATCTTCTAATTTTCAAAACTAAAAAGTCTACGACTTATAACTCATTAAGTTTAACAAATTACAAAAAAGTTGTACAATTTTTGTATTAGGGAGTGTTGGGGGGGAAGGAAGAAGAAGGGCTTGAATCGGTTTCCCGACTGCCTACGTATCCTCCCGGGGGTGAGGAATCAAAGCCCACGTAGTTCTTTTACCTGTATGTCTAAACCCCGGCCCGGTTACCTCCTCTTCTAGTCTTCTTGATCGTCGGATCCTCCTCCACCTCCTGAGCCATCTGTGACCGCGCCATCAATGGAGCTCCCAACGGACTCTGTCTCTATTCCGTCATCATCCTCGGAATCAGTCCCCAAGTTGTTCTTCTGCAGCCGCATCTCCGCCTTCTTCCAATCTGCAAGGCAAACTTGGGCTTCGAGGTTCTCGGGAAGCAACCTTGATCTCTTCTCCGAAAGAATCTGACCTCCGCGACTGAAAAGCTGCTCGACGGCTACGGTGGAGCAAGGTGCCCCAAGTATTTATCGGGCGATTACCTGCAACGTCGGGAATCTTTGTCTTTCGGGACGGCTCCACCGCTCAAGGACATCGAAATCTTCCTCTTCATCGCTGAGAAAATCAAAGTTAGTGGACAAATATTCGTCGATCTCCGAGTGGGGGCTCGACGAAGATCTCGACCTCTTTGACCCAAAGATATCTCGGGCAAGTGCCTTAGTTCTAGCGGTGATGCTGGTTCGTGACCCGCTTGAACTAGAAGGCACGGGAGGACGACCGGAGGGCGCTATATCGCCCGTCGAATATTCAGTATATAATTGTTCTAACAATCCTCTAACTCTAGCAACAATAATTGTAACATTGCAATCAGGATCATCCACAATTCCTAAAGTCGGATAATAGTTTTCTAAAAACAATTGAACTCCGTTTAATTTATATCTAGGGTCGAAACAACACGCTACGAGGAAAATGTCGGGTATAAATTTGTAATACGCTATCCATTTCTCCCGCATCTCCCTAGTCGCTTGAGAAATGGAAGGCGTGTTAATCCCGTCTTGAAGGGCTAATGCTACGTTCATTGCAATAAAACAAAAAACGTTTGATGTAGGCATGTAAATGTGGGAAAACGTCCGAGTTGCGTCGTAAAAAACTTTGAAAACCTCTACAACGTCCCGGGCCTGAGTCCACACATCGGCAAATATGTATGAGCCCGGGATGTGTAGTGTTGCAAAACCGGAAAGAAGTTCCTTGTAAGCGATTGAATCGTAAATCATTGTGTAAGTGGAGTTCCACCGAGTGCAAACGTCCTTGGGGAACGTTTTTGGGCGGGTTTGGTGAGCACGACAATAAGCGCTCCATTGCTGGCGAAGCTGTTTGCTTCGCCAAAGTGCCCGCAAAACATATCGAATTGGTTCAACAACACCTTGTAAATATGTTAAACCATCTTGAACACATAAGTTTAAAATGTGAGGGGCGCAACGGATGTGGAAAAACTTGCCGCCTATCGCGGGCTGACAGTTTTGGATTAAATCGGGGATAGATGCGGTGTTGGCAGAAGCGTTGTCAAAACCAATACTAAAAACTCTTTTAGTTAATCTATATTCTTGTAAAACCGTTAAAAGGACACTTGCTATGTTTCGTGCCGTGTGTGCTTCGTCGAAAACTCGAAAAGCTAAAACACGTTTGTGCAATTGAAAACGTTGATCAACCCAATGGCAAGTAACACCCATGTATGAGTGATGTTGCCAATGGTCGGTCCAAATGTCACTACAAATCGAAACGTGTAAATCATGTTTTTTTTGAAAATATTCGATTAATTCATTTTTACGGGCGTTATACCGTCTATTGATTTTCCTCTTAACCGTGTTTCGACTAATACCTTGCCATGCAGGTTGAACATTTTGCGTAATAAAATCATTGAAACATAAACGTTGTGAAAAACTATAAGCTAAACCCTCGGCAGCTATCATTTCCGCATATTGATCATGACAACTACGATAATCATAAGACCATAAACCAGGGGGTTGAGAGGAAGAAGATGCGTACCCGGTTAGTTGAGTTTGCCCTTTGGCGAGGCCGAGCTTCTCGGGATGCTTCGAACGGATATGGCGACTGTAGTTCCCATATCCGCCTCCCTTCTTGTGCTTGTAGACCGTGGAGCAAAAGTTGCACTTGGCGGCGACACTCGTTTCCTCCCAAGCCGGCTCCCTAGGACCCTTCGTGAACCAATACTTGAAAGTAGCGGCTCGAACTTCCGCCGTAGTAATAGGGTCGCCATCGACCGGAGTTCCGTCGGCGGGGAACCCGGACTCTTGGGTCGGAATCGTCGGAGTGCCGCCGAGGGGGGTGCCATTGGCCTCGAGCTCGGCCTCCTCCTCCTCCTCCTCCTCCTCGATCTCGTCGACGTGGTCGGCGAGTAGAGCATCATCTCGACGACGTCGGGATCCGCTCGCCGCCGAGACCGATGCACTTCGACGAAGGCTTGGAGCCGCCGCCGGGTTCGAGCCTCCTCCTCCGACACTCGGGGTGGATGAAGATGGGGCTCCACTAACACTCTTCCGACCCCTAGTAACTCGGGCCGTAACTCGGTTGATCAAACCCGATATTTTGAATTGAAGAGACTTAGGAGATGACGAGAGACAAGATCGAGCGATTAGAGAGCGATTATAGAGCGATTAGAGAGATTAAGATGAGAGTAGAGGAGATGAGTGAGGTGTGAGTTGGAATTGGGAGGGAAAGGGCCTATTTATAGAGCCAAACCGAGCCCTTTCCCTCCAATGGAGCCGTTGGGCAACGGTCGACCCGTCGGGTCCAACGTTCGACCCGGCGGGTCCAACGGTCGACCCGGCGGGTCGACCGTTTGAAATCTGTCCGTTGCCCCCCGATTCAAATTTTTTTTTTTTTTTTTTTAATATGCAATTGGGTGGTGTTTGGCTACTAGTTAACTAGCTTAACTTTGAATTAAATTTATATGTTAAGTTTCCAATATATTTTATGTACATTTTTAATTTGTGAACATTTTAAATGTAATATATATTATATAATGTTTAGGTAATTTTTCATATGTTGTTAGGTAATTAGTAAAAATATTATCTTATAAAACAATATTCTTTGAATAATCCAAACACAAGTTTATTGTAAATCGAAAGACGAATACACATACACGTTTCCAAATCACGACTCACATTCACGGATTCACCGATTCACATAACGTCATAAGTCATAACATAACATAATAACATACAAACGTAAAACATAAACTTACTACATTACTACAATACTCACTACTTATTATTAAGACATATGACATAGGAATAATAAACTAGTTTTTACCACCACTCGTCCCACTCGAGCCCGAAGCGCCATCGTTCTTAATCTTCTCGGGGTGCTTGTTGGTGATGTGAAGCTTCAAATTACCATATCCAAGGCTATTTTTCAGCTTGTACCTTTTATCACAATGACGACAAACGGCTACGAATGATCGATCGGCTTGCACATCCACCTTCTCGTAATGATCTCGAAACAACGCCTCTTTGAGGTTGTCACCGGATATGATTACAACTTACGAGCTTATTAAAAATCAAATTGAGAGGTGATTGATGGATTGGATGGGATTTGTGATAGGAGGAGTCGGGTATTTATAGCCCCGAGTGCTTACTAGCCGTTACAACGACTATATTTTTTTAAAAAAAATAGCTCCAAGTGGTGGGCCCCACATCCAACGGCATTTTTTTAAAATTAGGCCGACCCGGCGGGTCACGGGTCACCAACCTCCCGACCCTAACCCTAACCCGCTACCCGCCCCCACCCGCCAACCCGGCAACCCGGACCCGGCGGGTCGTTGACCCGTACGACCCGGCGGGTCATGGGTTGACCCGTAACCCGTGGCCACGCCTAGGCTGTGTACGCCGTCAAGGAAGACAGACACTTCAAAGTAAACATTAACCAACACTCCCGGATGCCGCCCCTGGTAAACATTGACAACAGGTTGAGCGAGTCCCATTGGAAGCGCCTGACGGAAAGCCCGTTGGGGGGCGTTGCAAGACTGGGCATAAGTGTTCAGTTCTCGGGATAGCTTGTACACTACGTTCTCCAACGACAATTGAAGACGAAGAAGGAGAATGAAACGTGGTACAAGATCCATGATGCGGTCGTCAGGTTCTCAATAGCTGAGTTCGCCCTTGTCACCGGTCTCAACTGTGGCTATGGCGAAGAGCCCGAGGACGACGACGCGGCGTTCGAGAAGGCAGTGTATGATTTCTTTGGAGTTTCAAAGATGAGGATATCCGAGTTCGAGGTGCAGTTCCGTGTGGCAATGGCATCTGAGAAATCGTCAACCAGAAAGTTAAAATTTGTCCTGCTGATGCTGGTCCAGGGAGTATTAATCAGGAAGGAACCCAAAAACTACATTCACGGGTCGACCTTGTCGGCGACATTGACAGGTTCCTGGCGTTTCCGTGGGGTCGACTTTGCTACGAGCGAACGAACGAGTTCCTAAACCGTGCAATCGAGAGGAAGCTCCAACGGGATGAGGGCAGCTCCAATGCACGCCCGGCCTATTGCCTGTTGGGTTTCCCTCTCGCCTTCCAGGTTCGTACACAGATATCACTGGACGCCGTATACACATTTACTTGGCGTCCAATATTTATTGACTGGGCAGGGAGTGAATATTTACTAGACAACATTTATTTGCAGCTATGGGTGTACGAAGCCCTCACTCCAATGGCCGACCAATTCGCGAATGTCATAGATGAGAAGTTGTACCCCAGGTGTCTGCGATACGAGTTTAGAGACCCGAACCTCGAGTATGCCTCAATCAAAACCCGACTGCAAGAGGCGAAGGAGCTCGGGCACTTCAATAACCCGTTTCTACCGCGATGTCCGAAACACTCACGACAAGCAGGACAACTTCTTCGACGACATAGTCCAGGAGTTTGTATCGGCAAATGTCAAACCCCCACCGAAGAAACAAGCAAAGGGAGCACGTGGGTCAACGCAAGAATCAGAGGATGGCACGCAGACACAAGCTACCCTATTAGAGATAGAGTCACGGTTAGTGGCAAAGATGGACGACATGCTGAGGAGTATATCCGCGGAGGTATCCTCGAAGATAGCTACGCTTGAGGAGGCGATTGAAAACATGAAGAGGGAACTGAGGTGGAAGGGGACTAGGGAGTCGGAGGAGCAAGAGGAAGTTCTGGGAAAGAAGGTAAGGTTCTCCTGCTATTAGATAAGAATCGTCATGTCATTTCATGTGACTGTCATGTTTCTCATAATGGATGTCCTGTTAATATCAGTAAATGTCATGCCAATTCCAGTATATGTCAATTTACTGAGAGGTCATGTGCTTAGGTTCAGGGATTAGTGAAGGACGAGAATAAGGATAAGGGCAAGGAGGAGGAGGACAAGGATAAGGAAGTTCTGGGAAAGGAGGTAAGGTTCTCCTGGTATCAGATCAGAATCGTCATGTCATTTCATGTGACTGTCATGTTTTTCATAATGGATGTCCTGTTAATATCACTAAATGTCATGCCAATTATAGCATATGTCAATTTACTGAGAGGTCATGTGCTCAGGTTCAGGGATCAGTGAAGGAGAAGGATAAGGGCAATGAGGACGAGGACAAGGACAAGGACGAGGGAAAGGACAAGGGCAAGGAGGAGAGAGAGCCCGCGAAGGAGGACAAGTTGAAGGGCAAGGCCAAGGCCATAGAGATTTGCGCATGAGACTGTTAATATATATTTGCTGTCATGTTAATTGTTTTTACTGTCATGTTCAACGCAATGGGTTGCAAGTTGCAAGAGGAGTTGGTGGGACCCGGTGCCTCCGATGTTGAGGCTGAGGCTGAGGTGCCCCTCATACGGCCGAGAAGAAGCACCCATCAACATCCTGATACGTTGTCCCAAGCGGACGAAACTCAACCAGCTAAGAAGCCGCGTGTGGGCAAGAAGCCAATGGATGCCGCCGAGCTAGGCATGGCGACCAGGGCAGATGTTGATGCATTCGCTGCGTGGATGAAGGACAGAAGTGACCCCGTCCGGTCGGTCGAAGGCACCCTACTGGAGAAGCAGTTCTTTGGGACACTTCAATCACCAACCAACTGGGTGTCATCCGAGGTTAATTACGTTCCCACATTGTGGTTCGATGCATCACCTTTTTCCTGATATGGTCTTCCATATAAATGATTTTTCTTTGCGTCCAGCATATTCAGCAAGCTTGCGCCCTCCTGCGGAAGGACATCAACGCAGGTGACAAGTACGAAGGGGTCGCCGTTCTGGGTTTCTTCTGGGGGGGTATCTCCTGCAGAAGCAACTGCGGACGCGAAGGGGAACCTTGAGGTGGTGAAGGGGGACAACACGGTGACCCAATACTTCGACGACAAGTTGTCGGGGATGTTTCCGACGGGTTGGGCCGATGTCGACTGGTTGTTGGCACCTTGGAATCTGAAGAACGAGCACTAGGTGGCCCTTGACATCAACTTCGCGGAGTGGACATTGGACGTCTACGATCCCGACATAAGCCACGTCGCTGAGCGCCATATGTCGGGCCTCCTGAAGCCGGTGACCCACCTCCTCCCCATTTTGATGAACGGCCACCCTGAACTTCGAGTCAAATGGGTTGGCAAAGTCCCGAAACCCTTGGCGTACAAAAGAGTGAAGGGGATTCCCCAAAACAAATAATCGTAAGTCATTATTGCCACTTCATTTAGAAAACATTGTCACAGGTTGGGTGAGCATATTTCGTTATTGTGATCTAGGGGCGAATGTGGTCCATATGCCATCCGTTACCTGCAGCTCCTCGCGATCGGCGACACCAAGTTCCGTGGCTTGGACGATTCATTCATTGCGGCGTACCGCCAATCCCTTTGTGTGGCCATCTTTCACGGACGTCTTATAACCCCATCCGATCCTTAAAAACACTCCCCCATTGCTTTTATATACATTGTTGGTTTGTGTTGACTTGTTGGTTGGTTTAGACCGCATAGTGGCTGGTATGTCGGCGGTTGTTGCTTCATTTGAACCTGATGTTTGTCGGTTTTAGACATTTGGATATGCACTTATTGCTGGATTGTTGTATTCGTTGGTTTTTAATTATGACATGTCAATTGCGATAAATTTCATGTCAATATGATGCTAATGTCATGCTAAAATCCGTTAACATAATAGAACAAACTAGAACTAGAAAAAACTAGAACAAACTAGAAAAAAAACCCCATACGAAGTTGCAGAAAGGCAACATAATTCTTTGCGAAATGCGTCTAACCAAAATGGGCTGACTATCTACTCCATTGCGAAAGGCCCCGCAACTGGAAGTTCATATGCCCCCGCTACGTGCGGCGGCGCTTCTGCAATTTCCCATAAGCGGCACCCGTCCACTCTATTGGTTCAAGTTTCACAGTCGTCGGAAACGCTCCGGTCTTCCCTTTTCCGCGTTGGTATGCTTCCTCTACTTCCCTTACCGCTCGCTCCGCCTTGTGATCCCATGGGCTGACTACATCCTCGACGTCACTGCTCACAGAAATTACCTGCTTCCCACGGCCATAAGCGACTGCGTTGTCCAACGCATCACTTGGTTCTAACCGGACACGTGGATTATCTAACTGTACGATTGAGCTTTCTAACTGGACACTCTTAGTTTTGAACTGGACACCTCTTCCTTCTCGATCGACACCTTGTGCTACCAAAACTTCCAATTCTTCATCCCTGCCAAGCGGGGTTTCATTTTAAACTGTGGGTGATCTTCTTGGGTCAAGGGTGGGCCACCCCCGAGTGGATGGGCCGTTGTGGATCCTTCCGTAGTGGTGAAATCGCCGCCAACCTTGCGTACCAGGGAGACATGGAGATCGATAGGCCAGAATCGTTCACCGGAAAGACCGTTTACGAACTTATAGGCCTGCAAGTCTTCGTCATCCCCAATGGAAAAAGGTCCACACCCTTCCTTCTTCGGCTTTACATATGTGAGCTCGACGTCATGCCTCCTCCCATCGATATTAAACTTGGCCATCAGTTGTTTCTTCAGCGAGACGTAGTCAATACTTTCGTCTACCAGTACGGCCTTTTGACTCATCGACGACTTCAAGACCCAAGCACCCTCTTCACAATCCCACCATCCGCCAAACAATACAGTGATACACACGGACGATTTCTCCCCTATTCCATTAGTTAGAGGGGGGGACATTAAGTTTTAAAGGGAGAAGAACATATTGTACGAAGAGACGTATCGCATAACCTAAATAGAAGGATGACTTACTCATTTCCGCTAAGAAGTCGATGTCTATCCAGTTAACCTCAGTAGGTGTCAAGCGCGTGAATGGGTTTATGGACTCCCCCTCCTCCATCCTCTCCCTCTTATTTTCTTAAGGCGCAAATGACAGGGCAGGAGATTTAATCTCACTCCTGCCCTTTCTCTCTCTCTCTCTCTCTCTCGCTCTCTCTCTCTCTCCCGTCTTATTAAATGTCTTTCTCTACCCTCTGCAAGATTCCCCCCCCCCCTTTGGTCTCTATGAAGTTATTGTTGGGTCAAAATTTTATTCATTGCTTTGAACATAATATATTATTTGAAAATGTATTTCGTGGTTTGAAATTAATGTGGGTATACTCCTCTCTCTATGGTTTTGCATTTTTTTAGTATTAATCGTGAGTGGGAAACCCAGTTTTATACAAATGTCAAAATTTTACTAAAACCCATGCAAAAGGTGTCCAGTGGAAAACTGTTATTAGCTAGTCGGTATTAATTAACCGGCTAGTTGGTTTAAAGGGGTGTCATGTACCGTCTAACGACAAGAAGTAAACCCACTTCATTAATGTCATGTCAGAAATGACACGTGTCATGTATACAGAAGACCACTGCCATGTTAATTGTAGACAACAACAAAACACTGCAATTCAATCCTCTTTGCTTTTTTGTTTCTTTTTTTTTCCTCAACGGTCACATGCTGAACAATGTTGCTATTTCCCAAACACCCCACTTTAGAGGTGGCAATCGGGCAAGTCGGTTCGGGTCGGGTTATTCGGTTTCGGGTCAAATCGGACTCGGGTTGATATCGGGTGTTATGAAAATTCGGGTCGAGTCGGATCGGGTCGGGTTCAATCGGGCATTATTTTTTCGGATACAATCGGGTTTTCGGTTGCAATTTGATCGAGCAATTTCGGATTTCGGACAAATCGGGTTTTGGTTTAATCGGGCTTCGGTCAAACCGGGTTTCGGATGAACCGGGCTTCGGTCAAATCGAGCATCGGTCCAATTGGGTTTCGGTCCAATCGGGTTTTGGTTGAACCGAGCTTCAGTCAAACTAGGCTTCGGTCGAATCGGGTTTCGGTTAAAATGGGTTTTTGCTCAAATGGAGTTTTAGTTGAACAGAGTTTCGCTTAAATTGAGTTTATTTTTTTGGTTGAACCTGATTTCGTTTTGAATCGAGTTTCTGTCAAATTGAGGTTCACTTGAATCAAGTTTCTATCAAATTCACCGCATGACTCAAATTGGATAAATGAAATAAATTTTAGTTAAACCAAACTTTTATTTATTGAAATTTCAATTTTATTCAAACTTTGCTTTATAAAACTCATCAATATGAATTTATAACGTGTTATAGAATATATATAGTTTAAAGTTGGTTTGTATAGGCAACCTTTTCTTTATTAAAAATAAAATATTAGTACACCACTTTAAACGAAGCAAGATTTCTTCCATCTAAATGAGAACTATCAAATGTTATGATATTGGTCCAAAGTTTGATTTATCCAAACTTCATATTATCTAAATTTATAACTAAGATTCAATAACTATAGTACAAAATATATTTTGAATGGTTAGTTGAAAATTATTATTGCTAAAGAATGAATTCCTAGTTAAATAGATAAGAAAAATTCCACTAAAGTAGTTTTAATTTATATTTTCCATTATCATTCTAGAAAGAACACTTACAAATCTATTGTTAATATGATTAAAAATAAAGCATCAGTACATCACTTAAACGAAACAAAATTTCTACCATCTAAATGAGAATTATCAAATGCTATGATATTGGTCCAAAGTAAGATTTATCCAAACTTCCTATTATCTAATTTGATAACTAAGATTCAATAATTATAGTATATTTTGAATGGTTAGTTGAAAACTATTATTGCTAAAGAATGAATTCCTAGATAAGTAGAAAAAAATTCCACTAAAATAATTTTAACTTGTATTTTCCATTATATCGTTTTAGAAAGAACACTTACAAATATATTATTGATATGATTAAAAATAAAATATTAGTACACCACTTAAACGAAATAAGATTTCTGCCATCTAAATGAGAATTATCAAATGTTATGATATTGGTCCAAAGTAAGATTTATCCAAACTTCATATTATCTAATTTCATAACTAAGATTCAATAACTATAGTATACAGTATGTTTTGAACGGTTAGTTGAAAATTATTATTTTTAAAGAATGAATTCCTAGATAAATAGATAAGAAAAATTCCACTAAAATAGTTTTAACTTATATTTTTCATTATATCGGTCTAGAAAGAACACTTACAAATCTATTGTAAATATGATTAAAAATAAAACATTAGTACACCACTTAAACGAAACAAGATTTCTGCTATCTAAATGAGAATTATCAAATGTTATGATATTGGTTCAAAGTAAGATTTATCCAAATTTCATATTATCTAATTTGATAAGTAAGATTCAATAACTATAGTATATAGTATATTTTGAATGGTTAGTTGAAAATTATTATCGCTAAATAATGAATTCATAGATAAATAGAAAAGGAAAATTCCACTAAAATAGTTTTAACTTATATTTTTCATTATATCGTTCTAGAAAGAACACTTACAAATCTATTGTTAAAAATTATATTTCTTCGTCGATCATATAATATATATTTTATAACAACTAAAAATCTTATATATTTTTTAAATATATAATTTTTAAAAATGAATGCAAATTATAAAATAGAAAAATGTATCACCCCAAGAAGAGAATTAATAGAAAAAAGATGAAATAAATTTAAAATTATTTATAACTATAACTTCATATTTGCCAATTAAATAATAAAAACAAAAAAATAATCAAGAACGTGTATGTATTACTAGAATGATCATTAAACTAAACAAAGGACAAAAAGATATAAAATATGGAGTAGTATAAAGGAACAACCCAAAATTTAGGAGGGAAATAAAAGCAAATGGTATTTTGGGAGGGAAAACTAAAAAAATGGAAAATTTAGGAGGGAAGTCAAATTAAAGAAAGAAAGAAAAGTACCGTACTCCTGCACATACATTTTCATTTACCTTAAAATTTTACAAAATAAAGTACTAAATTATTAAATTCATTTTAATTTTACATAAGAAACAGCTCGGGTTCAAGTGATTTCGGATGTCAGACGTAATCGGGTTCGGGTGACTTCGGGTGTCGGATATAATCGGGTTCGGGTGATTTCGGGTGTCGGATATAATCGGGTCGGATGATTCGGTCTTCGGGTTGTTGTCGACTCGGTTCATTCGGGTATACTCGGGTTCGGGTTAATATCGGATTCGGTTTGCTATCGGGTTCGGACGGAGTTCGGGTCGGATCGGTCGGTCTCGGTTCCGAACTTTTTAAAATTTATTCAGGTGTCGGTCGGGTTCGGATATTGCCAGCTCTACCCCACTTATATGATAGCCATTCACCATCCATACTCCCCAAAAATCGGTGAAGTTAACTCCCCATTGCCATTTAACAACCTCTCCAACAACTCTTCAACGAAATGGCATCCTCTTCACACCACCGCAGCTCCTCATCTGGCCTCCCTCCCCGACCTGTCCCCATCGTTATATCATCCGACGAATCGGATGATGGAGGTTTGTCGATCACTTCATTCGTGTAGATTTCAGTTGTGCTACTTGTATCATTATACTACCTTATTTTTTTTATTTTATGCAGGTTCAATGTCGCCGCCGTCGTACCGACGACATCAAAGAGTAGAGATTGTCGGCGGTGAGTCTGGGATGCTCGGGTTGTTCTACGAGGCGACCCTTGTACGCAAACTAGACCCTAATCACTGGGAGGTCGAATATGTGACCCTCCTACGCAACAACAGAAGAGAGCTGCTGAGGGAGGTCATCCCGGTGCAACGAATTCGTCCACGTCCGCCTCGTATTTCTTACGACGCCTACACGCTCGAAGACCGTGTCGACTGCCGCGATAACGATGGGTTTTGGGCCAGGAGGGTCCTTGGTGTTTCCGGTTATGGGAGTGGCCGAACTTTCACGGTCTACTTCTCACTGAGCGACGAGACGTCTGATTATCGTGCCCGCAATATGTGCCTACACTTCTATTGGGATGGATACAGATTCACCACGCAACCACAATTTTGCTTCTTGTTACCGTAAATTTCATTTTCACTATCTTCTATGTTGCTACTCTCTCCTACTATCTTTTAAATGTTTGCTCCTGTGTCGTATTTGATTAATGCAAGTGAATCTATCTCCGAAATATTGTGTCCAGCATATTTCAATGTCTTTCATGTCGTATTCATGTTGTGTCCAGTGATAACTACGCGATTACTAGTCGGCCCACGAATTCACCTCCACCCACTTTATTGTTATTCCATGGTTTTTCTCTTCAACTTACCATGTCATTATAAGTATGTTTATGCCCCCTCACTGTCACTCTTATCCATTCGATTCCAATATGGGTAAAGCATGCTAGTGATGGCCGGAGATAACGAAATCATGGCATCCAAATATGGGTAAATATTATAATTGGGCACACATAAAACAATATGTCATTATAGAGAATCTACTTCTTCCATAAATCTTCTCCATTCGATAATGGTAGTTAATGACATGTGTTTGTCATAGTTACAATCGTGTCCAGTGAAATACAATATGTGACATCTCTATCTAATATGGATGTCCAGTTACAACTTACTACTTACACGTGATCCTTAAAATAAACCCCCAGACCCTTCCTTCTTCAATTGGTTTTCTCTTAAACTTATAATTTAGTTGAAAGAATCTTTTTCCCTATCACTGACACTCTCACTGATATCTCTGTCCTCTCAGCCTGCACTTTTATATTTTATATTTAACCCCTCTCTCTCTCTCTCTCCCTCTCTCTCCGTCTCTCTCTTCTGTCCTCTGCCACTGCAGCAGCTACTTTTTCCCTCCTCTCTCACTGGTCTTTGCTTTTCAGGAGTAGAGATGCCTCCCTCCCTCTTTCTCTCACTGTACATGAAACCGAGAATGGAGTCCAGCTGTACCCCACACGGTGACCTGCTACTGGCTCCCCTTGTCAAGCAGATATCCGCTTTTGTGCAATTTTTTTCCGGATTGGGTTACTCATGCAAACCTTCCGGATATGAGGGTCATTTTAGCAAATTACCCCATCCCATAATCCATTCTTTTTTACCAATTCAATTTACGAATATACCCCTTTATAACAATTATTTTCAACATGTTTATAATCCGTAAGATGATTTTTTTTCCAAAATAAGTCGAAACCTATTCAAAATTGATGCCTATATGTAGAGAAAAATTAATCTAGTATTATGGTAATTTTTTTTACAAAAAATTACATTTTAAATGGCGAAAATGACATTATTTGAATTAAAATGTGTCAGGTTAAATCTCAGCTGTTGAGTCCAATTGATCTTAGCCGCTCATCCCATCCGTCAATCATAGTGTGTCACGTGTCCTCTCCTTTGTAGACTTGCATCTGACAAGCATTTATTACACCAAATTAGCATCGATGCTTAATTTGCATCCCATAAGCATCTCTCTCACCCTAACTAACATATTTTATTAATTTTTTTACAAACTTGAAAAACCTACTTGAGATAGGGAAAATCCCGTCATCATAGCACAAGGGCGTTCTGGTCTTTTACCAATAAATTCGAGTATTCAATACGACATTGATGCAGTCGTTTCGCCTATTGATTACAATAGCGGCTTCGTAGAATTAATTAAGAGCGTTGACCGAATTAAATACGGTAATGATTTCTTTTATTTAATATCGTAACGTTTTTTTCTATTTAATACTCGACTAGTATAAATAAGATGATATAGATTCATATTGGATGCACAATGACTGACTTGAGCGTCGGAGGGTCCTCCGGGGGAGACAAGCCCCGCCCCGACCTCGTTTGTTCTTGTTTAGCAGGCTACGGTTGGTGTGGGGTCGATGGTCAAGATCGATCTCCTTCAACCACTATGATGCAGGTTTTATGCATCACAATTGGCGCCGTCTGTGGGAAATTCGATCAAAAAGCTATGCGATCGAAGTTCCCGGTGAAGCTGAATCATGGGATCTGATTAAGCTAGCACGTACGACATTGGAAGGGAAGCCGTTGGAGTTATATATCGTCGGAGTCCTTCTCCGACAACGCCTTCAGATCCTCGATCATCACCGTCGATTGGACCTCCATGTGCTCTTATCCCGACGTTACGCTCAGATCTGAATCCCATATCTTCCTCCTCTATCGATGGTCATGGATGGATCCAGCGTACGACCCCCCGCTTGGATCTCTCCCTTGGTACAGATCTGAATCGGCGCCTTGCCAATGGTGCTTGAGAAGATCCGCAATTGGCTGCATCGCCTAGTCCGATTATTCCCCGATGGTTTCACAACCCTAGCTGCATCGACGACTATGCTTAATTGCCACTTCGTCATCTTTGTTTCGATCCGACGCAGCCCCATCGTGATGACTCGGTGTTGGGACGATCGTCACCCACCGAAAACAATCATGTTTGATCCTGATGCGCCTGATCGCTGATCTACTCATCTCAATAGGGACACACCTCATATCCGTCGTCGAGGGGCACACCGGATTTATTGCTTGTCGGATGGCCCTCCTCGATCTCTCGAGAGCCGCTGCACCCACCAGCATTCTCTATTGTCAGCCCGCATCCGAGGCTCATCGGCGCAATCTTCTGATCGCCGTATGGATTTATGTGTTGCCTCACTGATCATTATCAACAGCGATTCTTCGAACCGGTAAGCGCAGGTATGCATATTCAACTTTCTTCATGTGCTTTGAATTCCATGATTAATTTCTAAAGACTTGATTAATTGTAATTCAAAATCTGCTTGGTGGCCAAATTGATCAATGTGAACTGTAGCTCCGTTTGTCTTGAAGAGCTTGATGAAGTTACCTATGTGATATAATTTGATTATGAACTCTTGTGGCTTGCTTAATTAATTAAGAGGATAATATTGGTAGTAGATTCTTGAGAACATATTAGTCAAAAGTGGGACTTGTTGCTAAGACAAGTCTTTGGTGTTTATACTTGCTAGATTACATGTTATCACATACTCTTTCCACCCTCTAATGATTAGTTGAGCTAGAAGCCGAATTAGACTCGTATTTTATGCTCAATATCCGATATGTGTGACCATCAACTTTTATACTGATTATTAGTGTTTCTTAGTTTCAAGAGTTGAGTGCACGAATATTGTGTATCTGCCTTGCTTTCATCTCACATTCTAATTTATCCTCCTATAGTGTCATTTAATCATCTATATATACTTTTACCTTGCAAAGCATGAATGAGTTTGAATTGAGTTGATCATTACTCTAGTTGTTTCGATTGTGGGGTGTGCTTTTTGCTTTGTTTTCGTTTTCTCTGCTTGTGTTGTACTCCTGAATAGGTGTTTACAAAGGAAGCATGAGCAACAATTGTTGAGTGTACTCCCCGAGGAAAGCATGGATTCTAATCTCACAACTGATGTCGGGGCAAGAGTCAATATTGCATAGTACGCTGGGGCAACCAAAATGATTCGAGGCATCGAGAGCTATAAAGAAGCAAAAGGCAAGTTGGAGGTTTGATATTTTGCCCAAAGTCAGCTCCTAGCCAGGTCAAGAATGACACTACAGCAAAATCGGGAATAATTAAGGTCACCGAGAATCCTATTACTCAAGCAAGGAATTCGTGAGCTAAGTTTTCTATTCCCCTTACTTGCGAATAATTTCTTAATTGTTTATTAACATTCTTCTAAAAAAATGTTTATTGAAAGATGAATGTGTAGTTCTAAGCTAGATTTTTAGCCTACTACTTCTCCGCAAAAATATACAGATTATGTGCAAGGGCATACAACAACTCAAGAAAGTGAAGATTCGCCACTTATGGCCAAGCAAATGCCAGTAAAGGCAGAAGAATCGCCACTTAAGGCCAACGAAATCGCCACTTACGGCCAATCCGATTCGCCACTTAAGGACAATGAAATCGTCACTTACGGCTAATCTGAATCGTCACTTAAGGTCAATGAAATCGCCACTTACGGCCAATCCGAATCGTCACTTAAGGCCAACGAAATCGCCACTTACGGCCAATCCGAATCGTCACTTAAGGCCAACGAAATCGCCACTTACGGCCAGTCCGAATCGCCACTTAAGGCCAACAAAATCGCCACTTATGGCCAGTCCGAATCGCCACTTAAGGGCAACGAAATCGCCACTTACGGCCACCCCGAATCGCTACTTACAGCCAATAGCCAACTACGGATCAAGTGACTAACGTTACGGCAAAATTATCGTTCACTCGATAAACTTCGCCATTTACTTTTTTCGGCTTCCTTCATCATCGAGACATGAAGAAGAAACCCGAGGGGCAATTGAGATAGGGAAAATCCCGTCATCATAGCACAAGGGCGTTCTGGTCTTTAATTTACCAATAAATTCGAGTATTCAATACGACATTGATGCAGTCGTTTCCCCTATTGATTACAATAGCGGTTTCGCAGAATTAATTAAGAGCGTTGACCGAATTAAATACGGTAACGGTTTCTTTTATTTAATATCGTAACGGTTTTTTCTATTTAATACTCGACTAGTATAAATAAGATGATATGGATTCATATTGGACGGAGAATGACTGACTTGAGCGTCGGAGGGTCCTCCGGGGGAGACAAACCCCGCCCCGACCTCGTTTGTTCTTGTTTTGCAGGCTACGGTTGGGGTGGGGTCGATGGTCAAGATCGATCTCCTTCAACCACTATGATGCAGGTTTTATGCATCAAACTACTAACTTGAAAACCGATATTATGGCTATGCAATTGACGAAAAAAATCAACGTGGATGCACATTCAAACCGCTTTATAATACTCTCTCCTATCAAATATGTAAGATGTTCGACTTCCGGACACGTATTTTAATGTGTTAACAAAATTGCATAAAATCTTTTTTTTATTAAATTTTTTTATAGTTTAATACTACTTCCGTTCAGAAATAAGTGACGTTTGACTTTTTGAAACGTTTTTTAAAGAGCTAAAAACTATATAGGCGAAACTAATTAAAATAACCCAACCTTTAAGGGTGTGTTAAAAATATATCTCAACCTTTCAAATGTAAGATAAATATCCCGACCTTTAAGGATATGTTAAAAATATATCCCTACCTTTCAAATGTAAGATAAATATATCAACCTTTATAAGTGATGTTCAAATAATATATAAAATAATTCTCTACCAAAAAAAAACTAACATGGCATACATATGTGGCAAACTAAATTAATAAAAAAATAAAATTAAAAAAAATAAATTTTAAAAAAATATATAAAAAATTAATAGAAGGGTTTAAGAAAACAAGTTTTTTCATTTATTATTTTAAAAAAAATTCAAGACACGTTATTAATATTTCAATTTTCCATATGATTCTTCTTTGTTCAATTGTTCCATTTTTTTTACATAATTTATTTACTAAAATTCTAACTATTCTTCTTTCTATTTTAAATTTTCATCAAAAATGCGAAATTAGTTAAATGGTCCATTATACAAATATGGGTGTTATCCCTCAAATATAAAAATAATCTAAATAAAATATTAAACACTTGTAAATATATCATTTTTTATATATTTATATTTTATTAATTTATTTCTTTCCCTTGATAAAAAAGAAAAGAAAAGAAAAGTGGTTTAATAAAACAAGGTTTTTAATATAGAGTTATAAGAAAATAGTGTGTATAAAATATAAAAGATGAAAGATATGTAAATCTATAATTTTTTTATATAGATTTTTTAAAGTTTTTTTTATTAATTTTTTTTGTCATATATGCATGTCCTGTTAGCTTTTTTTTTTTGTACAAATTTTTTTGAAATATTATTTGAACATCACTTATAAAGGTTGATATATTTATCTTACATTTGAAAGGTAGGGATATATTTTTAACACCCCTTTAAAGGTCGGGATATTTATCTTACACTTTGAAAGGTTGGGATATATTTTTAACACATCCTTAAAGGTCGGGTTATTTTAATTAGTTTCGCCAACTATATAAAATATAAAGTTTTTAATTGATTTTTTTAATAATTTTATACATGTTAGTTATAAGTTTAAAATTATTTAAAAAAATTAATATTTTATACTACCTCCGTTCCATAATACATGAGCTTTTCTTTTTTGACACGTTTTTCGCTCCTTAAAAAGCGTGTCGAAAACTAAAAACCCAAGTATTTTTGAACGGAGGGAGTATAGTTTTTAGCTCCTTAAAAAACGTGCCGAAAAGTCAAACGACATTTATTAATGAACGGATAGAGTATTTATTACTGTAGTAAGAAGTACACAGATTACAGCGTATTTACCGATTGCATATTTCAATCAATCAATCCCAACATGATAAGAAATTACTGTATTGTTTTCTTTTGGTAAGTACTGTATATTTGCAATTGAACTAGTATTCTGAACACTAGTACACTTAGCTTGCAGGTGAAAAATTATACAGTACTAACTTGAAAGATATTAGTATTGCATTTGAACTAGTTTTGTGCCCAAACAGTCAAATGAATAGTAACTGCTTTGACTGGAAACTCTTTAAGTTGGGATGGGTGGTACTGGTAACCAACCAAACTCAAGCTTGGAGAGAGGAGAAAAATGGCATTGGGAGTGCCCAAAACAAAGAGAGAGGCGCTGAAGATCAAACCCCATTTTTTCAGCATCATTGTTTCCCCTTCACAACTCCTTAAACTGGTACTCTAAAATCCCTCTCTTCACCCTTTCTTGATTGCTTCTTAATTTCTACTTCACTTTGTTTCCTTATCCTTGGGTGTGTGTGCTTTGTGTTCAACCCACAAACATAGGAGCCATCTATAATTAAATGTTGTGCTTTGTATAAATGTTCCAATGGATTCTTCATCTTTTATTTGGTACATTTAAAAAGTTCACCAACTTAAAACTTGTAAATATATAGTACTTTGTCAAAGATTTTGTAATTGAACTATGAATTTTGGTGTCAATTTATATAGGTTACTTTGTCCAAGGTTAAGGACTTTAAAAGTTAGTCACTTGTTGGACTGGTCAATTCTAGTCCCCTTTTGGTATTGATATTTAGATATTGAAATCGGGGTGATATATTGATATCGAAATGATACATCTCTCAAAATTAGCCTATTAGATAGGCCAAAAAATGGAAAAAGAGACAAATGATATCGATATCAAGTTGTACCAAAGAACGATATCAACTCTGATATCTAATATCGAAATCAAATAGGGCTAGAGAATCTTGAGAAATTTGTTGTTCAAATTTCAGTGTAATCTTCCAAATTAATTTGTGTACAATTTGGGCAGAGACTTCCAAAGAAGTTTCTAAAGAATCACGGGAAGAACCTGTCGAATGTCGCTTACCTTCGAGTGCCAAATGGGGTCGATTGGCTTGTTGAAGCGACCAACTGTAAGGGCTATGTTTGGCTGTGCAAAGGCTGGAAACAGTTTGCTGAGTATTACTCTTTATCAATTGGTTACCTTCTAGTCTTCAGATACGATGGGAACTCACATTTTCAAGTCCTCATACTCGACGCAACTACTCTTGAAATCGACTATTCCATCAATAACCTCCATCAAAGTGGCAAATTCCAAGACCCCAAGGAGGATAGTACTTCACATCAAAGCGGTCCAGTATGTTCTTCCGAACTTACTTTTCGAAAACTTGTGGAATCTCGGTGCATATGATACATTCTGCTATTGATTCTTGCAGATCATTCCTGAAGCTGTCAGCGAGCGACTCTTGAAGAAGGCGAAGGCTTTTGTGAAAGGCTGTCCCGGTTTCATCATTCGTATGAGCAAAAGCCACGTTGTTGGACGAAAAAGTTCAGTGGTATGCCTTGTTAATTCCGCCATCAACTTCATTCTTTATATATACAGGGCCTAGCTTGATGTAATAGGATGTGAATTGGTTTTGCAGCATGTTCCTTCATGTCACTCGAAAAAGTACATGAAGGACGAAGGTGAAGATGGCAATGTCATAGTTATCTACGGGAAAGATGAGAGGAGTTGGAAGATGAAGTACCGCATTGAGGATTCGTATCCAAAGCTCTGGCTACCGTGCTGGAGGAAGTTCAGGTCGGACAATGGTCTAGCGATAGGCGACGTGTGCGCGTTCAAGCTGATCAGTAGGACTCAAAAGGCGTACAAGGTTGCCATATTCCGGGTCAAGGGTAAGTGATGATATCCGAGCATGAAATCACGTGATCGATCTTTGAAGTTCGTCGGAGCTTTTAGTTGTTTTGTGGCTTTTGGTTACTGTGAACCTCTTTTGGCTGATCAGTAAGAACCAGTGGAGGAGGTATATACGGGTTGCCGATATTTAGTATTTTAGGCTCTGTTATTGTGTCCTTTTGTCTGTGCATTCACGGGGGAGGAGTGCGGGGATGATAGTTCTTAGTGGGAATTATTTCCGACCCCGTTCCAACTTCCACGGCCTGCCCAGTCACCCAATGGGGAAAACCGGTCAAATATCTTTAGAAGGCTAGGTTTGTATTATTTTAATATTTTTAATTGTTATTTTTTTATTAATTAACCTATTTGTATTATATTTTTATTTTAAATTTTTTACTACCGACCCACCACCCAATTGCGTCATTGTGGACGAAGACAAAAAAAACTCTTAATGCAATACGAAAGGTCAATGATCCATCATGTCCCTAAGCTTAGCCATCTTCTGCAACCTGATTCACTTCATGGAAAGCATGCTTGCAGATAACTTTATCAAAATACTGCAGAAGGTGCTAAGCGTATGTAACGATCATCTCAATCTCTCAAGGGTATCACCACACATTAGAAAGAGTGATGCGGAAGCAAGAGAGTTCATCAAGCAAATTGAACATCTGTAACTGAATTGATGCTTCTGTTAGTTATAAAGGAAGCTATTTATAGAAGAAGATATCACTTCTTCTTATTTACATAAAATGTCTTATACTTCACTATAGTACATTTCATTACAAACCAAAGGTGAAGGGCCCCGGAAATTGAAATGTTTTCTTCCTTACCTGTAAACTAGAGTGGGTAGTTGATCAATTATGGAATACATTCATTATACAATCAACTTAAAATATATTGGACCTTAAAATTTTAGGGATCTCGTTCCATTGAACGGTCTGAACAGGCTCAGGCACGAGCCCGCTTTTCTTATAAAAAAAAATCAGTAGGACACATATATTGGGGTGACAGTTATGACTCTATGTTTGTCACCTGAATTTACATTTTTTTTTTCGAATGACACATTCACTATGCCATGGCGCAAGATTGAGATCGATAATTCGGATTGAGACCAAGATTGAGATTTGAGATTGAGGTTGAGATCAAGATTGAGATTTGAGTTTAGAGATTTGAGGAGACCAAAATGGACATTGATATTTGAGGTTTGAGATTGAGATCGAGATCGAGATTCATTTGAGGTTGGAGATTGGCAATTGAGACCAAGATTGAGATTTTAGATTGCGATTGAGACTAAGATCAATATTGAGATAGAGATTTGAAATTTGATATTGATATGAAGATTGAGATCAATATTAAGATCAATATCGAGATTTTATATTGATATTTAGATTAAGATTAAGATCAAGATCGAGGTTAAGATTGAGATTTGAGATTTGAGGGAGACCAATATGGACATTGATATTTGAGGTTTGAGATTGAGATCGAGATCATTTGAGGTTGGAGATTGGCGATTGAGACCAAGATTGAGATTTGAGATTGAGATTAAGATCGATATTGAGATAGAGATCTGAAATTTGATATTGATATTAAGATTGAGATAAATATTAAGATCAATATAGATATTTTATATTGATATTTAGATTAAGATTAAGATCAAGATTGAGATTGAGATTTGCGATTTGAGATCTGAGACCAATATTGACATTGATATTTGAGGTTTGAGATTGAGATCGAGATTTGAGATTGGAGATTGGAGATTGAGATTGAGATTGAGGTTAAGATCAATATTTGATATTTTAGATTTTAGATTGTGTTCGTGTTGGTGAATGAAATTATTTTGACCACTCATTTCACATCTTGGTTGGAGTTTAACATTAATCACCTATGGTAATGATACTCTTTTCAAATAAGTTAAAAGTTATTATTTTGAATTACTTTTACACTATTAATGATGCAAATGATATTCATTGTGTAATAAATGAATTTTATTAATCAATATTTAGTTGATAGACTTTTATAAAATGATTTAATTAAAAATGTAATGGAAATTACTATAAATGTTGTTATATGTGTATTTATTTGAGATTGAGACTTTGGTTTTTATATTTACATTTTTTTAATATAAGTTAAGTATGAATTTTCAATTTATATTTGAGATTGAGATCGAGATTTGAGATGGAGACTAAGATTGAGATTTGAGATTGAGATAGAGATTGAGATCAAGATTGAGTTAAAATCGAGATTTGAGATTGAGATTTGATATTTGAGATTCAGATTATGATCACGATCGAGATTTGAGATTGAAACTTGAGACCAATATGGACATTTGATATTTGAGATTGAGATCAAGTTAAGATCGAGGTTTGAGATTGAGCTCAAGATTAAGATCGAGATTTGATATTGAGATTAAGATTGAGATGAAGATCGAGGTTTGAGATAGAGATTCAAGATTGAGTTAAAGGTTGAGATCGAGATTTAATTTCCAATTTGTGTTTGAGATTGAGATCAAGATTTGAGATTAAAATCAAGATTAAGATAAAGATTGATGTTTGAGATTGAGATTTAGATCATGATTGAGGTTTGTGATTGAGACCAATACGGACATTTGATATTTGAGATTGAGATTGAGGTTAAGATAGATGTTATATGTGTATTTGTTTGAGATTGAGATTTTTGTTTTTATATTTATATATTTTTTTAATATAAGTTAAGTATGAATTTTTAATTTATGTTTGAGATTGGGATTGGAGATTTGAGATTTGAGATTGATGTTCAGTTCAAGATTTGGGATTGGGATTGAGAAAATTAAATAATTTGGGATCTATTTTTTGAAAATGTTTGGGATGTTTATTATGAGTAATATAATTGGCAGAATTTGTTTTTGGTTTTTTTTTTCGTCCAAAACATATATATGTAAATATGCTTGTATGTTTTACTTGGCGGAAATTTTTTCCGCCCAAAAATTCACCCAAAATTTGTAAACCCCTCCAAAACAACCAAACCTAAATCTATCTTTCATCCGTTTGGACAAGCGCCGCTCTCTCATCTCTCCAGATTTGAGAGCTCCCTCGCTCAGTCGCCCTCTCCGTTCTCGCCTTGCTCTCCCTCGCCCTCTCCATTATCACCTTGCTTGTCCTCACCCTCTCCGTTATCGCCACTGTAACGACCCGAAATTTAAGTACCCGAATTAACCTCCATAAACCTACTTAGAAGGTAAATAAGGTTCGGAATACTAGATTATCGGGGAACATTATAGGAGAAGTTTGATCTTCTCCCGTGAGCTTTGGATCTTACGACCGAGTACGAGTTATTATTAGGTTCATTTAAGCGGAAGATTTAGTTGTCAAAAGATGGGGATTGCGAACCCCGAAAAGGTCGTAAGCCCGTTGGAGGCTTTACCTGTCCTAGACTATCACGAAAACATTTCGAAAAGAAATAAAAGCGGAAATAATAAATACAACAAAACGCCACGGCCGCGCCGGGTCAAAACGACAAAACGTATGAGCAAAAGAGTACGAATGTCAAGCGCCTCCCTCACTCTAATCGTCCAAAAGGTCTGTCCCGAAAACCATCCACATAAGCAAGTCATATCGGGTAAGGGGTACCTGAATCTAAAAAACAAGAAATATATCGGGGTCAATCATCGGAAATATACACACTCAATGCCATATAAAGAGGCATACTTAAACTACATGAATGTTAAAATGTAACACATAAGCAAGTATATAGATATATATAAATATGAAATAAATACACAAGGGCCCGTATCATCATCATAATCATCATCATCATCACCGTCATATCATAATATCTTCTCAAACGTACTCATCCTTCTCAAACGTACTCATCCTTCTCAAACATACTCATTCTTTCTCATCATAAGTCTTTCATCATTTCATTCGTGTTCCATCGAGTATAAGTCATTTATTCAGATTTTGACGGCCGTCCTACCATAGACACATAGCATACATATGAATCGTTGGATTTACTAAGTTCATCCTACATCATATTACCAGTTTATATTCCTAACATGTTACTAGGTCGCGTGATGCATGAAGACTCTCGATAAGACAAAGAGTATCACATAAATCCATTATGAGTAAGTCCAGGGGACTTACCTGGAGTCCGGAGAATAAGCAAGCAATAAGGTGCACAACCAAGGATCCAATCAACAAGAGCCTATTAATTTCATTAAGCTTTCATTAGGCGGTATTCTAATGTATGGTACCCAACCTAATAATCAACATACATCCACATGAGGTTCACGATTCGATAGATTACACACTTTGGTTAAGTGATCCGGACTTAACCAGTTATAATCTATATCGTATTATCACATAATCGATTTTCTTCTTATCGGATCATAAGCCAAGTTATGGGTATACTTCATTTCTTTATTTTATATGCTCTAAGTTTCGGTTATGCTATCACATATTTAACCATATTCTTAGCATTCCCTTAACCAAGTTTTCTAACCGAGTTATTATAAACACTGGTTACTAAAATTATAATAACTCTTGATCCAACCGTTAGATCGCCCTAATGTTTGAAGGAAAGTTAGATAACATTCCTATGAACATCATATTAAGATTTCAGCCAAATCAGACCGTTGGATTGGAAATAAAGTCCAAATTACAGAGGCATATATATCCATTTTGTTTCTTGACGTTCGCTACAAAACGCAACCAAAAACACATAGAGGCTCCCCTTCCTAAGCCCTTTCCAAGCACACAAGATCTATTCCTAGAGAGGGGGAGGCGGATGAGGGATTACCTTTGAAGAATCCCACACAAACGACTCAAGAACACCCTCGGGAGTCCTTCGGAACACCTTTCAAACACCTTGCCATTTTGTCACCAAAAATCCCAAAACATGATTTAGATTCTTACTCAAAGTTGAATAAAAGGAGTTATAAAACATGTTGGAACTGATTTTTGGAAGAAAGGAAGGGTTCTTACCAAGAAATCAAGTCAAACTCTCAAGACCCTTCAAAAACAGTTTTCTGCAGCTCCAAAGATGGATGATTTTGGTTGGTCAAACGACCTTGGATTTTTGTGTTTGCGATATGTATGGAAAGCTGGGTTCAAGACGGATCCATGGCCACCGAGTTTTCTCAATTTGGATGAGTATGGAGGGAGTTATGCTATTTCTTGTGAAAGCTGTCCAAAATGGACCTAAAATGGAGCAAGGCTCTCCTTCTCTCTCTCTCTCTTCTCAATTGACGGTGGGGCTTCTTCGGGTGAGCTCCTCATGAGTGTTGGGGTCAGGATTATAGAGGAGAGGGTGGTTGGCTTCATGAGTCAAAGCATGGGTGTGATGGGAAGGAAGTAATGGGAGTGGTTGGCTTCATGAGTCAAAGCATGGGTGTGATAGGAAGGAAGTGATGGGAATGGTTGAATGTCTACATTCACAAGCAAGCCACAAGTCAAGGGTTTGGTGGCTCAATGTTAGGCAATTTGGGTGGATGACCTCTTTAACATAATGTAAAATCCGAGCTCGCGAAGCGTTTAAATCCGTTACGTTTATAAGATACGAGAAAAGTAGCTTGGGTATATTTTTTCCCCATCATTGAATCCATGTAAAGCTAGGCATAAAAATTTTAAATTTTTCGGGTTTTCATAATTATAAGGGAGGATAATATTCGGATTATCCTACGGATATTTTATAAATATTAATTAAATTCCGGTCTTTACAGCCACGCTCCCATGGTGCCTTGCTCGCCCTCGCCCTCTCCGTACTGGCCTGAGACACAAAGCCCCTCCTCATTCAGATTAGGGTCATGGTGACCAAGCGGCAAGTTCGGCTACTTCCGTTGAGTCACCAGTTCTCCCTCTCTGTCATCGGTCAGCAGACGCATCACCCCTCCTAAAATCCAAGGTCGTCGAGGCCATGGTTTTTCTCTCGAAGATGTGTATAGATTTATTTGAAGCTTTGGTTACGATTCTGCGTTTCAGGCTACAAATCGACGCATTTGAATTTAGCTTTGTTATGTGTTTACCACAAAATTTGTGTTTGCGTTTGATTTGGGATGGCAAGGTTATGATTCGAGTGATTTATGACTTTTTTTGTTTGTTTGCAGAGTTTCTTCTCGGCAATGTCGAAGATCCTTGGAACCCTAGGTGCCGAGTCACAGTCCGTCGAAGATCCTTGGAACCCTAAGAGCACTAAGAAGCTCTGTGCTGTATGTTTAAAAACCCTTCCTTTAACAAGCTTTTGTTCTCCAATTTTGTAATCTACTTAATTGATAGTTTCATTCTTAAGTTAAGTAGCCTGAGTTGATAGTAAACAATGGGGTGTTAACACTTCCAACTTAAAAAATAAAATGTTAAGGAGAGATGGGTTCGGCCTGCAGCTCAAGAAGAGATCATTTCTGAATGGATGGCTTTCAGTTGAAGCTCATTTTCATTGTCATATGATAAACCTTAACTCTCTTGCTACTATACTTAATGTGTAAATTACATTATTACATTATTAATGTAATTTACACATTAAGTATGTGCATTTAATAATGCAATGTGCTAATGCGCAGACACAATGAACAACTAAGATGAAGAAAAGCTCCATTGCTCCTGTAATCATATGAAAATCCCTTTTAGTACTCAGTTTGAATGCTTGACTTATTTGATTTCTGGTTTAGCTCTTGCCTTCTTCTCTAATAGTCCCTCTGTTGCAAAGCATGTTGGGTGGCTAAGGTATTGAACATGCTACCACTTGATTCACTATGGCCGGCAGTACTTGCTTGTAAGTTGTAAGTAATGCAACCAACATCTATGTTTTTATATATAAAGTTGTAAGAATCGATTCGTCAATTAACTTGTGCTCTAGAAACTATTAACTTGTGCTCTCTATATTTGTAGTGTATATCTATCATCCCATTAAGATGAACATTAACTTCCTCTTCAAAAGATATAAAGATGCTAACTTTACTTCTAAATACTATTATTGTTGAACTGATTGGTAAAAAATAAAAAATGAAAGCTATAAAGATGCTAACTTTCTAAGCTTTGTTTCTGTATCAGCAGCTGGAAGGGACGTCCTTGACAATGCAAGCATCTTCCATGCAAAAGTCAGCGACGTTTCTGATCACACTATTACTCCAGGTGAATATGAATATTGATCCGATTGAGAAATTTGGCAAATGGTGATCTTTGTTTGCAATTTAGGTTGATAAGTATAGGATGTGAACTATGAATAAGGCTACCCGGGTTTGAGATTTTTTGATTGTAAACTGTGAAGGCACAAGTGTTTGTACATTTTGTATTTCTGAGCTACTTTTTGTATAGTATGAATGGTATTTTGGTTGAGTTTTGTGTATTTGGTATGGTAAAAACAAGGGTACTAATAATATTATAAATATATATATTTTTAGCATAAAATTTACCCAGGTAACGAACATAGCATATAACAATTGCTTGAATTTAAATTAAAAAAATCCAAAATTGATTCAGGTGACGAACATTGAGAGTATTACTGGTCACTTGAACCTGAATATCCGTTGCCACAAAACT
The DNA here is from genome assembly GCA_963922045.1 of Persicaria maculosa. Classification (NCBI taxonomy): domain Eukaryota; kingdom Viridiplantae; phylum Streptophyta; class Magnoliopsida; order Caryophyllales; family Polygonaceae; genus Persicaria; species Persicaria maculosa. The sequence goes on from OY998251.1 coordinate 6,971,981, forward strand.
CAGGCAACGAACATGATGTATTCGTTGTCTGAAAATTCGGATATTTAACGATATCTATATGATTTCAGGCAACGAACTTTTGTCGTCACTTGAATAGCAAAAGTTCGTCACCCGAATGGCTAAAATCCGGTTCCAAGCCCGTTGACCATATTCAGGCAACGAATGGTTTGTTCGTTGCCCGAACCGTCTCAGGCAACGAACAAACGGTTGTTCGTCGCCTGAGTATTGGGGGAACGAGCTTAAGGCAACCACCATTCAGGTGACGACATGTTCGTTGCCTGAATGCTCAGGCAACGTGAAGGGCATTCAGGCAACGACATATGTCCGTTGCCTGAATTGTGCCATGGCATAGTGATTGGGGCAACAACGATATGAGGGTATGTTTGTCGCCTTAATCCATTACTTTATTTTTAAAAATTCTTAGGACAGATTGGGGCATCGAAGTTATGAAGATATGTTCGTCTCCCGAATGGCAAGCATAGTGTGAGTATTCCGGCTACAGCCAAGTCTTATACCCCTTGAACGATCAACGACGTCGTTAATATTGCCTTCCACTTGAACTTTGCCTTCGATTATGTCAATCTCCAAACAGATTATGTTGGTAGAATAAAATAAAAGGAAATAATATATATATATATATATATATATATATATATATATATATATATATATATATATATATATATATATATATATATATATATATCCAACCGCCAAGTAATTAAAGATCTCCAACTAGATAGATTATGTTGCTGAAAAACAAAGCACAGATTCTAGCTATATATACACGAATCCGGATACAAAAGTTATAACATTGCATTGCGTGGTATCCAGTCAACCAAGGTCTCAATTTCATCTCAAAGACTACTGGTATGTAATTAATCATCAATTTGTAATTTCATATTATGTCTTTTCCATTAATTAAATTTATTAAACCTTAAAAGATCGATAATTCATGTTGTTTAATTAATTTTGCTTCTTGATCGATCACCGCCGCTATGTATAATTAGTATATCGGTGGAATGAAGTTAAATTAGGCTTTAATGAATTGAATGAATTCATCAAGGGGATATATAATTAATTAGCGTATACAGATCGACATTAAATTTATCTGAATAACATATATTTAATATATCTGTCTATAGATTTGCATTCAATTCGTTAATTGAATTTGATGGATCAGAACGTTTAGGGTTTTATCTTAGTACTTACACCTATGTAGTTGATTTATGCATTACAGACGCAACTAGCGAACACTAATTAATTAAGATCGATGGGGACGACAAAGTGCTATTCATAGGGTGGACACATAAAGGGTGATGAAAGGATGTGTGGAGATTATTATGGGAGTAAGAAGAGGAATCATCATCATCAGGTGGTGAGGAGTATCTCCATGAAAAGGTGTTTCGACGATGATCAAGAGATGGTGCATCGGGATCGATATCACCGTAGTAGCTGCTGTAGTAAGAGGGTTAAGAAGACTGATCCTTGACTAGAGCGAAAAGTTGTCCCAAACTCGAAAGGGATCGCCGCCCCAATACTCCTACACGGAGGCTGCATACAACATCTTTGGATGAGAAGAAGACATCCTCAACCCAACTCAAAGCAATCCAGGACGAACAAGAGAGAGAACGCAAGATTCAGATTCAACGCGAATGAGAGGCAGCCCGAATCGCCCTTGACAAGGTTAGTTAGCTAGTTCTCGAATCTGCAAATTAATTAAGTCTTTTTTCTATATATATTAAGTTTGATTAAATAAAATTGATGGATGCAGATGGTGAAAACGGTAGAGTTGGAGGATAACATGGAGGTGATGAGAGAATATGGAAAGCTGGTTGGCCATTTGGAGTTCTCGTTGACTACACCGAGTCACAGTTGCAGCATAAGATGCCATTACATACACGCATTGCACTTCGACTTCTGATCGATGAAGATCCGATTTGACGAAAACCTCATTCTCCCAATGCGTGCACCTCTGATGAATATCTTACTTCGTATCATCAAAGTCGACGAGTCGGTCACCAATGCAGCTAGCAGACCGAGCATGCCAGAAGACCAGCTAGGGCAAGTTGACAAGTCCATTCCATCTCTAAACGTACATGACATGTTCAAATGTATTGATTATATTACATTTTATTTTATGAAATGTGAAGAACATACGTTGCTTTTAACTCGATCTATATATAGTAATTTCCAATCTTTATGAACAAATTAGAATTGCAAACTCTCGAGTAAGTCAAGTTTGGCTCGATCTATTCATCCTGCGCATCTTTAAATGTTTGGTTATAATATTATTTGTGTTATCTTATTAGTTTTGGATAAACTTTAAGAAATCTTGGTTCCCTTATAAACGTACTCCTGTATATATATATAAAGGGACATTTAGAAATTAGAACCCCAATTTGGAATTTTTCTATCCTATGCCCTTGGGGCATAAGGATAAGATCCTAAATTTGGAATTTTTTTTAAAAACTTTTAATTAGTTTAGCCTTTTTTTAATTAGATTTTTAGGGTCGTTTGCCTTTTTTGTATGAAATTTTTCCCAATTTAGTGTCTTATCTTATGCCCTTGGGGCATAGAATAGAAAAGCCGATCTTAATTTTATTAAGAAAAATATATAATTATAGGTATTTTGATATGTAATTAATGAAAATATCCTTATAATAATGATTAGTCGATTTTAGTTGTAATTTTCAATAAAGTAAAAAGTATGGTAATAAATGCGAGTAAAATATTACTCTGTATATTTGTTTATTTCCTTCAAAATTGTACACGAAAAATAAAATGACGTGTTTTGACTAACAAATAGAGTATTGAATTGTGTGTTTCTATTTTTTTTACACATTTGTGAAATCATTTACTTCCTCCGTTGTAAGTAGAATTTTTATAGTAAAAGGATTTGGCATTACTGTCAGCAAATTCAGGGGCGTTATCAGAACGAATACATTTGATTTTAGCATTAAACTGAGTAAGGACAAAACTGTAGAAAGACTTGATTACAGTAAGAGCATTTCTTTTATTACTCATGAGAAACAACCAAGTGCAACGAGTGTGATCATCTACAATGGTTAAGAAAAAACGAAACCCATTGTAAGTAGAATTTTTGTAGGGTCCCCAAGTATCCAAATGGATAAGATCAAATGGATCTTGAGCCCTATTACATGAACTAACAAATGACTTTCTGTGTTGTTTGGCTTGTGGACAAACCTTACAGATGACCTTGTGTTTGACAAAAGAAGACAAAAACGGTATATGTTTCAACTGCTCATAGGCAACATGCCCAAGTCTACAATGCCAAATGTCAAGACTCTTTTGAAAGCTTGAAGAAGCAGACAGAGAAATAGTTGTACGTGAACCAACATCAGGAGAGCAATCAGGCATGCCAAGGAGGGATTTGTCAAGAATATACAATCCCTTATCCTTTTTACCAATCAAAAGTGGCTTCCTCATGGAAGGGCCATGAAGATAACAAGCAATAGGGGTAAGTATGACATTAGAATTCAAGGCCTTTGTGAGCTTGCTGACAGATAGCAGATTGAAGGCAAAGTTTGGGACATGAAGAACATTGGATACAAACAAATTGGGAGCAAAGGTAGTGGTGCCAACGTGTGTCACACTGGACTTGTGGCTATCAGGCATAGTGATAGAGATAGGGTGTTGTATTGGGGAATAGGATAAAAGTAAAGGGATTTGTGGGGTAATATGGTCGGTGGCCCCGCTATCAATGATCCAAGAAGAGCTATTACCAGAAGAAAGGAGACAAGAAGCAATACCTGCCAAGAAAGCACACGAATCCTGCGACTCAGAAGAAGCCTTGCCCAGTAGATTGATCAACTGATTGTATTGCTGAGTAGTGAGAGATACAGGTTGGGATGAAGAACCATTTGTAGGAGGGGGATCACTGGATGAAGAAGCAGCAGCAGCAGTATGATTACCCTTAGATTGCATAGATGAAGGGTAACCATAAAGTTTCCAGCACCTTTCAATTGAATGATTTGTCTACTTACAGTGATCACAAAAGAAAGCATTATTTTTCTTGTCATTACTGGTACTAGTGGTTCCATTGCTGCTAGAGTTGCCATTGGCGTTGGACTTAGGAGTCGAATTGCCACGCGTCTGAGAGCTAGACGCCTTACTCTTGGCAGAGGCAGCAAGGGCAGAAGCATCTTGATCGACTTGTGGGGCAGGAGATCCAATTACACGTTGCTCTTCTTCATGAAGGAGCATTTGATAGACCTCATCAAGGGAGGGAGGAGGATTAATCGTCAAGATATTCCCACGGACAGCAGAGAAGGACTCATTGAGTCCCATCAAGAACGAAATGACTTGTTGATCTTGAAGAACAGAAGTAAGAAGATTGCGAGAACCACAATCACAGACTTTGCTTTCTAACATTGCATAATATTCATCCCAGAGTTTCTTGCGTCTTGTGAAATAAGAAGTGATGGAACTGGTACCTTGAGTGACGGAACTAAGATCGTGTTGGACTTGATACATTCGAGTTCGATTCGCTTTGCCAAATCGAGAAGCAAGCTCTCTCCAAACTTACGAAGCAGATTTGCAGAAGAGGATAGACTCAGCAATATCCGGGCTAACCGAGTGAAAAAAATAGGAAATAACCATGTTGTTGCATCGCTCCCACTGAGCGAAGAGGATCGAGTCCGCCGGAGAAGGTTGGCAGGTGTCGGTGACGAATCCCAATTTGTTCTTCGCCAACAGAGAAACGTCCACCGATCGCCGCCAGTGATGATAATTCCGATCATCAAGAAGTCTTGTTGATAAAACGTAACTCGGATGATCAGAGGTGTTGAGGAAGAGCTCACTTAGCGGATCAACCGGAGATGGTGGTGGGAATCTTGGATCGGAAGTTTGAGTAAACGCCATAACATATCAGAGAAATGGAGATGAAGAACTCAAAATTGAGAAGACGAAGCAGCGGAAGACAAAATTGGATTGAAAATCCAAGCTGATACCATGTTAGAACTGGTGAAATGAAAACCAAATGAAAGGAAGATTGAAAGAGAGTTTGTTGTATTTCATTTTCTGTAAAACTGAATGAATGAACATTTACAAGCTAAGCTCTTATTTATAGAGCATGAATGAGCTAGCTATTACACGGTTGTTACAACTAACCACCTGACAGTGTACACACACAACAATGTTCAACAGTGTTCAAAATATTCACATCGAGAAGATCGCATCGGATTCATAAATGGATAAGCTCTCCTTCCTTTTAATCTCATTTATTTTGTCATTCAATTCTACAATTCTTACCTATGTGCGGTACGTACGGTGAACGTTATGTTGGTGTGCTAGGTTAATTTTCAATCACTCATGGCCGTTCACACTTACAAGATTTTCTTGGCTGTAACCGTCAATCCTAAATTTCTGCACATAAATCTAGTTCTGAATGATTGATATATATATATTTCATGTACGAGATCTGGGAGATGGAGCATAATTAACGTGATGAGCAAGGGTTAATTGGGTGGCATCTCTCTTTTGTTGCTAGATTTAATTTACACAAGATGATAGATGCCAGTTTGTTTTTTATTAATGGAAATCCACATCACTCTTGATTGATGATTTTATTTATCTACCTCGATCATCTCAATTTCAAATTGATTAATTGTTATATATTCATCTAATTGGTCTTGACTTGGATGAATATGTGCAAGAGCTGTATAATGATCTTGAATGCTTTGTGCGACTTTGTGAAAGCTTTGATATCCCTTTTGCGTTGAAGGATATCTTATGGTTCCAATTTCATTCTGTCAATGCCTTTGATACCCATCCGTCTACAGTCGCCAAGCGTCGATGGTATAGTTAGTGTCATCTCTAGCCTTAAGTGGTCTCATCTATGAGGAAAGAGGTTGGAGCAGGTTGCGAGTAAGGGGCACGTGCGTGTCGTAGAATCACCACGACGTCATTATAAATGGAGACTGAACTGGCAACAAATCTCCTTATCCCCACCCCGATCAGCCAAGCAATTAGTCTGAGGAGAGACTCTTTATATATTCATCTTAAAGTAGAGTGGATCGATAATCTCTGTGCAACAGTAAACTGAACTACAACAGTCTCGGATGAATGCGACCGGCCTCATTCTTATTTAACAACAATCCGAGACGAGAGTCTATTAGCTAAGTTTTCTACCCCGACCTCTTTTGATTCATACGATGAAAAGTGTGTTCATTGAACATCTTGCGCGCACTATATAGTCTATACTCATAAAAATAACTTATTGCATGATCCTCAACCTACTTTAAAACTCAATAGTGAAGTGTATCATAGTTTGATGATCTCTCCTAGCTCTTATTTACATAGGATTTAGGAGAATTTGGCTATGTCTCTAGATAGAACTATTTAACAAATTGACATTGTTCTTGATTAGAAAGCGGGTCGGGGCAACCGTGCATCACGGCTCTCTCAAGGTCTCGTGTGCAAGAGAGGCGAGGGAGAGCTGCTCGTGACACTACTTAACGCGCTCACTAGCCAACACTGTTAGCATGACATACACCATTATTGTTCCCACTTGTCCTCTTGAGCTCGAATTTGTCGAGCGAGCATAGGGTATGTGTAGAGTGTGCATACTTAGGCTAAGATGAGGATGCACACACTTGATTATTACTTAGGCTTAACCAAATAAAGAGAGGTGGTTAGAAGGCATTGGAGTAGTATAAATAAGGGGTCTCATTTTCTGTTTGTGTAACAGAACATCTTGTATGGTATAAGCTTCCATCAATGGCGGCTGTATCAAATTCCCTCCCTCCATGAATAAAGGTTTTAACCTTCCTCTCCAATACAGATCTATGTGCAGTGAGTTTACATGGTATCAGAGCTTCTGTTAAACTTCACTGCATTCTGATCTCTAATTCTTTCGATTTGTTTCTTTCGATTCCTGATTGTTCGTCGTTTTTCCCTGGATCGAGTTTTTCTTTCTGAAAACTCGATTTCCTGATTTTCTGCCACGATCTGTTGGTATCTGGTTTAGCAATACTTTCGTTTTGATTTTCTGAGTTGAGATCTGCAATTGAGGATGAGCGGAGACGAAAACTCTCGATCGGTGTCTAGCGAAGTCAATAGCCGCGCAATCAACGATCCATTGGCTTTGTCCAATTCGGATCACCCTGGGGCGCAGCTTGTCTCGAATCAGTTCAATGGAACGAACTACCTCAGCTGGAGTCGCAGCATCCGCATGGCTTTGGGAGCGAAACTCAAGATCGGATTCATTGATGGTGGTACGCCGATGCCGGCACTCGGAACGCTTGAGTATGTGCAATGGATAAGATGCGACTATATGGTGCGCTGCTGGATCTTAAATTCCATGATCGGATCTAACTCTGAAGGTTTTATGTACTCCAACACTGCTAAGCAACTCTGGGAGGAGATTGCAGAGCGCTTCGGTCAGACAAATGGACCTCTTGTGTTCCAATTGAGGCGAGAACTCAGTAGCCAGGTGCAGGAGAATCTCTCCATTGCTGAGTACTATGGGAAGCGCAAACGAGTCTGGGACGAGATCGACAACTTGGAAGGAATTCCGGAGTGCACGTGTGGTGCGATTGAGAAACACTGCTCCTGCAATTTGCTGAAGCGGATACTTGAATTACAAAGCAAGAACAGATTGATGGAATTCCTTCTTGGCCTCAATGACGGATTTGAGGCAGTCAGGAACCAGATCTTGACCATGGAACCACTTCCATCGGTCAATAAAGCATATTATCTCGCACAGCAGGTTGAGCGCCAGAAGATCGTCACATGCATGGTCCCTCATGGTGAAAGCAATGCTCTAAACGCTGGACGTATGTTCAAAGGGACCACTGATGGTAAAGGTGGCGACAAATCTGGGGCAGAACCTTCAAAGAAAAGCAAGACCGACAAAGGAGACAGAGAATGCTCAAACTGCAACATGAAAGGCCACACTGTGGATCAGTGCTTCAAGCTAATTGGCTATCCAGACTGGTATATGGAGATTAAGGCCAAAGAAGGAGGCAAAGAATTCAAGAAATCTGCAAATACAGTTGCTTCTGAGACTGTTCTTGACACTCCTATAGGGAGCCAATTCACAGGTGAATCGGCAATTCAGAATGCACATCTTGATCCGGCCTTTGTCAACACTGTTTGCCAGGAGCTCATAAGGATCATGAAAGGCAAAGGCAAGGTTGACGAGGCTGATATGAGTCATTTCTCAGGTACTGCCACTGTTATTTTCCCTTGTCTAAATGCTTATGCTACACGGTTTAATGCTGCATCTGACTGGATTATTGATTCTGGCGCATCTGATCACATGACTTGTCATCTAGATTGGCTTAGAAATGTTAAGAAACTTGATCGATCCATCTATATTTATTTGCCTGACAAGACTATTAAGCATGTCCATTTGACTGGATGTTTGAGTTTGAATGCTGATATTGTGTTGAACAACGTTCTTTATGTGCCTGAGTTCAACAAGAACTTACTGTCTGTTGGGAAAATATGTGATGAGACAGACTTGTGTGCAGTTTTCACTAAGTAGATGTGCTATTTTCAGGACCCTAGAAGTGGTCGAGTAAGCTTTGCTGGACGACGACATGCTGGACTTTACAGAACTGTGGTGGTTGATAAGCAAGTAGTTTTATCTTCATTTTCTTCAAGTGTTAATAAAGTCCCGAATAAACCCAGTTGTAATCAGTTGGGATCCACGTCTAGTCATGCTTTGTTTCATGCTAGGATGGGACATGTATTGGTCTCTAAGATGTTGCATATCCCTGATTGTAAAGGGTTTGTTGTTTCTTCATCAATTTGTGATGTCTGTGCTAAGGCTAAGCAACACAAGACTGGTTTCTGTAAGAGTTTGTCAATTGCTACAGACTTGTTTGATTTGATTCACTTGGATCTCTGGGGTCCGTATCAGGTTCCTAGTCGAGATGGTGCTCGATATTTTCTCACCATTCTCGACGATAGGAGTCGGGCTACTTGGACGCATCTATTGCAAAACAAGCAACAGGTTCATAGGGTGGTTCATGATTTTCTAAATTTAATTGAGACTCAGTTCGATCGTAAGGTAAAGATGGTTCGAACTGATAATGGATCCGAATTCATCAACAAGATGTGTTTAGACCTATTCGCCTCTAAGGGTATTCTTCATCAGAGATCTATACCCTATACTCCCCAGCAAAATGGGAGGGTTGAGCGGAAGCACCGCCACCTCTTAGAGACAGCGAGAGCTATTCGATTTCATGCTGGCTTACCTTTGGATTTCTGGGGAGACTGCGTTCTAGGAGCTACCCACATTATTAATCGATTGCCCTCCTCGATTTTGAATTGGAAAATCCCCTTTGAGCTGCTATATGGCAAGGCCCCTTGTTAAACTGATCTCCGGGTTATTGGGTGTCTTTGTCACGTTTTGGTTCACAGTGGTGCGCCGGATAAGTTTGGGGCTAAGAGTCGTCGCTGCATTTTTCTTGGTTACCCATTGGGTATTAAAGCTTACAGAGTTTTTGATTTGGAAACCCGGAAATCATTTGTCAGTAGAGAGGTGATTTTCACTGAAGATGTTTTTCCTTTTGCTGAGAGTGCTCCGCCTATCAGTCCACGCCAATCCACTTTGCCCATGGTTAACCCAGCTGTGGACTCAATGCATCATCATCACAACATAGCAATTCCTCATGATTTCCCAACCAATGTATCTCCACAGTCATCTTCCCCACATTCCAATTCACCGGATTTGCCTGAACATGTGCATCAACAGCCTGATATAGTGCTTGGTTCTAACAATAACAGCACCCCAGGTGCGTCAGTCCCTCAGGCCATGGTTCCACCAGTGCTTCAACAGTCTGATATGGAGCTACCTCGTCGATCATCTAGACAGGTCATTTGTCCATCTCACTTGCGTGATTTTATTTGCCCGAACTTACCTACTCATAGTGACTCTTCACAGACATTTTTTGCATCTTCCCTAGCTGATGCTTGTCTGTATTCCCCGGACTATGTCACTTCCCTGAATAATGTGCTATCTGTTCATGAGCCTACAAATTTTTCTCAAGCCTCCAAAGATCAGCATTGGATAGAGGCTATGAACAAAGAACTCTCTGCACTAGATGAGAATCAAACCTGGATTCTTGCTTCATTGCCACCGGGTAAGAAAGCTATTGGGTGTAAATGGGTTTTCAAAGTGAAATTTCGTCCTGATGGTTCAGTAGAACGCTACAAAGCCCGGTTAGTTGCTAAAGGTTACAACCAAATCAAGGGGAAGGACTACAAAGACACGTTTTCCCCTGTTGCGAAGTTCACAACAGTCCGGTTATTTTTGGCTATTGCTGCAGCTCGAAACTGGCCTGTATACCAGTTGGATGTCAATAACGCTTTCCTTCACGGATCCCTTGACGAAGAGGTATACATGACCCCTCCAGAGGGCTATTCCAAGGCAACCAATGGTCAAGTGTGTCTACTGAAACGTTCCCTATACGGCCTCAAACAGGCCTCCCGTCAATGGAACTTGGAATTGTCCAGGTTCCTTAAACATCAGGGATTCGTTCAGTCAAAATATGATCATTCTCTGTTCGTTATGTCATTACCTAATGGGGGTCTGATAGCTGCCTTAGTCTATGTTGACGATTTGATCATAACCGGCACTGATTCCCCCTTGATTCCCAAATCAAGGATGCTCTACACTCAGCATTCACAATTAAGGATTTGGGTCTGATTAGATATTTTTTGGGGCTGGAGGTCTCTCGAAACTCAGTTGGAATGTTGCTCAATCAACGGAAATATGTTCTAGATATCATTAAGGATCTTCACATGGAAGATTGCAAGCCGGTTGTGTTTCCCTTACCTCGTGGCCTGAAGCTGTCAACAGAGGATGGTGAACTGCTACCAGACCCTGAGACTTATCGCAGACTTATTGGTCGTCTCTTGTACTTAAACATGACTCGCCCCGACATCTCATTCGCTGTCCAACACCTCAGTCAGTTTCTTACTACTCCTCGACTTCCTCATCTTCAGGATGCACACCATGTCGTAAGGTATCTCAAAGGCTCTTTTGATCTTGGTTTATGCTACCCTGCTGCCTGTGAACTCAACTTGTCGGCCTATTGCGAAGCTGACTGGGGAACTTGCGTGTTTTCCGGCCGATCAGTGACTGGCTACTGCGTTTTTCTAGGTTCCTCCTTGGTCTCTTGGAAGACCAAGAAACAGAAGACAGTGGCGAAGTCGTCGGCCGAGGCAGAGTACGTAGCATGTCCTACACAGCAAGTGAGATTGTCTGGTTGCACAGCTTATTAGAGAACTTCCAGATTTCAATTCCCTTACCAATTTCCTTTTTCTGTGACAATAAGGCAGCCATCCACATCACAGCCAATCCCGTATTTCATGAACGAACAAAGCATCTCAAATTGGATTGTCATTATGTTCGAGATCGATATTTGGAAGGTTTCCTGAAGCCTACATTCGTTCGTTCAAGTCTGCAACTGGCCGATGTCCTCACTAAACCGTTAGGTGAGCAGCAACACAAGTTTCTTTCATCCAAGTTAGGACTTGTGCTTACTCACCCAAGTCCTACTTGAGGGGGGATGTAGAGTGTGCATACTTAGGCTAAGATGAGGATGCACACACTTGATTATTACTTAGGCTTAACCAAATAAAGAGAGGTGGTTAGAAGGCATTGGAGTAGTATAAATAAGGGGTCTCATTTTCTGTTTGTGTAACAGAACATCTTGTATGGTATAAGCTTCCATCAATGGCGGCTGTATCAAATTCCCTCCCTCCATGAATAAAGGTTTTAACCTTCCTCTCCAATACAGATCTATGTGTAGTGAGTTTATAGTATGGAAGTCCTGCAGTGCCGCTTTCTTTAAACCGAAATGAAGCAGGTGGTTGTTGATTGCAGACGTGGTATACTTTTGTAATTGATCCCAAAGTTCCCAAAAATCACAAGGTCCAGGTAACCATTTTCCATCACACCGTCATCATGCGTGTCATTAATTACGTATTACCTTCTCAAGACGACAAATGAAAATAAAGAACAAATTGGTCTGACTATTCATCCTCACCAGGGAACCGAGTGCTAGATTTGAAGCGATAAGGATTATTTGCTTTGAGATAGATACAAATTGTCATTTTGTTGCTAGCTGTATTTCAGTATATATGCAGGATGAAATAGAAACTAGATACAAACTTCAAGAGCGGCATCAAAGCTACAAAAGTTATTCGGGAAAGGCAGAAGATTCGCCACTTATGGCCAAGCACATGTCAGTTAAGGTAGAAGATTCGTCACTTATGGCCAAGCAAATGCCAGTTAAGGCAGAAGATTCGCCACTTACGGCCACCGAAAATTGCCACTTACGGCCACCTAAAATCGCCACTTACGACCACCGAAAATCGCCACTTACGGCCACCGGAAATCACCACTTACGGCCATCGGGATTTGCCACTTATGGCCACCGGAAATCGCCACTTAAGTCCACCGAAAATCGCCACTTACGGCCAAGAATCGTCACGTACGACCAACAGAAATTAAGATTAAGTGATAAGATTGTCGTTTAAGGTGAAATGTTCAACACTTATCGAAATTGTCACTCATGCATAAAAGTTGACCATGAATGTCATCAGCAAACACTATCACTCGCTTATGGTCGAAAATTTACCTAATCATTTTGAGATGTAACTTTCATTTGATTAGTTAATAATGCACCACCCCAGCATGTTTACTGGTTGAGAATGCTAAGTATGCAGGATACAATCAAGGCAAAAGGACAAGCATTAGTGGTTGTCGACAATAATAGAATGTGAAAAGCACCGAAAGATTCGCCTTCCCTCGTCACTAGATCGTGAAGAGGAAACCTGAGGGGCAATTGATAGGGCTAAAGTAAGCTCGTATGGAACTTGAGGGCATAATTGTCTTTTACCAGGTAGCATTTAATTCAACCCTAATTTTCATTATATATATATATATATATATATATATATATATATATATATATATATATATATATATATGGGTGATGAGCTAGGGTTGAGGGGAGCTTCTTTGACAGCCGACAAACCTTGACTTGAGCATAGGAGGGTCTTCTAGGGGAGATTAGCCCCACCCGATCTCGTTTGTCAATGATTTGCAGGTTCTAGCTCGATCGATGTTCTTGAAGAAGCTTGATGCGGATATTATGCATCACAATGTCCATTTTATTTTCATAATACCCAAACTACCCTCATTATAATTAAACCACTTCCCCTCTTGCCTCCCCTCAACAACAATGGAGGCGCTTCTCTAATTCCACTTCTGCTTAAAATTCAGACCTCCAATTCCTCTTCTCTGGCCAACAATGGAGGTGCTTACCCTAGCTACTGGTCCTGTTACACCTCCGTCGTTGGATGAAATCCCTCCGAACGCCCTCTGTCAGAAGCAATACCCTCTCCTGAGATGCAAATTCAGCCTAGGGTTGGATTTAGGACTCTCTCACTCCATCCTCGCCCTTAGTAAAGGTTTCTCCGTTCACTCTCTCATCGTACTACTCAATGCCTCATCAACATCTCTCTCATGTCGTTTACAATTGGAATCGACCTGAAAAATCTGATCGATGAAGACTTCCTTCGAGACTCCTCGGTGGGGCAATTCCTCATAAGTGTAGCCGAGGAGGGAGTTGTGCCTGGTAGAGATTTGGAGATGGTTAAAGTTGAGAACTAGGGGAGAAGCATTTCACAGAGGTTGAGGAGCAAGAATGCCTGATTTCGGTGCTTAAGGTCGGTATCAAATATCTTTCATTATTGGTTGAATTTCGATCATGGCGGTTTATTTGATTTTAATTGGAATAATCTCTCTGTACTAGACCTGGTTTCTAGTTTAGAACTAATGTAGGTAGATGGAATGATGAAATTGTCAATGAAAGAGCCTTGACAATCAAAGAGATCGAGCTCCAGATCATAGAGATTGCAACCAAAAAGGTTGATTTGTATGATTGTAGCCCTAGTGATTGATCATGCTTTTCAATTTCTTCAAAAACTTTGATTCGATTCGATTCGATGCGTGAGAAAATTCAGGAAGTTGATTAATTTGTGATCGGTTTGGTGACAAAAGTGGAAAAATTCAGGAAGTTGATTAATTTGATTTGATGCGTGAAAAAATTCAGGAAATTGATTGATTCGATTCGGTGTATGCTCTTCTCGTTCCAAGGTTTCAATTCGGTGACAAAAGTGAGTTAATATTAGGTGACAAAGGTGATGACATTAGTACTATACACATATTTTAGTTTGGTGACAGTGGTTTGTAGTTGGTGAAAATAGGTTAGTGACACTATTTTGGTGACAACTTCAGGTGCGAGAAACTAGTCAAACTTTTAAAAAAAAAATTGGCAGCAATATTTTGATTGTATATAATGTGGTGATGACATTTATTGTTATGTTGATGCAACTACTTCTCCTTCACCTTCATCTTCTTCTTCATCTTCTCCTTCACCTTCATGTATTGTTATGATGATTTTTGTTTCCTTTAGTTTTGTCATATTTTGGGACTTTAAAGTTCTTTAATTTTATTTGTTTGCAATGCTTCAAACGTACATATATGGGTACGTTAGTTTATTGACTTATTGATGTCTGAAAATGTATAGTTGCATTGCTAACATTTGTTGGAATATAGTTGCCAATTGATAGCCTTATTCTCACTTTTGATGATCAGAGTGTTGCTTACTTTCATATGTGCTTCTAAGGTTTGTGCTCTAATGATGAATGCAGTAACAAACTAACAATTGCTTCAAAATACTCTCTTTCGCTATTGCAAAGATCGTGTTGCGAAACTCAAAAAGCAAAATTAGTAACATTCGAATTGTATGGAATATTCTTGCAATAGGGATGGTTGTTGTGGAGATCAACAAACTTAATGGGGCAAAGCTCAATGCCATGTATGAGGCATAATCGATGGATATGATATGCAATTACAGGGTACTTTAGGTGGATATGATAATTACAAGTAAAGTTGATGATTAAATTTTGAAAAAATGGATTGGTGACAATATCTTAGTGTGGTGACAATTTTTTGTTGTTACATGGTCGTGGTGACAAATGTGTATTGAAATACTCCCTCTGTTAATTAAAATTTGACGTTTTACTTTTCACACATGCCTTTTTAGGTGTTAAAAACTATATAAAATATTAACTTTTTTAATAATTTCATACTTATTACTATTAAGTATGAATTTATAGAAACAAAAGTAAAAAAAAAGTTAATATTTTATATAGTTTTTATCATTCTAAAAAAGCGTGCAATACGTGCATGAATAGTAAACGACAAGTTTTAATTAACAGAGGAAGTAATATTTTTGTGACAATTTCGGTGAGAGAAACTAGTCAAACTTGTAAAAATTATTTTGGTGACAAAAGTGAGTTAATATTAGGTGACAACGGTGATGACATTAGTACTGTACACACATTTTAGTTTGGTGACAGTATTTTCTAGTTGGTGAAAATAGGTTGGTGACACTATTTTGGTGACAATTTCATATGAAAGAAACTAGTCAAACTTTTAAAATTTTATTTGGTGACAAGACAATATTTTGATGATATATAATGTGGCGATGACGTTTATTGTTATGTTGACATATTTTTGTTAGCATTAACGGTTCAACATTTTAAAATAATGGTTCGATAACAATCCTTTGGTGATATATAATGTTATTAATTGTGACAATTTTTTAAGGTTATAATATCGTGGTGACAATATATTAATTGTCATCAATTAACCTTTTCACTAACCGCTGTCACCAACAACCATCACGAGGACAATCATCTATTAGCAGGAAAAGTGATATTGGCAACTGTCACCAGAAGAAAATCAATTGTAAAAAAAATCCATGTCACCATATAAAATCAATTGTCACCAGTAAAAAAAATCCCCCTAATGTCACTAGAAAAAATAAAATGTCACAAAAAACGTCAATATATTTTCACTGAAACAACTGTCACCAAAAAATATAGTCAACTGTCACCAGAAAAACTGTCACCAAAGGTAGGCATTGACCGAAATGATCAATGTTGACTAGTCAATGTCAAAACTAAAAAGGGACAAAGAAGAAGGATAAGGATAGAGAAGGAAGAGTAAAAATGTAAAAAATTGACATTTACTTAATTTATTTAAAAAGTGGGCATTTAGATGACAATTTTTTTTGACATCCACTAAATTAAAACAAATATATATCTATAGATTATATAATTTGGAGTTTCCAAATATAAAAGATTTGATTGATCATGTCAATTATATCTCCAAACAGAGTTGGTAGAATAAAATAAAAGAAAATAATTTATATCAAGCCGCCAATAAATTAAAGATCTCCAACTAGATTATGTTGCTGAAAAACAAAGCACAAATTCTGTCTATGTATACACACTCGCCCTTTAATTTGGGGATCCAAATACAAAAGTTATAGCATTGCATTGCGTGATATCCATCACTCAACCCAAGCTCTCGATTTCATCTCAAAGATCGACTAAAAGGTACGCCTGTTTTGATCTTCAATTCGCTGTCGATCATCCTGATCATTAAATTACGTAATTGTACTAATTAATCATAAATTTCATATAACGTCTTTTCCGTTAATTAAATTGATTAAACCTTAAAATTAATTAAGATTTTCGTGTTGTTTAATTACTTTTGCCTGTTGATCACCGCGGCTATGTATAATTAGTATATCGGTGGAATGAAGTTAAGGCTTAATGAATTCAATGAATTCATCAAGGGAGTGATTAATTAGCTTATACAGACATTAAATTAATCTGAATAACATATATTTAATATATCTGTCTATAGATTTGTATTCAATTCGTTAATTGAATTTGATGGATCAGAACGTTTAGGGTTTTATCTTAGTACTTACACCTATGTAGTTGATTTATGCATTACAGACGCAACTAGCGAACACTAATTAAGATCCCATATAGATCGATATGGGGACGACAAAGTGCTATTCATATGGCGGCCATGGACACAGAAAGGGTGGTGACAGGATTTGTGGAGATTATTATGGGAGTAAGAAGAGGAATCATAGTAGTAGCTGCTATAGTAAGAGGGTTAAGTGAAGGAATTGTGTACTTTAATTTAATGTGCAATGACTAGTTATGGAATAGGACAATTGATAGAGATATTCAATCCGATTATTTTAGGAGTCGTAATGCTTTGCTAGAAGCCAACTACGATTAATGGGCTTAAACGAGTTAAACCCATGGCTATTATAAACGGGTCCTATGCGGTCACACACTTAGAGTTGACGGGCTTGATCAAAAGATAGATGATTTTATTATTAGTGTATATTAGATATATATTAATAATAATGGGAAAAGATTTATTTGTGAAATAAATAATTAATCAAGTAAGGTATAAATATAAGCTTATAAAGATGGGCTTATTGGAACTTAACTAATTAACCACAACATCCCAAAAGTACGTAGGGTTTTGCCGTAGCAATTGAAGAAGGAGATTGCAATAGCACATCTCATCTTTGGTTGGTTCGTGAAGGCTGAATTCCACCATCATCAATCAAGAACAATTTGATTGTTCACCTTTCGATCTTCGTCCTAGCAATCGAAGGCAAAGGAGATCTAGACTGGGCTCTTGTGGACCAAGTAGAGGAGCAACACGTGGGGCTCTAGTTCTCTTCCGAATCCTCTCCGTTTAGATCCGGTTCACGCATCAAGAGGTATCTCCTATGAACAATGATTTGATCTATCGATTTTATGCATGAAGATCCTTGAATTAGATGATAGAAAATAGTTTCTAAAACTTCCGCTGCGCATCTAATTTCCGTCAGTGGCATCAGAGCATCTTGCATAAATTGATATGATCGATTGATTTCTTGTTAGTTTTGATTTAATTCAGCAATCTATATACATATACTAAAACCGATGCATTGGGGCCTCTGTGGCGGCACGTGAGTGAATCTGCCTACGTGGCGGCACGAAAGTGCGTCTCGCAAAGCTTTCTCCTGTCAAAAAGGAAATCTAATAAAAATAATTATTTTATTTTACCATTAACACATATAATTGGATAGATAGAATATCTTATAAAAGAGTAAATATTATATAAGGAAAAAACTATATCAATATAATTAAACATAGTAGTAGTAATAATAAAAATAATTAATAAAACTAATTTTCATAGTCATACTTACCAAAAATATTAATAGATAAATATGTAATATTTGATAGGTGCAATTTTATTTATATTTAGATTATTTTTTGGTGGAAATAATTATTTATATCAAAATCAATCATTTAATAATTGTTATTTTATATCTATCTATATTATTTTTTGAGGCCAAAATAAATAATTAAAATATTATATAGCTATATATGTAGCCACAATCCATCCGTACATAGATATTTTAGTAAACTAATGTAATAAATATGTACTACATATTTAATAAAAAAGAATATTAAAATATTTTTAAAAATCAACTATCTAATTAAATTACATGAGATTTAATTAACCATAGATTAGATAAAAAAAAAAAACTTTTATGTAGTACCTTATAATTGTGAATTTTATTTATATTTTGAGAGAATCTAATTAAAAGATATTTAGATTATATATAACCTGTCGAACTAATTTTATTTATATTTATATTATTTTTTGGAGGAAAAAATAATTTATATTTAGATTAACACATTTCTCGTACACGGGACGGGATCTGCACTAGTATATTTGATATATGGAATAATTGTATGATTAAAATTATGATTTTGATGGATTAGATACCTAAAATTGATACGATTGGAATTTGATTCCGATCTAAGCCGCCAACCGATGTCTAATTAATTAGGAATCAACACAAATTTGATTAAGTGAAACAAGTTCACTCGGCTCAATGGACGTGACTAATTAATTAGTTGATCATCGTTGTAGTGCGTGACTAACGACTAACGTAAGGCATCAAAATCTCATTTGTTTTGCTTTCGGAAGAATTGTGAAATACGGGCATCGATTTTATTTTTAATTTCGAAAAACAAAAGGTTGTTTTTACGATGTTCTTCAATCAATTTGTATAATTTATGTGAGAGATATGATTTCTTGTATAAATTATGAAATATTTGATTTCGTATAAGTTGATTTGAATTTAGGAACTTAGGAATTCCATAATTTTGATGCATAAAGTTGATAAATTTTATGAGAATTTGATTCATATATTAATTTGTCAAAAGTTTGAGTTTTATGAAAACTTACCATCTTAATCCTACAATTGTCAAAGTTTGTAATTGTTACAAAATTTGAGTGGGAGTGGATCGGGGCAGACTTAGGGTTATGGAAGATATTTATGATTTTAGTGTAAAATCTTAAATTATCTTAATTAGATATGGTAGATATCTTATCCCTAATAAAAAAATTTCTATCCAATTATACAAGGTAATAGTTACCATAAATTTATTCTATATATATGATTGCTAATTTTGAATTAAATATCAAGAATATTAAATTAGTTATTTTATTAGATAATTTAATTGATTTGAGTTAAATAGTTTATTAATATGATTAATATTCTATTTATTGTTTATATTAATTTGATTAATATTTTGATATTATATTAATTGTGATTAATATTTTTAATATTTGATATTATTGCATAAGGTGACTAGTATGGCCCATAAATACGATCTGCGTATCGTTATGTTTTTTTGTACACGATCTGCGTATCGTTATGTATTTTTGTAATTTATTTTCAGTAATTAGATTATTAGAAAATATTGTAATTAATACAAGAAGACAAGAAGACATAAGAAGTTCAAGGATGGAGATCCATGAAGGGCGCGAGGGTGGAGACCCATGAAGATTAGATCTTTATTTTATGCATCGTAGGGGCCATACTAGGATCACAATTTCATTTCATTTTGAATGCCTTATTTTAAGTTTTATGTTGTTTTTATTTATGATATTTTTTCACTTATAAATAAAGACAAATAAAAGACTTAAGTTCCTAAGGTAAATTGGGGCAATGCCTTTCCATATCATAACCCATTAAGTTTTGGATTTTTGGTTGGATGGGCTTCACAAAAGTGAGGGTGTCTTTCCATAATCTTGGGCTAATGAGGGTGAATCTATACGGGGGTTCATAAACCTTGATATGGTTGTACCCAACGAGAGACCAAAAGGCAAAGTTTTGGATCTTGAGGCATAGGATGATTTTACATTGGATGTGGTTCATCAACCAAGAATTATAAGGAGTTATAATTAGTAATTGTTACTTACCTTGAGCATACAAGACTCAAGGCAGTGCAAAAGTACGTTGGGTCTTGTGTGTGATGGGATCTTGGAATCATTTTATTCACCAGGAACAATAACAATTTGAATAAAATGCGCATTTACTTATTTTAAAGGTGTTTAATCCCAAGTAATTTGCATTTCGAACATAAACTGATTTGTATGTCATTTTCTTTTTATATAGGCATTATGTCGAACGATAACTTGAATTTCACCCCGCGCTCAATAGTTGAGAAAAACAAATTGAATGGAACGAACTTTCTTGATTGGGAAAGGAATTTGAGAATTGTTCTCAGGTCTGAAGGGCGTGAGGACGTCCTAACAAACCCTATCCCTACTATTACCGATGCCTCATCGGATGAGGAGATAGTTAGAGAAATGGAGTTAAGGAGTGATTCTTTACCTGTCACTTGTTTGATGCTAGCAAGCATGGAAACTGACATTCAAAAGAGGTTTGAATACCAGGATGCCTACTCTATCATCACCAACCTGAAAATGTTGTTTCAGGCACAAGTAAGGATTGAACGATATGAAACTCACAAGGCTATATTGGATAGCAAGCTTGTGAAATGAAAGCCAGTAGGTCCCCATGTGTTTAACATGATCGGTCTTTTTAGCCGTATGGAGACACTGGGCACCCCATATGACCAAGAGTTGGCCACAGATATCGTCTTGCACTCCTTACATGATGGCCTTGCATCATTCAGGATGAACTACCATATGCATGGTATTAAGAAAAACCTGAACGAACTCCATGGTATGCTCAAAGCTGCTGAGCAGAATACTCCCACTGACAACAAGAAGAAAGTTCTTAACGTCAACAGAGGGAAAGGGTTCAAGAAGGTAGCCAAGAACAAGAACAATACCCAAGGGAAGGGCAAGGAAGTTGCAAAACCTAAGGGTGGTGAGAAGCCAAGGGTGGCTGCAGACCATGATTGTTTCCACTGTAAGGCTAAGGGACACTGGAAAAGAAACTGTCCCAAGTACCTGGAAGACAAGAAGAATGGGACTTTGAGTTCCAACACTTCAGGTATTTATGTAATTGAATTACTGTCAACCAATGTTTGCACATTAGATAATGGTCCTACTTGGGTATTAGATACCGCATGTGGTGCTCACATTATTTCAAATGTGCAGGGACTAAGAAATAGGAGACAAGTGAAGAAAGGGGAGATAGAGCTACGCGTTGGAAATGGAGCAAGCGTTGCTGCATTTGTCGTAGGAGATTTTAGTTTATCTCTTCCTTCTGGTTTAATCTTAGAACTAAATAATTGTTATTTTGTTCCTAGCATTACAAAGAACCTCGTTTCGACTGCAGTAATTTATTCTGAAGGTTAATTTTAATTTTAGCACTACAAATGAAGGTATAATTATTCGCAAGAATGATATCTTCTATGCTAGTGCTCAAAATATTAATGGAATATTTGTATTCGACCTTACAACAGAATCTTATAACATAAATACAAAAAGGCAAAAATCAAGTGATTTGAGTGAAGCCTACCTATGGCACTGTCGTTTGGGTCACATCAGTTTAGACCGCATGAAGAAGCTCCATAAAGATGGACTTATAAAAGATGTGGATTGTGAATCCATGTGAGTCATGTTTGATGGGCAAGATGACAAGGTCACCTTTCAAAGGAACAAATGAAAGGGCTACTGAGCTATTGGGCATTATACATACTGATGTATGTGGGCCAATGAGTACAGAAGCTAGAGGTGGTTATAAATACTTCATCACATTTACTGATGACATGAGTAGATATGGATATATTTACCTTATGTCACATAAATCGGAATCCTTTGAAAAGTTCAAGGAATTTCAAAATGAGGTAGAAACTCAAACTGGCAAGAAAATAAAAGCACTTCGATCAGATCGTGGTGGTGAGTACTTGAGCCATGAATTTGATCATCATTTGAAAAATTGTGGGATAGTAACACAGTTGTCTACTCCAGGAACACCACAGCTTAACGGTGTACCTGAAAGGAGAAACAGGACCCTGTTAGACATGGTCCGATCTATGATGAGTTTTGCTGACCTTCCGGTATCCTTCTGGGGATATGCCCTCACAACTGCCGTACTTACACTAAACAGGACTCCGTCTAGAGCTGTAGACAAAACTCCATATGAGATATGGACTGGAAAGGTTCCAAAATTGTCTTTTATGAAGATATGGGGATGTGAAGCTTATGTAAAGCGTTTACAAACGGATAAGCTTGCCCCTAAATCAGATAAATGCTATTTTATAGGGTATCCAAAAGGTAGTTTTGGATATTACTTCTACAATCCCGCTGAACAAAAGGTGTTTGTTGCAAGGGATAGTGTCTTTTTGGAAAGAGAGTTCATTTCCAATAAGTCAAGTGGGAGAAATATTCATCTTGAACCAGTTCATGATGAAGAGCAACAAACTCAACAACGAGATGACATAGATGATGTCGAAGATGAGTTGATGGTTTTGGAAGGCCAAGGGCCCCAAATCATCCAAGAACCGGAACAAGAGGATCCACAAATAGTTGTGGAAACTGTTCCAGCCCCAGTTGTTGAACCAGTTGAACCCACCCGTAGATCAGATAGGCCAAGGGTACAACCAAGACGTTATGATGATTTCATCTTGAATGTAAACCTTGATGTTCTTCTGCTAGAACATGATGAGCCTAATACCTATAAGCAAGCAACGACGGGTCCAGACTCCAAGAAATGGCTTGAGGCCATGAGATCTGAAATGGATTCAATGTTTGAAAATCAAGTATGGGACTTGATAGATTTTCCAGATGGGGTAAAACCCATAGGGAGCAAATGGGTTTTCAAACTTAAGGCAGATAAGGATGGAAAGGTATCTGTATACAAGGCAAGATTAGTTGCCAAAGGTTTTAAACAGACTCATGGTATAGACTATGAAGAGACCTTTTCACCAGTTGTCATGATAAGATCCATTAGGATAATCCTTGCTATTGCCGCTTATATATTATGATTATGAGATTTGGCAAATGGACGTCAAAACCGCCTTCTTGAATGAAGTCTTGGAAGAGGATGTGTACATGACACAACCAGAGGGTTTTGAAGATCCAAGGGATGTAGGGAAGGTATGCAAGCTTATAAGAGGTATAGATATGGACTTAAGCAACCATCCAGGAGTTGGAACTTTCGGTTTGATGAAAAGATCAAAGAGTTTGATTTCATCAGATGCGAAGAGAACCCTTGTGTATACAAGAAGTTTAGTGGGAGTAAAGTGGTCTTCCTAGTTTTGTATGTGGATGACATACTACTTATTGGGAATGACATTCCGATGCTAGAGTCCGTTAAGGAATGGCTGAAGAAACGTTTCTCAATGAAAGACTTTGGGGAGGAAGTGTACATACTTGGAATAAAGATCTATAGAGATAGATCTGAGAGATTGCTTAGATTGAATCAAGGAACTTATATATAGATAAGATTCTTAACAGGTTCAATGTGCAAGATTTCAAGAAAGGGTTTTACCTATGTCATAGTGTGTACATGACCTAATGTTACATTTGCTATGAGCAGGTGTAGCAAATACCAATTGATTCCATGAGAGGCACACTAGTGTGCAGCTAAGAACATCAAGAAGTTCTTGAGAAAAACCAAGGATGATTTCTTAAGGGTGATGACAAGTTGATCGTATATTTTATGAGGATGTTTCACCTCATTTGAAATTAAGATGTGTAAGGTGCATACATATGACAATATTGCAAATCCATTTACGAAGCTTATGCCTAGCCCAAGCATGATGGTCACACTAGGGCTAAGGGTCTCAAACACATTGGAGAATGGCTTTGAGATTGCTTTCTATTACATTTTATGTTTAGAGTGTTAGACACTAAGTTTATGTTCGACTGGATGATTTTATGATATATGATATTTCATCTTTATTTATATATTGTGTTGAACGATAATAAATAAAATGTCCAAATAATTCGTAGTTCGCAAATGGGCTTATCTTAAGTGTTCTGGTAAATGAAACCCCATTAAGTGAAATGCAGTTATGAATTATCACAAGTCCGTAGTCTGAAATCATCAAATTGGACATAGATGATTTTATTAAATGACTATATTGTAAGTTGACTGATAGCGCCAGGTTTCATGGGCTATAGGGACATGGAGATGTCTAGTCAATTACATATATATGTATGGATGATACATATAGGACAGACCCACCTTAAGACTCTACAAAAGGGATTGCTGAGTTTTAAGTTAAACTATGATTAGTAGATTCCTCATACATGAGTGTGTTATGGTCTCTCTTGATGATTGGTATTTCTTTGACACGGCTAAACGCTTTCCGTAACAGGGAGTTATAAAGGTCGTAGTTGGGATTGCCAAAAGTTGAGTGGGAGCCATAGTCGTACAAGACTGTAGATGTCCTCCTTCTTCATGCATACTGTGATGCATTGAAAAGGAATGGTGTCCAGGCCACTTGAAGAGTAAGAACTGAAAATGCATGGCCATGCTCGGATGGATTATTTGTAATCATCCGTTTAATTGACAGTTCGAACTCGGAGTTCAAGGAATATATTTGATAATAGATATGAATGTCACCATATCATCAAATATGACATTAAGAGACACGGGTATCTTAAATTGCACACTTGTTTAAGGACAAGTGGGAGATTGAAGGAATTGTGTCCTTTAATTTAATGTGCAATGACTAGTTATGGAATAGGACAATTGATAGAGATATTCAATCCGATTATTTTAGGAGTCGTAATGCTTTGCTAGAAGCCAACTACGATTAATGGGCTTAAACGGGTTAAACCCATGGCTATTATAAACGGGTCCTATGCGGTCACACACTTAGAGTTGACGGGCTTGATCAAAAGATAGATGATTTTATTATTAGTGTATATTAGATATATATTAATAATAATGGGATAAGATTTATTTGTGAAATAAATAATTAATCAAGTAAGGTATAAATATAAGCTTATAAAGATGGGCTTATTGGAACTTAACTAATTAACCACAACATCCCAAAAGTACGTAGGGTTTTGCCGTAGCAATTGAAGAAGGAGATTGCAATAGCACATCTCATCTTTGGTTGGTTCGTGAAGGCTGAATTCCACCATCATCAATCAAGAACAATTTGATTGTTCACCTTTCGATCTTCGTCCTAGCAGTCGAAGGCAAAGGAGATCTAGACTGGGCTCTTGTGGACCAAGTAGAGGAGCAACACGTGGGGCTCTAGTTCTCTTCCGAATCCTCTCCGTTTAGATCCGGTTCACGCATCAAGAGGTATCTCCTATGAACAATGATTTGATCTATCGATTTTATGCATGAAGATCCTTGAATTAGATGATAGAAAATAGTTTCTAAAACTTCCGCTGCGCATCTAATTTCCATCATTAAGAAGACTGATCCTTGTATGACCAGAGCGAAAAGTTGTCCCAAATTCGAAAGGGAACGCCCCAACAGCATTACTCGGAGGCGGCTGCATACAAGATCTTCGGATGACAAGAACACATCCTCAACCCAACTCAAATCAATCCGAGACGAACAAGAAAGAGAACGCAAGATGCAGATTGAACGCGAACGAGAGGCAGCCCGAATCGCCCTAGACAAGGTTAGTAATTAGTTAGTTCTGGAACCTGCATATATACACAAGTGCAACATACTCTTTTACATTATATTAATTATATAATTATATTATGCATTGAATGGATGGCATGCAGATGGTGAAAACGGTAGAGTTGGAGGATAACATGGCGGTGATGAGAGAGTACGGAAAGCTGGTTGGCCATTTGGAGTTCTCGTTGACTACACCGAGTCACAATGCAGCTTAAGATGCCATTACATTCACGCATTGCACTTCGACTTCTGATCGATGAAGATCCGATTTGACGAAAACCTACTTATTCCTCCTTCAGTTCATTCTCCCAATGCGTGCACCTCTGAGGAAAATCATATACGCCATTAATGTATGCGCGCATCAATCTCTTTGCGCGCAAAGACGTACTAGCTAGAACAAGTTGACAACTCCATTCCATCTCTAAACCTGTACATGACATATTCAAATATGTATTGATTACATTTTATTGAGCTACAATCTTTTGGACGGTACAGTACGTGGTATATGCCTTGTTAAACACATCCACACAGCAGCTCTCTAATACCTACTTTCGGAATTTTATCGTTTTTGATCGATCTCTTCTGTTATGGTATGTTTTTTTTTGTGGTTTTTGGCAACGGTAATCTCATCACACCAAGTGAAATATTTTTGGTCAATCAAGAACGCAGCTGGTCGATCGAAATTAATGTAACTTGTACCAGGAATGGAAATTGGGGTAGGCTGAAATCGCCTTATAAAATAAAATTTTTAAAAGTTACTAATATGCATTAATATCACATATATATTAATTAGACCAAAAAAAATCACATATATGTTCAATACCTCATAAACACCGGACTACAAATATATATGATGAAGAAACGCAACGAGAGTTTTGGGGATTTTCTTGTGTATTGATCAATCAAACTACTGAATACAATGTGAAGAGTATTTATACTAAGCTTAAGACTAAGCTACTCCTAACTAACTATTAACAAATATCTAACCACTAACCAATCTGTTAACAAATAGAATCAGGGCCAGGGTTGGGCTAACTAGCCGGGAGGCCCAAGATGTACGAGCCCAGATTTTACTTCCTTCCTAGTCTCTACATCCCCCCCGCAAGCTGGACGTAGGGGTGGATACAGAAGGCCGAGCTTGCCAGAGAGGAAACCATGAGGAGCAGCACTTAGTGCCTTAGTGAAGATATCAGCAATCTGGAGGAAAGAGGGCACATAGGTAGTGTGGATGAACCCTTGCTCGACCATCTCTCGTACAAAGTGGCCATCGATCCGAATATGTTTGGTACGCTCGTGAAAGACAGGATTGATGGCTAGTTGAAGTGCAGCTTTGTTATCGCAATGTAATGTGATAGGCAAAGGAACAGGGATCAATAGGTCCGTGAGGATGTTATGAAGCCAAACCAATTCGCTTGCCACAGCAGATATACTACGATACTCACTTTCTGCTGTAGACTTAGAGACTGTCCTTTGCTTCTTAGATTTCCATGAAACCACTGAGCCCCCTAAAAACACACAGTACCCAGTCAGTGAGCGTGCTGTGAAGGCACAACTCCCCCAATCTGCGTCGCTATAAGCTCTCAGCTGAAGATCTGATTGGGAAGGGTAGAAAAGAGCCAAGTTGAATGTTCCTTTGAGATATCTCAGCAGATACAGTGCAACATTCATGTGTGGAACTCGAGGCTGAGATACAAATTGACTTAGTTGCTGAATTGTGTAGGTGATGTCTGGCCTCGTCAAGGTGAGGTATAGGAGTCTCCCAATGAGGCGCCTATAACTCTCAGGATCTTTGCACAATTCTCCTTCAGTTGGTGAGAGCTTGACGCCGTGCTGCATTGGGAATTTTGATGGTTTACATCCAGAAACACCAGCACTATCCAGGATATCGAGGATGTATTTTCGTTGGTTGAGGAGAATACCATCGGGAGAGCGAGCAATCTCCATACCCAAGAAGTAACAAGCAAGACCGAGGTCTTTGATGGTGAAAGCTGAATGGAAAGCCTGTTTGGTAGCTGCAATATCAGTGACAGAATCTCCAAGGAGTAACATGTCATCGACATAGACCAAAGCTATTGTTTGATGCCCAACAGAACCTTTTGTGAATAGAGAGTAATCGAATTTAAATTGTCTAAATCCCAATGACAGTAGGAACTTCGTGAGAGTAATGTTCCATTGCCTGCTCGCCTGCTTAAGGCCGGCCATATAAAGACTTCATCAATCGACAAACTTGTCCAGGTAAGGCCTTGTCATACCCATCGGGAGGTAACATGTACACTTCTTCATCAAGGTTGCCATGAAGAAATGCATTATTGATGTCCAGCTGGTGCAAATCCCACCCTTTGGCTGCAGCTAATGCCAAAATTATTCTAACTGTTGGCAACTTAGCAACTGGAGAGAACGTATGTTTGTAGTCTTTATCTTTTACTTGATTGAAACCTTTGGCCACCAATCGAGCCTTAAGCCTTTCCACTGAACCATCAACCTTATACTTCACTTTGTAGACCCACTTAGATCCAATTGCCTTCTTTCCTGGAGGGAGAGTGGTAAGATGGCAAGTGTTGTTCAGTTCCAGTGCATCTAACTCCTTCTTCATGGCCTCTTCCCAGTCTGCTTTACCCTTAGCCTGATGAAAACTGTGAGGCTCAAAGACAGATAGCATATTTGCCAAAGAAGAAACAAAATTGGAGGACAGATGGGACAAGTGCTGAGCAGAAAAAACAGCAAAGGACATGGAAGAGGAGCTGTCAGTAGGCAAGTTTCTAGAGGGAAACTTGGTACAGACAAAATCATCATACTTAGCTGGTGGGATGACAACTCTAGATGATCTCCGAGATGGCTCAAAGGTAGGAGGGACATTGATAGGTTCAGGAGGAAACAAAACATCCTCTACTGAATCAGAAGCATGAGTAGGATCAGAGGCAACAATCTCAGTTGACACATGACCAGGAGAATCATGTCTGATAACAGATGGCATAGGTGAAGAGATAAAAAGGGTGTCTGCAGGTACCCACTGAGAGCCAGATGATCCCAACTCATCACAAGCAGGATTGACAAGAGGAAGATTTGTGATGGCATGTGGTTCATCACCACTGGATGTTTTATAGGGAAGACTATCTTCTCTGAACACCACATGCCTGCTAATCAAGAGGCATTTTTGGTCAAGATCAAAAACCCTATAAGCCTTTTGCCCTAAGGCATATCCAACTAGAACACATCTTCTAGCAGTGGGTTCAAATTTATCTCTCACAACCTTGCTCTTACTAGCAAAGCAAAGACAGCCTATGACCCTCATATTGTCATAGCTAGGAGGCTTACCATATAACAACTCATAGGGAGTTTTCCACCCAATTACTGAGGAAGGAAGCTTGTTGATAATGTATGTAGCACTCAAGATGCACTCACCCCAGAACTGCAGTGGTAAGCAAGCATGTACTCTGATAGCTCTAGCAGTTTCAACTAGATGCCTATGCTTGCGCTCTACCCTTCCATTTTGTTGAGGAACTTCAGGAGCAGATTTCTGATGCATTATTCCTTTGGAAGTAAACAAATCCACACACTGTTTCTGTGTGAATTCCGTGCCATTGTCAGTTCTTATGACCTTCACAAAGGTTGTGAACTGAGTTTCTACCATCATCAAAAAAACATTTGATGACACTAAAAACCTGCATTTTATCATGCAATAGGTAGGTCCAAGTGCAACGTGTGTGGTCATCCACCACAGTGAGAAAATATCTCGCACCTGTTAAGGACCTAACTCTATATGGTCCCCAGAGGTCCATGTGAACAAGAGCAAAAGGTTGTTGTGCATAGGATAGACTTTTCTGAAAAGACAACTTATGATGTTTGCAGAGATCACAGACATCACAATCATACTTATCCAAAGCATCACAATCACAGATATCTAACCTCTTCATCCTAGATAAAGAGGTGTGTCCAAGTCGAGCATGCAGTGTAGAAAGGGAAACAGAATTGCAATTAGTCTTACATGTAAACACAGTATTTTTTATTGGAAATGTTTGTGGCATTCTCCCTGCCAGCAACTAACTTGTAAAGACCATCAGAAGCACATCCTGTAGCAATAACTCTCTCAGTTATACGGTCCTGCAAAATGCATCCATGATCATTAAACCTAAGCTCCATAGAGCTACCTTTAAGTAACCTAGAGACAGATAGCAGATTGTGATGGAAGTCTGGTACAAACAACACCTTCTGCAGAACAAGTTGCTCAGTTATTGCCACTGTACCAGAGTACCTCACATGTTTAACAGTCCCATCAGGTAACTCAAGTAAAACCAGGGTTTGTAGTGTGTGAATCTCACTGGACACAGATGAATCAAATGCTATATGATCTGTTGCTCCAGTGTCGATGATCCACACACTCTTATCACCTTTTCTTTTTAAAAACTGCATAGGAGTTTGAATGTTACCTGCAAAGTTCACAAAAGCCTTGTGCTCATCAGCTTCATTTGGATCCATTGGAGCCTTCCCTTTGAACATCCTTATCACTTCATTATACAGAGCAGCTGCCATCTCTTGGCTGACCCCTTGAGTTCTAGCACTAGAGTCCAAAAGACTGTCCATCTCTGCAACATCAGCAATTTGTCCTACGAAGTTCCTTGGCCTCTGCATTCCCTGAGAAGTTCCTACATCATCTCTTGGTCCAGTGTACCAATCCGGATAGCCGATGATCTTGAAGCAGGCTTCCTTGAGATGTCCTTTTGCACCACAGTGTGTGCACTTGCGCTCATATTTGATACGCTTCTGTTCCCTCTTCAGCTGCTCATACTTGCTAGTATCACCTTACTTATCTCTCTTTCCTAGATCTGCATTTCTTTGCTGAAAATTCCTGTGTACATTCATAGCACTGGCATCCACAGCTCCTCCAGATGAGCTAGTAACCTCCTTCTGTCTTTCAACCTGGATAACCAAGTGAAAGGCTCTATTCACACTTGGCAACTCCTCCTTAGCCAAGATCGAGTGTCTCACATGCTCGTAAGAGTCATTAAGTCCCATCATAAATTGCATGAGCTTAGCGATGGCCTCACGCTCAAGCATCCTCTTAACGACAGCACACCTGCACTAAGTCAAAGCTCCGCATTCACAGTTAATATGTCCCTCCAATGTCGCAAGTTCATCCCAAATCCTTTTGAGTTTTCCGAAATACACCCCCATAGTCTGGTTCTCCTGCCTAGTGTAACTCAGTTCTCTGCGCAATTGATAAATCAACGGCGCATTGGATTCAGAGAACCTCTCGCATATCTCATTCCAGAGTTCCTTCGACGATGTCACTTACATGAAGTTCTCCGCGACCTCAGCAGCCATTGAATTGATGATCCAGCACATCACCATATAGTCTGCTCTCGTCCACCTCTCTAACTCATCAGGATTGTTAAGCGGCTTGATGACGGAACCTGTTATGAAACCGAGCTTCATTTTTGTGCCAAGCGCCATCCGAATTCCTCGACTCCAGCTCGAGAAATTGGAACCATTGAACTTCACAGCCACAAGCTGCATTCCTGGATGGTCAGATCCAGAAAGGAAAAGAGGATTGTAGGCAATGGTTGCCTGATTCAGTATTTCGCCAATCCGATTTCCCTCTTCCTAGCGATTTTCGCCACTCCTGCTTGAATCACCTTGCTCTATTGTTACAGACCTCAGAAAGGAACCTTAGAAGTAGAAATCCAAACGATCGTATGAAAACGAAATCGCAAATCCTCTAGATCTGAAGATCTAGCTCTGATACCATGAAGAAACGCAACGAGAGTTTTGGGGATTTTCTTGTGTATTGATCAATCAAACTACTGAATACAATGTGAAGAGTATTTATACTAAGCTTAAGACTAAGCTACTCCTAACTAACTATTAACAAATATCTAACCACTAACCAATCTGTTAACAAATAGAATCAGGGCCAGGGCTGGGCTAACTAGCCGGGAGGCCCAAGATGTACGAGCCCAGATTTTACTTCCTTCCTAGTCTCTACAATGTGCCCATATATATATATATATATATATATATATATATATATATATATGCTCAGAGTACCGAAAAGTACAACATATATCCTAGCCGATTGCATGCTCAATTGCTCAGAACAAATTTAGAAAAGAACACAAAAAAAAACCTAGCTGATTGCATGCACAATTGCTCAGAACAAAGAAAGGGGTGTGTGAGGTTTCGAACCCAGGTGACATTACCGTCAACACAAAGAAGCCCCACCCCCAGTAGGAGGTTTTTTTATTCAGAAAAAGAGCCCATCAGTTTGAAAGCCTTCGAGGTGTTTCCACCCCTCTAGCATCATCCTCCACCAGCTGAGCCACAACCACAGGAAGAGTGTCCAACAAAACAGTACAAAGAGGAAGGAGGAGGAAAGCTCAGCTCACCCCTGAATCCGTCTCTGACTTGTACTGAAATTCGAAAATTATAATTTTCAGTGTGTGTGATTGTTTGGTTACCATTTTTCTCTCATTTTTCATTGGCAAATTTGCAAAACTATACCATAAAAATGGTAAGTTTGCAAAACTAGCATTGTTAGTGGGAAAATTGCAAGGGAGGGAGGAAATGCTAGTTTTGCAATTTTTTTTTAACTTTTTCATCCGATTATAGGTGAACAAAGTAAAAAAAAAAAAAAAGGAAAGTCGGCAGGGGGGAGTTGTGTGGAAAAGGAGAGGAGAGAGAGGATTATTCCATGTGCATTAAATTCCGCCCCCCACAGTGCATGCATTAAATACACAGACATTTCCCGCCTAAAAATAGCAGGGAGAGATGATTGGGAGGGAAAGTAAAAGAACCGTCATTGAAGCTGATCGGGAAGCAAAGGTCGTCCCACAGTTAGCAGTTATATGCCAGACAATAGGAAACACGGGACAACAACTGATTATTACATGCCACACAAAGGTTATCACGTGCCAAATCCAGAAAGCATATATTAACGAAAATGGATAAGAAAGCTTACGGTATTTGTTTTACGTACCGGATAAAATTAATGTGCTAGTTATTATGTTTTACGTGCCACCAACATCTAAACTTTGTGACATAAAAATAAAATTCCATGCCAATGATATTTCGATGCCTACGAATTGCTAACAAATCCATGAAGTCCACGAATCATACGATGGGGAATCTTAAGTTGCTGGCACGGTTTATCGTTTGGTCGGCACACAATATTAAGTTGCTGGCACATATTTCGTATTGGTTGGCATGCAACTGATCGCTGGGTTGTGCGTATTTTCGATTTTTCTTCAATGTCATCACTTCCACTTTCCCTCTCTCCTCTGCAAAAAGCTGATTTTTCCTCTCTCTCATATGCATTTAATGTTCTTCTCTCTCTTTTTCATGTAATGATTCCTCTCTCTCCCCCCCTCCACCCCTCTCCTCTGTCAACACTTGCAGATCTCTCTCCTCTGCCCTCCACCCCCTTTCTCTTTCCTCTGCCTACGGGTTACTTTTGCAAAAAATGTGGAACCATTGCTACTTTTGCAAATTTTTTAGAGGGGTGTTACTTTTGCAAACACCCATTTCTTTTGGTATATTCAATACCAATTACTCTTTTTCATTTAAATTTTTTTCATCTCTCTTCGTTTCATTGCCTAATTTTAGCAATATGAAACTAGCTAGTAATTAAGCACTTCCTTCTCATCCTCCAACAAACAAGAGCTAAAATTCTTCATCTTATGGTGTATTTAATTCCATTCCACAATGCATTAATTATAATATAATTATTTTACCGCGGTTTACTTTACTAGCATTTAGTTGTAAAATTAAAAATCTCGTAAAAACTGAGATATAAAATAGTAATTTAATCAAACAATAATTGCATCACTCCAAACACACCCTAACTAACCAATGCCATTTTCACATATGTGCATGGTTTTATTACACAGTTTGATGCACATATATAGGCAAAAAAAAATAGTACTACACATTCTCATGCGACAACCATACCTGAGATTTTGAAGTTATAAAATTTAGCTATCAAACAATTTTTTTAATTTTAATTAAAAAAAAAGAGTGTCAAGCCCATTTAGCGAGGATAGACATGCAGGCGGCCCCAAGAAGGAGGGAAACATTAGAACTGAGTTGGAGCTTTGGGTTGTTCTGCACCTTTGGGTTCATGAAGTCCGCTGCAAGAAGGTCCACCAGAGCCATGTAGATGAGTATTCCGGCTGCAGCTGAGTCGAATACCCCTTGAACGATCAACGACGTCGGGCTGTTCTCCTTGTACCCTTTCGTTATTCCGATCCCGATTGCCACCCCCAGCGGAGTCGTCAGGGAGAAGAAGAGCGCCATTATTAGCATCGCCTTCCACTTAAACTTTGCCTGCATTCATTAAACACCCAAATTTGTTATATGGTGAATCATATTATATTTTGTTGGTATAGTTTTAATAATGCTTTTTAATGTGTGACTCTACCCACAATTCCAACACGTCGGCTGGTAACCCGATTGTATGAGTTGACATTTGAATATATTTTTTTTCTTTGATCTGAACATCTCAATCTCTTTCTAGCTCTTTCATTTTTTTGTTTATGTTTTTAGGACAGATTTCGACATTGTTGATCTCTTTTAGCCTATTCTGATACCATGTAAAAAAAATAACAAGATGTGATGATCCTAGCTTGAATTCAACCCATATATAAACGAACAAAGAGGAAGGTGGATGAAATCTTCAAACTTTGGGTTTTACATTAATTGACATAATAATAATCGTTGTATAAGAAAACATTTGACCTTTTACAACAAAACTTTGGGTTAACTTGTTATTGGGCCTTACACATACTTCGGCCCAAATACAAAAACAACAATAAAACTGATACTAATAATAGCCCAATAATTTTTGTTATCTAACTGAGTTCAAACTCAAACTCATTCCGTTCAACAACATACGTAGTACTCCGTATATCATAATTTATTATAATATGTTTTTAATTTATCGAAAACTAAAACTAATAATCTCTTAATAATATTGAAATATCATTTTCGTAAAGTAAAACCCAAAATATTAATTATAATGATACTTAAAATAACATATATATATATATATATATATATATATATATATATATATATATATATATATATATATATATATATATATATATATATATATATATATATATATATATATATATATTTGGTGGAATAAAGCAAGTTGTTACGTTGGTACATCTCAACTTCATCAAATTCTGTATCAAGGCTTAGTATGAACGCTATTCATTAATTCATTATCCCTACTACTATTCAACAATGGACGGAAAGCTACCCGAAACTGATACAGTCGAAAGTGGAAGGGCAAGTCAAAATCAAACAAGGCAACCTATATACAGTTCAACCCAAATGTGGGACCTTATGCCAAAGTTTGGGTTTGGGTCCACCTCCATGTCTCAACTAATATTAGGTTTACTCACTCCTGTCTATTTTGATCCTTGTGGTTCTCTGTTCCAGTGGATCACACCACAAACATTAATTTAAGTCAAGTTGGGTAAGTACGTTGGGCTAATTAAGCTCAAATCACCTCTAATTAAAATTTTCATACCTTCCTAAGAGCATATACAATTTGATGATCCATCTAGTTAGTGCAGATGATATATGTGGAGTTGGTGACTAATAAATGAAGTAAATGAAAAAAAATATTTATTAACAAACACAACGAAAACCAGTATATATAATTATTTCACACATGAAATAGAAACATTTAGAAATATGAGTTTATAGTAGAGGTCAAATAAGTAGCATACATCGTGAAATCATGTTACTTGATAAATATAAATTAAAACACATATTTTAGATTTTTATGCGGGTATGCCGGCGAGGTGAATAAGAGGGATTAATAGCTGAATTATTTGAAGGAATAATGGATGAAAAATCTTCCTGGATTATTTCCAGTCATAATGTTGATAGAGTTATATACTCCCTCCGTTGAGAAATAAACGACGTTTGACTTTTTGACACGCTTTTTAAGGAGTTAAAAACTATATAAAATATAAAGTTTTTAATTCATTTTTTTTTTATAATTTTATACATATCAGTTATAAGTTTAAAATTATTTTAAAAAATTACTAATAAAAAGTTAATATTTTATATAGTTTTTAGCTCCTTAAAAAACGTGTCAAAAAGTCAAACGATAATTGTTAATGAACGGATGGAGTAAAATGAATAATAAATAAGTTAAAATTGTTGCTTTTTTAAAAGAAAAAGGAAAAAGAAAAAGAACCTGAGAGATGCAACCGCCGAGACCCATGCCTTCGAAGAACTGGTGAAAACAGAGGGCAGCCATCAAGGGTTTGATGGTAGACAGGCTCTCTGAAGCCCCCAACGTTATTCCTATTATCACTGAATGCACCATTATCCCCAATTCCAGCACCTGCACTTACATCCACCCTCTTTTAATTAACTCCTTTTAATTTTTACACTTTTTTAATAAACTAAAAACTAAAAAAATACTAATCAAATATTAAATTTTTAATATTTATTAGCAATATATAAGTATGAAATTATATATACAAAATATATAAAACTTTATTATGTTTGTTTGGTTCTTAAAAATCAAACAAGGATTTTTTATTATTTTTTTTAATGAAGGGAGTATATATATGTTTGAAAAGTATTGTACATCATAAAGGTAGATTAAGACACGTTGGCAAGTTATACATATATGTACAAAGTATATGTATTGAAAAAAATTATGAGTTGTTAATATTATCATTGACTTGGAGCTTATTCAAGATGACATATTAATGAAAATGATAATAATTATATAATCAGTACTGAAATAACAATTCAATCATTACATAAGAAATTGCAAATTGGTGTAGTGGTGTAGCTATATATTCTTATTAAGAGGTTTGAAGTTTAAATCTCGTTAAAAATTTGGAATCGTCTCTGAGTGGGGGTTAACCCATATAATGGAAGATTAATTATTTTCAAATTATGAAATTTTAATTTTTTTTAAATTTGATATACACATTGCAATAATGGTATAAAATATAATTATTTTAAAAAATATGGGTTGTCTAAGGTATGTCCTATAGACATAAGTTATAAATATACCGGGCCTATTAGGAAAAAATCCTGTTAAAAAATTAGTGAACCCTAAAAAATATTTATAAATTAAGTAAATTATGAAACTTGTTTAAAAAAAAATCAAAAACAGCATATATATGTACAATTTATACCTCTAGAATGTAAGTTAGAAAATCCATTAAATTATAATGAGTACTTAATTACTTGAATAATTAAACGATATATAGATTAAACTTATAGGGTTTAGATTATTATTACTTGTGTAGTCACACGGTGCCTGATAAGATCCAACCTCCCCGCCACCTCCGTAGTAACCACCGCCGCACCGTCCCCGTGCGCGTGTCCGTGCGTGGCGTGCGTATGCACGTGCACGTGCCCGGCATGCTCCACATCCCCGGCAGCGGCGACTTCGACGCCGTTGGCGGCAGCAGCAGCCTTATCCCCCTTGAAATGCGCGCGGCGGTAGTACCCAGTGGCGGTGGACTCGATCATCAGCGTGGCGATGGCGGCGACCATGGCGACGAACCCGGCGAAGGGGAAGTTCTGCCACGCGGCGCCCTGCAGGCACGGCGACGACAGGCTCTCGAAGGCGTCCGGGAGGATGTGGATGAAGCCGGTGGCGAGGATGACCCCCGCGGCAAACGCCTTTATCATGAAGAAGACGTCGCCCTCCGGGCTCAGCGCCCGCACCCTCTTCCCGGCCAAGGGCGCCGCCACTCCCACCCCGCTCGCCGCTAGGATCGCGAATAGCGCCGCCACTTTGTAGCGCGTCGTCGCTCCTTTTGGGTCCTTGTTCAAATCCTCCGGGTCACACGTGCACTCCGCCGACGCCCTCGCCGCGACAAACACCAGGGCGCAGATGATCTTATAGCCTGAGTTAACCATGTTTTCGATCGGTTTTGATTTCCACACCGGAGATACAAAGGATAGAGAATGCACCGCCGAAACTATATATATACCGATCGATAGTCGTACGTATAAATAAATAAATAAATTGTTTTTTTGAGGTCAACTGATTTGAATAAAGGAAGGAAAAATCGGACGGCTACGTTATATAGGAATGAGGAAACGATGAGGACACTCTTGCTTGTGCGACTTCTGACCATTTAATTAGTACGGACTACGGAGAGGTTTTAACAACTAAATCTATTAAGAGAAAATGTAGGTGAATATTGGGGTAATTTAGTTAAAGTTAAAAAAAAAAGATTAATATATTTTTTATTTTTTAAATATAAAAGTTGTTGTTCATGTGTTTATAAATGGAGGATTATTTATCTTATACGGAGTACATTATTTATCTTATATAGAGTATAAGATAAATTTGTAAATAACGGTAAACTCTAATATTCTTTCATTTTTTTGAATTTAGATAAATTTTCTAATAACATCCATTCAAATAATTAAGTTCCTTTGATATTTTTTTTATTGTTATATCAATTTAAAAAAGAAAAAATTTACAAAATATGCACTTTTTTGGACGATTTTGCAAAATGTTCGCGTTTTCGGACAATTTAGTAAAATGCCCGCTATATAACCCTAATTCACCTTGAGATCTCTCGCCTCCGCTCGCCCAGATCTCCTTTGTGCGCGATTCCTCTCTCTCTTGTTCATCATCGATCGTCTTCCTCCCCCGCTCATATCGCTCCTCAGATCGCTCTTCCTCCCAGCCCCCGGATCCACCGCGCTCTCGCCAGAGATGTTGCTGTTGCATAAGGAGGAGCCACATCTGTGGCGAGGCGATGAAGATGAGGGATGCGATGCGCAATTTCGCTCCCATTGCAATTTCTCTCTTCTAGGTATAAATCAGAGCGTTTTTTTTTTTTTTCGAAATTGATCATTGATATTTGCTTGACTGCTTATGCCTTGGTTGAATTTCTATGAAATTGGTGGTTGCTTCTCCCCGTTCCGGCCACTGGACAGCTGCGAAACCGGTGGCTCCGCCTCCCTCCGTTTTCCAGATCTGGATTCTGAAATCGAGGTATCTACTTTCTTCCTTGATCGCTGATGTTTTATTTGTATATGCTGAAACGTTTGTTGTTTGCTTGATTATCGAGTTGTTGGTGAGCTTATGTGTAGAGCAGTAGTGAATCTGTAAGTAGTGATCTTTCTCAAGAGTTTCAGAGAGACAGGAAGAGCGAAAATGCATCTTAGTTCTTCTGTATGCAATGCTCTGCTAAGATTCGTGTTCTCTATGTTTTCCGTAGCATTATTTGTGAATGTGTATGGGTTTCCATGTTTATGCCGGCGAATTGTCTCTGCAGATTAGAAGCACTTATAAGGTCCCTGTCTACAATTGCAGTGTTGTGTGAATTTAGTGCGGTTGTGAAAATAAAAATGGACAAATGATTGAGCAAAGTTTTGGTGCTCCTAAAGATGAATAGGCCAACAGTTACATCTTAATGAGTCTTATGAGGATGCTTTCTAAAATGCAAAGTGAGTTACTACTTCTTCTATGATAATATGGCTCACTGTAAGGGCTTGTTGTCAGCAATGCTCGCCAAATGATTGCATTTATTATATGATGTTTCTTTTGATTTCAGCTGAATGTGTTTGTGCCAAGGTTTTGACAAGGAAATCTGATCAAGGGGCGATGTTGAGCCTGGGGAGATCCCATCTTTGTCTGCTTTGGGTGTTAACCCTACTGCCTCCATGTCTCAGGTTTGCTGCTCTTTTGATCTACATTTTCGATTTGTTCTCATTTTGGGCATTTCAGATTGTCCTGATACTGCATAATCATATCTGTTTGAGGTTTATGGTTGGGTTTATGATAGAATTTGAATGTGAGAAGATGCATTTGTGTACTACATAGTGATGGAAGTGCATTCCTCAGAGAAAGAAATGTTCTTTTTCATTGATTGATCATAGCATGTGTAGATAAAAGTAGGTGCATCAGGTTCAATTTCTGTCTTTTGCCAGTTTGAAGTTTGCATCTTTAGAGATTTTAGGATACCTGAAACTAGTTTATGTGTAAGTGAAAAGCTTGGTGAGGATGGAGATGCTGCATATATGTTTTATATGTGTAGTTCCCGGTGTTTGGTGGATTACTGGGGACTTAAATTCTTTATCCTTCAGTTATGGAGATCATATATTGTAATTTGACTAATTTCTGCGTAGTCATAGTATATTCAGTGGAGGATGGAGTTTTGAGGGTGAGGAAGTTAACTTATATTTGGCGAAAATCTGCTCTATGTAGGATGGGAAGCCTGTTGCTACTGCCTCCATGAAGGGAGGAGAGACCGAAGCGCTTCAAAGGGTCAAAAAGTTTACAGCTGAGTGCCAAGCACAGCCACACAAGGGCTCCAAGGATGGAAGTGACAGCATCTACGGCGCAAACTTCTCTTGCAAAATTTCTCCATGGCTAACGACTGGATGTCTTTCTCCTCGGTCCATGTTCGATGAACTCAAGAAAACTACTTCTAAGTGAAAGGATTATCCGTATTTGACATATGCTCAAACAAACTTTGATATTAATGTACTGAAAATAACCCGATTTCATTATTCACCATTGACAGAACAATCTCTGCTTCGTCAAAAGGGAAAGATGATGGCGGCGATGGAATGAGCTGGTTGACATCCGAATTGTTGTGGAGGGATTTCTTCAGGTACACAGATGACTAGTACAGTTTTTTTGAAACTCAATTCTAAAATTCCAAGAGATTGTTTATGACATTTCTTCATTTGGTATCTTCAGATTTATCACCAAGAAGTACAGCTCTGCTACGAAGCTTGAAACCGCTCCTGCAACTGCCTGCACTGGTGCCTTCGCTTAATTGAGATTCAAAATGTCTGCTCTGAAGGAGAAGAAATCTCAGAAAATTCAAATTCGAGTTACTCGTAATTAGTGTATCTGATTCGATCGTGTTTGGGTAATGGAAATGTGATCTAATTCAAACCTAAGCAAACATGTTAATTGTTCAAGGTATTCCACCATACCTTGCTTTATATATATATATATATATATATATATATATATATATATATATATATATATATATAAAGGAGTACTATAGTTGCAATAATCTGCATTTGATTGATACGGGTATCAATGATCTCGATCAGTTTGTCCTTGTTTTTCATGAACGATTG
Organism: Persicaria maculosa; assembly: GCA_963922045.1. Lineage (NCBI taxonomy): Eukaryota > Viridiplantae > Streptophyta > Magnoliopsida > Caryophyllales > Polygonaceae > Persicaria > Persicaria maculosa. Next base: position 7,012,879 of record OY998251.1, read on the forward strand.
ACAGTGTCGGTGCCAAGAAGGTCAAGAATGTCTGCACTACCTTTACAACCTACTGCGGGGAGCAAAACCTCCGAGGGTATGCTTAACCTACTGCCACATCCAGTTGGGAGTGGCTTAAGTTATAAACATTAGTATTATTCTTTTTACTTGCATTCATTTGATAATAAGCATAGTTTCTCTTACGAGTGAGGATCAGATTACCAAAATTCAGTGTCGAAGACAATGATTTGTATCTCTGATTTTCGTTTGTTATGTTGAATATTGTTGTTAGTACTTATATTTGCACTTTTCAGTTTTATATTTACACTTTATAATTTGGTTCTCTCTAAACAAAAAACAATGTCAGCAATTAAAATTGCACAACTGTATTTTGCAATTGCACAACCATATCTTACAATTGCACAATTGTATCTTAAAATTGCACACATGTTAATTAATTTAGTAATTTAAAAAAAATCATGGAGTTTAAAAACTCTGGCAAGCAGTTGTTCATACTTGCTAGGACCAACTTACACCATGGGCTGATATTAGCCTCTAACTGAATCAATGATAATATGAAAACTTTCCATTCAGTGAGCAACTCTAGACTGAGTTGTGCAACTCTAAGACTGAATTGTGCAACTCTAAGACAGTAATTCCGAATTTAGATGCACTCTGCATTTTTGTAAACAAGGGTTCATATAAAGCCTATTAGCTCAAAATGGTAGAGCAATGTGCCTACACACAATGATGCGGGTTCAAATCCCGCATAGGCTATCTGTGGTATCTCTTATTATGTTTCTCTTTTTGAATAAGAGTATAAGGTGAAAAAATAAAATTGTAAAGTGCAGTTGTGTAACTCCAAAGTGCATTTGTGAAATTGTTATCCATGCTTGTGCAACTCTAAAAAAAAGTGCTGACATGGGAAAAAAAGTGCTGACACGGAAAAAAGTGCATCTCTAAACTAGACTTGGATCATATTTGCACAATTTACGGTTATATTTGCACATCGTACTCTTATATTTGCACGGCAAAATGTTAAAAAAAAAACAAAAAAAAAATAGATTTGATTCATATTTGCACATCGTACTCTTATATTTGCACAACATGCTCTTATTTTTGCTCAATAATTCTTTATTTTTGCACAACAATCGAGACTTGTGAATTAATTGTGTCTCCACATAATCTTTTTTTTTTGTAAATATAATTTTCTACTTTTTTAATAGATTATTGCACAACACGGTCTTATTTTTGCTCATCAATAGAGTAAAATTGCACAACATGGGGGATTGGTCAAATTTTGCTCAACATCATCTTATTTTTGCTCAACAATATGTTATTTTTGCAAAACAATCGAGACTTGTGAATTTGTTCTCACCATGATTTTATTTTCTCTCAATATAATTTCATATTTTCTCAATAAATTATTGCACAACATGTTCTTATTTTTGCTCATCAATACTTTATTTTTGCACAACATTTGAGACTTGTGAAATTGTGTCTCAACATGATCTTACTTTTTGTAAATATAATTTTATACTTTTTTTTTATAGATTATTGCACAACATGATTTTATTTTTGCTCATCAATAGACAATAATTGCACAACATGGGGGATTGGTGAAATTTTGTTCAACGTCATCTTATTTTTGCTCAACTATAGGTTATTTTTGCACAACAATCGAGATTCGTGAATTTGTTCTCAACATGATCTTATTTTCTCTCAATATAATTTCATACTTTCTCAATAAATTATTGCAGAACATGCTCTTATTTTTGCTCATCAATACTTTATTTTTGCACAACTAGTGGTGAAAATTAGTGCTGACACTGATATTAGTTACAATTAGTGCTGACACTGATATTAGGTACAATTAGTGTTGACGCTGATATTAGTTACAATTAGTGCTGACATTGATATTAGTTACAATCGAGTCATCTTCCTAAGTAATAACTTTGTAGTTCGGTATATATTTTTCCCGTGTCATCACTTTTTTTTCTTCATGTCAGCACATTTTTTAGGGTTGCACAACTGTATTTTAAAGTCGCACAACTTTAGTTTAGAGTTGCACAACTTTAGTTTAGATTTTCACAACTGTATTTTATTTGTGTTAGCACCTCCAAGAAACACTTTTCATTATATTTATCATTATTTTAAGAGTTGCACGACTCTGTTGTAAGAGTTGCATGACTCTATTTTAAGAGTTGCACGACTCTTGTGTACGAGTTGCACGACTCTGTTGTAAGAGTTGCACGACTCTTGGTTTAAGAGTTGTACGACTCTCTTGTAAGAGTTGCACGACTATGTTTTAAGAGTTGCACAACTCTGTTGTAAGAGTTGCACGACTCTGTTTTAAGAGTTGCAGGACTCTGTTGTAAGAGTTGCACGACTCTTGTGTAAGAGTTGCACGAATCTTGTGTAAGAGTTGCACGACTCTGTTGTAAGAGTTGCATGACTCTTGGTTTAAGAGTTGCACGACTCTCTTGTAAGAGTTGCACGACTATGTTTTAAGAGTTGCACGACTCTGTTTTAAGAGTTGCACGACAATCGAGACTTGTGAATTTATACTCAACATGATCTTCTTTTATCTCACTATAATTTCATACTTTCTCAATAAAATGTAAGCGATTCAGAATAAATTTAAGCAAGTCTAGTTTTTTTTTTAACATTTTGTCGTGCAAATATAACCGTAAATTGTGCAAATATAATCGTATGTTGTGCAAATATAACATTTTTTTGTGCAAAAATAAAAATATAGATTATGGATCACATAATAAAATATAGATAGTTTTTTTTAATTTCCATATTTATGGGGTAAGTTTTGTAATTTAATCAAAAGTCCTTCTTCAACCTCCAGATCCAGCGTTCGCAGGCCTCGGCTCCGGCTCGCTCGACCTCCCTCGGCCGTTGCTCGACTTCACTCCGGCATTCTCTCTCTCCGGCGCTCTCGATCTCCATCTCGAGCACTCTCGGTCGCCGACGCTCACACCTCTCCTCTCGTTAATCCTCTAGATCTCCGTCAATCAATTGCAACTGGAATTCGACTGGAATTCAATTTCAGAATCAATTGCAACTGGAATCCTCTCGGCGCCGACTGGAATTCAATCTCGAGCACTCTCGGCCGCCGACTGGAATTCAATCAATTGCAACTGGAATCCTCTCGGCGCCGAAGCCGTAGATCTCGCCCTCGCTTACTCGCTCGCTCCGCTCGCCTCGCTCGACGTCGACCACGCTCGCTCGCGCGCACTCCAGCGATTGCAATTCACCACGAGATGGCGGCCAGATCTGCTCACCTCCACCCAGATCTGAGCGCAAATCGTCAGAGACAGAAGAGAGCGAGACAAGAGAGAGGTTCCGGGGAGAGAATTAGGACAGGAGAGAGAAAGGGTATGAGTATAAGGGGTTTATATTGCGGCCATTTTACAAAAATGTCCCAAAATGTGGCTATTTCGCAAAATAAGCCCATTTTCGTGGCTATTTTGCAAAATCCCCCTTTAAAAAAAACAATCATATGAGACGAGATCAATTTATATCTATTCTTTTATTTTATTTTTTGAATTTTAGTAAGTTTTGTATTAAAACCTGTTGGATAAAAAGTTGGTAAAATTATTTCTCTAGCAGATATACTTAACAAACTTGCAATCATAAATAACCTGCAATAACAACACCAAAAAGAAGGGGAAGACGTCAATATTTGTGAAATAACATTAACAATCTAAACTATATATAGGTCAAGATCTAAAAATCTATCCATAATTAGATATGTATAAAATCCAAAAATATATCTCATAAATATATCAATACCATCAAGATATGAAACTTTTATTTCTTTATCCGCAAAAGCGATAGATATTCCATAAAAAAAATGCGATTAAACTCTCCCAAATTGTATCCATATCTAAAAAAATTGGGAAAAATATATTAACAAAAATTGAATTTCATGAGTTGATAACCGGCCTTTACACGACTAAGTATTATTTCAATTTTGTCAAAACCTTTTATATTCTAAAAATATTTTCATATTGATAAATTAAAGTTATTTAATTAGTATGACCATGCTAAGTATTATTTCAATTTTGCCAAAACCTTTTATCTTCTAAAAATATGTTCACACTGATAAAGTTATTTAATTAGTATGACCAAATATATTGATAAAGTTATTATCTGCTAAAAATATGTTCATATAGAGCAAAAATAGGTAAAATCTTATCTTATATTAGTATTTAAAATTGGTTAATATCTTCTAAAGAATTTATCTTATGCATATATTGATTATTTAAAAATTTAAGATATGTTCATACGACTAATATCCATATCTGATGAAATTTGGTTAATATCTTCTAAAAATATATCCATATGTAATAAAATTGGGTCAAAAAAATGTGATTTCAAAAAAAAATGTGATTGATTAAATATAGTTAGACTAAAATTTTATCTTATGCGTATATTGATTATTTCAAAAAAAATGTGATTTCTTCATATGAGTAATATGTTTATCTAATGAAATTGGGTCAAATTTTATCTTATGCGTTGATTAAATAAAGTTAGAATAAATTTTATCTTATATATATTTATTATTTTAAAAATTTGTGATTGGTTCATATTACTACTACTATATTAAAGAGAAGTCACCCTGAGATAGCAGCAACAACAACAACATCGATCCCAGTAAATCCCGCGGTGAAGCAGGGTCTGGCCGTCTGGGGAGTCAGGATGTACGCAATCCTACCCCGAACAGATCGAGAGAGTGTTTCCGATAGACCCATACTAACACGGAACAAGGACAACATGGGGACATAATGTAAAAGGACAGTACAGAAGCACACAAGCACACAAGCAAACAGAGGGCACAGACTACAGGACATAAGGACATAGCAACAGAGTGTAAAATACTACACATCAGCAACCCGAATAGCCCCCCTCCACGGGTCCTTATCTAATGCCACTTCTTTCGTAATAATATTCAGTAGATTTAGGTCATGGCGGATGACCTCCATCAAGCTCTTCGATCTTAGATCTACCTTAGCCTGCGGATATCTCCCAGATTTAGGTTCTCACATCTACGAACTGGGGCTGACGCAGGCCTCCTACGAACGTGTCCAAACCAACGCAGTCTCGACTCCCTCAGTTTATCCACAATGCACACAACACCCACCTTGCTCCTAATCTCAACATTCCTGATTCTGTCAAGTCTCGTATACCCACCCATCCATCGCAACCTAAAATATTAAGTTTCAAGTATAGTATAACACTTATGCGTGTTTGATAACAAAACACACCTATAAAATGAACTTGAAACTTAATATTTATTTTATATTTTAGGTGAAAGAATGCTCGAATGCCTCCAAAACAATTATAATTAAGTCAAACACATCACACATGCCTCCAAAACTAAATACTATAATTATCAATCGTTTAATTTGAAGGAAGGAAGATATATATTTTATTTTATTTTTTGGATAAAAAGAAGATATATAGTGGATTATGTACGGATATATGTGCATGCCCCGCTCGATGATTTTTATTTTATTTATTTTTTTGAGAATGCTAGATGAATTTTACTACTCCGTGGTTGCTTGTGGAATGAAATCAATGGCTTTCAATGATAATTTTTTTTTTCGAAACAGGCTATGAATAATAATTGATTTTATATTGGATCACACACTATATTGCTGATGCAGTGATGCGTAGAAATTTTGTGAAATTAATTTCTACAGAGATTTTAATTCTGATATCCAAATCTGCAATCACGAAAAACGTCATGAAAATTCGGAACGTGGCATCACGTAAAGCCCAGGGAAAAAAAAAAAAAAGTGTGTACATAATGTCGACATTCGTTTACTAACAAATTGCAGGGTCAACATTTTATATAAAAATTAGAAATCCAACCCAATTAACCAAATCCAAATTTGATGTGTTACTACTCGGTTAATCAATATTTGACTCGATCCATTTCGAGTTGATTTTTAAATCGACCTAAATACCGACAAATTAAATTCGAGTTGACTCGTCTTCATAACCGGCTAACCGCTATAGTTTTCTTATTTTAAAACACACTATAATAGTATATAGCAGGCTCAAATTTTATCAGGTCTGATATTTGCACGGCGAAGTTTTCGCCATCGGCATGGTGACGGTGCCGGCCTCCCAAACCGGCAGACATTGATGTCGCACCCGGACTCTCAGATCGGCAAAGGGGGAGGGAATCTGCAGCTATAGTCACATCAATCAAATCATCTGAAAAAGCTGACGCCGAGACACTGACGCCGATGCCGGACTCCGGATCCGCCATGGTCACATCAGTCAAATCGTCGAAAAAGCTGCAGATTCCCTGCAGCTTTTTCGACGATTTGACTCGAACTTACCTCGGGCATTGGATGCCACACTGGGAGTCCGGCACCTGCATCCACCATGCCACACTTTTTTTATGCAAATGTGGGTTAGTACCCTATTATTATAATAAGTAAAAGTTATCCTCCAAAAGGAGGGACGGTATTGCAAATAAAGAAGCTGCTAGGAAGAACAGAGTGTTCAACGAAGGCGTCTGTCAACGAAAGTGACCAGTTTGCCAACGCATCTGCCGCCTTGTTCGCCTGACGCCGGTGTAGGATTATAGAATTGATGTAAAGTCCTCATTGAGGGTTTCCATTCATTGATAATCATATATATAGGTTACAAAGGTATTGAGCCTTAATGGGCTTTGAGCCCACTATACATGAGGAGACCTATGTAATCTATCAAACCCCTGCAGTCGAAACTGGAGGGGGTCGTACAGTGAGACTGGAACGAAAATCAATGAACAACTGTCTAGGTAAACCCTTGGTGAATATATCAGCGTACTGATAAGAGGACGGGACATGTAGAACGCGGACATGTCCAATGGCAACCTTGTCCCTGACGAAGTGGAGATCAAGCTCAATGTGCTTCGTGCGTTGATGCTGGACCGAGTTGCTAGCTAGATAGACGGCGGAGACGTTGTCAGTGTAGACCAAAGTGGCCTTCATAAGAGGGTAACGAAGCTCAAGCAGGAGATTGCGAAGCCAAGAGCACTCGGAGACAACGTCGGCAACACCTCTGTATTCCGCTTCAGCGCTGGAACGAGACACGACAGACTGGCGCTTAGCTGACCACGACACAAGGGTGTCGTTGAGGAAGACACAGTAACCAGACGTGGAACGACGTGTGTCAGGACAACCACCCCAATCCGCATCAGTGTAAGTAACAAGATCAAGCTTAGCGGAAGGAGTGATCGTGATGCCGAGCTCGAGGGTGCCGCTGATGTACCGAATGATCCGCTTCAGGGCCTGAAAGTGTGGTTCCCTGGGGGCATGCATGAACAAGCAGACCTGTTGAACGGCGTAACTGATGTCAGGCCTGGTGAAAGTGAGATACTGAAGAGCACCAGCGAGGCCCCTGTACAATGTCGGATCATCAACCAAAGGACCAGAATGAGCACTGAGCTTGTTGGATGTATCGACAGGTGTGGCGACTGGATTACAGTTGACCATCTTAGCCCGAGCAACAATCTCAGCAGCATACTTACTCTGTGAGAGAAACAGACCAGAAGCATGACGCTGAACAGCAACGCCCAAGAAGTAGGACAACTCACCCAGATCAGACATGGCAAATTCCGCACTCAACTGCGAAATAATGGACGTCCGAAGAGAATCAGAAGAGGCGGTGAGAATGATGTCGTCGACATATAGTAATAGGAAGGCCAAGTCAGAGCCTCTGCGATAGATGAACAGAGACGAATCTGAGCGGCTGCCGATGAAGCCTAAGCGTAGCAGATGTGAAGCAAAGCGCTGGAACCAAGCCCGCGGAGCCTGTTTTAGACCATACAGAGAGCGCTTAAGGAGACAGACGTGCTTGGGACGATCAGCATCAGCAAATCCCGGCGGCTGAAACATGTAGACTGTCTCATTCAGATGACCATGAAGAAACGCATTCTTGACATCCAGCTGATGAATGGCCCATTTGCGTGATAGTGCTAAGCTCAGCACCACTCGGATAGTGGCAGGCTTGACGACGGGGCTGAAGGTCTCATCACAGTCAATACCTACCTGCTGAGATCGTCCGTTGACCACAAGACGTGCTTTGTAGCGCTCTAACGTCCCATCAGAGCGGAACTTGTGACAGAAGAGCCACATACAACGAATGACATTCGCCTCAGGAGGGCGAGGGACCAGAACCCAAGTACCATTCTTTGTAAGGGCCCTGTATTCGTCGAGCATAGCCGCCTGCCAATTCGGGTCTTGGAGGGCTGTTTTGTGGGAGGTGGGAATGGGGGAGAGGGAGGTCTGGGTGGAGGCAGAGGGTGATTAGGTGTCGGGACGGATGGGAGCAAGAGGGGCTAAGCATGGGGATGAGGCGGCGGGCGCAACAGGGCTGCGGGTAAGGGTTGCAGAGGCGGTGTGGGATGCGGCGGGCGCAGCATGTGGTGCGGCGGGCGCATCATGTGTTGCGGCGGGCGCCGCTAGTGGGTGATGCGATGCTGGGGGCATGGGCAATTGATAGGCTGCGGGCGCAGCAGTGTGCGGCGCCCGCGGCATTGGTGTTTGGCGGGGGGATTCCTTTGCTAGGCCATGAGGTTGGATGGTGGGGCGATGGGTGGTAGTCATGGATACGATCTGACGGGGTCGGAAGACACCGGAGACGCTGCGGGTGTGTGGTCTGGTGGTGGGGGGTGGTAGGGGTGGGGGAGGGGGAGACGCAGGAGCACCGGGAGAGCTCTCAGGAAATAGAAAATGAGGGAATGATGAGTCTGAATCTGACGGAGACACAGGGGGTGTGGGAGACGCAAAGGGGAATCGCGTCTCATCAAAGGTGACGTGACGAGAGAGAATGATCTTGTGGGTCTTGACATCGAGGCAGATGAAACCGCGATGATCAGATGGGTAGCCAAGAAAGACACAGGGGGTGGAGCGTGGGTGAAGCTTGTGCGGGGCGATGGATGACTGATTGGGGAAGCACAAGCACCCAAAGGTACGAAGGTGATCATACCTGGGCAAAGTACAATATAGTGTCTGAAAAGGGGAGCGATGGTGGAGGGTGGTGGAAGGGAGAATGTTGAGGAGGTAGCATGTGGTGGCTAAGGCGTACGGCCAATAAATGGCCGCTGTGGATGTGGATGCCGTGGGCGCAGCAGAAAAGGTCGGACATTTTTTTTTTTTTACGCGGAAGGAAGCGAGAGCGAGAGGCGGCGAGAGGGAGTGAGCCGGGCTCGAGAGCGAGAGCGAGTGGGGGAGGTAGGACAGCGGCGAGGAGGAGCCGTGAGGCGAGGGGAGAGAGAGAGAGGCGGCGAGGAGACGACGCCAGCGACGATAATAGGAGGGGTGGGGCGGAAGGATCAAACTAGGGTTCCGTGAGGAAGAAAAGGCTCTGATACCATGTAGGATTATAGAATTGATGTAAACTCCTCCTTGAGGGTTTCCATTCATTGATAATCATATATATAGGTTACAAAGGTATTGAGCCTTAATGGGCTTTGAGCCCACTATACATGAGGAGACTTATGTAATCTATCAGCCGGACATTGGAGAAGGACACTTCCCATCCTGATTCCCTAGCTAAGACCCTGCAACGATTAATCAGATGAAGTTCTGGATTTGGGGGCACACAATCCGCCATAAACAGCGCTTTTAAATTGGAAGAATCCGTCTTCACGATCAGCCGGGGTACTCCCATTCTCTTGGCTACCTCCAGCCCAGGGGCGGAGCTGAGGGGGGGGGGGACTAGGGGGCACATGCCCCCTCTCTCACGCGACGAACTACCTAGGTGTATTCTCCTCGTCGATAGCTTCGTTTTGATATATAATACGCTTTAATCCGACATCTGAGTAAAAAGTTATGAATATTTAAAAATTAAGGACATATTAATCACTTTAGTTTTATTTCAATAGGCTATAATGTTTTTATATTTTACTTAAATTAACATTTACATACTATACTTTATCTCGAGAGCTTGGAAATGATAGGTTATACTAATCATTCCGACAATTAGATAAGAAGTTACGAAAGTTTAAAATTTTTATATCTGGTTATACATATATTATATGTTATGAGTACAATAAATTATAATTTTTTTACAATAGGTAAAATTTAGAAGGGGCTACATAAACTGTAGGCCACCTTCATGATCATCCTGGAGGATGATGGTACAGAGATCCCTGTTATAAGGGAGAGTAGACATATTACAAATAGCACCATGCTTAGCTATAATCAGCGATCTTGTTTGCTTCTCTGTAGCAGTGATAGAACTCAACTTTGATGAAGTTGCTCCTTAGTAACTTGATTTCTTCCAGCTGTCATAGTATTTCCCAGCTTGCTTTGATTTCACCCTTTATGGCTTGAATCAGCACTTGATTGTCACTTTCCATGACCACTTTCCTTAGTCCTAACCTGTGGGCTTGATGCAGACCTGCATCAAACAGCTGCAACCTCTATTTGGAGAACCATAGAATTACAGATCTCTTGATGAAATAAATCAATAATACGACCATTTGAATCTCGGTGACCCCTCCCACCTGACAAGTGCCAGTGGGCTTGACAGAGCCATCTATATTGATTTTGTAGAAAGCCCGTTTTGGTTTAGTCCATTTTGCTTTACTCCTTTTAGTAATTTTGTGTTTGATAGCCTGACCATCAATCGAGTGGTTCCAATTAGATTTATTGGCAATGATTTTCTGAATAGTTCCAGCATGGTTTTCCGGGTGTTTTTTCCTAAAGATTAGAATGTTCCGAGTTTCCCAAACAGATTGCCATAAGAAGCATAAGTCGTCAAAATGAGTTTTGTCTTTCATTTTTTGCAGGATTTCTATCATGGGTAGGTCTTGTCTGCATATCGTAAGGTTCTTCTTAGTTGTTCTTTCAAAATTTGCAATAAGAGTTTTAGTAAAGTTGCATTCAAAGAAAAGATGATAGGCGTCTTCATCATCCGAGTTACATAGGGAGCACTGAGCAGGGACCCTGTTTATGTACTTGTTTAATCTGAGCTTGGTAGGAAGGCCATCAATAGAGAGCTTCCAAATTAGATTCTTAATTCTGGGAGGGATGTTCAGCTTCCAAATCCAGTTATATTTCGATGCATTTGTATGATAGGTGTTGAAAGTTTTCTTGGCTAACCTCGTAGTAAATTGACCGCTAGGTTCTGGAGTCTAAACTAACTTATCCAGTGCCTCCCACGTGGGGATTTGGATGTTTGTAATGGCTTTGGCTACATGTGTGGGGAATAAGGAGTTCAACAGGTTTGAATCCCATTGTTTTCTATCAGTTATCAGTTGGCTGACTTTCATGGTTGGGTCATTGGTACCCATGTAGGGCAAGAGAGAGTGTGATTGAACCCAAGGATCCTTCCATACATTTATATGTTGGCCATTTCTGACTATCCAATGAAGACCAGTGTGAAATTTATCCCTTAAGGATAACAATCTGCCGAATTGCCACGAGGTGTTTTGGCTTGAGCTTTGGCTAATATTTTCCGATTGGAAATATTTTTCCTTTATTATACGAACCCATATGTTAGTATCCTCTGTGTACAGTTTCCACAGGAGCTTCATTTGTAAACCAATGTTAAGATCCTCTGCTTTGTTGATGCCAAGACCCCCAAGTTGTTTAGGTTTGCAGATATTGTCCCAACTAATGAGAGGAGTGTAACTTCCCGATTGTAGTTTGTTCCAGAAGAAATTTTTGTTGATTTGATCTATTTGGTGAAGGATCCCTTTTGGAAGTAAAAAATTTTGCATAAGGTAATTTGTTTTGGAATTGAGATTAGCCTGTATGAGGGTGGCTCTCCCTGCTTGAGAGAGGGCCGACGCCTTCCATTTACAGAGTTGTTTCTTAAGATTTTGGATTGCTTCATCAAACACACAGTTTTTAATTCTGCCATTAACCAAAGGTATTCCAAGATATTTTTCAATAGTTTTTGACACAAGGATACCCATTTGCTGAGCAAGTGATTTGGTAAGGTTGGGGTTGACATTAGTAGAGCATTGGAGGGAGCTTTTGTTGTAGTTTATCGTTAACCCAGAGAGATTTGAGAAGTTATTAATCATGTTCTGAATAGTGTTAAGAACTTAAGACTTGTATGGGCTGCTTTAGCAAAAATTATTGTATCATCTGCAAAAGTAAGGAAAGGAATAGGAGTACCGTTTTTGGTTAGCTTAATGCCAATGAGTGCATCCTCTTGCAAGGCTTCCTTATGCATTAATTCACGTGCCAGATTTTCCATGACTAGGACAAATATGTAGGGAGCAAGGGGGTCTCCTTGTCTGATTCCTCGGTTTGGTTTGAATTGCGGTCCAGAGGAGTTATTGACTAGCACAGAGAAAGAGGTGTTGGTTAAACATTTAATGACCCAGCGGATCCAGATTTGATCAAAGCCAAATTTTTGGAGAATAGCTTCAATATAAGACCAGCTGATTTTGTCATAGGCCTTTTCCATGTCAAGTTTTATAGCCATCCATCCTTTTCTACCTTTTTGTTTGTGGAAATTATGGAAAATTTCGTGAGCAATAAGGGTGTTATCTTGTATGGATTGGCCTTCTACAAAGGCTCCTTGGAAAGGATTGATTAGTTTTGGCAAGACTGATTTTAATCTGTTGGCTAGTATCTTGGATATAACCTTATAAGTAGTGTTACAGAGGCTGATTGGTCTGAAATGGTTGATTGTAGTAGGGTTACCTACTTTAGGAATAAGAGCAATGAAGGTTTGGTTGATTTCTGAGAGTAGGCTGCTCGAATGAAAAAAAGCCTTTATAGCTTTGCAAAAAGAGTCGCCTACTATATGCCAATAAGTTTTGAAAAATTCAGGAGGGTAACCATTCGGACCTGGCGTTTTATCTTCTGCCATACTCTCAATTATATTCTTAATCTCAATGTTCATAGGGTGTTTGGTGAGCTTCAAATTTTCAGCATCAGTGATTTGTTTCTGAATATGGTGAATATCTGTTTGCTGTACCGAATTAGGATTAACACTAATGAACCTCTCTGCAAGTTCTTTAGAGATTTGAGTTGCAATTTGAGTTTGATCAGTAAGAGTCTGCCCATTTTTTGTTGGAAAGGTGGAGGTGTTCTTTCTAAAGTTTTTCACTCTAGCTACTGTTTGGAAGTATTTGGAGTTTTTATCAGCTAATTGTACATGTCTAACTTTAGCCCTTTGCTTCCAAAATTTATAATTGTATTCCAGTAATTTCATTTTCTTCTGCTCTAATCTATAGAGCTTGGATTTATCTGAGTTTGAGATCTCTCCCCAAGGAAGTCTTTTCTGAAGGTGAAGAATACATTCTTCTGTTTTGACTAGCTGTTTAGTGATGTTATGTGTGTGATTCTTGAACCACTTCTTAGTATTTCTTTTCAAGAGTTTAAGTTTTTGGGTGAGTTTAAAGGCAAAAGACCCATACAACTTTACTCCAGACCTTTTTAACCATGGATTCATAGTTAGGATTCCAAGCCATTTCAAATCTAAAGGGAGCCCTTTTTATTTTCAGAATTTCCAATAAGTGATTTGCTTCTTGGAAGTTTCATTTTGGAGGTCTAGATACATCCCTCCTTCTCTGTAAAGCTTGAAGATTTGGTTATTTGTTTGGTTTCCTCCAGATTTTGATCGTCCAGCGTATGGGCCAAGAGAGAAGTGATGATCAAATCTCCCTTGAGCCACAATGCCGCCTCCAGCTGTCCACTAATTGGGCCTGCATGTTCATCATTAGCTAGAAAAACACAGTTAACAATACCATTAGTAAGATAATTAGGGGTAATCAGAAAGTTTCTAGTAGGGTTGTAGGGGTAAAGATTTGTGGTTAACATTTTTGGTTGAGAGATTAAAGCAGAAAAAGGATCCAACTTCTCTCGAAAACTTCGTAGGGCATTAAATCCCAGTTCAAACTTTGGGGAAAAGATTGCATGCTTCAAATTTTTGAACCATAGGGGAATAAAGTCCAATTCCATAGAGTCGACATTTATGATGAACATCTTCCAAACAGAAGACAGATTTTTGTTTAGGATGGAGATTTCATGGGAAGTGTTGTGTTTGATTTTGTTTAGGAGTGTTTGGTAGCCTTTGATTACCAAGGACAGATCATTACTGAGAACAAATTGCCTAAGGCAATCAGCCCCAGTAAGATCGAAACGATCAAGAACAGAACCCAGAAGAAGGCCAAGACGGAGTCACTGAGGAGGAAAAGAGAGCTTTCCAACACGTTGATTTTCTTTATATGGTATTGATTGTTGGAGCTACAAAGAAACGCAAAAGAACATATGGGGATTCATATCCTTTTCGCTCCAAAAGACACCATTACAATTTTTATTTGAGCCAGACAAGTCTAGTATTAATGTTTGATTATATTTAGCTCATTTAGAAACAGGTCAAGCTCGAGTAGAACCTATATTTGAAATTGAGCTGATACTCGACTTATTTAGTAAATGAACGAGTTTGAGCTGAGTGTTTTTTTTTTTTTGCAAATATTATGCAACTTTACTTGCTCATGACATAGTAACTTAAAAGAAAATTTGTTAATTTCATAAATTTCATGTTATTTGAGTTTCAATCGAGCCGAGCCGAACTTAGAATCAAGCATGAAAATGTGCTCATAATAAACTCATTTTATAAATAATGCTTGAGACGAGCTTTTATATATTGAGCAAAACTTGAGCCAATTAAGCTCTAACTATTTAGCTCATATAACAACCATAACATTAACTTAATGTTTATTATATTGCATTTCCTATACTTATTTAGTTGATTTTTTTTGATATTTCGTTTATATATTTATATTTCTTTTTTTTAGGCGCAAAAAAATGATAGCGTTTTATCATAAACCGGTGATATTTTATCTTAAAATAACATCATTAATTATCATATTATATATAATTCTTCATGTCAATTTAATCCAAAACAATATCGTACATTTATGACGGTGCCCCCCCTCCGAAAATTTTCTGGCTCTGCCACTGCTCCAGCCCATGAACTGCCGCCCAAGTCTCAGTAGTTTGAGCTCGGCAGTGACCACATTTGAATGTGAAAGCCCGAAGGACTACTCCCTTGTCATCCCGGAACAAGCCCCCTCCGCCAGCCAATCCCGGATTACCCTTCGAAACACCATCAATGTTCAACTTAGTCCAGCCCGGTGGGGGCAGAGACCATTCCTGAGCTCGGTCAGCAATCAGTTCCTGTGTGGGTCGTTTTCTGGGCGTGAAGGGTCGTCGCTTTTTGAGCTATATGTCCGAGAAGATACGCATCTGGTTCACAACAGTAGTCGTGACCCCACTTAGAGTGTCTTTTCCTTCGAAAACCATGGCATTCCTACACTTCCACACATGCCAAATCATGTATGAGAATGTTGCACTCCATTTGTCTTCTTTCCTTACATTGGCCAGAACCCATCGGTCCACCTCCGACTCTTCAAAGAAGGAAGCCTCAAGAAAATTTCCCGTGAGTTTCCACCAAGCAATTCTGACCGTCGAGCAGTCCCTCGGGAGGTATAGTGTTGACTCCTCTAAACCACACCTTGGGCATCCATGAAATCGCGATAAATGGCGCCTCACCCGAACTTAATTGGTTGCTCAGAATGTTGTTGTGCGGCGTGCGCCACCAAGAACACAAAGGCTCTCACTCTTTGTTGCGCCGGCACTCGCCAAATATGCCTCCAATCGTTACTTCTCTGTTCATCAACCACGCTTTGGAGGAGCGATCTAGCTGATTGGGTAGAGAAGTCACTCGAGCTGGTGTGAGCCCAATAGAAGACATAATCTAGAGAGGGGTTAGTTTGTTAGTTATGAAAGGGCATTTTAGTCTTTTCCCCTTGTTCGGAAATTAGTTAGAAGGAGCTCATCTCTTGTATAAATAGCGAGCTCGGTTGTTGCAACTTCAGTTAGTTCTTGATTCCAATTTACAATTCACTTTCAGCTCTCTATCTCTGTTGGTTTTTCGGTTCCAATTTCATCTTCTAAGTGTTGAAACATAATATACCCGAACTTGACCTGACCCAACCTAACCTAACAATAAATGAACCCGAATAGATCAATGCTACCCAAATCTAACTCGATCCACCCAATTGCGAGCACTAATTTTATACATTAAGATGGATAAATCTTTTACTCCCTCTGATTTAAAATAAGTGTCATTTTAGCTCTTGACACAATTTTTAAGTAAAGTATTAATTATCATTGATTTTATACATTTTTTTCTAAATCTTATCATTTATTAAATATTTACTAACTTTTTCAACCAATAAGTGAAGAGTTTGAAGTCAACAAATACATTTTTCAATAATAATTTTCATTAATCAATTTCTTAAAACGATTAGAAAACATAAAACGACACTTATTTTGGATCAAAATTAAAAATCTAAAACGACACTTATTTTAAATCGGAGGTAGTAAAAATTATTTGCCCCGTACAGACCCTAAACACGAGAATTGAAGTAGAAAGCTTAATAGAGAAATTAGCCATAGTTGCAAACGCGGAGGCAGTAAGGAATTAGAGCATCTTTCCTCGTAAGTCATAATGATTAGGGAAAATAGCCTATTAAAAGACAAGATAAGTTCAACTAAATTACCATAAGTCCTTTTTATTTTTTTCAAACAATTGCAAATATGCCCAAAACTCTCTGAGAGCCAATTGAAAAAAACCTAAGTGTGTTCTTCCAAATATTCCACCGGTTGAACAAACTTTTAATAGATTTATCAAGGAATTAATTGATCGATACTTATTTTGGTATATCAATCGCTTCGGATGATAATCGAAAGACTTTCGACTATTTTTCTTGGTTGATGTTTGAAAAATTTGTCGAAGCGCTGAGATCCGAGCTAAATAAATAACCTCGACTTCATTGAGTGAGGTTAATGAGGGAGCTCGGTGGATATTGGCGAGGTTATTAAACAACCTCATTGACTTAAGCCGAGCTTCATAAATTTCCTCGGTGACAGCAGCCGAGCCTCCATCATAAACTCGGTGACATCAAATGAGCCTCCTTGAATTGGCAAATGAGCCTCCATCATCACCTCGGTGACAACAATCGAGCTCAACGCGGACAGCAAGGAATTCACGAGATTTATATCTGACAGGAATGACATCAAAAATCGCACCAAATCGCATAGGAAACGACCAATTTCTTTCATTTTCGTTCCAATTTGTACTCATAATTCAATTCAAACAACACTCAAATCAACAACAATCAAACAAAAGACACAAACAACAACCAATTTCATCAATTTTAAGTCTAATTTCAAACCATAAAACACACAATTTCTTCTCCAAAAACTCATAAAAAACAAATCATAATGAAATTTCTTACCTTAAAGTTGATATATCTATAGAACTCTCTCTCAAATGGATCTCAAAACTCCAAAATATTGCTGCTATTGGTTGCTCGTTGAAAACACATGGATGTTCTTGGTGGCGTTGATTTTGGCTGAGAATGACTTTGTGTGCAATTTTGTGAAAATAGTCTTGACAATAGCCCTTTCTCCATCTTGTCTAAAACCCTTATGTAGCGGAATATGTGATATCTTAATATCAAGTGATACCTCCCTTCAAATTAGTATATCAAATAGATTAAAAAATTCAAAAATCTTATATCAAGTGATATCTTAATATTAAGTGATACCTCCCTCCAAATTAGTACTATCTCCGTTCATTAATAAGTGTCGTTTAACTTTTCGGCACATTTTTTAGGGAGATAAAAACTATATGAAATATTACTTTTTTTTTAATAATTTTAAACTTATAACTAATAAGTATAAAATTATATAAAAAAAATTATTAAAAATTTGATATTTTATATAGTTTTTAGCTCTTAAAAAACGTGTTAAAAAGTCAAACGTCACTTATTTCTGAACGGAGGTAGTATATCAAATAGATTAAAATAATCCAAAAATCTTATATCAAGTGATATCTTAATATTAATTAAGTGATACCTCCCTTCAAATTAGTATATCAAATAGATTAAAATTTTCAAAATTTTTATATCAAGTGATATCAATCTCCAATTATACTAAATACTAGATATTACTCCCTCCGTTCAACAAAACTTAACCCTTTTTTATTCATGCACGCTTTTTTAGGAGCTAAAAACTATATAAAATATCGACTTTTTAAATAATTGTTTTTAACAATTTCGTAGTTATTATTAATAAGTACAAACTTGTTAAAAAAATTTTTTAAAAAAATGAATATTTTATATAGTTTTAATCATTCTAAAAAAGCGT
Organism: Persicaria maculosa; assembly: GCA_963922045.1. NCBI lineage: Eukaryota > Viridiplantae > Streptophyta > Magnoliopsida > Caryophyllales > Polygonaceae > Persicaria > Persicaria maculosa. The sequence goes on from OY998251.1 coordinate 7,031,061, forward strand.
GCGTGAATAGTAAACGACGAGTTTTGTTGAACGGAGGAGTATATCTTAAATATCGATACCAAATGGGTCAAAGTGATTTTATGCAAAATAATAATAATAATAATAATAATAATAATAATAATAATAATAATAATAAGAGAGATGATTTTGTGCAAAGTGGGGCTAGTAAGAGGTTTGTGAGGTGTACCTACATTTGACTGAAGACTAACTAGGCAATGGCATTGGCAATTTGGCATCGTCTAATTTTCAACTATACCATACGGAGTAGCTAGTGTTTTTCTTTCAGTGCAAATCCTCTTCTCCACAGGCCACAACCCATCCCATAACACTTCCCATAAAATTATTTTACTATTAAAGTAATATTAAAAAATTAAAAAATATATATTTAGCTTACATACTCATTATAATACAGAGAGAATTAGGTTTATAGACCCTATTCAATGTTTGTAGAGGTAAAAAGACCCTTGTAGTATTTTTATTGTAATTTAGACCCTTTTAATTTATAATACCAAAAATGCCCCTGGATTTAAAAAAAAAACAAAAAAAATATTGTACCGTATCTTTTGTAGGTAAAAAATGATTTTTTTTTTTCTTTTTTAACCGTTACTCCGTTAGCATGTTGATGGGTGTCCATTTATGGCATTGAAGGGAGATTTCCTCTCTCCTTTTTTTTTCGACCGGGTCAATTTATTTTGGTTAAACACTAGAACACATTAATGAGGTAGGGGAATCACAATAGTGGGTGGAGCTGTGTTATCGAGCACTATCACGAAGGTTGATGGTGATGATGGGTGTGTTAAAACAATGTTATATTCACTTATAATAATGGAATACAAAGTCTTGTAATGTATTATTGTAAGGATGTAATGTAGTACAATAAATAGGATATTACGATGTCATGACTCATGGTGTAAGTGTGATAACCTTTTGTAATGTTTGTTATGGTAATCGTAAGAGTTATTGTAAGAAATTGATCAGTATAATAGGTTTATATTGTAATATGGTTACAATAAGAATAAGATTACAATATTACGTACAATAGCTTTACAATATGCTTACACGTGAAAAATTTAGAATAGGAAACAATCGATCAACAAGATTACAATACAATAGGTTTACCATATGATTACATTACAATATATATTTACAATAAATCACGATGATTTAAATTCCCTAGCTACTAGTGCAAAAAGTAAATCTAAAATACAAAATTTAGCATCACCACAAATAGGAAACACCACATTCATCCTTGAAAAAAACTAGAAAAACTAGGAAATAGCACATGTAATGTGCATAATACAACAACCGATCAGTTAAATTCCAAATTTAGAGCCAAAAACATCCAAATATGAAGTGTTCTTAGTAGCAGTAAATTGAAAACGAGAAATTTAGCATTAGCAACATCATGAAATCATCAATGACAAACAGCAAGAATTTCCCAAATCATGAAAATTCTTGAAAGCATACTAATTAAGTACGTACCATTAATTCTAGCAAACATAACGAGAGTTTGATGGAACTATATATGAAAGAAAAGAGGAGATGACGAGAAGAACCAATGACGACGGCAAAATATCGAAACTCTTTAAAAACGTATAATTAGGGATTGAAGATAACTCCTTTTATCATAATCTTATCTTTATAGATTTTTTAAAATCATTTTCAAAATTTATTATTTAATTCTTTTAATTTTTTTGTACAAAAAATCAATTGAGGGTAAATAAGTAATAGCTCCATTAAAAAGGTCTATTTACTTAAAAATTAATATGTGGGGTTTATAAACTACTAAAATTATTGAAAAGGGTCTTAATCATCCAATTCTCTCTATAATATATTTGGATTTTTTTTTAAAAAAAAATCAACTTACAAAAATTATAATAATTCATAAGAGATAGAAAGATTTTTTAAAGTTTTAAAAAGATGTGAGTTTAATATATATTTTTTTAAAAAAAATATAATTCAATTTTTTACAAGAGTTTTTTTCAAATAGGTTATAATAAGTAAATAAGTATATAGAAGCTAAATATTTTTTTTTAATATTAATTTAGTTGTAAAATAATTTTATAGGACTGGAAGTTGGGGCAAAAGATTTGCATCTTTTTTTCTTTAGGTAAAATTACAGGAAATATCCCCAACTTTGGGGGTAGTTGCGCTAAACACTCTGAACTTTTCAAATTTCGTGTAATATTCTATACTTTAGGGTAAGTTGCTTTCGGTATCCTCACATCCCCCGTCGATGAAAAAAATCTGGCTATAGAGGATGACATGGTATATTTGGTGTAATTAGGGGTGGGCATGAGACAGGACGGGACGAGATTGAGGTAATCTCGCGTCCCGTCCTGCGTATTTTTTGCGGGACGTGATTGATTTTTTTCTTTTCAAATCCACCCAAGTCTTATCCCTCACGGAACGGGACGAGACGGAATTTGTCCCTCATAAAGAAAATAAAAAATAGGGAAAATGGCAGAAAACCACCCCTTAAATAGGGCTCTTTGCAGAAAACCACCCCTTAAAATTGAAATTGCATAAAACCACCCCTTAAATCCATTCAGTGTGTAAATCACCACCCACAACATTTTTTCCGTTAACTTGCCGTTAAAAATGGTGAAAAGTCATTTTTACCCCTCCATTTTAATGTTATTTTAAAGAGAGAAAAATGTATGAATTGAAATAAATTAATAAAATATATTTATCCATCCATTTAATGAGAGAAAAATGTATGTTATTCTATTAAAATAACATTAAAAGGGATGGATAAATAGATTTTATTAATTTATTTCAATTCATACCATTTTCTCTCATTAAAATAACATTAAAAATGAGGGGTAAAAGTGACTTTTCATCATTTTTAACGGCAAGCTAACGGAAAAAAGGTCATGGGTGGTGATTTATAGACAAAATGGGTTTAAGGGGTGGTTTTCTGCAATTTCAATTTTAAGGGGTGGTTTTCTACAAAGAGTCATATTTAAGGGGTGGTTTTCTGCCATTTTCCCTAAAAAATAATCCAATTATCTTAAAGAGGTGGAAATTACTATTCCCATTACAAATTAAAGTATATATATTACATACAGTAACCACTGCCAATTAAGTGCAACAGTAAATCTATTTTTATTTCTTATATGTTTTTAATGTTTTATTATTATTTAAAATTTAGATTTAAATAAATATTAAGCTAGGTACGTATAATATAAATATATTCTTATAAGTTTTTATTAATTTTAATTATAAATAATTTTATATATGTGCGAGATGGGATGGGATTAAAAAAAATTTTCCATCAATTCCACCGGGATCGGGACGGGATGCCTGATGATGAAGCGCCTACAAGGAAGCCAAGCTTCAAAACTATTGATGAGGTTGATGCCACTACTAACAAGTATTAAATTATATAAAAAAATTAATTAAAAAAAATATTGTATAGAGTTTTTCGCTCCTTAAAAAACGTGCTGAAAAGTAAAAGTCCGTATATTTTGGAACGAAAGTAGTATCAAACAACCCTTAAATCCCCCCTCCCATCATTTGTGTATTACGTGTTAAAGTAAACATGTCATGTCATCCTCAAATATGCCATGTAATCCTATATAGCCAGATTTTTTCCATCAATATGGATGTGGGGATACCGAAAACAACTTACCCTAAAGTATAGGATATTACACGAAATTAAAAAAATTTAGGGTGTTTAGCTCAACTATCCAAAGTTGGTGATATTTCCTGCAATTTTACCTTTTATTTATGGGTTACCTTTTGTGGACCTGAAAACGGCGGCTGAATTCCATACGATGACGCGTTGCATTGAATCTCGCACCCCTAACGTCTCTTTTGGGCGGTAGACCATATCCACCGGCGCTCTCTCCATCCATCGCCCATCGCCTACTTACAAGGCTAACAACGCCGGCCACGATCTCTGCCAACCTTTTCATCTCCTTCCTTCCCTTCGTCGTCAATGGCGTCTTCCATTCTAAATGGCGAGAGCTCCGCCATACTCATTATTAAATAAAAATGGTTTGGATTTTAGAGAATTTGGAAAAGAATTTCAAGATCGGAAAATGATTTAATAAGTAAATTGAGAAAAGGGATTTTAGCAAGTATTTTCAAGGGTCGGAATTCTTAACTGTTTAATTTGAATTTTGAAATGGATTTGGGACTAACTTGGGAATCCGACTTATTCGATGACTAACTAGCATGATAAAATAATCGTTTGACTAACAGCATGATATGTGTGACTAATAGCACGACTTGTGGTGAATTATATATGAGATTAAAGGTTAGTTAACTATGATGATGATATATATATTTGTATGCAAAGTATTGAGTATAAAATGATAGTATGCGAATTTGGCTAAGTATGATATGGATGCTATCTTAAGCTGATGAGATGGCGGATTATATATGTTGAATACGATATGAGATGATGAAACGAGGTGAGAAATTGAATTGAGACATAAATGTTGTTGATGATGGGATGGTTAACTTAGTTATGTTTTATGTGAATCTTATGTGTGTTGTTCGATATGCTTTGTGTAAGTTAGACTTAGACTTATTATGTTGCCTATCTTCTAGGTGAGCTCTAATCTGCATGGACTTGCTTAATTGTTATATTTCTTGGATTCTGCGCTTCTCGAGGTAAGTTCTTTGAACTTACTCATGATGGGCGCTCTATGCACTGGGTGTTATATAGTAGGCTAGTGTTCATGCACCATACGACTTAGAATCACGCTTATGATCTAAAATGGAAACCATATGACTTGCTATATGTCTTTGCTAGAAAACGGCCGTTATAGGTGTTTATTGGATGTGACCTTCTTCTCTATTTTTGTCATCTTAGTGGGGCTTATTATAGAAAGTTGCTTGCACTTGATGGGTGAGGTAGGCTTTTTGGTAATAAGTCGCCATAGGACTCTCAGAGCCTTAGGCCTTGTATGGGTGTCGTTGTTTTCCTTCTCTTCATAGTTAGTAGGCTCCTTACGAAGTGATGGCTTGCACCGTGGGTATGGTAGTTCCCTTCTAAGGGAGTTGCTAGAGGATTCCTTAGGAGCCTAGAGGGACATGCTATTTGGCATTTCTTGTAACTGCGCACCTCTTTATTTATGTCCACACTTAATTATCCGTATGCTTAATTGTCTGTTTAAGCTCCGCTTTGCATTACGCATTTCCTTTTAGGAATAGGATGCTTATTATATGCCTCTCAGAGTGTGTTTACACACGCGCATGAGTGGCCTGATGATTGACCCAGATCCCCCCCATTTTTTTTAGATTGAGGTAACCGCTAGCCGCTATCTTTGCTTATATGGATGCTTGGCGGGTTCAGACTTTTGGCGTTAGATTGAGGGCTCGAGAGACCACCAAACTTCCTCTCTTTTACGTTGTTTTGTCCCGACTCTGTCGTGGCGCACTATGTATCGTATTTAGACTTTCGTTGGTATTGCATGATAAATGGATGTTCCACGAGATAGACTTACGGCAGGTACAAGGGTTTTACCCCGGGGATTCCAACGATCCTTACGGTTTTGGGTGCAAAATCCCACTTTAAATTACTGATCTTTGATTTCAACCTTCAACCTGTACTCGGAGCGCAAGATCCTAACGAGGGGTTTCATCCCTCGTAACGTAACTCGGGAATCATAATCTCGGGCCGTTACAAATTGTTTGCTCGAAAACTGACCAAATTCGGTGAAATTTATCAAGGAGCGAATTGACCGACACTCACTTTCGTATGTCGATCAATTTGGATGATTATCGAATGACATTCAACGGTTATTTGTAGTCGTCGTTTGAAAAATCTGTCGAACTCGGAGAGGACGAGCTAAATAAGGGACCTCAGCAAATGATGTTGAGGGTACAAAAAAGGCTCGGCAAAAGTTGTTGAGGGTATGAAGGAACCTCGGCAAAAAGTGGTGAGGGTACATAAGAGGCTCGGTGACAGTAGTTGAGCATATATCATCGCCTCGTGAGATCTACACGAGCCTTTTGCCCGACAGTTACCCATGAAAAAACGTCAAAAAAACCAACTCTAATCGCAACAAAACGAGCAATTTCTTTCGTTTTCGTTACAATTGCTACTCATAATTCAACTCAAACAACACCCAAATCAACAACAATCAAACAAAACACACAAACAACAACCAATTTCATTAATTTCAAGTCTAATTTCAAACCCTAAAACACACAATTTCTTCAAATAAAAATCATTAAAATCGATTGTAAATGAAGCTTCTTGGCTTAAATTTGGTAGATCCGTTGAAAACCCTCGCAAATCTACCGCAATGAATAAGGTATGAGTGGTTTCTCTCTATCGTTTGTGGCTCGTCCAAGTGAAACGAGTTTGAATAGCGTTAGTTTTCAATTCTTCTCTCAGGCAAATTTGTAATTGTATTTTTAGAATGGGAAGAACTTGTGTGCAATTTTATGAAAATGGTCTTGTCAATAGCCATTTTTCCATCTTGTCTGAACCTTATGCTTGTGCTTTTGTGGACCTGAAAACGGCGGCTGAATTCCACACGATGACGCGTTGCATTGAATCTCGCACCCCTAACGGCTCTTTTGGGCGGTAGACCATATCCACCGGCGCTCTCTCCATCCATCGCCCATCGCCTACTTACAAGGCTAACAACGCCGGCCACGATCTCTGCCAATCTTTTCATCTCCTTCCTTCCCTTCGTCGTCAATGGCGTCTTCCATTCTAAATGGCGAGAGGGTCGTCGTCCTCCTCTTCGTTGCTCGAATTCTCCTTTCCGCCCCGTTTTCTCTCCTTCCAGAATGCATTTCCCTCTCCATCCTCTCCCTTTTCTCCCTCCTTGTCGAGATCTCCGCCGATTCTTCCAATGGCCTCTTTTTCCGCTTTAAGATCAGGTAATCTCCCTCTCTCTCTCTCTGCCCCAAATTCCGTCCGTTCTTTGTTGGAATTTCAAATAATCAGCTACGTTGAGCTTCCCTGATCAAATTTGTTCTGCTTCCCGCTCAATTTAGAGTTTTTAACTTCGCAATATTAGCTCATATCGGAACATATTTGGATTTCCTCGTTCAATTTAGGGTTTTACCAATTGTCCGCAGTAAGGAAAACTAATCTAATTTTATTTTAGTATCAAAGGATAGAACAAAAATCACATAAAGACTCACGATGAATCTACAATCAACAAATGGTACATGAGAGGATAGTTTCCTTATTTTCATATACTGAGGTATAAATAAGTTGAAATTTCTGATTTTCAAGCTGACAACTTAAATTGATACCTTCTCAGGTGTGGTTAGTAATTAGTGGTTTGTAGATTGTCACTTGTTTTGTACTTGCTTAGAGCTTGATCCCTTCATAATGTCATATAATGAGGTAATAGTTTATACAATTTATCTGATGTTGTTTTCACCTGTAAAGGCCAGGCGCCTCATCTGGCATATTGCTAGGAGCAGTTACACTGCCTGCTGTTATGGTCTCAAAGCTGATACAACTATCAAGGGGATTGGCATTAGAGAATATAGGAGTTGAAGGTAATTTGTGAAACATAGTATAGTTGTTACTTGAGCTGATCAATTGGCATATAATTGACATTTGCTAATGGACACATTTATAGCAATTATCCAGAGAAAACATATCAATATATTTGCCCTTGGACAAAGAGAAAGGGAAAAAAGAAGAGAAATACATTTCAAATACATAATTTTGACTGACTTGTATATCTCAATGATGAGGAAGAAGAGATGTTGATTTAATTGATCTTTAGTTATGTCCTAAGAAACAGTAACCTTATGCGTTTTTTTCTTGAGTTCCTTGTCTTCTTGTTCATGGTTGGATGCTTCATTGATGGGGTAGAATACTAGAATGAATGAATGACATTGAGCTGCCCAAAGGGCTTGCTGTCAGACATGATTCATAACCACATTCCGTAGCCTAGGCACCCAGTCAATCCCAATGTGGAGTGATGGTCCAATAATAAGGCTTTTTCTTCCATTTAATGATATTGGAACAGGATTCAGAAATTATATTTTATATATTTACCTAATCTGTTTGTATGGTAGAGCGATGATGATTTTTTTTATCGAATAAAGATTGACTTTTCTTATTTACTAGATCTTTTGAGGTTAGATGAAATAAATTCTATATTGAAAACTACTTGAGTGCTTGTTTGTATAATTTACTTTGAAGCTTAAAGGAGATCAACAAGTTAACAAGTAAACTATTGGGTTCAGTGGATATAGATAAAAAGTAAATGTTGGCTGTTGAATTATTATTTACTGTTAATGTTTTGGAAAACCTTTAATATTCCATGTATGTACATTGTACTGTAAGAGTGTTTCCAACTTGCAGCCCACTTAATTCTTTTGATACCACTTCATATCCATCTTCTTAAAGTCTTTGTTATTTCAATTTGTCTTACATTATCCAGGATAGTTTTAGATTGATTGAAAAGTTTGGTTGTGTGCAGAACTCGGGTATCAGAAGATGCAATATTGGACTACTTTTTTTAGCTGCTTTAGTGTGCTTCTGTTGCTCTACCTACTGACATGGCATTCAAGCAGCAAGTTCTCATTGTTTCGTTGTTCTTGGATAATAATTACGGCGATATTTGGTATGCCTTTCTACTTTGCATGGTTCCTTTTAGAGATTTTATTGTTAGTTGCAACTACCCAATCTCTGCACTAGCCAGTTCACTATTTAACATTTTAAACATTGCTGGTTATCCAGTAACTTCCCTTTCTCACACTTACTCATTATATTTATTTTCTGGCTGACCAGTAACATGCTTTACTTGCCAGCAATTTACGCGTCAAAGGGCTTGCTTTCAACTCTGAAATTCTCGTGGATGCTCGGACACAGTATAGCAACAGTCAAGTTGATTGAGCACATTTTCAATATGTTCCCGTCATGTGCTTCCATAGGTATTTGGTATGCCAATAATGTTACTGGTATTCTTAATAGGGAATGTATATTTATATCCATGCATACCCAGCACTTTCACAGTTCTCAAGCAAAGGTTGACCATATGGCCAATATTGTTGCAAAAGAAAAAGAAAGTAGTTTAGAAAGAGAAAAAGAAAAAGAAAGAGATACAATCAAATTCAAGGAAAGAGTTGAATGTACAAAAGCTCTTCAGCTTTCAAACTGATTGTTTGTTTGATACTCTTCTGTTAGTGAAGAAATAGTTTTTGAATCGTTAACCATTTCTTGCAGAAATTGTTTTTGTAGAAGCCTCTACATTTCGCCATCATACTGTCAGCAGTAATTTTGATGGATTAATTCCTTTTTTCTTTGATCAAGATTATCATTTATTAGTTTGTCATCTTGCAGGAGAAGCACTTTTAGTGACCACTGGCATTATCATATATGCAGGGGACATGCTTAGTTCAACTATCATTAAGGTGCTTTTGTACTAGTCTTTTTTAACTTCCTGGAAATTTGTCTCTGTTGTGATCTTGATCATTGATAGGTGTAATGCACTTCTTTGACATTGTTCAGGGCTGCTGGATAACTGCAGCAGTTGATGTTGGTTTTGGAATCGAGAGAAGTGAATTAAGCACCGTCATTCAGGTATTCCCCTCCCCTCCTTTCTGTTGGTCTATGACATGATTTGAATAATCTGTCACCTCATTTATTTTTATGTTTTGCTGCAGGGTGTCTTGCTTGGTCTTCTTGTCTTTCCATTGTTTTTCAAATTTTCTGTCAAATTCATGGATTACTTCAGAAGTTCAAATTTCTATGCTATTGGAGAGAACAATAATATTGGGAGATCTATGCTTTTCTTTGGTTCGTTAACATTCAACTTGGTTGTGATAATCCCGCTCTGGTTGCAGTTTGTTCAGGATTTCCATGTGCATCCTCTATTATGGTAATATTTGTGGATGCGATTTTATTTAACTATTTATTAGTTTGTTCTATTTTTGTTATTTTTTATCAAGGGATTTTATTTATTTTGGTAAAAATGTCAAGGGGATGCATTCTTTTTCTTATCTTTTAGTTTTAAAGTGGATACATCCTCACGATTAATAATTGTACGATAAATATATTGTTCTTGTTCTGTGTAAAAATTGGTTCCATTTTATTTTATTTTAATCCTTTTGCTATTTTAGTTACCTTATTATTCAATAGGCCATTGTGCTAAATGACAAACTTTTCATTGAGTGATTTCGTTGCTGCTTCTTGCTCATTTGAATTAATGAACTGAAAGTATGCAAAAACAGCTAACAGAATATACTGTACAGTCATCATAGAAGCATATAGGTCACAGTCATCATTTGAGTATATAATTCACAGTCATCTCATAAGTGTTGCATGTCTAGTGTCTGAATTCAATTTTACTAGTTTTTGCCTTATGCCATACACTATTGATCATTTGATAGCAAATCAGAGGGATATTGGCCTTTGCTTTTTAGGGCGTGGCTTTGGTTGCATTTGGAAAATTTGCTTGGTTTATATTTGGGCAAATATATTTGAATAATTTCTCCTAAAACAGCTTCAAGTGCCCTATTTTGTATCTCATCTTTTCATTTGCTTGGTTCGAATATCCACAGCAGATGAAGCACTTGCATATGTAACTTTCTCATTTGGTTTCATGCTTTGAACTGCTTGATTTCGTGTCTGACTTATATAGTAGCAAAGATTTTCCCCTTTAATTAGTTTTCTTATGTCTTAGATGCTTGATTCTCCACGATCCTTGAGCCTTAATTTCAGGTTTTGTGAAAATAACTGCTATCTGTTTCATTTCTGTAGTTCCATCCATGATGACTTTGATTGCTTTCGTAGCTTTCGTAGATTTTTCACTTGAAAACTAGTGGAATCCATGTTACTTGTATTCTGAGATTATACTTTTCTTCACAGGGTGCCCATGTTTGTTTTCTCTGAACCACTTAAGAGATTGACGCTGTGCATCTATTGGGTGACACTTACTTATGTCTCCGTTCGAAGGTTCTACCATATCTCCAAGAACAGTAAGACTGAGAGAATTCTGCTTCGAAAGTACTATCATCTGATGGCTGTACTAATGTTTGTGCCGGCTCTTATCTTCCAGGTGGCGTTTATTTTTCTCTCTCCTCTTCTCTTCTTGGACTTTGTAGACCCTCTAATGGTGCTTTCTTTCTTTCTCATGAAAATTTCAGCCAGAGTTTCTGCAGCTTGCTTTTGGTGCTGCTTTGGCAGTCTTTTTAGTTGTGGAAATTATTCGTGTAAGTCTGGAACAACCTGAGCTCCTCATTTTCCTTTGGAAAAATCTTGTTGTTGAAATGAAGACATTATAACGTCAATAAAATAAAATAAAAAACAAGAAGAAGAAGAGAAGATGTGTGGCATCTATTGGCTAGGGAATGGAAATATATTTTGTCAGAGCATAACTTCTCATCTGCATTAGAGGGTGAATGTTTAGTTTAAAACCTTTAACTGGTCTGTTGGAATATTCTCTCATAAGGTTGTCACTTAGATGTGCAGATATGGAGAATATGGCCTCTGGGAAATTTCATTCATCAATTTATGAATGCATTCACAGACCATCGAGATTCTGATCTTCTAATTGTCAGGTTTGCAGTCACATTTATTGAGATGGACATCATTTATATTCATCTATGTGAAAGGTTATTAACCCCCCCCCCCCCCCCCTCTCATTTCTTGTACAGTCATTTTTCGCTCCTGCTGGGATGTGCGCTACCTATGTGGATGTCTTCTGGTTTTAATGATCGACCACTTGTTCCTTTTGCTGGAATCTTGAGCCTTGGGATTGGAGATACAATGGTGAGTAACAGTTGATATTTTGTAACATATTTAGGTGGAGACAACTTTCTGTGCTAATTTGTCTTAATGAATTTAGAACAACCAAAATTCTAGATCTGTTGAAACTGCACGATCTCATCTACAAGTCCTCAAACCAGTAAAGATGAATGTAGTTTTAGGTCTCTTGTAGGGTTGTAGTGGGATGTACTTTTATGTTTAGTCAGAGAGGTTTTCATTTTCAACTTGGTCGTCGGTAGTTGCCAAATGGGTTTGTAACTTCAAATCCCTCCCTTGAACCAAAATAACTGAAGAAGATTGCAAGAGAGAAATCACTATATTCCATCCCTCTGCCTTGAGAAAGGCTGACGAATTAGATGAAAGAAAAATCTCCTCTGCTTTATCAACTGTTCCATGTTGCCTCACCTAAATATTTGGTCAAATCCAACTGATTCTGATTTACAGCACATAAAAAATGATATGAAATCATTTAATTGAAGGATGCTTTGAAATATTAAAATTCTTGAAAAGCTGGGTATGCCGCCACATCCACATATTTATCGTAGGATAAATGTCCTTCGAATTCATGACATAGTATTCCACATTAAGCAGCCGATAACCATGTGAACATATGATCTGGAATGCAATTTGGGGTTTAGCCGATAACCTAATAATTTCTTGCTTTACATGATTGCTCCTTTATGTGCAGGCGTCAATGGTGGGGTATAAATATGGCAGCCTGAGATGGAGCAAGAGTGGCAGTGAGTAACAATGTTTTAATTCAGTAAAAGAATTATATTTGTATCACAGACAATGTTGGTAAACATGTTCTTGCAACGTTATTTGCTAGAGAAAACCATCGAAGGAACTGCAGCTGGAATAGCTTCTGTCCTTGCAGCTTGCTTTGTCCTCCTTCCCCTTCTTGCATCAACTGGTTATATGCCTACCCAGGTATGCCTCTTTCTCGACAAAATATTAAATGTGAAGTTTCACTTGCTCATCACAGCCATTGAATCTAGCATTATTGATGATTCAGGCCTCATTTCTATCGTCTTCTTTTTTTTCTTATATATATATTTGTTTTTGTATACATGGCACATGTTTTGAAATGCATGCTTGGGATTGCTCTGACCTGCATTTGTTAAGAAACCAATAATGACTTCATAGTTCATACTTACACCCCTTAGAAGAGATTAGCGATTTAGCAAGAGGTTGAGAATAAATATATACTACTATAATGTATGCAAAATCTGAGATTATGTCTGCTATGATCTTCTTTCTAAAATAAGATTGAATTAAATGCTTTTCACCAAAGGATGTCAAAAAATTCGTTTTAGATTTTATATGCCGTAAATCATTTACAAGTTATTAGGTTTATTATTGAAACTTGTACATATTGTCTTTCCATATCCACTCCTCTCTATTCACGGGCTACAAAGGAGTAGCATTCTTAATAATCATGTCGCAAATGAACTGATATCCTTTGGTGAACTAGAAAGATAGAGAAAAGCTTTACACTTTTGTTTCCTTTAAACTACCTTGTACAGAACTGGAGCTCTCTCCTCTTTGCGGCATCCTTGACTGGTTTATTGGAGGCTTATACAGCTCAGCTTGACAACGCATTCATTCCACTCGTCTTCTACTCTCTCCTTTGCTTGTAATCGTGTTACAGCACTTTGGTAGTTTAATGCACACAAATCCCAGGTAAAATATTAGATCCACCTTTTTTTTAGTACAGATCTGGTGATCCATAGCTTCTTGGAGGAAGGAAACTCCCACTGACAATACACCGAGTTGGCAATGAACGACGCGCAGTAGGATAGGATACCTAGCTCTAGGTTCATTCTTTCTTGTATATACAGGGTGATTTATGGGCACCACAACCATTGTATAGTAAGAGAAAACTAATACCTAATAGGCAGCATGTTGAACTGCTCCTAAATTCAGTGCCATATGATTTCTCGGAAGCATATATTCAGCAGTTTTGACATTGACATTGCATTAAGGGTTCATTTGGCGGGTGTGCTGATTGCTTACAAGGAGCATACTTTTGTTGATAATGTACTTGTTTGTGCAAAGGAGGAGCTCCTACCGCACCAAACGAACCAATACAGCTTTGCTATTTCTTCTCTTGATATGTAAAGGATGCATTTGGCCTAAATTTCAATACAAAATTGTGTAGTTTTCACAAATAAGCTTATGATTCAAATCGAGCTCGACATCCAGACAGCAGATGCAGAGCTCAAAACCAAATTCTTAATGGCTCTCACTTGTGTGTTCCTCTCATTGGGGCTTGGGTGCCCTCATCTTAACAGCAAGAGGCTCACTTCTTTTTACTAAATAACACCGTTTTGAGTAGGGCAAAGTGCCAAACTTTTACAAGGGTAGAAAATTGCTGATCAAACGGTCGGTCATGCTGACAACAAACCCACGTTGCTAGATATCCTAATCAATCTCATTCATACAAATCAATACTAGAAAGCATGCCATAAAGTTCTATTGTCTAATCAGTGATCTGCTACGACGCCAAGGAACACATCATCATAAGTAGGAGCACTGACCAATTCACCAAACTAGGGCTGTTACAGTGTTACTCAAAACTCAAAAGTATGAAAGTGCGTTGGTTCTTTAATTTTGTTATGCTTGAAATTGAAACATCTGTGAGTGTGAGACGGTGACCCTTTTTTCTTTTCATTTCAATTATCTTTATATTTTTCTGTGACCAACTGAAACAATTATCCTTGTAGAAATGCTGTTAAGCATTTCGAAAAACATGAAATGAATCCATGAGAACTCAATGAACTTTCAAGCTGAAATTTCAAAGAATAAAAGTGGGTAGTATACATTCTACCGAGTTCCATCTTCTGTATCAAACAAATTACTGACTTTCAATTATCCTTGTGTAGTGCTGTTACCGTAAGGTATTCAACAGGCAGAATACTCTTGTGAAGGGAAGATGCTAGGTAACTCGAATCAGAAGGACCACCATGATAAAGATGCACATCATGGCAAACATCGCAAGCCATGTCAGACACGACGTCTTAGAGCTCTGTGAATACACCTGCGTTGCTCGAGAAGTGGCATGACCTGTGCTTGCTAAGCTCACTTCAACTGCCTTTTCAGTGGAATCGAGAATCTGAGATTAAGCACATAACGAAAAAGAAATAAACGTCATTCATCCATGAGATGCAAAGTTACACAGGACTATTAACAATGACCAAATCTATTGCAGTAAGCCAGTAAATCAAAGGAAACACAACGTTCATTTTCATCTTATCCCCACTTATTTGAAGCCTTGTACTAATTATGCCATATAAATGATAGTAGCTTATTTATATGTAAAAAATGTGGCAAATCCATCAAATTCTTACTTTCTCAGTATTATCCAATGATCGACTCATCATAAGACTACTCTCCTTGAGCTGTCTAGCCAATCCAACCATTTCATCCGTCAAATCCTCTTGAAGCTTTCTGCAACAGCAAATGAAAAAATACAACCACGTGTAATTTTACATCACACAGCCTATCTAAAACAAACCAGTTTGCTTCCTGAATGTTCCTGGCTACTGTTTGCTGATAAAGAAAGACTATAGGAGGGAAGTAACATTGATCACATACCTATGCTTCTCAATGTGTGCATGAGCGGCAGTATCTAATTTGATTGGGGTCGAAGAATCACTGGTATTATCATGTGTTCTATCTTCAGCAATAGCTGTTGGCCTGCTAAGATGAAAAGTGGTTCCTAGTTAAGATGACGTCCATATGTTGAATCATGTCATCAGATGAACTAGTTCCCCTTACACTACTCGTTTTCTGAGACCAGAAGAAGGAGACATTAGACTTCTGTCCTCAAATTTCCGAGGGCTTTCTTGAATGGGTGCTTCAACAAAATCCTCCTGTACCACTTGTGTGTCATCCTGTAGCCATGTTAAAAATACACAAGAACAAAACATTTAAGTATGAATTCCTTAAGCAGCTCAATGGTCCTTTCTTTGAAATAAAAAATGAAAAATAGAAATATCTGATGCATAATGCATAAAAATTGTCTACTTTTTATCAATATCATATTGGATAGCTATCATCAAGTGTAGTATTTTATCCTTTGCAACGACAAGGTGTTTGTATCAGTTTATAGTAGAACAGCACTCACCAAAGGCACGGCCAATTTGGAGGCAATTGATTCAATTTTCTCAGAATAATCATTGACCTTAGTTTTAGAGACTCTGCAAAAAAAAAAAAAAAAAAATCCCACATTCCAAGTTGTAGTTTAACTGATATCTATAAATCAAAAACTACTATGGTAACTAAAACAACTTGATCTTGTTTGAAAATTAGAATCTTTTGTGTTAGCAGTTAACACATTAAAAAGCTACCTTATTCTGTGTACAATGGAAAGTAAAAGCTACTACAAACAATCAGATAAGTCATCATTATGTGCACTAACTTGACATTTATACATTCATTCAATGATATGAATGATTTAATATCAATGTAACATAGCGTAAATGAAATATATAGCAACACCGAAATCCAGACTCTATATGCAAGCTTTTAGATCAACCCTAAATAATATTTTTGGAACTAACAGTTCAACATTCTAACTTTACATACCTAGGTAAGCCTTCTGGAGTGGTCTCCGCAGCTAGTTGTTCCAACAGTTCTCTCATAGTAGCTACATACTGCAAATCAATAACTTACCCAAGATATCATCCATTCAAGGTTATCAATCAATAACTCTCCTAGCAAGAGAGAATATTTCCCATTGCCCAAGTAAAACACGTTAGTATTACTATAAACTAAATCCTTCTGACCAAAAAATGAACTACAACATAAGTTCAGTTTTTCCTGAACAACCTTTGAAATTCTGTTCAGAAACATTTAACAGATTATATAGGAATCCAAAAGAATCAATGGCATACAATCATACATGCATTAATTTTGCCTGATTTTGCTGTTGAGGTGCCGCTGCAATCAATCTCCTCAGGTTTATCTCAGTCTTAGTGATTCCCATCATGTAGCCCTCTATGCTGGTTAAAGCAACATATGAAAATAGATAAATTAGGATTTGAATGAGAAAATAAGTGATGAAGACTAAACCTAGTTTTCATCATTTCACGGAAACAAAAATCCATTTTTAAGTTTGTAATAAATTCAAAACTGCTAACTTGAAGCTGAACCAAGCAAACCCTTGAGTTGCTCTATACCCAAGTTGGAAATTCAAGGACTTGAACCCATCCCAAACCTGACCGCCGGACAGTGCTTGGGGCACTTGCAAACAATTCTATGTGCACTTTTATTCTTATAAATGCCCCTCGCTGCCTGACATTTCCACAGGCCAAATTCGACAAAATGCCAACAAACACCTTTGTGCTATATCGTTCCCAGTCAATTGCATGTGTACTCCAGGCTCCAGCACTCAAACGATGAGGTTCCCTAGACCACCAATCGAACAACAATCTCACCCGTGACACCTCATAATTTCACTTCTGCTCCCAATTCTGCCTCTAATTTCTAGTATTAAGCCATTCCCATGAAAAATCAAATTACCCTCGTGTAAACTAATCTTGCCCCAAATGCAAAAATTACAATAAACTATTTTTCCAATCACATAACCTCTAACAACATCATCTTCAAACACATCGATTCTAACATTTGGAGACTGAGCAACGTAAGGACTAGAAGACCCAGAACTTTGAAAATGGAATCGATGGATTCTTATTTCGAATAATAAATTTCTCCATTTTTTCTCCTATAATAGATATTTCACATTTCACGAGCCACAAAATGACAATCATAGGTTCACGTAATTGATTCACAAAATTTACAAACCCTAACTATCCCTATTCAGAAATTAAACTTCAATTTGAAAATCTAACATTCTAAATTTCAAGTATTTCAAATTGAAAATCTAATTCATAATGCATAAACTTTGACATAGGAAAGTGAAAATTTACCTTCGAATTGAAATTTGCCCTAAATTAATGAATCCCGGAAGAAGGTGGCCACTGGCGTCGAGGTCAAAGGCGGCCAGCCCGAGTATTGACAGCCAGCGTCGATGTCGAAGGTGAGCGGCGCCGCGGCGGCCGGTGATAGCCGGGCGAGGAGGTGGAGTCGTGGAGAACGGACGAGGAGTCGCCGATCGCTAGAGGCTCACTGCGTTAAAAAATACAACAACAAAACAGTCAGATCAGAGTTTAATACCCCTTTATTTTTTTATTTTTGGTAGGTAAAATTGCATAAAATAGCACGAATTTTAGAGGTAATTGCACTCAGTGGCATAAACTTAAAAAAATACAAAAATAATCACCAACTTTGGGGTTTAGTTGCGGTCCAGTGGCACATACCCCCTATATTGCTAATGTGGACTAGTTGGGTGCTTACATGAATATTTTTTTTTAATTAAAAAGGCATATAACGAGATATAAATTAGTGAGAATACTTTTATGAATTTTTTCAAAAAAAACTATAAGACATAAAAGATGTGCCCAAATTATGAAACTAGCTAGGTTCCATTTTTATTTTTTATTTCATGTAATTCCAAATCAAAGATAATTGTGACAAATATAACATTTGCAAATTAAAATAACTAGTTGTCTTTGATAATTGTGATAATTGTGACAAATATAACCAAATTTTAATTTGCAAATGTTATATTTGTCACAATTATCTTTGATTTGGAATTACATGAAATAAAAAATAAAAATGGAACCTAGCTAGTTTCATAATTTGGGCACATCTTTTATGTCTTTTAGTTTTAAAAAAAAATCATATAAACATTCTTACTAATCCATATCTCGCTATATGCTTTTTTAATTAAAAAAATCTCATGTAAGCACCCCACTAGTCCACATTAGTGAGATATGAGGTATGTGCCACCGACCGCAACTAAACCCCAAAGTTGGTGATTATTTTTGTATTTTTTTAAGTTCATGTCACTGAGTGCAACTATGCCTAAAGTTCGTGCTATTTTATGCAATTTGCCCTTTTTTATTAAGTAATAATTCGAGGTAAAACTCGAGAGGCCGAACGGCAGACAGATGAACCGTCGAACAAACAATAAAATCGAAATTACAGAAAATAAAAAGATGCATTCAACACATAACATGCGCTCTGAAACGAACGAAACTAAGCAGAACTAAACCGAAACGTTGAGGACGCCGACAAAGAACGAAGTCAAGCGCCACCAAAGGGAAGCATCGGTCAGCGGTACAGCAGGACTCTAACTCATGTGGATAAAGAAGACGAAACTCTAAGGACCAATCTCTCGGATACGGAGTCGTCCTATGCACACTACCACGATCTCAACCTGTCCCGACTCCGGACGCGACAAACCCAGCCCATATGAAGAACGCTAAGGAACATCAAAAACAGAGTCACACACTACCCCCACTACTACATAAACGATCTAATGTAGCGGTGGGTTGTGGCGGTTTAATTTAGGTGGCGTATATGTGTGGCGGTTTTTAGGATATCTCACTGTCTTAAAATCATTTTCCGTTTCTAGGGCTAAGGTAGCGGTTATTAGTAGTCTAGTGTGGCGGTTTTTCAAAAAGTGAAAATTAAAGCATTTGTAGCGGTTTTGTATGAGTAATAGGTAGCGGTGGGCTATTTTCCCATAGCGGGAAAAATGGGCGCTTCATCCCTCAAAACGAATTTTGGGGATAATTCATTTTTAAAAGTTTTTTATTATTAAAAGTTTTTAGAAGTTGAAATTGATCTAAGAAATGGAAAATCAAGCTTCCATTGAAGCAAGAACAAGTTTGTTACAATCAAAGTTGTTACAAGCTCGGATCTGCACTTGGCTATTTATACAGAGAAAGAAGAGGGAAGGGAGGAGCGTGTAACAGCAAATTGGAGACTTGAAATGACCAATGTACCCCTCCAGCAACTACTTACTACTCTACATACCCCCCTCAAGGTTGGCTTGGGGTTGCACAAGGCCAAGCTTGGCATACAAGACATGATGTTGGTGAGCTCCAAGTGCTTTGGTCATGATGTCAGCTGTTTACAATTGAGTGGAGACATGTGAAGTGGCCAGAAATCCTTGCTGAACAAGTTCCCGGATGAAATGACAGTCAATTCGAACATGTTTAGTTCGTTCATGATACACAGGGTTGGATGCTAGACTCTGAGCTGCCTTGTTGTCACAAAAGAGAGTCACAGGCAGAGGCAAAGTGATTTGGAGATCAGACAACAAACCTTGAACCCATATCAGTTCACGTGCAGTGTATGACATACTACGATACTCACTCTCAGCTGAAGATTTAGAAACAACCTTTTGTTTCTTGGATTTCCAAGAGATGAGTGCACCACCAATGAAGACACAATAGCCTGAGAGAGACCTTCCAGTGTCAGGACAATTGCCCCAGTCAGCATCACTGAAGGCATAGAGTCTAAGATCAGATATAGCTGGGTAAGAGAGAGCAAGGTTGAAACTTCCCTTCAAGTATCTGAGAAGATAGAGTGCAGCTTGCCAATGTGGTATGCGAGGGCATTGCAAAAACTGGCTTAACTGTTGTACTGTGAAGGAGATGTCAGGACGAGTAAGAGTCAAATATAGGAGCCTACCCACCAATCTTCGATACAATTCAGGGTTGTCAATGGGTTCACCTACAGAAGTAGAGAGCTTGGTACCTCTCTGCATAGGAAAGGCTGCAGGTTTGCATTCCATCATTTGAGCATCCTACAAAATGTCCAAGACATACTTCCTTTGGTTTAGCAAGATCCCTTGAGAAGATCTTGAGATTTCCATGCCAAGGAAATAACGAGTTATGCCAAGGTCTTTGATGGTGAAAGCTGAATGTAAAGCTGCCTTTGTAGATGCAATAGCAGAGCTGTCATTACCCATTAGCAACATATCATCTACATATACTAAGGCTACTGTGAATGAAGTACCAACTGATTTTGTGAACAAGGAATAATCATGGAGTGACTGAACAAAGCCAAGCTTTTCCATGAACTTTGTGAGCTCCACATTCCACTGCCTACTGGCTTGTTTTAAACCATATAAGGATCTATGAAGTCTACAAACCTGACCTGGGGAAGCCAATTTGTATCCAGGAGGGGGCAACATGTAGACTTCTTCATATAGGAATCCATGGAGAAAAGCATTGTTAACATCTAGTTGGTGTAGATTCCAACCCCTTGCTGCTGCTAATGCCAACACAATCCTTACAGTGGACAACTTTGCAACTGGTGAAAAAGTTTGTTTATAATCTTTGTCTTTGATCTGAGTATACCCCTTTGCAACAAGTCTGGCCTTAAATCTGTCCACCTCTCCAGTAGGTTTGTACTTAATTTTGTATATCCATCGAGAGCCAATGGCCTTTTTGCCAGGAGGTAAGTCTGTAATGGACCAGGTGTTGTTCTTTTCTAGAGCATCAATCTCAGCTTGCATTGCTGTCTGCCATTTATCATCATCCTTGGCTTGATTGTAGGTTCTAGGCTCAAAGATGGCACAAGCATTTATTAGAGAGTGCACATAGGAAGGAGATAAATGAGCTAAGTGTTGAACTGAGAAGACAGAGAAGGATTGAGACTGAGAATCTGATCTGGTGGGGAATTGGGAGCATATGTAGTCTTGAAACCTATGAGGTATGTGGATCTGCCTTTTACCAAGTACCTCAACATTAATGAGAGGAGTGGGACTGGCCTGAGATAACTGATTATCAAGATCATGATTAGACTAGCTGTGCTTGTCTGTAATCTAAGAGAGGACTGAGGAGTAACATTATGATCAACATCTGCTACAGACTCCAAAGATGTATCACTGACTACTGCTGGCAAGGAGAGAGGATTATTAAAAAGGAATTGCTCATTAGAGACAGCTGGATTAACCAAAGGAAGCCTGGAAGCATTTGGAATCTGACCATCAGTTTGCTGAAGATTTTTGTAAGGAAACTGTAACTCCTGGAATTTGACATGTCTACTGACTGTGATGACCTTCTTTTCCATGTCAAAAACCTTGAAGGCTTTCTGATCTTGAGGGTACCCTAAGAAGATACACCTTCTGGCTTTAACACCTAGTTTGTCTTTTGGATCATTTGGTTGATATGCATAACATAAGCAACCAATGACCTTCAGATGATCAAGGGAGGGAGGTGTTCCATGTAAAACCTCAAAAGGTGATTTCCATTTTAGCACTGCAGTGGGCATTTTGTTAATCAAATAGGTGGCACCTAAGACACACTCACCCCAAAATTTATTTGGAAGACCTGCATAATGTCTAATTGCTCTAGCTGTTTCAATCAAGTGACGATGCTTTCTCTCCACCCTACCATTCTGTTGGGGAACCACTGGTGCAGATCTCTGATGAACAATCCCATGTTGCTCAAACAAAGTAACACAAGATCTTTGAGTGAATTCTGTGCCATTATCTGACCTAATGCACTTGACTGTAATATGATATTGATTTTTCACCAAAGCAATGAAAGCTGCTATCATTCTAAAGACCTGAGTTTTGTCTTGAATCAAATAAACCCAAGTAGCTCTAGAGTGGTCATCAAGAATGGTAAGAAAGTACTTAGCTCCACACATGGAAGCCTCTCTATAGGGGCCCCATACATCCATATGAACCAACATGAAAGGAAGCTCAGCAATTGAATTACTTGAATGAAATGGGAGCCTGTGATGTTTAGCCATATCACAGGAATCACAAGAGAAGTTGCTGAAATCACAATTCTTACACAAATCCAATTGTTTCATCTTAGAAACTGAGAGGTGACCAAGTCTGGCATGCAGCAACTCTAAACTGGCCATCTTATTACAAACACTCTTAGAAGAGTTATTACAAAGCAAATCAAAACTACTTTCAATCTGAAAACCACTGGAGTCAATTCTAACAAGATTCTGCATCCTGGCACCAGCTTTCAAGTAGTAGAGGCCTCCATTCTCAACCCCTTCAGCAATGATTCTTTTACTGGTAAGGTCCTGCAATATGCATGCAAATGCATTAAAACTAAACCCAAGTTTCTGTGTCTTTAAGACCTTGGACACAGATAACAAGTTGTGTTGAAACTGAGGCACAAAGAGCACATGCTTCAAGCTCAAATTTTCAGAAATAACAACAGTCCCAGCTTTTCTAACCAAGAAGGAGGTTCCATCCGGTAACCCAAGAGAAACCACCTTATCCAAAGAGTACAACTCACAGAAAATGCTTTTATCAAAAGCTATATGATCTGTAGCACCAGAATCTATAATCCATGACAACCTATCTGACTTGTTATTGCCAATAAGGAAGGAAAAACTCATTATACCTGAGAAGTTGATGAAGGCATGATTAACTGAAGGATCTCCATCCTCCATAGGACTCTTTCCTTTCATCATCCTTACTATCTCATGGAAGATAGCATTTACCATACTTGGATCAGGTTTGACAACTTCTGTCTCCAAAGGATTGTCAAATTGATTGCCCAATTGCTGCCCTTCAGCATTAGCAGCAAACTTGTTTGATCCACTGGAGCTCCCTTTCTGAAACTCACTATCTCTTGGACCCTTGAACCACTCAGGGTAGCCCACTAGTTTGAAACAAAAATCCTTAGTGTGTCCCTTTTCCTTACAGTAGTCACACTGTCTCTCGTATTTAGCTTTCTTATAGTCATGCTTCATCTGATCTGTAAACTTTCCTTGGTTGGACCTATTTCCTACAGCAAAGATACTCCCCTCACCTTGCTCATTCCTATTCACTCACAGAGCATTCAAATCAGACTGCAAACCTGTAATCCCTTTCTGTCTTTCAATCTGAGTGGCCATCTGAAAAACCTTGTTCAAACCAGGCATGGGATCCATGGACAAAACATTGTTCCTGAGATGCTCATAGGCATCATTAAGTCCCATTAAGAACTGCATAACCTTGGCTTTCATTTCCCTTTCCAAGACTCGTTTCAGAATAGTACAGCTACACTGATTTATACCATCACAACTGCAAACTGGAAGTGGATCAAGAAGCTGCAATTCATCCCAGATTCTTTTCAGTTTTCCATAGTAGACAGACACAGAAGCATTTTCTTGCCTCAAATTACTAATATCCCTCCTCAACTGATAGACGAGTGGATCATTGGACTCATAGAATCTTTCACGGATCTCATCCCACAACTCCCTAGATGACTGTACATACATGAAATGCTCACCAATTTCACTCGTCGTCGAGTTAATTAGCCAGCACATGACCATGTAGTCTGCGCGACTCCATCTCTCAAATTCCTCACTATCCTCGTCAGAAGGTTTAACGCAAGCACCAGTAATGAAACCTAATTTTGCCTTGGCGCCTAATGCCATTCGTACTCCCCTACTCCAACTAGTAAAATTGATTCCATTGAAAGGCGTAGAAACCAATTGCATACCTAGATGGTCAGAGTTTGAGAGATAATACGGATTGACATGAATGTTGTTCATGCCTTGAGCAAATTCCCCAAACTGCAGTGGATTCGGCGGCACGAATCCGACACCTGGATTCGGATTTGGCGGTATAAATCCTCCTCCAGCATTAGCACCTCTTCCAGATCCCGCGTTTGGCGGCGTAACAAAAATTCCTCTTCCTGCTCCCAAACCAGAGCCAGAACCTTGATTCGGCGGCACACCAGCTCCTCTTCCAGCCATGACGACAACTCAATTGCGGAAAGAAAAACGAACAGAAAATCCAGATCACGAGACAGCACTTCACAATCGAGATCTCAATGAGATCTGTCAAGCTCTGATACCATTTTAGAAGTTGAAATTGATCTAAGAAATGGAAAATCAAGCTTCCATTGAAGCAAGAACAAGTTTGTTACAATCAAAGTTGTTACAAGCTCGGATCTGCACTTGGCTATTTATACAGAGAAAGAAGAGGGAAGGGAGGAGCGTGTAACAGCAAATTGGAGACTTGAAATGACCAATGTACCCCTCCAGCAACTACTTAGGCCATATTTATCAATGGATACTAGGGATACTAGAAATACTAATATTTTATTCTTCTCTTTCCGCCACATCATCCAAGTATCTCACCATCACTTTTCCCACTTTATCAATAGCATCTCTAGCATCCCAAAATCCATCATTTCTTACCAATTCAATTTACAAATATACCCCTTCTCAATAATTATTTCCATTCTCGATTATATTACTATATTAATTTTTTAGTATTAAAATATTATTATTAAATTAATATTTTTATAAACTAAATAAGCCTAAATATATATAATCCAGATACTTATTTAAAAAAAACGAACTTCACGGATTAATTAAAAAGACATTAATTATCATTCAATTTTTTGATTTTATTTTGCATGATTACAAACAAAGAGAAATTTTTTTTAAAAAAAATGTAGTCAAACATATTCGAAATTGATAGCTACATGTAGATAAAAATAAATCTAGTATTTTGGTAATTTTTATTTTTATTTTTGGTACATTTTTAATACCGAAATATGTATTTTAAGTATGTAAAATAATATCCACAACTCAACTAATCCAAGCCGTCCATCCATGCCTGCGTGTCAGCCATGCACAACTCCCTCTCTGCAGCCGAATCACGCGACGACACGTGGCCCTCTCCAAGTAAGCTTTTGGCTGGCTTCACATTGTTGCAACATTGCGTTTCCTCCCTCTTGATCGATAAGCGGCGTCGTTTTTCTCCAATGTATTTATAAAAATTAATTGCTCACCGACATAGCCTGACACACAATTAATTTCCACCACCAAGTATTGGTACTGGAGGAGTATTGCTCTAGTATCACCAATGTCACTGTTCCAATTTTTTACTAATTAATTCCCTAGTATTCCTGCTTGGAATTGGACCGATAAACATGCTCTTAGAGCATCTTCCCCGTAAGCCATAATGACTAGGGGAAATAGCCTATCAAAAGAGAATATCCAATAGAATATTCTCTTTTAGCCTATTATACGGTTTTGTTGTTCCCACCGTAGGCCAGTTTTGACAAGCTAAATTTCCTATACATACTAATATAATTTAGAACTTTCACATCTCATTTCCTTCACTCGATTCTATCTTTAGTACATTAAGCAACATAATTTTTATTTTTTATTATAATTTTGATGAATCTATAATAAAAAAGATTAATTTTATTTTTGAAAAATATTATTTATGCAATGATAATTTAAATATGTCAAATATTATATTCATATCAAAGAACTCTTGAATATCTTTACAATACTACAACTTTTATTTTTAATTAAAAATCATAACTATATAATATATAGCTTTATAATTGTATTATTTATAGATTTACATAAATATTAAACACTTAAAAATAAATAAATAAACAAATAAATAGCATTTGGCCTTCCAAAAGAGGAAGTCAAATTTAGCCTTTGTTTTGGAAATAGGCCAAAAACAAAAAGGCTAAAATAGGTTTTAGCTTAGGGTGGAAGTAAAATTAGGCCAAAACTTATTTTTTGGCTTACCATGGGAGATGGTCTTACTACTCTACAAAAGTAATTGCCCACCGCCCGAGCTTTCATTTCTGTCTGGATGACTTTCTATTTCACTTTCCTTTGAGCGATTCCTCCAAAATACTCCCCCTCCCACCCTCAATTTCACTTTCATTCCAAAATCACTCGTGTGCAACCTTCAATTTCGTGGTTTCCACTGGGCTATCGTGCTCCCAGCGCCAGCAATCACCGTGCGATTCTTCTCGTCGATGCCTCGCGACCTTTCTGCGGGTTTGTTTCCTTTCTAATTCGTTCCCTTCGGTGCAGAAAAACCATGTCTGGTTTCTTTATCCATACTCCATTCCTTTCAGGTTCATTCTTTTTAGTGCAATTGATTTTATTCTCTCTGCGTTCACATTTGGGGAGCGCCGGGTTCAAAATAGGGTTTTCATTCAATTTATAGTCTCATGGATTGCTGAGGTTTGGGTGATGTATGGGTTAGGTTAGTGATATCTTTAGGGTTTGGTGCAATTGATTTCGAACTAAATGAGTATAGCCGAGTGATATGCTATAATTACACACACATATATATACACCTTAACAAACTGAAATTGATTTCAATCCCCAAGCTGAGAATGGGAGATGTATGTTGTAATTACATATATACAAAACGAAACTAAGAATGGGAATTGATTTTGCATATATAAATGAGAAAGAACGTTTTCCCCAAACTTAGGGATTTTAGCAAACATTTGTTATTTATTTTCAAAGACAATTGAAGATCGATAATATCGGTTATTTTGGTATTATATGTCAAATAGAACATTGGTGATGGTATTCCTTGGGATAATGATCCTAATATGTTTGACTAGCAGTTGAAGGTAAGTTCATGTGTTTTCTTGGTCTTGTTATTTGATTATGAGAATGTTTTGAATGGCGTGATGAGTGTTATCAGGTGCATTTTAAAAACCAAATCATTTGTCAAGAAATATCAATACATGCTTGTTGCAGAATTTATGATTTTCTGCACTTTAATCTTGTTTTTTATATTTTCGCTCATCTGATAATGGATTTCTACCATTGATCTGTTGTGATGTGGATGTTGATTGACTTCTTCTCTCAAAAGCCATATGCTGAATGAAATTTATAATGAATTTGCTCACTATGCCTTGCTTTACCATGGGTAAAATTGTTTCAAGTGCTGGTTTTGATAATATCTTGCTTCCTCGGCCCCAAATTCAGCATCAGTCTTTTCCATCTAGAAATATTGCTTTTGTTTCTAAAGCAGTGGAAATAGTACAAAAGCCAGTAGTTCCAGTTCCTGTTGCTTTTGGATGCTGTTAATTATCTTGGTGGATGTGAAAGTATGGGTAGCTTCTCATCTCCATATTTAATTATTCTATCCAGTGGCTTTATAAATAATTGGATAGTTCATTTTCTTCAAAGTAGGAGCCACACCTAATGGTGTTTTAAAGCTTATGGATATGGAAGGCATAACTATATACTATGTTAAAAGCCACCTTCAGGTAAGAGGCTAAAATCGATGCTTATATATATATAATATAATATAATATCTAGCTTAGACATTTAAAGGCTTCTTTCCCCTTAAATTTAGAAATATAGGATGGCCATGTTTAAACCAAAACCTTATAAAGATATTCAAATCAAACTTCTCTTTCTAACTTTCGCATTTATCACAAGTTCAAGTCTAGAATCTTGAAAGCCTAGCCATTGATGCTAATAACAAAGGAAGCAATGGAGGTAATGCAATCTTAAAATTAGCTAGTTCCATTTTTATTTTACCTTTTACTCTTGATTTGTTTCATATAGATTAAGTTCCATAAATTGCCTTACGATGGAACATGATTAGCATTGGAGGGTTATAGATCTAAAAAACGTAGGTAAGAAAAACTTGTTTTGATGCACGAGTTTTATAAGATAAAAATCTTTATTGTCAATAAAAAAAACATTTCAAATTTAATTAATTGCCGTGGTTTTATAAGTGTTGACAACTTTTGTGCAGTAGAAATCTTTAGTGTTTGGTTAAGATATCTAATTGGTTCTTTTTGGTGAAGCTTTTGGACGTGCAAACAAGTGGCTTAAGTCTAATTCTTATTTTCAATGGAGTAGGGATTATTTCTTGATTTCTCTTTCATTCCAACTGCTTTATATCTGTAGTTACTTTCTCAAAAGAAAGTTAATTACGTTTTTCAGTTTATGGTTGGCTCTAGTTTGGTTTTTTATTTTTATTTTTTGATTAATTACTACCAAACTTTCTTGAATGTGTTGGTTGCTTATCTTAGTTTTTTATTGATTGATTAATCATGTTCTTTTCTTTTATGTGAGATCAGTTTCAAGAAACTTTCCCTATGTATTATAATTTCCAAACTTTCCTAGCGTGTGCTATCTTATAACTTATTCTAGTGTGTGCTTGCGGTGTTTAAACAATTTTATGTTTAGGTATAGATACGAATTTTTACTTACATTGCTAGTTGGTTTTCTGGGGGGGGGGGGGGGATGGATGAATCATGAATGTGTAAAATAAAATAAAAGGTGACAACTATGAATGTATTATGTCATTATTCATCTAAGCACCATTGATGGGAATGGTTTCTTCCATAGATCTCAGTAACTCATTTTCATGTCGCAAGGATTCATTTTACTCCAAATGCTGAAGAATTGGAGCGTGCTCACAAGTAGAATTTTGATCATCCTGGTAATCCCCTATACTTCTAATTCTTTATTCTACTACTTTGAAGGCATATCTCATTGGTTGTGTTTAAATTTAGATGCTTTTTTGTTATTAAAATAAGCTTTTAGAATACATGTAAAGCTTGCAATTCAAGTGGACAACCTATCCAAGTTCCCATTTATGATTTTAAGACTCATCAATGGTGTAGCGATACCTTGAGATAGGTATGTTCTACTTGTCGTATGCATTCAATAATAAAGAACTTTTGTCAATCCATCACTAAACAATTTTGGCTAATGTTATTCCTTTATTGATTGAAATGAGCACCTCTTTGCAATATGTGAGAGGTGTTTTAGTTTATGATTGAAATGAGCACCTCTTTGCAATTGATTGAAAGGAGCACCTCTTTGCAATTATACTACGCACTGAGCATAGAAATTGATATTTTCTCTTTACTGTTGTTAACTACATGGTAGCTACTGAACATCTCTCACATATTTACCTGTTCATTTTGGTTTGACATCCCTTCATTTTGGTTTGACATCCCTCAATTTTCATGGGCTTCTTTAACTAAACTTTTAGGTAAATATGAGCATAAAATTGCTCTAGTTCAATTCATAAATATAAACTGCTCTGAATTAGTTTCAATTGTGCAGATATTTGAGCCTTAGTTTCTCCCGTTTATTTCCCCTTCTTGAGAATATAATTTTTTTACTACTTAACTAGTGTTTATGTACTCACAATTAGTTTCAATTGTGCAGGTATTAGAGCCTTACTTTCTCCCATTTATTTTCCCTTCTTCTTGATAATTTTTTTATCTACTTAGTGTTTATGTACTTTTCAAAAGAAATAACAACTTAACATGTTATCATTGATTTTTTTTTTAGTAGATCAGGTGAGGAAGAGCTAGTTCGATCTGCCAACAAGGTTTGTCCAAAGTTGGTGTGAATCACCCTTTGATTGCAGGTACTTATGGCGTTCAATGTGCAACAAAATCCTATAGCACTTTTAAATCCTATAATACTTGGGTTCACATGCACTTTTGATATAAAACTTCAATAGATTACCATTGAGTTATTACTTTTTATTTTCCAAAACTTCAATAGCTTACCATTGAGTTATTACTTTTTATTTTCCTAATCTCTTCGATCTTCATGGACTAGTTACTCATTTATTCAGGTTAAACTGAGTTGTGGATTTGCAATGCCCGACCTTTTTTATGGTTACAAACTGCACTAATGATTATTAATCCTTTTGCATTCTTCGATCATTATATGATTTTATATATGGCTATCCTTAGCTATGTGATTTTGGAATCTAACTGACTAGTTTATTTTGAGAGTCACTCTTGAAAAATTTTATAATTAAAAAGGCTTGTAGCTAGTTTTTATTTTGAGGCTATAGCCTATATTACTATTTGTGATTTTATATATGATCATCTCTTTTATTTTTTTTTGACAGGATAATTTCGGTGTTAAAATCTTTTGGCCTTGTGCTATATGTGTGGGATATGGTACTGTACGTAACTGCAAGTTGTGGGTAAAGAAGAGAAGACTAATTTTTAGGACCTTAGATCTTGCTTATGTTTATCAATGTATTTTTGACAGATTTAGAATTACTATATATGTTTAGCTTTTAGAGTACTTTTTTTTAAAGAATTGGTGAAAATAAAAATTGGTGATGTTTTATTTATCCATAATGGTAATTGATTATTCATGTGTAATTTTATTTTTAAATTTAGATTTTTTTAATTTACAATCACACAGGTATATATTTAATAATGGGAATTGATACAATTAAATAAAATTGAATATGGGTATTTTGTCAGAGCTTTGTAAACCGCCACAGTAGACAAGTAACTGTTGTCACTTGAAAAAAAACCCGCTACAATAGACTCAAATATCTGTCGCCAAAGGGCATGCACAAACCGCCACATAAAGACTTTTACGTAGCGGTTTTTTATGGTATTGTAGCGATTTTGGGTTTCATTTGGAAACTGTTACATTAGCTAAATAAAACCGCCACCTTAGATCTAAGGCAGCGGCAGCAGCAGCAGCAGCTGATGTAGCGGCTATAAAACCGCTACATTAGACTTTAGGAGGCGGTTTTTTGACTTCTTGTAGCACTTTTTAGCCGCTACAATAGCCCTTTAATGTAGTAGTGCCCCCGAAAACCCGACCACACATGACACGGATTTCAACCCTCGACAAAAGAGGGGTAACGAATCTTGCAAACAAGGGGTTGATTATTTATATAAATACCAATGTTCTAAAAGGCGCTAGGCGGTAGGTGGCTGGCTAGCGCCTAGGCGATTAGGCGGGTGCCCAGGTGGCGCCTAGGCAGACTTAGAACAAACTTAATTATTTCCTTATATGTTAACGTATAACACATGTAAATAATTCATATAATGTAATAATAATCCATAATATCACTCGTAAACCCAAATTTATAATGTTTAACTAACATTAAAGTAAATAAATGCAAAAGTAGGTGTCCGATTAGCAACTCTAAACCTTCTACAATCCAAAACCATAGGTTTGACTCAAAAACAAATACTACGTATATCCCAACATGGGGGATTAAAAAACCCTAAATTGATTAATCACATGCCTAAAAGATAAAATTAAACAATCGTCATGCTAGGCGGGACTAAGTGGGCCTAGGCAAGACTAGGTGGTACCTAGACGGATTACCGCCTAAAGGCTCGTCTAGGCTTAAAAATTTATAGGTGCCCTGCCGCCCACACACACACACACACAAATGAAAGTAAATATATATATATATATATATATATATATATATATATATATATATATATATATATATATATATTTATTAATTATTTTATTTTAATTATATTTTTTCCAATGGGTTGAATTAGGACCCAAGAAAAACATTTGGACCCAAAACCTTGTCCTCAACATTATTGGATTTGACTCGTTTGTTCATCTAGATCTGTTTGACTCGTTTGCTCCACCTCCATGGATCTATCAAAGCCCCAAAAAATTGAGCTATTTGTTCCATAAGGATGGGTGTGGAAGAAGAAGATTTTGTTCTCCTGAATGAAGGATTAAAAGACTCTGAGTGGAGCCGATGAGCGAGACCAGTGGGAGGCCGGAGCCGAGGAGGACGGCTGGCCACTAAACGACATCCCTGGGGAGGCCAACGACATAACGAGGGGAAGGTAGGAGGCAGAGAGGACGGCTGGCCACTAAACGACATCCGGTTAATCACACCCAAAAAAAAATTGGGCCCGACGAGCAATTTTTATTTTATTTTTGAAGTGTAAAAGCTGCAAAATGTTGCAGGCCTGTCAACATGCAAAATTTTCGAAAAATATATATTGTCGGGCCATAGACCCGACATTATTAACAAGACAATCGTTGCACATTTCTCTTACATAAAGAGGCGATCGAAGTGTATTCACTCACACCATAATCCTTATAGTGTAAAAATCGAGTTTATTTCTTAAAATGTCATCAAATGAAGACATATACGATGAGTTCAATAGTGATGATGAGTTCAATAGTGATGATCGGATGAGTGATGTTGAAGGATCCTCTGATGAATACAACACCAACGAGGCTTCGCACAATGAAATATCCAGTGTTCATTAGAGAGTTGGGGATGAGAATAAAGCAAGGTACATTGACTGAGCAGGAGTCTCGGACGGCTGCAATTAACGACGAGCGTTCATTTTGGACGATATACATATATTTTGGAAATAAGTGGAGTAGTGGGGCCTAGGTTACCAAGTGTTGATGCTCATGTCGATATTGACTTGAATTTAATGTCCATTAGAAAGCTGGGGATAAAAATAACGGAAGGTACATTGACCAATCATGAATCTCATATGGTTGCAACGCACTAGAGGACAATGAACGTTCCCGATTGTGTTCAAATGGGCGATCCAAACCCGGTGAACCTCAAAGGAAGACTGAGAAGTAGATTGAATCCAACAACGACTCGTCTACATATGGGTTTTGAATTCGCTCGAGAGGACATCGCGAGAGCAAAAATATTACTAAGTATTTTATTCAAGATTTCCAAATCATGACATTTTGTTTATCCAATGTTAATATTCAACTATAAATCACTCCGTACATTCTTATTATATCCGATATGGGACGTGGGCATTACATGCACAATACAATAGCCACGGAAATAGAGTTGAAAAGCAACACAAGACAGTTCAACAAGATAAATTTATCAATGAATGGAACCACAAATTTTCATTGCCTTCCATCTCCAAATAGGGTTGTTGGCTTAAACAAGTAGTTTGAGATCGTTGCCTTTCTAAATGAGTATGATCACCTTTTAAAGTTCGGTTCGCTCGAATTTTGTCAAATTTCTAAATTTTCAATTAAGATAAATTATTCATACACAGACTGTTTCAGCAAGAGAAATTTGACAATGAACAAATAAGAGATGCGATTGCAAGCAGAAAGGCAAGTGAATTCGAATGGCACCAGTCACCACATTAAAAAACTTGATAATCAATCATCAATCACATGTTTCCAAACTCTTATTAATGATCAAACTAAAAGAGTACCACAAAAGTGCAAAACATAAAGAAGTTTCTCTCTCACACCAGCAGTGGAAGCACCCAAGCAGCACAACATCACTGCCCACATAATCAAACCCGTATACGTCAAGTAGCACTTGCATATCACCCACGTCTATCCCACGTCCCCAACATCCAACATACTCAGTTCCTTGGGCCTTCCGGTAGACGAAGCATATATCTCCAGCCCCCATATCCCGCACCCCTATCACGGGTACCACATGAAAACCTAACAGTGATATGTATCTCCTATATACTTAGAATGGAAGCCTCCCGTTATAATCCTCAAATACGCCAATCTCATCCAAAAGCACTCCATTCCTACCCCACTCGATCATGAGGTCAACCTTCCATTCGAAATTATCCTGTGTACAAAAAAAATGGATATTGTTCATATGTTGCAAACTGCATCCTTTCCACGTTCATGATCAACAACCGATGATTGTTCCACAAAGGAACACCGTGACGTTCTGCAAAATGGAGAAGGTGGGGTCTCAATGTCGCCTACAAGGTATTACGATCTAAAAAAATCACATTAAAAAAATATAATTTTAATGTTAATTTCCAAAACAAAAAATATGAAAACAAGGGGCAAGTTCATACTTGATGGAACATATCATTTTTTGAGCTCTCGACAATGTTTTAATGGACCCTTCAGTAAAAGTGATAGTTGAACGAGTCTCACTCATCGATTTTACCATTACTCCGAAATGAGAATCCAAAGTAATGGTATTTTTTTTAAGATTATTCAAAATGATCAAAGGATTTTCAATTCTGCCTTTAGTGCAACATAATTAGCCATAAATGTAGCAAGTTGCTTCAAGCATATTAAATCTTTCACTGACAAATGATAACAATATTTAAAAACATTTACTTCTTCCAATGTGCCAATGATTGAGTTTCTTGACAAACTAATAGATTTTTTTATAGTTGATAAATCTTTAAAGGCTATTCTAGCAAAATCAATAGAATCTTCATTACTTTGGTTCTTACATAACCATTTGACCTCAAATTTGTAAGAAATCCAATAAAACACACCAATTTGAAAAGACGGATCGAAGAAAAGCTCACAACCAAAAGAGATAACAAGTTGGATCAATAAAGGATATAAAACACATTGAAAGACATGCCATTGTTGAGTTTAGACCAAGTAAAGTGTCTAACCCCAATGAAATCTCAACATCGCCCCTACCTGACAACAAAAATGGAAAGGGCAAGGCCAATGAGGGGTTTGAGAGGAACAAAAGTGGTGAGAAAATAGGTTATGGAGAGGAACAAATAGGGCAAGAATAAAAAATTACTCCGTATCACAAATAAGTTTTAGTCTGACTTAGTATTTATAATGAAACTACTTTGAATATAGGATATTCTCCATGAAATTCCCAAGGATCATAGTGATTCATAATTCCATGTTCCATCAAGTGTGTCCACATTGTATCTTGATCAAGAAAAAAAGAAGCAAGCAAACAGCCCATACAAGGTCACCTTAGCACGACATTTTCCTCTTTATCCTTAAACACAAATTCCTTAAATGATTCAACCCCTTCTATATATTTAGGTTGAGCCATATCTCATGCACCCGCATATTGATCATCCAGCTTCGATCATCAACCATCCTTAAAATCAATCAAGAATGAAATGAAAGATGGGACAAAAAAAAAAGGAATAGTTGACTAAAAGGAAAGCTACCATTCACACTATTATGAGTCAAATTGCACACACATCTATGCTCAATTGAAAGTAATAAAAAACACTAGCTAATCTAGTGGCAAGATGAGATCACAGAATTGCAATCATTTACTGCACAGATACAACTCATACAAGTAGACTCAAATTGCAACAGAAAATGTTTTCGACCAGATTTCAGAAAATAAACAAGGAAGAAATATTTGCAATCGGATTTTAGAAGTTTAAGACAAAAAAAGTTATCAGAATGAAAAATAATTCACTGGAATGCGAACGAGCACTCTCTAAAAGTTCTCAGAACAAAAAAGTTTTCGGGATGGTCTCCTCTACTGCCAAAACGAAGCTTGCAAGAACGAGCACTCTCTAAAACCTCCTCGATGAGACTCCTAAAGCACAAATAAAATTAGATAAAAGAACAAATAAAATTGAAGGCAAAATTGAAAAAATATGCACCGGAAAGTACATGCAAATGGTTTGATAGGAACATAGCAGGTTCTTACTTTGTAAATGATAAAAACCACTTACTGTGTGAATTAAACTAAACTGAGAACATAATTAATGTCATTGGAATTTTCTTCTTCATTGTAATTATCTCCTTTTTTAATCACCAAAGGGGTAAAAAAATCAATTCAAATCACCATTTGCAGTGGAAAACATTTGTGAGATAAGGTTGAAAACACGGGAAGACTACCACTAATAAAGTTCACCTATAGCCAAGCAAACAAGCGATTAATGAATCTAACAAGCAAAGTTAAAATAATTCAGACAATCAAACTAATAAGCCAAATAGCTTGTACTCTATAGTACTACTGAGGTTCTACTGCACTTGTTCTTCTCCACAAGAAAACTAATTAAAATAATTCAGACAAGCAAAGTTATGTTTTATACGTACCTTAACTCAGAATATGTTGGAACTGAGTTGATGGCTACTCCGTATATAGCACTGGAGAAGCCAAAAGTCAAGGTAAACCCGCACGGAATAAGCTTTATTATAATACAAGATAGGAAAAGAAGAAACCAAAGTAATGAATCGGATTTCAGCCAGATTTTAGACTACAATACTCACCGTCTAAACCCTAGGACTAAGAAACCAAAATTTTGGTTAGGGTTTCACAAATTATAGTAATAGAGAACGGATGACTGCGAGCTTATAACAGATCGCTTACCACATGTGTCAAATTGCGGCAAGGAGGGCTAGAGATGAGGAGGTTGGAGACGCCGATGATGAGATTTGGCTGCCAAAGACTTCGGAGAATAGAAGAGCGAGAACGGGACACACCCGAAGACATGAGAAAGATGCTAGATAGAAGGAGGAGGTTAGAGAAAAGATCTGGTTGTTGGAGAGGTTAGGGTTCTTGAAGTTCCATCGAATGATAGGGTGAAGTTGAAAAATCTAACCGTATGAATGAAATACGAAAAAGCAAAAAGATTTGGGTTTTATCTTTTTTAGAATGTGAGAAACAACTCAAATTTCTACCAGTATAAATTTCTGAAGGGTTGGGAATTGATCAAGTAATTTAATGCGTGACTTTGAAGCTATTCAAATTTCAACCCCGCCCACTTGGAAAAAATTTCAATGTTTTTTTTAACATCGGTCAATAATATATGATGATTTCTTTTATTATTTTCGAATCATAGATATATAAACCCATGTGAAAAAATTATTTAACTTCACGCATTTTTCTAACTGATGTTAATCACCCAATGTTAAATGTCAGAATTCTAATAGTGAATAAACATAAAAAGAAAAAAAATCTTACCATCACTAGAGGGGTCCATGGTATAATTTTGGCAAAACGCGTCTCACCACCGATTTTACCATAGATTGGGAATGTAAATCCAGAGCAATGATACTTTTGTGAAGATCTTCCAAAATGTTAGTAGATCTATCCAATTATCTTTAATGCTTCATATTTGGCTATAAATACATGTGCAGATTTTTTAATGCTATCAAATCTTCCAATGACAGATGCACAACGACCCTCAAATTCATTTATTTCATTCATTATGTTAGTGATTGAGTTTCTAGCTTGATAAACTAATTAAATTTTCGACAGCTTAGAATCTTCATTAGCTTGGTTCTTAGAGAACCATTTGGCCTTGAAGGTGGTCACGGGTTGGCCGGGTCAATGATTCGACGGGTCAGTGACCCGTCGGGTCCGGGTCAAAAGGTCGGAGTGAATTGCGGGTTAGGGTTAGGATCGGGGGAAAATGAACCCATGATCCGACGGGTCTAACACGGTGGGTTGACCCGGTGGGTCAACTCGCCATTCCAAAGTTTTATTTTTGAATTTTTTTTTAAGTTTATAATTATTATGTATAATATTCTTAGAATAATTCATAATATAAACATAAACTAATTTCCAATGTGTAATGTGGGTCAAAAGTACTCTCACCCTTTCCTTTTATAGCTTTGGAAAGCTTCCTCTATTCTTTCATTTCCAATGTGGGACAAGAGTCTTCTCCCACATTTGTCCCACATTGAAAGTTGAGAGTTAGAATGAGAAGGGATTGATATGTGTGTGTGTGTGTGTGTGTGTGTGTGCACCCCATTTTCTCATAACGTACTCTCACTTCACTTAAGTTTTATTTCCTACATTGGAAATGAAGTAAAGTTTTAGAAATCTTACATCCTACATTTATATTGTAGTGGATGAAAAAAGTTTTACAGAGGTATAAAAATTTTCATGTTTTTTTCCACTTCATGTTGAAATGAAGTGGATATAGAAATTGATGTATCTAACCCCAACTAAATCTTGACACATCACCCCCACAGGACAACAAATGTGGAAATGGCATGGGTGCCAATAAAAGGTTTAGGAGAAGTGCCAATGATGAGAAAACAGGTTACAGAGGGGGAGAAAAACGCTAACAAATTGAATATGTACCTTCTCTTGGGGGGAGAATGTACCGCCTATAGAAATCAATGTCGTACTAGAGAATCCCATAAATGATCATCAGTTCTACCCCAAAGAACCACATAAAAGTTAAGTTTACCTCTGCCTTTTCACCCTTAGCTTCGTTCTTCTTTTTAGGCCAAACGTAGTACAACAGGAACAAAGAGAACCTCAAATCGGCTATCATGACCAAAACCGACATTATCATAGCTCGTTGCTGCTTGTTCTGGGGGCTAGCCAGCTCCGAAGACAGAATGGTGGAAAATGTTGGGGGAAATATGTTTCATATATGGGAGGAGGGAAAAGATGGAGCCCACTAATTTAAAGAGCGAGAGTGGTTTTAGGACTCAAAAGCTATGTTACATGGAAACAGAAACGGAAACTTGAAACGAAACGGAAACGGGGAAACGACAAACTCAAATTTGATAGAAACAGAAACGCCGGGGAAACGACAATATAAATTATATGTTATTTTAAAGGTCTATATAAAAACAATAAATATATCACAAAGAGACACATAAAATACACTAGATTAAGCTAAAAAACACATCAAATAAACAAACACATACTCTATAAATATAAATAAATAATAGGTTAACAAAACACATAAATCAAAAATTAAATTTCAATCGCGTAGAGATCAATAGTGTGAAAGAGGAAATCAAGAAGTAAGATAAACAAATCTAAGGTCATGTTTATCAATGGATACTAGGAATACTAATATTTTACTCTTCTCTCTTCGCCACATCATCTTAGCATCTCATTCTCATTTTTTCCACTTTATCAATAGCATCTCTAGTATCCCAAAACCCATCTTTTCATACCCATTCAATTTACAAATATATCCCTCCCCAACAATTATTTTCATTCTCGATTATATTATTATATTCATTTATTATTATTAAAATATTAATATTAATATTAAATTTATTTTATTTTATTTTATATCTTGTATTATTTATTATTTCAAATTATTCCAAAATTATACTTCAATTTTTCAGATTTTATTTTGCATATTTATAATCAAAAAGAAATATTTAAAAAAAAATATACTCAAACATATCCAAAATTGATGTCTACATGTAGATAAAAATGAATCTAGTATTGTGGTAATTTTTTATTTTTTATTTTTACAATTTTTTTACCGAAAACTTGATTTTAGTGGGTAAAATTGGTTTTTTCCAGCTTTCATCTCGGCCGTCCATCCTAGGACATGTGTCCTCCATCCATGTCTTTCTCCTACATTCAAATGAAAGGTTGACAAGTGTCCTCCTTTTCACCTGCAAAAAAAATTGATGCAGCACATGGGTTGAATTAAGTCTTCTAGTATCGACGTTTCGGAAGGATGGGTGTAGTATCCCATTTTCTCCTGTTGCAATTTTATAATATTAAAAGTCCTAGTATTCTATACAGTAAAAGGGCTGATAAAATTGCCCTAAAACTAGCCAGCCATTCATTTCAATTAAATTTCACTTCTTGCCCCCCACGTGGCCAATGCATCTCCATCAATTAAAAATCACGTGCTACTCACGTGTGGTCTTCTTCGTCTAGGTTAAAATAGAGTTGATAGTAGGTGCCAATTGCAGATCCGTAAGATAGAGTGGCCGACATTACAGAAGTGTCGTCTCCTTCCTCAAAGCTAGTAGAAGAGGAAGAGAGGTAGAATAGATCCAGAAACGTCTGTCCAACAGGTCCAAAGCGTTACCGTTTCCTCGGATTATGGTCAATGAAACGTTGACCGTTTCTGGGCTTCTGGAAACGTTTCCCCGACGTTTCTATGAAGTTTTAGAGTTTCTTTAATTTCAGAAACAGGAAACCCCATAGATTTGGCGTTTCAGGGTAACATAGCTCAAAAGTGATCCTCCTCGTTATACAGTTAACATTATTTAAATCGAGTAAGAAATTACTCCGTTTTACAAAGCAATGGGTGCGATTTAGTGTAATTGTCCCCATTATATCAGTCAGGATCTTCCACTATCCGGTATAGATATTGGTCCATTTTTATCCTAATATCCAATTTTTTTAATATTCAAGTATATACAGTATAGTTGGAATGGAACTATGGAAGTATGGTTTGGATGCCATTTAGTGTAACTAAAAGTAAGCTAGCTAGGTCGAAAAGGAGCAGTGAGATGGATGACAGCTACTAATGGAAATTTGAATTGGAAACTTTTAAGCAAACCATCTTTTCCACCCTACATGCAAGCTACTCTTTCACCTTCATAGTGCAATCCACACTGCAGGTGCACGGATTTACGACTCCACTCCCAATGCCACTTTTGCTTTTCCAATAAAATTTACAGACATTATAGATAAACCCTAGAAAAATGTCCAATGCAACAAGTTGGGGTGTTTATTTATTTACTCCCTCCGCTTGGTATTAAATGTCGTTATAGGGATTTATACCTTTGTTAAAATAAATGACGTTTTCCTGTCTAGTCCTATCACCTTTTCAAATTTGTTTAATTAGCAATAATTTTTTTTAAAGAAAAATAGGAAAAGATCCAAAATCTGTACCTGGTATAGAGTACGTATCACCTTCTCTCCTCTGTCACTTGGGTCTCATCAATTGTGATTTACAGACTATAAAATTCTTGGTGAATGTGTAATTTTAATTAATGATGGATGTTGCACAGTCTGAGCTGTACTAATCTTACCAATTCCTTAATTTATGTGTAAAACTTCTAAACGATAATTAAAATCAAACGGAGGGAGTATTTTTTTTAAAAAAAACGAACTAAAATATTAAACGATCATGTCACGTGACAGGACCTCCGTCATCTTAACATCTCATTTCCTTCCCTTCTCTCTCTCTCTTCCTGCTCATTTTTTTACTGCTTATTTCCTCTGCTTTTTCATTTCTTCCTCCCCGCTCATCACCCGCTCTCCATGGATGTGAACATTCGTCAACTTCACCAGCACAATCATCTCGTTGTATGGCTACCAACGCTAGTGAGGGTTAACTTTCCTCATCCTCCACCTCACCCCGGTCCTCATCTAACCCGGAGACAAGTTATGATCGACATTTCTTTTCTTATTCCAACACTTTTCACTGTCATCGTTCCATCACTTCATAAAAAACTCCTTCCTACCGGTACGGGACCTGCATCCGCTATAATCCTAAGCTTTGTCCTTCCCCTTGTCTTATTAATGCACCTTGAAACAATCCGAGTTTCTTCCCTCGTACAAAGGCTGAGCCTTGTGGTATATATTATTTCCTTCCTAATCTCCACCAAAATATACTACTGGTTCTTCCTATTTCAACCACACCCATTATCCTATTCAGTTGTTTTGTACCATGAGTTTAGTTCCTTGAGATGGGACATGGGATTGCCACACCCCTTGGATTAGTGACAACCATGAGGTCAGTGGTTGTGACCTTCATCACTTCCTTAGCCCAACAACATAACAAGCCAAAATATTTGGGGTGGTTGGTTGGTCCAGTGCTTGTTACCGTGGTAGCTATGAATGCATCCTCTTTCTTTGAGAAAAAAGATTTTTCCTCAAGAGCTAAGCGGGGATGACCTTTTTGTTCAATCAATTGTGGCCTGAGATCAAGCTTTATATACTCACTTTGCTCATGTTTTTTTAATAAATTAAATATTAAAGGAATTTACCTTAATTATATCAATAAAAAAATGAAATTCAAAGCATTTTTTGGCATATAAAATAAATTCATCGAAAAAGAGAGTTTATACGTACCTGGTATCGACCCACATGCTCCAATATTTATTAAGTATAGATAAATAAGTGGACTCCAAAAAGTAAAAAAAGATCTTTGAGTTTTTCCTTTGGTTTTTTATAAGCTCTTGCATGTTCTTCTATTTTTTGTTTTGGTTCTTAACTTTTAAGAAATTTACGGAAGACTCGACCCCATACCCTTTTCCATTGATCATATGTATAAAAAGATATTGGGTAGCCGATGAGCTTGTAACGGTGGTTATTGAATTTATGGCAATCAGTTCAATAAAATTATAGTTAATTAACTGTTTGTTTTTTCTTCCACCGTTTCATATCCCTTCAAAGTGTCCAAATTAGTGACCATTGGCAATGTCCATTAACCTATACTTTGTTGATCGAGATGACCGTGACAGTGTTCGCGATTCTCGAAGATCTCTCACTTAGATGGGGGAATGTCGTTAATCCACACTTCTCCAGAGATGTCTTTTCCCATGGTGGGCTTCTGCTCATGTC
Source organism: Persicaria maculosa (assembly GCA_963922045.1). Classification (NCBI taxonomy): domain Eukaryota; kingdom Viridiplantae; phylum Streptophyta; class Magnoliopsida; order Caryophyllales; family Polygonaceae; genus Persicaria; species Persicaria maculosa. The sequence continues at coordinate 7,073,150 of OY998251.1, forward strand.
TCTCGGCGTCGAGAAGCGCAACGTCAGTCTAGAGACTCACCCGTATTCTCGACATTCACTTTCCTTGATTTTGATAAATATAGAGCGGCCATATATGAGAATCGAAACGGGGACCATCGGGTAGTGGTACTACCCTAAGATCCTTTCCGGCTCAACCACCCCGACATGGTTAAAATAAATTATAAAGTTCTTCCGCGTCAGTCTAGAGACTCACCCGTATTCTCGACATTCACTTTCCACTCCTTCATCTTCCCATGCTTCAACGCGAAGTAACGCGCCTGTTGCCTTTGAGCGTCGCCACTCTTTCCTATTGTGCTCGAAGCGATTTTCATCCTGGCTATTTCTTGATGAATATCCTGTCAGTCGGTTTTCAATCGGCCTCTCAATTTGTCAGACATAGGTGGTGTCTGAGTTTCGATCTCCTTGTATTGATTAAAAAGAATGGCAATGACTTTTTTTTTTTTTTTTGAAAGAAGACAAATATGACATTTTATTACCTACTACTGTAATACCGTCTGTAATTGGGAATTTTCCTTACTACGCTGGAAGTGTTTGACACTTCGTTTACCGCTTCCTCTACTGTCTTCACATTTCGGTCTCTCTCAATCCTTACTCTCTCTCCCCTTCCAGCTCACTTAACACTTGCCGTCGCCTACCTACTCCTCTCAGATCCAGCTTCCAGGTCACTCCTCTCCGTCTCTCTCCATCTCTCTCCATCATATTAATTGCCTTGCATTCAAAGCAACAACCTTTGTACTTGAAACCCCTCATTTGCCATTACTGATTTCCTGATTGCTGTTGTTTCCTCTCTTGTCTCTCTCTAGGGCATTCATTGGAACTTCACTTTGGTTTCATTTTTCTGGTCGGATATTCACTTTGTCAGATTCAGGTACTTGTTCCATCACATTTCCGCGTTCATTTCTCTGATTCCTGATTAACTGTTCTGTAAACCGCAATTGGGTTCCTTTTTTGGGGTTTCTTTTACTTCTTGAATTTGAATTGGATCTTTTTCACTTGGGTATTCAGTTCTTTCCCGGTTCTTGATATGTGCAGGTTGTTGGATTGAATTAGGTGATTGAGTTGCTACATTTTTGGAATGTGAAGAAGAGATTAGGACTATGTGTTTTGTTTGAATGATTCTTGGTGGGTATTTGAAGAAATTTTGGTTAATTAGTCAATAATGGAAGAGATTCACTCTCAGTCAGACAACTATAGGTCTTCGTCTTCCTCTGCCAGTAGTCCAGCAACCAGTAGGGTTCCTTCTAGTAACTTCTTCTACCTTCGGAAACCCGGGTCCCTTAGGCAGCCTATCTCCTTTGAGGATTCTCCAGAGTGGGAGGATACTGATGGTGATGTTAGGGCGGATGAGGGTACTGATTCTATTCACGTGGCAACAACCCCTGGTTCCCCTTCGCTTTCGAAGTTCAATAGTGGATCCATGCCTTCCCCTCCTATCCCCGACGGAGCTGTATCCAGGAGGGTTGCTGGGGCTTCCCTTGTTTGGAAGGACCTGACTGTCACCATTAAGGGGAAGAGGAAATACTCAGATAAGATAATCAAGAGTTCAACTGGTTATGCATTGCCCGGGACAATGACTGTGATCATGGGCCCTGCCAAGTCCGGAAAGTCCACATTGCTCAGATCTCTTGCAGGTAATGCTTAATTGCTTTGAGTTTAAGAAAGTCAAAATACTCCATTTCTTCATATATTTTTTTTGATTTAATGAGGATGGTATGGTGAGAATGTTTCATCTTTACTAATGCTAAATTGCTAATGTTTTGTTTCCTTATCTTTTCAGGAAGGTTGCCTCATTCGGCTAGAATGTTTGGAGAAATATATGTAAATGGTGCAAGGTCTCACTTTCCATATGGGACTTATGTGAGTTAAATTTTTTTAATCTATTCTGTCCATAGCAATTTTTCAGCAAATCACAACTTTCTTTTCTAATTCTGCGCCTAAGTCAAATCAAGAATGCAATGTTAGAAAATACTCTGCTACCTTTTGTAAATAATAAAGTCGAGGAGGGGGATCCCGTGCTATGATGGCAGGAGTTTGATTTTTTTTTTAAACAATACCTGTTAACTAAATTAATAAATTTTGATTTTCTACTCTTGTCACTGTGTCCGGAAATTGGGTGTATAATGATTGTTTGAAGAACTTCGTTCTTGATGTTCTCGTGAGTTGTGACGCGTCGGTTTCAACTTTCAATCTATTATCTTAACTGTACTCTTCACAGCTCTGTCATCATAAATCTATCAGAAGCTCACTCAATTTCTATTCTTCTCATTTATTTTTGTATGAAATCTGTACTTTTTACATGCATGTTGAACTGAACTGCCTCTAATGTATCCAAATAATCATAACTTACCTGTCAAAGGAAATAAGCAAGAAAGATAAAGAAAGCGAAGCAGAGAGAGAAAGAGAATCTGTAGCTTTTCCAATCTTTGAAGGCCTTTATAATAATTTGGAAATCTAAAGATGGAAAATTTGATGATGGTATGCAGGGATATGTTGAGAGAGAAACAACACTTATTGGGTCATTAACTGTGAGGGAGTTCCTTTACTACTCTGCACTGCTTCAACTTCCTGGATTCCTTTGTCAGAAGAAGAATGTGGTTGAGGATGCTATTCTTGCAATGTCTTTGGGTGATTATGCGAACAAATTAATAGGTGGTCACTGTTACATGAAGGGCCTTCATAGTGGTGAGAGGAGGCGAGTGAGCATTGCCAGGGAGCTTCTGATGAGACCACATATCTTATTTATAGATGAGCCCCTTTATCATCTCGACAGGTCTGCCTAATTGATCTCTGGCACCTCTTGTTTAAAGTTGTTTCTCTTTATGTTGGATGTTTTGTGTTATTTACTCATCAAACAGCGGACTGCCAATGTAGTTTGGTGGTATTTAGTATTTACTTGTTTGGTCCCTTTTGTTTCTTTTGTCCATCTTTTAAGAATTTAGTCGTATTATTAGATTGATTGGGTTTGTTGCTATTGTATATTTGTATTAGATTGGGTAAAGTATCGGTTCCTCCATCTTGATAGAATTAGAAACAACCCCTTTTGAAACTGGCTTATTGAACTTGGGGAAATTGTTTGACATTTGGATGGAGAATTATGGCATTTAACAGAAAGTAATTAATGAAGCAGCTCCTTCCTTTAGATGAATCTCACTGTTGGATGGCTAAAAAGCCTGCACTGTGAAAGATATAGTATGCATTATGAGATTGGTGAAATAGTAGACTTTTTTTTCAATCTGCAAATTCTCTCATCTAATGTCGCCTTGTTAACATATTTCTGCCAAGTGTAATATGTGCAAGTTTTTTATTATTATCAAGCTGTCTTATGGTGCTTAATCCTTCAGTGTCTCTGCGCTTCTTATGATGGTGACATTGAAGAAGCTCGCAAGTTCCGGATGCACCCTAATATTTACAATAAACCAGAGCAGCACTGAAGTGTTTGGGCTCTTTGATCGTATATGTTTGCTCTCCAATGGAAATACATTGTTCTTTGGAGAAACCTTGGCGTGTTTGCAGGTTAATACATGTTGCACTATATGTACTCCTTCCATGATAGATAGGATGAATGGATGGCCAAATCTACTATTAAACTTACCTTTATATTCTAAGAGACGATTCCACTATCAAGGACCTGATTCTTTAATATTACTGGAAAAGACCTTGATACCTACATTCTTTCAAACAATGTTAAAATTTTGCAACTGATTCATGTTCTATAACTGAAGAACTTTTATTTGTTTTCTGAAGCACTTCTCAAATGCTGGATTTCCGTGTCCAATTATGCAAAGTCCTTCTGATCACTTCCTACGAGCGATTAACACTGACTTTGACAGGATCATTGCAATGTGTAAGAACTTACAGGTACTTTAGTATTCCCGAGATGTACCTCTTCGTTTTTGGTATGAAAACTGGCCAAAATTTGTTGTGGGCTTGTTTTTGTGTCTTCTTAGCTTCTGTTGTACTTTTTTTAATATCATTCAATAATTCAAATATGAAAATGTTGATGGAAAATCAGCAGGATGATAACGGGGATCTGTCATCTGTGAATATGGATACTGCGGTTGCTATTCGCACCCTTGAAGCAACTTATAAGTCATCTGCAGATGCTGCTTCAGTTGAAACGGTTATATTAAAGCTTACGGACAAGGTACGAGTACAAGCTTTCTCTAAATTGTATGCTTGCTGGTGTGACTGATGGCGGTGCTATACGTATGGCTCTTGTGTTGACATTCTTATTTACTGTCTGTTTGCATCCTTGCTTATTTACAGGAGGGTCCACTTCTTAGAAGCAAGGGCAAGGCTGGTTGCGCAACAAGAGTTGCAGTTTTAACATGGAGATCACTCTTGATTATGTCGAGAGAATGGAAGTACTTCTGGATCCGACTTGTCCTTTATATGCTCCTGACACTATGTATTGGGACTGTATTTTCAGGCTTAGGGCATTCACTGTCGTCTGTTGTGGTAAGTCAGTCCATTGCCTCCATATATGTATACCTTCTCCAAGAAATGACAATTTATCTCATTTACATGGAACAAGGAAATTCAGGCTTTATCAGGAAACACCACCGACTTTCTTATTCCCTACTCACGTGTTTTTTCTTAGTAAAAAGTAAAGCTGTCTGTTCAGTTGTTAAATCTGAACTACTAGAAGAAGATTGGAAAATGATTTCTTTCTTAGTTTATGAAGAAATTTGTAAGATTAGGATGAAGTTTTAGATCTTTGTGTTGTTACTTTATTTTGAAGGAAATTGAGATCAATGCATAAGCCACCTAATACTAGTAAAGACAAAAAAAAAAACATTTTCTTTATCTAGGAACTCTGATTTGGCATAAAATTGTAGAGTCGGGAGGACATTGAGAGTATATGTTGGATTCTAAGGTAGGTATTTATTTTCCGCTCTTGTAGGTTTCCAAATCTCATTAGGCATTGATCCCTTCTTATTTCTACATGGCATCCATTCTTCAACTAGAGAAACTTTTTCTTTTTGTATTTATAAAATGGATCTTTTTGTGGGATGGCGATGGGGTTACTGTTGGAAATAAAGAAATAAGAAACTAAAATCTATACTTCTTAAAAAATGTAGAAGATGGTGATCTTGGATTTGAGGAGATAGGTCTAAAACCTTCTTTTTTCCTTTGGTTTGCACCATTTAATAGTATCTTTTGCTTCACTTGCAGATTAGAGTTGCAGCAATATTTTCATTTATATCATTTACATCACTTCTGAGCATAAGCGGAGTGCCAGCACATATCAAGGAAATCAAGGTACTCTGAGTGTCAGCTTCAAGAACGATCCAAAGTAAAATGAACTGATTGAATACATAAATTAGTGACTTCTACTTCATGTCTTTCTGTGGAAAATATTCTAGTTGCCTTTGTAATCCTTATAATTGACGCTGTGACGGCTACTTTTTGTATAGTTTTTGGATTATTCCATGTATGATTCCTCTGATTTAGCTCTTGTTCTTGACAATATGCAGATTTATGTCAGCGAGGAGTCAAACCAGCATTCCGGAGCATTAGTTTTCCTCCTAGGACAACTTCTATCCAGCATCCCTTTTCTTTTCCTCATTTCCATCTCATCAAGCCTTGTCTTCTATTTCCTAATCGGGCTGAGAAACGAGTTCAGCTTGCTTATGTACTTTGTGCTGAATTTCTTTATGTGCCTTCTGGCTAATGAAGGCCTAATGCTCTTTATCGCATCCGTCTGCCTAAATATTTTCTGGAGTACGCTGACCCTAGTCTCTCTTCATGTGAGTGGTCTTCCTGATGCAAGCTTGTCCTAAATATTTCCTGATGCAAATTTTAATCATATGTTGTAACTAAATTCCTCACATGTCCCTCCGTGCTTTTGCAGGTGTTGATGATGCTTTCCGCTGGATATTTCAGAATCCGCAGAGATATGCCAGGACCGCTTTGGACCTATCCTTTATCCTATATTGCTTTCCACACTTACTCCATTCAGGCAAGTCTAGTTCACACTTTGCATTATCACTACACATCGGAAAGCATGTCAAATAAGGAAATACTTGTACGAACAGCCCAACTGAGAGAGGAAGGAGAGAATTTGTGATGCAGAAAATGCTATTCGGATCCATAGAGTGGTAGAGTTGATCAAATCTCTTCATAGCTTTGTATACAAAAGGGAAAAAAGAAAAGAAAAATAGCAAAGTTACTGGAGTACTAAAAAAAGAGATCAACATTAAACTAAAATTTAAAATGAAGTGATTTTACTTGAGTGATAAATGCAGTAATTAAAAATAATTCTCAATTTTACCAAAGGTTAGTTGGCAAGGAACTTTGTTACCTTAACCAGAGGTCTTGAGTTCGAGCCCTACTCTCAAAAGTCACATACTGCTGATCTTAGTTCTTAGTCTTCTGCTCTGATTTATAGTCCTCATTTCTGACTTGCACAAAAGATGAAATATTTGTTATAATCACAAAGTGATAGGCCTGATAGGTAATGCTTCCAATATCCAGTAGTTTGCCTATAAACCGAGGGCAAAGAACACTTTGCTCGATTATCAGCTATTGGAAAGTTAGACCATACTATGATAATGTCATGTATCGTAAGGTGCTTTTGTATATATGTCTTAGTGTTCAAGTTGATATACTTTCAGGGGCTATTGGAGAATGAATATCTAGGATCAACCTTTGCTGTCGGGCAGGTAAGGGCAATATCAGGCTATCAGGCTATTCAAAGTGCGTACGATATCTCCCCTAACGGTAATGCCAAATGGAATAACTTGTTGGTACTATTTCTCATGGCCATTGTGTATCGTTTTTTGGTTTACGTCTCCCTGCATTTCCGTGTGGGTCGGGCCAAATACGGGCTTAAGATTTCTTATTGTACATCCAGTGCAAACACCACGAGATGACCCAAGAATCGCCTCAATTTTGTTTTCTGCTTAATGCATACAGCTTGTTGCTCTTGTATTGAATGCTTGCAGTTTCTGGCTAATACATGATTGAGAGGGTAAATTTGGTTGGTTTTGCATCTCTTGTGGCATCTCCTTTCCGTATTTGAACACGCTTCGTTCAATCGATCACTGCTTTTGTTTGTGTGTTTACATGTATATGACATGGCCTGATCTGGGTGTATATTACATATGGTCATGTTTCTGATCTCTTCATGAATGTGTCATCACATTGACCTATGCTGACCAATCTGGATCCGGATTCTAGCATTGTGCATATCATGATCGAGAAGAGCTTGCATAATCGGGTGAATCCCTCGTTGAATTATACTCCAATGAGTTTGAAGGTACGATCCCTCAATAAGAAACTTGTGCTCTATCAGGTGGATCTGATTTAGTTCAAGTATCCTAGTGTTCTTGGTCTATTGGAAACACTTTCTCGACTTGTTCGAGGAAAGAGTGCATACATTCTGCGCTCCCCCGACCCTGCTTTTCACGGGATATACTGGGTTGTTGTTGTTGTTGTTAGTAAATGTGTTAAAAATAAAAGAAAAAAATGTGACTGATTTGAAGAGAAAGGAAAAAGAGAAAAAATAATTAAAGGAAAAAATATTTAATTGGTTGAAATAGATTAAAAAAAAGAGTAGGAAACTAGGTATGGGTTGAGAGAGCTAAAATGAGAGTGGACCGATAGTACTAGTACAATTCCCGTACCATGGCGCGATTTTTTAAAAATCTTAATAAAAAAGATTAATATTATAAAGTATAAATAAAAGTTAAGATAAAAATCATATTTATCATAAAATCCTTCAATTAAGGAGGTCCTTTAAATTAAGGGACAATTCGCGAAATAGCCACGAAATAGGGACTAATTGGTGAAATGTCCACGTTTTGGGACAAATTAGTGAATTGTCCGCTATATATACTAATTAAATCAGATCCCCAATTACATATCTCTCGATCTCTCCACCGCTCCCTCGAGCTCGCTCTCCCTCTCGCCGGATCTGGAGGCGAAGCCTTCGACGTCGCCGCGAGATCTTCCTCCATCTCCGTCCATCTTCCTCCTCTCCTCCCGTTCGCCGCCGCCGCGTGCTCCTTCTCACCTCCTGTTCGCCACCGCTCTCGCTCGCTCCGCCTCGTACCCTCCCCCTGCCAGATCTGAATTCGAATTCTATGTCCAATTGATTCGGCGACGCAGATATGCAATTCGGCTAATTGATTCGGCAAATCAATTCGGCGTGGGGAGATCTGGTGAATTCGAGTTCCAATTAGTCGAATTCGAGACGGAGATCGAGAGCGCCGAAGAGCGAGAGTGCCGGAGCGAGGTCGAGCGAGCGGCGGAGCGAAATCGAGCGGCCGGAGCGATGTCGAGCGAGCGCCATGGATCCGAGCGACGTCGAGCGAGCGCCGTGGATCCGGGCGTTAGCGAGGTCGAGCGAGCCCAGATGAAGGCATAAATATGGAAATGAAAAAAAAATATCTATATTTTATTATGTGATCCATAATTTATATTTTTATTTTTATTTTTGCACAAAAAAATGTTATACTTGCACAACATATGATTATATTTGCACAAGCACAACATACGGTTATATTTGCACGACAAAATATAAAATAAAATAAAATAAAATAAAATAAAATAAACTAGACTCGGGTCATATTTGCACAACTTACGGATATATTTGCACAACATACTCTTATATTTGCACGACAAAATGTTAAAGAAATAAAAAAAAACTAGACTTGAGTCATATTTGCACAGCTTACGGTTATATTTGCACAATGTACTCTTATATTTGCACGATAAAATGTTAAAAAAAAACTAGACTAGAGTCACATTTGCACAACTTACGATTATATTTGCACAACGTACACTACTTCCTCCCATTTATATCAAAAAATTTTCCTCGATTGTTGTGCCTCGATTGGTGATCTACTTGCTTCAATTTATTCTGAATCGCTTACAGTTTATTGAGAAAGTATGAAATTATATTGAGATAAAATAAGATCATGTTGAGAATAAATTCACAAGTCTCGATTGTTGTGCAAAAATAACATATAGTTGAGCAAAAATAAGATGATGTTGAGCAAAATTTCACCAATCCCCCATGTTGTGCAATTATTATTTATTGATAAGCAAAAGTAAGACCATGTTGTGCAATAATCTATAAAAAGTATAAAATTATATTTACAAAAAGTAAAATCATGTTGAGACACAATTTCATAAGTCTCGAATGTTGTGCAAAAATAAAGTATTGATGAGCAAAAATAAGAGCATGTTGAGCAATAATTTATTGAGAAAGTATGAAATTATATTGAGATAAAATAAGATCATGTTGAGAATAAATTCACAAGTTTCGATTGCTGTGCAAAAATAACATATAGTTGAGCAAAAATAAGACGATGTTGAGCAAAATTTCATCAATCCCCCATGTTGTGCAATTATTGTCTATTGATGAGCAAAAATAAGACCATGTTGTGCAATAATCTATTAAAAAAGTATAAAATTATATTTACAAAAAGTAAGATCATGTTGAGACACAATTTCACAAGTCTCGAATGTTGTGCAAATATAAGAGTACGTTGTTCAAATATAGCCGTAAGTTGTGCAAATATGACCCTAGTCTAGGTTTTTTTTTTAATTTTATTTTTTACATTTTGTCGTGCAAATATAAGAGTACGTTGTGCAAATATATCCGTAAGTTGTGCGAATATGACCCAAGTCTAGTTTTTTTATTTTGTCGTGCAAATATAAGGGTACGATGTGCAAATATAATTGTATGTTGTGTAAATATAACATTTTTTTGTGCAAATATAATTTTATGTCGTGCAAATGTAATATTGGGGTAAAAATTTTACAATATAAAAATAATGGACAATTTTTGTAATTTCTCTAAATTATCCTAATTGATGGACGCCGCTACTGTTCACTTTCTCCTCCAGGACTCATCTCTCCATCTCGGATCTGAGCAACCCTCCAAATCCCCAATGTTGCCGGAAGCCGCATCGCTCGCTCGCGCCGCTTTGCTAGCTCGTGCCGCCTTGCTCGCGCCGATTGCACCCGGAGGAGCTGGATCTGGCGCCGGAGATCCCGAAAGCGACGGGATTTGGAATTGCTCGCTCGCTCCGCCATAGATTTGGAATCGCTCGCTCGCTCCGCCATAAATTTGGCCGCCTCCGACTCCACCTCCGGCTCCGCTCCGCCTACGGCTCTGCCTCCGCCTCGTCGTTGTTCGCTCGCTCGCTCCGCCTCGCTCGACGGCCGGATCTGAGCAATCGCTCCCTCGGCGCCGCTCATGGATCGATTTCGAGATCTGAAGCCGGAGACATGAATTGATTTTGAGATCTCGGATCTAGAATCGAAAGTGGCATCGGATCTCAGCGATCATGGATGGCGAAGCAACAGATGCGACCGAATCTTGACTGCATCACAGTCATATGCACAAGCGGGTGGTTAGAGAGAGAAACTCTCAAATAAGGATTCCTCCTTCTTGCCTTCCCCCTTGCTCCGGCGAGCTCCTCCGGCCCTCTCCATAGCTTCTTGTCTCTCTTCTCATCGGCAAACAAGGCTTCCTCCTTCTTCCTCTAATCCTTCTCCCTTTTCCCCATCGTGTTCATTGTTGGATTCGGAAGATCCTAAAATCTCTAGCATTAACTGTGAGCTACCTACCGGTTATTGAATACTCCACCAACCACCTTCATCGTCTTTTTCAAAAGATCTCACTTCCCTCCTTGTTTTTCTACCTCCACCCCACATGGACTGACTACAACAGCTCTCCTTCGCCCCTGCCGGCGTCGAGCAGGTTTTGAGCTCTCCTTGCCTACCCAGAAACTCCTCTGTTTGAAATTCTAGCCGTTACTCTCCCAGGTACTAGCCGTTACTCTGTAAACAAAGAGCTGTTACTTCTCTAATGGTCATATTTTTTGAAAACCCAACTGGTTTGCCTAGCGTTGACCCGTCTCCCCTACCTTCTCTGAAACAATTCCGACGGCGCTCCGTCGCCAGAAGGATTCTTCCCCCCCCCCCCCTCTCACCTACCCGCTCTGATCTCCCTCTCTCCTCCCCCTCTATCCCCTTCTCCTCCTTTTCTTTCACTCGTTTCCTTTCACTGTGAACAGTGTCACCGTCCAAACTTGATCGGGGGGACGTACTGAAGCCTCCTCTACCGAAATTCTGTTCACCTACCTTCTCTTCAACCTCTCTTCTACCCTGAGTCTTACCAATTTGAACTCTAAACCACTGTGGAGGAAAGCCCCCTTTTTTCTGCTTTGTTCGGGTTCGAGAAAACCCAGTTCATTGAGAATTCTTTGAGAGGGTTACCAAATCTCTTCCTCTGAAGAATTTGACCATTGTTTCCTGTCTCTCACCTTCCGACGCCCTTGGTGCCTTACCAATTTGAGCTAGGAATACCAGGAGAAGAAAACCCCAATTGAGCTAGGGCTCTAGCTCCTTCTACCCATTGTACCTCAGCTGCTCTGAAAGGGCCCCCAAAGAGGCTCCCTAAAAGAAATTGGCACCACGAATCTCGCTACAACGTCCTCACATATACAGGGTCTTACCAATTTCGCAAACAAAGGTGATTTCGAAAAAGCCCTAAATCCCCTAGGGTTCCTGACAAAGGCGATTTCTGACGGCAACCGATGGAAAAAGACAAGCCCCCAAGGAAGGGACGACGAGCTATTCACCTCACTCCGACCCCTGTTCAAGCTGCAACGGGTAATAGCTCTCCATCCAAGATGACGATACTAGGAACGATACCTAAGAGCTCTCCGACAGACAAGACCAAATCTTCTCAGGCAGCTCAAGAAGAATCTCCCCCTCTGTCAGGCACCGACACTACTTCTACAATGCTCAATTTTGCCCAGACGATTCAGACAGAAGCACTCCCACAACCAGGTCCCCCTCTTCCTCCTTTCTTTACACCGTTTCAATACGGTGAGGTATATATGTCACTCTTCCTCCTTCCCCCCGGATCTGGCCGGGTCCTCTAGGCTAGACACTACCTTGCAAAAGATCCCAATGGAGGGACAAAGTATGTGCTCTATGGTCAAAAAGATCCCAATGGAGGGACAAAGTTTATTGATTTCCAATGTTTCCTCTGAAAATATTGTTGTTGTTTCAAATACTCAAAAGATCCCTATGGATGGACATCAACCTGAACTTTCTGTGGCCATTAATGTTGATCAAAACCCCTCACAAGTGCTGCCTGAATCTGAGACAATGCCCCCATCCCTTTCTGACCAAACCCAAACTGCTACAACTGACCCCAATCAGTTAAAAAGCCTTGTGACTAATGGAAATGGAAGTGCAGATGCTACTACTTCAGCTGAGAGAGTGATTCCCAACACAGTAAACTCCTCTAATCCTTCACCACCCTTCCCTCCTCAAAATGTACCAATTGATCACCCTTCTCCTTCCCAGGAGCCCACCCCTGCAGAAGCCTACAGAACCTCTGATGCCACTACCCCTCCTCAACCCAATCCCCATAACATTAGCTCCTCTAACCATCTACAGGGTGCTTGGGCTAACAAATCCCCCTTGATTGAAACAAGCTCTAGATTTAGAGGTTTTAGACTGACGTATCAGAAGTCTGGTGAAGGTGATGTGGTTAAGGCTACAAGAAGTGAATGTTTGAGTTTAGAGGAAGCATGGGGCTTTGCTTTGGTTGGCTATGTAGTTGGTAGGTTCCTAGGGTTTGAGGCTATTGCTAATCTGAAAAGAAACTGGCCAAAGCATGAGTATAATGCACAAGGAGGATGGCTAATGTTCAAGTTTTCCAGTGAGGATGACAGAGATTCCGTGCTAATGAAAGGGCCATTTACAGGACCAGGCTATACCCTACTACTCAAATGTGTGCCAGAGAGATTCACTTTTGATAAAGCCCTATTTTCAAGCCTCCCAGTATGGATTAGAATCCACAAATTGCCAACAGAATTCTGGACTCCAGTTTTGCTACAGAAAATTGCATCCAAGATAGGAGACCCAATCATGACTGATGGTTATACAGAACACAGATCCAAGCAACTGTATGCTAGAGTTTTGGTGGATATGGATTGTTCTAAGGAACTGAAGAGGATGGTAACTATTGATTTTGATGATGCTCCAGATCACACATGCTTTGTAGAGTATGGAAATCTTCCACCTAGGTGCAACAGGTGTACTACATATGGGCATGAGACAAACAAATGCCCAGCTGCTAAAGGTGCAACTAAAGACAACAGAGTAACCAATATGTCTGCACCTCAACGAATTTACAAAGAAAAAGCACCTGCCACAGCTTCAGGGGCTCCTCCTTCTCAGGCCTCTACTTCTTCCATACCTTGCTCAGACCCTAACACCACTCATAGGGCTCCCCCACCCCCTCCCCCTTCTCCTCCTCCTCTGCACCCCTCCTCCTCAACCCTATCTTCTGACCCAGCTTCTGTTACTCCTCTTGCTTCCCCTCTCTCCACTGAACCTCCTCCCACTCTTCCTATCTCTGATAGCACTGAATGCTTGATAGAACAAACTGTGCTACCTGCTCCCAACCCATCTTCCTACACCCCTCCCCTCCTCCCAACTCCTGGTCCTGAACATACCATTTTACATAGTTCATCCCTTGGACGTCAAGCTAAACCATCTCGAAAATCCCCCCCCCCCTCTGCTTTCAAATCCACAATGACTAATGTCAAATCCTCCCTCTTTTCTTCCATTGAAAGAATAAACCTTGTCTACCAAAGAACGAAAAATACCCCTCCCCCCTCTGCAAGAGCTGTGGACCTGGAAGATATTCAGCAAACCTACATTGAAGTGTCTAAGAGAGTTGAGCAGGAGATGAAATTGGATGATCTTCAGAAGGAAAAGGATAAAGGAAAAAAGAAGAAAGTGACATTTGCAAATGAAAATTCCTTTCAAATACTTGAAGAGGTGAATGAGGATCTGAATACCTTGGGTGAAAACTTGAAACTGCTGCTCTTGCCGGATGGGATGACAGGCACAGAAAAGGAAAGAAACAAAGGGAAAGTTATACAACAAACAGAAGAGAGACAAACAGAAAAAGAAGGAAAGGAGATACACTTACAAGAGGTGAGAAGAAGTGGAAGGCTGAGTAAGCAATGTCAAAACCTTTCAAGAGAGCCTAATACCCAAGAAATGAACACAGAGGACAATGAAGAGGATACTGAGATGGAATCAGAGGATAGAGAGAAAAAGAAAATGGTTTTAGCCTTGAAATACTGGTCAATACATAATGTGGAAGGAAGACAGCTAAATGAAAAAGGGCCTAGCACCCTTCCAAGAAAGTCTAAATGATAATAGCCTCATGGAATGTGAGGGGGTTCAACAGCGCCCCCAAACATAAGGCTGTTAACAAGTTCTTGAAGGAAAAAAAAACATAAGCTTTCTTGGTGTACTAGAGACAAAGCTGAACATACCAAAGCTCCAATCGATAATGAAAACTAGCTTTAGGCAATGGAGCTTTATTCACAACTTTGAGCATAGCACTGCTGGTAGAATTATCATCATCTGGGACCCCCTGAGAGTAGATTTCAGACCTAGAAGGATCACTGAACAGCTCATATGTGGACAGTTACAATGCAAGGCCACTGGGAAATGTTTTGACATTGCTCAAGTATATGGCCTACATACTATAGTCAAAAGAAGAGGTTTATGGAAAAATCTAGTCGAAGAAATAGGGAACTCAACTTCCCCTTGGATAGTACAGGGTGATTTTACTGCTATAATGAGATCCTGTGAAAGGAAGAATGGTGCCTCAGTCACTGCCTATGAAACCTCTGATCTGTGGGAAATGTGTGCATAACTTGACCTACATGATTCAGTCAGTGAAGGGCTTGATCACACATGGTTTAAAGGATCCAAATCAACAAAAATTGATAGAGTGATGGTCAATGGTTGCTGGGATGCTCTTAACCTCTACTGTAAAGCTACCTTCCTGCTCCCAAAAGCTTTTTGTGATCATAGCCAAGTACTTGTAGAAGTCCTGGAGCAACAGAGACACAAAAGAGGCCCTTTCAAATATTTTAACATGTGGGGACAGAGTGAATGCTTCCAGCAAATTGTTTCTGATAATTGGATCTATAATGAAAATGGATCACAACAGTTCCTACTTTGCAAGAAATTACAGAATCTGAAGAAGCCATTGCAAGGCCTGAATAGATCTCAGTTCTCAAAGATATGTGATAGAGCCAAGAGTGCAGAGAAAGATTATGAACAGGCTTTCATGGATCTGAGAAATGATACCAGTTCTTCTGAATTGAGTCAAGCTTTGGAGATGGCTAAGAAAAAGGCAAACAGACTAAAGGAAGCTGAGTTTAAATTTTTGTCACAGCTGGCTAAAACCAAACACACCTTTGAAGGTGACAGATGCAGTGCTTACTTCCATGGTGTTATGAAAAAGAATATGAGGAGAAACCATGTTAGTTCCTTGATCAAAGATAATGGCCTTGAAACTCTCTCTCTTAATGAAGTAGCTGAGGAATTTGTAAAATTCTACACTGGTCTGATTGGTACTGAAAAGCAGACAACAGATGTTGATACTAGATATATAAGGGATGGAGGAGCTATCCTAAGTAATGATAGACATCCTGAGCTCCTTAAAACCGTCACACCAGAGGAAATTAAAGATGCACTTTGGAGTATTGGTGATGATAAGTCTCCTGGACCAGACGGCTTCACATCTAAATTCTTTAAAGATACATGGTCCATAATAGGAACACAGCTAACCAATGACATCTTGGAGTTTTTCAGTTCAGGCAGCCTTTTAAAACAAACCAATCACACCTCTATTGCTTTAATAGCTAAGAATGCTAATCCTAAGAGTGTTGGTGATTTTAGACCCATTTCTTGCTGCAACATCTCTTACAAAATCATCACTAAACTATTAGCTGCCAGGTTATCACCAATCCTGAAATCCATCATATCCCCCTCTCAGATTGGTTTTATTGAAGGAAGAATCATGAATGAGAATATATTCCTCCTGCAAGAATTGATCAGGAGATATACTAGAAAGAGGATCAGTCCTAGATGCATTTTGAACCTAGATCTAAAAAAGGCTTATGACACTATATCCTGGAAATTTATCAGTCAAATGCTTTCACATCTTAACTTCCCTCCTCTTTTCATACACTGGATACCTGAATGTGTCTGTTCTCCCTCCTTTTCCATTAGTATTAATGGTTCCCTACAGGGTTATTTTCATGGTAAAAGAGGGCTAAGACAAGGGGACCCCATCTCTCTCCTCATTTTTGTTCTGTCTGTGGATTATTTGTCTAGAATCCTAAGATGCAAAACCAGGCTTCCAGGTTTTAAGTTTCATCCAAAATGTGAAAATCTCCAAATCTCCCACCTTGCTTATGCTGATGACATAATTTTAATGTCTAGAGGAGATAAAACTTCTATGACTATTTTACTGGACTATCTAAAACACTTCACTGAGGTTTCAAGTTTGGAAGTCAGCCCTTCAAAATCTTCATACTTCCTAGCTGGAGTGAAAGCAGAAGACAGGGATTTTATTGCTAACAGCTCAGGATTCTCTCAAGGAGTTTTCCCCTTCAGATATTTAGGAATTCCAATCTCTTCAGGGAAACTCACTGTATCTCAATTCTCTCCCTTTCTTGATAAGATCTTAACAAACATTAGCTACTGGAATTCGAAAACTCTTTCTTATGCAGGAAAAGTAGAGCTGATCAGAACTGTCCTTCAAGGGATTAGTGCTTTTTGGTTTTTAATACTTCCTTCTCCTTCTACTCTCATTGATAAGGTAAATAGTCTCTGTGCTAAATTTCTCTGGAAGTCACACAGAATCAAATGGAAAGATATTTGCCTGCCCAAAGATGAAGTTGGCTTAGGTTTAAAAGATCTCAAAACATGGAATATTGCTTTTTTTTTTTTTTATCAAGAATGCTATGGGATATTGATAGAAAAAAGGACAGTATTTGGATAAGATGGGTGCACCATCAATATCTACAACAAGATGATCCCTGGGGTTGGCAGGTTCATGGTAAAAATGACTCCCCCTTGATCAAAAAAACATTATCTATTAGAGATGTCTTGTTAACATTCACAGGTAGTGCACAAGCAGCTTCTGCCAAGCTCAACAGTTGGAACCTTGGGGGCAAATTCAACATTGAAGCAGCCTACAACCACTTCAGAAGAAGAGCAACTAAACCTCCTTGGACGACAGTAGTATGGGATAGTGCAATTGTCCCTAAGCATGCCTTCATCCTATGGCTTGCTGCAAAACGAAGGCTAGCCACAAATGATTTGATCAAGTCAAGGGAAGTAAATCTGGAATGTCATCTATGCAATCAACATTTGGAATCTCATGAACACATTTTCTTTGCATGTAATTTCTCTATGATTGTATGGTCTCAGGTCAAAGCTTGGATGGGAATGTGGAGAGGAATAAACACTATCAACAACGGATTAAAGTGGCTTAAAAAGGAGGCAAAAGGAAAAGGATGGATCTCAAAAGCAAAAAGAGCAACCATGGCAGCTACTGTCTACTTCTTATGGAGAACAAGAAATGAAAAGGCCTTTGAAGGATCAAGTAAAAGCGCCGAGGAGGTTGTCCACCTTGTTAAACTACATGTGTACAAGATCCTACATCATCAATTTGGCCTCCAATTCACACCTTCAACAGACTTGTAAGGAGGCATAACCCACTCAAATGAAGATGCAAGGCACGACTGAAATTTTGAGGGTGATATGACTTAGGAAGGATGGTGCTACACCTTGTAAATTTTGCCTAATGTTTAAACCTTCCATAGCCTCGCAACCCCACAAGGCTTACATGCCCGGGTAGAACCATAGATATGCATCTCACTCCATTATCTGGGTAGTGTTTATGGTTTTGGTGTGCTAAGTTTGTGGGTGTATAAATCCCTTGATGGTCGAGCCGAAGGGGAACTTATGCTCACACAAACGTAGGGGGTAGGCCCGACTTCTAATAGCCTTGGCTTGAGGAGACATGGGGTTACCCCGAGCCTTGCGCTCAACACACCCATAGATTGGAACTTCCTAAAAGTTCCATGATTTTGGTAGTCTCGGAGAAGTGACCACATCACTTAGTCCCACTTTTGCACCTTGTAAATACTTCTATTTCCATGCAATATATTAACCCTTAAAATCAGCAACAGATGCGACCGCCATCGGGTCTTGATGACGACGTCGAAGCAACAGATGCTGCCATGGCTGCCGGAATGTGTTTGATGGCTGCCAAACGGGAAAGATGAACTGGAGAGAACTGGCGAGCGAGCTCGAGGAAGCGGCTGGAGAGATCGAGGTAGCCGGAGATATCGAGAGAGTCGAGAGATCGGGAGAGAATTGGGGATCTGTTCGTTTTAATATGTATTGGGATCTAATTGAATTAGTATATATAACGGACATTTTGCTAATTTGTCTAAAATGGTGGACATTTAACCAATTTGTCCAAAAAAAGTGTCTGTTTGGCAATTTTTTTTTTAATAATATATAGATATATTTTGTAATTCCCATATTTATGGGGTCAGTTTTGTAATTTAACCAAAATTTCATCTTCAACCTTGTGAAAGTCGATGAACACATGCACACAGCGCCCGGAGGAGATCTAGCTCCGGCCGCTCCTTCGACCTCGCTCTGGCTGGATCGCTCGCTCGCTCGCACCGCCGCCTCGCTCTCTCGCTCCATCGCCTCGCTCGCTCTATCGGCTTGCTCGACCTCGCTCGCTCCGCCTCGCTCGGACGCTCCACTACAGATCTGGACCGGAGGAGGAGCGACGGTGGAATTCGACTTCAGATCTGTACTCGTTCGCTCGAGCCACTTCAGATCTGGACCGGAGGATTCCTTTCCTTCGCTCTCGATTTGGATGAAACCTCGAGGAAGACGATCGGAGAATCTTCAATTGAAAGGAAATCGGTCAAATTCGCACATCGAGCAAGCACCGAGAGAAAAACGTCGCCATCTTCATCGGTTGCAGCGGCGACGGCGGATGAGGATCTCCAGATCCTGCGTCGATTTGCAAAATTCCAGATCCGGCGTCGATTTGCAAAATTCCAGATCCGGCGTCGAGAGACTGAGCAAGCAAGAGAGACGAGATCAAAAGAGCAAGAGAGATCAGAGCAGGAAAGCAACGGAGCAAGAGAGATCGAGATGGAGAGAAGGAGAGATCGAGACAGAAGAGAGCAAGAGAGACGTGCGGGGGAGGAATGATCGATGATGAACAACAGAGGAATTGGGCACAGTTGGGAATGAGATTATGGTATTTATTTGGGACACTCTACCAATTTGTGCCAAATCTTCGCTAATTAGGCCAAAAAAAAGTGCTTATTTCACAAATTTTTTCTTAAATTAAACCCATTGATTAATAATTGAGTAAAAAATAATGGACAAATTGCAAAAAATAACACGAACTTTAAGGGTGGTTGCGTTTGGTGGCACCAATTTTCAAAAATTCTATAATAATCACTAACTTTGAAGGGTGGTTGTGGTTAGTAGCACAACCATTTTATTTTAAAAGTGCACCCCTTCGTAACATTTTGTTTACAAAAAAAATCACATTTTCCATTGTTTGTTAAACCCACTCACAATTTTCTTCTTTTGAAAAAAAAGAATTTCAAGAGACAAAGAAAATGTAATTGATTTAAAGAAACAAAGAAAAAAATAATTAAAGGAAAAAATATTTGATTGGTTTAAAGAGATAAAAAAAAAGTTGGAAACTCGGTATTGATTGAGAGAGCTAAAATAAAGGTGGACAGATCAACAAAATTGTTCCGATTTAAGATAGTACTAGCGTAGTGCCCGTGCGTAACGCACGAGATTTGTAAAATATATTATATTTTATAGAAGATATTACCATAATTTATTTACATTATATATTAGATATATTATACTATTATAATAATATGAAAACGATATAGCAAAATAATATAAATTTTGATAAAAAAAAATTTAA
The DNA here is from genome assembly GCA_963922045.1 of Persicaria maculosa. Classification (NCBI taxonomy): domain Eukaryota; kingdom Viridiplantae; phylum Streptophyta; class Magnoliopsida; order Caryophyllales; family Polygonaceae; genus Persicaria; species Persicaria maculosa. The sequence goes on from OY998251.1 coordinate 7,093,014, forward strand.
TGCTTATATTATATATTGATATAATATATGTGGCAAAATGTCAATGTCTCACCTTTCTAGCAGGGTCGGGTTTGAGATTTGAAATGCCAAGGACAGGATATAAAAATGTCAATGTTAATTTTGGCTCTACTATTATTTTTTGTTGTGCTAATGGATTGGAAAGTAAGACTAAATAATTTGATAGTTCGACTACAAAGTTTAGGTGAATAGAGTTTTAAGAACTTTTGAATGGAGAGCACGTAAAATATCGAATACATCAACGGATGAACTGCATGTACAAATGGACGTTGTAAAATGTAAATGTAAATGGATTAAATTGGATGAGTATGAACTATGGACCACTTTGTAATTTGATCGGTCTTTCAAGGTTTTGAAAATTAAAAAAAAAAAGAAAAAGAAAAAAAGAGGAGAAAACGATGAAAGGGCAGCACCAGTGCGACGGCTCCTTTCTTCCTCCTTTCTCCCAGTTCCAATTCAGTCATCCTCTTCCTTTCAATTTCTATCTGAAAAGTGAAATAGACCCTTAATTTCGATTTGAAATCGATCCTTTCGATATATGCCGATCTAAAATCGATTCTTATTTATTTGTTTCCTCCTTAACTTTACCAAAGATTCATACCATACTCGAACAATTCATGTCTTTGCATTTTATTTTGTCGAAGCATCACCCCTCTTATAACCGATTCGAAGGCAGTTGCATGATTGGGTGGATTTGGAGTAGTTTTGTTGTCACTAAGGAACTTGATTAGATTCGTATGGTAGGTAGTAGATTATTAGTTATGAGGTTTTGGGGGTTGAGATTGGTAATAGTTTATAAAATTCATCTAAACTTGCTTCATCTATACATGTATGATTGAATTAAAGAAGATCAGATTAATTTTCTAATTGAAGAATAAAATCGATAAAAATTGGACAGGAAGATGAATCAAAGAAGTTGGATAGGTATCCTTGCTGTCGGGTTTGTGAACTTCTATGTGTAAAAAGCTGAGCTAAAGATGCAACTCAATGGTGCTAAAAGCAGCCCACATCCCGTTTCATTGTTTACATGTTTGACTGTTTACATTATTAAGGACATTACTTTTATAGTTTTATATTGTTTGGCATTTAAAATACACAAATGATGAACCTGAGTTTAAGCCTATTAGCTCAAAATTGTAAGAGTGTTTTCATAAATCACAAAGATGGGGGTTTAAATCCTGCATAGGCTTCGTATACGTGATGTTAAAGTATCATAGGTAAAATTAGTCTAAAATGAGATGGAGATGAGGCAATGTGATTGCATGATCGATCTCTATGTTGTAGCTCTTCATTAGGGATGTTGACTTCAGGAGTGAGGTAAAAATGTTTCTATTTTGAAGTTGTTATGTTTTACTTGATACTTGGTTACGTGAATGATAAATTTATATGGTATGCAGTTTTAAAAGATGGTATTGTGAATCAAAAATCAATGAAATTCATTTAATGAGTTGTTTAAAATGTGAAGTAACAACTGTCAAGGCATCAAGATGTTGAAATTTGGGATTTTTATAAAGGCACTGAAAGGAAAATGCTCTAAAAAGGGGGATTTTGATTTACTTTTAACAAATATACTGCAATATGAATTTTGTCATTATAATTTATAATTGCTGAGTGACTTAACAAAAGCATGTGAAAGATTCGCAAAAGTATACATCAAAAACTGCTTGTGGATGGAGGATACACTGAACTCAAAAGAAAAGAACAAATAGTGAATTTGATTTTCATATGTGAAGGAATCTAAAGTAGTATAAAGGTAATCCTGGTTCAAAATAACAATGTAAAATAAGATGGCTCCAAGGAAATGTGCTTACATAATCTTTAAAAGATCCTAAGTACCACTTTCAAAGATCCATTCAGCTGGTTTCCTATTCTTATTCTTGTTATGCATTATTCTACTTATGAAAACATAAACCAAGTAATACATGAAGAAGGTGATTTGAAAGACATGAAAAGATAGGGAAGGTGATACCAAGAGGGTGTAAGAAGGGGAAAGCAATGGAGATTGCGATCCTGAAATAGATAAATGTAAAAACATTAATAAGTAAAAGACTAAAAGTTGGTTGAGAAGAAGTAGAAAATGAATGAAAATGAAGAAGGAAAAAGAAGAATGTAAGCCGCATGAAAAAGAAGAATGTAAGTCGTTGTAGGTGGCTGAAAATAGGTGAATTACTTGCTATATTTCATTATCAATATATATAGATGAGTAAATATGATAGTTAAAGTGAATGGATAAATATTTGTTTAATAACTCAGCAGTAAAAATCCCAAAAAATATTCAAGACAACAGTGAAAATCTATGTATTCGAGATTGATTTTTTTTTTGTAAATAGATAAACATTAGATTTTAACAAATCATTCAAGCAGGTAAATAGGCGGCAACTTACTATCACATATACTTTTTTTTTTTTTAGTGTTATGGGTAAAATCAAATCTTTGTATTGAGATTGCAATCTTTTTTATTTTGTAAATAGATAAACATTGGATTTTAATAAATATCAATTGCTATGTTTGAATCGGCTGCTTTAGTAAAGCCCATGTATATTCAACCGTCGCCGATAATGATTTTATTTTATTTTCTTAGGAAAAAAAAAAACTTGAAGTGCAAGTCCTCAATTGAGCTACTGTCGTCATTCATAATATGGCTACCTGATCTAATTTTAGGGTTGGGATCTAATTCACCCTTACGTTTACTACTGATTTTCTGCCGTTTCTGTTTGATTGAGTTTATGAGATCTGGACTTGAAGTTAATTTGGTTGTTCTGGATCACCAGAGAGGACTTCCTTCCGACATTCAAGAAGCAATTCAGGGAAAAAGACCCTCATGGATGCATACTCGATCCGGTATGAACTTGTGTACCTATAATAATTCTTAGTTTTGGTTGCTTTTAGTTTTGAGACTACTTGAGATTTGATGAATAATGATCATGTATGCAGTTTCTTGATGCTACTGATGCAAAGTGGGAAACTATGAGCGAGGTTGAAAGAGCAAAAATCCAAGAAGAATTATTGAAGAAGCTCCCTGAGATTATTTTTTGTAATTCATATGAAATATTTATTTTTTGTAATTCGTTATATATAAAATCATCAAATATCTCAGGGAGTTGTGTGGAATAAAATCATCAAATATCTAATAAAAAAGTTTTTAAAATTAACAAAATAAATTTCATGTGACAATCATTCAAAGGAGTTTAGTGAAATTTATTTATTAGTAACATATTGATTTATTATTTTCTGGCTTTGAAAAATATTGGATAAATAATAATCTATAAATTTGGAGAAGTTGTTATGATTTGGTCCACAAATTCAAAATATTTTTACTAATAAAAATGTTTTTTAAGTATATTTATTTTAAATATATATGGTGTAGATTAAGTGAATGGCTGCCACGTGGCACTTTCAATGTGAGACCGACACGTGTATCATTCGCAGCTGTTTTAATATTATATTAGATTAGATATTACATATTAGATATAGATATAGACGTAGATATAGATATATAGATAGATAATTGCAAATTAGATAGATACATATCAAAGTTAATCGAAAACTAAAACTACAAGGAAAAAAAAAAAAAAAAAAGAAGTTACAACATACTTTGAATCCATTAAAACTTCGGCTCCAAAAGTAAATACACTGTATTCGTACCGAGCATGAATGATATAATTACAAATTAGACAGATACATCATTCTTAGTTTTTAAGCACCAGAGCTATTTATAATCTTACCAAACACAATATTTTTCTCATAAAAGATAAAAAAAAAAAAAAGGAAAATCCAACCCAAACAAAAAAAAGCATTTAAAATTTAGAACGAAACAAAAAAGAAAAAACAAAAATCCGAAAATTTCCAGTTTCCCTAGAAAAGGTAGAATTGGTGTACAAGGCGAACTCCTTTGCCGTGAAAAGTTCGTTATATAACGCCGTTAAGTGGATACGGAGGCTCCTCTGTCCTCTCCTCCTCCTGTCCTGGTGGCTGTTCTGTTCCTGTCTCCTGCGCTTTCGTCCGTCACCGTCATCTCTCACATGATCTTCTCCTCCTCCCTCCGTCATCGTCTTCTTCGTCGAACAACAAGGGAGCACATATAAGGGAAGAAGCCCTAAGCCTCTGTCAGAGCGAGCGTGCGCACTCCTGTCTAAACCACGGCAGTCTCTACAAGCGATTTCTTTCGTACTCAGCACTCTCCTGTCTCCCTCTCCGGTGTCGTCGCCCGCCGCGCCGTAACCCTAGCCACCGACATCCATCCGCCTCTATTGTTGCTCGATCTCCGGCAGAGATCTGTTCTCGATCGCATCACCGCTACCGCTGTTAGGACGCCAACTCTTACCTTATTTATTGTACCTTTTCTTGTTTCTTTCTCTCTTTTGCTCTATCTAACTCCATGCTTTGCTGCTCCAGTGGTTGGTGAGAGAAACTAGCTCTGTTGAATTTGATCTGTCTCCGTTTTGTTGTTCTTTTGATGTTTGTTGGGTGATTAGTTTGGTTTCCTAGGGTTTTTTCTTCTTCTGATTTCTACGGATTTGATGAGTGTGGTTTGTTAATTGATTGCAACTAGCATTGCAAGTTGTTTTTGTTGTTGTTGTTGTGTGCACTCTGTTTGTGTTGCATTTTGTAATTACGATTCGGAGAGTGTTTTTCCCTTTAGATTTAGTTGATGGACTAATTGAATAGGTTTACTTATTGCACGTCTGTATAGTGACTTGTTAATTGAGAATTTCTTTTTCTTTTTACCTGCATTTCTCCATTATTTATTTATACATGATTGCTTTGTGTGTTTCTGTGCGTGTGTGGAAGAGACGTTGATATATGGATTATCAATCAGGTTCTTTTGATTTTGTTTATATTCTAGGTTTATGCATTTATATATGAGATGGGATCTCGAAGGCCAATGTTTGATCTCAACGAACCCCCCATGGACAGCAGTGAAGAAATTAATGATTATCCTGGTGTCCAGCCTCAACAATCTCTACCTTCATTGAGTGGGTGCAATTCTGATGTATTAACAACTTCTGCAGGTCCACCTAGCGTGGCAAATAGCAATTCATTCTTTCATGATTCTTCAGCTTCAGGATTTCAGCCTTTTATTAGGACTAAGCTTTCATCTAGCTTAGAGAGTAGTGACGATCAAAATAAACGAGGGGATGGGAACTCTGATGTTCCATCATTCCCAAAGTTACTTAATAATCAAAGGATAATGACGCCAACAGTTGATTCAGGCTCTATAGATCCTCGGGCTGTCGAAAGAGAAGAAGGGGAATGGTCCGATAATGAATTATCTGCTGATGTACCTGTGGGCATTAGCAGCAGCAGCAGCCATGTAATGCAACCTGCTGGAAATGGCAAAGCATTGCATGAAAAAAGAATGGCTGATGGACAGGACCATTCCGCTTCCGAGCTCCCTGCTGATAAAGCTTCTTTCTGTAGTAGTGCAACTGAAATTGCTAAGAATGAACCTAGTGGCTTCTCAGTCCGGTTAGATACGAATATGCATGATCGAGGAGGTAGTAGTAGTTTCAACTTGGAAGGCAACAACTCTGAAGGTAATAAATCTGCAGATGAACAGAAAGATCCTGATGTTGTTCCAAAAAGAAAGGAAGTTAAAGGAGTTGAAGCTAGCTATGCGCTAAAGTGTGCAAATAATGTTGGAAAGAAACATAAGCTTGATGAGCAGAAAGAAGCTATGCTTGGTAAAAAACGGAACAGGCAGACCATGTTTTTGAATTTAGAAGATGTGAAACAAGTTGGAGTTGTTAAATCCTCAACTCCTAGAAGGCAGACAATACCAACACCCAGCAATCGTAGTATCAGAGGAAGTCGGGCTGTTCCTCCTCCTGAGCGTAATGGAGAAAAGCAGAATGATACAAAAAATCAAAATCAGGTTGATTTATCATGCAAGGAAGAGCGCAATTCCATGGAATCTAGTGATTTTAATTCTGAATGCAACACTGACATGAATGCAGGGCTTTTGACTAGACCTAGAAGGTTAAATAGCTTAAATGATCTATCTATGGAGGGTAACTCTGGGACCAGACAAAATTCAAGGAAGCAACCTGCAGATTCATTCCAGGCAAAGAATTCACAGGTCTCATTTAGGAAGCCGGCTTTACTAAATCATGGATCAGTTGATCTAAACTCAGGAGGGAATAAGAAAATTCCTTTGAAGAAACAAACAGGAGCTAACAGTCAATACCAAGACACATCAGTGGAGCGTCTTTTGCGGGAAGTGACTAGTGAAAAGTTCTGGCATAATCAAGGTATGAGTTTATGATCTATTGATCTTTAACGTCAACTAGCAAGTTCTATCTATGGGGTTATAACATGAACACGTAAACATTTTCTCCATCTGAAAACAATATATATAATATTTGATATGGTAGATGGCACTAAAGTATAGTGGTATGTATCTTTCTGGGAGCAGGCACCATTTTGATAATCTCGATTACCAAAAGAGTAGTATCTTTGCAATGCATTTAAATTTGGTATACTTGCCTTATGTTATACAAATTTGACCTTCTGACTAACCAATTGGAGCAATTTTCACATTCTTCTTTTGTTTACAATTCTACTTGCTGTAGCACATTTTAGACTTGCTTTGTTTTTTTTTTTTTTTGTAGGCTTTTTGAAAATGAGATTAGTTTGAGAAAATTTTAACATTTGGCATCATATGGAAGGCCCAGAATGTTGCTGAATAATTATCTGAATCCCTCAATTTTTCTTGTGTCATTTGTTGTTTTACTCTTTACCTTCTCTGCTTATAGGTGAATCAGATTAAAACTTATAACTCATATAGAGTTCACTGGCATGCTATTTCTGTTTTGCATAAGTTGTGCAGTGCATGAGTTTCATGGAAAGTTGTACATAAAGGTTTTTATCCCCTTTGTTGTGTAATTTGTCTTTGTATTGCAATAAACTAGTGCTTTGTATCACTTATCCACGTCTAAAGCATCGTCATTGTGTTTATATGGAGCCAAACAGATAGATATTTTCAACATCGAATTTGTATGTTTCTATCCTCAGATTGTGTGTAGGATCTATTTTGCTGATTAAATTGTAATTATGACAATTTTTTTCCTTGTTCTTATTCCTTATTTTCCAATCCTTATTCATGATTTTTTTTTTTAAAAAAATTCCTTTGGATTTGACAGAGGATACTGAACTTCAGTGTGTACCTGGTCAGTTTGAGTCTGTAGAGGAGTATGTTAGAGTGTTCGAGCCTTTGCTTTTTGAGGAGTGTAGGGCGCAGCTTTATAGTACATGGGAAGAATTAACTGAAGCATCGGCTAGAGATGCACATATAATGGTTCGTGTAAAAGGTGTTGAAAGACGGGAGAGAGGTAATTTCTTCTGTTGTTTTTGCATTTTAGACAGTGTAATCAATCAATAGTGTTATAAACAAAATATTCTTGTAGCATATACCTTGTAATACAAATGAAAGCACCCTTTCTTGGTTTACTGGCACTCCAATTTGTGCTGCCACTTGCCAATCATTAAGCATTGCTTTGTGACTTGTGAACTTATATGGCAGCAATTCCACAGCCACATGGGATTGAGATGTATAGGACATCATGATTTCCTTATGTTCTTCCTCGTGCCATTGAATTTGTCCTTAATTTTAAGATCTCATATTTCTTGGTAAAATGACACTTGATTGGATCCTTCTTTCGTATTTTTGGGGAGCTTATTCTTTTACGTTTATTATTCTTGGTATTAGGTTGGTTCGATGTGATTGCTCTGCCAGTAAATGAAACCAAGTGGACGTTCAAGGAGGGGGATGTTGCAGTTCTTTCATCTTCAAAACCTGGTCCAGGTTTAGATTTAGATTCTGAGTTCTAGATTGACTTTTAGTGGCTGAGGGATAAGATATTTGATTTCTTATACTGTACAATCTTACTATTTCTGTTGAGCAGTTCGGTCTAGGAGAAATGTGAACTCATCTGCTGAAGAGTACGAGGAGCCAGAGGTGATTGGACGTGTTGTTGGAACTGTTAGACGGCACATGCCGATTGATACACGTGATCCTGTTGGTGCAATTCTTCATTTTCATGTTGGGGATTCGTATGATTCAAACAGGTTAGAATTGTAGTTTTATTTTGCAGATGCTTTTTGTTTTGTACGCCTTCTTTTTGGTATTCATGATTAGCTACAAATACTTTAAAGTGGACAAGACAAGCAAATGGGCAGTATTTGCACTGTAATCATAAATGTCTTTATGTTCCACAGCAATGTCGACAGTGATCATATCCTGAGGAAACTTCAGCCAAAAGGCGTGTGGTTCTTGACCGTGCTTGGTACTGTAGCCACTAGTCAGCGTGAATATGTTGCATTACATGCTTTTCGTCGTCTTAATTCACAGGTGATTGCTTGCGCCAGCTTTCCTCTTCTAACAATATTAGTGTGTTTTATGGATTATTTCCTCCTTTACATTCCCTTACTCTCATTATGGAGTTGCTCATATTCTGAATTCTGCTTTGTAGATGCAAAGTTCGGTTCTTCAACCTAGCCCTGAACATTTCCCAAAATATGAAGAACAGTCACCAGCAAAACCTGAATGCTTCACATCACATTTTATCGAATATCTGCATAGGACTTTTTATGGTCCTCAGCTAGCAGCTATACAATGGGCCGCAACACATACAGCGGCTGGTACTAGCAATGGGATGGCCAGGAGGCAAGATCCATGGCCATTTACTCTAGTTCAAGGACCTCCGGGAACTGGAAAGACGCATACTGTCTGGGGAATGCTGAATGTCATTCATCTTGTGCAGTACCAGCATTATTATACTGCTTTACTTAAAAAGCTTGCACCAGATAGTTATAAGCAAGCAAGTGAAAACAATCCTGACAATGTTGCATCAGGTTCCATTGATGAAGTTCTTCAGAATATGGATCAGAACCTTTTCCGTACACTTCCAAAGCTCTGTCCAAAACCAAGAATGCTTGTCTGTGCACCTTCTAATGCAGCTACTGACGAGTTACTTGCACGTGTACTTGATCGTGGGTTCATTGATGGTGAAATGAAAGTTTATAGGCCTGATGTGGCTCGTGTGGGTGTTGATACACAATCACGAGCAGCACAGGCTGTTTCTGTTGAGCGTAGAACTGAGCAACTTCTGATGAAAAGTCGTGAGGAGGTTATTGGGTGGTTACAACAACTGAAAGTCCGTGAAAATCAATTGTCTCACCAAATATCTTCCTTACAGAGACAACTTGTTGCTGCAGCAGTTGCTGGACGTTCACAGGGTTCTGTTGGTGTAGATCCTGATGTTCTCATGGCTCGGGATCAAAATCGGGATGCCTTACTGCAAAATCTTGCGGCAGTTGTGGAGGGAAGGGACAAAGTTCTGGTTGAAATGTCACGCCTTCTTATTTTAGAAGGAAGATTCCGCCCTGGTAGTGGCTTTAATTTAGAAGAAGCCCGTGCCAGTCTTGAGGCAAGCTTTGCGAATGAAGCTGAGATTGTGTTCACTACTGTTTCAAGCAGTGGACGGAAGCTGTTTTCTCGCTTAACTCATGGTTTTGACATGGTTGTGATAGATGAGGCAGCACAAGCCAGTGAAGTGGCAGTCCTTCCGCCACTTTCCCTTGGTGCAGCTCGCTGTGTTCTTGTTGGTGATCCGCAGCAGCTTCCAGCAACTGTCATCAGCAAGGCAGCTGGAACCTTGCTATACAATAGGAGTCTTTTTGAAAGATTTCAGCAAGCTGGCTGTCCTTCAATGCTGTTGTCTGTACAGTACAGAATGCATCCTCAGATCCGTGATTTTCCTTCAAGATACTTTTACCAAGGACGGCTTACAGACAGTGAAACTGTTCTTAACTTGCCCGATGAGAAATACTACCAGGATCCATTACTAAGGCCATACATATTTTATGATATTACGCATGGAAGGGAATCTCATAGGGGTGGCTCGGTCTCATATCAAAATGTACATGAAGCACAGTTTTGTTTTCGTTTGTACGAACATCTTCAAAAAAGCGTTAAATCCTTAGGACTGGGAAAGGTTTCAGTTGGCATCATAACTCCATATAAGCTGCAACTTAAATGTCTTCAGCGTGAGTTTGAGGAAACACTTAATTCCGAAGAAGGCAGGGATTTGTATATCAATACTGTTGATGCTTTCCAAGGACAAGAACGTGATGTAATTATCATGTCCTGTGTACGTGCCTCAAGTCACGGTGTTGGTTTTGTTGCTGATATCCGCCGGATGAATGTTGCTCTTACTCGTGCACGAAGGGCCCTTTGGGTATGGGAGCGTTTTATCTTAACTTAGACAATTTATATTGTTAATAAATTTTGCTTATCGGTATTACTTTCATTTTGTTAGATTTCTCACCAGTGTTGAAACTGTTTTGACAGGTAATGGGCAATGCTAATGCATTAGTTCAGTCTGATGACTGGGCAGCACTGATAGATGATGCCAAGAGTAGAAACTGTTATATGAACATGGATTCCCTTCCCAAAGATTTTCAGGTTTCTAAAGGACCTTCTTACGGTTCATTTCCTAGTAAGTTTCCTCATGGTGCTAGGGGCATGAAATCAGGTGGATCAAGACCAAGATTGTTGGATGTGCCTGCAGAGTTCAAACCGGGAACATCATCTGAAGGGGCTTTGGTGGGAAGAAATGAGAACCACCGGATGTTGAGGCCTCATTTTGAAAATTCTACTGATAGACCAAGATTGTTGGATGTGCCAGCAGAGTTCAAACCAGGAACATCATCTGAAGGGGCTTTGGTGGGAAGGAATGAGAACCACCGGATGGTGAGGCCTCATTTTGAAAATTCTACTGATAGTTATGATCAATTGGGTGATAGGTCAAGAGATAGCCGACCGTCTGGCATCCAGAAAGGGCAGAACTTATCTGGACCTGCCGGGAGGAAAGAATCTTAAGTCCTTTTGAAAAATTCGCACAAAAGTTGAGAATGAGTTCTCCAAGCACCACCTTTGCTTGTTGATGGTCAGCACATTGAATTTTTGGGCTATGGAGTTCTTGGAATCTCTCCATGCTTAAGGTTCCTGCCGTAAGGCATTGGCTGTCTTCAAACATTGGAAAGAAGATATGCCCAAACTTAATCCTCTGAATGGCTTTTCAAGAGTTAGCAAGCTTTTATAAAAATCTGGAGCTCATGCTTTCTTTATTCAGGCAGTGGTGGATTATATGGAGAAGACACAGGGCTATCAAGAGCTATTTTACATGTTAGATGTGGAGAACTTTCTTTATTCAGAAGTGGTGGATTATATAGAGAAGACAGGTCTATCAAGAGCTATTTTACATGCTAAATGTGGAGAACTTTTTTGGGTAACAGTTGGAAAGGGGTGGGCCCTCCACATGACGAGCTTGAAACTGAGACGTTAATGGTGATCTCATTGTTGAACGAAATATGGCAGGATTGGCAGGCTACCAATGTCCTTGAAGAGCTTTGTGTGATGAGCGCTGCATGTGGGGAATGGATCTTGTGAAAGATGCTATGCACATTTTTGTCACATGCATATGCATTTGGTTAAGGCTTGGAGCAATGCTCAAGTTTGGTGGAAAAAACTACCTTTAAGTTATCCTTCTGTATACCTAAGCAAAGTACATCAATTGTACAAGAAATTTTTTAAGTTGACAGAGCATAAGTTGGTTTTTGAAGGAACCATTTTTGTAAATAGACATCAGCAATAGATGAAAATAATTCTTTTTTCCCCTCATTTCTTGCCCTCGACATTCTGTGGGTTTTTCAACTATGTTTCTTCGTGGCATAGATGGCATTTTGATAGGAGCCAATATGTGAAGTGCATTGATTCATTCTTAGCCTCCCATCCCTACCTTGACTCCAATAATTGTTGAAGGTATCTCTGCATGCAGACAGGAACCTTTGGAGCTTAGAGGACAGTTAGCCTTTGGTCTAGCAGAATCAGATTACTCTTCAATTTCAGAGTTGCCTTTCAAGCTGTTCTGCAGCATTATATTTTTGAGGCCTCCATTTGCTACATTGCATTGTCATGGAGAAACAACTGGTCAGTTCTTTGGAGGCACTTCTTTTTGTAGTCATCTATATATTTGTCATGCATTAATATAATGTCAAAAGTTTCACTTTAATGATGATGCTGATTTTAAAGAAGTACATTACTTGTGATCCCTTGAATCATATTTGATTCAGTTCCCTACTACTTTGGGCTATGTTGTTTCTGCTTTCATATTTGCATTATTAGATTAGATTTTTATATTTAATCAAGTGTACCATACTAGTTTATGTATGAAAATTTGTCTCCAAAACGCAAAAGAAAATACAAATTGTTCGGAATCCTGGTAGAATCCCCCAACTAATATCAGTGTACTATTACCCTAGAATCATGTCTTCTTATTAGGCACTCAAGTGACATGCAAAGGTGATCCTCTCCTTCTTAACGTTTCCTTGGGGTTTCAGTTTCATCTTCCTCTCCTACTTACTGAGTTCAAACTTCAAAGGGCATTGAGAAAAATAGTGGCCTTAGGTTTTTCTCTACATTGTTCTTTGGAATTCATTTTCAACGTTTCATATTTGAACTTGTAGGATAGTTTCCTAACTTTATAAATATATAATACAAAGGCTGAATTGAATTTTACTAGCTTTTGTAGATTATCCTGTATCTCGCCTTGTGGGCCCTATTCTCTGTTACGTTGTTGAATTGAAGTGCTTTGTGCTTGCAACTTCTTAACCTTGGTTTCCTGGGAGTATCATTTGGATCTTTTCAGGAGGTCAATGCTTTATGTTCATCTGGAGGGCAAGTGCCCCGGAGCATACACCAACTAAATTCTGATCTTATGCTATAATTGTCCTCTATATCTGACAGGGTATACTGCAATCCTAGAAAGTGTAGCTTTGTTGCTGCTGCGCTCCTCTTGCTGCTAAATTTTGTCTGTTGCCATTGAGTTAATGCTACAGCCTTGACCATTCCGAGAGCAAGTATAATACAATTCTTATCCCTGCATAACTCCAGGTCCTCATTTTTTAGAAAAAAATGTGTGCAAGAACAAAGCATTTCTTGCACTCATCAAATGGTACTAAGTTTTTTTTTCCCTCCTTTTTTTCCCATTGAGATATCTGATTATACTCTCGAGTCTAGTAACAGTTTTGTGAGTAGTTTCACTGTCGTTTTACTCATTCTCGTCACACTCTTTATTACTGGAGTCTAGTAAAAGATTTGTGATTGCTGCCACTGTTATTGGATTTGTTCCAGAAGTGTGTTAGTTTCAGATTATTGGAGCTTATTAGTTTCAGATTTTTCACAAGATTTCCTGCTCTCAAGGACTGGGTGACCTGGACTGCACCTAATATCTCCTGTATTAGTTCAGGTAATTCATTGAGGAAGGTGTTTTTTTTTTATAGTGCAACAACTTGAAGGTGATCTGATGATGGATCATTTCTGGGGACCTGGACATGGACTGCACCTTAATGTCTAAAGGTATTACCTTCCTTTTCTTACCCTACTCTTATACTCTCTGTAGTACTAAATGGCAAATGGCATCCCAGCCCAGCCTCCATGGATCAGTTTCTTCCATCTGATTGGGTTTTAGACTTTTGGGTGGTGCCACTTGCATTTGCAATTTGCATGTGCTCCCTTTGAAATTACAATTTTGGAAAATCTTCCATTGGACGTCCAAAACGTAGTTGAGTAGCCTGCAATATATTCAAAAATGATTTTTTTTTTAAATTTTATTTTTATCAAAGATATTTCCTTTGTTTAGTACTGTATATTAAAAAATGATTGTTTAAAGATATTTCCTCCAATAATTGGAGGAAATGCCCTGAGATATTTCTCATTTTAACCGAAAAAAACATTCTGATTGAAAATTGGTTTGTGCACGATTTTCAATTTAATCACACTCCAAACCGTGAATTGTACTCCTTTCCCCTCAAAATTTAGGCTGTTTACTCTTTCACGTTTTTATGGAGTAGTTTATAAAAAATTATATAAAATTTTAATTTTTGTTAAATTTTTAAAATAATTTATCAAATTTATAGTAATTTTTAAATTAAAAAAAAAGTCAGAGTAGTTTAATTTTATCGGCTTACCAAAAATACCCTTTTTCTATATTTGTTATCTATTATAGAGCATCCCTACTACAGCTGGTGTTAGCAAGCAACTTTAGTACAACAAGACCATATGCATGTTATAGATTGGTATCTAGATTTATACGAATCAAAGCCCAATCTCTTAGGGGGACAACAAACAAGTATAAAGTGTATATACATGCCACTGCCAGCCAAACATACAAGTTCAGAAGGTGAAGATTATTAGCACAAAGCACAACACTCCAGTGGCAACTATAAAAGAGAAAACGCATGAAATGTTAAATGCCAAAAATATGTAGTCACTAGTCACCATCCAACAAGGTATGTAGCTCATCATGCAAACATCTCTATAAGGTTGTAACTAACTATGTAATCGTCGCATTCGAAAATGACATAAGTTCCAAATTGTTCAATTTGAATTCAAAATAATCTGATGCATGCACCAGCAAAAAATATTCAGTTACATCCTAAGAGGTCTATCCAAGTTTGAAACAAAGAGCTTATGAATTATTGATGAGTGATGAAAGCAGCCAAATTGTGACTAAAGTATGGCCATAATTAAAATGCTAACTCTACAAATGACCTTTTTTTTTTCCCTACAAGTAGGTAGGCATTTATAGTTAATAGGAGAGCTCATGATCGATTCGATTTTGAATATAACTAAAATAAATTGCAAATACATCTTCACAAAGTAGTCAATTAACAATGTATATAAAGGGAAAGGAAACTAGCGAAGAGGAGAATTGATATGATCGAAACTGTCGCATTCAATGATTGATTTAGAGGAGTGCGTATTATTTCAACATCTAACCCACTTCAGAAACACTACAATATTCATTAAATTGATCGATCAAATGTTTGACTGAGGTGGATCTAAGAGAACCCTTTTCATCTCACGAACTATCTTTATATGTCTAATAACATCATTTTTGATATATTACATGCCTTTATAGCTAACTTATGAGTAAAAAAATTATAAATATTTTGATAATTGAACGCATATGGCACATTAATGATTTTAAATCTTACTTGCCTTAACGTTCACATACTATATAACTCAACTGAAGAGCTTAATTCGAAATGAGAGGTTATATATTATTACTCATTTCGATAATTAGATAAGAAGTTACATAAGTTTAAATTTTTTATATCCGATTACACATTATTAAATACAAAGAGTACAATGTAACTAGCTAGCTATTTTTAAAGGCTGGAATTCACCGTTATAATCCAAAACTCGAGGCTGAGATTGTTGGCCGATACGATAGATCGACACCCAAGAGTCGGATCAAAACGCGTTACTCGGTGTGTTAGAGATATAATCCACAAGATTGTTTTGATTTGTTAGATTCAGTTGGGAAAGGAGTGAATCTAACAAACTATGTGAATCCAAATGTGAGCATGTGCACAACTAGCTGCT
Source organism: Persicaria maculosa (assembly GCA_963922045.1). Taxonomy (NCBI): domain Eukaryota; kingdom Viridiplantae; phylum Streptophyta; class Magnoliopsida; order Caryophyllales; family Polygonaceae; genus Persicaria; species Persicaria maculosa. The sequence continues at coordinate 7,108,483 of OY998251.1, forward strand.
AAGTACCAACTTAATCCTTCAAATTAATGTGACTCCAAATCTCACCATGTGCTCTCGATGGATCTCTCGTACATGTAAAGTACCAACTTGAACTAGCTTGTTGTGAATTTGCTGACATTCCATCTAACACATACGTACAACTTCCGATTCATTTTTATTCATAAATTTACCAAATTGGATAAATTAATCTCATGGGTCAAACATGACACTAGCCTACAAATTAAACACTTTATTATACATAAATGTCTAGATAAGTCCCTTATTAATTTACCCATCGCCCCACTCATTAGCAAATTAAAGCACCTTTTCTAACGCAAACTAAAACAGGAGGGACCACATATAAGAGTGATGGAACTTAATAGCAGCATCCTAATACAGATGTATGGAATGAAGCCGATCGATCGATCGACCTCCGATCCGATCTTTGCGTTGGTCGGGGTTCAATTCAAATGCATGCATCCATTTTCCCCATTCTTCCACTTTTAGGGTTTTGGGGTTTGTTCTCCTCCACGTTTAGGCTATGTTTGGTAACAGGATAGCGGATGAGGGTAAATAGATGAAATTGATAAATTATTTGTGTTAAATATAAGTTAATGAGCTAGTATGATGTTTGAGAAATATAGGGGTTAGGATAGCGGATGAAAATTTGTGAATGAAAAATCATAAGCTTCAAAAAGCTTTGATAAGTAACTGTTGAAAAACTACAAATCTAAAAACTAATTAAATTAAAATTTTATATTTATTTTATTTAAAACTGTATGATAATATCAAAATCACAAGTTCCGAAAAAGCTACTTATTATGTCAAACAAATCTTATTAATCGTTGCCTTCTACTTCTAGGCTAGGGTTGCATTTCAGATATGTTCTACCATATACATACGTGTATGCTTTTTCAAGATGACGTCAAAATATTTTAACATAATATTCTAAATTATTATTTTTTTGCAAACCTGTCCATGCACAAGAATAGGTTAACATAACATTCTAAAATTATATCTTTTTTTTACAGTAGACAAACAATAGGATGACATTGACGAGACAATGGTCATCCCTGATCACCCCGTAGGATGATGGTACAAAACTCTTTATTCACAGGAAGTGTGTTCATATTACAATTACAACTAGCATTAGCTATGAAGTTGGCACTCTGATTTGCTTCTCTATAACAGTTTGGAAGCTTGTGAAATGACTTCTCAATATTTGTATCTCTTCGATCATTCTGAGGATTTCCCAAGGTACTTTGTCAGCATTCCCAATAGCATTGATTGCAGAAATATTATCCCCTTCTATAATGATGTGCTTGATACCTTTTCCAAGCGCTAGTTGTAAGCCAATATAGAAAGCTCTAGCTTTCGTTTGTAGTATTGATCCAAACTCGACCGTAAGCTGAAAAATATCAATAACCTGACCATTGCAGTCCCTAAATTAATGATACCTCTGATATCATAGGCACCAGAGGATTTAACTGAACCATCTAGATATAGTTTATAGATCCCTCTAGGTGGACGTTTTCGCTTATGAGGTCGTAGTTTTACTTGTTTAGGTTCATTGTTTTGGCTTGTATACAAAAGAAAATAAATTGTGCAAGAACAATGAATTCTTCAGATTTCTTCTCTATGATCGATCAATAATTGACTGGTCATTGCAATTTCTCTTTCACATGTATCGAACTTGGACCATTTATTGGATGCAAGAACAATGAATTGTGTCAATCCATGTAGATCATCAAACGAAGCCGACTGGGTAACATTCTTCAAATGAATCGAAACTAAAGATAAGGATTTGATCACTTACTCACACTCTGATACCATGAATATTGAAATAAAATTGAATTGGAGATTGATTCAATTGGATCAAATCTATGGATGATCTTGGTGATCATTTCAGAAATGAAGAGGAGAGAAAGCAATAGAGACAGAGAGAAAACAATCTAAGTTTGTTATTCATCCAACTAACTTCCTCTCTACATCGACACAACTATTTATACTACAAGTCACCGATTTCCACGTGTCATATCCTGAACTGATTAATCCCTTGAATGGTCATGCAATATTATATCAAATTTGTATGTTGACCGATTGAGTCTAATTGAATTGAAGTAAGAAAAAAAATACTTCATTTGTTACATAATTTAATTCATTTGAGTTTGACACATTTTTAAAATGTTCTAAAAGCTCTATAAAATATCAAGTTATTTTTTTATATATAATTTCATACTTATTAGCAGTAAGAATGGAATTATTTTAAAAAATAATTTAAAAAAGTTAATATTTTATAGAGTTTTTAGCTCGTTAAAAACGCATCAAAACTCAAAAGTCAAAATGACTCTTTTGGTTACTTGGAACGCAGACTTATGAAAATTCACCTTTTCTCCTGAAATCTGGCAGTATTCATCAATGTTTTTTTTAACATTTGCACATGATTCCTATGAGGCTTTGGCAAAGAGAATAATTTCATCCGCGAAAGATAGGAACGTGATTCGTGATCCATTTTGGGTCATCTTAAATCCAATTGAGTTTGTTGTTTCCTTATACTGTTGTTGTAATTTTCTTGGAAGGATTTCCGCTCCTATTATGAAAAGATAGAACGAAATCGGGTCACCTTGTCTTATCCCTCTTTGTGGTCGAAACGTCTCAGTGGCTTCATCATTTACTAATATAGAAAAAGAAACGGTCTGGATGCATTCCCTAATCCACCCCACGAATTTTGAGGAAAACCCAAATTTCTTCAAGACCACACAAAAAAAAACACCAATCTACTCTGTGATAGACTTTTACCATGTCAAGTTTTATTGCAATCCATCCTTGTCTTTCTGTCCTTGTTCTAAAGAAATGGAAAATTTCATGGGCTATAAGAACATTATCTTGAATAGCTCGATCAGCTACAAAGGCCTTAGAGAGGGTTAATGAATTTTCTGAGAATCTTTTTCATTCTTTCCGCGAGTATTTTTGCAATCGCTTTTTAGTGATGCACATGATTATTGGTCTGTAGTTGTTCGCTGTGGACGAGTTATCGCATTTTGGGATTAAAGTGATAACGGCCTGGCTTATTTGGTGTAACATTCTCCTAGATCTGAAAAAACCTTTAATGGTCTTAGTGATTTATGGGCCAACAATATCCCAATATTTTCTATAGAATTCTGCAGTATTTCCGTCCAGACCCGAGGATTTATCTTTTTCAATAGAGAAGAAAGCTGACTTAATTTCAAGATTGATTAATTATCGCTTTTGTGAGTTCATTATTGTCTTCCATCGTTATCTCATTCTCTATATGGAGTAGATACTCTTGGAGGAATCTATCATTGATATTTTCTTTTTAAATCTTTTTTCAAAGTCGTTTTTAATTTCTTTTCCGATGTTTTCTTCACCAATTATTTATGTACCTTCTTGTCTTCTAATCTCCCTTATAATTTTCCTATTTTGTCTTTCCGACGCAATTCTATAGTGGTAGCTCGAGTTTGAATCCGAAAGTTTAAATTTTTTGTCTTAGTCTGTTGGCTCCAGAATACTCTGTGATAGTTCACGAGTTGGTCATTTTTCTTTATCAATTGTTGTTGTCTTCTATTTTTGTCATTTTTCCGGCCTTAGATATTGTCTTTTTGTAATTCAAGTAATCTTTCTTCTATCTCTCTTAGTTGTCTAAAGATGTTGCCAAATGTTTTCTTATTCCATTCTTTAGATAGTCTTTTCAGAAGTGTTTTTTTTTTCATAACGTTAAACAAATGTGACCCTTCGCAATGTGTTCTCCACGCTTGGCCAACTAGGCTCTTGTAATCTTTTCTGGTAAGTCACATTTTCTCAAACTTAAAGGGTCTAACCTTTCTTCTATCATTTGTTTGGAGTTCTACAGAAATTGGGCAACGATCTGAGTTTGAAAAGGCATGGTTTCTTGTTGCTAGGGATGGGTACCATTGGAGTATTTGGTCATGGACCAATGTTCTGTCCATTTTTTCATATATATTGTTTATGTCCGTCTTATTTTTTCTCCAAGTGAATTCATTTTCAAAGGACGATGTATCCATCAAATTGCATTGATCTTTAAAGGAAAGCAATTTGTCAAATCGAGAAGGGTGGGGTGGGTTTCCTTCGACCTTAGCTTTTCGTTGGAGCTACCATCAGAATCACCGGGATCGTCAAAGTCTGGATATAGGATATCAAATTAGACCAGAAGGAGATCTTATCTCTCTCATGAGGAGGTGCCTAGACAAAACAAAGTAAGAAAGTTATTTTTCTTTATCTTTGTTTTCAATTTTCAAAGAAATGAATCGCTCTTTTTTTTCAAAACATAGACAAAATAATCTGCTATCTAGTATTTTTTCCAAAGCACGCAAATCCCCCCCAGACCTACCTACAGCCGAAGAGAAACAAATAGAGTCAAAACGACTTTTTTCCAAATTGCATCAAGGGGTTGGACATCTGATTTGGTTTCCAATAGAGCCAGAATTTGAATGTTCTCAATTTTACATAGGGTTTCAATATCTATCCATCTATTTCGATGTTCTATTCCACAATAATTCCATGTGCAAAATTTCATCCTGACAAATACAATAAAATGTAGTCGTGGTTTGTGTTGTCCAATTTCTTTCCATTGCTTTCTTTGTAGTTGCCTAGTTGGTAGAGGTTTTGTGTCCATTCGGACATTGGTTTTGATTTTTTTAAGGTATTTACATTTGTTTTTGTGATCCATATATCTGGGTCTTAATCATCTCAAGCTCAAACAAGAGCCCCTGCACGGGAATCTGAGGGTGAAAGGAGTAGAGTCGATTGAGGGGAGGGGTGAACTAGTAGAAGACTCACAATTTTTCTTCCTAATATTGCTTGTCATTGGGTTCAGTTTGGGATCACCGTTTATACAACTCAAAGGAAAGTGGAAAATAATAGATTTACCATGATGAAAAAACCTACAATCAATAGTACGTCCAATAGAATTACATCAGAATTTTCATGTAGCACACTTGGCTATCCATATTGTCATTAGTCTGGGCAAGAATTAGCACAACCAAGAACAAGAGTCATCTTCCATAAAGGCATAATGTGATCGACATAAAGCAAGAGTTGCAGTGTTTTTTTTTTTTTTTGCATTTACTGTATTCTTTTATTCATTTTTTCGTTTTTATGTGTCGAACTTGTGCATTCTTGTTTGTTCGAGGCTTCGCACCAACAAAGATCGGCAAGACAAGGAAATGATCTTTAATTTCAATTATTGCAGTCATCAAGTTGGTCATGGGTTCCTTCGAGATGGTCTCCGTTACCACATTTTCAGGAAGGCCAACAAAGCGGCTAATTAGCTTACACATTTGGTTTTGACTTCCGATTCGCCTTCTTGAAGCTCCGACTTAGAGTTTCTAATTCTCGTCCGAAAGAACGCTCTTAGATGGTAGTACGTTGACACACCCCAAACTTTCGTCTTATATGTAAAAAAAAAAGTATATCCATGCAAATTAGAATATATTTTTTTTCTAATTTCTTCCATTGCTTAATCACCAAATTATATAGATTAGATTAGAGTATTAGACAAACGATTTACAGTCATTATTACATTTAATTATTTTAGTTTAGTAGGACACGTTTGTATGGAAAGGTGGGTCCCACCCTAAACTTTGGACGCAGTGGAAGGTTCAGTAAAGAGCAGGAAACAACTGAAACCCCACCGTCTCCCTCCCCCGCGCTTTACGTTCTTCTGCTCTGTTCGCCGAGCCATTACCTCTTCTCTCTGCTTCTGTCTCCTCCTCAATTTCCAGCGAATCAGCCCTAATTGCATCCCCTCTCTTCACGGTAATTTGATTTCCCTTCCAATCGCTTCACTTCCACTTTCCTCTCCTCTCCTCTGTCCCCGGTTTTCTCTTTACTCTCGAATTGCTGCTCCTGAATTTGATCTCTGCCTTTTGTCTTTGTCACGGCTACTGGGATGTGCAGTTTCTAGGGTTTTGATTCGCTGATATTCGGTTTCGGGACGGGAGATGAGCAGGCCGCCTGAGCCTCTTGATTTCTTCATATGGACTGTCGAGGTAATTCTTGTTTTACTTTATTGATGATCGACGCCAGATCTTCCCGGTGTTGGTGTTTTTTCGTGGTCTGGATTGAGATTTTGTTTTCCTTTTTTAAGTCCTGGATGCCGATTAGGGCGAGTTTCGGGATCTTATTGTCCCTTTTACTGTTTGCTGGTTTGGGCTCTGATTTTGTGGTCTCCGTTTCGATTAGATTTGCAACAACATCGCCAAGCTCTTTTTAGGTTTATTCTTTTATTTTATTTTTGGAATTTTTTTGTCAGCTAGTTCGACTTCTTTTGACTTTGAAGATGAATATCCCACTGTACCTGGAGGTGGTTGTTTTGTTTGGAAGTGGAAAAGCAAAATTGGGGAAATTTCACTATTGTTGGTGGTGATGTGTATCTAGTGCTCTTTAAATCTAGTGGGAGAAAGCTTGAAGAGCTTGCTACTTTTGCCTGCCTTTTTGGAGGTTGTGTGAAAGGTTGTTTAGCATTGATGAATTGCCTAGGACCTTGTTACTTGTTAGTGTTGCTTATTTGGAATGGGTGTACAGTTAGAGTGATAAACATTTAGCTAGCAGATATATCGATTGATGATGAGCCCTCCTTGTGGATTTTATGAGAAATTGTTGTTGCTGAAAACCAAAGAAGGTTTGCCAATTGCCATATAAAAAATGATGCTTCACTTGGGAACATAATAGCATTATAATTGGGTGAGATTATATATTCGGTGTGGTCGTTAATAAAGTAGTTGATGTTTTTGAATTGGTGTTTTGAGAAATACTTTTTGTGAAAGCAAGTGTACATCTCATAGTTAACCCTTTCACATCAAATAATCAGACTAAGGTAAAGTGCTAATGGTATGATTTTTATCTGTTCAATACCAGAGATAGCTACCACCGCATGTTGGTGGATTGCATACTTGCTTGATGTTGATTAATGATCGTCAATTAATGTTGTCTGCATTACTTTGTCACACATAAGCTAGTAAATGGCTCATGAAGAGGCCTTTACTTTGTGCATATGTAATTCCTCTCTGCTTTTGGTGTGGCATAACCATTGCAGCAGATGGATATAAAAATTGGGGATGAGTGGATAACTATCATCCTTTATATATTTATTTATAGGTAATATCCTACTTGTCCTTTTGTTACCTTGAAGTTGATTCATTTTTGGTTTTTCAGATTTTTTTTTTTCTTATAACATCTATTTTCTCACATTTTTGTCTTGACCTCTTGATGAGAAAAGATGTTTACTTTACTGACGCGTCTTGTTTATGCTGTTTGTGTAGCTGCACAGCATGCTAGCTTAATCTCCAGTCATTGTCTTGTTTCCTTTTTTTTCCAGGATGTTGGCATGTGGTTGGAAGAAATAAATCTTGGTAGCTATCGTCAGGTTTTTAAAGAAAATGGTGTTAATGGTGAGTACTTGGAGGGTATGTCTATGTTCACAACTGAACAGATACTTCGATTTATAAGGCGGTGCCACATGAAGTGGGGAGACTTTATTACACTGTGCAAGGAGCTCAGGCGAATTAAAGGTGTTCTCTCTCTCCTCCCCATCTCCTCCCTCCCTTCTCTTTTCCCCTTCACCATCCCAATAGAGTTTGAGGAAGTGAAGATTAGAGGTGATCCTAGGAGTTATCTGAGTTTCAGTACAACTTTCATTGAATATTAGTAAAGAAAACTTTCCCATCATCGGATTTGCTTGCGCTAGGTGCAAGCTTTGGTCAAGAAGTCATATAGTTTCATAAATAGAAAATACCTTCAAGAAAGTTAGCATGTCATTTTGTTGTGATTAGTGAATACATTTGGAAGCTGTGGGAGATATAAAAAGGAGAAATTGCTGAAGAAACCCCTAGAATTTAATTTTGCTAATTACAGAACTTCAAACCTACGGTCTTCATTTGTTGCACTTGTTCTATAATCTGTGGAGTAGCCCAAGCTTCTGAGCTCTGTAAACTGTTTATCTTTTTGTGCTTTAATCTTGTTTATTGTTCATGGAATGAGAACTTTTGTTTCATTAGCCTTGCATCGTTGCCTTCAAAGATAATAGTAGGAAAAATGTGAGAGAAGAGGGTATTTGTAGGCAGAGGACCTCGTCAATTTGGTACTGATTCAGGGTTCAAATGCGATTCCTCTCAGCAAAAATCAGCCAATTTTTTTCCTTTTTTTTTTGTTTGAAACTTTATGAGAATTCTATCTGTATAAAACATGCTTCATTTCTTCTCATAGCTTCATCTAATTCCATTACCAAATGGGTGGTTAGCTGAGACCAAACCTCCAACTTCCAAGAACAAATGTCTAATTGTCGTAAAATTTTAGCTTCTATCCTAATACTTCAATGGTTTGCTTTGTGATTGTGTCTCACAAGAGATATCATTACGCATTGCCCAAGATGGGAACTGAAAAGGAGATAGGATATGGTGTGTATTATTTTTATATTTCTTAGCAATTTGTCTCCTAACATTCATTACATCTCTTTACATGTATCTCTAGTCGCTTGCTTGAAAGGAGAGCAGAAGGTTCGCAGGCCTTGGTGGGCACCCTCTTGTCTCTCTGTCATCTTTGTCAAAGCAGCAAGGCGCAACAGACAATCTCGGGTAGTATCGTTGAAGCTGGAACCATGATCAAATTATCAAATATAGATAGCCGTGTAAGCTTAGATATGTTCTTATTTTGCTTAGTTTGTAGAGGAAGGGTGGGGTTACAAAGGAATGAGTGGACCGAGTGGTGATGAAAAAGTAAAATGTATGCTTTCGACAAGATCAACTTCGCATCGTCTTTTGATTTGGATCTCGGATACGTACGAGACCACAGGCTCTTTTCTTGAGAACCCACCTCGCTTCTCCTTCCTGGTAAGGTAAGCTGCCTAGGGAATGCATTTTGTATCTGCTGTATCACCGTAGGAGGGCAACAAGACGGAAGTGTGTAATTTCTCTTAAACATAAATAATGTTTTCTTTTCTCGCTTCAGATTGTGCCTCATATCTCTTCTAAAATTGCCACTTTTGTCTAGTAAGGAACATCCAAAGCATGATAATTGTTTTTAGAAGACCATCCAAATCCTTCGTAAATCTCATTCTAAATACTCCCTCCGTCTAACAACCAGAGGTGACACCAGATCAGTTTAATGATTACAGTACGTTATTTGAACATCTTCTCTTCAATGAACAAGAAAATAGGACGAAAATCGTACACTTGCACAACCTCTTGCGATATATCATGCCTGTGCATAGTCCGGAGGAGACCCGAAAAGGACTCTGTATGCGCTAAATTATCACAGCAAAATACTACATTCATATTTGAAGTGCATCTGCAATGGAACCAACAAGCCTGATTACTTCAAAAGGCGCTTGGTTTGCTATGGCTTTCACAATTCACAGTGAGAGACCATGAATGGGTGATCTAGAAATACGAAAAAGCCATCTCCGAATCTGTGAAAAGGCATTTATGTCTACGGGATTACCATCGTTCTTGTGCATAAACCGCTCCCATGAACGCTTTGGGAGAACTCCGTGAGCTGCTAAACTTTCTGCATTCGGACACGGTGGAACGATATAGAGTTAACAAGACTTGCAATTATACAACAACATTGCAATGCTGTGCTAAACATTCAAGCTATGTAGGAAGGTTTATAAATAAACGGAATCGTATGTTAGAGATGTGAATGAGACCAAAGTGTCCCACATCGGAAAGTTGAACATATCAAGCCCTAGTATATGAGTCGGTGGGTAACCCAGATCAGGATCGACACGGGCCGTTAGGCTAACCGCTAATCAATTTTTACAAACAAGAAGGCAGAACAAGGACCCAAAATAGAATCATTCCTGTACGTGATGACAAGAAACAATCAAACACCATAAATCAGCTATACTCGGGTCTAATCGAAATATAATCAGGGAAGAAAGGATGCACAACTATTGAATCTAAAGAGCTGCAGCTAACAAGATTCTTTGTTCAAGCGAAAGGACAGAAGAAATATTGTAAAATGAGACTGACACTGACACTGTTATGCACATTACTGGAACTGAAAGCCTCTAGAATTACCTCTTAATCAATTATTCAAAGAAATTACTTTGTTGAGAGTGAAATGCGTATGTTCTCTATTTGCTTTGATTTCTATGTGTCTGTGTGTGAATCTCTTGCCTAATCGATTTAAGCTCAATCAGAAACTGCAAGGGACCAAAAATTAAGGCGTGTAGAATGCTGAAACTCAATAAAGGGCTTTACTTTTTTTTTTTTTTTTTAATATGAACAAGATGACCAATATCAATTGCTTAATAGTGCCACCAAATTGTCTATGTCCAATGTTAATCATATATCTCATATAACATGGTACACATTCTCGACTGAAAAATAATCCTTCATGTCAGCCTACTGAATTTTTAAGGCCTATAGGCTATATCTAACCCTTCACTATTTGTCTAAAAGCTTAAAAAGGCAAAAATTGTATTCCTTTACAATATAAACTGGGGTAAAATAATATCTAAATCTATTATTAAGCCTTTATCAGATGTCATAAATGGGCTGGTGATCCGTGCTGAATCTGAGATGGGATGGTGAATTTATACTGTGGTAAAGTTTACTGATGAATGACTAAAACTTATTAAAGTTAAACCATAACATCATGGAAACACTGAAACTAACCTGCAAAGCATGGATGTCATAGATAACCAAGAATGGGCATAGGAATATTTGACAAAATCCTAGCCATCCTAAATGCTGTGGCAACATCCACTTCTGTCATTCGCTCAAATGATCCAGTTGTAAAGAGAGGTAATATCAAAGTAAATGATGCAACAAATAACCGAAGAAGTAAAGTGGGCAAAAGAATCGATGTAGCTGCAGAGCAGACAAACAATTTTTCTTTCATGAAAACATCCACCCAGTGGTGAATGCTACCATTTATGTGTAATGAAATGCTACCATTAGCAGCATTTCAATAGTAGTTATAGCTAGTCATATGAAAATGAAAACCCTACCCAACAAAATCAACGCGCCTCACGCGCTGTACTCCTCTCTCGCACAGAGCCATCTCCCCTCCCTAACCCTAACGAGCTTACCGGCGCCGAACACGATTCCGCACACGACCACTGATCAATCTAAAGACATTCCGTCGTCTACCAACTGTATTCTTCCCCTTCTTATCAATTTCAAGAGAATCAAAATCTCCAAAGGTTGTTATCCCTCTTTGAGTCTTGAGAATTTCTCCTCAAATTGGAAAGATTTCGTTCCAAATCACAAAAATAGGTCGTGTGGGCTGCTCAATCGGCGTAATCGAAGTCTAAGGGGCAATGGTGGGAGGTGGAAGGGATGGCTCTTTCTTGTTCCTGAAACTGTCGCCGAGGGTCTCGTTTATCTCATTCATGGGTGGCTCGGTTCACCGCTTACCATAACCCAACAAACACCTTGGCCGCTTGAATCGGATCACTCTAGTTCCTTCCTGATCTCAGGAATTTCAACCAACCCAATCTCAGCGACGAAGTCTCGCTTCTGTCATCGCAACCACGATGTCTCCTGCTGTCTACTGCGGTGCCGGCGCTTTCTTGTGTCGATGTCTCAACCCGTACGCCTCCTCAATATTACGAATTCTTCACCCCAGGTAACCCATAACCTTGGTTTGCATTTGCATTACAGGCAATTGAGTAATTGGTGCTCATTTACTTCGTATATCGACAATCGTCGGGTCTATCGTTTGGAGCCATATCCCTTTTGCATCTTTGCTTGCAATTGCTACTGCTATGTCACTAGTACTTGCCTCTGTGAATTGTGGAACCTCATTTGGCCGAAACCTGGCTATGTCGATCTTTATATTATTATTGGCTTCACAAGCCCCCTTTTGTTGTCACCTGGGTTTACTCATGAAGTTTGGATGATGATTGGTATTTTTTTGAACAAATTCATATGGTGTATACACTACAAACTACTTAGACCATGTTTATCAGTTACTATTCAAGATACTAAAAATACTATTTTTTTATTCATCTCTTTCCGCCACATCAGCATAGCATCTCATTCTTAATTTTCCCACTTTATCAATAGCATCTCTAGCATCTCAAAACTCATAATTTCTTATCAATTCAATTTACAAATATACCCCTTTTCAATAATTATTTCAATTCTCGATTATATTATTATATTAATTTTTTATTATTAAAATATTATTATTAAATAATATTTTATTCTAAAAAAATAATTTACATTATTTATTCTTACTATTTAAAATTAATTAAAATTAAATTTTTTCAGTATTCTTTTACTCCTTATATAATTGTATTTAAAGCAAAAACAAAATTCAAAATATGTTTAAACATATTTAAAATTGGTGTCTATGTGTAGAGAAAAATGAATATAGTATTGTGATAATTTTTATTTTTTTATTTTTTTACATTTTTAATGTCGAAAATTGCATATTATATATATAATTTAACCCATCCCATAATAAATCTCGGTCATCCACTTGTCGCAATATGTGCAACTCATTAATGGAGCCATTGTAATGGCAACATGTGTCCCCCCTTGCCTAGATTTGTGTCAGCCTCCACAGTGCCCAAATGGTGTGTTTTGTCCTCCACAATACAAAAACGACGTCGTTCACTTTTAGCTTTTGGGAAATAAAAAACAAAATCTGACACGTCCTTTACCCTATTACCTTAAGCATCGATGTTAAATAAGTATCCCTTAAGTATCCCAACTCCCCTTTCCCTAATTTTTTTATTCAAAAAAATTACAAGCATCGCTGCCTACACTACCGATAAAAGTGCTCTTATACTCTTTTACCACTTGAGGATGCTCACAAGGCACTCATACAAAACTAAATTACTTAACAGTAACGGAAGGGTTATGTTGGATCTCATTTCATTCTGTTTGGGCTCTCTCTCTATTCCCTTCCTTCATGCTTACAAGTATTCTTTGATCAAACTCCTTCACTTACAGGTTGCTGTCAATGCCTTTATTGGTCTTCATTGGTGGCATTCTGCGTACAATTTACCTATCTGTCTGAGTACTGCTGCTATTATTTATAACTGCGTTTTACCTTGGAAGGTTTTGTATGAGATTTTTGGTTATCATGGCTTTGTTTTATTCACTTGTGATCCTTGGCCTGGGTTTGGTTGGTGCCTATCTGTCGGCGCCTGCCATGTATGTTGGTTTCTTTTGCTGTTTTGCAGGAGTGTGTTTCTGTGTTGCAGGGGGCTGATGTTTATGATCGGACACCTTTCTGTTTCAACTTTGGCTATGCTGCGCTTGTTCGTGCCTCAGTCGGCTCGTATGGTTGTTTGCTTTGCCTTGTTTCTCTTCGTCTGGTTGGTTTCGCGCTTACATTGGGTGGCGTTCCATCTGTCGGTTGATTTTCACCTCATACTGTGTTCGAATCTGCTGTGGGTGGCTCGGTGGATCTGCTGCTTGAGGGCTTTACTCAGTGGCTCTTTCATTTTCTGTTTGCTACATGTGTTACTTGTCTTCTTTTTTTTTGACAGCATGTTCTCGTGTATTAGTGCTCTTTCGCACTACAGTTGGTCAGCCTTTATGTTTACAATGTATCATTCAGCATGATCTGCTACTTAAAACACAAGGGATGATCTCCCCAACACGTTGTACTGTTCAGATAACCTCTGAAATTAAGCAACATTGCAGATTCAATTTCACGCTTTGGTCTTTTGAGGTACTTAGCAGACTTCGCACACAGCGACACATAACCTACATACGGTTATTAGCTAAACTGCCTAAACAAAGCGATAATGTGCAATCTAAAATGATTCTTACCCATACAATCACCATAAATTCAATCATTTATGAATATATGCACATGGAACGTTAGAGGTATGCGTAGGCGTAATCTATGGACTTCAATCGAGTCCTTTTGTGCTAATAATATGATTAATGTTCTGGCACTTCTTGAAACAAAATCTAATAAAGTACCGGATGATAGTATCTGGAAGCATAACGGCTTTGCAAATATAGCATTTGCTCATTCTATTGGCTTCGCTGGCGGAATTTGCCTTATTTGGAAAAACTTGCCCGCAACACAAGGGGATATTGAATTGATCTCTGTACACCAACGTTTTATCCATTTTAATTACCATGACAGAACAAATGATTTCACTACGGCAATGTTCGTTGTTTACGCTCCGCCTGATAACAGGGACAACGAGATTTTCTGGGACCACTTTATAGCCTATGCATAGACAACTATATACCCGATCTGCATCATCGGGGATTTGAATGATATTCAGTCCCCGAGTGAAAAAAGTGGGGGTGCGACTCCATCTAATGCTCGGTTTCGGCGACTATTTAGAATTAAAGAAATTCTTGAACTTTGTGATGTACCTTTTGTGGGCGATGAGTTCACCTGGCGGCGGAGCCCTTCAGATGAAGATAACTCATATGCACGTCTTGATCGCTGCTTAGCACAGACTAATGTTCTGACAAATTTTAGTAAGCTGCAAACTCAACACCATGCGTTTACTACATCGGACCATTGCCCTATTACAGTTGACTTTCGACACCAAACGTCCAACCGAAATCGGCCTTTCCGATTCGAAATGTCCTGGGCTAAACGTCCAGATTTCGAATCTGTGGTTCGCCAGGCTTGGCGACTTGACCTTCCAGGTAACTTAATGTTCAAATTGGTCAACAAGACAAAAATGTTAAAAACATTAGCAAAAAAGTGGCATAAACAAACATTCGGTAATGTTCGATCACAACTATATAAACTGGAACAACAACTAATAGTAATTCAATCAGCCCTGTTACACTCATTCTCAGACAAGAACTGCTCGCTACAAAAGCGCTTATTAAATAAACGAGAACGATTGCTCGATTTCCAGAGAATATACTGGCGACAACGGGCAAAAGCAAAACATGCCAAGCTTACGGATACAAATTCTCGGTATTTCCATCGTGTTGCTTCTATTAAACGAAACTGTAAAATTATAAAATCTATAGTTCTACCCAACGGTATCCATACAACAGATCCTAATCTCATACGAAATGCATTCGAAGGTGAGTATAAAAAACGCTTCTCTTCTCACCTAGACCATTCGCTCGATATATTGGGCCACCTAAACGTTTTAAAGAGAGTTGTATCTGATACAGACAACTTAAAGCTTTCAGCACCTTTAACAAACAATGAGATCAAAGTGGCTGCTTTCTCAATTCAGTCAGATAAGGCCCCTGGACCTGATGGTATGCCGGCAGGCTTCTACCAAACATATTGGAATATTGTCGGACCATCAGTTACAAAAGCTGTCAAAAGCTTCTTCAAATCTGGAAAGTTGTTAAAACAGATAAATCATACTTTCATAAGCTTGATTCCGAAAGTGGATGATCCGAAAGGCATAAATCACTTCCGTCCGATAAGCTTATGCTCCACGATCTACAAAATCATAGCTAAGATACTCACTGCAAGGCTAGCTCCTATTCTCAGTCAATTCATTCACCCTCTGCAAGGGGCATTTGCAAAAGGCAGATCTATCCATGATAATATCCTAATTGCACATGAGATTTTCCACTCCTTTAAGGCTAAACGCGGAAAGGTAGGTTGGCTAGCGCTCAAACTTGATATGGAAAAGGCATATGACCAAATTGAATGGCCGTATTTAAAAGCTGTTCTTACAAAGCTGGGTTTTAACAATCTCTTCATTTCATGGATTATGGAATGCGTTTCGACAGTTTCATACTCAATCTTAATAAATGACGCGCCGACAAATCAGTTTTTCCCACAACGGGGACTTCGTCAGGGGGACCCCCTGTCACCTTTGCTATTTATTATAGCATCTGAATTCTTAGCCCAGTCTCTTCAACAAGAGGCTACGACAAACAATAACATTGGCTTTCCCATTACTAAAGCAGGGCCTTGTATACCATTCCTAGCATTTGCTGACGACATGATGCTCTTTGCTAAGGCTTCAGCATCGTCCTGTACGACTGTTACATCAATACTACAGAACTACTGTCGCCTTTCAGGACAAAAAATCAACTATCACAAGTCATCATTTCAAGTCTCCGGTAATACTACAAACACCACAAAATCGGTTATCTCTGCTCATCTTGGAGTAGGTATTTCAAATTCCTTGGAAAAATACTTGGGCTCTCCGATTATAAATGGAAGGGTAAATAAAGATACCTTTTCGGATGTGGTTTTACAAACAAAAAAACAACTAACGAAGTGGAAGGCTTCTTCCATATCAGCTGAAGGACGAAGAGTCCTAATCAAATCAAATCTTAGTGCCAAACCGGTATTCCTAATGCAGTCTTTTATGCTTCCAGCCTCCATTCTAGGGGAGCTAGATAAGGTGTACCGTAATTTTTTTTGGAATAAACCTGATCAGTACACACCTTTGATAAGCTGGGATAAGATCTGTACCGACACGATCAACGGGGGTCTAGGCTTGTATAAAGCGGAAACGATGAACGTAGCATTACAGTTGAAGCTCCTATGGAAAATCATAGCGGAACCAGACAACATCTGGGTTAAGGTGGTGTCAGCGAAATATCTTAAAGGAGTTTCTGTAAGAAGTTACACCAAAAAAGGGAGTACTTCCTGGCAATGGGGCAAGTTGTGTACGTTGCGCCCTACTTTTGAAAAGGGATTACGTTGGTCTATTGGTAATGGTTCTGACGTTGATTTCTGGCAAGATAACTGGGTGTTGGAAACACCACTAGCGACACGGGCAACAACCACTCTTACAGAGCCTATACTTAGTTGGAAGGTCGAGCGTTTCATCCTAAATAACAATTGGGATGTAAACAAGCTTGCTACAGACCTTAACGGGATTATAAATCCAAACATGATTTCTCAAATTGCAGATATTCCGTTGCCAGTGTCTGCCTTAACAGATCGTCTATACTGGGGGCCTAATTCTTCGGGATGGTTTTCTACTAAATCGGCTACCAAAATTGTCGCAAATAACAAACCGAGCACACAGTTCGACTGCAATTGGATTTGGCGCCTTAACATCCCGCCGAAACTACAACATTTCCGGTGGAAAATTGCTACAAATAGTCTACCGACAAAAAAACGCCTACAGACAGCCCATATTAGTGTGCCTATGGGTTGTGTCTTTTGTGACTCCTTCTGTGAGACGCTACAACACCTATTAATGGAATGCCCGTTCACTAAAAAGGTCTTGTCTTTTATTCCTAACTATAACACTAGGTTACAAACTCATACTTTTGATGATCTGAAACCAAATGTTGTGCTTAATACTATCCATCTGAAATATTCGAATACGACTATATTAGATATTTTTTACTCCTGGTGGGCCGTCTGGTTCTTTAGGAACCAAATAGCTTTTGGTCATATACAAAACATCACTATTAACCAAGTACGCATACATATCACAACGACCAAGCATAGCTGGTTTGATGCCGCACGTTATGATCTCGACTCGCAAGACTTCCACAAAAAACAGGTTAGTGTGACTAGCTCTAACCGCAAATCTGCATATGCACGATTGGAGAAGGAATTGCCGGCAGGTTGGGCGGCTCCTACAGCTCCGTTTAGCAAGCTAAATTTTGATGGGTCGTACAGAAACTCAGGTGAGGCCTCGTACGGCTTCATCATTAGGAATACAGAGGGACTTGCGGTTTCAGTGGGTGCGGGACAATGTAACGATACGTCTGTTCTGTTTGCTGAAGCGTTGGCTCTTCGAAATGGGGTTATACGGGCCCGAGACCTGGGGATTCAACATCTTCTGGTGGAAGGAGATAATCTTCAAATTGTCAATTCCTTACTGAATATTTGGATAACCCCTTGGTGCATCGAATTACTACTGTCCGATATTCGCACTGTTGCTACTGAATTTGATTCGTTTTTCATTCGTCATATTTACAGGGAATCCAATGTTGTTGCCGATAGGGTCGCGTACCTGGCCTACAGCATCCCTGCCGACGACGCTCTGCTAGCTGATCCGGTTCTGATGGATCTCGTCCGGAAGGACGCTCTAAGATGGCGCTTTCTTCGTTAAGCTAGCTGCATCTTAATTCCTTTCCTGTATTCAAAAAAAAAAAAAAATTCAAATAACTGCAGAATGACACTGTATAAACTTTGGCTTCTTGCAACTGACCATCTAAACGGCCAAGCACCCAACATGATGTTTATGAAGAATAAAAGGCCCATCTCCGTGATCAGCAGCTAGCCCTTAATGCATCTACCTCTCTCGATTCTTTCTTGTTAGAGTTGAAACCTGAAAAACAAGTTATTCAAAGTAATACTCGCATAAGTTAACGAGAAAGCATTGAAGAATCAAGAAAACACATAACACGATCAGGATCAAACAGCAAACTCACTTATAGAATCAATATGTTCCTTTATTGGGCTTCCAAATGAAGAGAAATTAGGGAGGGAGTTTATCCAACTTTGGCAATTTCCATCCTTGATAAATTTCACTAAAAGGGACATTGTGTGCAAATCGGGTAAAATCTTCTTGTCGTGCATATTCCAAAGAAGCTCTTCAATTCTTGTACCTTTCTTCTGACAAGCAAAGCCACTGATCAATGCATTAAAAGTAATGACGTTAGGGGAACAACCCTTGGTGTTCATGTCAAGAAACAAATCATGTGCATCTTCCATCATCCCGGCTTTGCAATACCCATCTATGAGAATGTTAAACGTCACAACATTACACTCAAAGCCAAAACTTTCCATAAACGAAAACACATTTCTTGCATCCCCAATCCTTCCTACAATACAGAGGCCTTTGATCAAACAATTATAAGTGACCAAGTTAGGAAATTGACGTCTTTGGGTCATCAACTTTAACACTTTTATTGCTTTCTCGATACTCCCTTTCTTGCAAAGATTGTTAATTATAATATTGAAAGTCACCACATTTGGCAAGATACCATCTCCAATCATAGTCTCCAAAGACCTTTCTTGCCTCCTCGTTATTTCCATAGAGGTAAAGTCCGTCGATCAAGGAATTATAGCTAAAAACATTTGGAGAAACGCCGCTACTTCGCATTTCGATGGAAATCTCTTTAGCCTTATCTGAGTTCCCTTCTTTACATAATCCATCAATCAAAGAAGTATATATAATTACATTCGGAGAAACACCGCTATACTTCATCTCTAAGAGGAGCTCTTTAGCTTTATGTACCTTCCCCTGTTTACACAGGCCATCAATCAAAACACCATAAACAACTACATGCGGAGATAAACCACCATCTTGCATTTCCAAGAAAAGCTCTTGACCCTTGCGCAGATACCCCTCCTTGCATAGTCCATCAATCATGGTAGCATAAGTAACTTGATCGGGTCGGCAAACACCATGTGCATCCATCCTTCTCATGTTGTTGAATAAACTAATAGCATCTTTAACTTTCTTCGAATGAAAAAGACCTTTGAGCAAGGTATTTGTAGTCACACTGTTCACAAATATTCCCCGATCGTTAATCGCTTTGCACAAACTCATAGCTTCTTCGATCTTCCCAATTCTGCAGTAGCCATCCACTATCGTGCTATATGTAACGACATCGGGGAACTCGCCTCTCGATATCATTGTCTCCAAAACCTCTGTTGCCTCTTCCAGTTTGCCCTTCTTGCAAAGTGAATTTATCATAATGCTAAAAGTCACCAGATTGGGCTGAACATCATGATCGATCATTTCAACAAGGAGAGATTTAGCATCTTCTTCCATGCCTGAACGACATAAGCCATCAATAAGACAATTGTAAGAAACAACATCCAGAGAAATTCTTGCATCCTTTCCTTTCCTTTCAAATGTAGGCCACTCCACACATCGACCATCAATAAGGGTTGAAGACATTATTTTTGGATCAGAACTCTGTTTAGTAGTACCATACACCATATCTCGGTGTAACTCAAGCGCTGCAGCAGCGTTCCCAGTCTTGCACAAACCATCAATTATAGTATTATAAGCAACAATGTCAGGAGTACACCCCAACCGAATCATCTTTGAAAACAAGACAAGAGCTTCAACCATTCCCCCCTCCAAACACAATCCTTTGAGCAATGAATTAAAAGTAACAATACTCGGGCGATGGCCATTCTTCAATAGGAGGCCTAGAGCAGAAAATTTAGCACTCCCTAGTCTCATTCTAGAATAACAGTTGAGCAAAATATTCAAGAGGGTTAGATTCGATCTAGACCCAAGGACACCCGAATTATCCAATGTCTTGTAGAAAGATATGACGAGAGAGAAATGCTTACACTTGACTAGAGCACCCAATAGTGTATTGAAATGTGAAATTGGGGGCGAAGGTCTCATACAAAGCATGTGGTCGAAGAAGTAATGTGCATCACTGATGTCAATTTTGCCGGATTTACAATCAATTTTCAGGAATTTGTCAAGTGCGCTCCTTGCAGCATTATGGGAGATAAATGAAGAGAGTTTTCTAATGTTAACTGCAGAAAGCATTCTCTGTTGCTGTTGTTGTTGCTGCAAGGAGAAAGAAAGATCAACTATTCAACTCCAAGAAGCAGTGAATTAGAGCAGGCAAATTGAGACATATTTGAGAGATGTATATAATTATTTTATTACAACTGATTTGCAGAAACACAAATAGAACTAAGCTGAGGATGGATGAAGCTATCAAAACAACGAAAAGCAACAGAACAACAGACAATTGAAAGCAAAAATGATATAAGCGTGCAGAAAAAACATACCATTTGGTGGAGGGATTGGAGGCGAGACAGAGAGGATCTACTTTGATGAATTGGGGCTCCTTTTAGGGTTTGGAATTCAGGAGGATGAGGAAGAAGAGTGAGGCGTCATCGTTTACGATCAAGTGAAATAGAAACACGATTCCCTTGTCTCTCGATTTCCAGATTTCACTCGTGAATCTCGAATTATTTCCTTTTTAAAAAAAATAAAAAATAAAAATGTAGTAGTAAAAAACTGATTAGGTTTATTTCTTTTTGTTTGTTTTACGTGTTCGCTATATACACCCCAAATCATGCACGTGCATAGTTAAAAATGGTTAATTAATTTTTTTAAAACGTTAATTATTCAGAAGGGCATTTTTTACCTTTGGATTTGGATTTGGATTTGTGGTGTATCTATCAACACCCTTGTTTTATTACCCCTATTTTGTATGTTTTGGCGATTTCTATCTGCCAATTCGAAAATCAGGCATGCCTGATATCGAATATTTACTTAATAAAAAAACAAACAAACTACACTGTCATGTAAAAAAAAATAAAGTCCTAAAGTAGTTTCAAATAGGAGAAAGAAAAGTAAGGGTGTTTATATTAATTACTAGTATAATAATATATATTATTATAAATATAAATACTTTAACATTTTTATTATGTATTTTAAATGACATTATAAATTGTGTCAATAAATTTCATTAAGTTTACCATGTAATTATGAATTTTACCTAATAATGGATATTTGATTGACGTAATTCGAATTTTCTATCTTATGTCCATGAGGCATAGGATAATACCCTAAATTTGGAAATTTTTAATTATTTTAGCCTTTTTTTAGTTAGATTCTTATGGTCGTTTGTCTTTTTAGTAGGTAATCTTTCTCAATTTAGACTCTTATTCTATGTCCTTAAAACATAGGATAGAAAAACCGGACATAATTTATAATTGTCAAACAATAAAAACAATTAAATCATGTCTAACAATAAAACAGATAAAACCTATTGTTAATGATTGTTTTTATTTATTTATAAATTACATTTTTAATATTTATTTAGTCAAAGAGGTTAGATCCGTATCTCTCTCCACTATCGTATCTTTTGTTAATGATTGTTTTTATTTATTTATAAATTACATTTTTAATATTTATTTAGTCAAAGAGGTTAGATCCGTATCTCTCTCCACTATCGTATCTTTCACACTCTCTTCGACAAGTGGTTGCACTAAGAGTACGTTTATTGGTGAGCCTTTTTTTTTTTGATGACGAGGAGCCCACCTTCGGTGGCAAACCCCAAGCACGTGACCCAGCCGGCAAGAGCCATGTATCTTTCACACTCTCTTCGACAAGTACGTGACCCAGCCGGCAAGAGCCATGTATCTTTCACACTCTCTTCGACAAGTGGTTGCACTAAGAGTACGTTTATTGGTGAGCCTTTTTTTTTTTTTTATGACGAGGAGCCCACCTTCGGTGGCAAACCCCAAGCACGTGACCCAGCCGGCAAGAGCCACGTACTAGGTAAACCGGCTTGTGCCGACCGGCTCGACCCAGTGGTAGGGAGCAAGGTAAACCTGGGATATACACCCAAGGAAAGAGGCGGAAGCAGGGATCGAATCCGAGACCTCCTTACTCCTCCCCTTACTCCTTACCACTAGGTCACCCCGACTGGGGCATTGGTGAGCCTTTGGGCTCACTAATATTACACATCATCATTAAAAATAAAAGAAAATAGAAAGAAGTGATGATTAGGCCATGAGCCCAAAAAAACTTACCTTGCAGATGAGCCCAACTTTTGGGCAGAAATGTGGGCCACTTCCCACAACTTTATTTTGTTTTTGTCAAACAAGCAGCGGCAAGCAAGTTGCAACAGCCGTGTGGGCCACTGCCCACGAAATATATTTTTTTAATTTCGATTTTTACACTTATTTCGTTTTAAAAAAAATTTAAAAATTTATTTTCAAATATAATTTTTTTTATCTACCTATAAACACCCATTTTGCGTATCTTTTTTTTAAAAAAAATTCACATATTTAACTAGCCTTATGTTCAAGTATTGCTTCGGTCGCTCTAGTAACTTGTAACTTTCAATTCGTATTATCATCCTATGTAATGTTGAATTATTCTCGTTTTATAATATTATTATTACAAAAAGATTAAGTAATGACGAATAATAATAATAATAATAAACACTATAATAATAAATATTATTAATATTAATAGCTTTGTTTATTTGAAGGAAAAAATAAATAGATAAAAAAAGTAAGGTAAGAGCCCGAGACGGGGCTCACTAATAATTTGCTGAAAAAGTGAAAAGTTGGTTGGGGCTCATAAGCTGATGTGGCAGTTAAAAAGTAAGTTATGAGCCCGGAACAGGGCTCACTGATAAATATGCTCTAATACATTAGGCCATGCACACCCCTGTACACTTATCTCTGTACTTAACCCATTTTTTTCCTGACACATCAGCACAAGTACACTCTTTACTGTTTTTTTCAATTTCACCCACATCACTGCACTCCACTTACGGGCCCTACCTCGACTTTTCATCATTTAATACTTACGTTATTATCCGACATATTACATCTATTTATTTAATTTCATCGTATAAAATTATTTTACAATAGAAGAATATTATTATTATTATTATTATTTTAATATAATTTAAATAATAAATTTTATTGAAATTAATAAAATAAGATTGTAAAAAAACCCAAATGCATATTAAATTGCAATAATTCAAATACATGATATAAAATGATAAACAACAAAAGAAGACACGAAATTTCAAAGAAAAGAATCATGTTAACACATGGAATCAAGTATCATGTCTTGAAGGTCCAAATTTCTATCATATATGCTCAATTAAGTTGGATTTCAGTCGATGATGCGAAGCCGAATCTCGAACTTTGGCCCTATTCGATAAGAATGCAGCCATATCGGTAGGTATTCTTGAAGCGGGTGGCTCAGGCTCTTCCAACTGATCGAAATCGGCAGTGTGAATGTGTAGCTGGTGGCTATCACGTTCGTCTTCCACAATCATATTATGCAATATTATACAAGCTGTCATTATTTTTACGAGAAAATTCAAGTCCCAAACAAGTGACGGTTGACGAATAATAGCAAATCGTTGTTGTAGTACACCAAATGCACGCTCCACATCTTTACGAGTCGACTCTTGGACTTGGGAAAACAACGTGTCCTTTGCGCCAAATGGATGTCGAATCGATGGGATGAATGCTCGCCATGGAGGAAAATTCCATCCGCCAAGTAATACATCATGGCAATATTAATGTCCATTTACTACAAAATTTGTCTTTGGAGCTCTTCCGTGCAACACTTCATCAAATACAGGTGATCTATCAAGAACATTTATATCATTACACGTACCTGGAGTTCCAAAAAATGTGTGCCAAATCCATAGATCATACGACGCCACTGCTTCTAGAATAACGGTTGGGGGCTTATCACCGCGGGCATTTTGACCCTTCCATGTCGTTGGACAATTTTTCCAAGTTCCCAGTGCATGCAATCGATACTCCCAATCATTCCAGGCCAACCGCGTTGCTCCCCCACATGGAGTAGGCGTTGCATGTCAGCGTTGTTAGGATGTCTTAGGTACTCATCTCCAAATAAAGAGATGATCCCATCAACGAAGCCTAGCAAGCACAATCGTGTTGTTGTTGCACCAATACGGACGTAGTCATCGATCATATCAGCCGCAACTCCATATGCAAGCATGCGCATGGCCGCAGTGCATTTTTGCAACGGAGAGAGGCCTAGCTGACCTACGACATCTCAACGTTGCTGAAAGTATGGATATGCACCAGTTAGTGCATTCACAATACGCAAGAACACATGTCGCCTCATTCGAAACCGACGCCTAAACATCGCCTCTGGATAGGTCGGTGTCTCGGCAAAGTAGTCTTGGACTAGCCGAGCATGTCCTCCTTCACGATCTCTGTCAATGTTACCTCGACGTGGCCGTCGACTATAAGTAGAATTGGGTGGTGGGTTTGTTTTAGCTAGAAATTCAACCATGAAATTTTCAAGAGCATGATCAGTGGGGGTAGAAAAATCTTCTGGAGATGAAGAGTTGGATGAATAGTTGGAAGATGAAGAGAAACGGCTAAAAGACATTGGCTTCTTTGACATCGTTGGAAAATGGGTAACTAGAAGAGAGCAAGATGGATGTATGGGAGGGGGTATATTTATTTGGACATTGCCTTTGGTTTATATAGAAGAAAACGACATCTTCAAAAGGCATCAAAGCATCTTCAAAAAGGCATCAAAGTATCTTTAAAAAGCATCAAAGCATATTACAAATCTTCTGAGCATCTTTAAGTGGCATCAAAGTATCTTTTAATGGCACATTTGAGTTGTCAAATTAGATCTCGGACAGTGTGTAAAGTAAATGCAAATAGAAAAGATAAGGGTCAATGATATTTCATTACAGAGCTCGGGGAATGTGAACATGACATATTGATAATATTACAAGAAATTGAACTAGTGAAACAAAAGCAAAGTACGAAATTTAAACAACAACAAAGACTAGAAACTTAAATAACAAGAATAAGGTACGAAATTTAAACTTCAACAACCCCGTGACCAGCTCCATGTTGCCTTGTAAGCCACCCAGTTCAACCCGATGAAAACTCTTTCCACAAAGACTCTTTCATCCACTCCTCCTGTGTTGACAGTGAACCGGCCAGTTTTTGACATTAAGTGTTCAAGCATATTGTATTTTCTGTCCCTTTTCGCCTTCATCTCAGCTTCCTTCCTTTCCCTCCTTTCGCGCCTCTTTGTTTCTCTTCTCTCCCTTGCTTCCTCTCGTCTTTCCCTAGCCTTATAAGCTTCCCTCTGTAGCTCCATCTCTTCTTTCTTGATGGTTAGAAATTCACCCAACGTTAAGTTAAGTTGCAACTCCACATCGTCGGTCGATTCACTACTGGCACCAATTGGTCTCTTCAGCGCTCGCTTGGTAGCCTTCACACTGGTCGGACGACTACATGAACCATAGTCCCACCCTCACTCAAAGGTGTTGGGGGGTTGGATCTTGGAGTGGGGGGTTGGATCCCGACGTGTATGACCCTGATGCAGTAACCTTTGTTCTCTTTGAGGCACCTTCTTCACGGTGTTGCTCAGAAATTTGCCACTTTTGCTCATTCTTTAGAATACGCAATGCGTGTTCATTCTTGAATGATGCGTGCCTCTCGTGGTCTGTGCTATATATGATTCTGACATTATTCATCACATCATCGGCCGATTGCACACTCGCCCTTGCCCTTGATGCCTGGCTGAAACAACCAGCGAATTTGCTAACATCATGGCTAACTCGGCCAAAGCGCGCTCTACATATTTCTGCATCGCGTGGAGCCATCCCTCCCCTTCTATTGTTGTAGTATGTCGCCATTCTTGACCAAAACCGGGATGCCGACTGTTTCCCTCAACAGCGTCCTTACTAGTGTTCAACCATGCACTAAGGAGCAACTCATCTTCCTTCTCACTCCATTGCCTTCTCTCCGTACGTCCCGAAGCAGGTTGTTCATCCACCTCTTCATCTTGGACATCGTCTTGGGTGCTATAAACTGGGAAGCTATCTTGTGTTCCCCGTAATAGTGGAGATTCGAATGAATTTAAAACGGGAATGACATTTGGAGTGGGATAATACTGCATGGGATTCATCATGTTGGGATAGTAGGAATGAGCTTGATCAAGAGGGGGTGGATTCAGGCTAGGATGGTTTGAGTTTGTATTGGGTTGTTGCTGGGTGTACAGAGATAACATATCAAAGAAGCTTGGGGGAAAGTTTTGTGCATTTTGATTCGAATCCATTTCAAGTGTCAGAGCAGAATTTGAGCTTAAAAAGAGAGGAAACTGGATGGGTTGGGATAAGTTATGAAGTTGGGAGGTGCATCTATTTATAGAAAAAATTGTCATTAAAATTAATCAAACTTAGATTATAATTAATAAAGCATATTACTGTAATCGAATTTTTTTTAACAAACATATGCAAAATGGGTTTTTATGGGTAGATAAATTTAATGTCTATTCAAATATATTTTTTATAATTTCTTTTGATTAATTTTAACTTAAGAAAAATGATTTAAAAAAAAACAACTTCATTAACACATGCAAGTTGATTTTTACAATGGCAAACAAATTCCCCTGCAAATATACCCATGTCCGTGAGGAGCAAAGGATGGGTGGGATCCACGTGTCAATATTTAATTGGATTGGAGAATGGTGAAATTTATTGAAAGAAGTGAAGCCCTCGGTTTGCAGTGGACTACTGCAAGCTCACTTTCCCCTGTACTTCCCATTTTCCTTTTTTATTTTTTATTTTAATACCTTAGTACATTGCAAGTGTACAACAATGTACAAGCTCTTATATACTCGTTCAAGAGTTTAAGAAATGCAAGCAGTTCAAAACTCATTCCATACTCTTACATTTATAAGGTACTAGGACATTAACCGCGCGCAAATGCGCGCGGTGTTGTCATCTTGTATGATTGGGCATTTTCAAACAATCTAAAATAACTTCATAAGTTTAAAGGACAAATATATGTACAATAATGTCTCACTTAAAGTAATTAATAAAAAAAAAAATACAACCTACAATATTTGTAACTTCGATCCACTACATGCTATAATATTGAAATTTCATAGCTACTAAACAAAAGATTAATATGAAACAACACCTTAAATAACAACAATAGAAATTATCATACAGAGAAGGCAAAGCATTCAGAATCAACACAACTTGGTGAGTTTCAGTTATTTTATCCTCACAGCGAGCTAAGTCTTGAGTTAACCTAAGAAATCTATCCAGATTCTTATTCAAGGTCTCAGACACATTCATCTTGAAATTGAACAATCTCACAAGCAAAGAGATACGTTTAGGCAGAGATTTAGTCAAGTAAAGTTCACCTAATTTATCCCACAACTTCATCGGGTCCTCTAACTTTACCTTTCTTGCTACCTCGTCCGTGAGCCTGAGCATTGCAATCTCATCCATGGTCTTTTTCTGCTCAGTAGTTGTACCGGCTGGAAACTCCCCTGTGATGGACATCCAGAACTTCTCTTTGATAAGAATTGCCTTCATCTTCACCTTCCACATGGCAAAATTTCCAATGCCATCGTAAGGCTTGATTCTTGTTGTGATATCTGACATATCTCTCGACAGTACCTTCAAAATACAACCAAATCAGTGTATTCTTATGTGACAAATCAAGAGACGACCTATCACAAACACTTCAAACACTGAGCGTTGTAGTTTTAAGAGAACTTCTCAACAACCTTCAGATCAGAGTTCAAAGAACTCAGATCCGAAAAAGCAATATTTTTCTTTTCTTCAGCACCACACACTTGGATTTGGATGCTTTCTTCCTCCATCAGATTGCATCTACGTACTAAACAATCCACCGGAATCAGAAATGATCAGCTGATGCATCTCTATCTAATAAAACTGAAATGGTCTTGTGTGGATAAATCACAAGATTCTAACTTGTCTTACAAAAACATCACGTTCATAAACTACATCTTCGATAGTTCTACTTCTATAGTCATCACAGTTGCAGAAGAATATACCAATAAAAGAAAACTGATTTGATTATAATGAAGAATTTTGGTATATATGGTTTTCATACATAATGAAAACCATTATGAACCAAGGCCAGTTGCCTCTCCTTTTGGCTATCAAGCATGATTTTCTTGGATAATATTTAAATTTTAGAATATCTAGTAATTTGGTTTTGTGATATTAGCCAGGATGTGAAGATTGGATTAAAAACATACACACACAGGATCGTAGTTGAAGACACAAACATAAAGAAGAACCGATAGTTCCGCTGCAACCAGAATTCAAAATAGAAGCATTAATAACATCAAATGCATTGTTTAATGGTTACCAGCTTCAAGTGTATTTTTATTCCAGATTAACACGATAACTGGACCACTTTCAAAGTTTCCTCATTTACAGGGACCATAGAAACAGATGCCACCTTCAAATAAAGCTCCTGAATGTGCATAAGCATAATTGTACCACTTCCTATTTTTGAGATCCAGTACTCTCTTTGGACCAAAAGGTGCTGGCAAGACAGCATTGTTGAATTCTTTTCTAGGAAGGTAAATATCACCAGATGTGTTGGATTATTGTTTACATCTATGATAAAGCAACAGGAAGTGGCATATTCACTTATTGCATGAACATTATATCGTAAATGCCAGGCCTATGAAAATACTCCACTTAACGTGTTTAGGTATTTGTTTGCCACCATGGCACCATGCAATTGGATTTATGAATTAAGGCATCTGTTTTGCTAAATTTTTTTGTTTTCAACTTGTATTCCGTCCATCACTATTGCAAGTTCCTTACTTTAAGTTGTTTGTCTTTATGCTTAATAGACCCTTCTCAGATGCTTATACATTGACAACTGAAGAGCACTATGTTGTAGGTTTTGTGAATGAGTCACCCGTAAGTACTATCTTGTGTAACTTGAAAAACCTAAGGAGTATGTGATTTTATTCCAACTGAAAATCCTTAGGAAATAACAAAAACTAAGTCAATTTTACTTGACAATTCATCAAACACCTTAAAGGCATCCTTACCTCTCACATATTGAAGCACCTTGAGTGTGTCTTCGTAGTCCAAACCACTGGGAGTAAAAGCCTCCCTCCTCCAGATTTAGCACCTTCACACCGCCATCGTTAATGAGCATAAGTATCTTCTCGATCCGTCAATGAGAAGCGAAATCTCTTCACCAATCATCAAATTCTCCTTCCAAAGTTTTTTACGAAATCTAGCAAAAAAAAAATCATCAAAGTTAGAATCTTTAACAGATTTGGTAAACTATTTATATGAAATTTTAACAATACAGGATGAAATGCATGTAAAGTTGACCAGAAAACATGGTATGGCTGCAGTAAACTGATCACGAGCTATATAACACATTTTCATCTATACACAGGAGATTATGTTAACAAGATACTTTCTTGTGTACAAAAAGAACCAAAGAATATAGAGTATTTATTTATTACGTATGAAATTGCTGAAGATTGATTTGATGGATTATGAGACCAGAAATTGACATACTTATTTTATCAGCTTTGAATCAAGAAAATACAAACCAGTCTCAATAAAAAGTGACAGCTTAACCTTAAGAAGCCATTAATATATGCAGTAGAGAAAGAAGATGGTTCATCACGGGAGATAGAGAATGGCAATTTAACTGCAAAATCAAATAAAAATTGAAGGCACACACTTCACCTATTATAATCACCTACAGCACACCTTCCTTCAACCGTTTTTGAACCATCTGTAACAAGATCATCATTAGGTATCTTTGAACTAAGAGAAGTAAGGAGCATCCACATCACATATAACACCATGCAGCTCATAAAAAAAAATTATGTATCATTAATTCATAAGGATTTGAGCAAGATTACTATGAATTTTCTCAAAAATGATACCTTTTAGGTGAGAAAAGCTTGAAATTAAATCTTCCTACTCCTCTTTAATCTGCTTAGACAAACTACCAACACTTAGCAATGTTGCTTTATTGTATCTTGAGAAAAAAGAGCCAGAAGCAATTGATTGATATAAAGCTGTTTAGAGACTTATATAGCTGGTATAAAGGTACTACAGAAATATCTGCAAAATTTTGCTAAGCAGACAAATTTCAGAAATTCTCTAATATATTGCCCTCTCTTTCAATTGCCCAAAACCAAAGATTCCCAAATTACAAATCAACAAAATCAGCCCTAAGATTTTTCTTGGAACACAAATCATCAAAATCGGATCCAATTAAGAGCAAAAATGCAGGGAAAAGGAGGAAAACAAACCTGCAGAAGTTCTCAACGTCTACGGCTGGCAGTAAATGATCCAGATCTCCACTCTTCAAAAGCCCTCCTGTTACTGAGGTCGAGCTCGGCCCCAATCACTTCATAAACTCCAAATTCCTGTCAATTTAGAAAGTGAACCATCATCCAATAATTTAAGACATCATAAAGATATGCAATCTGCAGGAATATAAAAGAATTTGGGCTTAATCTTCCACAATTAAAAAGAATAGATTAGTAGGTAAAAAGATTGAATTACTAAACACACCGTAATTTGTTCATCAAAAGCCTTTTCTAACTTCTCCTTCCTTCGCTGCTCAAATGCCAGACAGAAAATATTAATTACCAATGTTTGAATAGCCGAGAAGGACCTCAACAACTTAAATCATCGGTTCATAAATAAGCAGGCGAGGAAAAGCTAAGAACACACAATTATAGAGCACAGAGAATTTTCAACCAATACCAGTCCAGACTCCAGAATTTCTGAGCCAAATGCCAAGATCGCATTTAAAGCAAAATATTCTGATCATGAACTAATCAAGAGGTGGCATACAAACGAACTGAAACTTGTATCAAATGGACAGGAATCAGATAGATGATTAAAAAAATAAACACTTCCATGTAATGCCACTTGAGAAGAACCATTCACAGGCGATTCTTGGAATAATACAGCACCGCATTTTTGTCCAGATTGCATCAACATGAGGCAATTTATGTAGGCTCTAACAACATTTGATCCCGAATTTGGAAATCTGAACCCTAAAAATCTCTCTCGGATATTTATTGGGGTAAACCTAGAACCAGGTCAACTCAATCGATGTAATCGATCGACGGACAGAGAGCAAGACTGAAAATTCAAAACGAAATTGAAGAGACAGACCAAAAAGGAGACGCAAAAGTTTGTCTGAACATATTTGATGAGGACACAGGTCTTATTCAATTTGTTCTTGTTATTTGCTCAGAATACAGTTAGAAAAAGTTCATAATACATGTGATCTTCTTATGCGAATACAGTCAGAAAAGGTTCGAAGGACGAGGAAGTTCAGAATCGACATACCTTTGGAGTGCGAACGTCGAGTCACGAAGGTCCGAAGCCGGTGATGAGGGCGCAGGTTGAAGAGGGCCTGAGAATTGGGTCCGAGGGCGGCGAATCGGAGCGAACGAAAAGCCTAGGGCTTTCTGTGGAGTGAAGCTGTGAAGACTTGGAGACGAAGAGGAGAACACACGTGGGAGGAAGAAAGCAAGACGGTGGAACTGGAAGGCAGATAAAGAGGAAGACGGTGGAACGAAGCAGGAGAACCAGAGAGAGGGAAGGGAAAAGAGAAAGGGGAAGCTCTGAGAGCTCAGAGGCGGCGATTTTGGAACAGGTAGAAAGAAGAAGGGGCAAGTTACATATCTAACCCTAAATCGATTGAATAATGAGAAAATTAAATGAGGGCAAAATCGTAATCAGCATTGATGAACAGTAAATGTGGAGTTGGGCTTTTATATAGTAAGATAAGATATTATTTAAAATTTATAGGGGCATTTTCTAGATAGGCTATAATTAGGGCATTTATTAGAAAAATGTTCACCCATATTTTCAAATTGACAAAATGTACACCTCCCTTGCCCCCTTTGCCCCTGTGGCCCCACCCCCACGTGCGCCCCCTGTGCCCCCTCCTATTTCAGCATATTTGGCTTCAACAACCCCTGTTTCAGCACTTTTTTTTTATATATATATGATGATGGTTATGTTGGTTACTACTTATAATATCCTCTCTCGCATCTAAATGTATTTGATTGCCAAAAAAACAAAAATAAAATCAAAGTATACTTGAGGTTGAAGATAAAAGAGATTGAATTAAGTTGGGTAAAGTAAAAGATTTGCATATAACAATTTTCATATGTGAAAATTGTTGTCATGTGTGAAGAACTCCTTGTTAGTCGAGGACTGGCATGCGTCTCACACTAGAAGTTGTTGGTCCCGTTTTATGAGGTAAGTAGTTTTGGGGAGGTTTTGATTTTAATATTATAGTATAATTTTAAATAAGATAAAGCTGAGATTAAGGTTTAACTAGTTTTTGGATGAGGATTTTCATAAGCTACTCATCTAAGCGTTGTTTATAAGTTAGTAAGATTTTTTTATTTTTTTATGGAAAAATGAAAGGAATTCGACGCACCGGATATGCTAGTGGATCGACAACAGAAAAACCTTAATAAAAAACGAAAATCAAAATACAGTACAAGACAAATCAACAAAGACAATTACACCGAGAAAAAACTAAAGAGCGAAGGACGACACTATCAAAGACGAACAAAGTTGGAACCGGGACAATGTGAGTAATTTCTTCTAATAGTTGGTAGAGGCAACACATGATAGCCATGGGGAACAAATGTGAAGACCTCATATTTGGACTCGATCATTAACGAGCCGTCAGATCTCGACGTGCCAGCTAGTAAGGTACTCCCTCCGATCAGATTAATAAGCATCATATTGTAAAAAAAATATTAATTAAAATTTGTTAATATTTATAGTTTTTAGCTCCTCAAACTATGTGCACAAAAGTAAAAAGTCTTACATTTATGATCGGATGGAGTATTTGATAACTCTAGTGACAGAGTAGCCGATAGAAATTAGTTGATAAAGTGTTAAAAATTAGTATAATAGGGATAATAAGTGTGCACTAAGGATAAGAAAGAGATTAAATTTGTGAATATGAAAAGAAAATAATCAAAATAGTATTGTTCCATTGACATGTTGTGTTTTTTTTTAAAATAGTGAATTGATATATCTTTTGAATTTTTAATACTCCGTAAAAAGACAAAC
The DNA here is from genome assembly GCA_963922045.1 of Persicaria maculosa. NCBI lineage: Eukaryota > Viridiplantae > Streptophyta > Magnoliopsida > Caryophyllales > Polygonaceae > Persicaria > Persicaria maculosa. The sequence goes on from OY998251.1 coordinate 7,141,731, forward strand.
AAAAAAATGATTTTATCTAAGATTTAAAAAAAATGAAAATTATATAGATGTAAATTATCCCAACTAAAGTGCATCTAATTTATAAACCTTATACTTTATTTTTGCACAACAGAAAAACATGTTAGTTTGGAATTATGGTACATTTCATATCGATTAATAAAATAATCTCATATATACTAAATATATAAATTATTAACATTATTATTTGAACGATGATGTTGGGAATATAGTGTTTTTGACAAAAGTGAATGACATATAATAATAATAATAATAATAATAATAATAATAATAATAATAATAATAATAATAATAATAATAATAAATTTATTTATAGAGGGAGGTGTGATTAAGTTAGGGTAAAATAAGTAAAGGATTAAGTTAAATCTAATAAAATAAAAATAAAAATAAAAATAATTTCTCCAATCAAAGAGATATATTAAGAAATTAGTTTGTGTAAAGGTACGGTCGACAAGCTTAATTTGAGATTTTATAGTAAGAGTACTGTCAATAAGTTGGTCCATATATGTTTTTTTTTTTTTTGATTCGGTAAAAATTCGGATATGACAAATTCATCATCCGATAGCATCCTGCTGGATGAGATCATAAAGATCAGAATCGCTGTGAAAGTTAGGATTATTAATTGCATGGGCAAGGTGTGCAACCCGATCAGCCACGCAATTGCCTAAACGAAGAGTATGTGTGAACAAGACTTCGTTGATCCCAATAAGAAGAGAACTAATGTCAGATATCACCAGTTCGATTTCCCATGGACATTTTGTATCTTTTTTGAAATAGTCAATAATAATGAGCAAGTCACCTTCAATAATGAGTTTGTTAATATTCAATTGCTTTGCACAGATAATTCCTTTTCTTAGAGCGAGAGCTTCTGCCATCAGGGGAGTTTGTTTTTCAATTATTTCCCCTCCAATTTCCATCACTGCACCGTGTTCATTTCGTAAGACAAACCCAATAGAGCTTTGTCGATTTTGATTTGAGGAGCCATCAAAATTAAGTTTTACCCAGCTTGATGGCGGTTTTTGCCATTTGACTCTTTTATTAATCTTTCTCCTACATTTTGTCATATTTCCCTGCCCACTCTCGCATTGTTTGTCCTGATGAACCTTATTTGCCTTAACCCAGTTTTGACGGTGTACTTCCACTTTCTGTTGGAAACCCGTTTCTGAGGGTAGTTTCTCCTGCTGAAAAACGAGAAGATTTCTGGTTAACCATATCGTCCACCAGTTAAAAGCCAGTCTTTGTTTCTCCTCCTTCGATAACATTTGTCCAATCTTTCCCATTATAATTTTGATATTCCTGGAAGATCTAATCTCATTCTCAATTACTATTTTAGCTGTATTATCTAGATTTTTAACCATTGAAGAAAACCTACATTCAAAGAATAAATGTACAGCATCTTCATGGTGATGGTTACACATTTTGCAATAAGGTGGTATTGATAGACCTTTGTTTGACAATTTCCCCGCAGTGGGTAAACCGTCATTGCATACTTTCCATAGGAAATTTTTGATCTTAGGCGGGACATCAATCTTCCAAATCCACACATTATCGTCCTTGACCGGTTCCGTGGAATCTGTAACTAATCTGTAGGCACTTGAGGTTGTGAACCACCCTTTCTTGTCCGGCCACCAATATAACCTATCCTCAATTGCGCATACAGGCAAAGGTATTGCACTTATTTGTTGTACCAAATCCTCGGGTAGTACCTGTTTTAGTTTCTGTGTGCACCAAGAATTATTGGTTATGAATTCGCTCACTGTGCTTTTTAGGTCAATATTGTTTATATCTAAGCAGTATTCTTTTAACGGGCTAGGTGGGCCCCAATTATCTTCCCAGAACTTAATAGATTTCCCGTTACCTACTGACCAACATAATCCTTTTTTGAAAGGAATGATTAATTTCCGTAGCTGTGACCATTGCCACGAAGCATTTTTATTGTCCTAGTAGTTTAGAATATGAGTGTCCCTTAAATATTTAGCAGTGATAATTTTGACCCATATGTTATCTGGTTCCGCCATAATTTTCCAAAGTAATTTCATTTGTAAGGCGATGTTCATGTCTTTGGTTTTCCTTAAACCTAATCCTCCTGAATTTTTAGATTTACAGATTTTGTCCCAGCTAATCAGTGGTTTATATTGTAAGTCTTTGTTCCAAAAGAAAGATCTATTTATTTTGTCAAGATTAGTGTGCATTGACGTTGGGAGCATGAAGCTTTGCATAGTATATAGTGGCTTTGCAGACAAATTTGAATTAATAAGGATTGAACGTCGTTGTTGTGATAAAGTATTAGCTTTCCACTTAGATAATTGCATATTCGTTTTGTTGATGATATCCTCAAAAGTTGTTTTGTTAACCCGACCATTAATGATTGGGCAACCAAGATATTTGTCAAGTTTTGTCTGATTGGTTATATTTAAAGAACTCTCGATGCTTGGAACCCGGGATGATGCTATGCCAGGGGAACATTGAAATGCTGATTTTGTATAATTGATTTTCTGCCCTGATATTTGGCAGTATTCAGTCATAATATTTTTGACCTTATTACATGACTCCAGGTTTCCTTTAGAGAAGATGATAATGTCATCTGCAAAGGAGAGAAACGGGATTTTAACCGTAGCACGGTTAAATGTAAACCCTATACCCGAGTTTGGCTGATTAGCCTCTGCCGATAGTTTTCTAGCTAAAACTTCGGCACCAAGGATAAATAGAAAAGGAGAAAGCGGATCCCCCTGGCGGAGTCCTCTCTTTGCTTTGAAAACATCTGTCGGTTCATTATTTACAAGTACCGAAAATGAGACAGTGGTTACACATTCCATTATTAGATCGATAAATTTATTATGAAAACCAAATTTTTGTAATACAGCATACGTGAATTCCCAATCAACTCGATCATAGGCTTTCTCCATATCAAGTTTAATAGCTAACCATCCATCCGCACCCTTTCGGTTTTTAAAGGAGTGAAAAATCTCATGTGCAATCAGCACATTATCTTGAATTGCTTTGTCTGAAACGAACGCGCCTTGTAGCGGATGAATTAGTTTTCCAATTACCCGTTTTAGTCTCTCTGTAAGGATCTTTGATATAATTTTATAGAGGGTTGAGCATAAGCTTATAGGTCTGTAATCACTCGTTTTAGCAGGGTTATCACATTTAGGTAGTAGCGTAATAAAAGTGTGGTTAATTTGTCGTAAGAGCTTGCCTGAATGGAAGAATGCCTTAACCGCACGAGTGACATCAAGCCCTACTATATCCCAATATTCTTTGAAAAATTCGGCTGTCATACCATCTGGGCCTGGTGATTTGTTTTGTCCTAAGGACACGACTGCGTTCTTGATTTCCCCATTAGATGGTTGGGTAGTAAGGTAGTTGTTTTCCTCATCAGTAATGGATGAGGGTATTAGTTCTAAATAGTTATGAAGTAGTCTTTTATTAATTTGCTCTTTAGAAAATCTCGTCGCAAAATCTTGTCTGATTTCATTTCGTATATTCTCTTCGCCAAAAACCAGAGTGCCTTCAGAGGTTGTGATTTGACGAATAATTTTCCTATTTCTCCTTCCCGTTGCGATTCTATGAAAATAGGCTGAATTACAGTTCGTCATTTTGATGTGGTTGGATTTTGCCCTTTGACCCCAATACTCTTTTTGATATCTTAGTAGTGCTTCTTTCTTCTTAATGAGCATCGCTTCCTTGGTTTTATGACCGTTTGATATATTGGTTGTATTTACAGCTTGTAGTGTAAGTAGATCCTTTTCCACAATGTCAATTTGCCTGAAGACGTTCCCAAATGTGGACTTGTTCCAAATCTTGGCATTCTGTTTTACTACCCTTAACTTCGAAACTAGTCGAAACATAGCAGACCCATTGTAATCTGTTCTCCACGCTTGTTTTACCACATTTCGGAAATCTTTTCTCGTTAACCACATATTCTCAAATTTGAAGGGTGGTGGCTTGAATTGACATTGATTGTTCAGTGTCGTAGTAATGGGGCAATGATCGGATGTTGAGAACGCTCCATTTGTGGTTATAATGTCCGGGTATGTTTCTATAAATTGGTGTTGTACAAGCACCCGATCAAGTTTTTCTTTAATATTGTCCATACCACCCACCATTTTCCTCCATGTGAAAGGATTTCCTACAGCAGGGATTTCTAATAGTCCTGTCTGGTTCTTAAAGTCATTTAACCTTTGAAATCTAGAAACATTATATATGGTACCTCCCATCTTTTCGTTATTATTCCCTATCTCGTTTAGGTCTCCTATAACCATACATGAGAGGGTTTGTTGGGAGATAATATTAGTTATCTCATTCCAGAATTCGGCCTTTTCTGCTGCATTAGGGGGTCCATAAACGAAGAAAATCATTCCCACAAAATTATTACCAATGCATGAGTACTTTATACCAATGATTCTCGGCAAATGGATTTCCACTATTATTGTTTCGTTTAGTAGACAATTCTCATTCCACATTACTCCTAATCCTCCCGATCTCCCATTGCCCGCTGACCAAACTGCTTTGTTAAACCCACTTCCATTCCAGTTTTTCTCAAGCGGAATTCTCTCAGTTTTGGTTTCTGCTACCGCCATTATCGCTATGTGCTCATTCAAACGCATGGATTTGATTTCTGTCCATAGGTTTGGCCTACCAATTCCTCTTATATTCCAAAAACAAATCTTCATAGGAAACCATTATATTGTATGAAGAAGCATGGTGATCTCTTCATACAAGGATTTTGTTTTCTACTATCACCTTCCTCATCCTGATTGCGACCTATTTTGAGAGCAATTATGGCGAAGTGATCAATATTTGATCGAAAATTGAGTTTGTCCAATTGATTTGCAAACCTAATTGTCTCCTTCAAATTGTAGGCAGTGATAATAGCCTCTAAAATGCAGTATATGTGATATAAATTAACTACCATACCATTCATTAGATTATAACCATAAGCAATTACATCACTGAATATGTTCCATACATTGATCTTACCATACTCAAGCTTACTCCTAACACTGACAGATACAACCAACAAAAAGGATTCCAAACAGCACTTAGAATTTTCGACATTGACCCAATTAAAACCAAAATGATACCAAATAAAACACCAGACAGTAGCACCCTTACAGACAATACATAGAGCTTTAGTGGCATTATTCTTGCCTTGGCAAGGAGAAACTCTTCGCCACATAAGAGAACTCCCTTCTGCCCTACTTGTGATGCACTACACATGTTTCCCCTTCTTTGTGCTACCACCCATCAGAGTCATGGTGGAGCTGGCGGAATCAACTTCCTCGGTCTTCAATTTTCGCTTACCCGACTCAGATTTGGAAGCTTCACTCATAGCTTGATGATCAGAATTAACAGGAGAGGTAGCAGTGAACATAGGATGCTCATAGAGGGACTCAGCTAAGCGCTCAGGGGTGCTCAAATCAGGCAATTTGAACTCAATAGATGGGGGAATGTCACGGAAGATTACCTCATAATCAGCTTGTGTAAGCCCTGGGTCTGGAAGACCATCAGAAACCAGACATTCCTCCATAAACTCGTCCTCATCAAATTCCAAACACTCATCATCGTCAGCAGCAAAGGATTGGAGACCGGGTTGCAATTCCGCCTTTAGATTTGGTTCCTCATCACTTGGGTTTGCACACTTGAAGGGGAGCACAGCAAGCATCACAACTGACAGAGGGACAGGGGCTAAGGCATTGCCAAAGCTCAAGATAGGAGTGGCAGAAGCAGAGTTGCCAGCAGAGCTACCAGGAGACTTTGAAGAAGAAGAATCCGAAGATATTGTGACATTCTTACCAAAGCTTTTAAGGAGCTCCTCCTTGGAATGGCCAAACATAGGTGGAGGGCGCACCATAGGTCTCCTGGCAGCAACTTGCACCCACTCTCCTCCCTCATTAGCATTGGCTTGATCATCAGGCACTGGTGGAGGCACCAGAGGAGCTCCAATGGAAGCACCAAAGTTACATAAGTTCCTTCTCGGACAGACCTCAAAAGCATGATCCTCTGCACCACAACTTCCACACCCTATTGGGAAGTCTTCAAACCACATAGTGTAGGATTCAACCTCACCCATCTCATTGATAACAAAAATCTCCCTGCCAGCAATTTTAGTAACATCGACAGAAACACACACCCTAGGGAAACGAAAGCGAGCTCCCTTAGAGTTAAAAGCCGCCACCTTAATGATCGTTCCCAACTTGTTAGCCTTCACAATATCCCTGAGGATATCCTCATGGACATATTTAGGTGGCAAGCCAGGGAACCTAATCCACAGATCCAAGAGGGAAACAGACTCAAGCAATGGGTCAAAATCCAACCTCCAAGGTCGGAGAAGGATAAGCTGTCCAGCAACATGGAAGGGACGGTTGTCCCAAACCCATGCTCTATCCTCATTTTTATCAAAACGCAACTCAAACCAGTTATGAGCAACTGGAATAAGCTGAAATCCTCCAGAGAGAGACTTCCACACATACCTCAACTTCTTTCTGACATCCTTGGTTTCCAAAGCATCACCGATGATAGTAGCAAATAGAGACGATTGATTGAGCATGGTGATGTTCTCCTGGACCTTGCCCTGAAGAGCAATCAGTTTCTCCCTATTGAGGGACTTTCTCTTGAACTTTTTCTCCGCAGTTGCCTTGCGTGAAGCCTCACAGCCATCATCGGAGTGGCGCTTCTCCTCAGGAAGGTTAGAGCCCTTCGGCTTTTTGTTACTCATGGGGTTGTTCGCTACGACAGGAGCAGGATCATCTGCAACCAAGGGTTTCTTCCCTTTGTCGACCGCCGCAGTTGCCATCACAAACAAAAACCAGAAAACTTTGTTAGAAACACTGACACTTGAGAGTTTAGATTGAAGGATGAGAAGTATGGAAGTGTGGAGGAATTGCACACACCAACCACACCTTATATAGCGAGAAATCAACAATAGAAAGAGGGGATTAGAGATAGGAAGATCACAGACCCGGAATTGAACATGTAGGAGGGCTATAGAGGCTATGAAAGGTATTAGCCCCAAATCAATTTCAGCAACCACAGAGAACGGAGCGCCAATCGAAATCCACCAGATCGATCCCCAAATTGAGTCCGTACACCCAAAGCAAAGCCATGAAGGAGGTTGATTTGACCTAACAAGAAAAATCATCGCACTAAAACACACAAAATCACCCTCAGCACTCCAGAAATCGCACAAGTTTGGATTAAGGTTAATCCCGCACGGAAGCTTTTGATTTGAAATGGTACTTTGATCCAATTGAAACCCGCCATCACAGAGCCATATCTGGCACCCGGTTGCGGGAGGAGGAAGAAGAATAAGGCCATCATTGGGTGCACAAGAGAGGCCGATCAGATTGAGGGCGACGATGAATAGGGAATAGCCTAGGGTTTCAGGCTGTTCTCTTTGCTTCGGGCGTGGGATCTCAAATCTGGGTGTCGAAAGGGTTTTTTTCAGGGCGCGTGGGGCGCGTTCTCCACAAATACTGATTGCCATCATCCACCACCTTGGGGCGATAAATTTAGTTGGTCCATATATGTACTAGTGAATTCTTAAGTATCTTTATAATAATAAATATTATACTAAACAACTTGCTTAGGTAATCTCCCTAACCCCAACCCTAAAAAACCCTAGCCGCAACACAACAACTCCTCCATCTCTTGCTCCGGCGCCGCCGCCCTCATGCGGGTTTCTCCGGCCGCCTCCCTGGCGAGCTCGATGGCGGACGTGACCCTCTCCCCTGAGCTGGTTCCCGGGTTGGCCATCTTTTTCGGGTTCCTGCTTGAGTCGGGTGGCGCCGGACTCCATAGACGCCGACCCCCACTCGTCCTCCGCCACCTTTCTTCTCCACTCCCACACCACCCGCCGGAGTCCAACAGTTTCCCGGCGTTTTTTCGCTCTCGTGGTTGGTGGCTTCGCTCCTCCCCATCCTCCGATCCGCCTCCATCGCCACCCTCAACCGCATCCTCCGCCGCCGATCACTTGGGACGCCTCCCCTCCTGCGGTGTTGATGGCGTCGACCCCCACAACGACCTCTTTAGCCTCTCCTGGTAAGCGCCTCGATGAAATCGAAAACCCAACCCTTCTTCAACACTCAGCCGCCACCGTCTCCTGTTCGATGGCTCCCCAAGCTCTCTCCAACCTCCACCAACCTATCCTCCACTACTGTATGGTGGCCGGCCAACGCCGCCCATTCTCCTTGCTGTTCGCCGGCTTGGGTGCGTTTCCTGGCATCGTCGGTTGCAACCCTTGCTCCTCCGACACCACATAACCTCTCCAGGTTACACCTCCCCACCTAGAAACCCCAAATCTCTAAATCAAACCCCCTGTCCAACAGACATACTCAACATGCAACCCCAAACCTTAAAACAAATTTGATTTTACCCCTAGACTTACAAGATCAAAGTAACTCAAATCTAATTTTATCCCTACATCCCCTCCTATTCCAAGACTAGCAGCCTGTTGTTGATGCTCAGATTCATGACCCTTGGGTCTAGATCCGACATCACATGCAACTTTACCGTTGATTGTGCAACTTCATATCTCAAATTTTCGATTCCGAGCCACCACATGCAACAATACTGCTGAACGAGCTTGCTCGTTGCCGTAGTGGGATCCAGATCCGCAATTACCGCTTTCCAATCCAATCCACAAGAACTGAATCAAGATTCAGCGGCTCCAAATCAAGAATCAGTGTTATCTGAAGACTTTCCTAGATTTTTAATTCTAATTTTTTTTATAATTGTAATTTTAGATTTTTTTTTTGTTTTTGATTGGCGGCCCTCTGTGTAGGGTCTTTCAAGCCATCTGTTGATGGCTTCAAGATCGCTTTATCGATCTACTTATTGCGTACTATCAAAAAAAATATCTTTATAATAAAGAAAGTAGATTTATTTAAAAATCCCTCCAAAGCAAAAAGAGGTAGTGGTACAATCGAAGCAACGTGACCATATATATTGAGCTCGACTATCACTGCAACGAGTTTGTGCTCCATTACCATACTCGCCGTTTAACAAAAGACATTCATTTGAATCTTGCATATATATGTGAACTTTTGGTTTCTTTTTCATTTAATCCAACATACGTATTTGTTTACTCAACCCAAAATCAATAACTGAAAAACGACAAAGCAAAATAGATGCATATCTTACCTAATCGAATTACCTATGAGTGTGAAAAGGCTTCCACGAACATCACCAGTGAAGAGTACGGATTGCTCGAACGGTCAATAAGGATGAAAATGGATAGGGTTATGGGTGAATATACCCATTCCATCACCTGATCCGTTAAGAAATTCCCTCCACCCGATCCACCCATCATCCATTAACCCTTTGCATCCATATTCGATCCAACCATCCATCATTTGCGGGTTTATTGAGTGGATCAGGCGAAATATAGGAAAAATTTGGTGAAATATCCATTTACAAAGTGTAATTTATTAGTTAAATGTCCATTTTTATTTGGTAATTAAGTAAGTGTCCATAATAATTTGATAATACCAAAAATACCCCTTTATTAATTTTCATTGTCTTCTTCACACCATAGCCACTCCCAGTACTCGTTGGTCGTCCATCGTCGCTCTCTCATCTCCCCGTGTGTTCTTTCCCCAGGTGCCTTTTTCTCTCTTAAAGTCATTTTCATTCACTTGGAAATTGGACCTTCATTTTCATTATACTTGAATTGCTTGCTCATGTGGTTTTAGGGTATTGTGTCGTTGTCTAGCGAGCAAGCGGAAGAACTCAATTATGGGGGAAGTTGTCGAGGCCTTGCAGGTGGTGGTTGCTGATTCCGCCTCCATTGATTTTAAGAAAGCTTCGATTCGCTCCGCCGGAGCTTCTAAGTTCCAGGTCCTCTCTCTTTTATTATGAATTTCTTCTTGTTTTTGCAAGGTAGATGGAAGATTACTAATAATATTGGTTCAATGTGCCAATTTTATGTGTCATTGAGATTGAATTGACGTCCCCTTCATTTTGATTTCTTCGTCCTCTACTTGAATTGCTTGCTTATGTGGTTTTAGGGTTTCATGTCATTGTATAGGGAGCAAGCGAGAGAACTCAACTATGGGGGAAGCTATCGAGGCTTTGCAGATGGTGGTCAGTGATTCCGCCTCCGTCGATTTTAAGAAAGCTTCGATTCGCTCCGCCGAAGCCTCTAAGCTCAAGGTCCTCTCTTTTGTTATTAATTTCTTCTTGTTTTTGGCGGACTTCGATTAATGACTTTGGGATCTACTTGGCGGTGCTCTAGGTCCTCTCTCTTTTGTTCTGAATTTCTTCTTTTGGTGGGATCCGTCCCTGCTTGCCGGCGCTGGAGAAAGACTACGACCTCGGATACCGAAACACCGTTGATCTCGGCCAACTAGCAGCAACCGTGAAAGAGAAACTCTACATGACAACCTTTGGGCTGGCGGATTTGGCCAACGAGATCGGGTTGTTGAATGTGAGCGTGAAGGCGCCAAACGCTGCACTAGCGACTAGGGGACGAGCAGCTTGAGCTCCGATCAGGTAAAGTCAGCGATGGTGGACACCTTCTTGTGCTTTCATATTGGTAATATGTTTCTTGGTGTCTTAGCCGGTAAAACCAACAATAAATCTTCTATTTTTCCATTGATCATAGTCATATCATACCACATTTTGGTCAAGAGAATTTGAAATTGATGAGTTCTTGTTCAATTGATTGTTTCTTGAATTGGATTTCAAGTGTGTTGTGTTAGATATAATATATGTATAGACCCAATTACCCATTTGTAATTAGGGTTAACAATCTTGTACTCCTATATATATTCTAATGATAGCGAAGGCAACCCAACGGGAATTATTCACTCTGACATGGTATCTGAGCCTCTAGGTTTCATCAAAATTAACCCTAATTTTTTTGTTTTCGATCCCTCTCCCGTCAGCCTCCCTCCCCCGTCTCCTTCCCTACTACCGGTAATCAGACCTCGACCTAGAAACCCCAGCCGCCTCCATCTTCTTCTTCTTCTCCTGTCCTCGCCCTCGCAGACACCCACGCCGGCCACCATACTCACACGCCACATCCGGCATCGCTTTCTACCAGGATCCGAGCCCCGTACCCTCGCCGACAGCCTCCGCCACCACAAAATCTCCCCACGAAATCGACCTCGCCTCACCAGTCTCACACCGTCACCTCTCCCTCGCCGTTTTCGAGCAGATCCGGTCGCCACAGACCACTTCCGACCACCCTTGACCAGATCTGGCCATCCCAGAACCCGGATCCATCACCCCTGGCCTCCTGCACAACCCGCTCTCGATCTCGGCCTAGCGCTCTTTCTCTCTCACATCTCTTGACCTCGCCGCCACTTCCTCCCTCCATTGTTTCCGGCCAGCTCCCCACCTGCAAACACCGTCGGCGACACCACCTGCCCAGATTCGGCGTGAACAGCAGCCAAGAATGCCGCCCTCGTCTCTCCTGTAGTGCTCTTCTCCCTCTCGACCTAGCCTCACCCACACCTAGCCGCCACAACAGCCCCCTCCTATCTCAGATTGAAAAGAAAAAAAACCTACCGGTTCTCTTTTGAAAAAAAAAACCACATTCCGATCGACGCGATTATCCTTTTCTACAATCCACAACAGCCTCCCGTCGAGGTTATCGCCCCTTCAAGTCATTTACAGAGGGGGTATTCTCCTATTGGAGGCCTTCCCCAAGGCTACCCGGCCTATACCCTTCCGCCTCCCCCGTACGCCTCTCCAACGCGGCCATACCCAAGCCAGCAAGGACTCCTCGGGCCCTCTCCGCACCATCTGGATCAGGCCTTAGTAGCGGGATCATTGTCATCGTCCCGACACAGGCCGCCCGCAATCATGACACCTACAGGCGTGTCACCTGCCGATCCGCACTGGTACATGGATAGCGGAGCCACTGCGCACATGTCGCACAACCAGGTATAATTTCTGTCCCTGCTTCTAAGAGTCTTTCTACCTCCATTATTGTCGGCAGTGGTGAACGCATTCCTACCTTGAGTCTTGGGCACACTACATTACCAACACCTACCACCGACCTAAGCCTTAACAACATCCTCGTCTCCCCTGGCTTAACAAAGAACCTTGTATCCATTCGTCGCCTCACCACAGACAATAATATCTCCATTGAGTTTGACCGCTTTGGCTTTGCTATCAAAGATTTCACAATTAGATCCCGCTCATGAGATGTAATAGCACTGGAGACCTATATCCTGTCACCAACAACATACATCATGTCACCTCCCCTGCAGCAACCAATCTATCAGCAGTTGCTCATTCGGCATCTCTCTGGCACGCCCGTCTTGCTCACCCAGGTTCCCCGACTTTCGAGTCTCTCAGGTCCAAGCTTATTCCCTGCAATAAAGCCCCTCCCTCCACTAGTTGTCCGACGTGCCAGCTTGGCAAACACACTAGATTGCCCTTTGCCACGTCTTATACTCAAGTGCATGCTCCATTTGACATCATTCATGGTGATCTATGGACATCTCCTATTATCAGTCATGATGGTTTCCGCTATGCACTTGTTCTGGTTGATGCATTCTCTCATTATTTTTGGGTGTTTCCCCTAAAGTACAAATCTGAAGTTGTTCCACACCTTATGATATTCCATAGCTTCGTCCGCACCCAATTCAACCTCCCCATTAAATCCTTTCAATGTGACATGGGCGGTGAGTTTAACAACAATGCCCTTACATCCTTCTTCGCTACTCATGACATTCAATTCCGCTTCTCTTGTCCCCACACCTCCTCCCAGAATGGGAAAGCCGAACGGAGCATTCACACCCTTACCACTTACATGAGGACTCTCCTTATCCATGGGCATGTCCCCCTGTAGTATTGGCCATATGCTATTGAATCAGCATGCTATCTTATCAACATCACTCCTTCCACAACCTTCCAGAATTGGTGCCCTGTTGAGATATTATTCCGAGTCACTCCTAAATACGACCACCTCCGTTTGTTTGGCTGCCAGTGTTACCCCAACCAAGCATCTGTTGCCCCTCATAAACTTGCTCCTTGATCCACACCTTGTGTTTTCCTCGGCTACCCCTGCAATTGATAGCATGCATTTAGGTAGGCATAATAGGTTTCATTTAGCTTAGTTAAGATGCATTTCATGCATGGATTAAGTGCAATTTGCATAATTGCTCTCTATGTTGGTGGAGTCGGAATCTACACGTTTTTATTGATTATTTCAGGTAACTGTGGATCCGAGGATGAGACATGGGTCGATGACGCATTATATGAGGATATATAGTTGATCGAAGAAGCTTACATGAAGATCTCAAGAGGTCCTGAGAAGAAGAAGCGAACCTAAACGAAGAACAAGTCTGCAGAAGTTGTCGCCAGACATGCTTAACTTGTTTTGCACTTTCTGGAGGCCTCGGTTGTCCGATTGACTATTATGACCATGCGTTGGAAAGCTCTTTCGAAGAGCTATAACTTTCCTGTCGACAAGAAGAGCAAATTCGAAATGGATTTTCCGGGAAAGACCGATGCAGCGGCCGCCGCATGGTGTGCAGCGGCCGCCGCCAGGGCCGATGCAGAGGAAATGCTGATGATGCGGCCGCAGCATCCATGCGGTGGCCGCCGCATTTGCCGTCAGCGCGTATACACTGCGTTTCGTTTAATGAAACCCTAGTTTTTATTCTGAATTGTTTTGTGGCCGACTTGGATCTTTTATAAGGCCAATTTTAGTTATTTTTCAGGGACTTCGATTCTATTCCACGTTCTATCAGACAATTAGAGAGAGAGAGAGCGATGTTCGCCATGGGCGGCTAAACGTACTCTCTTCGTTCTACTTGCAATTTGAAGCTTTATTTGGATTGAATTGTGAGTTTCTTAATCTTGTTCCTTATTTCCTATATTGAATGTTTCAACTTCTTTGTGCTTGCATGTTTGATTGTTTTATTCTATCTAGCCCGCGCAACTAGTTAGAATCAATTCAATTGCTAAGGTTTTGTAGATTCCTGGTTGTGAACCTTAACCTAAGTGGCAAACTTGTTCCTTTAGGGCTGGTTGAACTAATTGAATGAGTAGGAAGTTGGATGTGTTGTTAAATCCCTCTTTAGGGACTGCAAATACCTTGGTTAATCTCTGAACTTAAAGCTATCAATTGGGTTAAATCCTTCTTTAGGGACTGTTTGATTAATAAGGGTTTCTAGGACTGGTTGAACTAGTAACTATATTAGGTTGGGACAAGGGCATTCATAGGAAACTTAAAAGGACAAGAGGAAGTTACAATATCAATTCAACCAAATAAAGTGGATAGTTGTAGGTAGATCAATCTTCTCTAAATTGTTTTTGCATCAATTTGTTTATAGTTTATTTTGCTTTCTTTCTTGTTTCAATCACCAAAACCCCCCTTTCTACTAATTGGTAAATACACTTTGCAAAGGAATACTTGATTCTCTGTGGGATCGACCTCTTACTTACTTGCTTTACTAGTTTGTAGGTTTGAGTTTTATTTTGATACGGTTTACGCGACTAAAAATCGCTCATCAAATTGGCGTCGTTGCCGGGGAATCAAGTTTATTTCTTTGTTTTGTGTATTTATTAATTTTTGTTTATATATCTAACTTAGTTGTGAACCTATCTTACAGTTCACAACACCTTTGCTACTAACTTTTTCAAGATGTTGAGATTAGCGCAGTTTGAAGGTGAGAACTTTCACCAATACTTCAGGAGATTGCATGAGTATGTTGACGACCTTGGTTCATGGGGTTATCAATTCAGCATCCGAGATATGATTATGTGCATAATTGATGGGATGACTGTTGAGACACGAGCGCTTGCTGAGCACCTGAGTAACGGAGGCCTGAAGCGGTTAGGAGGATTGTCGGGGTTGTGGGATTTTTTCTGTTATATGGATTACCATGTTGCACAAGAAGAATTGCTCACCACGTCTCCTCCGCCAATGGAGAACTCTGTCACCTACCTGGAGGATCCATTCCATAGCCTTACATAAGTGTTGCAAGAGCAAGCTGAGAGCAGTAAGAACTTGGAGAATCAGATGAACAAACTCATTCAAATTTTAAGTGCAAAAGGTGAGAAGGAAAGGGGCTTAGAAGAAGGAGTTGAAGTCGTAACGGAGGGTGAAAATTCTGAGGAGTGGCAACCGCCGCAGGAGGGCGGCGATCGCCGCACTGCTACTAATGAGCCCCCATCGACATCTTCTTCTCTTGATTTTGAGAAACCCACCCCACCACCTCTTGAGTCTTTAAAGGATGCAAGAATGGAAGATCCTATCGAAGTCATTACACTTAGTTCATTCCCTCCTATGTGGTTTCAACATGACAATGACATGCCGAATGAGGAGGAATTTGTTGCAGACAACGATAGTTTCTTAGATGATGGAGGAGATGGTCTAGTGCTTCCTGACTTGGAATCTCATGAGTCGACGCATGAGGTTACATGTGATGTGTCTCCTACTCCATCTGCAACATCCATTATGAGCTTGTCCATTGATGAACCAGGTCTAGAGCAAGTCGACGCATAAAGTCGACGCATGAGGTTACACAAGTGTTTTGATCTCATTACCAAACGTGTCATCTTCTCTCGCCATGTTACCTTTGATGAAACCACATTCCCTTTTTCTAGTCCCCCTACATCCCCAAACACCCCGCCCCCTTCTGATGACTACCCTACACCCCACCTTCTTCATCAACTATATCCCTCTTCCTCTCCGAATGCTATTACATCTCCGGCCCGGGCACCCAACCCTCCCTCACCGCAACCTATCCTGCCACCTCCTGCCCCCGTCCAGCCCCGTCCCATCACCTCAAGCCTCTGTCCCGTCAGCTGCAGCCCCTACCCTGCCACCTAACCCCAGACAGCCGGTCAACCAGATCCAAACTCGGAGCATAAGTGGCATCTCTCGCCCCAAACATATTTTTGACCTCTCCGTTTCTCACATATCGCCCATCCCTACCTCCCACAAAACAGCCGCCTTAGACCCCAAATTGAATGCTGCCATGCTCGATGAATACACGACTCTTATTAGCAACAACACTTGCGTCTTGGTTCCTCGGCCTCTTGGGGCCAACATTGTGCGGTGCATGTGGCTCTTTCGGCACAAGTTTCGCTCTGACGGATCTCTTGAGCGCTATCAGGCGCGACTGGTCGCCAATGGGAACTCTTAGCAGGTGGGAGTCGATTGTGATGACACTTTTAGTCCGGTTGTCAAACCAGCTACCATCTGTACCGTCCTACATCTCGCTGTCTCCAGGGATTGGCCTATACATCAGCTTGATGTCAAGAACGCATTTCTTCATGGTCATCTGCACGAGACAGTGTACATGTTCCAGTCGCCTGGTTTTGCTGACAGGACCAAACCAGGCCACGTTTATCTCTTGTAGAAGTCTTTGTATGGCCTTAAACAGGCACCTCGGGTGTGGTATCTTCGCTTTGCTACTTACCTGCACATGCTTGGCCTCGTCAGTAGCAAGAGCGACTCCTCCTTGTTTGTCTTTCACCGAGGTAATCGGATTGCTTATTTGTTGTTATATGTCGATGATATCATCATCACTGCATCTTCAGAGACTCTTCGGGCTGCCATTATTACTCAACTCAGGAAGGAGTTTGCTATGTCTGATCTCGGGCCTCTCAGCTTCTTTTTGGGAGTCTCTGCATCTCGATCTGCATCTGGTTTATTTCTCTCACAGGAGAAATATGCCAAGGAGATTATAGCCAAGGCTAACATGGCTAACTGTAAGCCTGTTGCAACGCGTATTGAGACCACTGCCAAATTGGCCCAAGCTGCGGGTCCGCCTGTGCCTAATCCGACTTTGTACCGTAGCCTTGTTGGTGCTTTACATTACTTGACATTTACTCGTCCTGATATTAGCTATGCTGTTCAGCAAGTCTGTCTATTCATGCATGACCCCAAAGAGTCTCACTTTGCTGCTCTTAAGCGCATTATCAGGTATGTTCAGGGTACTACTTCTCTTGGCATCACTATTACCTCATCAGCTTCCCCTCTCTCCATGGTTGCTTACACGGATGCTGATTGGGCTGGTTGTCCGGACACCAGACGATCTACGCCAGGATATTGTGTCTTCCTCAACGACTCTCTCGTCTCTTGGTCTTCTAAGCGCCAACATGTGGTTTCTCGGTCTAGTGCTAAAGCGGAATATCGCGGTGTTGCCAATGTTGTCGCTAAGTGTGCCTGGATTCGCAACCTATTGCTTGAGCTCCACTGTCCGCTCAGTCAAGCGTCTATTGTGTATACAGACAATGTCAGCGCTACTTACCTTGCTCACAACCCGGTTCACCATCAGCGAACCAATCATGTGGAGATTGACATCCACTTTGTTCGTGAGAAGGCCGCTATGGGACATGTGCGTGTCCTACATGCCCCCTCCCCGTACCAGTATGCAGACATATTCACTAAGGGATTACCTCGCCATTTATTTCTTGATTTTAATTAGATCCAGTCTCACTATTCGCTGCCCTCCTGTTTCGACTAGGGGTGGAATTGGTACAATACCAATTACTTTTCATCGTTACCACGTGCCAACCAATTATAATTGGTAATGATAAATCTCGTACCATTACCAACCATATAAACCCTTGTACCAACTTAATTGGTAACCAATATAATTGGTTGGTAAGGGTTGGTAATGCTAAATTACCAAGTTTTGACATCAATATACAACTCTAAAATTAAATTTCAAATTTAAAAAACAAATATTACATATCAAACAAAAACACTTACCAAATTACATATCAATATTAATAGTTCATATAATTTAATGATCCGCGTGGAACTCTAAATTTAAATATTCAAATGCAATATTGTAAGGATTAATTATTTAACAAGTACAATAAAAATTGATCGAAACTTTAAAGTATGTTCGTTTGGATCGAGCTAGGACTTGTGACATTTCTTCATTGATTAGAATACATTTTGTTAAAAAAATCCAACCAAGTAAAAAGAATGGATCAATAAACGAATATGTCACATAAGCTATACATAATGCGATCAACAACAATATGTAGAATCTATTAGATAATTAAAAATGCGAAAAACAATTTGCATGATCGAAGACAAAATTTCCTAAGTGACAAACAATCTACATAGTATAGATAATAATATACTATAAATTTGCACGAAGACAAAGTAACAAAAATCTACAAAACATGTAATTTTATTATTTTGTAAATTTTCCTGGTATATTATATGTAGATTAAATTAACTATTGAATGAACTTCTCATAAAAAAAATTACTAAAAAAAATCAAAAGCTTAGGAGTTTAACATCTTTTATTTTATTCAAGATTTTAATTAAATTTTATTTTTTAAAATATATATACACATATAATTGGTTGGTAATGGTAATACCAACTTCGGCAAACTCATTACCATTACCAACCAACTTTATGGAATTGGTTCGGTAATACCGTTCCAATATAATTGGTTACCAATTTAGTCCATACCAATTTAAATTGGTTCAGTTGGTAACGAATTGGTTGGTTTGTCTTGGTACATTTTGCCCAGTCCTAGTTTCGACTGAGGGGGTATGTTAGATAGAATATATATATATATATATATATATATATATATATATATATATATATATATATATATATATATATAGCCATATAGGCCCAATTACCCATTTGTAATTAGAGTTAACTATCTTGTACTCCTATATATATCCTAATGATAGCGAATGCAACCCCAACGGGGATTATTCACTCTGACATGTTGTAGTTGGTGATATCGAGTGTGCTGTGTAATTGGTAACAATTGGTTTGTAACAATGTTTGATGAAAATGTTCACTTGTTGGTGACAATAAGTTGGTGAAAATAATTTGATGGCAATGTTTCATAGTTGTTGACAATTGGTTTGTGACAGTGTTTGATGGCAATGTTCACTTGTTGGTGATAATAAGTTGGTGATCCCCATATCGAAAACAATTGAGAAATATCTCGGAATACCCCTAGTCAACGGTAGGGCTAAAAATTGCGTCTTCGAAGACGCATTACAAAATCTAAAAAAACAACTCTCTAAATGGAAATCCTCCTCCATATCTCAAGCGGGAAGAGCCATATTAATCCAATCTAATCTCAGCTCAAAGACAAATTATCTTATGCAAAACTTTCTACTTCCAAAATGAATACTTAACCAAATAAATCAAATTAACAAGAATTTCTTTTGGAACAAATTACAGTCTGAAAGATATACACCGCTAATAAGTTGGGATTCAATATGTAAAAATAAAAATGAAGGAGGACTAGGAATCAGAAAAGCAGAATCTTTAAACGAAGGTTTGCAGATGAAGCTTCTTTGGAAAATTTATACAGACAATTCTAGTATGTGGGTAAAAATAATAAAAGAAAAATACTTACATACAATGGATATAAATGAAAGGGATAATCAAAATACATCTTGGCAATTTGGGAGACTTTTATCTCTAAAGGAAAAATTCAAACTTGGAATCAAATGGCGTATTGGCAATGGAAATCAAATAAATGTTTGGAGGGACCCTTGGCTGGATGGAATCAGCCTAAGTCAATACCAAAGTCTGGAAGATACAAATCTCAAAGTTTCCCAGTTAATAAACAACCAGAAGCAATGGAACCTTACAATCCTAAAACGATTGTTTCCAAGTCATATTATTGATCAGATCATACAAATTAAAATACCCACCTGGGATACCAGTGACAAATTAGTTTGGAAACTCGAAAAGGATGCACTACTAGAATACTGCAATTAGACATCATATGATTTAAGTCTGTCAACAAAGCAACCGATGCTAAATTAATCTATTACATCAAATAATATATTTGTGATGTTAAAAAAATTAAGACAATAGTCGATTTTTTTGACCGATGTTAAATTATTAATTTAAAAAAAATTGAAACGCGCGTGATGAAATTTTATAAAATGTTTGAATGCCCGCCCATACTTAACTTTTTTTTTGAACACCCGCCTCCCATGGTTAAAACTTAAAACCTATTTCCTCGTACACAAGAGTCCAAAGTCCAAACCTCTCATCTCTCTCTCTCCCGTCCAAACCTCTCCTCTCTCCCAAGTCCCAACTTTCTGTCTCACCCTTGCCTGAATGTTACCGGTGCCACCGCCGCCACCATCACCACTACTGCCGCAACCCACAGATTTGAGATCTCTTCCTCCCGAAACCCCAAACCTCACCACTCTCTCTCTCTCCCCAAATCTCAACCCTTTCTCCCCTTCCCTCCAAATCGCCCCCCCCACACTCTCGCCGGAGACAAAACCTGCCTCTCTCATGGCTCTACCTACCCCACCTCCTCCGTCAATACCACCGTCGGTGATGGAGCCAGTTCCTGAGAGCAGGAATTGAACTTCTAATAGGGCTTGAACTTCTCCTTCCTACTAAACACCATAGCTGAAATTTCGAGAGCACTCATCAACGAGTGCCACCGCCCATCTCGATCATCATCCCTTGTTTGAAAATCCTAATGGTGAGTCTCATTCTCTCGTTCTTGATATTTTACCGTTTGTCCTAATTTTCGTTTGTGCTTGACTTCTCTGGTTGAACTCTT
Organism: Persicaria maculosa; assembly: GCA_963922045.1. Lineage (NCBI taxonomy): Eukaryota > Viridiplantae > Streptophyta > Magnoliopsida > Caryophyllales > Polygonaceae > Persicaria > Persicaria maculosa. The sequence continues at coordinate 7,162,248 of OY998251.1, forward strand.
GGAATTTATTTAAAACCCTAACTTAGTTTTCATCTTGTTTAGGGTTGATTTGTTTGATTAATTTCTTCGTATACCGATTAAATCTGGAGTTTTTGTTGTTTGATGAAATCTGTTGGATCTGGACACAGTATAAGAGATAAGAGCTCTTAAATGCAAACGAAATTTCTAGGTTTTATCTTCCCTTGCAGCTCATTACTTGTTCTCTTATTAACATTTTAAATCTTTCATTCCCAATTACTTCTTGCCTAGTGCGATTAATATTGATAAGTTGTTGCTTTCCTTTGATAGGCTTTCAATTACTGTTAATGAATAAAGTGTTCAATTTTTATCTTAAAAGCACCTTGTATGTGGGAAATAGCAGCTCTATTTATCGTTATCAGCAGGAAATACATGTGGGTTTGCTCAAGTTTTAGCAACTAAGGTTCTACTAGAGGTCTAACATCTAAGTGCAACTTCTTCTCGTGTTTGATAGCTTGTTTGAAGCTTGTGGTTCAACAAATACTCATTAGATAGTTCAAATGATCCATATTACTTTGCATTTAAGCATTGAGGGTCACAAAAAAAAATGCAAATAAACTGTGTAATGCCTATATACTTGGATAGTGTGGTTTGACTTGTTGACACTAGTTGTGGCAACATGCTTTTCTTGCTCAATAAATCTATTTTTTCCTTTCGAGTAAAAGCTGCCACATGTTGCCTTTCATCTTCTTATTGCTCTGTTTTGAACATCTTATCGCTACATGTAAAACATATGTAGTTAGAAAGAGTTTGAAAGAGGCAGAGGCAGCACAAGCGTTGCTTTCTAAGGACCGGGCCAATGCAAAGACCTTGGTTTCTCAAAGGAAGAGTTTAAGTCTCTCCAGCTTCAGGTTATGGTCTTCAAGCCCAGATTCTTTCCATATGGTCTTACTCATTAACTTATATCAAAATAATATTACAGGTCAGAGAAATGAACTTCCTTCGGGAAAGCAATATTCAACTCAGAAAACTTATTCTCAGAGGAAAAGTTAAGCCCTTAGTTTCCTTCATGCACATTCTGATATGCTTTTTATTAGAGGACAAGGCTGCTAGCATAAGTCTTCTACATATTCTAACTGTTATATATAACATCAAGGATCGATTATTCTGCTGCAGAAACTGCGCGAATTTGCCCAAAAGGAAAAGGGTGAAGCTGAGAGTATTAAGAACCTACTTAAAGAGAAAAATTGTCACTGAAGCGTTGAGGAGGGAAATCAATGCAGAAAAGGAAGAGAAGGAAAATTGTCATAAAAGAGGAGGTATGGCTTTTCTAAATCTAGTGGCTCACTTATTGCCGAAACTCTATTTATTGCATTTGGGACTTACAGTGATTGTATTATGAAGCTGTTTGAAATGACCAAGAACATTGATGTTGAGGAGTATATTCAAATGAAGAGCGATTATCAGGAGATGCAAGTAATTTTTTTTTCATTTTTCTTCTGTATTTCCCTTAATTGTATTATACTATTTTGCTTTGTTACTCTATTTGTTAGCTCAGATTCCAATAAATTTTATGAACTTATATCAAAACAAGATGCATTGCTAATGATATTAATTCTCTTAATGGGTAATTCCTTATAGCGTGCTAACTAGAGAACATTGATTTGAAGTACATATATATATCCTTGATTAGAAGTACATTGATTTAAAAAGGATAGTAGATGTCAATATACTTAATTGTGGCTTTGACTGACGTGTAGGCAAATCTAAAAGCTGATCTTGAGAAATAAAAGAAGATCAATGCTCAGCTAAAGGCTAGTCCTCCAGGTAAATGGACATTTTTTTATGGTTTTCTGTAATGGGAAGATGCTCGTTGGTCATTTATTCCTGTAAACTGAGTGTTGCTTCTGTATGAGGTAGCGGTGGAGAAGATCTTGAGAAACAATAGAGATTGAAGGGCTCTTGAAACAACTAGGGGAGAACAGACAAGGTTGCTTCTGTTTGCCGCCCTCTGTTCGCCTCTCGTCTCCCTCTGTTGCCGCAACCATCTCGGGGCACCTCGGTTCTCAATCAGCACTGTTTTACTCATGGTAAGTTCACTTCTCCTCACTTCGCTGTTCTGTTAATTTAGAGATTAGAAACGTACATGTTCTATATAAGATTTGTACCGTTAAGTAGGGAAGCCTAAAAAAACATACATGTTAAGTGTTGTTAAGTAACACATCCCAACAGGCTCCCTATATAATCAAACGTCAAAGGTGAGGAAAGTGTGCCAGTAGTTTGTTTTCTCATGTGCCAACAGTTTGTTTTCTCTGAATTGTTAATTTTGTTCTGTCTGTGTGTGCAAACAATTTGTTTTCTCTCAATTGTTTCTCCCTTGGCACATAAGCACTATTTACCATTAAGTATTTTTATGTCTGATATGGATGCAATGATTGTCTTCCATCCTAGATGCTTCTCGTGTGCGCAAGGAGCTTGATTAATATAGTTCCAAGTTGTCCAAGATGCAGTAAAAAATTTCAATTTTTGTCTCAAAAATTAAAACAAGACTTTGGTGAGTGTAACTTATAGCACCTGTGTATTTTGCTAATTATAGTCTCATTCAAGGGGCTGATTTATATGATAAACTAGCATATGTTCAAGAAGTGACAAGATGTTTTTTTACAGGTCCTGAAAAGGAGTTCCATTCATTCTATGATCCTTGTTTTGAAAGCAAGGAAGGCAAGTATGAACCAACACCTTGTTGTCAATTCTTTATATTTAAAACATTGCTTGTATTTGGCTTTGTTGTATTTGTGTACTTTTTGAAACGCTATATTTTTAATACATATTCCCTCTTTTAATTTCGGTATCAGGTATGTTTACAAAATCTGTCCATATAAGCAAGCTACACGGAATGAGGGACACAGTACTACTCGATTGGGGTAGGCTTCTATTAATTCTCTACTTTTATGATTATGTTATTCCCTCTTCCCGGGCCTTCAAAAGCAGTTAACCATGTTTAGAGGAACTGGAAAGTTTGTGAAAAAGGCTTCTAGTTCTGTTGCGATGAAATCTGGCTCAAGTACCAAGCTCATCAAATGCTAGCTTGGTGTGCTACATGGAATCTGATGCACCATTTTGTAGTAGCTAGGATCCTTGATAGATTATTTTGTAGTAGTGATGTATGATTTAAAAATACTAATCATTTGTAAAAGTGTATCTTTCAACTTTCAAGTACCCGTCTTTTGTAAAACACTTGTAAATGTTTATTTTGCATTTATCCTAATGTATGTGTTCATTAAATTATCCATCATTTGGAAAATCTTATTTTACATCGAGCAAAGGGTGTTGTGAAAAGACATCGGATTACAAATGAAAAATGTTGTGCATTAATAGCTACGAAATCGAATCATTACATAAAGACAGATACTAGTATTATTATAGACATCGTCTAAATAATCTAAATCAATTTGTAACACATATTTTTACATCACAATGTTACTATAAATTGATATATATTGCTAACAAAAACATCTTTATAAAAATCTAAAATGATGTTCATATCATATTAATACATCAGTTATGTACATATTTCATATGACAGATTATTTTAAAAAAATAAAAAATCACAAATTATAAATATGAAATTAACATACACAATCAATATAATAAAAAAAGATGTATATTTTGTTTTAATACATTGATTATTTTCAAAATAGTGATGTAAATGTAAAATTTAGGCTTGGTGTGGACATATTCAAAAACTTATAAATGAAAAATAATGAGACTTTAACAACAAGTGAACATGTCAAAAATAAATTTGAGGGGCTGATTTATATCTATATTCAAAATAAAACAGATGTTTTAACCGATAAAAGACATCGGCTTAAAACCGATGTCAAAAAGTTGATCTTTTACTACACGCGCAAAGAGGTCGGAATTTTTTTTGAAAGACATCTGTTCACAACAGATGTCTAATTGCATTTTTCTAGTAGTGATGGTAGGTTTTCAACCAAATCTACTACCCTTATCAATCATAATACTAACAATACAAATATCGAAGATTGCAAATGGATATGGAAGCTTGATATACCACCGAGGATCAAAAACCTTATATGGAAGATAATCATAGATGGATTACCTACCACCCAGAGATTAAACAAACATTATAATAGAGTCCCAGCATAATGCTCACTTTGTAATAGTGAAGATGAGAATGCTACCCACTTATTCATCAATTGCAGCTTAGCTAGACAACTCATCCAAAACTATGAAAATGCAAGTGGAAAAAAACTAATTCTTAGAGAAGATTACAATGAAGATATTAAGGAATATAGCCTTTGAGATAATCTCAAACATAAAATTATGAAACTCGCAAATAGAAGTGGAAAACAAGTCTACCACTCGAAGCACTAATAGGAATAAGATTAAGTGGACTAAACCACCGAGCAATATCTATAAAATTAATATAGATGGCTCGTTTAAGCCCACTGGCTCTTGCCAAGTGGGAGGAGTCATTCGTGACTCAGAGAGCGGTTTAATAGATGTATTCTTTCAAAATACATCAAGAGGTACGATTTTACAGAAAAAGGCAGAAGCAATCATTGTAGGCATCCAACATGCAAGAAGTAAAGGGATCCGAAAGGCTATTATTGAAAGTGATAACCAAACTATCATCAAAGCTATAAGCAAGGAGATCAATACTCCATGGGAAGTCATCCATCAAGTTGAGAAGATCATCATTATGGCTCAAGAGTTCGAGTTTATACAATTTAAACATTGTTATAGAGAAGCCAACCATGTAGCTGACTTCGTAGCTAGAAAAGGCATCGATTGTATTAGATCTACATCTCCTCTTACTAAGGAGCTGTACACCATCATCCTAAGGGGTGATCCTGGTTGTTTGTTACGATTTTCGTATCAAACTCCAACTGTTTGCATACTGTAAAAAAAAAGTTGGTGAAAATAATTTGATGATAATGTTTCGTAGTTATTCTGAATAGGTAAATATATAGATAGAGGCAAAGCCAAGCGATAACATAAAGTAAGACCATACAAAGAGTCTTACGAAAAAAGGTAATACTACCCACAAAAGTCGTACCCGCAAATTACCACCACATACATCACTCTCGACCCGCTTAAAAGTAGTAAAAGGAAAAAACTAGACCCACTCCACTCTGATCCCACATCCCAGTCCACACCAGGAAAAGCATAGTTTTTAAGCTCGGTTTATAATGTAGCTTGCCGGTATGGGGACGTGGAACCAAAATAGAATAGACTAACCCTCCCCTTACCACAAACTAAGCAGGCCACATGACTACAACGGACATGTCATCACTCACTCCCCACAAATTACACAAAGTAATTACCGCCCAATAAACTTTCCACTCAAATCACCCTATCTCACGCCTAATAAACAAAGTCAACATAACCCAAAAAGCTAAAATTAAAAGCTGGACAAGGGTGACAGCTTTTAATAAAGCAAGTAGGAAAGAAGACTACTACTACACGGAAACAGCTCACAACATTGGAGAAAGTAACGCAGCAGCTGTACACACACGTCACTAGCCTGCAGGACACGCCAAAGCCCCACCAAACGCAGTAGCAACCACGCGCACAGCCCAGCACCACTCGGAACAGCAACTCAAGCGTTGGAATCACAACTTTGCAACACACGCAGCACCCGCATCTCCACCACCCCACCACAGAAAAACGCAGCGCGTTAAGCCCAGTATCAAGATTTGTGCGAGCCCGACAGTAATGGAGGAAGGAAGACCCGAGCACCAGCCCCACAAGAGCGAGATGACCCAGCAGACCACAAAGCACCACCAACGAACCACCTCGACTGAGGAACCAAGAATCCGGACGCACCACCCAAAAACCCCCACCACAAATCACCATGCGTTCAACCCAACAATTATAAAAGTAATTCATGGAAAGAGAACAAGGGGGGAACCCAAACCACCAGCAACTCAGGCCATAGCCACCAACCACGATGACTTCGACCCACTTCTACACTCTACCATGTCGAATCACAACCCACACAAAGGACTGCCCAGCACCACCACCGCCCTCAAGATCTAGACTAAGCCACATCCCTCCACAAGAAACAAGGACGGTAGAACCACCGGCGATCGACGGCTGCAGTTCGGCTAAACCAGGGGGGACCAAATGCAACACAAGCCCAACAAACCTGGTTCACGTCTCCGAACCACCTTCCACGCCACGGCGCACCAGCGCTACCATCCTCGGCCCCGAAGAGAGACAACAAACCCCAAGACTAGATTTAAAGGAAGGGGAGATGAGAAAGAAGGAAAACGGTCAAACCTGGCCGGTAGAGACGAGATCCGACCAAAGCCCCACGACCGACCCGACGGACGCCATGGAAGAGGCCAGATCCAGCCGAGCCACCAGGATGGAACCGCCAACCGATGCACAAGAGAAGTCGCACCCACATTCCAAATAACTCACAAATTAATGGGGAACCTCACAAAAATTACAACAAAACAACTCAAAACCCACCCAAAAACTAGAGTTTTAGAACAAACTCTCATTTAATTGAAGAACAATGGGTGAGAGTGGGAGGAAGGGCCAAAGCGAGTGGAGAAAACCATAAGAAAGAAAACCTCAAAAGAGAGTTTCTCTCTCAAGGTTTCTCACTCTAACACCCAACCTCAACGGTTCAGTTTCGTAGTTGTTGACAATAGGTATGTGACAATATTTTGTAGTTGGTGATAGTATATGGTTAGTGAAAATTAGCGGTGACAATATTTTATAGTAAGTGACAAAAAGTTGGATAATAGATTGGTGGCAATGTTTTGTAGTTGGTAACAATTGGTTTGTGACAATGTTTGGTGACAATGTTCACTTGTTGGTGACAATAAGTTGGTGAAAGTAATTTGATGACAATGTTTCGTAGTTGTAGACAATATTTTGTAACCAGTGATAGTACATAGTTAGTGGAAATTGGTGGTGACAATATTTTATAGTAAGGTGACAAAAAGTTGGTGATAATGTTCTATAATTAATGACAATGTAATAAACAAGATGTTTAAAATATATTATCAAATTCCATATAATAAATAAGATGCCTAAAATATATGATCAAGTTCCATATAATAAACAATTGTAGTAGATTGTGTGGTGGATTGGATACCCCTTCATCCATATCCGATCCGATTCATCATCCATCTATCCTTGAATGGGGTTCGAACCGAGGACCTTTGGGTACTACCCACAAGTCCTTTCCTGATGAACCATTCCGGAATGGTTCAACACCCATTTATCACCTTTCACTTATTTGTCAATTTATTCGGGTTTCCATCCATATAATTGGGGTGGATTAATGCGGTGAGGATCTAATGTCCCGGGGTCACTATCTCTTGCATGTGTCTCCTTTAAGCTTTTCATTTTTTTGGGGGGATAATTAGGTGAATATACTCTTTTCAATTTTTTTATGAGTAATTATACTCATGGACTTTTTATTTTGCTAATTGTACCTTTTTTAATTAATGACTTATTTACCCATAGAGAATCTTCCTTGAATCACGTAAATTATAACCGACAATCTCCCTATTTCTAACTTAATCGATTAAAACCTAATTGGAATCCCCACGTACGCATTCAGTTTGATTTCATGGCGTGTGAATTTGGTCAAAGTAACTCTCCTTTGAATCCATATAATTTTTTAATTGCTTGAAGTTGTTGGTTCCTCATTTACATCTTGTGTACCTTGGATCATCCACATCTATAGTAATTAGTAACGATGATTAATATTCGGTAAATTCATCTATTTCAATTCTCTTACTGTATCATTGATTGTGATATTTTTCAATGCTTACAATAATAATACTAGAATTATGACAACATGAATACAATAATGGTTACAATAATTAGGTTTATTTTAGGGTAAATTAGGTCTCAATAATACTCTTTCAAGTAAAGCAAAATAGGGTTCAAGAATGATGAGGTTTCAAGAATGTCGTTACAATATGTTACACTACTCTAGGGTTACAATATGTTACGATAGATTACAATTGGTTTCAATAGATTACACTAATCTAGGGTTACAATTAACAATCTCCAAATGCCAACATACACCGCAATTTTGGTTACAATATTGTGACAATATTGAGTACAAGTATGGTTACAATAATTAAGTTTCTTGTAGGATAAATTAGGTCTCAAGAATGTTGTTTCAAGTAAGCAAAATAGGGTTCAAGAATCTATAATAAGATTTCAAGAATAATGGTTACAATAATTAAGTTTCTTGTAGTACTCTATGGTTACAATCGGTTACAGTATGTTACAATAAAATTGAATTACATGTAACCATAGACAATTCACCAAATGATTAATTGAACCTCTAATGAAAGAAGTAGCATTTGTGCATACAAATCAATAACCCGAATAATTTTTCTTTTCAAAACGCAAAACAATCTTAGGTACAATCTAAACCATCTTATCTATATCTATTTACTTTTGTTTTTATTTTAAAAAGATAAAAATTCTCCCATAAGGGGGTATTAGGTAAAATCCACACTAAAAGGTATAATTACTAAAAAGTAAAACTAAAGAATATAGTTACCAATAAAAAACTTGAAAAAGGTACATTCTCTTAAATTTTCATTTTTTTTTCCTATTTAACTTATTATTTTAAGAGGGAATTTGTTGAAATGGACCTTTAAACATCTTTAGTTAAGTAGATAGGCCCATTAAATGTTTTTTTAGTATGCTTAGACTTCTTAATTGTTTTTTTTGCTTTCCCGACCTAAAAAAACCCCTTTCTCCATCGCTTCCTCCGTCTCCCCCAAATTCCCCCACTTTGCCTCCATCTCTCTAAATCGCGACAAATTCAGTCCCATGGCTACTCGAGATCTGACTCAGGCCGTCAACGACGGCGGTAAGATGGAGGCACGATGCCGAGGCGTGAGGAAGAGGTCCTGGGGGAGGTACGCCGCCGAGATCCGGGATCGCACCAGGAAGACGGGTGTTTCCTTCTCTCCCATGGCGTCCTTCATTCTCGCGCTCGCCGTTTCCTTCTCTCCCATGGCGTTTCGCAGTCGCCCTCCACGTTCTCCCTTCCTTCTCCCTTGCTTCTCCTCCAATTTTGCTTCCAGTTCCGGCGTCCTCAGCCTCGATTCTTTTCCTTCTTCGCTTCCTGGGATTCGCAGTCGTCCTTCACCCTCCTCTTGCTCTCGTCCTCCAAGCCAGGTATCGGTGGCACCGCCTCCTTCCATATTGAGGCCTGATATTTTGTCTTCTTCGATCGCCTGCGGGACTGGCCTGATATTTTGAGTTGGGGCTGAACGCGTGCTGGTGATGCTGGCGTGGTGGGGAAGGCGCGTGTGGTCCAGTGCTCGGCGTGGTGCGTGTCGGGGTTGGCGAGTGGCTTTTCCTGGTCACATGTGTTGGCGTGTGTTGGTTGCCTTCCTTGCTTTTCTGAAGAGCTGCAGAGGGGTCATCCCTTTTGTTTCTTCTCTTTTTGCTTGGTAGGTTGTGTTAGTGTTGTACGAGAGTGGGGTGACGTGGCATTAGGTGCATCTCTAATTTTAGTGGGTAAGAATGTGTGTAATGTGGGGGATAATATATTGCGTTTAGGATTTGTGGGTAGGAATTTGTAGTAGTGAAATATGTGGGTTGACTCATGTGGTAAGACATTTTGCGGGTAGTATTATTTTTACGTAAGACCCTTGGTATGGTCTTATTTTATGTTACTTCTTGGTTTTATGTCAGTATCTAATTATCTATATATTTACCGTTTCAAGATGTAGTAGGTAGATATCATGTAATTAAAAAATAAACTCAATGGTGAATCAAGAGTGCCGAATTTGGAATCAATCTCATAAGGTACCGTGATTATTCCAAACACCAAGTATCGAGTTTGATGATATGATGCTAATAGAGGTTGAGGACCAAATTTGTTGTTTATTTGTGCGTTTAGGATAATAAAATTGCCTATCTCGCAAACAGGTTCCTAATCCTATTAACAACATGCTTGCAGAACAAGATTTTATTGATTCCACTTTTGAGAAGGTGGAATCTTTAGAAATGTTGTATATAATTCTAGAATGGTTATGTCACCTTGTATTGATTTTATTGATTCCACATTATATTACTTACATTGATGCATTTTTTTTAGTTGATAACATGTTATAATAGGTGTTTTTACGTATACAACCAATATTAATGTCGTAGTTTCAAAAGACTTTGTATTTTTATATGTGCAATAAGGTGACAATATTTTGATTCCACGTTTTAAGCTTTTATGTCATCAATTATATAAAATTGTCACCATAAACGATTGTGAGTAATGAGGCGTAATAACAAATGTCATCCATGAATAATAATTTAATGAACATGTCACCACAAGTGATTGCATCAACGAAGTGTAATCACAAACATGTCATCAGTGAATGAAAGTATAATCGATGAAAATAAATCGATATACAATTGATTAAATTAAAAACATGTGGCATCAATCGATTTGATTAAAAAAAATGGCATCAAATAATTACATTATAAAGATGACATCAAAATACCATTTTGAAAAATTTGTATCACATTAAAGAAAAAAATGTCATCAAAATACTACTTTGAAAAAATATCATCAAAAATATGGCATCACGGTAAAAAAAATATCATCAAAAAATTGACATAAAAAAAATGGCATCTGTCGTTAACAGTAACAAAAAAAATGGCATCAATGGTCAACGTGACATTACTGTAAACAAAAAATGTCATCAATGTTTAAAAAAAGTGACATTAAAAAAGTGACATCCAATCATTTCATTAGAAAAGTGGCATCAAAGTGAAAATAAAATATAGTAAAATTTTGACATCAAAACGGTAAAATATGGCATCACTAAAAAAAAAAAATGGCATCAAAATGGGTTGGTCAACGTTGACCGGTCAACGGTCAACGTTGACTGGTCAATGGTCAAACGGTTGACCATTGACCAACCCACCCTATTGGGAAGGGGTCTAGGACAAAACTAATTAAATTGATTTAGGGGCTAAGTGCCTAATTGAATATTCAAAAAAGGCCATCTACCAAAATCACCCTTATTTTAATTTTAATTAATTTTCTTTTTTTTTTCTATTTTGCTGGGATGAGGAGGGAAAATAAGGGGGCCGTCCTTTGGGCGCAGCCGGGCAGGTGATCCCGCCCGGGATTAACGAGTGTATCGGGTCTCCACGGGTGGATTTCCATCAGTCCCCCATAGGAGCTAAAACGGCGCGTTTAGCTGTGACGCTCTGTGGACACAGTGGGTGAAACGACGCACCCCAGTGTCGCCGCTCCTCCCTCTCTTGCGGTCGCCTTGAAGCGGAGAAAGAGGCAAAAACTTTTCAAAAACCCTCTTCCCAGACTCCCAGTAGCCATTACTGAAACACCTCTCTCTCTCTGCAGATATGTTCTCTCCTGCCTCAAGGAAGTCGAACTACCGCGCCTTGAAGGATCGGAATGCGGCGCCGACGAAAGCTGATTCCTCTCCTATAACGCCGTATAGAGATAATCGGAAAGTGTCAGACGAAACTTCCGTTCTTAATCGCCCCCAAACTGGCACTCCCGCTCCATGGGCGTCACCTCGCTTGTCCGTTCTTGCTAGGTATAACGAAAACCATTCCTTTTAGTTTTACTTCTTTCTGTTTTTCGAATCTCGGATTTCTCTGAGCTTGGTGTTGCTGAAAATTTGTTCAAACTATGGTTTTTAGGTATTTGTGCAACTGAAATTCGAAATTAACTAACCTGTATAGGTAGAGAACTGGATTAGCTTAAAGAATGCCGTGCAGGGGAAATTTGGAATTCAGTTACCTGTATCACTGTTCAGAGGCTTATCATAGTATCATTCTAGATTGTTCAATTAGTCAAGCAGAAATCCAGTTGCCATGAAAATTTTCAGCCTCATTTGGTTAGTATAATGGTATCTTCCTGAATATACATAGCAGGTCTGTAATGGTTTGATTGCTTGGAATTTAGTGAATTAATTACTAGATGGAGGGAGGTCTAGGGCGTTGCTGAATTGTTGATTGTTCACCTTTCAGAATCCCACAGGTGAAGAAAAGCGAGAATGGGGAGGGAAAAGAACAAATCCAGCCTGTTTTTGTTGGAGAGTTTCCCCAAGTGATCCGTGATGAACAGATCAGCCACTTACGAAGGCCTGTGCAAGGTTGTCAGATAAGTATCAGTATCACATTTATTCTATAAACCACTATTGTTTCTTGTCTTATGGTTTCCATATCCTTAACAAGACTAATTATCATAACAGGTCAGGCATGTGCAGCTGGTGGAATGGACAAGAAAACTGGCCTTTCTTGGATGATCTGTGGGAGCAGGCTTTTCCTTTGGAGCTACCTATCTCCTGCAGCTTCAAGAAATTGTGTGATTCTCGCTCTTCCACCCGACCTTTTGCAGACAAGTGATTCCAGTAGAAATCCTAATCTTGGAAGTAGTTGGTTGCTTTCCATCATCAACTGGGATAATGCCTGGAATAGTGCCTACAGTCGAAGACAGTTGAATTCAATTGGAATAGTTTTGTGTCATAAAAAAAGTCGAGCAATTATATATTGGTCTGATATCTATAAAGATGGAGGAATCGTTCCTGTTACTAGTCTAGCATCCTCTGAAGAGTTGGAGGTAGCATCTGTTGTTGGGCAGGAGAAAAGTCCTCAAAGCCAACACCATTGGCATAATGAGCAAGGAATTAGTTCAACTGATTTTAATTCTATGATTGCTTCTCAAGTTGCTGATAGTCAGCAAGTGATTATTGCCCTTGCAAGTTGTTCCAATGGTGAACTTTGGCAGTTCCATTGCAGCCCTTCTGGCATTGACCGCAAAAGGGTAGATAGTAGTATTGTGAGCTCATCTTCTCTATTCAGTGACAGCACTCAACCTACCGGAAATGGGGGTTATCCAAGATCATTGGTTTGGCGTTCTACATCATTTTCTACAGAGGAATCTGCTAGACAGTTCTTTCTGTTAACAAACCATGAGATCCAGTGTTTTGTTACACAGCTTTCTTCTAATTACAACGTGTCAAAACTCTGGTCCCATCAGATAATAGGCACAGATGGTGATTTGGGTATTAAGAAGGATTTGGCAGGCCAGAAGAGAATCTGGCCACTGGATGTTCAGGTTGATGATCGTGGTAAGGAAATTACCATTCTTGTGGCCACCTTTTGCAAAGATCGAGTTATTAGCTCAAGTTACATGCAGTATTCCCTTCTCACCATGCATTATAAACCTGGATTAGACTCTCTGGAATCCGTGGGCCTAACACGTGACCGAGTACTAGAGAGAAAAGCTCCAGTCCAAGTGATAATCCCAAAAGCAAGGGTGGAAGAGGAGGATTTCTTATTTTCAATGAAACTACGAATTGGAGGCAAGCCATCAGGTTCAGCTGTCATTCTTTCTGGCGATGGAACTGCTACAGTCTCTTACTACGAGGGAAACTCCACCAGGCTCTATCCATTTGATTTACCTTATGATGCCGGAAAAGTTCTTGATGCGTCGGTATTTCCTTCTTCGGAGGATGGTGAGGATGGGGCGTGGGCACTGCTCACAGAAAGGGCAGGAGTTTGGGCTATACCTGAGAAGGCTGTTTTGCTAGGTGGAGTGGAACCTCCAGAGCGAAGCTTGTCACGTAAAGGGAGCTCAAAGGAAGGATCCATGGAGGAAGAAAGAAAAACCGTCACTAAGAATAGGAGTAGTCTTCTTGGCAGGGCTAATTCTGGAGCACGTAGTGTTGAAGATAATGAGAAGGTAGCTTTTAGTGGGACTCGACAAACTGCTCACGATGAAGAAGCAATTGGTCTAGTTGACCAACTTTTCCGTGGTTTTCTTCAGTCGGGTGAGGCGGATGGTTCATTTGAAAAGCTCCAAACTTCTGGACTGTTTGAAAGGGATGGAGAAGTTAATGCATTAGCTCGGCTGAGCAAATCTATTGTTGACAGCCTAGCTAAGCACTGGACAACAACCAGAGGTGCTGAAATTGTTGCCTTGACAGTTGTCTCATCACAACTGATTGAGAAGCAGCAAAAGCATCAGAAGTTTCTTCAGTTTCTTGCTTTAACAAAGTGCCATGATGAACTATGTCTGAAGCAGAGTAAGCTTTTATTACCGAAGCACAAATTCAGTTTTCCATTCTTATAATATATAGCAAGCAAATGAATGGTGTATATAACAAATGAAATTTAGCCTTCTCTTTTCTGAATATTATCACAAGGCACCATCCATTATTGCAGCCCCTGTAGTTAACTACATGTGATTTGCCTTCAGTAAGTCTGTTATTTGTTCATTTGTGGTGCAGTACTTTGACCTCTTTGGGGTTTTGGTTTCCTTACATGAAAAGAGCTGAAATCGTCAAAGTTCTTTATCGAGCAATGGATTTTTGAAGCTTGTTACTTATTTGTTCTTTAAGCTTGTCAAAAAAAGGTGGTTTTGTTTATGGACTTATTTGCTTTTCCCCCTAATGGTGGGTTAACTCTTCTTTTCTCCTCTTGTTTGAGGAGTGGTCGGCCAGAGTAGGACATAGTCATTTTATTTTACCGAACCTGGTAGTGACGTATATTGTTTCTCTTTCAGGACATGCTCTTCAAATCATTCTGGAACATGGGGAGAAGTTAGCTGCCATGATTCAATTAAGAGAATTGCAAAACACAATTAGCCAGAGACGTTCAACTGGATCTGACCATCTCTATTCTGGTTCAATAAGGGAAGCTTCCGGCGCTCTTTGGGATCTGATTCAAGTAGTTGGTGAGAGAGCACGCAGAAATACTGTCCTTCTGATGGACAGAGATAACGCTGAAGTCTTCTATAGTAAAGTTTCTGAACTTGACGAGGTTTTCTATTGCTTAGACAGGCAGCTCAATTGTGTTATCAGTGAAGACCAACCGCTTAAGGTTCAGGTTCCTCGAGTATGTGAACTCTCAGAAGCATGTATAACCTTGGTGAAAAGTGCAAAGAGTTACAAAAATGAGCATCACATGTGGTATCCGCCACCGGATGGCTTAATGCCTTGGTATAGCCAACTTGTGGTGCGAAATGGGCTGTGGAGCCTTGCTTCATTGATGGTCCAGATTTTAAATGAATATCAGATTGACTTGGTAGCAAAATCAGATGTGTGTTCTCATCTCGAAATACTTGCGGATATTATGCTGGAGGCAAGTATTGGTGCCATCACAGCAAAAGTTGAGTGTGGGGAAGATCATAACGGTCTTATAGAGGAGTACCACCATAGAAGAGATATCCTCCTTGACTGCCTTTATCAGCAAATCAAAGTTTTCCTTGAAGCTGAATGCAAGGTATCCCTATGATCCATGCGTCTGAGAACATCACAAGCCTAATAAGCTAATTCCCTTAGTAGTGCATCCTGTTAACCCTTCTTTCTAGAGTTAAGGAGTTATGGAATAGTGGCAACAACAAATCAAAATACTATGAATTTTAAAAGTTCCAAAAGTACTAATTATTAACTTATACTCCCTTTGATCTAAATTAGATGATTGTTTTGAGGATAAATTATAATCAACAATAAATGATCTTTTAGATTTTTTTTTTGGGTGCAATCTTTTAGATTTTCTAGTAAGTGGATTGTAATCATTTGTATTGATTTGTTGTTCTTGGCCTTTTAACATCTATTTATGAAAGCGTTGGTATAATGATGATGTTTTTAGAGGAGTGAAATATATTCTTAAAACTCATGACGTTTGCTAAAGAATCATCTATTTTAGATTGGGGTTAGTGTAATCCAAATGACGTGTAATTTTTTCATTTAAATTTCCGTTCAAATTCTAGGAAAGTGACTTATTTTCAATTTTTAGTCTAAATATTATTCTTGGTTGGATTGCCAGTCATTTTGCCGGCTTCAACACCACAGGTCATTTACTATAATGTCATTATTTGTGATACGTAAGTTGGTAGTTTTCCTTCATATAGGAAAAAGTTGATATTTTTAGTTTATTTGCAATTTTTTTTTGTCATTTCCTTTATGTATTTCTTCAACATGTTTGCTAGTTAATTTTATACAAATTTCCTTTTCTTAATAAATTTCAAGTATACTCCATGTTATCTTGTTGTATGTTTGTGCTTCAGCCTAAGAAAGCATGTTTTTTGAGTTTCTTGATGATTTGCCTCATCTAAATAGGTTCAACTTTCTGCAGAATGGGATTGTCTTTTACTGATGCTTGTGCATTTATTGGGCATCTCTATTTTCTACAATCTGTTTTGTCCTTCCCTTTGAACTAAACTCATCTCTAAATCTTCTAAAAATGATTCTTCCTCCTATGTGTAAAAGAAAATGAATTTGTGATATTGCGTCCTTTGTGTTGGTATTCTTTTGGTTTTATTCTTCTAGGTTATTTCTGGGTATGTCTAACATCTTCAGCAACTTTCAAAGGAAAGCTAAAATGATATTATTACTATGGACACCTTATTATTAAAATTGCAAAATCACTCATCGTGCAGGGTTCAATGTACGAGACTGAGGAACAAAAGCAAGGGGCTTTCCGAAACCTTTCTTCAAATTTGTTGATGGTTGCAAGGCAACATCAAGGGTATCAAACCCTTTGGAACATCTGTAATGATCTAAATGATTCTGCACTCTTGAAAAGCCTAATGGTGTGAACCCTTGTTTCTTTTATTGTTTGCTATCATGTTCTTTTATATATATATATATATATATATATATTTATCGTGTTTCATTGATAGTTGTAATTTCTTTAGATATGCCTTAAGATTAGAAGGGTATGAATCAGAGTTGCTGATTAGAAGTGTTGACAGATTCAAGGACATTATAGTATTATGATGATTATTTCGTTTCCAGTTTGTGAGGCTAAGATTTACATGAGTCTCATTGTTTATGTCAGTCTTATACTTAATTAACTTTTATGCTCAAGCATTGCTAGATTTTATATTTCGTCATGAGATGTGGTCAACCTTGTGCACACTATTCCATCTAATTTTGCGTCATTATTCTGTTTAGTAACATCATAGTTTTTTCAATGCAGTCAGAGAGCATGGGGCCTAAGGGAGGTTTTAGTTATTTTGTATTCCAGCAACTATACGAGAACAGACAAATTTCCAGGCTTTTGAGATTAGGGGAAGAGTTCCCTGAAGAACTAGCGACTTTCCTGAAGGATCACGTGGATATTCGGTG
The DNA here is from genome assembly GCA_963922045.1 of Persicaria maculosa. Classification (NCBI taxonomy): domain Eukaryota; kingdom Viridiplantae; phylum Streptophyta; class Magnoliopsida; order Caryophyllales; family Polygonaceae; genus Persicaria; species Persicaria maculosa. The sequence continues at coordinate 7,179,341 of OY998251.1, forward strand.
GCTTCATGAAATATTTCTCCATCAATTTTCATCTGCTTCAGAAACTCTTCATTATCTGGCTCTTTCTGAAGATGGAAGCTCCAGTTTATCATTTGATGAGGGTATTGAACCTACGAGTGCCAAACCAGAACTCTCATTAGCAGAAAGGAAAAGATTTTTGTTTCTCTCAAAGATAGCTGCCGTAGCAGGTTTGCTTTTTTCAATTATGACTTGATATTTGCTGCTTTGCTGGCATTTACAATGTTCATATTCTCATTTTGTTTCCTCCCACCCCATCTGTTAGAAAATGAAATTGGGATCCACACTAGAACTTGTTCACAAAGACACAAGAACACGAACACTTGAGAGAACAAAGGAACCCCCAAGGCCACAATTCTGCTAAGTAACCAAGAGAGGGAAACACTCTCTGGCTAAGCTGATATCAAAAGAATATCTGGTTCAGAGGCTAGTCTCTTAATTGTATTTGATTTCATCCCTTCTGTCACCTACATGTAACCGTACCCAGATGCCCTCACAGCCATAACGATGTATTGTTATTTGTTAATCCAATACATGTATCTAACCCTACTACCAAATTTCCATCGCAGTCATAACAGAACAGATGTAGACTCTTCCAATCAAAGTATAATATAAAGCATAGAAGTATCTAGGCAATATAGAAGGATTTTCTCACCGGTAATGTGGCATCAACATCTCAAACTGAACATTCCAGTGACCTTAAAAGAGTGTCACAGCTTGACTTTTGTTCAGAGATATGTGCAATTATTGTCTTATCTGTTTATTTTTTTAAATATTTTTTTGCTGTCATGTGAAGGGATAAGTTTTGGTTTTTCGGATTATAGAATTTAACTAGAGTACGTGCTTTTGGAAAGTAGCTTGTTCATTCTTCCATGATATCATTGAGATGCTGCCTTCATGTTGGTTTCACTTATTTGTTTGACTTAAAGTGCATATTTTGTCATATTGGGCAGGCAAAGATGCCGTGTATGAAACAAGAGTAGAAAGACTAGATGCTGATTCAAGGATTATGAAATCTCAGGTACCTTGTTGGTGTTATTTCAATTTCAATTTCCTGGAAAACATATTTTCTGTCTTCTATTTGGCTGAACTTGCAGAAATAGGTTTTTATTGTAGATAAATTACAAAGAAAACGAACTCCATAAAAATATTTGTTCAATTTGATTTAATTATATAGTAAAACCCTATACCTCTGTTGATGTTATAAGTTTATAACACGCAGGACCATTTTGAACATGTTTTTACTCAGATGATGTCCTCTTGATCTAAGCATCGTTTAAATATGAGAATAATGAAATTCTTGAAGTACCCTTTGTTTAAATTTGCTGCTTTCAATCAGAACTTAACCTCTTAAGTCCTACCACAGCAAATGTAAATCGTGTTTCAGAGACATTCTTCACTATATATCATGAAAACAATGCAATAGTAAGACGTGTTATAGGAGCGTGATTTGACCAAGATAATTTATATTGTAGAGCTATTATGATCATTTTAAAGAACTGCAAATTTGGATGGAAAATAGGAAACAAGGGTAGCATATGGAACTTCCCAAATCATAGGGTTATATCATATATACATATTCCCCCCTTCACATAGACTCTGAACAGCACAGACAGAGAACATTGATTAAAAATGTTTAATATGTGGATTATTATTCTGTAGCCACTCTTTTGATATACGTGTCTTGCTGAATGCCATTCTAGGACCATCTCTAGTGGTTGAGTGTACAAATGTTGTACAAGGTGTATACAAATAAAATACACATCACTTTTTGGTATTTTGCTCCATGGGTTAAATATGCATATGTTGCACTTTCCCCTCTTTAAATACATATTAAATTTAAAAAGGAAAGAAAAAAAAAACAAAACAACCAATGGGGGATGATCTTTACTTCATTGAAATGTGGTTAAAGTTTTTAGACATGGAGGTGTTTTGCTCATATTTGAGCACCTTGTGTGCAAATGTGTACATCTTGAACACCCAAAAGCAACCATTGGAGCACAATTTGTATCTAAATATACACTTTTAACTTTTAAGCATTTACATAATACCATTAGAGATAGTCTAATTATGTAATTTGTAAATCTGTCAAATTACCTTGCAGGAAGAGATCCTAAACCTCCTGGTTGAGGATGATAAGCAGACAATAGGACAGAAACTGTTACCTCCTGGGGATCTTATCAGACTCTGCCTCAGTGGTGGTTCTCCAGAGCTTGTAATGAAGGCCTTTGATGTCTTTGCATGGACAAGCTCCTCCTTCCGGAAAGGAAACAAGAGGCTGTTGGAGGAGTGCTGGAGGAATGCAATCGATCAGGACAACTGGGAGAAGCTCTTCCAGTTCTCAAGAGCCGAAGGGTGGAGTGACGAGGACAAGCTAAGGTGTCTTGAGAAGACCATCCTCTTCCAGGCTTCCAGGAGGTGCTATGGTCCGGAATCCGAGTCCTTTGAGGGAGGTTTCGAAGAGGTCCTGCCATTAAGGCATGAGAACACACGGCTTCCAAGCCCTACAGATTCTGGGTCATCTGTGGAAGCAATACTGATGCAGCACAGAGACTTCTCTGATGCTGGGAAGCTGATGCTAACTGCTGTAATGTTGGGCTGCGCAGAGGTCGATATTGGGATGGAGGATGGCTTTTCTCCAATGGAGTAGGGTTTTTGTACACAATCGTTGTAGATCATGGTTTTGAGATTGAGAGTGATGATCTTAAATGTAGCTTGTTGTTTTGCCTGTCATCTAGTGCCGGTCTTCAAACTGAGATGATGAATTGTTTACTTGGCTGTATCCAAAAAATGCATATGATTGTTAGGAAAGTGGTTAGTTAGTCAGAAATGTTTTATACCCCATATGTTCCAATAGATGTCGTTTAACTTTTTAGTACATTTTTTTAATGACTTAAAAACTATATAATATATTAATTTTTTATCAATATTTTTTTTATATAATTTCACCCATATTTAACGAGTATAAAATTATATTTAAAAATTTAATAAAAATGTTGATAATTTATAGTATAGTTTTTAGCCCTTTGAAAAACGTGCTAAAAAGTCGATATCTATTTATGAATGGATTTAGTATGTGGGATATATACACTAAGACTTACTCCCTCCGTTCGGCAAAACATGTCACTTTACTATTCACGCACGTTTTTTTAGGAGATAAAAATTATTTAAAATATCTAGTTTTTTAAATATTTTTTTTAACAATTTCGTAGTTATTATTAATAAATACAAACTTGTTAAAATTTTTTATAGAAAATGAATATTTTATATAGTTTTAATCATTCTAAAGAAGTGTGCGTTAATAGTAAACGACATGTTTTGCCGAACGGAGGAAGTATTATTTTTATACAAGGTGAGTTATCCGAGGATTTGGGGATGGTCAATTGTGGTTGACCCACTGCCCAGAAGCGTCTAGACGGGCGACGTCAACAATCTCATCAGGAACTCGTTCAGCTACAAACAACGAAGAGAGACTCATATGCGCCAACATATCTGCAACTTGATTCCCCTCTTTCAAAGTGTGCGGAAAGATGACACTCTCGAAAGTGTGACAGAAGCCGAGAGCATCTGAGATCACCATCTCAATCTCCAGAGGGCACCGCCAAATCACCTTCAAGACGTTGATCAACATCAAGCAATTGCCCTCCACCTCAAGTCGGGAGAAGCCTCTCTTCGTAGCTTCCTGGAGTCCAAAAAGAAGACCGAGACACTTCGCTTGCACACCGGACACCCTACTGTGGCCCCGGGCACCACATGAGGCAACCAATGCACCGTCAAAATTGAGTTTGGCAAGGTTGTCAGCAGGTTTTTTCCATTTTGCAATTTTCTGTTTTTTTTTTGTTCTGTTTTGGTGGGTAATTATTCTTGTAGTAGACATGTCATCTTCCTATTCCCTGATTTTGCTTTTCTCCAACTTATCATGTATTGTTTTATATTTTTTTATCCATTCTTTCGGGTTCCAAGTGTCGTTGTTGTCGAAAAGGATTTTGTTTCTCATTGACCAAAGATGCACTAAGACTATCTCCAATAGTTTTCCCAAAAATTTTCCAAAATGGGAAAACAAAATATATATTCTTCAAACATCAACTTCTCCAATTCAAATATTTAGAGAATCATTTAGTTTTGGAAAATAGTGTAGATTTAGAAAAACTTTTTTTTTGGTTGTTTTCAATGAAATGAAGAATCTGTTGGACAAAAAAAAAACCCACTTCAAAATTAAATTATTTTTTATAATTGGAGTCGAGACTAAGCAATTTGATTTGATTTCATACTATGTGGTTCTTACTTAACAGAAAAATGCAAACTCAATAGCAGGGGCGGAGCTGAATGGGGGCCTAGAGGGTCACGTGCCCCCCCTCTCATTCGAGGAACTACCTAGGTGTATTCTCCTAGTCGATATCTTCGTTTTGATATATAATACGCCTTTATTTACCTATTCAAGATATATAATACGCATTAATCCGACATCTGAGTAAAAAGTTATGAATGTTTAAAAATTAAAGGTATATTAATCACTTTAGTTTTTTATTTCAAAAAAAAAAATCACTTTAGTTTTGTTTCAATAGACTATAATGTTTTTATATTTTACTTAAATTAACATTTACATATTACAACTCATCTCCAGAGCTTCAAAATGAGATGTTATATTAATCATTTCGACAATTAGATAAAACACTTAGAAACGAGTGCAACAAGTTATATATTAACTATGTTGTTATTCGAGCAAAACAAGTCTAGTATTGCTTGATTATATTTATCTCATTTAGAAACGAGTCAAGCTCGAGTCGAACCTATATTTGAACTTGAGCTCAAACTCAACTTGTTTAGTAAATGAACGGGCTTTAGCTGAGTTTTTTTTTCCCGAAGTATTATGCAACCTTACTTGCTCATGACATGATAACTTAAAAGAAAATTTGTAAACTTTAAAAAATTCGTGCTATTTGAATTTCGATCGAGCCTAGCCGAACTTTGAATCGGGCTTAAAAATGTGCTCATAATCAACTCATTTTGTAAATGATGCTCGAGCCAAGCTTTTATTGATAAAAACTCGAGTCAAGCTCTAGCTACATAACTCATATAACAACCATAATATTACCTTAATGTTTATTATATTGCGTTTCCTATACTTATTTAGTTAAATTTTCCCCGGATATTTCATTTATATATTTATATTTCTTCTTTTTAGGCGCAAAAAAAAATGATAGTGTTTTATCATAAACCGATGACATTTTATCTTAAATAACATTTTTTATTATCATATTATATATTAATCTTTATGCCAATTTAATCCAAAACTATATCGTACATGTATAAACTAGAGCTTCGGCCAAACAAACCACCATCGGTTGTGCCCCCCCTCCGAAGTTTTTCTGGCTCCGCCTCTGCTCAATGGGTAATTGAAAATAATTTAAGATATTTAAATTTGCATTTCAACATATGAACAATGCAATTTTGAACGTGCATTACTAATGGTTGAACTTCGTGTATTGTGTTATGAGATATTCCATTGTCGTTGTTGATTAGTAAATCATGACATGTTTTTGTAGGAATGTTCATGACTAATTGTTGAACTTTGTGTATTAGGTTATTAGTTCTTCCATTGTAGTTCATTTTTTTTTTAAAAGTTTGTTGAACTGCGCCGTTTAATTTTATGACAATTGTATTATAAATTATCGAACCCTTAGGATCGACGGGCCTTCGTTAGTCGAACTTAGGCCAAAACAGCTAAACTCTTTGACAAATAGCGGATAAATAATCATAAACAAACTATGAAGACAATTATCTCCTAGATAAATAAAGTCATACAAAAAAAAGTAATAACAAGGATTTAAAAGTTGAAACCCTTTAAAAATTATCTAATTGTAGAGGATAAAAATCATTACCTAAACTCGCACTAGCATAAAACAATTTTAGCATATTCTTTAATCCTATTAACAAAACCTAATTAAACACAAATTTATATGGGCCAAATGGCATAAAACCACCCTTTAATAGTCTCTTTTGCACACATATGGGTATCCCCATTGCAAAAAGCATGGAAAAATATCTAGGTATTCCTATTGTTAATGGTCGAATTAAAAATTGTGTCTTTGATGAAGTTGTAAATAACCTGAGGAAACAACTAACAAAGTGGAAAGCGTCTAGTCTCTCTCAAGCCGGAAGAGCTATCCTTATTCAATCAAATTTAAGCTCGAAGACTAACTACCTTATGCAGAATTTTCTTCTTCCAAAAGGAATTCTAAACCAAATTGACCAAGTTATCAGAAACTTCTTTTGGAATAAATCTTCAACCGATAGGTATACCCCCCTAATTGGTTGGGATCAAATTTGTAAGCCTAAATCTCAAGGTGGAATGGGGCTCAGAAAAGCGGAAGACCTCAACAGGTGTCTCCAAATGAAACTCTTATGGAAATTATATAACAATGATAGCAATCCTTGGGTGACCATCATTAAGGAAAAATATTTAAATCAAACCAGCATCAGAGATTTTAGTAAACAGAACACTTCTTGGCAATTTTCAAGACTACTCTCTCTTAAGGAAACCTTTGAAAAAGGCATTCTCTGGTCAATAGGTGATGGCTCAAATATAAATGTTTGGAATGATCCTTGGATCCCGGGAACTAACCTATCCCACTTAATGGGCAATAACAACTGCAACCTTATGGTTAAAGACCTTATAACTGATGCAAAAACCTGGGACCAAGACTACATTCGACAGATGCTACCTGCTAATATTACTCAAAAAATCCTTCTAATGAGAATCCCGACACAACAGTCTCAGGACAAACTAATCTGGACTCCGGAAACCAAGGGAGCATTCACTACAAAATCAGCTAGGAAAATACTCCCTAACAACACCACTGAGGGGGACAGGTATAGGTGGATTTGGAAGCTGCACCATCCACCAAGGACTAAAAACTTTCTGTGGAAAATTGCGATTGATGGACTGCCGACGGCTGCTCGGCTAAACAGATATTTCAACAGAGTACCGAACCAATGCTCTCTTTGCAATCAGGATGAAGAAGACGCCACACATCTCTTCACAAAGTGCAGCTTCACTAGAGAAACCATTGCTCTCTTTGAACAACATACCGGTAAGTTCTTCCTTGACCTAAATAAAGTTACCTCCTTACACGCTGATCTGGATTCTCTTAACTTGGCTAACAAAAATTTCGATGAGCTTATATGTATTTGGCACTCCATCTGGAAAACTAGAAATGAGCGGATTTTTAAGAATAAACAGCCGTCTGGGAGGATTTTTATTGTTAGAAAGATTCTTCAAACTCTTCGAGATTGGAGGGAAGGATTAGGCCGTCCAAAGAAGGCCAATAGTACTCAACATCGAAGGGCCACTGCTAAATGGAGGAGGCCACCTAGTACTATCTACAAGATTAATGTAGATGGTTCGGTTAACCTATCTGGTAAGTGCCAGATCGGGGGAATCATTAGGGATTCCCAAGGACGTATTATTGATGTTTTTTTCAAGGAATTAGGTGATTGTTCGATCATCCAAACGGAAGCAGAAGCGGTGCTGCTAGGATTAAAGAGAGCTAAGGAACTGGGATTATTGAAGATCATGCTGGAAAGTGATAACCAAGTCTTGGTTAAGTCAATAAGGAAGCAAAGAAGTCTGAATTGGGAAATTGTGAGGCAAGTAGAAGAAATCTCCACCACTCTATCCGAATTTGAATCAGCGGAGGTGCATCACATCTATAGAGAATCTAACATGTCGGCAGATTATATTGCCAGGAATGGTATTATCTGTAACTTAGGTTCTATCCCCTATCATAGGGAGTTTTGTAACATCGTCCGTATGGATGATCAAGGAGTCGTGCTACTTTTCTAGTGGCAGCTCCGTCTGTTTGTCTACTGTAAAAAAAAATAGTCTCTTTTGCACAAAATCACCCCTTAAATACTTATTTACAGGAAACCATCCACTAGACACCTTCTGTTAACATAAGACCACCCCACCCAAATTTCGTTTCATCTTTGTTAAAACGATAAAAATACTATTTCCCAGCTAATTGAACATTGACAAAAAGATGAAGAAAACGGATAAGAGGGAATGAAAACATAACTAGGGACGGAACTAGGGATGGGCTGGTGTGTGCTACAACCCACACCATTTTACTAGTAATATATATAGAATATAGATGTCCTTATAACATAACGTTTGATTGGTTGATTTGGTTTTGTGAGTGAAAGTTCGAATCCCTCTCCTCACATTTCAATTTTTCCTTGTGTGGGCGTCTACCCACTTCAATGTTTCCAACTTTTCCTTCTGTGGGTCTGTTACCCACTTCAGTTTTTTCTTCACAGAATTGAAGCCATTTTTCCTTGGTGGTTCACTGATTTTGAATTCATTTTTTCTTCACAAAAATACACACCACAACACAAGGATCAATTGCATCCATTATGTATAAAACCTCTATTATCGCTAATTTAAATATCGATACAAAAAACATCTCAAATATCGATACAAAAAACATCTCTAATTTTTAACTCAATAGATATAGTGATAGACAGGGATAAAATTAAAATCATATGCAAATCCAGCCTACCCAAGATCGTAATTCTGGTTCCGTACCTGAGCATGACACAGTCATAGCAAGAAACAAATCAACACCATCCATGGCTATGTTTAGGTAGTTCTAGATCTTGCAAATGCATATATGCACAAATTTTACAAAAAACAAAAAGAAAAAAAGGCGAGGAACTAGGGGTTCTAAACCCCATTGAATGGTATGTCATTCCTCCATACTTGCAGTCGCCACTCACCACCGCTAGTGGAGGTCGTCGTTGCAACCACATCCACCGTCACCTTTGTCCTCCTCGCATGCTCACAACTACTTAACTTCAGTCTCCCGTTAGTGACGCCTCTCTAAAGACTAAGAGCAGTGCTTCGTCGTCAGGTCGTGGAGGAGGAAGAAACTGTAGAAATGAAGCTTGGGGTTTTAAAAAATCACATAAAATCCATCCATTGTTAGCTCCCTGGCCATCTTATATCCAACCCTTTGTATATTTAGATTGATTCTCTTTCTAATAGTGTAGACAGTGTCAAGTCATGTTGGACCAACGACCAAGAAAGAATTACAAGTTTAAAAAAGATATCAATGAAGCCGAGTTTGATGAATGTCATAGACAAGTCACCTTTATCGGCCACTTGGTTAATTTCTATTACGGGCACTTCCAAAACATTTTTAAAATAAATAAATCACTGTGATACTATCCACCTTTATCGACCGCTTGGTTAATGTCTATTATGGACACTTCCAAAACACTTTTAAAATGAATACATCACTGTGAGACTATCCTCCTTTCGCTTCAATCTTACACATCCTCAGCTCCTTCATTAATTGCATCCATACCTAGATGAAGCTCTTATGTGGCTAGGCCTCCACACGCACCACTGAGACATGGCCGAAAAGCACCATTTCGCATCCCACAAACCTCCCATCATGGATTTATGGTCTTAGATCACAAACCTCGTTGAAGGCTCGCTCATTAAAAGTGTAGAGTCATGAAAGTTCAACTTACAAGAACCTAAAAGAGGTTTTTCCCATGTTATATTTTCTTCTTTCTCTATGTTTGTAGGTTTGTATATGGTTTGTTCTCATCTTCATCCAAATCTAATTTTCTTGAGGTCGTCCAGTTTTTTAATTGCTGCATAATATAACTCTTTTAATTTTATGGGTTTCTTTTGCCTTGGATAATGGTTAGCATAGATTTTTTTTTTGTTACCTAGCATCCAAATCTTCCACCAAATAGTTGCAAGCATTGTTTTTCACTTTTTTTTTATCTTGTTTTTTACAATATGAAAAAATTCCCTCTTTAATGCGTTGTTAAGAGGTGAATAAGTTAGAAGTCAACAACCCATGCATCTTTCATAATAATATGATACAAAGAAGTAAGCTCTCTGTAGATCCTTTGATTGCTTGAAAATGGTGGATTTATCTAGAAAATGCTAGGTATTTTCAACTGAATGATGGCCCTCATATTGAGTCAGTTGGAGCACTATAATTAGGAGGTAGTGGGTTATTATTAGGTAGAGCCTGAGGTGGCAATGGAGCGGTTCAGGTCGGGTTCGGGTATACCCATTTGGGTTCAATCATATGTCGGATCGGGTCATATGTCGAGTATATTGTATGTTCGGATTGGGTCAGGTAAGTTTTCAGGTTGGGTAAGATCGGGTCAAATGAATTTCGGGTTGGGTCGGGTCCAATTGGGCCACATTAAAATAATCATTTGTGTGTCTTCATTATTGATTATTAAACTTCATTTATTTAGTACTTGAATTAATCTCATTGTTTTTTCAAAAACTACTAAAATTGTAATTTAGCCTAAGTTAATGGATTAATTGAATTTTTCAAAAAATTGATTGAATAACCTACTTTTAATGAGAGAGAAACACCTCATCAAAAAAGCTACTATTTTAATAGTTAGATAAATTATATATATATATATATATATATATATATATATATATATATATATATATATATATATATATATATATTGTATCCCCCACTTGGCATAATAATAATAATAATAATAATAATAATAATAATATGTTGGTCAACTCAAATTCGGTTAATTTTGGGTGAAGAAAATTTAAAATTTTGGAATAGAGAAGCTACTAGCTAGCAAATGTAAAATTGGCGGTGCCACAGAATTAAGCTGGCTTTTGAGGGGTATATGTGTAATTTCGACGGTTGGTCCTAATATTTTGAGCCCTAAAGAAAGACACGGCATGGTGTGTGCTCCTCCTCCTCCTTCTTGCTCCCTCTAGCTCTGCAGCAGCTGCCTCCGACCAAGGTATCCTCTATCTTAATAATTTCTTCGATCATTTTAGTGCCTAGCTCTTAGAATAAGTGTAGGTATATTGTTGTTGAAATTAACGTGGTGAAGGTTTGGACAGTTAATTTATTCCTTTTAAAAAACGAAAAACGATAAGGGTTTGGGAAGGAGAGTGTGGGTTTGAGGGATCGAGTTTTATGGAAGATCTTTGAATAAAGGTTGACTTTTGAGAAAATAAATGGGTAGAATTCTTCATTTGCAGACAATTTCACCCAAAAATCTAAGAGTTGGAACCAATAAAAGCTGGAACCGATTGTGTTACAATAGCATGGACTCTTTGAATCAGGTATAAAGCACACATTTGCATTCAAACTACTTTGTTATAGCAAGCAAGCCATCAAGAAAACAGTGGGAATGATTGTACATGCACTTTTTCTGTTGTAGAAATCTGATTATTGCTCAAGTGTGTGCCATTTTTAAATTATCACCTATGTTATATTTTAAAATTTGGTTCATAAAGGCCTACTACATGGTATACTTTGAGTCAATTTTCCTTATTTCTACAGGGAGTGCATCATGCACATATCACATTTTAGGAAGCTACGGGATCTCTGGGCTAGATTTACTCGCCTCGAGGATCGCAACCGTGACATAGAGTACATGTGCAAGGGGCGCTATACTGCTCATCGTCAGCGAGGTGGGACGTGTTGTGCCCATGCAATTATGGTTGGGATCGAGGGGGCACATTTCGCACGTACCGAAGAATATCTAGAGCTCAGCCCACAACAATTCATAGACTTTGGAGGAGTGAATACCCTTAACAAGGGGGTCATTTACCACTACAACTCAATAAAAATCCATATGTGACCACTTGCGAGAACTATCCGATGAGTGAACTCGATGAGCCTATTTAGCAGATTGGTGACCCAACCAAGGTGATATACCCTGTGGTGAAAGTGGATAATATGTTGCTATTTGAGAAGATTACCGAGCAGAACCTCAAGGACATCGTGTATCTCTAGCCTGTTGTTTCTATGATTGATGGGAGGGTGCTATTGTAACACCCTCGTCCCACATCGGATATCATAAGAATGTTCAGAGTGATTTATAAGTGATTCAAGCCCTACCCATGACACAAGAGCTCTTCCTTTTCATGCTCCAAGTGAGGACAACGGACATGAGAGGGCTAGGTGGCATGGCTGGCGCCTCTTAAGACCCCGGGTCTTACATATGGTATCAGAGTCGACTCCGGGCTCGGAGGTGCGCCGACAGTATGTTCGGGTACGCTCTTCCCGGAGGGCAGTCCATTGGGCTTGACGGGGTCGTCAATGCTTTAAGTGGAGGAGATTGTAACACCCCCGTCCCACATCGGATATCATAAGGATGTTCGGAGTGATTTATAAGCTCTAAGTGAGAACAACAGACCTGAGAGAGCTAGGTGGCATGGGTTGGCGCCTCTTAAGACCCCGGGTCTTACAGCTTGAGTGCTACGATGGTGGGGTAATTTCCTTAATTCTATCTTTAGTTATTATATAATAGACAGATCGAGTTAGTACATATCTTCTTCTCCTCGAATTGATTGAGTTGTTGCGATCGATGTTCTTTGTTTCAGGTTTCAACCCTTCATTGACTTGGGAAAAAGGGTCCTTTATCGAGTTGTTGTGGTGTTCTTTGTTTTAGGTTAAGTTTGGAAAAATTATGGGTGTTGCTAGATACACCACAAATCAGAAGGTTAAAATTGCACGTCCTTAAGGACGTGCAAGCCTTGTGTCTAATTAACATTTAAAAAAAAATTAACCCCTTTTAATCATGCACGTCCTTAGGACGTGCATGATTTGGGGTGTATATAGCCGAACCGAAAATTATTGAACAAAATATACACTAGCTTTAATTCAATGGGTTGGCAGTAATTTACATGTCCTTAATTGAATTGATTGAGTTGATGTGATGTTGTTCGTTCCAGATTTCAACCTTACTTGACTTGAGCATGCATATTGTCGTTTAATTCAATTATTATATTATACTATATTGTATTATTATTCCTCAAACCTAATTCTTCCCAATGCAACATACAACTTGTTACTTGGGATTCATTTGATGATTATGCCAACTACATGGTCACCATCATTGGGTTTGGTACAACTTATGGGGGAGAGGATTATTGGATTGTTCAAAACTCTTGAAGACCCGAATGGGGAGAAGGTGACTGTTTTAGATCGAAGATGAGGCCAATGTTGGAAGACAAGGAATTCGGGATCACGAGAGTACGTTTTGCTTTCATGACCTTGCCCAAAACAGCTGACAAGATATGGAAAGAGAAATGCGACATGGAGTCAACCCTAGAAGAGTTCGAGAAGTTGGCTGCTGAAAAGGGCAAGGTGTCTAAATGGCCGGTTTTAGACGAAACTAACGACCACCCTCTTCTCGAGAAGTAGACTAGCTAGTGTTGTTTTATGAGTTGCAAGACATTTAGGTTACAATTTCGTCTTGGATGGATCCATTTTTGAAAGTGTCTATCGTACCAGGTATCCTTAATTTGAGCTTCAGAACTCTGCATAGATCTTGGTCAAATAGTCATCACTGCAAAACTTTATTACTAGCTAGCTTTTTTGTGAGCAAAACATTTGCTGCTGTGATTACCTGAAAATTACACCTAGTTAATTTGTTTCTATGATTCTGCTAACGGTGTCCTTTAATTTTATGAATCAACTTTATGTTCTTTGAATTATTATATATATTTCCCGTTATTTGATTATTTAAAAATAAGACAATTAAAGTAATTATAGGAATGAGTCGGGTCAAGGACGGGTCGGCTATGAGTCGGATCGGGTTTATTTATGTTTGTGTCCATTCGGGTATCAGGTCAAAATGGGTCGGGCTTGGATTCGGGTTGTGTATGACACTAGATTTTCGGGTTTCAGTTGGGTCTGAGTTCGAATCGATCGGGTCGGATCATATTTTGCCAGCTCTAGTCTTAGGTATCTAAGCAAAAACAAAAATCAAGTGTGTGTAAGTGATCAATCCTAGTAAGAGTGAGTGTGTGAGCCACAAAATTATATAGTGAGAGGGTAATTTTGTAATTATTTCCATTATACTCCCTCTGTTAATTAAAACATGTCGTTTTAGACATTTATACATTTTTTAAGAAAGCAAATAAAAATAACCTCTAATTATTATTTTTTTCACTTTATTGAAAACCACAACTAACAAATCCCTAATCATTACAAGAGTAATTTTGGAAAGTGAACACCAAAATACCTAAAATGACATGTTTTTCTTAACAAGATTTTACTCCTAAAACGACATGTTTTTCTTAACGGAGGGAGTATAATACAAGTGTCTCTTTTATACAAAAGTGTGTCATGCTCGTTTTAATCACTCGGAGCGGGAAAGCCTGATTTTTTACAACAGTGATATCAGAGCCCGAGTTATTTTCGGAAGGAGTTAGCTTGTGCAAATCAGGATGGAGGCTAGCGTCACATACGATAGCGGCATGTTCAAGCTCACGCTGGACAACTACTCTTATTGGAAGCCGATGATGGTGGATCATTTCTATTGTAAGGACTTGTATGAACCCGTCTTCAGCAGTGACAAGACGCAACCGAAGAGCGATAAGGAGTGAGATCTCCTTAATCGGAAGGCGGTCGCTATGATACGTAAGTGCATCGATAAAGCTATCTTTGAGCATGTTTCTTGTTACACAAATGCTTTTAAATTTTGGACAAAGCTTGAGTCCATGGTTTAAAAGAAATCGCCTCGTAACAAGACCCTCCTAACATACTTTCTTAAGGCCTTTTATATATATATATATATATATATGTTTGAGAGTAAAAAAAATAAAATAATAGGCGTTCATATTCGGCGGCGATTCAGGAATACACACAAGTCGATAGTAGCGGTTATAAACAAGTAAAATGTAAGCAAAAAAAAATGGGGCATTATATATTAAATACAATATGCTAAGTGCCTTACAAACTCGTAAACTGAGTCGTATGGTAAACCGAACATACAATGTGAAGTAGCTAGTGAAGCTGTCTAAAGTACAGGATCAGTTGCTTTGGCAGTGAGTTCGTGGTAGCCAGTTGTTGTGGCAGTGAGTTTGTGGTAATCCAACACTAATTTTTGGCATTTGAATTCCTGTTAAAAAAAAAAGAGGTTAGAAAGGATGTTCAAATTAGAGGCCTAGTCCAAAGTGATTTGCAATGGCAAGGCCCAACTCATCCACAAAAAAAAAATAGTGGTCAGACATCTGTCATTGAAAAATAAATGAAATGACAATAAATAAATGTGAATGCTCCGGCTGTAAAGTGAAAATATAATATTAGCTCAAAGTATGGCCTCTAAAAGGGGAAAGAATCATTCAAGAAAGGTCAAAATTTCTCTTAGCTGGTTCTACATGAAAATTACTGTACAGCTCCTGTACATATGAATATATGCTTCCCAAAATCAAAGAAGAAGGGGAGATATTGACTGTGCATGGAAAAGGAAATACGTGTATTGCACTTTCTTTCTTTTCCCCTATAAAATGTGACCTAGGGCAGTTGAAAAGAAGAGAGGAAGGCTGAATCTATACGCCTACAGAAAAAAAAAGAGAGAACAAACAAGCACAGCAGAGCACAAACACGCAAGCAAGGAAGAGGCCACCAAGGTAGCCTTTTCTCCATGTTGGGTTCTTATTGATTCCAAAGCCCCGCCCTTGAAAACCTTACGAGCTTTTCTCGCGGCCTGGGTTTTGGAGTCATCAAATTGCCCTCAAACCAAGTCAAAAGACCGTCGAAATCGACTCTCGAAACCCCGCCCTTGAAAACCTTACGAGCTTTTCTCGTGGCCTGGGTTTCGGAGTCATCAAATCACTCAAATCAAGTCGAAGTGCTGCAGAAATCGATTCTCGAAACCCCGCCCTTGAAAACCTTACGAGCTTTTCTCGTGGCTTGGGTTTCGGAATCATCAAATAGCCCAAAAAGAGGGCGAAACGCTGCTGGATTTTCCTAAACTAACCAACTAGTGCAAGCACACAAATTGCAAGCAATGTCAGACAAGGCTAAAGTAAAAATAATTCACTGCAGCCAAAATAATGAAGTTGAAAATCAAAAGGAAGGCAGACATATTCCAAAACAAATTCTCAAGTCACAGTTTGCCTGAGACAAGACTAAACTCCGCAGAAATTTCCCCAATCAACCCAAGACATCCACACAAGCAAGACACCAAATTAAACTCCTGACCAAGCTAGGAATCACAGTGGCAAAACACAAAATACCCGCTGAAAAGTGTTGCACAGCACAAAACTAAAGGCCTCAATGGTCTTAACCAAACAGCCTGATCATCCCTAATTGCACAAGTCAATCACTCATCTATCAAACTGATCTCTGCCAAAAGCATTAAACAAATATTTGCCTCAAATTGGAGATGGCAGAGTTATGCCTAACTCCCCTTAACTAGCCCATACCCAGCACAAGCAAACAAACTCAAGGCTTAGATCAGAAGAAAAAAATGTATCAAATCAAATAGAACATACCTCAAATGAGGCCGCTTCCGACGTCTCAGGGCCGTGCTTGAGAACTCGAGCAGCTCCCTGATGTGCTGCCTCGCTCAAGGTTGAGACTTCCCTGGCCTCTCCTCTCGACCGATCAAAATCCAAACCGAAGGTCCCCGAAGTCACCGAAATCGCAACCTTAGAAATCGCAACGAAATCGTTTAAAACTCACAATTTGAGCATAAGATTAGAGGGAAGGGCAAAGGAAGAGCATAATTTGTGCTTTGATTCCACAAATATCACCCGAATTGAAAGTCCAGAGGCTGAAATTCGCATTAAAAAAAAAAAAAAACCTAAAATCACAATAAGGGAAAGATCAGGCGAATTGAAAGGGGATTCGTATTAGAATCTGGAATCTAAACCAAAAATCACCTAAAAAAATCGGATTGAGTGTGAGATTTGGGGAGAAATCCATACCAAAAAAAAAGAGAGAGAGAGAGAAGAAGCCTAGAACGTACCGATGAGCGGCGGCTCTCCCGTTTCGGCTCCTTTGTGCCGCCGGCTGCGTCTGGCCCTTGCCTCGTCCTTGCTTTGTACTCCTCCGTCTCGGTCGCTCGAAGGAGTCTAAGATCGCTACTGAGAAACGCGGACAGGAAACAGAAAGAAGCGAAACAAGGAGACGATGAACAGAAGAAAAAATAAAGCGCGTCTTGGTTGATGAACTGGGTTAATCATTCCATCAGCAAAAATAAAATAAAAGAAAAAAAGAAAAAAGAAAAAGAAAAATTGAAACGAATCGGGTCGAGCCATTAAAAAACGTGGCGGGTGTTTTGACCCTATTAGGACGAAGTTGGGTTAAATAAACCGGCCGATGTCTGGGGCCTTATTAAATAGTCGGGCTGATGACTCGGAGGGGACCCATTGCAAGTCCACCTGTTCCCTAAATCAGCCCACAATGCTTCTAAATTTTTTTAGCCGAGCAATATATGATTATGTCATATGGCATGATTTTTTAAGAGGCATGAAGCTTTTAAAAGGAATTTCAATTAATTGCCAAATCGATCCTCTAGTAGAATTATGATTGTCGTAAATTAGAAATCGGGAATTATAATTGGCACAAATTAGAAATTGAGTTTGACAAAAAGCATAGAGTTAGACTCGTAAAATTTCATACCCAATTTATTCTAGTGGGTCGATTTCAAAATTGACTTCTAAACAGGGAATAAGAAACCGGAGTCAAAACTCCAAATTAAGTTTCCTCAAATTCAAACGGTTCTAAAAAGAACTACGTAAAGACTTGACGCCTCATATCGGCTACGTAGGTAACCCGATATTAAATACTAAAAATATATCGGGTACAGTCGTCAACCTCTAAATTCACTTTTCAATGAATACGAGGTCAAAGTCCAACCAAATTAAATAATTGGTTCCTAAAAGAACTACGGGTGATTTGATCCCGTTCCAAACGGGTACGTAGGACACCCGACAAAAAGCTTAAGCTCGTCGGGTTCAATCACCAAAACCCAAAAATTAAATCAACTCAAATACTCTGAACTACGTAAGGCTTGATTCTCTTCTAAGAGATACGTAGGCAATCCGTTAAAATTCGGGTGCAGCCCAAATCACCAAAACCATTTAAGTCTTGGTGTTGATACGACTTCGAATCAAGAGGATAACCAAAAAGGGGTCGAACTCGAATTCTAAAAAAAATAATAATAAATAAAATATGTTTTACAATTATTCGCGCATTTTTGTTCAACAATATATATATATATATAAAGCATGGAACTTCGCATCACGATTTCCCATATATAATTTTTTTATGTGAATTTTTTGTTTGAGGATGTAAAAAGTTGTGAATATTTTCCATGTACAACAACAACAATATTCCCAGCTTAACCCGCCTTAGCAGGGTCTGGAGCTTCAAGTTGTACGCATTCTTTCCCCAATCAAGTCGAGAGAGTGTTTCCGAGTGGCCCAGACACCTACATAAACTCAGAGCACAACGAAAGGTAAAAGTATAACAAATAAATAGAGGAGATTAGGAAAAGGCATGATGTGATAAACGGGGGAAAGGATACGATTTATGTCACTCCTCAGAGTCCCATCTCAACCTTCTCTGACCTGGATGATGCTCCTCCACTGTGCCTTATCCCTAATCATGCTCTCGTTAAGATTCAAAAGGGCAAAATCTTGTCTGCTCTCGTTAAGATTAGAAAAAGGCATGGTATGAATATTTGCCGTGTAATGAGTAAAAATTAGTAATGTAATTAACTTTTCCTTTTTTCAAACTCTTGAATATGAAGATATTTTTAAAAATTACACAGTACCTTGATTATTAGATTGCACACCATCGAGGATAAACGCTCTCTCCTCTCTCTAGTTTCTAGAGAGAGGGAGAAAACACCTTGATCCCAAAACCCACACCAAGCACCACCCACCCTCCATTGCTAATCCCCTACCTTCACCACCACCATCAGGAAGACTACGAGTTTACAAAAAACAACTTCAACAATATCATCAGCAAAAACAACATTGAACGGGGAACAACGGAGAATCTATTCTCGACCCCAAAAGCACAATTAAAAAAATAAATCAAATTGGGTAACCCCCACACTCCCTTGGTGGTTCTACTACTACTCCGCCGTGTTAGGAAAACTTAACAGGGTGATATCCTTCTACTTCACTTGTCCATCAACAAACTGGGGACACCCCCGCCACCACCACTGTGTTTTTGCATTTTGGAGTTCCCATCTCCAAAACCTCCGTCGAGATCATCCCCCATCGAGTCCAGTTTAACACACAACATTTCTTAACTCCAAATCAAACAAAAATCAATAAATCTTTGGATTGTACCCAACAAAAGAAAGAATGGGAGGAGGAATTTGCTCAGTCATCTTGCTTTTTCCACTCCAACCACTCATCACCATAGCCACAATCGATCTCCATGGAACCAATTGGACAACATCACAACATCGCATCCCTTAACCATCGGAGTCCTTTGTTCTCCGCCACACCTTTAAAACACCACCAACCCCTTTTTGAGGCTGATTCCACTTCTCAACTTTGTTTTCTTACTCAATCTAGCATTTGACAGCCTTTGATAACAAAAGCTCCAATTTTTTTCTTATCTTCGAGAACCCTAAAAATCCAGTTTGATAACATCGAAGGAGGCAAGGCGGGCTTGCCTCCTGTGTTGTTTTTTTTTTGTCTTGGGTCTCGCCCTTTGACGACCTGGGGTGGTAGTGGTCTCTCGGCGTTCTGGTACTGGCTTCGGCCGTCTG
Source organism: Persicaria maculosa (assembly GCA_963922045.1). Classification (NCBI taxonomy): domain Eukaryota; kingdom Viridiplantae; phylum Streptophyta; class Magnoliopsida; order Caryophyllales; family Polygonaceae; genus Persicaria; species Persicaria maculosa. The sequence goes on from OY998251.1 coordinate 7,198,913, forward strand.
GGGGATTTCCACTATCGAATCGACAACCTTCTACCCAATTCATCAGCTTTATTGCCCCTCCTGCTTTTGATTAAAATAATTACTAAATTTCTTTGTGAGTAGCACAAGCTTGTTGGGCCTTTTTCCTAATTTCTTCTATTGTGTTACTAATATGGTCCAAATGTTAATCAACTCAAATTCATGTTGTGCTTTCACTATTTATCATTTAACTTAAAAAAAAATGATCAATACGGAGTATTTTATAAATATTTGTATGCTTGTCAACACCACCTACACCATTTTTATACATTTAATCCATATAGTTACAGGGATAACCTTCCACCCATAAAAATGGGACAACCTTCCTCTTTTAATTTTTGGGATAATCTCCCATCAAAATTTTATGGGATAACCTCTTTCTTTAATCTTTGGGATAACTTCCTACTTGTTCGCCTTTTCTGTTCACGATTGGTGTTGCTCTTCCGTAATGGGTCTCGCTCTAGTGTAGTTGAGTTTAGTTATAGATGAGGCATCGAGTTGATAGTGACAGTGTTCGTGGTCTTCGAAGACACCGTGTTAGTCCTAGACTCTCTCGTGCTCTCTGCATTCTCAGTCTATCCTTGGGCCTCTCCTCGACTTCCATGTTGGTTGGGTTGATGTTTATTATGACCGGTTGTGAGTGAGTTCTTTTTTTATCTGTTGTTGTTTACTATATTTTGTCTCCTTTGTTGTATCATGACAGTTAGACTCACTCCAATAGTTAAGTGTGTAAATGTACACATTTACACAAAGTGTTTAAAATGGACATCACTTTTTGATATTTTATTCCATTGGTTAAATGTGTATTTTATACACACTCATCTCTAAATAAATATGATTAAATTAAAAAGGAAAGAGAAAAACTTAAAAACAACCAATAGAAATGACTATTAATTTATTGAAAAGTGATAAAAGATTTTGCACATGGGAAGGTGATGTGCTTATATTTGAGCACTTTGTGTGTAAATGTGTACCTTTTGAACACTCAAAAGTAACCATTAGAGCACAATTTATATCAAAATATGCATATTTAAGCATTTATACTAGGGCTGGCACAGTACGGTACCATGGTAAATTTCCGATTACCACGTACCGTACCAACCGTTAGTACCGGTAACCGAAACTGTTGATATATACCGAAACTATCGGTTACCAAAGGTCGGTATCGTGGTAACCAACGACACAATTTTCATTCATCAATTTATGGTTTATGCTATGTGGTACGGTACCGATGGTACCGATGACATATTTTCAGGATAACGAACAACGGTACCGTCGATGGTACCGATGACATATTTATCAATTTACCGGTGCTACTTGCTATTTGTTGGACATATTTGATTTTATTTTAAAAAAAACTAGTACTTTTCCCGAACCTTGTTCGGGTGTTTTCATAATATTTTCGGTCGAGTTTGACATATTAAGTACAAAATATTCGACACGTCAAATTAAATCGGGATGTGATGGGGATTTGACTCGGATCCTAGTTCTAGCCACACTTTCCTTCCCTTTGAAATACCCAAGTGAGCTATGCGGAATTTCTGATTCAATCTACATTCTGTTTCTAATTATTACAAAAGTTCCACTATATACACACACACAAAAAAAAAATTATATACATATTTTTTTATTTTATATATATTGCTTTTCACTAAAGTTCCCCTGTAGTTATTACAAAACCCCACCGCAATAAATTTGTAGGTTTTTATATTCATAATGTATTAGATATTAAAAAATGTGTTTCATGGCCATTAACTATTTCACACCATTGTTGTGAAACGTGCTGAGATAAAACCATGGATTCATCATTGTGATGGGTTTAAGGTGCGGCAGCCGGCATCTTACCATGGGAGTCCATATATTCCAAATGTAACCCAACGACAACAAATTTGTAGGTTTTTATATTCATAATGTATTAGATATTAAAAAATGCGTTTAATGGCCATTAACTATTTCACACCATTGTTGTGAAACGTGCTGAGATAAAACGATCGATTCATCATTGTGATGGTTTTAAGGTGTGACATGTTACCATGGGAGCCCATATATTCCAAATGTAACCACCATTTAACAATTTCTTTTCAAATGTTTATATATCCCGAGTTTTTTTAGTCATATTGTATTCTATATTGACAACTGTTTTTCATGACCATAATATACTTCACACCACAACTGTAACCTCATTGCACCCATATGAAATGCAGTGTCAAACACACAATTAAATAACACAAACACAAAGTTATATTATTATTATCCCAAACCAGAGTAAACGTAACCATAGAAACAACAACATAAGCAAATGGTTCACATCATACACCTCAACGGAACAAAAGCATAAAAATACCGATTCATAACCCCATACCATACGAAATTAGATTATTAAGGCATCTACATGACCTATTTATTCGATCATGTACCTAAACTTAGGCTGACCAATCCAGTCATAATCAACAAAATCAAAATGCGGGCGCATTTCATGGACGCGAAATTCTTTTGTATCCTCGGCGAGTGAGAAGTGAACTACATACTTACGATTTCGCTTATTGTAGCGAATAACGTTACCATGCCAATATCCATCCCTGTCATTGCAATCAACAGAATCCCCAACGTCATATTCACTTACCGGCTCTTCGGGTGGAATAGGACGAACTCGACCAGCAGTTACGCTTTCCTTCAGACTTCAACGACCGTCGTTACTCTTCAATGAGATATACTTGACCTCATAGTGCATCTGGTTTACCACACGTCTAACAATTGCGTCGTAAAAGGAGCCCAAAAACCCCTCATCTCCTCCAATAACCTCAACAACGTCCCCTTTCTTAAATAAGGGACCCTCCGGTGCTGTTACAAAGTAAAATTAGTTTACAGAAAACCCACAATATTGTTGTACATTTAACTAAATAACAACAATTCAATTACTAAAATACGCTCATATACGAAGTCATAAACAATGTAATAAAGTAAGAAATGTCACTAAGTAATCAACAGTCGAAGTCATAAACATTTTTTTCCTTTTTCTTTCCTCTGTATTGAACTCATGGTATTTATAGGCAAAAAAATGAATGAGTGAATGAGTGAGCCATTGGTGATTGTCACCACACAACAATTGAAATATTATATAATAAGTAATAACATCAACTATGGTCCTAACATCCGTCGTAATTGAAGGCAAATAAAAAATACCTTATAATTTTTTGTTTAAGAAAATTAAGATTGGTCCCTCTTGAGATACTGAAAATTCCATACGCAGTCAAACAGATCCAGGAACTTTTGGAATTTCATGTGCCTTTGACCAAACAGTTTAAAGACTATCCATGTCAGTCACAATGGTTGCAAAAAGGCCTTTTAGAGGAACATCTTACCCTCTTGGCTAGTAGCAAGACTTCCACTGGTACTCTCAACGGCTTTAATAGTAGTGGTATTAAGGCCATGTGTCGCACGTTGGATGTTCAAGTACCATTTACGGAAGCAACCTTTTACACTCCACGAAAGCGTTTTGAGAAAGTTGCAGAGAAATGTCATCTGGATTCATTATCCACTATTGTTGCTTCATGCTCTTGGGGTAAACAAAGAGGAATCCTGAAGATGATGCTCAAGACATGGTCTTGAGATGAGAAAGCCCTCCCAGCAACTCCCCTGGCCTTTATGAAGATGATGATCAACACATGCCTCGCAGAAACCCCACATGTGAGCATCTACGACTTAGAATGTCGCGATTCAAGCATATTAAGCATCTACGACTTAAAAAACACATGCCATTCAATTAGAGTTTTATATGCGCATTTTGATATTTCATAACATTCACGTCTAATCACTATGCACAGTTCAAGCATAAGCAACTATACACATTCAATCGATTAGTCATAGATCATAGCAAGGTTGGGAAATGGAGAGAAAGCCAGATACCTACTTACATACGAATTCAATGTTAGCTGGCCATCAAGTAGTTGAACAAAGCAGAAATTAATCAAATAGCTCAAATAAACTACCATTAAGCCTGCATCAAATAGATGGCCATTAAGCATACATCAATAAACAAAACTCGTACAACCTAACTTTTTCAACTTACTTGCAACTTTTTCAAAGCAGTGATTTTCCTCTCAGCTTTGATCATAGCATTTACATTAGCAACCAAGGCAGCAATGACCTCTTTTCCCTCACTGTCAGGAGGAAATGGAACATCAACTACCTTTGTCTTCAAACCATCCTCAATCTGCAGAAACAAAATGTCCGTCAGATATTATAAACAATGGTCTACAACAAATGAATTTCCTCAGGACAAGCCTCATACTAATCCTCTGTCGCAACGATGTTCTATAACAAATGTATAGAATGAAATTAATTGATAGATAAAGAGGCTAGTCACATTTTCTCAGGTAATCATATCATGCCATACTTATTCACATCCTCGATATAAATACTCAAAAGCATTTACAGCAGGAGTACCCAATTAGAAAAATAATGCTATGGGAATGTAATGAATCATACTCCAGCACAACAACTTAATTGTTCGGTAGTTCACATTAGAATCAATTTTAACAACCATGGATATTTTTTCCTTTTTATCTACAACTCGTGAGGATATCTTTGTCATAGAAATAAGGTAATGTTGACAACAATGAAGATAGATAGATCGAAGTTAAAGGTAAAAGCTCATAATTGTTAACAAATCATCAAAAATAACCTATTTGAAGGCGACATACATAGCATAGAGACGAAATTTTAGAAGCATAATATGTGATAAGTTCAGAACGACACCATGAGATATGGAATGACTCACTTGTGCTCGTAGTAGCTTAATGTTGCTTTGAGTTCTAGGAATATCATAGGTTATGCTCAAATATCACACCCAACATTATCACGAACATATGAAAAGAGAACGTCTGTGATGAAAGATCGATATAGGAGTGGTAGTCCCTTCAATGTCAAGAAGGATGCAAATTAGACAAACCAGACAAGTTTACATGAATATATTAATCTTAATAACAAAAGCAACTAAAAATACACATGGCCTTGTGTTTGTTTAGTGGTTGAGCAACAAAATAAAACGGCTCATTTTTTTACTCCTATACAAATCAAACATTCAAATATACTTTGCATCACCTATAAACATTCTCTCTTAAGAAGTGAGAAGTGATCGACTGATCGCTAGTATAAATGGAATCAATCTATAAAATAAAATATTTTCAAGTTGAAATCAATCCGTCAATTGTTATCCACGCACATAGTTGACCCACAAATTATATTAAATTCTACTAATTAAGAAGAACAAAAGGAGAAAAAAAATGAGCAAACTCAAGGTAGAAAAATTCACATCGGATATTTTAAGGTACCAAATTGGGACAAAAAAATGTGACTTCTAGGGGTTATTTCTAGTAGGGAAGTAGAAACATTAGCTGAACCAGATATTGTTTCTTATTATCTTTTTCGATTGGAAGCTTGCAAAGAAAAAGTAAGTAGTTAGCAATTCAAAATCTACCAGTGCAAATACCAATTTATAGAATAACAGCACCTGCAGATGATAGATTAGTACTTTTCAACACCCAAACCAATACTAAATATGTATCCAGTAAAATCTCCAGTGGCCTTCAGTACCCAAATCTTTTTCATTTTCCATTTTTGGGTTTTTGAGAGAACCAGTAGCTAGCACATCCCTTGTGTAATATAAACCTGTTGATTTTTTTTTTCTGATTGTTTAGGCATTTTGTCAAACACCTTACAGGCATGATATAAGAGACAAATTGAGAAACTAAAAACATTCATTTCTTCCGAATTTCCAATCTCTAATCATTCATAAAAAAATCAGAAATAATTCACAAAGACGTTTCTCATGAAGCAATCAACTTAGAGTTTGCAATTGGGAGATTGAATAGAGTATAACCTGTTTCTGCCTATTCTTGCAGTTGTTAAAAAAACTTAGCGTTTTACCTCGATTTGACGCATCCCGCCTTCGATTGCAATCGATTGCCACCTCCAACCACCAATTCAGCCGTCCCTACCGATCACCACATCAAATACAAACCAATCAACAATTCTTAAATTTTCAATCCTTAATTATTCTTCAAGAATAAGAAATCATTCTCAAAGCAACTCTAGCCTTGGGAAGTACCAGATGGTTAACGGCGACGCAGTTTGGGTTTGATGAAGAGAGTAGAGATAAAGAGAGATTACCCTGCAACTAATAGAGAAAGCCACCGGAAGCCGTCGGCGACTGCATCGCCGCCCAAAAATCGCCCTCCTTCGGCGCCTCCAGCAACGATTGCAACCACCCGCCACCAATCCAATTGCGCCGCACCTCCAGCCCACCAATCGCCCTCCTCCCATCTCTAACCGATTGCACAGTAATAGAATGTGGGAAGTTGAAATTCATTTAAGCGTGAAATTGTGAGGAAAGAGAACTGGAGGAAAAACGGTTTAAGAGAGAACGTGTGCTTCCTACCTTTGTTCAGTGAAGGACACATGGCTCAATATTTTAAAAAATGTGTTTCATGGCCATTAACTATTTCACACCATTGTTGTGAAACGTGCTGAGATAAAACGATCGATTCATCATTGTGATGGTTTTAAGGTGTGACATGTTACCACGGGAGCCCATATATTCCAAATGTAACCACCATTTGTGATGGTTTTAAGGTGTGACATCTTTCTGTTTATGATTTTTCTAGCCGTCTAACTACACAACATATGCTTGATAAAATCTAACCCCTATCAAAAGTCAAAACTACCCGGCAGCCTTAAATAATACAACATTCACGATCCACCAATGTAAACAACTAATAGAATGTCATCACTCATCTATCAAAAGTGAACCTGAAGAAAATTAGCAATTAAGTCTAATGATATGCACCAAGTAATGCAACAGTCCCTTTAGGGCTCATTGAAGAGAAAGAAAACAGTAAGTGCAGTGAAATCATAAATTAAGCATGTACTTTGATCCTATTTGTTATGATGAAACTGGATTGAGAGATTCCAAATATAGGTTGATTTTAGAACATGTTCTTATACTATCAGTATCATTAAACATCTTCATTCTACCTACTGCAATCCCAAATAGGCAAATACCACTTCCCACAATCTGAGGCAAACAATCCACAGTTCTAAATCCACTTGAATTGATCATAAAGAAGGCAAAAATGATTGATTTAACTCGCAATTCACATACTAATTGAGAAATTAATGGAGGAGGAAGCAAGATGAGTACTTGGGAGAGTTGGCGCAGAAATTCCGATGAAGAATCCGACTATGACTCGAATCTGATTGCTCAATCAACTCCCTTAGACCCGAATTCCCTGCAATCTCCGTGCTCTCCTCTTCCTCCTCCTTCACCCACTGCTTTAACACTAACCCTTTCAAAGTAATTCCCGTAGATATACTCAGGAGTGAACCCGTCGTTCTCATCAAACAGCATGATGTGACCATGCCACTCCCAAACGCGGTAATCCGATCCAGGCTCCTCGTGGAAGCCGACGCAGATGTGGTGTTTGCCGATCGAGACGGCCTGACCAGAATTAGGTTTGAGCGAATCGATCTTCCCGCTGAGAATAACCTTGATTAGCTCCTTCTCGAGCTTGGATTCCTCCTTGGCGAGGTGGCTCTTATTGGAATTGGGGTTAGGGATGTCGGAATCGGCGTCGGATTCTTCGTCGGAGAAGGGGAAGTTGGAGGTGGTGTCGAGGAGGATTTCCTCGAGCGATTGGGGGAAGAGGGGGTTCGGATTGGTTTGGGCGGCGGAGAGAGGCGGCGGAGGCCGGATTTGGAGGCGGCCCATTAGGTTTTGGAGGAAGAGGTTGTCGAGATTTGGGGAGGCGCCATTGAAGGAGCTCATCTTACGCTTCGGGGTTGGGATTTGGGGATTGGGCGAGGGAGGGTTTTAGCTTCTCAAAGGAAGGGTTTTATGCAAAGCTTGTCCATAGGAAGAGGTAGGCCTCGGGCAGGCTACCAGTTCCGTCGTCGGGAGCGAGATGTAAGAAGGAGGTGCCATGGGAGAGTTTAGATCTGGCTTTGAGAGGGGCAAAAAGCCATGAGGGCTTTGAGAGAGAGGATTTTTGAGAGTAGAGCGGAGTGAGTAGTGCTTGTGGAGAAGAGAATGTGGTTGCTGATAGCAGTTTCGGAGAACGTGGGGATAGAGGGTTGAAATTTTTTGTTTTTAATTTTGCCCAAAGAAGGACACGTGACTTATTCTTTTACAAAGAGGCTGCTTCTAAAATTATAAGTATAAGGGGTGGATACATATATATCCGGTGCCGATGGTACCATGGTATTTGGGTTTTCCAAACCGTGTACCGTACCGACTAATATCGATACCGAGATTTCGATTACCAACTACTTGGTACCAAAGTCCTGTTGGTACGATTAGCAACAGTTGGTACGGTAACTTTTCTACCACCGCTCAACTCTAATTTATAGTCTTAGTCTATCTGTCGTTTTCGGCTTCTCAACCGCCCAGGTCTTGTATGTCTAATTATTTCCGTTTCAAAAAAAAAAAAAAAAATTGCACATCGTCTAACTAGGTGTCGGATCTCTTAATCACACCGGCAACGTGTTTCTTTCCGTCTAATGCAAATTCGACCAAATCAATCGATCGTTTCCACAATTTGAGCTCTCTCCGTATCTGATTTTGAAGATCTCTGGGGAATTGATTTCCCGGAGCACCGGAAATGGGGACGGCGACACTAGCGCCTGGACTGTCGAGGAAGTTGAAGAAGGTGTTGGAATCCCGCACCGATTCCCCTGAATTGCTCGCTTCCCTTAACACTCTATCCAGTTTCTACACCGAAAACACTCCCCAAGCTCGTCGCAACCTCAGATCTGTCATCGAAAAGCGCTCTCTCTCCATCAATCAGGAGTTTCTCGCCGCATCTGATACTGCACAGCAGGTATTTCCCCTCTCTCTCCTCCCTCTCGCTCTGTTTCCTGTTTGATGCTGAAAATATTGAACAGGCTTTGATTAGGTTTCCGTGAAATCGTTTTTAGGCGTTGGATCGGGTGGAGGAAGAGGTTAATTCGCTCGCTGACTGCTGTGACAAGTAAGATTTTTCATCACTTTACGCCTTTCTATAATTTCTTGTTTCAATAGCTTTGAATTGGTTTGGTGTTGCAAAACTCGCATATGTGATGATGATTCATGAGGAATTGTAGTCCAAAATTGCTGTAGGTGAGGTCTCAAATGAGAGCTTAGAAATTGTGTTTCCCTTTGCTACTGATCTTCTTGTTACTCATCCCGACTATTGTTTTAATTCTTGAACCCTGTTTGACCAGAACATTGTTAGCTTCCTGTAATTGAGAGATGACCAAGATAAAAAAAACAATCTCATTCATGGTATAGCAAGTGCAAAAGAAAGGAGAGCTTGAAATTTGATCTGAAATGTTATTGTGATTTGTGTTTGCTACTTTATAGAGATCGACTGCTGAAAACCATCCTATCTAGAGAAGTAGCGTGCTCTTTCATCAAACAAGATGGCTTTACTAGAGGAATTGTTATTTATAGTTCAAAAAGATCCTCACTTAGTTTGTAAGGTTGTTGGTCTATAAATGCATCTTCAAACTTTGAGTGCTGCCTAGTTGATATTTTGACTATTTACTTGGCAATGAAATTGTTAGGTCAAGTGTTGTAAAAGTAGTTTAAAGTTGATTTACCTTCTTGCCTTAATCTTCTTCACCATTAATAGGTAGTGCGTGGATCTGATTCCACAACTGTATCTTATTGAGATTATCTTTCTTCTTTTTCATTCATTCATGACTGTAATGCACGCATAACTTTTCAAGTTGTTGGAAAAAACTAAAATTCAATCTAAACCTCTTTAAATGGCATAGGATTGCAAAGGCATTGAGCAGCTGTAATGCTAGCACTGGAGACATTATTAGTACTACAGAAAGGCTGAAACAGGAACTTGAAACCACAACACAGCGCCAAGAGATAGTTTCGCACTTTTTGCATGATTATCAACTATCTAATGAGGAGGTTTGGTTCATCTTTTTACTTCATGGGTGCTGTATCATACTTGATATGCATAGCTGATAAATATCACTTTTTAGATTAATGCACTCAGGGAAGAAGAACTGAATGAGAACTTCTTCAAGGCACTTGCCCATGTTCAAGAAATTCATGCCAATTGTAAGGTCCTTCTTAGGACCCACCACCAGGTAAGTTTATCTAATGACTTAGCTTTCCATGGTGTCCGTTCTTGCCTGTGTTATGTGTTTTCTGATTATCATATCTTGTTAACATTCTTCTTCCTAGAGGGGAGAGATGTTAACCAAGAAAAGTGATATTTGTTGTTCTTAAAGTAATTCCTGCATGGCACAAACTAATCAAGGAATTTCAGAGTTCAGATGCTCACTGTTCCTGGTGCGAAGTAGCACATAACCCCAGACACCCTGAGTACTTGTTTAAATCTTCTGCATGAGATGTTACTGGATAGATTATCCAACTAACTGTATTCCATAACCCCAGATACCCTGAGTACTTGTTTAAATCTTCTGCATGAGATGTTACTGTATGGATTATCTATGTATCCAAGTGCCTGTATTCCATGGTTAAGTCTTTTAAATAATTTGATTGGTTTGCAGCGGGCAGGTCTGGAGCTAATGGATATGATGGCTGTGTACCAAGAGGGTGCATATGAGCGCTTGTGCAGGTGAAATTTCTTGTAATTGAGTGAAGAGTAAACAAATAATATTGAAGTATTCTGTTCATAATACATGGCCCTTAACAGTTAAAGGGAGAAACATAGTTCAAACAGTATAGAAGTGATCCTCTTGTATTTCTAAACTAGTACAATTCTTGTGCCTTGCATGGTACAGTTTTAATATTTTATTGATAAATTGATTAATAAATATGTTGTATATTATAAATGAATAAATTTGATTATTTATCATTATAATTTTTATTGACAATAGTAATAATTGTAAATAGGATAATATATATAGTGTAAAATTAAAATAGTGACAAACTATATAATCTTTACAATATATACTCCATTATATATTTCAGTTTGTTGTTCTATTACATATACTAAAATATTTTAATAATTAAATAATACTCCCTCCGTTCAACAAAACTTGACGTTTTACTATTCATGCACGCTTTTTTAGGAGCTAAATACTATATAAAATATCGACTTTTTAAATAATTTTTTTAACAATTTCGTAGTTATTATTAATAAGTACAAACTTGTTAAAAAAATTTTTTAAAAAAATGAATAATTTATATAGTTTTTATCATTTTAAAAAAGCGTGCGTGAATAGTAAACGACAAGTTTTGTTGAACGGAGGGAGTAGTTAATTTAGAAATTTTATTAAAAATTAGTATTGCATTAGTTAAAGTTGATGATTCTAATAGATTTATTATTATTATAATAAAATAGTTATATTTAAATTATTTTTATTTTATATAGATAGAATTTTAGATAGAAAATTATACTCCATATTTTTATAAAAGGAAAGTTCATAATAAAATAGATATATATTGAAATGATTTTTCTTTCATATAGATAGAATTTTATATAGAATGTTATATTTTTATAGAAGGAAGTTTAACATATATATACTTTTAGAATTGAGAGAACTAAGGATACACATATAGGATTAGAGGGTTTTGCTTTACTATATGTTATAAATTATAGATTATAGATTCCAAGTGAACAATGAAATGATAAAAACAAAATGATTACATAAAATGCCTAAATAAGTTGCATGAACGGTAAATCCCTTTTGGTATGTGGATCAAAGTCGGTAGAAGATCTTGCCAAAAGAGTGTAGCAGTTAGTTTCAGAGAAAATTGTTCTTTATTCTGTCAAAGTCTCAGCCAGTCTTGCCGGAGTTGCTATTTATATATCTTCTTAACTGCTAAGTACGACTTTGCTTGATATGTACATTGTTAAGGTTACTTGTCTTGATGTGGGACACTGTTTTTACCTAGAAAATCCTCATGTACCGAGAATGGAAATGGAACTGATAAAGAATTGAAGAAGTGAAAGTGAATACTTACTTTGCTTAAGATTAAGCTGTATCTGGGTGTTCCTTCTAGTTAGTATAAGTTGTTGAGGGATGCTTTAGCGAACTCATCTTAGGCCCCGTTGTTTCATATTTTATCTCTCATTCCAGGTGGGTACAGGCAGAATGTAGAAGATTGGGAGACACAGATAATCCTGAAGTTGGTGAACTTTTGAAACTGGCTGTTGGTTATCTTAAAGAAAGGCCTGTTCTTTTCAAATACTGTGCAGAGGAGGTGATTTCATCATGTCTGATTATTTTATATCGAGTTTTCATTTTCCAGCTACTAGTCTGCACTAATACTTGTTTGTCTTGTACTCGTGTTTCCGTGATTCAGGTTGCTAATATGAGGCATAACGCTCTGTTTCGAAGGTTTATTAGTGCTCTCACTCGTGGGGGACCTGGTGGAATGCCTAGACCAATTGAAGTGCATGCACATGACCCTCTGCGTTATGTTGGTGATATGCTAGGGTGGCTGCATCAGGTTAGATAATAATTTAATGGGTTTCGGCTCTTCTGATTGTATGGGATTCTGTTTTCATTTGATCTATGTCATTTTGATGTTCTTTTCTGCAAGCTTTCCACTTTGTGACAAATTCAATATTTTCCTTAACTGCAGGCATTGGCTTCAGAGAGAGAACTTGTCCATGCATTGCTTGATCCTGATGCTATGATAGATATTGGACCAACTGCTCGTCGATTTTCAAGTACCACTGATAGAGAATCGGGAAAGACGGGAGCTGATCTCACATTTGTGTTAGATAGGATTTTTGAAGGAGTTTGCCGACCATTCAAAGTTAGAGTGGAACAAGTCTTACAATCTCAGCCCAGTCTTATTGTTTCATATAAACTTACTAACCAGCTGGAGTTCTACTGCCATACTGTGAGCTAGTTATTCAGTTCAATAACATGGGCACGTTTCCTGACTAGGAATTTTCTCAGTTTAGTTTTCTATTCAACCATTGTTTTCTACTTGCAGATATCAGATTTACTTGGTAGAGAAACAGCTCTCTGTGATACACTCTGGACTCTCAAAGCTGCTGCTCAGAAAACATTTTTCGATATCTTGAAAACCAGAGGAGAGAAGCTATTGCGTTATCCTCCACTTGTTACCGTTGACCTTTCTCCACCCCTGGCTGTAAGAGAAGGAGTTACTGTGTTGCTTGAAATAATCGACAATTATGATAGCATGATGGTTCCATCATCGGGAGAGAAACCAGAGTTTGGCCCTGTTATATCAGCTTTTTTAGATCCTATTATTCAGGTCAGATATGATTGCAACCAGGCTCTGTTTATGCTAATGAGGAAGATCTACTAGTGACCATTCAATTTCTCACATTATAAGAAGAAAATCACATAGAAGCACCTTAGTCCACGATAGAGTTTCTCTGTTCCTGCCTGCTGAAACTCTTTAGGCAAAATCTACGAGTTACCATTCAACTATTATATAGGCTTTAGCTATTCATTCTACCATTGATTAATAAAAAAAAGCAGCTATTCTTTCTACCTGCCTCTTGAGCAGAACTTTACGACTTCGAGATAAAAGAAAAGACAAGACCACACCATCTTCACAAAACTCTTTTTCTGTAACCTCAATGCAATTTTTTTCCCTTAATGGCAAGAGAATTCCATTTCCCAGGAATAGTGATAGAAAGATTTTTACTCTAATATAGGTATATATGTTCGTATGTGTTTCAAACATCTTATTAGAAGTTCTATATCTTCTTTATTTGTTTTTGGGAAGGGTAGCAAACTAGCAATGTGGAGAGTTTTGACAAATGAATTCACACTATTTTATGTGTGATAAATTACTTACTTTAGATAACTGTAGATGTGTGAGCGAGCAGCAGAGGCACACAAATCCAAAGGAGCTGTCACATCGAGAAGAAGAGCAGGTGCTGACGTTCCTCAGGTTAATAAATCATCAGTTGATGCACTTTTGACAAACAGCAGCTCTGGCTCCGCATCCCAGGTTTGAATTTCTGTTTAGACACATATGCATAGCCTTATTTTTCACGTGATTGCAACATCTTTCCGTATTATGTTACTATACAGGGGTATCATACACTGCAACTTTTTACAGTTTCTATCTTATTGTGCTCTATTTTTCGTGCTATGAATGCATGCATATATTTTTGATAATGCTCTTTGTGACTTGAGAGCATCCCCACAATCTGCCTTGCCCCTATGGAGGTAAATCACGGAATACGCAGTTTGGTCACAGAGCTTGTTTTTCTCTCTTTCAACTGCACTATCTGCCACAGGGCATTATTGCATGCATATTGGTTTTATTTAGGCTTTTGTTTTAGCATATTGGTTTTATTTAGCCTTTTGTTTTAGCATACTGAGCTGATAGAGAATCAAGTTTTAGTTAGGCATACTACGACCTTTGCATTTGCTAATGAGTTTGGAGTTCAATGGTGATGGGGAGTAAACGGGTAAAGTTATGTGGAGATTTATGGCCTGCCGGCCCTGCCCTTCCCTGACATCTTACATGTAAGCATTATTCTACTGGTTTGGTTAGTCTTTTTTTATGCACCATATGCACTGGTAGGCAAAATCATCTTCTAATGTAAAAGTAGGCTTTCCGAATTTCTTTTTGTTGAGTGCAATTCTTGTGTAGCCTAAATAATGTACAAAATAGAAGACACCGTATAGAAGGTTCTAAAAATTTTGCGCTTTCTGCCTCGAATTGTGTACTGCAGAGTAATGAGACCCCATCCAAGATCTTCCTAATCAACTGCCTATGCGCAATCCAGCAACCACTTCTATGGCATGGTGCTGCAGCCGACTACGTGAAGAACCTTAGTTCAACAATAGACAATCACATCCGAGACCTTGTGCAGAGGGAAGTTGAGGCCATGCTAAGAAGATGTGGTTTGTTGAACAAGATGACTCACTTCCAGAACATGCTTAAGAACGAGGAGGACTTGCCTCCCCTTGCTGAGATGGAAGAAACATCTCCAGCTTCCTTATCAGAATGTCTGAAACTCTTTTTTGGTCTCGTTCTGGGAACTGAAACTTCGCTTCCAGAGTTTGAGCTACTGCAGGTCCCAAAGCTGCGTTCTGAAGCATCTATACAGGTTGCCAGATCGCTTGCTGAAGCCTATGAGCTCGTCTTCAATGCCATAGTGGATCCAAAGAATGGCTACCCTGATCCAAAGGCTCTGGCGAGGCATCCGCCAAACCAGATCAGGACGATTTTAGGAATCTGAAACACGGCATTTTTCTGCGAGTCTATGTATCACGGCTTTAACTTTTCATATCAATGTTATATGCTGATCGAAGTCCTGGCGTCGTAGCGTACCACTGTGATTGGACTGTTTAGAGACTACATGTCCTGGTAAAAATGTTGCGTAGATGGTGTTATCTACGACAAGGGGTTACAAAAGGTGATTGTTATTTTTATGTGGTCTTGCCTTTGCATCAGATTACAGTAACAACAATTCGAGCATACTCTACATAGAACAGGGTCAGGGGTTAAGTTGTATATGCCCTTTTCTTGATTGTGTTGCGATGATATTTCCGAGTGACCCAAAGGAATCATGCAATAAACAAAATAGACAAAATGCACAAAACAACCAAGAACAAAGAGCAGGCATAATGACATAAAAAATATTGAACAAACGACTGCATAAGAGGAAGGAAAGATGAGTATTGGAATACAAAGAAAGGTAAGGGATATGTCCCTATGTCGTATTTGACAAGCTCTCCGGTCATAACACTCCTCCACTATATCCTATCTTGCCCCATCTTCTCAGTGATTTCTAAAACGGTAAGGTCTTGTCTAATTATCCTTTGAACTAGATTAAATATGTCAAGTTTCTAGTCATCTAATTTTTATTGTGAATATCTTGATAATAGATGGCATAATCATGGAGGGATATATATATATTTTTTTGATACAAGGCAATAATTTGGGAATGGTTAACCGCGATTAAACCATCGCCCAAGGGCATCCATCTGGATGAGGTCGTCGTTCTCAATAGGGACCGCTCGACGACAAGAAGCCGATGTGAGCCAATCTATCAGCGACCTGATTCCCTTCCCGGAACGTATGTGAGAAGTTGACAGATTTGAAAGAGCGGCAGATGTTATGGATATCCGAGACCGCTATCTCAAGCTCCCAAGGGCAACGCCAAAGACCCTTCAGGACATTGATCAGCAAGAGACAATCCCCCCTCCACCTCAATTCGAGAAGAACCGGCCCTCGACACCACTTGAAGACCAAGGAGGATGACAATCCGAGAATAACCGACCATGGAGGGATAAATAAATATAGCCCTAATTGCAACGAGTAACATAAACCATTATGTAGTGAACAATCTTTATTTCTTCTCTTCTTCTTCTCTTTAGTAAAGTTAGCTTTTTAGGGGTATTAATGCACATTCAAAAGATAAAAAATCTAATTAATGAAAATAACAAAATATTAATGCTATTTCTAAAAAATGTTTTAGTATACAATTTTTATTATACATAAAGTTTCAATTGATCACAAATTATAAAAGGAGATAAAAAAATTTCAAATTAATGACAATAAAAAGATTAATGGATTTTTCGCCTAGTAACCCTAAGGTTCGCACGATACCCAACTTTTTTTACATATTTCGCCAAATAACCCTGAGGTTTCATATTTTTTCGCCAAATAACCCTGAGATTTCATATTTTTCGCCAGATAATCTTCTCTCCCAAATTAACGTTTTTTTAAAAGTAATTCCTCTTGAATTTAGACTAAAATTCTTGGGTGGTGGTGTTTGTATTAGTTGCAGTTCTTATTGCACTTGTTAGACTTAGTTGGTGATTTTAGCCCCATGGAATCCGGGAAGTCAATAGTCGTTGTTCGTATCATGGGTGTGGTTCTTATGTAAAGACTAATTTGGATTGCCTACTTTTGATTTGGTTGTCTGGATCGGAGTTCCTACTAAATATTGTCCGACATTAGCCCACTTTGTAACAAATGGTTGGTTTCTTATTGCTTCAAGATGTTAAGAAATTATTGCTTCTGTTTACTTCCAATGATGCAAATTTTCTCATCTACATCATTTCATAATACATTTTTTAACCAGTGGGATTAATTCAAAACTTATTTTTTAAATAAATTTAATATTAACTACGCAATATTGTTCCATTTTATATTAATTACACAATATCATTTCATACTACATTTTTTAACCAATGGGATTAATTCAAAACTTTTTGTTAATAAAGTTAATATTAACTATACAATATTATTTCATTCTAAATTAATTACACAATATTATTTAAATCTATTTTTTTTATTAATTCAAAACTTATTTTTTTTATAGTGGTAATTTTTTATACTTACAAATTTTTATTTTTATTTTTATTTTTATTTTTTTAAAAAGAAAAATACGCGCGGGTACTGTACTAGTTGCTTCCTTGAATGAAAACACATAGAAATTGTAGGTTTTGAAATTTGATGGATGTAAGATTCCTCTTTTTGCAAAGTGGACACATTTGATACAACCAAAACATAAGCTAAAATCACCAACTAAGTCTAACAAGTGCAACAAGAACTACAATTAAAACAAACACCGCCACCCAAGAATTTTTGTACAAATTCAGGAGGAATTACTAAAAAAAATGTTAATTTTGGAGAGAAGGTTATCTGGCGAAAATTATGAAATCTCAGGGTTATTTGGTGAAAAAATACAAAACCTCAGGGTTATTTGGCGAAATATGTAAAAGAGTTGGGTACCGCGTGAAATATTTACAAAGATATTTTTTAAATTATTTACAAAGATTAATTTATAATACAAAATTATTAAAGAAATTCAACTAATAAATGTAAGTTAAATGGATTTAATCTATAGTGAAATAAGATTTCTAGATCATTTATTGATTTTAATTTCTTACCCCTTTAATTCATCTTATAAATAAAAATTATAAAAAATATTAGCAAGAAACATGGTGGTAATTAAAGTAAAATTTTTATATTTTATTTTAATATTAGTTTAATACATTAGTATATCAAAGTAAAATTTTGAGATCGGTTATTTTTAAAAAAGATGTTAATAGGATTTTATGGTAGTAAAAGTAAAGTTTTCACATTCACAATTTACTTTGATATCAATATACTACATATATTCGTAGGAAACATAAAGTAAGTTTATTACAATTATATACAATACTAAGTCTAAAAAACTAGATTAAGTATATGATATTTACTTTTGATTTTATTAATTTTATTTTTGACCGACTTTCTTCTTCAAACTTACTTATAAACATATAAAACTCTTTGATAGTAGAAAATTGATAGTTATCCACTAGTCAAAAGTATATATGACATGAATGCGCTTCTGAAAAGATAGTGTTGTACGAATTACTAATATTGTGCTATTTATTTCTTGAATAGGTAAATAAAGAGCGGTCATTCCGGGGTTCGAACCGGGGTTTGTGCTATATATTTCATCAACCAACATAATGCACATTAGTGATTCTTATTTCCTAGTATCGATTGTATCTGTTAAGAATGATCGAGTCATACCAAATTGGAGAAGTCGAGCATCTGCCTTTTGTTTTGTTACTGAGGAGGTGAGAAGAAAGACATTTTTCAACTCAGATCTAATTTTTAGGCATAAAGTTATTTCATAATGCGCTATTAAAGCAAGTTCAAAGAAGATGTTCGACGCAATTAAAAGTTTCAGAATAAGAAGAATCCGGGCAATGGCTCGCCAAATGACCCAAGAACTAAAACTTATGGTATAAAAGGGTGTTGTTGTTTATCAACAAAACACTTTGTGTAGAAAACGATTTCGATCCTAGAAGCTAGCACAAAGTAAGCTAGCACAGAGTCGGAGATCGAATAACAAGCATGCAAAGCGAAAGCTAAAGACACATAGATTGCTAACGCAGTTCGGTTTCCCTACTCTACGGAGCCTCAAGAGGGAGAGACTCAAACCCAAGAATCCACTAAGTATGAACGAGCACATATCATGGATGCAAGTATTGACGAGCTCAAGGAAACAGATCTAGGTCAAGCAACTCAGAAACACAGATGGACAAGGAGAAATCATAAAAGAGGAACATATACTCCCTTCACTCTAAAGAACATCGAAGCCGGATGCGAGCAGATGAAGACGACGCTGTAGTGGTTGAGAAACCAGGCCGGAAGCTCGTCTTCTTCCTCTTCAGTGTGAGATCTCCAATGGCGGCACTTGGGAAACTAAGGTTTCACTTTTCCCGCTCTCTCTTTCTCTTTGTGGATGAGGAACAGGGAAGCAACTCGTGATTAGGGTTTCGGAGAAAGATGCCTCTTATAAGGAGCGTCACTTAGGCAAAACGCAGCGTTTGAAACAAACACAACAAGAAGTTGTGGGGAGCCCTCAGAGTTGGAGCAGAGAAGTGGGCCGGGCCTCAACTGGATTGGGCCAATCATATAAGATGAACTAAGTTCATCTTAATATTGATCCAACATATTAGCGGAAGGGAGACGCCAACCAACCAATGAAGTCACCAAGCACCACTGGCTAGCTCACACTGGCTAGCTCACACTGAGCCATCCTTGGTCCATGTTCGAGCCACCTGTGACCTAGACCTAGTTCTTGAGCTTCTAGTCATTACAAGTTTTTCACATGACACTTATATATACATCTGGATTACATAGACATTACACTTTGTCTATATATATTTTGAAGTTTTAATTTCTAAAAAGAAAACTTGATTGTATTTATTGTAAAATTTTCAATCATACATATACATTTATATGTTATTTGTCATACATTTTTTCAAGATTTCATGTCACACATTTATCGAAAAAACGAATCTTAATGAATCCCGTCTTATGAATTGCAATCCAAAAAATAGTTTGTCATATTTAAAAGTAGGTAAAAAATAATGAAGCTGTCTATAAAATTTGTGATAACTAACACAAATTTCCTGAATTTTTTTTTTGATTGATTGGTTTTCCTTTAATTTTCGTCCTCTCTCATTTTGATTTCTTCTTTCCATTTCCCTCCTTTTCTTTTCTTTATTAAAAAAATTGTCAAACAGCTTATTTGAGATTCTCACAAACTTTTTCAACATTTTTTGTCTGCTGCATTTCATTAATTTTGTAATCTCAATATCAAACCATTAGGATTCAACTGATACCCGATCTTCCATGGCGTCTGATCTGCCTTACAGAAGCGGCGAAGAACTACAATCCGTGGCGTCCGCTATACCGGAAGATGTTCTTGTGCACATCCTCGTCCGTTTGCCTGTCAACTCTCTCCTCCGTTGCCGATGCGTATGCAAATCATGGCACTCCCTCATCTCCAGCCCCGTTTTCGTGTCCGATCACCGCAACCACATCGCCTCCGCCGGCGATACCTGCACGCTTGTCTTCCGCCGCTGCGGTCCCGGCACCAGAAGGCTCAGGTACACCCTACACTCCGACGACGAATCCTCCTCGGTGATCGCCGAATTCCCTTTCCCTTTCCCCTCCCCAAACCCTAACTTCTTCTCTCGAATCCTCGGCTCTGTCAACGGCTTGATCTGCGTCTTGGATTCCAACTCCTCGTTGATGCTTTGGAATCCTTCGATCAGGAAATCCCTAATTCTACCCAATCCAATTGCTGAAATGACCGATCTGAGTCCCCCTATTTTTGGATTCGGATTCGATCCTTTAGCCGACGACTACAAAATCGTTAGGGTTGGTTATGGCAGTACCGGTCCTTCGGTTGAGATCTACAGGCTCAGCGCTCGTTCATGGTCTAGGGTTGATGGATTTAGGGAGGATTCAACTCCGCCTTTGCTCTTCCCTCGGCAGGCGTACTTGAACGGGGTAGTTCACTGGCTTGCAGAGGATTCAACAATCGTTGGATTCGATCTCCGCACCGAAACCTTCTCGGTGATAAATCTGCCTTCCGATTTGGAATGCAAGAAAATGGAAGACGTGGCGATTGCAGCTTGGTGTGGGTTTCTTGCTTTGTTTGAGCTGGAAAGCTCTAGGAACATTTGCCTGTGGGTGATGAAGGAGTACAGCATTTCAGATTCGTGGACTAGGCAATGTGCCATCTCCTGTGTTTCCTTTGCTAGCAGGGTGAAGGGGATTGCAAGCAATGGGAGGATCTTGGTTGAGGATAGCTTGGGTTTGTTGTTTTGGTTTGATCCAGTGACTCGGAAAACTGCAGAATTGGCCATTCGGGATGTTGGAGATGTGGACATGTTTCATGTGAAGGCCTACACAGAGAGCCTTGTGCTGCTTGCTGTGAGGGATGAGATGGTTTGTTTGGATCCTTTAGGGAAGCAAGACAAAGGGAAGAGATTGAGAGTCTGTTGATTTTGTTCTTTGACACCGACATCTCTCGCTATGTACAGCTTGTAACCAATTCCAGTTTTAGAGTTAGTAAAAGATTGTATTTGAGTTTGATAGGCTCTTCAAGATACAGCATACATGTCCTTATCAACTGCGGATGCTTCTTCAGATGCCCGATGACATAGTCAATGAGGGCGCATCAAGGAATGGAAGGTGAGTCTGTGTTCAATGGCTTGGAGGTTGCAGAGTTTGCTGTTTGCTGATTAATGTGGCTTGTTATGTACAGTAATTTGTGATTTAATTGTGTAATCTATATATTAAATGAGTACAATTTTGTTCCACACATCATTCTCTTCTTAATCGGATTTTTATCAAATCATCTTCATTTAAATAAAGTTACTATCAATTTTTTTTAATAACGAATGAGACAAAGCCTTGGGCCCGAAGCACAAGAGAAAATGTAACCTCGGGCCCAACCTTAGGGCATAAGGAGAAGACCCAAGGGTCCAAGGCAGAGGAAGTTGCACAACGTACAACAACACCACACCCGAAGGCAATTGCCGACCAGGAGGGCCACCAGTGCTGGCGACCAACTCGGGGGAGCACCATAGGAAGCAGGTCGAGGACACCACCGGCCGTCGACGAACACTGGGAGCAGTGAGGGCTAAGCAAGGAGGAGACGAGGGTTTGCAAACAAACCCAAGACAGATGACGCCGGCGAAGGGAAGGAGACGCCGACAAGGGTTAGACAAATCTTGGGGAAGGAGCGTCGTCTGTGTTGTGGCTGTATAAGCCGTTGGAGACCAGGGATGAGAATGAGCGAAACTCCGAAGCACCCAAATCAACGGGAAGCTTCGAAGGCCAAAAACCCCAAAACCCCCAAATTGACATCAGATTCAGATAAACCGGAAGATGGAGCCTTGAAATCAGCCTAAGACAAGGCTGATTGATGCACACAAGGATAGATTGCAGAAGAAGGATTCACAAAGAAGAGTTGGATCCCAAAATGGGTTTTTTCGCAAAAGGGAGTCATTAAATTTTACCATATTAATTTTCTATATTATTAAACATTTACTTGATTAAAAAAACACGTTATGGTGCGAGCATTGTACTAGTTTAAGAGCACGACATTGGAGTTGCTTAACCTCAATGTTAAGCAACCTACTAATATTAAAATACAAAGGTTTTTTTTGCTAAACTAGCCCTAATATCCGACCCCTTTTCACCCATAACCCACTATCCAAAGTATTTGCTAAACCTACCCCCCACCCGCACAAAAAAAATCTCCCGGCACCTCACAAGCTGCAACCGGTGGAGAGAGAGGAAAGCAACATGGGATTTATTGTCCATCACTGTCACTCATCCAAAACCCTTTCTCTATGTCTTTCGATCTCCACCTCTCTCCATTGAAGAGCTTATTTCTTCTTTAACTTCTCTATCTTCTATCTCTCTGCCTTCGAGGGTGATGGGATCTCAATGAGTGCTCGAATTCAGCATGCGCCGCTAGTGTGAATCGTCGCCGGAGCACCGCTTTGGTGTCTTCTTCCTTCACCTTCGTTCTAGTGGCTTTTCCAGGTCAATTTGAGGCTAGTGGAGGCAAGATTTGGAGTAGAAGAGGTGGAATCCAAGTGGAGGAGCCCTCGCAGAGGCTTGGTGAACCACTTGTCCTCTTCGATCATCGTCGCGCTTGGAGGATGAGGCGGAGAAGACGAGACAGCGCAGCTGATCGAAGCCCGTGTGAAGTGAAGAAGATGAATGAACAGTGTATTACCTATTGCTTTATTTTTTTTATTGATGAATGAATAATATATCAAGTTTGCACTGTATGGTTTCCTACTGGATACCCTTTGGTAGTCCATCGGACACACTATGATTTTCTACTAAACACCCTGTGGTTGTTTCCTGTCTTATGTGTTGTTCAATGTTTCCATGGTTCTAGAGTCACCCTCTCTGTCGCCGAATAGATCCCGCCAGTTGCCAGCACACCCCCTATCGGCGAGCGCTAGAATTAGAGGCCGGAATCGGAGGCGAGCGAGTTTTCCAGGTCAATTCGAGGCGAGTGGAGGCTGGATTTGGAGTAGAGGAGGTGGAGTCGAAGTGGAGGAGTCCTCGCAGAGGCCTGGAAAACCACTTGTCCTCTTCGATTGTCGTCGCGCTTGGAGGAGGAGAAGAAGAAGACGAGGCGACAAAGGTGATCGAAGCTCGTGTGAAATGAAGAAGGTGAATGAACAATGTATTACCTATTACTTTATTTTTTTTATTGATAAATGAACAATATATTACCTATTGCTTTGTTGGAACATGAAAAACAGTTGGAGTCGTGTTTCTTGAAGAGTGTATTAATTATTTTGTTTAATTAAGTGAAAAAGTAGCCGATTTTTTTTAGAAATATGTAATATTAATTGAGAGAGAGATGATTGAAAAAAAAAGTACGTGAGACAGATGAAAAAAATGCTGAAAAAGTATTAATGAGGGGAGAGAGGGAAAGGGGAGAGAGAGGAAAAAAAAGAAAAGTCAAGCGGAGATTTAATGAGAGGAGAGAGGAAAATAATGAGAGATGGAATTAATTAAGAAAGAGAGAGAAAAATGATGAGAGAGGAAAAAAGAAAAAAAAATGAATAAATGTGGCACTTGAAAAAAAAGCACGTGAGAGAGATAATTGAAAAAAATGCTGAAAAAGTATGAATGAGGAGAGAGAGAAGGGGGGGGGGGGAGAGAAATGATAAAAAAAATGCTGAAAAAGTATGAATGAGGAGAGAGAGAAGGGGGGAGGATAAATGATGAGAGAGAGAATTAATTAATAAAGATAGAGAAAAAGGATGAGAGAGGAAAAAAGTAAAAAAAAGAAGAATAAATGTGGCATCCGAAAAAAGGAAAGAGAGAAAGGAGAAAATGAAATTGTCTTGAATATCGAATCGGCCCACCAACTGTCCACTCTATTGTTTTATATTGGATATTCTATGGTTGTCTACTGGACATAATTTTGTTTTTCTAGTCTACAATCCGATCGTGGTAGTAAGTGTTTGTCCTTGTTATAGTCCTGTAAGAACACTTTTATCGGCTACACACTGTGCATCGATACTACAAACTATAATATTAAAAAATTGCTACAGGGGCAAATCGATACTAGATCGCTACTTCCCTAGTATCGATTCTAGGAGGTTGAAAATTAATGTCCACTTCAGATGAGCTGGAATGCAATTGAAAATGGGAAGATGCCCCATATGAAACGACGATCATACTCGAGGTAGTTGCATCCTACGACCTATGGATCTGGCATGTTTTTTTTGGAGTCCCATGTACTAATAATAATATTAACATTCTTGATTTATCCTCTGTTTTTGATGATATTTTACAAGGTAAAGCTCTAAATGTTAATTTCACTGTTGGGGGACACGAGTACACCATGGGGTATTACCTTGCTGATGGGATATACCCGAACTGGGCTACATTTGTGAAATCCCCAAAGTCTCCCCAAGGCATGAATATGAAGTTATTTTCCCAACATCGGGCTTCCGTTCGCAAAGATGTGAAACTTTGTCCTCCGGGGTCGAAAACAAAGAAAGCCTTGATAGCCCAAGTTCGGACACTAAAAACAGTAACCTTCTTCCTCATTTCCTGAGTTGGATTTAATATTAGCAGTAGCCAAGTATTCTCCAGCATCAAATATGTCATTGGCAACAACAAGGCGCTTGATAGGCTTGAAACCTACTCCCACAAGTGTATGAGATCGTTTGTAGTATATCAAGGTGTCGAACTCGGGGACTATAGGAGTATTAATCGAATCTTTGCAAACATTTTGACTAAGCCAAAATAGGAGAGATCGAAATTGAGGTTTTATGATATAACTAATAAAAACAAATTAAAACAAACCAATGGAAGTTTTGGGCAAATATGGAGAAAACATTCTAGAATTGGGGATTAACCACCATGCGTCGTTGATAGACTTAAGAGATTTTTCTCGCTCGAATGAATTTGATTCTATATGAAGGTAGGTTGTCTAAGTTCATTACTAATCTCCTCTCGGTCTCATAGTAAATTGTACCTAACCGGTTAACAATCACTCTCGTGCAAAGTTAAACTAAAGTTAGGTCCATTACGCTCCTAGAATCTAAGCAAGTTCATTCGAATATCTCCTCTCGGTCTCAATTAGAACAAACAAACCTAGAATATCTATGACAACCTATAAATCCTCAAGAGATCTTGAATCATGCTATTATGTCACTTATAAGAAAACATCAATATCTTAGGTTCAATTCTATAGCTCCAATGACAACAATCATCTCTCGGTCTCATGCAATCATCTATTTTCCTATTAGGGCTATCTCCTCTCGGTCTCAACCCCTAATTGAATCTAATCGATTATCAATTAGGCTATACGCTCAATAGGATTAAATCAAACAAAAATCAAACTACATTCAAGCAAGTAAGTACGGTCTATCTCAACATAGCGGAATCACCCCAACCCTAGAACGATCGAATTAGCCAAACATGACGAAAGAGAACAAATCAAAAGCAAAATAAGATGACATAGCAAAGAAGAGTAAGAGAAATACTTGATCTTCTATAGCGGAAATCGTCTTAAGCATCCAATTTGCAATCCTTTAGCACCCAACTAATCTACGGTTCTCCCAAGTTTTCTCCCCAAAATCTGAGTTTTTTCAGCCCTTCTGTCCAAAACGTAACCCCCCCCAATCTGGAAATTACATCGGTTTTAATTCATCCACAAAACAAATGAAACAAACAACGGAAATAATGAAAGGTTTGGCTGATCTGGCACTGTCACGACTCGTGAAGAGTTTGTCACGGGTCTTGATAGCCTACATGACCTCACAAAACACATGATTTCACTTGTCACGGCTCGTGAAGGTCTCCCACGAGTCGTGACAGCTTGCTGTAGCTGGAAATTGCATAAACTCCCTTGTCCCGCGCGCGAGTCGTGTTGCATTGTCTTGAGCTCCTATGAGTGATTCACTTGATATGTTTGCTTCTTGTCTCATATTTTTGCTCATCTCTCGACCACTTTAGACCGTCTTTGATGACTTATTTCCACATGGAAGCGCCTCTAATCACCTCCTTATCCTTTAACTTTTGAATCGACTCCAAAACCGCTCAAAAGTACCTAAAATCACAACAAACTAGCGGTAGACACCGATTCCTCGAAATGGGACAGAAAGGGCTAAGAAGTAGGTATCATACTCTAGTAAAACGCCCTAAACTCTACACAAGAGTGCCCAAAGACAATGCTAGAAAAGACGCTATCAGCTCTCTTGTCTTAGACCTCAAATCTGTGTGTACTGTACAATATTGAAGAAGCAAACCTCGATAATCTATGTATACACACTTGATATCTTGCTGATCTCTCCCTCCAATTTGATTCAATGATATAATTTCAGCAATTGCTACTTCAGTGTAATGATGTGCATTTTCCAAGCTGAGCAGCAGGAAAAACAAACAGACTAGTCTCAAGCACCAAGTTGCAAACATGGGTTCCATTTCAAATAATTCCCCTTCAATACCTTGCTCCCTCCTTGAGGAATCCTTATCATCAAGGATGAAGAGAAGTGCGACTGTAGTTGAGGTATGGAGAAGGAATTCAGCAGTACAAGGCTCCTCAATATACTTTGGGTCCTCACTATACTTCCATTCGCCCTTCAAATTTGCAACCAAACATGAGAATATAAAATCAGCAGCAACAGTAGGTAATTGGAGGGCCTTACTCACATGTAGATTCCCTCTCGGATCAAACGACAACAACTCAATATATATAATCAATTGTCATTGTACTGCTAAGTGCTAACAAGTAAGCTGAATGAAGAAGCAATATCACATATATAAGCATTAAAGATCTCTCTAATATTGTTTGACATGAGCATCTCATTATCATTAAGCAAGAACCCTTTACCTTCAGGGTCAAAATTCAGCACATATATTTGCTCATATGAAAGGGACTCGGTCTATACCTCAATCCAAGCAAAAGTATTGCAAGCTACAGTCACCCTACTTTGCTGAAAAGTATTGCAAGCTAATAGAGTGAAATGTGATAAAACTCGATTTCGATTGGTAGCAAGCATAGCAGGGAAACCAAAATCATCTCTCTCAAGTATCCATTTAGGCACAAAATATCTTTCAAGAGATGATAAAAACTTCATATAGCTGTTGGTTTCAAGATTTAAGCAAGTAGTATCCCCATGCAACTCATTCGATTGCAAAAGGCAGCCATATACACTAACTCCAAGTATAATCAGTTCTCCTCTCTGATCGAAAAGCACCACTTCATCATAGTTATTCATCATGACATAAATATTTCCTAAATCATGAGCAAATAACATGACTGGATCAATTGAGTATTTACCTGCCCGAAAACTTTTCAACTTGATGCTCCCGTTAGTTTCTTCATGAAGATCAACCAATACCTCAATTCGATTGATGCATCCATTAACGATGGCAATTTATCGAGCACTTGGTGAGCAAGCACATTAATGAGTCTGTTTGTAATAATCAGATTATCAACCCTTGGCTTAGGTACTTTCTTGAGCAAGCCATGCTCAGCAACAATCCAGTAATCTCTCCCCAAAACAAAACATAAATCTCCAGCATAACTATCTGAGCGTGTGAATGAAATACTCACTTGCTCGGTGCAAAGATTGAGCTCATCAACTTTCTTAGCAATAATTCCCGGATAACAAACAGACTGATAGTGTGCTTCTTCCTTATTCGTGCTCTCCCGGATCGAAAGACAACGACTTATCATCCCCCTTTGTTGTAACACAATCATTTTCTAAAACAGTAACTAGATCAATAGGGGAGTTACCTGCTATCATCCCTTTCATTTGGATGTCCTCATCTCCTTTCGTTACCTTGTCGTCTGACCAGGACAAATCGAATAGCGTCTGATCTCGCCTACCGTCAGGAACTTGGACCGAATTTTGAGTGACTTGATTTGGCTCGATCGATGGTTGCGTTATGACTGTCTCTTCAGTTTTGGCCGGATTTGAGAAATCTATGGCGGGAAATACAGTTGAGCCACTAGCAGTGAACGAACCCTCTACTGTTTCCGAGCTCTGCTCGCGTATTAGAGCGGCGAGCATCTCTTTCATTTCGCTCATGCTCCATTTCATCTCCCGTTGATCCTTTTTTTTATCTCCGCGTTCACTAATCACATTTCAGCGAAACACAAATTCATCTCCTCTAATTGTCTGGTCAGATCCAGGATTTGTGCATGGTTGCAGCATTTCGATCTTCGAGATCTCGATCGGCTCTGATACCATTGAGACAAGAATTCTCAGATCGAATAGCTTGATCGATAGATTGAAGAACGGGGGATAGATTCTCAGGCTAGAAGATCGAAATCGATCTCGAAGCCGAGTATTCTAGAACCTAGAAATCAACTACGAATGTAGAAGAGTTGATTCGAAGGATAATAGAACAAGGGATATATTGATGTAGAGAGCTTTGAGATTGGGAAATTGGGTTTCTGTATTTGATTGATTAACTAAGATCAAGGATTACAAGTTATATATGAAAACGATGAAGATGATGCCTGCCAAAACTGGGCCTAAGGCCAAATATGAACTACAACCCAACTTAAGCTAAAGGCCTAAAGCCCATTACATATATTCAAATGAAACTATACTTATATTTGACATATATGAAAAGTATATAGTATAGCAGTAGCACCAATGCACCATCTGATCAGCCATATGAAATCCCTGTTACATCAGGGCGTTCGTCTTCGGTCTGAAAATCTCCAAGAAAGGCACCTTCGCATCGGCATCGAGGATTCCATGGCGGCGATGTTGTCTCCGCTCATCTTCACATCGAGCGGGATCAAGAACGATGCGATGACGATTAGGCTAGACCCTGAGGCGTCGTATATTGACAACGGTGGGTTGAACCATCTAGTAGACCCTAATTAGAGCAATTCAATCGAGAGAGAAGGAGATGGTGGCGGCGAGTCCCTTCGGAACTCTCTGCAAACACAAAGAAAGACGAGACGCCTGTTGAAAATTTGGCTGAATTACAAAACTAGCCTTAGATTAATTTTCAAAAATTGCGACTTGACTTGTATTTTTCTGATAATTACTGAAAAGACACAAACTTCCAAGGTTGCAAATTTTGTCCCTAGTGAAGGTTCCGATCTCCATCACCCGAAGCGATGAGATCCAATCTCCATCACCCGAAGCGATGAGATTTAGCTCGTGGGGATGTGTATACATAAATTATATCAACCCCCGAAGTGGAAGTGAATGAATAAAATATAAAATAAATTTATCCGGTAGATAAATCAATTTCATCTCCCGAAGTAGATTAATGTATACATCCTCCAAAGTAGACGAATAGACAAATCACATCCCGAATATGATGGGTAGATATAAAATATATCACCCCCTAAGTGGTGAGTTTTATCCCTCGAAGTGGATATAAACTAATCTCAAATTAGGAAATTGATAAAATCACTTCATGTGATTAATAAATCTCATCCCCGTAGCGGTGAAACAATAAATCTCATTCTCATAACGATGAAACAATAAATCTCATCCCCATAGCGATGAACAATAAACCTCATCCCCGTAGTGATGAACGATAAATTTCATCCTCATAGCGATGAATAATGATTATCCTTTTATTTTATTTTATTTATCTATATTCATATATTATATTTTACTTTCATCATTTGTCTCCCGAAGTAGACAAACATTATCACCTAAAGTAGATAAACATTATCTCTCGAAGTAGATATAAATTGTTAAAATTGGATATCATCTCAAAAGTAATAGTTAGTTTATCTCCTGAAATAGATAAAGTAAATACAACTTATGTATCACTCAAATTGATCTCTAAAAGTAGACAATAAAATTACATATAAGAATACAACATTCTGACGTGGGTGATAAAAAGATCTCGAAGCTCTGTATTAAATTTCCTTGTCACCCGAAGTTGACATTAATTTTATTTATTTAAGATTATTGTTGTTGATATTCATGTTTCTTATTATACTTTACTATTTAGTATTATCTTTTACATAGTTTTATTATTATTATTCCCCTAATCCACTATATTGTGACTTTTTCAACACCTATTTTGTGGCTGGGCTTGAAGTCCCTAAACTTAATGGTCAAACAATCTAGTAGATCACTAGATTGTGACACTTATCTCGCTAAGAGATCAAAGTCTCGATTGTAAACAATCTAATAGATTGTGAGTTTTCATCAAAATCTGTATAAGAGCTTGAAGACTCTAATTTCATATTCTTATAAACTCTAGAAGAATATATGATCTTATTTTTACCATTTGTGCTCTTGAAGTAGTACATGGAATGTGGGTTATGACATATTCAGAGCTATTTTTATTTGGTTAATACAATCAATATAAATAACCACAAAATATGATCTGGTTTACAAGGTCACTTCCTGACAATCATCTAAACATGGCCTGGAACATGCCCCTCCCGTAGATGGTGTAAAAGAGGTAATAGTTAAGCGCGCAACCAAAGTTTTTGTTGTGGCTTATAATTAGGTCATCTTTGTTCGGTTAATTCTAATATCCCGACGAACATTATGAATAAGTAGAAAGTGTATCTAATAAATACACGTTGTTGGTCATTAGTCTCATATAGGGGTGTTATCTGAGCCGAACAGCTCGGGCTCGGCTCGGGCTCGGCTCGAGAAAGCTCAGCTCGAGCTCGTTCGTAGAGGGAAAACAAGCCGAGCTTGAACATAGTTTTGGGCTCGAACCGAGCCCGAGCCGAGCTCGTAAGCTCAGTATAGGAAATTACTATAATGCCCCTAGGGTTAATAGAGAGGAGGGATTTGAGGGTTTTAAACGCTCGCTCGCGTAGAAGAACACTTTCAGGCTTCAGCAGCCGCTCGCTTCTCCTCTTCCTGGGTTCTCCTCAAGGCTGAAGTCGGCCATCCTTCCGAGCTCGGCTCAAGCGGCGCCGGTAAACCGTAGCAGCATCGACCGGCCATCCTTCGTTTGTTGGACTGTCTTCCTTCCTCAGATCTGCGATCTACGGGTGTATTCCATCCTTCAGCGGCACAGGTGAGCAACTGAGCACTTCGTTGCCTTCATTCCTCAGATCTGAAATCTGAATTTTCCCCTTATGGATTCCTCCTCCTGCTGGTATATTCCTCAGATCTGAAATTTTAATTTTCCCCTTGTGGATTCCTACTGTCGATGTCATCAGAGTTTTGGCATACTGAATTTTCCCCTTGTGGATTCATCTTCTTTGGCATACTGGGTTATTGGCTGTCGACCTCGCCATCTTTGTGTTGACTGTTGAGTCAATGAGTGCCTTGAGTCCAGTTTTGGCATATTCGAACGGTACAGATTATGAATTCAAGTGAAATGTAAAGATTGACCTTTGTGTGGTTATAAATGAATTCAAGTTAAATGAATTTGGCATACTGGGAAGTAAGTTATACAGATTATGCTTTTGGTTTCTAAATGGTTTGATATCAATTAAACTTTTATTGTTTAACCCTTTTTTTGCTTGCACAGCTACTGTCTAAAATTGCTGTAATTTCATTTAATCTCAGCTCGGAACCGATCTTGAACGAGCCGAACGAGCCCAGATGACGAGCTCGAAAGAGCCTAAGCTCGTTTGTTCGGCTTGGTCAAGCTTTAACAAGCCGAGCTCGAGCTTTCCCCTGGGCTCGCGAGCCGAGCTTGAGCACAAAAAAAAGCTCGAATAGTTTTTAGGCTCGAGCTCAGCTCGGCTTGTTTACCGTACGAGCCAAGCTTGAACATGTCAAGCTCAGCTCGTTCGGCTCGTATATCATCCCTAGTCTCATACATATAGTATGAAACCAACAAAAGCTCTGAAAATACCCAGAACGGTATCTGATTAAATAAATTGATCACCATGTACAAAGTTCAATAGTTAGAATGTTTTACACTTATTTATCCCATTGAAACTTATGATGTCACTAACCAAAAGTTAGTTGATGATAAAATCTTATTCTTTGTGGCATTTGGTCGCTCAAGAAAAACGATGATTTGCAAGACCATTGAAATTCACATGAATTCCCACCAAAAAGACTAGAAGATCCTAGGACCGGAAGATCCTCAATAAGGGTGACCATACATGTACAACTTGTTCTCTTGGAAAAATAATAACAAGACCTTCTATACTAAAGAGTAAATGCAAAGTCTTTTATGTCTTTTAATCCAATTCAATGAGACAACTAGAGCTGGCAATTCGGGTTATCCGGTCGGGTTCGGGTCGATCGCATTCGGGTCGGGTCAACTCGGTCAAAATTTCTGTGTCGGACTTGGTCGGGTCGGGTCGGGTCGGATTCGGTCAAAATGAAATTCAGATTGGTCGGGTTTCGGTCAGAATCGGGTTGGACCCATTCGGGTTTTCGGTCAGAATCGGGTCGGTCTCGTTCGGGTTTCGGGTCGGTACTCGGGTCGGTCCCCGATATATCGGCCTATATATCTGAGATATAATTTAGAATCTGTTACCAATTTACCATATAGCCATATATCATACCGTATTATGTATATCGGATCAAAATTTAAACTTTTTATTTTATCAAGTTTATGGGTAATTTTACAATTTAAATATTAATTTTTCATGTTTATTTTTAAAATTTGAAGTATAAATATAATACGACCCCGATAAGCGATATTTAGAAGTTAGAACATTGCTTTTGGGTAATCAATTTTATTAAATTGAATATGTAATTCATGTTATTTATGGATTTCAAAAAGCATTTTAGTAAAATTAAATATGATTCAATAAATAATCTACTCATTGGCTCGTAAACTCAATGCTGTTAAACTCTCGATTCGATCCTACAATATCTAAAAATGGAAAAATGATCCCGATCCTTTATTGCGATTATAACGATCCTATAAAATGTCTATTATAAGAAATTTCTAATATTTACCCTTTATCTATATTATATTTAGTTTATTTTTAAAATTTTACATCTTTATGGGTATTTTTTATGATTTAACATAATATTTATCTAATATTAAACATAGTAACTTCATTTAAAAGAAAATTCATCCATAAGGTGGGATCTTATGATCCTACGATTCGATTATACGATCCGATCCTTACACCTTTTTACCGATCCAATTTAGAATCCCAATTTTAATAACATTGGTAAGCTCATTCTATTTATCATTAATTTCATTGAAATTTGACAATATATTGTTACCAAAATCATACTTGATTCCCTATCTAAAATTAGGTCGGGTTGGGACTCGGGTCAGTTGGGAGTCGGGTCGGGTTGGGTTGGAATTCGGGTCGGGTCTTATTTGAGTCGGATCCGGGTTGAGTCGGGTTTGTCTGTATTCGGGTCACTCCGGGTTTCGGGTCAAAGTCGGTCGGGCTCGGTTTCGGGTTCGGGTTATGCATAACGCTAAATTTTCGGGTTCGGTCGGGTTTCGGTTCGGGTCGGTCGGTCGGGTTTCTCGGGTCGGGTCAGATTTTGCCAGCTCTAGAGACAACTATGAACCTAAAAATCGTCTAATGGACCAGTGTTATTCCAGTATAGATGCCTTAATACATTGACCATATGAAAAGGTAGAGAATGATATCAATCACATTATGGAGCATATAGTAGCTCACAACGACCTAGAAGAGTCGGTAGTCAAAATGGGCCCATGGAATTTTGTATTTCGAATTTGACACAATAACTTCTCCCAAATTATCTCCAAAAGAGAGTATATGTTCTGAAAACTCCTCCATGATTGAAATGAATTAAAATAAGACCACAAAGAAGTTGAATGATACATGAGGTTTGAGTCCATAATGATATCAAATACCTCGAGCTTCATAAAGGTGATCAAATGCTCGGTATTTAGGGGGAGAGGAAATGAGACTATATTAAGAAAGAGATTGCATGAAAGAAACTTCTCTATCATTTGGTGTACATAAGTGAAACAGAAGTTCAACACTTATGTACGCCAAATGATAATTATATAGTTTAGCAAAACGCCAACAAATACATTTACTAAGGCCAAGAAAATGACTAAGTCACATATATTGCACTAGCTAGCTCATTTGGAGGTTCAAGAAGTAACTCTGAAACCAACAAAAATCAAGTGATTCTCAAATACACTAGAAGTGTTAAAGATCACTAGGCTCTCACTTTAAGGACTCCCTGGAAGTGGAAAATGGAAAGAGCTCATGGAAATATGATGATCATCAATCAAATAATGGATGTCGACATTGAAATGATGGTAAAAGAGATAGAAAGAAGGAATTCATGCAAAGATGAATTCTATAAACATGATGATATTGGACCTGTAGTTCTAATTCAACATCGGAAAGTATAACGTCATTGGTTTTAAGTGGGAGTTTATACAAAACCGCAATAAGTGAAATAAAGTTGTAAGATATAAATAGATTACACAAAAGTCCAGAGTGAGTGATATGAAAATATAATCACCAGTAGTTAATGTATCTTTGGTTATCAATAAACCAACTTCCAGCGTAATTGACGAGCATAGTAGTTGTATACTCAAATTGATCATTAATAAAAGAATATAAGTGAATAATCGATTAATTTGAAATGCTCGTAGCATCAATATGAAAGCCTCATCATATGTACAAGATTAAGCCAAATGATGCTTATAGTACTTGAAGTATTTGTGTAAGTGGTGACATAGTGTGTTGATTCCTGAAGTACTATACACAACGTTGTACTCTTTTCCTTAATCTTGGTTTTTTTCCCCACAGGGTTTTTTCAAGGTAAGGTTTTTAATGAGACAATTTATACACCATCTATATTTAAGATTCCCCGTATTAAACGATGAAAAGCACACTAGGTCCTGAAATACCTTATATTCGTGCATTGAAAGCAGCTCATCACCAAAGACAAGGAAGTCTATTGCATCGAAGACAATGTTCAGGCTCTACCATGCAGCTCATGAAGACAGTATTATCTTAAAGATCGAAGAGCTTATCAAAATGAAAAAGCTGCAAGAAGAATGTTGTTGGCGGAAGGGAAACGTCGTTAGATTTCACCTTGCCAAAGAAATAACCCAAACAAATAAACTAAACTAGCAACCTAGTATAGCGGATAAGTAAGGGGTCGAACCCACAGAGAAACAAGTACTTCAATGCAATATGTGTTTATCAATTATGACACTAACAATGCACTAGGGATATGAATGGAGATAAATAATGCAACTAAACTAAGATAAAGATATGGATGGACACAAAGAGAAGACAAAAGATAAGAGTGTGGTTTGCCTACAATTCGCAACATTGGTTGATTTACTTGATCCTTGAGGTGATTGCAATATTATTCCTAAGCCTATATCGACTTCCTTTAATTGATTGATCTGCAGAGACACAATCTCTTATTCAATATCACTAAAGAATAGCATTAACGATTCGAGTACTTAAGACCAATTGGCATATCAATTCAGTGCAATTAGGAAACAAAAGAACAACTCATTCGGAACCTAGAAACATCTACTTGACATAGATCAATTGTTATCATCCACTACAAAGGCATAGAAATATGACTAAACCAATGACTTCGTTTGCTATCAAGAACACAACAAAGAATTCATAACAAAGATGCAATTCCTAACTAGATGGTCAGTCATGGAAAGGAACACAAATATAATATGAAGAACAAGATGATAAATAAACTCATGAATAATATAGAAATCAAGTCTCACAATCAATCAACCAAGTCTTTTTTTTTACCCGGGACTTAATCAACCAAGTCTTGACTCATAGCAAAACCACAAGAATTCTAGGCAAACATAACAAACCTTAAATCCCTAAACTTAAATCCTCTTATTGTAACGAGTTTATGGGGAATAGACTCTATGAATTGTGCTCTCAAACCTACTGAAATACGACCTAATATAGCCTCATTTCGTATGCCAAACCCTAGAATAAGTGAAGACAAAAGTTCCCATAAAGATGGACTGGGCCGCGTATTGCAAATACGGATTTGACGAGACGGCGGGCGCCGTGGAAATGGCGGCGGGCGCCGCCTATGCAGTAGATAGCTTCGGCAGACAGAACTTGTAATGCACTTTCTGGAGTCATCCTTTGTCTGATTAATGCATATGAATATGCGTTGGAAAACTCTTAAGCACTACGATTCTCATGAAGACCTCAGAAGCTAAGTGCAACTCCTAAGAACCTTAAAGATGTGATTTCTTCATGTTCTCCATTTTCGCTCTTGTTCCTTAGCTTTTCTTTGTCCATTTGCTCCAATCTTTCTCCACCTTTCGAGGTCGGATCTTATAAACTACAAATAAACACTAGAAACTGTAGATTGCACACTTCGAATACCAAATGACCAAGAATATGAATAAGCTTATTAAATATGCAATACAAATACTTAATGCACCTAAGACCTACCTATAATGCCTATATAAAATATGCATTATCAGTTGTATTCAGAGGGAGAATATACGCACAACACTCTTTTTTCCTTTGATCAGGTTTTGTCCCACTGGGTTTTATTGACAAGGTTTTTAATGAGGCAACATCACCAACGTGTATCAAACGTCATCTGTACCATTTTTCCCTTGGCCCTAGTTTTTGTCCCATTGGGTTTTTCTAGGTGAGGTTTTTAACGAGACAGTTTGTAATTAGAGGTGTACATCCAAGGCAGAGTGTTATAAACCCATTGATTTCGGTGGATTGTCCACCTCCCTTAAACCCCCATCATAAAGACACCTTTCGGTGGATTGTCGCCTATTATGAGACACACAAAAAATAGAGATCACTTCTATGCCTCCTCTCTGCTCTCTTCTTCCCTCGTATTCTAAATTATTATTAATATTTTAATAATAATAAATTATTATAATAATATAATCGATAATGAAAATAATTGTTGGGAAGGGGTATATTTGTAAATTGAGTGGGTATTAAAAGATGGGTTTTGGGATACTGGAGATGCTATTGATAAAGTGGGATAAATAAGAATGAGATGCTAGGATGATATGACGGAGAGAGAAAAATAAAATATTAGTATTCCTAGTATCCCTTGATAAAAAGGGACTAAGAAGCCCCTTGTTTCAGAACAAGTCCAATCAGTAATGAAGTCGCATTAATACCTGTCATTATGTACACTATACATGACAGCAATAAAAATCAACTGTCCACTCTGTAATTCTCTACTGGACATCTTATGGTTGTCTACTGGACATATTTTGATTGTTTCATGTCTTACGTGTTGTTCAATGTTTGCCCTTGTTATAATCACTAACGATTGTAATATATTACATGACGATTGTAATATACTACCTCCGTCTCATATTACATGACAGTTGTAATATACTACCTCCGTCTCATAAAAATCAATTTGCTGCTGATCAGTTGTTTTGACGCAAATCAAGGCATTCTTAGGTCAATTTCTTCACCTTCTCCTTCCTAATTCGCCGGATTCTCGCTCTCGTCCCCCCTGATGACAACCTTTT
This sequence comes from Persicaria maculosa, assembly GCA_963922045.1. Lineage (NCBI taxonomy): Eukaryota > Viridiplantae > Streptophyta > Magnoliopsida > Caryophyllales > Polygonaceae > Persicaria > Persicaria maculosa. The sequence goes on from OY998251.1 coordinate 7,236,597, forward strand.
CGCCACCATCCTCCCTCTTCTCCCGCTCTTGCTCAAGTATAGGCCTCTCTCTCTCTCTCTCTCTCGTTGGACGGTTGAATTTCGAGAAATCGATGAAAAATTCATCGATTTTTTATTAAAAAAATCACGATTTCTCAAATTGTGTGTTGAATTGTCACCAACTCCATATGTATTTTACATTACACATAATGTATTTTACATGACACCTAGACAATTTTACATGCCACGTAAATTGTTTTACTAAACGGACCTCGTGATCAAGCACATGATCAAACACAATCCTCATAAGTTTAAAGAGAAGTGGGTAGATAGTGGAGAATGGTTACATCATTTAATCCTTATAAGGTTTCATTTATTAATTTTTTAATATCCATTAGGCGGCTGGGTAGTGATCAAAAGCTCTAAATAAGAGGACATCTAATCGAATGAATTTTTTTTAGTAAAGTTAAAAATTAATTCTTTATTAATTTGCTTGCTATTTTTCGTTGCCTTGCTCTAAGATTAGATAAAGTAGTGAAAATTGACCTAACAACTATAATGGATGAATGATGAAAGTAGGAAAAATATCACTAGTGGCAGGTTAATATTAACTGGTGACATAGACGGGTGACATGTACAAAAGCTGGTGGCAATTTCCTCCTTTCTCTCTTTTCTTTTTTCGAGGCCGCATTTATCCATTTTTTTTCCTTTTTCCTCTCTCATATCTCTATCTCTTTTTATCTTAATTAATTTTCGCTCTCGTCCTTTATTTTTCTCCCCATATTAATTCTCCTATTGACTCTCTCTCTCTCTCTCTCTCTCTCTCTCTCTCTCTCTTTCTCTCTCTCAGCATTTGTTGAAAAAGTGACTTACTTTTTTTCTCTCCCCTCCTCTCAACACTCTTTCTCCTCCTTTCTCTCTCACATCTCATTAATTTTCATCTGAATTGTAGTGAGTTACTTTTTAATCTCATCTCTCACATACTTTTTTTTCATTTCTCTCTCTGTCAACGTTTGTTTGCATAACCTTCACCGTTTACCTGCCCATCAGGTGTCCTCCTATCCGGTTTCTAGCCAAAAAAAAAATTAGATTGGATTAGCCTTGTAAAAAATCCGGATAGTTGGGTTAGTTTGTGCAATTTCCTCAAATACAAATCCGCATGAAGAAGTTTGGGAACGATGTGACATGTTTCCTTTGAAGCAACTGCAAGGAACCCAATAAAATTACAATTGAGATGGGTCCCACCGAGTTCACCGGCTTCAATTTTGAAAAAGGGTCACTTGGACCCCACCAATTATATACAAAGGCGACATTCATGGGATTGTTTGAGTTTTTTTAATGTGGTTATTTTTTATGTAGGGTAATTTGGTATATTTGAGCTATATAATTTTTTGCAAATGTATATATATCTTGTAAGTTTATATTTTTTTAATATGTAAAAATAAATATAGTAAATAAAAAAATTAATTTAATTGGGTTAAATGTAGATTTTTAAGAATAAAAAATTCTAATGGGAAAAGGATAATTTAAAAAAAAAAACAAAGTAAAAACTTGTCTATAAATTGGTATCCAACCTCGTCTTCTCTTCACATTCTCATATCCCACCCTTTCTTGTTTTCTCTCATATCTTTTATTTGGATATTGAGATGGATCAGAACCATCCGAAAGATAATCAACAATCTATTAATTTTTCTTTCAATTTTCTTGATTTGTCTGAAAGCTCATCACCCTTTCAAAATTACCAACTCCACCACCTGAATCCAAATGCCCCAACAACATCATATTTTCAAGGCCTTGAAAGTAAATCAAGTTTTGCTCCGTATTTTTCACAAAAGCAAGGTTAAATGAATTAAGGGAACACCCAAGAAGAGGCAACAAGCATAGATGAAATACAACCCACTCCCGAAGATAGCACCCCTGCCCAAGCCACCCGTGGAAGAGGATGAAAAGCTCTTGGAAGAAGTGGAAGAGCCGCCCGTGGGAGAAGTACTGGTAGACCCTCAACCGGTGAACGAGTGAAGTGTGCCTAGAGCGAAGAGTAATTACTAGTAAGTGCATGGATTAACATTAGCACATATCCTATAGCAACCATAAATTCCACCATCATTGCCTTTTAGGAGAGAGTAACTGAGTACTATAACATGTTTAAAGGGGATGGTGTTGACTGTTGAGAGGGTTGCATCCACATGCAAAGCAAGTTGACATAAAATGTCACCTGATGTTTTAAAATTTGTAAGAGCTTATGAGCAAGCCGCAAATTTGCAATCCAGTGGGCAAAGTGAGGTTAATGTTTTGAAAAAGGCACATGAATTTTTCCTACAAGATTTGAAATATGATTTTGTTTTTGAGCATGCCTGGCGTGTGTTGAGGAACGAGCCAAAGTGGAGAAGCATGTATCAAGAATCATCTACACGTACTGGAGAGGGCTCTTAAAAATCAAAGTTAAATGAAGATGGATCGTACTCTATAAGTGGGAGATCTACCCCTACAAGTGCTCTAATCAGACCCATTGGGAAGAAAGCTGTAAAGGCTGCAACAAACAAGGGAAAGAAAGTTGTTGAAAGCTCTACTAATTCTTTAGAGCAGGTTGAAGAAATGTACAACAAGCTAATGGAAAATAAGGAGGCAAGAGGAAAGAAAAACAGTGAGGGTATTGGGAAGCAAGTGAAGATTCTAAGCGACTATTTGCGTGCAGACAATATGAGCACATTGGGAGTTCTACTGGTGAAATCAGAGCTTACACCAGATGAATAGATGATTAAGAAAATGCTTTTGACTAAGTTGTTTCCTAGCCATTAATTATTTACATGGTCGTGTAATCCTGCATCATTTACGTTGTACTATGTTTAATTATATTTGACTAGCTTCACTTGTTTGAGTTGACATGTTTATTTTATATTTTCATGTATTTAATTGATGATGTACTTCTTCATGTGTTTTATGTTAATGAAATCTCGGGATGATGTGACAACTCCTTGCGAAGACCGAGTCGATGTTAGTTCCAATGGAATCTCCACAAATATCACGATGATGTGACACTCATTGCGAAGACTGAGTCGATTTTAGTTCCAATGTAATCTCTGAAATTTTCAGGATGATATGACAAATCATTGCGAATATTGAGTTGATGTTAGTTCTAATGGAATCTCTGCAAATCTCGGGATGATGTGACAACTCATTGCGAAGACCGAGTCAATATTGGCTCCTTACAAGTTTTATATCGTGGTAATGTTTTGTTCATCAAATACACAATCAATATCCATCAAATCCACCACCAAACACTCTTCTATCCCTATAGAGCCCCTTAAACCTTCATTCGATTTCCTCATGCCTTCTTCCGCTCATCCTCTATTGAGTTGGATGACTAACTTGACCAAACTTTTTTGAAGTGGATGTCTCTTTTTAAAGAAAATTCGAATAGAGGTGAATGACAAAGTTTTAGACCACGTTGACGTGCCTACATTGAAAGACGTCATGAAAAGGGTCATCAACGCCTATTCAACGGCTACTTCTCAGAGGATCCATCACCGGTGTATCCCAATTCAATGTTTAGAAGACAATTTAGAATGTGAAGATCTTTATTCTTACGCATTGTGAACCAATTGTACTCAAATGATGATGAGTATTTCCAACAAAAGCAAGATGCTACTATAAGGATGGACCTCTTTGCATTACAGAAATGCACGACTCAACGATCTCTTATTCAATACTAGTTAACGATGTCCGCTCACAACAATTCTTTCCTAAAAAGGGTCTTAAATGAAAATCGGGATGGTCTTCTTTCTCCATTGGTATTTAATGAAGTATTCATGAACTTGTTGTATACAGTACTCCCTCCATTTCAAAATACATGGGTTTTTGGTTTTTGGCACGTTTTTTAAGGAGTGGAAAACTCTATAAAATATTATTTTTTTAATTAATTTTTTTATATAATTTGATACTTATTAGTAATAAGTATCAAATTATATAAAAATTTTAATTAAAAAAATAATGTTTTATAAATTTTTTCGCACTTTAAAAAGCGTGCCTAAAACTAAAAGCCCACTTATTTTGGAATGGAGGGAGTATGTAGTACTTCCTCTATTAATTAAAACTTGACATTTTTCTATTCACACACGCTTTTTAGGTTTTAAAAACTACATAAAATATTAACTATTTTAATATTTTTTTTTAAATTTCATACTTATTACTATTAAGTATGAATTTATAAAAATAAATGTAAAAAATTGATATTTATATATATTTTATTATTCTAAAAAAGTGTGCATGAATAATATATAAACGACATATTTAATTAAAAGAGAGTATTAATTAAGGATGGAAAATGAGGAATGATGTTGAATTCATTATTATGGTTGATATTCTATAGAAGTACAAGGAATATTCTAAATAATAAAAGTACATACAATATATAGGTCGAATGTGAGGCAACAACACCTCACACAACCTCTAGCAAACGTCGGCCAAAGATTCCAATTGGTGGCTTGACCGGGTCACTATGACCTGGGTAACGCATCACATCACCCCTGTGCCCAATGGGTGGCTCGACTAGATAGCTAGGACTTGAGTGATGGATTGCAACACCTTTGTGCCCAACGGGTGGCTTGGCCGGGTCACTATGACCTGGGTAACGCATCACATCACCTCCGTGCCCAATGGGCGGCTCGACTGGGTAGCTAGGACCCGAGTGATGGATTGCAACACTTCCGTGCCCAACAGGTGGCTTGACTGGGTCACTATGACCTGGGTAACGCATCACATCACCCCCGTGCCCAATGGGTGGCTCGACTGGATATCTAGGACCTGAGTGATGGATTGCAACATCTTTGTGCCCAACAGGTGGCTTGGCCGGGTCACTATGACCTGAGTAACGCATCACATCACCTCCGTGCCCAATGGGCGGCTCGACTGGGTAGCTAGGACTCGAGTGATGGATTGCAACACTTTCGTGCCCAACAAGTGGCTTGACCGGGTCACTATGACCTGGATAGCGCATCACATCACCCCCGTGCCCAATGGGCGGCTCGACTGGGTAGCTAGGACCCGAGTGATGGATTGCAACACCTTTGTGCCCAACCGGTGGCTTGGCCGGGTCACTATGACCTGGGTAACGCATCACATCACCTCCGTGCCCAATGGGCAGCTCGACTGGGTAGCTAGGACCCGAATGATGGATCACATCACCCCCATGTCCAATGGGTGGTTCGACCCGGTAGCTAGGACCTGAGTGGTGGATCTCAACACCCCCGTGCCCAATGGGTGGTTCGACCGGATAACTAGGGCCCGAGTGATGGATTGAAACACCTCTATACCCACCAGGTGGCTTGACCGGGTAACTATGGCCTGGATAGCGCATCACATCACCCCCGTACCCAATGGGTGGCTCGACTGGATAGCTAGGACCCGAGTGATGGATTGCAACACCTTCATGTCCAATAGGTGGCTTGGCCGGGTCACTATGACCTGGGTAACGCTTCACATCACCCCCGTGCCCAATGGGCGGCTCGACTGGATAACTAGGGCCTGAGTGATGGATCACATCACCCCCATGTCCAATGGGTGGCTCGACTGGGTAGCTAGGACCTGAGTGGTGGATCTCAACGCCCCCGTGCCCAATGGGTGGCTCGACCGGATAACTAGGGCCCGAGTGATCAACATCGAATGAGTTTCCATCACGGGATTGTATTTTGTTTTGTTGGGCCACAAGGCCAAATGTGGTTGAGCAAGGGGAAATAACACAAAGGAAAACAAGGATAAGATTAACCTTCATATTTTTTGATTTATAATTAGTTTGATTTGTTTTAGTTCAAGAGATGTTTTTATAGTGAAAACATAAGAAACTATCACTATTCAATTAGGATAAAAATTGATCATCAAAATAGGATAAAATCAATTTATAATTAATTGTGGCATCCCCTATGCATTGTTTTATAATCATCAAGGTGAATTCAACGAATTTTAGAATATGGTCATATATCTTTTTTTTTTAATTGGGGGGGGGGGGGGTGCATGTAGAATATGAAGTGCAAATGTACAAGTAACTAGTTTAATGCACTATTTGAGATTTTTTTTATTAAATAAATTTGCTATTAATTTTCATTTAATCAATCAATTCTTTTTTTTTTCAATATTTACGAATTGTTATGTAATCAAGTTAAAAGTAAAAGAAATTATTATAATATATATGTATTTTTTTAATTTAAATAAATTTATTAATATCCATTCAATTAATTATATGATTCTAAAATAAACCAAAAGGTTAAACCTTAGATATTATAATTGATTATTTAATTTTTATGGGCATAAACTATTTGATCTTTATAAAGCTTAGATCGATAACTTATTATTTTAGTTTTATGGAGTTTCCATATCTCATACAATAGATACTTTTTTATATAAAAAAATTATGGATCATAGATTATGGATAGAATTGGATTGAAAATAGAAATACTATCAAAAAATAATATATAATATCTTAATATATATATACTACAAACTACTTATTGATGGAAAGAGAACGTCAGTGTCTTAGTTTTATGCTTGCCTCTATGTCATGGGAGATCCTACACCGATGGCGGTGGTGGCCTCGTCATTGCCTCATCTAGTGATGCTCCACCCGCGTTTTTACAGTTGAATCCCATGTCCTCATTAGAGATGCTACCTAATGTTATTTCTATGAAGTTTGTCATTGGTAGTAACAGTAGCAAGCTAGAAGGATGAAACTATAGAAATAATGGAGATGGCTTAGGTGAAACAACGAAATGCTTTAAAGCCTTCCTAGAAGGATGTGTCTAGTGGAAGAGGAGGAATTGGACAATTTAGAGCGAGGTTGCATTTGGGAGCTAATTTTTAGAAGGTAACATTACTATTTTGTTCTCATATGACCCCAATGACAACCCAGTGATCACAGTGGCTGTCGATGTCGTAGAAGCGCGAAAAACAGTGTGGAAAAATAAAAGTTTTCAAAGTTTTGGGATATCCCATTGCTTTCCTGATCATGGAAAGAAAAATTAAAGATATGTGGAAATATGGGGACAATATGCAAGTTGGGGATCTGCTGAATGGGTATTTCATGGTTCGATTAAAAAAGGAAAGTGAAATGAGGAGTGTCTTGAAAGGAGGCCCTTGATCGGTGTTTCGGAGATATTTGATCTTGAATAAACGGACTCCTGATTTCTCCACAACAGACATCTTATCCTCCTCAGTGCCCACATGTATACGAATCAATGATGTATCAATGCAATAGTATGAGCCTACGAGGAGACGATCCTATGGAACATGGCGGATGAGATCGGAAAATCAATTATGGTAGACCTTGGTATTTTAATATTTTTCAAAAAAATATTCCTCATGCTACACACACACATAATATTATTGTATGAATTTTTGCAATAAAATATCATGTTTATACCACAAATTTATGGTTTTCTTTCATTATATTTTTAATAAATTCTTTCATTATATATACCGAGAAATTTTTATTTTTTGGCCAACCTCATTGTTTATTTTCCCTATTATAAATGTAGTGGGTTCAAACCTTTTTTTTTTTTTTGCAATGCTTTTTATTCCTACCAAATTTTCCTTGTTATAAATTTCATATTTAAATCAAATTTTATAGTTTTCTTTTAATGTTTTTCATAAGATTATTCATTATGCTACACATATATTTTAAAAAATTCTTCTAATTTTTATTCCTATGAATTTTTTTTACTATCAATGTCATATTTAAACTACAATTTATGGGGTTTATTTTGCCACACTTTTCAATTCTATCAATTTTTCCAATTACAAATGACATGTTTTTAAAAAAATTCATCATTTTTTGTTAATATTTTTCAAAAAGTATTCATCATGCCCCCCCCCCCCCCACACACACATGAAAAAGGTATTGTATGCATTTTTATAATAAAATATCATATTTATACCACAATTTATGGTTCTCTTTCAATATATTTTTTTTAAAAAATACTTTCATTATATATTTTGATATTTTTTTCTGAAATAAAAAGTTCGCTCTCATTGGGCCCCTCTTCATAGTCTCGAAGAATCTGAATGAACCCATAAAATCGATATGTATGTTAGCATACGGGGTGGCTGCAGATGCTATTGATGAATATCTACACCTTGGTGAATCCACTAGTAAAAAATGCTTAACCAAATTCTTTGAGGGGATCATTTCTGCATTTTGTCAGACGCACCTTCCAAGGCCAACCGAAGCAGACATGCAACGACTACTCTATGTAGGCGAGATGCGAGGATTTCTTGGAATGATTAGTAGCATTGATTGTATGCATTAATAATGGAAAAATTGCTCAACTGCTTGGGTGGGTCAATTCTCAGGGAAAGAAAGAAAACCAATTATTGTGCTTTATGTGGTTGCATTATACTCCGTATGATTTATGGATTTGACATGCATTTTTTTTGAACACCAGGTACGTGTCACAACATCAATATTCTTGACTATTCTTCAGTTTTGATGATGTCTTACAAGGTTTACCCCCACAAGTCAATTTTGTTGTGAATGGTCATGAGTATAACATGAGTTACTATTTTGTTGACGAGATTTATCCACCTTGGGCAATTTTCATTCCATCAATCACATTGCCGCAATGGGACAAGGCTGAATTATTTGTTCGACTCCAAGAAGCATCGCACAAAGATGTAGAGCGTGCTTTTGACATGTTACAAGCTCGATTTGTTATAATCAAGAACCCAACTCTTTGTTGGGATATTGATTTTATTGGAAAGATAATGAGAGCATTTATAATATTGCACAACATGATAGTGGAAGATGAGCGAGAAACATATAGTTAATTTCAATATGATTTCTCTTAGTTTAATCATGCAAAGGATAACGACTTCTCATACTCTACTAGGCCATAACCTCCATGAAGAATTACTCAAACAACCGAATGTGACTTCTTCGAAATAGGGGCATACATTATCAACTTAAAGAAGATTTAGTTGAACACTATCGCAAAAGTCTGGGCATGCGTATAGAACTTATTGATTTCATGTATGATTTTATTTCGTATTTCAATTTCATGTATGATTTCATTTCGTATTCCGTGTTCATTCTGATTCCATTTCGCATGTCACTTTTTTCATTTGAAAATGAATTGTATGTCGTTCTTTTCTAATTTCAATTATGTTTTAAGCCTTTAATTTGTGCTAAAACCACGGATTCAAAATCATATTATTATATTTATATATTCAAATTATGTTTAAAATAAATAGATATATAATTATTTAATTTACTTTACACATAAATATATTAGATAATTTAAATTCATGTATTATTATTATTATTATTATTATTTTAAACAAAGTTACAATGATATTATTATTATTATTATTATAGGAGTTTACAAAAAAATTAGTGGGGAGCCGAGAGACAATCTGGGCCCCCACTCCTTTAACAATGATATTATTATTATTATTATTATATAAACTGCATTATGAGCCCCTATATCGTGAGCTTGAGCAAATTTCTAGGTCCTCTTTAGAAGGGCTAAGAACGACAAGACATGTTCTTTGCTAAAGAACCGTTAAACACCCATCAAAAGAGAGAAATTGGGGAGCACACCCACAAAAATTGGGGACCACACAAAAATTGGGAGTTAATTAAGATTCTCTCATGGGTTCAAGGGATATGAGTGGAAATGTAAAATGGGTTGTTTAAAGAATGGTGAAGATAGAGAAAGATAAAAAGTAGAGTTAGGAAACCCTTCGATGGATGCGGATATTCTTAGAGCATCCGCATCTATCGAACTCATTAAAGTTTCAGAAGTATATTTGGTTGTTACAAGAATAAAGAAGATAGAGAATGATAAAAATTAGTAATGAGGAACCCTGTTGGGTTGCGGGGATGCGGATACTCTAAGATTTAATACGATAATTTTGTAGTTGCTCAAATACTTATGAAATGAGAAAAGTGACAAATTGGCAATATAGATTTTTTTTTACATATAAAATAACATAAAGTGATACTCCAATAGAGATTGAAATTACTATAGGTTACCATGTTCTTGTTCAGTTTACTATATTTTTTTGTTCAAATCGCATTGATTAGTTTATAAGACAAATCAATGATTCAAAAATCCACATACATGTCCAAGTTTAGCATTGAACAATCAAATATTCAAAAATCCATGATGGGATTCTATCTTCAAACCAATTGCTAATTAATAGGAGGATAAGCCTATCACGTTATATACTAGACTTGTATTATTCACATTTTCGACATGTCTCTTTTATAAATCTCTTCACATCTTAAAATACTTATCTTAAATAAACTTTCAACAATGGTTCAATTAACTTACCTATTACTATATTCTTTCCCAATGCATGCCATTGAACCCACATTGTAATTTGAAATTTTTTTGATGATATATTTGTTCATACGGTCATACCTTTTCTTCCTTTTTTTGGAAAAAGAAATAATTTGAAATTCTAGGAAACAACAGAAATCTGGAAAATCGAGAGGTCGAAGGGAATCGACAAACGGGCTAACTGTCATGATACAACCACAAATAAGAAAATACAAAAAGAAAAAACCCAAATACAAAAGATCTCAGCAAACAAGATCAAGAGAGAGACAGTAAAAGGACAACAAGTGAAGAATGCGGATGTCGAGAACATGAAAAAGTCAAGAAACTGTTACGACATCTCGATGCCGAGGAGATAGAGGCAGAAACTTAACCCATCGACAGAAAAGGGGTTTCCTGGGAAAGTGCATGCATGTGGATCAACGAATTTCCCCTACCTAGATGAGGGATCTTCGAGAATCATGAACACTGCTTGGGTCAACTCGATCAGCAGGGCACCCAAAGGCCAAAGCTGCAACTTAATTCAGAATTAAACGTAACCGCACCCAAGAATCGACTCCATTTAGTAGGACAAATTAAACCAAGATCAAAGGAAACATGTTGAAGGGTTAAAAGCGAGTAAGTTAGTTCGAATGAATTAAGTCGATGTACAGACACACACACACACATACACACACACATAAGAAAATATAAGAGATAATGGTCATAGATAGCCCAAGAAAAACTTTGCACTTTTAGCCCTAGCCTTTGAAATTTAGCACACATAACCTGGTTTGGCCAAAAATTGCACAAAAGTACATGTCACTTGCACCGGTTTTAGGGGGTAAGGGGGGGGGGGGGGAAAGAAAAGGGAAAATGAAAAAAAAAATGAAGCATTAGATGCTAGGGGAAAAAATAAAAAGGAAACTGAAAAGGAAAAAAAAGCCAGCTACATTTAATGCAAGTCAAATCGAATAAAATGTGGGGGGGGGGGGGGGGGAAGCGGGTGTAAAAATGAAGGGAAATCTGAGTTTCAGTTTCATTTTGGGTGACATAGTGTTGAAATTTAGGTGACACGATGTTTAAATTTGGGTGACACGGGAAATCTGGGTTCCAGGTTAAAGACTGAGTTGACATGGCATTTAATGCATTCTTTCATGTGACAAGGTCATACAAACAAGTGACATGGGTGATTTCCTAAACAAATTGGCATACACTAAAAAATTTGAAACTTCAAAATGAAACAAGTTACACGGTAAATCCTTCGGGTGACACGGCCGAGAAGTGCTCTACAACTGGAACTTCAGGTCGAGAACTTGTCTTCCATGGTGTCCATCTTCTCCATCTCTCTTGTCTTAGATTATGTAGGGGGATGAGAACAAAGGTTCATGGTTATCTACTTTTCGCCATAGATTATGAGTACTTCGTCAAATACACTTACCCATTGCATATGAGAACAAAGGTTTCTGGGAAATCAAGGTGACACGGGGATTCTGATCACTAACACGGACACGGATTAGGACGACACGTCCTCTGCACCTGGAACTTCAGGCCGACATTTTATCTTCAATGGTGGCATTCTTCTCCAGCTCTTTTGTCTAGGGGAGGAAGAAACTGATTGTCCTCTCCCCTCCTCTCTTTTTATCCGGCAAATTGGAGGGAATGCCCCTATCACACCCCTTTTATCCCTTGTAATGATTGTTGTCTTGTCATCCTAAGTTTGGCGCCAAAATCTCCCCACCAAAACCTCCTCTATCCTCTGCTCACTTTGCACCTTCAACCGGCTGCCCAAGTCACCTTTTTATTTTGCACAAACACACCCCTATACTACATTTGCAATTCTCCCAAAACCCATGACATTTTTGCAAAGTAAAAAAAAAAAGTGTCTAGTTATGCAAATGGCCGGCCACGTAGCTGACTAGCCGCACCCAAGAATCGACTCCACTTAGAAGGACAAATTAAACCAAGATCAAAGAAAATTTAAACCAAGATCAAAGAAAAACGGGTTGAAGGGTTAAAAACAATATATATAAGAAAATATAAATATATGTAAAAAATTTGATCCATAATTTAATACAGTTTTTAGAAAGTATTAAGAATATGAGATTTTAATTTAGGTTAAAATTCTAACTAAAACCACCACCCTTGGACCCAAAGAAACCCCAACATGGGCCCCAAGGACCAAACACTCGGGCCCAAGGAACAAGAGTTGGGAATGGAGGATTATGCAAAATGTTAGGCAATAAATAGGCCAACGCCCAGCCCACCGACCTAGCGTCAAGGATAGTAGAGGCACATCCGGTGAGATAGGCGGCGACGAGCGGGGTTCCTCGGGGGCGGAAGCGAAGGCAACCGGTGGCTGAGGCAGGAGACTCTGGCGCACCTCCAAATAAGGTAGGATATAGATGTCGTTTACCGTGATTTGATCCTCAAAGGTTCGCTTTTGGGGGAGGATTCCAAGAGCGTCAATTAAATTCGAATTTTGATTGATTCACTTTCGATCCATTGTTTTCACCTCATCTCGATCCAGATTCAATTCAGGCTATCAGATAATTGATTGAATGATTTCGGTAGCTTGATGAGTAATAAAATAGGAGACACCAGAAGTGCAATTTGCAGGTTGATGGCAATGGCACGACGGAAGGTGATAGTGATAAGTCAAAGGTAACTGTAGGCAGTGGCGGATCTACATGGGGCTCGGGGTAGCTGAAACCCCCCACCCCCTGTCCTGAAAAAGGTTTATGTGTATTTTTATATACCGGTTATATTTGTAATATATATAATAGAAGTAGATTAAAATCACAAAGGTAACATGGTCCAGTGGTAAAAGCACGGGAAGCAGGAGGAATTTTAGATGGAGTACATATAAATCCAGGTTTGAACCCCCCTATTAAGCCCCCTCTTGTTTTTTAAACATCAACAACCCTCCTTTTTTATTTTTTAAATATCAACAGTGCACAGACGCAATCTTCATTATTTTTAAAATCAACTTATTTTAATTCCTTTTTACATTCATCCTCTTTTTTTTTAACATCAACAATCCTCCTTTTTTTTAAACATCAACAACCCTCCTTTTTTATTTTTTAAACATCAACAGCGCACATGCGCAATCTTCATTATTTTTAAAATCAACTTATTTTAATTCCTTTTTTTAAAAAAATGCTTGATTTTGGAAATCAATTTTGTTAAATTAGCTAGGTTTGAGAATCAATTTTGTGAATTAAATTGGATTTGTGGATTGAATTTGTGATTTGAGTGATTATTTCCGTGTTTCGTAAACAAGTAAAAAATTGAAATACAGATTGAAAATTCTTCAAACAAATCAGAACAACCTCTTTACAGAATCCCAAACTCTGAATTTAAATTGTGAACAATTTCTGAAAAGCATAATCCCTCTGAACACTAACAAATTAATTTCAAGAGGCTTTAGAAGCAATAGATATCTGTTAATTGACCCTCAACTTCTTCACCTTAAATTCAAAATTTTAGAATTTTGGTTGTGATTAATCGAATATGGATGGTACTTGATGAAACTTAATTGTAAAAATATTCTAAATGCAAAGTAATTTGACTTAACATAAAAATAACCTTAGCGGTAATTAAATTCAAATCAGTCAGAAGTCCAACAATTGCTAAGGTGAGTATCTTGTTACTTAATTTGTAACCATTAACAAACCAACAACCTAATTCAGCAGGAGTATATGTTCTTGGATCCGCTACTGATTGTAGGGTGTCGAAGAGGGTAAGGGATCACCCATAACTAGAACACAACCCAAGAGAAGAGAAAATCTTCAACCTCCAAGAATCCCAAAATTGATGTTCGACCAGGATGGTTTATTGTTTCGATCCGGTGGTTTGGTGATCAATTGGGTGGCTTATTGTATGTGCGGCTCTGATGGTTTCAAATTGAGGCGATAAGTTATTTGAAGAGGAAGTAGTAACTGGCCACCGTTGCTAAAGCTCCAAGCTTCTTTCCCATTTATTGTGAGCTTTCTCCTTGTGAAAAGAATTCATTGATAGTAATTCCTCGGGTGTTTCCTTTTGGGCATCTAGTGAGGAATTGTTTTCCGGTAAGGAGAGGCATGATTGTAATTTGTAACTTACATTATGACCCAAATTTGAAAAAATAAAATAAAATTTGTAAATATTGTTTCTTATCAAAGTTCGACTCGTTCCGATGACAATAGAAGCCAATTGACAATAGAACCAATTGACAATAAAAGGAGTAACCCAGCGACTCAAAGACTTATTATATTCAACTTTCGATGTGACTCTTTTTGGTCTCATTCACATGTCTCAACATTTCTAGATGTATCAAATCATAGTTGGATATCATAATTGTAATTACGATTGATAAAAAAAAACCCAAAGTAAAGAGGAATAAAAACAAAATGCCTAGAGAAGCTATCGACTAGATATATGAACACTGTAATATCGACTTGATAATATGGAATTATCGACTTGATATGTCATAACCACTTGATTTTTGAGCTTCTTTAAAGAATTGAATATCAACTCAATAGTCCTCCTACATTATTTCAAAGGTGAATCGATTAAGCAACCGAATCTAACGAAATTGTCAACATGAAAGTCGTAGGTGTTTAAATACTCTTTCTAACTAATCTAAGTACAACATGACCCAATAACTACAACCTCTAAATGACTTGTTTTTACTGAAATGTCGCAACATACTCTAGACAATTTTACAGACCGATTGTGAGCTCATCATATTAGACCTTGGTCTGTTGTTCGTGGTAGTGTTGTATGAACTTAACAACTCGAGCTCGGCTCAAAAAAAGTTCGATTCGAGCTCATTCACTTACCTAAATAAGTCGAGTCTGAACAAGATTTTAAACTCAGTTGAAAGTTTGGCTCGTTTGATTCAAGCTCGAACAGCTCGAACTTTATGAAATTTCTAAAATTTCCTTTAATTTAATATGTTTTGACCAAGTAGAACTGTTTAAAGCTCGAAAAAAACAGCTCGGCTTGTTCGACTCGAATACCACCCTTACTACATGATAGATTCTTTCAGATGCCATCAAAGTGAGTATTTCATGAATCACGATTTTTTTTTAACTACGATCTACTGTAAAATGGTAATAAAAAAGGTGATTTTGCGTAGAATTAGTTGGGACAAATCAGAGTTTATCAGACAATGGTTGATCAGTTACGTTTCGGTCAGTTACTCCCTTCCCTCCAACCAATTTTTTTTTTTTGTTGTTTAATTTTTCCCTCTCTAGTAGCTCAATTCCTCCTCTTTTTGTGATTTGTCCCAAATTCTCTGTATCTAGGGTTTATCAATTTGCAATCCTCACTTGCCGAATCTGGAATACCAATTTCACAATAAGTTTCTAGCGGCGGCGGCTGTAAAGGCATCCATCTGCTCCTGAATTGCTCGCGGGGGAATTCGTATTGCTCCAAGGATCGATGGGTCGTTCTCGCGCTGTCCCTCATTCCGCCGATGATGATCCCAGCCAGAGGTTTGTTAAAATTGAAAATCACTCTTGCCATTTGCATTGAGCAAGCTTAAGCTCGGTTGCTTCAATGTCCTCTACTGAGTTGTGTCTTTTTTTCGGTTCAGAATTTGTATGAATTTCACTTGCTTTGAATTTTTTGCGGAATCAGGGGAAGTTGAAATTGTCGATTCTGGGGAGCTTTTGAGTTTGAATGTAGTCTATTTTGGGGGTTTTATTTCACTAGCTTACGGTTCTGAGGGGAAAAGAGTAAACATGATATGCATTTTAGAAGACCTGGCTTTACTTCCAGAAAATGAGAAAGATTAAAAATTTGATGCCTTTTAGTTTGAGGATTCATGATAATTGACAATGTTATAGCCATCAAAATAGGTAGTTAGAGCAAGGGATGGTAATCTGCCAATCCACATTAGGGATGGATAAAGATTTGTATCTTATGTCGCAAAAAACGTAGAATTTTCTAAATCAGGGGTCGACATTAATGTTTTTCCCCTTGCAGGAGTTGGTTAACTTCTATTTTTTTGACATGCCATATCTTCTTAATTTTTATGGCTTTTTACCCTTTCGAGTTCTTGCCAACAGCGTGATTCCTTCCTGAGCATCTGCCTCTGGATTGTGAAAGCACCACTTTGAGACGCTTGTTATGATTAGTAGTATATGTCATCTTAAATTTACATAAATTGGTATTTGGATGATAAGTAGTATTTCATCATGTAGACTTAAATCTATTTTGGCATCCCATTGTGTTAGGTTAATTGTTGTTGTTGTGGTATGAAATTATCCAATTATTAAATCAACAGATGTATTCTATATCTTTTTTTTTTTTTTTTTGGTGGACAATGTATTCTATATCTAGTTAACTGCATTTTAGACATGATGTATTTTAAGACTTAAAAAATGTAAACATTTTGTGAATGAAATTGATTCCAACAAGAGGTCTTCTATGATTGTGCTTCATTTTGTTGATATATCTTGATTTGCTTGGGGGTAAGCCTGCATACATCTCGGTCACCAGACCCTACTTTAAGTAAGTATATATATATATATATATATATATATATATATATATATATATATATATATATATATATATATATATCCCCAAAGTAATCTTCCCTGACCTTTCTCTTCTACATGGCATTCATTACATATATTTGCAATCAGGGGTGGATCTTGGTTATATTAATTGAAACCAAAATGGACACACCTAGATAGGGGAACATAATCAGCCTAACCCCTCAAATACATACAATAGAATAGGTTAAATTTAAACTAACTAAATTTAACTCCATGAGTCGATATTTCTTCAAACTCTTTTATGACCTATTCGTTCCCTATAGACTCGGCATCCGACATACTCCTTTTCACCACGAAGAATTATACAGTCACCAAGAAACTCATCTCTCATTTTCATTAGTTGCTTCAATATCCAAGAAACTCCATTAGAGATTGTTTGACGGAGCTTTTAATTCAAAGCGGTCAGGGAAAACTTTTTACGGCTTTCAAGAAAACCTCTTTGCAAAACACTACGCAGTTTGTCCGGTCAAACAAGAATCTATTCATTTAATTTATATCTACAAAGGTTAAAATTTTAATCTATCCATAGAATTTCATCTAGATTATAATTTTAAACTAGATTAATCGTTGGCATGCTAAATGTATCCAATAAATTATAGGGGATGTTTAATTAAAATAATAGTAATAAAATTAATCCTAAAAATATTTTCCAAAAATTTGGGGATTCTTAAACATCCCCACATTATGAAGTAGATCCGCTCCTATTTGCAATAAAGGCCTTAACCTTGTGCTTCTTTCAGAAAATCAATTTTTATAAAAGAAGCATTTTATTCAATGATGACGCCGTTGGTTATCTTCTACTTATCATTTGGAGGTTCCGCCTTCAAGTACTACAAAAAAATTTACGAAATTAATTTATTTTGATTTCTTCTATGAAAAGATTTCTGTAACTTAAAATGATTTCACTTGCATTCTGATGGCTAAAGTCATATCACAGTATTATAAAATGTGAATTAAGTGAAAATAAGTTTCAAACCTCATGCTGCACATGTGACTATAATTAAGAACACATAGCACTGAGGAGAAAAAAAAGTGAAACCTCTAAGCATCTGACTAAGTGGAAGTTTTCTTAAAATTATTTGGATTGCTTTATGAGATTTTTGTACCATACAAATTTGAAAACCCCTTGTAAGGCTTGTATGTAGCACTCTTACCACCGATTGGTTAAGGATTCAACTGTCTGTTTAATCAATAGTCTGCTCACAAAAGAGGAATACGGCCTCTGGATATTAGTTTGTCATGTATGAATAAAGTCACAACAGGCAGGGATGATATCAATGTTCTTCTGAAATAAGTTTTGGAGCATCATTTTTCACTAAAATTAACAAACTGCGAAAACATCTATACCTTCGGGGGAAGTTGGCTTGCTCCCAATCAATAAGCCAAGCTAGAATCTCCAACTAGGGGAAGAATGGATTATAGACTGTATAAACAAGTATTCATGTACCTCAATGGCCTTTGCATAGAAACAGTCAAGTAGTAATGTGCTTTATATCTGTCCCCGCGCCGGTGCAATCACATTTTCATGGCTAGAGTTATTATTCTACTTAAGATTCATGCTGATAGCTGAAGCTTTTATCTTAGTTGTGATGGCTTTAGGACCTCAGAAAAAAAATACTTCGTGACTGGAATGCAATTTAGCGACCATATAATAAACAATTTGCTGTTTGCCTTTTGATTCCTGCATCTGGAAACTGCTACCTGATGTGCTTAACTGATAGCATATACGATATGCAGTTGTTGACTTTATCAAGGGGCTTCCTAAACCAAACTACATTTAAATTTTATTTTATTTTAATCTTTGTGTCATTTACATTTTAAATGATTCCTTGGTTTCCAACTTCTCTTTGAATAAATTGACAAAAAGAAAAATGTTGATGTTGGTTATTGACAATGATATATTTATTTTTCTTTTTATGCCAAATGTTGCGAAAGGTCTAGGGAAGTACCACAACCATATTTGCGATTTTCAAATCTTCCAGTTCCTTGTAATTTAGTATTAACCTTGATTCTGGTATTATATTCATGGTAATGTATTTAATAGTCCTGGAAACTTTTTACTATATTGGGTTTTCTTTACTTGTTATTCATATTACGGTCTGGATACAGCTCTGCTGAGAGACATTGTCACTTCCCCCTAGTTGAAGTTCTAGGTCTCTATATTCTCCCTTCCATTCTGTTTTCCGCCGCTTTCATTGAATATCATATTCATCGCCATTTCTGTGTAATGTATTCTTTTTTCTAGTCGACCAATCTTTTATCGGTACATGCTTCTATATCAGTACTTTTTAGCATCAGGTTAGCAATTGGTGATAGCAGAAGAGGATTTAAAGTTTTTTGCAACTTTGGTTTGCATTCTGGATTGGACAATTCAATCCAAGGAGGATAGTTTTAGATTCATCTTTTAAATACAATCTTCAGCACTTCTTTCTTAGCTTATGTGATTTATCGGAATTCAAAATCTAATCTATATTTTGTGAACAATTAAGATTCACTTTGTGAATATTGATATGGATGCATTAACTTGTTTGGTTGGACTTGACTCCGCATCTGTCATCTATATCATATACTGTACGAGTATTATTTTAAGTTATATTCTTCTTTTCTTTTTTTACTGTGAAGTGATTGATGATGTGGCCTAAGTAGTAAGTACATTCCATTTTGCTATATATGCTGGTCGGAAAAAAAATTATCCGTTTATTCAACAAGGCTAGCTGATTTGCTGAATCTAGTTCTGCTCTTTACATTTGTTTTCCTAAACCATGCAATTTTATCTTATTTAATACTACTGACCTTTCCATTTCTCCATGGTCTTTTCTCTGAATAGTGTATCATATATAATTGTTTATGGAACGTGGTCTTTTTGTGTTCATCTAATTTTAATGTTGTTCATGTCTTCAGTAGGTCAAAGAGGAAAAGGACAAACTCAAGTATAGAGAACCTGGACCCCACA
Organism: Persicaria maculosa; assembly: GCA_963922045.1. Taxonomy (NCBI): domain Eukaryota; kingdom Viridiplantae; phylum Streptophyta; class Magnoliopsida; order Caryophyllales; family Polygonaceae; genus Persicaria; species Persicaria maculosa. Next base: position 7,256,387 of record OY998251.1, read on the forward strand.
ACAGCAGGTATAATTGTTATTCAATTTTAGTTGGAATAGCATATTTCTTCTGCAAACTTATATAGAAGTCATGTTTTATATGGTTATACAACATTCTTAATTTGTTTGATCGTGAGCAGTTTTATATTTCAATTCTGTTTATGTATTGTATAAACCTTTTCTTTATTTGCTTAGATTCTCTTTTTAATTTCCTTTTTCTCTATTTTCTTTGCTGTTACTCTGAAATTGGAGAGTAAGCATTATTTTCTTTTTCTTTTTATTTGAATTGAGTAGTCTCTTCTTCCATCTTCCTTATTGAAATGACACTGATCAAGTTAGTCTCATTGCAACATATACACTAAAGTATGGTTAAACTTATGAACTAGTTCTTGTATTGTAGACATGAATGTTTTTTCCTCCCATCTATTTGCATTTTTTTCTGTCATCTTAACTGCAATTCAGGCCGTGGATGTCATTCAGCACGATCTCAATCTGTCGGAAGCTATGACTGCGGACAGGGACCACTGGAGGCGGTGCATTCGGGCCGTGGATGTATAGAGTTTTGGATCCTGATGTTTTGCTCTATTGTCCTTGCTATTTTCCTGTCTTCTTCCTGCTTCGTTTCTGATATAGTTTTCCCTCTATGAGTAATGCTTTCTTGTTGTTCTGGTATCCTATTGTTCTGGGTCTATCGGAAACACTCTCTCGACTTGCTCGGGGAATGAGTGCGTACATCCTGACCCCCAGACCCTGCTTTTGCGGGATATACTGGGTTGTTGTTGTTGTTGTATCTTAACTGCAATTCACCATTTAAATCTACCTAGTACTTGCATCTCAACCTATCTACAATGCAGTATTCTTTATTATTATTATTTTTTTTATCATTGTTGTAGGACAAATCATGAGTGATGGTAAGAAGGCTTCGTATCACTGTAACTATTGCAACAAAGACATCTCGGGAATGATTAGGATTAAGTGTGCGATGTGTTCGGATTTTGACCTCTGTGTTGAGTGCTTCTCTGTTGGAGCTGAAGTTAAGCCTCACAAAAGCAACCATCCATACAGGGTCATGGTAAGTTGCCTAAATATAGAACAAAATGTTGGAATTACAATGTAAAGGTTGTAATTACAATGTGCATGTTGATAATTGAATCTATTTCAATCTTGAGGTAATTAGATTGTTGATATTAATTGGCCATGGAGGAATATAAATTCCTTTCTTCAAGTTTGAAGAGTATGATTTGGCTGATGAATGATATTATATTTGGTTAACTCCATGTGCTTGTGTAGAATCTGATGAAAATCTATTGGGGGTGAACAAAATTTCTGTCCTGTATTATTGCTGTGAGACGTGTCATACCGCATTGAGTAATAGTTGAACAAAAGTCCTACATTTTATATCATGTGAATCTGGATTGTATACAATGGCTTTTGTTGTTCTTGTATATAAATGGATGTAGCAATTCGGTTTCTCCATATCCTCTGCATATGTATTAGTACATGGCTGTGATATATATATCCTTAAGGTTTCGATGAAGGCCCACATTGGGAGATGAGTTCTGTTTCCATCAGGAAATTGTAGGGATCTGTGCTTCTCCCGATACAATTTTATTATAAAACATATGTATAAAAAGTATATTTTATACATTATTAATAATACTTTGCAAAATATAAATTAATATGTTAAAACCGGTGTATTAACACACTATAGTATCTCTAAAAGTTTGTTTAACACATTGACCTTTTGTGCAAGTGGGTATTGAACAGCTGATCTTGTATTTATTTGCAGGACAATTTGTCTTTCCCGCTTTTCTGTCCAGATTGGAATGCAGATGAAGAAATTTTACTTCTTGAGGTATTTTTTTTTGGGTGGAGCAATCCATGTTTTCATCGGTTGATGCATTTTTTTTTCATATTTTTTGCATGCGTTTTTTATGTTTATGATACTTTCTTTTAAAATAGTATGTTGGGACCTTGTTCATGGAATAAGATTTCGTCACTTTTTCAGGGAATTGAAATGTATGGACTAGGTAACTGGGCTGAAGTTGCAGAGCACGTTGGAACCAAAAGCAAATCTGAATGCATTGATCATTACAATGCAATATATATGAGATCTCCATGCTTCCCTCTACCGGTATTAATGGATGTTGTCCTTGTGTTGTTCCTTTCCCTGTGAATCAAAGCTGATTTTGTCATTGGTATTTATGACATATGCTGGTAGGACATGTCACATGTTGTTGGAAAGAATAGAGAGGAACTCCTTGCTATGGCTAAGGAACAGGGCGATCTTAAGAAAGGTTAGTTTATGACAAACTATTACTGATTTATCATTTGACTTCATAGATGTACTGTCTCGTCTGAGGAATAAAACTCACATAGGATGAAGTAAATAATAACTGCACAGTTCTCTTATATCCAAATCTTCTTTTTGACCTGTTTAAAAAAGATTAGGTCTAAGTGGAAATGTGCCTTATAGTCTTATCTTCACATTATTTTTTAAATGCTGCAATTTTACTTTGTGATTTTCTGATCGCTCTTAGACTTCTTAAGTTTTTATTCCAATTGTCACCTATCCTGTAGCTGGAGAAGGCACGTCGAAGGAAGATCCTACATTTCCTGCAAAAGACATGTATGGATCTGCTTATATTATGTTATTAATGCTCCCTCAGTCTAAAAATATAGGTCATTTGACCTTTTGACACACTTTTTAAGAAGCTAAAAACTCTATAAAATATTAATTTCTTTTAATATATTCACACTTATTAGTAATGAGTATGAAATTATTTTTAAAAATTAATAAAACAAAGTTGATATTTTATAGAATTTTTAGCTTTTATAAAATTACTGGATCGGTTTTGCTTGACCAGGGTTGAAGAACTACGAAAGGACACGTCAACTGCTAGACCCTCAAGTAGCTTAGTTTCTGGTATTGTGGCTTCTGCCTAGTTCTTGAAAAAAGGAACACACTGATTAAATTTTACCGGACTAGTGGGTTTCATGAGTGTGCTCGTGCTTTCTTTTGGCAGAGATAGGTCCAGGGGCAAGTTCTAAGACTACCATACCAAAGGATCCTAATGCTGCCAATTCTAAAAATGATGGTGATGGAAGTAAAGTTGAAGGTATTAGTCCTCCACGATGTATACTGACACCTTGCTCGAATCAGCCATCACAGTTTTACTACATATCTTAACCACACTCACAGACATTTAATTGATTTTGGTATTGGCTTCATATTTTGAAGTTGATAATCACCAATTCACCTTGTTCTGTCAAATTATTGCTCTTTCTGACGAGATCTCATTTTTATTGTACTTCTCATGATAAATTTGTAAGTAGATCTCAGATGTAGAGTGCCCCACATCCTATAAAATCCAAGTCTAATATAACTATTTTCGTAATTCTATGCAGATAGAAGCATTGGAGAGAAGAGACCGAGAACATCAGGTGATGATGGGCCCTCACTGCTCGAGATGAGTGGGTACAATCCCAAGAGGCAGGAGTTTGAGGTTGAGTACGATAATGATGCTGAGCAACTACTAGCTGATATGGAATTCAAGGAGACCGATACAGAAGCTGAGCGTGAATTGAAGCTCCGTGTGCTACGCATCTACTGGAGTAGGTATATAGCTACTTTCCTTCTCCTTACTTTTTCTCTTGTTTTATACACAAAGTGATTCAAGCAGATATGCAGCGCTAACTATCCCTGAATTTTCAAATAATGACTCACCGAAGGAGAATAAAGATCTCAAACATATGAGAGAATATTTTTGACCTCAATCACTTTTAATGACGGTATCAAGACTAAACAACGCATATTACCAATGGTGTGCTTGGGTTTTGTTTTCATTAGTTATGGGTGGTTAGAAGACATATGCGGTAGCTTCTGTTGGCCTCACGCCCACCCTTAACCGGCCTTGCTTTCTTCCTTCATAGTTCTGTAGTGGTCTTAGTATGATCTTGATTGCAATTGTTGTGCCATGCCTTCATTATTTTGAGCAATGGTTTTTAACTTTAAAGGCATCAACATTTTGGAAATTGTTTGTTATCCTTGGATGTTTTTCGTTGTTACACCGTCCTTCAGTCGCAGGTTGGATTCAATTTCCTTGACAAACCTTCAGTTCATTCTGAACCATTAGCTGCTAAATGAAATGGCATTGAAGATTTTATTGTGCTTGTTTAGCTGCAAAAAAAAAAAAAAAAAAAAGAGCCTACATTATCTGTCCTTTTAATGGATTCATTATGCCATCTGTTTTATGGGTAAATGGACTTAATTTCAGGCTTGAAGAGAGAAAGCGCCGGAAGGATTTTATTCTGGAGAGGAACATACTCTATCCAGATCCTTTTGAGAAAGGCCTATCTCCCGAGGAGAAAGAGTTATGTCAGCGGTACAGACCCTTCATGCGATTTCACTCCAAAGAAGAGCATGAAGAACTGCTTAAAACTGTTGTTGAGGAGCATCGGATACTTAAAAGAATACAAGATCTGAAGGTATTTTGCTGTACAATTGTACTTGACTACATCTATGTTTTGCTTTTCTTGCTCATCCTATCATTATTTTGTCCATAACACTTGATTGAGCTTCAGATAGTTGGAATATCCCTTCTTACAACCAAAAATGGCTAACAATGCAGGATGCTAGAGCTGCCGGTTGTCGCACCTCAGATGAGGCAGAACGTTTTATTAGCCTGAAGAGGAAGAGAGAAGCCGAGGAACACGCACAGCGTGCAAAGGAGAGCATTGAGGCTGGCACAGGGAGAGCATCAAGCGCCAAGGGGTTGGTTAATGCCAGCCCACGTGGAAGCATTAGGGGATCCGGCCCCTTCTCAGACTCGGGGGGAAAGGACTCTACCTCCATAGCTGTTCCGAGCTCCCTTGACGAGTGGGATATCACCGGTTTCCCAGGATCAGATTTACTATCTGAAACTGTAAGCAGTTAAAACTTGCTTCTATTACTACACCATAAATTTGTGACTTCATTTGCTGTCTAACACGGCGGTGCTTCAAATGCAGGAGAAACGGCTTTGCAGAGAGACGAGGATACTGCCATCGCACTATCTGAACATGCTTCAAACTCTATCAGTGGAGGTGATGAATGGGAACCTAACGAAGAAATCGGATGCATACAAGCTGTTCAAGGTTGAGCCTGCAAAAGTTGATCGAGTTTACGACATGCTTATGAAGAAAGGGATTGCTCCACCATGACTCTCCATCAACAAACATACATACACACATACACAAGTCTTTGTAAGTTGCTGATCAAGGCGACAAATCGCACTCCACTGATCCTTCTAGTGCCTTTGATCCACAGAGGCTCAAGTCTGAAACCAGATATTGCCAGTGGAGCTCATGGAGGAGGTTCTGGTGGAGACCTGCATTGTAGTTGGGACTTGTGACCCTATTTGCTTAATTTTACTCAGCAACTGTTGTAGGAACCAATAAATTTATTAGGGTTAGGGATAATTTGGCCATTTCATACTGGCTATCCATAATCCATCCATTTTTTGAACCAAGGAAAGATATTCAATAATCTATCCAGATTGAATGTTTCTAGTTTTGTGATCTTCATTTTGTCTTTTGTGTGTATTGTATGTGTTCTTGGGGATTGTTATCTACCCGGGCAATTTCTCACCAAACGCACAGCCTCCCCACCGACTTCAAAACAGCACCAAATCCCCCCTTCACCATCCACCGACACAAGAAGTCGGGTGTCAACAGTCCCATCATAGCACCAGCAGCACCCTCCATCACAGCACAGCACCACCAACACCACAAGTTGCCGACACGAGTTGGTGTCGGTGAGCTCGCTGTGCATTTGGCGAGATTGAATCGCCGGATATATTTTCATGAAAGCAAATATATGTGATTATTTTTGGGTTTTAATGACCATGATCTTGTGATTTTTCTTGTGATTATTTTTGTTTGAAAATATAAGTAATTTTTAAGTTTTTTAGATATTGGGATATGAGAATTGTTACTTTTTGAATTTTTTTTCTCAATTTTATCGGTTGATAGGGTTTGTGGATAATTAATGAAAGGTATAAATGTAATAAGTTTATAAGTTCCTTAATTTATGCGCAAATGTCTAAAAGAACTTATATTTTTTAACGGAGGTAGTATATTTTTCCGAAAGTTTAAATTTCTTTTTATTTGGAATATGGGTATTCTAATTTTCTTTCTATTGAAATAATTCAGCCTAGGGCCGGCAAATGGTACGGAAATTACCATACCAACCACGTACCAACCACAAACCGACTATGTTGGTAACCACACTTGTGGTAACCAACATGGTGGTAACCATCTTGGTGGTAACCACGTGAAGGTGGTACGGTAATGGTAATGAAATTTGAATACCATGGTTACCAAGTATATATATTAAATTTTTTTATTTAATGTTTTATTTTTATTACCTTTAAGTTTTAAGTTTTTAATTTATATTTTGTGTTTTGATTTTGACCTAAATTGGTCATTTCTACGTTTTCTACTAGAAACAGTAGGAACATTTTGAATGTTTGAAGACTTTGAACTTGTTTTGTTTGAACTTGCAGGAACATTTTGAATGTTTGAACAATTGAACTTAGTTTGTTTCAAGACTTTGAACTTGATTGGTTTGAATTGGTTTGTAATTTAGGTTGTGAACTTGATTTATTTAAACTTTTAATAGGTGGTAACCATATTATTTTTTATAACCATATTTTTTCGTTCGATAACTTTGATTACTACCGAAAGGTAGCCAAGGGGTTTAAAAAAAAAATACAAATAAAATTACAGCTTGGTAACCATGTTAATGTACCGATGGTAACCACAGGTCGTGGTTACCACATATGCGCTAACCACGACTTGTGGTTGGTACGTGGTATGAAAATTTACGTACTACTAGTTTGTGATAGGTACGTGGTAATCACCATTTTTTGGTGGTCACCGTACCATGCCAACCCTAATTCAACCCACTTCATATGGAGTATATCTAAAAATCATTAGCGGAAATTCTAAATTTTTAAGTTGAAAGATCATAAAATAAAAAAGTTTCATTAATCAACTCATCTCACATTTTTTATACATACTTGAGATATTTTTTGGATGGATGTACTCTAGAGATTTGGATGATTTGATCGGAGCTAGATGGAGACGTGTTAAACGGTCACTAACAAGATAATGGATGAACTAGGATTTTCTTTGGGAAATTTACAAATAATCACCCCTTAAATTCGAAATTATAGAAAAAAAACCATCTCTTAAATTGTCTCTGTTAACAAATCACAACTCTACACCTATTTTCGTTAAGTTAGAGTTAAATATATTATATTTTAGAACTAGTTTAGTACCCGCACTTTTGTGCGGTCTATTTTTTAATTAATACATTTAATATTAAAATATATATAGAAAATTTTTGTAACTAAACTTTAAACTCCAAATATCCTTCACATCTAAATACTGTTAATTATTATAAAGTTAACGATAAAAAGAACTTTAAATATTTGTAATTAGAGAAAAAAATTTATCCCAATGTTAATTAGTATTTGTACCAAAATCCATGCAATGTACCGTTATTTAGAGTCGAAATGATTTTTCCTTACTCTTCTTCTCCTTGAATAGTTGAATGCATTTGTCATGTTTGAATGAAGTTATATCTATATAGAGAGATAATGTTTGGATGAAGCTAAAACCCTAAAAATCAAAATAGTTAAACCCATAACTATTTATTTATATCACACAAATAAATATTATTTTATTTTGATCTTATCTAGTGAATACCTAAACCAACTAACCATAATATCTAGAATATCCAAACTGATTTCATATTTATACGAAATCAAAAGAAAATCCAAAAATTCCACAAAATAACACATCATGTTGCTGAAATTCTAAAACGTCACATATGACCGAAAATCGAGGAGAGAGGCCACATGTGTCATGTACTTCTTCTTTAGTAATATTTATTTATAGTTTATAGATATAGATATAGATATTGATGATTATATATTGATTAATTATATATAACCTTCATTGTTATACTTATTGTTGAAATGAGAATAATTGATTAAAAAGTAAATATATAATAAAATAATTACAAAGTAATTTATTAAATGGATCTATATCTTATTGTTATTTATATATTATCATACGAATCAAAACTACAAAAAAATTATATGTTTTTATTCAAAAAACAATTTAATAAGAAAATCAATCGGTTAAGATTTAGAAAAAAAATGAATTAATTAATTACTTATTTAAATAATTAATTTGATTTATAATAAATAATAATTTATTTAAATATAGAAAAATCCTACTTAAAATCATTAATTAATAATTAATTAATTAAAGAATTAATTTGTAACTTAAAATCCTACTTTAAAGGAGAAGCCGCCACATGGGTTAGGCGACTTCTCCTTTAGTATTTTAAATTGATTATTTATAGTTTATAGATATAGATATAGATATTGATGATTATATATTGATTAATTATATATAACCTTCATTGTTATACTTATTGTTGAAATGAGAATAATTGATTAAAAAGTAAATATATAATAAAATAATTACAAAGTAATTTATTAAATGGATCTATATCTTATTGTTATTTATATATTATCATACGAATCAAAACTACAAAAAAAATTATATGTTTTTATTCAAAAAACAATTTAATAAGAAAATCAATCGGTTAAGATTTAGAAAAAAAATGAATTAATTAATTACTTATTTAAATAATTAATTTGATTTATAATAAATAATAATTTATTTAAATATAGAAAAATCCTACTTAAAATCATTAATTAATAATTAATTAATAATTAATTAAAGAATTAATTTGTAACTTAAAATCCTACTTTAAAGGAGAAGCCGCCACATGGGTTAGGCGACTTCTCCTTTAGTATTATAAATTGATTTTTCAACTTAAAATATTGGTTTAATCCATATTATATAGAGATAACCTTTTTTTAAATAAAAAACCTTCATACATATGGAGAATTCTCATGCTTGCGTTCAAATGTTTGTAAATTTTAAAAATTAGTTTATTGATTTAATGTATAACTAAAATATAATTATGGCTCTTTTTTTTATTTTTTAATCAATGGTTAATTTTTGAAAGTCAATATTTAAACTACAAATAAATAATAATTTAAAATTTTAACATAATTTCTCATGACTTTTGCCTTAGAATGTTTCAAAAATTTTAAAAATTAGTTTATCTATTAATTATATAACTAAATTATAGTTATAGATCTTTTTGAATTTTTTATCAAAGATTAGTTATTGAAAGTCGCTATTTAAACTGCAAATACCTAATAATTTTAAGATTGTTTTGACTTTATAAATAAAATGATTTCTAATCCAATTATAATCAAAATAATAATTCACATAATATTTCAAAATTTTAGAATTATTTTTAGACACAAATTTGGAAAATACTTGTAGGGTATATTTATTAGTTTTTTATATTAAAAACAAAAGATGATCCCTAAAATATAATCTAACCTTAACATTCAAAATTAGATATATTTATAATCAAATTTTGAGTTTAAAAATATTAAAATATAATATATTTATAACCATTTACGAGATGGTTTTCTATAATTTTGAACTTATAAGTAGATTATTAATTAAATGAAAATATAATATATTTACGTTTCGGCTATATGCACGTCCTTAAGGATGTGCAAGTGGGTTTACAGCCACCCGAGCCCGGACGTGCAAACCCGTCCCTTAAAGACGAAGCGAACGTGCTTCGTCTTCCCACTTCCAAACCCTACCAGAGAAAGAGAGAAAGAGAAAGCGGCGGCCGAGAGAGCGAGATCTTGCCGGAGAGAGAGCCACCGAGAGAGAGAGAGAGAGAGAGAGAGAGAGAGAGAAGCGCAGTGAGAGAGATGGAGACGGAAAGAGAGATCGAGGCGGCGGTGGCGGCGATAGAGGCGGAGGCGGCGGCGGCCAGGGAGGCGGGTGGTAGTGCGAAGCCGATGGAGGCGGAGGGTGGTGGTGGGGGTGGAGCATTGGGGGAGGCGGTGGTGGTGGAGCCGGTGGCTGAGGAGGGTGGTGGTGGGGCGGTGCCGATGGAGGCGGTTGCCGAGGAGGGTGGTGGTGGGGCGGTGCCGGTGGAGGCGGTGGCTGAGGAGGGTGGTGGTGGTGGAGCAGCACCGGCGGCTGCGGCGTCTGGTGGTGGTGGTGGAGCAGTGGCGGAGGTGGAGGATCCCATATTACCGCCGCGGACGCGGCGGACGATTGAGGTTTCTCCGGTCCCGACCCCACCGGTATGTTATTTGATTTACTTATTTTGTTTGATTTATTGTTATAGTTTTACAATATAATTTGATAGATTATAATATAGTTCTATAATATAAGTTGATAGATTATAATTGATAATATATAGTGTTTATGATTTGTTATGTTTATAGTATATAGTTTGATAGAAAAGAATATAGTTTTAATTTGATAAAATATAATAGATAGTATATAGTTTGTATGGTTTGATAGTATATAGTTTTTATGGTTTATAATATAATTTGATAGATTTAATTATAGTTTGTACATACAAACAACATTAAAATAAAAAACATTAAAATATATTAAATTACATAGAAAAAATTACAATTGAAAGACAATAAAAAAATATTAAAAGCGATTAATATATTAAAAGACATTAAAACATATTCAAATATATTACAATACATCAAAAGACATTAGAATAAATTAAAATAAAAACATTAAAATATATTAAAATATATTAAAATACATAAAAATAAATTAATATTGAAAGACAATAAAAAACATTCAAGGCCATTAAAAGATATTAAAACATTAAAACATATTTAATTAACATAAAAATATAATAAAAGACATTAAAACATATTAAAATATATTAAAATACATCAAAAGACATTAGAATAACATTAGAATACATTAAAATATATTGAAAAGACATTAATAGCCAACTGGATCATAATAACAGGCAGGGAGGCTCATGAGGGGGGATGGTACCCTCCGGCCTATTAGGTTCGGCGACCGGGCAGCGGTCAGCTAGATACAGGAGACGGTACCCTACGATCAGACAGCCACAGTCGATGATCTGCTGATGTCTGCAGAGGGCTACCAGCAGTCGATGGGGACCCCCCCGGCCGACGAGAGTGACAGCTTCTGGAAGGGTTTGCCATCTTGGGATCCTTCTGGCGATGCGACGGAGGGGTTGCAGCCTTCCTTGGAGACCGGTGATGTGCTGAGCAGCTGCATTACTGACATAGTCGTGGGTCGACGGGCCGACATGGGTAGACCGCCTGCTCGTGTACCACCCACCATCCCCGAGGCATCTACTTCAGCCGTTCCAAAGGCTTCTACATCCGGCACCCACGACGTCGAGCCTTCGACCTCCCCCACACCAGCGGCGATCTCCTTGGCATTTGCGGATGACGTGATCCCTGACGTCGTTGAGGAGGCTGACGACGGGCAGGAGGGGCAGGCTGACCGTCAGGGGGGCCCACAGAAGGAGCCCGCGCCCATCCCTACGTAGGCTGCCGCACTGGCTGTGCAGGTCGACTTTTTCTTACCGCCAGGAGAGCTTCTTGTGTCTTACAGGCATCACCGCGCGTATCAGGTGTGGAGGGAGCCTACTGTGGAGCTGCCGCTGTTGAAGTTCCACCACCGGGCGACTCACCTGCTGCCTTTCGACCGCTACATTTTTGAGGGCCCAGGGACCTAGGTGCAGGATCTTACCCCATCGGGCATCCCGCAGCTGAGATCCATCCACTGGGAGTGTGTGGACGAGTTTACTTGCACAGCATTCCTGGAGCATTGACACCCAGAGACCAGCTCCTTCCACTTTCCATGGGGCGAGATGACCATCACGCTGCACGACGTTCCCTGCCTCATGGGACTTCCGATGGAGGGTCTGCCGTGTACGTCACATCTACCCGCGGGCGCGTTGATCCCCACCGTCGCTGATTACTACCAGCTCACCCAGCAGGCCCTAAAGTCATACAGACATGCTGGCGGCCCTCCAGTGACTTGGTTGACTGCCCTGTGGATCGCGAGACACGGGCTGCTCATCGACCCCGCCCCCGCTGATGACCCAGAGACCGCGGCTGATCCTGAGCAGATTCGGCTGCACATGCATGTGGGAGGGGGGCAGCCCCAAGATGACCCTGCACAGCGTCGGTTTCTCTACATAGGGTACCTGGCCATCGCTCTCGCCGCGACTCTGATTGTGGACAAGTCGCAGAGCCGGATCACATGGAGGATCTTTGGCCTTATTTGAGACATCCCGCGTACGGCCACCCTTGCATGGGCTGCAGGTGCCCTCGCATGTCTGTACAAGGGCCTAGGCGAGGCTACCCGAGCAGGTGCAAAGGTTATAGATAGTTGCACGCCGATTCTACAGGTACAAGACCGTTGAATTAGAGTTTTAGTTTACAAATATTTATATTATATTCTAACGACATTCTTTTTTGTGTCAAGGCTTGGATATGGGCGTACTTCCCTCGCTTCCGAGGTGATTTCTCCAGCGATCCGGCTAGGAAGGAGGACCCTCGCTTCTACGCGAAGTTCATCGGTCCGAAGGCGCCACAGCGCATGAAGGACGACGCGAAGCTGAAGAAGGTGCGGAAGATACAGGATGAGGTGGACCGTCTTACCGTCGTCGATGTATGTATTCGAGACTCTATCTATATGACATATATTTCTTAACCGTGAATTACGCCTGATTTTTTTAATTATAGGTGGAGTGGATGCCCTTTGGGCGTGGTCTGGACTTCGACGGCCAGTACCGTCAGTCCACCTATCGGGGCACCATCACATTCTGCGGGGAGGAGGAGCCGTATATGCCCGATAGGTGCCTCCGACAGTTCGGACGAGTCCAGGGGATCTCGCTGCCCATCATCGCGCCGGATCAGGTCTCCCGCGACACCACCTTGAAGAACGCGAGGTATGTTGTAGGAGGAAATCGAGAATCGCAATAAAATATAAATAATGTAAAGCAAACCAGATTCCGTCCCTTGCAAATGATTACAAGACCTCCTCCTGATGTAGCAGTGGGAAGTCAGGATCGATCCACGAGGAAGCACGTCAGCGGATCTCAGGTAGCTGTAAATTCACAAACAGAAGGACAGAAAGAAAGACAGAAATAACAAATAAAAGCAGAAAAGAAAACGAAAGCACAGAACTACTCGATATCGACAACAGTAACTTGATATGGAGTACAGCGAATCGACACCATAAACAGAAATCGACAACAGACAACAGACTCAACAAAGACAACTCGATCTCAGCAAGTTTTCCTCGATATCGAGTAAGCCCTACTCGATATTGACAAGAACTCTTCGGAATCGACCAGTAACAGAAACTTAGAGGTGCAGATTTTCGAACACAGAACTTAGATTTCGATGGAATAAATTCAATAAACTAAAGTACTTCCAAGGCCAGGGTATCAACACCACAACGATAACCATGCAAAATAACACATAAAGGCATAAAAGATCATGCTTTTCATCAAATAACTTTCGTTATTAACAAATAGGAATATAGAGGCTTTCGCATAAACCCTAATTGTTACTAACCCTTTTCACATAATTAACCCAAGTTGTATTAAGATCACTTTCGCTTCAATAACACAAACAAGGATCACCTTCAACTTTCGCAAAAGAATCATGCTCGCAGGGATAGAAGATGAATTGCATAAAAAGCTCAAACCTTTACCGCATCACCTCGCATGGCCACCGTCGGGCTCACCCCGACCCTAGAAGTGGGTGGACTACTCTCTCTTCATTATCAAGAAAGATATCAATAATAAAAGGGAATAACTTTGCATTAAATAAAACTAAAAAGAAAGCTTATAACCGAACAAGCCAAATCCGCTTTCGCCTTTCCACCTTGCTCGCCACAAACTCTCTCTTTCTCTATGTAACTACTTACTTGTTCTCTCTGAAATTGAATGCTTAGAAATCAGCCCCTAAGGCCTTATTTATAGGCTTCATTCCCTCTCTAATTAGGAAAGAAGATCCTATTTATATCTATATCTACTTATCTAAAAGCTTAAAGATAAATAAATGGAATAAAAGAATTAAATCCAAAAAGGAAATATATCTAAAGTAGGTAAATCCTCCATGGAGTTGATAGATCTTGATAGGTCTTGATAGGTGTGGATAGAATAGAACAACTTCGGCTCCAAGCAATCCCAACTCGACTCGGACAGCTCACCGCGTAACGCGGCCCAGGAGAGCTCTCCTCGATATAGAGTAGCTTTGTCGTCGACTTCAGCTTCTGATCTTGGTCGAGTAACTGCTCCCCGACACTGGCTCAGACATGTGGTGCTGGGGTTGTCGATATCGAGTTAACTCCTCGATATCGAGTACATGGTGCTCGGCATGTCTAGTCTTCGGCTTCTCGACTTAGCATCCTTCCTCGACTCCGGGTATGGCAGGTGGAGTTTTGTCGTTATCGAGTACATTACTCGATATCGAGTAAGGTCCTGGAGTCAGGTTGGCTTTGTCTTCAGCTCCTCGATCAGCTCCTACTCGACCAGGCATTGCTCGGACATCTTTGGTCGATATCGAGTGAAAATACTCGATATCGAGTAACACTTGTCTTCAGCCCGATCCTGGTTCTGTCGCTCTTTGACCTTGGACTTCTGTAGTTGACTTCCGAGCTTTTCGTCCTTTCTCAGAACTGCTGTAAATTGCCTCGAATTCTGCGAATTTAAACAGAAACTAGTGTAGATTCCATAATTTGGCAAATAAGCATAAACTACATAGATTCTGTACTATTCTAGCCCAAATGCATGAAATGTATGCAGAAAACGATATAAAAGTTACTGTAAAACATGGCAGATTCAGCTCACAACAAACACCCCATACTTAAGCTTGCTTGTCCTCAAGCAATACTTTTAATTGTCATTCAGGGGAAGGAATCAAAACTCTCAACATCTTAGATTCATTCTTATATGTCCCTGCAATCAATTACCATCCTCGAAAAGGTACTAATATCACAAATCCATGCATGTGCAATTTTAAAAGCAACATCTACTCACAAAAGGAGGGTTATGCAAAAACAATTCATGTGACAAAGCATTAATAATCAAGAGGACTTTAATTTAAGCTCAACAAGGAGTAGATTGGTAACATGCTAAAGGTGTGCAATTTTTGGCAATGTGGTGCTTAATAATCCGGGGAAATGGAGTATTTCCAAACTTTCATACCACATTCTTTCTTCATAAGATTTCTCACCTTCCATGATGCTTTTATCAACAATAATGCTTTTACCTCTCTAACCTCAGCACTGCCTTCTCGCGAGTAGCAAACATGGGTGTCATGAATGGCCCCGGATACATAGTGTGTCGGACTCCTCACATGGTGTCCCATCTCGCCAAACTATTATCTCAGCGAGCAGGGTCGATCTTTGATCGGATTTTCTTTCACTCATTAAATTTTCCATATATATCAAACAATTTCGCCAAACTCCAAATAATGATAACACAAACACCATATAACATCTCCATAATGTGACATCATTCTCAACATAATCTCCGGATGGAAATAAGGTAAAGAATGACAATATTTAGAACATGTGGAGCAATATATGAAATAAGGCATATATATGGCTTTTGTGATGCATATAAGCATAGGTATGGCTAGGATATAAACAATATGAGCATTATATGGAAATATAAAGTCCTCCATCCTCTTATCATGCAACATTTCAAAAGCAATTTCAAATTTTACCTTCTTTCATGGTTTTTAAGAAATAATGCACTTCATTGTGACTTCCCTTTACTAGGCAATTTCATGCTATATCTCTAATGAATCCAATTTTTGTATCGTCGAGTTCAATTAAAGCTTCCATGACATTTATCAAAATTTTCAATGGGGGTCATTTTTTCAAACTTGTGGAAAACCAAGAACATTTATCAAAATTTTCAATGGGGATCATTTTCAATGAGGGTCATTTTTTCAATGGGGGTCATTTTTTTCCTCTCGTCGTCCTAGCTTGGCATTATCCGTTCACATGTCTCCCCATGACCTCGCCGACACCTGCTAACAACCCTCAATCAGCAACCCTTGGTGTAGCCTGCATCGGAAATCAAGACCATTTTGCCGCGGTACGACTTCAAACGTCTTTTTTTATTACCTATTCTTGCTTTTCATATATATGTCAATATTCTAACTCTAATTTTCCGTTCTCATAGATTTGGTTACGTCCTAACGCTCCTATTCCGCCGCCTCCGCCAGAATGGGTCGCACATCATCAACCGAGCGTCGAAGGATGGGATGCTCCGTTTCAAGCTCAGTTTGAGAGATTTCGAGCCTTACGTGTTGAGTCTGGTTGCCCTTTACTATTTTCCTAGATTTTATTCCACCTGTTTATTAAAATTATGGATGTAAACCTTTTTTTCCGTTCCTTGTAACATTATTCGCATATTATCCGAATGAAAACCTTAACAATTATTGCTTTCCATTTAATTAGACCCTAAATACTTCAACTCCACTAGCTAAACACTTAAATTTTTTCAATTAACAATACAAAACCCTCGGAAACCCTAAACGCGAAACCCTAACTAGGGTTTGCACGTCCTTAACAACGTGCATATATTGCACGTCAACAATATATGCACGTTGTTAAGGACGTGCAATGGGTCTGCTAGTGGACGTGCAACACGTCCTTAAGAACGTGCATGCACATCCTTAAGGACGTGCAAATCCTTAATCTGGATTTGCGGTGTATATATCAACACCCTATATTTACCATCTCTTTATTTAAGAGATGGGTTTCTATAATTTTTCCCTTAAGAAGGGAAAATTCTAAGTTTTGGGTCAAAATGCACGTTGTTAAGGACGTGCAAAGGGTCTGCTAGTGGACGTGCACAATCCCACACTTGCACGTCCTTAAGAACGTGCATGCACGTCCTTAAGGACATGCAAATCCTTAATCTGGATTTGCGGTGTATATATCAACACCCTATATTTACCATCTCTTTATTTAAGAGATGGTTTTCTATAATTTTTCCCCAAAAGAAGGGAAAATTCTAAGTTTTGGGTCAAAAGTCCAAGTCAATAGTTACAGTCAACTCCGAGTCAGTCATTGACTTATTTTATTTTATTTTTTTTTATTTTTTTGGGTAATTTGTATCCACAAGTACAAATCCGCGCGTCAAACTTTTCGTGTATTTTGTTTGAACTTAATTTCTTCACTAAATTATTAGCCTATTCATATTGTATCTGTTTCATACTTTTGGTTTTTGTTTTTTAAAAAATATTTTTTACCGTTTACCGTGGGTCACGCTATTATATGTAAACTCTTTATCAACAAGATAGTTAGATTAATCATTTTTAACTGAAAAAGATTCTTCTACCTACTATTTCAACTTTTTTTTTTTTTAAATATAGGGTTTATCTACAGGTATATATGAAGTTGATATGTATATAGCATTCTAAATGGCGAATTGTGCTTAATTTTCACAAAAAATTATTTACTATAATTTAATTATAATAAAGAAAGTTATAATGATAGATTAAAAATAATAATTATATATAGTTTACTATTTATATTGAACATTATGTATAATTTAAGCATGAAAATGACTAAATCTTGTGATAGGGGCAGAACTTGAATATTGTTAATAAATCACTTCATAAGTATTTATTATATCTGATATTTGATGAGGTGTTACAATGACATCATTTAGAACAAGATGCAGGAGACTAGGCTTTGTTGGTTTGCCCATGTGTATAGTTGGAGGCTTTCATCTACACCCGTGTGTAAATGCGGGGGTTTAACACTAAGTGATCGATGTCCGAAGGCTGAGGCAGTATTAGACCGAAGAAAAGTTGGATAAAAGTTATTCGTCAAGACTCTCCCTGACCATCATGAAAAGTATAACCGTATAAGTAGGACTATCATTGGCTAAACAATTATTTGGTTATGCTATTTTGGGCTTTACTCGTACTATCACCTTTTGTTTGTTTTTTATCTTCCTTTGCTATGCTCAGTTCACCTTCTTTTATGTCTATCATATCTCTACATCTAGCTAGGTTTATAGGAAACATCTTCTTGACCAATATGAGAAAATCGTGTCTACATCCCGACCTCATAGACCATGCTTCATTACGGGATACACTAGAATGTCGTTGTTTTTAATTATAAGTAAGGATTCGAGATTGAATATATAAATGAATCTCGATGACCGACAAGTCAGTAGACAGTAAACCATCAAAACATACAATCAGATAATGGAAAAGGTGCAATATAAACAGTGAAGCGGAAACACACCTATAGAAGACGAAACTAGGCAAAACTAAATCAAACATGTTAGGGACGTAGTCTACAAACAAAGGGAAGCACCATCCAGAAACAGGCAAACAGCACCACTGATCAGCAATACATCAAATCATTATGGTAATGATAGACCAATTCATATTTATGGTTTTATTTACAAGTCATTATTGTTTAAAAAAAAAAGTAACGGAAGAAGATTTCAAATACCATCATATATAGTAACGATGACAGCTATTTTGTTTTTGTTGTGGCTTTGGATAGTTGTCGATAAGAAGCCAAGCCCTTCAAATTCTCAATTCCTTTGGCGATGAATTTATGTATTCAACTATTGTGTCCTTTTGATTAATCTTTTCTATTGATTTGACCGATTATTACATTTGTTTTTTTTTGGTTTGTATTGAATTCCTGAATCAACATCTAACTAGGATTGGTATGGTATGGTAACCACCAAAAAATGGTGATTACCACGTACCAACCACAAACTGGGGGTATGTAAATTTTCATACCACGTACCAACCACAAGTCGTGGTTACCGCATATGTGGTAACCACGACTTGTGGTTACCATCGGTACATTACCATGGTTACCAAGTTGTAATTCAGTTTGTATTTTTTTGAAACCCATTGGCTACCTTCCGATAGTTATCGAACGAAAAAATATGATTACCAAAAATAATATGGTTACCACCTATTAAAAGTTCAAATAAATCAAGTTCACAACCTAAAGTACAAACAAATTCAAACCAACCAAGTTCAAAGTCTTGAAACAAACCAAGTTCAATTGTTCAAACATTCAAAATGTTCGTACAAGTTCAAACAAAACAAGGTCAAAGTCTTCGAACATTCAAAATGTTCATGTTGTTTCTAGTAGAAAAAGTAGAAAGGATCAATTAAGATCAAAACCATAACACAAAATATAAATTAAAAACTTAAAACTTAAAGGTAATAACAATAAAACATTAAATAAATAATAATAATATATATACTTGGTAACCATGGTATGCATATTTCATTACCGTTACCGTACCACATTCACATGGTTACCTCAAAGATGGTTACCACCATATTGGTTACCAACATAGTCGGTTTGTGGTTGGTACGTGGTTGGTATGGTAATTTACGTACCATTTGCCAGCCCTACATCTAACTATCATTGTTGAGAAGAAAAATAATTCAAGATATGAAATTAAAATAAACTGCAAAAAGGATAAAAAGAAAGAATGATATTAAGGGTAATTGGTGTTTTCTCTAATAGAATACGAACTCCACCTACAATCTCCGACACGATCTGTCAATATCAAACCTCATTTGTAAAGATGCTCTCGATTGATGCAGACTGGTGAAAAAAAACCTCATATTAGAGATGGTAAACTCAGATCTACAATGTTATTATTAAATCCTTTATAGAGTGAGATTACAATGTTGGAAGAATAAGTAAAGATAAAATATCGATAAACTAAACCTATCAAGTATATACGGAGTATATTTCTATCCTAATATAATAATATCAATAATTCTATCATAATATAATAAAATAAAATATAAGAAAATAAATCTAATAGCCTCGGCAATAGAATTATTTCAGCCTTCAAAAAATGAAAAAAAAATGTTTGAAACTTCCAAACTGCTTCTTCTGTCACAAGTCAAGAGATCCACACAAAAGGACAATCATTTTAGCACTCTCATTGTCATTGACTCAAGTCTTCTTCTTTTCTTTTCAGTAAATGATTCAATTTTTTAAACAAAAATTCAAACTTTTTTTTTTTTTGTGGGTTCCACGAAATTAGAAGATTCACACCTTTGCCAAAATCCTATATAGTCACTTGAATCATCACGAATTTCTCCATTGACCCCCCTTTGATCACACTGAAAGCCTCACATTTTCTCTTTCTCCTCTTTGTTTTTGCTGTGAGCAACTCTGCAATGCATATGATTATGAGCCAAGAAGACAAAATGAGGACCCCAACCTTCCAATTTCAGAGCCCCTCCACCTATTTCATTTTGGCCTTGAAAGCAGCTTCCGTGTTGTTTGTGCTCATCCTCTGTTGTATGACAGTGGATTTCTCAGAATTTTCAGTCTTGTTTCCAAGCTTCAATCTTGGCAGGACCCACATGTTCCTCATCTGCAATGGGATTGTTTTGATTCTGGTGAAGGGATCTGTTCTTGCAGCCCCAAATGAGGGTGCTGCTGATCCCCATATCCGCAGAAATTATGTAGAAAAAGTGGAGATGGGCTGTGAGGTGATAATTGAGGGAAAACATGTTGGAAGAGATGAAATTGTTTTGGGTGTTCAAGAAGAAGAAGATGAGATGAAAGCAATTACAAATGGGTGTGTTTTGATTGCTGAGGAGGCACAACAAGTTGATCAGCAATTAGTCGAAATCGAATACGAAGACAACAATGATGGATTCGACTCATTTGAGGAGGAGGAAGAGGAGCTGAGTGTAGAGGAATTGAACAAGAAATGTGATGAATTTATCAAGAAAATGAGACAAGTTATCTGCGATGATAGACAGTAAGTTTTGGTCACTGAGCTACTTTTGCTCTGTTCTTTCCCTCTCTCTTTTTTTTAATTGAACTTGAGGAGATGTTTTTAGTTCCGCCTCCAATAGGATCTAGGATTGTTTTTGTGTAAATTGAAGCTGTGTTTTTTGTTTCTCCATGAATGCTTGTAATATTGTCAAAGGCGAAAGATGAAATCTTGGCTATTTTTTGTTCTTTGGCTATTGGGCCATGGATAATGCTACTTGCTAATATACGCTGTCTTGATTATGGATGACAATTTCACCTGCAAATCTGACTCGAAAATATGTGTGAAAACCTAAAAGAAAAAATGGATGAAAAGTGGACGATGATAGGTTGGGTTGGATGTGGAAGATTTTAGTTGACTTTGCATTGCATCATCTACAATTTTATTCCTCAACAAAAAAAAAATCTACAATTTTATTTTCGATGCTTAACATTATACTCAGTAGACCGCGCATAGTGATACAGAGCAATATTATACTTACTTTATAATTTATTTTTTGGAGTAGAATCATATAGTGAAGTTGATAAGAATGAACTATATATAATGTTTGAACATTTGGGATCATAACTTCACAAGTTATTTGTAGCTTTCACCCTTTAATTTTAGCATTTTAGACTCATTATAGAAACGTCGAATCACGCCTTCCGATTGCAAAAGGTAAAAATTGATAGTGTACATTAGCTAAAAGGGCATTTATGTAATTTTCCTTTCAGGTGAATTGTATAAATTCGACTAGTTCAGTTGTAAAACAAACAAGTTGGAATAACAAATTTTGGTTGTTTCTCATTTTCTCTCATTTCTTCCTCACAATCAAACATGGTATCAGTCGCTATTAACGATTTTCTTCGCTTCCTTTGTACTCACTTCTTTGATTGATCTATGTTCCTCAATTGATTGCGAATTATGTCGAATCCACCTCCCAGTCCATGATTCTCTGGTTCTCAGGATCCATCCGATCCTTATGACATTCATCCCTCTGATTGTAACACCCCCTTCTGTAAACGAGGGAATGTTGCAGCGCCAATGATTACTCGGACTTTAAGGTCTTCGTAACCACCTTAGACTTATAGGAACATGCTACCATGCTCCCATAAATAAGATGATAACAATATAAAATACAAATAGCGGAAGACTTGAAGTATAGTAAACCTTTTTTTTTTCTTATATATACAAACCCGAGATTCAAATTACAATATTTGAAACATCAAAACATTACAACGAATGACTTTGTAAAAATAAACACATAAACGTTTATACAATATTTTCTAAGAACTTTAGATAATTAAATCTCGAAAATAAAATGTCTTTTTTCTCTTCTTTAACTTCTCTTCGGAGACTCGACCTTAACTTGCGAACTGGAGACTGGGTATGAATGTATAAATGTGATGAATTCAAATGACCTTCTCTTCGGAGACTCAATGACCTTCTCTTCGGAGAATCGACCTTAACCTGCGAACTGGAAACTAGGTATGAATTTATCAAGAAAATGTGATGAATTTAACAAGAAATGTGATGAATTTATCAAGAAAATAAGACAAGTTATCTATGATAGACAGTAAATTTAATGGTCATTTAGCTACATTTGCTCTGTTCTTTTCCTCTTTGTTTTTTTATATATACTTTTGAACTGAGGAGATGTTTTGAATTCCGCCTCCAATAGGATCTAGGATTGTCTTTCTGTAAATTGATCCATTCTATGAGCTGAAGCCAACATTGAATGTAGGAAGTTGAAGCTGTGTTTTTTTCCATATAGATGCCTCTAATGTCAAAGGCCAAAGATAAAATCTTGGTTATTTTTTTGTTCTTTGGCTAATAGATAATGCTAATTGCTTTGATTAGGGATGACCACCCAACTCGTGTTGGGCCAAGTGGCCCATGAAGATCCATCCCAAGTTTGGTTAGTTGTTAGATTATATGCTTAACAATTAAGATCAAAAGAAGAGAAGCAAAGGGTTTTGCTTCATCAAGGAGTGCCGTCGGCAACCAAAGAAAAAGGAGAGAGAAAGAAAAGAGAGAGGAGGGAGAAGGAGAAGAAAGATAAGAGATTCGAGCGAGTGTTTCGTCTCTTAATCTGATGATCAGTCTTCTTCCTTCGACAAGTCAACTACGGACGTCTGTTGATAGGTATTTTCTCCTCCTAGAAATCTAATCTGATTACAAGTGTTTAGCTAGGTTTTTGGAGAGAAATCCATTCTAGATCAAGTTGTATTTAGATTGGTGTTTGAGATCTTCATGTTTATTTGTCTCGGTTTGAGACTGGATTGTCAAAATTTTTTATTGACACATTGATTAGTGTTAGATGTATTATATGAGCCCAAAGGCCCAATTGTAATTATGTCTTGATGTACACCTATATATAGTATAATAATAGCGAAGGCAACCTTAATGGGGATTATTCATTCTAACATGGTATCGGACTTTCTCTAGAGTTTTCTAAAAATTTACCCTAGCCTACCATCGATCCTCTCATCCATCGTCTTCCCTACCTGTTGCCGACCTCTCCCATCCCCTCCCCGTCGGCCACCCTCCCGCATCCCTCCGTTGGCTTCTCCGTCCCCTGACAGTTTGCCAAATACCCAGATTCTCCTTCTATCTTCTCCTCTACCTATTTATCCATGGCAGCCGCTACAAAACCCTCGTTTCACTCCGCTCTTGGAGTCTCCAATGTCAAGAACATCATCCCTATTATTCTTGATGCTGAGAAGGGACCGTACACCTCTTGGGGGGAATTGTTTCGCACCGCTGCTAAAGCCCACAAGGTGTTAGATCACATCGATTCCACTGTTACTCGTCTTGCAGATATTGACGATGAGTTGTGGAATCAAGTGGATGTTGTGTTGTTGCAATGGATCTACGGTACCATCACCCAAGACCTCCTCCTCACGATCTTGGAGGAGAACATGACGGATCAAGACACGTGGACCAAGATCAAGAATATCTTCAACGACAACAAAAACTCGAGGGCCATCTATCTCGAACAAGAATTCTCTAATGCTCGCCTCAAATCATTCTCCTCCATCAATGAGTATTGCAAGCATATGAAGGATCTCTCCGATCAACTCAAGAATGTTGGTGTCACTGTCTCCAACAATCGTCTTGTTGTTAGGACGATTGTCGGCCTACCTCTCGAGTACAACACGGTGGCTGCGCTGATTCAGCACAGTGACCCTCTCCCTGAGTTTGAAAAGACTCGCTCACAATTAATTATGGAGGAATCTCGCCTCGTGAACCTCAATGCAACTAACCCTAGTCAACCGCCGGCTGAATCACACATCTCTTCTGGTGACATCGGAATCTCACCCTACATTGCTGAGAAACGTGAGATAGAAGAGAAACGCGGTGGTGCCCCAAGACGTGATAGTTGTGGCCGCATATATCGCAATCGGGGTCGTGGCTAGGGCTCCTACCTGTCATGGCACCAGTACTCCCTTGTCGGGTATGGTCCGTCTATATGGCCTTAAACAGGCACCTCGCGTTTGGTACCTTCGCTTTGCTACTTATCTATTACAACTTGGCTTCGTCAGTAGCAAGAGTGACTCCTCTCGATTTGTGTTTCGCCGAGGTAATCAACTTGCATATCTCTTGTTATATGTCGATGATATCATACTTATTGCATCTACAGAGACTCCTCGGGTTGCTATTATTACCCAACTCCGCAAGGAGTTTGCTATGACTGATCTTGGGCCTCTCAGTTTCTTCTTGGGGATCACTACATCTCGGTCTGCATCCGACTTGTTTCTCTCTCAGGAGAAATATGCGAAGGAGATTGTTGTCAAGGCCAATATGGCTAATTGCAAGCCTGTTGCAACTCCTGTTGAGACATCCGCCAAATTGACTCAAGCCACAGGTCAGTCTGTGTCTGATCCAACTCTGTACCGAAGCCTGGTTGGTGCTTTATAGTACTTGACATTTACTCGCCCTAATATTAGTTTTGTTGTGCAGCAAGTCTGCCTATTTATGCATGACCCCAACGAGTCTCACTTTGCTGCTCTCAAGCGCATTATCAGGTACATTCAGGGTAGTACTGCTCTTGGCATCACTATTACCCCATCAGCTTCACCTGTTTCTATGGTTGCATACATGGATGCTGATTGGGTTGGCTGTCCGGACACCAAAAGGTCTACGTCAGGATATTGTGTATTCCTCAACGACTCACTTATCTCTTGGTCATCAAAGAGACAACATGTTGTCTCCCGCTCTAGTGTTGAAGCGGAATATCGTGGTGTTGCCAATGTTGTTGCTGAGTGCTCCTGGCTTCGCAACTTATTGCTTGAGCTTCATTGTCCTCTTAGCCAAGTGTCTGTTGTGTATACATATAATGTCAGCGCTACTTACCTTGCTCACAATCCGGTTCACCATCAGAGAACCAAGCATGTTGAGATTGACATCCACTTTGTTCGTGAGAAGGTTGCCATGGGTCATGTGCGTGTCTTACATGTCCCATCCCCATTTCAGTAAGCTGACATCTTTACCAAGGGTTTGCCTCACCACTTGTTTCTAGATTTTAGATCCAGTCTCACTATCTGCTGCCCTCCTGTTTCGACTGAGTGGGTATGTTAGATGTATTATATGATCCCAAAGGCCCAATTGTAATTACGTCTTGATGTACACCTATATATAGTCTAATAATAGCGAAGGCAACCCTAACGAGGATTATTCATTCTAACAATTAGTGGATTGGTTGCTCTGGCGGGCATAAGGTGGGTTTTTTGATCATCTGGCTACCCAAGACTCATTTTATTCGAAACCCAAAGTGACTCGACCCTAACCCAAGATGAATGACCGGATTGACAATTCTAACATGTAAAAATTTAAATTTATTATTATTATTTAGATAAATGGGGTTACAAACTTGCATCAAATTAACCCTGGGGAGACATAGCTGAACCCCTCACATTATTAAGTTATTCACTAGACACTTTGACAAGCACTATAGTATTAATTACCAAATGATTGGAAAATATGTATAAATTATATGAGCTTCCCACAATCATAATCAGCCATGAAGGGTGTCATCCCATTGAGAAATGGCGCCAAAACGTCCCTCAACGGTTGCAACAACTTCCAACTTCCTTGCTCTATGAACCCTAAACCGTACACAATTGACATGAGCGTAAACGCCCTCCACTTCCTCTCCTTGGCGTACTCCTTCAGCCCCTTCTCGATATTTCGATACTCCTCTTCTTCGCTATCTCCGTCTTTTCGGGCCAGCATTGTTCGTCCGAGGCACCGTGCCAAGACGACCCCGTCCTCGAGGGACGAGCAAGCACCCTGCTCGAGATCCGGGATCATCGGATGGAACGCATCACCGGCCACACAAACGTTGCCCTTTGTTACATTTCCCCAAAGGACCTCCCATGGGAGCCTAAACTTGAGAGGAGAGCATATGATTTCATGTACTTCGGTCTTCTCCACGAGTTCTCTTACTTTCTCGGAGCCCTTTCCGAGCTTGCTCAACACGAACTCCTTCATCTTCCTCGGTTTTTCTCCTACATGTTCGTCTGTGAAATCTCATTTAATTAGCATTCAGATCGAATGACTCCATGAAATTGCGTCAATAAATGAACTGAAGGAGTAACTTTAATTACCGGTGTATCTAGAAGGGATGAAAGTAAGGAACCAATAAAGGCTATTGTCATTGATGGGTGCGATCCCATATTTGACTCCGTCGCCCATGAACTGCATCATCTTCGCCTCAATCGGTGTCCTTACAAACCCTCTAATGGTCGATTTTCCGACTGCCTGTGGTTGCTTTAGCCCGAGCCACCTTCCCACAATCGAGTTGATCCCGTCACACCCGATCAAAACCTGCTCGATCGTACACATTGATAATGTCGTTAAAATGCAACGACTAGATGATGATAGAGTCCTCGCCAATCGATCAATATTGGATCGAAGATGAGCTTAATTATGTACCTTGGTTTTGATGGTGGTGCCATCCTCGAGGCGAAGGAGCTTCGAGTGGTGGTCGGATTCTTCAATCGAAAGAACCCTAGAAGAGAACCTTATGCTTCCGCTTGGTAGGATGTTTGCAAGGGTTTCCACCAACACCTTTCTTTCCAAGCACCTTGTTTCATAATCGCTATATATATATATTGCCGAGTAGATTAATTATTTGGTAAATAACTATTTTTAATTTAACATGTTAGCTTTTATATTTTCATTATTAATTTAAATGTGTTTATGTACCTTTCTCCTTTGTTCGACGGAATTAACGGAATGTGTGAAGTTATTTTTCCAGAAATTGCAGATGTGACGATCAACCTGTAATAGTCATACTTGTGTTAAATCAATATAAATAATAGTTGATGGATGGAGGGTATAAAGTGGTGATGGATTCATACGCTTGTTGCCTAGAACGTTGAGTACGAAGCAGATCGCCAACGCCGAGAGCGTCGAGTGCCTTCCAAGCATTACTCCATGAAGTGAACGCAAACCCGGTCACTCTCAAATCCTCCCAGGTTTCCAACACTAGCACTCTTTTGCAACCCAACCTGATCAGTACGCACATAAAAACATATATGTGATTATAGTTAATTATATAACACCCATAGATATCGAAGATTCAACTAACAAATGTCGGAAAATAATGTAAGGATGGAATACCTATGAAGGCCGACGGCGGTGGAGAGACCAGCAATTCCAGCTCCAACTATCACGATGTCTGCTTCTATCTTCTCCATCTCTTTCTCTCTCTTAATTCTCAGCTAGTTCTATATGTTTCTTTTCTTTTCTTTTTTCTTAGTTAAGATATTCTCAAATCCTCAATTGGGTTTGTGGTAATTGAGTTTATCATACATATATATATATAGGGTGGGACAAACACTCTGTTCATATACACTTATATACCGAGATAAAATCTTCTACAACATTGTGTGCACCCTTTTGGTGCAACACAAAATTAATTAAGGTTAATCTTTATGATAAAAAAAATCATAAAATTGTTTTTAATTATGTTATATATACACAATCATACATATTTGTATAATTTTCTTATAAAAAGGCATATTTTAAAAAATATTAAAATTAAAAAAATGATTACTTGATGATAATAATTTTAATATTTTTTAAATTATATTTTTTCATGAAAAAATTATACAAATATGTATGATTGTGTATATATAACATAAAAATAATTTTTTGAATTTTTTTATCATAAATATTAACCTTAATTAATTTTGTGTTGCACCAAAGAGTGCACACAATATTGTTGTAGAGGATTCTATCTCTTATATACCATATATATATATATATATATATATATATATATATATATATATATATATATATATATATATATACATACACAGTGTATATGTGACAGAGGCGGAGCTAAGGAGGCCGGGGCCTAGGGGGTCACATGCCCTCCCTCATGTGACGAACTACCTAGGTGTATTCTCCTCGTCGATAGCTTCGTTTTGATATATATATATATATATATATATATATAATACGCCTTAATATGACATCTGAGTAAAAAATTATGAATATTTAAAAATTAAAGACAGCGACGGGTTCTCTGCCCCCGCGGGGATGGAGCGACAGAAGTTTTGATAATTTTATTTCAGTAGACTATAATGCTTTTATATTTTACTTAAATTAACATTTACATACTATAATTCATCTCGAGTGCTTCGAAATGAGAGGTTATACTAATCATTTCGACAATTAGATAAGAAGTTTCGCAAGTTTAAAAATTTTGTAGCTGGTAATACATTATTATATGTTATGAGTGCAACAAGTTATATATATTAACTAGGGTGGTTACTTGAGCCAAACAAGTAGCTAGTATTGTTTGATTATATTTAGTTCATTTAGAAACAAGTCAAGTTCCAGTCAAACCTATATTTTAATTTGAGCTCATATTCGACTTGTTTAGTAAATGAATGAGCTTGAGCTGATTTTTTTCCCCTTCCAAGTATTATGCAACATTACTTGCTCATGACATAGTAACTTAAAAGAAGTTTTGTAAATTTAAGCATAAAAATGTGCTCATATTCAACTCATTTTGTAAATGATACTCGAGTCGAGCTTTTATTGAGCAAAACTCGAGTCAAGCTCTAGCTACGTAGCTCATATAGCAACCATAATCTTAACTTAATATTTATTATATTGCGTACTTCTATACTTATTTAGTTAAAAAAAATTCCCGGATATTTCATTTATATATTTAATTTCTTTTTTTTTTAGATGCGAGAAAAATGATAACATTTATTATGAACCGATGATAATTTATCTTAAAATAACATTATTTATTATCATATTATATATAATTCTTTATGTCAATTTCATCCAAAACTATATCGTAAATGTATGACTGTGCTCCCTCCGAAACTTTCCTAACTCCACCACTCTATGTGTATGTTACGCCTTTTGATGGATGTGTTTAACATAAAAATTATTTCAAAAATATTATACATTTTGATGGACATGTGTTAATGTTTTTTTTAACAATATTTTAACTCATATAAATCAAACGAGATTGAGATTCTTGACCCGTTTCAAGTGTCAATCA
Organism: Persicaria maculosa; assembly: GCA_963922045.1. Taxonomy (NCBI): domain Eukaryota; kingdom Viridiplantae; phylum Streptophyta; class Magnoliopsida; order Caryophyllales; family Polygonaceae; genus Persicaria; species Persicaria maculosa. Next base: position 7,285,663 of record OY998251.1, read on the forward strand.
GATCAGACTGATTGTAAAGGCCGGTACAATAGAAATATGAATAAAATAAAAGTGTTATTTCTACAAAATGTTACGCAGACAAGTGTTAAGTAAATTTTATGGGTGGATTTTGTTAAACGAATTAGGGGATGTACTCAATGGTCGAAATATCGGGTATTGGGGTATTATCGGTTGGGGGTAAAAAGGATATATCGGGGATATATCGGGATGTATCGGATTTATCAGATTCGCAAATTTTTAACTATAAATATTATATTTATACTTCAAATTTTAAAAATACACATGAAAATCAGATAGACTAATCGATTTTTTGCCAAAATCCTCCCAAATCAGTCCCAAATACAAATCAGTCCCAAATACAGTGACTGCAGAAGATTCATTTGCTCCCAAATCAGTCCCAAATTCAACTAATCTAATGAAATCGTATAGACTAATGACCATAAGTACACAATCACAAGTCCACAACACAAATACACATACTGATCGATATTCCAAATTGCTCCCAAAATCAGAATGAAATCAACCTAAAAAGTAGCTCGACATACCTTGAATGTGTCGAAATGCAATTTGCAGAGGCAGCCGGAGAAGATTAGGGGAGGCCGGAGATGATCAAGGGAAGTCGGAGAAGATGAGGGGAGGCCAGAGAGGTCGAGACTCGCATAGTCGCACAGTCAGAGTCTCGGAGAAGAAGCGCACTCGCACACTGCGCAGTCAGAGAGGAAGCAGCAGGCCACATCAGAGAGGAAACGGTGGCCGCCGACCAGAGAAGAAGCAACAGGCCAGGGCCAGCCAAAGAAGAAGCCTCGCGCGGTTCACCTTTTTGCAAATCACAAGCCCTAGGGGAAACGTTGAGGAAACGGGCCAGGGCCAGCCAGCGAAAAAGCAACAGGCCAGGGCCAGCCGGAGAAGGCCGCACCGGAGAGGAAATGTTGGATTGGAACTATCGATTTCTCTAGATTCATTCATCTATCTGCCTTTTTTTTTTATTTTTCCATAAAAAAAAAAAAACAAAAACGACGTCGCACCCTAAATCGATAAATCGGTCAACCCGATATTGACCGATATATCGGTTGTTGACCCGATAAATAGCGTTGATCGATATTAACCAACCGATACCCCGATATCGTATCGTGTTCTAAATATCCCCGATATATCGCTGATATATTGGCCGATATATCCGATATTTAGAACATTGGATGTACTAAGGCCACGAATTCTTAGTTTTAGCTTTTAACCAACCATTGTTAATTAGGTTGAGTTTGCATTTATTCGTGGAAACCTCCTTACCAAATTCATTTCCAGACATATCATGAATCTAGTACAATACTCCCTCTCTGTTAATTAAAACTTATCATTTACTATTTATTTACTATTAATGCAAGTTTTTTTAAATGATAAAAACTATATAAAATATTACTCGTAATATTTTTCTAAATTTGTTTTTATAAATTCATACTTATAATAAGTATGAAAATATGTAAAAAACATTTATTGAAAAAGATATATTTTATATAGTTTTTAACATCTAAAAAAGCGTGTTTAAATAGTAAAATGTCAAGTTTTAATTAACGGAGGGAGTATAGTTTATCCCGTTTAAACAGGGTTTGGAAAACCACATAAAACCTAGTATAAGTATATAAGGATATTCCTCCAAATAATAATCCTACATATATCTCTCAAAAGATAGTCCAGATCACCTACAACCTTGTTCGCTCCCCTCGGTGCATCATTAAATTATTTTGGGTATAAATTTACATGGAAAAAAATTTAAAAAAATATTTTTAGGTTCTATACTCTTATATTGATACGTTTACAAATTTATATCTTAAAAAACTATATTTTAGAAAATTTTAAAAATATATTTTCTAAAATAATGGAGATTTTATTTTTCTAAATTTTTAAAATGTGATTTTTTAAGATATAAATATATCAATATAAGAGTGTAGAACCTCAATTTTTTTTAAAAAAAAATTAATGTAAATTTATACTTGAAATAATTAAGTGATGCATCGAGTGGAGTGGGAAAGGTTGTAGGTGATCCGGACTGCTCAAAAGATGTTTCAAATTCTAGGAAGTTTAACTATAAGCAGGGGCGGGGGCAAGGGGAACATGGGGGAGTACATGTCCCCCTCCTTTATCCATATTCCCCTCATTGATAACTTCGTTTTGATATATAATACATCATAATCTGACATACGAGTAGAAAGTTATGAATGTTTAAAAATTATAGGTATATTAATCACTTTAATTTTGTTTTAATAAAATATAATTCTTTTATATTTTACCTAGATTGAAATTGACATATTATAATTCATCTTGAAGCTTTGAAATCATAGTTATATATATTACTTATTTTGACGATTAGATAAGAAGGTATGTAAGTTTTTTTTTTATATTTGGTTATACAATATTGTATGTTAAGAGTACAACAATTTAAATATTGACTAAATGTTTATTTTATTGTCTTTCCTATTTTTATTTTGTTAGTTTTCTTGTCTTGGGCTATTTTATTTATTTATTTATATTTCTTATTTTATCATTGCATTATACAAAAACCTTTATACTGCTTTTAACCTAAACATGCAACACCGAACATATAAAATTGTACCCCGCTCTAAAAAATTTCTAACTCTGTCACTGTCTATACAATAATTTATAATATTCATAATTATTATAAATCCTTAAAAAAAAATATTATCGAACAAATAGCGATTCATTCACTAAGGACTCGTTTGGTATAGATATCTAGATATCAAGATATCGATATCGATATCGGTTGATATCTTGATATCAAGATATCGGTATCAAGATATCGATATCGGTATCAAGATATCGATATCGGTATCAAGATATCGATATCGGTATCAAGATATCGATATCGGTATCAAGATATCGATATCGGTATCAAGATATCGATATCGGGTGATATCGATATCAAGTGATATACCCCTGAAAATCAGTATATCAAAATAGCCCAAATTTGATATCTAGATATCAAGTGATATCGATATCTAGTCATACCAAACATAGATATCACTTGATATATATCTTATGGGATACCAAACACTAGATATCGATATCATTTTAAATGATAACGATATCTAGCCATACAAAGCACTAGATATCAGATATCGGTAGAGGCGGAGCTAGGGGGGTCCTAGGGGGTCACTTGACCCCCCCCCCTCATCCGACAAATTACCTAGGTATATTCTCCTCGCCGATAGCTTCGTTTTGATATATAATATGCCCTAATCCGACATCTGAGTAAAAAGTTATGAATGTTTGAAAATTACCGCAGTATTAATCACTTTAGTTTTATTTCAATATACTATAATACTTTAATATTTTACTTAAATTGCATTCACATATTATAATTCATCTCGGGAGCTTCGAAACCATATGTTATATTACTTATTTTGAGAATATGGTAAGAAGTTACGCATGTTTAAATTTTTTATATCTAGTTATACATTATTACATGTTAATAATGCAATGTTTATTTTTTGCGTTTTATATCTTTATTTTTCGTTTTTAATCCTTATTTTCGTTTTATATATTTGTAGTATTTTCGAAACCATTGGTTGACACTAGTTTGTACTATCGAATACGTTGTGTTTTACAATTTTTTTTCTCGATCATATTGTCGACTACTATGGTGACCCCCCGCTCAAAATTTTCTGGTTCCGCCCCTAGATATTGGGGGCTGATATCCGATATCTGATATCTAGATATCAATACCAAACGGCCCTAAGTGCTTTGGGATTTTATGAACTAATTAAACTCTGAAATTATTTATCAACTTTATCGGATCCTTCTTACAATTAATACACTTGATTCTTTACAATACATTAGTTTCCTATTTTGTTTAAAAATTGAATCACCACATACGGATATGTCTCTAGTTAATTTAGTGAATGGGGGTACACCGTACACGTACATCAAACTTGTACCTCAGATTTAAATTCAGTCGCTGGGATTTTAGGCACTAATGAGAGCTATCTTTTGTGCTGCATTGTCAATTTCAATTCACTCGATGGGACTGAACATGTATTAACAACGACCATATTTGATAACCACATTATTGTTGGATAATACTTTAGCATGCATAAAATTGCAATATGGAAGACCAAGCTAAGGGTCTTTTTGAACCTCTTGATATAATCCATATATAAATCCATAATATATATGGGCTTAGACTATGAACAATCTAAGGTTACTTCTTTCTTCTTTTTATTTTCATTTTCTTTTATAATTTGACACCTCTTATTTTTTTTCTTAAACTAATTTATATTTTTTCTACCTCTTTTTAAAAGGTTTTCTTTGCAGCTATGGAGTTACCTGTTTCTCACTTTTTTCACCTCACTGTTTTTATTTATAAACGAAATTAAGAAGTGTTTGGTATTAATATATTTTATTTCATGTAAATAAAAATAACAAAAATAATACACATTTGTAAGATTTTTCCTAGTAAATTGATGTATATTTGGATTATATTCGTGTCTTGGAAACATTTGTAATATCATTGAAATTGATTATTATTGATAATATCTGGATCAAAAGGGGGAAATTGGGCTTACCAACCCAATTTCCTTCCCCAATTAACCCATTGTTCTTCGGGCAACCCAAATTAGTTAAATGGCCACTCGGTCAGTTTTTTCTTTTTTATTGTACGTCTTGTCTTTTTCCCTCTCTCTGTTTTAATGACTTACTTCTTGTAATCCATCATCGTCTTCAAGGAGCTGATCATCGTCTTCCTCTTTGCCTCGATCGTCTTTGAAACTAACAATGCTTGAATCAAACACATCATGCGAAAGTTAGTGTACTTTCATGACGCTTTATTCTCGCTTTCACCCTCTCTTTCTTAGGGTTTGTCCGGTTTAGTAAATGACTAGTTTCTATTGTTGAATTCGATTTTAACATAGTTTTCATCCTTTGTAATGTCTTCTAATATGTGTAGTTGCCACTATTTCTGACCTTGAATCATACAAATCTCAGTTTGATGTAAGTGTTTGTTTTTTTTTGTCCACTTTTTTTTTATATTTCTCAATTTTATTATGTGTTTATGTGTGCATGTTTGTGTTTTGTAGAAAGTAGATTACTGGATACCTAGGGATGAAAGATTTTGTGCTCGCGCTAATATCTACTTTATAGCCCGAAGTATGTGATGTTATTAAGGAGAGTTTGTCAGCATCTAATTATCAACAGTTGGAGAATAGTTGTTTAGGGTTAGTTTTAGTACAAGGTTTAAAAATGTGTTTTAATTTTCAATTAATTCATCATATGGTACTACGTGAGGTAGTAACAAAAAAAAAAGGAAATGTGGTTCAAGGTTGATGGCTTGATTGCTCGTTTTCTTTATTGGAGTTCCATGTCATAACTAGTCTTCCCGTTATTGAATATGATCGTTTACCTTGAAAGGTTGTTATATTTAAGACATTTATTGGCAAGAAAAAGGTCTCGTATGCTGATATATTGGAGATTTTCCAATCTGAACCTAAGAACTCCCTAAGGAAGTTAGTCATGACAAAGCTTCTTATAATTGGGAAGGTGGTGTTGTTTAAAAGGTATGAGGTTGTCGACTTGACATATTTGGCTCTTACTTGCGATCCTGAGAAATTTGAAAGATATCAATCATTGGGGGGGAGAATGTTATTGTAGGTTATTAAAAGGGTTGAGAAGGGTGTCTTCTATTGATACGGTATCCAATCCTAGGGGATCATATAGGCTATTTGGATATCCTCATTTTAGGTGATGTTTTTATTCCCTTTTGTCTATCACTAACTATTTATATATGTCAGCATTTTTTAAAAAATCAACATGTTTTATTGTGTGTTTAACAGGCCTGGATATTGGAAGCATTTATCTCCATTGCTGATAAAATTAAATGCACATTTAAGTATGTTGAGAAAGATCCAATCTCTTTACATTGGGTTTGTGATGTTAAAAATAATTCTGAGCAAGCAGTTTCAATATTTGATGGACAAATGGTATGCTTTTTATTTGCACCTTTCATTGATTGTCAACATTCTTTATGTATGAATCATTTGTCAGTATTTGTACCTTACATTGATTATCTGCATTCATATATTTGAATAATAGGCTCTCATGTACCTAACATATGGGGAGATTTCAAGGAAACCTGAGATGGATTAATTTTGAAGATGAAGTAGCTAATAATGTTTTTGATTGTATTCTGAACCAGTTTTTCCTAAGACTCAACAAAGTTCTAGTTATAATGTTAGGTGTGTGAGGAAGCAATGTGATAATGCATATTTCATATAGGCATTTAGGTGGTTTTAATGTAATTTTAGGGTGCATTAGATAATGTTTAATAGTTAATTTCCATTCTTAATCATTTTGTATCCATAGTTTGGAATCTACTGTTTTTTATGCTTAATTGTAGATCATAAGATCCGAGCTCGAAAAGGGTGAGACACGACTGGGCAGTGACAGACGCCTACTCTTTCCAAGTTGACACGAGTCACAGACGGAGGGCAACTTATTTGAGGACACTGGAAGGTGAAAAGTGGATAGCAACCGAAGAATGGACTCGTGTGGATGAGCGAACCGATAATGCCAACAGGCAATTGAAGCACGCTGACCAACAAAAGCGACCGGTGAACGGAAAGACAAAAGACCATGATGCTTAGGTTTAAGACGGGGCAGGCGATAGAGACCATTTTCAACAGTGTCTTTTAGAAGTGTTTGGCCCTGCAAGTTCTTAACAAGACAATAAGTGGCATGACACTCAACAAAAACATTGTTGTCTTTCGTTAATTTTGAAACACTCAAAAGGTTTTTGGTATTTTTTGGAACCCCGAGAATGTTGGAAAGTCTCAAAGGTTTATCAGTATCACGCATAACAGGTAAAATAGAGCGGCCTAAATGAGTAATGGGAAGAGACATACCATTACCAACAACCAATTGATCGCCGCCATCATTGTTGGAGCGAGTGATGGAGTTCATGTCGATAGTGACATGGTGGCTAGCTACAGAGTCCACAACACAGGGGTCAGAAAGCTCCGACTGACACCCAAAGTAAGCACTTTTGTCGCTAGAGGAAGAGCCACACTTGTGGAGTGCAGCCGCAACATGTTTGTTGGTGACAGGGAATTCATTGAGATTGAGGCAATTAAAACAATTTGCAACCTCATGACCAACCTTCTGGCAGATCTGGCAGGAGGATCGACTACGACCAAAGGAAGAGGACTCAGGTTGGGAAGGACTGTCACGATCAGGCGATGGACGCCCGCGACCACGACCTCGGCGGCCACGACTAGAAGCGGTGTTGGCAGTCGGTGGGGAGTCGAGAACCTCAAGCTGGTGCACCTCCTCAAGGGTTTGCTCTTCTTGCAGCAAAAGCCCAAGGAGATCATCAGAGGTAATGGGGCTGGAGTTGACAGACAGGGTTGAGCAGAACGCAGCATATTGTGAACCTAGTCCATACAGGATGTACGCCACCAAGTCCTCATCCGGAATAACAACAAGGCACTCGGTGAGAGAGTCGGCAAGTGCACGCTTCTTCTCGACATAGTCCAGAATTGACATTGAGCCTTTGGTAACAGTTTGAAGTTGATGTCGCAGGTGCATTTGGCGCGCCCTAGTCTGCGCGTGAAACATACGGGCAAGAATCCCGGCCTCCATGCCTCCGCAGCCGTTGTTGCTCGAGCAATATGCCCAAGAAGAGGTGTCGTCTAGGTGGAACGAATCCAGATAAGCACAAGACGATCCTTACGAACCCATGAAAGGTACGTAGGATTAGGGGATTTCTGCTGAGAAGTCTTAGCAGCGAAGGTAGACAACGCAACATCGACCGTAAGTAGCGAGGTCTCAGCAGCCGGAGTAGGGAGGGTCGCCAGGGAAGGCACAAGGTTCAGAAACGAATCCAGGTCAAAGTTCTCGAGGGCTGAGTGAACGGTATTGCGCCACAAGGAGTAGTTGCTTAAATCAAGACGAATTGCAAAATTTGGGAGATGGAAATTTAGAGAGGTTCCATCAGAGGCACCAGAAAACAGAATTTCAGTAGGAGAAGTAGGAGGAGTGCTAGACATGATGATGATCGAGATGATCGAAAAAGGCTGATACCATATAAAGCTTAGAGAAAGATAGCGTAGAAAGATTATTTACTTCTCCCCATTGAGTAACGTTAAATAGGATTAACCAGGGGTAGCCCTGGGGTGGGGCGAGCGTAGGCGTCCGCCCCACCTTTCGAGTCGTGGGTACCCTTTGTAAAGAAAAAAAGAAAAAAAATGACGAAACGACGTCGTTTTGAGGTTGCTTTTTTTCCAACTGGGAGGCGGGCAAGGGAGAGACGGGAAGAAAAGGGCAAGGGCGAGACGCGAACTCCTGAAGCCAAGTGCGAAGGGCGAGTTTGAGAGCGCACCCAGGCCCAGGTTGCCCAACAGTCCGCCGAGTCTCCCCCGTCCGGCCGTCAGGGAGTGCCCGACCAGTCGTCCACCGCTCTCCACCATCCGGCCGCCCCTGCCTGCACAGCCTGTGAAGAATCCGACGACTGAAGAGTGAACAAGAAGAACAACAGTGAATTGAATATATTAGTAAGTTTTCTTCAATTTGTTATTGTTAGTTACTTAAATATTGAATTGAATTGGTGTTATTAATTTGTTAACAATTGAAATACTTGAAATGTGAATTGATTTGGAGAATTGAAATTTTGTTGGGTTTTAGGGTTTGAGTTTGAAATGTAAAAATTATGGATTTTGATTATCATCATTTATTTATTTATTGTTTATGAATGAATTAGGATTAGAGATTTGGAGAATTGAAACTTTTGTTCCTTCTTAGGTTTTAGGGTTTGAGATTTCAAATGATTGGAAGTGTGAAAATTTGGGTTTTTTTCATTTTTATCGCTTATAAATTTTGACTAGGGATTCCGGTATGGATAGATATTTTGTTCGAAACAACAAAGTGTCAAGTGTTGGTTCATCCCCTCCTCACAATATAGTTGCAAATGTTGATAATGCTAATGTGGAAGATATTGGAGATCTCACTAAAAAGATGGTTCAGGTAGGAATTCATAGCGTTTTCTCCTTGGTCTATCGGCTTTTGGAGTTGGTTTTAGTGTTACTATTTGCGACTGCTTCTGTTGAAAGAGCATTTTCTGGATGAATATTATCAAGTCAGATTTACGTAACAAGATGTCGGATGATCACCTATTTGAAAATCTTGTGTGCTACATTGAGAGAGATCTTCAAAAGTATCGACAATGAACCTAAATTGGAGCATTATCAAGCTCTCTGAGAACTCGCAAGATGGATTTACTTCCTCTATCATTGAAGTGAACTTATAATTATGTATTATTTTGTATCATTGAACCTATTTTGTATCATTGAATGTTACTTTGTTAATGAATTGACGATGCAGAACTTTTGTACCGTACAACTTCGCCCCACCTTTCGGAAAGTTCTGTAGCCGCCACTGGGATTAACCAAGTCCTATCAGATAATAACTTGATAACTATAAAAGATTACAATCTAAGATACAATAAAAGAATATACGTAACTAATCGTATCTATCTAATATATTAACACTGTTGAACCTCGGTATTATATGCTCACTGATCAACCTAAGAAAGCAAACTTGTCACAACCTAAGAAGCTATGCCAACTCCAGTCATCAAATTAATTTAGCATATATGGTTGCCTACTCTTCAATTTCTGATCTAAAACTTTTAAATAATAACACAGATGAAACTACCATCAATGTTCCCCCAAAACCAAAAGAGAAATGTCCCGTATATATATCAACTGGACCGGGGGATACATAGCAATTAGATCGATCCAAATGGCCCAAGAATCAAAATGTGCCCAAACTACATCTTCAACCAATGATCCATTAATGCTTGGACTTGGAGGATGAAACAGTCTAATTAGGATTGAAGCAAACCACACCCATCTTCCTCCTCCGCGTATGATTGGCCTTGAAGCTCATCTGTCTCATCTTCTTCGCTGGGTCATTTAGTTCCATCTCTGGCTGGTTCACAAGCATCTTCCTCTGCTCCTCCAACATCTCCACTACTTCTTCATCAACCCCCATCTCCTGCACATTATATATATATAGATTGAATTCATTACATATATACAATAATGAGGCGATCATGATCATGTGTAGTAGTGTACCTTCACATTGTCGATGAGATAGTTAAGGCTTCGGAGTTTCCGATGAGGCCATCTCCTTATCCCAAGCTCCCAGCACCGCTTCTTGAGAAGAGTTACCCCAACCTTGAGCTCCTTGGACGCCTCCGAAATCGGCCTGTCGAAGTACTTCTGCAAATCCCCAAATTGAAGCCCATCCGACTTGTTCCTCGCCCAAGACGACGACTTTGCCCTAATTTGTGATCTGCCACCAGCGTCGTCGATGACCTTCCGATCATCCTCTACAAGAACAATAATCTCCTCCGAGCTTTGCTCCTTGGTGATGGGAGCATCAACTTGTTGGCATGACTGATGGGTCTCCTGAACATCCAGAGGTGGAAGAGCCGGGAAGTCGGAAGGGAAAACGACGTCGTCGTACATGGCCAGGATGTGGTCGTCTAAGTATTGAAACTGAGCAGAGCACTGTGGTTGCAGCTTTCCGGGGAAGACCACCTCTAGGGGTGAAGTCCATTCCAGCCACTGCTCAAACCTTTCCATACTCTTTGGGTTTTTGGAGATGACAGTGCCTGCAAATGAAACCGGATTGTTTATTTATACTCCATATAATACAAATTAAATCAGGCGTAGTTGAGGACGTACGCACAGATCGAGACATGGGCAATGATGAATCTTCATTTAATTTCTCATGATTTGAAGACACTTGATTTTTAGAGTACATACATCAAGTGTGAACGTGTGCATTAATTCATAGTTCCATTTCCATTACCAGTAAATTTAGTGTAATTCATTTCACCAAAAAAAAGAATTTAGTGTAATTCAATTCGGAATTAAGTCATCCAAAATCCACATATACTTATATTCAGTTCATTAATCAAGACCAACGTACATATGGATATTCATGTACTCGGTAACACAATGGTTTTGGCTATAATGTACTCCGTATATATTTGCACAAGCTAGGTAAAAATACATTTAATTTTTTGATATTTTACTCCAATGATTAAATGTATATTTTTTACATATCATTCAAATACAATTAATTTAAAATTAAAAAAAAATCATAAAAAATATAACAATAAAATTGTCTTACTTTTTGAACAAGTTTTTATACATGGGAGGGTGATGTGCTCAAATTTGCACATTTGCACACCCCAAAAGTAACCAATGGAGCTCAAAAATATCTAAATAATATATATATATATATTTACACCCAACCATTGGAGTTAGTCTAAGCTATAGTAACAAAACGAGGGTGTACAATCTTTTTTTATAGGTTTTTCCTACACGTTGGTGAAGATCAAACGCAACGTACATACATTATGATACCGTACGTATATGTAGTATTCTCAAGATGCATTTTTAATCAAACTCTTTAATTTATGGAACCCAAAATTTTCTCATAGTACTCCATTAAATTTGTCTAGAGTTACTAAAGGAGATCAAATCCTCTACAACCCACCATGCACCCTTACATGTGACACAATATTAATTATGTTAAATATTTATGATAAAAAATTTATTTATATTACAAATAACTAATCATATATATTTGTATAAATTTTCATTAAAAAAATATTTTCAAAATATTGAAATTGAAAAGATGATTATTTGATAATAATAATTTTAATATTTTTTTAAAATAGGGTTTTTTATGAAAAAAATATATGATTAGTTATTTATAACATAAATATATTTTATTGAATTTTTTTTTATCATAACCATTTAACATAATGTCACATATAAGTGTGTATAGTGGGTTGTAGGTGATTTTCACTCTTACTAAAGTGACATATTTTTTTTTATACGACTAAAAATTCGAGAGATATGAAAATGCATGACATCGTCTATTTAGATGGATTTGGGACGAAATCTTGGATTTTCATCCAAAGTTTATCTTGCTCCCTACTATTAAGTCGAGCTGGTCGACGCAAGCCAATTTAACTGCTACGTGGCTCATGTCGGCTAGGTTATATACTCGGAGTGTACTACCAAATGCGGGTTTCACGTCATAAAAAAATTTAGATACGGATATATCAATACTGCTTATAGTAAAATCACTAAAATAAAAATAGGAAAAACAAAAATGAGTAATGACAAAGCAAAGCGTGTGTAAATGTAAATGTAATTAAGAGTCGGTGTACAAGTATAATCATGATTTGTTTTTAGTAAACCGCGCAGAGAGCCGTCATATAGTATTAATTACAGTACATGCATGGGTAAAGCGCGCGCGCGCGCTTAGATGGGTAATCCACTCAATTACGGTAATTCAATCTCCTCTTCTCGTTCGGTGCAAATCCTCTACCCAAAACCCCGCCCCACAAAATTATTTTACGTCTAAATTAATATTAAAAAAATTAAAAAAACATATTTAACTTCAACATACTTATGATAACATATTTGAAAAAAAAATCTTAAAAAATCAACTTACAAAAATTATAATAATACATAAGAGATAGAAAGATTTTTTTAAGTTTTAAAAAGATGTGAGTTTACTATATATTTTTTTTAAAAATATATAAGTTGATTTTTTAAGATTTTTTTTTCAAATATGTTATCATAAGTATGTAAAAGCTAAATATATATTTTTTTAAATTTTTTTAATATTAATTTAGACGTAAAATAATTTTGTGGGGCGCGGAAATGGAGCAGGGTTTTGGGGTAGAGTATTTGCACCGCTTCTCGTTTGGTACACTACATTTTTCTCTTTTCGGAGATCCCTAGACTTTTGGCCCATGCATGTTTAATAATTGCCCTACTTTCTTGGACAAATAATTACCCTTTTTACTAACTACTTTTTTTTCTTTTTTTTGTAAGTTGTATTGTAGGCTTGTAGCTACACATTTGTTAAGACGGAGATAACGGTATCCGTTCACGAAAACATATCATTTTTTTTCTATTCACCCACATTTTTTAAGGGATAAAGTATAGTTTTTTATTACTTTTTTTTAACAATTTGATAGTTACTATTACTCCCTTCGATCCAAAAAGATGTCGTTTGACTTTTTAACACGTATTTTAAGGAGCTAAAAACTATATAAAATATAAACTTTTTTTAAATTATTTTTTTACAATTTAATATTTATTGGTAATAAGTATTAGATTATAAAAAAATAATAATAAAAAAGTTAATATATTCTATATTTTTTAGCTCCTTAAAATACGTGTTAAAAAGTTAAACGACATCCTTTTTTGGATCGGAGGTATTAATAATTATGAACTTGTTTATATAAAACAGATGGATATTTTATACTATATTTTTATTATCCTAAAAAAACGTGTGTGAATAGTAAACGACATATTTTGGCAAATGGATGAAGTAAAAGTGTTCACATTTTTTTTTACAGTAGGCAAAAATTAGGAGTGATTACACAAGTTGTAATCTGGCTCCTTAATCATCCTTAAGGATGATGGTACAAAGTCCCTATTAAAAGGGATAGTTATTACAAATGATACCCTTCTGAGCTATAAAGTCAGCTACTTGATTCGCTTCTCGGTTGCAGTGTCTGTATTGAACGAGGTCAAAAGTAGATTCTAGTTTCTTAATCTTTTCAATGTGATGCATAATCTCCCATCTGGCATTAGTGCGGCTGGTGGTGACTTTAATGAGTTGTATATTGTCCCCTTATATTATTACTCTTAGAAGTCCTTTCCTAATTGCGTGCTCCATACCTGTCTGGATAGCGATAGCTTCGGTTTGAATAACTGAGCATTTGACAGTTTCCTTGTAAAACATATCAATGACATGGCTTCGGGAGTCCCGAGAAACCCCTCCCACATGGAAAACATATGTGGGATTATCGGAGCCATCCACATTGATTTTGTAGACAACCATTAGTGGTTTGCTCCATTTAGCTTTAGTTCTCTTGTTTGTAGTTTTATTCCTATTATTAGCTTTTTCAATTTGGGTCCAATCACAGATGTTTGCAATGATTCTTCAAATGATATTTTCTATTAGGGCCGGAGCTTTATTCCTAAAGATAAGTTCGTTTATGATTTCCCAAATAGTTTGCCAAATGAAGACTAGTTCCTCAAAATTTTCGTTTCTGATTTCCCGAGTAAAAGTGTTCACACTTGTTATGGGCTGAAGGCATTGACACTCTACATCAATCAATTATCAATATCAATCAATAATTTGTGGGTGTAACTGATCGCTTTAACTTGGTCGATGGCCCATTTTTATTGAACACAGCTCTACGTATAATGATCTTTTTTTTTTTTGAAAAGGAAACCTAAAGGAACCTAAGGGTTCAAGATTTGACACACATAAGGAGATGGAAGACGCAATTGTTAATCTGTCAAGAAGGACCCTAAGAAACCTAATTTGAGTGTGCAAGCGCTTGCAATTAGCACTAGTAGAAAAAAGGTCTTAGACAACGGTTATTTATTAACATAGACAATGGTTATTGCACTGTTGTCTATGTTAGTACGTTTTTAGGTCAAACAACGATTGGACCTATGACAACGGTTCTTTAAAACAACGGTTATAACCGTTGTCAAAGATGCTCTATAACTGTTGTCCATGCGACTACAAAATTTGGAACAATCAATATTAAACGATTATAACCGTTGTGTATATGTCATATAACCGTTGTTTGTGTCATATAACCGTTGTTTATGTACAATCTAATTGTTGTTTAGGTACAGCGTAATCGTTGTATATGTGCCATATAACCGTTGTTTACATCCCATATCCCTGTTGTCTAAATTTTGTTTTAACCGTTGTCTAAATACAATTGAACTGTTGTATATAAACAATCTGATTGTTGTCTGAGTACACTAAAACCGTTATCTATTTACCCTTTAACCATTTTTTAGGTACACTTGAAACATTGTCTAAATACTCTTTAACCGTTGTCAAAAAAAAATTCCATAAATTCACATTTTGTCTGTCCTTCAATTGAAGTTTGATACATGTATAGATAAAAAAAAAGCACTCAAATATGTGTGTATATATACACTCATGACTGCTTCATGAAAGTCTTTATGCTGGGTATCCGGGATTTGGATGAACGCTTGGCTCCGCAGCTTCTTCAAATAGACAACTCGAATATGGCAAGCACGTCTCTTGTTACGACTTTTCCAACAAATGATGCCAAGCAAGCATACATGTCCTCATTCATGCATCTTATTGCATTTCTATGAGAAAAGAAGACAAGTTAGAAGCCAAAATCTAACTTGTAAATTTGTAATTGAACCAAAAACAACAAGAAGCTAAAGAAAAAAAGACTCATTTAATCTGCTAAATGTAGAAGCATTTTATTAATTAATCAACACTCGATGGCAAGTTTTCAAGCGACTCAAACAAATAGCATGGGGATTGAAAGAGCATAAATTTTACCACTAAAAAGCTCCTAACACTCAAAATTCAACTACTAACCTATATATCTTCTGCTAGTATAGTTAAGCCACAATTTCTTGTAGTTGAAGCACTTGCAAGAGCTCATGTGTCCTTGAACTTGTGGAATGCAACAGAAAACAAAAATCAAGGAGAACTAGTTTATAAGGTTCAGATCAAGCGAGTCTCGGCTATCACAAAAAGCTGAAGACGGAAAAGGCCCATTTAATATGCTAAGTCTAAAAGCATTTTATTAATTACTCACATACTACTACGTACGCTTGATGGAAAGTTTTCAAGCGACTCAAACAAATAGCATGGGGATTGGAAGAGTATAAAATCACTAAAAAGCTCCTAACACTCAAAATTCAACCACTAACCTGTATGTATTCTGCTAGTATAGTTGAGTCATAATTCCTTGCAGCACAAGCACGAGCACCCAGTTCAGTAAAGGGATACCCACCAGGGGAAAGATAAAGGCAAAAGTGGCTGTGACTACATCTACATGGCATTTCAGGATACGATTATCAGGGAGACTACATTCACCTCTTCATTTAGAGGATGTATGAAATGTGAATTCCAAATAATGCAGCAGCATTTTGTAACCAAATTTTGCCAAACTATACATGTGTGGTTTCTCATGTCACTCAATATCAAAACTTCGTTTCTAGTTTTCTTATTCAACACTTGAAGGGCCAATTTGACAACTTACACTCACAGATTCACAACATCCACACCCCACTAATATCCATTCACAATATATCAGGAGCAAGTGTACGTACAGAACCTTCTCATGGATTGAAAAGTAAGGTTGCTAATTGTTACATCTTGTACATACTAGTACCAGATATTCAAAAATACTGCCACTTGATCACATAAAGTTTTTAGGCAGTGTAAAATCAGTCATAGTTATTCAGTCAGAGGCCCACCCATGTCCTATGGCTACTTAAATCCTTTTCAGATAGAAACCACAAATACAATATAAGGTATTGTAAAAGATCAAGGCACATACCCCTGGAGTTTGAAGACCATCTTGTAAGTTGTAAACCAAGTGCCAGAGACTGGAAAGAATCCTCAAATGCCTATATCAAAAGGTTAAATGCTGAGAAAATGATCTATAGAATGTAGAAACTGTCATTTTTATGGTTCAAAAGAAAACAACCATAATAACAATAGCTGTAGAAAAAAAAGTAAGATGTAAACATGGAACTACTTGAGTTTCAAATTAGGGAAGATCTCTTCTAGTAAGAGTAACCTTACAAAAAAAACACGTATGTCCTTGAAACTCAAACATATATGAAAACTGGAATCAATCCATGAGACATTTTAGCATCCACAAATTCAATTAACAAACCAAAAATTCAAATCACAAATTCATAAAAATTGATTCTCAAAATCACTAGCCCTAATCAAAATTCCACAAAATTGGTTTTCAAAATCAAAACCCTAAACGAATTCTCATATGAACCTATAAATTGAATCTCGAATCAAATTTAGAGCACAAATTGACACACTATAATCTATAAGGTGCAAAAATCAAACCTTTTCAATCGGATTTGGGAAGAATGTTCAAGGCTGCAGGAGCGGGGACTCGGGTTGGACTAAATTAGGGCTAGGACAGCAGCAGTCGCAAGCCAGCAGACGTAAGCGGAGGCGTCGCGGCCACAACCAGGCATTGAGCGCCGGAGCGGGGTGCGCCACTGGCTACGGGAACTTCTCTTTTCCTTTGCCCTTCTGTCTTCTCTTCGTCCTGATTTGGGGATAGAAAGAAGGGACTCGGGTCGGACAGAGCGAGGGCTAAGGCAGCACTAGTCACAAGCTAGTAGTCGTGAGCGGATGCGTCGTCGCCATAGCTAGCCACTGAGCGCCGGCGCGGGGTGCATCACTGCATGCAGGCCTTCTCTTCGCCGAATCGCCCTTCCGTACTTCTCTTCGGCCTGATTTGGGGATAGAAGAAAAAACCCAGTAAAGCGTAAAAAAAAAGAACAAAATAACGCATCAAAAATATAAAAATAGACGAAGGCTCGAACACGGGCCCTATTTCCCTTCCATTGCTTTCTTCCCTTCCTAGTTACAAGTGAGCTAAACACATCAAATATTAAAATTTGGATGGTTTATTCAATAACAAAGGAATAATAAAATTTGAATGGCTGAATAACAACGGATAAATATTTTTTTTAATATAACGTTGAAGTTTTGAGGTTATTGACTAATCTAGCTATACGAGTCTTACCACTTGCCTACAACAATTGTTTATATATGCGTTGTCTTTATAATTACAAAGACAATGGTTTCAGTTGGAAATAGAAAACGGTTCTGCTAGTCGTATTATTTGATGTCTTCTAAATCTATCACAACGGTTCTTTGTATATTCGTTGTCTTTATAATTACAAAGACAACGGTTTCAATTGGACATAGACAACGGTTCTATCAGTCGTATTATTTGATATGTCCTCTATATCTATGACAACGGTTTTTTATATATTCGTTGTCTTTGTAATTACAAAGACAACGGTTTCAATTGGGCATAGACAACGGTTATGTCAATCGTATTCTTTGAGATGTCCTCTATATCTATGACAACGGTTCTTTATATATTCATTGTCTTTGTAATTGCAAAGACAACGGTTTCAATTAGGCATAGACAACGGTTTAGTCAACCGTGTTTTTTGAGATGTCTTCTATATGTATGACAACGTTTCTTTATATATTCGTTGTCTTTACAATTACAAACACAACAATTTTAATTGGGTATAGACAACGGTTTTGTCAACCGTATTCTTTGAGATGTCTTCTTCATGTATGACAACGGTTCTTTATATATTCGTTGTCTTTGCAACTACAAAGACAACGGTTATAGCTAATAACCATTGTGCGTCCCCAAAAACTCTAATTTTTGCCAATATAGACAACATTATTTAAGAAACCGTTGTCTATAAGGTGTTGTCTAAGACCTTTTTTATACTAGTGTAGACTTCTTGATCTCCTTTAGGGTTCAAGATTTGAGTATAAGACAAATTGGTCTACTTTTTTACCCTACTTTCATAGATTGACTGGGAAGGAACCAAACAAACACCTTGCAACCTTTGCTTGTGTGTGATAGACTTATACCTTAAGGCCTTACTGATGACCAATTGATATTTAGAGTGTTCCCCTTTACCTTGAAAGATTTAGCTAGTGATTTGCTATATTACCTACCCCTAAAAGCATTACTACTTGGGTTAAGTTGAAGAAAGCTTTCCTTCAAAAGTATTTTCTTGTTACTCGTCTCAACAAACTCAAAAAAGAGCTATCTAGTATTGAGCAATCACCTACGAAGAGTCTTTACGAGTATGTTGAGTATTCAAGAAGCTTAAGGGTAGTTGTCCACAACATGGTACAGGTATATATGACGGGAGGAAATCGTTGTGTCTCCTATCAAAAGTAAAACTCAAACCTACAAACTAGTATAGCAAGAAAGTAAGGGGTCGATCCCACATAGAATCAAATATTTCGATGTAATCTGTACTTACTAATTAGTGAAAAGGGGGGTTTTGGTTGATTGAAATAGAAAGAAAACAAAATAAACTATAAACAGATTTATGCAAAACAATTTAGAGAATATCACTCTACCTACAACTATCCACTTTATTTGGTTAAATTGATATTGTAACTTTCCTCTTGTCCTTTTATGATTCCTATGAATGTCCTTGTCCCGAACTAATATAGTTACTAGTCCAATTAGTCCTTGAAACTCTTATCTCATGAGCAGTCCCTCGGAGAAGGATTTAACTCAATCGATAACTTTAAGTTCAGAGATTAACCAAGGTATTTGCAATATCTAAAAAAGGATTTAACAACACATCCAACTTTGCTGTCCCCAAAGAGGGATTTAACAACACATCCAACTTCCTACCCATCCAATTAGTTCAATCAGCCCTAAAGGAATAAGTTTGCTACTTGGGTTAAGGGTCGCAATCAGGAATCTAAAAAACCCTAGCAATTGAATTGATTCGAACTAGTTGCGCAGACTAGATAGAATAAAACAATCAAATAATGAAGCGCAAAGAAGGCGAAACATTCAATATAGGAAATAAGGAACAAGATTTAGAAACTCACAACTTAATCAAAACAAAGCTTCAAATCACAAGTAGAACGGAGAGAGTTTAGTCGCTCATGGCGAACATCGCTCTCAATCTAAACCAAATTGTCTCGAATCCTAATTTAATGAATGAATGAAAACCTAGGGCTAAGCCCTCTCTAAATTTCGCCTACTGTCGGCCTCCAAAAGACAAGATAGATAAATAGGGTTTTGATAGAACAAAGTGTCGCTGAACTCTAAATGCATCGCATTGGCCATTGCAGCGGCCGCTGCATTAACGCGGTGGTCGCTGCACATCTTTTCTGTGGCAATACATGCGGTGGCCGCTGCATCTTTCTTTTATGGAAAATGCAATTCGATTCAGCTCTTGTCGTCAACATAAAAGTTGTATTCCTCTGAAAGAGCTTTCTAACGCATAGTCATAATAGTCAATCGGGCAGCCGAGGCCTCTAGAAAGTGCAAAACCAGTTCAACATGTATGGCTACAACTTCTGCAGACTTGTTCTTCGTTTAGGCTCGCTTCTTCTTCTCAGGACCTCTTTAGATCTTCATTTAAGCCATTTTGATCAACTAGACATTCTCATCCAATGCGTCATCAACCCATGTCTCCTCCTCGGATCCACAGTTACCTGAAATAATCAATAAAAGTGTGTAGATTCTGACTCCACCAACATAAAGAACAAATATGCAAATTATACTTCAACCATGCATGATATGCATCATAACTAAGCTAAACACGACCTATTATGACCATCTAAATGAGTTCTATCAGTATACTCGAGGATGATCTAGTGTTATATCTTTATGAGGGCTTGCTTGATACAGACAGGAGGTTCATCAATGCTACAAGTAGAGGAGATATTTTGGATAAAACACCTCAGGAAGCAATGCATATTTTCGAAGGGTTGGCTAATGCATCGCAAAAATATTGAAACACCAAGGAGTTAGAGGAGTGCATAAGTTGGATAGTTCTAGAGATGGTCGCAAGGATGACTTAGATAGGCTTACTGAGCTAGTTAACAAGATGGCTATGCAAACGAATCAACCTCGACAACCTAGAGCTTGTGGTGTCTGTGGAGATCCAACTCATCCAAATGATAAGTGTCCTTAGATTCAAGAGGATGTTGTTGATTTGAGTGATATGGATTATGGACATCGCCGCAACTTTGGTAACAATGTCTACAACCAGGGCTACACTTCAAACTATCAAAGTGGTTTCAACGGTAGGGGTCAGCGGCAACAAATTCCGTATTAAGGAAGAGGACAATTTGATAATCTTCAGAGAAACACTCAACAGGAGGACATAGATGAAACTTTGAGGTTATTGTTAGATAAGATGAGTGTTCAGGAGAAATTGTTGAGTCAAATGGCTAAAGAGATTAGAGAGTTGAAAGCGAAAGATTCGGGGAAGTTGCCATCACAAGTGGTAGTTAATCCGAAGGAGAATGTTAGTGTCATGATCCTTAGAGGAGGAAAAGAAGTGAATATACCCATTAGGAATGTTGAAGAAAGGCCTAAGGAGGTGATTGACGTGGGTGATGGAAGCAACAACAACTTAGAAGCAAGCATACCCTCGAACGGCGCCCGCCGCCCCCAAAACCGGCGCCCGCCGTACCCATTAGTAGCTGATCCGAATTTTGACGTTGATCCATCTGCAAAGAAATCATCTAAGGAGTGGTCTTCTGAGGTCCCAAGACCTGCACCACCCTTTCCTCATGCCTTAAGACCTGATCGTAAGTGGAAAGATGAACAAATCCTTTATGACACATTTGCTCATTGTTAAGTAAATATTCCACTTTTCAATTTGATTAAAACTGTGTCACGCTATGCGAAGTTTTTTTAAAGAACTATGCACTATGAAACAGAAGCAAAGGATGAGAAGGAAGGAAAAGGTAAGTTTGAATGAAAATGTTTCTGCTTTGCTACAGAAAAGATTGCCTCAAAATGCAGAGATCTAGGTATGTTTACTATCCCATATGAAATAGGTAATGCTAAATTCACTAAGGCTATGTTGGATTTAGGAGCTTCAATCAATAATAGGTCATACAACTTGTATATGTTCTTGGGTCTCAATGGTTTGTCAGAAACTGGTGTTATGATACAACTCACTGATCGTTCAAGTATTGAGTCTAGAGGAGTTGTTGAAGATGTTTTAGTTAAGGTTAATGATTTGATATTTCCAGGTGATTTCTTTATATTAGATATGGAACAGGGTACGCCTGAAACTCTAATTATCTAGGGAAGGTCATTCTTGCAAACGATCAAGACTAAGATTAATTGCTTTGAAGGTTCACTAACCATGGAATTTGACGGAAGAAAGATTGAATTTTCTATATTTGAGCCTATTACTCTTTCTCCTAATGACTCTGTGGATGTTTTTTATTATAATGATAATGATTGCAAGAATGAGTCAATTAATTTGTTAGATGCTTCTATTGAGAATGAATCATTGATTATTGAGTCTTCTAATAATGAGAAAATTGAATTAGGGAAAGATGAAATTGAAATGAAAATTGAGAACTTGTTTGAGCCATACGAGAATGTGTCTAATCCAAATGAACCTATTATTCTTCCCTTTGAGAAATCAACTCCTAACAATATTGAGGTTTTTGCAATTTCATGGCAACCTCCAGGAGAAACTCATTTTAATAAGGAATTGATTGACGCAATGGATGAAAACATTGGAGAAATTCCTAAGGTTCCCCCTCTTGTCAAGAAAAGGACAAGTGTGGAGGATCTTGATGGGATAACTTGATCAAGAAATGCATCACGTCGAGCCAAAAACATGAAACAAAGACGCTTCTTGGGAGACAACCCAAGGTAGATTAGGTAATATTGTTTCATTTTCGCATTTAATTTTTCAATTCAATAAAGTAGGACTAGTCTATTTGATGTACATTCGAGTAGTTGGGTGTTTAGAACCTTATTGGTGACGAAATTTTCTTGATCGAATGACAGATTACCATTTTGCACATACCGGCGCCCGCCATTCCACTGTTCACAGACGCTTCTGGATTTTTGGTAACATTGGAAGGAAGTATTTTCTATCATATTTTATCTATATTTTTATATTATTTCCGATTTTTAGGTTAGTTTATATCTTCTATCTTATTTAGGATTATATCTTTCTATCTAGCTATTTTAGGAGTAGATTTTATTTTATCTATCTTTAGGATTAGATTTTATTATATCTTAGGTTAGTTTTATCTATCTTATGTCTATTCTATCTATCTTAGGTTAGATTGATTTATGTTAGGTTATTTTCTATTTATCTTAGGATTAGATTTTTATCTTTTTATCTATATTATATCTTCTTTTATTATTGCTATATTTCTAATATTTCTCTTTTTTTTATATAGATGATCATTCCCTTTCCAATTAACCATATATTCCCCATTCCCCTATTGTGATCATTCAAAGCCTTTGTCTCCAAGAGCATAAACCCTAAATTCCTACTTGAGTTCATTCCAAATACTTAAAGAGCCTTGTGTTTCAATCAAGCTTTCTTACCCATCAAACACATACATCCCTACCTTCATCCATCAAAAATTCAATCCTTTCCATACCATTCCCATACCTACCACCAAAGAAAGCCTTTGAAACCAAGTATTGGTCGTCAATTTTGAGTTTGGAGGGGGTTAGATGTTGGTTTCTCAACGTTTTAACTCGGATTCGTGTGTTGCGTACATCGGCGCCCGACGCTGCCTGCAGAGAGGGAGTTTCAGTTGTTTTTGTGGTGTTCTTTCACGTTCTTCTCGTGCATCATGTCTTATGTTCCTGCTATGGAGATGCCTAGCTTTGTGACATTGGAGGAGGAGGAGTGTTGGCGTAAGCTTTAGAAAAGGGATTATCGATCCACGTTGTTCTTTGATCCCCCGACGTTGCATCATTTGGGATTGTTTCGGGATGTCTCTTTACTTCTTGAGAAAGGAGGTTTGAGTGATTTCATGGATCTTGCTGAGCTTACTTATCCGGCGTTGGTGAGAGAGTTCTTGACTACTTTGGATTATCGCTCTGATTTGGAGATTTGTTTCCAGTTGAGGGGTGGGAAGTTCGTGGTGACTAAGGATCTCATTGCACAAGCGTTTGGTGTTACCAAGATGCTCGCTGATGCTGTTGGGTACGAGTTGGCTGCTTCACATCCTCTTGACACGTGGAAAGAAGCAACCGGTCGATCCTTCGGGTCGGGCGGTAAATTCTTTGACTTTATGATAACCCATCGGCCTCCGTTGAGACTGTATTACAGAATTTTGAGTACTTGCTTCTTTGGCATTGCTGATCCTGAGATGGTTAATATGAGATCCTGGAGCCATACTTACTGTTTGACCCTTATTGCTTTGTATATTCCTGATTGGGTTCAATTATTTCTAGGGAATTGTATGGAGGTGATTAGGGCTACTCATGTGAGAGCCGAACGTGTTATTGCTTCTGGAGGTTTGGTGTCGTTGATTGCTCGTCAATTGAGAGTTTATTTTGATGATTTGCACCCCTATTCGAATGATAATGTCTACAATATTAGTAACCTGAATTGCGGAGGCATTACTATTCGTGTCCCACGCCCTGATGGATCGGAGTGTTTCAAATGGATGGCAAGAGAGCATCGTGAGCATCATTTGTACCTGCCTGCCGATATAACTTTTTGCTTCAGGACATCTGATTTCAATATTGGTCATAATCGTTGCCCCTTGCCCCTAATTGAGAATGATTTTGAGGGACATAGTCCTAAGAAATATGGTTGGGCAAGAGGGAATAAGCAGAGTGAGAATGAAGAGGCGGAAGAAGAAGAAGAAGTTTTTTGTTGATGGCGCTGCACCTATTTATGCTACTTTTGATGATCTTGAGCGTCGATTTGCTGAGTTCGAGGCGAGCACTGCAAACAAGCTCGCTAGTATTGCTGATAAGCTAGCTGGTTTTCAAACAGTGTTGCTGCGCACTTTGGATAGTATCCACCAACGGTCTGGATCCCAGACCCCACCTTCACATTGATTGGCTAGTTTATTTGCTTCCTTCAACCCTCTATTTTATATTTTTCATTGTTCCTTTTTGTTCAGGTTTTTGCATTGAGGACAATGCAACATTTAAGTGTGGGGGGAGGAGTGAAGTGAATTGTTTAGGTTAGTTCATGTTTAATTTTTGTTTCATATTTAATTTTTGGTTATTTATTTTATTTTATTTCAAAATTTAGTTGTAATTCATGCATCATGTTTTGTTTATTTGTTATATAAAATATCAAAAATGAAAAAAAAATAGAAAATGTCAAAAATAATGAAAAAAAAGAGTCTCATGCATTGCATATATGTTTTATTAAAGATACCCATCTAGTTTGAGTTTGTCCAATTGATGTTATGCTAGCATGATCTTATATATCCCATGGAATTCTAGAATGATTTGACCTTATCTTTAAAATTGCTTTTTATTTGTTCTAAAAATTGCGCCTAGGCATCGCCTGGGCGGCGCCTAGGCGCTAGGCAGCAAGGCACCTAGGAATTTTTAAGCCTAGGCGGGCCTCTAGGCGGTAATCCGCCTAGGCACCACCTATTCTTGCCTAGGCGCCGCCTAGACCCCGCCTAGGCCCGCTTAGTCCCGCCTAGGGGACGCCTAGTCCCGCCTAGCCCGACGATTATTCAATGTTAGCTTTTAGGCATGTGATTAATCAACTTAGGGTTTTTTATCCCCCATGTTTGAATATATTTGTTTTTGAGTCAAACATATAGCTTTGGATTTTAGAAGGTTTAGAGTCGCTAATCGGATGCCTATTTTTGCATTTATTTACTTTAATGTTAGTTAAACACGATAAATTTGGGTTTATGAGTGATATTATGAATTATTATTACATTATATGAATTATTTAAATGTGTTATCCATTAAAATATAAGGAAATAATTAAGTTTGTTCCAAGTCCGCCTAGGCGCCGCCTGGGCACCCGCCTAACCGCCTAGGCACTAGGCGGCCACCCACCGCCTAGCGGCCGCCTAGCGCCTTTTAGAACATTAAGTAATTGAGCATGTATGATCTAAATTTGTGAGCATGCTTGATATTCAACAAAAATTTATCCTAGTGAGTATTTTTGGCATTATAAGATATTACATCTATATTTCTTTTGCTTTTCTTGTATGATTTACTCTTTCTATGCATTTACCTTTTAGTATTGACATGGTTATCTATTTTCAAGACCGATTATATACCTAATCATTGCTTGATAAGTTCAAATGATAGAGGCATCTTTTAGCCACATTTTATCCATCTCTACCTTATGTTATATCTTGCTTTGAAGCCAATTTGAGCCTTTAGCCTATTTTATTTGTAAGCTGCACAAAATTGCATTATTCCTAGCCTATGATAAGTCTTACCCTTTTCCGGGGAAATTGAGATTTTGGGTGGGTTATGGAGATCTATTTTGGAGTTGATGGAGAAAAGAAGCTAAAGTGTGAGTTTTATGGTTTATGGTTTTGAGAAGATGTAATGTTACGTGCTTATAGTTCCCTCATTTTTATGCATTAGTACTTATGTATTTTCAGCTCATATTGATAACTCCCTCCCTTGATGAAAATCGGAATAAGTTTCAAAGGCTTTGACAGTCTGTTTTTTGTCAAAGGTCTTGAAGCTTTAACAGTGTTGATGAAACACAAAACCTGTTCTATACATTATATGGCTCGGATATTATTATATGTTATTAAATGATTCCTATATATTATTATATATACATTAACCTTTCAGGAAGTTATTTGAATTATATATCCTTCCTTAAGCGTTCAAAGCTGAGAAAGATCAAATCGTGATCATGGCTTCCGAAGTTTCCAAAGATAGAAGATTGTGCTCAAGCCATGATCCTCTCTAGCCGTTGGTGAAGATCCTTAGGCGCCGATCTATTCTCTATAAAGAAAAGGAAGAATAGAAGACAAAGAAAATTTCGTGGAACACAAGCTTTCATACACTCAAGCCTTCAAAGAGAAATCTGTCTTCTTCGTGTGCTCTCCGCTAGTCCTTAAGAGTCTGTTATTTCATTTCAAAGCATTTGAGAGTTACACAGTGAGCTTATAGGATATATTTTGTTATAGTGTTATACTCGAGAGTTTGTAACTCAGGAAGTGAACACTAGGCGATTGATTCACTAAGTGTAAGAGGATTGTACTAGATAAAATAGAGAGGTGGGGCTCTTCTAGATTGGTCTAGGACTCCAAGGGAACGTGAGTTGACTAGATTGCAATTGTATAGGAGAGAGGCTTCTCGGTGAGCTTCTAGGATCCTAAGTCTTATGAATCAATAAAAGCCGGTTGAATCCTAGGGTTTTGGAAGAACCCTAGGCGGGGACGTAGGCCAAGTTCGTGCCGAACCTCGTAAACAATTCATCGAGTCCTTTATTTACTGCTTTACCTTATTTCCGCACTTGGTTCGAATTGTCTAACTTTGTGATTCAGGTTTTCAGAGAAAAGACTAAGTCTAATCTCAAAGGGTTTTGGCCTGAGCTTCAAAAGTCTTGAGACTACCTGTGAAAAACCGGCATACTCTATTCAACCCCCCTTCTAGAGTATCTTTACTTTACTTAGTTTTACATTATCGAACCTTCAATTGGTATCAGAGCTTTACTCACTGCTTTTGATCTAACAATCTTGTGAGTTTTCGATCATGTCTGGTGAAGCAAGCGGTGGATTTGCACAGGGAAGGTCTACCAGCAGACCACCACTCTTTGTAGGAAACAATTTTGTCCACTGGAGATCTTTGATGAAGATGTTCATTATAGATCAAGATCTGGAACTTTGGAACATTATAGAGAATGGTCCGAAGGTTCCAAAGAAAGATGGACCAAATGGAACCAAAGTCGCAAAGAAGGAGTCTGAATACATCCAAGCGGATCTTGAACTCGTCTCCAAAAACTACAGGGCTATTAACTTACTTTATTGTGGTCTTAGCACTGATGAGTTTAACCGTATTTCATCTTGTAGGTCAGCTAAAGAGATTTGGGACAAGCTGGTCGTCACCTATGAAGGAACCAGCCAAGTTAAAGACACCAAGATCAGTATCTACCTTCGAAAATATGAGCTTTTCAAAATGAAGTCTGATGAGTCTATCAAGGCCATGTTCACACGATTCACGGAAATCACCAACAACCTTGACTCTCTCGACAAGAGCTTTACAAACGTTGAGAAAGTAAGGAAGATATTGAGGTGTCTCTCAAAAGAAAAGTGGGGTCCTAAAGTAACAGCCATAGAGGAAGCCCAAGACCTCACCACTCTGCCCCTGGATGACTTGCTTGGGAAGCTGATCACTCACGAGATGATCCTTAATGAAGACGATGGAGAACTTCCAACAAGCACCAAGAACTTAGCACTCAAGTCTAGGAAGGATGAGCCTAAAGATGGATCTGATTCCGAAGATGAGGATGACGATGAGGATGATCCTTTTGCTCTTATCACAAGAGGCCTTGCTCGAATCCTCAAAATGAAGAATCAATTCAACAACAAGGATGGATCAGAGTCTTCTAAATTTTGAGGTAAGTCTCAATACAACAAATATGATAAGAAGGCTAAACCTTTGTCTTATTTTGAATGTGGTAAAACAGATCATCTTGTGAAGGATTGCCCTCAGAAGACAAAGAGCCAGTCCAAGAAGGGTGATAAATGGAAAAAGAAAGCCATGGTGGCAACCTGGAGTGATTCTGACTCTGACTCCGATGATGAGAAGGCCAATGTTTGTCTTATGGCCTCGGGAGACGAATCCCACGATGAGAAGCTAGAGGTAACTGTAAGAGAACTTATGGAATGTCCAAAAGAGGTATTATCGGAATTCCTTTCTAATATGATTGCCAATGAAGAGAAACTTATTGCCCAGACTAACACTCTTATTAAGAGAACTGTGGACCAGGAAAGAACTATTGAGGATCTGCATATGAGGGTCAAAAGTCTTGAAGCTTCTTATTCAGGTCTTGACATTAAAGTCAGGACTCTTGACTCGGAGAAATCTGAACTCAAGCAAGATCTCTCGTCTCTGAGAAGTGAACATCATGACTTAGAGAACGAGAAGATCTCCCTGAATAATAAGATTCAAGACCAACAGACAGCCCTCATAAGTTTTACCAAATCCAAAGGCACTCTTGATAAGATGTTGAGTGAGCAACAAAGTTCTCTAAACAAAAGTGGTATTGGTTACAATCCAAGGTTTTTAAAGAAGCAGCACATTACCACCTTTGTAAAGGTAAAAGGAAGCAAAACCTCTCCTATATGTCACCATTGTGATCGAAAGGGACATGTAAAAGAGACATGCCCCTATAGAAGAAAGGATCCACATATCATTTGCAATACATTTCCTGTTCATTTGAGAAAAGAACGGATAACACAAGTTTGGGTCCCCAAAGGCACTATTTTACCAAATATGGTTTATCCCAATAATGGATCCAAATTTGCTTATTGGTCTAGCCACAAAGGTTGATGTTTGTTTTGCAGGAGATCACCAAGGTGAAGGAGCAAAAATGGATTATTGATAGTGGATGCTCGAGGCATATGAGTGGGAAGAGTTCTCTCTTTCATGATCTAAAGGAGCAATCCACAGGAACAATCACTCTTGGTGACAAAGGAAAATGTGACATCGTTGGTATTGGTAGTGTTGGGAGTGATTCCAACCATAGTATTAAAAATGTCTATCTTGTGAATGGTTTAAAGTATAATTTGCTTAGTGTTTCTCAATTATGTGATAGTGGCAATAATGTCAGATTTAACAAGAAAAGATGTCTAGTATGCAGAGAAGATACAGATGAAGTTATACTAACTGCATATCGCTACAACAATATATACGTTGTGAATGCTGATCAAGTGGCACAAGGAAGCTTAACCTGTCTAAAGGCTTTTACGGACGATCCAAAGCTCTGGCACAGGAGACTCGGTCATGTGAGTCCACATACACTACAGAAGCTTGTGTCCAAAGGGCTTGTAAGAGGGCTACCTGAGATGGACTTCAAAGGTATTGAGATGTGCAAGGCATGCACACGAGGTAAACAAACACGTAGCTCTTTCAAACCCAAAAAGGTTGTAAGTTCTTCTAGACCTCTTGAACTTTCGAAGTGATCATGGTAGGGAGTTTGATCAACTTCAGTTTGATTTGTTTTGTGCTAAATATGGCATCTCCCATAACTTTTCTGCTCTTAGGACTCCTCAACAAAACGGGGTTGTGGAGCGAAAGAACCGCACCTTAGAGGATATGGCCAGGACTATGCTTTTAGAAAATGCATTACCTAAAACCTATTGGGTTGAAGCTGTTAACACATCTAACTATATTTTGAATCGTTGTCTTATTCGTTCCATCTTAAAGAAAACTCCTTATGAATTTTTCAAAGGCCGCAAACCACTTATATCTTATTTTAAACCCTTTGGCTGTACTTGTTTTGTTCATAACAATGGAAAAGATAACCTTGGGAAATTTGATGCGCGTAGTGATGAAGGTATATTTCTTGGCTACTCCACAAGTAGCAAAGCTTATAGAATCTTCAATAAAAGGACCCAATTAGTTGAAGAAAGTATACATGTTATATTTGATGAATGCAATGACGGTTCTTTAAGTGAAAGTGTTGCAGATATAGATCTTAACATCCATGCAGAGAACGAGGAAGGTGATGATATTCCTACCAAGAACACAGAGAAGAAGAACATGCAGGAACAAATTTTCAACACTGAAGAATTGGCCCAAGGTGTTGAAGATTTGTCCAAAGCCCTTGGTGTCCAATCCAACAGTGTTGACACGTCAGAAATTGTTGTAACTGAACCTAACAGGACTATGGAGTCAGATGTACCTCAAATCAATCCTGCTGGTGTGACGAATCAAGGAGCTGAGACTAGCAAAAGAAAATTCAAATACTCCCCATCACACTCATTAAAGGATATCATTTCTGACCCTACTTCTAGTGTTCAAACTCGTTCTAAACTTAAAGATCTTTGTGCCTTTCACGCGTTTGTTTCTCTTATAGAACCAAAGAAGGTAGATGAGGCCCTTCAAGAGCCAGATTGGATCATTGCCATGCAAAGTGAGCTTAACGAATTTGAAAGGAACAAAGTCTGGACCTTGAAGCCTAGGCCAAAGCATCAATCAGTCATTGGAACACGATGGGTATTTCGAAACAAGCTAGATGAGAATGGTAAGATCGTGAGGAACAAGGCAAGGATTGTTGCTCAAGGCTACAATCAAGAGGAAGGTATTGACTATGAGGAGACCTTTGCTCCCGTAGCCAGGCTTGAAGCCATTCGCATTTTATTAGCATTTGCATCTTTCATGGGCATAAAGTTATATCAAATGGATGTCAAGTGTGCTTTTCTTAATGGTTTCTTAGAGGAAGAAGTATATGTGGCTTAACCCCCAGGTTTTGAAAGTTCAGAATTTCCCAATCATGTTTATAAACTTGACAAAGCGCTTTATGGTTTGAAACAAGCCCCAAGAGCTTGGTATGAGCGCTTGTCAAAATATCTTTTAGAAAATGATTTTAAAAGGGGGTTGATCGACAAGACTCTTTTTATCAAGACCAAAGGAAAGGACATTTTGGTTATTCAAATTTATGTTGATGATATATTATTTGGTGCTACTAACACATCTTTGTGCAAAGATTTTTCTGATATCATGTGCAGTGAATTTGAGATGAGCTTGATGGGAGAACTCAACTTCTTCTTGGGATTACAAGTTCATCAATCCAAGAAAGGGATCTTTGTCAACCAAAGCAAGTACACTAAGGATCTCTTGAAGAAATTCAAGATGGATCAATCCAAAGCAGCCAAGACACCCATGAGCTCAACATTATCTCTAGATCAAGATAAGACTGGGAAGAGTGTCAATCAAAAGGAGTATCGAGGAATGATTGGATCTTTATTATATCTTACGGCTAGTAGACCTGACATCATGTTTAGTGTTTGCATGTGTGCTAGGTTTCAAGCTGATCCTAAAGAATCTCACCTCGTGGTTGTGAAGAGGATCTTTCGATATCTCAATGGCACTAAGGAGCTTGGCTTATGGTACCCAAAGCAAAAAGATTTCACTTTAATCGGGTATTCTGATGCAGATTTTGCAGGCTATAAGGTGGATAGGAAGAGCACATCAGGATGTTGCCAATTCTTAGGAGCATCCTTGATCAGTTGGCATTCAAAGAAACAAAACTCAGTTGCTCTATCCAATGCCGAAGCCGAATACATAGCAGCTGGAGCATGTTGCTCCCAAATCCTTTGGATAGCTCAACAAATGCGAGATCTTGGTATCAACCTCAAAGGCATTCCCATTAAGTGTGACAATACAAGTGCCATCTCCATTACAAAGAATCCTGTTCAGCATTCAAGAACCAAATATATTGATGTAAGACATCATTTCATTAGAGACCATGTTGAAAAATGTGATGTGTCAATTTCATTTATTTCAACTGATTATCAATGGGCTGACATTTTTACTAAGCCTTTGGCAGAGGACAGGTTCACCTTCATTAGACGTGAGATTGGGATGCTTAACAAGGATGCACTTTCGTAGGGGGAGCTTTCCCCTTACGAAAGATAAACTCTACTCATTGTCAAGACATTTGAGAATTATGTCAAGGTTTGTGAACTGAATGGTAGATTACAGATATCGGATCACATATATTTGGTTAATATCTTTTTAGATATTTGATCAAGTATATTTTTAACGGATTTTAAAATTCTATATATGTCACATATTTTTATCCGTTGAGATATTTTTGGAACAAAATAATTTCGGATATTTCCCTCCTATTTTAAAATGGTTAAGAAAAAGATTTGAATTTTGAATTGAAATTTTTTCAAATTGGCAATGTTATGATTACTATCCTTGGAACTCTAAACCCGTCCAATCAACTCCGTCACCTCACTCTACTTAAACCCAAATATGTACCCAATTCTCTCACCACTTCAAACTTATCTAAACATTTCCAATTCTCTTTCTTCAACCTCTCAAACCCTAGCCGAAAATCGCCATGGCTCCCAAATCAAAGAAAGCTTCCACACCCAAAAGACTTGGCGCCACCCCCAAGGGACGCCAGACTACTGCTACTTCCCCTACACCTGAACCCACTCCTCAAGCTATCGTCCCTGCTGTTGTCCAGAGCACCATCGCCGAGAGCACTACTACAGTAACCAAGGGCTATTCTGGAACGGGATGCCGTCAAGGAAGCTGAAGAAGAAGCTTTAAGGAAGAAAAAAGCCGAGGAAGAGGCCGAGCTGGCAAGGAAATTGAACGAAGAGGAGGCCGAGAGAATTAGGAAGGAGGCTGAGAAGGAGGTTCCCACTGAGGAGGAACCAGAGGAAGAAGAAGAGGAGGATGACGAGACCGGTGATGACGAGGAAGCTGAAGGAGACAATGATGAAGGGTCCGCTGAGGACTCGGGGTCTGAGGACGAGGAGGAAGAGGAGCCAGAACCTGTTGCCTCTCCTTCTCCTTCTCCTCCTCCCCCGTCTCCAAAGAAGTGGAAAGCCCCAGCAGCTGTCAAGCCTCCATCTCCAAAGTGTACCAGGAAGGGTACCCTCAGAGGCCTTGAGGCGCCTGTCAAGAGGACTGCTCCAACACAAGCACGCAGGAAGAACGCCGATCCACCTGCCTACATCCAGGCAAACCAATCCTTACCCTCTTCATGGTTTGAAAATGTTGAAACGGCTGGAAAGTGGGTAGATGAGTTTCGAACTCGTAGGATCTGCTGTTTTGATTTTTTGGATATTGCGTTCTTTGAAGCTTTGAATTTACCATGCATTGCTCTCTTTAAAAAATCCCCAGCCTGGACCCTACTCAATCTTGAAACCGTCTATTATCCCCAACTCACTCGCCTGTTCTACATAAACCTAAAAGCCAAAAGCAATGTCGACGGTTGGTCTTTGGAATCCATCGTCAAGGGGGTTAGAATCTCTTTCAACTCCATTGACTTTGCTGATTTCCTTGGCCTACCTAGACTGTGTCCACCCTCTCCCGAGAACCCCACAAAAGAACAGTGTCTAGCCCTTGCCCGATCCAAATATCTCCTACCCGAAGCATCTAACAGCACCTCAAAGCAGCTTACCCACTCATCCCTTACCCTTGAGGCAAAGATAATTTTTAACATCATTGTGCGCTGCCTCTTGCCCCGTCTAAAGTATGGCTCCCTCCTGACCGACAATGCCATGGTCCTACTTTACCGAATTCTCAATGGCCTTGATCTTGATCTGGCCAACACCATTTTAGGATCCATGGCTCATACTAGAAAAGCCAGGAAAGGAACTCCCCTCCCCTTTGCTACCCTTTTGACCCATATCTTCAAAGCTTCTGGAATCAATTTCAAAAATAAAGAACAACAGCGTCATTTGGGTAAGTTCGACTCCAAGAGCCTTGAAAAGATTGGCATCACTCAGTCTCCCCAAGGGACTTGGAGTCTTGCCTCTCCTTTAAAAGCTCTTCCCACTGCCTCAGCCGTTGATGAACGCATGGACAATCTGGAGTTGGGCTTGGAGGAAGTTCGCCTGAATATCAAGGAGCTGTACAAGGAGTTTATGACGGAGATGAGCGGGGTAACCAAGCTGTTGCAAGATCTGAGGTCGCTGCTCACTGATGATGCTCCGGACGATGAAGCTTAGCCTTACCCTACCCTACCCTAACCCCAATCTGAAACATTGCTGGTTTTTGGAAACTGTTTCAAAACTTTTGGTGACTGTTTTACCTCCTCCCTTTGTTGAAAGACAAAAAGGGGGAGATGATCTGCTGTGGTTTAGACTTTGAAAACCTTTTTTAAACTGCTGTGAAGGTCTTGGAAGACCTTGTTTTGTTTTCAGTTGGATGTCTTTTATGTTTTAAATTGTGATCCAACATTTGTCTAACCCATGCAAGTACTAGTCCAATTTTACCTATATTATATCTGTTTGACTAAGTTGTAGGGATGCACAGGTTTTGTCTTTCATCAAGGGGGAGATTGATAACTCCCTCCCTTGATGAAAATCGGAATAAGTTTCAAAGGCTTTGACAGTCTGTTTTTTGTCAAAGGTCTTGAAGCTTTAACAGTGTTGATGAAACACAAAACTTGTTCTATACATTATATGGCTCGAATATTATTATATGTTATTAAATGCTTCCTATATATTATTATATATACACTAACCTTTCAGGAAGTTATTTGAATTATATATCCTTCCTTAAGCGTTCAAAGGTGAGAAAGATCAAATCGTGATTATGGCTTCTGAAGTTTCCAAAGATAGAAGATTGTGCTCAAGCCATGATTCTCTCTAGCCGTTGGTGAAGATCCTTAGGCGCCGATCTATTCTCTATAAAGAAAAGGAAGAATAGAAGACAAAGAAAATTTCGTGGAACACAAGCTTTCATACACTCAAGCCTTCAAAGAGAAATCTGTCTTCTTCGTGTGCTCTCCGCTAGTCCTTAAGAGTCTGTTATTTCATTTCAAAGCATTTGAGAGTTACACAGTGAGCTTATAGGATATATTTTGTTATAGTGTTATATTCGAGAGTTTGTAACTCAGGAAGTGAACACTAGGCGATTGATTCACTAAGTGTAAGAGGATTGTACTAGATAGCATAGAGAGGTGGGGCTCTTCTAGATTGGTCTAGGACTCCAAGGGAACGTGAGTTGACTAGATTGCAATTGTATAGGAGAGAGGCTTCTCGGTGAGCTTCTAGGATCCTAAGTCTTATGAATCAATAAAAGCCGGTTGAATCCTAGGGTTTTGGAAGAACCCTAGGCGGGGACGTAGGCCAAGTTCGTGCCGAACCTCGTAAACAATTCATCGAGTCCTTTATTTACTGCTTTACCTTATTTCCGCACTTGGTTCGAATTGTCTAACTTTGTGATTCAGGTTTTCAGAGAAAAGACTCAGTCTAATCTCAAAGGGTTTTGGCACGAGCTTCAAAAGTCTTGAGACTATCTGCGAAAAACCGGCATACTCTATTCAACCCCCCTTCTAGAGTATCTTTACTTTACTTAGTTTTACATTATCGAACCTTCACATATATATATATAAAAAAATCAGTTTTGAAAAAAAAAAGAAAAAAAAGAGCCAGGTTTATTCATTTTTGGCTAATGAGGAAGATTGGATTTTTGTTGGTTGAGAGCTAGATTGGTTGGGTGTTGTATATGCATATGTGTGCATGATTATGAGATGATGAGATTTGAGATATTTGAGTTTATTTTGAGAGTTGCGATTATATGGAAGATTTTATATGTATGAGATGTTGTGTTATTGAGAGCTTGATTGTATTATTGAGTTAATTGGTTTGTGTTATATTGGGAGTTTTAGAATCTTATTTTCACGGAATTAATAGCACCACATGACCAAGTACAATTCATTGCCCTTATCTTTCTTACCAAGCCCCATTAAAACCCCGCCGAATGGAATCTTCTATAAAGGTTTCCATTGAGCGAAAGTCCTCTTGATGTTCTTATTTGTGCTTTGATGTATCCGGTGGAGATTTTTTGATATATTTAATGCTTGTATATGGAAATGAGGTGAGTGTATGCTTAAAGCCTAAACACATGAGAGTGAGAGATACACATTATCCTCGGTGAGGTTGGATTTTTGAGCATGCAAGCTACTTGATCCCATATATACATGTTATGCCATTTATATGCCTTATTTATATTTGCACTATTATTGATGTTGCTTTTGATGAGTAAAATTGTGAAAGAATCTACTGTGGGATGTATAGATGATAAAAGCAAGAGCTTAAGTGTGGGGGATTTGATAATGCATATTTCATATAGGCATTATAGGTATTTCTTGTTGCATTTAGATAGGAGTTTTGCATATATGTTGGTCTAGTTTCAAATCTTTCTTGTGAAGTATTCGAGTTCAGAATCTACGCATTTTTAGTGTTTATTCTGCAGTTTTCCATTCCGACCTTTGATGAGATCTTGGAAGAGCTTAAAAGACATATTTTGGAGCATATGAAGGCTAATGAAGGAGCTACAAAGGAGCAAGGAAGCACAACGTCGAAGTTAAAGAAAAGTTGGCCGATGTTGAGATCGGCGCCCGCCGCTAGTCCGTGTTCAGTGACTGTGTTTTAAGTCCGAAGATACTTATTTTATATTATATTTTCTAGGGTTTGCACGTTCTATTTAGGTTTTATTCTTTCATAATAAGTCGTGTGAACAATTGTTTGTGGCATTAAGGTTAGACAATGAACACAATTAGAGAGAAGAAAGGTTTTTGGCCTATGAGTTGCTAAACTCATAGTTTCGGCTGTGATTCGAAGACATGGTTGAATGAATTGCGAGGATTTGATTTCTATTAGTTATTTATGATTATATTTATCATCTTGTTCTTATTGATTATATTTGTGTTCCTTTCTATAATTGATCATAATGTTAGGGATTGCATCTAAGCTATGAATCCGTTATTGTTTTCTAGAGAGCAAACGAAGCCATTGAAGTAGTAATATTTCTATGCCTTTGTAGTGGATGATTTAGATTGATCTATGTCGTTAGATGTTGATTAGAGCCGATATGGGTTGTTTCTATTATCTTCTAGTTGCATTGAAACGATATGCCAATTAGTCTTAGAACTTGAGTGGTTAATGCTATTCTTTAGTGATATTGAATAAAAAGATTGTATCTTTATGGATCTATCAACTTTAGTCAAGTCGACATATGCTTAGAAATAACTATTGAATCAATCCTAGGATCTTGAACCTCAACAATGGTATGAGAATTGCAGGTGAAATATTTTCTCTATCTTCTTATCAATACTTTGCAATCATAGTTCTCTTTACTTTACTTTGTTATCAATTCGCTACAAATCATTGCTTTAGTCATAAGAATCATTGTTAGAAATATT
Source organism: Persicaria maculosa (assembly GCA_963922045.1). Taxonomy (NCBI): domain Eukaryota; kingdom Viridiplantae; phylum Streptophyta; class Magnoliopsida; order Caryophyllales; family Polygonaceae; genus Persicaria; species Persicaria maculosa. The sequence goes on from OY998251.1 coordinate 7,322,967, forward strand.
GCATAGCAACCATTCTCTGTGTGGGTTCGACTTCGCACTTCATCACTATATTAGTTTGTTGGTTTATCAATTCATTAGGGTTGTGGATAACCGGGTATCCGACACGACATGACACGACACGACATGTCGGATACATGAAACCGATAACACTGAAAATGTCGATCCGGAAATGACACGATAAGTATCGGGTATCCGACACGAAAACATGAAACGGTTTCGTGTCGGATACCCGTGTATCACAACACGAACCGTTTATAAAAACTTGTTCTTTCTTGTTTCTGGCTTGAACTGTTTTGGGTGAATTCTAGCTTGAACTGTAATTGCAAACTGTAATTTGCAATCACACACTCCCCTATCTTCAATTTCTTCAAAATGAACAAAGTCGGTTGCCTAATATCTACCTTCATCAAGTAAATAGATAGAAAATAAAACCCTAGAAACAAGATATGCTTCATCTTCAATTTCAGCCAAGATTCAATCAAATAAAAGGCCTTGTTTCAAATGTGGAGGGGATTGGGGTGATATGTTAGAGGAGAGAGCATCGAGCATGGAGAAGAGAGGCGAATTTGAAGCGACCGTCGAGCGAGGCTGAGGGTGACCACGAGCGTCAGATCTGAAGCGAGGCCGAGGGTGAACCGAGGCTCGAGAGGGTGAGCCAGAGAGACGAGACTGAGGAGAGGGCGAGCGAGAGAGAAGAGACTGAGGAGAGGGCGAGCGAGAGGAGAAAAGAGGGCGGATCTGAAGCGAGCTTCGAGCGAGGCCGACCGTGACCGTGAGCATCGGATCTGAAGCAAGGCTCAAGAGGGCAAGCGAGAGAGGACTGGACATGGGACGAAGTGACGAGAAGAGAGGACAGGCAAGCTGTGGGCTGGCGGCGAGAGGCGAGAGAAGGAAAATGATTGAAGAAGAAGAAGCGCAACCCTAGACCAAAAAAAATAAAAAAACGAAAGGCTGAAAATAAATATAGCGGAATCCGGATTCGAACTCGAGACTAGTTACCCCACTTACCCGTATTCACACGCGAGAAACTACGCTCCACCAACTGAGCAAACTGAGACTTGTGATAGATAAAGACAGTTAGTTTATTTGAATTATCCCCAGAATACTAATATTAAAAAAAAATATCGTGTCGTGTAGGATACCCGACAGAGAAAATATGCCGATCCGAATACGACATGATTATTGTCGTGTTTTACCGTTTTGTGTCGTAATCGTGTCATATCTATATCGTTTCCTGTTTTTTCGTATCGTTTTATTGCGGTTTCGTGTCGTGTCAACCGTGTCGTACTTTTCTGCACAACCCTACAATTCATTGATTTAATAATCTATTGGTTTGAACTTTGAGTTAGGATATTATTACTATTTGACAAAGGACGAAATTGCCAACGACGTTCGTCCCGCACCAAGGCCTAAGGAGCAAGAGGTGGGAGCGGATGAAAGAGCGATAGTTTAGCCGATGAAGTCGACACTCAGCACACCGTCTGAGCAAAATCAAAAACTGGAGCCGAATACAGGTCGGAGGCGACAGAAGGGAGAGAGTATTGGAGTCAGCAATGGATCGGAGGGCCAGAGAAGGCCGAGTCCGACGACAATGAAGGTGAGGGAGTACGAAGGAGAATAGATAAGAGCTTCAATCCAACCCGGAACGAGAAGGTACGAAAGCGACTGCCGGCCAAACCAATGCCGATTGAACGACTTCGAAGTAGACAGTTAGAGGAGAGACAAGAGGCGGATAAAAGCGATCGGCCGAGGAGAGGCACATCGGAGGCAGCGGAGGGCGATTAAGGGTTGCGGAAGAAGAAATCCCAAATTGATTTGGGGATAAGTTGTTTTGCAATTTGAGGAAGAAACGATGGAAGGGGGAGATCAGGTTTTGTTGAGGGGACGAAGGGAGGAGTTGATCTGTTCAACAGGAGGTCATCATGGTGGCCACAGGGGGAGGGTCGAAGGATGCCAACCCCAGACCAACACGAACGATGGTAGGGAACAGTTCTGGCCATGGGGTTGGCGAATCTATTACCAAGTTAAGGGGATATGAAAGATCCTTTAATGGGTAAGCCGGAGTTTGAGGTAGCGACACCAGATCTAGTCCCATGGACGGTTAATATGGAAAACACTAACCAACGATATTTTTGGTGTTTTCTTTTTGTGGAGGTAGGGGTGAGCAGACGATCTCAGTGGAATGCAAGGTCAGGAACAGAATAGATCCAACCCAATGAGAAACGAGAGTAGAAGACTTGATATAGGTTGATTGTTGTTGTCATTTGTTGAAAAAAACAAAAAGAGAGGTTGTCTCTATTAAAGGTTGAGATTATTGTTGTTGTTGTTGTTGTATGCAAGAGGTTGAGATTCAATCTCAGTTGTTCCCCGATATGAATTTGTTGTTGTTGATTTGTTGTAGGTGTTGTGCTGGTGTTCGGATGGTGGTCGGTGGTGGTGTTAGTTGGTAATGGTGAAGTTATATTTGGGGTGTTGGTTTTCTAGAGAGAGAAGCTCTCTCTCTAGAACCCGAATGATTGGCTAAGTCTAATACAGATGCATAACGTCATGATCAACGTGTTGTGGTTGACTTTATGAAAAAAAATTATCGCCAAATAAATTATAAAAATAATATATTATCATAATTTATGAAAAGTTATCATAAGTCACAATAAATATATATATATATATATATATTAGTTAATTGATAAAAATATAAATCAAAATTATTTCATAGTCATACTTACCAAAATTATTAATAGATAAATATTTGATATGTGTTATTTTATTTATATTTATATTATTTTTAGTGGAAAAAATTATTTAAATAAAAAATAATTATTTACTACGGAGTAGTTGTTATTTTATTTATATCTATGTTATTTTTGGTATGATGAAGTATTTATATCTAGATTTATTTTATTTTATCCTGCAAACTTTGATCGCTATTAGTTTAATTCCCACATTGTAATTTATTATATTTTTCATATTTTTTTTGTAGATTTTAGATGTAATTTTAAAATAATATATTAACATACTCCGTATTCTATAAGACATGCAGTAGTTAATGCTATATTCCTTGCAGCCAAACAAGAGACATGTGGGTATGAATGTCCAAATACTGACACGCTTTGAATTGACAAGCACATAAACAAATACCAAATATTCCCAAGCAATATTAATTAAAAAAATAAGTTAAAAAATGTATAAATTAAATTACGAGCTTCCCACAATCATAGTCAGCCATGAAGAGTGTCATCCAATTGAGAAAAGGCGCCAAAAAGTCCCTCAACGGTTGCAATAACTTCCAACTTCCTTGCTCTATGAACCCTATTCCGTACGCAGTTGCCATGAGCATAAACGCCCTCCATCTCCTCTCCTTGGCGAACTCCTTCAGCCCCTTCTCGATCCTCCGATACTCCTCCTCTTCGCCATCCCCGTCTTCTCGGGCCAGCATTGCTCGTCCGAGGCACCTGGCCAAGATGACCCCATCCTCGAGTGACGAGCAAGCACCCTGCCCAAGATCCGGAGTCATGGGATGGAGCGCATCACCGGCCACACAGACGTTGCCCTTTGTTATATCTCCCCAAAGGGCCTCCCATGGGAGCCTGAACCTGAGAGGAGAGCATATGATTTCATGTAATTCGGTCTTCTCCATGAGTTCTCTTACTTTCTCGGAGCCCTTTCCAACCTTGCTCAACACGAACTCCTTCATCTTTGCAGGTTTTTCTCCCACATATTCGTCTGGTTTATTCTTATTTAATTAGCATTTAGATTGAATGCATGACTCTATGAAATTGCGTCGATAAATGAATTGAAGGAGTGACTTTAATTTACCGGTGCATTCAGAAGGGATGAAAGTAAGGAACTAATAGAGGCTATTGTCATTGATGGGTGCAATCCCATATTTGACTCCATCCCCCATGAACTGCATCAACTTTGCCTCAGTTGGTGTCCTCACAAACCCTCTAATCGACGATTTTCCGACTGCTTGTGGCTTCTTTAGCCCAAGCCATCTCCCCACAATTGAGTTGATCCCGTCACATCCGATCAAAACCTGCTCGATCGCACACATTGATATATAATGTCATCAATTATGTTTGTCAAAAAAAGTAGCTGAAGCTGATGAAATAACTGAAGGTGATGGATTATTTTTGTAAAAGCCTAGTGTTAGAAGTATGGTGTTTGGTAAACCTAATTGTTAGGGTACGTAGCAGATGAAAATTCGTGAATAAAAAAAAAGCTCCGAAAAATTTGGGTGAGTAACTGTTGAAAAGCTTATATTTCAAAATTAAGGTAATCAAACGAAAATCTTATATTTACTTCATTTAAAACTATATAATATTAAAATCATAAGCTCTAAAAAGCTCCATAATGTTGTCAAATGGAGCCTAACGATATCGAGTCCTCGCCTATCAAAACATTTGATGAAAGATGACGAAGCTTACCTTGGTTTTGATGGTGGTGCCATCATGAAGGCAAAGGAGCTTCGAGTGGTGATCGGATTCTTCGATGGAAATCACTTTAGAAGAGAACCTTATGCTGCCCTTTGGTAGTGTATTTGCGAGGGTTTCCACCAACATCTTTCTTTCCAAGCACCTTGTTTCATAATCGCTATATTTTGTTTTCCACATTCATCAAGGATAGATTCATCATCGATTAGCTAAATTGCTAGTTTTAACGTACTTGAATTGATCCATATATTTAAATTTAGCTTTATAATTTTCATGTTGTATACATATATATGTACCTTTCTCCTTTGCTTGACGCAATTAGTTGAATTTTTGAAGTTATTTTTCCAGAAATTGCAGATGTGACGATCAACCTGCAGCAGTAATAATGACCATTTACATCTGAGTTTTGATACTGTATAGTATATGTATTATATCAAAATTCAAAATAGATTTTGATATAGTATATGTATTTTCTATATTTGTACCAAATCAATCACATTTCCATTTATAATTTATGTCATGGAAATGTGATTGATTTGGCAGAGTCTAGCTAATTTCTTGTTGACTCATGCATATATATTTTAGTTGGTCTTACGAGGACTTTATATTGTACAAATTATATATAATGCTTTTTTTCCCTTATAGGTAGAGATTTGGATGAGGCTAGTCTGATCCCTATTAGACCACTACCTAAAAGCATTAATACGGAGATGTCTATCTAGCCGAACATCTTATGAGACGTCAGACTAAAAGAGACAAGAGATGTGATCAACGCATCTGTTAATCTGCCGGAAGCAATACTAATCACTCCTTGAGAAAATCAACAAAATATACTTTCTACCAAAAATAAGAAAAAGAAAATTAACAATACTTTAGAGTACAATTGATGCTTACGCTTGTTGCCTTGGACGTTGAGTGCGAAGCAAATCACCAACTCCAAGGGCGTCGAGTTCCTTCCAAGCGTTCTTCCAAGAAGTGAAAGCAAACCCCGTCACTCTCAAATTCTCCCATGTTTCTAACACTAGGCTTTTACAACCCATCCTGTATAATATGAAATCCGTTAAATTTATTTCTGATTAAATAAGATTGATTGATAAAAAAAATATATTCCTAAATTTAAAACTCTTTTTCTATTTAAAAAAAAGTGTATTTTTTTTTTTACATATGTAATAAGTAATTGTGACATGCACCGATGCACCTAGGACATAAATTAAAAACCGTGGGAACTCACATTTTTTTTCCTTATGAAATTACTCAGCAAGTAGGGGTGTTATATAAATGATTAGTTCGAACACGGCTTGTGATCGGCTCGATAAAAGCTCGGCTCGAGCTCGTTCATTTTCTACACAAGTCAATTATGAGCACATTTTTATGCTCGGTTCAAATATCGGATCGCTCGTTTTAAGCTCGAATAGCTCGAATTTTGTGAAATTTCTAAAATTTCCTTTAGATTACTATGTTGTGAGCAAATAGGAGTGCTTAATAGTCGAAAAAAGTTCGGCTCAAACTCGTTCATTTTCTAAACGAGCCGAGTATGAGCACATTTTTTAAGCTCGAGTCTAAATTTAAACTCGGCTCGTTTCTAAACGAGCTGAATATGAACAAAGCAATACTCATCTCGTTCGACTCGAATAACAGCCCTAACAACAAGTTTCCAAACACTTGCGCTAACACAGGGAATTGCTTCCCTTTTCGATCACCAGTTGGATAAGAGGTAAAGATTGAAAACGAGCCCTTGGGGGATCAAGATGATCGTCGCGGCCGGACATCTTGCATCTTCTCAGTCACTTTAAGTGGTTCTTTTGTATTCAAGTATTCCGCGAAGTCAGCATGACATAAAAAGTTAATATTCAATTTGTTAAAAAAATTAAGATTTTTAATAATATTTTTAAAGAAAATTGTAATTCAAAATTTTCGTTTTGCATTTATTGATATATTTTTAATATTTTTTTAGATAATTTATATGTTTACTTTATATGATAATTGTGATGTACAAACAACTTAAAAGCCAGAATTCTTAACTAGTTTTGGCTTTTAACCAACTATTGTTAAATAGGTTGAGTTTGCTTTTATTCATGCAAATCTAGCTTCCATACCAAATTCAATATGAAACCTAACATCACATGAATCCTAGTATATATTATAAGGAAATTTCTCCAAATAATAACATATCTTACAAAATCTTTCGACTTTTAACCAAAAAAACAAAATGTTTCGACTCCTAGAAAATTTAACTCTAGAAAGTTCAACTTGGTAAAATTTAACTTATCATATTCATAATTACTAATTAAATGGGTGAAAAATGATATTATAAAATTATAAAGATGGATGAATTTTATATCCCAGTCATTAACTTTGGATTAAGTTGTTCTGGATTTTATGAACTAGCTCAAACTATGAAATTATTTATCAATTTTATTGGAACATATTTTAATTGCCAACATTTGATGTGGGAGAGTAAGATATAGTCATTTAAATCTAAGTACGTGGTGTATGAATTTTTAAACAAAATAGGAAATAAATGTCATATACTTAGTTAGATGAGATGATCTAGCTAATATAAGAAATGCCATATACTTAGATTTAAATGACTATTTAGGCACTAAAGAGAGCTATCACTGCTGCATTGTCAATTTCAATGATGTGATTGGACATTTCTTAATAACGAATACTCCGTACTAGCCACATTATCTTGGATAATAGGAGTATAAGCTTGAGCATAAATTTTAGGTTTGTATATTGTTCGTTATTATAAAAAAAGAAGGTATTTTAGGTTTGTTTATTGTTCGTTATATATATATATATAAAGGTTTTATTTATTTATTTATTTTTTTGATTGGGTAAGAATTCGGATTCGACGGAGTCGTTATCCGATGGCATCCTTGCGGATGAGGTCAGCGAGACCAGAATCACTATGTAAATTGGGATTATTGGTTACGTGGGCAAGGTGTGCAACCCGATCAGTCACGCAATTACCAGAACGAAGGACGTGTGAATACGAAACTTCGCTAATCCCAGTGATGAGAGAACAGATGTCAGACATGACGAGTTCAATTTTCCATGGGCATTTGATGCCTTTATTAAGAAAATTGATAATAATGAGTGACTCACCTTCAATGATGAGTTTGTCAATGTTCAATTGTCTAGCATTTATAATTCCTCTTCTGAGGGCAAGGGCTTCTACCATTAAAAGCGTTTGTTTCCCAATTTTTCCCCACCTATTGCCACTGCTGTTCCCCTGTCATTGCGAATGATGAAACTTGTAGAGCTTTGTCGATTTGGGCTAGCTGAGCCATCAAAATTTAATTTTACCCAGCCAGATGGTGGTTTCTTCCATTTCGTCTTATTATTCTTTTTTCTAGCTCTTTCAGTCCTTTTATTCCTTTTTTGTTCATCATGGTTCAATTCGTCATGTACTTGGCATGCCTTAATCCAGTTTTGTCGATTCCCTTCCACTTTTTGGTTAAATCCTGCCGCCTAGGCGCTAGGCGGAAGGGCACCTAGGAATTTTTAAGCCTAGGCGGGCCTCTAGGCGGTAATCCGCCTAGGCCCGCTTAGTCCCGCCTAGGGGACGCCTAGTCCCACCTAGCCCGACGATTATTCAATGTTAGCTTTTAGGCATGTGATTAATCAACTTAGGGTTTTTGTAACGGCCCAGAATTATGATTTCCGGGTTACGTTTCAAGGGATGAAACCCCTTGTTCGGATCTTGCAATCCAGGTACGGGTCGAGATTTCAAACTCGTTTTTATGGTCAGTAATAAAGAGGGACTTCGAACCCTGAAAATATAGTAGGGTCGTTGGGTACCCTTAACCTGTCCTAGGGACTAACTCGCGAAATTCATTTCAAACGGAAGCAAGACGGAAGCAAAATTAAGATATAAAGCGCCACGGCAGAGCCGGGTCAAAACCAAAACATAAGTGGATGATTACCATTTATAATGAGTTAGAGATTTAGCCAGGTTCTTCGATTCGCAAAAAGGGAACCCCGTCATATAGACATCGAGCAATCAAAGTCTGTAGAAAATACCTTAAAAAAAAGAACGGGGAAAGGAGTCAGATCGAGCCACTCATACGGGACCGGCAGTCCTCGCTGAGGCCACATAGTATGTGTTATACCTAATAAAGATGCTCTAATGTAGTACGAAAGTCAAACACACTAGCATGCTCCTAGTTATAATAATGTGCAGAAATACTGTAAAGGGCCCAAGACAATGCCAAATGGCATATCCCTCTCCTACCTCCACCCCCTTCCGATAGGGCGGAGACTGGCCAGCTCGTGAATGCATTCCATCATAATCGGGGGGCACGCATGCCTAACCCGCTCCACAATAAAGCCCGCAGGCATCTCATAATATAAGGAAGTTCATGACTCGATTGACTCAGGGTACCCGATGAGGCTGGGCTACCCTATGACCCTAGCAAAGACTCTAGGACTATCACAGATAACGGTCGTTTTGTTTCAAACGCATAAAGTAAGCAGATGCTCATTCAATTAGTGCAACCTAAACAGGATACTACATGGCATGCTTTTATGCATATGCAACACCTAACATAAAATGCAACAACAGGCATGAATGTCCAACCTGAGTAAGCCCCCTAGGGAACTTACCTGAAGATGCAGAACAGCAAGATAACACAAGTAAGAGCCCAAATGCAAGTCCCAAGCAATCGAACCGCAATACACACCTATCATCAAGCCATTTCCATAAGCTACCGAACCAACATTAATTAATACATACGAAACCCAAGTTCTCAACATACTCAAACCAACCGATAGTAAAACCGTTTTCCAAAACCTTTTCGAGATGATCGACATCAACCAAAATCATTCCTCCGATTTTCTTCTCCAAAACCAACATCATCAAGCCAAGACAAAATCCCGACATTAAACATTTAAACCTTAAAACCAATTTCTCAAAATCATAACATAGAAATATTTCCGACATTTTATTTCAAAACCTTGACTTTAATATTTCAAGTAATTTAAGACACTGATAAACATTTCCAAAAGAAATCCATCTTTATTAACCCATATTTATAAAAACAACATTACTAAATTACTTTACCATTTCTAAATCACAACAATAATACTACATAATATATTATATCCCATTTATTTAATATTTACATAAAATGTGCCTAAGGTTTTAAAATCTATTTTAAAACTCAACATTCATGTCCAAAGATTAGGCCCAAGACCCATTAAAATCCGGATCCCATTTAACCCAACTCGGATTTATGAAGAAAAAGGCCAACAAAGGCCCCAAAACTCTTTTAAAAGAAAAACTAGCCCAGCCCAAACAAAACCCAACCCAATCTGATTTGTCTTAAATGAACCAAACCGAACCGAAAATAAAAGGAAATGGCTTAACCGACCCTTAAGAAAAGAAAAAGGAAAACCGAACCGGCCTTCTTCCTCCACAGTTCAACCCGTTCAACCGGAAAGGAAGGAAGAGAAGGGCTTCTCGCCGGCGGTGGTCTAGTCCTCACCCCCCAACTCCGACTACCCTCACCGGTCTCTCTATCTCGTTCACTATTTACCCAACAACGATCAAAACCGAATCAAGGACAAGGAATCGACATGAAAGGGGAAAAAAGGGGATACTCACCGAGGCTCTTCGATTCGTCGGAATAGGCGCTCGGGAAGGCTTCGTCGGCGGTGGGATCGAGCAAGCTTGATCTGGGATGGAGAGAGATAGAATAAAGGTGGAGTTTTAAGGGATTTTGAGTCGGAAACGAAGCGAAACCTTACCGACCCATTTCGAGACGAAAACAGGGAATGAAGGGGGGGGGGGGGTTTGGTGCCGGCGGTGGCGGTCCTGGTCCCTAGGCTGCTCCGAGCTCAGATTCGGGCTCTCATGGACGTCGGAGGAGGAGAGAGTGGAGCTCGCGCTGCTGCTGCTCGGAGAGGGAGGGTGGAGGTGCTCTCGGCATCCTACTGCTTCTAACAGGGGAGGCTTGGCTCTTCTTGGAACCAGAGGAAGAGGAGGCCGTGGGTACTCGGCTCTCGGTAAAGCGCTCAGGCCGCTCGGGGAAGGGAGGAAACGGAAGCAGTGGTGCTGCTGGTGCTCGTTGAGGACTGAACGCCGAGAAGGGGGAACAATGGTCGATGGTGGTGGCTCGGTGGAGCTCTCAGAATCAAAACGGAGGGAGGTGGAGACGCTGAGTGATGGTGCTGGTGTTTGTCCACTTCAAGAGGGATTGCAGATGATGGGTTACTGGGTTTCAATTAGAAAGGTGAGGCTTGTGTTTGGCATGGAAAAAAAAAGGGATGGGTTTAGCTGATTAAGTAAAAAAAAAAGGGGATGCTCTGAATTGTTGGTTGGCGTGAGAGTTGCAGGCAAGTGGACAAAATGGTGAGCTGTTATTGCTTGTAGAAATTGAAAGTAGGAAGGGGAAAAATAATAAGATGGTCCCAAACTCAAAATCTCAAATATCCGAAATATAAACATGAAACCCGCTCACTTGACCTTATCCCGATGCATTTAAAATACTCTTCAATTTTTCAAATCCAAATTTAATAAATGAAATCCGAACATTATTATTTTTTTTTTCAACTCTCGACATATAAAAGCAGAATATAACATATTTTAAATTTCTAATTAAATAATGCCGGAACTTGCTTTGAAAGATTTAGAATTAATCCAATAGCTCGAGAACAGAAATTTCAAATCTCCCGAATCTTTTTGGAACAATTATAAATTATTATTTTAATTATTTAATATTATAAAATTTCCCGGTCTTTACAGTTTTTTTATCCCCCATGTTTGGATATATTTATTTTTGAGTCAAACATATAGCTTTGGATTTTACAAGGTTTAGAGTCGCTAATCGGATGCCTATTTTTGCATTTATTTACTTTAATGTTAGTTAAACACGATAAATTTGGGTTTATGAGTGATATTATGAATTATTATTACATTATATGAATTATTTACATGTGTTATGCATTAAAATATAATGAAATAATTAAGTTTGTTCCAAGTCTGCCTAGGCGCCACCTGGGCACCCGCCTAACCGCCTAGCGGCCGCCTAGCGCCTTTTAGAACATTAGGTAATTGAGCATGTATGATCTAAATTTGTGAGCATGCTTGATATTCAACAAAAATTTATCCTAGTGAGTATTTTTGGCCTTATAAGAGATTACATCTATATTTCTTTTGCTTTTCTTGTATGATTTACTCTTTCTATGCATTTATCTTTTAGTATTGACATGGTTATCTATTTTCAAGACCGATTATATACCTAATCATTGCTTGATAAGTTCAAATGATAGAGGCATCTTCAATGATGAGTTTGTCAATGTTCAATTGTCTAGCATTTATAATTCCTCTTCTGAGGGCAAGGGCTTCTACCATTAAAAGCGTTTGTTTCCCAAATTTTCCCCACCTATTGCCACTGTTGTTCCCCTGTCATTGCGAATGATGAAACCTGTAGAGCTTTGTCGATTTGGGCTAGCTGAGCCATCAAAATTTAATTTTACCCAGCCAGATGGTGGTTTCTTCCATTTCGCCTTATTATTCCTTTTTCTAGCTCTTTCAGTCCTTTTATTCCTTTTTTGTTCATCATGGTTCAATTCGTCATGTACTTGGCATGCCTTAATCCAGTTTTGTCGATTCCCTTCCACTTTTTGGTTAAATCCTGCTTCAGTTGGCAGTTTCTCTTGTTGGAAGATAAATAGATTTCTAGTCAACCAGGTTGTCCACCAGTGGAAAGCCAATTGTTGCTTTTCATCTTGTGTTAATATGGCTCCAATCTTTGACATTAGTATCTTGATGTTTCTGGAAGACCTAATCTCGTTATCAAGTATCATTTTAACATTATTTTTGAGACTTCTGACGAATGAACTATATTTGCATTCAAAGAAAAGGTGCACAGAATCTTCATGATGATGATTACACATGACACAGTATGGTGGGATTGATAGCCCCTTATTTGTCAGTCGTCCGGCAGTAGGTAAACCGTCATGGCAAATTTTCCACAGAAAATTTTTAATTTTAGGTGGGGTATCAATTTTCCAAATCCAAGCATTATCGTCTTTTACAAGTTCGGTGGCGTTAGTAGCTAATCTGTAAGCACTAGAAGTTGTAAACCAACATTTATTATCCGGACACTAGTACAATCTGTCCTCAATGGTACTAATGGGGAGTGGGACCTTACAAAATTTGTTGCACAATGTCATCTGGAAGGACTTGGTTTAATTTTCCGCTACACCAGGAGTTATTGACTATGAATTCATTTACTCTAGTATTTAAATTTAGATTTGTTGGGTCAATACAATGCTTCCATAAAGGATGTGGTGGCCCCCAACTGTCTTTCCAGAACTTGATAGATTTTCCATTCCCTACCGACCAGCTTAGACCCTTTTTAAAAGGGATGACTAGTTTTCTTAGTTGTGACCACTACCACGAGGCGTTCCCGTTATCATGGTAATTAAGAATATGAGTGTCTTTCAAATATTTTGACGTAATAATTTTGACCCATATATTGTCTGGTTCCACTAATATTTTACGTAATAGCTTCATTTGTAAAGCGATATTCATTTCTTTTGTTTTCCTTAGGCCCAAACCCCCTGATTCTTTTGGCCTACATATTTTCTCCCAACTGATTAACGGTTTGTATTGTAAGTCCTTAGTCCAAAAGAAAGACCTATTTATTTTGTCAAGATCTGAATGCATTGATGCAGGAAGCATGAAACTTTGCATTGTATATAGTGGTTTTGCCGCCAAATTAAAGTTGATTAGAACTGATCGACCCTGTTGAGACAAAGTGTTCGCTTTCCATTTGGCAAGTTGTGCCGCTGTTTTGTTGATGATTTCTTCAAATGTGGTCTTGTTGACTCGGCCGTTTATGATCGGACATCCAAGATATTTGTCTAATTTTGTCTGATTGGTTATATTTAAAGATCTTTCTATACTTGGGAAACGGCTTCTAGCAATCCCTGGCGAGCATTGAAACGCTGATTTCGCATAATTGATTTTCTGGCCTGAGATCTGGTAGTATTCAGTCATAATGTTTTTGACCTTGTCACACGCCTCCATATTTCCTTTGGAGAAAATAATAATGTTATCGGCAAATGATAGAAAAGGGATTTTAACTCTAGATCGTCCAAACGAGAAACCAATTCCGGATTTGTTATGATTAGCCTCGGCAGATAGTTTTCTAGCAAGCACCTCTGCCCCAAGAATAAATAGAAATGGCGCTATTTGCTGGGAATAAATCAGTAGGCCCATTATTGACTAACACCGAGAAGGATACAGTGGTTACACATTCCATTATCAATTCAATGAATTTGTTGTGAAAACCAAATTTCTTTAGAACACTCGAAGTGAATTCCCAATCTATACGATCATATGCCTTCTCCATATCTAGTTTAATGGCAAGCCGCACCTCCGCGCCTTTCCGGGTTTTGAATGAATGGAATATCTCATGTGCAATTTACACATTATCTTGTATAGCCTTGTCTGACACAAATGCACCTTGGAGTGGATGGATTAATTTTCCAATCACTAGTTTCAACCTTTCTGTAAGAATTTTTGAGATTATTTTATAAATGGTAGAACACAAACTGATAGGTCTATAATCGCTCGTTTTAGTGGGATTGTCACATTTTCGCAATAGTGTGATAAACGTGTGATTGGTTTGTCGGAGGAGCTTGCCCGAATGGAAGAAAGCTTTGACAGCACGAATAACATCCATCCCAACTATATCCCAATACGATTTGTAGAATTCAGCTGTCATCCCATCCGGTCCTGGAGATTTGTTTTGTCCTAAAGAAAAGACCGCATTCTTGATTTCCCCATTTGATGGTTGTTCGATAAGGCGGAAATTTTCCGCTTCAGTAATGGATGACGGAATCAACTCCAAATATTTATCTAATAACCTCTTGTTAATTTATTCTTTGGAGAAACGATTCATAAAGTCCCGACGGATTTCATTTCGGATATTTTCCTCACCAAAAATCAGAGTTCCTTCAGAAGTTGTGATTTGCCGTATTATTTTTCTATTTCTCCTCCCAGAAGCTATCCTATGAAAGTACGCTGAGTTACAGTCTGTCATTTTGATATTTTTGGATATTTCTCGTTGTCCCCAGTAATCTTTTTGGTATTTTAATATTGACTCGTTTTTCCTAATGAGTGTCATTTCCCTTGTTTTATGAGCGTTCACTTGACTGAGAGAATTCATAGCTTGTAATGCAATAAGCTCTTTTTCCACATTTTGTATTTGTCTGAAAATATTTCCTAGTGTATATTTGTTCCATTCCTTGGCATTTTGTTTAACAATCCTTGTTTTAGTTATTAAACAAAACATAGCAGAACCGTGGCAATCAGCCCGCCATGCTTGTTTAACAACATTTCGGAAGTCGTTTCTCTTCATCCGCATATTCTCAAATTTGAATGGTGGTGGCTTGAACAGTGTTCGACTATCGAGGGTTGTAGTGATAGGACAATGATCAGAGGTCGAGAAGGCACCGTTTGTGGTCATGATCTCTGGAAATGAGTCCAGGAATTTGTGCTGCACAAGCACACGATCAAGTTTTTCCTTTATGTTGTCCAATCTATCCACCTTTTTTCCTCCATGTAAATGTGTTCCCTATCGTCGGGATATCTAATAGACTGCATTGATTTTTGAACTCATTTAGTCTTTGAAATCTGTTATGGTTATGTATTACTCCACCCATTTTTTCATTATTGTTACCAACCTCGTTTAGATCACCGATTACCATACACGGCAAAGTTTCTCTTGAGATAATGTTTGTGAGCTCCATCCAGAACGCATCCTTATCTGCCGCATTCGGAGGTCCATATACAAAGAAGATCATCCCAGCGAAATCGTTGCTAACACAGGAATATTTTACATCAATAATTCTTGGCAAATGAATTTCCACTGTGATTGTTTCGTTTAGTAGGTAGTTTTCATTCCACATTATTCCTAATCCATCTGACTTGCTGTTACCGGCCGACCAAACAGCTTTGTTGAATCCGCATTCGGCCCAAGTTTTTTCAAGAGGAATTTTATCTGTCTTGGTTTCTGCTACAACCATTAAGGCTATATGCTCATTTGTTTTCATCGCTTTGATATCAGTCCAAATATTAGGTCTTCCTAAACCCCTAACATTCCAAAAACAAATTTTCATTTTATATCTATGAATTGTATGAAGCAGCATGGTAAGCTCTTCATACAAAAACTTTGTGCCCAATTCATTTTGTCAGGAAGATTACTCATTAAGTACGCGAATGTAGACCTTCCAAAGCTTTGAGCCTTTGAGTGATTTTCACATTTGCAGGGATGATAAACACAAGAGATTATTCTATTCTTCTGCTTATCAAAAACGGTTGGACTCGGGCTGCTTAGTACTACTATGAATTTAGGATTCACCATGGTTTTAACACCAAGAGAGGCCATGTGTATGATCAAAATCCAATCATACAGATTTGCATTCAACTTTTTTTGTCGAACGGGATTTGACTTTCAACTATGTAGTTAACTAAAGGGTACTTCTTTCCCCAATTTGTCATAACAAACCATAAACCAGTGCATGATTCACCGTATAACCTACCTATAAAATGAACCACCTCAAAATTATAATCAAAGTTTGTCCTCCATTCCTTAAGATAATAAACCACATAGACTGAGAAAAACCATAGCAGCAAAATAAAAGTTCCTCGACAACTTGACCCAAAATCATAAAGATCAGCAATTAGGTATCTAATGAATAATAGAAGGCATTCAAATTTGTTTTGTAACCACAAATCGACAAGAAGGAAATTACACTTGGCTAAGAGCTTTCGACAACCTTTAACTGGCAAGAAGCAAATTACACTTGAGACATAACAATAAACCAGCTTGCGATATTCAACCAAATCAAATCTCAAATCAAACCAATAATTCACCACATGAATGAGATAGATATCAGCCGAAAGAAATTTCCAAACATACCTAATTCGATCATCTGGATTTGGCCTTGCAAAGCAAATAATTTCTCCTTGCTAATAGTGGGTCTCTTAAATTTTTCCTTATCCATGGACCACGGCTTCACCAAATGATCATCGACAGAATGAGGGGGCTCCTCAGCGAGTTTAGTGCTCTCCGGCAATTTGATTTCTTTAGGGTGTTTAGACAGTACAGGAGTATGATCTTCTACTCCCAATGGTTTTTTGTCTTTGTCCACTCCGGGAGGAGCCATGGAAAACACAAAAGCAAAGCGAGATTTGTTAGTGAGAATGATCAAGAGAGAAGAGGACGAGAAGAGATGTTGTGAATCAAATTGGTGCATAAAGCTCTGAATAGAGGGGTGATTATATAGAAGATTTGGGGAAGAAGAGAGCAGACTCACCCGAGAAGCAATCGGATGATCAGCCTGACGAAATCGCGCGCAGTAAGCCAGAAACCCTCTCCATAACGATGAAGAAGGCCACCAGCCCAAAGAAATTGGCCAGGGAGCCCAACGCTTGCTAGCTGTACAACGCCGGAGTGGCCAAGGGGGCGGACGATTAGATGGATCTTCAAAGAGATTAATAATCAAACCTTTTCTCCCACGAGATAACCGACTTCGGGCAATAGGATTAGCCATAGGCTTAAACACAGAAGAAAGCCCCAAATTGTCCGAAACCTAACCGCACCCAGAGCTTCGCAAAACCCGTACACCCATAGGCATACAGATCCACAAAACTGAAGGTGAAAAGGGTCATCATCACCAACCAGGAAGAGATGGAACAAACTAGTATATAAGAGATTGTACGGACTAGCTTGGCAAACTCAATCGATTCATGAATGGATTTCCATGGGAGAAGCTTTGCTTTGTGGGAGGTAGGCAGGTGATTTTTCCCCGCGCGTGAGGCGCGTTCTTTAAACCGGAGAGGGTTTCTCATTTTTTAGGAGTTCTTGAATTGAATGAGATTTGTCTTCTCTTACCCGTTTTCTCTCACCCAAGCTCGCCTAAGCTCTCAATAATGACGTTAACGGTGTAAAACTATTTCTTTTACTATCTATACGCCATTCTCCCATATTTGGTCACAGGTCAGTTAAGGTAAGTTCTCGATCTTATTTGAATGTTACTCCGTATATTTTTGTTCATGTCTTGAAAAATATAATTAGTTTTTGTTGATGGGATTTATTGAATTAAATGATGGAGTTACTAGGATTATGTAGTTATTATCATGGTTAATTGAAATGTTTTTCAAATGTTGATAGGATTAGTGAAAATGTATAATCTTTCTGATAAACTAACTTATTGTGAATGATATTATAGGATGGATGACCATAATAACATCGTCATGAGGGGGTTGAAGAAGTGAATGAGATATATGACAATGCTCTTGGTCCGATCTTGATCACGAAGACGCCTTGAAGGAGTATAAGGAGGAGGAGGATGCTTATGTGGAGGTAGCGTGCAAATGAGAAAGTTGTACCGGACAACTAATGCGGGTACATATTGGTACACAGTCGTATGTGATAGGGAGGACAATTATGGATGCACGTGACGGATAATCGCAATGTCATCTCAACTTTCATTAGAGGTGTGATTCACGGGTTTCTCCGCAATAATCATGACACAAAGCCAAATACCATAATCAAGCATTTGAAAAAAAGGTATGGGGTATGTGTATCATACATGAAAGCATGAAAGGAAA
Source organism: Persicaria maculosa (assembly GCA_963922045.1). Classification (NCBI taxonomy): domain Eukaryota; kingdom Viridiplantae; phylum Streptophyta; class Magnoliopsida; order Caryophyllales; family Polygonaceae; genus Persicaria; species Persicaria maculosa. The sequence goes on from OY998251.1 coordinate 7,341,036, forward strand.
AAACAGAAAGTTGTTGTGGAGATTTACTATGACTAGGAGGAATCATACACGAAGCTACCTAGGTTCATGGCTGCATTTCGAGCTACAAACCTGGGCACAGTGGTTGAATGGTGCAATGTGGACACTCCTTTCGAGCTACAAACCTGGGCATATTTTTTTTATTTTTTTTGATTAGGTAAAAATTCGGGTGGAGAACCTACCCGAGAGCATCCTTAATTACGGATGAGATCTTCAAGACCTATATCGTTATAGATGTCAAGACCCCTGACAGAGCGGCAAAGGTGTGCAACCTTATCAGCCACTCTGTTGCCATCATGGGGTATGTGAGAGAAAGACACATCTCTCACTCTCGACATAAGGGTTTTAGTGTCTGACATAGTCATTTCGATTTCCCAAGGGCATGTGGTTTGCTTTTTAAGGTGATTTATGATTATTAGGGAATCTCCTTCAATATGTAATTTGTTTATACCCAACTCCATAGATTGGGCAACTCCTTGTCTCAGAGCAAGCGCTTCTGCCTTTAGAGGGGTCTGATTACCGATCATGTCGCAACCAATATGAATGGGTCGGCCCTCCTAGTCTCGAATAATAAAACTAGTTGAGTTGTTGTTATTCGTAAGATTTGATCCATCGAAGTTGAGTTTGAACGTGCCTAAAGGAGGTTTTTTCCATTTGATTGTTTGTCGTTGGAGCTTTCTCTTAGTTCTCTGGTTATTTTGGTGTGATTTATATCTGCATTGATATTTTGTTCATAATTGGTTGTTTTTAACCAGTTAGCCATGTGCATGCTGGTTATTTGTTTGACTGTGTCTTTTGATGGAGGTGGTTCATGCTGAAATATGAGTTGGTTTCTAACGTACCAAGTTGTCCACCAGGTGAAGGCTAATTTTTCCTTTTCTATTTTCGTTAAGTTTTTACCTAGTAGCACTAAGACAGGCTTAATTTCTCGTGATATTGCGATCATGTTGTTAATGGTTTGGCGAATATCCGTTGTTAGTAAAGATTGGATGCTATTGTATTCACATTCTATGAAGAGGTGCGTATCGTCTTCAGTAGAATGGTTACATAAATTGCATGTTGATGGGACCGAGAACCCCTTTTGGGTGAGTCGACTTGCTGTTGGGAGCCCTTGTTGGCTTAGTTTTTTCAAAGGAAGTTTTTGACCTTAGGGCATATTTAATGCTTAACACGTGTCAAATTGAGATTCAAAATATATAAAATTCATTTAATCTGTATGCATATAACACGTGATCTCGGCAGGGGCGGATCCAAGGGTGGGCGACACCGGGCCGTCGCCCACCCCGATCCCGAAAATAATACAAGAATATATGTGTTATGTAAAAAAATTGAAAGGTAAAACACAAGTATCTTTAGTGGCTTAGTGGTTAAGCCCACCCCATTTTAAATAGCATTCAATCAACCCTTGTTCAAATCCCAATGGACACATATTTTCATTTATTTTTTTCTCAATCAATTTTCCATTATTTTAAAATTCTTTTAATTCTTTTAATTTATTTGGTATTATACAATTACATAATTATAATTTTTATTATAAATTTAAGATATTCTTTTCATATATTTTTTTAATAAATATTTCTAATAAAAATAATATCAAAATTATCCAAAAAAAATTGTGCCCACCCCGAAAAAATTCCTGAATCCGCCCCTGGATCTCGGTGCATATAGCCTTGTCGTACGGTATTAATTGGATGGGAGTCGAGTGTATCTCTTTTTTGGGTGGGTGGTGCGGTCAACGGGGACTATTCTTTCTGCCTCTCTACCCGATTGGCTTTCTTACTTTATCCGGTTCCGAATAATTGAAATTTGAATGGTGTAAACCCGAATCCAGTCCAGGTGGCCGAGTGACGACCGAAACCCGACTCAGAATTTATGGTTAACATCAAAACCCTAATTTCTGTTGATTAGATTGTCAACAAACGCCAACTCCTCCAACAACCACCCCAATTTTCTGCACAATCGGAGGGCCCAACGTCTTTTTCTCCCTCCCAACGCACCGCCTCTCTCCCTTGGGCTTCCAGTTCGACTCGACGGTCGATTAGGGTTTTTCCGTCCTGCCATTGCCTCCTTTACTGTCGGCTCCACATGTGTATTTGTAGCTGTTGAACGAATCAGGGACAAAACTAGGTTATGCTCATTTTTTGGGGCGGAAATCGTTGTGGTTGAGCGGCGAATCAAGTTCCCCCCCATTTTTTTTTCCCGGTAAGTGAAAGCTTCTCTCTCTCTTTCTCTCGTTTTGCCGGGTTAGGGTTTTTTGATGTGTTGATTTTGTCAAGTGATTTTAACTGTTTCATTGACATCTGAACTTGCACTTTCCTGCTTAAGATGTGAGAATTGATCTGCCGTATTGAAGTGTTGATGTGTTGGATTGAGTGAGCTAATTTCAAGCAATTAGATTGCTCCGTTCTAGGGAGCGAATTTGGGAATTTTAGACTCTGCCTTGGTGGATTTAGCTGAGCTCTAATTATGATTGCATCAGGCAAGATGGGGTTCTTAATTATTTGCTCTCCTGGTTTCTCTGGAAATGAATATTTTCCTGTTTGGGGGCCAGGAATAGACCTCCTGGATCCTATCTCTGTTGAATCTGTAGCTTTGGTGGATTTTTTTGGGTGTGAATGAGTGGAAACAGGCATCGTTTAAAGAAAAATTGATAGCTGTACGGTCGGAGCTTGGAAGTTTTGGTGACTTTGTAGCTTTGGCAATGTTCTGTGGGATTTTTCTAAAACAAAAGTGCTACTTGATAGTTATTCTTGCTCTCTCCCCCCTCCTTTTTTTGTGCGTGTGAAATTAATGGTGATTTTGTGCATCTTGCCTGACTGCCTGTGTTTTAACTACTTACAACTGAAACCTATGTTCAGATTCAACATTCACTGTCATTTCTCTGAGCCTTGATTTCATGAATGCGACAATTTTATTTTTTTTAATCTCTAGCTACGTTACATCATCTTCATTCTTTAGATGTTTCGATCTGATGAGAAGATGTTAATATTTCTTGTCTCTAAAGCATAGAGGAGGCTTATATCACTGTAGATGCTATAAAATGATGTGAAACTTTGGCATAGGTAAGCTGGAAGAAAGAAGTTTGAAGTAGAAAGTAGAAACTTTTTGCACATTATAATGTCGCATTTGGACCTTACTAAAAGAATTAAGTTTGATTGCATTATAGCTGCATGGCTTACTTGCATGCAAATTGGAATAAATGAAGCTAAGAGCAAAATTACCTATATTTATAAAGCTCATTCTAATGAAAGATTATTGGAAAATTATAACTGGTTGAAAAGGAACAGTGATTGTCTAAGTTCAATCGACATTAAGTTATTTTCTAGACCTTGCTAAATGTGAGAACATTGGCCTGTAGATTTTGGGATTAAAAACTATTTCATTCCTATCCAATCTTTTTTTTTCCAATTCTACTATTTGTTAGACAGTCTTAATACAAGATTGGAATAAAGAACGGAGGCTCAATAACATGTTTCTGAAGGCTCATAGAGTGATTGGACCAGTACTCATAAGTTTTATCCTTCCTGGTTTTGTTACAAATTCATATAATTTGTTACATTAAAGTACTGACCTTACTCAAGGTAAGTCCCTTGAGAATCTAGAATCTGTATTGTCTTACTTGCAGTACCATCTAATCTTAAAGACTTGCTGATTATCCAAATTTCCATTTTTGTATTATGAGCTAGTTGTCGAATACTGTTTTCACTTATTTGAAAATTTTGTGGTTTTATCTAAAATTTGTGGCATCCACCTGTTTTCTGCGTTTCCCCATCTTTAGTTTATAATGATGCGTGATGATAAAACCACAATGTCAGAGAGAGCTCCACAAAATTTTCTACAAGTGAAAACACTATTCCATCTAAAACAATCTCACAACACCCAGCTTAGAATAGATTGAACATGAGCTTAGGGAAATCAGAGAGATTTCCACTAAGCTACCTACCTGTTTAGGTCAACCCTCAAATTGGCTACTAGAGAGCCAGACTCAATTAGTCTAAGGGCGAAGCCATTACATATGATCTCAAACGGATCAAAATCAAATAAAGAAGGAATCCCTTGTTTATATTAATATGGCTTGTGACTAACATTTCCTAACATCAAAGTGACAGTAGCAAATCCCCACATCTGCCTCTACTGGCTTGGCTGAAATCTTTTACCACTTTATCTATTGCAATTTACCTTATAGTTTTCCACATCACCCTTGTACCATTCTAACTGATTTCACTTTTTAACACTGCGCCTTTTGCATAATTTCGTTACATTATTTAGCCAGTTCTTGTTCTGGATTCACATTCTCTGGTTTCTTTTTTTATTATCTTTATTTTATAATACACAAAACCTCTTCATTGGACCTGATTATCGTCTGTCATGTTCAGGGTTTTTTTCCTAAATGATGAGACTCCAATAGAAACATAGCATGTAGTGAGGGAATTTTGTATATAATATGGAATGCAATAAAGATGAAGCTAGGAGAGCAAAAGAGATTGCAGAGAAGAAGTTTGGTGCGAAAGATTTTGAAGGGGCAAAGAAGTTTGCATTGAAGGCACAAAACTTGTATCCTGGTCTTGAGGGACTTACTCAAATGTTGGCTACGTTTGATGTGTATATTTGCGCTTCAAGCAAAACAAACGGTGAGGCAGATTGGTATAGTATACTTGGTATCAACCCTTCAGCCGATGATCAAACAGTCAAGAAGCAGTACAAGAAGTTAGCTCTCACATTTCATCCCGACAAAAACAAATCAGTTGGAGCTGAGGGTGCATTCCAGCTTATTTTACAAGCATTTAACATGCTGTCTGACGCATCAAATAGAGCATTATATGACAAGAGGAGAAGCTCACAAGTTTTTCATCAAAAAGCAGCACCCCCTACCAAGGAACAAAAAGCAGCACCATCTAGTAAGAAAAAAAAAGTTCCGGCTGCAGCTAATGGGTTTCATGACTCTGCTAAATCAAATATTTCCAGTGGTAGAGTGAATGGGAATATTTCCCAGGCGAATAATCCATCTGCTTCTGGCACAACTCGGAAAGCTACTTCTAATACTTTCTGGACTATGTGCACCAAATGCCAAATGCAATATGAGTATCTCAGGTTATATTGTAATCAACGTCTGCTCTGCCAGAATTGTCGTGATCCCTTTTTCGCAACAGAGATACCTTCACCATCTCCGTATGACTTTAAGACATCCTCTACATGGAACTCCATTCATCTACAAAGAAATTCAAATATCAAATCTACTACCAAAACCAATCCTGCAAATGCTACATCAGGAGGCTTTGGTGATGCTCACGGTGCAGCTGTTTTCAGGTGGACTCCATTCTCGCAAGGCGTGTCTTCAAATTTTGCTCATACTGCCCAGAAAACATATGAAGAGGCTGTAAGAGAATTTGAGAAGGCACTAGCAGCTGAAAGGCAAGAAAAGGGTGTGAAAAGGAAATTCAGTGATCCTGAGAAGATGTCCGGTGCTTCATCCACAGGTTTGACTTGTGAGAAGCAGAGTTCCCTAGTCGGCGCAACAAATGCTTCATTCAGGAACAGATACTCTGAGGCTGTTCAGGTGAACAGAAGTGAAAAACCTCGTGGTGTTACGGATTTTTCCCAGATGGAAATAGGTAAAATCTTATTAGAGAAGGCTAGGGCAATGATTTACAAAAAGATCAGTGCAGATAACTCAAACAGAACCTCTAGTCCATTGTCAGTCAGTGTACCAGATTCTGTTTTTTATGACTTTGACAAGGATAGAAGTCAAAATTCTTTTCAGAAGAATCAAGTGTGGGCAGCATATGATAATGATGGGCTGCCTCGGTTTTATGCAATCATTCATGCTGTACTATCTCGGAAGCCATTCAAGCTGCAAATCAGTTGGCTTAATTCAAGAACAAATGCTGAATTGGGTCCACTTAACTGGGTGGGCTCTGGATTTTTGAAAACATGCGGTGATTTCAGAGTAGGCAAATATGAGGTTAATAATTCACTGAATTCTTTCTCGCACTCTATTAGGTGGACAAAGGATACAGGAGTGATTCGTATATTTCCGAGGAAAGGGGATGTGTGGGCTCTGTATCGGAATTGGTCTCCTGAATGGAATGAAAATACGCCAAATGAGATTATTCAGAAATACGACATGGTAGAAGTACTTGAGGACTGTGACGGGGAGTTGGGTGTTGTTGTGACCCCACTAGTCAAGGTTGCAGGCTTCAAGACAGTATTCCGTCAACAGTTGGAGGATAGGCACACCCAGAGGATTCCTAAAGCGGAGATGTTTCGGTTTTCTCATCAGGTTCCTAGGCACTTGCTTACTTTTCAAGAAGCTTCTCATTCTCTCACGGGCTGCATGGAGTTGGATCCGGCAGCTATACCAACAGACTTCCATGTTGAGAAGGCTGCAAATGAGGAAAATGTGGCTGACGACATGAATACAGATAATGAAACTGACATAGAGAGAAATTCGAAAAAGCCTGAGGATGCTGAAAACTCAAAGAAGAGAAAGAAATAGAAGTTATAAAGATTGATTAGTCTACCTGAGATGAGACATGAAACTGCTGAAGAAAAAACCAGGTTAGGCTTGCTAACCCATCTTTTTGCCACAAGAGTTGTAGATACCCCTCTTGTGCACTTGTTCAAATGATTTTTATGTTCATTCATGCTTTAAGGGTAGATGGCTTTAAATATGCATTCCCAAACTGTACACCGAGTACCTGAAAACTTCCGGCTTTAGGTTAGGACCTCAATGGAGGTCCAGCATTTGTCTTGTTGACATATGATCAGTGATAGTTTGATTTGATGGTATGTTATTCACATTTCTCACATCATATTTTGATCTGCTTTGTATTATGGAAGAGTCTAAGTTAGCCTATACCATATTATTTCAACTTTGCTTTGGAAATGTCAGACTATGGCATTTAGGATTCTTCATGGATCAATAGTTTATCCGTATTACTGCTTTTCGAGTCCATTGCAGATGTCTCTAGGCATAGAACAATTTCTTGTAATTGATGGAAAGAGTTTCTGAGGAGTTGAATTATGTACATCTCATAACGCATTGAGTTTGATACTTGCCATTTTAGCATCAAAGTGAGCTTAGTTATAGGATTAGGACTCTGCAGTTCGTAAAATACACGAAGGCAATGAGGAACTAAGGAATTAACAGTACTAATCCTATAACTCAGCTCAGTTGATCCTATAGGATTAGTACTCTGCAGTTCGTAAATTTCAGATCCGCGAAGCTTAGTTGATCTAGGTTAGTTCCTCAGGTTGTGTTTAGCATGAGATTATTTCAAGTACACACAGGTAGACAGAAACCAAAACTCTAAATTTCATCATAGCATTCATTAGATGGATGATATTGATCTGATCTCAGACTGAAGCATCAAACTTCAGCCCTTCCATAAAGTAGTTTAAGCATCAGATTTGAGAAATTAGCGAATTCTTCTTGTCGATAGTATACATACAAACATTTGTATATGAAACACTACGACGATAGTATTAGCTTTCATATAGATTGGAGATACATGGAAGCAAACATCAAGCACAAATGATGATCCCTTTCGTCTCCCCAGCCTCCCCATCCCTTGAAACCAGCTTGGTATCCTGATTGATGTGAATAAGTATAAACCTTCCAGTCAAGGTTGATGTTTGGAACCTTATCGATCTCTTCAACTTCGACGCTAACTTGGCTGTTGTCAGTGCAAGCATTCTTCTTGTCCTGGCCTTGGTGCAAGCCACACTTGCCAATATGAACAGCACTCGCCCTAGGCCCTCGCAGGGTGTAGACGGGACTCCCAAACGATGGGAACACCGTAGACCACATCGTTATATCCCAGTTGTACTCATCAAAGTAACAAAACTCCCTTGCTTTAAGGTGGATTCTCCTCCACATGCTTCGATCAAACGAATAGCCGACATTCCCCATTCTCTCGGCGATAAGGGACTCCATTCGTTCACCTCTCGATCTTACATCGCTTGGTGCCAGATTAGCAGCGAAGCAATTCGGACACTTCTCAGGCTTCAACTTTGTAAGCAGCTTGAGATTGAGATAGGCATTGGGAAATACGAAATGGTCTTCTTCGATGAAGAGTATATGACCCGGATGGTGGCGGGTCTCCTGTAATCCATCCCACACCGTGTTCATCATCCACCACCAATGGTGCTTCAACGACACGATCTTTGGAGACCGGTGGTTTCCATACTGATCGGCATTGCCTACGCAGTTTTTCTTAGACGGGTCATCCTTGTCCTTACAGTCACCCGGAGAGGCGCCAGGGAAGCTATCAGGAAAGACATGGGGAGAGTAAGGAGCAAAGATCTGTTTAACTTGGCAAAACCGGATGCCTTCCACAATCTCATTCATCTCCACAAAGTAGCCATCATGGCTGACTACGAGCAAGGTTTCGTTTATCCCTACGACATGAGACAAGCTCTCAACTACCGCCTTCAGATACCGAGTCCGGTTGTGAACATACAAAACAATCACAATGTGATCTTTGGCTAGTTCCGGATAAAGTTCCGAATTCCTAGGGGGCAACTGGTTTCTCTCTTCCAATGACTTGGAAAATGCATTTTGTTTGAGGAAATTCAGGCCCTGATGATGATGATGATGATCAGCATCAACTCCATTATACCCAAATGCATAATCTGACACTAAATTGGTTCTGAAGATGAGAGAAACTGATAGGAACACAAACACAGTAACCACAGAAACACCAGAAACTAATCTTCCCCAGCCCAGATTTTTGAAAGAGGGGTTCCTGTTGGGAGCCATCAGAGGAAGAGATATAACCTCAAATAGATCAACAAGATACCCAGATTGTGAATTCAATAAAAACTCAGAAAAATTCAATGGTTTAGCAACATGGGGGAGTTCAAAAAACCAGTCAGGTAGATCAATCAAACAAAGAAAGTGAGGATTAGAAGTAAGAAGCAACCTTTTTAACTGGAGCTTCTCTCAGAGCACAACATGGGGAAGACATTCATTCAGAAACTCGCTGAATGAATGTCTTCCCCAAGAAGTTGATCAGCTTTAGGGAGGGAAGTCTCCATATAGACTTTTCAAAGTCCACTATGCCCATTCTATACGTTCAGCTATGGCTGAGTATTATTTTATTATTTTTGTAAAAATATTTTTCTAATGTCTTTATTATGAAATTTGGGGGGTAAATCATTTGTTGTGAACTACACTGTCTTTTTAATGAAAAATCATCTATGAAATTTGGAGGATCTAGATCAGTTCTTCTAGGTGTTGGTATCTGTTCTAAAGGTCCTAGAGTTCTCTTCTTCTGGACTCGTTCTTCTCCTTCTCATCCTCTCCAGCTACCTATTTTTCTGTAACAATTCAAAACGAAAACTAAACAACTTTTTCTCATTTTCAACATTGATATATGTTCATTAGTTGTTCTATCTCTATCTTAGCCCTCATCGATCTTGTGAACTTGGGACAAATCAATGTCTTTTTAACTTCAAATCTCTTTTTCGCATTCAACGTGTGCTGGAGTTTGTTGGAGATGACGTAGATTGCGCTGAATGACCCTTCGCATGATGAGATATAGTAACTCAAGTTCTTTGATCTTATAATCTTGGAACTCGAGATGTTCCTCTACTTTCAGTCTCTCGTGAATCACATCTTCTCTTTCATCCCGGATTTGCTTGAAGAGCTCAATTAGCTACTACTTTTAGAGAGCGTGGGTAAAGAATTTGAAAAGCACAAGGGTGGGATCTACCTCTTCATTGCCTTGAAGACCATTTGCCACCAAGCAATTCAAGTACGTACATGAGGTTTGTAGCTTCGTTTTAGGATCTGAGTCAAAGTCTTCCCATGCAATGCAGCTATCATGGTCATTTCTTCTCCTGTGCTGAGGTTTCTTCTTCCTTGTTTTTACCTTTCCCCTTCATGAAAGTTTGTTTGGGAGCTTGAGTAATAAGGGTCATCAACTTAACTTCGTGAGCTCCTCCTTGCTCTCAGAGTGCTAGCTCTTCTTTCTCTTGGTCATTGCAAGAGCCACGCCCTTTAATTGGCATGGCTTGGCTTAGGGAGCATTCAACTCACTAACAAATTTTCACACTAGCATGGTCTCATGGTACGTATTCGACAAGCCTTAGAGAGATGGTTCACCTTTGCAGCAGTCTTTAGAGTAGAATTAATGATCTACTATCTCCTTGGGCTTCATTTTCAGCTATCTCGTTCTGGATCATGTAGATCATGGTGTTTTTGAGGACATCAGAACCCTTGTTCAGATCTCTTTAAGCACATCCCAAATCTCCTTGGTGGGCTTACAGTATGCCACTTTAGTTATGTCATCTTGAGACAGTGCACTCATTAGTCGTGGGATTGCTTTCGTGTTTTTCTCTTAGATCTTCCATAGAAAGATCTCTCTAGTAGATCATGCTAGCCCCCTCCTTGGGCTTTCTAGCAATGGCAGTGTCTCCCCTCTTGGATAATATACATCAACACGATATATCATGTGTCATGATCCAAATTTTCATTTGTCAACTCCACCATCAATTTGTACTGGCCGGCTAGCCTTCAATATTAGCCTAGCGCCTTTGATCCTTCCCATTTCCGCCTCTGGGCAACTATCCTCCAACTTTTGGCACAAACCAATGCTCCGGCATGTTGCCAAGAAACATATTCAACGGCTTAGGCCACCACAAAACCGCCTCCGAGCAATCTAAATTTGACACTGGGCATTACAAAACCGCTTCCGCTTGCCTTCCACACTAACCAAAATTTTTCGCTTTTGCCATCCAAATTTCGGCCAAAACCATGTCGGCCTTTATTCTTGCTTTTCATTGGCCAAAACCCATTTCGGCCACACAAGATCGCCTTCGCGCTAATCCAACTTTTGGCTTTTGCCAACCAACTTTCGGTCAAAACCATGTCAACCACACAAACCCACCTTCGGGCGAATCCAATTTCAACTTTTGACACCACCACCATTGAAGCCATCTACGAGCTCCAAAACGATCTCAACACATTCTATACACTCCCATAACCAACCCTATTCAAAAACCTCATCTGAAACCATAACAAATCATTCACATCCAATTTCGAATCGATTCCGCAGGCAACACGGCCGGCCACCACCACTCAGCTATTGTATCTGCCACCAAGGACCCGCACCGGACTCCCTGCAATCCCCCGTCACTGCCTGTGCTCGCCGTCTCCTCCCTAGCCACTTGCGCGTCTCCACCTCATTCAGACACCGGGCTGCCGGAGAAGACCACCGATGCCGGCTGCTTCCGTCGCTGCGTTGCATCCGCCTTTGGGAGGCACCAACATCGTCCCTGCCGACGGTCGAAGCCACCACCGTTGCCAAACAATCATCACATAGGCCAACCAAATTGTCGCCTCCGTACCAACCGAAGACGGTCTCGATCAGGGCGATTGAGTGCAATTCAATGAGTAGTCCACAACCTCAACCTCCCCCCCAGTCCGCCACCAAACCTATCTACGTTGTCCGTGGCTTGCCCTTGATGTGCGGGATTACGGGCATCAATTTACACACACAAAAAAAACCCTTTTATTTATGGTTTATTTCATATTATCCCGTTTTCAGTTTCGATATCTCTCGTCCAATATTTGATTTCTTAACGCACTCATCAACAATAGTTCACCAGTACCTAGAATCATATATATCACAAAAGGAAACTCGGCCAATATTTGATTTCTTATGATAAAATATATAGATCATATATTTTATCCATGGAATTTTTTTTCATCTGTCACTCAATCCTTGTTGGTCAACCTTCACAATCTTCACTTTTCTTTCTTCCTTGATCTCAAAGTATCCTTGGATGATCAGATCATCTCTTCTTTCCTGGTTGGACAGGTTCCTTCCTGTGACCTTCATCCAAGCGCTTAACTTCAACTTCGATCTCTAGCTTGTTCTTGCACAAGTACTCAAAAGACACATAAGCAGATGTTGTTTGAACATTAATCTTTATGATTATACTCTGATTAACCTTAATTTTGCAGATTTCTAGACCCTAACCATAGACCACGTTTAGCTGCTTACAAAATTAAGTGCAATTCAGGGGAAGGTTCAGCTAATTAATTAGCTTTTAACTTTTTTTTATGATGCCACTGATTTGGTAAATCGGTTTGGTAGTCTATTAGGAAGCAAGACAAAGAAAGGTGCAGAGAGGCAGGAATCGAACTCAGAACCTCCTAACTCCTCACTTCGTCCTTCACACCACTAAGGTCTAAGGTCACCCCGTCAGGGACAACGCACCCTCTGAATTTTCAACCACAGAGTTTGAGAGAGATAATTAGTGTCAATGGCTAATTACTTTGAGGTCTTGAGTTCGAAACATTTAGAAGAACACTCTTTGAATTGCGCGCAGTTTGCGGGTACCAAAAATGAAGGCCTGGAGACTTCAACATACTGACTTCCCTTGGTGAAAAAGAACAAGCAGCAGACTTTGTTCTTTGGGCCTTTGGCATATATATAAACCGAGTTTTGATCTTGTAGTATTAACTGAGTTATATATAATTCATGTAACGAGCTTACTGGAATAACAAAGGGTTTGGATCATCTCTTCCATTTATTGATCTGCTTACTTGTCCTAAACATAAAGTAACATTACTGTGGAACTGTATCCTGAGATTTATGTCTTGCAAGTTGTAAGCCATAGGAGATTAATCATTAATTACAAGGCATGTAAGCAAAAACCCATCATTAAAAACTTAGAAATAGGTCTATCCCCAATGAAAAACACATGATCCATAAATATTATACACAAGTCTAGTTTTTGTGACAAAAAGCAATACTTTTGCAACTTGCAGGACAATCACACACATGCGTCTATGTCGATCTTCAGGGAGATTAATGAGGTTGCAGATAAAGTGGCACATCTTCGACACATCCTCGACCACAACCCTCTCAGATCTCATCCTAAGCATCCGAAAGGACGCTCATGACTGGTGTGTTAGCAGAGTCTAATATTACCCAAACTCTTATCTTGTATATGTATTTAAAAAAGAAAAAAAAAACTTAGTTACCATAAAAAGACAAACACCGGCCATGATATAAACAAAACTAAAAGCCATAAATCATCCCCTTTATCAGAAATCAAGAAAACTTTGTATTGAATCCAGATTATTGCATCAAACTACTACTATGGATGATGGATTACCCAATGCCTAGAAATGGTCCCCTACCCTAGTACATATAGCTACTGATAATTAAGCAGCTCCTAATAGCCTCCCCTAAGACATTCCAATTTTGAGGGCACACCCACACCCACAACATATCTCAAACTTACCCTACAAATTAATTTAAGACTATTAATCCTTAGCTTAGCTTCTTGGTTTACCAAACCTCTTCTTTATTTATGCCATAGTTTCATGTGGCTTTGCTTCACTTGTACAGCTGCAACTCGGGAGGCGTCGACAGCTGGCCTCTTCTTCGCTCTTTCCCCCTCTTTCCGTCTCTTTTTTCCCTTCAGCTGGATCCGCCTACTTCAATCTTTACCTGTTGGAGATTCACAATACACATATGCATGATTTCTATCTCCACGTACAGTTCAAACTATCTCGTATGTATATAGTTTGGATATACATCTAAGACTCAATCCAATTGGTAATACTTTTGTTTATGATCCGAGGAACTATTATGGAGAATCGCGGTAGGTTTATCGTACAAACGCATTGGAACATACGATTACGAAAGCTTGGAAAACTTCACCTTCCTTATCAGCAACAAATTTCATTCTACTGTGTGAAAGATTTTGCAAGTAAAATATAGAATCATGTTTAAATGGAGGTAATATATTAATTAATGGAGACAAACTGCTGCTAACCCATTGCTAAAGTATGTTTAAAGCCATGATTAAAGGCGCAAAGTGATGCCATAAGACAATCAAAACCCCTTTTTTCAGTATTGCTAATTGATGGTCCCTCCATTCATCCTTACCCACGCGGCCAGTTTAGTTCACATAGGACATCATTATATACATCCAAGAAGAGTTTGAATAAGTGTTGTATAGTTTAGGGCAATTTACATTTAACCATCCATTATTTAGGTCGATTTTCACTTAAGCACCCATAAATTTTGAAATAGATTACAAGCAATGGATGACTTTGGAACAGTCTTCTAAAAATCGCGCCTAGGCGCTAGGCGGCAGGGCACCTAGGAATTTTTACACCTAGGCGGGTCTCTAGGCGCAAATCCACCTAGTCACTACCTAGGTGCCGCCTTTACCCCGCCTAGGCACTGTCTAAGGCCGCCTAAGTACCGTCTAGGCCTGTCTAAGCTCGTTGATTATTCCGTTTTAGTATTTAGTCAAGTGATTAGTCGACTTAGAGTTTTTTTATGGTTCAGGTCAGGATGTATTTACTTTTGAGTTAAATCTATGGTTTTTAGATTTTATGAGGTTTAGTGTCGTTATTCTGATGTATGCTTTTTCATTTATTTACTTTAGTATTAGTTAAGCACCTCAAATTTGGGTTTATGAATGATATCATGGATTAATATTACATTATATGAATTATTGAGATGTGTTATACATTAAAATATAAGGAAATAATCAAGTTTGTTTTAACTCCGCCTAGGCCCCGTCTAGGCGCTAGGTTGTCACCCGCCGCCTAGTACCTTTTAGAACATTGCTTTAGAACGATAATTTTTTCTTTTGTTTCAAGGGTATTATGGTCTTTCTGCATCTATTAACGATCGTAGGGCAGTTGTTTGCTAACAGAAAAAAATGAGGGGCAGTTTTGTTATAATTTCAAATTTTAAGGGTTGTTAAGTGAATTTGACCTAAATGATTACTATTTACCAAATATAAATCTCTCTAAAATCTTCCTACTAAAGTATTACACCTTTTGAACCAAAAATGAAGTCACTATTTATGTGCATCTAGACCACTTAAAAAAGGCTATTCAAAAGGGAAAAATTATTCCCCAGTTGACCATTTGTATCAAATTATTGACAGAAATTTGTTCATAGTGCTCAAATGTTGGACTAAAAAGTGTTCTTGCATTGCTTCAGTGCTCAAGCTTCTGAATTAAGGGTAAGTCTTACTGCAATTTGGATTGGCACATATATATTTGAGTTTCTGGCTGAAGGGTCATATTTCAGTTGTTGAAGGGACAGAGAAATTAACAGATTTAAGTAATCTATATTACTTAATTACCTTATTTGTGTTTGTAGCTGTTTTAATCTGTTTTCAGTTTTTATATATGCTTGTTAATTTGTTTGCATTGGATGCACTGTGTGAAGGGGAGGGGAGGTGCCATGTGTAGAGCTCAGAGGGGTGCACATGGTTTCTCACATTTCAAAGCTTTGAAGCTGTAAACTGAATTTGTACAGAGAAATTTTTAAAAAAACCCATTGTTTGGGCTTCTCAAGAGAGAATCATCTGCTGGCTCATTCACAAACAGTACAGTCCTCTCTAATTTAGCCCTAATTTTTGTTTAATCCATCTGTTTCCTTCTTGTTGACCAGTTTTGGGGCTTCCTTGGGGAGTGTGAGCCTCTCAATTTGAGCAATCCCTGGTTCCAGCTTCAAACCCCCAATTTTTAATTTCCCAGAAAACCCTAAAATCCCACCTGATTCAATTAGGTTGCTTAATTAATCAATTTACCAGCTTTAATTAGTCCCTCTCCCTATATCTGTGCATCCATCACTCCTCATTTCACTTCAGTTTCTTTCCTTACTTCAAACCCTTTGCTTGTTTGTATGATGGTGTTCAAGTCCTTTCCTTTATCCTTTAGCAGATGTTGTTGTTTAGAGGATGACCAAAACAACAACACTACCCACCCACTCCCATGGCTTCTCCTCCTTTTAGCTTCCACCATTTGTGTATATGCACTTTGTTATGGCTTTCACCTTCTTACCTTCCTCATAACTTGCTTTGCTCTCCTCGCCACACCGCTCTTGAGGCACACCTCCACACCTCCAACTCCTCCAACAACAAACTCATTGAAAGAGCAAGAAAGTGAAGAATGTAGTGTAAGTGATGAGGATCTGGATGGGTCGATATCGGATGAAGAAAGCTTGATAGAAATCGCGCTACCGAGTGGGTACTACATTGACCCAAAGAGGCATAATGATGATCAGAAGCAGCAGCAGCCATTGCCGGTAAGATGTGGGTTGCAGCAGAAATGGTGGGCTGATTGCTACTCAGTGGAGTCCTTCCAGCAGCAAAGTCTGATGGCGGAGCTGCTGGCGGAGATCAACGACTTCTATGAAGAGGATAATATGATCGAGATCGACTTGTCGATGGGCTCGATTAAGTGCCCAAGGTTTGAGATCAAAGCATGAGGGCATGACCTTTTCTTTTTTTATCAGTAGAACACTTGATATATACTCTTATGGTTTTTCCTGGGCATCTCCCATTTCCATGGGTTTTCATGCTGGGTTTCTTGGGTAGTCCTTTCTTGGTTGATTGATCTTGTTTAATGTAACAAAATTGATAAAGACAGTCCTTCAATCTCCTCTAAAACATAGCTCTTTCTTTGAAGTGATGTTGCATCAAATTGCAGTTACAAATGTCTTTTAATTTTACAAGGTTTTTTTATTTTTTTTGGATGCTCTGTCAAGAACTAAAGGAGTGAGTTGGTGAGATTTTGCTGATATATTTATTTGGCAAAAAAAAAAAAAAAAAGATAAAAGGGATCGAGGGGGGTTGGGCTTTTCACTATTAGTACTCGTTCATGTTACCCGTTTGGACAATAGAGTGGCTGATAAGGTTGCACACATTTGCCACTCTGTCCAGGGTGTCGATATTTACAACGATTTTGGTCTGTTAGACCTCAACCGTAAGGATGCTGTCGGGTAGAGCTTGTTTGTCCTAGTACAGAAAAATTTTATGTTATAGTATTGTACTAGTGAGATATATATTTTGTGATATATCAGCCGTTGTGTTAATGAAACCACATTGTCTTTTTTGGAAACATATGAGTTAGGGCTGCTATTCGAGTCGAATGAGCCGAGTATTGCTTGTTCATATTCAGCTTGTTAAGAACGAGCCGAACCTAAATTTAGACTCGATCTTAAAAATGTGCTCATATACGGCTCGTTTAGGAGATGAACGAACTCGAACCGAGCTTTTTTCGAGCATTAAGCGGCTTTATTTGCTAAAAAAATAGTAACTTAAAGGAAATTTTAGAAATTTTGAGTTATTCAAACTTAAATCGAGCGAGTCGAATTTTGAACCGAGTTAAAAAATATGCTCATATTCAACTTGTTTAAAAAAATAAATAAGCTCGAGTCGAAATTTTATGGAGGCGAGCTCGAGCTACCCTGCTCACCTAATTAACAGGCCTGACATGAGTTAAGTTCGGATCGAATCAAAATCAACCGGAATTAGAGTTGTATTGCGAAAGTCGATTGGGCCGGGCTTGGTGTATCGGCCCATATACAGTAGACAAGTCTAACATATAAGTCCAACAAAATTTTATCTCAAAACTAATCCCCTATTGTACCACAGTTTCATGTCATGTGAACATTTTTATTTTATTTTGTTTAATAATCCCTCCGTCCAAAAATACATAGTCTTTAGACTCTTACCCTAATTAAGAAATCCTATTTATATTTAAATCTCATTATTATTATAGAGGTGGGAACCCTTTAATTTTACTTACTATTGTACTTTTTTTAGGGGTAATAATTACCCTATAAACCTAAAAACCCATGTATTTTTGATAAAAGTTCAACGCCTAAAAGACCATGTATTTTAGGACGGAGGGAGTATTATTTTATTCATTTTATATAAACTGCATCGATATCTCATACATATTATTTTTGATAACTTCTTAAAAAGTTAACACGAAATATTTGTATGGAAAATATTGTACTTTATATTAAGTATTACTCCATTATAATTCAATTAATATAAATTTCTTTATATAAAAGTCAATGCCATCATTTTAATTTTATGATCGAGTTATATATCTACCCAATGTATAAAAGGTAAAGACATCTAACTATTTATATAACATGTGATTCGGGACTCAAGTCCATAACCTATCTGAAGGTTATCAATCCCACTAATTTGAAGCATACGCATGCCAAATTATAGCGGTATTCGGCTTCAAGATACTTTCTCAAACTATCGGAAAGATTATATACACCGAGCATAAATGTTATGCATCAATTTGAATAGATTTTATATCCGTTTGACCCTCAGCTTGACAGATGCCTAACATTAAATACGTATGAGATTAAAAAAAGTAACGAACGGATCTTTAAAAACAAAGCAACCTTACTATTTTTTGGGGGAAAAAATAATAATTTGGTTCTCGATTTCAATCAATCGAGGGTCTTGTCGTCGTTTTGTTGGGTCACTCTTTTATTTTTGTCTTGTTATATATATATATATATATATATATATCATTTGAGAACAAGCCTTATTGAGTAACATGAGAACACATCTAGGCCATTGATTGATGCAAAATAGAGGGCTGAGATTATTCAAAAATAATTGATTAATTGTAATTTTGGGTTTTCACAAAATAAAACACTCTCACCACTTGAGCGCGTGATATCAAATCCCTAACCCTATTTACACTAATTGACATAGAGACGATGAAGCGAAGAGGAAATTCGGCGCACGCTGAGGAGAGGCGATGGCGATGACTTCGATTGGATCGCAGAGGATGGTGGCCGGTGGAATTCGCCTCGATTGGACTTCGATTGGCGGTGGAAGATGGCGGATGCAATGGCGGGTGAAGAAGGACGACTCCGGCGATGGTGATGATGACGACATCAGCGGAGATGAGCGAAGGCGACGAGGGCACTCAGCGGCATCGATTGCGATTGCAAAGGCAGCAGGGGCTCTACACTGCGAGTCTCCCATGGCGGAGATGAGCGGTGATTGAAGGCGAGGGCTCTACACTGAGTCTCCCATGGTGGAGATGAGCGAAGGAGGCGAGGGCACATCAGCGGCATCGATTGCGATTGCGAAGGCGGCGAGGGATCTACACTGCGAGTCTCCCATGGGCGGAGGATGGCTGAGGGTCCGTTTCCGAAGGCGGCGGCGTTGTTGAAGCCATGGGCGACTCCCTGTGGTGGTTTTGCAATTGGCGATTTGTGTTGGTAAGGGTTTCATTCCTAATGCTTTCAATTCGGGTTGTCGGGCATAGTTTTCACTGGATCTGGGTTCAAAATGTACCTCGGACGGCTTCAATTGCAGCCATATGTGTGAGATTTTGTAATTGGATCTGGTTTCGTTCCTGATGCTTTCAATTGAGTTACATTTTCGTTCCTGATGCTTTCAATTGGTTTTGTTAATTGGTTTTGTGAGTGGTTACACTATCAAAGAATATCGTTATACCATCGAATAATCCAGCTTTACCATCGAATAATCAAGCAATACCACCGAATAATTTTTATTTAAAAGAGATGTCATCGAATAATTAATCAATACCATCGAATAATCAAACTATATCATCGAATAATCAAGCGATACCGTCGAATAAAAGTTCAGGGCGTTTTCAGGGTGCTAACCGTTTAGAAAAGTTCATCGATATCATCGCATAATCAATTGATAAGATCGAATAATTTGGCGATACGACTGAATACTTTAAAGTTACGATCGAATAATTTTATCGATACAACTGAATAATTTAAAGGAAAAAAACCCAGCCCACAAAACCCAAAACAAACCCACGCACTTATATATATATATATATATATATATATATATATAGGGTCGGGTTCGGGTACACACACCTCCAATAGTGAGAAGGAAAGAAGCGTCCTGATTGGCTGAAAACAGCATCTCCCACGCGGGCGCTATTTTTGTCCACTCGCAGTGAGCGCATCACGTCACGCACCTTCTATAAAAGTATATTATTTTCCTCTCCTTTTTCTGTTTCTCTCCTTTCTTGTTCTCCAAGCTTCGAAATAGCTGATTTTCGATCTTTCCTCTCTGATCTGCGACTTTGATCTTCGAATCTCCTCTTCGAATCATCGATGACAATCGAAGAATTGAAATCGCAAGATCTGGAGCGTGAAATAGAAAATATCTGCTCAAATTCTGGAAATCAAAACAAAATCGATATAATCGACAGATTTGCTGCAACTTCTTCAATGGAAACAGGTAAGAGTAACAACAATGATAAATTATAGTTATAATTGTTCTTTCTTCTGTTAAATTACTTCAATTATGATGAACCACTTTCTATTACAAAACTAATTGCAGATATGGATTCAGTTATGATAAACACTATGTATGCTGCACCACATACTATTATAAATGCTAAATCAAATTACATTAGTGATTGTATTAATGTTTCATTATCGACATAATTCATTGATGTTTAACGATTCAATTACGATGAACCACTATTCTGTTATACATGCTGAACAACTTCCAGGTGAAAATACTGAACCATATGCTATTATATACCTAAATCGTTTTTTATTTATTTAATGAACAGTTGAGAAATGCTTATGTTATCATACATCCTAGTTACTATGATGAACCTGTTGTGAGCTGAATCTGCCATGTTTTACAGTAACTTTTATATCGATTTCTGCATACATTGCATTCATTTGGGCTTAGATAGTACAGAACCTATGTAGTTTATGTTTATTTGCCAAATTATGGAATCTACACCAGTTTCTGTTTAATTCACAGAATTCGAGGCATTTTACAGCAATTCTAAGGAAGGACGGAACAGCTCGGAAAACAGCTACAGAAGTCCAAGGTCGAAGCAGCAACGGAACCAGTCGAATCGAGCCGAGAAACCAGGCTACTCGATCTCGAGTAGCTCCTACTCGATCTCGACGAGCATGTCCGAGCCAGCTTTGTCGATCAGGAGCAACGTGGAGAGCCAGACCAACCCAGCTCCGGAACCCAACTCGATCTCGACAAAGCCCTTGTCGAGATCGACGAAGCCTAGTGCCACACCCGGAGTCGACAAGGAGAGGAGCTGCCCGAGAAGCCGAGGACGAGGATGCCGAGCAACCCTACTCAATCTCGACAAGCCCTGGTCGAGATCGACGAGCCATCCAGCGCCAGTCCAAGTCCTTGCCGAGGAGGAGTCCTCGACATCACCACAGAGAGCCATCCTCGACCAACCCTAGTCGATCTCGAGGACGAGTAGTCGAGATCGACGAGCACCGTGAACCAAGTCCGAGCCTGTCGAGCAGAGTCGCCCGAGAAAGTCCAGTCGACGAACAATCCTTGTCGAAGTCGACGAGGCCCTTGTCGATGTCGAGTAGACTGGATTCCAAAAACGCGTCGACGAAGTGCTGTCCGAGTAGAGTTGGGATTCCTTGGGGCCGAAGGAGGAAGATTCTATCCAAAGTTGATCAATTCTATCCAAGGAAGCAAGATCTATCAAGACATGAAGACTTACTCACTTTAGAATTATCTTTTCCTTGTTGATTTATTTCCTTAAAGCATTTTATTTATCTTTTAGCAAATTAGATATAGATTTAGATATAGAGATAGATGATTATTTCCTTGATTAGCGGGGTTTGATCACTATAAATAAGGCCCTAGGGGCTGGTTTTTCATTCATTCCAATTCACAATCAATCCAAGTAAGTAGGATAGAGAGAGAGAGTTTGTAGCAAGCAAGGTGGAGAGGCGAAAGCGGATTTGTCTTGTCGGTTGTAAGCTTTCTTTATTTAATTTAATGCAAGTTAGTTTCTTTTGTTATTTAATGTCTTTCTTGATGATGAAGAGCGAGTAGTCCACCCACTTCTAGGGCTGGGGTGAGCCCGACGGTGGCCATGTGAGATAACGCGGTAAAGGTCAGATCTTGTTATGCAATTCGTCTTCTATCCCTATGAGCATGATTCTTTTGCGAGAGTTGAAGGTGATCCTTGTTTGTGTTATTGAAGCGAAAGTGATCTTAATGCAACTTGGATTAATTATGTGAAAAGGGTTAGTAACAATTAGGGTTTATGCGAAAGCCTCTATATGCCTATTTTTTAATAACGAAAGTTATTTGATGAAAAACATGATCTTTTATGCCTTTATGTGTTACTTTGCATGGTTATCATTGTGGCGTTGATACCCTGGCTTTGGAAGTCTTTTAGCATATTGAGTTATTTTCGTCAAAAATCTGAGTTTTAGTTTCGAATTTGCAATTTAAGTTTTCTGCATTCTAGTCGATACAGAGGAGAGCTTTGTCGAGATCGAGTACAACCTTGTCGATCTCGAGTAGGGTCTGGTCTATCTCGAGTTGAGTTTTCTTCTGTTGTCGTCGATTTTCACTTTCTGTTTTCTGTCGACTTGCCCTTGTCGATCTCGAGTAGGTGTGGTCGAGATCGAGTTGATTTGTCTGCCTCGAGTTGATTGCTTTCGTTTCTGTTTTCTGTTTTCATCACTGTTCTTTGTCGATATAGAGGACATCTACTCGAGATCGAGTAGCTTCTGTGTCCTCGATTTAGTTGCTGCTTTGCTTTGTCTTTTCTGTCTTCGTTTAGTTCATTCCTTTTGTTTGTTATTTTCTGTTTTCTTTCCTTGTTTCTGTGTTTCTGTCTTTCTGTTGCTTTGTCTGTGAGATTTACAGCTACCTAAGAACTGCTGACTAGCTTCCTCGTGGATTCGATCCTGACTTTCTCTTACTGCATTGGAGGAGTCTTGTATTTATTTGCGTGGGCCTGAATCTGGTTTGATCTATTTTGTTACATTTCATACTCGATTTCCTCCTTACAACAAATTGGCGCCGTTGCCGGGGAAGCTATCAATCACGCCTTAGGTAGTCAGTTCTCACTTTTTCTTTGAGTTAATTTACAGGTGTATGCGCCGTTCTGGTCAACCACCTGAGTTTGACGGATTAGACGAACCAGAGCGCCTGCTACACATCAGAGCTAAACTGCAAAGAGCCATGGCAGCTGCGGAGACACAGGAACAGCTGATCGCTAGGCTTACCAGGGAATTGGCCGCTAAAGATGCTGCTATCGCCGCTGAGAAAGCAGCAAGGGAACAAGCACAGGCTGAGCTTGCCCAATACCCAACCACGGCAGAGGACTACATGCACCCAACTCTCGTCGTGCCTGAATCGGCGATTCTTATCCCTGATAACTCTTTTGAAATTCGCACTCAATTTCTTATAGAGCTTAAAAATAATGCCTTTTATGGTAGATTTAATGAGTGTCCTCTTGAACATATTACAAACTTTGCTGACATGTGCCGTACTCTTGCTGAAGGTACAACTTTGGAATATGTCAAGATGAAAGCTTTTCGCTGGTCTCTCGCTGGGCCTGCACTGAAATGGCTGGAAGGGCTGAAACCAAAATCACTCACAACCTGGGCCCAAGTAGAGCAAGAGTTCCTGAACAAATTCTTCCCACCCGCCAAAACAGCACATCTCCGCCAGAAAATCACCGCCTTCAGACAGAAGCAAGGGCAACCGCTGGCAAAGGCATGGGAGCGCTACAAGGAACTTCTGCGATCTTGCCCTACTCATGGACAGCCACCCTACGTCATTCAGGAGATCTTCTTCAACTCTCTTGATCAAGTCACTAAGGACAGAATCAACCATTATACTCGATATGAGTATCTGACAATGCCGCCAAGTGACGCGTGGGGTGTGCTAGAGAAGCTTACCACCTATGACAACAAGTATGGGTCTACTGCAACCTATGAAGAGAACCCATACGCCAGGCCAGCACCATCCATGCCCCTCTATGATCCTCCTAAAGAGATCGATCCTGATGTAAGGGAGCAGTACTACAGAGACCAGAATAAGAAGCTCCTTAAGCAAGTGAAGTATCTCTCTGTCAACTAGCCTTGCATAGAATGCGGATCGAAACGGCAAACCACTCTTGAGTGCCCACACACCGAGCAAGTCAGGCTGGCAGAACACCAAGAGGAGGTAGCTTACGCAGGGGGTCCCAATCGCTACATGGGGGACCAAAGGTTTCAGCAACCACAATGGAACCAAGGTGTCCCTAGGAACCCCCCGCCCTATAGAGCTCCAGGACATCCGGAAAGAGACCAGAAAAAGGATGATATACAGACAGTCCTGGAGGAAATACGGAGGAACCACTCAGAAACTAGGCAATCCTTCAACTCCGTCTACACTCAGATGCAAGGTGTCAACTCTAGGCTTGGGGAAATTGATATATGGAGAAAATCAGTTGATACACAGATTGGTCAATTAGCAGCAGGAATCCCCAGACAGTCAGGTGCGCTCCCTGGATCTTCAGAACCAAATCCTAAAGGGAAGACTGGACACATCGCTGCTGTAAAACTCAGAAGCGGCCATCAATTACAAGAGCCAGAGGTAGGAAAGCAGCAGAACAAGGAACAGCAAGTCGACATCGACCAGGGCCTAGTCGACCTCGAGGAGGGCCTACTCGATGTCGAGGAGAAACTTCCAGAGTGCTCGTCTGCACCACACAGCAACTCGACAGCACCAAATCTAGTCGAGATCGACAAGACTGTGGTCGATGTCGAGGAGCCCCTGGTCGACATAGAGCAGCCTGCAGCACCTCCGACATCTGTTCTGGCTCCGAATCAGAAAAAGAAGCTGCCTTTCCCCACAAAATCTCTAAAGGACCCGGCAGAAAAGAAATTTCAACGCTTCATCAAGATGCTTCAGAAACTCAACGTCACCATCCCCTTCACAGAAGCTCTCAATGAAATGCCATCTTATGTCAAGTTCCTGAAGGAGATTCTGAGCAAAAAGCGATCGATGGCTGAAATCACAGAGGAGTGCAGCCACTTGGACATACTGGAAAAGAGGCCGGATCCAGGTAAGTTTGCTATAACTATTGGGTTTGGTCCATACAAAATTAATGCCTTATGTGATCTTGGAGCTAGTGTGAGCATAATGCCTTTAACAATTTGGTCCAAGATTAAGATAGGTGCCCTAGAGCCTGTGGATGCTAGACTTTACATGGCCAACAACACGGTGGTCATTCCAACAGGCATGGTGGATAATGTTCCAGTACAAGTAGGTAAATTCTTCGTTCCTGCTGATTTCTTAGTTGTTGATATGCAAGAAGATCCTGCTTGTCCAATTATTCTAGGAAGACCATTCTTGGCGACGGTGGATGCCAACATAAGCGTAAGGAAAGGAGTGCTCACCTTCAACATCAGCGATGAGGTAATTGAGTATTCCTTTAATAAAACTGAAAGGCATACAGGTCCAATGGAAGAGGTCAAATCTATCTCAGCTGGCTACATCACCTGCGGGGAACCCAAGGTCAGAAATATGACCCCTGAGGAGCTGGAAAAGAGGGACATGGAGGCTCAGGTGGAGGAGATCATGGCAATCCTCAAAGAGAACACAGAAAATCCAATCGACACAGATCAAGGTAAGTCGTTATGGATTAATTATTTTTCGGATGCCTTGACAGGAACTAAGTATGGGGTCAAGATCGACCAAGACTCCTCGACCTCGAGGACCCTAGTCGACCTCGACCAGACCAAGGAGACTCCACCAGCACCAGCCTCGTCGAACAACCAGACGGAAGCAGAACCCTACTCGATCTCGAGTAGGCTACTCGAGATCGACCACCACTCGGCGGCCTCGGCTTCACCTCCCTCGACACAAACTCCACCAGACGGACCAAGCTCGTCGATCTCGACCAGCCTTGTCGAGATCGATCACCACTCGACTCCACCAGATCCTTCCTCCTCGCTGGAGCCACCAGGAGCGGAGCCCTACTCGAGATCGAGTAGCCTTGTCGAGATCGACAAGCCCTGTCCTTCGTCAACTTCCGCATCTTCGAGCAGACCACCACCAGAACCAGCATCCTCATCGAGATCGACCAAACACAGTGGTCCCCGATTCCGTCTCTGCGAAAGTGAGCCAAGGTATGGATCTTTCTTTTCCTATTTCCATTAAAGATCTATCTATACATGGGAGAGGTTTGCCTTGGTATGTGCGATTATGCAGGATATCCAATGATGAGCCCAAGGAGTATGAAGTTGGAGACAAACTCTATGTCTCTAAATCAAAGGATCATTGGTTCCCCAACAAATTCAACAAGAAGCGGATGGGACCTTTCGTGGTGAACAAGATCCATTCTGGAGGATTACAGCTGATGGATAAGAATGGAGTCTTATTTGAAGCCCAAGCTACATGGGCCCTGCAAATGCCACCTTGAGCTAAATGGAAAGTCGGCCTAGCGACTCTAAAATCTAGAGCTTGTACATAGACTTTTTAGGACTTTTGAGACTTTGTTTTGTTTGCTTTTGTTTTGAACACTTTTAGTTTTTCTATTGTGGGTATATGTCTTCTACACTTTTCAGGTTCATGGATAGAACCAAGCAATATTCAGACTCGGCCCAGGATTCTTTTATTCGACATTTTGAGGCCCTGCACACCTGTCTTGTGAGTTTCTTTCTTTACCCTTGTTTTTATACAGTGAGGACACTGTAATGTTTAAGTATGGGGTGGGGGAAGGGCTTACTTTATGCATATTTGATTTATTTGACATTACTTGTGCATTATTGCTTAGAATTGCTACATGGCTATTTTGGAATGCATTATTGATATATGTGCTTATATGCATGATTTCCAAAATTTGAGAAAAATGACCCCCATTGAAAATTTTGATTAAAGTCATGGAAGCTTATATTGAACTCGACGATGCAAAATTGGATTCATTAGAGATATAGCATGAAATTGCCTAGTAAAGGGAAGTCACAATGAAGTGCATTATTTCTTGAAAACCATGAAAGGAGGTAAATTTGAAGTTGCTTTTGACATGTTGCATGATAAGAGGATGGATGACTTTATATTTCCATATAATGCTCAATTGTTTATATTCCTAGCCTTACCTATGCTTATGCATTACACAAAAGCCATAAAATGCCTTATTTCAATAATTGCTCCACATGATCTAAATATTTGCCCATTCTTTACCTTATCCGGGGATTATGTTGAGAATGATGTTACATTATGGAGATTATTATATGGTGTTTGTGTGATTGTTATCATTATTGGAGTTTGGCGGAATTATTTGAAATATATGGAAAATTTAATGAGTGAAAGAAAATCCGATCAAAGATCGACCCTGCTCGCTGAGATAATAGTTTGGCGAGATGGGACACCAGGTGAGGAGTCCGAAGCACTAAGTATCCGGGGCCATTCATGACACCCATGTTTGCGACTCGCGAGAAGGCAATGCTGAGGTCAGAGAGGTAAAAGCATTATTATTGAAAAAATCATTATGAAAGGTGATGAATCAAAGGAAGAAGGGATGTGGAAATTCAGTTTGGAAATACTCCATTTCCCCGGATCATTAGCACCACATTGCCAAAAATTGCCCACCTTTATCCTTTTACCAATCTACTCCTTATTGAGCTTAAATTAAAGTCCTCTTGATTATTGTTGCTTTGTCACATAAAAATTATTTGTGCATAACCCTCCTTTTGTGAGTAGATGTTGCTCTTATATATTTGCACATGCATGGATCTGTGACACTAGTACCTTTTCGAGGATGGTAATTGATTGCAGGGTCATATGAGAATGAATCTAAGATGTTGAGAGTTTGAATTCTTCCCCTGAATGACAATTAAAAGTATTGTTTGAGGACAAGCAAGCTTAAGTATGGGGTGTTTGTTGTGAGCTGAATCTGCCATGTTTTACTGTAACTTTTATATCGATTTCTGCATACATTGCATTCATTTGGGCTTAGATAGTACAGAACCTATGTAGTTTATGTTTATTTGCCAAATTATGGAATCTACACCAGTTTCTGTTTAATTCACAGAATTCGAGGCATTTTACACCAATTCTAAGGAAGGACGGAACAACTCGGAAAACAGCTACAGAAGTCCAAGGTCGAAGCAGCAACGGAACCAGTCGAATCGAGCCGAGAAACCAGGCTACTCGATCTCGAGTAGCTCCTACTCGATCTCGACGAGCATGTCCGAGCCAGCTTTGTCGATCAGGAGCAACGTGGAGAGCCAGACCAACCCAGCTCCGGAACCCAACTCGATCTCGACAAAGCCCTAGTCGAGATCGACGAAGCCTAGTGCCACACCCGGAGTCGACAAGGAGAGGAGCTGCCCGAGAAGCCGAGGACGAGGATGCCGAGCAACCCTACTCGATCTCGACAAGCCCTGGTCGAGATCGACGAGCCATCTAGCGCCAGTCCAAGTCCTTGCCGAGGAGGAGTCCTCGACATCACCACAGAGAGCCATCCTCGACCAACCCTAGTTGATCTCGAGGACGAGTAGTCGAGATCGACGAGCACCGTGAACCAAGTCCGAGCCTGTCGAGCAGAGTCGCCCGAGAAAGTCCAGTCGACGAACAATCCTTGTCGAAGTCGACGAGGCCCTTGTCGATGTCGAGTAGACTGGATTCCAGAAACACGTCGACGAAGTGCTGTCCGAGTAGAGTTGGGATTCCTTGGGGCCGAAGGAGGAAGATTCTATCCAAAGTTGATCAATTCTATCCAAGGAAGCAAGATCTATCAAGACATGAAGACTTACCCACTTTAGAATTATCTTTTCCTTGTTGATTTATTTCCTTAAAGCATTTTATTTATCTTTTAGCAAATTAGATATAGATTTAGATATAGAGATAGATGATTATTTCCTTGATTAGCGGGGTTTGATCACTATAAATAAGGCCCTAGGGGCTGGTTTTTCATTCATTCCAATTCACAATCAATCCAAGTAAGTAGGATAGAGAGAGAGAGTTTGTAGCAAGCAAGGTGGAGAGGCGAAAGCGGATTTGTCTTGTCGGTTGTAAGCTTTCTTTATTTAATTTAATGCAAGTTAGTTTCTTTTGTTATTTAATGTCTTTCTTGATGATGAAGAGCGAGTAGTCCACCCACTTCTGGGGCTGGGGTGACCCCGACGGTGGCCATGTGAGATAACGCGGTAAAGGTCAGATCTTGTTATGCAATTCGTCTTCTATCCCTATGAGCATGATTCTTTTGCGAGAGTTGAAGGTGATCCTTGTTTGTGTTATTGAAGCGAAAGTGATCTTAATGCAACTTGGATTAATTATGTGAAAAGGGTTAGTAACAATTAGGGTTTATGCGAAAGCCTCTATATGCCTATTTGTTAATAACGAAAGTTATTTGATGAAAAGCATGATCTTTTATGCCTTTATGTGTTACTTTGCATGGTTATCGTTGTGGCGTTGATACCCTGGCTTTGGAAGTCTTTTAGCATATTGAGTTATTTTCGTCAAAAATCTGAGTTTTAGTTTCGAATTTGCAATTTAAGTTTTCTGCATTCTAGTCGATACAGAGGAGAGCTTTGTCGAGATCGAGTACAACCTTGTCGATCTCGAGTAGGGTCTGGTCTATCTCGAGTTGAGTTTTCTTCTGTTGTCGTCGATTTTCACTTTCTGTTTTCTGTGGACTTGCCCTTGTCGATCTCGAGTCGAGTAGGTGTGGTCGAGATCGAGTTGATTTGTCTGCCTCGAGTTGATTGCTTTCGTTTCTGTTTTCTGTTTTCATCACTGTTCTTTGTCGATATAGAGGACAGCTACTCGAGATCGAGTAGCTTCTGTGTCCTCGATTTAGTTTCTGCTTTGCTTTGTCTTTTCTGTCTTCGTTTAGTTCATTGCTTTTGTTTGTTATTTTCTGTTTTCTTTCCTTGTTTCTGTGTTTCTGTCTTTCTGCTGCTTTGTCTGTGAGATTTACAGCTACCTAAGAACTGCTGACGTGCTTCCTCGTGGATTCGATCCTGACTTTCTCTTACTGCATTGGAGGAGTCTTGTATTTATTTGCGTGGGGCTGAATCTGGTTTGATCTATTTTGTTACATTTCATACTCGATTTCCTCCTTACAACAGAACCACTATCTGATGTTTATGTTGAACCACTCTCTGCTATGTAAATTGAACCATTTCTTGACCACATGCTGTTATATACACTAAATCAATTCCCATTTTATATACTGAACCACTTCCCTTTATTTATAGTGAACCACTTCATGTTATATTCCTAAACTGCTTTGTTTTTATTTATTGAACAGTTGAAAAATGCTAGTGTTATCGTACATCCTAGTTATTATGATCAACCACTATCTGCTGTTTATGCATGTTGAACCACTCTCTGCTATGTAAACTGAACCATTTCTTGACCACATGCTGTTATATACACTAAATCAATTCCCAATATATATACTGAACCACTTCCTATTATTTATAGTGAACCACTTCATGTTATATTCCTGAACTGCTTTGTTTTTATTTATTGAACAGTTGAAAAATGCTTGTGTTATCGTACATCCTAGTTACTATGATGAACCACTATCTGCTGTTTATGTTGAACCACTCTCTGCTATGTAAACTGAACCATTTCTTAACAACATGCTGCTATATACACTAAATCAATTCCCATTATATATACTGAACCACTTCCTCTTATTTATAGTGAACCACTTCATGTTATATTCCTGAACTGCTTTGTTTTTATTTATTGAACAGTTGAAAAATGCTTGTGTTATTATAAATCCTAGTTACTATGATGAACCACTTTCTGCTATTTATGTAGAACCACTCTCTATTATATAAACTAAACCACTTCCTGACCACATGTTGTTATATACACTAAATCAATTACCATTATATATATTGAACCACTCCTCTTATTTATAGTGAACCACTTCCTGTTATATATAGTGAACCGCTTTGTTTTTTTATTGAATAGTTGAGAAATGCTTGTGTTATCATATATACATCCTAGTTTCTATGATGAACCACTTTCTGCTATTTGTGTTGAACCACTTTCTATTATATACATTGAAACCCTTCCTTTTATATGTGTTCAACAAGATACACATTGCATTACAAGTCCAGTTGTCATCGTAACAACAGAGGTTGGTTCACCATCAGAGAAAACTGTTGTTTTGGAAATATCACCTGGGAGTTCAAAATATTGGATACCAATATGTGATGATCAGTTGAAACCTACTGTTGGGAGCATTTTTGATACTCTTGATGAAGGTTCAAAGGCGTATTG
The DNA here is from genome assembly GCA_963922045.1 of Persicaria maculosa. Classification (NCBI taxonomy): domain Eukaryota; kingdom Viridiplantae; phylum Streptophyta; class Magnoliopsida; order Caryophyllales; family Polygonaceae; genus Persicaria; species Persicaria maculosa. Next base: position 7,371,894 of record OY998251.1, read on the forward strand.
AAGGTTCGATAATATAAAACAATGTAATAAAGAAATACTCCAGAAGGGGGGTTGAATAGAGTATGCCCGTTTTTCGCAGAAAGTCTCAAGACTTTTGGAGCTCGTACCAAAACCTTTGGAATTAAACCTGAATCACAACGTTAGACAATCGAACCAAGTGCGGAAATAAGGTAAAGCAAATAAGTAAAGAACACGAGTAATTGTTTACGAGGTTCAGCACAACTTGGCCTACGTCCCCGCCTAGGGTTCTTCCACAACCCTAGGATTCAAAGGCTTTATTAATTCGCTTAGCTTAGGATCCTAATAGCTCACCGAGAAGCCTCTCTCCTATACAATTGCAATCTAGTCAACTCACATTCCCTTGGAGTCATAGACCAATCTAGAAGAGCCCCACCTCTCTCAGCTATCTAGTACAATCCTCTTACTCTCACAAATCAATAGCCTAGTGCAACTTCCCGAGTTATAAACTCTCGAGTAACACTTTAAATGAATATATCCTATAAGCTCACAGTGACTCTCAAAGGCTTTGAAATAAACAACAAACTCTAGAGCGCTTAGTAGAGAGACACTTGGAAGACAGATCTCGCTTGAATGTATGAAAGCTCGTGTGTCACTTATGTCTTCTGTCTTCTCCTTCCTTTCCTTTATATAAGAGCATGGAGCGTGACGATCTTCAACACCAGATCTCCAACGGCTCCTTCGAATCAGGCTTGATCTTTGAATCTTCTATTTATGGATACTCCAAAGCCATAATCCATTTTGAAATAGATCTCCTCAATATGTACTTAAAGGAAGGATATAATCTTCGAATATACTTCCTGAAAAGGTTAGGCATACATATATATATATAATATAATGGAAGTATATAATAAGATAAAATAATATACGGACAAATAAGATAGGTTTTGTATTTCATCAACTGTTAACGCTCCAAGGCCTTTGACACAAACATCCTGTCAAAGCCTTTGAAACATTTATTCCAATTTTCATCAAGGGAGGGAGTTATCAATCTCCCCCTTGATGAAAGACAAAACCTGTGCATCCCTGCAACTTAGTCAAGAATAGATAATACAATAGAAATCGGACTAAGTACCTGCAAGGGTTAGACAAATGTTGGATCAAAAATTTTAAAGTATGAAAACATCCAACCGAAAACCATAAATCAGAAACCAAGGTCATCCAAGACCTTTAAGCAGAGGTTTTCAAAGTCTAAGCACCACAGATCATCTCCCCCTTTTTGTCTTTCAACAAAGGGCGGAGGTAAAAACAGTCACCAAAAAGTCACCAAAAGTTTTGAAAACGTTTCTAACAAACCAGCAATGTATCAAGTTTCAGGGGTGGGATAGGGTGGGTTAAGGTTTAGGCTTAGTCATCCGGAGCATCATCAGTGAGCCTCGTCCACAGTCCTTCCAGCATCTTTGAAATCCCGCTCATCTCCGTCATAATCTCCTTCTGCAGCTCCTTAATATCCAGGCGAACTTCCTCCAAGCCCAAGTCTAGGTTGTCCATGCGTTCATCGAAAGCTGGAGCAGTGGGAAAGGCTTTTGAAGGAGTGGCAAGACTCAAGGTCCCTTGGGGAGACCGAGTGATGCCAATCTTTTCAAGGCCTTTTGAGTCGAACTTACCCGTATGACGCAACTGTTCTTCATTTTTGACATCAATTCCAGAAGCTTTGAAGATAGGTGTCAAAAGGGTAGCAAAGGGGAGGGGAGAGCCTTTTCTAGCTTTTCTGGCATGAGCCATGGTTCCAAGGATAGTGTTGGCCAGATCAAGATCAAGGCCATTTAGGATGCGGTAGAGCAGGACCATAGCATTGTCAGTAAGGAGTGAGCCAGAGTTAAGACGGGGTAAGAGGCATCGAACAATGATGTTAAAAATTATTTTTGCCTCAAGGGTTAGGGATGAGTGGGTGAGTTGCTTTGAGGTGCTGTTGGATGCTTCGGGTAGGAGATACTTGGCTCGGGCAAGGATGATGCAATTCTCTTTTGAGGGGTGTATATCAGCGGGTGGAACTGGGGTAGGTAGGCCAAGGAAGTCTGCAAAATCATTGGAGTTGAGAGAGATTTTAACCCCTTTGACAACAGACTCCAAAGACCAACCATCGGTGTCGTTTTTGGCTTTTAGGTTAATGAAGAAGAGTCGGGTAAGTTGGGGGTAGTAGACAGTCTCAAGGTTAAGAAGGGTCCAGGCTGGGGATTTTTTGAGGAGCTCAATGCAAGGTAACTTCAAAGCTTCAAAGAACTCAAAATCTAAAAAATCAGAACAGCTAATCTTACGAGTTCTAAACTCGTCTACCCACTTACCAGCAGTCTCAGCATCTTGAAACCAAGAGGAGGGCAAGGATTGATTTACCTGGATATAGGCCGGGGGGTCTGCGTTCTTTCTGCGCGCAACTGTTGGAGCAGCTCTCTTGACAGGCGCTACAAGACTCTTGACAGTGCCCTTCCTGGTGCGCTTGGGGGATGGAGGCTTGACAGCAGCAGGGGCTTTCCGCTTCTTCGGAGACGGGGGAGGAGGAGGAGAAGGAGAGGGAGATTCTTCCTCCTCTTCCTCAGACCCCGAGTCCTCACCGGACCCCGCTTCATCTCCTTCAGGTTCCTCGTCCTCTCCAGATCCCTCTTGCTCTTCTTCTTCTTCTTCCTCAGGCTCCTCCTTGGATTGAGCCTCCTCTGCTTCAGCTTCCTTCCGAATTCGCTCAGCTTCTTCCTCGGCCAGTTTCTTAGCAAGCTCGGCCTCCTCATCGGCCTTTTTCTTCCTTAAGGCCTCTTCCTCGGCTTCCTTGGCAGCATCCCTTTCCAGAAGGGCGTCGAGATCTTCTTCCTCCTCTTCCTCGTCTGCTTCCTCAGCCAGAATCTTCCTCTTTCCTTTCTGTTTAGCACTGATCGGCTTCTTCGCAGAGCGCTTTTGAGAGCCTTTGGGAACAATGGCCGAGCTCTCAGCAATGGTGCTCTGGACGACAGTTGGGACGATAGCTTAAGGAGCGGGTTCAGGTGTGGGAGAGGTAGCGGTGGCTTGACGTCCCTTGGGGGTGGCGCCAAGTCTTTTGGGTGTGACAGCTTTCTTGGTTTTGGGTGCCATGGAGAAGATCGGTTAGGGTTTTCTTAGAAGAGATTGAGAGGTTGAAGAAGGAAAATGTGAAGGGGTTTGGATTAGTTCTGAGTGTGGGTTGTAATCGGGTACAGTATTGGGTTTAAGTAGAGGGAGTGATGGGACGGGTTTAGGGTTCCAAGGAAAGAAATCATTACATTGCCAATTTGAAAGGTTTTCAAATTCAAATTTCAAATATCCTTTAAAATCGGACAGAATAAACCGTGAGATTAAGTTCCAAAAATAAAAAATCTTAACGGTTAAGAAAATCACAGAAATAGGTAATTTTGAAATCCAATAAAAATATAGTTGATTAAATATCTAAAAAGATATTAACCAAAAATATATGATCCGTTATATGTACTCCACCATTTAGTTCACACACCTTGACATGGTTCTCAAGGGTCTTGACACTAAGTAGAATTTATCTTTCATAAAGGGAAAGCTCCCCCTACGAAAGTGCATCCTTGTTAAGCATCCCAATCTCTCGTCTTATGAAGGTGAACCTGTCCTCTGCCAAAGGCTTAGTGAAAATGTCAGCCCATTGATAATCAGTAGAAATAAAAGATATGGACACATCACCTTTTTCAACATGATCTCTAATGAAATGATGCCTTACATCAATATGTTTGGTCCTTGAATGCTGAACGGGATTCTTAGTGATGGAGATGGCACTTGTATTGTCACACTTAATTGGAATACCTTTGAGGTTGATGCCAAGATCTCGCATTTGTTGAGCTATCCAAAGGATTTGGGAGCAACAAGCTCCAGCTGCAATGTATTCGGCTTCTGCAGTGGATAGAGCAACTGAGTTTTGCTTCTTTGAGTGCCAACTGATCAAAGATGCTCCTAAGAATTGGCAACATCCTGATGTGCTCTTCCTATCCACCTTATAGCCTGCAAAATCTGCATCAGAATATCCAATTAAAGTGAAATCCTTTTGCTTTGGGTACCATAGTCCAAGCTCCTTAGTGCCATTGAGATATCGAAAGATCTTCTTCACAGCCACGAGGTGAGATTCTTTAGGATCAGCTTGAAACCTAGCACACATGCAAACACTAAACATGATGTCAGGTCTACTAGCTGTGAGATATAATAAAGATCCAATCATTCCTCGATACTCCTTTTGATTGACACTTAATCCCGTCTTGTCTTGATCTAGAGACAATGTTGAGCTCATGGGAGTCTTGGATGCTTTGGATTGATCCATCTTGAACTTCTTCAAGAGATCCTTAGTGTACTTGCTTTGGTTGACAAAGATCCCTTTCTTGGATTGATGAACTTGCAATCCCAAAAAGAAGTTGAGTTCACCCATCAAGCTCATCTCAAATTCACTGCACATTATGTCAGAAAATTCCTTGCACAAAGATGTGTTAGTAGCACCAAATAATATATCATCAACATAGATTTGAATGACCAAAATGTCCTTTCCTTTGGTCTTGATAAAAAGAGTCTTGTCGATCAACCCCCTTTTAAAATCATTTTCTAAAAGATATTTTGACAAGCGCTCATACCAAGCTCTTGGGGCTTGTTTCGTGCTCAAACGAAAATTGGTGTTCTTAGGGCTCACAAGTTGTATGAAACAATGATGGGCGGGTATTCAGAGGCTGCTGCGACTGTTGTTCAGTTCACAAATTTCAAACAAGATTTGATGGCATACATGAAAGATTCTGATGCTCAGATATTGATAAACCGTTTAACAACAAAGAAGGAGATATGCATTGCATTTTACTTCAACTATGATGTTGATGAAGAAGACAAATTGAAAATGATATTTTGGGCAGATCCAATATCAAGGAAAAATTACTCTATATATGGAGATGTTGTCATATTTGATTCTACATACAGAACAAATAGGTACGTGTTTCCATCAATTAGATATTGAACCACTCTCCTAATTTTACTGAACCACTTTCTCTATATATTGATGAACCACTATCTCTTGTAATAATCAGTCACTCTCTTATCTTAATGAACCATAAACAGTTCTATATAATGAACAACTATATACTATATTGATGAACCACTCTCTCTTATATTGATAAACAAATCTCTCTTATATTAATGAACCAACACTACTAGAATTCTGCTATTTAACATCGGTCCATTAACATCGGTTAGAAAAACCTGCCATGTAAAACAGTTTTTTAACATCGGTTTAAAAATTTGTAATGTTAAAAATAAAACAGACATCACACTATTTTTTTAACCGATGTTAAAAATAAAGTTTTTGAAAAAAAAATAAGCGCGGACAAATCCCGCCTATATGAAATACACGTGAAATAATTCACACTTAGAAATTTTTTAAGAAAAAAGAAACACACCCCATCCTTTTCATTCCTTCTTCCAAACCCGACTCAGCCTCCCGCGACCGCGAAATCCCGCTTCCTCCTCCAACTCCTCCCTGTTCACCCCCAATCTCGCCGGCTTTCGAACTCGAGGGTGGCTCCGGTGGGGATGTAGGTTCGCCGGCTTTCAAACTCGAGGGTGGCCAGATCCCATCTCCAACTTCATTTCTGACAGACAACACTCTTTGCTCTCTCTACAACAGGTACGGTCTCATTCTTCTCTTCTCTTCTCTTTCTTTGCTTCGCTTGTTTCTCTTCTCTTTCTTTGCTTCGCTTGCTCGAATCTATGGCTAATTATGATTTGGAAATCTAGGATTCTTGGCTGTGCAATTTTTTTACATAGATCTAGGGTTTATTGTTGTTTGCTGCGATTTTGTGAACTTGTGACTGCAGATTTTAATGTGTAGATCTAGGGTTTGTTTCCTGCGATTTTTCTTTTTTGTAGATCTAAGGTTGTAATGTGAACTTGTAATTGCAGATTTTAACTTGTAGATCTAGGGTTTGTTGGTTGCGATATTTTTACTGTAGATCTAAGGCTGTAAATGTGAAATTGTGATTACATATTTGGAGTTTTACTTGGATATTTCATACTCCTATAATTCATATATCAGATTTGGAGTTTCAGGTAAGAAGGCACTCTTTTTGCCTTGAAAATAATGTCGTGCATACTTGTTTTCTTTTTTCGATGTTCAGGTGTTGGCAGTGGTCTGCAATGTATGTGGGAGTGTTGTTTTTATTTTGAAATTTGATTTTATTGTTCATCTAGTAATCCCTTCCTGGATAGTGTTCACCATTTCCTGGATAGAGTGAGTGTGTCATTTTACTGTCCATATATGAATATACATTTGGTTGATGGATATTGATGTTATTTGATATTAGAGAGTTGCAGTTCTTCTCTTTTCAACGTCCATGCCGAAACTAACCGGATATTCACATTCTTTATAGGTGTCAAAAATGAACTACCGGGCTTGGAATCACCGAATTTGGCTTGTTTCTTACATGTCCAAACAGCAGGCGAGATGCTAATCTATGGTGTGTTGAGAACATAATGAGGTAGATTTAAAGGAAGGAGGTAGATTTTGCTTTTCCTGATTTTGAGAACATAATGAGCAAAAAATGAGCAAGTTTGTTGGCATAAAAAATATGTACATCTGATTAGCTTTATTTCTTTGCTGGTTTGCAGAGGCTAATGCTTAGGATATTAGATGATTCTAGGCATGAATAGGATTTGGTGGGCTGCTCTAACCAAGATATGTTTCTTTACAATCTGTGGAAGGTAATTTCTTTCTTGAGCTTTTTGACCCCTTCTCCCAGTCTTCAGATTTTGCTACTAAAGCTTCATGTCCTTGGGATATAGTATGGTAGCAATGCAAAATCTAAGAATATTCATTAAATTTAGTACTGTATTACTTTAATGAGAAATTGCTTAAAACTACACTTTTAATGAGCAATGCAAAACCCATATATCCATATGTTTTTCTTGGGCCTCTTTACATTTATAGCAGCTTATCTTCCATGGGTAAGATACCAATGTCTTCTTTCTTTTCCTTTTATGTTAAATGGATACTTTGAAATACGAAACCACTCTTTTAGTCTTGAAAGTTATTTCTTCATATTATTTTAATCAGAGATTTTGTATTACTCTATCTTTGCTTTGCAAGGATTGCTTTTCATGTAGGAATTTAAAACCTTTCATGTCTTCTCATGCAACATACGTTAAAAGCTTTCATGTCTTCTCATGAACCTAGTGTTAGCATATAATAAAGATGCATGACATGCTTTAATTGAACCTACAAGTGGTTTACACTTACAACTCATTCATGTTATACAAATGCAACTTGCATGATGAAGATTCCTCTTTGTTAAGGAATACTGGCTATTATTGTTAATGACACGTACACTATGTTATGTTCAAACCATATTTAAATCCATGTTTGATCTCTTTATTTTTCAGGTTCTTTTGGGATTTTCCATGTTGGAGCTAGTCCTTGGGTTGATCTACTGGTAATTTATATTTACCCTCTCTGAACCATGTTTGATGTGTTGATACAACTATAGTTAAGTAATACATCTGACTTATAACTTTTGCATTTTAAGCTTCATATCTGAAACTGTTTAGCAAAACCAAAAAAAAAGAAAAAGAAAATACAGTAACACACACAGATGGTAAACATAAACCCCATCATTTTGGCTGTTTTGAGTTGAAATCCGTGTTTGTTGAGGTAAGTGCAAATACTTGTATTGTGCGGCATGTGGCAAGCATACTTGAACACCCTGTTGATTTGGTACGAGTCACGTTCACACCCGTGCATTTTCACAGCTGAACTCAAAACACAGGTTCCAAATATGGGATAGTAGTCTTTGGATTTTAGGTGTTTTTTTATTTTTATTTTACCTTTCTTATTTCTAACATTGCTGATTAATGTACCTGATGTTGGACCTTTACTGTTCATGCAGAGGGGAACTCTTCATTTGCATATTCTGATTCTGAATATGATCATAATCAGGCTGGCTTCAGTAGTCCTGTTCTTTGTATAGAACATCTAGAGATCAGTTGTCACTTGTTAAGCATTCTTACAACTTATTCTATTTTCACCACAGATTGGCCCCATTGATCATCAGAGTACTAACATCGCCTCGCCTGGTATATCTGAAGTAATTCGCAAAAATGTAAGCTCCTTTCTTTTGACTATGTATCCAAATCTACGCGTTGCTCTGCTCAACCATGTCTTATAGCATTGACACATGTATTCTATTGTTAAAGATGTCAGTTGAAGAGCTCATGGAAGCTTATGAAACTTGCATTGCTCAACTCTGGAAGTCACAATCAGTCCGTCGAGTTCGTTCTCTGACAAGAATACACCCTGTAAACTTCGCAAAGAAGGTATACTTGCTTGCATCAAATGATTCATCATTTGACCTAATTCTGGTTATGTTTGTGGTAGTACTCATATTTTTATATCACTTGGCTCACATGCCCTGATTGTTCATATGTTTTTGAATCTGGAATTCACATTATACTGGAGATGACAATGTCGAAGAATGCCAACTGCTAAAATCATATTCTGTTTTTAACAGAAGATATGTTTTATTTTTATTTGGGGATGATTCATATTTAACTGGTCCTGGTTGCTGATGTCCAAAGATGCATAATGATTGGGATTTCATTAGAAATAGCTATATATTTCTTCATCTGTCAAAGTTTCATTGTATTTGATGTTCACCTCCCGATCTTTGTTGGCCGATTAATTTGTACAGGCACGTGTAACTGTACCTAAATCAACTCTCCAGAAGATTCGGTCACTCAACTGGCTTGATGAAGAAATCTATAAATACGCACAAGGCATTGTGTCTAGACAACATGATCGTGTCCAACACAAGTTGGTGAGGGCTATATTTGACCTGTGTCGTTATCATTAATATATAGTTTATTGTTCTTTCTATTGTATATTAGTTTTTGATATTTTATTGTATATGTAAATTTTGAATAATGAATGAAATTTTATTATATATGTAAATTGTGGTCTAGTGGGTGTATATATATAGACAGGATATTGGGTTTATTAACCAAATTGCTTCGGTTCATAAGCTAGCACATCGGATTTACGAGCAATAGACAACGGTTTATTGTAACGAAAGACATCAATTTTACAAACTAAAAACATCAATGTTATGTACTAAAAACATTAGTTTTACGAATTAAACACATCAACTTTACGTAAAAAAAAAATCAGTTTTACGAACTAAACACATCATTTTTATAAACTAAACACATCATTTTTACGACCTAAACACACCAGTTTTACGAACTAAACACATCTGATTCACTAATAATTTAGGATGTCTTTACTATATATAAACAACGGTTTTAAAACCAAAAAATGATTTCAATATACCTAATAACATCGGTTTTGTATTTATTCCATATATCCATATTTTGTGGTGAAAAATAATATTCCAAATTATAGAGAGAAAATGAATATACATATGTAGGATTTCTATACAAGTGATGTTATACAGTATTAAACATATCGTTTTTATAATAAGAAACGATGTTATAAATTATATAGACATCGGGCTTTGGCCGATGTGAAAAACTTTTGACTTTTTACAACACCCACATAGACATCGATTTTTTTTTTGAAAGACATCGGCTATTACCCGATGTTAAATCACAAATTTCTAGTAGTGCAATCTCTTATCATAATGAACCATAAACTCTTATATATGATGCAACAATTTTTGATAAACATGCTAAGCACTGTTATTTACATGTACCGAAACACTCTCTGTTCTATATGCTTAACCACCTACTGAAACATGTTGTGAACCACTTCATTTATATACATTGAATAAACATTAAATATTATAAAATTATGTTGAACCACTCTCTGTTTTATATTATGAACAACTATTTGTTGAATGTTTCAGATATAATATGGTGTTTGCCCCATTCAGTGGTGGAGACAACCACAACAAATGCATTACATTTGCAGCTGGTTTAATAGTGAATGAAGATATCACATCATACTCGTGGATGTTTCAAAATTTTAAAGAAGCAATGGGTGCTGAACCAAGGCTTTTGGTGACTGATCAAGACCCATCTATGAAGACTGCAGCTAGATCAATATTTTATACCACAGAGCACAGATATTGCATGTGGCATATAATGTGTAAGATACCAGAAAGAGTTGGCACCAGTTTAAGCAAATGTTCAGCTTTTAGAAGAAAGTTAGATACTACAGTGTGGAATGATGAAATTGAACCAGAAGAGTTCGAAGAGATGTGGAAATCTGTTATTGAAGAGTACCAATTAAAAGGAAATGATTGGTTGAAAAATATCTTTAGCATCAAAGAGTCATGGATTCCAGCGTATAGCAAACATATACCGCTAAGTCGAGTGGGCAGAACTACATCAGTTGCAGAGTCTCAGAATAAGTTCTTTAAAATGTATACAGATAAATTCTTCAGTTTGGTTGAGTTAATGATGCATTACGATACTGCTATTGATAGTCAAAGACACAACCAAACTCTGTAGAATATTGCTGATCAGACAAAATCTCCAGACATGGTGACTGATTCAGCCATAAATTTGACTAATTCGCCCGCCATTACTTCATCAAGACCATGAATACGAGCAAGAGAAATATTGTGCATCAATATTTACATTACATGCCTTCCGAAAAATTCAGTTGGAGTTGAAGGGAAGGTGTCGTGTTCTCAATGTTGCAGAAACAGAGGAAAAGCATTTATTTACTTTAAGAGATATTTCTGGCACAAAATGCTTTGAAGTTGAATACCATACTTCTACACAGTTCACAAAATGTAATTGTTTTCTGTTTATGAGAGAAGGTTTACCTTGTCGCCATGTTTTCCTAGTATTGAAGGACCTGTGCATAAACAAGTTGCCTGAGAATTTGGTTTTACTGAGATGGATAAAGGAAGCAGCATTATCTCCAATATTCAAAATTGATGATGTAGTTATTCAGCAATGTGCACAGATTGATGCATGTAACTCATTAAGAAGTGAAATTCTTACAAAGGTCCATAATTGCCCGTCGTTAATTGATCAAGATGAAGAAAAGTTGAAGAAGCTTAGTGATTGGATGGATGTATATATTGAATCAATGAAAGAGGTGCTTAATCAGGTTGACCAGCCAATTGATAAACAGAAACTAATGGAAGATTTTGTTGGTGTGAAAGTTCCAGATCAAGTTGTAGTCAAGGACCCAGTAAAGGCAAGCAATAAAGGCAGTGGGAATAGATTAAAAGGGGGAAAAGAAAAGGTAATGGAAAGAAGAAGAAGACAACAAAAAGAATGTGTAAAGAATGCAACAAACTAGCATTCCATGACAGCAGAAACTGCAGAAAGATTCAAGCAGAGAAGCAGAAGATGGAAGAAATGAAAAAGGTCGCTGGTAATATTTCATAAACATTTTACAGTTAAGTTTTCCTTATTGTTGTTAACAATTTTTTTTATTTTCAACCATTCTTTCAGTATCTGCGATGAACATTTATTTTCAATTTGATGAACCACATACTATGATATCGCTGAACATCATATTAAATGATATTCCTGAACCATTTGTTTGAGTCTTGAACAACACCTGCATGTAGTATCTGAACTTGTGTTATCTAATGCATGAACCAAATCAAGTGTATGATGTGAACCACACACAATGATATCCGCTCTAAACACAATAGGATATCACTGAATCACATACTAGATTACCTCTGAACCACATTCTAAGATATCCCTAAACAACATTGAAAAATCGTATAGAGTAAATAAACTGTAGAATAATATTACTTTTATTAATTTATATAAAATAAAACATTACATTATATTTTAAATTTATAAATTAAAAAAAATAAAATCAACTATAAATATTAAATTAAACTAAATAATATATTAAATTTAAAAATGTAAACAATTATTAATTTTTGTGCGCCTAGCTTGCTCTGTACGAACCACTTCTTTCTTAAAGTCCATATGAATTACTTTCAATTCTTCAATTCGTACATCAATTATTCCTTTTTCGTTGGTCAACTGCAAAACACAATTAAAAATATATATAAGCCATATTTTAAATAAACTAAATAACAGTTTATAAATTTTACCATAATGACTTCATTTGTGTTGCCATTACGAACAACAACTCCTAGCCTCCTTTCAACATCTGCTTTCTCCCTTAGAGTCATGCCAAAATGCATTTCATGGACAACAGCAGCAGCAGACAGCCTCTCCATCGTTTTAGTAATATTTGTTTCTGCATATAAATCTAAATAAAACATATGGTATCCAGGATAGAGAAAGTCATCTAGAATATCCATGTGTTCATAAATGACTTTCACCCAACTGACTAATACACATTTGTAATCAGGAACTGCATTTGGAAAAAATGAATTTTGAGTAGAAGTGGTGCTTGAATCACTACTCTCCATTCCAAAAAAGGACTTTTAACTAAATGTTTTATAGAAGCGAGTATACTTTACAAATGAAAAATCAAGAGTTTATATAAAAAATCAGGGGTAGTTATATAACAGTTACAAAACAGTTTAATAACCGATTTAATGAAAAACAGTTGGATAAACATAAACAGTTGTAAAAGGGAATAAGTAAGTAAAACAGTTGTAAGGAAGTTATAATTCGTAACTGCAAATGGATTCAAAAACTGTAAACAAGTTATAGTTCTTGAACCTCGTAAAGTATTTACTCTGAACCACCTAATCTAATATAGATGAAACAAACTCTTTTTTATCGTTCAATAAAATTGCTGAACCATTCTCTATTATATCTCTAAACCACATACTGTAATAACTCTGAACCAAACTCAGTAATTCACAATTATAAAACCAGAAACACATACTGTTAGATATATATTTACCCAAAAAGTATCTACCATTGTTTGTTAACTAATATAATGCATTTGTGATAGACACACCACAAACCAAATGCCCCACAATAGAGTACCATTGTTTCAATCCATCGACACATCAGACACCCAAAATACAGTACCCAAAATACAGTATTTGAACCATTACTTTGAACCTAATCAATCAACACATCATAGTTTTGGTAATGGAGGATTGAACTCCCTAATCTTTGCCAAGATATCATCCTTTATCTCATTGATTGAAGACTTGACAATTGCTTCCATATATAGCTCACGAAGATTAACCAAAGTCTTGCTGGAATTCTTTGAAAATCCACTATGCCAATCTAATCCATTAATTCCCATGAACGTCTCCATGTGGCACATACAGAAGACACCACAATCAAAGAAGTTGTCAGTAGTTGCCCATTTAAGATCCATCACGACCGGTTTTGCTTTGCGAATAAGATCAGCTTTGGACTTCAAATTCTTCAAATCTAAGTACTTACTTAGAAAATTAACCTTCATTTAAAAAAAAAATGGGAAAAAACATATAGTTATGCAATAGTTAAAATATTAAAATGAGATAGAATTATAGATGATTAAAAAAACTTACAGCAACTCTGGGTATATTAGCATATTTATTGGCAAAGGGCACTGTGAGCTTAATGTTATCGATAATGGAAAACCTCCTTTGACTTGAAATTGAATGTTATAAGATAAAAGTGCTCCGAAGCAAGAATTGGTAGCATTATCTGTTTATAGTAAAGAATAGTATTTTAAATATAATTGACATAAAAAATATAACCATATAAAAATATAATAGTAATTATTAAAAACAAGCATACCAACTCAATCTCATCCAAATTTGTTGGACAAACATTTGTAAGCAACTCATCAAATCTATCACGAAAGACATTAAATCTATTCTCAGTATCACCAGCGCTGGACGAAACAACTGTCTATGCCTGGAAATAAATAAATGACACTTAATTAAGATCTAGAACTGCATTAATTAAAAATTTCCTAAAAACTCAATAAACTTATAACACAAAAATTAAACTTACACTGAGAGTACAAGTGCAAAAATATCTGCTAATAGATCCATAGGCCCTACGTGATTCTTCAAAATTCAGTATTTTAGCCCACGCATCAATGATTTGAGTATCAACGTACTGATCATATTGTAGTGTTTGCATTAAAGCTCGAGGAACATCCACCCCTTGTATTTGAAAAAAACTTCCCTGTAATAAACATAAAATATTTATTAAAATTAATAAATTACAATTAAAACGAAATGAAATTAACATCTGAACCACAATCACTTGACCCGCTGATCCACGCTATAAATCTCTGAACCACTCTCAGACCAATTGCATCATAAAACCAAAATTAAAGCCCAAAGACCACAAACAAATGAACCCCTGAACCACACGGGATAAAATTCCCTGAACCACTCTCAGATTATAAAGCTGAACCAAACACCGAATAAAAATATTAGTGCAACTTACATCAAATCATCTTCAAAATCTGAAACATATTTGTACACCTTTATAACAGAAGCAATCCTCCTCTTGTTAGGATTAACAAATCTTTCATAAAAGGGACTTCTCATTTCTTTTGATGGTAATACATCCCTTGTTGGCTGAACCCTTTTATCAACAATTTATTTTTCTTTCTTGTCAACCTGAAACCAAGAATATTAACATCAGTAAATGATATAATATAAATATATTTATATATAGGGTAAATTACACATAACCACCCTTAAATTATGGTACTTTTCACATAACCACCCATAAAAAGTTAAATTACAGTAAACCACCCATAAATTAGATTTGTTTTCATAAGACCACCCACACATTAAACCTCTATTTGTTTTGTTTAAAACGAATAAAATACCCCTAATTCAAGCTTATTTATTTGTACTTTGTAAATGAAAGATGTTGTATATAATTGTTTGGATTCCAATTGTATTATGTTTATAATGCAAAATAGATAAGATCGTCTTTGGTAAACAAAAAATTTAAGGCAAATTAAAGATGTGTTTGGATTCCATAATTTATTAATTATATATAATGTACTCCCTCCGTCTCAAATTAAATGTCTTTTTACTTTTCAGCACGTTTTTAAGGAGCGAAAAACTTTATAAAATATTATTTTTTAATTAATTTTTTTAATTAATTTGATACTTAGTAGTAATAAGTATAACATTATATAAAAAAATTAATTAAAATAATAAAATTTATAGAGTTTTCCGCTCCTTAAAAAACGTGCACAAAAAGACAAAAGACATTTAATATGAGACAGAGGGAGTAATAGTTTTATCCCGATGTATGTGATTGTTTGGTTAAATTACTGTTTTACCTTAGTTTTTATGAGATTTTTAGTTGTACAACCAACTGCTCACATAAACTGAGGTAAAATAATTAAATTATAATTAAAATGGAATGTAGTTTAAACAGACCCTAAATGCTCCAACCAATATGTCTTAATTGGATTTGCAATGTGAAGAGTCGAGACTTGCAAGAGCTCCTAACAGTCTGCTCTCCTTCAAATGTTGAATAAGATAGGGATAAATTCTAAAATAAAACAAGATCATTGCTTTAAAAGAAGGGTAAATTATCTCATATCTTAAACTACAAACCATATCATTTAAAAAATAAGCTTATACATATCATTTGGCAAATTAGTCGAATATGAATAATTTTATTATAATTTATCATATTTTTAAAAGGGTAAAAGTAAATCGGATTATTTAACAAATGGGAAGTCTCATGAAAACAAATCATTGCATTAAATACAAATAAGCTTGAATTAAGGGTATTTTTGTCTTTTTAAATAAAACAAATAGAGGTTTAATGGGTGGGTGGTCTTATGAAAACATAACTAATTTATGGGTGGTTTAATGTAATTTAAGTTTTTATGGGTGGTTATGTGAAAAGTATCATAATTTATGGGTAGTTATGTATAATTTACTCTTATTTATAAATGATATAAGTACAATTGATTACAATCAAACCTTATTTCCATCCAACAACCTAATATTCACATACGATTTGGTCGCAGATTGAAAAACAAGCTCCCTAGATTAGCAGAGAAACGCTCTGATTTTTCTCTCTTTCGGGTCTGTTCTTCCTGGGTTTTCAAGTGTGCAGCTAAGGGTTGGGGA
Organism: Persicaria maculosa; assembly: GCA_963922045.1. Taxonomy (NCBI): domain Eukaryota; kingdom Viridiplantae; phylum Streptophyta; class Magnoliopsida; order Caryophyllales; family Polygonaceae; genus Persicaria; species Persicaria maculosa. The sequence goes on from OY998251.1 coordinate 7,387,877, forward strand.
TGGATGGGATCGATCTAGTAGTGGCAGTCCCAGATTGCTTTCTACTAGATCTGATCTTAACTTAGCCTTAACTAGTCTCTCAATCAAGCTTAGATCCAAAGTCACCCTTCAACCCAAATACTTTTCAAAATACATAAAAAACCCTACCCAGGAACTAATCCCCATCAAAAGGGATGAAATCCAAAGTCAATACCCCTTTGTTAATCTATCCAAATACTTATACCAAATCTTTCTCAACAAACCTTATCAACTCTCAAAACAAACCCCCACTCTAAATGTCACCCATAACAGTTACGATGCAGCTGTTGGATTCAAAAGGCCATCTCGGTCAACTGGAGGGGCTGTGCACATTGAAAGCTCCATCCCTTTTGCTGCTCACCAGGATCAATTAATTGCATGTTACAATTTCCAAGTCAAAGGGGAGTTTCTGCTCGCTTTTCTCTTAACCCACAACCTTTCACAAAGCAAATCTTTAATAAAACCTTTTTTTACCAAATCAAAAATCTTTAAGACTAACCTTTTAGTTAAAAATGCCCCTAATTGCAATTATAATAGGTATTTTAACTATGCAGCTCACTGGATTGGTCATATGGAGGCGGTAGAGACGGATGATGATGCCTGGAGGATGAGGGCCTTCTCGATCTCTGATTCGAAATCCAATGAGGGAAAGGAAAAGCTAATTTTTGGCCAACTACACAAGAAACCCGGCGATGGAAGGATGCTTCTAGACGCTCGAAAGGTAATACCCAAAGCACTGTTCACCTCTCAATGTGAAAGAGGTATGTCCACTGCTACTAACTTGATTAACTGTAAGGATGTAGATCCCTCCCAATATTGTGATGATCAATTGCCTGCATGCATTCCCATATTTGTCATCCGGTATCTGTCTATAATTTTGCATGATGAAAACACCCTCATCCCACGCTCTTCCTTGATCTCTGCCCATAAGCATTTCCTATGCTCTCTGAATCTGATCATGGATCAACAAGCTTCGTTTGCTGAAGCTCTCATCAACACTACTGGGCATAGATTCTCCCGGGACTCCAAGGCTCAGCCCACTTATCTTGTGGAACCTAACCTGTCTCGGGCTCTTGAGACTCATACTCTTTCTAGTATAAATAAAAATAGCCAGATGCATATCTATCAACCTTCATCTAATCATCCTAGAGCTACTTATGATATCCGGCTTCTTGTCATTTTCTTATTGAATCTTGATCCTACTATGGTCGGGTGTCTCCCACTGTTTTCCTTTGTTGATGGGAGCACCTCTGATTATTGTATCAGTAATGCTAACAATTCCTATTTCCGGTCCTATTTTGATGCTTTATCCTTCTGCTATATCTCTCTCTGGTGCCACATCTATAATTATATTTGGTACAGGAAATTTGAGTTTTGTGATGACAGGTGCTGGTTTCTTGTTCTGGGTCATGCGGCCTTTTTTGATTTCTTTTTCTCTGTGGATGTTGTCAATGTATTGGCAGATTTGTTCTTCTTCTATCTCTCTCTACAAAACTTCCAGCTGATCCCCATGGAACCTCCTGAGGTTCTAGTGGTGGTAAGCTACAGCAAAACTTCACAGCAACAAGTTCATCTCAAAACTATTCTTAAACTTTTTCTCAACACTAAGCTCACCAAAACTCCTTCTAAATCTAAACAACAATTGTCTAACCTCATAAACTTAATAAGATCAATAAAAAATCACCACAAATCATACAAGTATACTTCTATGTTTTATGCTCAGCTCAGATATCTAAACAAAAATCAAAACAAATGCCCAAAGGTCTTGCTCACGTCTTGCTTAGTCAAACACTCAAAAGGAATTTGGAAGACACAAGAGAAGATCAATACTACTACCACAAGCTGCAAAACTTGGTGCTCAATTGATGTAATGAGTATAGATAAATCACAGTTGATCACTAAGCACCTTAGATCTACTCTCTACAATTGTAAACTTAAAGCGAGTATGAATAAATGCAAACTTTATTTTCAATGGAATCCTTATGATTAATATTGGTTATTGGAACATAAGAGGGACTAAACGTCCCCTCCTCTGTCAAGAACTAAATCTTCTTAGAAACAACAACAAACTTGATATCCTGGTCTTAGCTGAAACTAAGACAACAGCTAACCCCTCCCAGGCTCAACTGAAAGCTTCAGGGTTCCATAGAGCCATATGTATCGCTTCTGTTGGTACAAAGGGTGGACTATGGGCCCTATATAAACAAAACACTCTTAATGACAGTTCAGTCTTAGAATTATCTACTAGATACATTATGATCAAACTTAGCATTGAAAACCATACACTTGCCCTTCTATTTGTCTATGCACCCTCTGTTGAGCACGAAAAAGATCAATTTTGGAATGAAATCTACACTGTTGTCCACAAACACCATCTCCCTGTCTTTATTATTGGAGATCTCAATGAGATCGAAAATGATACAGAGAAAGTGGGTGGTGTTACACCCAACCTCTCAAGATTCAGAAGACTAAACAATATAAAAGAAGAGCTCAACCTCCTCACTCTCCCTTATCGTGGCTCCCCTTTCACTTGGAGAAAGAACAAGCAAAGCACAAACAACACTTATGAGAGACTTGATAGAATCCTAGCTCATCAAGACATAGTTAACTGGTTCCCCTCTCTACGAACTAAGCATCATACTTTCTCTACATCAGACCATTGCCCCATTACCCTTCAGATTGGAAACTCGGAGCCACGTAAGGGCTCTCCCTTCAGATTTGAGATGGCATGGACAACAAATCAAATTTATGAGCAAATGGTAAGACAAGTTTGGAGTAACAATTTCAGTGGCTCCCATGCCTACAAACTTATGCGCAAGCAAAAGCTCTTAAAAATAAACACAAAAAAATGGTGTAAGAACAACGTGAATAATATAACAAGACAGCTGGAGCATGTAGAATCCCAAATATTAAATTTCCAAAACAAACTACCATGGGGAGATATTACGAATAGTGAGAAACTGAAGCTAGAAAGGTTAGAACACAAAAAACATAGGCTTATAGAATATAACTACAAATTCTGGAAACAACGATCCAAAACAAAACACCTCAACCTTTCTGATAGAAATACGAAATTTTTTCAGTCTTCGGTAAGAGTTAAAAACTTTAAACAGATTACCACAACTTTTGTCACCAAACTAGGCCAAACTATCTCGGATCCTGACAACATAGTTGACCATATTACCAAGGAGATGTCTGAAAGGTTCATTGATAATCAACAAAGATCCGTTGACCCTCAGGAGATTTGGAATATTCAACCGCAGATCACAGATGTTGAAAATATGAACCTAATAGCCATTCCAACCTCTTCTGAGATCAAAAGTGTAATAGATGAAATGGCAGAAGACAAAACCCCGGGACCTGATGGTTATCCTCCAGAATTTTACAAAAAATACTGGCAAATTGTAGGAGATTCTCTCTGTAAGTCGATTAAATCTTTCTTTCACTCAGGACACTTGCTATCCGAAATCAATCAAACCTTTATAGCCCTTATCCCAAAAATAGATAACCCCTCAAACATAAATCATTATCGCCCGATCAGTCTCTGTAACACGGTTTACAAGGTCATCTCTAAAATCCTAGCCAATAGATTAAAGCCTATCCTTCCTAAAATTATCAACCCATTCCAAGGAGCCTTTGTGGAAGGTAGATCAATCCAAGATAATACTCTTATAGCCCATGAAATCTTTCACAGTTTCCATAAACAAAAAGGTAGAAAGGCTTGGATGGCCTTAAAGCTAGACATGGAAAAAGCGTATGACAAAATCAACTGGAGCTTCATAAGAACTGTTCTAAACAAATTTGGATTCCATCCAAGATGGATTGACTGGGTGATGAAATGTATCTCCTCCACTACCTTCTCAGTCCTGGTAAACAATAGACCGGGCAAGCAATTCAACCCAAATAGAGGTATAAGACAAGGTGATCCTATTGCTCCTTATATTTTTGTAATAGTCATGGAAAGCCTTGCTAGAGAATTACACAAGGAAGCTCTCCTTGATGATTCCCTAGTTGGCATCAAAATAACAAAAGATGGCACACCTATACCTTTCCTCACATTTGCAGATGACACGATCATCTTCGCAAAAGCAGCTCATACAAGACTTAACACAATACAAAACATGATAAACAATTTCTCTAATCTCTCAGGTCTTACAATAAATTATAATAAAAATTCTATCCAATTCTCAAGGAATATTAACCAAAATTTAGCTAGAGATCTAGCACAAAGTATGGGCATTCCAATTTCAAAAACCCTTGAAAAATACCTTGGTATACCGATCTTAAATGGACGTATCAAAAATAATATGTTTGAAGAAGCAATACAAAGTCTCAAAAAACAATTATCAAAATGGAAAGCCTCTACTCTATCCCAAGCAGGCAGAGCAGTTCTCATACAAGCAAACCTGAGTTCTAAGACGAATTATTTGATGCAAAACTTCCTCCTACCAAAAAGTATTCTAAACCAGATTGATCAAATAAATAAAAACTTCTTCTGGAATAAGCTTCATTCTGAAAGATATACACCCCTAATTTCCTGAGATAAAATTTGCAAAAGCAAACATCAAGGAGGTCTAGGTATTAGAAAAGCGGAAGAGCTTAATGAAAGTCTCCAAATGAAACTCCTTTGGAAAATCTACACAAATGAGAACAACATTTGGGTAAGAATAATCAAAGAGAAGTACCTAAATAAATCAAGGAATTCAACAAAGAACAAACCATGACACCTCCTGGCAATTTGGAAGGCTTCTCTCCATCCGGGAAAAATTTGAAAAAGGACTGTTATGGTTAGTAGGAAATGGTCAAGCTATCAATGTCTGGAATGATCCATGGATCCCAAACACACGGCTAACCAATTTTTTAAACAACCATGATCCAAATATGAAGGTTTGTGACCTCATCTTAAATAATAAAACCTGGAATACCCAACTAATTCGTAACATCTTTCCGCCTAATATTCAGAATGAAATTTTCAAAATCTACATACCAGACTAGCAGGTACAAGACAAGCTTATTTGGAAGCCGGACCCCTCTGGAAAGTTTTCCACAAAATTGGCCAAGACCATCTTAGGAAATGAAGAGCAAATAGTGAGTGATCGCAAATGGATATGGAACCTAAATCTACCTCCAAGACAAAAGAATTTCCTTTGGAAGATCATGTCAGATGGCCTCCCAACGAAAGAACGTCTAAAAAGATTCTTTAATAGAGTCCCGAGTCAGTGTTGTTTATGCAACCAAACAAATAAAGACTTGCACCATCTTCTCTTAGGTTGCCAATACACAAGAGAAGTAATCGCTCAATATGAACAAAGTACAAAAACTTACTTTCAACTCCCAAATAGGAATGGTAACCTAGTCAATCTAGAACAAATCAGAGAGGACAACCGTAATTTTAACGATATAGTCTTCATATGGCTTGCCATCTAGGAGGCTAGAAACAATCACATTTTCAAAATAAAAAACATAACCCCTCCGAATATATTAGCTCAAATTGCTATCTCTGCCATTAAAGACTGGAACTATGCAAAACAGGAAAATAGCAAGCCAGGAAAAAAGAACAAGAGATTAAGAGCAAAATGGACTAAACCTCAAACAACTATCTATAAAATTAATGTAGATGGCTCCGTGAAACCCACGGGCGCCTGTTAGGTGGGGGGAGTTATCCGAGACTCTCAAGGTCATATTAAGGATATGTTTTACCAGGTAACGGAAAGAGGAAATATCATCCAAACCGAAGCCTATGCTATTCAAATAGGTATGGAGCACGCCAGAAGATTAGGTATGAGAAGAATTGTCATTGAAGGAGACAACCAAGAGATTATAAAAGCAATCAAGGAAGGGAAAAATACAAGGTGGGAAGTCCTACGTCAAGTTCAGCATATCAATCGTCTCAAAGAACACTTTGATTATGTCGAGTTAAACCACTGCTACAGAGAAGCCAACAAGGTTGCTGACTACATAGCTAGAACTGGTATCATTATAGATAGGAATACCATCCCTTTTAATAGGGACCTTTGTACCATCATCCGTCAGGATGATCCAGGGAGTGAATTACATTTTGTGTAATTCCCCCCTACTGTTTGCCTACTGTAAAAAAAAAAAAAAAACTAATATTCACATACTCTATAAGAGTGAATTATTAGTGAATTATTGGGGTGATATCCACATAGTGCCATACTTTAATTTCATGCCAATCAGCTTCTTCTTTGTTCTTCTTTCATCATTAACATGTTCCGTGTCAAAAATTTGTGGTTTTCTACGAACCTTCAGCGCTGGAATCTTTATAACTGTTTTTTTCTTTGTTTGAGCAATATCAATAGGCACATCCTATTAGGCAAAATAAAAAAATAAGTATTATTTCCCAAATAAAATATTAATAATAAATAATATAAATAAAAAAAATGATAAATTACCTTTGAAGGGTCAGCTTTTAATGGTGCACAGTATTGTTGTTCCACTGGTGCTAGATGTTCTTCAAAAACCTGCTAAATTGAAAAAAGAGTATTAAAGATTAAATATAAAGGCATAAACACTTAAAAATATATTAAATAAAATAATAAACATAAATAAATTTAAAGAATTACTTGTTTATATGATGTTTGAAGAGAAGCAAGACTAGCTATATCCTGGAGAGGATTTGAAATAACAGGGTTCTCATTAACTGGCAGTTGCTCCTCTAAAACTGTCTGAAAAGTGGGAGGATTTGGAATAACAAGATTCTCAAAAACCGGCAGTTACTCCTCTAAAACTGGCTGAAAAACGGGAGGATTTGGAATAACAGGGTTCTCAAAAACTAGCAGTTGCTCCTCTATAACTGGCTGAAAAATAGGAGAAATTTCATGAAAGGGGACCTTCGGATAAGATTTCTCAACAGTCTCAAATACTTCTGCAAATGTTGGTATTTTTTCAGGTGGAGTCAGCCCAATACTCCATGATGGGTAGTTAAGCCGTATTCTATCCATCTCTTCTTTTTTTGCAATAGCAATATCAACAATCTGCATTAGTCTATCTAGCTCAGGATTGTTTGCAAATTCATCTGGGGTTGACCTGACTTCAGGAGAGCTAGACCCAACAATTCGTTTTACAACATGGTTCATGTAATTGAGTTCAGGATCCTCGTGTTTCTTCGAAACAGATTCGATTGTTAGCTCCACTATATTTGATATACATTTCGCCAACAAGCACATTTCAGCCATGTACCTCTCTTTTAGACTCTGAACAACAAGTAAAAATACTATTATATACTGACTTAATTTCATATATACAAAAAAATACTATTAAAATATTAAAAACACTTACTTTTTTACCAGGACCTTCAAACAGCATAGCATGATTCTTTATTGCATCTTCATAAACCTATTTAACACACACTGTTATATATGATAACAAAAATATTGTGTTTGAAAACAATCAATAATAACATCCATGAACTCCATATAACTTATAAATCTCAAACAAACTCACTCAAACCACTGAACCACACTCAATCTCAAATAACATTTGCTGAACCATTATCTGGTCATAATGATGAACCAATTACTGAGATATTTGATGAACCACTTCATTTTATAATTAACCCTTGAATAACATATAGGTATATAACTAAACCAGACACAGAATAAATACCTGAACAACATAGTATAATTTCGTATATAAAAAAAATATACTATTAAAATATTAAAAACACTTACTTTTTTAACAGGACCTTCAAACAACATAGCATGATTCTTTGCTGCATCTTCTTTCCCAAGTTCTTCAACTTCAGAAACCTATGTAACACACACTGTGTTATTTATGATAACAAAAATATTGTGTTCGAAAACAATCAATAATAACATCCCTGAAGTCCATATAACTTATAAATCTCAAACAAACTCACTCAACCCACTGAACCACTGAATCACACTCAATCTCAAATAACATCGCTCTGAACCGCATTTTATAATGTACCAGGACCACTAACTGAACCACATTCTATTAGTTGAATGTGTTGAACCATTAACTGGTCAATATGATGAATCAATTACTGACATATTTGATGAACCACTTCATTTTATAGTTGACCCTTGAATAACATATAGGTATATAACTGAACCAGACACAGAATAAATACATGAACACCACTCTATTTTATAACATCGACATTACAATCTACACAATCAAAATACACTTACTACTTTTGTAGGAACTTCAAACACCTTGGCGTGTTCCTTTGTTGCATGCTCTTTGTTAGGTTCTTCTTCTTCACAAACCTATAAAAAGGATTGTAAGTTATATCCTTTACATAGAGTAGCATATATTAATGAACCACATAATTATACTATACTATACCAATAACTAAATAGTATTGCTTAATCAGACACAAACATCTCAGTAAAATATGCTTACTTTTTTGGGTTCATATTCAATTAACCCAAATATCTCTTGTTCACTAATATTGTCTCCAGCAGATAAAGAGACATGTTGTTCAACTGGCTCGACACTTAGCCGTGGCAATACACGCCCAGAACCAAACCCACTGCCTTTCATCTCTTCCCCTTCCCTTGCCTTAATAGACCGATTTGTCCAATTGGCAAGAATGGGTACTGATCTTGGTTTCTCTTGCCTTTGAAGGCGAACCCAATCAAGATAAAACAGCTGTTATAACAAAAAAATACCAGCAAAATATAAGAATATTTAAAGAACATGCAAATAAAATAAAATAAAATAAAATACTCCTTATTTATCTCACTTACCACCAAAAATGGAAGTGAGCCTGTGAAACTAGAATTTTTGTTACGAGACCATGTTTTTTTAGTTTCTACAAGCCGGTCAAGCAGAAACCCACACCAATTAAACTACTTAATGCTTTCTAAGTTTTTCAGTTACATTAAAGTAACTAAAATTTACAGTTCCATTAGAGTTGCATTCAATCAACCCTGAAATCAAGAGTATTATAAAACAAGTTTTGAAAAATTGCCCTACATCTTTGTCAGCAACCATTCCCTTCACCACATCAGCACATGGATCCTATTTTTGTTGAAGGCAACTGAATTCTTCCACACAGATAGAGATGCATTAGTCCTTGTGTTGAATGGCGCATCAATAGGCACTTGAATTGACCCCATTGGAAATCCAAGAGTAATTACAACATCAACATCTTCGATAAAAATTACATCTCCATTAGCTGTAATCAATGCAACCCGATCTGCATCCAAGTTTTCCACAAGCCAACGTGACAGAAACAATGGCATATGCTTCATTTGTAGCTGCAAAATACTACCGAATCCAAGCTCTTTAATGCTTTTTCTCTGAGCATCATTGAGTTGTTGAAATGAGTCAACCAGAGAATATGTATGTGTCCTGGATTCTATACGAAAATATGTCACTGGTCCATTTGGAGTAACCACAACTTTGGATTTGACTTTTGTTTCATGTTCTTCTTTTATGACAATATCCTCGTCGCTGTCAGAATCTGGTTGTTTAGCAACCTTCCTCTTCTTTTTAACCTGATTCTTCACCACCGGACTTTTCTCAGGTTTACGTTTGAATTTTTCCAAAACAACCGCCAATGGGACGTCATCTAGAAAACAAATTAAAAAAGAAATATATCAATACTATGTTAAACAATATTGAACCAAAACTATAAGTTACTCCTATCCAAAAAACAAATAAGTTACTTCTATCCATTTCACTTATTTAAAACAAATGAAAAACTTAACACAAATTTAATTGTTGAACAAGTTACTCAACATCTGATGAACACCATAGTATTTAATTTGATGAACAGATCACTATTACATCACACCCCACATGCATAATAACAAATTGAACAAATGTCACTCTTGAAACACTATTATAAACGAACTAACAAATAAAATAAAAATTTAAACAACTATAACCAAATAAAGTAAACTATAAACACTGGCGATTTGGGATTTCCATTTTTTATCAACAGCGACAAACTCAAGAAACAGACAAAATCGTTCCCCCTTCATTCATGACAAAACGTTGACATACTTTGACTGTTGAAATACTACTAAAACATAAATCACAACCAAAACTAAAGGTTAATGAACTAGAATCAATTAAAGTAAAGTATAAACAATAGCGATTGAGGATTTCGATTGTTTATCAACAACAACGACTGAAGAAACAGAGAAAATCGTCCCCCCCCCCCCCCCCCCCGTCACGGATGACAAAACGTTGAACTACTTTGACTATTGAAATACTACTAAAACCATAATCACAAACAAAACTAAATGTTAATGAACTAGAATCAAATACGGTAAAGTATAGTCACCGTCGTGAACGCGGATTTCCATTTTTGATCAAAAGCGACAACTGAACAAAGAGACAAAACACAAAAAAAGGATAAAATCGTTAATAAACGAAGTAATAAGGAGTAAACAAACGAAAATGAAAACAACGAACTCTGATTCAAGCTTACATTACCACGAAAATGGCGAGATTGAGAAAAGAATTCGAAACGACAGAGAGAATGACCAGTTTGAAGGAAAAAGGGGATTTCAGTTTTCAAGACAATGAAACGAAAGCAAACCCTTCACCACGCAAAGGTGAAAATGGTCTGACACGTAACAACAAATACATCAAGCAAAATGACAAAACTGCCCCTACAACCGCTATTGGGCTTTTTTTTTATTCTCTATTGGACTATTAAAAAGGTATTGGGCTTTATGCTCTGAACATTTATTTCTAGAAAAATGAAACATTTTATTTCATTAACCACACATTATAAAATTTGAATTTAATTTAAGGAAATTTTAATTACTCTCTAAGAGGAATACTGAACCACAAACATTACATATACTGAATCAAATAATAGTTAGTAATACTGAACCAATTAAAAATACACTCTTAAACGCCACATATTTTGTTCTATGAACCAAATACAATCATAGATACTGAACCAGTGAACCAATTCTTAATAAACTACTGAACCAAATAATAGTTAGAAAATACCATACATATATTGAATCAAATATTAGATAGAAATACTGAACCAATTAAAAATACACTCATAAACGCCAATATTTTGTTCTATGAACCAAATACAATAATAGATGCTGAACCAATTCTTAATAAACTCCTGAACAACACATGCAGTTATAAACTCATTGTCCATAAAAACAATGATAAATAAACAAAATAGACTGCCTGTTATCATATATATCAAAAACAAAAAGTTATCCTTGTCGTTGATACACAAAATTAACTGTCCCACAACCCAAAATACATCCACATAATCAACTAATAAAAGTTTCAACAAAAACTACAGATATCACATTAAAATCTTCAATTCCTAGGCTGGTAATCGGTAATTCTCGCAATAACAGGCTGCCTTTCTTCATTCATATGTGAACATATAATCGCATGCATATACAACCTCCAAAGATCAGAGACCACATTGCCCAAGTTCTTGGATAAGCCACAATTTCAATCATTTATACCCAAGTAAGTCTCCAAATGACGCATGCAGAAGACGCTACAATCGATGTAATTATCAGTAGTCACCCACTGTAAATCCAGACAGAATGGTTTGCAATTGCGAATAAGGTCCGCCTTGCTGGAGAGCATCATCTTATCTAGGTAGTGACTCATCAATTTAACCTTAATAGTTAACACAAAAACAAAAACAATTAGTGGATGTTGATACAAAAAGAATAAATCAAACACAAAAATGTGAAAATGAATGTATATACGTACAACTACTTCTGGAATGTCAGAGTATCTCAAGTCAAAGCCCACTTCCAGCTTCATGTTATCAATAATAACAACTTCCTTTAACTTAAAATTAAAGCATATAATATAAAAGTGTTGAGATGCAAGGATTGGCAACATGATCTGCATAAGGATAAATTTAATTTAAATTATTTAATTCAAATTTAATATTAAAAGAAATATACAAATCAACAACAACAATTTAATTGAAATTCTTTAAATAAACTTACTAATTCAAACCCAGCCAAATTTAAAACAGATGAGTCTCTAAGAAGCTGATCAAATTTAGCATGAAACATGTCGAATCGCCTTTCAAACCTTACATCAGGATTAGCAACAACTGAACCTAACCGAATAATATTAACAAAACTAAGTTAAAAAATGAACAAAAACTAAAATTAAACACTTAATAACATGCATTAAAAATTAAAACTTACACTGAGATCACAAGTACCAAAATATCTCTTATAGCCATAAAATCTCTCTTGGTAGTTAAGAACTCTCACAAAAGTATCAATCACTTGGGCATCAACATATTCATTAGAAAGTAAGGATTGAAACACCACACGTGGCACAATGCGATCTTTGAATTTAAAAAGAACTTCCCTGTTATAAAACCAGAAGTATAACAAATTTACTAACAGATTGAAATTAAACAAACTATATTTCTTTCATGCATAACATTAACTATGTAATCAATAAATTTCATATATATAAGAGCAACTTACATAATATCATACTCAGGTTCAGCAACATAACTGATAAGCTTGCAAAGAAATGGTGAATTTAGAAGACAGGGATTAACAACTTGGCTTCTCAAAGGGAGGTTTGATTCTTCCTGTTCATTCGCTTCACCCAGCTGTTGATTCTCCCTGATTTTCCTCTCTTTTTCCTGTTCATTCTTTATTTGCCTCTTCAACTGTGCCATTGTTGTTTCATCTACAAAAAAATTCATTAATATCTAAATTACATAACTAAAATAAAGCAATAAAGCCCACATAGTTAAATAATCTGAACCACTCATAATAAGTAACTACACATACCTAAAAATAAAGCAATAAATACAAACATGCATATATAAATAATGGAATGAACCCCACAGAGCTAGATCATCTGAACCACATTCAATATATATAGGTAACTGAACCAAACTAAAATAAAACACTAAATCATCCAAACTCCAGATAAAGGATTGAAGGAATGAACCCCACAAAGCTAGATCATCTGAACCACATTCAATATAGGTAACTGAACCAAACTAAAATAAAACACTAAATCATCCAAACTCCAGCTAAAGGATTGAAGGAATGAACCCCACAGAGCTAGATCATCTGAACCACATTCAACATAGGTAACTGAACCAAACTAAAATAAAACACTAAATCATCCAAACTCCAGATAAAGGATTGAAGGAATGAACCCCACAAAGCTAGATCATCTGAACCACATTCAATATAGATAACTGAACTAAACTAAAATAAAACACTAAATCATCCAAACTCCAGCTAAAGGATTGAAGGAATGAAGCCCACAGAGCTAGATCATCTGAACCACGTTCAATATGAAATACCCCAAAGTATTTTTGGGTATTTCTGTAAATAAAAATAAGGTGAATTTTTTTAAATAAAAGAAGGTGTAGAATTCGTTGCAAAAAAATATACCTTATCATTTGGGTTTAGTAATTATAACCTAAAATTCAATTGACAATATTATGTTAGATAAAATAAAGGATCATTATTATAATTATTGTTATCACTATTATTTTAACATAGCTACTTTTATAAAAATAAAAAAAAAGGTTGATATGAATTCATTGTTTTATTTAAAGGGTGTCTTACTTAAATTATTTTAATACCCAATGTGATATCATTTTAAATAAATAAGTATGATTTATGATCCGACTTATTGTAATTTAATTTGAAATAATTATTTAAATAAAAGAACTTATCATAAGTTATTTATTTAAAAGGATATACATGTTTGTGGGATTATATCTTGTATTTTAGTTATCTATTTTTTTCAAATTAAATAAATAGCCTTTTATTACATATAAAAGAAAAACCCAACTATTTTAGTGAACCGGTTCGGCCAAACCGATAAAAAAGGGGAAACCGGTTCAACTGAACCGTTTCTTCATCCTCCTTCACGTTAAACGCAGGAGATGGGAGCTTCAATGGTGATTTTTAGTTTTTGGATGTTTCATCTTCAAAACGTCTCTATTAAGTGCTAATAAATACCATCTTATCAAAAACGTGGACTAATCTTTTATTAAGGGTTGAATCCATCTCCAATTCCATCCAAATTCATAAACCCTAAATCTTCAATTCAACCCAATCCGATGACTATGTGACGGTTTCATCCAAATTTATTAACGACAATGAATGGAAACATCAATGGGATGTTAATTGCACATTCAATTTGATCTAATCCGGTGTTTTAGAGCTTCCCCTATAAATAGGAACGTTTTCCTTTTGGCGAAATTACACCAATACATTCAAATTCCGAGCTCCTCTTCTATACCATTGAATTCCTTTCGTCCCTAGGAATAATCCTATACAAGAAATTGGCTGAATAACATACAAACAAGAAAACCCCCAAATCTACCTTAAACCTCCCCGTCGCCGGAGCCACCTGGAGGGTCGCCTGTCGCCGCCGCTGTCGTCACCGGAGCCACCACCCTTTACTGCCGGAGCCACCATCACCCTCTGTCGGAGCCGCCGTGCCGTGTCGAGCACCACCGTCGAGCCACCATAGCCACGTGAGGAGCTGCTGGGCGTGTGACGCGAACAGTAGCCGCGGGAGGAAGAAGGAGATGTGGGAATTACATAAAACCTCCCTATATTTTCTATTCCTACAAATTATGCCCTATTTCAGTTTCTAAAATTATAAAAATTATCCCAGGATGTTAGAACGTATTTTAACCGCGTTCATTCTTAAAAATTCGCAGCGGTAATCCCAAGGTCCGACACACCCATTGCGCAAAGGTCTCGAAGAAGATCAAAATTGGTATAATTCCCAACTTCATAATTAATTCGATTTTTAATTCGAATTAATAAGTCAATATGTGTATAAAATACCAATTAGTAAATTCCTTTTCGTCCTCGTAATTTATGTGTGTAGATTCGCTGCTAATTTATTCAACTCCGTCATCAAGTCTTTGAAGTCCATAGTTGGTATCGAAATCCAACAAGGCGAAAAAGGCAAGTGACATTCCGAGCCTTTTATGCTCATCTGCGTGCCTTCGTGTCTTGTTGTTTTCTTGCCTTGACATGCATGCCAAATCAATTAAAATAAATTACAAATCACTTGTTTTGTGTAATTTATTCAACCGTAATTTTGGACTTGGCGTGTAATTGGGTAATGTTATTATTTGATCTTATTATAAAATAATAACGTAGATACCCATTTTATAAAATGCATGATTTATCATTCATTCTTTCATGCAAAATAAGTAGGTATGGAGCATATTATCTTGTTGATGCATCCATGTGTAACGGCCCAGAATTATAATTTCCGGGTTACGTTTCAAGGGATGAAAACCCTTGTTCGGATCTTGCAATCCAGGTACGGGTCAAGGTTTCAAACTCTTTTAAGATCAGTATAAAGAGGGATTTCAAACCCTAAAAACCTCGAAGGGCCGTTGGGTACCCTTAACCTGTCCTACAACTATGTCGCAGAATCCATTTCAAATGGAAGAAAAGCGGAAGCAAAGTAAATATACAAGTGTCACGGCAAAGCCGGTCAAAACCAAATCATGAGTGGGTAATTACCATTTTACTAAATTAGGATATTGGCTAGATTCTTCGATTCGCCAAAAGAAAACCCCGTCATATAGGCATCGAGCACTCAAATCTGCAGAGAATACCTAAAAAAAAAAGAACGGGGAAAGGAATCAGATCGAGCCACTCATGCGGGACCGGCAGTCCTCGCTGAGGCCACATAGTATGTGCTATACCTAATAAAGATGCTCTAATGCAGTACGAAATTCAAACACACTAGCATGCTCCTAGTTCATAATAATGTGCAGAAATACTGTAAAGGGCCCAAGACAATGCCAAGTGGCATATCCCTCTCCTACCTCCACCCCTTCCGATAGGTGGAGACTGGCCAGCTCGTGAATGCATTCCATCATAATCGGGGGGCACGCATGCCTAACCCGCTCCACAATAAAGCCCGCAGGCATATCATAATATAAGGAAGTTCATGACTCGATTGACTCAGGGTACCCGATGAGGCCGGGCTACCCTATGACCCTAGCAAAGACTCTAGGAATATCACAGATAACGGCCGTTCTGTTTCAAACGCATAAAGTAAACAGATGCTCAATCAATTAGTGCAACCTAAACATGATACTACATGGCATGCTTTTATGTATATGCAACACCTAACATAAAATGCAACAACAGGCATGAATGTCCAACCTGAGTAAGCCCCCTAGGGAACTTACCTGAAGATGCAGAACAGCAGGATAATACAAGCAAGGGCCCAATGCAAGTCCAAAGTATAATCCAATAGCAATACACACCTATTTCCAAAATCATTATATAAATAAATTCCGGCATTAAATCACCAAACAATTCTATTTTCACAAACCATATTTATATATCAATAACAATAAAACATCTCATAATTTCCAAAATCACATATCATAAAATACATCTTCTAATCACATTATTTTAAAGTACTTTAAAATGGATAATCATAATTTCCGAAAATATATCTTTCAAATAAAATCAAGAATAATATATACCCAAAAAATATCATATAATAAATAACATGGCACATAAGTATATAACCTATCATGATTTGGCAACAACAATAACCAATAAAACACAACCAACAGCCCAACCAAATAGCCCAATCTGAAAGAAGCCCGGACCCGTAACCTAAAGCCCAAACCCGGCTCACATAAAAGGAAGGAGGAAGAGGATCCAGTTGAGAGGGTCCGACCCGCCGGTTCACAAAAGAAAAGAAAAGGGGGCCGGTTCTCAAAACCCTCCTCCCCCAATCTGAGAGAACAGAAGAGCGCTCTACTCGGCGATGGAAAACACGGAAGAAGGAAGGCGAGTACCAGGTTCCGGCGGCAATCAATCCGACCGGACCTCCTCCTTGCCATTACCTTTTTCCCGACCTCAACCAACCCGGAAGAACCAAAACGCGAGTAAGAGGAAGCTCACCGAGGGCTCGAAGGTTCACCGGAAATCTTCGTCGGAGACTCGATGTGGCTCGTCGGAGGCGGAATCCCACAAGTCCGGGCCTAGGAAGGAATACAATGGCTTAAAGGTGCGACTTTATGGTGTGTTCGAGTGAAAGAAGGGGGAGACGAGGCTTACCGACCTCACACAATCGAAGACAGAGGAAGAAGGAGGGAGGTGGCTCGGCGATGGCTTCGGGGCGGCTCCTGGTCTCGGCCTTCGTCTCGTTCGTCGATGAGGTCGGAGGATCTGCTGCCGGAAGTCGGAGGCGGTGAGAGCCTGGCAGACCCTTCAATCGGGGAAGCAGGGTTGTCTTCCTCGGTGGCGGTTTCTGCAGTGGCGGCGGTGGAGGCAGTACGGTTCCTGGCGGCTCCGACGGTGAAGAAAAGGAGGAAGGTAGAGGGCTGGTGGTTGTTGCCGGCGGTGGTGTGGCCTGCTGTTGGTAACGGAAATCAGAAAAGGAGATGGTGGCTCGACTGGGTTGTTTTGGTGATGGGAAGGTGGTTCCACTGGTTCCTCAAAGAATGGCAACGAGAGAGAGGATTTGTGGGTTTGTGTCTCTGACGGTGGATGGGGAAAATTGCATAGAGGAAGGTGGGTTTCATGGTAATGGGAAGAGGGATGCAAAATTTGAGGGTTTATGCAGGCCTTCATGCCCGAAATGAAGGATCAATGGGGTGAGGAGAAGTTGAGTAGTGAGGTTGTTTGGCATAATTGTGGAAACAAACAACAATAGTGAGCTGGAGGGAGGCATGGAGCTGCAGTAATGCAGATTTCTGATGAAATAGTTGGGAAGAAAACAAAAGAAAATGAAGGGAAAAGATAGAGTGGTCCCAAGGGAAAGAATTCAAAATAATGGGCGACGAATCCCAAACCCGCTCTCCCGATCTTATCCGACCCAAGTCAAAGCGACTTACAAATTTTCAAATCCGAATAAAAAAAATGAACTCCAATTATTATCTTAAATTTTCGAATGAACATGCGGGATAAAACATATTTTAAATCTTCAACTAAATAATGCCGTAACTAGTTTTAAAATAATTAGAATAAAACCATTAGCCCAAGGACGGAAATTCCAAACCTCCCAAATCTTAGAAATCGGGATAATTATAAATCGCTATTTTAATAATTTAATATTCTAAAATTTCCCGGTCTTTACATTATCCACCTCTAAAAACAAGTCTCGTCCCCGAGACTAAAATCACTCTAAAACAAGGGGATGAAGTTTTTTTTTTTTTTTTTTTTTTAAATGGGTGAGTCCAAGGATCGTGCCATTGATTCTGTAAGCATCTCATAAGGGCCCGTATAAGATACTCACATCACCCTTGACATGATCATAACATTCCCAATTGGTCGTAGCAAGTATGCGATATGGGCCCCTACCACACCCTTACCCCGACCTTTCGGTCACATCATAACTCAAAAAACAATCATAGCGTCTCTACTGGGTCTTAGCAAGCATTCTATATGCGCCCCTATAAAATGCTTGTATCCACTTCGTGAGGCGTTATAATATAAGCCCGGGTGTGAAAACTTTCAAAAAGGGATTCCGCAATTGGAAAAGATTGGCCTCAAAATCTTTAAATTTCTCGGTAACGTTTATTCTTTAAAATTTCAGGTAATTCCTTTTCAAACCGCTCAAAATCTTCAAATAAGGCGTTTAACCAAACAACTTTACACCAAAACAAGTAAAACCCTTTCGATCAAAATTTCGTCAAAATCCTCCAAAACAAAATCAGTTTCCCGCATAACAATCAATCAATTTCAGAAGCTCGGAGGTGGAATCATCCACCTCTAAGGGCTAATCCCATATTCTCTTCCTAGTTTCCAGAATAAAAACAAGCTATCAGTCTCAATTCAAGCAAGCTTCACAAGCTATAAGAAATGCATAACCAAATAACCAACCAACCTCCAATCAGTACATCATATGACAAGTCTCAAACATATGCCAACACAGTGCCACAAGGTCACATCAGCATCTCTACATCCTACTACGGGTCATAATACATATCTCAACCACATAACAAAATCATAATAAATGTCTCGACATCACACCAGAAGTCATAAAAGTATCACCTCATCATAGAGCCAACGAAACAAAACTCATTGTCAACACATCAACACAACAAAATCATGCCATTAAGATTCAGCAAAAGGGGAGATCAAGCAGCATATCAATCAGCGAATGTCAGCATACTCGCCAGACATCATCTTAACTCCTCACAACGCCATGTAGCGATCATTTAGTAATCAGACATCATTATCTCATATATATAAATCATATTCATTTTGAAAGCCATATTCGTGATGTAACATATCCATAAGCATGCTTGCTAACATATAATACAACCTCATGTTTACTACCACATAATATAACATCATGCTTTCACCCCATAACATAACATCACACTTTCACATAATAGCACGTCATTATCTCGTATATAATATCACAACACATCCTAACATGCTCCTAAAACAACATAGTAGAGCAGCAATATATAATGATAATATTTGTCACTACCAACTAGATTTCAATATTGCATAACAACATGTAATATCATTCTGTATCAGATTCATCATAGTTGATATCTAACATCATGCCAGCAAATATAAATAAATCACATAATCACGAAAATTCTCACGTCATACCAGTCAAAATAAAATACAATCCCCACTCGCCCATCTCCACTCTCAAGCCAAGACTAATCATCTTCTAGACTCGCCAACGTCAACTCAGACAAAAATTCTACAAACAAATCCCTATTCATCTCGATGCTCAAATCTCGCCCATCCTTCCGCCAAGCACTACCACACCATCCACCTCTAAGAACTCACTCCTATCTCTAACCTCGCGCCCGAGTACCTGCTTACACCATGTCCTCAACATCCTCAAAGGTCATTTCTTACACTTCTCACACTTCCCAAGGTTTCACAAGCATCTTGCCCTGCTAATCACACATCTCCTCTAGAAATTCCTCGATCACCACTTAGCCAGTCTATTCCTAAACATACTCCCACCTAGGATTCACCTAGAAAGTTCATCGGGATCACCAAGGATTTCCTCTTATAGATCCCAACTCAACCGGTCTTACCTAACCCAACATCCCTCTCTTCATGACTTATCTCGTAATACCATCGATCATTCTAACCCCTCAAATTCTCCCGCCATTCTCCGACCACTCTACAAGAGAATCTTACCCACATATTCAAAGGAGAGGCAATCAGGAACATCATCACACACACAAGGTATACATCATATCAACTAGCATTTATAATGATAACATCATTAATTCATCATCAAGCATTGCAAATATGTCGAAAAATCTCAATTTACCGTCATGCTCAATCATTATTACAATTCATCATATATACACAAAATCAAGTCAAGGTAGCAAGTTTCATCATAACCTTAACAAATAAACAATTCAGGTTTCACAACATTTGCAGTTCATTCCTTTATAGGCAAAGGAATTTAGATCATGCTTAGCAACTCAAAGTATCATCACTTCAAGATATCATGTCACATTAGAATTGTAAGGCATCGAATCATATCATCATAGACACTGAACAATCAAGCAATATTTCTCACCAAGTAAGCACATCAACACGAAATTTCATCGCCATGTCAGTGCAATATCATTATCAATAATCTAAAAACGATTAGCAATTCGAACGGAGGACACTCCCGCCTACAAGTTCTACCGTACTCGGTAACCGCAATCCACAAAACGTGCTCGTCCTGCCGACATTGTTGATCCTGAGGCCCGTGGGTTATGGGCCCACGCTTCCGCCACATTACTCTATCGCTATGCAACTTCTTTTCTCTTTCAAGCAGTCGCTCACCCAATGTATCGCGCATGACTCCAAGTTAGCGGAGATAGGGGAGTGACGAGAGAAGACAACCCAAATTCCTTTCGGGGACAAACACGGACCACAACTAAAGACGACAATACTAGAGACAAGACTCTAACCCGAGAATAGCAACAACGCCCTTATGGAGGTCTATTAGGTTGCAATGGTGACAAGCGGACACAATTTCCTCATAAGGGCATATCAATCATTTTAATCCACTCTAACATGTACCTATCTCGAGAAGCACAACATACGTATTCATTTCAAAAAGACATATTCATGTGCTACACGGACGCATGCGAGACAAGATAGTAGTCGATCATCCCATGAAAGCAGATAGGCCTAGCAACTCAAGCAAGATATGCAGGATTAAATAGGCATCACAATTATCACATATATGAACAATGCACGAGTGTAGTGTATGCATCATAAAAGGACATGTAAGAGCAACATAGTAATTATCTTATCTGACACAATGATCGTATAATAGGTCAAGCATGGCACGTAATCATATGACGAGATACATTTAGAAAGCATGGGTCCTACATGGTACTAGTGATACATGATGTGATACAAGCATAGTCAAGAGTCATCAAGAGGAGTTCAGCATAATATTTACGAAACATGAGACATCGTCAAAAGTAACAAGAAATACACCATGGGCGATACATTATAATCATACTAAGAACGAACCATCACAGAGCACATTCACGATACAATAATCATCACATCATAGAACAAGTACAACACGTGATCATTTGACGAGTCATATTGGGAATCATAAGCCTTACATGACACTACTGGCACATATCGAACATGCACACAATCAAGATAACTCGACTAGATTCATTCTAACATTCTGGTGTCATGCGTATGCGGAATCATGGTATAGCGTGGTGTGTGATCATGCGAGGTGTCAAGTCATACATCTATGCAAGCACGAGAGGATGTCATAGAACAATAGGGTAACACTACCGAGCGATAACATGTAAGCATGCTAGGATTACCCAATTACGGAGAGCAAGTCAATCATCGAGCTCAACATTAATCTAATCAGGATGAGTAAAACATTTTAAGAGGACAACAAGAGGGAAGAAACACACTATCAGGGACCTAGCTCGAGAGAGAATCAACAGTAGCGTAGGCAAGGTATAATTCACACAAGTCATGATCAAAGGTCCTACATGATACTAATGGCTCAACATAACACGCGATACATACATGCAACTAATCATGGCGGCACGTAAGAAATCAATTCAATCACATTCAAGCAATCTAGAAACATGAGGAAGGTTTTACGATGTATAACACGAGTTTAAGTAATGGCAATATGATTAGAATACGGGGCATGGGCTCAAATCAACACATACTAGGATAAAACATGCATTTCTCAAGACTCAATTATACCAAATATTCTCTCTTCAACACAAGTAACACACAGCAATATCAAGTGCAAAATAATCAGCAACAGTTAATCTGACAATTACAAAATAGATATGCATGCTATAGGTTCTTGTCACAAAAGGAATAAGGAGCATCGACGCGTCATTAGCTAGTATGGTAAAGAGATCATTTACAGGCATTCATACGAAGAAGATTTTATCACACTATCATGGACCTAAACCAGGAGAAAACAACTATCATGTAGGTTCATATAATGTGGTTTATGCTTCTAATCAATCATTAATCAAGTCAACACAATAGGCCAAGTAGACATGTTATGACAACATGTAATCATGATAGAAAGTAAGACATAACACTAGACCTAAGCAATATAACTAATTATATTATGTCATGAAATTCAGAGAGAGTCACCATTTCAATCGAACAGAGATCCCTAAGGGCAACCATTGACTTTTCCCAACCAACTCATCACCCCTCTTTCCCGTGGGACTCCGGTACGACTCTTCATGGCAAGAAGACACTAGTTGGTTATAATAAGAATAAGGAAGGACAGTCCCATAAACACCTCACTTCCAACTCAAGTGACATCAAGAACTTCCAACACTCACTCAGACAACTTAACATCCAACCATAATTCCCGACACAATGTGTTTACCAACCCAATTTCCCGGGGAAGACACTAGCATCCAAGAAAAGCTAGATAGACCCGTCAATGGGTTAACAAACATAGTGGAAGGGGTTGTTTTACACAAGCTGGGTTTGACAATGTAGAAATAAAGGCACTCCCGCTATCTCGTTTGCACAGGTCAGTCAATACACAACTCATTGTTAGGCATACCAAATCAGATCTCTAGCATAGCAAGCACTCAGCACCGAATCAGTTAATAACACTCATAATGATCTCATTCGATTTTCCCAACCCATCTGTAAAGAATAAGCTGATATTTCGCCTACCGTTCCCAACTACACCCAATAGGGGTGGTCTATCGCCTTTACTACCCACTCGTGCCACCGTTTGGTCGGTTTTCCTCTTTTATTACAAGTCGAGTTCATTACTTAGTCCAATTTCGGTTAGGCATCTTAAGTTCATTTTGCCCCTTTAAAACACTTCCAAATCCTTCGAAATTCATGGGCGGTTTTCCAAAACATACACTCGACCCTTTTGTACCCGAATTGCACAACCTCAGCTCTGATACCATCTTTGTAACGGCCCAGAATTAAAATTTCCGGGTTACGTTTCAAGGGATGAAAACCCTTGTTCGGATCTTGCAATCCAGGTACGGGTCAAGGTTTCAAACTCTTTTAAGATCAGTATAAAGAGGGATTTCAAACCCTAAAAACCTCGAAGGGCCGTTGGGTACCCTTAACCTGTCCTACAACTATGTCGCAGAATCCATTTCAAATGGAAGAAAAGCGGAAGCAAAGTAAATATACAAGTGTCACGGCAAAGCCGGTCAAAACCAAATCATGAGTGGGTAATTACCATTTTACTAAATTAGGATATTAGCTAGATTCTTCGATTCGCCAAAAGGAAACCCCGTCATATAGGCATCGAGCACTCAAATCTGCAGAGAATACCTAAAAAAAAAAGAACGGGGAAAGGAATCAGATCGGGCCACTCATGCGGGACCGGCAGTCCTCGCTGAGGCCACATAGTATGTGCTATACCTAATAAAGATGCTCTAATGCAGTACGAAATTCAAACACACTAGCATGCTCCTAGTTCATAATAATGTGCAGAAATACTGTAAAGGGCCCAAGACAATGCCAAGTGGCATATCCCTCTCCTACCTCCACCCCTTCCGATAGGTGGAGACTGGCCAGCTCGTGAATGCATTCCATCATAATCGGGGGGCACGCATGCCTAACCCGCTCCACAATAAAGCCCGCAGGCATATCATAATATAAGGAAGTTCATGACTCGATTGACTCAGGGTACCCGATGAGGCCGGGCTACCCTATGACCCTAGCAAAGACTCTAGGAATATCACAGATAACGGCCGTTCTGTTTCAAACGCATAAAGTAAACAGATGCTCAATCAATTAGTGCAACCTAAACATGATACTACATGGCATGCTTTTATGCATATGCAACACCTAACATAAAATGCAACAACAGGCATGAATGTCCAACCTGAGTAAGCCCCCTAGGGAACTTACCTGAAGATGCAGAACAGCAGGATAATACAAGCAAGGGCCCAATGCAAGTCCAAAGTATAATCCAATAGCAATACACACCTATCATCAAGCCATTTCCATAAGCTACCGGACCAACATTCATACACACGATTCCCAAGTTCTCAATATACTCAAAACCAAACGGTGATAAAACTATTTTCCAAAACCTTTCCGCTACGATCAACATTAACCAAAATCATTTACTTTCAATCAACCCCATTGATAAAATCGTACCAACCATATTTTCCAAACTCTTAAATCCTAAATTAATTCAACTCATTTTCAAAATAATCTCTCAAATCATACTTGGCCAAATTCCGACATTAAACATTTAAACCTTAAAATCAATACTTCAAAATCATAATATAGAATTAATTCCGACACTTCTATTTCCAAAATCATTATATAAATAAATTCCGGCATTAAATCACCAAACAATTCTATTTTCACAAACCATATTTATATATCAATAACAATAAAACATCTCATAATTTCCAAAATCATATATCATAAAATACATTTTCTAATAACATTATTTTAAAGTACTTTAAAATGGATAATCATAATTTCCGAAAATATATCTTTCAAATAAAATCAAGAATAATATATACCCAAAAAATATCATATAATAAATAACATGGCACATAAGTATATAACCTATCATGATTTGGCAACAACAATAACCAATAAAACACAACCAACAGCCCAACCAAATAGCCCAATCTGAAAGAAGCCCGGACCCGTAACCTAAAGCCCAAACCCGGCTCACATAAAAGGAAGGAGGAAGGGGATCCAGTTGAGAGGGTCCGACCCGCCGGTTCACAAAAGAAAAGAAAAGGGGGCCGGTTCTCAAAACCCTCCTCCCTCAATCTGAGAGAACAGAAGAGCGCTCTGCTCGGCGATGGAAAACACGGAAGAAGGAAGGCGAGTACCAGGTTCCGGCGGCAATCAATCCGACCGGACCTCCTCCTTGCCATCACCTTTTTCCCGACCTCAACCAACCCGGAAGAACCAAAACGCGAGTAAGAGGAAGCTCACCGAGGGCTCGAAGGTTCGCCGGAAATCTTCGTCGGAGACTCGATGTGGCTCGTCGGAGGCGGAATCCCACAAGTCCGGGCCTAGGAAGGAATACAATGGCTTAAAGGTGCGACTTTATGGTGTGTTCGAGTGAAAGAAGGGGGAGACGAGGCTTACCGACCTCACACAATCGAAGACAGAGGAAGAAGGAGGGAGGTGGCTCGGCGATGGCTTCGGGGCGGCTCCTGGTCTCGGCCTTCGTCTCGTTCGTCGAGGAGGTCGGAGGATCTGCTGCCGGAAGTCGGAGGCGGTGAGAGCCTGGCAGACCCTTCAATCGGGGAAGCAGGGCTGTCTTCCTCGGTGGCGGTTTCTGCAGTGGCGACGGTGGAGGCAGTACGGTTCCTGGCGGCTCCGACGGTGAAGAAAAGGAGGAAGGTAGAGGGCTGGTGGTTGTTGCCGGCGGTGGTGTGGCCTGCTGTTGGTAACGGAAATCAGAAAAGGAGATGGTGGCTCGACTGGGTTGTTTTGGTGATGGGAAGGTGGTTCCACTGGTTCCTCAAAGAATGGCAACGAGAGAGAGGATTTGTGGGTTTGTGTCTCTGACGGTGGATGGGGAAAATTGCATAAAGGAAGGTGGGTTTCATGGTAATGGGAAGAGGGATGCAGAATTTGAGGGTTTATGCAGGCCTTCATGCCCGAAATGAAGGATCAATGGAGTGAGGAGAAGTTGAGTAGTGAGGTTGTTTGGCATAATTGTGGAAACAAACAACAATAGTGAGCTGGAGGGAGGCATGGAGCTGAAGTAATGCAGATTTCTGATGAAATAGTTGGGAAGAAAACAAAAGAAAATGAAGGGAAAAGATAGAGTGGTCCCAAGGGAAAGAATTCAAAATAATGGGCGACGAATCCCAAACCCGCTCTCCCGATCTTATCCGACCCAAGTCAAAGCGACTTACAAATTTTCAAATCCGAATAAAAAAATGAACTCCAATTATTATCTTAAATTTTCGAATGAACAAGCGGGATAAAACATATTTTAAATCTTCAACTAAATAATGCCGTAACTAGTTTTAAAATAATTAGAATAAAACCATTAGCCCAAGGACGGAAATTCAAAACCTCCCAAATCTTAGAAATCGGGATAATTATAAATCGCTATTTTAATAATTTAATATTCTAAAATTTCCCGGTCTTTACACCATGCATATTATATGGTATTGGCATCCATTTTACTTCTATAAGATGGATTATTTTATTTTATGCGATCACCTAGTTTGATATTAATTACTAGTTAATATGTGATGATGTGTGTGAGATGTGAAACTCAATTGAATCAAGATAAAATAAAATATAGTGTGCGTATCAATGAAGATACGGGGTCCAACCCAATGGGAATTGGGCGGTGTCTCAACTTTGGGTTAACTACTGAGTTGAGTTTGGATTGAATGGGTTAAGACCATGTTGCGTCTTAAACCGAAACAGTTTCATGAAACTAACATTCTCGAGATACAATATTCGAGATGAAATCTGACTACGAAATCGTAGGTAGGTCGGACGTCCTATCCAGACTCGGCCGGTATAATATAGTTAATGTTAAAATAAAAGTAAACAGGTCAAATATGATATCCGTGTGATGTGTTAAAATATATCTATATATAAGCTATGCAATGTGATATAGTGAGTGAATAATATTATTCATTTAGCTAAAGTTAATTTTTTTTATAGACTTGATATCGGGGGACACGAAGTCAACCCTTTTCCCACTCCTAATAGTAGGCTCTCCCTAACGTCTGGGTAACTACTAGCGGGACGGATTTAGGCCACATGGAGTACCTCATAATCCGATATCGAGTCCGAACTTAATAAAAATATTTTCATGGTGATCACAAATGCATTTCTAAAGCTATATCGTATCCCATCCGTAATCGGGGTATGGTTCCTAAGGTGCTTGTCACCTACATCACTTTCTTATTCAACCCTTCGAGGTTATCCGTGTCACAGAAGTTGAGTCATCAAATATAAAGCCTACATAAAATATTCTCATCAGTAATAATCTCATTTGGATTCAATTCATACCTTATTATGGTCACTGAGTTTGAATCCAAAGTAGTCCCAGTTTTCGAGCCGTCACTTGCTAGTTCTCGCGAACTAACCGTCCTTTGTTAATTTGGACGGCTAGGGGTTCATTGTCTCCGAACAATACCTCAGCCTCCAGTTCGCAGGTTTAGATCGAGTCTTTGAAGAGAAGTTGAAGAAGTTCAAGACGACATTTTAAGTTTTCAAGATTTGAAGAAAATATTGTATAACTGGTAAATGTTTACTTTTACAAAGTCTTCCGCTGTAATATATGTTTCAATTATTGTAATTTGAATCATGAGTTTAATAAAAGCATGATTTATTATATTTAAGTCTTCCGCTATTTATATTTTCTTTAGTTATCATCTTGTTTATGGGAGCATGGTAGCATGTCCCTATAAGCCTAAGGTGGTTACAAAGACCTTAAAGTCCGAGTAACTACTGGCGCTGGAACATTCCCTCATTTACCGAAGGGGGTGTTACACAATATAGGTAACTGAACCAAACTAAAATAAATCGTCCAAACTCCAAATAGTAAAATACTCTGAACGACACTCAAAATAACAATCAAAATAAAATATTAAATCATTTCAACATCTGTATGTTAAATACTATTTAAACAATACGTTAAAACTAAAATAAACCAGTCAATACAAACATACAGATCTAAAAAACACTCATTTTGAAAAGCATACTATTTATAGGAAAAAGAAAAAAAAAGGATCATGCAACAAAAACAACGACATACCGTGGAAGATGATGTTTTCCATTGTAAGCGAAAACAACCAGCAACTTCAAACCTCCGAATATGGAGGTTACGTGGAACCAAATACAACGCTAATGGAGATTTTGAGTTCGGAATAAAAAAAACAAACAGACTTTTAGAGAGAAACTGAAAAAAAAAAACCTTGATTCAAACTTTGAGTTTGAAATCGGAAAACGAAAAGAGACAGGAGAGGGCAATCGATTACCTTCAGAGCGCGATAATGATTTCTCTGGACGAAATCCCCTAGGGCAAAGAGAATATCAAAGAGACTAGAAGTTGAAAAGACATAATCGGCATGCAAAAAGACAAAAATACCCCCATTTTTTTCCACGCGCCTGATAAATCTGCGCCTGTCGAAATATTATTATTTTAATACAAATCAACCAATTACACCCCTTCTTTCCTTCTCATCGGTATATAATATTCTCACTTGAACCCTCCCCTATATATATATATATATATATATATATATATATATATATATATATATATATATATAACAAATCAACCAATTACACCCCTTCTTTCCTTCTCACCGGTATATAATATTCTCACTTGAACCCTCCCCTATATATATATATATATATATATATATATATATATATATATATATATATATATATATATATATATATATATATATATAGGTTGGTTCCGGTGTACTCAACCCTTATCGTGTATCATGTACTCAAAAACTATTCGTCTATTTGTTCATGATTATTCGTCTGTTTTCACATAATTATTCATCTGTAAAAAGAGTGTAAAAAAGGTAAATTTTATTCTAACGAATAATCGCCCAATACCACCGAATAATTTCATTCCACCGAATAATCTTCCAATACCATCGAATAATCAGAAGTTACTTTTAGTCTCATCTGTTGTTCTTCTTAATTCAATGGCCCGGATTTGTTCACATGACACACGTTAAGGGTTGAGTACATATGATCTATTCTCTCTATATAGTTTTTTTCTAATTGATCTCTTCTTGTTGTTCTTAGTCATTGATGTCGAAGATCGGACCATCATGCAATGTAAGCCGCATCAAAGTGGTTTTCTGACATCAACTTATTTGAGTCTCTATTGCAATTCATCCATGTTCAGAAAATCCAAAAAGAATCGTCAAGATTACACTTTGTCTGGGTTTATGTTGTTCATTCTTCTCGTTTTCTTGAATTTTGGTCATTGTTTAGTGGTTGTTTCTTCATCTTCCCTTCTTAACCACCACCGGACCACCTACATACACTCCACCCCAGCTGGTTATCCTAAAAGAAGTTGGTTATGTTGTGCCAAAATTCAAACAAAAACAAAAAGAAAATGATGCCCACGGCCCCACACCTCTCAATCGACCACTTTCCTCACTTCCCATTTCCCCTATATTTTAGCAAAGCATATGTCCACTTTCTTTATTCGATCCTTGTAAAATACGGAGTATAAAGTCTTTTACATTCTTTTATTTTAGATTTGTGTCAAAAAAAAAGAGAGAGAAAGAAACGTGTTCCCTATATACATCGCAAATTAATGTCGACGTTGTAACAACGTCGAATCCGACGTTATAACGTCTAATCCAACGTTGTTAATTATATGCTAATTTCACTTACCGTACGTTGTAAAAATGTTGAATTAGACGTTGTTACAACGTCGGATTGAACGTTTCTAATACGGGTTAGATTGGGCCTGATATAAGATATTAAAAAAAATTGACTTACAACGTCCTTTTAGACGTTGTGTTTTGTTTTTTTTTTGTGTATTCACTTCACATATTACAATGTTGGATCCGACGTTGTATTATAATTAACGCTACAACATCGAATCCGACATTGATTAACAACTCTAATCCGCGAATTTGTGGTGTATATAAGGACACCCAGAAATAAACCGAAATCAGAAAAAAAAAAAAAAGACAAATAAAATCATTTTCAGTTTTGATTTTTGCAAAAAAAAAAAAAAAAAAAAAAAAAAAAAAAAAAATGAGAGCGAGGGAGTGAGCTAAACACATGAGTGAAATACTTGTGGCCTTGTGGGGTTGATAGTAAAACCTTAATGAGTTCACTTTTAGTGTCTTTATCATGTCTCATGTTGAACAAGCTCTTTTGAGCTCGTCATGTGCAAGCAATGTTGTTAAAATCCAGATTCAATCCTACGATTCTAACGATTATACGATCCAAAAAGGAAAAACAATCCCGATTCTTGTTTACGAAGCATTTTTTATGATATAGATTATTCAATCAATTTAAAAAATCAATTAATTCATTAGTAATTTAAAAAAAACAATGGAATTAATTCAAAACATAAAACTAATATCAGTAATCTATATCTATATATATTTGTATACACTGCTAGAAACACGCGAGATTGCTACGAATCCTTGGCCTCGGAATATGTCGAGGGTAATTTCGTGACTCTTACCCTCGATTTTACATCCGAAACTTATTTCCGATGCCATATTAGTCTCGAAATATTCCCGAGGCTAAATTTCGAGGCCAATTGGCAACAAACACAAATTCGAGACTTTCTTTGAGTCCATATAGCAACGACAAATATTCAGGGCCATGTCCGAGGCCTAATTCGAGGGCGATTAGCCTCAAAATTGAGGCTATTTTGGATGCTCGATTCATGTGTAATTTACCAAAGAATTTCATATTCGATGTTAAGTTCAATGTTTAGTACTTGAACGCATACTTGGAGGGTAAAGTTGTAACTAGTTTTGAGGCTAAAATGTGGTGTGAATGTTTGAGAGCAAATTCGAGGCCAACTTCGAGACTACAATCCACCAACTTCATTTAATGCTACACCGGAATTTCACATCCGCATTTATTTCTCACCATCCCCTTTACTCTTTACACAACCCATTCCAAAACTTCATTCGTATATTCAAACAACCCACCAATCCAAACACTCTCTTCTATCTTTTGCCAATATTCTCAAAACGAGATTTGATTCTCTTGCCCTCAAATAAGTGAGCTTTGAAGCTTTTGTTTGTTTGAGGTTTATGACATTATGACAATCGGTTAATCACATTAATCGGTAAGTATATCATCCTATTTTTTTCGTGTGTGTGTGTGTGTGTGTGTGTGTGTGTGTGTGTGTGTGTGTGTGTGTGTGTGTGTGTGTGTGTGTGTGTGTGTGTGTGAAACCAGTGGATGGAGCTGCAACGATTATATGCCATGGATGACACCTTCTCACACATGCGTTGGCATGTCGAGCATCAACCTGTGGATGGAGCTGTGAGCCACCCTTCTGACGCAGAGGCTTGGAAGCATCTTGATCGTACCTTTCCTTACTTTGCATCAAAGGTACGTAATGTGAGATTAGGTTTATGCTCGGATGGGTTTGCTCCTTTTCATCAGACTGGTAGAAAATACTCTACATGGCCAGTGATTGTTACCCCATATAATTTGCCACCAAGTATGTGTATGCAGTCTCCCTATTTGTTTTTAGTTGGCATCATTCCAGGTCCAGAGAACCCGAAGAGGCTAATCGACATTTGCTTACAACCTTTAATCGATTAGCTACTAGTGTTATGGAATGAAGGTGTCTCGATATTTGACGCACATGCAAAGGAAAACTTCATAATGCATGCGGCTCTTATGTGGACCGTGAGTGACTTTCCTGCACTTGGGATGTTGGGTGGATGGAGTACACATGGAAATTTAGCATGTCCTCGTTGCATGGAGCAAACAGGAGCCTTTCGACTACAGTATGGAAAAAAGGCTACATGGTTTGATGAGCATAGACGTTTTTTGCCAGAAGATCACCCCTTCAGGATGGATTACACAAGCTTTTACAAAGGGAGGATTGAGACTAGAGGACCTCCTTCGTACTTATCTGGTCACCAGGTGTGGGAGCGTGTTAAGAATATTCCAACTGCCATGGAGTCTCCTTTGATTTTACTAGATGGTCACGGTGATCATAAGTTCACAAAGCAGAGTATTTTCTGAAGTCTTCCTTATTGGAAATATCTTCTGCTTCGTCACAACCTCGATGTCATGCATATCGAAAAGAATGTATTTGACAATGTGTTTAATACGGTGATGGATGTCAAGGATAAGACAAAGGATAACTTGAAATCAAGGCAAGATCTTCGACTGTATTGTAATCGGCCAGAGCTTGAAGTGGAGGATAATCATAAGGGTCCGAAACCCAAAGTGTTGTACACCTTGAGTAGAGAGAAGCGAATAGAGTTGTTGAATTGGCTCAAGGGTTTGAGGTTTCCAGATGGATATGTTTCTAATATTGGTAGGTGTGTGCATTCACAAGACGGTAGGCTCATCGGGACGAAGAGTCATGATTGTCATGTATTTATGCAAAGACTTATACCAATAGCTTTTAAGAAGCTTCTCCCAGTGGGAGTGTGGGGGCCATTGACAGAGTTGAGCTTGTTCTTCCAATCCTTATGCTCACCTACATTGGAGGAGGAACAAGTTAGGGTTTTGGAGCGTGATGCTCCCCTTATATTGTGTCAATTGGAGAGGATATTTCCACCCTCTTTTGTTGATAGCATGGAACATCTCATTATGCACTTAGGATATGAGGCCAGATTGGGGGGTCCTGTACAATATCGATGGATGTATCCATTTGAAAGAGACTTGGGCAAGTTGAAAAAGAATTGTTGGACCCAGATTGGTGGGTCCGAATTTGTTGAAAATTGCACCAAAAAAATTGCACCAAAAAAAAAGAATTGTTGAAAATTGAAATCATTAAATTAATGAAACTTAGATTGGTCAAATTCATTCCCGTGCTATTTTGTTCGGCAATTCCCGGGACCTTAAAATTTCATTAAGAAAGGGCGAGGCTTTGAAATTTTAATGAGCGGGTTGGGCTAAATTTTTCACAAGGAAGCGGGCTTTTTTTCACATTTTGTATTAAGTATCCAATTCAGTGTAAAAACCCTAATCTATTTGTCGTTTCTCCTCTCACTCAGCGGTGCTGAGCGGTGGCCTCCTTAGTGTTCCCATGGAGTTCTCTTAATCAATCGGTTCTCCTCTCGCTCAGCAGTGGTTTCTGTTCTTCATCGAAGCATCTGTTCTCCTCTCCTCTTCTTCATCCGAGCATCTGTCACCTATTTATCTCATCAAATATGTAAATCACTCTCTTGTTGTTTTATGTGATTTCTTGCTTCTATGTGTTTTTTTTTCTTATGCTTTGTTCTCTTCAATTCGTGATTTTGGGGTCCAAATTCAAGGAATCGTCTTCAATTTAAGTGATTGTGAACACAAACTATGACTTAGGATTTTAGGGTTTCTTACTAGATGTTTAAATCAGTACCGATTCCAAACTTAGAAAGACTTATTCATGGTTATTTGAGTCTATATACTTTGAATTTCAAAGTTTTTTTTTTGGTTTCTTACTCGTATTGCATTTTACGGACAGATGCAGCTGTAGCATGTGACTGGGGTGTTTACAAATTCATAAAAGCCTAACTTGTGTATTGATGTTCTTGGGTTTGCACCGTTTTTTATTTGATTCAAATGTACTTTCGCTTCTTTCCATACAACACAATCTGTGCTTTGTTCAATTCTTCACCAAAGGGTGTATCTAATACTCATAGATCTACACTCAGCAAACAATTGATGATGCTTTTTTGACCAAGTGGTATATTGTTATAGCTCACAACGATTCCCTGCTGTAACAAACACAATCTACTGCTGCTTCTGCTTTTTTTAAATCTTAGGGTTTGTAGTGGGTTTAGATTAGTTTAAACTTACTTATAAGCTCATGATTGTCAATGGATTTTGATTTATGAGCTCTTACTCTTATTGGCTATTGCATTATTCAAAGTTTAGATAAGGTGTCAATGAAATGATTAAGTTTCATTATATGAGCTCTTATTCCGTATTGCATTTATCTAATTGTTTCCATATCAATGAGTGTAGGAATATTGCTAAAATGGTTAAACGTGGAACACGACCAATTAGGCCTACACGTCTCCTCTTTTCCACACCTCCTGGACATGCTAACCAAGCTCCAACCCCTACTCCTACAGCTGCTCCAACCCCTGCTCCTACAGCTGCTCCAACCCCTACAGCAGCTCCCACAGCTCCTCCTAGAGCTGCAATAGCTCCTCCTCGAGCTGCAACAGCTCCTCTTAGAGCTGCAACAGCTCCTACAGCTCCTCCTAGAGCTATAACAACTCCTATAGCTCCTACAGCTCCTTCATTGTTAAATGAGCAACCTTCTGTCGAAATGGAGGTGGATGAAGAAGAGTGTGAAGTGGATGAGGATGAAGAAACTACAACCCAAACTCCATCCCAAAGTCTAAACCAAGAGGAAGCTAGTGGATCTACTTCCTCGGACAGTAAAAGGATGCTTGTAGGACATGCTGTGAATAATGTCCGGTTAGTGTTTAAATTTAAAACCTATTGACCTTATTTATAAATTATTCATCTGCTAATTGTTTCTTATTTGTAGTGATTTTGAGCCCCATCAGCCAGCATTTGGAAAAATGGTAGACATCGTCCATGGTCACTACACTGGAATTTAGACAAGCTTGAACAAGGTTCCTGCCACTCAGAAGGAGTTGTGGTTTAAAGAATTTGAGGTACAAACTGAAATAGATATTTATGGTTTTTTAAATTTTATGACATGTCCTTTTATTTAATTTATTAATTACATTCATATTAGGTTATTAATGCATTTTCTTCTTTTGTGCAGAAGAGCTTTTATTGGACTATTTCTACTAACCAAATGAAGAAGACATTTGTTCATCAAGCTGCTGATCACATTCGTAGTGTTTTCAAGGCATGTCGTTCAAGAGGTACAGTACCAAGCTTTATCGGTGTGAAACAATGGCAAGCAATGAAGAAGCTTAGAAAAACCGACAAAAATATGTTGCACCAAGCTAAGGTCAACAAGAAGAACAAGGCATCACAAAGGGCAAAAGAATCTGGGGTTTATCGAGGTGGTTCTCGCAAACTGACAAAGCATCTCGAGGAATCGGTAAGTATCTTAATCTATTTACTCTTTTTATTGACTCAAACTAAATTGTATTTTTATGTACTCAAATTAAATACTTGTCTTTGTATTTTTATCGACCCAAACTAAAAACAAATTTACCTTTGTCTTTGTATTTGTAGAGAAAGGATGGTACAAAGCCAATGGTATCAGATATGGTGCGCAAACTATTTACAACATCAAATAGAGAATGGACTGGGTCTCGACCAAAAGCATATGTGGTCAGTTTTTTCTTTGATTTATATGTTCTTTTGAACAAATTCAATTTGTATTTTTGATTAGTTTCCTTCCTCTTGTAGTCTTGCTTAGTTACTGCAGTTTGGTTTGCAATTGAACTTGCACTTTTGTGGGTTTTTTATCTGTTTGCAATTCAATCCTATTGTTACGTACAGTTGTTGTGCTGCTTTGCTACTGTTCTGTTCAGTTTTGTTGCTGTTTTATTTTGCCTAGATGCAGCTGATATTATGTGAACCTTATTATCATTCTGTAGTTGTTGCTATTCTGCCATTGTTACGTATAGCTGTTGTTCTGTACAGTTATATACCGCTACTATTTTGTACCGCTGCTGTTTTGTACAGTTATGTACAACTGCTGTTTTATATAGTTATGTACAGCTGCTGTTAACCCCATTGTTATGTACAGTTGCTGCTGTACTGTTTTATTTTGCTTAGATGTTGTTCTGTTTAGCTTTGTTGTTGCTACTATACTATTTTGCTACTGTTCTGTTAAGCTTTTAATTCGGTTTTGTCAATAGCTTATTTGTTATAGTTTGTTTACAATTTAGCTTCCAATTGAATTATACAAGTCTTTTTTTTTTTTTGCTTAAATGATTTTGTTCATCATTTTCTTAGGAGGAGTTTGAACGCTTAGTTGCTAAAGAGTTTCCTTCCTCTTCCGCTGAGGATGCTTGCAATGGTAAATCTAGACAGGAGCTGACCGAGGAACGTGAGAAAAATATATGGTTCGATGCATGTGAAGGAGCCAACCATGGAAGGATTTATGATTTAGGGAAAGAGGGTGCATCCCTCATTCGCAATGGAATGCTAAACACTCATATCCCTAACAAGAATACCTCAAATTCATCACAATCATTTGAAGAGTCTCAAGTTCAACCACTTAAGGAGGAGATGAAAGTGATTCAATCAACATTGCAAGAGTTCATGCAACAACAAAACCAATAGAAAGAATTCATGCAACAAATCATGCAACAATTGGGTCAACTTCAAGGAAGTCAAGTCATGTTGTCAAATGGTTCAAGCTCCAATCCCGCTCCCTAACTACTTGTTGCTATTGCGTCTAGCTACTGTTTTTTGCAGCCATATGAGATGATTATTTTGTGCACGTTTGCTTATCTCATGTCATATACTATGGCACATGGAAGTAGCATTTTAGTTGGGCATTAACAAGTTATGTTTTTTGCATATTTAGGAATGCTAATGGGTATATGTGAATATCAGATTAGGTAATTACTCATGTGAAGTAACTTGGCTGAGTTTGTGACTTTGGAGGTATATTTTGTGGATTGGAATTGCCTACTATTTTATGGTTAGACTACTCTTTTATGGTTGTATGAAATTTGTCTACTTTGAAGGATCAAAGGCTTAGTTTAAGATTTTCTTTTTATATGATGAATATTAGGTACAAAGAAAGAGTAAATATGTGACTAGATTCGGGGGCAAAACAACTTCGTATTTAGCCTCAGGTTTAACAATGAATTTTGGAAAATAAAGATATATTTTTAATAAAAATTTTGAGGTTGTTTTCTTATTTTACGAGGTTAAATTCAATAGCTCATTACCCTCGAAGTTTACCTTCGAATAAATTCTTGGTAACATTCGATACAGTTTAACCTCGAAGCATTGGACTTCGAATAATGTCTCGCAACTTATTTGATCCTAAATTTGAGGTTGAAGGCTTGAAATTAGCCTTTAAAAGGCTCCAAAAGGCTCGCGGTTTGGGCCATGGAAATTTCCCTCAAAAATAATATTCGAGGCTATTTAACCCTGAATAATAATTTCGAGGTCAATTATTCGAAACTAAATTTAGCCTCGCGTTTTTTGGGTCGGATTTTGTTTTAAGGTTAAATCCGAGGCCATATCCGAGGGTAACAGTTTTGAGGTTAATTTTGATGTTACCTCCGTGGCTAAATTCGTATAGTAGCAATGACGCGTGTTTCTAGCAGTGATATACTAATTTAATTTTTTTCAACCAATGACTTTAATTCAAAACATTTAATTATTTTAACTTTTATTATTATTTTATAATATTAATTTAACATATTATTAAGATTTTATTTATAAAAAACCACGCGTCATGGCACGAGGATCATACTAGTCAATAATTAATTAGCAATCAATACTTAATTAGTAATGAAAGATACGAATTCAAATAATTAA
Organism: Persicaria maculosa; assembly: GCA_963922045.1. Taxonomy (NCBI): domain Eukaryota; kingdom Viridiplantae; phylum Streptophyta; class Magnoliopsida; order Caryophyllales; family Polygonaceae; genus Persicaria; species Persicaria maculosa. The sequence continues at coordinate 7,425,451 of OY998251.1, forward strand.
CTTCAAATTCAAATTAATTTTAAAAAAATAGCCTTAAGTTGCCTTCAAATTCGAATTAATTATAAAATCTCTCCAAAATAATTTTTATTTAAAAAAATCATCACTTCTTGTACAAAAAAATGTTACACTTCGTTGTTGTTATCTAAACTCATAACTGAATTAATTGTAAAAACTATCTCAAATCATATAAATATAACTTAAATTTATTATTTTAAAAAAATTAATTAGACTATTTACATGTCATTAAAAGTCAATAAATACTTCAGCTTCTATTAACAATTGATCTAATGAGTGATTTAGGGCGATTTTTTGAGCAAAACTAGCACAACAATGCAATTAAGCATGCATTATATATATTGTATTAAACATAAAAATTAGGGTAGTTTGTTATCTATTGAAGAGAAAAGTGTGCATACGTTATATATTCACCCGCAATGATTTTTATTTAAGCATTGAATAGATTGTGGGAAGAAGATAAAATATTTTTTTATTAAGAAAAATAAAGATCTTATGACATTTTTTTAGCAGTCTTTTTTTAAAAATTTATTTATTTACAAAATTTCTATGCTATAAGGTAGTTTTTATAATTAATTCAATGATGAATTAAGCAAATAATGATTTAACGAGAAAAAAATTATGAGAAGTGGTAGATTTTAAGAATAATAATCATTTAGGCTATTTTTTGTAATTATTTGAATTTGAATGTGCTTGAGGCTATTTTCTACAACTAAGTAAATACTTGAGGCTACTTTTTGCATTTTTATAGTTCAGACTATTGAGCGCAACAACCCCTAAAGGTTGGGATATTTTTTGCAATTTTCCCAAAAATATTTTCTATATAATAGATAGATTCTTATATATATATATAGGGGAGATATCTAATGAGGAATTTTTTTTGAAATATTCATAATTAAATAAATAATTACGTAAATATTCAATGTTTGAAACTAATTACAGAAATATTCATTTTTTGCAGGGGAGACAGAAAAACGCGGAGCCAGCCCGCGTTTTATTCATAAAGCATGAGAGAGAATTGGCGCCCGGGAGAACGTTTGAAATTTACAAAAGAAACGCGGTCTGGGACCGCGTTTCTCTTTAAAATAAAAGGAAATTAAAGAATATATCTATCTGGCACTAGAAACGCGGTCTGGGACCGCGTTTCTTGTGTTGACTGGGGACCCACTCGTCAGCAATAGCTGACGGGGATGGGACAAATAGAGAAACGCGGTCCCAGACCGCGTTTCTCTTTTCGGAAAAAAAAAAAACCTGGTCAAAGGTTCTTTTAGGGCAATTCCAAATAAAACGCGGGGCTAGACCGCGTTTTTCTGGTCCATAGCTCTCGGCTACGATTCCCCCCTACTAGGTTAGGGGAATCTAAGCATAAAAGCGCGGAGTCAGTCCGCGTTTTTAGGTGTATACATCCCGAACACGGAACTTCCTCCCTTTCTATTCATCATCTCTTCCTCTTTGCTCTTGCTTCTCTCCCATGAAACTCTCAAAATAGTGCCGGTTGCAACTATCAATTTTTCAATCTGAAATACGTTCACATTGTTGTCTGAAGATTTTATGAAGGTTAGTTTCACTCTCTTATTAGACTTTTTTTTCGATCTTAATTGAATGATTAATATGTTTGAAATCTTTAATATATAGTCTCTCATGCTTGTGCTTAGGAGCGATTATGTGTGTTGATTCATTAATAAGAAATCGCAGGATTATGTAGTTATTATTGCGAGTAAGATGTAAGATTATGTGCTTTGAATCTTTATAGTAAGTAAGATGTAAGATTATATACTAAAGAGTATAATGATTGTTGGAGGATTATATTGATTTATATGAACTTGTCATTGTTATTATGAATAAGTTGTTGAACTTGTAGGATTTTGTAGTTAATTTTTGTTGATGAACTAACTTAATGTTAATAAAAATATAGGATGAATGAGCATAGCAACATACCTCAACAAGGGTTTGAACAACTGAGTGAGATCTATGTGGATGGTCTTGGTGTTGATCATGAAGATGACTTGGATAATTCTGAAGAGGACGATGATGCTACTAGGGAGGCTGCGATTAGGGGAGAGGCCTCGAATCCGAACTGGAATATAGTCGAAGCTGATCCAATGACAACAACTCCATGGCCAGGGTTAAATTTACACGTCCCATTAGATGACGGAAGACAGTTTTTTCGGGGACAGATGTTCAACTCGCTGGAGGAGCTGAAATGTGATTTGACCGAGTACTCTGTGCGTATGAGTAAGCCATACAGGACGAAGAAGGCGAGTCCAGAATGGTACACAGTTGTTTGTGACAGGAAGGACAGTTGTGGATGCACATGGCGACTATCTGCTCGTCGTGTTGATCGAACTGTTGATATGTGGATGGTCGTCAAATACAATGGGCCTCATGCATCCAATTGTGTTGGAGAGGTTTTGCAGTTGGATAATCGTAATGTCACCTCCAGTTTCATTAGAGGTGAGATTCTTGGGTTTCTTCGCAAGGATCAAGACACGAAACCAAGTACTATACTCGGGCATCTGACTACAAGGTATGGGATTTCTGTCTCATACATGAAAGCTTGGAGGGCAAAGCAGAAAGCTATTGCAGAGATCTACGGTGATTGGGAGGAGTCGTACACGGAGTTGCCAAGGTTCATGGCTGCGCTTCAAGCTACAAATCCGGGAACAGTGGTTGAATGGTGCCATCTGGATTCCCCAAATCCACAGGAGAAGATATTTGGTCGTGTATTCTGGGCTTTTGGACCATCCATTGCTGGGTTTGCACACTGTCGTCCTTTGATATCGATCGATGGCACCCATCTGTATGGAAAGTACAAGCATGTTGTGTTAATTGCAATGGGTATGGATGCAAATGATCAGATTTTCCCTCTGGCATTTGCCATTGTGGAGAGTGAAAATGGAGATAGTTGGGCTTGGTTCATGGATTGTATAGGGAGACGCGTCACTCAGAGACTCGGAATATGTGTTATTTCAGATCGACATGCAAGCATCCTGAAGACCATGGAGGAGCTGCCTAGATGGAGGGCGCCGAGTTCACATCATCGAATATGCATTCGACACTTGAAGTCCAATGTGAACTCCATGTTCCACGATCACAAGGTGAAAGAAATGGTTGGCTCGACTGCTTACCAGCTCACCACAAGCGGGTTCGAGAAGGGATGCCGTGCCCTCCAGCAGATAAACGCTGAGGCTTGGGAGTACGTAGCTGTGATTGAGCCAGAGAAGTGGGCCATCTCCCAAGATGGGGGTGCGAGGTATGGTGTGATGACAACAAACTTATCTGAGGTTTTTAATGGTGTTCTGAAGGGTGGGAGGAGTCTTCCGATAACAGCTCTTGTTCGACAGACCTTTTATAAGGTGAACAGTTACTTCGTGCAGAGGAGAGGGGAAGCTGGCGCTCGCATCTCGGGCAGTTTCCCACTGACGAAGGCAACCGATGACAAGATAGCAGTAATTGTGGAAGCTGGAAGAAATGCACACGTCATATCATTTGATTTGCAGAATGGAATATTTGAGGTGATTTTAAACCCGCGGGGGTCACAAGGTAGGAGAAGTGGGCGGTCGTACACAGTGAACTTACATCGCAGGACATGTACATGTGCCAGCTGGAAGTTGCTGAGGATACCATGCGCACATGCCTTGGCGGTTTGCAGATTTCAGAGCCTTTCCTTCGTGCCATTAGTAGAGAGGTACTTTACTTCGGAGTTATACTGGTTGACATACCAACCGACATTTATGCATGTGGGTGAGCCATTCAACTGGCCAGAAGTTGGAGGTCCCAGGTTGGTCGCCGATCAATCGCGTCTGCGAGATGTTGGGCGAACACCATCACGAAGGATTCGGAATGAGATGGATTTAGGAGTCCCAAGTCAAGTCCGTTGTGGCAAATGTCGAGGGTATGGGCACAACAGAAGAAGTTGCCCGAGTAGTGCGGGCCCATCTGACTCGTGAGCAGTATGCATCTTCTACATCTCCTATGTATTGTTGGTATGTGTTGTTAGTCCGTTTATCGAGTTTGTCTTCCTTTTAAGAACTCATTAACTGCTTTGTTATCAATTTGCACGATGGTGGTATGTTTTATGTATGTTTTCAGAATTATTAAGTGGAGGTCAACTATGTTTTATGTATGGTCGGTTGATGACTAATCTGTATTTATGTTTTATGCATCTTCTATGTTTTATGTATGTTTTCATGCTCATACTGATTATGTCGCTAAAACAGAGTTAAGCACACATGTTATGGAAACTAAATCAGATGAAACTACATTACCGTATATAGCAACATCCCCCCATAAAAAAACCACAAGCTACAACACGACCTACTCATCATCCTCATCGTCGGCTTGGGAGAACAAGTTCGGGTCTGGAGCAGGTCGAGATGGACGTGTGGGCCCGTACAGGTTGCTGGGGTCGACATACACAATCCGACCATGATGAAGAGGCGGGGTGGTCAAGAATGTAGGAGCATACCCGAACTGGGTCGAAGTGGGAACAGGACCGAACTGGGTAGTTGCAGATCCGCCGCCCGCGACAAAGGTTGACTGGGGGAAGATAAATCGGGGTTGGTTGTATGGGTCCATCACGAATGGGGGTGTGCCACCCTGCGAATCGTATGATGGATAGGAAGGAAAAACCATGGATGACTGTGTCTGCATCTCTGGCTGTGAGGACACTCCATACCCTGTTGGTGGCATTTCTGGTTGAGGTGGTCGCTGCACTCTGGGTCTAGTCGGAAGTTGTGGTTGAGAGGGGTTGTAGGTCACTTGACTTAGAAGCTGTGCTCCCTGCGCTGGAATGTAGTTGCAATATTCATCCAGCTTTCCCATCATCGAGTTGTATTGATGTGCAGCGTAGAAATTATGCAACTCTTCTGCAGTTTGGGTAGCTCGAGCACTGACATCCATAACGAAGTTCCCCCGAAAAGCAAGTCAAATTAATTTAACAAGTCGAATATGTAAGGAGATGTTGTCTAACTTAATTCAATAAGTCAAATATGTAAAGATAGGTTGTCTAGCTCACCATCATATGATAGTCAGGAGCAACTGCTTGATAAACCCCCGCCGGCGCACTAGCAGGTGGGCTAATGAGGCGTCTGGTGATACGTGTGTACCAAGCCATATATTGTGCAATAGCCTCGTCCTCATCGTCCACCTCAGCTACAGCCTGAACAGAGTTTTCCCAATCATTCCACAACTGGATCCACTTTACATGGACTTCGGTCCAGTTGTGCTGGGGTTTTCCCCTTCGATCCATCTTGTGCAACACCTCATCATATGGTAGTGCTGGAGGGACCACCTGCACATCCCCAAACTGGCGGCAAACACGCTCTGGGTGGTGCTCCTCTACAATCTCGAAGCATATGAGAGGTGTGGTAGATTGCCATATATTCTCACCTTCCTTACAAATGGGTGCAAGGTGAGCTAGCACGTCGCTGGAGTAGGGTTCCCACACAAACTGGATTGGAAAGTAATGCATTTCACTTTCCTTTAGATTGTGGGTCATTCTAACATAAACGATGATGGAAAGTAATCAAGAAACTGACTAACCTGATCAGAAGTTTGGCGATCGAATGCATCGCGGTAGTACATCAACGTCTTCGTGGTAGTTCTGTAGGAGTATGAGCAATTAAGCCATCTCATAGCTAAAGAGTCCTCCCCATCTACAAATCGGGAGCTAAATGGAGGAGCTTCGGTAGCATAGCATGTCTTCTCGCCCTTCGAACTGCATTTTGGTCGACACCTTCACCGAGGGGGACAATACAGTGTGGTCGTCCAATGGGTATGCGCTCCCATGCCCAAAGCTGGTGTCATTGTGAAGTTAATAATGTAACAAGTTAGATAATTAGAAAAAACATACAATGAAGGGGTTTTCATACCTGCAATAAGATGACGGGACCTACGATCTCAACTTTCTCTCGTTCTGAAGCTCTACAAAGCTGTCGATAGAGGAAGGCCAATGTTGCACTGCCCCAGCTGTACTGGCTAGCAACCTCCAAATCCATTAGCAGTGGGAGGTACAGTAATTGCACCTGACCGCCACTGTTATCGGCGAACAGGACACCTCCCAATAGCAGTAGAATGTACGCCCTAGCCTGGCACTGCACTGCATGTTCCGCCGCATCTTCTAGTAAGGGCACTAATAGTAGTTGTCGAAGCCAAGCCACCTTCACAGACGAACCCCTAATCTGATTTGGAGGGGGTCTTTGCCCGAGCAATGTTTCAGCGAGAGTTGGCCAATCATAGCATGCAGATCCAGTAACTGCCAGACCATCCACACGTAACCCCAATATAACTGAAACATCTTAGAGAGTGATAGTGGCCTCCCCAACATTGAAGTGGAAGGTGTGGGTCTCAGGTCTCCATCTTTCTATGAGCGTCGTTATTAGCTCGTTGTCTAACTCAAACTGGGAACCAAGCTTGTAGATGCATTCGAATCCCGTCGACTTTATGTACTGCATGACTCTATGGTCTGGAACTAGATCTCGCCCAAACTTACGCAAGTGCAGTCTATGTTGGATCACACCATTCGTCTACAAATATTAAACTCACAAGCATAAGCATCTGATTTATTTGTAACGTTTCATGTAATTGTATACGTCATAAAAACAATCTAAATAAAGAACAACCCTTAACATCTCATACCTCCTAATCGTTCAACACAAAATCGGAAAAAAAAAAAAAAACACTAACCTCGAATCTGCGATACAAGAGGGAGGGGATGCGAGGGACGAGAGGACGAGAGGTGGTCGCTGCACTCTGGTGGTCGCTGGCGAGAGGGACGAAGGGGACGAAACGCTCTGATGAACCAGGCGGACGAAGAGGGACGGAGAAGAAGAAGTGGAGAGGCGGTTTATTTTAGGGTTAATTAACAAAGACGCGGAGCCACACAGCGTTTTCCGTTTAAATATCCAACAACCACAATCAATGCCCCTTTGACCCATTTTCTTTTCTGTGCCGAATAGAGAAACGCGGTGTGGGACCGCGTTTCTCTATTATGTCCCATCCTCGTCAGCAACAACTGACCAGTGGGTCCCAGGTCAAGAGGAAAGACGCGGTCCCAGACCGCGTTTTTAGTGCCAGGTAGGCAGCTGTATTTTATTCTCCATTTTTCATTTTATTTTAACCCAGAAACGCGGTCTGGGACCGCGTTTCTATCGTAAAGTTCAAACCCCCGTCCAGGCGCCAATTCTCTCTCCTGTTTTGTGAATAAAACGCGGTCTGGGTCCGCGTTTTTCTACTCCACCTGCAAAAAATGAATATTTCTGTAATTATTTTGAAACGTTGAATATTTACGTAATTATTTATTTATTTATGAATATTTCGAAAAAAAATTCTCTAATGAGAAGTGACATTTGGGTGAAAAGATGAGAAGTAAGCCTTATACCCTTTAGATTAAAATATTTTTTTTATATAGATATAAGGGGATATATCTAATGATAATTATATCAATGTTTTTTTTAATTATTTTTTATGCTATTGTTTTAGACGGTGAATGAAAAAACTAATTTAAATTAGCACAAAAACCCTAAAATGAACCTTAAATCACCATCTAGATAAATAGCGTAAAAAATAATTTTTTTTTTAAAAACATTGATATATTTCTCATTAGATATGTCCTCTATATCCATATAAAAAAAATCATTTTAATCTAAGGGGTATAAGGCTTACTTCTTATCTTCTCACCGAAATGTCACTTCTCATTATATATATATATATATATATATATATATATATATATATATATATATATATATATATATATATATATATATATATATATATATATATATATATATATAGGGAAGCTTTAAAATGTAAAAAGTCCTTAACGTGTAAAATTGGCTTAACGTGTAAAATTTTAGAAAACCGGACCCGTGCCCTTTTTAAAAAAACCGAACCGGTTTGTTTTAAAAAAATTGAACCGTCATCTCCTTCCTCCCTATGCGCAAAAAATCAGAAGCGGGCATGGCGCCATGGCCTGGGCGAAGTCTCAATCGCCGAGCATTGAGCATGGCAGGAGGCAGGCCATCGAGCATCGGACTGGGCGGTGTCAATCGCCGGAATATTCCTCGTCGAAATCCTCGAAATCATCAGAATCGAACTCCTCCGTCGCAATCGTCGGAATCATTGCAATCGCCGGAATCGAGCATTTAGCATTGGTCAATTCGACAAGGCGGGTGTGGATCCGGCTTCTCCTCCTCGCAATCACCGGAATCCTCATCGAAATCGTCGGAATTGCCAACAATTTCCTCCTTGCCCAACAACACCGGAGCTCCCTTCGCCGCCTTCGACCACTGCCTTGCCGCCACCGAAGCCACCAACGATTGCCACCAACGGACTCGTCACGCCCCCACGGTCCCGTATCTGTCCTCCCCTTGCGCCGCCGTGCCCTAGCCTGGCACCGGGAGCTTGCCGAAGTCCACCGGTGTAACCGCCATTTCTAATCGGAGGGTTACAGGCGATATGAGGAAGATGATGATGAAATTACAATTTTGACCCATTATTTTCCCTTTCTTCCCAAATATGCCCTTATCTAAATTTAATAAATTACAAAATTATTCCATTGTTTATAAACGCACAACAAAATATTATATTTGCACAACTTAAAATTATATTTGCACAAAATAGTGTTTGAATGATTTAGATTGAGATTGAAAACCTAGGGTTTGATTTAGGAGCGGAATTTGGGGTTTTTTTGCCAAAAGCCAAATTGATTGAAATTGATGATATGGTTGTGTTGTTGGGTTGATTTTGAGCTAATTTCATGTTCATAGCATTGTCAAATTGTTTATGGATAATGAGCTAATTGGATTTTAGAACTTTAGTGAAATATGTTTTAGAATTTGGGGTTTTTTTGCCAAAAGCCAAATTGACTAAAATTGATGATATGGTTATGTTTTTGGGTTGATTTGGAGCTAATTTCATGTTCATAGCATTGTCAAATTGTTTATGGGTCATGATCTAATTGGATTTTAGAATTTTATTGCGATATATTTTAGAATTTGAGTTTTTTTTTGCCAACATCCAAATTGATTGAAATTGATGATATGGTTGTGATGTTGGGTTGATTTGGAGCTAATTTCATGTTCATAGCATTGTCAATTTGTTTGTGAATCATGAGCTAATTGGATTTTAGAATTTTATTTCGATATGCTTTAGGTCGATTAAGTTCTTCTATTTTAGCATGAAAATCATAATTTAGCCTATTAGCTCAATTGGTATAGCAATGTGCGTTTGCACAAAGATGTGGGTTCAAATCCCACATATGTTACATAATAGAGAAGAGCGCAGCAATCGCAAATTGTTAATCATGCACATTATAATCTTAGTTATGCACTTTTTAACCTTAATTATGCACATTTTAATCTTATTTATGCACTTTAATTTTAAAAGCTTATACGTAAAAAAATCGATTTCAAACTCACATCTATCAACCTAAATTATCCGAGAGGTGAACCCAAACTCTCAAAAGTAAAAAAAAAAAAAACAAAATTCAAACATCGATTTCAAAAGCACATCTTTTGTCTTATTCATGCACATTATGATCTCACATTAATTTGAACAATTGTATTCTAAATCTGCACAATTCTATCTTACTTTTGCACAATTATAGTTTAAATTTGCACAATTGTATCCTACTTTAAATTTGCACAATTCCACAATTAAAGTTGCACAAATGCACTTTACAGTTGCACAAATTCACTTCACAGTTGCACAAATGCACTTCACAGTTCCACAAATGCACTTCACAGTTCCACAAATGCACTTCACAGTTGCACAAAAGGTATCGAAAACGGGAAAAAGTGCATTTACCCATAAAATTAGACATATTTACCAATTTACCCATAAATGAAACATATTTCAATTATAAATTTTTATAATTGAAATAGGCACATTTACCTATTTACCCCATAATGAATTATTTTGTCTGCACAAAATAAACTTATATTTGCACAATAAGATGTTATATGTGCACAAAAGCAAGTTATACTTGCACAACAGAAAGTGTTACCAAGAAAAAAAAAATCTGGGCCAAAAAAAAAAATTTTAAAAATTTAAAAAAAAAAAAAAATCGAGTCCGAGAAGGGAGGGTAAGGGGGGGGCACACGCATGTGCGGGGGGGGGGGGGGCAGATATTCTACTAATGAAATTAGGCCCATTAGTAATTAAATTAGGCCCATTAACAAATTTTACGCGATAAACAAATTTTACACGTTAAGGAGTTTTTACATTTGAAGTAAACCCTATATATATATAAACTTTTCAATGCATTTACTTCTTAGGATGCATTCGATCATGAGACCAATTTGAACCATTGTACTGAATTTTGATGAATGGATAAAATTGATGATTGATATTAATATTTATGGATATTTTTTGAGGAAAATGCACAAAATAACCAAAAAAACCGGTTTATTTGCAAGGTTAACCCAACCCGGTTTTAAATTAGGTCAAATTGGATATTTGGTAAAATGTTTTCCCGGTAGTAGGTAAGTGGGGAGGGGGGCCTTTGGGTTTCCAGGTATTGACACTTGGCAAAAATCAGAAAGGGTGAGGGAGAGAGAGAGAGAGAGAGAGAGAGAGAGAGAGAGAGAGAGAGAGAGAGAGAGAGAGAGAGCGTGTGTGTGAAAAGGAAAAGTAAACCTGCAGAGGAGAGAGAGAGAGAGAGAGAGAGAGAGAGAGAGAGAGAGAGATCAGTGAGGATAAGACATAGAGAGATGGAAGAGCCATCTCTCCTCTGTGACTTTACTGTTGATGTTTCACTTAGAAGAAGAAGCAATTGGGCGGGGGTTTATTTGCAGGTTGACGTGTAAGTAGTTAATTTTAACTGGACACCCAAAGCAAAACGGCATGACACATATTAGGAATCAACTGGACAAGAGTTATCAGATTCCCTATTGACTTCGAATAGAAAATGGGCAAGTTTGCTTTCGAGGTTATGCGAGAGGTATCTCCCTCAAATTTGAAGCAAATTTACCCATTTCTATTTGAAGTCGATGGTGAATCTATTTCTCCGATAACTCATGTCCAGTCGATTCCAATATGTGTCATGTCGTTTTGCTTTGGGTGTCTAGTTAAAACTAACTGCTTACATGTCAACCTACAAATAAACCCTCACCCAATTGTTTCTTCTTCGATGGTTTTTATCTGAAACTGAAGATTTAATTCAAATTATATTAATGTTCCCTCACTGTCACTCTTCCATCTCTTTGTCCTATCCTCACTAATCTCTTTCTCTTTCCTCTGCAACTTTACTTTTCTTTTTCACTTGCTTCTTCTTCGATGGTTTTTCTCTGAAACTTATGATTTAATTCAAATTATATTAATGTTTCGATGGTTTTTCTCTGAAACTTAAGATTTAATTCAAATTATATTAATTCCCCCTTACCATCACTCTTCCCCCCTTTATCTCTGTCTCTGTCTAATCCCCTCTGTCCTCTCTCTTTTTACCCCCCGGGCTTAGGGGAGAGAGCGGCACTAGAACCAGGGAAACATTGAACAACACGCAAGACAGGAAACAATCATAGGGTTCCAGTAGGAAATCATTGGGTGTCTAGTAGAGTACCAAAGGGTGTCCTGTAATAAACCATAGAGTGGAAAGTTGATATATTGTTCATTCATCAATGAAACAAAAACAAAGCGGTTCCCCAAGCCTCTGTGAGGGCTCCTCCACTTCGATTTCATCTCCTCTACTTCAAATCCGGCCTCCACTCTCCTCGAATTGACCTGGAAAAGCCATCACAACGAAGGTGAAGGACGAAGGCACCAAAGCGGTGCTCCGGCGGCGGTTCACACCAGCGACGTAGGACGAATTCGAGCTTCCATGGAGATCCCATCACCCTCGAAGGCAGAGAGATAGGAGACAGAGAAATCAAAGAATAAATAAGCTCTTCAATGGAGCTCTTCGATGGAGAGAGGTGGAGAGAGGCATAAATAAAAAGTGTTTTGGATGAGTGACGAGATCCTGTCCTCTCTCTCCTCTATATACTCTCTCTCTCCATTGGCTACAACAGGTGAGGTAACGGGGGATTTTGAGGGGGAGGGTTACATTTTTGCAATTTGTTTGGATAGGGGATAGGGGGTGCAAAGGGGGTATTTGGGTTTAGGGCTGTGCATAACCGGGTATCCGACACGACACGACAAAAAACGAAACCGATAAGGGGAAAAGTGCCGATCCGAACATGACATGATAAGTACCGGGTATCCGACACGATAACACGACACGGTTTCGTGTCGGATACCCGTATAACACGACACGACACGATTTCTACAAAAACCTCTTTTTTTTTCTTTTTTTTTCTAAATGTTGCCATACTGGACGCCGGATCTGAAGCAACTCGAGCACGCCGGATCTGAACTTTGAACAAGGACGAGCGTCGAGCGAGGTCGAGGGCGAGCGTCAAATCTGAAGCGAGGCCGAGGGCGAGCGTCGAATCTGAGATTGAGGCCGGAGAGGAGAGGCGAGCCGCTAGATGGGCGGCTGGATCTGAAGCGACACGATTGAGCGTTAGACTCGAGACTGAGGAGAGAGATTGAGGCTCATGAGATTGAGGCTCGTGAGAGGGCTCGAGAGGCCGGGTGAGCGAGATTGAGGCTCGTGAGAGGACGTCTCGACTCGAGACTGAGGAGAGAGATCGAAGTGAGCCGTGAGAAGAGCGAGAGAGGAGAGGAGAGGAGAGCAGAGCAGAGTTGTTGCCCGTGGGTTGGAGGTGGCGGCGGCGAGTCTGGAAAATGAAGGAAGAAGAAACTCTAGCCCTAGACAGAAAAGAAAAATAAAACAGAAAGCTGGAAAAAAACATAAAAAAAAGGCGGAATCCGGTATTCGAACTCGGGACCAAGTACCCCTACCCCGCAGGCGTAAAGAACACCTGACCAACTGGGCAAGGCGGATTATGTGATACTCAATAACATTTATTATATATGGATTATTCCAGAAAACTAAAATTATTATAAAAAAATATATATTATCGTGTCGTGTCGGATATCCGATAAGGGAAAAATCCCGATTCGAACACGATATGGTTATTGTCGTGTTTTACCGTTTCGTGTCATAATCGTGTCGTATATATATCGTTTCATGTTTTTTCGTATCGTATTGGTGCGGTTTCGTATTGTGTCAACCGTGTCGTATTTTTCTGCACAACCCTATTTGGGTTAGTTTTGCAAATATATTTTTTTTAAAATATATGTATTAAAAATTTAATGCCTTCAATATAAAAAAAAAGATTATTCTCTCTCTCCCACCATTATTGTTAAAATATTGTTTTTAAATTTATGAAATCTTCCACCATTTTCCTTTAAAGAAAATTGTATGTCCTCAAATCTATATATCTTTCACGTTGTTAAATAGTATATTGTTTTTCAATTTATAAAATGTTCCACCGTTCACTATGGTTCAATATTTAGGTGACTGAATTAGAATGTTAAAGTTGAAGAATGTGAATATATAAATATTTGGATTTTTTTTTCAAAATATCCACTAAAAAAATAATTAATTAACAAAATATTCAAACATTTAAAATATTTACAAAAATATTCAATTTTTGCAGCTTTCACATAAAAACAAGGTATAAGACGGCGTTTTATTCACAAGGTTAAAATGTGAAATTGAAAAAAAATGACAAAATATTAACAAAGAAACGCGGTCTTAAACCGCGTTTCTATTTTAATTTTATATAGGGGATGAATTTCGTAATTTTATAAAATATTTTACACTAGAAAACATGAATTTCTTAATTTTATATAGGGGATGAACCCGTGTCTCTCTGTTTTTTTTTTAAAAAAAAAAACAAGAATTCTGGAATTGAAAGAAGAGGCTGATAATCAGGCCATCTTCCTCCTGCTCGGCTGCTCCGAGTCCGACATCGATCACCTTCTGCCTGTTGGGATGGAGGAGATAGGGAGGCCGAAGCCTGGATTTCACTTGGAAGGAGGAGAGAGGAGGCTAGAGAGCACCAGAGGCTGAGGGAGAGAGGGTTATCAGGGTCGGAGGTCGACGACCGGTGGTGCTCGAGAGGGTGCTCCGCCGCTTCCTGCTCAAGAGGGTACGTAGTCGATCCGCCGCCTGCTAGTGCTCGAGAGATCGACGGCAGCTCCTCTCTCCTTCGGCGGCGCTCGGTTTCAATCTGCGCTTTACTCGTGCTTTCTCCTTCCGTCCATCAATGGAGGCCGGCGCCTGTGGAAGGGTGGGTTGGTACGGAGGCTGCTTCGACGAGGATGGGCGGGGAGTCGCCTGTGGAAGGGGGATCCGGAGAAGCGAAGGGCCGGAGGTGGAAGCCGGGATATGGCGCCGGAGATCTGGCAAAGGGAGGGAGGTTGCAGCGGGGATGTGGACGGGGACGAAGGCTGCAGCGGCAAGGGTGGGCGGGGAGGACGGGGGCGATGGCAGCAGATCTGGCGCCGTCCTCCATGGAAGGAGAAGAGACACGCTTTACCTTTTTGTTTCAATTTTAATTCCGATAATTAAAAAAAAAAAGGAGAAAATCAAGAGAGACGCGGGTACAGCCCGCGTCTCTAGTGTAAAAGGTTTTACAAAATTATGAAATTCATCCTCTATATAAAATTAAGACAGAAGCGCGGTCCCAAACCGCGTTTCTTTTGTTAATTTTTTGTCACTTTTTTCCCAATTTCACGTTTTATCCTTTATTAATAAAACGCGGTCTCACCCCCCGTTTTTCTGACAAACCTGCAAAAAATGAATATTTTTGTAAATATTTTGAATGTTTGAATATTTTGTTAATTAATTATTTTTTAGTGAATATTTTGAAAAAAAAATTCAATATTTGACATTTTAAAATATTTTGAAAAATTAGGTGAATAATTTGGTATATTCATATGAATATCCATATTCATATTCATATAATCATATGAATGTGAATATATGTATATTCATATATTCAAATGAATATATTTGAATGAAAGATATGGAGTTCCCCTCTCCTTTGGCCCAATATTGTTTATCGTCTTCATTCAAATGAATATTCATTTGAGTGAATATATGCATATTAATATATTAAAATGAATATGAATATTGGTTGTTTGAATATTCATTTGAATGTATCTATATTTGGATGAATATTTATGACCTACGTACATTAAGGTGAATATTAATTTATATAGCGTTTAATTTTTCAACTGTGTTTGAGAAATTGGCGAGAGAGAATGAGAGATATGGAGAGAATCGAATTAATTTTTTTAAAAAGGATTTTTAAGTTTATTTTTCATTTTTTGGTTAGATTTTATTTATTTTTAGTTTAAAATCTATCTATTCATTAAAATTCATCTAATTTCTCACAGACGTTCTCATATATATATATATATATATATATATATATATATATATATATATATATATATATATATATATATATATATATATATATATATATATATATATTAATTCTATTAAATGAGAAGAGTTTTTGCCGCATGTTGCCATCTTAGAGTACAATTAATATTTATAGAAGCTAAATTATTTTCTAATAACTTATTTTAGTCAATTAATTAATCCTATTTTAAATTATTTTTTTAATTAAAGAAATATTTAAAATTATAATATTAATTCATTATAATATTTATATTTATACGTGTGGATAATCTTAAAGGAGGAAAAAAAGAAATAAATTGAAATTACATACAACCAATTTTTTTTGATTAGGTAAAAATTCGAGTTCAGATAAGCCTGAAGCTCGAGAGGCCGACGAATCGGCAGGCGGATTACCCGTCAACATACAATATACCTTTTTTTTAGATTAGGTAAAAATTCGAATGAGAACACCCTATCCGAAAGCATCCTGTCAGATGAGGTCAAGAAAATATGTATCAAGATATACCTCAGGCCCCCTGGTTGAGTAGCTAAGGTGTGCAACCTTATCCGCTACCTGGTTACCAATACGGGGAATATGAGATACATCAACATTATTTATTCCTTAGAGAATGCCTTGGATATCTGACATAAGCATTTCTATTTCCCAAGGACATCCACCATGAGATCTTAGATAGTCCGTGATAATCTTAGAGTCTCCTTCCATTATGAGATCAGTAATATTTAGTTCTCTAGCTTTTTCTATCCCAAGACGTAGGGCTAGAGCTTCCGCCATAAGAGGTGATTGTCCACCAATAGCTTTACCACCAATGTTGATTGAGTCACCACACCAATCTCCGATGATGTATCCAATGGAACTGTTTGAGGTTGATTTAAATGATACGTCAAAGTTTAGCTTATATTTGCCCACCGGAGGTTTCTTCCAACGATAGGTTTTCCTATTGTTCCTAGTGAGCCATTTTCCCTTATTTTGTTTTTGTAAATCGTCATCCTCCATTTCATTCCATCTGCTAGCTTTTCTCCAGTTTTCAATATTGTTCATAATCATTTTCTCAATACCCTATGCGGAAGGGATGTTTTCATTCCTAAAGATTGTTTGATTCCTTATAAACCAAATGGTTCACCATCTGATTGCTATCTTTTGTTTCTTCTCCATAGGAAGAGTGGAATATAAAATTTGTAGAATTTGATTCATATCTCTATTTTCTGAAATAAGGGTGTTAATGTTTTGAGATATTTGTCCAGGGAATTGTTTTTGGAAATTGTTGATGGGGCGCCATTCTATGAATATGTGGATTATCATCTTCCGCGAACTGGTTGCAAAAGATACATGTGTTCGGTACTGCTACCCCTTTTTGGGCTAGGCGGGTAGCCGTGGCTAGGCCTTTATGTTTTATTTTCCATATAAAGTTCTTTACTTTTGGCGGGGCGTCAAGTTTCCAGATCCATGAGAATTCATCCGCTGGTCTTTGTGGTGTGGATGAGATTAAGTTATAGGCACTTGTTGTTGTGAACCATCCCTTTTTGGCGGGCCACCAATACAGTATGTCTGCTAGGGGATGATTGGCAAGGGGATTTTCATATATAATTAATCTCCTCTACTATGTGTCCGGGAAGCACCGAAACAAGTTTCTCCTTCCGCCATATATTGTCCTCCTATAATGAAATCGCTTACGGAATCATGTGGATTAATGCTATGTTGAGAATCTATTTTGTCCTTTAGAGGTGTCATTGCTATCCAATTGTCTTCTCAAAACTTTATTGATTTCCCATCCCCCACCTGCCAGGTGAGTCCCGATTTAAATTTCGGGATTAGAGAACTCAGTTTCGACCATTGCCAACATACAATATACCAAACACACTAATAACATAAAT
This sequence comes from Persicaria maculosa, assembly GCA_963922045.1. NCBI lineage: Eukaryota > Viridiplantae > Streptophyta > Magnoliopsida > Caryophyllales > Polygonaceae > Persicaria > Persicaria maculosa. The sequence goes on from OY998251.1 coordinate 7,442,663, forward strand.
AAAATAAACAACCCAAATAACCTATATAAGTCGTGAGAAAGCAGAAGAGTCGAGGGAGATCCACGTACAACCCATATAAAATTTTCCTAAACCTCACACCTTTAACTTTAGGGTTAATTGCGCTAAATATCCTGACCTTTATGGCTTGCGTTTAATATAATATCCCGACCTTGCAAGATTTCATGAAATATCCCGACCATTGGTGTTAGTTGCGCTCTCTACCCTAGATAGATTTCTTAAATTAAAAAATTACATAAATAATGGAAAAATTACACAAAATCACCCATATTCATAAAATATTTTCAATAAACCCCTAATATATTTAAAATCCCCCCCCCCCCCAAAAAAAAAAAACCAAAAATCATTTCTAATAGATAACATCTACTCCCATAATTATTATAATTATTGAAAATAATTAATTTTTTTCATAATATGTGTTATAAAAAAATCTTTGTTTATATATATCGATCTATAAATGTGGATTTGTACATATATTCTCTATTTATTATTTTATATATATTTTCTTTTTGGTCCATATTATTTTATATACACTAAAACTAATACATAACATCTTATGTGGAATCTTGTGATTGAATCTTAAGAAAATATTTCTCATCTAAATTCTGCAGCATTAAAAAAGGATTCTATAAAAAATGCTAACTATACATATATGAAATATAATACTTTTAAAAATAAAATAATTTTAAAAAAAAAATAGTAAAATACGGAGTTTATGATAACTATTTATAATTAATAAAGATATGATAAACATATATTAAAAATAGGAAAATTGGGTATATACTCATGGAAACTTGATTAATTGGGCATATAATATGATACTTACATATTAATCTTACGTAAATTATAACTATGGCTTTACAAAATAAATTTTTAAAGAATATAAGATATAATAAGAAACAAGTTTATTTTTAAATAATCGATCTTATTTTAATTTTTTAAAGCACGCATTTTTATATGTTTGGTATAAATTTCCTTTCTAATTTGATTAAAATAGGGATTATTGAATTTTTTTTTATATAAACATGGGTGCTTTTGTGTAATTTTTCCATTATTTGTATAATTTTTTATTTTAAAAAATATATCTAGGGTAGAGAGCGCAACTAACACCAAAGATCAGAATATTTCGTGAAATCTTACAAGATCGAAATATTAAGGTAACTATCCACAAATATATCCAAAATACACTCGAAGATCCGATTGGACAAAACGCCAACGGTTGAATTGGCTGGAAAGCATCAAAATAAATAAATAAATAAATAAATAAATAAATATTAAATCTTTTTATCAAAAAAAAAAAAATCCACCCTGGACTAGTTAGACCAAACAATTGATTCCAGCAATCACAAAGACTGTATTCACATGTCACACTTAATTACTGAATAACTCACATCCCTTGTATAAATCACCTCCCCCACTCCTCCCCATCTCTCTCCCTCCGACCACACATCCATCGATCTTCATTCATACATTAATCAATCACACATTGCAAGAAGATCTGATGGCCCCGTCGGTTGCCGTTGTGGCAGCGGTGGTGGTGGTGGCGATGGTGTCGACACTGTCGGTGGGCGTGAGGGCCCACAACATAACCAAGATACTTGCGCAACACCCGGACTTCTCGGCGTTCAACCACTACCTGACGCTGACTCACCTGGCGGACGAGATCAACCGCCGTCAGACCATCACAGTGTGCGCCCTCGACAACGCCGCCATGTCCGACATCCTCTCCAAGGGCTACACCCTCTACACCGTCCGCAACATCCTCTCTTTCCATGTGCTCGTCGACTACTACGGCTCCAAGAAGCTCCACCAGATCACCAATGGAACCACTCTCACTTCCTCCATGTTCCAGGTACCATTTTTTTTCTTTTCAAAATTATTTATTTTTTCTCGGGATTTTTTTTTTAATTTTTTAGGGATATTCACAAAATAATTCGGAATTTCATTTCTAATTTATTAAATAAAGATAATTGTTCTATGGTCAATAATAGTTGGTTCAATTCACATTACATCCAATCTATTCCAATCATTCAAAAAAAGTATCACCGACACTCACTAATTAAGTCACTATACACTGTATTACACTAATTAATAATTAGCCGTGTTAAGAAATTGTTTAAAGTATCACCGACACTCAAAGATTTGTTAACCACTAACTAATAAGTTTTCGGCAACTCGAAATGGTAAAAAGAAAAATCAATATAAAACTGCCATTTTAACAAAAAAAAAAATACATATTTATTGGAGAATAGATTACTCTCTTTTAGTCAGAATTCTAGATATTTATTCAATTTTAACCAAAATAAAACTCAACACGATCTATCTTAAAAATGTTTAAATTGTTGGGGATTTTTTTAAAAAATAACCGCTACTTTTGATCATTCAGTAAAACATATTATTTTAAGGTGTTAGTTTTATTTAAAAAAATATGAAATGGTAGGTATTTTTACTTTACGAGAGTACTTTCATAATGATTAAAGAATTATTAGTTTCAGTTTTTGATTAAATAAAAATGTAGTGTAATAATTAATGGTAAAATAATATATTTATTAATTTCTTTAAAAATTGTTTAATAAAATAAAAAACCCATGTTTTTGTAAGCTGATAGATTATATAAACTATTAATTTTTAAAACTAATTCCAAACTAATTGATATGAAATTATGTTTAAACTTTAATAAAAAAATTTAATATTTTATAGAGTTTTTAGTTTTTTAAATGTGTAGAAAGAAATAAATGATAAATATTTTGGAAAGGAGGATATAAATATAAATATTAAACTCAGTATAATGAAGTTATTAAATTGAAATATCGAACAAACTCTAATTGTATTATAATTTTAAAATTAACAAACTCTAAGTGCATTATAATTTTAAAATTAAGTTAATATTAATTTTCCCTTTCTATATATTAAAAAAAAACTTTTCTTTTTTCCAGGCTACTGGAGCCGCTACCGGAAACTCCGGATACGTCAACGTCACGGACCTCGGCGGCGGGAAGGTGGGGTTCTGCCCCGCCGACAATGGCGGCGCCCCCTTCAACAGCTTCTACGTGAAGTCAATCGTCGAGAAGCCGTACAACATCTCCGTGATCCAAATCAGCCACGCCCTGTCATCGGCCGAAGCCGCAGCGCCGACACCGGAGCCGAGCTCCCTCAACCTGACCTCCGTGCTGGCGGCCAAGGGCTGCAAGGCCTTCTCCAGGCTGATGACCGCCACCGGCGCCGATAAGACCTTCCAGGAAAACATCGACGGTGGACTGTCAGTGTTCTGCGTCGGCGACGCCGCCCTCAGCGCCTTCATGCCGAAATACAAGAACCTCACCTCCGCCGGCAAGCTGTCGCTAATCCTCTTCCACGGCGTGCCGTTTTACAACTCGATGGGGATGCTCAAGTCCAACAACGGCGTCATCAACACGCTGGCCACTAACGGCGCGGATAAATACGACTTCACGGTGCAGAACGACGGCGACGTCGTCACCATCAAGACGAAGATCGTCACGGCGACGATAACGGGGACGTTGCTCGACGAGGAGCCGCTCGCCGTGTACAAGCTGAACAAGGTGCTCTTGCCAAGGGAGCTCTTCAAGAAGATGGCTCCTGAGCCGGCTCCGGCGCCGGCTCCCGAAGCCGAGTCGCCGAAGGCGGCGGATCTGGCGGCGGATCCGGTATCCTCCGACGAGGACACGGCGGATGGGGGGTCGAAGAAGAAGAACGGATCTGGGAGGATCAACGGCGGGGGATGGGCCACGTGGGTGGGAAGTGTGATCTTAGCGGCAGTGGCATTTGTGTAAATTTGTGGGGGAGTGGGGGGTCAAAGTGGACACGTGGACAGAACATGGGTTTCCCTTTTGCGCTCCTCTGAGCTGGAATATTTCTGGCACCACGAGGAGACAATTGGAATATTTTTAATTATTATAATGGTTTGGTCCAGAACATAAATAGAAAAGAAATGTGCCCAGTTGAGTGATTTTTTTAATTTCTTGAATAAATAAATTATTATTTTTTGGTTTGTATTATGAGATTATTATGCTGCTTAATTTGGATTATTGGATTTTTTTTAAGTAATGAAAAAATTAAACTACGAAAATTTGGCGAGGTGTCCCTGAGATATTTCAATTTTCACGAGTATACAACTCTTTTACATATTTCACGTGGTACCCTGAGGTTTTGAATAAATTCGCCTCGTGCCCCTGCACGGTGAATGTTGACAGTAGTTCTGTGCTCCGTTAGTTTTTGTGATTAAAAAAAATAAAAATAAAACAAACGACATTGAAATTTGAAAGAACAAAGGTCGACAAAGGAAGGCAAAAGCGACACAGAGGAAGAAGAAGAGAGAAAGGTCAACAGAGGAAGGGAGATCGGAGTCGATGATGCAAGCCGACCGCACCATACCGAGCCAACTGGACAGGGGGTTATATATCGCCGGCGGTGCTGCCAACAGGTATGTGAATGCAAACTTGAACCCCTTTTCGAAAATTAGGGTTTATGTAATTGTGTTTGAATAGCCGAGTTTCTATACTCAATTTCTAATGTGAAATACTCAGTTTGTGATTGGGGTTTCGAACTTGTGAATTGGAGTTTGTGAACTAAGGATTTTTAGTTTCGAATTGGGGATTCCAGCACATATTTTTTGAAAATTACGGTTTCGATTTCGATCGAATTGGGATTCTAGCTAATGCTTCCAAAATTTAAGGTGTCCATTTCGAATTGGAGGTTCTAACTCTTGTTTTCGAAAATTGGGGTTTTGAATTGGAGTTGTTGTCATGTTTTCTATCGAATTAGTTCTAATTTGGGAATTTAGGTATGTACATTTACAGAATTGTTATCATGTTCTGATTGTGCTTGCTATGTGAATTGTTCTTGTTGTGATGCTGTGTGAATTTGCATTTGATTTGAGATTTTGGATTGAAGTATGCTATCTTCATCAAAAAACAAAATCACGCTTCTGTTAGTTTATGAGCTATCAAACTCTAGAATTTCTATTCCTTGACAACATGATATAATCATAAATCCATGAAGCACCAAACTGAGTAAGCCTTTACTCATTAAATTATGTAAGTAAATAGTAAATTATGTCAGTAAATTATAGTGTCAAGTGCTTAAAACTGAATTTTTATGTTTTCAATTTCTTTTGTTTGTTTGAACAACCTCAATTTAGCGACATATGTTAGATGTCAACTATCATAGATTTCAGATTATAATAAGATATTTCACTTTTTAGCCTATTAGCTCAAATGGAAGAGCGATGTGTTCAATACACATAGATGCGGGTTCAAATCCCACATAGGCAAATCATGCATTCCAGTGCATAGCAAAAAAATGTAAAAGAAGAGTGGAGAAGAGGAGGAGATGTAAGTTTTCTTTTAAGGCTCCGTTTAGCAATAATAGCATTTGAAATAAGCGTTTTGTTTTCTGAAAAGCAATGTAGGTGTTTGGTTGTCGTAGCGTTTCGAGTAGCCGTTCGGGGTGAAAATTACGAAAATGGGTATGAGGGTGTTGGGTTTATAATAAAGTTAGAAAAAGAAGAGAAAAGAGGAATTGGGGCAAATTTCTGGATTGGGATTTTTCAAATAGAAGGAAAGGACACAAGGCCACCACAAACGTTGTCGGTGAATTGAAGTTGTAGCAACTCCAGGAGCACCATTGGGGAGTTTTGTTGTCATAGAAATTGAAAGCAAACCAAATTTTGTCCACTCAAATCAGGTAGGAGAAGACACTGATTTTGTCCATTCAACCGCACCATTTCTTTTAGCTTATGGTGCAGCAGCAAGTTCCTCCCTCTTCCTTATGGTTTAGGATGCAAATTGATACATGCATTGAATATTTTCTTTTGTTTTAATTTACACATTAGCTTACTGAATTAGTGGTAGGTAGGCTTAGCAACTCCTAGGAGCTTGTTCTGAGATAGATGGTAGTTCAAAATGAAAAGATAGGCAGGGGACTAGTGAAGTTATGGGGGGCGCCATTGATGATGCTTCATATGGAGCTTACTAATGAACCTTCCTTCTTAGCATGATGTTAAAATGATGCATTTAACAGGGAATTCTAAAATCACTTCAAAACATTAATTTCAATTTATAGTCTATACGGGATTTGAACCCGCATCTTTGTGCGTAAGCACAATGCTCTACCGTTTGAGCTAATAGACTTAAAATCACTTCAAACCTTAATGTCAATTTATGAATCAAACTATTGCTGTTTTCCAGCAGCACAAGCACCCCCAAGTTGCTGTTGTTTAGGAGCATGAATCAACTAGTTTTCAACAACAACCTCTCAAACTCGCTGGCACAGAACATCTTCCAAATGCAGTTGTACAGCAGCCCCAACAACTCCAATTTCCTACTAACCATGATAATTATGTAAGGCTTGTTTATTCACATCTATTAAAACAAAAAATTCTACTTAGAGCTTATGATTATGGAGATCCTTCCAACAAAACATGGATTCAACAGAAAAATCAATTGGGATCACAACTCTTAGTGTAATCGCAGCCTCTTATTGCCCATGTACTCATTCACTGCAAACAACTTTCATTCCATCCACTATCCCATAATTCAAAATGATCCCTCTATGCCTCCCGATCTGCTGTAAATCAATCCAATCGAATAAAACATGTATTGTGTCAAACTTTACTAATTACGAATTAACAGCAAATCAATCCAATCGAATAACGAAACTCAAATTGCTTCATGACTGCAACTAAAACCACAACGATGGCGACCCTAACGAATTTCTCAATTAATACAAACATCATATCGAATTAGAAGCTTTGGAATCGACAATTGAAGCAGAAACTAAACGCACCGAACCAACAACGATCGGGTTGGATCTGAGTGGAAGGCAACTCAGTCGACTGGAACTCGTGCTTGAGAACCTTCACTTTCCGGTTACATTTCAGGTGAGTCTTGTACATCTTGAGACGGTTGACGGTGGCGGAGCTCCGAGTGTTGCTTTTGGTTCCATTGGCCCTGTTGGCCTAACTTACCTCTTTGCAGCAGCAACTTCGTCTCCTCCACCTCCGGTCGTCGGCCGAGGCAATGGGCCGCTACCGCCTTCGCTCTCAGGCACAGCGCCTCCCGCTTCTCCTCCCATGACAGCCCTCACAGCCTCGTCGCCGCCGCCGCCCTTCTTCCTAGACACAGTAGCGTTCTTCTTCGAGCAGCGGATCCGAGCAGCACCTTCTTCTCCTGTTCGAGCAACAGCTTCTCTCCTTCGCGTTCTTGCTCCCTCTTCGTTGTTCTTTCTCCGTCCTTCCCCCTTTTTTTTTAATTGCAACCTAACGGAGACAATCAAGGTCTGTTAGAATTAACCATAAAGGGCACGAGGTGAAAAACTTAAAAACCACAGGGGTATCACGCGAAATATACAAAAAAGTTGTATACTTTACGAAAATTGCAATATCCTAAGGATACCTCGCGAAATTTCCGATTAAACTACTACCTCCGTCTCGCAAAACATGTTGTTTTGCTTTATTAACACGTTTTTTAAGAACGGTAAAAACTATATAAAAGATCAATGATTTTATTAATTAAAAAAAAAAATAATTTCATACTTAATAAAATAATCTATGAAATTATTACAAAAAAATTATTTTAAAAATTAATATTTTATAGAGTTTTTTAACTTTTAAAAACGTGTCGAAAAACAAAACTACAAGTTTTGCGAGACGAAATGAGTATATCATTTATACTCCATTCTAAAATGACTTTATGAACGACTAGAATAAGACGTTTGGTATCTTTCTCCAAAACTTCGTCGGCAAAGCTAATGTACTCCGTAAATGGAGAAGAGCTTGGATTATTTGATTTGATTTGCATGATTTGTGAAATTACATTACAAAAATCAAGTGGTGCAAAAAAAAAAAATTTAAAAAAGGAGGGATGTGGAGCCCAAGAGATAGATAATTGATTGGAGGTTTGCATCAAATTAATCAAAAGGGTTTTGCGTCGGTGGCTCCTGATCGAAGAAATGATTGAGCGATCAAAATTGGAACTACAATCAATCAACTATTATTAGTTAATCTTTCGTGATCGGAGTAGTTGCGTTGCAAGTGTATGTGTATGCATCACTAATCACTCGATCATCTACGTCCTCATCTCGTTCGGTCTGTTTATATCTTGGTTCGCCTTTATAAAGTGTTGTTGCTTGTATCTACACCATCTTTATATTTCCTATTTGTGGACTTGTCGGTCTTCGAGGATCAGATTTCTCTGACCTCAAATTTTTACCTTATCAAAAAAAAAATTCACTGATCACTCGGTGCTTCAATTTTTATTTTTACTAGTTTTATTACCCGCGACGTTCGCGGCTTCTTAATAAATTACGTGGCTTAAATTTATTGGATACACATTAATTGACGTGTCAAAAAACTCGGGTCCGATTGCAAGAGAACGACACGTAAATGAATCACACCAAAGCCCGCCACATAGGATTGAGACGTGGAATCCTATGTGTCAGGCTCTGATCGAATTTGCTTATGTGTCATATTTTGGCTCAATCTAGTCCCACTTATTTTAGCCACGTCAATTAATAAAATCATATCTTTTAACCACATCATTTAATATGATCCATCTTCATTTACAATAAAAATTAATTTAAATAATAAAATATTATCGTATCTTAGTTAGATCACCCTAATAATTTAGATTACTGCCAACCAAAAAAAATACATATTATATATTATGTAATTCTCCATTCTTTTTTTCCCTTAACATAGTAACAATTTAACAAACGTGATTTTATATCAACCTCGAATGGTTTATATATTTTTTTTCTGATTAATTGATTGCATTGGGTAAACTTGTTATATGTATTCCCACGATTTTTGTATTTAAAATATTGGGTAAATTTGTTATATGTATCCACTATTAATGATAACGTTAAAATTGATCCAAGATAGATTAATGATAACGATTTTATTCAAAATTTAAAATTTATCCAAGATAGATTACGTATCTATGTATATTAAATTTACCTAAAAAAAAATCAAACACAGCTTTCAAAAAAAATAATCAAATACATAGGATTTTAATTTACGTAAGTTATGGATTTTAGTATACGTGGAAGCATATCTCAATTACTACAAAATCTATCTTTAAACTAATTTTAATATAAACTATTTGAAATCTTTGGATTTTAATATAAAAAATAGAACCGAACTTTTATTTAATGAATATGAAAAAATGGAAGTATATCTCAATCACTTAAATTGGAGATCTTTTTAACAAAAAAATATATAAAATTGATTGAAATTACACATAGATAAATAGATTAAACGGTTGTATGACATGTCTTAAATTTATTGGACATTCATTAATTGACGTGTCAAAAAACTTGGCCAAAATGCACCAGAAAATGACACGTAAGCGAATTACACCAGAACCCGCCACATAGGTTTTTCACGTCTCTGTTTTAGTATTATATATTGAATTGATTGATGATTGATTTTTTGACGCAGATTAAAGATTAGGTCGAGACTACTCGGTGTTTTATTAGGTGCACTATTAAATTATTTAGAATATAGTTTTTTTAAATAGAATACATTTTTTTTTAAAAGTATGTTTGATAAAAAAAAATACATTAAAAATATATTTCTAATCCTATCTAGTCTAGTGTTGCCACACATCCATTTGAACATTCTCATCTCTGCTACTATAAGTCTCTGTTCTTATGCCTCGTGGTTGCCAAACACTTTGCCCGACCCATACAACGTAACAAGGGAGGTCTCACTATTGTCTTGTATAATTTACCTTTGAGTTTTAGGAGAATTTTCCTTTTTAGAATTTGAGTTTTGAGTTTTGTGTTGCCAGAAACAACAATTTAGAAGAGAGGATTAAGAGAGAAAGAGAGACATGAATCCAAGAAATCAGAAATTGAATTTCTGTTTAACCTTTCGATTGAAAACAGAACCGGTGCATATACATGAGGAAGAAAGGGGAATTTATAGTCAGTTCGGCACGTGAGAGACATGTGCTATCCTACCTCATCTTGACATTAAACCGGGTTTACATTTATATTATACTAAACCCGAGTGTCCTTTTCCCTTGTGACACACACATATATTTACACGCCCCCTCAAACTGGAGTTGGATCTTCAAGATACATACCCAATTTGCCCAAAAGCTCCCTATGATGAATAGCTGGCACCACCTTTGTTAATACATCTGCTAGCTGATTCTGAGTAGGCAAATAGCTCAACTGCAGCAAGCCATCCATCACTTTTTCTCGTGTAAAATGCCAGAGTAGGCAAATAGCTCAACTGCAGCAAGCCATCCATCACTTTTTCTCGTGTAAAATGCCAATCTATTTCGATGTGCTTTGTTCTTTCGTGAAAGACCGGGTTCTACGCAATCTGAATTGCAGATTTGTTGTCACAGTTCAGCATCACAGGAGTCAAACTGCTTTCACCAAGCTCTTGAAGAAGATTCACGAGCCATGTCACCTCTGCAGATGCTTGACTCATAGCACGATACTCAGCCTCAGATGAGCTCCTTGAAATAGTTGGCTGCTTCTTTGATTTCCATGTAATTGGATTTCCTCCATATAACACAACATAGCCAGTAACTTGTCTTCTAGAAATGGGACAGGAAGCCCAGTCAGAATTAGAGAATGCTTGTAATTGGATTGAAAAAACTTGCTGCAATTTGATCCCATAATGCATTGTTCCTTTGACATATCTTAAGAGATGATTCAAGGCAGCTTGATGTGTAACATCAGGATTTTGCAAAAATTGACTTAAAACATGTACTGAAAAAGATATATCTGGACGGGTATTGGTTAAGTAACTCAATTTTCCAACAATACTTAGATAACTAGTAGGACCAGTAATCAGATTATTCACATCAAAAGCAAGTAATTTAAAATTCAGAGGTAAATTAAGGTGTAACACATGGTCTTTGGTCAACAGCATTAGCCTCCTTGATCTCCTGACAAAACTTCTTTTGACTCAAGATTAAAGAATTGTGAGAATGAATTATTTCTATACCTAAGAAATATTTTAATTTTCCCAAATCTTTAATGCTAAACAAGTCATGAAGATGTTTCTTGAATGATGTAACCTGAGATAAATCTGATCTTGTGATGATAATATCATCCACATACACTCCAACAATAGTTAGATGACCATTTGCATGAGAAATAAATAAAGATGGATCATGGTTGGACGGTGTAAAATTAAAATCAACCAAGGTGGTATACAATTTATTAAACCATTTCCTTGAAGCTTGTTTTAGCCCATATAATGATTTTTTCAACAAGCAAACTTTGTTAGATGGATTTGACACACCCTGAGGCATAGTCATATACACTTTTTCATGTAAATCTCCATGAAGAAATGCATTATTTACATCTAACTGAAAAATGTCCCAACCTTTATTCAAAGCTAGAGAAAGAATTACCCTTACTGTTGACATCTTTACAACAGGAGAAAAAGTCTCATCATAGTCAATCCCATATTGTTGAGTGTATCCTTTTGTAACGAGTCTAGCTTTGTGTCTTTCAATAGAACCATCTGCCTTCAACTTGATTTTGTAGACCCATTTGCACCCTATAGCCTTTTTACCTGCAGGGAGATCAGCTAGGACCCAAGTGTTGTTAGACTGTAAAGCATTTATCTCTTTTTCCATTGCCTCAACCCATTTAGGATTCTTTGAAGCTTTTGTAAAGGTCTTAGGTTCAACTAAGTCAGTAGAACCATTAACAGATGCCGAATGACACATAAAAACATTATCCTTGACAGAAGAGAAAGAATCTGTGAATCCCGATAATAATGGAAATAATTCAAAATTTGAACCAAAATTACAGATGTAGTCCTGAAGATGAGATGGTGGTCTTATGACTCTTGTTGATCTTCTGAGATTAGGACCAACATCTCTTGAACCAACAGACTCTTCACTGATGTTGGTTGAACTATCATTCAAACTATCAAAATTATGAGTGGATGTACTGTTATTGTTTATAACATCAGTATCATGAGTTTATTGTTTATAACATCCGTATCATCACTCATAATTTCACTGTTAGGGAAAAAGATAGAGGCAGGAATATCATTCATGATAACTGGAAGAGGAATGTTAGTGTCAAAATCCATTTTGTGCAGAGGAAACTGCAATTCATGGAATTGAACATCTCTAGATATAAAAATCCTATGAGACTTTAAATCTAAAACTTTATATCCTTTTGTACAATAAGGATATCCAACAAAAATGCAAGGAGAACTCCGTGGATCAAATTTTGTCCTAGAATTCTTTAAATTACTAACAAAACACAAACAACCAAAAGTTCTTAACATAGAGTAATCAGGCTTTCTGTCAAACAAGATCTCATAAGAAGTACGAAATTGTATAGAATATAAAGGAAAACGATTAATCAAATAAGTTGCAGTTAATAAACACTCTCCCCAGTACTGGATAGGTAGATGTGATTGAAATAAGAGAGCTCGAGCAGTCTCTAATAGATGTTTGTGTTTCCTTTCCACCACACCATTCTGTTGGGGTATATGAACACAAGTTGTCTAATGTATCAACCCATTCTGTTGATAGAATTGCTGAGCTTCAATGCTGCAAAATTCTCCACCATTATCCGATCTAATAATTTTTACTTTAGCATCAAACTGAGTTTTGACAAATGCAATAAAAGACCTCAACACAGAAAATGCATTGCCCTTAGCTATAATAAGATGTGTCCATGTTGCTCTTGAATAATTATCCACAATTGTCAAAAAATATTTAAAACCATTATGAGTTGAAACTTGATAAGATCCCCATATATCCACATGAAGCAACTCAAAGCATGCTAAGGATTTTATTGAACTCTCAGGAAATGAACACCTATGTTGCCTTACCTTTGGACATACATGACAGATATGATGCTTATCATTCTTTACAAGAGCTTTGAGAAAAGGAAAATGAAACAGTTGATCAAACGGCACATGCCCAAGTCTACAATGCCAAATTTCTAAAGAAACAACATGAGCACTATTACAATTCACATGTTTAGTAACATCATTCATAGCAGATGACAGAATTGCAGCATCTTTCTTATCATGAATATCAACGTTATCCTTCATTGATGTGAGATACAGTCCCTTAGACACTTCAACAAGCACTTGTGGCTTGTTCATTGAAGGGTCGTGTATCAAACATTGACAAGGTGTGAATAACATATAAGCACTGAGATCCTTTACAAACTTTCTTACAGACAACAAGTTATATGCAAATTCAGGAACATGTAACATATCATGTAATATAATTTGATTTTGCAACTTGATTGAACCTATATGATAGTTCTTAGACTGTTGCCCATTTGGAATTTGATTTTCCACCTTGATTCCCATTCCTCTGGCTATTGTTTTGATTGTTATATTTCCCATACCGATTCCCATTACCAGCCTGAACTCTTTGAAACGCATCAGCACTGTCATTGATTGAACTAGGATTGTTCAACCCTCTCTGGCTCTCTTCATCAAGAAGCATCCGATACACATCAGCCAAACTAGGAGTCGGCTCTATCAACAAAATGTTGGTTCAAACTCCATTATAAGAATCAGGTAAACCAACCAGAAATTAGATAACTTGCTGATTGGCAAACATCTTTGACACCGTATTCACTGAACCACACGAGTTACAAACTGGCATCTCAACAAGATCCATGTACTCATCCCACAATTTCTTGAACTTTGTAAAATAAGACGTAATTGAAGAACCGCTCAATGAGATATTGAATGATTCTTTCTGTACCTGATACAAGCGAGTACTATTTGGAGATCCAAAACGCATCTTCAACTCTTCCCAAACTTCACCGCAGTTAGAAAGTACAGTAGCGATTCTGCAATTTCCTTCTCCACCGAATGAAGGAGCCATGCAATAACCATTCCATTACATCGCCTCCATTGCGCATACCTCGGTGAATCGGCGTTAAAAATCTGAAAACTACCGTCAACAAGACTGATCTTGTTCTTCGCAACCAAAGAAACCTCGACAGATTTCTTCCAATGATTGTAATTCTTGTCGTTTAGCAGCTGCATGGATAAATTGTAGCTATGATGGTCCGAATGATGCAAGAACAGAACATCATTTGAGTCGATTTGATTCGCTTCAACACCTTCCATGATCGATCAAGAAATCAATCACTAATGTTTGTCGTAGAAACCAGATTTTGACGATTTACAAACCAGACGAGCTACAGTAGCTCTGATACCATTTCAAAATTTGAGTTTCGAGTTTTGTGTTTCCAGAAACAACAATTTGGAAGAGAGGATTAAGAGAGAAAGAGAGACATGAATCCAAGAAACCAGAAATTAAATTTCTGTTTAAGTTTTCGATCGAAAACAGAACCAGTGCAGATACATGAGGAAGAAAGGGGAATTTATAGTCAGTTCGGCACGTGAGAGACATGTGCTATCCTAACTCATCTTGACATTAAACCGGGTTTACATTTATATTATATTAAACCCGAGTTTCCTTTCCCCTTGTTACACACACATATATTTACATTCCTATTACTCTTGAAGTTGCCCTCCGTTTTTGTAACCTTACTTGAACTCAATGCTTGATACCTTCATTCATGCCACCATCGGTTTATATCACCGACCCCAAATACTTGAAATTGCTTTCTGCGTTACAATATCTTCATTAAACATCAGTTCTCTTTCCTCCTCTTCCACTCTACCCAAATTGAACTCCATATACTTGTTTTATTCTTGCTCTCTCTAAGCCTTTGGATTCAAGCGTAGCTCACCATCTCTCCAACTTTCTACCAACACCTGTTTTTGTCTTGTCAATCAACGCAATGTCATCTACAAATAACAAACACCACATGACCCCATGTTGAACATCTCTCGACACTACATCCATCACTACAATAAAAAGAAATGGTCTCAAAGTCGACCCTTGGTGCAAACCCACATTTATCGGGTAATACTTTGTGTCTCCTCCTAGCGTAAACACATTGGTCAAAGCTCCGTCATACATGTCCCTAATGATCTTGGTGTAAGAGCCTGACACCTCCTTTGCTTCCAAACATTTCCAAAAGAGCTTTCTTGACACTTCGTCATAAGCTTTCTCCAAATCGATAAAAAAACCATATGTGGATTCCTTCTTCGTTCTTTGTATTTCTGCACTAGTCATGTCACCAGATGCAAAACATCTGTAGTCGACCTCCCTGACATGAAACCAAAATGGTTCTCAAATATGTTAACGGGCCTCCTCAACCTCAATTCGATGATTCTCTCTTAAATCTTCATTGTGCGGCTAAGTAGTTTAATGCCTCTATAGTCTTCGCGGTAAAATATATATGAATGACTAGTGTGTGTCCAGTTCCAAAATAACGTTCTTCTATCAACGACATTTTTTAATTAAAAAAAAACTTGATGTTATAAAAACTTCCAATTAAACATTGTTAAAAAAAGGGTAAATTGCATTCTCAGTCCCCAACCTTTACAATTCGTTTCATTTAGGTCCCTAATGTTTGAGTTGTATCATCTTAGTCCCAAACGTATGCTAGTTTATTTTAAACAGATCCTCCGTCAAATTTGCCGTTAACCCAATGTTAATTAAGTCCACGTGTAGTCTTAGTTGAAATTTTCATTAATGAAAAATAATGATGTGGCATATAATTAAAAAAAAAGTGAAAGAAAAGGGAAATTGAATTAAAAGAATTCATTCCTTCTAAGTTGTACCTCAATCCCAGATTCATCCAAAAGACAACAGAGAAGATGAGGGAAGAAACCGGTGACCCAGGACGACCATGACTTGTGACTCGAGAGCGGAGCCGGCGAGGGTGGATGGTTGTGCGTGGTAGGCGGTGACCACCACTTGTGACTCGAGAGCGAAGCCGGTGAGGGTGGTGCGTGGTAGGCGGCGACCACGATTTGTGACTCGAGAGCGGAGCCGGTGAGGGTGGATGATGGTGCGTGGTAGGAGGCGACAGGCGGTGGCAACTCAAAGCAGGTATGTAATTCCAATTTTTGTTTTAACATTTTACAATTTACTATTTGAATTTGGGGATTTTATGGTTGAATTTAGGGATTGGAATAGATCGATTATAATTTCAAATTTATGATTAGGGATTGTAATAGGGCAAATTTTGGGTTTAGCCTTTAGAATTTGAACTACACCAAGGTTGTGCAATTGAAGCTTTTCTGTCTAGTTAGAGACCATATTTTTTAGTTGATAACTCATTTTTCAATTGAAGCTTCAACTATCTTACAAAGCTTAGTAGCTCAATCGGTAGAGCAATGTGCTAACGCACAAGGCGTGGGTTCAAATCCCACATAAGCTATCTAGATATTGATTCAATGAAATTTTGATATCTCTGTTGGAGTATCATTCTTGATGGATGGAAAAACTGCTCTAATTTAAACAGACAACTAAAGTGCCTTAAAGTGTGTGAAATTATATATGCCAACACTAGCTCATTGCAGCAAAACGCCCTTCAAAATATCATAAATTAGTCTCAAAATGAGTATTGGCATAACTATGTACATAATAAAGATGATCCCAACAGATTGAAATTAGTTTCTAAAACTTGGAAAATATAGTTAAATCTGCAAACTGAGTGCAAAAGGCAAAAAAAAAAAAAAAAGGTGTCCACATCTTGGTAGTTTTCTAAGTTTCTAACTACTAGAAATTAATCCAGATGTTTGATATAGCAACAACTATATTTTTCAAGCAACCTAATTTTTCAGTGAGCAACTAGCTAGGAACAATCTCTATCTACCTCCATCTTGTCCTCCTCTCGATCTTCAAAGTGTGGCTCGACTTTGATCAGTATTCTTGATACTTGAAGTTAGAGGGTAAGATTGGGTGGTACCCTGTCATATTGACAAACAGTAAATGTTAAAGAGTAGTAAACCATTAAACAAAGTCATTTAGTTATCACTTCTTCTATTTAAACAAAAAAAAAATCTTTACATCAAGCATCCATCTAGTAATTGTATTTGTGGCAATCCTTTCTTCGATACCACTTAGTGCATGGGTAGATTGACTTGGACCACATTCCACTGTAGTTGTTCTTCTTGTACTCTTGCATGTAGTAGGCTTCTAAATAAAAATGAAGTTAGATTGTGAATTAAAAGTAAACCAAAGAATGTATAATTAAAGTGACTGCAATGATGTACCTTAGCTTGTTTTGGAGGATTTTTACACGATTTTTTGTTATGCCCACTTCCATCACAATTCCTACAATGCATGATCATTTGAAGCCTACCCATTTTGCCTTTAGGTGCAGGTTCACCACTTTCTCTTCTTCTCTTCTTCTTTGGCCTCCCAGGTTTAGGTGGAGCAGAGGTCGGGGGTTGAATGGGATTATGATGCACATCATCCCATTGGTCCATGCTCCTAATTGGCTCTATTATATTATCATACACCTTAGCACATGTGTCTATCAGATAACACTCATGCACAAACTCCTCAATCTTATTTCCATTATAGGCCAGTGTTGCACAAGCATGGGTGCAAGGAATGCCAGTTAACTCCCACTTCCTACAGGAGCATCTACGAGCTACAATATCAACAACAAATTGGCCTTGTGGGCAATTGACTTGAAACTTTGCTCCCCCAGAAGGGGAAGGCCAACAATACCTAGAATCCTCCTTATTTTGCTCCAATTTCTTCTTGATTTTAGGGCAAATAAGACCAGTCCACTTCGTCATCCTCTCCCTTTTATTTGCTATCCTAACCATTATCTTACTTCTTATCATCTCAAGCAACGTTAGGATAGGTTTATCTCTAGCATCAAGAATAAATCGATTAAAACACTCAGATATGTTGCTCAATAATATATCACACTTACTATCTTCTCTGAAATGTGATCTAGACCATTGTTCAGCTGGAATTGCATCCATCCAAGCCCATGCTTCTGCACTCAAAGATTTTAAGTGATCCATGTGCTTTTTAAAGTCTGACATATATGTACTCCTTGCAGCTGCCCAAATAGTGTTTTTCAATGCTTCGCCAGAAAATCGTTTTCTAAAATTTGCTATGAGATGTCTCACACAATGCCTATGCTCAGCATTTGGAAATATAGACTGCATAGCTTGAATCAAACCCTGTAATGTAAAAAATAGTGTTTAGTTTAAAAGAACAGTAAAAGAGCAATCATTTGAGGACAAAAATAAATAAATACAAATGTCACCTTTTGTCTGTCAGATATAAAAGTCCAGTTCTGGCTGTTCTCAATTTGTAATTGCTCACCAAGTAGCTCTAAAAACCATGTCCATGTAGCTCTACTCTCCACATTAACAACAGCATAGGCTATAGGCCATATGCAATCATTCGGATCAATGCCTATAGCAGCCAACAACTGACCCCCATACCTTCCTTTTAAAAAACAACCATCAAGGCTTATTATGGGCCTACAACCAGCCAACAAGCCATTTTTGGATCCAGAAATACATACAAATATTTTCTGAAAGACCAAATTATCTAAAGACAGAATGACACTAGAACCTGGACTTGTTCTCCTCAACTCTCCTCCATAGTTAGCAAGCTTCATGTATTGTTCTGTCTCATCTCCCCTCAACCATTTTAAGGCAAGATGCTTTGCTCTGTGCACCTTTGATCTATCTACACTGATGTTATATCCTTCCTTGATTAGATGAATCAAAGTTGACAAAGAAATATCCGGGTCTGATCGAATTGTTTCTAAATATTTCTCTGCAATCCATGCCCCTGTAGCAAACTTGTTAGATAAGGCCCTACTGCAACTGTGATCATCCATATATGTTTTGACTTGAACTCCATCACGATCATGTAATCTAGTAGCATACAACACCCATGAGCAATCATCTTTACACTTAGCTCGAACTCTTTGCTTGTCATTCTTTTTCAGAGTCACAGAATATCTGTTCTTGATAGCGTATAATCTGATAGCACTCTTCAATACATCAAACGAAGGAAATATCATTCCTAACTTGAACTTTGGATCATCCATATCAGTTTTTGGGATAAATTTTGGATACCTCTCTTTCTCCGTATCACTAGCGTCATCCAAGCTGTCGAGCTCATCAGAATCTTCATATTCAGTATCAATATCAAATGAATAACCCATGACCATTTGCTTATTCCCCTCTTGTTGAATTCCCTGTTTTTCTCTTTTACTCAAATGGACACATCCATGTCCTTGTTGACTCACTCCAGCACTAGTTGACTCCCCTAGTGTTTGAACTACATTCACCTCAATATCTAGGTCCCCATCATCTGCAAAAATCTCATTATCAAATTCTTCTAGCTGAAAATCATAGGAATTCTTCTCATGTCCCTCGTACTGGTCAGCAATAGCCTGATTTCCATCAGCACTTAGCCCATCTTTCTCTATTTCAGCTTCATGATATGTATCTTCATCAGTTAAATCCATGGCAGACTTTGTAACCATATATAGTTCAACTAAATCACAGGTTGGCAAGTGATTCATAACCATATAAGATACGTCGAACTCATTCTGCAATTTTCTCAACTGTTGATGATTCATTTCTGGACTTGGCATCCTCCAGGAAATTGAAGCGTACTCTGGACTATATCCTATCCTTTTAACCATGTCATGAATAACCTTCAATGATATCCAATCACCATGACAATAGTCAATATATGCAATATATGCATGCATATAATCCTCCCAGTTTCTTCCAACAAAGTAACCCCCATGGTTGAATTTGAGAGTGAAATAACCTGATTTTTCCCCTGTAGAACAATGAAGTTATATAACTGAATAGCGACAAACATGCATGTGATAAATCCTTCAAGGACTATCTTATTTCAATCATTTTGTCGTAAACTGAAGAGGAACGTTACAATAAGCACATAATAAAATATACATCGAACCACTAAAATGAATCTATTTTAACCGGACAAAGCATTATATGCTTCTTTGTTACAACAATGACAACCAACACAGACAAATTTCAAGAAGAAGAAGAAAAGCAAACGTATCAAAATTTCAAAACCCTAAAACGAGGGAATCAAGTCAATCAACTATCTTATTTGTTAATAGCAAAAAAATAAGCGTTCTCGATCTATACCGTATTCAGGTTGAACACCTAAAGGGTCCCTCAAACACCAGTTCTTCATCTCAACTAGTTTTTGTCAAAAGATAGAAGAGATTGAATTCTCATCTATGGATCGATGGATGTACTGTGCCCTAAATTGTTAAACACATTAACCATAACTGCCCTTTCTGAATTTATTAAGATAGCTAGAATCCTCTCACCCAAAGATTACGTCTTTGTTACCCAATTTGCAATGATTGTTCCATGTCACTCAATTTGTTGTGCCACATAATTAGTGAAATTCCAGCCTGGTTACACGTCAGCTATCTATTAACCTAATTAACCTTTGGTTAACGGAGGACTAACCGTGGGGACTGTTATTGAAATAAACTTGCATGCGTTAAGGACTAAATTAGAACAAGTTAAAGGTTGAGGATCTCTTTGAAACAAAACTAAAAGGTTGGGGACCAAAAATGCAATTCACCACGTCCAATTGGACGTTGTGCTAGAAAGCTAGGTTTTTTTTGGTGAACAAACAACAGGGAGTAGACTCCCCTTTTATTAAAGAATTAGCAAAAGAGCTTACAACGAACAGCTGCTACTTGCAGTAGTCCCAACAACATCCAAAATAAGGCATTGTTGAATACAAGAGGGTGGTTCTGAAAACACAGAAGCACCTAAAGGCAAGTTCAAAGCAAAGGCTGCCAGCCCATCAGCAACGGTGTTAGCTTCACGGAAAATGTGTCGAAACTGGACGAACCAGTCTCTACGGAGGAAGCCTTGGCACGACTCGACCAGGCTAAACATAGGGTGCGAGGATTTGAGATTCCTTGCCACCAAATTCACAAACACTTCCGAATCAGTTTCCAAAACGACCTTCTTGAAGCCCATATCCCAAGCCATCTCGAGCCCCCTTAGGACAACTCTCCCTTCTGCCATGAGAATCGAGCAAGAACCAATGTTAATCGCGAAGCCACCGATCCACTCGGCATTTGAGTTCCTCACCACTCCACCCGCAGCTGCTCCCGAGCACCTAGCAACGGCCCCGTCCGTATTAACCTTCACCCAACCTTCCAGAGGTTTCTCCCAGTTGGTCTTTCGTTCGCGTTTCTTCCCCACACTGTAAGACTTGTTAGTTCTGGACATTGCAGTGGAGTACTCCTTAGCAGCCTTTATGCAGAGGTTAGGAGACACCACAATTTCAGTCGCGCCACGGAATACCACTTCATTGCTCTTCTTCCAGATAGACCTGAGAGCCAAAGCAAAGAATGCATCCCAGCACACTCCGTCTTCAATTTCCGCCTTTGAGAGCACATTAGTCCTTATCCAAGCTGCAAACGGGAGGTCCCATCCGAAATCACCAGCACTCCAAGTTCCTATGGCCTGTACCCAAAGCGATTTAGTAGCACCACACTCACGAAATAGATGCTCTAACATTTCATCAGCAACTTTACAAATGGGGCAAAGAGTTGAGTTACCTATCCCGCGCCGCGCTCTCTCCCAATTGGTTAAAGCTCCTCCTTTGCTCGTGAGCCCGACAAATGAGAGGACCCTCTCATTCACCTTTATTTTCCACAAAGATTTGTAGAAATCACTATCGTTCCCATTCCATTCCTTCCATTTTTCAATAGCTGCATAGCCAGATTTGACCGAGTAATCCCCGTCTTTCGAAAACTTCCAACTCGAAAGATCCTCTCCTTCACAACAAGCAAGGGCAGCAATGCATAGAATGGTAGCGGTGGGCAAGAGATGGCTGAAGAGACTCCATCGCCACCCCTCGACTTCGTCCCATAGATCGGCAACTTGCCACTTCGGGCAACGATCCACGGGTTGAAGACATCGGATGCTCAAAGGGTCATCAGTGACCCAACAATCATACCAAAAATCAATGCTCTTACCGTTGCGTAGGTTCCACCTAAGCCCCGGTCTTATGACCTCCCCAAGGCCATGTCGAATCCCTTTCCACACATGAGATGCTCCCGATGATCTTCCTAACGACGTACCAATATACTTGCCCTTCAGCACCTCCCTCCAAAGCCCCTCCTCTTCCATTAGGAATCTCCAACTTAGTTTTGCAACAAGGGCTTGATTAAGAGTAGCCATATCTTTAATTCCATGTCCCCCAACCTCTTTCGGTTTGATTAGCTCCTTCCAAGCCACCTTGTGAATTTTTCTTTTGTTTTCCGTAGCTCCCCATATAAACCTCCTCACACATTTCTCCATCTTACTGTAAATGCTCTGAGGAATATACATCGCTGTCATGCTATATTGCGGTAGCGATTCAAGAACGGATTTCACAAGGGTGACTCTCCCCGCGAGGCTCATCACATTAGTCTTCCAACTGGCCAACTTGGCTGCCATTTTCTCGATAATAAACTCGAACTGCTCACCTTTGACCCTCCTGTGCAGGATAGGTAAACCCAGGTACAATCCAAGATCCGCAGTAGCTTGGATACCACTGACAGCTTCGATTTCCCCCACAAGAGCAGCGTTGACATTTTTTGAGACGAAAAACTTGGACTTTTGAAGACTCACTTTCTGACCCGAAGCTTCACAGAATCTCTCAAGACACTCCTTCACCACCTTAACTTGTCTCTCAGAAGCCTCGGCAAATAAAAGAATGTCATCTGCGAAAAACAGATGAGAAATATAGGGTTTCAAACTTTAAAAAGTCCAAATAGATGTTTCAAACTTTAAAAAAAATCTACATGAACAAAGTCCAAATAGATGTTTATCAACCCCTTCATGGTTGCCCTTAGGGGTGGGCACAAATCCCGCAAATCCCGATCCCGTCCCGGTCCCGTCCCGATCCCGTCCCGATCCCGGTGGGATTTAGGACAAAATAGCGAATCCCGTCCCGATCCCGTCCCGCAAAAATTATGCAGGACGAAACGCGGGACGATCCCGGTGGGATCCCGCAAATCCCGTCCCGTCCCGCATATAATAATAATAATAATAATAATAATAATAATAATAATAATAATAATAATAATAATAATTTTTATAATAATAATAATAATATAATATTATAGAATAATAATAATATATTATTAGTATTATTATTTTGAGCAAATATTATAATTATAATTATAATCATAATATTCCATTTATAATAATAATAATAATTGTTTATAATAATAATATTATTATTATTTGAGCAAATATTATTTATAACTATAATAATAATTTTCAATTTATAATAATAATAATAATATTATTATATAATATTATAATATAATTTAATAATAATATTAATTTATAATAAAATTATTATTATTATTATTATTATATCATATTATATTTTTTTCTTGTAAAGTATAATTATTTTATAATAATAATAATAAAAATAAGTAATATTATTTTAATGTTCCCCGCTTTGGCCTTCATCTTAATGTTGATAAAACCGAGGTTTTTTGGCCTACAGAAGACCCTAGGAGTCGGCTTCTTGGTGTTTTCCCCCCCTCTATTGCTCGGCCTTCACGTGGTGTCAAAGTTCTGGGAGGGCCTGTCAGCACGTGCCCTGTTTTCGGCAGCGACCTTGTGGCGAAGAGAGTGACTAGGACCATAGAGCTTATGGATTCCGTCGCGAAGATTGAGGATCCACAGTGCGAGTTGCTTCTGCTTCGGGCTTGTACGGGTATTTCTAAACTTTACTTTGCTATGCGTACTTGTTCTCCGTGTGTCTTTGGCCTGGCCCAACTCTCCTTCGATGCGGCACTTCGTTCTAGCTTGGAACGAATTGTCACTGCGTCCGGGCCTGGGTTTGGAGATTGGCAGTGGCGGCTTGCCACCTTCCCCTTTCATTTTGGTGGTCTCGGAGTGTATGCTGCTGAGGATGTCCTACATTATGCTTTTTTGGCGTCTCGTTTGCAGTCTGCTGAGCTGCAGGCTAAGCTCCTACGCCCTTCTGGTATTACTGCTACTGGTCCTACTTTTGATGATGCTTGTCGTGCTTTTAATGAGACCACAGGTTCTGATTTTTTATGCGATCCTAGTGAAATCGCTGCCCCCAAACTAATGAAGAAATTGGCAGATATATATTTCACGAAGGTTGCTGCTACATCGGAATCTGTTTTCTCTTTGACTCCGCGACAGGTGGTGTTGTGGAAGTCTCAGCAGGGTGCTCACTCCTCCGATTGGTTGCGTGCAGTTCCTATTTCTGGGCTGGGGCAGACTATGAATGGAAGGACTTATCGCAGTGTGCTTAGTTATCGATTGAGCGTTCCATTGTTCACGGTGTCTAGGTCCTGTCCGGCTTGTTCTCGGGTCTTTGATGATGATGTCTATGGAGATCATGCTGTGTCTTGTGCTGGTACTGTGGGCATTAAACATCGACATAACCTTGTGCGTGATGCCTTATTGGATATCTGTTACAAGGCTGGGATTTCTGCTGGTAAGGAGGTTGATATCGGTTTGATGGATGGGCTTAATAGGCCGCTTCGTCCGGCAGATTTGCTTCTTTATTCATGGGACAGAGGGCGTGATGTTTGTGTTGATCTGACGGGATCCTCCCCCTTGACTCAGTCAGGGGTGTCTGACTTTGTCCCTGGTCGTGTTGTTGTTGCTGCTGCTCAACGTAAGCGTGTCAAGTATCGTGATTTGTGCATGACAGCGGGTTATGGTTTCCTACCCTTCTCTTTCTCTTCGTTGGGAGAGCTGGATACGGATGCTGTTGCCTTGCTAAAGCGGATTCAGAAATTCTCGATATCTCAGGATGCCGGGGCTCGTGCTGCAGCTTATATTTTTACTAGACTTAGTTTCGTTATCGCTAAGGGAGTGGGTGCCCAGATAGTATCTCGGCTACCCACTAATTTCTTGTAAAAATATTTTTTCGATAATAATAAAAATAAAAATAATAATAATAATAATAATAAAAATAATAATAATAATAATATTATTATTATTATTATTATTATTGAATAATATAGTTGAGAAGAATACCGTATTCAACATATTATACAAAATAATGAATTATGAAAGCATTTTTCACTTTGCAAATTTATATAATATTTTATTATTTTTATATGCGGGACAAGGCCCGTCCCGTCCCGATCCCGTCCCGTCCAGACACCATCCCGTCCCGATCCCGTCCCGAAAAAAAAGTGTCAATCCCGTCCCGTAAAAATTTCGCGGGACGAATCCCGTCCCGGCTCAGTCCCGTCCCGTCCCGTCCCCACCCCTAGTTGCCCTTGCCCCGTTGTGTATTTGGCCCATCCAACCCAACTAGCAACGTCAAATTTGGTAACCCCATATTTTATGCATTGTCTCATACCCAGTATATCACAACAACAATTCAAATAAATATAAAATACATACATATAGCATCTAAAACAGGACATGATTATTACATTTTGATAAACATGCTATTACAAGTTCAAACATAATTTACACTGAAATTAAATAGGACACGAATCAATTATTACATTTTAATATACGATGCAAATTAACAAATTCAGTATATGTTGCTAATGAAGATCCCTCCAATGCACGTTGTGCCTGGCAGCAAGGTAGTGCACTCCCAGCGGCCCTCTGCTCCCGTACCTGTACAGCTCCGGCACCACCTTCTTCCCTTCCAGCTCGTTCAGCAACCGCGTAAACAGCTCACCTGCAGCCTCAAGCTCGTCGCTCCTTATGAACAGCCGTCTCTCCCCTTCAACGGCATCCATCAGCAGCCTCTCGTATGCGTCTGGTATTTCCTTGGTGTACCTTTTTTCACATGAACAAGCATAAGCTTTGTTTGTTTAGTGTGCATTCGAGTGATATATATATGGTTGACTGGCTCACCTAGATTTGATGAACAAGTTAAGTTCACTGCAGTCGAGTCTCATCCCAAGACCCGGAACCTTATTGTTGATCTTTAGGTAAATGGCTTCGTCTGGCTGCACGCGAATGACAAGCTCATTTGTAGCCTTGTCAAGGTCAGCTCCATACTTGTGCTTGTACAAGTTACCAGGTACATGCCTGAACTGAACTCTGATCTCGGCCCTGAAAGTTCACATGGATTGGCAGTAAACTACATGAATGAAAGAAATCCGGCTTCATGGAAGCATAAACTGAGCAATGTCTGTCAGCTACCTCTTAGAGTCCAGAGCTTTGCCAGCTACGAGGAAGAAAGGAACTCCATCCCACCGAGCATTGTTGATGAAGAGTGTTGCAGCTGCAAATGTTGGGTTCAGACTGTTCTTAGGCACGGTTGGCTCATCCGTGTATCCTGGAACTGATCTGCTGCCTTCTTTGAAGCCTTTATACTGACCTAAAACTACATCATTCAACCGTGGAGGCCTTATGGAGCGCAAAACCTTCACCTGGTTATATCATTTGTATAAGATCCGAATTTAGACGACACTAGCAATTTAGCAAATAGATGTTGTAGTGCAATAACTACTGACTGATTTAATACCTTTTCATTCCTAATATCCTCTGCATCTATGCTGACTGGCGTCTCCATCGCAAATAACGCTAGCAAATGCAGAAGATGATTTTGCATTGTGTCCCGGATGATTCCATAGTTGTCGAAATACCTATCAAGATCAGCGGTGAAGAAAAAGTTGGCAACTAATTTTAAGCATTTTGACATGGTATTTGGGAATTGAAGTTAGTTAGAAGGATCTGCAGCATACTAACCCTCCTCTACCTTCTGCGCCAAGATCTTCAGAGAATATTAGCTGTACATTTCGGATGTAGTTCCTTGACCAAAGAGGCTCAAACACAAGATTCGAAAACCGAAGCACCAAGAGATTCTCAAGAATCTCAACCAGCTCTTTGCCCAAATGGCGATCAATTCTGCATTCGATAAAAAGTAGATGAAATCTGGCCTATTTTGGTTTGTTGCATTGAATCACAATATGCCTCGAGCCACTACCTGAATATTTGATCCTCGGTGAAATGTTGTTTCAGGCCACTTGCAAGCTCTGCAGAAGGATCTGAATCACAATCAAGAGGCTTCTCCACAATAACCCTTGTCCACCCATGGTCTGATGAAGCACAGCGTTGGGCACACCTTGCCACGTCCTCAAATACATTCGGAGGTACAGCCAAGTAAAATAACCTATTGGATCTTCCACCCTGGACATGTTTCCATGGCATGCATTTAGAGTGCATGAAAGAGCGAGGGACAGACAAAGGTTCGAAATTGTGACTAAGAACAATTTAATTTAATCACCTCTGCCTTTTTCAGCTTGTCATCCAATTCTGAGAAATGATCCTCAGAACCATACTTACCCGAATGGTAAAAGCATCTTCTCAAGAAAGCATCTATCTTCTCGTTACAATTTTCCCTGCAAATGATTCTCGGGTAAGTTAGCGAGCCATTGCCAAAGGAAGTAAAATGCACTCATTAGGTCAAGACAAGGACCAGGGAAATACTTGTCATCAACTCTGCAAGTGAGTGTCATGCTGATCCTATTTCTCAATTCTTCATCTGTCATTTTTGTTCGTGCATAACCGAAAACAGTGAAGTTCTGCATGATGTACAACCAGGATATCATAAGAATTGTCATTCAAGAGAAACTAATGCCAACATATGAATTGGTAAAGTGATTCTACCTTGGGCAGCCGATCTTCATAGAATAGAGCGAAAAGTGCAGGGAAGATCTTATTCCTAGCAAGTTGACCCGAAGCACCAACCACAATTATGCTGAGAGCAGCCTCTGCCTCCTCTACTCTGGATGGTGAGAAGGCGACATTATCTTCCTTTCCTTGGATTTTAAAATCTCCGACGAAAGGGCTTGCAGACAAGGCTATTGGATTTAGTGCAATCAAATTAGCTATTCAGATCAACAATTCTGATGTAACCTACTATCACTAGATTAAAGAAGGTAGTTCATGAAGGGCATAATTCTAGTTTTGACAAAGAAAGTAGCTTGATCAATCTTCAAAGGGTCAAATTTCAGTAATAGTCAAACATGAAAGATTAGGGCAATAATAAATGAAGAGCACCCACCTGCATCGAAGGAAACAGCATTGAGTGGATTCACTGCAGGCACCCTGATCTTGGAGTGGCATATCCTTTTGGCAGAAACCCGAGTGGTGACAAGGCCTTTGGGTAACAAATTCTCTTGCTCGGGCAAAGATTTCACGTAGATCTTCGAAGGACAATAAGGATTCAATTGCATAGCCATCATATAATGCAGGTGGAGGATTAAAAAAAAAAAGTAAATCTCAAAACAGCATGGAGTTCAAGCCCCACAAAAATAGGATATAAATGTGATGCGTGTGCGCAAATATACAACTGATATATTTATATAATGGTTCTGGGTAGCTCAAGAGGCAGCTGAGGGTAGTGCTATTATACCTTGGCAATCTACTTCTTCAGCTCTTTTGACTGGAAGATGGTTGCTCAACATGCTACCTAACCACTTCTTTCTTCTTTCTGTGATCTCACCATCTGAGGCTTGATTGATCCTTTTTTACTTTCAGACTGCAGGATTAGCTGACACTAAAGGAACAGAATTAAGGATCAACTGAAATACCAGTGCGCGTTCCCAGCAAACTGGAATCATGGGAATCCTCCTCCTTCCTAGGAATGGGGCAGGCAATGGAGCAGAACCTGAAAAGAGCACTTGTGCTACCTGAAAAGAAATACTAGTACCAGACGGTTGGAGGATAAAATTCCAGATTTTATGTATGCGGTTTTACATAAAACATGGAGATCTTAAACACCACTTGAGAGCAATATTTTCCTCCGAAATTGACAAATGCACTGTCATTTTCAACTTCCATACATCAACATATGCTACTTAACAAAAGCAACAGTATACAAAGCTTAAGCATGAAGAGCAAAACAACCCCTTGCTCTTCATCAGTTACACTCCTGAACAATTCCGAAACTGAACATCAGGTTCCGGTGCGCACACAGTTCCACATGGTTTATTCAGTTCATTCAGACACAGACAAGTAGGGCCAACTAGGAACGATTGACCATCACATATTCAACACATTTACAATAAATGCTAACAAGACCTATTTCGCGTCCAAACAAGGAGTGAAGAAGAAAATGTCATCAAGACGATCATTACTAGGTGAGTTACCACCATACACCAATAATCCTGGCTTACCATCAAGTTCTCCACCCGCAAAGGCACACCATCCACGTGGTCCAGGGTGATTGGCGGAATTTGAGCCATCTTCCAACTTCTTCCATACATGAGACTCCGTATCCAAAGCATAAAATTCACCTGAGAACTTCCCAGCACCAAGGTGACCTAGATCGCTAGGATCCACTTCTCCTCCAAATACGAATATGTACTTCCCTATAGCGGTTGTTGAGAATACACTTCTAGCAGTGGGCTTCTCACCTGTTGTCTCTACCTCAGTCCACTCTCTTTTTGCAAGATCAAAGTAGTACACATCATCCATCTCCTGACCCGCAAACCCATAGACCACCCACACTTTGCCTTTGACTACTGTAAGGCCAGGACCCCCTCTTCCTTTGCAGGCATCACCAGGGAGTGGAAACTGGACCCACTTCTGATCAACCACATCGTAGGCCCAGAGATCATTCAAGCGGCCTGCATCCCCACAGCCACCAAAGATGTACACATAACGGTCATCAGTGGTGATTGAGTGGTAGCTCCTGTGCACAGGCCCAGTGTCCCCATCTGAAAGAAGAGTCCATCTGTTTGTGCAGGTGTCAAAGGAGTACAGCTCATTGAGCTCCTTGTGTTCAGCATCCCGGCCACCAAAGACATATATGATGTCATTGACAGCTGCCATGGTAACTCCCACACGTGGAGGGGGAACATCACCAGATGCATCTGCGACTGACCATGTTGAATCCTCAAGGTTGAAGATGTAAAGTTTGTTATCGACAGGAAGACGTGGCGTAAACTCCCCACCAAAGGTGTAAACCTTTTGGCTGACTATGGCTATGGAATGTGAGCTTCTAGCTCCAGGTCCAGAACCCCTCTGGTCAAGCTGAGATGAAGTAGCAACATTAGCAATCATGAATTGACATGCTTGTCAATAAACTTTGGATTTGGCACAGCCTCCCGATCACTTCGCATCTGGTAGCCTAGATAAGGATTAACATACAAAATGACACCAAAAGGTAGAAACAAACATCAATCGGCATCCCTCGGGTTGGATGCAACAAGTCTTCTCTGAATTTTATATGATGTGAAACTATTTACAAGAATTCTGAGCCTAAAATGTTTAGTTCACCCACAAGCTCACTATCCATCAGTGCTCACAACAACGCTTCCCAATTCCCATCAACACTGAAACTCCATTCTCCTTATACTGCCCTGAGTCTCAAGTCTCAACCATAATTGATTTTGTGTGAATTGAAAAACTAATCCCTTTCAAGTTTCATATAAGCAACATAGGGAAGTTTTTAATTGCAAATAAAATGAATTCCCCCTTTTATTTGAAAAATGTCAATTAACTAATATCTAAACTGAAACAGTTAGCATATTATCCTCAGCATATCAGTAACAATTTCAGACTAGAGGAACCAAATGCACCGGGATTGAATTCCATTTTAATAAAATCTCAATGCAGGAGTATGTATAATCCTTGAAGAAATTATGGAAATCCGCAGTTTCCGACTCAATTAACTGCAAGCTTTGATGAAGAAAAACAACAACAATGAAGACGATGTAAATTAGAGCAAAGAGATTGTTTCCGATGAAGCAGACAGTAACAACCAAAAGAAAGAAATTGAAATAGTCACACATCCACTATGATAGGAGGAAAGGATCAAATCAGAGAGAATGCAACGAAAAGACGTGGTTGAGAATACCTTGAACCATTTGCCTCCGAGGTTGGCCATGGCTATCGTCAAGGGAGAACACAGCGAAAGCGAAATCCGAGAAAGTAAAGGAGATATTTGAGGAAGATCTCACTCTCTTACTTGAGAGTTGAGGATCAGATGGTAGTTCGACAAATTGAGGTTCTCACTTGAAGTTGAGTGATTTTATATACTGAAAACCACTGAAATTGGACCTTTCTGCCCCTGACTTTACATAATATTACCAACTTTGTTTTTCCTTTTTTCTTTGAGGAAATGGTACTAAATACCACAATTCTAAAAAATTTTGCAAAAATGCCGGGCTTTTTGGGAAAATTTGCAAAAATATCATTTTTGCCCCAAATTTGCAAAAATGTCAAGGTAAAACCCCCCAATACTGGCTATCTCATGTTTTTTTGGCCAAAAAAAAAAAAAAAAAAATTAGAGGCATCATTGCCTAGTGAAGAGAGACAGGGCGAGAAGGCAAAATAGGGGGGTTAGTAAATGGCAATCCAATCACATATCTCTCTCCCGTTTCAAAACATACCAATAGCAAACAGAGAGAGAGAGGGCTTCTTCATCGGCAGTTGCAGCGACGCCAAGAGAGAGAGAGAGGGCGGTTTCTTCATCGACAGTTGCAGAGACGCCGCTTCGAGAGAGGAACAGCAAAGGAGAGAGAGCGGGCAGGTCCACCGTCGCCGGAAAGTACACACCAGCCACGACCGCCGACGAAATAGAGATCAGGTACGCCCTTTTACTCTTCTCCCTTTGGTGGTACTGTGGGCGGGTGTGGGTCGGGGAATGCAGTGGGTGAAGGGGTTAGGGCAATGGTGGCCTGAATGGTGGGTCGGGGTGGTGGTTTTCGTGTTTGGAGAATGGTGGGTGGTGGTGGCATGGGTGGTTTTCGGGTATGGAAAGGGGAAATCGGTGATTAGGGTTTCCACTTAGGTGACAGTGGTTTTCGGAATGGGTTAGGGCAACGGTCGGGGAACTATGGATAGGGAAAATTGGTGGTTTGAGGTTCGAATTGGGTGACAGGGGTTTGAAATTGGGTGACAGGGGTTTCCATTTTGGAGAGAAGGGTTCCGAAATTTGTTGTGGTAGGCGGAATAGGGGAAATGACGAGGTGTGGAAATTGGGATATGTGGATGTTGTCGGTGGCCGATTGAAGGAGGTTTGAGGTATTGGTTATAGGCTTCCGATTCATAAGGAGTGACATGGGTTTCACCTTGAGTGACAGGGGTATAGTGACATGGGTTTGTCTGTTAGGTGACAAAGGGAGATGAATATAATTTGTAAACTGACTTTGTTCGTCTGATGGAAATTGCAGGAAACAAATGGTGAGGACGAAGAATCTGTGGTCGAAGAAGCGGGAGCCCGAATACCTAGTACCGGAAGAGAGGCACTTCCGGGCCCGGGTGAACCAGGGCTCAAGACTGTTGATGCTCAACAACATCGATGACTATGTCGACGCTAGTGACTGGCAGAAGCTCCTTGACTCCCATCTGGGTGGGGTTGTGCAGTTGGCGCACCGCGTCAAATTTTCTTCACAAATGGTGCATTATGCACTCCAGCGCCAGCTTCAGACCGATAAGAAGTGGGAGACCTGGTACAAGATAAAGGGGAAGCTCCAGAGGTTCTCCCTCAAGGAGTTTGCTTTAGTTACCGGGTTGTGGTGCAGTCAACCAAGAGCGAGTGAGATGGAGGACGACGAGAAAGCTATCAAGGAGTTTTTTGGAAACGAGAGGATGACGGTGGGTGACCCGGAGAGCGAGCTGAAGAACTCATTGTTGGTGGTGCGAAGCCCGCGAAGACGATTCAAGCTAGTGCTTCTCTACATTGTGGAAGGCGTGTTGCTAGGGGAGGAACAGAGGAAGGGGTTGCGGAGCTGGATCGTCAGGTTGGTGGAGAATGTGGATCAGTTTTTGGCATTCCCATGGGGGCGGGTCATTTATGCTACAGCACACGTCTCGTTGGACGACGCCGTAAAGCGCCGGGAGGCTGAGTTGAAGGCAGAAGATCGCAAGAAGCGCAATGGTTATGGGCTGATGGGTTATCCGCTATCCTTTCAGGTAACCTTCTCGACCACACCCATGATCAATTTGTTTTGTAATTCATATGCTGAAAATGTATTAATTTGAGTGGGGATGCGGTGCAGATTTGGTTGTTGGAATCCATGCCAAAATGGGGGGTCCGGTTTGCGTCGAAGGTGTCGACCACGGCTATCCCTCGTTGCATGAGATGGACCCTCAAAGACGAGAACCTAGCTTATGTTGATGTATCCAGCCGCACTGAAGCTGAGGGAGAGGCGGCCATTCAGATTGACGATAACCCAATACTCATACCAGAGGCGGTTGAGCTGGAGTTGATGGATGGGTGTGTCTACGAGGATGAGAAGTCCGACCCCCTATTCGACGACGTAGTGGCACCCTTCCTTAGCCATTTCGAAGCCCTGGTGGGAGCTCCCCAAAGACGCGAAGAGGAGGCAATGAGAAGGACGTCTGGGTGGAGGACGTGGCCAAGACTCTGGAAGCAGTTATGGACAAGCTTGAGACAATGTCAATAGGGATGGAGAAGATGGATGAAAAGGTACACAATTAATTCACATATATTCGTTTTGTGGAGACTCTGGAGAACTGTGGTGACAAGGGTAAATGGACTCCTGACACGTGAAATTGGACAGGTGACACGTAGTGTAGATATTGAACGAATCTGCTATGAAATTGAGGGGGGCCTAGTCTGATATGTGTTTGTTTTGAAGTGAATTAGGCCACCTTAGTCTGATATGAAGTGTGAATTTTGTCACCTTAGTCTGATATGAAGTGTGAATTAGGTTACCTTAGTCTGATATGAAGTGTGAATTAGGTGACCTGAGTCTGATATGAAGTCTGACATGAAGTGTGAATTGGGTATTGATTACTCATCACAGTTGTCACGTAATAAAAAGCTTGTGTTGAATTTTGTCACCTTATGGTGATATGAAGTACGAATTTGTTGACCTGCAGCTGAAACTGTTGGAGGTGGCCGTGACTGAGCTGCGGGATGGTAAAGGTAAGGGGACGGCCGGGCAAGAAACAACCCATAAAGAACAAGCTGCCGATGAGAAGAAACGGGATGAGTTTGTTGAAAGCTATGAGAATGTAACTTTGTTTTTGCGTGACATGCGTTTCGATGTTTAGTCCTGCTTGAAATCGGGGATCCAATATCAAACGTTAATTTGTTTTTTTCAGGTCGAACTTGATGATTTGATTAAGTCAGTTGCGCCTAAAGGCGGTGAGAAGACCCTTGGTGGACAAGGTGGTAAGGTAAGTTTTTGGTAAACATCACAAGAATTTATCGATCCAGTGTGATAGGAAGAATGTAGATGTGTGACATGATTTGTTATGTTAAGTGACACTGGAAAGTTTGAGGCGTAATTGAATGTTGATTTCATTTGCAGTTTGGAGCTGCTGTTGAGAAGGGAACTGAAGTGGATGATGGCGGGAATAAGCACGCTGAAGTTCAAACTGTGAAGGCAAGGGATGGGGGGCCAGGAGAGAGCAAGGAGGTAGGTGATGATGTCGGGGACAAGCAAGATGAAGCTGAATCTGTCAAGGCAGGGGATGGGGGAGAAGGAAAGACCAAGGAGGTAAGGTTTATTTATCAAATAAAGGTGACAAGGAAAATTGTCTCTGTGACATGAACGTTTATGGCAAGTGACACGAAAATATTTCAGACCAAGGCAGGGGACAAGCAAGCTGATGACGGGGACAAGCTAGCTGAAGGTGAATCCCTCAAGGCAGGGGATGGGGCGGCAAGAGAGAGCAAGGATGTAAGTTTTTTCTATCTGTTAATGGTGACAGGGACAATGTAGTTGTACGACATGAGTATATTTGTTATGTGACAAGGGATAGTGTCAACCTTAGCTGAGGTTTGATATCTTTGCAGTTGGGAGAGGTTGGTGTCAAGGGATCTGGTCCTGATGATAGGGCGAAGCCCCGGGTAGCGCAGGTGTATGCATCTAAGGGGGCGAAGAAGATGAGGAAGGGTGTTGGAGAGGAGATGGCTCCCCCGGCCAAGAAACCGCGAGCCCAGAAGGTAGCCAGTGTTCCCGCTGATGCTGTTGAGCTAGGAATTGTGTCCGCGACGGACAAGGACGCCATGACAAGTTGGCTCGCAAGGTACGTAACTTATGTGTCTTACTCTCGAATAGACGACGAAGGTAGATAGTTGAACGTCCACTATACCTGACAGAAACTTACCGTGCAGTGGGGACGTGGAGGTGCGCAAGTAACCTTGCGGTGTGGATGTGACGAAGGAGTTACTCAATTGCCTGAAGAAACCCCAAGATTGGTTTGGCACAGTGGTATGAACACGTGTCACCTATCAAATTTCACGTGTCAAGATTTTGGATTGTAATTGCGGTTCACTTCATGCAGGAGATGGAGGAGTGTTGCTACCTTCTGCGCAAAGCGGTCGTAGACAGGGCGGCTGACATTGGCAGTCGAGCCATCGTTGTGGATACGTGCTTGATGGGAATTTATCTACCGCGGGAAAGGAAGGAGTACAACGCCAGCCCCGAAGCATACGAGCCCAGTGATGCATTGTTGGCGTACTTAGATAGCCGGTCCCCGAAGCCGTTGGGGCGACCGTGGTCAGGTACGGACCTCATCCTCCTCCCCTTGAACGTGAGGAACAAACATTAGGTTGCGCTTGCAATCGATCTGAAGGAGTGGGAGGTCAGGGTGTATGACTGCGACGTCCACATCGTGACGG
This sequence comes from Persicaria maculosa, assembly GCA_963922045.1. Lineage (NCBI taxonomy): Eukaryota > Viridiplantae > Streptophyta > Magnoliopsida > Caryophyllales > Polygonaceae > Persicaria > Persicaria maculosa. Next base: position 7,478,146 of record OY998251.1, read on the forward strand.
AAAGCCAGTTCCACCCCCTGGCGAAGCTCAATCGATCCCATCGGACATTTTCCGGCGAGATCTTCAAGTCGCGGTAACCACCTTCTCTTCCCCTCCTTTCGGTGTCTTCTCTTCTGTGTGCTTCGTGTGCTTGATGTCGGGGAGGGACCTGTGTGTGGATTGGACGAGAGCTGCCTGGGAACCCCTTTTTCCTTTTCCCCTTCCTTCGTTTTGTTCTCTTCGGCGGAGACGGAGCTCTGGTAGCAGTCGAGAGAGACGAGCCCTTTTCAATCAGTGTTGGGCCTAATGAGGGCTTGGATCCGGGTCGGGTTTTGGGTAAATTTTGTGAGGGAGATGGAGAATCCGGGTTGGGCTCTTTCTTTGGGTGGTTTGGATCCGGTTTATAACTCTTGGGCCTGTTTAAATTGTTGAAAATTGTTAGTGTTGACTTATTTCATGTTATACATAGATTTATAAAATATGTTAGTATTTACTTAATTGAATTATTATCATGTTGATCCTGATTTCATGGAAAATATATATTCTGAAATTATTGTATTTATTTTAAGTTGTTTTAGAAATATTATTAATTGGAAAAGGATGATTATATGATGATAAAATGTGATTTTGGGGATTTTGAACTGATATATTGGTTTTACTTGTAAAGAAGATTTAACTTTAGTAATTGCATTTTTAGTTAAAATGTTGCTTGGTAAAATTATATAAGAGCGTTTCAAGTTTTCGAAAATATCATTTAAGGATTCGTATTAGAAAACCAAAATGCCGGAATTAATTCTATAATATGATTTTGAGGTATCGGTTTTAAGGTTTAGATGTTTAATGTCGGGATTCTTTGTCTTGGTTTGATGATGTTGGTTTTGAGAAGAAAGTTTGGAAACTATGGTTGGTATGATTTTATCAATGGGGTTGATTTGAATAATGATTTTGGTTGATGTTGATCATATCGGAAAGGTTTTGGAAAACGGTTTCACTATCGGTTGGTTTTGAGTATGTTGGGAACTTGGGTTTCGTATGTATGAATATCGGTCTGGTAGCTTATGGAATTGACTTGATGATAGGTGTGTATTGCTTTTGGACTTGCATTGGGCCCTTGCTTGTATTATCCTGTTGTTCTGCATCTTCAGGTAAGTTCCCTAGGGGGCTTACTCAGGTTGGACATTCATGCCTGTTGTTGCATTTTATGTTAGGTGTTGCATATGCATAAAAGCATGTCATGTAGTATCCTGTTAGGTTGCATTAATTGAATGAGCATCTGCTTACTTATTGCGTTTGAAACAGAACGGCCGTTATCTGTGATAGTCCTAGAGTCTTTGCTAGGGTCATAGGGTGGCCCAGCCTCATCGGGTACCCTGAGTCAATCGAGTCATGAACTTCCTTATATTATGAGATGCCTGCGGGCTTTATTGTGGAGTGGGTTAGGCATGCGTGCCGCCCAATTATGATGGAATGCATTCACGAGCTGGCCAGTCTCCGCCCTATCGGAAGGGGGTGGAGGTAGGAGAGGGATATGCCATTTGGCATTGTCTTGGGCCCTTTACAGTATTTCTGCACATTATTATGAACTAGGAGCATGTTAGTGTGTTTAACTCTCGTACTGCATTAGAGCATCTTTATTAGGTATAGCACATACTATGTGGCCTCAGCGAGGACTGCCGGTCCCGCATGAGTGGCTCGATCTGACTCCTTTCCCCGTTCTTCTTTTAAAGGTATTTTCTGCAGATTTGAGTGCTCGATGTCTATATGACGGGGTTTCCTTTTGGCGAATCGAAGAATCTGGCTAATATCCTAATTTAGTAAATTGGTAATTACACACTCATGGTTTGGTTTTGATCGGTTCTGCCGTGACACTTGTATCTTTACTTTGCTTCCGCCTTACTTCCGTTTGAAATGGATTCCGCGACATAGTCTTAGGACAGGTTAAGGGTACCCAATGGCCCTTCGATGTTTTTAGGGTTTGAAATCCCTCTTTCTACTAATCTTAAAACGAGTTTGAAACCTCGACCCGTACCTGGATTGCAAGATCCGAACAAGGGGTTTCATCCCTTGAAACGTAACCCGGAAATTATAATTCTGGGCCGTTACAATATCTATTAGTGTACTTACATAATCTTTAAACCATTCACGAAAGCGGATGCGAAGAGAATTAGGATCACCTTGACCTTCTGAATTAACACCAATTATAAGTAATATATTTTGAATTAAGGGTACATGTTAATTTATAGTCAAACATGTATTTATTCGAATGACTTACTCAATGTATGGCTCGACCTCTGGACAATTGAGTAAGATGTATGTCGTAGCTACATGATAGTCAACTCCACTAGTCATCCAAATAGCCTTACATTTCCCACAAGGACGGCCCGGATGGTTGAAGATGGATGTTTGAGGATAGCTATCATCAAGTGTAACATCCTCATTTCTAGTAGATCTCCTTCGCTTATACGGATCTTGAGGATCAGAATAACATTTCGTGAAGTTTGTAATCTCCTCTAGCAGATATGACTCCACTATAGACGCCTCCATATTTTTGGCATTTGTCATTTTATCTTTCAACATAGACAAGAATCGTTCAAATGGATACATCCATCGATATTGTACAGGACCTCCCAACTTTACCTCATATGGCAAGTGCACAATAAGATGCTCCATGCAATCAAAGAAAGATGGTGGAAATATCCTCTCTAACTGGCATAGTATCAATGGTGCATCACGTTCCAAATCTTCAATACGTCGCTTATCAATTGTAGATGAGCATATGGATTGGAAAAATAAACCCAACTCTGTCAATGGACTCCACACAACCGACGGAAAAAGCTCCTTGAAAGCAATGGGCAAAAGTCATTGCATGAACACATGGCAATCATGACTCTTCATCCTAAACAGTCTTCCTTCTTCCAACTGCACACATCGAGTAATATTAGAGGCATAACCATCCGGGAACCTCAAACTCTTCAACCACTTCAGAAGCTCTGTCTTTTTGTCCCTAGTTAAGGTGTATATTGCCTTTGGTTTTGGACCACTGTAATTTTCAGGTACCTGGAGATCTGGACGCTTACAATATAACCCAAGGTCCATCATTGAGCTCAATTTGTCCTTTGTCTTCCCGTTCACATCCATTACAGTGTTAATGACATTATCAAATACATTTTTCTCGATATGCATGACATCAAGGTTGTGACGAAGTAGATGATATCTCCAATAAGGAAGCTTCCAGAAAATACTCTGTTTCGTGAACTTATGAGAATCACCATAACCATCCGGATTCTTACAAGGTGATTCCATGGCAGTCGGAAAATGCTGAACAATCTCCCATATGTCATGGCCAGACAAATAAGAAATAGGAGGTTTCTTCTCAACGTACCTACTATAAAAGTTATTCGTGTCCTTACTAAATGGGTGGTTCTCAGGCAAGAAGAGCCTATGACAATCAAACCATGAAGTCTTTCTTCCATGTTTTAATCGAAAGGCATCTGTCTCATCCATACAGTGAGGACATGCACAATTTCCAGCAGTACTCCACCCAGACAACATTCCATACACTGGAAAGTCATTCACTGTCCACATTAGACTTGCATGCATCGTAAAGTTTGTTTTTGTGGAGATATCAAAGGTTCGAACACCCTTATAGCACAACACTAGCAACTCATCAATCAAAGGTTACAAACAAATATCGATTAGCTTCTTCGGATTTTGTGGGCCTGGAATGACGGTGCTTAAAAACAAATAGGGAGCTTGCATGCACATGTTGGGCGGTAGGTTATATAGGGTCACAATTATAGGCCACGTCGAGTGCATCTTACCAAACTTACCAAAAGGACAAAATCCATCAGAGCACAAGCACAATCTCACATTACGAGTCTCGGCTGCAAAATTCGGAAAGGTTTGATCAAAATGCCTCCAATCCTCAGCATCAGAAGGGTGACACATAAATCCTTCATCGGTTTGGTGCTTAGCATGCCAACACATATGTGAGGCCGTGTCCTCCATGGCATACAAGCGTTGGAGGCGTGGGATCAAGGGCAAGTAATGTAACACCTTGTTGGGAATTGGTTTACCTCTCTCTGACAAACGACTCTTATATCTTAGACTATTACAAAACTTACAGTGAGTGATGTCAGAATCATCCTTCCAGAACAACATGCAACCATTGGAGCACAAATGTATCTTCTGATGTGGCAACCCCAATTCTTGAATCAACTTTTTTGTCTCATAGTAGCTCTTGGGCAGATTGTGTTCCACTGGTAATACATTGCTGATTTGTTCAAGGAGTTCATTGTATCCAACTTGTGGCAAGTTGTATTTGGTCTTAATCTCCATAAAAGAGGTCATTGCAGATAACTGTGATACGCGACAACCATAATATAATGGTTCATCTCTGGCCTTTAATACATCCACAAACCGTTGAGATAATAAGGAGGTATTTTCATGGTTGGAATACTCGAGATCAACTCCCATAGCAGGTTGCTCCACATTCATTTCTAAGTGACTGGCATTTGGTTGATCAGAAGAAATTGTAGGTTCAAACCATGATGGTGGAACACCACTTGGACCGGCCGCATCAAAGACCATTCTTTGAGTAGGATTCAGATTCTCAAATATGTGCATCCCTATCCCGAAGAAGTTGACATCATCTTGGCTTGAGGCAGGTGACTCCTCCAAAGGGAATGCATAATCAAACTGTTGTTCTCCATGTGCAGTCCATCTATAATAATTCTCAATAAAACCTTTCTTATATAAATGAACTTTGACCATATCCACTGTTTGATACTTTCCATTATCACATTTAGAACAAGGACATTTGATTTTTCCATTATCCATCAAATGCACTTGTGATGTCGCAAACTTAATAAACTCGTCAACACCAGAAAGAAACTCACCTTTCCAACCGGAACCATCAGGTAGACGTCTATCATACATCCATTCATGATTTTCTATATTGGTTATATTACCTGTTATATATATACAATAATGTTGAACCGTTAGAACCATATTGGTTAGCCACGCAACCAGCTACGTATTAAGCCATAAGTAATTATTAGCTACAAAATTAGCTACAAATTTTGCCACAACAGACGTTTAGCCATCCAATTTGCCATGCATTTAGCCACATATTTATGCAACAAATGCTAATTTAGTTAAGATGAGAAGAAATCAAAAATATGTGGAGATTAATTTAAAAGAACAACATCAACACAACATATTTTCTTAATTCACAAAACAAGGTATAAGAAAGATAAACTACATACAAATACTTGTCAAAGTATATAACAACAAAACAAAAACAAATTAAACATATATCAAGATTTTGAGATTTGTAATTTCATAAAAAAAAAACATACATTCGCTAGTGTCTCAGAGTTCTCTGTGTGCGTCCTCCTTTGGCTGATTGATTCGTTTGCCATGTTTGCTTTGTTTTACGATGTAGGATAGCTTGAACATTTATTTTATTTAATTTTCGCATTTTCATTTCTGTCATTTCCTTCTGTTGTTTCCTTTCTATCATTTGCTTCTGTTATTTACTTTGGTTGTACATGATTAGTCCATCTACCGACTTGTCCGGTCTTTCGGTTTCTCTAGACTTGTCTAGAAAACTTAATTCTTATCCTGCATTAAAAAAACGGCTCAACTAAATACACCCCAAATTCACACGTCGGAATGGACAGACAATTAATTAATGGCGATCAAGGTCACTCAACTTGAAAACAGGCATGCTCGGTCATGCCTTTCACCTCTTTCAATTCTGTGGGCGTTATCGCTTTGATTTTTTAAAGTTAATTAAAATTCTGTGGGTATATTTGTTTTGTTCGGATATGAGACGTAAGCTTAATTAATATATTAAGTTAGACCTGTCCAGGTTAGTTAGTGCTCTAGTTGATCACTGTGATTATTAGGTAGACTGGTAGACTAGAGGGAATAATATGTAGTGTTGGGCATATATGTGACTATGTGAGAGAGGATGGGATGAGACAGATTTAGGCTCCGTTTGGTTAGTTTTTCGGAACTTGAAGAAGGTTAGAAATTGGTCCTTGTAACTCAACGAAATTAGGCATCTCTAAAAAATTCTCCAAAATGGAGAATTATAAACCACTTATTCTGAATTTTTTTTAGTTGAATTCCAACAGATTATCCATTATAGAGTTTACCTCAAAATATTTAGAGTTTTCTCCAAATTTAGGAAATAATCTCTATTTTTTTCCCCACATTCTCTATTTTGGATAATGTAATGGGGAATCCGTTGGACCAAAATCCATCTTAATATTCTCCAAAAAAAATCAATATGGAGAAGTTGTTGGGGTTGATGGTCTAGTTGATAATGAAGTGTTGTTCATGCATTGCCTCTTGTCGAGCTCGATCGGGAACGGGTGATAGACGATAGTACCTACTGGCTTAGGCGCATCATGTTCCGCGAGCTTGCGCTTGATGTGGATCGATTATCACTTAAAGTTAAGAATATCAAATTAAGCTACAATGATTTGGACACGTTTAGAGGAGACAGTCAGACGCCAGATACCCCGGTCCCATTAGAGTCCTGTTATTGGGACGGTGAAATTATCACTAAACGCACGGTTGGGCTCTGGAGACTAGGAAAGTCGGTGTCAACATCACTCACACCCCGGGCATAGCACATCGTCACGAGCAATGACAACTGCTCGTCGTTGTTAGCTTGGGAAGTAGGTGTCGGCAGTACTCCACCCGAGCACATCGCTGAGAGATGGCTCTGCCGACACGAGAAGTCGATGTTGGCTAGCTGGACCGTGCGTTTGGTAGAATAGCACCGTGTAGATAATAAGATCATTTTATTATCCTAAAAGAACATGCGTAAATAGTAAACATGTTTTTCTGAACAGAGGGAGTATATAATTTGATAGGATCATCTCACCATCTTGAGGCTTCATTAGAGGACATGGATTAAAAGGCCTTCAACTTTCAACATCTATAGCCTTATATGAAAGAGTGGAAACATCGATCTACACCTCCCTTGTACAAAGCCTTTCAATGTCAATCAATCTTACACAAACTTACATATATGATCGATCACACTTCACACATGATATCTTACAACCACACATTAAACTCAAAAGAACTATTCTTATAAGCGTCACATATATTGATCTTATAGGCGTCCACAATCGTATCGAGTATGATATATCGGGTCTCGAAACAGCACAGCAAGGATGACGACGATCACGAATTTCACAACCACGGATGAAGTCTCCAACAGCGAGCCTACGAGGTACGCCTGTGTCGACAGCCACACTAACCTCATCCGCCTCTCATTGATGTACTCATCGATGGCTTCCTCGATTCCCCTCGCCCAAGCCTCTCCCTTGGCACCATTGCTCATCTTTCGGCTCAAGCACCTCACTAGGACAACTGCATCCTCGAGCCCTGCTGAGCCACCTTGTCCAAGGAATGGGCTCATGACATGCATTGAATCGCCTGCAACTGTCACGGTTCCTCTTCGGAACTTCTCCAGAAGCACGTTCCATGGTGCTCGGTATCTCAGGTGCGTCAAAGACACCGATGCAAGGTCACAATTCTCGGCTGTCTCTCTCCGTTCCTCTGGGAAATCCTTCAGGCAATCCATCGAAAATTGCTTGATGAGCTCCGGGTCCTTGGCGACATGTGAATCTGTTCACATTTCAAAGCTTGTTGATCTTGTTTTTCGAGTACAAAAAGGATCAAGAAACTAACTTCATCTCCAACAGATTCCCCATTTTGAACTTTTTGGAGAATTTTAAAGCGTCCAACAGATTTCCTATCTCATTCTCCTAAATGAAGAAGCAACAAGAAAAATAGAGAGGTTTTCTAAATCTGCAACATTCTCCAAAAGTAAATCATTTTCCAGATCTTAGAAATGGGGAAACGATTGGAGTTGAAGCAAAAATGATTTGTAGAATATGTATGTTGTTTCTCCATTTTAGATAAATTTTGGAGAAGCGGTTGGAGATGGTCTAATGATAGTTTAGGATTCATATTACCTTTCGGAAAGGACTTTGCAACCACGAACCAAAAGACGAGGTTATCGTCAACTGGGACCTTCCCAGATAGAGTACTTCCATTCCTTAGGCGTACGAGTTTTGGAGGTAATCCATGGCCATTCGGGTAGTTCGTAAAACCTCTGACAGCGGCCAGAGATAAGACCTTCTTAGGCTTCAGCTCAAGGAAGTTAGCCACTGCTGAACTAGCTCCATCGGACCCGATGACCACCTTAGACGAGATCATCAAAATTCGATCATTAGCTAAATACACAAAAAATTGGATTCTACGGAAATGGTTGTTACCTTGGCTCGAATTGTGGTTCCGTTGCTCAACTGCAAGATCGGAAAAGATGTGACCGAATCTTGCTTCACTGAGACCACCTCACTCTCGAATCTTACCGTGCCATGGGGAAGTTCCTCGGCTAGCACATTGATCAGATCAATTCGGCTCACACAACGTGCTTCTCCGAACACCCTATATCATAGACAAAGTGAATCAACCATATATATCCCTTATAAAGACAACAAAGTAGTTTAACTTAACACCAAATTAGATAAGACCCTCTTCAAGTCTACAAGCTGACAATCCAGGAAATCAACATTTACTCTATTGCAACAGTTATCTATATAAGCCAGCAAAACAAATGATTCAACTGATCGAGTGTGTGTGTATATATACAATATCCCTTAAGACTATACTGACATGAACAACTTCGATTCATCACAATACATCAAGCCAGATCGACGAATCAACATGTGAAAGAAGTGATTAAAACTTACGAGGAATCCGCGATTCTATGCCTTCCACTTCGAAGGTCAATATCCGCTAACCTGATTACATAAAACACAAAGAGCTTTAGTCATATATATAAGATTGGAAAAGACACTTTCAATGGATGGAGGAAGTCTTAAGTCCGGATGTGATTCCATTCCTAGTGTTTGGTTGGTGTTCTATTCAAATACCTCACTCACCTTGCAATCATGTTACAATACATACTTATCGGGTAGTTTTGCTTAGATCGTCTTAAGCTTGTTGTAGAGTTTGTTTTGCTTAGATCGTCTTATTTTAGAGTTTGTTTCTACTTGTTTTGATGCACCTATGTTCTCGTTTTAACGTATGTTTAGACGGTTTCTGTCTGCCGATTTGTCGGCCTCTTGAGAATCACTCGAATCTTTTCTTAATAAAAAATAAATAAATAAATGTTACAATACATACCTGGAAGTACATTCCACCCTAGCTAATGTATACTTCCAAAACCCGGTTTCTTATTTCTATCCCTAAAAGTCCGGTGAGCCAATAATTGAGGTGGTGCACGGTAAATTGGGATTTCCCATATTCTCCCTATAATCCAATATCTGGATTTCAACCAAACACCCCCTACTCCTAAAAATGATCCTGATACTAGCAAGAGAGATTTAGATGTGAGTCCACATGGCTTAGCTCAGTCGAGCACAGAGGTGGCATTTGGACCAAGGATTGAGTCTCACCAGCACGCAATGATTAATGGTCCAGACCCTTGTTACTAGTTGAGTCACCATGATTTCACCTTTTTGGAGCTAAGAGTTTTAGATGTGAGAAAATTCAACATGGCATTAGATTAGATTAGACCCTCTTCAAGTAGTAAAATAGGCAATGTTAAATTAAGGTTCCGTTTGGCAATCCAATGCAAGTTGCTAAAATAAACATCAAGTATTGCACTCCTAGTTGCTAAATTATGCAGATATTGAAAAAATGAAAGGAGAGGACTGAGGAGGGAAGAAGATTGGACATACTGGTGAAGAGCAATAGGGGAGGTGAGGCGGAGCTTGGAGCCGACGCCGAGCTGATCCAGGGCGCACCAGCCGTTGGCTTGGACGGCGATTCCAGAGCCTATGGAACGCAGCGTTTGGGATCTCTCCAGGACCAAACTCCGCACCCCTTTCCTGTGGAAACCGAGGGCCGTCGCCAGCCCGCAAATTCCGGCACCGACTATCACCATCTCAACTAGTTCTTCTTCCCCCATAGCTGATAGCTGATAGCTGAGCTGCTCTCCAATCTAACCACTTCGATCCTTTCTTCTTTAAATAGATGCTCCTTTCTTTGACTCCTTTCATAGTTGTTTCACTAACCTTCTTTTTAATAAAATATAAATATACTACCTCTCTCCGTCCGTTACATAGTGGATGGGTCACTATAGGTTTTTAAATGTAAATTTGTTTTTTTTTTTTGGTCGAATTTAAATGTAAATTTGTTATGAAACCTATTATTTGTTTCATCTGCCACCCCTTCACCTACCTAAGTTAGGTACGTGGAAAAATAAAAGGTTGATGACTTGATGAGGGTCTTATCCTTGTGTATTCATTGCCTATATAAGTCATTGTAACCCTACTTGAGAGGACATTCAAGCAATAGGGATATGTTTTCACTTTCTCTTTACCCTCTCTACTCTCTTATTGATCTTCCACATATTATAACGCGTTATCAACACGATGTACACTTCTAACATTACAAACTGTTTCGTTAAAAACCTCGCCTAGAAAAATCAATGGGACAAAAACTAGGACTAAGAGAAAAAGAGTACAAATGTCGTTTGATATGCTTTGATCATACTGTCTCGTTAAAAAACTTGTCAGGAAAACCCAGTGGGACAAAATATTTTTTCTTTATGGCGTTTGGTCACTTAAGTGAAATGATGATTTATACGATCATTGAAATTCACATGAATACCCACTAAAAGGACCAAAAAATCCTCAATAAGGATGACCATACATGTACAGCTTGTTCTCTTGGCAAAACAATAACAAGACCATCTATAATAAAGTGTAAATGCAAAGTCCCTTATGTCTCTTGATCGAGTTCAATGAGACAACTACAAACATGAAAAAACAATGTCATATGAACCAGTGTTATTCTAGTATAGATGCCTTAACACATTGGTCATATGAAAATGTAGAGAATGTTAATACAATCTCAATAATGTGATTAATATATTAATCACATTATTGAGCATAAAGTAGCTCATAACAACCTAGAAGATTCATCAGTCAAAAGGGCCCATGCAATTTTGCATTTTGAATTTGACACAATAATTTCTCCCAAATTATTTCCAGAAGAGAGTATATGTTCCGAGAACTCCTCCGTAGAGACCACAAAGAAGTTGAAAATGATATATAGGGCTTGAGTCCCTAATGTTATCAAATACCTCGAGCTTCATAAAGGTGATCAAATGCTCGGTATTTAGGGGGAGAGAAAATGAGATTGTATTACAAAAGAGATTTCATGAAAGCAACTTCTTTATCTTTTGGTATCCACGGATAAATGAAAGAGAACCGGAAGTTCAACACATATGTACACCAAATGAAAATTACATGGTTTAACAAAAGGCTATAAAATGCATTTACTAAATCCAAGAAAGTGACAAAGTCACATAAAATGCACTAGCTCATTTGGAAGCTCTAGAAGTAACTCCAACTCAAGTGATTCTCAAATACGGCGAAAGTGATGAAGATCACTAGACTAGTATATCATTTCCCCATAAGTGGAAAGAATTCATGTGAATATGATGATCATCAAACAAAGAAAGGATCGATGTTGACATTGAAAGGATGACTAAGAGCTAGAAAGAAGCAAATTCATGTAAATATGAATTCTTCAAACATGATATTTTGGACTAGTAGTTCCAACACCGAAAAGTGTAACATCAGTTGGTTCCAACACCGAAAGAACTTATGAGAATATGATGATCATCAAACAAAGAAAGGATCGATGTCGACATTGAAAGGATGATTAAGAGCTAGAAAGAAGCAAATTCATGTAAATATGAATTCTTCAAACATGATATTTGGACTAGTAGTTCCAACACCGAAAAGTGTAACATCAATTGGTTTTCAATAGGTGTTCATATAAAAACACATATAAAGTCAACTTTATTGCACAAAAGCCTATCATAGATTATATGAATGTATTCACTAGAAGTGGATGTAATTTTGGTTATAACTGACGGACGTGGTATTTCCATACCCATATTCATCACTGAATATTAATGTAAGGATCGATTGAAAATGCCTGAAGCATTAATGTCAAAGTCCTGTCACATGCAATTGGTTAAAGATCCTTATAAGAGTAGCTGAAGTACCTATAATTGTGAAAGTGATGACATTTTATTAGGTCCCGAAGTACCATACAAAGTTATACTCTTTTCCTTAATCTTGGGTTTTATCCCACTGAGTTTTTCCAATGTATGGTTTTTAACGAGGCAACTTATGCACCATTTAATACAATAGATCCCTCCAAATCAAATGATGAAGAGCACATTAGGTCCTGAAGTACCTTATGATTGTGCATTGAAAACAGCTCAACACCAAGACATATAAGTCAAGTATGTCGATCTCAATTGTAATATATGAAGAAATTTAGGCTTGTACACATCAAAGACAATGTTCAGACTCGACCATGAAGCTCATGAAGTCAGAATTTTCAAGAAATTCGATGAGCTTATCGAAATGAGAAAGCTGCAAGAAGAATATTGAATTTAGGAGGAGAATATACGCATTGCACTCTTTTTCACTTCGATCAGGTTTTGTCCTACTAGATTTTCCTGACAAGGTTTTTAACGAGGCAGTATGATCAAAGCGTATCAAACGACATCTGTACTCTTTTTCCCTTAGTCCTAGTTTTTGTCCCATTGAGTTTTCTAGGCGAGGTTTTTAACGAGACAGTTTGTAATGTTAGAGATGTACATCCAAGAGGGAGTGTTATGAAACCATTTATGAGGGATGTTTCACCTTCCACCCTTCACCTACCTAAACTCCCACATGTGGAAAAACAAAGGGTTTATGACTTTATGAGAGTCCTATCCTTAATTCCTTATGTATTCATTGCCTATTCCTACTTGAGAGGACACACAAGCAATAGCGATATGTTCTCTCTTTCTCTTTATCCTCTCTACTCTCTTATTCTTCTACATATTATAACAAAAATTTTATTTTAAAATAAATGATCTTTTAAATTTTCTGGGTAAGGGATTATAATCATTTGTACTATCTCCGTTTCAAAATACATGACTTTTTAGCAGTTTACACAAATTTTAATAAAACATTTCACTTATAAAAAAATCATCATTCCACTACCTTTTTCATAAATTTTATTAACATACATTACACATCTTAACCAATCAAAATCTTTTAAAAAGTCAACAACACACAAATCGTTACAATTCCTTATCTAGAAAACATAAAAAAACCATCGATTTTGAAGCAAAAATTATCATCTAAAAGCCTATCTATTTTGGAACGGAGAGAGTATTGATTTATTCATTGTGTCCTCGACAGTAATAAAGCTAAAAGCTCATGTATTTTGGAATATAAGGAGTATTATTTTTTTACAAATTTTTTAAATATATTTATGCTTATTAATACAAAGTATTAAATTACTTTTACAAATTAATTAAAAATAATTTTTATACGTAGTATAATTTTTTAATTTAAAAAAAAATATTAAAAAAATAAAATACAATTTTGAGACGGATAGAGTAGATTATTTACTTTTAAATATAATTTAATATTTTATAAAGTTTTTAATTTGTATAAAAAGATGTAAAAATCAAACAAACTAACTTATATTAGAGACGGGAGATTAACGTTGGCGATCAAACGTGGCTCTAATCCTCTATAACGTCTTTGGATGTCAACAGGTCGAAATATTTCACACCAAACTCTGTTTGATTTCAGGTTTCATTATTAACGGGACGATATATGAAATCTGTGACGAATGAGGGAAAAGATTGTGAAAAATTATAAAAAATGAATTGAGTGTATGCACGTAATGCATGATGTGTCATGTGTGTTTAGGCTTATGCCCTTGGAGTTGCTCCAATCACATTATCATATTTCATGTACTGACGATTCAGCTTGAATTAATGAATTGTTGTTGCAAAGTCTAGATATATATTTTATGCATATTTTACTCAGTATGGATTTCACTTTCATTGTGTATCGTGTACCTTTTGTACATTATATAATATAATCTTTGTTCAATTACTAGTTTAGTTCACATATCTTATCTTGTATATAAATTTATATTATCTTGAAACAATGTTATAAAGTATAAACCTAATTCAACCCGAAAATGACCCGACCCAAGCCACTCGAAACCGAAACAGTTCCCTTGCATTATGATCTTCTTATATGAGAACAATCAATGAAGCTATAGCAGTCCAAGAAAAAGGGAACCAGACTCCAATTAGGGCACAAAATAGCCTTATTCTCTCTCAAACAAGCTGAAGAACACGGGTACACACTTCTAACCTTTCTGCTTGTCAATTTCGACAGGCTACATGTCCATGGCACGCCCTCCAGAACAATTTGTGCACGCGTCTAACAAACTGTATGTGACTAAGGGGCGAGAAAACAATCCACAGATATTCCTGGCTCTATAAGTTTTATTCGACTACAACACTCACACTGGGCACTTAACAGTTCACCGTTGTAATGAGTCATAAAGAAATATCTTTACCGAAGAGATTAGCAATTCCTTTTCCAGGGTCACTTTGCTTCACCAGCGATTCCCCTACCAAAACCTGCATGATGTTTTATCGGATATGTGTTAGCTTGAACAGGTGATCTAAACAGGGGGTTCAAGTGTGAAATTCTAAGATCATTTTACTGACTTTATCACTTGTGTAAAAGATGAGTTTGGGACATATCACATATATTCCCAATATGCACCAGCCAAATATGTCAACTCTAGACAATGAATTGGTTCAAGGATATGCAGAACTTACGGCTTTCACACCAGCATCTTGTACATACGCAATATCATCAGGTATGAATAGTCCAGACTCCCCAACCATCTGGTAATTCAGAAAGTTAGCAGGTCAAAATGGAAGTCAGCCAATAAACATCATTCATCAGCAAAACATTGAACACAGCTAATAGGTGAAAAACATCACAGGTGAGTAAAACAGTTGAATACACTTACAATTATGTTCCTTTCACGAACAATTTGTCCTCGTCTTCCTTCAAGAAGCTTCTTCGTATTACTAATATCAACATGAAAGGTCCCTGCACAAACAAAACAAAAACTCAAAAAACATTTATGATTCAGCTGACCTTTCTTTGACTCCAATACCAGTTCATGATCAATTGGACTGAAGTTTTTCAATGGGTGGGTCAATGGAGGCAGAGAGGATCCTAACCAAGGTCACGATTGTTGATTCCAATTAGCTGAATCCCCTCTAGTCCAAGAACACGATCCATTTCTCGTTCATCATGCACCTTCCACAACCAAAATCAGCAGTAACAAGTAAATAGACCAATTAGCTAAAGTTAAAAAACTAGACGGATCAAGTTATGTTTACACAGAAAAGTCATGACACGTGGCCACTGAATGTAATTTTCATCGAGTTTCAACCAATGGAAGATACTTTGTAAGAAACTAATCTCCTAGCAACAAAGTTCTTCCATCTCTTTATATCAGGGTGAATACTAGATGGCCTGCACCTCCTAACTAGCAAAACTGTATGATTATTTTAAGGGAAATTGCCATAGCTTCATAGTTGCATAGTTCATACAATGCATTCATCCTACCCCCATTTAATGATATTGCACAAGATTTGGCAGTGTAGGGATCCAGACTCCAGAGTTCATAGAAAATTGTTCCTAACTTCTTATGGATGGCTGTTATAAAGGACAAAGAAATCTGATGCTCTGGGCGGGCATTATGTTCCAACTCGTATAATATCAGGTAGATGCTGCATAATGAATTCCTACATGAAGGGATAGGGATCATTCATGTGTTTGTTCAATAGTAAGTTTAAATATTCTCTGCATTGACTTCTTTATGAGAAATATGATGAACTCGGTTTCTTGCTTGCTCATTTCTACTCCCTAACTTCATTAGCTCATACAACTAAACATGCCTTTAAATTGATGAAAAAATAGATTTCAAGCAATATAAGGATACCAACCACAACATATAGTGACCGGAATATAATTTCTCCATGATGAAAACTAGATCACGTTGCAAAAGAAACTCAAAAGAAAGATTTCGTTTCACAAACCTCTACCAATGCCACCATCCCCAGTAACCTGCAGACCTCGAGCATGTATCTAATTTCTAAGTCGGGCAGAACACTAGCAATTAGTAGAACTGCATCAGCACCTTTAGTTCGGGCATAATAGATTTGCCACGCATCTACTATAAATTCTTTGCATAGCAATGGACACTGCAAGAATCCAGCTAAAGTCAATGAAGCTTCTACAGAAGAAATTGACTTGTAATTGGGAAAAAAAAATGAGGGAAAAAATCATAACGCACCTTTACTCCAGCATTTTTGATGGCCTCAAGATTCTCAAAACCCCCCTTGTCATATCAGGGGAAAAAAAGAAGTTAGTATAACCCCAACAGAAGGGATACGCTGGAGATTATATTCAAACTCAAAAACTCACTTTGAAAAACTTTTCATCTGTTAGAACACTAAGGCATGCAGCCCCTCCTTTTTCATAAGCTTGAGCTATTTCAACCTGTCAATGAAGCGTGAATTTTGCGTAACTTCTTATTGTTTAGAGATCCAAACTCTGAAGAAATGAAACAGGCTGACAGTTAAACAACCAATGCAATTGACAGGAGGACTAATTTATAATTGAAAATAAACTATACCTGAAATTGAAACAGGAATATGAAGTTCAATGAATATGTAACAGCACTAAAATGTGAGACTTAGATTCAAATCTCTGATTATTAGTAACATTTCTAACATAGAGATAACAGATGACCTCATGCACAGAGTGAAGAAATCAATATGAGAATAGCTCCACATACAGGATTGAAGTTTTCTCTCAGAATGCCTCTGCTAGGAGAAGCCTTTTTCACTTCTGCAATTAGACCAGGTAATCCTGTCCGTTCGTATGATGCCCTTAAAGCTCCAACAAAGTCTCTAGTTGGGGGAGCACTGTCTACAGCTTTCTTCAAATCAGCAAGAGGCCTTCTCTCTTTCAACTAATAAATCAAGTCCCAAACATAAGAGCCAAATAAGATTATACATGCGTATGCAAAAAATCCAATAAGGAGTGCCTGATAAAGGGAAAAATAAGATAAATCACAACTCTAAATCTAAATTCAACCCCTAAAACTTGGATAATTTTCTCATTCTCCTTCCTGATCTTCTCTTCTCAAGATTTTGACATCCAAATATACAAGGCTGATATTAGATCAAACAATTATGACTGATGGATCTTATCTCTCATCCAATAACATGCTTCTTATATACATATGAAATAACCGTAAAATACCTGTGAGACTTCTGTGTCCTTGTGCCATATTATCTCTTCCAAAATGTTACGAGGAGTGTTATCTTCACTTTCTATCCGAAATTCAAAGGGGCCTTCATAATGCAAAGGGGGGCCAGTTGGTGGCCTTCTTCTAATTGTTATGCCTTGGATAGTAGCTAGTTCCTCTTGCAGCATTCCCATTTCCCATTCTTTACATTTTAGAACACTTGCTTCAGATTTGTTAATGGGTGAAAGTGTGGCCGATTCTAACTACAAGAGTAAACCAAAAAACTGATTGAAATTCAACTACAAAGCAATCCTTCTTAGATCTGTAAGATAAAACCAGAAGGATAGTTCAGCTACTGCACGACACAAGAAAAGTAAACCAAAAAACTGTTATATATGCAATCTTAATCAGTCATTTCCTTCATCTCCTTCAACAAGACCAGGATCACATCTTGCTAACCTAAACCTCAACACCACACTACGACTACAAAATATTCCAGAAGAAGAAGAAGAAAAAATTAAATGACTATAGATACCGTAACTGAGCAAATAGATATCAATTTTCTAATTCCAATTCATCCATATAATTCCGTGGACTGGTGGGATTCGAAATGAAAACTTCAGTTTATGAGCGGAAAACGAACAATTGCAATCTCCCTAAACGAACAGGTCAAGGATTTCCTTCTACGGCACAGTCCAAACATGTTTCCACCTAAAATCAACGCATGGAAATCACGACACAGCTTGAACAAGTACTAATAATGCATAAAATAACACGAATCAAGTTTTAACCCTATCAGCCCCAACAGCTTTGAATATAGAATCGCACTTCTAAACGCGAAGCTCCAACTGCCGAATTGGCCGATGTCCACAACTAAGGCGGCAACCAATGGTAAAGAAAACTAAAGAGGAGACCGATAAAACGAACAGCATCATCGTCAATGGCGAACCACACTGTGATTGGCGGAAAAGGAGAAGGAAATTGTAACCTGATGAACTCGAATGCAGGGGAAAGATGGGGCGCTGAGACCGCGAGAATCCATGAAAGAGGAGAGATTCGATCGTCCGAAGGGAAATTGGGGGCGGAGGCAGGAGGAGGAAACCCTCGGGAGTGGCGGAGTCGGTCGGAGTGAGATTACAGTTTCCATATCTCTCGTCTGTCTTCAGTTCCAAATGTGAACTACTGAATCTGCAAAACGCCGAAATCAGAAGAGGGGAAAGGAGACTTTATAAAGGATTTCTTTCCCCCACGTGCTAAATATTTTTCATACTTTGAATTAATTTCAGAATTTGATTTTTTTTTTAAATAAGGGAAATTCAATGTAAGTAATTAAACATGACAAATTCATTTTGCTAAATAAGGTACATTGTCATTTGTCAATTGCTTGAGTACATCTATTGGTTATAGTACATTGTATATTGCATTTCATTCAATGTATTTGCATTTCATTGTAACTTCATCTTCTTATTCGTACAGATTTTCTTAATCATCATCAATCATATACAATGTAGAGTCTTATTCGCAAAATTGCAATCGACGAACTCAACCAATGGAGTTTCCGACTAAAATCAGTGAATGTACTCGAGTCATTTTGAACAATTCGACTAAACGTTGAATGAATCATACAGTAATATTTGAGATGAGTAACATTTTGGTAACATCAACATCATCTAGCATGTGGATTGTTATAGTTTTGGTATTTTGCGGATGGTTTTGTTAAAAGTGGAATATTGTAACTTCCAAACTTAAACCCCAATAAAAGAATTCATGGTAACTTCAACTGCAGGATTTCAACATTAAACATGAGCAAGAGCAAGCACGGATGGGGAAGAAGGCAATCAGCTGCAGCTACAAAAACTCGACGATGAAATGGCATTTTCACAATCAGGAGAGCTGAGAGTTGATGAAATGATCAATCACGGAATATGTTTCTGAATCCATCAAATATCTTCAGAGCTCTTAGTTCTCCACTTTGGATGTCTCTTAGTTTTCTTCTCAGTACCTAAGTGAATCCAACAAGTACAAACACTGAAAATTAGTCTGTATTTAAAGAAGATGCAGTTTCCATGGCAAATGATCATTTCCGATTTTACATATTTGATTAAAATTCAACCTCTAAGCAGCTTTGGACAATCTCAGCATACCCATAATACATCCTAAAACTAGACCCCTTTATCGGGTCAGGTCTGTTTTAGGACTTCTGTAGTTATGTCGACGTATTATGAGTTCAGTTTTTTCTCTGTTCTTTTTGGCTAAAACCTAAATACTAGGTTGGGTCAGTTCAGTTGGGTTAAACAAGTATTCATTCTGGACTATGTCATGGACGGGCCTAGTTTTCACTGTCAGTTCCTCATACTTCCAAGCATTCATACTGATCTGATACTAGTTACTAAGGTACTGGAAAAGTTGAGGCCCTTATTCCGACAAAATTCAGACCAGGACAGATGGCTATGCAAGTTTTGCAAACTCTTGTTTCTACTAATGTTGAAAGGATGAGGAAAAGAAAGTGGAAGTCTCATACATTTTGCATCCGGTACAATATCCTTCTCTCGCTGGTGCACAAGTCTACAGACAGCTGCTTCAGGAACAACCTTCGGTTGAGCTGTTTTGGAGATGTCACATCCAAATCCATGGAACCACTCGCCTACAAATATTAAAAGTAAAGTTTAGTAAAAAAAACGGAGAGATGTTTTCAGGATGGGCATGTCATTTATTGGAAGAAATTTTGTTCCTGTCAGTGAGGTAACACGGATGCAAGAAGAAATTCTTCAATAGATTTGATTCTTTCACCTGCAAGAACTTGGAGTACTTTGATATACTAGATTCACAACTATCTAACAAGAACTGCAGTAATTTTTCCTCCAATTCAGGGTATTTGATATCCTTCTTGGCCTGTGTGTTATTTGAAGCCACAGCTGCCATCTGTAGAAAGATTCCATCAGGTGTCAGGTGTCTGTGCGCATATGTATCTATGACTATGATGTTAATAACATTAGTTATGTACCATATCAAATTCTTTCTCCATGCTAGGAGGGCTAACAACAAGATAAGCATATGCTATCAACTCGACTGGCCAACCAGTGACTCTTATAGGAAAGCACTGTGACCTGCCAGAATAATATAGAACATAAATACTTCAGATAAAGCTTTACTATATAATCAACATTTGCATCCTACACTGTGTTACTTTAGAAACTTATTTCGCTTAACAGAAATTCAGAAAATCGAACTTTGAGACCATTCAAAGGGTGAAGAAAGCAAATATGAACTCTGACGTCTTCAGGAAACTAACCCTGATAAACCATATTTCTGCAGAGCTTTTAATTTCTCTGAATAAGACTTGTCTGATCTTTTGAGCGACAACGGAAGCTCAGCAGAATCAGAAGGATTAGTTCCCTCCTTAGGAACAAATCCATATGATAGCAAAAGTTCTCCATTGGATTTCTTGCCGTATGATATGAAGACCTGCAAGACACAAGATTTTCAAACGCAAGTGATTCATATGTTTGCAGCTATCAAAAGGCAGAAGAGGAGATATTTTCCTTCTGAATCATGCAAAGTACCCAACATTTGTACCTCCGATCACATGGAGTAAACACAATGCTCCAAAATGTAATAGAGGGTTGATTATTTTTACCTGCTCACCTGGCTCATATGCACGATCTGTTGTAAACACAACACCTTTGGACGACTTATCATAATCCAGAAACGTGTCCACCTAGAACATCAACAGACCACCAAGTTCTTAAGATAAAATGAAAAAATGCAAGGCCAGCATCATTCAATAACTTCAGTGAAAAGATTATGTATGCACCTCAGAATTGTGGTTCAACATATCTGCCCAAGGCACCAAAGCAACCTTACCATCCAGAGAGGGTAACCTAACCTGTGATTCAAAACAAATCCAACATAAAGTAATAGAAGTATCCTTGCACGATATCTAGCTTTTAGGTGCAGAGTTTTTTCATAATGCATGGATATCAGATATGAAGTACAGTAGTTTCATAATTTAAACTTAAAAAAAAGCACACAAGGGAAATCAGATCATAGCAAAATTTACTTACTAGGCGTGAAAATAGAATGCCAAATGACCATCTAAAAGTGTCAACATTAAATACCTGCAATAGCGCAAGAGGAAAATATGGAGCTTTAGCATAATTATTTGAATCTAAAACAGTGAGTAAATCTATAGAAACAATTAGTATGAGAACACAATAAACATGCGTATAGAACAGAACCCAACATCCTACAATAGAACTTCACAGAATTCAATATAAATCAAGAAACACTCAAGTCAAGAACAAGAGCCATTAGTATCTGTACATGCAATTATACATTACTACTTTGCTTCAAGACTACTATATATTTTCAAAAGTTAGATTTAGGCTAATAATAAAAAATTTTGAAGGCCTCCTGATAAGTGCCCACTGTTTTGGAATTAAGAATTGCACTAGATAATGGGCCTTTCCTTGCTCACACTCTTATGAAAGGCAGGTGATCATTGATGCTTTCGTCATAAAATCTTAATGAAGCACAACAATTTACTAAGCTGCACAACATTATTTTATTTTTTTTAAAATGCAACCAATTTCATTCTATCAAACAAAGTTGTCCTCAAGCCTCCGGTACTTATGCTGTGACCCATTATTGACTTTACAGTGCTAATAGTTTTCTCCCCTACAATAAAACGAAGACACTGTCTAGCTCTAGATACTGTTTCTTTCCAAGGCTAGCTAAAGGTACTTTCAGAAATGCTCCATACATACTTCTTCAGGGAACAATTCAGGGTACTTGGAGAATATCCTTAGCTTTAAATCATTGTATCTGCAAAGCAAAGCAATGGAAAAAGTATACAACATCAGCAAGGCCTTATAGATGTTCACATTTCAACACACAAACAAATGCTTTACCCTTAAAGGAAAGCTTACGTTCCAAGAACATCATTACTCCTCTCAATTGCCCGCTCTCTAATTTGTGAAGCTTCCAAAAATCCATCCAGTTCAGAACGTGTCCTGCAATCATGTAAGAAGGCTGTAGGGGAAGTGAATATGACTTACCAATACATGAGAGCACACCCTTCATGTAAGACCACAACAGCCAAGCTTGAGAAAAGCACAGTCACTTCAATACATATCAAAGAAGGCTTACCAATACAGAAGTGAATATGGTTGTCGCGGCAAGGCTGAGATATAATTGCTCCATCTTGACGATTTCATTAGACTTGCTTCACTAATAAGGTAAGTAGCAAGCAGTGGCCAATCTGGAACAGAGAATCTTTTCAAAACTTTGCCTGCCTCTGGACAGCTCCATTCCTTATTAACATCATATGAACCTATTAGTTCTGTGTGGCATGGATATCACTTTGTAAATACATGTGTGGACATATACATCGAAGATGAGCACTCTTAATAATTAGACATTTACAGGGTATAAGATCATCAGATTCTGGCACATAAACTTCACTAATTACTAAAAGTTTTGGTAATGAAATCATCATCTGCAATTTTGATCACATTAAGTTGAATTTCCTGATCTTTGCAGATTTAAGAACAGATAATCTGTCAATCAAGGGATCCTTTGAGGAAAATCTAACAAGATAACTCTAGTTTTCTTCAAATCAATGTCACTTATTTGAGAAATTCCCTCAGATTGAATCCACGCAATCGGGAAAGAAAACTCACAGAATCGGGAGTGATTACAAGGGATGGGGGCACAAAAAGAAGCTTCTCGCCCTTCCTGACGTTCTTGAGAGCGACGAGCCCCCTCTCTCCAACCTCCACCCGGTCAATCGCCATCTTCTGCTCGGGAAGCCCCGACTCCGACAGCCATCTCTGGAGCGCTTCGGCGTTCTCCAGCGAGTCGCTTTCGCAGCCCCACAGGATCGGCTGCGGGGATCGAGTGGGAGTCGCAGTCGTCGCCTGGTCGCTAGCGGTCGGTGTCGACGAGCAGCGAATCCTCCGATACGACGTCGTCGGGGGGTGAAATTGAGCGGCGCCGGGGGGTCTTTGATGGTGGAGGCGGGAGGAGAAGGAAGGAGCGAGTGCACTGTGGAAGATTCGTGAGGCGATTTCCGCCATGGCCGCTGAACAGAGAGTCTGAGATGAAGCAAGCAGAGCGAAGAAACCTTATCCGCTCTGCTGAGTGGTGCTCACCGACTGATTTTTAACGGTCAAGTTTTTCACGATTCATAGGTTATTTTACACAAACCACACCCTTAAATATGTCTATTTTCACAAAATCTCCATAAAATAAGAATTTGTACAAAACTACTCTATAAACTTAAAAATCTAACAATGATAGATTTTTTTTTAATTTTTTTTAATCCGTCTTGTGAAATTGGGTAGATTTTTTATTTTTTTATTCGACAAATGAAGAGCGAAGCTCTAAACCTAGAAAACAAAAAGAGATCTAAGCTAGAAAAAAAGAGGCATAGAGTAGTCATTCCCCTAAAGTCTTCCTCTAATAAAGATATAGAGTTCCTAGGCGGCTTCAAAAGAATGAGCACACATATCAAGGGAGTTGGCGACAAAATTCGATTCCCTATAGACATGTCGAATCTTGGTCTCTCAATTTCTGGTGAAAAAGTCATGGATCTAACATACCAGGCTAGAGGAGGGTGTCGATCCTCAATTCTTCCTTTAATGAATGTAATGGCGAGCAAAGAATCAGTCTCGACAATTGCTTTTCGAAATCCAAGCTCTCACACCATCTTTAACCCATCCAGAACACCTCAAAGTTCACTCATGATCACCGAGCAAGCTCCAATCTTGTGCACAAAACCACTAGCCCACTTGCCATGAGCATCCCGAATGACTCCTCCGGCTGCATAATGTCCAAGCTCATCCACCGAAACATCTGAGTTATGCAACTAAAATTAAATTATAGGGGAAAAAATTACCTATTTATAATAATTTTTGCAAACTCTCGACAACACACGTTAATACAATAAAAAAAAAAGTAGTGAAGGGGGGAGGGGGGTTCCTAAAATGTTTAGCTTTAAAGGGTGATTTTATATAAAATCCTATTTAATGGTGGTTTTGTGGGGAAAAAAACGAGATATATATAAACCAATTAGCAGTACTAACCCAAGAAAACACCCCCAAAAAAGATGGTAGCAACCACTGCAAACCTCATCTCCTGCAATTTCTCTCCCATCCTCTCATCTTCTTCACGCAACGTCCAATCCAACCGCCATAGTTTCATCTCTCTTCCCAGGAGCACCCCAATATCATTGAATTTCCACAAAAGAAGTGCCCATTTCAGCCCATATTCGCCATTTCCCCAAAAGTGTGCACTGCAAATCTGCAGCTCCTCAAAGGGAACCCCTAATCTTGAAGACCCAGTTGCTGAGAATGAGATTGCAGGAAGCAGTGGAGGCGGGGGTGGGGAGGAGAGTGATTGGACCACCTCAATTTTGCTCTTCCTGCTGTGGGCTGCTCTCATGTACTATGTCTTCAATCTCACCCCTGATCAGACCCCGGTATTCCATTTTAGCTTTGATTACAAGTTTGTTCTTTTATTATGTAGGCTGGATTATGATTTATGATTACGGAATCAAATTGTATCACTATGTTTGCTCCAAGCTTCAGGAAGATGAATTGCCGTTTATGTTAGAGAATGAAACTATGGTGTTTTCTTGCAGTTACAGATGTTCATTTGGTCTTTTATGGACTATGTTACCTGGAAACTCCAAAGGGGCAGTGTTTCCCTTTTCGTTTCCCGGGGACACAAGCAATGTTCTAAAAAACGCTTGGCGGTGCCAGTAGCGTAGGGTCGAGGGTCTAGGCGGATTTTAGGATGGGTCTGTATGGTCTAGGCGGGTCTTGGCGACCTTGACGGCCTTGACGGAGGGGCGAGGTCAAGGGTTTAAGCGGGGTCTAGGCGGGCCTTGAAGGATTTTTTAGAAGAGTGGACACAAGTATCTTTATGTAAAACTATAGTAGTATCTATGAAGTTTGTGCGGCAGCATGGGGACAATCCTATCAACTTGTTATTGCCTAGGATAATAAGCCCAAGAATTTGTCCTTATTTTCATTTCCTTCTTCCATACCTATTTCCGATTTCCCGACTAATCTAGTTTGTGGATATGTGGCAACTTGGCATCATAGTTCTTTGGTCTAGTTTGTTTAATTTTCCTCCGTTCTTTTTTTTTCAATCAAAGCAAACAAACATAGTGATGTATCCTGAAGTTGTAGGAGTGTTCTGTAGCAAACAACTACAATGAGATTGATGTTTTCTGTTTGAACAACAAACTTGATGATGTTTTCAATTTTTCATGCTTGTATGGTAAGTCTGATTGAAACAAAATCCTCAGACAGATTAGGCAAACTCATGAAGTTTTGTCAGAGTTTCTTTTGTTGTTATACTTTCTGATACTGTTTGGTTTCAATTTCAGTCAAGGGATGAGTATTTCGTGAAAAAACTACTCAACTTGAAGGGAGAAGATGGATTCAGGATGAACACCGTGCTCGTGGCACTTTGGAACATAATGGGTTTATGGCCCTTGGTTTATAGCATGTTGCTGCTTCCTTCGGGTAGAAGGTATATTTCAATCGTTGCTAGCATTCTATTTTTAGCTAGTATGTGTCAACGAAAAAGAAACTTTGGATTGTAATTTTTTTGCAGAAGTGTAATGCATTTTTACTTATATTTCAGTTCAAAAAGCAGTATTCCTGTATGGCCGTTCTCTGTACTGTCATTCTTTGGTGGTGCTTATGTTCTTCTTCCTTATTTCATTCTTTGGAAGCCACCACCTCCACCAGTTGAAGAAGATGAACTTCAAAGATGGCCACTGAACTTCCTCGAGTCAAAGATAACTGCTGGGGTAAGTATTTATATGTGTAGGAACAGTGAAGAACTTCTGGAACATATAGCAGCAAAAACATCTATAAAGACTTTCTGCTCCTTTATGTCTAATCTTAAGGGTATACAGTTATTGCAGTGACTTCATTGACACAAAATGTGATTAAAACGAGAAAGTACACAGTTAGAGAACAAGATTAAATGGCTGTAATGTTTAAAGATGCACAATAGCAATTCAAAAGCTTGTCAAAAGGGCTTCGTTTCATATGGACATGGGATGGACATCACTAGAAGGTTCAAGGTTTTAGAGAGAACAGGAATGGGCTCGCAGATTTAAGTACCATTCTGTTAGGCTGTGAATGCTGTAATGCCAAAATCACACCGTGTATATATGTAAAGGGTTTAGCCGTTCCTTCGGTATTCACGTGTTTTGTGTGTTTTCTGTGTTTCCGTCTTGAGCTGTGATCAGCTGGCAATTGCAACTAAGCAGTGATCATAGCACCCGGCGATTTTGACCTCTTATCTTAATCCAAACAAAAAGAAGATATCTTGTTCCTGCCTTCTTTGCTGTCCTAAGTATCAATAACTGTTGATTTAGAAATCCTAACTAATTTTGCTTTGGCATTCAGTTCTTGGGTGCTGCGGGATTAGGTCTGATCGTCTATGCAGGTTTGGCTACTGGTGACTGGAAGGAGTTCTTACAGTACTTCAGGGAAAGCAAGCTGGTAATTGTTACTTACTCAGCTTCTCGGCTTCACAACCATAAATTCATTCAGAAAGGTTTCATCATTTTGCATTTTTGTTTTGTTTTGTTTTTTTCGGGTCTCAGGTGCATGTAACTACCATTGACTTCATGCTTCTATCAGCATTTGCGCCATTTTGGATTTACAATGATATGACCGCTCGCAAATGGTGAGTGAGGAAATCTCTCCTAGGATCAATCATCCAGTGCTGAATACCTGAAAAATCTTTTTCGTGCACTGAAGTGGTTACTGTACATTTCTTTTCCGACTTCTGCAGCTTTGAGGAATACTCTTGGCTCCTCCCCTTGTCGGTGATCCCATTCATAGGTCCCAGTCTCTACCTCCTTCTAAGGCCACCACTGCAAACGGTTTCCATTGAAGCTTCACCTAAGCCATGATGATCTGCTATGTCTTCACGGATCCTGTCTTGAGGGAAAGACAAACACAAAAGGCCACAATAGGGTGAAAGCTTGTTGCCATAAAGAGGCGCGTTTGCACAGAAATGTTGAACCAATCACATTCTTAAGAACGAATCGAGAGTTAACAAGTTCAGTCCAAAGTCAAGAGTTACTTACCCTTTCAGTTTATAACCCACCAGAGGACACCATCTTTCTTCCACATTTTTGGTTTTAGATGTAATCTAAACACTAGAGTCTGTAATCTGTGAGGATAACTTAGAATATTTACTTTGTTTATATTCATTTGGTGGGTGTTCAACCTTTTGTTCTCGACTCATAATTCGTCATGCCGAACATTTCACATCCATCTTATGCGTCAATTTCGCTGGTAACGAACTACAACATGCCCCAAGTTGGACAAAAAAAGAGTGATATTTGATATCACTTGCAAATGAAGTTCCAAAAACAAAGCAAACATAATTTAACGCTGTGATCTCAATGTGAATTCAAGGTTTAGTGTAAGGACAAGGCAAACCACGAGGTCGATTCCTATCCCTTGTCATACAAGAGTTTCCTGTGGTCAGAACACAAAACCCACTTGCAAACCCGGTCCTTGTTCATAGATACATTATTACTTGTGACAAAAAGAGTTCCAAGTAAATATAGCACAATAAAAGAAACCATCTTCTTCTTCACTTGTACAAGTTCAGGAGTGCATCTTTGAACGTTGCCTTGATCGGCTCCCTCTTGATCTTGAAAGCTTCTGTCACCAGTCCTGACTGAGGAGTCCAAGGGTCGGGTAATAGCTGAATTTTTGCTGGAATTTCAAACTTTTCTAATCTTGCTGCTTTTGCTGCCTGCAAAAGATCAAAACAGTGAGCCTTTTAGCTTAGCCAAGTAGATTGTATACGTAAACTAAGGTAAATAGAGATTTTTAAGCACACAACACGTGGAAAAACAATCATATTGAATACTTGGTAAAGTAGAAAGGAAGAAAAACCACATGCAACATTTTCATAAAGTTTCACAGCCCCGCCCTTTCAAAGATTGTGTAAATATGTCAGTTGTAAGAGAATCCAAGTTGCTTCATTGGAGAAAACATGAGATGGGGAGACTCCTAACTGGCTAACTCAACAAAGGAAGCCGACTCACCTCATTCAGAGACTTCAGGACTTCTTTGTTAGCTGCTGGATTGCTGCACAGCTCAGCAAGATTCTTGTAGTTTATGCCAGCTTCTTGCGCCCAATTCTCTAGTGCACGATGTGACGGGACAACCAAAGCAACACAATAACTGTGGAATGGGTCTGCATACACCATGAGGCTCTCAACATAGTTGCTTAATGACAATGCTGCCTCAACCTGCAACCAAGACATGGAGTTATAAATGACACATCCTCTTAAGAAATGTAAAGTATTTGGACGTTCCCAGCTCCAAACAATAGGAGTAACAGTTGCTTAGAAAACTAGACAAAATCATGCAGCCTATATTATTCTATCTCTACTCCTTCCAGTAGGCAAATATCGTAAACAAAGTGCAAATTTGAAGGGGGTTCTATAGGCACCTTTCCCAATGAAACATATTCTCCATGTTGAAGCTTAACAATATCCTTCTTTCTATCAATTATTTCGACGCATCCATCAGGGTGGAATTGTCCGATATCGCCTGAGTAGAACCAGCGGAACCCCTTTTCATCAACCTGGTCAAACAGCGCAACAGGGAAACTGTCAACAGGAAGCAGCCATATACAATATAAATCAATCAATCCTCACATTTACAAGGTAATACCTTGTAAACCTCTTTAGTTTTCTCAATATTATTGAAGTAACCAGATGTTATGCTTGGTCCACCAATTACTATCTCTCCTCGGGGCATTGGTTTATCTGATGTTTTATATCCACCTTCTTCCCAAGAAACAAGCTGCAGAAGAAAGTCAAAACGATCTTGAGTGCAATTACTAGAATAAAAAGTCAAAACAAAATAATCCACAGAAATTGATAACCAGACCACAGCACAGGCAAGTACTTTCTTAGGAAAGAAATGAATAAACATTAAACAAAGGATACTGGGAATGATACTGGTAAAAAAAAAGGGGGCAGGTACAATAAAGAATCTTAAGGGGAAAAGAGCAGATGCAAAAATGAATATCAATATCTTGAATTTGTAAATAAAGAGCGGCCATATCCGGGGTTCGAACTGGGGACCTTTGGGTACTACACGCAAGTCCTTTCCAGTGAGCCATTCCGGAATGGTTAAATGAATATCAATATCGTTTATTTGGTACCACCCTAGGAAAGCCAAATATTGAAAAGAATCATAGAGATCTTAGCTTGCAAGGGAGATTGCCCTTGGAAAACCAAGCATCTGGTACAGATGGGCTGGGAGCAATCTTACTAGGGGATCCAGTATTTGGGAAGTACAGTGTAAGTGAGATGATTCTCAAATATGGAAGAGTGTATTGAGAGTAAGGGATGACATGACTAGCCATATACGTTGCACTTGACCCAACGAATGCATTGTTTGATTTGTCTCCCCTTCTAAAGGGAGATGGGAAGATTGCATGTGGAAAGGTCTATGACCTTCTTAGGCATCGGGGACAACCCAGACAATGGGGAAGATTCTTATGGAGTGGAGTGCAAAGTAAGAGATGGGGCTTTGTTGTGTGGATGGCATTGAAGGAGATGCTTACAACTAAACAAAGGCTTATTCATAGGGGCATGGACTAGAAGATGCTCAATCACCAGAAGATGAGATTAAAATGGAATAAATGTAATAGAAATGAAGACAAAATACCATTGCATACAATTTTACCAGTAAAGAAAGACCACTGACATCGATTAACTAGAAGACGAGTTTAAAATGAACCGTTGTCAGAGTTATATTTAGTTGTAAAGAATTATAGTCAAGGCCTCAATTTTTCAAAAGAAAAAGAACTAGTTTTTGAGCTATAGAGCAATATCAATAAGCAGCATCACATACCTTAATATAGCAGCAAGGAAGAGGGGGGCCAACACGACCCACAGATGGGTCATCCGTTTCAGAAAAAGTTCCACCAGCACAAGTTTCTGTCAGGCCATATGCTTGACCAATGGGAGCCCTAAGAAAAAGGATTCATTTAAGATATAAGCTACTCTCAAGTCTCAATCAATGCACTCAAATTCTATACCCATCCTTCTCAAGTCCCAAGTCCCCACATGTACATCTGCATGTTAACTAGGGTTAGAAATTACAAATCATATCCAATGGTAAACAGGAAGCCACCCAGTGAACTATATATGCTTATAGATTTAGGCTTTAAGCTGCAATGATTTCATTCAAAGCAGATTCTTCTTCCCTTCATTTTCTTTCTTTTCGTTTCTTCATGCACAAGAATAAGATTCTCATTCATAAGACAAGGCACAAAACTGAATCAAACTAAGGCCCAGCTGAAACTACTGCCTACTTTATTTATTACTTCTGAAAACTCTAATCAACTCTCCTAAAGAAAGTACTCTTTCCCTGTTGCCAGATGGAAGGCATGAGTGCATATGTAAGAAGACCAAAGAGGAGCTCATATAGCTTCAGAAACTGACCGCCGCCGCCACCACAACAACAACAGAAAGTGACCAAAAACAATGCAAATTTTCAGTAAAACACCATGATACTCGATGGCACAGACTGGCAGAGAAGCACTGGGTTTCATTTCTTCTAGTTTATATTTGAGCTTTACTAGTTCCTTGGGTGTTTGTTGGAGGGTTGAGAGACTCTGGGAATAGTTCCCAGCATACAGACACTAGGAAAACAGATATGACATTGAACAAATTAGATATTGATTTCCTTGGCTTGACCGCTTTCCATTTATAGATCCACACGTAGTAGGAAACACAAAGACAACAAGTAATCACGATGCAGGAGCAGACTAGCAGTCAAGTAACAAAAGGGCAAAAGTGGTGATGCAAACACTTATTTTATATGAGAGATTTATTTATTTACAACTCACAATCATTTACTTCTCCAAGGTATTAGAGTAACATCTAAGAATTATATTTAACATAAAATTGAAGATAAACATACCCCATGCAGATGTTGACAAATCGCTGTGAGTCTCCAGATAAAGGAGCTCCACCACACAGCATATAGCGAATCTTTCCTCCTAGAAGAGATCGTACCCGTCCAAATATAATCATGTCCCACAAGACTTTTTCCAGCCCCCAAGCCCCAAACCAGCTTCCTTCTATTGCAGCCAGACGACGCTTGTATGCAATGTTGAAGAGTTTTTTGCCAAATCCCCCCTTCTCATTGACCTGAATGCACATAAAAGGGGATAAAAGAATGAATATCTCGAAACTGATGCTAATGCTGACAGATTCATAAGATAATAGTTCATTAAGCCAAAACTAGACTAAATACAAACCTTTGTAAGAACTCCATCTCGCACACGATCAAATATGGCAGGTACTGCTGCCATAAGTGTGGGTTCCAGCACCGAGGCATCACCCTTCGTTCCTTTCTTAATCTTGTTGGAAGTATCAGTTAATGTCAACGCTGAACCATAACCAATTGCAACGCCTGCAGCCGACATCACAATCTGAAGAACAATATCGTTCATCAAGAGTGCAAATATTTTGGTAATATTTTACAAATGGAAATCAGAACACATAAATACCTCAGCTTCCAGTTCAAAAATATGAGCTAAAGGTAAAAATGACAAATATGTATCTTTCCTTCCCAGTCCTGGTATCACTGTCATGACTGATGCAGCAGTTGCTACAACATTTTTCTGAGACATCATAACTCCCTGGGGAAAAAATCACGTGATTTCACAGGAAAATATATCAACCACAAGAGTGCAACAGTGCAAGCCAAATAATAAGAATAGAAGCAGACTCCCTAAATTGACTAGCCTGTGCTCATGACTAGCCCACTGACCACCCATTAAGATGAGGGATACGATGAATGACCGTACTGTTAATCCAGAAATATCTGCTACTAACCTTAGGCATTCCAGTACTGCCACTCGTATACATTATAACAGCAATATCATCCTCTGAAGGCAATCTAGGATCAATTGGATGATCCTCTCCGAGTTTCTCAACATCAGTAAAAGATGAGACTTTCAACCCATTTATGCCAGAAGAAATACTTGAATCAATAAGCTTCTTGTCTTCTTCAAAGTAGATGACATGTTTTAGAGTTTCCAATTTTGAACTTATAGCAGCTACCTTCTTGAACTGCTTGGTGTCACATACTAAGGTAGTTACACCAGTCTGTTATCCAGAAAACCAAAAAGAATAGTCACCAAACAAGTCATCATATCTGTGTGCAAGCTCTAATATACTATTCCAGGAGTAAAACGTCATTAAAATATATAGACAGAACTCCAATAGGAAAGGAGAAGAGAAACTTCTCAAGTATAATGATAGCTGACCTCAGTAAGCGAGTGGATTAGTGCATCCTCTCCCAATGAAGCATAAATGGTCACAACAGTAACATTTTGTCGTACAAATCCCTAAAATCGTGGAAGGAACAAAATTTTATCATAAATAAATGTTAAAAGGATCCATTTATTCAGACATCAAGATCAAAGGGATAACCTGAAAGGCTATAAACCAGTCTGCACGTGTTTCAGAGAATATGGCAGCTCGGGTATCCAAATCATGCCCCATCTTAACGAGTCCCGATGCAAATTTACATACACGATCATACACTTCTCCATAGGTTTGCCATTGAAATTCCCCCAGGTGCAACTTCTCAAACTTCCTCCCATCACTAGCTGTGATAGTTTCTTTGTCGATTACCTTTCGTGTACCAAGACATCGGTCATGCGGATGTTTTTTACAGGATTGCTCAAACACTGCTGGCAAAGTTGTAGCTCCTTCCCAAGGAGTCTCCACCAACCTAGTAAATTTACTATTCCGCATTGTGAATCCAGGTTCTCCCCCAACTTCCACTGGGATTGCTCTTTGCTTAACTTTCTTCTTACCAATCAACAAGGATAGGAGAAGGGGTATGAATAATGCAACAACAACTGTAAGCACGGCCCCCAAAGGACCATGACTTCCAAAAATGGGCGATAAATAATCATTAGCCCACTTTTCAAGCTGTTCCAAGAAAGGGAAACTTTCTTTTATTGCTTCCATTGAGTTACGCTCCTAAGCAGAAAAGGTCATTCCTCTCCCAATATCCAACTACAAGAAACCTGGAAATTAGAATGAGAATAACCAATAAGAGGAGATATGAAGTGGAGATAAGGCATGAAAATAATCATAGAACAAGACAATCATTCCTTGGGAATAAGGTTCCGATTGGTAAGGCTATATGGATATCAGAAATGGTTATCAAGATATGAGTATTAGATATAGCCATATATGTATCAAATTGATATGTGAAGTCTAATACCTTCTGTTTGGAATAGATATCACATATCGGACCAGAATAGAAAAAGAAAATTCAACTCAAAACTAAACCTAAATAAGAAACACAGTTCGGAACTTTGCATACTTCAAACTTCAAAGGCAAATTGCAAATAGCCAAGCAAATACAATCTGATCAACCGAACAATTGAACTTCAATTTCCAGATCAATTCAATAGATGCCACAAATAAAACCTATTTCCAAAACAAGATCTATGAAAATGAAAGCTCACAGCAGTGGTGGTGCGATGGATTGAAGTTCCGAGTAGTCAAATATTCTAGAGTTGATATGCTTCGATGATGAAGGTCACCAACAAGGAGGAAATCTAACCAAAAAGCTAAGGCTAGACCTTCAAAGACCAGAAAACCTATCTGAATGGAGGAGGAGAAGAGCCAGTAGATGAAGAGAAAGAGGGAAGAAGAAGTACCTTGCTTAATGGAGGAGAAAAATGGCGTATGACAAAGGAGAAGAAGAAGAAGCGAACAGGTATGCCCCAATTTTTAACAATAACAAAATGCTAAAAAAAAAACCCTTTGAAACAGTACAGATATGAAAGTGATATCATATATTGTACCAGATGCCCGGTATGGATAGAGACATCTGATACCACTATCTATATCCCCAGCCATGTTTGAATAATAGCTGTGATATGTACTATCAATCAACCTTACTACGCAACTGCAAAAGATATATGATGTATGCCAAATCAAAGATGAACAGGACATGACCAAACAACAAAGGTGAATTCATTCTATAGCTTAACAGAGTGGAGAGACTTGATCCAATCGGAATAGCAGACGAAGGATCGAAGAAATATTTCCACACGAATTAACAAACAATGCCGAGAGGAAAATTGGAACAGGAAAATCAATCACAACATCAAACAATCGAGATTTGTTCCTGATTTCAACAATAATAGTAGAATCTGAGATCAAACGAGAAAGAAACACAACCGTGTAACACATCTAGAAGCACGAATTGATGATGAGCATAATCTCACCGGAGTGATAATCTCACCGGAGTGAACGCCGATGTCTTCCTGGGAACGCGAAAACTCTTCTCCCGATTGCTTTTCACCTTACTCGTCGCTTTGGCCTCCAGCTTACCGCTTGGAATAAAAAAAAATCGGAATTTTCGGGTAGTGCCCATGAGGTAATGGCAAATTCGCCGGGTGTACAAAAGTTTGGGATAATTCGTCAAATGTCCCTGAGGTTTCGTTTGTTTTCGCGAAATACCCCTCCGTCTAGTCTGTTAGCATTTTCATTAAAAATAAAAGGAAATAAAAAATAAACGGAAATTTCGCATGGTAACCCTGTGGTTTAGCTTAATTCTCGTGGTAAACAAGAGTTTCAAATTTTTCGCCAAGTAACCTGAGGTTTCAAAAAAGTTTGTCTCGCGCCCAAAACTTGTGGTTTGGTTGGAAAAAGTGTGTTTGAGCTTTTAGGATCAAGATCATCTCCTAATGAAAACTTCCTTATAACTTCCTAATAAGTTAATCTTAACCCTTAAATCAAATCAATGGTTAAGAATTAAGATTGTATTGTTATAATTAATTAAAAATTAAATTGATTAATCTTTATATCCTAAATTCATTTCCTACTTCAATCAAGTCTGTTCGATTGATCAACCTAAAAATTTTACTTCATCTTCCTCCTTAATTCAACTTAAAATGTAATTTTTTCCGATTAGAAATAGCGATGGCTTTCATAGTTTCATGTTAGCCCCCTCATCCATTTAATTCACATCTTTGAATGGATCGAAATACACCTAATTGATGTTTTCTAATCTAGTCTGAAACTAATTTAAACTTTGTAATTGATTTTTTAAGCAATTGACGATGGGAATGAAGATGACAAACTGATGAAAATCCAAAACTGATGATCGAAGATGGCAAACTGATGAAAATCCATCATCGCATCATCTTCAAGATCGATGAGAACGCTTTGTCACCGCCAACAAGGCTGGATCTACTAGTCAAGGCTACTCTGATCTCACTGCCTCCCTCCACTATCGACAGTAGTCGCAACCCATCTTCGACTTCGATTTCAATACCGTAGATTAGCTTCGCAAGAGACTAAGAGAGGATCTTCATCGTCTAGTGTATTCACTAATTAATTCGGTGTTACGCGATGATTGAACCCTAATTTTGAGTTTCTAGTAATTTGAATGGCTAGAAAGCAAACATGAAGAAGCCATCACGGTTAATTTAACGCGGAAGGAGGAAGATGATAAAGAGGAAGATGAATTTGAGATAAAAGTTAATTGCTTTAATTATAAACTAATTATAAGAATTTAATCTGAGCCGTTGATTTGATTTAAGGGTTAAGATTAACTTATTAGGAAGTTATAAGGAAGTTTTCATTAGGAGAGGATCTTGATCCGAGCTTTTATAGGTTAAATACTGTAATAACCATTCCGGAATGGCTCACCGGAAAGGACTTGTGGGTAGTACCCATAGGTCCCCGGTTCGAACCCCGGAATGACCGCTCTTTATTTACCTATTCAAGGTTAAATACTGTAATACTTAAATATTTTGTGGATCCGTTTCACAAATAAAGACATTTTCTTCTAAACAGAAGAGAGTTGCTAATGTGCGAGGGCAAAAGGACACGACACCAGTGACTGGAGAGTTGCTAATGTGCCGGAGTCACCAGTATACATCTCTCGAACCTCTGGCTAGTGACCCCGGCGGCGAACTAGTGACTGGATAAGGAGGGTTGTGTGGTAGCTCTCGTAGTGGCGGCTCCGATGGTGGCTGGAGAGTTGTGTGGTGGCGGCGGGTGGTGGATTGAAAGTTGAAGGTGAGTTTGAGAGCTCGAACGGCTTCGAAAAGGTAAGAAATTTTGATTCAATTTCTGAAACTAGTTCTTATTGATTGGGATGACTGACCTAGGGTGCGAAATTGAGACCAATTCAAGGTTGGAAGCCTGGAATTTGGAAGTTTAGGGTTTAGGTTCTGAAAATTTGGGGTTTTCTTATTTATGGTTTGTATTTCTTGTTCAATAATTACAGGGTTTCTCAATATTTTGCTCTGGAATTATTCATTATACGCTGTCCTGTGAACAAGCAAGAAGAAATCATATCAGAAGTTGCAAAGGACAGAAAACAGTAGTAAGAGATGTTGTTATTTCTTTAACTGAAATTCTATTTACCCTGCAGACTATAGGTAACTCAGTGCTGGCTATGCCCTCACCTTCACATGAAAGTGAATCCTTCCATAGATAAGTATTTTGCCCACTTTGAATCTTGATGGTTTAAATTTGCACTTGAAAATAGTATGTAGCCTATTAGCTCAATCGGCAGAGCGATGTGTGTCGCACACAAAGATGTGGGTTCGACTCCTACATCCAATCTCAATTAGTGTCTACCAGCAAGATGATCTTCGCAGGCATTGTTCAGATGCTTCTAGAGCCATATCAGTTTCTTCTTGTTAATAGTACTGCAGATTATCCCCTCATGCTACTTCTTGTTAATAGGATGGTAAATCAGATTTTTAATAGAACATATTAGCCTATGTGAGAGTCGAACTCACATAAATGTGCACAAACACATCGCTCTACCAATTGAGCTAATAGGCTACATATAAAAGCATATAGGATTCATTCTCAGCTGGCAAGCTTACTAGAGACACCAACAAAGTAGAAACAACTGCAAGAAATTGAAGTACCTGATGGTTCACACTTGGTCTGCCAATGCAAGAAAAATCCTTCATCCTGTTTGTTCATCTTCTTCTGCAGCAAGGCCTCTGCTATAGGGGGCAGCAGCCTGGAACATAGATGCCCACTGGGACGATCCTGGCATTTGATTGTACACCCTATAAGTCTACAACAGTTTGAAAACACGGAGGGTTATACAACAAAAGTGAAAAAAGAAGGAGGTAAACACCATAGGTTCGTGTACTAAAAAAAATTACAGGCCTCGAAAAGTCTATTTTTCTTCATTAACTACTACTCCCACAAGGTAAACACCATGTGTTACAGCATTATAGCTAATCATACTACATCATATAAAACACATTTTCAATCGGTTTACTTAGTGTATTGACCAAGAGGCAGGGGAGCGGATCAACCACAAGATATTTGCGTCGATGAAGATCAACGATGACTTAATAAGTCAATGAAATAATGAAGCGAACCAAAAAACTAAGAAATAAAACACATTGGGTCGTAATTCTGAGTTAACAAAGGAATGAAACTAGCTCAAGGTAGCAGGAATCAACAAAGTAAAGGCCTTTACCATGATTTTTTGAATCAACATTTTCACACTATATTGGTCATTGGACGATGGGTTTGAGACCAATCTCTAATGGTTTCCAAACAGGTTCCCTTAAAAAAATATAGCAGCTCTCTCATAATAATACAAATCATGTCAAAAGCATTAAGCAAGAAGCAAGAAGCAAAGTAAAGGCCTTTACCATGATTTTTTCAAAAGTGCATTTGAACTCAGCTCAATGATGTTTTCACAAATAAGTAGCTGGTGCAGAGAGATTTATATGAACAATCTATCGCTAGAACTCTCCCTAAATCCATGATCTTTTCTTCAAGCACACTGGACAGAGAAAACTCATGAACCTTCTTGCCTTATGCATACAGCATACTTCTGCTTTCTAGAACTAAAGTATACAAATTAAAGCTATTCATGCTACAGTATATTAAGTCATCTTTTGGTATCAATCAACAAGCTCAAAGGGACTATTCTTCCAACAATTAATTAAAATCAATAAAAAAAATGTTAATTCAAGAGGCAGATTTGAACTCGGCTCAAAGATATTATCACAAACAAGTAACTAGATAAAGCAAGAGAAGAAATGCCAAAATATTAAGGACCCAACAAACTTTAATATTATGATACCTGTAGTGTCAGGTTTCTTCCATTTCTTCAAGCACATAGAAAACATGCATACTAGAATAGCAGATATAAGATTGAAGCCATAAGTGTTGAGCCAACCCAGAACAGATATCTCAATTATTATAGAAATCCTTTAGTCATTAGGAATGTAGTTTCATGATTCAAGAACAACAAATTCATTTGGATGAGTCATTCCTGGTAAGATATCTCAACTATTATAGCTAGATAAGCCTTCAAATGAGTATCAGACTGTATAATCAGTAACAAAATTATATAAAAAAAACATATATGGATAAAGAAAATAACTCAGTTACATAACAAACGAGTTTCAAGTTCAACACAACAAAATCAAACCGGTAGCCAGGTGCAATCAGACTTGAAATCATCCTCCCAATGGCGGGTAATTGCAATTGGGAGATATTCCAAAGCAACTAACAGCCTAAAACCCTAAGCCCTACACCACCTTTAGAGAAACATATTAATTCCGCATCAATAGATCACAAAAAAAACCCAAATTTCGTAGTCCTTAACCCTAATTCATAGTTCGAAATTCGAAGGTTCGAACATGATTTGAGCTCAATTTCACACCATATATCACTCATTTCACTCAATAAGAACTAAATTGATGGATAGTGCATGGAAATTTCGGTCGAACCTATTCAAAATTTTCAAAATCAACATCTTTACCTTAAATCGCAGCCCACCAGTCAGCCATCGCCCGTGCCACATCACTGGAGCCACCGCTGGAGCCGCTGGCGTGCCACTGCTATCGTATTCTCCTCCCTCGATCTGCTATCGCCTACCTCTGTTCATCTGATCTCTGTATCGTAAAAGATTGAAAAGCTTTTTGTAATTGTGAAAACAATCCACAAGTTTTGTTAATATTACATTACTTACCCGCTTATAATTTTAAAATGACGTTTTTTTGTCAAAGTAAACTTTCTGGGTGCGAGACAAACTTTTTCCAAACCCTAGGGTTACCAGGCAAAATATAAGAAACGTTTGTTTACCACACGAATTAAGCTAAACCACAGGGTTACCACGCGAAATTTCCGAAAAATAAAATAGCTTACCTCCATTGGTGAGCGAATAGCGAACACATTCATGCCCGAAGAGTGAAGAGTTACCAGAGAGAGAGAGAGAGAGAGAGAGCGCTCGCGAGAGAGAGGCGAGGAAGCGGCCGACCAATGCCGAAGAGGCTGACATCGGTGGAGCCAACTCGGTGACAAGGGTGGAGGTAATTGTTTCTCAATTAATCTAGGGTTTGTGAATTTAGGAGATTGGGGCAACGTTGTTCTTGAGCTTTAATTGCTTATTTAAGTCCTTAGGTTAATTGCAAGTTCAAGTGTTTCAATTGCTAGTTCAAGACAACCATTGCCGATTACATTGAGAAAGTTCAGAAGGACATCAGTGTGAACATGCGAAGGATTTTGGTTGATTGGTTGGTGGAGGTTGCCGAGAAGTACAAGCTCGAATCTGATACTCTTTACTTGGTTGTTTCCTACATTGACAGATACTTGTCAATATAACTCTCTTGCCCGAAAGAAGCTGCTGCTCGGTGTTTCAGCAATGCTTGTTGCATCGTCATCATCTTTTTTCTAGTGATCATTGGCCTTAATACCTTACCTTCTTAATTATCTTTTTCTTAAGTTCTACGTAGTCGCTCAAATAATTCAAGGTTCATTTTTCTCTGTAATAACAATCTCAAATAACATTAGAGCTGAGTTTGTGATTCCTATGTAAACTCGACAATCAAAGATGAGTTTGTGATTTTGTGAATTACAAAAGAATTCATAATTGTCACAAGATTCAACTCAAAGAAAATAGAAAAATTGATAGTATTTGACCAGCATTGTGTTATCATTCCATCAAGATTAAGAAAAATCACCGATAATACAGCTGACGGCGGCAGAGGCGGCGGCGGGAGCACTCG
Source organism: Persicaria maculosa (assembly GCA_963922045.1). Lineage (NCBI taxonomy): Eukaryota > Viridiplantae > Streptophyta > Magnoliopsida > Caryophyllales > Polygonaceae > Persicaria > Persicaria maculosa. The sequence continues at coordinate 7,518,499 of OY998251.1, forward strand.
TTTCCTAGAAGCAGAAGGGAGTGGAGGAGGTGGAGGGGGTGTAGGATTTGGAGCAGAGAGCGACATCCCGGTTGAATTCAAAGGGAGGTTGACGGGATTTGTAGTTTGTAGCGCTCGTTTCCCTCAATGCACTAAGTGCTCGGAGAAGCAGAACACAGTGGCACAAGGCTCGGAGTTGACATGATGGGGAATCAAATCTTTTGAGGGGAAAGGGATGTTGGAGTTCAAGAGGGGCATTTAAGTGCATCTCCCTAATTTTCATTAAATGTATTAAGGGAAAAAGTTTATCCAACTGGACCTTCGCCGGCCTCAACCCCCATCGATTCAGGTATTAAACTAAGTGATCTTTTTTCTAGCGATCATTGGCCTTAATACCTTACCTTCTTAATTATCTTTTTCTTAAGTTATACGTAGTCGCTCAAATAATTCAAGGTTTATTTTTCTCTACAATGACAATCTCAAATAACATTAGAGCCGAGTTTGTGATTCCTATGTAAACTCGACAATCAAAGATGAGTTTGTGATTTTGTGAATCACAAAATAATTCAAAATTGTCACAAGATTCAACTGAAAGAAAATAGAAAAACTGGCAAAGGAAATAGAAAAATTGATAGTATTTGGAGCAGGGAGCGACATCCCGGTTGAATTTAAAGGGAGGTTGACGGGATTTGTACTTTGTAACGCTCGTTTCCCTCAATGCATTAAGTGCTCGGAGAAGCAGAACACAGTGGCGCAAGGCTCAGAGTTGACAAGATGGGGAATCAACTCTTTTGAGGGGAAAGGGAGGTTGGAGTTCAAGAGGGGCATTTAAGTGCATCTCCCTAATTTTCATTAAATACATTTAGGGAAAAAGTTTACCCAACTGGACCTCCGCCGGCCTCAACCCCTATCGATTCAGGTATTAAACTAAGTGATCTTTTTCTAGTGATCATTTGCCTTAATACTTTACTTTTTTAATTATATTTTTCTTAAGTTCTACGTAGTTGCTCAAATAATTCAAGGTTCATTTTTCTCTACAATAACAATCTCAAATAACATTAGATCACATCCTAAACAATACTAAAGTATAAGTTGCATTGCCACGTGTCAGCTTCTGGTTGAATTTTTTCCCGTCTTTTTTAACCAATTATGTTGTGCCACATATGCATTATTTGCCACCTATTTTTATTTTATTTATTTAATATTTATTTCGCTATATATGGTAATCATATCAAAAATTGTGTATTATTATATGGAAATCATATGATTTGTTTACTATTATAATATATGTATATATCTATATGTTTTATTTATACATATATGCATATATCTAGATATATTGTCGATTTTCTTTGGAATTTAATTAAAGAATTATGAAACCCATATCAATAAATTAGCAATAGTTAATACTCCGTATATGATTTTCTCCTTTAACTTTGTCAAAAATATCATTCTTTTTTAAAAGTAATTGTGAAATCCATTTAAATATGAAGATTTGAATCAAATTTGTATTTTAATAATCTTATAACATCTCAAAACTGGACTTTTGAAGGGAACTTAAAATATTTATTGCAACAAACAAAGTTCTACTTATTAGGTTAATACGTTTTTCACCAAAATGTGATTTATTAATTAAAGACAAATATCTTTAAGTTAAAATTTAAAATCGAAACTAATTTAAATGACCCAGCCTTTGTAGAAGTGGTAAAAAAAATATCTCCACCTCTCAAATATAAGAAAAATGAGGCAACCTTTGGGAATGTGGTAATAAAGTATCTCAACTCATAAATTGGGTCAAAACAATTACATAAAATTGGTCAAATAATATCACTCTCATTAAATCAAGTCAATATCATTTAAAATTCACTAAAATTTAAATTTTGCCAATTATATGTCATCGTGTTTGCTTGAATTTATAGTTAAAAAAAATCGAAATACTTTGTTACCATTTCCTCCAAAGATTGGGGTTTTTTTACCGTTAAAAGGCGTGGATATTTATTTGAAACCCCTCCAAAAGTTGTATTATTTTAATTATTTTTGTCTAATGTAAATGAAGTTCTCTTACAAGAATTTGAAAATGAATTTAAAAATAATAATAAGTGTTATTTTGATACCAATTTTAATGGTTTTTATAAATGCAAATATTTATTTTTAATGGCATAATATTTTTGGCAGAAAATAACATATTATTTATATAGTCAAATTAAGAATTCACACACTCTAGAACAAAAAAAAATCAATGGTTATTAAAGGTATTTTGTTTTAGCAAGTTTGTTTGTAAACCGTTGAATTTGATTTTGTCCAAAAAAAATGTTTTTTCAAGAAAGATGATCTTTACATATTAGGATACGATTTTACGAATAACTTTTTAGAAAAAATATATTTAATAGTATAATAGTATAAGTTAATATTGTATTATATTATATTATATTATATTATATTATATTATATTATACGAATAACTTTTTAGAAAAAATATATTTAATAGTATAATAGTATAATTTAATATTGTATTATATTATATTATATTATATAGGGTGATTTTGATAGATAGCCTTTTTTGAATGTTCAATTGAGTACTTAGACCCCAAACTAATTTAATTAGTTTTATGTAGACCCCATCCAAATAGAGTGGAATGGTCAATGGTCAACCGTTTGACTATTGACCGGTCAACGTTGACCAACCCATTTGGATTTTTTTTAAGTGATGCCATATTTTACCGTTTTGATGCCAAAATTTTATTAAATTTTATTTTCACTTTGATGCCGCTTTCCTAATAAAATGATTGGATAACACTTTTTTTATGCCACTTTTTTTAAACGTTGTTGACATTTTTTGTTTACTGTAATTTCACGTTGACTATTGATGCCATTTTTTTTACTATTAATGACTGATGTCACTTTTTTTAATGTCAGTTTTTTGATGATATTTTTTTACCGTGATGCCATATTTTTGATGATATTTTTTCAAAGTAGTATTTTGATGATATTTTTTCAAAGTAGTATTTAGAGGACAATTTTTTCTGTAACGTGATACAACTTTTTCAAAATGGTGTTTTGATGTCATTTTTATACCGTAATTATTTGATGCCACTTTTTTAATCAAATCATTTGATGCCACTTTTTTTAATTTAATCAATGGTATATCGATATATTTTCATCGATTATACTTCTATTAACTGACGACACGTTTGTGATTACACTTTATTGATGCAATCACTTGTGGTGACATGTTTATGACATTTTTATTCATTGATGACATTTGCTATTACACTTCATTAATCTAAATAGTGACAATTTTATATAATTGATGACATAAGAGCTGAAAGTCCAATAATATTTATTTTGAAACGGAGGGAGTATCTAATAGGCTAATTGAATCAATTAGAGCATAAACATAATTAAACATCTCTCATTTGGACCAATAATATTTATAACAATGAAATCCAGTTGCAAAATTCAGAAGCATCCAGTTTTGAAACTAAGATTCAAACAGAGTTTTTCTTCCGAGTTTCTTCACTGATAGTGCTTCAACATCAGAATGCTTTGAAAAAATAAAATGACAGTTGCATTGCATTGCATTTAGCAAATGGGGACACTAAACGAGTATATCACAAAAGGGCCTCAACATCAGAATGCTTTCCATCAACATGCATTTGAGTGGTATAGTGAACCTTGAAGTCACAGTCCCATTTTATGAATGGCGAGCAATCTTATTTTCTACACTCAGAGAAGGAAACATGGAATCATCATACCTTCTATTCAATGCGAAATATAAAGTAAATAAATAACAGGAAAATGCAGGAAAGAATAGGACAAAAACAAAATAAAAAAACAGAGAAATGTAAGTATTGAAAGTGATACTATAATACTAGCATTGAATCACTAACTAACTTCACCAACCTCGCCAAAAAATTTATACCACTCAAATGTTTAAATCTAAATAGATGTGGATAATTTAATGTTTAAATCTAAGTCCATCCTTGAACCATCACACAGAGTCACTGCCACAAAAGAAATCTAACTCCATCCCTGAGCTGTCACAAAGAGGACAACAATTGAATGTTTAAATCTTGTTGATCAGAGCAATCAAATTTCAATGTTTCATTGAAGAGCGAGGAAAACTTACATGGTTTCTATATCTGGGATCAGAGCAACCATGAATTAAACAATCAAGAAGTAACATGCCTCGATTCCACTATTCAAATTACTCTGAAACTGCTATAACTCGACCCTGCACAACACCAATTCCTAATTGTGTTGATCAAGTTGTCATTCACTCATTCAAGCACTAATTTTTATCAAAGCAACATCTCAATCACAGGTAAAGTACCTATTTACTTGTACTTCCTACCCCACAACCGAAACTCGACCTACCGATTCCGAACAGCAAACCCTAACACTTCGCCACTTCACATGGCAAGCAAAAACATCAGAAATTCAAACAACCACTTGCAATTCAAATTCCGACATCCATCCCGAATCCAATTTCAACTTCATATGGTGCTTCGGATTCAATGATGATAAACAACAAGATAGAACATATGATATGGTGCTTCAAATTCCATCTAAAAAATTCAGAATCAACAAGAGCAATTGAAAACGTGCAATATGGAATCACAAATCGCATATGAGGTCACATATGGAGAATTACATCTTATGAGCAGAAATATGGAATCAAACACCAATCATTACTGATGCCAAATCAAATTGAGGAGATAAACAAACAAAAACTGAAATGGAAGCTCAAGGCAAACAATTAATCCCAAATTTTCATTTCAAAACCCTAGCTATCGAATCAATTAAGCAATTCAAACAATTAATCGAAGAAGAGGAGGAGAAGAACATGACCTTGGAGTTACAAGGGAGGAGCGCGGCGGAGGCGACTATGGAGGGGCGGCTTGGGCGGCGTTCCTGGCTGCAAAAGAGATGAATTCGACGGAGGAGGGCGGGGGCTGAGCCTTAGCTTGAGCCGACGAAGGACGCCGGCGGATCTGACGCTGGTGAGGAAGACCGAAGACACCGACGGATTCTCGGCATGACATCTCTCTCCGATGTGCTTCCAGGAAGCCGTTAGCATTGCCGACGTCGCAACCGGATCTCCAGCCGCCTCCACCGCGTCGCTTGCCATTCCCACAGAAACCGTCAGTGCCTCCTGTAGTCCTGTGAAACCTCTATTCATGCATCCAATCTCACATTTGCATCTGAAAATTGCAGCGATTATCCATCAATACAGACACTAATCGAAAAAACGAAATCACAAGGATTCTAGATCTGAAATTCAAAAACCTAGGTAGATCTGAAATCCGAGATGGAATCACCATTGATAGTGCGCCTTCAACGTCTTCTTCTTCATCGGCCATGGATGGAGCATTGGAGGAGGAAGAATCGTTGAATCGAATGGAAGGAGGAACAAGAAAGGGCTGAGATGGGAGGAGGAAGGAATAGGGGGTTTGGTGGGCCTAATAAAAAAATAAAGGGGTTTGGTGCGCCTAATAAAAAAAATAAGGGGGCTAACTACCTCATCAAATATGCTAAAGGGTCTAAATCACCACATTCCCTCTATTATATATATATTTATAAAAAAAACTTAAATATATTAAACAAGTACAATTGGTGAACCCGTGCATAGAACGAGTATAGGACTAGTTGATAACCTAAGCAGAAGGGAGTGGATGAGGTGGAGGGGGTGTAGGATTTGGAGTAGGGAGCGACATCCCAGTTGAATTTAAAGGGAGGTTGACGGGATTTGTACTTTGTAGCTTGTAACGGCCCGGAATTATGATTTCCGGGTTACGTTTCAAGGGATGAAACCCCTTGTTCGGATCTTGCAATCCAGGTACGGGTCGAGGTTTCAAACTCATTTTAAGATTAGTAGAAATAGGGATTTCAAACCCTAAAAACCACGAAGGGCCGTTGGGTACCCTTAACCTATCTTAAGACTATGTCGCGAAATTCAATTCAAATGAAAGTAAGCGGAAGCAAAGTTAAGATACAAAGTGTCACGGCAGAGCCGGGTCAAAACCAAAATATAAGCGAATGATTACCAATTATACCAAGTTAGAGAATTAGCCAGGTTCTTCAATTCGCCAAAAGAAACCCCGTCATATAGACATCGAGCACTCAGAATCTGCAGAAAATACCTTTAAAAAAAGAATGGGGAAAGGAGTCAGATCGAGCCACTCATGCGGGACCGGCAGTCCTCGCTGAGGCCACATAGTATGTGCTATACCTAATAAAGATGCTCTAATGCAGTACGAGAGTTAAACACACTAACATGCTCCTAGTTCATAATAATGTGCAGAAATACTGTAAAGGGCCCAAGACAATGCCAAATGGCATATCCCTCTCCTACCTCCACCCCCTTCCGATAGGGCGGAGACTGGCCAGCTCGTGAATGCATTCCATCATAATTGGGCGGCACGCATGCCTAACCCACTCCACAATAAAGCCCGCAGGCATCTCATAATATAAGGAAGTTCATGACTCGATTGACTCAGGGTACCCGATGAGGCTGGGCCACCCTATGACCCTAGCAAAGACTCTAGGACTATCACAGATAACGGCCGTTCTGTTTCAGACGCAATAAGTAAGCAGATGCTCATTCAATTAGTGCAACCTAAACAGGATACTACATGGCATGCTTTTATGCATATGCAACACCTAACATAAAATGCAACAACAGGCATGAATGTCCAACCTGAGTAAGCCCCCTAAGGAACTTACCTGAAGATGCAGAACAGCAAGATAACACAAGCAAGGGCCCAATGCAAGTCCAAAGCAATCCAAAAGCAATACACACCTATCATCAAGTCATTTTCATAAGCTACCAGTCCATCATTCATACTCACACAAACCCAAGTTCTCATCATACTCAAAATCAACCGATAGTAAAACCGTTTTCCAAAACCTTTCTGATACGATCAACATCAACCAAAATCATTTACTTCCAATCAAACCCATTGATAAAATCGTACCAACCATATTTTCCAAACTCTTAAATCCCAATTAAGTCAACTCATATTCGAAGTAATTTCGCAAATCATACTTGGCCAAATTCCGACATTTATCATTTAAATCCTTAACAAATTCCCAAAATCATATTATAGAAATAATTCCGGCATTTTTGTTTTCAAACAAGTAATCATTTAAGAGATATTTCCGGAACTTGAAAACCCTTTTTTTTTTTAATAATTTACCAAAAATACTTAACTAAATAGGATATCAAAATTAAATCCTTTTTACAAGTCCTAATAATAATCTAAGCCGATAAGTCATTTACAATTTCCTTAATTCACATGTTTAAAACTACACACAACACGTATTCAAATAATATCATTTTTCAAAATAACTTTATAAGATATAAAATTCCAAAACAAAAGAGTATATTTTCATGAAATCTGACAATATAACACAATAGTAATAATAATAGTCTAATAACTAACAATAATTAAACATAATCATATTGTATAATATAATAACCATAAGTGATATCATAACTTAACAAATACACAACAACAATAATTAATCCGGCCCAATCTCGAATAGAAGCCCAGACCCGGAAATGAGGATACCCGGATAGGAAGCCCAAGGAAAGAAAGAAGAAGGAATAGGGTCTAGATCCAAAAAGTTAAACCCATCAGCCCAAGACTTAGACTGGGAAAATCCGGATTCAGGCCCAGCCCAACAGAGAAAGAAGAGACTCTCGCCCCTGACCTCGCTCAATTGCTCTGAACTTTCGCCGGAAAACGGAAGAGAAAGGTAAGGAAGAAATGAGACTCGCCGGAGTTACTTTCCAACCCAAATCCAGATCGAGAACCCCTCCCGAAAATAAAGGCACGGATTTAAACAAGAAAGGAGGGGAAATAGGGGTTCTCACCAAGAGTTCTTCAAGCCCGGAAATCGATCGATTCCGCCTCGTCGGGATGGAGTACCGCCGGAGATGACCGGCGACCTGGGCGCGTCGGCGATGGCGCGGGGCTCCGACCACCAATTTTCGACACCGAGACACACATAAGGCAAGGAGGAAGGGGAGGAGAAGCTAACCGAGCGGATTCAAAATCGTCGGCTTCGATTCGGCTCGTCGGAATTCCGATTGGGGCCTGTCGAGGACGGGGAGAGCTCCGAGGACCTGGGTCGGGCAATTGGTTAAAAGGAGGTCCCTTTAAGAAAGTTTGAGAGCGAGAAGGAGTGAGGGTGGGCTTACCGGCCGGAAATGGCGAGAATAGGGGAGAGGAGGAGGGAATGAGCTCGGCGGCGGTTCCTGGCGGCGCCGGCTGCTACTGGTGGCTGCTGGCGGCTCCGGAAGGCGTCGAGTTGGGGCGGAAATGGTGGTGCTGTCACTGCTCGTCGAGGAAGGAAGGGGAACGGGGCTGTGGTGCTCGGCCTCTCGGGAAGAAGCAGGGACGGCTCGGGGTCGCGCTCAAGGGCTCTCGGAGCTGCGCTTGGTGTCCGGGATCTCCGGCGTCTGCTGCTGGCGGCTCTGAGAGGGTGGTGAGTTTGGGGGCTCGAAGCGGCCAAGCTACATGGCTATGGCTTCACTCGTCTTCCTCCCTGTGTGTTTTTCTGAATTGAAATGGTTAGGCTCTGTTTGGCTAGCTGGTTATTACTGGGGACCTTTGTGCAGGTTGGTGTGGGTTTGGCTAGACTCAAAGGTAACGAAGAGAGAGAGAGTCAAGCTGCATTCTAAAGAGGAGGAAGCAGTTGTTTGGCATTATACCCAATAAGGTGAAAATAAAAGTAGAGGGAGAGAGCTTTTGTCTGATTTTGAAGGGAAGAGGGATTCTATTGGTGGTCAACTATCTTTCCCCAATAACCCCAACATCAATTCACATGTTACTATCCTTATCCCTACCATTCTCTAAAGTGTCACAAAGTTTAAATTTTCAAATTTGCATATATTTTGATAGATGAAATGACAATTGTATTATAAAAGGGGTTTTTGAATATAGTATAAAAGAAGGAGGATGAATTCATATAATCTGCGAAACTTATAAAACTACGCGCTTTAAGAGTTCTAAAATCCGAGTTAGCGAGTTTTTTTTTTTTTTTTAAATTCCGCATTTAAATTCATTTTGATTTTACTTTTTCTGAGAAATTGGGATTTAAAAATCCGAGCTTTTACATAGCTCTCGTTTCCCTGAATGCATTAAGTGCTCAGAGAAGCAGAACACAATGGCGCAAGGCTCGGAGTCGACAGGATGGGGAATCAAATCTTTTGAGGGGAAAGGGAGGTTGGAGTTCAAGAGGGGCATTTAAATGCATCTCCTTAATTTTCATTAAATGCATTAAGGGAAAAAGTTTACCCAACTGGACCTCCGTCGGCCTCAACCCCCATCACGTTCTCGACCTCGTCCACGCTCCCGAACTCGTCTATGCTCTCGAACTCGTCCTCGTCCGTGTCTCCGGCACCGTCGACCTCCACCACGTCGGCACCTGCACCTCTGCCGGCGGCCTCGATCTTCTCCTCCTCCACATCCTCATTCGTGCTTATGTCAGAATTGTTTCCCCCACCGTTCAAATTGTCTTCAACATTCACGACCTCGTTCGTGTCTGCAGGGGGGTCAACCAGGGGAAGAGGGACAGCATGGGGAAGCAAGCGTCTGCAAACCTTGCGATGATGTAATACCCAACAATGGTTAATCATACCGGGATGATCAGAGTAGCCCATAATCCATTTTCTTTGTGTTTGGGATGCTTGGTAACCCATGACCACACAAAGGTCGACGCGATCGACCCACAAGTTGCCATGGCGGCAATATGAGTGGGCATCCCGGACCCGAACTCAATAAATAAAGGCCCATAAGACTAACTCCAATGGTTATGTGTAAATGTCAAAATGTGTATTTTTTAGACATTTTTAGCTCCATTGGTTGCTTTTGGGGTGTGCAAATGTGCACATTTGAGCATGCAATGTGCAAATCTAAGCACATCATCTCCCCCATGTGCAAAAACTTTTTCAAAAAGCAAGACAATTTTATTGGTGTGTTTTTTATGATTTTTGTTTTCTTTTTTGTTTTAAATTAATTGTATTTGAATGATAGGTAAAAAATACACATTTGACCATTGGAGCAAAATACCAAAAAATAAGGTGCATTTTTACACATCTTGTGCAAATGTATACATTTTAGACAAAACCATTATGGATAGTCTAATACGGAGTATATAGCAACACGTTTCAACAAATCCTGCAATAGGATGCGGGTTGGAAACTTGAACTAATGCTCCTAAGAGAACCGATGTCACAAAGAAAACTTGGGCTAATATGAAGGATGGTTTTATGGCTAACAGTGAAGATGTAATCCTATATAATCCTAAAATGATAAGGAAGCTAATCCCAATTGATAGGAACATAGGGGAAATCACTATCCTATGGGATATGATACTATGCGAATCCAAACTAAACAACACAATAGCCCCTACTAAGGGTGCAACAGTAGACAATACCACAAACTTATTAAATCATGCATCGCTGAAATGAGTCATACAATGCCTGATATAAATATAGAACGACTGAACTCAATCGAGATGAACTAAGGTCAATATTACTTCGTTGAAAAGTATGTACAACATGATAAAATGAAATGTGAAAATAAAATATAGCTAAAGGTAATTTACATACCAAGCTTAATAAATCATGCATCTCTGATATGAGTCATAAAATCACCAATTTAAATAAAAAGCATTTGAACTCAATCGAGATGAACTAAAACCAATATTACTCCGTTCATTCCGTTGGAAAGTACGTACTATATTAATTAACCCAATTATATACTACTTTATATATTACTCTATATAGTAAATTATTATAATATATTTTAAAAATATATTTTATAAAGTATTATATAAATTAAATAAATAATTAAGATATGTTTTCAAATAAAAGTTTGTCTCCTAAAAACTCCGGAGACATTCGAATGCCGAAAAAGGGGTAATGTTCACTCACGGGCAATGGATCAACATGGTCGAAATCATAAGCAAAGTGAAGAACACGAGAGAGTCGAATCATATCCGCTGACTGGAGATGCGAGATGACCGCTGGCCGAGGGAGATGCGAGATGAAGTGAGAGGGTTAGGGTTTGAAGAGTTATTCCGTTGAAGATGTTGAAGCCATCAAAGATGTGATTTGGAATGAGTCCCACATAGATAGATTTGTATCCATTTAATGCAAATGAGCTTTGACCATATATTAGATAGGTTTCCTCAAGTTTGCAAGAAAATGTCACGTTTACATGTAGGTTAGGCAGTGTTTACAGGTAGTACATGACACTGAGTTAAGAAGAAAATCTATTTGCCAGTTGATTGCAACTCATTTTCTACGTTCACTGAGTTAAGAAGAGAAAAATGGTTTCATGCATTCAAAATGAAAGTGGGCATATATTATTGGACTGAGGGGCTTTAATCATACATTTTCTTTTACCCTTTCTTTTCCTTTTCCCTGTCCAAGCACTACCACCCTCATTTTTTTAGCCTCACACTATTGTCCCACTTCAACTACACACCCCCTCCTTTATTTTCATTATCCACTTCCATCTCCTTCATCTTCTCACCGTCATCCACTCAAACAAAAACTCTATGATGAAATTTCCGTATTTTATTTATAAAAAATTCGTTTTTGTATGAAAACTCATGAAGTTGCGTTGAAACTCTTTGTGTTCCATCTTTTGAGACTTTTGAAAAACGAATCTGAACAAAGTTGATGTAAAATGGGAAGATATGAGGGTTTTACGAGCTTCTGATGTAGAGAATCTCAATTTGGGCAACTACATATCATACTCTAAAAAATCGATTTTAGTAAAACATTTGTTTTCGTAATTAAGGAGTTGAGATTTAGGGGTTTACCTTGATATCTAAAAAACTCAGTTGGTTTTTAGATCTTGTGCTGATAACGTGTTGTATATTTTGTGGAATTTTATATGAAATATAAGCTTTATATAGTTTGAATCTATTTTTCATGGATCATCTTTACATTGAAGTCACAACTTTATTTATAGGGGAGGATGCATACATTCATCTTTGTTGCATGTGAGCATGAAATCCGGGAAGGAAAATTTAGAAGGTGGTTTATTCACCTAGTTAAATACCATGTACTGTTTTACTCCACTTTCTACTCCCACAATCCATAGGTCCCCATGAGAATGAAATTATACGTAGTAGAAAACAAACACGACCTTAATTTCTCTCTTCATCTTTTCCACACAGTAGTAGGACAACTTGGGAGATTTTTTTTCCACAGACCTAGCTACCTTATTTTTTTTATATTTTGTTCATAAGTGTTGTTTAGTGAATAATAAAATTTAATAAAATATAGGGGAAAAGGGAAACAAAATGGGAGGAAGCAAGCCGTTTTTGAGCATGTAACTATTATGATCCCATAAATTAGGTGTTGTAGTTGGGCATCTGAAAGGAATAATGAAAATACTTACTCTTTACCTTCTTGTCTAATTCCTCTCTATCGTTCTATCACTCCCTCTCTAATCTCATCTTCTCCTTCCTCTATCTTCTTCACTTTCAACCTCAATCTCTCTCCCTTTCTCTTCAATCTCAGAAGGATCCCTTAGGATCATAACAGTTTGGTATCCAGAGCGAATCGTTTCTCAATTCCGCAAACCACAATTTTTTTCCCTTTTTCTGAATTTTGGTGACCTGTACCACAAATTGGAGCGACGTCAATGGCGGGCGGTGGTGAAACTTCAGAAGCTACAACGCCGGCTACAGGTCTTGGGCATGGACGATGTTGAACAAATTGAGACGTGGGAGGATCGATCATGCCGGATTGATCGCCAACTTCAGGAATTAAGAGAGATCGTTGCAGCGTTTGCATATTCAAAGGGAAACGTCATGGGCGAGTCCAACGAGCGGTGCGAGAAATTGTTGTTCGAAGCAACGACTTCATCAGGGAAAACGTGCGACTTCAAGAATTGGGAAGATTAGGCAACCGTAGTGGGTCAATTGTCTACCCAAAAGCAAGAATCAGTTAAGGATCGAATGATTCTCGTGAAGATTCATCTCGAGCTTTACCCAATTTCCTGGGAAATTTTAGAAAAAATATTCTCTGGATTTGGTATCGTAGAATACTTGGAGATATTGTGCCCTGGAGAAGGTTACCATTCGAAGATTCGATTTCAGAGAAAAGAGTCGGCAATGGAAGCCTTTGAGTCTTGGAATCATAGAGACATTTATGACAATTGGTGCCGATTGGAGTTGTTCTTGCAGAGTTTGGTAGAGCCACCGTCATTATTGAATCAAGAGGTCACAAGGGAGCAACCTAATTGGTCAGCAAGGATGCAGTAGTCGGAGAGTCTGCATACCTGATTGAAGACAGAGACCAAGAAATTGATGACCTCTCGAAAGATCATCTAGTCCACACTATACCCGTGATGACAGATGTTGTGAAGAAGCCAGAGAATGACTACGGCCTAGAAGAGACTCTCACCCAACACACTGATCTCAAGGTAAATCTCGATCCCTCTGAGTTTATCATTGAGGAGAGTTCAATCAATGAATTGGGTTATTTGGTGAATCTCTTGATTGAACTGTGGGAAATTAGGCTGGGAAATTTTAGAATGAATTCAGTTGGTAGTTTGAGCAACCTTAGTGTCCGCTAGATGTTTGCTAAAATGTCAGGAACAAAACTTGTGTTATTTGAGTCCAGATTTCTTGTTGGGCAGTCGAGTTTAGATCTAAACATGGCCTTAGGTGGGGAGTGGTGCTATCTGGATTCATTTTGTGAGCACCAAAATCATGTTAGCTCGTTACCATTTGATAGAGGAAGAGTTTTCGATGCTTCCACTTGTGGTGTGTCTGCTGCAACTTTGGAAATGGGCGGCTTGTGTTTTGTGTTTGATCCAGGGATCACCAATGGTGCCATGTCTAGTCTCAAAGATCAGCTGATTTTGATGCCAATTGAAAGAAAGAGAGTTGCTGCTGAATCAGTGAAGGTAGATTGGCTCATCGATTCTATTTTGATTTTTGACCCGGGTGGATAGAGTGCATCTACTCATGTGTTGCTAGATCCTCTCAGTGGGCAATTTGAATGTCAATTTGGGGAAGCTAGTTGGTGGAGAGAGATGTCATTTTTTTTTTTTTTGCAACTTTGGGTGTCCAAGGTTGTTGAAGAAACATTGTGGAGCAGCAGGCTTTGGAAGAGCCAAAAAGTGGAACATTCATTTTGGGATCAAATTTTCAAGTCTAGCTTCATTCTAATTTTTGCTAACTAAAATGATTGTACTGTCATAAGTAGGGTATGGTTGTATAGGGTACTATTGACTGTTGTGGTGTGTGTTTAATGGGTTGCTGATACAAGGGCCATCCACCGGTTCAAGACACGAGGGCCACCTTATAGGTTTGTGTGGGATGATATTGTTTTGCTAAGTGCTACACCATTAGCGGTTCATAGATATTATTTGGTGGAAAAGGACTACTGCATTTGCTATATGGCTTGCAAAGGGGATGATAAATTGTTGGTCAATGCTTACAAGTACAGATGACGTCCGAGTCTGAGTCCGATTAACAGTGATGAATTGAAGGAGAAATTGTGGCTGCGTTGATTCTTATTACAAGGGCTACTGCAACAACTAAAGCATCACTGAGTGCTTAGTCTTGAATGAAATTTTAAGCCAGTAATAGCATTACTTATGAGCAATATGCAGCAGCTACAAGTGCAAACTGCTCAAGACAGCAAGTGCAACATTACTTAGGAACAGCATGGGCAAGCAGGTCTTGATCTGGGTGGAGTTTGCTGTCATGGAGCTCAAGACACCTGTTGTAGAAGGATGCAAACTACTGTCATCCAAGGCCATCAATAAGCATATCTCTTGTCATGGAGAATACTAAGAAGCATGGCAATCTTGTGTTTGATTACTTTGGGAGCTGCACACATCATAAATGCCATCTTCATATTTGTTACTCCTAGCTTGTGAAAATTTAAGGAAAGGGGGCTACAACGTATTGTTATTCATGCAAGTATGCAACATGTCTTTGTATATAGTTGGCCTTATAGTGGAAAGCTGTCATAATTATTTTTTCCCTTTAGAATTTTAAGTAAGCTTTGGGACAAAGCTTTCATAAGGGGAATGCAATGTTATGATCCCATATATTAGGTATTGTATTAGATCAGGGAAGTTTAGGATATAAATATACCCTTATACATTGTAGTTGGGCATCTGAAAGGAATAATGAAAATACTTACTCTTTACCTTCTTGTCTAATCCTATATCTAATATCTAATATCTAATATAATACTAAAACACATGTTGGAGGATGCCACATGGCGGATTCTCCTTCAATCATCTTACGTGTCACTTTTTACTTAAATATGGACCCACCTTTCATTTAAAAAAATTATCTCAATTTAAAATTTTAATAATCAAACTAATTTATTAATTTCACTAAATAATCAAACTAATTTAAAATAATCAAGTAATTCAAATATGTATTAATTATCCAAATCTTCTATTTTAAATATGTTTAATACAAATCTTTATTCATTATCAAATCTACATTTATACATTTTGTTTAACTTAATCACATAATACTTTACTTCAATCTTAATTTTATACTACATTACATTTTTAAAAATTTTAACTGAATAATTTTTGGACGTATTACAAAGTCCATATCGATCTTCAACTAATTCGATATTTAACTAATTTTTAAAACACTCCCGAACAATATTTTATTGTTAGGGAGTGTTTCAAATTAGTTTAAATCAATAAATAAATTATTTATTTAATGTTAAAATAAATTATATACTTATCTCATTTTGATAGCTTTTTTTTTTATTAATTTCTATTTAATCTTTTATTAAAAGTAGTTGATTTAGTTACAATTAATTACTACTAAAATTAAGATGCTTTGATTTTTTTTTATAGATTATCTACTTTAAATAATTATTTCACCTTAATTATTTATTAAATTAAAGTAATTGTATCTTATGTATTTTTAATTTTTTTGAATATTTTTTTAGAATAATTTATTTATAAGCTAACTGCCAAGTAATACATGTAAAACAATCTAATAAATTTATTTATAATATTTTTTAGAATAATTTATTTACAAGCTAACTACCATGCACTCTCACACACATAATTGGGAAAATATTGACTCAATTGCTTATAATTTCTTTACAAAATCGATTAATTTTCCTTAAAAATTATCTTAAGTTGTTTTTAATTAAATAATGAATTGTTTAAAATTTATTTGAATTTAAGTTGTTTTTCCTTAAAAATCTTTTTATTTTTAATCTCTCTTTCTATATATAAGGGCTTGAGTTTTCATTCACATCATACTGATAAAAATTTCAATTATCCACAATAACACTTCAAACTCCTACTTTATGTTTGTTGTAAATTGAGTATTTGAATTCAATTGATGGTTATGGACTTTGTTTTGATTCATCCGTGTATATATTTTCTTCTCATATATTACCATTTATATTATGAAATTGATTTCGTGTTTTTTTTAATGCAAGATGGTGATGAAGATGAATGGTTAATTTCCATGAACGCAATGATCTAAAAAGAAAATTAACATATATACTCGACAAGATTAGAGTATGTATGCTTCAAAAATGAAAATTGAATATTATTAGTATGATTAGAGCATGTATGTTTCCTTTAACATAAAATAATTTCATATTTCATATTTAAATGAAATATTGTACGGTTATTGTTGATTTTAGGCAAATAAAATACTTTTTTGAAATATAAAATTTGAATACAAGGTCAATATTTTCATTATCAATAAGTTATTAGCTCAATTCTCAATCCCCATTTTGTTTAATGATTTTTCCTCCACTTCTTCTTCTTCTTCTTCTTTTTTTACAAATGAATTGAAAGTACAAGCTTGAGATCCAAAAGATTTTCATTCGTTGTTTTATATTTGTCATATGTTTTACGACACTAAGCTAACTATCCATGCTTTTGCCTAATATATATTAATAAAGCTTCTATTTAGACATTGCAAATCATATAACATGCTCAAATAAAACTAATAAAAAGATTTGATAGAGTTTTTAGCTTCTTAAAAAACATGTAAAAAAAAAAAAAATGGCCTATATTTGAGACGAAAGAATTTTTTTTACTTTTAAGTTTATTAATATAATATATCTTTTTTTATGTGCTCTCCATCTCAAAGTTCTGAAAATTCCATTCACGGGTATTTGTGGAATGTGTAGTCCAACTACCAAATTATTTGGTTCTACCTTTCAACCCATTACCACAACAAATGTGTGTTTAATGCTCAAAGTAATCAATCAACTTACTAAAAAACTTAGAAGGCTAAAAAAAACTCATTCTCAAACCGCATTGATGACTCTAAACTTTATACTACCTCTGTCTCAAAATATCGATCGTTTTACTTTTTAGCACGTTTTTAAGGAGCTAAAAACTTTATAAAATATTAATTTTTTAATTAGTTTTTAAAAATAATACTCCCTCCGATTGGAAATATAAGAAGTTTGACTTTTGTGCACGTAGTTTAAGGAGCTAAAAACTATATAAAATATTGATTTTTTGAATTAATTTTTTTTTACATTATAATACTTATTAATATAAGAGTTTTTAGCTTCTTAAAAAACATGCCAAAAAAATAAAATGACCTATATTTTGGGAGGAATGAAGCAATTTTTTCACTTTTAAGTTTATTACAAGAATATTTCTTCTCCGATATTTTTATGTGCTCTCCATCCAAAAGTTCTTAAAAACTCCATTCACCTAGACTTTGTGTAATATGTAGTTGAACTACCAAATTATTTGGTCTTACCTTCCAATCCATTAACACAACAAAAAATAATAGTAGAGGGCCACATTTTTATATCCTGCCTCGGGCATTTCAAATCTCAAACTCGACCCAGCAAGGAAGGTGAGACATTGACGTTTTGCCATGTATATTATATATTGATATAATATAAGCATTATTTTTTTATCCAAATTTATAATATTATTTTGCTATATTGTTTTCATATTATTATAATAGTATAATTAATATATCTAATATATAATGTAAATAAATTATGGTAATATCTTCTATAAAATATAATACATTTTACAAATCCCGTGCGTTACGCACGGGTACTACGCTAGTACAATACTAAAGCAGAAGCTGAACTGCCACATGTTAGCTTCTGGTGAAAAATTTTCCCGCCCAAAATTTTAGCCAATCACATTTTGCCATGTCATAATGCCACATATTATGTCACACAATTATCTCAATTTTAATAATCTTTGTATAAAAATCTTTTAAAATAGACAACTACATATATTTATCATTTTATTTATCTTTGCATATCTTTTAAAATAGGAAACTACGTACACTTATATTTTTCATCTTTTTTTCATTTTATTTTAATAATCTTTGCATATCATCTTATTTTAAACAAAAATAAAATAAAATCTATATGAGTTGAAAAATAAGTTTGATCGATCGTAAATATTTTTTAGCAATGTTATTACGTTATAAATATGAATGTATTATAAGACAATTCATGTCACTTAATTTGTAGTGAAAAGTTTAATCATATCTATCCTATTCAATACTAAAATAATAACTTTTTTTTCATGTTATAACATTTCAATCGTTTTTAATTCATTGTTGTTTGTATAAGAATTATGTACTTTTTACATTTTAATCTTGAGATTATTAAATTAAAATAGAGCTTCCGTCAAAGGATTTTATTTATTTTTTGATAAGGTGATTTGAGATCCTTAGTCTGGTACGATAGATAATTGGTTACATTATATTGTTAATTACTAAGTATACAACATGTTTGGGCAACTTTGGTATGTAGTATTTGGTGGATTCACAATTAGTTTCTCTCTAAAGGGGTGAACCATACGTCATAATAGGTGATCCATGATGCCTATGAGCTAAGTCATAAATTTAATCAACTAAATAAAGCCACACATACATACGTCATTGTTGAATATCGAGAGAAAATGTTGTCATATGGCGCACACCATATATTGTTGAATATTGGGGGGGTAGTCAAATAGCGCAAACTCATGAAAAGATGTTATCTCTCAATTAATTAACATAAATAATGTTCAACTGAGGTCTTCCTCAATTGTTGCTTACCAGAAAAAATAAACATAAAATATGATAAAAATTATGAGCATGTGAGCAATGATAGAGTTAGGAATTATTTTATAAGGGAGGCTCAATTTTTTTTAAAATAATTTTCTTTATACTCATATATGAGAAGGAATGTTAGAGAAAATATTTTAAAAAATCCTTAAATTTATTATTTTAACCATCATTTTTAATTGAAAAAAATAAAAAAAAATAAAAAATTTAGCCAAAGGAATTGGAACACATGGCTTCATGATTTAATACTCACTCTGTATCAACTAAGATAAATACACTTTATAATTTATTATAATTTTTTTGTATTATTACTTTAGTTCTAAAATTAGTAAAAAAAATTATATTGAAAAAACATGTAGTTTTTTTCCTTCTCAACCAGAAAGGGCTTAAGCCACCCCATACCCATCTAACTCTTGCTTGTGTATAAGAGCTATTCTAATGGTATCAACGTCGAAGTTGACAGAGGCAGGGACATATCATTTGTGTTTTCCAATTACAATGGGGGGATGGTTTGACACATATCATGATATTATTGTGGGGAGTAATTGTCGAATTGTTAAATTCGCTGGGTGGTCATTAAAAACAATTTCCTTTGTTAGTGTTCAAATAAGTTTTTATTTTTTAATATTAAATTAAATAAAAATTATTATAATATCTAGATTATTTTTTTTGGTTTGTAGATTTTTTTATTTGTTTTGTTTGTAGATGAGTATACATTATTTATTTTTTAAGGTTAATATTTTTTAGGATTTTTTAGCTAAGTGTCCATTTTCTACAAGGCATTTTGCAAAATGTCCACTTTTATATCTCCTTTTGCAAAATGTCATAATATTACATCTTTACCCCTCCTTCCCTTTTTAAGTTGACTCCCTTCCTTCCTTCCCATTTTTATTTTGACCATTGACCGGTCAAAGTCAATGAATTTGGTGACACAACTTTGGTGACACATGTAGGATGATAAATAAAAAATTTGGTGACATTTTTTTTTTACGAGATTAGTGTCACCACATTTATAAGTGGTGACACCGGTCAATGATTTTGATGACACAACTTTGGGGACACATGTATGATGATAAACAAATTTTTTGGTGACAATTTTTTTAAAATTTTTTTTTACGAGATTAGTGTCACCACCCCTATCGTTGTCACCACTCTTATTATCGATGTCACCACCACCCATATCACTGTCACCACCACCCATATCCCTGTCACCACCCTTATTGTTGGCACCACCTCTATCGCTGTCACCGCTCTATCGTTGTCACCACTCCTATCGATGTCACCACCACTCCTCACGCTGTCACCACCACCCCTATCACTGTCACCATCACCCATATCGCTGTCACCACCCTTATTGATGTCCCCACCTCTATCGATGTCACCGCCCTATCACTGTCACCACTCTTATCGATGTCACCACCACTCCTCACGTTGTCACCACCACCCCTATCACTGTCACCAGCACCCATATTGATGTCACCACCTCTATCGATGTCACCGCCCTATCACTGTCACCACTCTTATCGATGTCACCACCACTCCTATCGATGTCACCACCACCCCTATCACTGTCACCACCCTTATTGCTGTCACCACCTCTATCAATGTCACCGCCCTATCGCTGTCACCACTCCTATCGTTGTCACCACCACTCCTATCGCTGTCACCACCACCCCTATCACTGTCACCACCACCCCTATCACTGTCACCGCCACCCCTATCACTGTCACCACCACCCGTATCGCTGTCACCACCTCTATCGTTGTCACCGCCCTATCATTGTCACCACTCCTATTGCTGTCACCACCACCCCTATCGCTGTCACCACCACCCCTATCACTCTTACCACTCCTATCGTTGTCACCACTACCCTTATCGCTGTCACCACTACTCCTATCACTGTCACCACCACCCATATTGTTGTCATCACCCTTATCGCTGTCACCACACTTATAACTGTCATCATTGTCACCCTCCTTAGAGTTTTTTTTTACAATATCACTATGGTGACATTGTCGGTGGTGACACATGCAGGAACAACTTTTTTTGGTGACAGGGTTATTTTTAGAGTTTTTTTTACGAGATCATTGTCACCACGTTTATGGATCAATGGTGACACTATTGGTGTCACATGTAGTGACAACTTTTCTTTAGGTGACGGTGACATCTTTATTTTAGATGTTTTTTTTACAAGAACTTTGTCACCAACCGTGTCACCACCGTTGGTGACACACGTGGTTGAGCTATCAATATGACAATATGTATATTTACACATAAAATTTTCAAAATGAAATAAGAGAAGTAAGTGAATAGTTGAAAACAACATCATGGAGCTCATACTGTTGACAGCTAAAAAAAACACAGTACTATATTAGCCAAAAAAAGCAAACAGAAAAGCAAACACACATGAACCGATTATCCCCAATAATTAATTGCAAGCACCAGTGTATCCATCAAAATAACGGCTGATATCAAAACCATTCTTTCAATCAAAGAAATTGATTTCAACAGATTATCTCCTATAATCTCTTGTACTTTCAAGAATAGAAGGAACAAAGCTTTCTAACACTAAATCATGTCCATTTGAATTCAATGGAGAACACAAGTTAAGCATGTATGTAAGGAACTAAATTTCATGAATTAAGCTGCTGAATGAAGGCATTGAATCAAACAGATTGAATGCATTCCCCTAGAAGATCAATAAAACCCAAAACCAAACCGTCACAACATAAATCGACTTCTCGGTTAAAAAACAATGCTTAAAGAGAACGAAAACAACGCTTACAGAGAACACTGACAAGCCGGTGGAATTGCTCTTCGTACACATCCCGACGACGGCGGTTCCCGGCGAAATTTCGTTGCGGAGGTCGTCAACATTTACTTACAGGAGAAAAGAAGCTTCTGCGACGATTAACGAGGCTGATGTACGGGATGTGAAGGTGTGAATTGAAATCCGAACAATCTCAGGCAATTCGCTTCCGGATTTGTGATGTGTGAATTGAAATCCGAACAATCTCAGACAATTCGCTTCCGGATCTGTGATGTGCGAATTGAAATCTGAACAATCTTAGACAATTCCATGTGTGAGCCGCGGCTACGTGGACGGTGCACCCGCGGTGGAGGAGTAGGCAGGCGAGCCACGAGCCAATGAAGCCACTATTGCAGCCTGCAAGTACCTTTTATGGTCGAAATCAGGTTGCAATCGACTGTAAAATTGGAAGGAGAACGGAAGAGAGGAGTTGAGCAAGTTAGGGTTTTCGATGAGAGAGGATAAAGCGTTCGTGTCAGCAATGGAGAGGCGACGAGGGATCTATGTATGGCGGACGGTCACCGCTGGAGGGGAAGACTCGGAGAGGAAGAGAGGTTTGGCTTCCATATCGTGATTGTCGCTCCGCTTGAACAGGAAGAACGGGAGCCATGGGAGGAAGAACGTACAGGAAGAAGGGGAGGGTAGGATAAATTAAAATGAGGGTAGGATCGGTATTATGAAAGTATTTTGGACATTTAGCAAAAGTGAGATTAGGATGGACATATATTTAGCAAAAGTGTTATAGAAAAATGGACATTTAGCCAAATTATTTCTATTTTTTATAATTAAATTTGAAAATAATTATTATAATTTTATAATATTTTTATATTAAGCCCGTGCATAGCACGGGGAATAGACTAGTTCCTCTCTATCGTTCTATCACTCCCTCTCTAATCTCATCTTCTCATTCCTCTATCTTCTTCATCTCCAACCTCAATCTCTCTCCCTTTCTCTTCCCCCTTAGGATCATAACAGTAACTTTTTAACAGTGGGAGAGGAAGACAACATTTGGGACTCCACAACCAAAAATGTATTTATTTGCTATCTATCAAAGAGCATCCACACCATAAATTGAATTTTGCTCAAGTAAATGGTGGGTCCGAAAGCAAATTTTGCTTCAGGTAAAGTTTGCTCAAGTAAAACAATTTTTGCACAACAATTTTATATACTTTAAAAATATTTTATACAAGTGAAGAAAATGCAAAAAGGGGTAAATCTCCCCCCCACTAATTGCTCAAGCAATTAGTTGAACAAATTTTAATCAAGTGATAGATGAAGCAAATCCAAATGGTTGACTACTCAAGTAATTCAAGACCGGTGCGAGCTCCAAATTGGTTTTGCTTGAGCAAATGCGTAGGGACCCACCAGATGCTCAATCAAATAGGGTGATTTTGCTATTATTTATGTATTTATTTTCATCTTACCGATAATATAACAAAACTTTTATGATTTTTTTGCTAAGTGTCCATTTT
The DNA here is from genome assembly GCA_963922045.1 of Persicaria maculosa. Lineage (NCBI taxonomy): Eukaryota > Viridiplantae > Streptophyta > Magnoliopsida > Caryophyllales > Polygonaceae > Persicaria > Persicaria maculosa. Next base: position 7,541,842 of record OY998251.1, read on the forward strand.
CTACAAGGCCTTTTGCAAAATGTCCACTTTTATTTTCCCTTTTGCAAAATGTCCTAATATTACATTTTTGCCCCTCCTTCCCATTCCCTTCCTTCATTCCCATTTTTATTTTGACCATTGACCGGTCAAAGTCAATGAATTGGTGACACAACTTTGGTGACACAAAAAAAAATTGGTGACACGTTTTTTTTTTTTTTCGAATTTTTTTTTTTACGAAATTACTGTCACCACCTTTATAAGTGGTGACACCGGTCAATGGCTTTGGTGACACATGTATGATGATAAACAAATTTTTGGGTGACAATTTTTTTTTTTACGAGATTAGTGTCACCGCCCTATCGCTGTCACCACAACCCATATCGCTGTCACCAGCCTTATTGCGGTCACCACCTCTATCGCTGTCACCTCCCTATCGCTGTCACCACTCCTATCGCTGTCACCACCACTCCTATCGCTATCACCACCACCTCTATCACTGTCACCACCACCTCTATCATTGTCACCAACACCCATATTGTTGTCACCACCCTTATTGTTGTCACCACCTCTATCGCTGTCACTCCCCTATCGCTGTCACCACTCGTATCGCTGTCACCACCACTCCTATCGCTGTCACCACCCTTATTACTGTCACCACCTCTATCGTTGTCACCGCCATATCGCTGTCACCACTCCTATCGCTGTCACCACCACTCCTATCGCTGTCACCACCACTCATATCGTTGTCACCACCACTCCTATCATTGTCACCACCCCCTATCGATGTCACCACCACCCCTATCACTGTCACCAACACCCATATTGTTGTCACCACCCTTATTGCTGTCACCACCTCTATCGCTGTCACCGCCCTATCGTTGTCACCTCTCCTATCGCTGTCACCACCACTCCAATCGCTGTCATCACCACCCCTATCGCTATCACCACCACTTCTATCACTGTCACCACCCTTATTGATGTCACCACCTCTATCGTTGTCACCGCCCTATCGCTGTCACCACTCCTATCGCTGTCACCACCACCCCTATTGCTGTTACCACCACCTCTATCGCTGTCACCACCACCCCTATCGCTGTCACCACGTACCATTATTGCTGTCACCACCTCTATCGCTGTCACCACCACCCCTATCGCTGTCACCACCACTCCTATCGTTGTCACCACTCCTATCGCAATGACACTATCGGTGGTGACACATACAGTAGCAACTTTTTTTTTGGTGACAAATTTGTTGTTCGAGTTTTTTTTACGGAATCACTGTCACCACAGATGTCACCACCCTTATTAGAGGTGACACTCCTGGTGACATATGTAATTTCATGAAAAATTAAAAAAAAAATAGTGTAATCTAACACAATACGACAAAAATAAAAATAAAAAAACATATAATTTCATGAAAAATCTAGTGTAATCAAACACAATATCGCCATAAAAAAGTGTAATCAAACATAGAAAGAAGTTGAAGATACCAGTGTCACCAACAGTGTTATGAATTCCAAAAAGTACACCAATATTGTTAAGAAGCAAGTCAATGATGCAATTTGACCACAAAATCACCAAATGTTGAATCATGAATCCAGGCAGATACAAAACCTAAATTACATGGAAATGCCATTGAGAACACTGATTTGAACAAATAAATGTGAAATCTGGAGACCTTTAGCATTATCAATTTACAAATGTCTTCCAGTACGTTTACTAGCACTTTAACATAAAAGCTTAGCAACATCATCATTGACCTTCAATTCATCCAACACTGCCGAGTAAACCTTCAATTCATCCATGGCGAATGCATCACTGAAGCCAAAAAATCAGAAATTTCAACCAAAACAGATCTAAAGCAATTCAAAAATTCGCTACTCACTAAAGAACAAGCATCGCAAAAGTTTGACCAAAATTCCGAAAATAAAACTTACCAGCACATGTACGATTTTCCAGCAAGGAATTCGTAGAGAGACTTGAGGTCGGCTTCGGTGTGAAGATCAGAAATCAAAAGCAAGACTAGACTCAAGATCTTAACAGCAACAATTTCGTAGGTATCGACATGAGTAGCGACGATTTCGATTTAGATCCAGGGAAGCGATTTAGATCCGGAAATCAATCAATTGATTCAAACCGAGGCCAACCAGAGCCGGAAATCGGTATTCGATGCTTGGATTTCCGAGGAGATGAAATCGAGGAAGGTCTGTTCCTCGTCGTGGTCGTGGTAGGCGGAAGAGAAGAACGACCGGAGATCCTCGCGGCTTATCAGGCCATCGCGATCCGCGTCGATGACGTCGAACGCTCGCCGGAGGAGAGGAAGGCCGATTGGAGATGAGAGGAAGACGAACAACTCATCCGAACGAACATCGCCAACTACTGCGAGACGCTCCCTCCTGCTGCCTAATTGGGGAGACGAAGAAGACGGAAGCAGATATATGGAGGAGGAACCAGAAGATTGAAGCGGCTATAGGGTTTCATTAAAATGGGGGTATGTATCTAAACAAGGTTAATTAATAACAAGGGTAAAATGGGGTTTTCAAAAAAATTTAGAACATTTTACAAAAACTGATTTTAAGTGGACATTTTGCAAAAGAGTTTGTCAAAATGGACTTTTAGCCAAATTTCTTCAAACTCTTACTACGGGCACACAACATTAATATTAATAATTTTTTTAAGGGAAAACTAATTAAAATACCCCCGCCTTTGGGGGTATGGTAAGAATATATCCTCAACTTTCAAATGTAATAAAAATATCCCGACCTTTGAGGGTGGTGGTAATATATTACCCTATGTTTTCTCACGGGTCAAAAATACTTACAAAACAGGCTACGTGGATTTTTTTTGACAAGACAACATACGTGAAGCCTTTTTTTACAAATTAACACTAAAATTGGGTTTTCTTGATCGGTTTCCTTAGGAAAAAAATAAAACGATAACAAATTAAACCCGAAAAACGAAATTGATTCAACCAAGCAACTAATCTGATCAAAATTGCCTCAAATTAACACAACACGAGTATTCCTAACACCAGACCGACAACAAAACTAAACCAACAACAACAACAATGAAGAGGGGAAAAAAAACTTACCCACCCATATCCGTGAACGAATCAAAGGGGAAGAAGATGTGAGAGAGACAGCTCAAGATAGTCGACCACGAGGGAGGAAGACTGACATTGAAGAGGAACCATGAGCTACCTAGAAGACCTGGAAGATAATTCAAGAGGCGACCACGGTCCACGGAAAAAGATACGAGGGAGGAAAAGGCGTTGGGTATGAACCCAGTCAATCTCTTTATTTTTTTCCTAAGGACACTGTTCAAGAAAACCCTTGTAAAAAATCTGCGTAGGGTGTCTTGTTAGCATTTTTGACCCGTGAGAAAACACAGGGTAATATATTACCACCACCCTCAAAGGTCAGGATATTTTTATTACATTTGAAAGTTAAGGATATATTTTTACCATACCCCCAAAGGTGAGGGTATTTTAATTAGTTTTCCCTTTTTTTAATACTCTATTTAAATTTATAATATTAATTTATTACTACTAGTATATTCGGTTGAAATTGTACTAATGTCAAAGCTTAACTCGAATCCTAAAAGTGAATCTGTGTCAAAAGCCCTACCATTTGGATATTTGTCTCAAATCATACTCCTCCCTTCACAGTTCACATTTGCTCTGCCTCTCTCTCTCTTCCCGCTTCAACCCTCCCCCCCTTTGTCGTCTGAGCTCTCCCTCTCCATTTGCAGAGCAATTCAAAACCCCACTTTCCCCCTCCCAGAGATTGCCTGTTCTATTCAAATCACTGTAGGGATTTTACTTTACCAATTGTCCTCCTACTGTTCTACAAGCTGATAGATTTCTTGTCCGTCGGTTGAATCTCTCGCAAGAGGTTCGTGTTCGGCGGCTTTCTGTGCTGGGGACGGAAACATGAGCGGCGGTGGCAATGGGTTTAGGGTTTCCGCAGTCTCTGGCAATGTGAGGAAGATGATCCAGAGCATTAAGGAGATCGGTAGCAATCACACTGAAGAGGAGATTTATGCAATGCTCAAGGAATGTGGCATGGATCCTAACGATGCCGCTCAGAAGCTGCTCCTCCAAGGTCTCTCTCTGCTTTCTCTTCTTTTTAGCTGCTCTCACCTCCTTGAAACATAATCTCTAGGGCATGCTGATTTCCAGTTTTTCTCCACTTTATTGCTAGATAACCTAATTAGGGCTTGCGAGTTCATTTATGTTGTTTTGTTAATTGCATAACTTAATTAGGCGATGGGGGTGGTGATTGGGCTCTGTTCTTGTTGTTATCTTCTCCTAATTGTACTGCCATTTCATTTGGGGCATTATCACTGTATTCGAATGAGAGAGCCGTGATTCTGTTGTTTATTAAACCTCATTATTCACTGTGAAATGGTGATATAGCTGTCTCATTGTGATGTACAGATACCTTCCATGAAGTGAAGAGGAAGCGAGAGAGGAAGAAAGAGGTACTCTTTTCTTCTTGGAATGCCTATTTGAGCTTCTAGAAAATGATTTTCTATAATGTCTTTGTTTCTCGGTTAATGCAAAGAAATTGAATCCAAACACCTTGTAAAGTGAGGCATGAGTAATGAACTGTGATTTTTTTTAATAGTCCTATTATGGAATTTTAATAAAGGACCATTTACCTTGTTTGGAGTTCATTTGCCCAATGCATTTGCTAGAAATACTAAGGCACAAGCTGTTACAGCACTGAGAAGTGGAAAAGAAGTTATTGATCCTTAAGAACTTTTCCTTTGCTTGAAATTTATATTGATGGTCAAATCATGATGCAATTTATCTCCTTTCAGCGTTCTTTCTAGAAATCATCTTCCGAGGGGAGTTTGATTGATGATGTTATGTGAAGATCCCCTAAGCAACTATTTAAAATTGAAGCAACATGTTAATGTCATGGGAATATATGGAGAAAATATTAGCTTGATTTTCTTGGGATTGTTGGGTGAATGTGGAGTTGAATATTGGATTCTGAAGGATGATGTTAGTTGCTAAATAGTAGATTGGAGCTAACTTGTTTGATGTTAGATTTCAGCATAGGCTTCTGCTGGAACATCAGTGATTTTGTTTGGAAATTAGCATTTCTAGTTTGTATGCTTATTGAGTGTGATTTGAGTAATCCTTGGAGATGAATCAATAGCAAGCCTTGTGAAGTTGTATGGTGTTTTAAACTGGTGAGGTTGCAAAGGATAGTGCTAACAGGTTCTTTTATTGTGAAACAATACTCTAGAAATTGCAGAACGGTGAAGTGTGCAGTTACTATTGATCAATGATATTACACCGCATTTGTATAAGAAAACAATATGTTTATATTTATATATAAGAGTGCGTACATCCTGACCCCCATACCCTGCTTTATTGCGGGATATATTGGGTTGATGTTGTTGTTGTTTTATATATGATACTATGCCGACTCTTATTTGCTGATCAATTTTGTTCTGTTCTTGTCATGTGCCCTATCTATTTTGCATGCATACCTTTTGTGTGTGTGTGTGTTTATTCTGAAATAACAATTTCTTTGATAAACTTGAATGTTTTGTATTGCCTACAGTCATTTCAATGTGTAACCACAGTCGATTGCGAAGTGTGTCTATCTGTGTTCGTTTAGTCCAAAATAAGATTTTCTTTGACTAACTTGCATGTTCTCTATTGCTTATGGTCATTTGAACTTGTAGCCAGTCACTTGCGTAGTGTATCTGTCCATTGTCTCTTGCCATTTGTAAAGTACCACAATTATTCCAAGAACCAGAGTTTTTTTTTATTTTGGAGAGGGGGGGGGGGGGGCGTGGAGTTTGGAGGGGTGGGGGGGGGGGCGTGGAGTTTGGAGGGGTGGGGCGTATTTATGGTGGGAGACAGTAAGGATATACAGTTGTCTTTAGAATTCTTGGGTTAGGGTTTGATTTCTTTACTGGGTACTGAATCTCTCTAGTTGTTCTTCCAGTCGAAGTTTGGTGGACTTTTAGATGTCAAGTCTAATCTAATCTCTTGCTTGTGTAATTTCAGAATGTGAACAGTAGAGAGACTGCAGATTCAAGGTGGAGGTCTGGTCCTTCTGGGCGGGTTGGGAGAGGAGGTCAGGGAAGTTTTTCATCTCGTTATCCTGCTGGTATGTTGATAGACACTTCTTCTAGATTTTTATTGGCTTGCTTGTTTATCTCCCATGCTTAATTTCATTGAATGTACATTTAGTATATTTTTAATTTAACTCACATAAGACCCTTGTTTTAAGAAAGATTACGGGTATTCCCAAACATGAAGTGACTTTCAGAAAGGATTCTTGGTGCATTGCGGGCTGGTTCTTTTTGCTCGACTGCTTGCTCTATCATTAAGTTATTATAATTGGCTTGCATTATGAATAGGCAAGATTCCCATTGTTTTTAAAATCATGAAAGTACTTATATTCCTTTTCATTTCCCCTCTTTGGGATATTTTCTCCCGTGTATGCTAGATGCTGGTGGAGGAAAGCATTCTGTTTCAGCAACAGAAAATGGTGTGAAAGAAAGTGCTCGCCCAACCTTGCCTATTTCTGGAGCCAAGGAGTCAAAACTTAAAGAAACAGCTTCTGCTAGGTATCTGTTACACACTTGCACTGTATTTTTGTGCATGTTCTTATTATTGCCTTTGCAATTGTTTCTCCAGTAATTTATGCACCTGAACTTCTTGTTCTTCACAGCTCACTGACTCACAACAGTCTTAAACACATGCCTTTGGGGGGTAATGTTGGTGAATGTACCCCTCACATTTCTAGCATAGCCAGTGCAAAGCACGCTGTGGTGTCATCAGCAGTGCAGCCACAGAGTGGTGTGGCAGGAAACTCTTCTGTCATATCAGGAGGTGGAAGGAACAGTGAATATAGACGGCCTCAGCCAAGATCCAGCAAGAGCTCAAGACCTGCAGCTGTTATGTCAAGTGGTAAACCTTCAGCTTCAGATCCTGTACCTGTGCAATCTGATGAGTCTAGGCCCCCAGTTGCTATTGGTGCTATTAAACATGAAACCGGAAGCGAACAATCTCATTTCGTACCAAGTTTGATTGCTTCTGCTGAAAGCAAATTGAATGCTGGTAATACATAAAGACATTAGGTTCATGTATATTTTATCCTATTCCTCACTGTTTCATTTTATCTAATCTCTGTTTGAAATTTGGCAGCTCATGAGAGTAAAAGCTTATCTGGACAGGCAAGAATGGGTAGCAAGCCCCGAGGAACAGGCAAAAACCAACATACAGAATTCTCCAGACCAACCTCTTCAGGTCATGGTGGTTCATCATCCAGTCACCCTTCCTCAAATTATGGTAGTAGGTCACAGCAAGCAATTGGTCCTCCTAAAGGTACCTTCTGGGCTTATTTGATGAGAAGGTCTCTTGATGTTTCTTTATATCTTCTGATTTTGGGCAGTTGTGGTATTTCTAGGCGGAAGTTAGATGGGGTTGTTGGAATTGGCATGCATGTTTGTCTTTTTACTTTTGTATAGAATGGAGGATGGTGTGTGACAGCAGAACTCATAAAAGCTACTTCAATCTAGACGGTTAATGACACATCACTGGGTGAGCTTAAATCAACTGAAAGAAAAAAGTATTCCTTAACTTTCAAGTTTCAGCACATGGTAATCTTAAGACCAGCTCCTGTCTTCCATCAAAAAAAAAAAATATAAGATCAGCTCTTGTTGGATTGTCCAAACCCTTATTTTTATCCTTGCATGCATCTCAGGTGTTAGCAAAGAGTGGAAACCTAAGGCAACTAGCTCAAGCACTGTTCTGGTTTCGATGCCTTCTGCTGCATCTCAGCAGGCCTCTCCTGCTGCAAAACCTGATGATCAGGACCATGCTATGCATGCTAGCATCAATGGTTATGAAGAAGCTGCCTCTAAAGTTGAAAAGGAGTTGGAAGGTTTACATATTAAAGAAACACAGCATGTTATTATTCCAAATCATATTCATGTCCCTGAAGCTGTGAGGACCGGTCTAAGCTTTGGAAGCTTTGATGCTGCTCTTGTTGTTGACTCATCCTGTGTTAATGATTGCATAATTGAAAAGTGTGCTGAACCCACATCTATGTCATATCAAGCTGTTGAAGATACAGAAGTTGAGCAGGCTGTCAGGTTTGCACCTTTGCCTGTTTCAAGAATTAGCTAATTTGTTTCAGAGTCATCCTTAGATGTAATTTAATGACGTGAAGTCAGGGACTGCTCCCAATCCTCCCATGTTTAAATCCAGTTTTAATTCATTATAAATTCACATTTTTGTTATACTTTCTGGCTTTAGGAATCTTTCTATTTATCTCCTTTGTGGAAAGGGTTATCAAATGGGTGAAAAGGTCACAGGCCCTGCCTATGACCTTCATAAAAAGGGTTGGTCTGAATGCATTCTGCAGTCCTCTTTGAACTTTAATTTTGAATTGCCAAGGTTGGGGGATTTGAGGATCAGTGGCAATGCAGCATAGGGAGAGGTTCATTCTATGGATTGTTCTTTCAATTTCCTTACTTCAATTAGGTCCAAAATTGACCCCCTCAAAAAGTTTAGGATGTCAATCTTGGGTTTAAATATAGTTTAGGATGTCATTGTTCAGGTTATTTTTCCCCTTTTGGCAATCCTGTAGGAGGATTTTGAAAGCAGGTGCTAATCATGGGATTTTACATGGCTTTTCTCTTGTGGTGTATAAAATTGTCCAATGCTATTATTAAGAGTATATGTATGATGCCTGAAAGGACTCTCAGTTCCTTATTGAGTGAATCTGTCCTCACCACAGAACCAACCATTAGCCCTGTCTCTTGCCTGAGTTGTTTGGGCTTGCTCACCTGATTAGCTTTTGTCCTCCTTTCTTCTGTTAAATGTTAACTAATTTGGTGGCTTATCATGAAATTTGAATTTGAATGGTTTATAAATTAGAACTGATTGAGTATTGAGCATGATAACATTTCATACTTTACTGCATAATTTGGTTTGACACTGGTCTAGAGTTTATAAAATTTTCATTCAGCTTGTAAACTAATATGTGTGCCTGCTATGATGATTTGTGATGTTGATTAACTACTAGAGTGGCCTGCTTATGAGCCCAATTATGTGTTGATAGCATCTCAACTTCTGATAAAATTATTTGTTGCTCCAGCAATGACGATGAAGTGGCAGCTCCTGAGTCTATTGATCATCCAGAGTCATCTATTCTTGTTCCAGAAAATTTCCCATCTAGTAGTGCTGATGTTCCATCTAGTTCAGTGTCAGACATTAATAACTCTAAAGAGACTTCTGGCATCCCTCAGCAATCTGTGGAGCATGCATCTCCTGCCTACAATTTTGCTGTTGTGCCCACTCCAGTCCCAGGGAATGTTGCCGCATTTGATAACTCAGACCCTCTAGCGCGTGATGCTTCTAGAGTTCCTAGTTTCATTGTAAGTGATCATTGGTTTCTTTCTTCCAAGGCTCCAACAACACTGTACAATATAATCCAGTTAAACATCTCAGCCTGTCTTCAGTGTTACTGTTTAATTTCTCTAAGTCTTCTATGTATTTTCACATTTTCAGGTGCAGCATTCAGTTGATCCTGCCAGTGCCAGCTTTTATGCACAATTCTATCGTTCCAATGAAGCTGATGGCCGCATTTCTTCATTTTCCTCACCTGGAATTTCCACAGTGTACACAAGCAATGCTTCTATGTTATCTGCAGAGATGTCAGAATCTTCGCAAGAGGTGTGCATCATTTACTTGATAGTCATGCTCCTGCTTTTGTAAAATTGAAAGTTCATCGCAATCATTTATGTGCTTCTGGTCTCGCTGTGTGGCTAGAGCGGCTGACATTGCACTTAATATATGGTGTATTTCTTTTCATGCTTAAAATATTTACCCTGGTCATATAACAAGGTTTGAACTTGGGGATTTTTTGGTGTCCTGAGGTGGGGAGCATTTATTTTGCTCTCTACTGTTAGGGGTTGAATCTTCAGTTAATTTTTAGGAAGTCAGGGAAGGGTTCGGAAACGGATGGCTTGTTTTATTGAAGATGTTTGAATAATCGTGTTGCTGGTGTTTTCCTGGGCTAAATGTTTCCAAATAAGTTTAGGCAAAACAAAATATCCCTTGCAAGTCCTTTCTGAAATTTTGTGGCATAGATGTTTCTCTCTATTCCCACTTCCTGAGTTTTTTCTGAGAGGCAAGAGTTGTCATATTCTGCTGATTGTTATGAATAGTCTTCTGATTAGGTGTATGTTTGGTGATATTTAGTTTACATAATATGCATAATTTCTCATCTTGTTTGCTTCAATTATAGGGAGGAAACCCTGTAGCATTATCTACCATAGGGCAAGCTTCTCTTGCAACTCAGGCTGGTGTCATGGCTAGCAATATAGCTGTGAGTCAACAAGCAGTTTCTGTGTTTCGTCAGCCACCAGGGATGCCTATGCCTCACTACGCCCCCAACATCATTCCATATGGGCACTATTTTTCCCCTTTCTATGTTCCATCTCCAGCCATACCCCAGTTTTTGGGTAATAATGCATTCCATCAACAAGGTCAGATTAGTACTGTTTATCCTGGTCCGCCTACAGGATCCGCTGCTGGGATCAAGTATCCAATTTCCCAATTCAAGCCTGGTAGCAACTCTGGGAATCCTGCACATATGGGTGTCACTGGCAGTTATGGACCATATGGGACTTCACCTGCTGGGTACAATGGTTCAGCTGCAACTGCTGGAAACTCCCCTAATAGTGAGGATCGTTCAGGATCACAGTATAAGGAAAATATTATATTCACTGCGGGACAGCAGGTTTGCATTCTATACCCTCCTCCCCATAAAACAGCATAAAATCTAAGTGTGCATGCAACATATGTTGCTTATTGATTTATCAATATGTTAGTGGAATCATGGTAATTAGTTGTGGTGACTATATAATTTGGCATGTTTAGTCATACTTGGCTTGCAAGTTGCAAGAAGCTTTTTTATACATTTGTTGGTAATCCCTTGAAAAATAACCTTCTTGCCCAAACTAATTATGCTTGTTATCCTTATTGAGAGTTAATGTGTTGGAACTCGACAGTAGCTTTTAGATTGATTATATTTCCGTGGAATACTTTGTTGCTTTTTCACTTTTTTTTTTTTAAAAAAAAATTGGTATTTTTTTTTTGGGAACCAAACGGACAAACTATTTAGAAAAATAGCCAAAACGAGGCTAAGTCGCTCTTTGTAACAACGTCTCTAGCCCCGATTGAGAAAAATAATAATAAAGTCGCGGTTTAAAACGATGAATTAGGGTATTTTTTTTTAAACCAATTTCCGGGTGTGTGATTTATTTGGAAAGTGTAAAAAATGAAAAAAAAAATATACATGCAAAGTTTTTTTTAAAGGCTAGAGAGGGAAGGAGAAATGTATGGAGGGAAGGGGAGAGAAAGAGAGAGAAGGGAGCGGGGGAGGCGTGACATAGAGGGAGAGGGAAGGAGAGAGAAAGAGAGAGAGGGAACAACGACTCTACATATATATATAGAGTGTGGATCGGATGAGAACACCCCTTAGGGTGAGATCGTAGGAACAATTCTGGACCATCGAATATTCTCTCAAAATTAACCGAATAAACTCTGTAATATAACCGAATAATCTCTCAAAATTAACCAATTAATGATTATTAAATTATCTACAAATAATAATTACCAAATAATGTATAATTTTTATACATAATTGTTTCAAACTTCCTCGTACCTATAAATACTCTTTTTGATTTTACCAAATAATGTACAAGTTTATTGATTACTCCCTCTTTTTCATTTTAAAAGTCGCTTTAGCCTTGATATCTTGTTTCAAATTGAATGACGTTCCGTACACTCACTTTTCTACAATGATTCTCTCACCCCTCCTCCTCCTTGTTTCCAGTTTCCTTCCCCATCAGAATTTGTTTTTTAAATTGCATTTTTGGCTCCCAAATTTGAAAATAGTGGAATGTGAAAAGATTAATTAGGGACTTCTAGAGTATTACAGTACGGATCAGTTTGATTAAACCATGTACCGTACTCGGTACTCTCTTATATTGGCAACATTAATTACATTCCTTAATATTTGTGTCCCGAGCTAAAACGACTTTTATTTTGAAACGGAGGGAGTACTATTTTAACATTCCAAAATAAATAAATATGTAAATAATCAACCTCTTACATACGAATAATGTCGATCTATAATATAACCGAATAATAAATCAAGTTTTACCGAATAATATAATTTTAACCGAATAATATTACTAATATAATTTTCATCTTATACGAATAATATTTATAATCAACCCGAATAATCTCTCAAATTTAACCGAATAATATATCATATTTAATGGAATAATCTTTTTAATTTAACCGAATAATATAATCTTAACATCAATTCGGACGAATAATTTATGATTTCCTACGAATAGTCTTTCTTTGGTCGATGAATCATATTTCGAATTTCACACCATTTGCACAAACACTAATTATTTCCGAATAATGTATTCATTTTCACACTTTCTCTTAATACATAATAAAACTAAACTATCATATTCGGACGAATAATGTTTTCATTTCCCACGAATAATCTTTTGTTCCTAGGTTCCCATCTTAAGGGTTGTTCCCACAGGAGCCACCCCCTATATATATATATATATATGTAGAGAGAGAGAGAGAGAGAGAGAGAGAGAGAGAGAGAGAGAGAGAGAGAGAGAGAGAGAGAGAGAGAGAGAGAGAACTATATTTCACCCCCTATATATATATATATATATATATATATATATATGTAGAGAGAGAGAGAGAGAGAACTATATTTATTTATTTATTTTTTACACTTTCCAAATAAATAATACATTCGTAATTATTTGAAAAACACCCTAAGTCGCTCTTTTAAACCTTGACTTTATTATTATATTTTTTTTTCAGTATGGGGCTATGGGCGAGAGTCCCTGGTACAAATAGCGACTTAGCCTCATTTTGGCTATTTCCCAAAACAGTTTGTCTGTTTGGCTATTTCCCACCAAAAAAATTATTTTTTTGACCAATTTGAATTTTTTTTTTTCCGTTTTCAATTACGTTTTGCTTGCTTATTGAACCTTGTGATCTTACGCTTTAATGTCTAAAAACCCTAATGCCTTCCTGTGACACTGGAGTTCTTTATCTTGCAGTCTGAAGGCTCTGCTGTATGGATTGCTGCACCTGGCCGTGGCATTTCTGGTTTGCAGGCAAACTCTTTCTACAATCTTCCTCAAGGTCAGCACATGGCTATCACACCCTCACAGGCTAGCCATAGCCCTTTCGCTAGCATTTACCATCCTGCACAGGCTGTGACAGCTGGAGCCTTGCATCCTATTCTTCAACAGTCCCAAGGAATGCCTGGTGCTGTTGATATGGCGGGAGCAGCCCCAGCAGGTATATATCAACAACCTCAGCATGCAACACAGATGAATTGGCCGAAAAACTACTAAAAACCCCAAGTTGGGCTTGACATGAAAGATCCAAGCTAATTTGGTAAGTTAAGCAAGTTCTTGAGATGGAAATGTAGTGAAGATACCGGGTCGCACGGTGAGACTGTAAAGTGAGGCTCGAGGTAGCGCCTGAAAAGTTGCCTGATATTATCTTCCAGTAACATGGGCGAGGGGATATATATAAAGATGAAGCACCCTTCACCTATGATCGAATTGACAAATTTAAACTAGCTGAAGTAGGTGTTCTGATTTTCTTTTTCCTTTTTCTCTATTGGTATATGGCTTTCTAAGCTAAAGGTTTCGAAGGTAACTCCTCTTAGTCCAAGTACATATCTATCTATTTTGTCCAGATTTATAGCGACTCTGAAAAGGTAAGAAGTAGGCTAGGAAAGAATTTACTAAAATTTTACATTCTATTCGTTCTTTCAGCCTTCTTGCCTGTAAGTGAAACTTGGATTGCGAGAGGAGGATGTACTGAGTTGTATTCTCTTCTATGGCAAGTGTAGCATGAAAGACGGTATCATTCAATTTATGCATATGAAATACCAATTGTGGTTTGAGCTCAATTATTTCGCCGTGTGTGCGTTCATTTCCTTGTTCTGTACATGAAATTAGTAGTAGTATGAGGATTGTTCAATCCGTTTTTATAAAGAAGTTTATGTTATCCCCCGCTGTGTCAACTTGAGTTTTTATGTGTGCAAGCCATAGTCTTTTAGATGTAAGATGTTGTACTTCTTTCTCCATAACTTTTACAGTGTCGGTACGAATTGATTACCACGAGTATATGTTATGTCTTACAATGGCCAAACTGTAAATAGCAGTGTTCTAAAGTGTGCAGCTCTGCAGATTGTCCTGTTGGGCAATGTTTCACTTCTGATTCATGTTGTAGAATGGCAATGCAAGTGGCTGAGGTGTTCTTGTCGCGCTGATTGTATGTTACTACTCGCGATGCCATTGAAGATCAAAAACATTTTGGCTGATTGTTTGTTCAGAAATCATAACCATTCATATGAGATGTGGGGTGACTTGTAAGTTGTAGCTCATTGATGGTGGTGCTCTAATGCCATCTGCATCTGTGGTCTTCAACCAATCGGACACCCAGATACTTTCACTCATCTAACATAAAGTTTAACTTTATAAAGTTGAAAAGATTGGATCATTTCTAAAAATAATCCAATAGTTCTAAGTTTAAAATTGAGCAAATCTATTTGATGTGTCTTTATTATTGTTACTAGTGTAGGTCCCGTCCCGTGCACGGACAATACGTTAATGCAATATTACAAATAATCTACATAAATTTCAATAAATAAAAATATAAATAAAAATATAAATTATCTTTTCACAAAAAATGATATAGATATAAATAAAATTAGTTCAACAAATGATATATTGTATATTCTAATTATCTTTTATTTGTATTCTCTCGAAATATAAATAAAATTCTTATCTTTTATTTGTATTCTGCACCGCTCCAAGAAGAGGTCTCATGGTGCATGCTGTTTGCTGACGATATTGTTCTTGTGGATAACTCAAGAGCGGGTTTGGCTCGAAGGCTTGAAATCTGGAGAGAGGTGCTGGAGTCTAAGAGTTTCAGAATGAGTAGGACGAAGACCGAGTATGTTCAGTTTCGTTTTGGAGAGGGCGGGGATCCGGAGGCATCAGTTGTGTCGGGGGATGGTCTTGTCCCAAGGAAAGAGTATTTCAAGTATCTTGGCTCTTTTGTTCAGAGCGATGGGGGTGTCGAAACGGATATCGAGCATCGAATACAGGCAGGGTGGTTGAGATGGAGAAGGGCATCAGGGGTGTTATGCGACAAGAAAGTGTCGGCGAAATTGAAAGGGAAATTCTACAAGGTGGTGGTTAGGCCGGCCCTATTGTATGGCTCAGAGTGCTGGCCTATTACGAAAGCTCAATTACAGAAGTTGTCTGTGGCTGAGATGAGAATGTTGCGATGAATGAGTGGGCATACTAGATTGGACAGAATCAGAAACGAAGACATTAGGAGCAAGGTTGGAGTTGCGAGTATTGTTGACAAGCTGCGGGAGTCCAGATTACGGTGGTTTGAGCATGTTCGTAGGAGACCTATTTCAGCCCCTGTGCGTAGATGCGAGAGCTTGGAGCTTGGTGCTATTTGTAGAGGAAGAGGTAGACCGAAGAAGAGTTGGATGAAGGTTATCCGTTAAGACCTCAATTTGCCGAACCTTTCAGAAGATATGGCATTAGACAAAGACCACTGGAAGAGGCGCATTCGGGTTCCTGATGTTTAGTAGTTCGAGTCTGGGTGTTGGGTCTTGTTGTTTCTGCTTCTGTTCTTCCTGCCTTCCTGCCTTCTAGTGCCTTCTTATTGTTTCTGCCTCCTTTTGTCTTCTTTTCTATTGTTTGCCTTATTTACATGCGCTTTAAGTAGCTTATTGTTGTGGGTCTTCCGGAAACACTCTCTCGACTCGTTCGGGGAAAGAGTGCGTACATCCTGACCCCCTAGACCCTGCGTTTTCGCGGGATATACTGGGTTGTTGTTGTTGTTGTTGTTGTTATCGTTAATTAAATCTCATGTAATTAAATAGATAATTGATTTTAAAAAATATTTTAATATTCTTTTTTTATATTAAATATTGTATGTAGTATATATTTATTACGTTAGTTTACTAAAATATTTATGCACAGATAGATTGTGTTATATTGATATAGTTTTTTCCTTGTATAATATTTTACTCTTTTATAAGATTCTATCCAATTATATGAGTTAATGGTAAAATAAAATAATTATTTAATTATTTTTAATTATATAGATTAGAAGTATCTAATTATTTTTATTAGATTTCCTTTTTGACGGGAGAAAGTTTTGCGAGATGCACTCACTTGCCGCCACGTATGCAGATGCACTCACACGCTACCACATATGCAACAATGCATCGGTTTTAGTATATGTATATAGATTACTATCGGTTTGTCTATTGTGTGCCCTAAAAGCATATGATAAGAATACTTTGGGACCACCACTATTCAATACTCCGTAATGTCCTTATGAACGAAAACCCGTAGTTTTGGATGCAATAACACCCCCCCGCGCGTACATTTTCACTTGTCGTTGATAGCATTGATGATGGTAAAATTGTTTCTTTCCACTTGGATGTAACATAGTTTTAGCTCCTTTGCTGCAACAATTCCGAAGTGGAGCTCTCATCTCTTTTGTTGCCACAATAATTTAAAAATTGTTAGTAAATAATTAAACTTTGACAGTTAATAAATTATTGACAATGCATAGATTGGTTATAAACTATCGACACCTGAAATGTTCATTGAGAATTTGACAGTTAATAATTGTCAATATATAAAAACTACAACACCATTGTAATTTATTAACTATCAATCATTGATGTTTTATAAAATGACAACTAGACCTGTCAAACGGGTCATTCGGGTCGGGTTCGGGTCGGGTCACTTCGGGTTTCGGGTAAAACGGGTCTCGGGTAAAACGGGTTTCGGGTTTTTCGGGTTAACTCGAACTCGGGTTTGATCGGGTTTCGGGTCGGGTTCGGGTCGATTTCGGGTTTGTCAGTTTTTTCTTTTTTAAATTAAAAAAATCATTATTTGATAATTTTGTGATAAATTTTAATTATATATAAAAAAAATTAATTAAATATAATTATAAATCAACCGGGTCAGTCGGGTCACCGGGTCAATCGGGTAAATCGGGTCAAAATTACCGGGTCAATCGGGTCACCGGGTCGAAACCCAGATTACCCGGAAAATTTCGGGTTTTTCGGGTTCGGGTCGAAAAAAAATTTCGGGTCAAAATTTTCGGGTTCGGGTCGGAAATTTTTCGGGTCGGTCGGGTCGGGTCATCGGGTCGGGTTGTGTTTTGACAGGTCTAATGACAACACATTAATTATCAATGTGTTAATGTACACATACATTTTAAAACGTCAACACCTTAAAAATTATCCATTTGACTTTGTTCGTTAACAAATCTTTTCCTTTTACAAACCTAAAAACTAGCAACCATTATTACAAATTGGCAACACTTTAATATATAAATTCCTTATAAGATGTCAACACCGTAAGAATTGTCAAACAGTTCATACATTAACTCATTATAAATTATTAATTAACTACCTTATAAATTGGTGCACTAAGTGCACCAATCAAACATTGACTGATCAAAACGATGGTAAACTATTGATCGATTAATGTTTGGTTGGTACACTTTACATCGCTACTGCACTAATTTATTCATGAAAGTATATCGGTGAGATGTTGGTTATTGAAGGATCAACTTTTTTTTTCTGCAATTTTTTTTGGGCACTCGTCAACTCTACTAAGATTCCTAGTTCTATCTTGTGCACTTTTTTCCAGACAAATGTTTGTATGTATATAATTCGGAAATTACTAAAGACTACACTTTTCTAAATTTATTTACTACTAGCAAACTCGTATTTTTATATAAGGAAACTTTTGGCACATTTGTAATGTGAAATTACTAACTTTTTATGGCATTTTTTTTATAAAAATATTGAGGGCGAGTAAGATGAGTCGTATATTATCAAGAGTTATTACATTTTTCTGTGAGTGGTATTAAAATAATATAAATTATTTAGGGATAAATAAAGTTGAGAAATATAATTTTTGATAATTAACGCATTTATAATGTTATTGAATTCATATATTTTTTAATTAATGATTTTTTTAATTCTATTTTGAAAATGGTAAATTTTATATGAACCTCCAACAAGGGAGAAGCATATCAAACTACTGGTATAAATAGTAAAAAAATGGAGTCTTTAACCCTTTGATTAAGAATCTACGGGTGTGTTTGGGAACGAGATGGATTTTTGGGGATTTGATGGACTTCAGGGGATGTGCAAGATGGGGATGGATTTTTGGGATGTAAAAGATGAAATCTCATCACCCAATTTTGTGGTTTTTGTGTTTGGTTGTATTTTGATTTTTTGGTGGATGGAGTGATGGGCAAAGACCGAATTACCCCCACTTATGCACAGTAAAATACGAAATTGCCCCCAATTCATACCCCTCTTGAAATTCATTTCAATCATGCCTTCAACGAAATTGCCCCCAATTATTGGTGTTGTGAGACACCTGTGGCGTCCGAGTCCGAGCGGCGGCGATCGAAGGCCTTCCACGGTGAAGACGGACTGCACCCCACCACCGGCGCCGGAAAGCCGACAGCTGCGGCGGCACCCGACGACGAAGCCCCTTACTGGTCGCCTTCCATGTAAGTTGTTCCCTTTTTTCACTTTAGCAGCTCGAATCGAAATAAGATGAAATTGTTAGGGTTAGGTCGGCATTGAAATGGGGAAATTTGTGTTAATTGAATGGGGGTTTGCTTCTGTTTGGGGCCGTTTGTCATATGGAGTCGATTGTTCTTGAGGCATAACATGATTGTTGAGGGCAATTGAAACGCAACCCACCTCATGAATTTATAACTGAGATGGACTGAATTCAGCAATTGAGTTTCATAGGGTTGGGAGGTATGCGGTTAAGATGGGTTTTGTTGTGTTCTGATTCCTCAATTTGATGCTTTTGTGTCGAGTGTTTTCGTTCCGGTTGAAGTTGAATTCAATATATATTAATTTGCCTTGGAAAATTCGATTGTTGTTGTGCATCGCCGTCCATCGGCCCATCGCATTTCTCGCCATCCTTCCTTCGATTGTTGTTGTGCATCGCCGTCCATCGGCCCATCGCATTCCTCGCCATCCTTCCATTCCAGATTGGCATGGATTCCACGCCTGTTCCCAATGACAAAGGTAAGCGAAAGACGACGACTAATCGAAGGGGAAAAGCTAAGACACCCGCCAGTGGTGACGACAAGGTCCCCGTTCCAGCCGCCTTTTACTGGTCCTACGACCTCACGATCAAGCTGATGCGAGTTCTCCTAGCATACCAGAAAAAAAAATGGAAGGGAGCAGGCCTTCCTTTGGGCTCCCCTTACTGCTCAGTTTGAGGAATTGACGGGGAAGAAGTGCAACACCAACACTCTTAAGAATCGCACTCGCGATATGAAAACTTATTACAACTGTTGGAAAGAGCTGAAGAAGGATGAGACGAGGTTGGGTTGGGATCCCGTTAGAGGAACCATCATGGCGTCTGACGAATGGTGGGAGAAGAAAATTGCGGTACATTCTCCTTTTGTGTTTGTCTCGTCTTCAATGTGCACACCGCCATTACGAATGTCCCACATACATGCCTTCATTTCCCATTGAGCAGGTCGACCATAACTTCAGGAAGTTCCGAAAGAAGGGCATCCCTCCTGAGTTGGAGGACTTGTTTGACCAAGTTTACGGTGGCACCGTCGCCACCGGTGAGTACTGCGTCGCCCCATCCATGGACCCATCGGCTCGTGCATCTCAGGAACCCCGCCGCGATGAAGGACGGTCGGAGTGCATCTCGATCGATGACGACGATGGTTGTCATGGGAATGGAAAAGGCAATGCAGTGGACCCAAACGGTTACGAATATGAGGGGGTAGAGGAGGAGTTTGATGAGCTGTTCCCTAGTCAGACCCGGACTCCATCTATGTCTCAAGCAATGAACGACATCTGCGACAAAGAGCCGAAGGACGGGAGCTCACCTGACAAGGTCCCTGCCTCCGAGGCTTCAAATGGGGCAAGGTCTGGTCCTTCAACTGGCCACCGCTCAGGTCCATCACATGTGGCAGGTGCAAGTCCATCCACCAGCAAAAAGCGGGGTCTAGCAATTTCCGGGTCTGGTGCATCAACCGTCGCTCCAAAACGCAACATTCGGAAGTTGGAGGGCTCTAAGCTTGCTTCGCGACATTTTGAATTGGCGGAAGACACCAACAGTTTACTAAAGGCCATCCTGGAGAGGGATGCAGGGAGGCGAGGGAGGAGAGGGAGGAGGTGTCATCCAACAAACCTCATGGGACCACCCGGGAGGTAATGGACATTGTCAAAACCATGGTGGCAGATGGGCTAATGAAGGCAGGGGATCCCATGTGGTGCTTCAGCTTGGCCCTTCCCACCCCCGAAAGGCAGGGGATCCCAAGTGGCTGTACTCCACGAACGACGGGCAACATTTGGATGCTTGTCCCCCCCGAATCCCAATACATCATCATCCAACTATGTTCGAACCTTCCGAGGGCTCAAAGCTTTTTCCCATTTTCTTTTGCAACTTCAAAATTTTCGTTAATTAAACTTGTTAGTTTGTAATGATGCGACTTTGCGTTCGGCTTTCGTTTCCATCATTTGAGGTTGTGAACAGGTTCATATGGTTTGCGTTACAAGTCCCAAACCATGAATAGTCAGAGTGATGTTGGGACCTTAACGTGTGTGTTTGTGAATAATGTGTTTGATTGTGTCATATGTGTGGTTCTAGAAAAGTGCATGAATGCTATTATCAATGACGCCTTCATTGTTATGGTTACCTTGAAATTGCAGGCTGCAATTCAGGGGGTACGAGCGCCGTCGTCGTAGGCGTCGACGACGGAGAAGAGTTGTAATCGCTTGCCTCCTCCTCCAACAGCAGGCCATCTCCATTATTCAACACTACTTTCTGCATGTGCATAAAGTCCCCCAATACATCAGTCCGTACACAGGTGCGCGTTGGGTCGATGACATTGTGACGCATTGGTCGCAGACGAGGAGCGTCAACTCGTTCAGGATGGAAAAGGGTGCATTCGTGCGGCTATGTGAGATTCTGGAGCATCAATACGGTCTCCGAGCTTCCACCTAGATGTCTGTGATGGAGAAGGTTGCCATCTTTGTCAACACGATGGCTTGGGGGGCCAGCCATCGGAATGCATGTGAAAGGTTCCAACGATCCTCGTACACTATATCCGACAACATAGGCCAAGTTCTCGACGCAGTGTGTGGGGCTAGATGCAATGGCTACCGTAGTTTCGCAGGAGACATCATCCGCCCTCAGGACCCCCACTTCAACAGCATACATGACGCCATCCAGAACGACAACCGGTACTGGCCGTACTTCAAGGGCGCTATCGGTGCAATAGACGGGACCCACATTCAAGCGGCGATACCCAGGGGCGACCAGATCAGGTTTCGGTGCAGGAAGGGCACATGCACGTACAACGTCATGGCGGTGTGCGACTTTGACTTGCGATTCACGTTCATATCAGCCGGGTGGGAGGGTAGCGCACACGATGCACGTGTGTTTGATCACGCCATAAGGACAACCGCGTTGCGATTCCCACACCCTCCTGTCGGTACGTTTGATCCTTCATTTAACATTCATGAAAACCATTTGAATTGGGGGAAATGCACGTGGTCTTGTGTTGCCTAATGCACATTCATGTTGTGTAGGCCGCTACTACCTATGCGACAAAGGGTACCCCTTCCGGCCGGGGTACATGATTCCCTATTCCACGACGAAGTACGTACCATCACCCGACATTCGCCGCTTCACAACCGTCGAACGAGAAAGAGGCCTTTAACAAGTCGCACTCATCCCTCAGGGGCGCTATCGAGAGGTCTTTCGGGATATTGAAGTCCAAGTCGAAGATCCTAACGCA
The DNA here is from genome assembly GCA_963922045.1 of Persicaria maculosa. NCBI lineage: Eukaryota > Viridiplantae > Streptophyta > Magnoliopsida > Caryophyllales > Polygonaceae > Persicaria > Persicaria maculosa. The sequence goes on from OY998251.1 coordinate 7,563,773, forward strand.
ACTCCCGAAGTACCCTATTCGGAAGCAGATTGCGATCATCATAGCTTGCTTTGTGCTCCACAATTACGTCAGGCAATCTTGTGCGGAGCCCGAGATCGTCGACGACGATGACCCGCGGTTCACGGAGTTCACCCTGCATGTTTCCACGTCCAACGGGGAGGATGAGGATGACCCCTACGACGACGAAGAGGAAATTGGTCACGAGGACGATGATCCCTTGTATGACTCGGACGAGGATGGAGGCCCTGTCACAGGGATGAAGGGGCTGAGGGACGAAATCGCTCGCCAGATTTGGAACGACAAGCGAATGCCATGAACCGCGTTGTAACACACAAAGCATTCCTTTTGAGGTGCAAACTGCTATGACTAATGTAGGTGCAACCAAGTATGACTAATGTAGGTGCAAACTGTAAGCAATGCACTTGTGGTGTGTAAGTTTCGTTTTGCAACATGGCTGTCCAATTCTAACTCGTACACTATTGTTGTCAACAACTACAACCCTATTCGACGCCATAACAAGGACAATGTCACATAACGACTACAACTCTTACGAACCTGCACACGAAGACCGACACATACCAAATACAAACCTACACAACTTGCAATCGAAAAGACGGACACACAACTACCATTGCAAGCTTACAGCTGACCATATAAACATAATAATTAGCATTTCATAGTTGGTTCATAACATGCCGGCCCTGCTTGCCCACGAAGACGGACACAACAACCTACACAAAATGTCGCAGGCAAGCAGGACGGAGATTGTTTGTTCTTACACATTCTAACCCCAAAACATGCACAAAAAAACGGGGCATAAGTTCAAGGACATTGTATATGAATGGTACAACAAGAGTAGAGGCCAAATAGATATAACAAAAACGTCTTCAACACAGGGACTGGCTACGCCCTGAACCATAGGCCTAGGATGACCACCATCGCCAGAACGAGCAGCCACCCTCTAAGCCTCGCCACACGGCCCAGCTGAGTGCCTCGGACTTGCTCCGCAGCGTGGTCGACCCACCTGGCGCACATGTAGGTGCAGAGGTCAGCAATCCTTTGGACCAGGTGGTCGTTGCTCGCCTCGGAAGCGACAAGGCGGGAGGCAAGGCTCGAGTTGTGCGCCCTCTCAACCTGGAGTTCCCCCTGGCCGCGTTGATCTCGCCCCTTGTAGCTTGGAGCTCCAAAACCCGTGTAGCGTCCCGGGCTATAAGCGTCCTGTTTCGTTCTCTGACAACAGCAAGCTCCTCCTTGGCGAAGTCGACGAGGGCATTCGTCTCCTCAACGTCCTTTCTACGTTGCGGCGAAGTGGCGGCGTCCTACAGCTCCCTGTCGTCGCGGTCCTGGCCGTAGGTGTAGTCAGAGTGAAGCCAAAAGTACTTCCTTGGGTCGCCACTCTGGTAGGAGGCGTCCGAGTCCGAGTCGGTGTCCGAGTATGGATACATGCTGCAAGAGGCCTTCAAAAATTAGTTGGCACAAAATATCCAAAACATGCACAAACATGCACAAAATAACCAAAACATGCAGAAAATAAACGAAACATGCACAAAACGTAAGGCAATCTTGCAAGGGTTCATGGATACATCACTCGAATGTAATACAAACAAATAATTGGGCCCTCAGGTGCAACAACGTCATGGTACAACAAGGGTGCATGAAAACATGCACAAAATAACAAAAACATGCACAACAAGTAATGGGAAAAAAAAGCAGTTGAAACATACCAGGAAAAAGAGAATGTTCAAACATACCAGACCAAAAATTGCACCCAACAGATGACGTTTAATAGGAATACTGTAAAAGGTAAAGAGGCAAACATCATTGGGCCCTCACTAATGCAGCTTCGAAATTGGAATGAATAGGCATACTGTAAAAGATCTCCCCATAGTTGAGAAAACGTTGTGACAACCTCATTGGCCCCTCATGCAAAGGCAATAGAAGGTAGAGGAAGAGAAGATGCAAACAGAATAGCCATATTGCAAGTACTTGACAATGTGACAGGTGAAATGCACAGGTTACCTTTAAGAGGCAGTAGTCCCACATACACGAGGTGAAGTGGCAATGACTAAACAGTAACTCGAACTGAACAAGTGCATTTCATATGAAATAAACAATGTGACAGGTGACTTGAATAGACCCTCAAGCACAAAAAAGTTGGCATCCAACATCATAGGGCCCTCACTTGATATACAGAACTGAAATGAACGAGGTCGTGCAACAATAGCAGTTCAAACAAGTTCATGAAAACATCATTGGGCCCTCAGACAACTGTGAAAGGTAATGACAACATCATTGGGCCCTCAAGCAACAATATTAGTGACCTTGCCATCAGTTGATCAACAAAAGAAGTTGGCAGTGAATGCCAGCTTCTCATGTCAATTCAAAACTGAGACAGAGAAACCAAGAGAAAGGCAACATCATTGGGCCCTCACTGCATATACAAGTAATGAAAACATCATTGGGCCCTCAGGCAAGAGAAGGTGCAATAGTTGGAAATGCAAACATAATAGGCATAATGAAAACATCATTGGGCCCTCACTTCATATACCTTGAAATCAGTTGATCAACATGAGGTGAAGAGGCAATGAATGCCAACTTCATATGTCAATACAAAACTGAGACAGGGAAAGGGAAAGGAAATATGAAATCACAGCATCATTGGGCCCTTAACTCATATGCAAATCAACCAGTTTCTCAACCAACAACATTGCAATAGAAACATGAATGAAGAGGCAGACTGTAAGCAATTTCAAGCATCATTAGGTCCTCAACTCATGACAAAGGTAATGAGAACATCATTGGGCCCTCAGGCAAATAACGAGGTGCAACAATAGAAGATGCAAGCAGAATAAGCATAAATAAAGGCACAGGTTACCTTGGAAATCAGTTGATCAACATGAGGTGAAGAGGCAATGAATGCCAAATTCATGTGTCAATTCAAAACTGAGAGTCAGGGGAACCAAAGGGGCGGTAAAAATTGACAACATCATAGGGCCCTCAACTCATATGCAAATCAACCTGTTTCTCAAGCAAGCATATTGCAAGAGCTCCCGAATGAATAAGCATATTGTAAGCAATTTCAAGCATCATTGGGTCCTCAAGTCAGATACAAGTACTGAAAACATGTATAGAGGGAAAGAGGTAAACGACAAGCATCATTGGGCCCTCAAATTAACCGATTTTTCAAGGGACAATATAACAAGCAACATCAAAGCAGAGGTTTGCCAGGGACAATCAAAGTGGGATTAATGTCAATAATTTCAAGCATCATTGGGCCCTCACTTCATATACAAGTCCTGAAAACATGTGAAGAGGCAAAGGGGTAAGCGACAGACATCATAGGGCCCTCACTTTATACATATATAAACCAAAACCTGCATTTCTGTTACAAAGTAGTTCATAAAGGCAACAATTTCTTTGCACATTCATGAACAGAGGCAAAGGGGTAAGCGACAAACTGATAGTGGTAGATGGTGTGCAGTCACTTGTGATCTTTTGGTAAAGGACAAAACTTCAGGGGAACAAGTTCCCAATTAGCAGCAACCCTAACATGGCGTCAGTAACCCAGCAATGTCCGATAAACACGCGTCATAAAAGGAATAACAACAGCAACTACAAAGTCTAGTTTGTTAATAAGGCAAAGACTTCAAAAATGGAAATGGATGACAACATCAACCCTAAAATGGCAACTGAATGACAAGAGCATGGGGTACGAGCAACAAGTACATGCCTCTAACAATGACTTCACACGAAAACTCCACGGTGAAGACAAACTGACCAAAACATGCATATGAACAAACGAACGGCCTACCTCGAAAATGCCAGAAGAAATTCAAAAATCCCCAAATATCATATGAACAAACCCTAAAATGTCAGAAGAAAATCAAAAAGCCCCAAAATCATATGAACAAACCCTAAATCGAAAAGTGCAAGAGAACAATGGTGGAGTCTGCACACACACAGTTGAAGAGAACAATGTTGGAGGGCGTCGAAGATACCTGACGATGACGACGGAGGAGGACTGGTGGTCTGGATCGTCAGAGGTAGGCGGTTTCGATCGCTTCTTCTTCGTCAGGTTTTTTATCGCCTTCCAAATTCGTGTGAGAGAAGAGTGAAGAGAAATGGGCATTTATGAGGACGATGAGAAGCCGAAGGGGCAAATTGGGGGATTTCGGATTTGCCATCCACCAAACCTTGGTGGAGGAGGTGCAAAAAACCATCCACTTCCATCCCCCAAACTCCCCAAAACGCACCCTTCAAACCCAGCAACCACATACACACAATGACACAAACGACGCGGCGAGAAACCCGAGGCATAATTGCCATCCCCCAAACCCCTTAAATCCTACACCCAAACACACCCTACATCTAAAAAAAATTATGTAAATTTTAATTATTTTAACAATTTTTAATAAAGCTTCCTTATACGAGTAGTTTATAGTATAATCTTCTCAATATGTATTCGTATACTGTAATTTTCTAATAACCTCGGTTACAACAAAAAATTCCACAAAATAGAAAAATCAGTAGGGGGACAGGAGAGAGAGAGCACCCAGAAATCCAGCCAAGAAAAAAGCGAACCAGATTAGAGAGAGAGAGAGAGAGAGAGAGAGAGAGATGGGGGAGGAGGTGTCGCTACCGCTGCCGGAGGAGGAAGTATCAACCAGAGATGAAGATGAAGAAGATCAAGGCAAAGCATCGCCTTTACAAAAATGGATGCTCATGAAGCCCAATCAAGCCCTCGACATCGCCGACAAGCTCTTCCATGGCGACCTCCTCGCCCAAACTCAAGCCGCCAGAGACGTCCGCCGCCTCGTCAGGTCCTGCTCCTCCTCCGCCTCCTCCGCCAGGACGCGCTCCCGCCTTGTTTCTGCTGGCGTTGTTCCTCCTTTAGTCTCCATGCTCTCCTATTTCAGCTCCGACGCTCGCGAGGCTTCCCTCCTCGCCCTCCTTAATCTTGCTGTTCGCAACGAACGGTCAGCTCTCTCTCTTCATCATTTGCTTCTCTTGCTTCTCTACTTTAGAAGTCATTCGGCGTTGATTGTGGCGGAAGTTTGAGTTGAATTCACAGGATTAGGGTTTTGTGTGTTTGTTTCTTTGGCCTTCGGTACTTGTTAGTTTACTTGATGCATTGGATGGCGGAAATTTGAGTTGAATTTTACAGGATTAGTGTTTTGTTTGTACTGGGAGATATTGGCTAACCATGATTTTGGATTGGGAGAAGGGGTTGGTGATTCAGTTGAGAACCATAAAGACATTTATGTGAGGTTTATTGAGTGACTTCCAACATAAAGTTAAACTGCTTGAAGATTGTTATAGGTTAACAAATTACTATGAAGTTAACTGAAGTGATCTCTGTCTTTCTGTGAACAAAACTCCACTGTGTTTAGATAGGATTCTATGTCATCTCGTTGACAAAGACCGTTGTGTTTAGATTCCTTGACCCAGGGAGCCTATAGTGTTGAACCTTGATGTAGCCTTTTATCCTGCATTAAATAAAGATGATAAGCTGGATTTGACTAGGCTTTATATCGGTGAGATGTGTTTCCTTTTTCATGAATTGGCGCAAGGATAAGAAACGAAATGGTCTTATGAAGGTGTTTCTATTATACAAGCCGTTTGATGATTTATACTAAGAAAAACATTAATGCTATCAGCATGATTGTGTACCTATATTGGACTATTAAACTAATGAAGGCTTGATGTTGGCATTTAAACCTATTGGCTCAGTTAACAACACTTTGTGATATATTATTGGGGTCTTGTGTGCAAGTCTTGGCAGTACCTCGTATGCTAAACGACAAGAATGTGATGCATTGAGTGGAAAAGATAACAACTCGTGGTTCCACGTTGAGCAGAGAGAACATTGATTTGTGGACCTTGTAAGTTATAGGAATTGCTATAAACAATTACAATTTTTTCCAACCTCTTTATCTTGAGTGTGGAGAATGACCGATGGATTCAGTTTGTTGGGAATATCTTTGGTCTTTTTGGTGCACCGTATCCGTATCAGCACATAGACCCTTTGGTTTAGTGATGTGATGCAAAACTGCAGATAATATTTCGATTGCAAAAGACAATTCAAAAGAGTGAATATTGAAATTGGAGAGATGTAACATGTTTCTTACTTGGGAAAATGCGAACTATTTACATTAGAGTAGTATTTATGAGTTACTCCTTTAATCAAAGGCACTGTTCTTTTAGGGAAGTTTTCATGACAAATGATCATTTAAGAATTTACTAAAAATTTACATCTTACCATATAATCTTTATCTACCAAAATTTTCATTTTTCGCTACTCAAGGCATTACGTATAATAAAAAGGAGTCTGTGAGGGTGTTTACGGTGGTTAATAATTTATCGCGGTGTCCGGAGGTGTTTAAATGCTACTCCCTCCGTCCAAGAATACATGGCCTTTTAGGCTCATGCACGTTAATTAAGAAACCTATTTTGCATCTTAAATCTCATCATTATTATTAAAGGTTAAAATAGTGATCGGAAGTTCAAGGGTTTTCTTTAAGTTTTCCAAGAGTTTTCTTTAATTTTAACAAGTAAAAAAAGTAGTAATTTTAGAGGTAATAATTACCTATACATCTAAAAGCCCATGTATTTTCGACAAAGTTTCAAGGCCTAAAAGACCCTGTATTCTTGGACGGAGGGAGTATACTATTATAGGTGAGGATGTTCGTTAGGGTTAATATGAAAAAACTCCGCCTTTTATTTATTCCATCTTTAATAAAAAACACATTTTATTTAAAGTATTAGTTGAAGTCACTTAAAATCATCACCCAAACACTAGAAAAGTAACAAGTGTGTTACATTTTGGTTAAATATCTGCCAGTTATCCTCCTGTTTTATGTTTGTTTCCTCATATTTGAAACACAATCCCTCAAAGCCTTTATTTTATGGATTTGTTTTCTAGTTGAATCCTCCAGAGCCCACATTAATATGAAATTCCTAAATGTTATTATATCCAATGTTCTCAAAAACTCTTGGCGGTAGGGTAGGGTCAAGGGTCTAGGTGGGGTCTAGGCAGATTTCATGGCGGGTCTTTGTAGTCTAGGCAGGTTTTGACAACCTTGACGACCTTGGAGGCGGGGCGAGTTCAAGGGTTTAGGCGGGGGTCTAGGTGGGTCTTGAAGGGTACTTTAGAGCAAAGATTATATCCATTTTTTTTTATGAAATCATGGATAATTTGATTAAAAAATTCCATATTTATTGTCCAAGTTTGGTTCAAAACCAGTTCTAAAACTTTTTATGTGATATCAAGAATGCTAACAATCTCCTATCAAATCCCAGCTTTGTTATCTCATATTTGTTGGAAAATAAAATTTTTGCATGTAAACTCCTTTGTTGCCCCATATTTAGTTTGAAAATTACATTTAAGGATCCCTCATTATTAAAGTAGTAAATTACATGCTTGCTCCTGCTGTCATTATTAAAGTAGTAAACTATATGCTTGCTCTTGCTTTCACGCGGTCAGGAGGAAACAACTAATTTTAGGTTCGAAATTGGGTGTTTGATTTCAAATATGAGATGGTTTATTTTGAGAATTTGTCATAATGTTGAGTTGTTGCGGATATACTGGGTTGTTGTTGTTGTCATAATGTTGAGGATGCTTTTGTGTTTTGAAGCATGATTGGCAGTGCCCTAAATTGCACAGTAATTCTGTAACACTGGGTGCTGTTATACTAACTTCACCTTTGAAGGTTGGTTTTAAGTAAATTTTGAAGCAAGAGGTGGTTACTTTTGAATTAGTCTATTAAGAGGTGTTTTTTCTTGAATAAATTTGTAGTGTTCTTTTTTATATTTATCAGATATTGTAGTGTTTTCTGGAAATTATTCCAAGGGGTCACTGAGTAAGCTATAATCTATGACCCTTGTAGCATTCCAGCGCACATGTTGTGGTTTGTAGGCCATCTAAGTCAGCTCATTACTTGATTGCATAAAGTTTGTTTTAGAATCTTTAGATCATACTAAAAGAATGCACTTTACTATTAAGTAATTGAATATGTAAATATTACCTATTAAGCACACTTAACTACTTACTCACACCGAGGTACTGCCATTGTCACATTCAATAGTTGTTGTATGGGAATTCTTGTCATTATTACGGGAATCGCTCAAATAAGTTAGAATTTGGGATATTTTTCAATTGTTTTCTAATTTAAATGCATTCAACATAGAAGAGTCTCATTTCTCTTCCTCTGCTTGCTTAACAGCTCTTTATGGACAATTTTGTGTTATTGCCAAAATTCTGTGGTATGCATGTAGCCTCTACTTTCACAATGACTTGAAGCTATTTTTCTTTCTTTTTAATCCTTCTCTCTTTTTGACCTTTTCATACTTCCATTGATATCCACTTTAATACTGAAAACCACCTTTTTACTGCAGTTCTCTTCGATGAAGCTTTCGCTTGTTTCTTTAATATTGCTGCTGTTTATATTGTTCTAGAAAAGGGCTTTAATCCTCAAACTGTCATTTAAAGTGTTGCACATTAAACATATTTTCTGCAAGTTCTCAAGGCTTTCGTCAATGCTGCACACTTGCACATTTCTTTCCTTTCCGCTAAGATTTAAAGAAAAAGTTCTTATTTATTTATTTATTTCTTAATGTCATTCTGAGAGAGGAGACACAATCAGTCAATTCGGTAGCTTAGCTCTTAACCATAGTCGGTGAAGTGAAGCACATCTGCATGTGTGCATCAACGGCAGTATTTCACATAGTCTAGTCTTTATTCGGTTATGCCTTCATTGCAGATTAGAAGAGTTCAATGATCACAAGTGCCTTCATTGTATGGGTGGATGTAATACTGTTCTCATTACATTCATTGTTTTGTCCTACAGGAACAAGATCAAGATAGTTGAATCGGGTGCTGTGGCCCCGATTGTGAATCTCCTAAAAGTCCAGAATGGGAAGCTTCCTGAACTAGCAACTGCAGCGATACTTTCACTTTCAACGGCTGCACCAAACAAGCCCATAATTGCTGCTTCCGGAGCTTCACCACATCTCATTCAGATACTGAGCTCTGCAAGTATCCAGGGGAAAGTTGATGCTGTTACAGCCCTATACAATCTATCCACAGGGTCAGAGCATCCGAACTCAATCCTCAATGCAAGTGCAGCTCCAGCCCTCATAACCCTTCTCAAAGAATGCAAAAAATATTCTAAATTTGCTGAGAAATCAACAGCTCTCCTTGAGATACTCTCCAACTTTGAAGAAGGTAGGGCTGCAATCACGAATGAACCTGGAGGAATCTTGACATTGGTGGAGACTGTAGAAGATGGCTCTCTTGTAAGCACAGAGCATGCTGTGGGTGCTCTGCTTTCTCTATGTCTCAGCTGTAGAAGCAAGTACAGAGTGCTCATTCTTAGCGAAGGTGCAATCCCTGGGCTTCTAAGACTGACTGCAGAGGGCACGCTAAAAGCGCAGGAGAGCGCTAGGACGCTGCTGGATCTCTTAAGGGACTCTCCCAAGGAAAAGAGGATATCTTCCTCCACCTTGAAAGAGATTATGTATGATATTGCAACGAAAGTGGATGGTGCCGATAAAGCAGCAGAAACTGCTAAAAAATTACTCCAAGGCATGGTTCATAGGAGTATGGAGCACAGTATGAACCGGTTGCAGCTCCGTGCAGCATCCTGTATTCCTTCAGACTCACAGCTACCACCTTCATAATCAATTGCGCTGTGCACACCGCAGAGCTTCATATATCAACGGGCTAATCTTTGTTTGTTGGCCAAAGGTCATCTAACCGGTAGTGGGACTCTGACATGATCCAGGTAACATAAATTATGCATACAACTTCTGTAGGTTTTCCTTGGAGAGGATTTTAGTTTTTTTCTCCTTCTGGGGCCTTTACTTTATGTAGCATTTGTATCTTCATTGTGATCATGAGTATATACTATATAGGTGGTCTCTCTTGCATTTTTTTTTCCTCATACATGTACATTTTGTCGTAGGGTTTCACCATCGGCATTGGGGGATGTAAGAACAAATTGTTCCCAGTGTTTTGCAGTTTGTCAATATGCTAAAAAATGTTGTTCTACCCCTGAATTGCTGTTTTCAGATACGTGTTCTCAGGTGGTAGTTAATTTGCAGCTCAAGCATCAACAATCACACCGAGATAGCTAGTGCAAATGACAGAACTCCTACATGGCGTGGCGAGCAAAGGCGTTAGGGCCAAGCTAAAGCAACACATAAAGCTTTGTAAACTCATTGGATTATCTCTGATATGACCCAAAGGATTGATACAACATGTTTTAAACTTCGATCAAGCATGAGACCAAAACTGGATACATACTTGTTTGGAGGAAATTTTTTTTCTAGGTTTATAGAAAAATAAAAAAATAAGATATGGATGGCTAAATTTATGAGACTCTCACCCATAGATTTATAGAACTTGCCTTCTCCCTCGCCGGCATTCCACTCCTAGCAATCAAGTCTTTTTTTTTTTTAACAACTCTAACAATCAATCTCACCAATCACTAGAGTTAGATAAATGAGACCATTCCTTAGCCTCTCACTTCAGAATAGGGTGCAAAAAATGACATCTCACCAAATCCACAAAATACATATTTTTCCCCAAAAATTCTCAATTTAAATCTATGATTTTTCATGACAAAAGTTCGCCATCATATAGCCATAAAATAGCAACAATTAAAATGAACCAAAGATGGAAAAGACAGAGTCTTTCGACAATTGATGTAAAAAGGAGGCTAGCCCCATGGTGGAAAATGAGAGGTTGACTGTCATCATGAAGTGTCATAAATTATCAAGTTCTATTGAATAAAGCTCGTTGAATGCATCTTCATCTATTCTGGCTTCATTCAATGCATTGGAAAAATTGTTCAGATTTCGGACTGCTAGATGGTTGTTGATTTTAGATTGGTTTTTGGATGATTTCAGCAATTTGGTTTTTATGAAAGATATAACATATTCAAATTAGCTTTCTAACAATTACTCATGGGCCTCCATCGAACCAATACAACCTCTATTATGAATGAAACATCAAGTATGTGTCGAAAGAACCCGAACCACATCAATTTCTCACCATCAGCACAACCTACGCCTCCAAATACAGTTTAAAATCACCATCAAACAAAAAAATGATGCAATGGAATTTAGGAGTGCATTTCGATTTGTTAAGTTGTTGTCAATTGAATAACAAGAACTTAAAATTTCAAAATTATAATCTTCATATTCAATCAAATTAAATATTAAATGAAGGTGAAGATTTGTTAAATCTAGTGATAAAGTTCTCAAATCCACCATAAAAGGCAAAATCATGAGATACCAATTAAAATTCCCATTTAATTTTTTTTCCTGGCCCTGCTTCTCGGGAGCTACTCACAAACGAAACTATGAGTTAAGCAACTCATAGCCAAAGTAACACTTATCTCTCTCAAAGTCTCTCTCCAAAGTAGCATTCATGACTGAAATAAGATGAATAAAACCTAAATAGAGTCGTGTAAAACCTTAGAGAATAAGATAATAATATAATAATCAAATAGAATCTTCGGACTAAAATCGACAATTGCTGAAAACGGAGGATCGGCGGGCGCCGGTGGAATAACGGCGGGCGCCGCTCCTCAGAATCCACAATCCTTCCTTAGCTTCGACATTGTGCTTCCTTGCTCCCTTGATGCTCCTTCCTTAGCCTTCTTATGCTCCAAAATCCGTCATTTAAGCTCCTCCAAGATCCCATTCATGGTCGGAATGTAAAACTGCAGAATAAACACTAAAAAGGCATAGATTCCGGACTCAAATACTTCACAAGAAAGATATAGAAATAGACCAAAACATATGCAATATCACTATCTAAATGCAATAAGAACTACCTATAATGCCTATCTAAAACATGCATTATCATCCATCGCGAATCCAAGGGAGCACATGATTATTTCCAACAGAGAAAAAAGTGGCATTTTCCTAGTGAAAGGGAAGAAGTATATATATCTCTCCTAAATATATTTGACTACATAATATGTCGGCAACTCACGAGTTTAAACAATCCACAAAGTCATCATTAAAGGACACATGTTGAGTGATTAAGGAGGAAGGCCCTGTCATACCCACGAGGCCAGGCATGATTCACACACCAACCAAATTTCCCTATAAATACTAGACACAACAAAACGTAGAAAGGGTCGGTTCTTTAGATTGAGATGGGTTGATCCTCACAATTAGCTTTTCAATTTTTCTCGGAGCAGGATTTGCACCAAACTGCGTGCACTAAATCATGGACAACCGGTGTTTGATTGAGGACGAACCATACGAAAAATCGAGCAACTCAATGTCTTCAAGTATTGATCTTTCTGCCAAGATACAAACTCGACCCCGTTGAAATAACATGTTGAGTAAATCCTGTATCCTTGTGGTTTTTTTGGCCAAATTGAGAACCTCCGGTTTAAAGCAATTGTTTTCCGCTATTTGAAGTGCAGCTACCATTACAAGATATGAAAAAAATAGTGCGAGGAAGGGATTTGATATCGTGAAAATAAACACGCTTACTCTTACCTGCGGGATATCTGATTATAATTTGGACACACTTACTTGTAGAGCTTTTCATGTTAACCCAAATAGTACGTCACCTCATCACTTGCCAATGAGCCTTTGCAGTCTCTTATTTGCTTAACCTTAAATGAGAAATCTCGTGTTTTGGGCATATGAGGACTGAAACAATGGAAATATCATGATTGGATGCATCTTTGGTGGTGGCTTCTTCGTTACAGGCAGAAACACACAAGGTATAAACTACAATACATAATTGACTCGTCGGTGATGTAACACTGAGTAATACACACCGCCGGATAACGTGTGTTTAGGGGTGTTATTCGAGTCGAACGAGTCGAGTAGGAGGTTGCTCATATTCGGCTCGTTTTTGTTCAAGCTCGAGCTCGAACTCGGCTCGAATTTTTGTCGAGTTTAGAAGTGAGCTCGAACTCGGCTCGCGGGTATTTGAACAAGCTCGAGCTCGAGCTCGTTTTTTGTCGAGCCGAGCTCGAGCTTGGTTGAGCTCGTGTTATTGTTGTAGCTTGTTTTTTCTGGAAGCTCGTTTTTGAGCTCGTTTATGAGATCGAGCTCGTGAGCTCGTTCGAATGCATGAAGTGAACATGACTTATTTGAGAGAAACCCTAAAACTAAAGGGGAAAAAAAGCACAAGGGTAAATTTGTCCGAGCTTTACGAGCTACTCGAGCTCGAGCTTGTACTCAGCTCGAGCTCGATTTGAGCTCGGGAACCCGCTCGAACTCGACTCGTTTTTCAAATATGAGCGAGCTCGAGCCGAGTTTTTCGAGTCGAATTCGAGCTTTCAGAGTCGAATCCGAGCAGCTCGTGTTCACATAACACCCCTACATGTGTTGGCAACATGTTTCTTATAAGCGTCAAGTTGCCTGCAAAAACACACAATGACATGAGAATAATTGTTCCTTAAAGTGAATTAGATATGATTCTACAAGTGAATATATTAGCATACCGTTCTATAAGAAACATCCATGTGTAATGCACGGGTTCGATCAGTAAAACTTGTTGTGGCAGATGAACCATCAAATTAACCATGATTGTGCTGAAATGCGGAGGATAAATCATCTCTAGACTGCATAGAATTTGAAATATCTCATCTTCGATTACCCAAACATCCTTTTTTCTTAACTCCCTAGCACATAATTTCTAAAACCATTTTGACAATGCAATTACTAAAGGCTTGACATCGGTCAATGGTAAGTATGCATGAACCATTATTGGGAGAAGACGTTGAAACATCACATGACAATCATGAGTCTTCAATCCATGAAACTTCTTTTCATAGACGTTAATCTTGTTCTTCAAGCTCCCCGCGTAAACATGAGGGTATTTTAGTTTACTGAAACATTCGAACACCTCTACTATATATTTCGGCTTCACTAAGAAAGGTACATAAGGAAGTCATTCATTACGCCTTTTCAATTGATTTTTCTGCACCCCTCTCTATTGTAATGCGGCGCAAGCTTTGGGGCTATCTTTGGACTTTCCTTCAATATTAAGAGTAGTTCCAATGATGTTATGAAATACATTTTTTTAATATGCATAACATCAAAGTTGTATCCCACTCTAATGTATGGCCAATAATGCAATTTCTAAAAGATGCTTTTGTTATTCCAACAAAGAAGGAGGGTGTTTCAAGCAGTCACCATCTTTCACCCTCTTGCCTTGCCAATGCATTTTCTTGGCAATGTGAGGCTCCATGTACAATCACTTCAATATGAGGGTCAAGAGGATGTACTGGAGGAAAATTGAGGTCTTGCTATCTTTCCTACATTCACGCAACTCTTATCTTGAAGTGTGACACCTCTCATTTTGAAGTGTGACATATGGAGCACACTTCGCAATTGTATACTGTTTATAAAGCAACACAATTATACAAGCATCAATACTTTGATTGCCCAGACTATTGTCCCTACAAGGTTTTTGTAACACCCCATCCTACATCGGATATAATAAGGATGTTCGGAGTGATTTATAAGTGATTCAAGTTATACATATGTCACGAATATCTTTTTTTAAGGCTCCAATTAAGGACAACAAACCTAAGAATGCTAAATGGGATATGTTGATGCCTCTTGAGACCTCAAGTCTTATTTTCCCATGTGATCCTTGTCTTCTTCTTCCTCACACACTCAAATCGAAATACTCCTCCCTCCCTTGCTCTCTTGGTCCGACTATACAAACCCATATCCCCCATTTTTGGCTGAAACCCCTCCCACTTACACCTACTCCCTCATGCCTTGTTTCCCTATATTTGGTGAAGATTCCAAACAACCACTACCCTCTCCGATTTCTTCATACCACATCTGACCTCTCCTCCCCCTCATTTGAACCCAAATACAGCCCTTCCTCCTTTATTTAACCCACACAAACCCCTAGCCAACCCACACACATCCTCATCTCCTCTTCCCTTGATAAACAAACCCACAAAGGAACCCCTTTTCCTCATTGTTTTCGCCAACCATATTCACAACAACCACCATCCTTGTTCTGTCCACCTTCTGTCCCTCAAGCTTCCCCAGCAACACCTCCTTCTTCCTCCAAATTTCTTAGCACCGCCCAGTCACACTTATGCCTCGTTTTTCGAAGCACCATCGTCGAGCACAACGTTCTCCGTTCGAAGGAAGCATCTAGGCTCCTGTTAGAAGTGTAGTGTCATCTGTGTGATTTAAACTTATGTTACAAGTATTATTAGTGTCATGTTAGTTAAGTTTGTTAGCAGCTAAGTCATGTTAGAAGTTATATTAGGAGTCAGTTTTATTTCAATCAAACCCACTACCTAGGATTGGTGTTAGTGGAGGTAGTGGAAGTTATGTTGCTCGGGCAGTTAAGCTTTTGTTGGTGTATGGCATGTATTGGAGGTTACTATCAATCAAATGGTGTGAGGCTTTTCTGAGAATTTTGTGTGTGTGTTGTGCTCTGTCAAGATAGTTTCAATTGACAGATCTTCCTCTTACATTTGGTCCTCTGTGTGCACGAGTGTGTGAACTTGTGTGTGTGTGTGTGTGTGGTGTTGATCCATGTATAATGCACGGGTCCGATCAGTAGAACTTGTTGTGGCAGATGAAACATAAAATCAACCATGATTGTGTTGAAATGCGGAGGATAAATTATCTCTAGACTGCATAAAATTTGAAATATCTCATCTTCGATTACCCAAACATCCTTTTTTCTTAACTCCCTAGCACATAATTTCTAAAACCATCTTGACAATGCAATTACTAAAGGCTTGGAAATGGTCAATGTTAGGTATGCATGAATCATTTTTGGGAGAAGACGTTGAAACATCACATGAAAATCATGAGTCTTCAATCAATGAAACTTCTTTTCATAGACGTTAACCTTGTTCTTCAAGCTCCCAGCGTAAAGATGAGGGTATTTTAGTTTGCTGAAACATTCGAACACCTCTACTAGATATTTCAGCTTCACTACGAAAGGTGCATGAGGAAGTCATTCATTACTCCTTTTCAATTGATTTTTCTACACCCCTCTCTGTTGTAATGCGGCACGAGCATTGGGGTCATCTTTGGACCTTCCTTCAATACTAAGAGTAGTTCCAATGATGTTATCAGATACTTTTTTTCCAATGTGCATAACATCAAAGGTGTATAGGAAGACCAATAAGGCGATTTCTAAAAGATGCATTTGTTAGTCCAACAAAGAAGGAGGGTGTTTCAAGCAGTCACCATCTTTCACCCTCTTGCCTTGCCGAAGCATTTTCTTGGCAAAGTGAGGCTGCATGTACAATCACTTATCGCTTCAATATGAGGGTCAAGGGGATGTACTGGAGGATATTTATAGGGGTCTTGTTATCTTTCGTACATTCACACGACTCATATCTCAAAGTGTTGCATATAGAGCACACTTTGCAATTGCATACTGTTTATAAAGCAACACAGTTATACTCATAAGCATCAATACTCTGATAGCCCAGACTAATGTCCCTACAAGGTTTTTGTAACACCTCATCCTATATTGGTTGTAATAAGGATGTTCGGAGTGATTTAGAAGTGATTCAAGTTATACCTATGTCACGATTCACAAACATCTTCTTTTTAAGGCTCTAAATATGGACAACAGACCTAACATTCCAAACAATCACTACCCTCTCCGATTTCTTCAGACCACAGCTGGCCTCTCCTCCCCCTTATTTGAACACATATGCAGCCCTTCTCCCTCTATTTAACCCACACAAACCCCTAGCCAACCCACACACATCCTCATCTCCTCTTCCCTTGACAAACAAACCCACAAAGGAACCCATTTGCCTCACTATTTTCGCCATCCATCTTCACCATCACCACCCTCCTTGTTCCGTCCACCAAGCTTCCCCAGCAACACCTCCTTCTTCCTCCAAATTTCCGAGCACCTCCAAGTCACACTTGTGCCCTGTTTTTCGAAGCACCACGTACCACCGAGCACAACGTCGCCCGTTCGAAGCAAACATCTAAGCTCCTTCACCTCTCTCCCTTCCATCAAGCAGAAGCAGCCATGAACAACATCGAAGTCAGAGCCGACGCCGCCAACCCCTTCCTTTCGATCAAACACACTGTAAAGGTCCGGTGAGGCTCTTTCCCTCTTTCTTTCGATCAAACACACTGTAAAGGCCCACCTTTATAATTAATCCCTTCCTTTGTTCTAGGTCAGGCTGACCCTGATTTCGTATTCCACAAGCTGAATGAACCCCAATGAGCACATCTGACGGTCTCGAATCCTCTCCGACGAACTCGAGAACTCTCAGTGAGCTCCTTTCCTTTCTCCCTTGATTCAATTTCGAACTTAGGTTATCTTCTGGGTAAAAGGGGTGGCCGGACATGGTGAGAACGTCACTGGCGGCAACCTCCTTCCCTTCCCTTTTTCTCTTCCGTTTCAAGCAGTGAGTTTTGGGAAAGGGAGATGAATATTACTTGGGTTTGGTTTTCTATTTTCTTTGTTTTCGGTCCGGTTCAACATTTTGTTTTAAATTTTCCCGATTTGGTTTGGTTTGTCTTAAAATAAGATTGGGTTGAGACTTGGGTGGGTGATAATGCATATTTAGATAGACATTATAGAGTAGTTTTAGGGTCTTTTAGATGTATATATTGCATGTTAATTGGTTAGTTTACTTGTTTGCTCATTTGGTGGTCAAGTTCAGAATCGACACAAGTGTATTGTGTATTTGCAGATTGTAGATTCGGAGTGGTAAAGAGGGCGATCATGAGAGTTTTATGGACCATATGGAGCTGAGATCAAGCAAGAGAAGTCAAGGGAAATGCACAAGGAAGAGGCAAGGAAGCACACAGAAGGACCAGCGGCCAAAAGAACAAAAAACATAGGAAGGCCGCACACGCGGCTAGCATTGGACAGCTCTATGAAAAAGCCGCACACATGGCTTTGGAGGGCCAAGTCAACGCCGAATCTCCATCTTTCCTTAATTGAACTCTATCTTTTAAGAACGTCTTCTAGGGTTTTTTGACGGTACTTAGGGTTATATAAAGATTTGATTTAGATTATTTTAAGCATCTTTCGACTTTCAAGAATTGGGAGACGACGTTTCGAAGCATAAGCAATTAAACTCATCTTGTTTTGCCTACGATTAAGACTTGGTCTCGTTGAATTGTGAATTTGGAATTCTAGTTGATTTGTATTATCTACTTCAACTTCTTTGTGCTTTAATTGCTTGATGGTGTTGATTCTATCTTGATTCGCGACCTGGTTAGAATTGCATCATTGCTAGGGTTTTGATTCATACGTTTGTGAAGCCTAATCCAAAGTAGCAAATACATTTGAGAGGACCTCATAGGAAAGATTGATTGTGTAAGAAGTTAGTTATAGGTTAAATGTTAGTTCTTTAGGGAATTAATATTGCTTATAAGCTTCATATATCTTGAGACTTAGTGCTATTTCTAGGATTAAACCTTAATCCGTGTTAAGATTGCTTAGGAATAAGGGATTATTAGAACTCATAGGGCTAATAGTTTATTTAAATTAAGATAAGAGTGGGTGATAAAAAAGAAACAACTAGAAGGAAGAACTATGATCAAGTAGACGAACCAACGTTGAGAATCGTAGGTGAAACATCTCATTCATCGTTGTTTACAACCATCACCATACTTACTTCTTTAATTCTTTTCACCTTTACATTTCTACACCCCCATTCGTTACTCTTGTTGGTAGTTATAACACATAAAGTCAAAGTAGTTCCCTGTGGATCGACTCCGGACTTACTAGCTATACTAGTTGGTTGGTTTGGATATTCTTTTGATTGGAAAACACAACGATTTCGTCTTGTCAAAATTTGGCGTCGTTGCCGGGGAACTATTATTGTTTACTTTGTGTGTTTAGTTACTAACCTTGGTGTGGACCACTTACATGGTCCGCACTCGTACTACTAACATATGTTGAAGGTGAGGTTATTGCACTTACATAGAGAGAGTTTTCATCAATACTTCATCAGACTGCATGAGTACATTAATGATGTTTATTCATGGGGATATCAAGCTAGTATAAGGGAAGTGCTTCTATGCATCTTTGATGGCATGACTTCTGAGACACGGAGTCTTGCTGAGCGCATGAGTGATGGAGGTTTATTAGATATGAGACTCTTGGATATGTTGGAATTTTTTCTGCCACATGGATTATCAATGTGCGCAAAACAAGTCTCTTCCTCAAGTATCTCAAATCGTTGAGACCTTTGTTGCACCTTTTGAGGTCATTGTGGAAAATCAAATTGAGAAGATAAAGGAATACGACACTCCATCTGACGAGATCATCCTTAGCTCGCCCATTGATGAATTAGGTCAAGAGCCTATTGCTGAGGCTACGAAGCAAGTAAAGGTTGTCTCCTGCACTAGGGAGAATATTGTTGGATACATTGATCAATTTGATTGCTACTTTAACAAGCCACCAATAGAACTAAATTGGTGGTATTATATACCCTCTGTGGTTAGTCAAGCTCATGAATACAATAAGTCAAAACGGTTCTTAAATGTATTATTATTTACTTTTACTTTATTTGTATGTAGTGCATGCTTGCATGCTTGTTTGTTAGTTGTGCACAAGAGTTTGATAGGTTGCTGAGGGCTTTGACTATGTCTGATTAGTGTCTTAAGCTTCAACACAACGTTGAGCCAAGGGCGAGAAACAAAGGCGCTTCTCGGGAGGCGAGCCGAGGTAAGTTTTTTTCATTATTATAGTTAATTTATTATTCTCATCGTTCTTAGAATTTTCTTAGATTTTAGGTAGTGTTTTTCGGCATATTTGGCTAACACTTCAGGAGAAGAAAGAAGAAAGAATGAAGGGAGAACATTCTAGCATGGCCGCACCCGCGGCCATCTCAGAAGGCCCCTCATCCAAAGTCGCACTCGCGACCTCACCTCTGCAACACTCTTTTCGATCGTTTTTCGATGTCTTTCCTTTAAGAAATGGACAAAATTTAAGGGTCGTGAGTTGTTCATGACCAACTTTTTCGATGTTCCCTCCTTACGAATACCTGGGCTTGAGCAGAGTGTCCATCACCACCTCCACCATACCAGTGAGCTAGTGAGTATTGTTTTCCTTCTCCCCTATTATTTCTAATTTTTTGTTGTCTTTGATTTCATTGAGACAATGAAAGTTTTAAGTGCGGGGGAGGGATTTACTGTACATATTAGAGTTGCATTGCATATTAAGCATGTTTAATTTAGTTTGCATAATTATTCATGTTTTGCATCTTAGGTTTATTTTATGGAAAAAAAATGAACAGAAAATCATGCATTTGCATAGAATATGTCATTTTCTAAACAACCATCTAGCCTAGTTAGTCCTCAACCTCTTATTGAAAGTATGATCATATAAGTCCCATGACATGTTTGAATGGTTTTGGCCTTATCCTACTTATGGTTTTTATGTGGAACATAGTTAGGTGAACATAATTGAGCATGCATGATCTAAGTTCCAAGCATGATTGAAATCCAACAAAAAGTTAGCCTTGTGAGTTGATTTTTGGCCTTATTGGGACTACACTTCATTGATTCCTTTTGTCTTTATTCATGTGTATGAATACTCTCCAATGCTTCTACCTCTTAGAATTGATTTTGTTATCTATGTCAAGGTTGTACTTGTGTGTTTGTTATGGTGAATTTCACATGATTGAGGCATGTTTCTTTTTATCCTTATATTTTCCATATCTACCTTATGTTAATTATTTCCATTGCTTGAAGCCCTTTTGAGCCTATTAGTCTATTCTTTTTAACTCCACAAAAATCTTCCTTAGCTAATTGTAGCCTAACCCATCCGGGACCTAGGATAGAGTTGGTTAGAGATTGATTTTAGTGATGTTGAGTGTGCTTTGAGAGTGGAATGATATGTAATGGTAGAGTCTTATTTTTAGCTTATTAGTTGAAGTTGGTTTTATTTCTAAAAAAAATCAGAAAAAAAAAGAAAAAAGAATGCATTGTATGCAATAAAAGAACCACTTCATTTGCTTTTGTTTGTAAGTTGGAAGATATTTGGGTTGATAGGAAAATTCTTTACATGAGTTGTAATTGAGATATGAGTTTGATGGTTAGAGAGTGTTATGATTATGGAAGTGTAGTAGGTTCTAGTTCCTGGATTTACAAGCACCACATGGCCAAAATACTCCCACCTTAATTTTCTTACCAACTCCCATTATAACCCATAAAAGACCTCATGATGATTCTCGTTGGTAATGACATCCACGATGGAGATTGTGATTCAATTTCAATTCTTATGCAGTTTAGTTGCATTTTGATAGAGTTTCAGTGTTATTTGATAAACCTAAATACTTGAGTGAGAGCGAAAACACTTTATTCCCGGTGAGGTTGAATGGATAAGAATGTGGGCTACTTGATCACAATACATGCTAGGACATTTGTTTGCTTTGCCTATGTTTGCACTTTGTTGAGATGTTGCTTTTGCTGAGGCTATTGCATGAAAGATTATGTTTGTGGGATGAATCATTCATAAATGGTTTGTTTTGCTCGAGGACAAGCAAAAGCCTAAGTGTGGGGGAGTTTGATAATGCATATTTAAATATGCATTATAGAGTAGTTTTAGGGTCTTTTAGATGTATATATTGCATGTTAATTGGTTAGTTTTACTTGTTTGCTCATTTGATGGTCAAGTTCAGAATCTACACAAGTTTAGTGTGTATTTGCAGACTCGGAGTGGTAAAGAGGGCGATCATGAGAGTTTTATGGACCATATGGAGCTAAGATCAAGCAAGAGAAGTCAAGTGAAATGTTGGTCACACCCGCGACCAACATTGGACAACTCTCTAAAAAAGCCGCACCCGCAGCTCTGGAGGCCGCGCCTGCGACCTTGCTGGGCCAAGTCAACGCCGAATCTCCATCTTTCCTTAATTGAACTCTATCTTTTAAGAACATCTACCCTTCTATGGTTTTTTGACGGTACTTAGGGTTATGTAAAGACTTGATTTATATTATTTTAAGCATCTTTTTCGACTTTGAAGAATTGAGAGACGACGTTTGGAAGCATGAGCAACTAAACTCATCTTGTTTTGCCTACGATTAAGACTTGGTCTCATTGAATTGTGAGTTTGGATTTCTAGATAATACTAACGTGGAGTTCCATTCAAATATCTCCATTTATTCATATGAATAAGTGGAGTGTATTCAAATGAATATTTATTCAGATGAATAAATGGAGTGTATTCAAATGAATATTTAGTCAGATGAATAACTAATAGTTTATTTGGATGAATAAGTCAAATTTATTCAAATGAATATTTATTCAAATGAATAAGTCTATTGTATTCAAATGAATATTTATTCAGATGAATAACACGACAGCCTTGAAATGCATGTTTATTCAGATGAATATGGGAATATACTATCATCTTTTCATATTCATAATGAATATTCATTCATAATAGTAGTGTTTAATAATATTCATTCATATTCGTGTAGGCCCCACCACTTTTATATCCAAATTGCTGAAGCTGAAGCGCGTGTGTTTAATAATCTTGCATGGATGAGATTAATTGAGATTTTCCCTTTTTATTTAAATAAAAAAGAGTAGGCCCCACCACTTTTATATCCAAAATGCTGAAGCTGGAGCGCGTGTGTTGGTTTTTTTTTAGGTAACATTTTTTTTTGAGAGGAGGAGATTTTGCTTGCATTGTGTGTTTGATGAATAATATTGAACAAATTACTGAATATTTCCATATTATCAACGAATAATGACTCTGAACTTACGGATTTTGCTTGCACTTTTTTACGTAACGTTTTTATTCGTTTGTAATAGAAAAAGGGTTGGTCAATTTTTCAACTATTCGCTAGGTTGATAGTAATTATTCGCTAAATTGATAGTAAATATTTGCTAGGTTGAAAGAGTATGTAAATGTAATTTTTGATTTTGTTATCTAATTAACCACATATAAATGAATAATTCCTTATTATCAATGAATAGAAACTATCAACTTGCTGAATAGTTACTGGATAATAGCAAAAGGGTTTCAATTTTTCAACTATTCGCTAGATTGATAGTAATTATTCGCTAAGTTATAGTAAATATTCGCTAGGTTGAAAGAGGATGTAAATATAATTATCTAATTACCCACATACAAATGAATAATTCCTTATTATCGACGAATCGAAACTATGAACTTGCCGAATAGTGACTCTGAACGTGAATTAATGGAGAACAAAACTAGAAAAGTATAGATATGAACACAATTTGCATTTGCAACAAAGATTTGACATTGAAGAAAACAATTGAGCGTACTCATCACATACGCAATTGATTCCTCAAAACAATTGAACAAAACAATTAATTCCTAAAAAAAAAGAACAAAACAATTGAACGTCTGTGATTGCGTACTCATCACATATGCAATCGACAACAAGGTTCTCGGTCGGTTGCGATCGACAACAAGGTCCACGAGCACGATCCCGATCCCGCTGAGCACGAAAGAGAGAAAGAGAGAGGATCGGCTTACCGGAGAATGGGCTGATCGGCAACGTCGGGTGCAGGAGACCGGAGGAGATGGTTCTGGTGGATTTTCCTACGTCGTTTCCGTTGTCGTCCAATCTCACGGCTCCGCCTCCGCCGCCTTCTACAACCGCCATCACATCCGCCTTTGTAATCTTCTTCGACCTATTCTACGACCGCCATCGCAACCAGCCGGCGTCGGGTATCCATCGCACGGTGTTCGTACTGTTCCGACAACTAGGAAGGCAGACGGTTTTGAGGTCGGGGTGGTGACAGAACTTCGACAAGAGGGAGTTTGCGGAGGTGTACAACCTCAGAGGGCATAGAGGAAGAAGGCAATGATCGAGAAGGAGCGGCCATGGGAATGTCGTGAGGGAGCAAGCAGGAGGGAGAGAGATACCGTTTAGGGTTTTTTCATCCCTCGGAGATTGAAACACATGTATAAATAAATGAGAGTGATATAAGAAAAGTAGCAGGTCCCACCTTTTTTATTTAAAAAAAAAATAAATAATCTAATTAATCCTGACCTTTCATTTTGCTTCGATCAAGGGTCTATATTTGTTAACATTTGACCCCCCCCCCCCCCCCACCCCCACACACACACACACACACAACTTTTTGTTTGTTCAACCAATTGATCTAAGAAAAATTTTGCAAAATAGGACTTTTTTTGGACGTATTTGCAAAATGCCCTCGTTTTTGGACAATTTAGAAAAATGTTCCATATAAATACTAATTCTCATTTTTTTTTCTAATCGTTGCCCCCAATCCCGTCTCTTCAATCTCTCTCTCCCCGCTCCCCATGGCGATGGAGCTTTCGATCCGGCCAGATGCGCCACCGGTGGCTCTTCCTCCCCCCGCTCTTCCTCTGGCGCCACCGGTTAGTGGCCAGATGCGCCACTAGAGGCGTCGATTTCATCAAAAGCAACAACGCCACCGGAGATGCTATTTGACTTCAGATCTGGATCTGGACTTCAATCGACTTCAGATCTAATTCAATCGGAAATTGAATTCGACCTCGGATTGGAGGAGGAGCTGCGGCTGCAATCGATAAGGAGAAGAGGAGGAAGATGGAAGACGTCGAGCGAGCGAGGCGAGCAGCCGGAGCGAGCGAGGGAGCGAGGCAGCGCCGAGGTGGATGCGGAGGCCGGAACGAGCGAGCGAGGGAGGGAGGTGGTGGCGAGCGAGCGACGGAGGGAGGGTGGCGGTGGCGACCCAGCGAGCGACGAAGGGAGACTCCGAGATGGCGATGAACAGCGTTCCATCAATTAGGATAATTTAGAGAAATTACAAAATTTGTCCATTATTTTTATATTGTAAAATTTTTACCCCAATATTACATTTGCACTACATAAAATTATACCATTTGCATAACAAAGTGTTATATGAGCACAACATACCATTATGTTTAAAAAAAATAAAAATAAAAATAAAACTAGACTTGGGTGATAAAAAAAGAAAAAAACCTTTAAAAAAGTGCCGACGTGAAAAAAAAAATTATTTGAAAAAAGTACTGACACAAATAGAATAAAAAGTGCACAAAATTAGAATAAAATGCGCACGAATAATATTATAAAGTAAAAAAAAAATTGTTATCCATGTAGAAAAAAATAAAAAAAAAGTTAAATAAATAAAAACTAGACTATGGTCATATTTGCACAACTTATGATTAAATTTGCACAACGTCCTCTTATATTTGCACGACAAAATATTAAAAAAAATATTAAAAAAAAGAATGGGGTCATATTTGCACAACTTACTCTTATTTTTGCTCAACAATAGGTTATTTTTTGCAAAACTATCGAGATTTGTGAAATTGTTCTCAACATGATTTTATTTTCTCTCAATATTATTTTAAGAATTGCACGACTCTGTTGTAAGAGTTGCACGACTATGTTGGAAGAGTTGCACGACTATGTTGCAAGAGTGCACGACTATGTTTTAAGAGTTGCACGACTATGTTTAAGAGTTGCACGACTCTGTTTTAATAGTTGCACGACTCTGTTTTAAGAGTTGCACGACTCTGTTTAAGAGTTGCACGACTCTTGTTTTAAGAGTTGCACGACTCTGTTGTAAGAGTTGCACGACTCTGTTGTAAGAGTTGCACGACTCTGTTGTAAGAGTTGCACGACTCTGTTTTGAGAGTTGCACGACTCTGTTTTAAGAGTTGCACGACTCTGGTTTAAGAGTTGCATGACAATCGAGACTTGTGAAATTATTCTCAACATGATCTTATTTTATGCAAATATGACCCGAGTTTAGTTTTTTTTTTAATTTATTTTACATTTTGTTGTGCAAATATAACCGTAAATTGTGTAAATATAATTGTATATTGTGCAAATATAACATTTTGTTGTGCAAAAATAAAAACAAAAATATAAATTATGGATCACATAATAAAATATAGCTAGTTTTTTTAATTTCTCATATTTGTAGGGTAATTTTTGTAATTTCATCAGAACATCTTCTTCTTCCTCCCGATTCTGCGAAGAAGAGATGCGCGCACGCCGGCCCTTCCTCGCTTCGGCGTCGCTCGCTCACCACCGCATCGCTCGCTCGCTCCGTCGCTTGCTCACCACCGCATCCCTCCCTCGCTTGCTCGCTCCGCCTCGCTCGACCTCGGCTCAGATATGAGATCCGCCCTCGCTCGACCTTCCTCGATCGCCATGGATCCGGCTCCGCCTTCCAACTGCTCGGTCGACGGCCGGATATTCCTCCTCTTCGATTCCGCCGGTGCAGATCTGGCCGCCTACGGCTCCGCCTCCAGATCTGGAAACCAGAAGGAGAGAAGGCAGATAGAGGCGCATAGGAGGCGCGTTGAGCGCGTGGCTATTTCGCTAAATTGGCCCAACGCGCGGCTATTTCACAAAATAGGACGGTTTTCGTGGCTATTTCGCAAAATGCCCCTTGATTTAATTCAAAACATTTAATTATTTGAACTTTTACTATTATTTTATAATACTAATTTAACATATTATTAAGATTTTATTTATAAAAAACCGCGCGTCATAATGCGGAGATCATACTAGTATATAACTAATTGAGTAAGTTAGGAAGGATATATAGGGAACCAATTTATAATACTAACTCTCCACTTTATTTATATCTATATATAAAAGAGCCGACACGCTTAGGAACAGTAACTTTTGAGACAGCTGTCGCGTTTTCGTTGGATGAAACTATTTTATTGGGCATTTTATTTACCTGGGCTTCTGTAACTGGGCTTCAGTCGGCTCACTTATATGTGTAAAAACAACCGACCTCAACCATCCGACCTATCTTCTCGCCTCCTCTCCCGCCTTTGGCCTCACCTTCCATGGCTGTTCATCCTGTTTCGTCTTCATGTCTCCCTCTTCTGTAACTGGGCTTCAGGCGGCGGTAGTCTCAATCTTGTCGACGTTGGCAGCGGCGACGAGGGCCGAGATGCGGCACCGGTTGAGATCCCAGCCGTCACTTCTCCCGACGTCCTCCGCTCCTGGCGCGCCGTCTAGAAGGACCGCAACGAGGACACGGCTTACACCACCACCTGGAAGCGCATCCAGGACAAGCTCCAGCCCCACGTCGACGAACACGGTAACCGATTCCTCTGCTTTAAGAACAGTAGCTCTCAACAATTCGTTTCTAATGTCAATCAGTGGCAAGATATTATCATGAGTTTCCATGGGGATAGCGATTTTAAAAATCTAGGGTTGAAGTAGACAATTGAGAGGATTAAGCAATTTTAGACTGTTGGGGCTAAGTTTTATGGCATTCTTGAGAGCTTAATTAGGGTTTGTGTTTCTGCTTGCCCTGTTTGCTTTGGATTGGGTGCTGGGGATGGCAATAATGTGTGCTTGAAAAAAAAGGTCAATTTGGAGTGAAAATTTTATCAGCTTGATGAAATAATTCAACTTTAAAATATGCATAAAATGAAATAATTGCATTAATCTTCGGGGGCTTGCCTGATCAACAACAGACTGCCTAAGATTTGTGATATTGTCCCTAACTTGCTCTAGAGTGAACAATTCAGCCATGGATACACCCTCTATCTCTATCTTTGGCCAAATATTATAAAGAAAAAGGTAGATAAACTTTTTAGGAAGCTGTGGTCTTTCAAATCACTCAAATTGGTGCTCTATGGAAGAAGTTATGAGACTTAAAACCATTCGAATTGGTGCTATATGAAAGAAGTTATGGATTTTTTTTTTATCGAAATTGAACACTTTTTCCTTCTCTTCTTATAACAGCAGCAACAACATAAAAAAAAGGGATTGTCATAAAGTTGAAAAGTTTGTATGATGCACCAAGTTAGCTAAGAAATGAGATGGTCTGCTTGTCTCACACTCTTTAGGTAGAACAAGGAAAAAGCCTAAGACATAACCTGGGAAACAAACAAACAGCTTGGGAAAAATATATATATGTTGCTGTCTGATGCTTTAGTCAGAGGAATGAGACAATAACACTGACAATAGGCTGTTTTTATGTGGTATTTATACTGTGATGAGCAGGGTTGCCGAATTCACAGTTTGTTGAATTCGCAAACGTCGTACGAATGCGAAATTCGCTCCTCGGAGAGAATTCAATTCGTTGGAGAATTCCACATGTGGAATTCGCGAACTAGAACTGAATTCTCCGAATTCAAATAGAATTCTTTTTCCTCCCATCTCCTACATATGTATTCATATGTATATCTCCTAAAACCAATTTTGATGAAATATAGTAATAATCATAGAATTACTTCTTGCACTTCTCCATCAATCGGAACCATCACTTGAGTTTTCTTCATTGGGAACTGATGAAAGGGGAAAAGTAAAAAGTGGAGGATAGGAGGTTTTTGCAGAGACTTTTCACTTTTCACATCAACCCTCCATTGGCCCAACCTACTTTTTACTTTCTCTCGTTCTATTTTAATTCGGAATGGCTATATGCACCAATGACAGGTGCTATATGTACTATATAGGACGGATCATAGATCCGTCCTTTATAAAATTTTAAAAATATACACGGACGGATCTTAGATCCGTCCGTTATAAAAAAAAATTAAAAATTACATAGGACGGATCTAGGATCCGTCCTATGTATTATTAAAAAAAAAAAGAAAGAGAGTAAAAGCTGCTGTGCAGCTTTAGTTTTGTGGGGGTGAAACTAACAAGGCCGGATTAAAGATCCGGCCTTTGTTCTCTCTTTTTTTTTTTTTTTAAAGCTGGCTGGCAGCTTTTTTTTTTGTTTCTTTTATATATATATATATATATATATATATATATATATATATATATATATATATATATATAACGGACGGATCATAGATCCGTCCGTATATTTTCAAAAAAAAGTACAACGGACGGATCTAGGATCCGTCCTATGTAGTGCATATAGCACCTGCGGTTGGTGCATATAGTACAATCCTTTTAATTTTCTTTTACTCCTGTTGCTTTATGGGAACTAGTTCCCTCCCCAACTTTTCTTCCCTCCCTTCCCTCCTAAGTCCCAACTAGTTACCCCTGGCCCCACCAGTTTTACTTCCTTCCCAGCGTTTCTCAAGTAGATAATGGAGTTCGCTCTTTCAGAAGAATTCCCAACGAATTCATGCGAATTTGTTCGCGAACGAACTGCGAATTAGTTCGAGCGAACTAGAACGTAATTCGTAGGGGGGAGTAGCGAATTTGGCAACCCTGGTGATGAGTATCACCAAAGGACCAAGAGATGTAATGGATACTTATTTGTGGCTTATAAATATCAATATTGTAAAAAGTCATTGGTATAGGTGTATATAGCAATGTAACTTGAATTTAGAATCACTTTCATGTATAAGGATATATAGAGGCATATAAGATTGAATCTTTCTAAGTAAGAAATTATATTTTTCTTGAAGGTGTTAATCTTTTTTCTTTTAGATTGGGTTCGATTTCAAATTTGTTTATACCAAAGCAATGTTTGCAGGCAAGGCTATTTGAGAATTGAGAATGTAGGACAGGCAATTGTTGGTACTTGGCGGCAAGATAGCTTGAAAGACCTCTTTCGGGGTACAGGTACAACTCTATGTCGCAAGGTTCCTTTTTATGCAGCTATCATGAGGCTATATGCAGAGGTTACAAAAAGATACATTCGTTTATCAATTTGTTTTGTATTGAAGATTACATGCAGGCTTGGGTTGAAGTTTGTTTTGATCATATTATTTTCTAATCAAATATCATCACTACCAAAATGTGGAAAATTCACAGTCATACCTCTCATAAACATAAACTATACAATCTCACTTCTATAGGTGAAAAAATAAATAAGTTAAATTCAAGGTTTATCTTTCATTGATTAATGGTAACTTAGGTTTTTTTTTTCCGTATAAAGCTTAGAAATAAAATGCTAACATACGAAATTTAGCAAGAGGGGACGTTGCTTGAAAAGACTATTTCTCAATTTACTTTTGAAAAACTGCAAGGTGCTATAATCACACAGCACTTGACATCCCTTTTGTAGGCACTGAACAGATTGTGATACACAAATACAATCAGCCACAGATATTTGATGCATAAATTCTTCAAATCCACAAATTGAAGCAACTATACCTCTGTCAGTCCAACCATATTGATTTCTAGGTGGGTGAAGCAAACTGCTGGAATACTTGTATGATTGAGAATGTGATTTTTTCCACAACTACATCAAAAAGGAAAAAACAAAAAAACAGGCAATATCTAGGTTTCAGTTTTCAGGAGGAACTTGCAGGAAAAAAGCTAAACACCGAAGTATATTTGCATATGTGCTTTTTAAACTTTAATTAGATTTGATGTCTAAGTTGTTTAGAAAAGGGTTGGAACTTGCCGTTTGCTTGCCTCTCTCTGGTTTTGCTACTTTCTTCTTGCTAGATTTGGTGAAATGGTTCTCGGAGGTGGAAACGTAGCACCAATTTGAGATCTAGGGGTGGCTAGGGGTGAGAAATTAGGACAATAATAGGAGTAGAGACTAGAGAGAGGGCAACTCAAGTACTTGTGCAGACGTGCAGTTGTGCCTTGTCACTAATTTGGTGCTTGTGTCAAATTTTATTAATTGTCATAGTACAACTATACAAGTAAGATGTTATTAATTGGTTTACGGTTTGAGACATGTATTATAGATTATAAATGGATTTTAACTTTTTCCACATATTTAAGATGTTGCTATAGACATTCGACACTCTTTGTTTGCAAAATATTGTTCTCGCTTGAAATTATTTTAGGTGCAGTCATTTGGAATTCAATCGAGCTCAACACCTTCTGTGATACAAGGGTTCATCTCAAGAAACAACGTTCATGAAGCAACTTTAAAAGCATAACATCTCCGGATTCGATACAAGATATCAAACAACTGGGCAAAGGAGGATATGCCACAATTTTGAATTTATCCTTTTATTTCTTGCCACTTGCTGAAACAACTATTTTGTGATTTTTGTGTCTTTACAATTCAATTTTGATTTTTCCCTGCATGTAGGAAGATTGAGTACCAAAATCAACGAAGGTTGAATACCCACGTGCGAACTAGTATTTAGAAATGTTTTTTTTTTTATTTCGGTGAGCAAACGGGGAGAAACGGCTCCCCGAACCGGTAATCATAAAACCATAATAAAAGAGTTTACAATAAAACTATCCAGAGCAAGCCCTAGACAACAGTCCACTCTCATCAGCAAATAAAAGCGAAAAAATGGCATCAGGAGGATCAGCCAGGACATGTTATAATATCTCAAAGTTAACATTGAAAAAATACTTAAAATAGTTTCCAAATCACTAAACTAAACAAGTGGAATTTGTTACTCGCATCCCATCGTGGGTTTTGATTATTATTTTATCTTGAAACCTAACGCCCATATATATTATGAATATGATCCATCCAATCCAGAGCAAGAAAAATGGATGATTAATTACCTTATGTTCTTTATAGTTTGAATAATAGTCGAAGTTTCCCGAAAAAGAGAGAATCTTGATTGAAACTAAAAATTAAACAATAGTACACCATCCAAACTATAATGAGTTCAATTGTTGACCGATATGATCAGAAAATGAGTTGTGATTCTTATAAAAAATAACTTTTGATTGTGGACAAAAAAAAAAAAAAAAAAAAAAAAAAAAACAAAGGGCCATCCATTGTTTGGAGACATGAAATCATACCCAATTCCACCCATCTTACATTCTTACCTACAGCTAACAATTGGGATACTCGAGTCAGGATTGGGTTAGGTCTCTAATCAGGTTCGGGTCAGTTTTTATTGGAGGATGATAAGCTGGTGCTTGACAGAGAGGATCTGCTATCCTGAAAACACTCTGTTTTCTGTACCATAACTCAAAACCAGGTTTAGAGTCAAGTTAGTTGAAAATAAAAATCTTCGATTACAACTTGAATTCAAACCGTGTTTATCCAAATGACTCGAATCTGAAATCAAATTTTTATTTTCAACTAACTTGACTTTAAAATATAACTTTTAATTCAGCTCGATAATAACCTGGTTTGAAATGGTTATTATCATGAATTAAAAGTTATATTTTAAAGTCAAGTTAGTTGATAATAAAATTTTGATTTCAGATTCGAGTCAGTCTGATAAACCCAGTATGATTAGATTAGTTTTCGGGTCATGAATTTCGATGAGTAAATTTGAGAACCTATAAGATTAAATTGATTAATGAATCACTTCGCTCAATACTAATTTGACTTGAATGAAATTCAACATAAGCTCAGTGATATTTAACAAGTCTTTTAACTCATGTTGGCAGATTGAGTTACAAGTCTTTTGGGTTATAATTAAATTATTTCATATACATTGATTGATTTATTGCACATTTTAACACTCTACAACAAAGGTAAAATGGCCATAAATAATTTCATCAAAACAGTAACAGAGGGAACACTACTGGTTGCCAACTGGACCGAGTGCTCTTCCTATTTCCTACAACACCAACAATCCATTCACACACCTTACTCTCTTTCTTTTATGTACACTACTTGCTGTCTACTGCTACTGGTTGTTACTACTTCTATGTACACACAAGGGTGAAACTGTCGAGACCTACATCGTCTTTTTGTTTGGACCTCTCACCATACATTGCAATGGATGTCCTCTTCAGGACCCATCAGGGGTGTCCTGCAGAGAGGGCAGGTGATGTTCCAGTAATCCAGCCATTGCTCCAAGCATGCCTTGTGGAAGACGTGCCCACAAGAGAGGTGGTTGATCTCAGAGTCTGGCTCAAACCCGGTGAGGCAAACCGAGCAATCTTGCCCTTCTTCAAACTCTTCTTCTTTGTGCACCTTTGCTTTCTTGCAGACCGAATCAAACCTGACAGCAGGCGTTCTGCTCCTGAACTCGTCAAGGTAGGTGTCCGATGGGGTGAGGCGGTTTGAATTGGGGTCTTCCTCTGAGCTATCCATGGGGGTAAAGGCTGAGTCCAAGTGAACTCCAAAGATAAAAAGTATGGTGCGGATGAGGTATCGGACAATGGTGAATGGCACCGCAGTGTTGACCAGGATTACGCACAGAACGCCTTCAGATGCACTCGGGAGAGCGGCCAGACCCATTGTTAGACAGGATTATTGCTTAAGCACAATCTCTTCTTATATCTACAGGAAACAGCAGGTTAAGGTTAAGGTTAGGAACACAGTGATATCAGAATCTCTCTAGCAGATGCAAATATACAATACAACCATGAAGACCTCAACAACGAAGTACATAATATGTTTTGTAGGTTCTCATTGCAAGAAAAAGAATCAAATCATCTAATCAAGGGCCACTATTATTCATCATCACCAAAAACAACAATGGGAGAAGGCAATCTCCATTGGAATCTTCAAAATTGAAGTGGGTTAGTGTGCAATCAAGTTCAGTTAAGCAGCTAATGTTTCTGCGGCTTTGAATTGAAGAAACCCAGATCTCACAAAACCCATTGCAAGTGTTTTATTTAAGCAAAAACAAAAGCAAACAAAACAGTGCAAAAGACACTCAAAGATGAACCCAACTCAATGCAGCAAACACATCAAGCCAGACAATATACAATGATATCAGAATCTCTCTAGGAGATGCAAATATACAATACAATCAATATCAGTATCAGTATCTCTTTTAGTGTAGTAGATCAAACAAATATGGAACAAAACCCTAACAACAACTGATCAAGTAAAATATATTTCATTATCATCAAAAATAAAAAATTCAGGACAAGCCAAAAACCATTGAGTTCTTCAAAATTGGAGTGTATATCAGAAGATCTAAACTTTTAGGAATTCAGGGCAACACTAAAACAATACAGATATCCTAAATTGGAGTGTATAGATGCAGATGCAGCTTTCAATTGAAGAAATCCAAACCTCAGAAAATCCATTTCAAGCTGTTGATATACACAAAAATAAAAGCAAACAAAACAGTGATAAAGAACTTTAAGAGTTGAATCCGACTTAATGCAGCAACAATCCCCTGATATCCAGAAGACCTAAACATCTATCAACACATTAACATAAACGACAAGAAATTTGAAAAGCCATTGACTCAATTTCAACCAAAACAGTTACTAGCTTCTAATTAAGTAAACATCTATCCAAAACATATATAGAAATTTAGGGTTTAACCAAACCACAATAAACATATATAAAAATCCAACAATTGAAACCCAATTGATGAATGAGCAGATCCATCATAGTGAAAGAAGAAGAAAAAACCTTACTTGGAAACAAGATTCAGGGTATTGAAAATGATGACAATTGGGAAAACCAAAGAAGTGGAAATTAGGAATTGGGGTGAGTTGAGGAATCGGATGGAATAAGGACGCGCAGAGAGGGGTTCCTACCAGTAGATCTTTTTATAGACAGATGTTTTAGAGAGAGAGACACAGATGAATGAACACAGAACACATCAATCAACCCATCCCACCACTGACCACCCCACCCCGCATTCAACGCTAATTATTTTTATTATTTTTATTGGGTAAAAATTCGAGACCAGACACACCTGATTTTCAAAGTTCGACAAGTCGGCAGACAGACAACCGTCATAAATAAACAAAAAATACAAAGATGATGCAAAATACAAGCAAAAGCGCTCTACAAATATGTAGATGACTAAGAAGCCAAACACTACTCAACGCTAATTATGCATCAGCTTCCCACCCGGTTCTTAACTTTTTCTTTTTCTTTTATCGGTCACCTTAGCTTAATCACCTCATCTAATTATTTTTTTTTGTACTTTTTACCTCCATTCATGAACCCAATCTCGAATTAAGATTTTTTACTTACTTATTACTATTTTTCATTATATTTAATCAATTATTCCATTATTTATTTATTTATGTACTTTTTTTTTGGTGGAAAAAACGGGAGCAAACTCGCGAATGCATATACATAAGAAAATATGCATTTATTTATGTACTTATTTAACAATAAAATGTGAGTTAAAAAATAATTTTTAATATTCGATAAAGAACATATGAGTATTATTTATTCATGTTAGAGTCGAGCGGCGAATGCGAGTAGCTGTTGCGAGGGGCGGTTGCGAGCGGTAATTGCGAGTGGCATTTGCAAGTGGCCATTCTCCACCTGGGTTGCGAGTGACGTTTACAAATGACCGGGCCACCCTTGTCGATTTAGGATTGCACATCTCCCACTTATATATGTGTATATTTTGATTTAGTTTCTTTTTTTTTAGTTTTCGGGTCAAAATGTAATTATTTTGTAAAAAAATGAAAAGGATTCGAATGTAATTGTTTAAAATATACATTTTCAATAGACAAAATCCATATTGCTAATAGACTTTATGAAGAAATTTTTTTTTTTGTAGCAATTGAAGGATGAAACACAGCACAGCTTCACACATCCTTTAAGTAAAACGACGTCGTTTTGAGTGAAATTTGCTAGTGCATACACGCCTCTTCCAAGTGCCCTCTTTTTTTAGACTATGAACCCTACTTTTCTAGACTCTTGTGCGCAGTTGAGTCCAATGTTTCGGGATCATCCAATTTTACCTTTTTTTTCCTACAATCTTTTCCTAGGTGACACTATGTATGAGTCGAGGGATTCACGGTTGCGAGTAACCAAACTATGGTTAATCTCGCATGGTAAACAAGAGTTTTTAAAAAAATTTGTCGGGTAACCCTAATTTTTTACTGTGTGCTTGGCAACACAAGTAGCGTTTTGGAGCTTTTTGTTTTAATATTATATAGTTTCAAATTAAATAAAGTTAACATTATTAGTTAATTAGCGTTTTAGAATTGAATTTCCACCCGTTACCCACCCCAGCTTTTCAGAGCTTTTCCTTTTATATACACAAATCTTCTCTTTTATCAGCTAGTTTTATCAGCTATCCAATCAGCTAAGGTTACCAAACACAATACTAGCTTAATTTAACATATTTTACACAATAAACCATTCAGCTTCAGCTACCTATTCAGCTACTCATTCAGCTATATATGGTTACCAAACACACCCTAAACTAAAAAATATAGTAATTACTACTCGATTCCTTCAGTACTTTAGTCGTCTATGTACTTGAATTGAACTAAAAAATCAATTTGATTATGTGCATTATGTTAAATTATTATATACTCCCTCCGTCCCACAATACTTGTCTTTGGACTATTTATACACGCTTTTTAATGAGCTAAAAACTATATAAAATATTCATTTTTTTAAATAATTTTTAAAAATAATTCTATACTTATTAGTAATATGTATGACGTTATTTAAAAATATTTAATAAAATGTTGATATCTTATATAGTTTTTAGCTTCTTAAGGAAACGTGCATAAATAGTAAAAGACATCTATTATTGAACGGAGGGAGTAGTATATTTTTTTCCCAAAAAAAAATACGTGGGTTGGGAGGCGATTTAGTGGCCCAAACAAGGCATACGTCAATCATCTAAATTAAAACTGGATGGATCGATCATATTCATTGAGATGGGGGACAAAAAATGGTTCTCTACGCGTGGATAGCCATTCTCAATTGAAAGAGGTGGCATATAATGGTCGACAAGATGACAAGCTAGAAGATGCATGTATATCATATGTGTATACTGTTGAAGCACCCATACATTATCCACCTACACATCCACGTGTCCATCATCTCAGATCAACAATTCAATTTATTGGGGGATTGTGGCTCCTCTTTAGGTAGGGGCTAGGGGCCAGGGGCGGATCCTGAAACATTATTTCGGTGATACTTTAAGGTAAATTTTTTATCATTCTGAGAATGTTTAAAGGTATAAAAGAAATTTCTTTTATAATTTTTTTCCGGGTTAGGGATGCTTAACGTAAAATATTAGGAAATTAACACGATTTTTTTTTGGATGCTCTAACAAAAGCATCCGCCACTGGTAGAGGCGTCAGCTACTTCACAACATTGATTGGTTTACTCGAATCTTTATCTAGTTACTTATTTTCTATCGATTATTTTTTATATTAGTTTGAATAGATTATTAGCCTAAATGAGTGTTAATAATCTCTTAAATTCCCATGCAATCTAAACAAGGGGAAAATGTTAACAAATGATAGCACAAAAAGTCCCAATATCCCTAGCATATAAGCAAACAACGATTCTTTAAAGAATCAATATTTAGTCGATATGTCAACTTTCTACATGTTCAAACTTTGTTAAAGGAATCCCACATGAATATGTTTGCTACAATAGATTAATTAAGTTCATGGAAGACATGAATCAAAACCCTATCGCAATGCGATTCTATCAAGGTGGGCAGTCAAGATAAAATCAACAACATAAGTAATCAAGATAAAGAGGTTGAAATACACGATAGGAATAACAAGAAATTAAAACTCGCGATTCAACCAACCAAGTCTTGAACCGCGAGCAAAAGCAAAAGAGTTTAGTTGCTCATGGCTTACCAGAAACTCATGTCTTCAATCTCTAAATTGAATCTCTCTAATTGATCTAATCTATGAAAAGCTTAACCTAAAAATGTCTATTTATGTAACACCATGTCCCACATCAGATATCATAAGGATATTGAGAGTGATTTATAAGTGAACATGGAAAATATTTTTTAAAAAAATATTTAGATATTTTTTTTTATTTTTAGTATATAGTGTAGGTGTTTACAAATAAAAGAAAATGACGCATTACTTATCAGTACAAAAAATATTATGAAATTTAAACAATTGAGAAAATTTGTGCCGAAGGCACAAATTTTCGCCCTAATTTGAGACTTGTCCTAGTTTTTGTAAAAATTAGTGGAATGTCCACTTTTATAATTTCGGATGTTTATTTTCCGATATTACCCTTCCTTCTCTTTTACCGTTGTTCAACCCGTTCTATGGCAAATTTCGTTCTCACCGATAGCTCAACAAAGACCCGGCGTTTCCTGCAGCCTCCATCTTCCTCCTCTCGCCTGATGGATCTTGAAATCGAAGAAGAGGAGGATCCCTGCAGCCTCCATCTTCCTTCTCTCGCCTCAGGAAGATCCAGCGATTTCTAGCGGTGGTTGGCCGGCGCTCTGAGTGGTGGCCGACTCTCTGATTGTTGAAGTTCTAGGCCTCCTCCTCGCTCCTTGCCCGTCGCTCTGAGTTGTGGCTGGCCTCCATCTCCGCCCACAAGCCTCTCCTTCTTCCTGTTGCACCGAAGGCGCGCATCCGGAGGTCGGGTATCTGCATCGTCGTCGCCGTTGCCTCATCCTCCCGTTCCCAATCCGCCTCCTCCTGGTGGTCGGGTATCAGCTTCGGCGCGCATCCGGAGGCGTTTCAGGTATGGTCTTTTCCTCTGCAGTTTTCAATCGATGAAGAATAAGAGTTTTGGTTGATGATTGACAATGCGCTATTAAGCACACCAAGTGTTCGACGTAATGCCTGTATGAAATGGTCCACTAAATTCAAGTGTATTATAATCTTTCGTCTTTCAGATTCCCGCCTCACCACTGCCTTCTGCCTGAAATCTGCTGAGAAGATCGGCGAAGAGGGTAGCTCACTGGCATTCCTTCGCAGTGGAAGGTTTCTATCCAGGGCGGTGTTGTTTATATTTGGGATTTACTGGATTCGCGAGACCCATCGAGATCCTTACAGTAAGAACAATGCAACAATGGATGGTTTTTGTTGATGGTTTGATGAAAGAGGAGGTAAATATTGTTTCATAGTTTTCTGGAATTTAGGGATTTGGTAAATTGCTGAACTTCTGTTGCACTGACTTGTATGTCAACATTCTGATGCACTGATTCTGCAAATTAGAAGCATTCTGTTGCACTGTCTTGTATGTCAGCGTTTTTTGCCTTTTGTGTGAATTTTTGTCCTTTTGTTTTGGATGTGTGTGGGCTGATGTCTAATTTGGACAGTTTTTATGACAACAACTATTTGTTTTGTGCTTACTAATGCTTCCACCAGTCCAATATTGGTTACTATTTTTTTATTTTATTTTTTTGGAGTGAGTATTTCTTTGAAATTGGTGTTTGGATATGTTTGAATGCTGACATCTTCTGGCTCTTGTAGTTGTGAAGCTTAATCTCTCTTTCTGATGCTTAATCTTTTTTTTTTCCTGATTTTACTGGGGTCGCAAACATCTAGCTGACATCTTCTGGAAATGTTGACATCTTCTTGAAATGCTGACATCTTCTGAAATGATGACATCTCCAATATAAGATTATTTTTGTGTAATTAAGTAGACCATCTCTAATATAAGATTATCAGCTACATATATATAAGATTCAGAAACATATGTACTGACACGGAGTGAATATGTGCTGACATGTGCTATTTTTGTTCAATTCAAGTAGATGTATATGTTATTTTTTATTTCTAATTGTGTGACATGCTACATGGGTTTTGTACACTAGATGAATGAGTTTTTAAATTATTAAAAATCATGTCAGCAAGCTTAATGCGAAACTAGTGATGTTTGCCTAGTATGCGGTCTCGGTAGAAGTGATATCAAGCATCCGGTGTCGGATTCTCTATTATGATACCTTTCCGGATAGGGAATCGCGCCACGGTTCAAACCCACTGCTATGCGATGACCTATGGTCTTTTTAGGCCATCGGAGATCATTCCAGGGTTTAAAATTGAGTTTTTATTTTTATCGCATAATAACTAGGGTTTGTTTCCACTTTGCCTATTTAATAATGTGTTTGTATACGTACATTGAAGTGCCTTGTGCAATTCAAGTTGATGTATATGTTTTTTTTCCGTTAGAATGTATAAGTTCTTTTTTTATTTCTAATTGTGTGTTAACATTGTCTCTTTTTGTGCAATTCAAGTAGATTTATAGGTTCTATAAGTGCAGGAGCCCTCTTGTCATTCTGAAATTATTTCTTTTTCCCCTTTGGGATTTTGAGTTTTCGGTTCTAGTTCGTAGAGAATTTAGGGTTTTAGGGTTCTGCTGTTGTATCATCTTGTGGTTGCTGTAGCTTCTGATTTTCGCTTGCATCTTGGTTCCGCTGATTTCGGGTCTCTTTTCGGGGCTGATGTAGCTTCTGAATTTCGCTTGCATCTTGCTTCTGCTGATTTTGGGTCTCTTTTAGGGGCTGCTGTAGCTTCTGAATTTCATCTTCTGTTGTTGTATATGCTGTAACTTAAATGTTGACATTTAGCTTCAATGTTGACATTTAGCTTCAATGTTGACATTTAGCTTAAATGTTGATATTTAACCTTAATGTTGACATTTAGCCGTTGATGGGCAAAAAAATTATCTTTTACTATTTCTTTTCACATTATTTGCTTAAAATTAAGAGGGAATAACAATCTTGTTGACATCCGGTGTCAGCAGTTTCAATTTGCATAACAGATTGTTATATTTGCATAACAGATTGTTATATGTGCATATCATGAAGTTATATTTGCATAACAGTAACTTATATTTGCACAACATAAACTTCTTATTTTTTAACTTTTTTTTTAAATTCACATTGCTTGTTTTTTAATTGGATTTACGACTCCAGGTTGATTTGCGACTCTCACCCAAGTTATCATCCATTGTCTGTCATTTGTTTATCTATTTATTTGGTCGAAGACTCGAAATCGATTTACTAATTCTTGTTTATGCCAATTTTAATCCTAATGTCAAACTTCTTGATTGTCTTTTTGAACCGTAGGTTCCTCTTTTTTTTTTGTGTAAGACTTATTGCTTGAAGAATATGATTTTTTTTCCTGGTGCTTGAATGTGCTGACATCTTCTGAAAACTTGCAAATGCTGACATCTTTTGAAAACTTGTAAATGTTGACATTTTCTGGAAATAAATGTTGACATC
The DNA here is from genome assembly GCA_963922045.1 of Persicaria maculosa. Taxonomy (NCBI): domain Eukaryota; kingdom Viridiplantae; phylum Streptophyta; class Magnoliopsida; order Caryophyllales; family Polygonaceae; genus Persicaria; species Persicaria maculosa. The sequence goes on from OY998251.1 coordinate 7,604,395, forward strand.
TTTATTTTTCCTTGTCATTCTTCGTAATATTTTTTATTAATAAGTCATCTTTTTGAGATTTACACTTGCATAGCTCTTTACTAGACTTATTGATGGGAGGAATATGATTTTTCACATTATTTGCTTAAAATTACGAGGGAATAACAATCTTGCTGATATCCGGTGTCAGCAGTTTCAATTTGCATAACAGATTGTTATATGTGCATATCATAAAGTTATATTTGCATAACAGTAACTTATATTTGCACAACATAAACTTCTTATTTTTCACTTTTTTTTAATTAACTTCCTCTTTTTTCTTTTTTCTTTTTTTGATTATGTGAGAACATAACAAGGTTTTGTGATCTGTTTTGCTAGTTATGCTATATTTATCCCATTCTCCCTATGAAGTATGAATTCTCTTGCTGACATGATCTCTTTTTGTGCAAATCAAGTTGATGTGTATGTTTTTTTTTATATTTCTAATTGTGTGCTGACATGGTCTCTTTTTGTGCAATTCAAGTTGATGTATAAGTTCTTTTTTATTTCTAATTGTGTGCTAACATGACCTCTTTTTGTGCAGATGTGTATACAAATGTGTACTCTTTATTAGGAGTTCCTACTTTTTTTTTCTCCTTTTTTGGTTGTGGCGTGAACATAACTCTTATTTGTTTATTTGAATGTTATGTTATAATATAATTAAAAGCTTTTTAGCTCAATGGTAGAGTGATGTGCTTATGCGCAAATACGTGGGTTCGAATCCCGCATAGGCTAAAATTTATAATAATTCTAGTAATTTACAAAATTTTCTAATAGTTGTTCAATAATAAGATATATTAGTTCAATTTTCTAGTTGCATATTATACTTTTACATTTGCATATTATACTTTTACATTTGCATATCATCAATATATATTTGCATATTTTAATCTTATATTTGCATATCATCAATTTATAATTGCATATCATACTTTTACATTTGCATACTTTTACATTTTCTTTTATATGATTAGTTCATTCTTTTATATGATTTGTCACATTATTTGCTTCAAATTAAGAGGTACAAACAATGTTGCTGACATCTGGTGCCAGCAGTAATAATTTGCACAACAGATTGTTATTTGTGCATATCATAAAGTTATATTTGCATAACAGTAACTTATATGTTGACATTTAAGCTTAAATGTTGACATTTAGCTTAAATGTTGACATTTTAGCTTAAATGTTGACATTTAGCCGTTGATGTGCAAAATGTTTATCTTTTACCATTACTTTTATTAGATGATTATAGAAGTTTGATATTCTCATCTCATGTAATATGATATCAATTTTGGGAATGATCTTATTTGTAAACTTTATCTATTATTATATGTTGACATTTAGCCGTTGATGTGCAAAAGTTTTATCTTTTACCATTTCCTTTATTAGATGATTATATAAGTTTGATATTCTCATCTTATATAATATGATATCAATTTTGGAAATGATCTTATTTGTAAACTTTATCTTTTATTGTATGTTGACATTTAGCTTAAGTACTACATAATAATAGCACAACTGTTCCTTCTTTTATACTGATCACTATCAATTTATTTTTAGTTTCAATACAAAGAGTACTAACATCATAAATTTCAATCTAAATTTGTGCCGAAGGCACAAATTTTACTTAATTACATCAAATGTCAGCACTATAAAAGATTTTTACATTAATCCAATTCATTCTAAAATCAAAAATAAGATTTTGGTTGTGCATAATCATTACAAGCTAGTAACACAATATCTCACTGCATTTTAGCATTAGAAGCCATTCGACCAACACATTAGACCGAGCTCAACTATCACTTGTCAACAGCACCAGATTTTTGCATAAGTATTAATTAGTAGTAGCACAACTATTCTTTCTTTTAGACTTATCACTATTAATTTATTTTTAGTTTCAATACAAAGAGTAGTAACTTCATAAATTTCAATCTAAATTTGTGCCGAAGGCACAAATTTTACTTCATTATATCAAACGTCAGCAGGGTTACAGATTTTTACAGTAATTCAATTCATTCTGAAATCAAAATCAGATTTTGGCTGTGCATAATCATTACAAGCTACTAACACAACATCTCACTGCATTTTACATTAGAAGCCATCCAACCAACACCTTATATTGAGCTCAACTAATACTTGTCAGCAACATCCGAGGTTTGCATAGGTACTACACTACTACATAATAGTAGCACAACTGGTATTTCTTTTATACTGATCACTATTAATTTCTTTTTAGTTTCAATACAAAGAGTAGTAACTTCATAAATTTCAATCTAAATTTGTGCCTGACGAAACCGTAAAAGAAAAAGTGTATCGCCCCCCCCCCCCCCACTTTCCCATAGGAGGTGTGTCACGTATTTCCTCTCATGGAAGGTTAGTTATACGGACTTACCTGAAGCCCCTTTCCCCCCATATTTATCACCTGATGAGGGCAATAAACAGGGAAAAGGACCTTTACCTGAGCCGTATGACCTTAGAGGAAATACTGACGGTCTTACCCGTTACCTGAGGTCCTCGTTATCTACGAGGATCTCATGACCGGTGCCGCCGAGCCTTTCGAAGAGGCTCGCATCCTTACTAATTCGGGTTCATCAAGTGACCCTATGGTAAAGGAGATCTGCCTGTTCACGGTAGTAGGGATTGAGGGTAAAATAAACTACGCGCTCCATGGCTCCTTGGACCGTTATCCGACTACCTGTCCCCGATTTGCAGCCGTTCCTGAACCTTAGATTGTCCGCGGACGGGTGAAGGATAGAAAAGTCTAGGGGAAAGCTTTGGCGCGATTACTTCCCTCTCTTCCTCCCTTGGAACTAGCGTCTCCCTTCTGTTGTTCCCCAAAAGTCCCTTCTTTTGTCTCCTTTCTTCCTTTTATAGTACGCCGCTTTGTCTATCTGATGTGGAGGAAGTTTCCCTCTATTGGCCACTTGTTGATGCCGCGTCGCCACGTGTCTGGGAGAGAAGATGCACTTGGATGGGGGGCATGTGCGCCACCTGTCCTCTTTGTGCGCCACCTATCCCTTTTGTGCATGTTATTCTCGTCCGCGGACCACTGGTTATATATTGTGCTGTTTTTTGGATTCTATTTCCGCCAACCTCTTGAGCCCTCTTTAATTATTTCCTTAATTTCGTTATCTTTCGGGCGTCATCAGTGCCGAAGGCACAAATTTTACTTCATTATATCAAACGTCAGCAGTGTAACAGATTTTTACAGTAATTCAATTCATTCTGAAATCAAAATCAGATTTTGGTTGTGCATAATCATTACACGATACTAACACAACATCTCACTGCATTTTACATTATAAGCCATTCAACCAACACCTTATATTGAGCTCAACTAATACTTGTCATCAGCATCCGAGGTTTGCATAGGTACTACATAATAGTAGTACAACTGGTATTTCTTTTATACTGATCACTATTAATTTCTTTTTAGTTTCAATACAAAGAGTTGTAACTTCATAAATTTCAATCTAAATTTGTGCCGAAGGCACAAATTTTACTTCATTATATCAAACGTCAGCAGTGTAATAGATTTTTACAGTAATTCAATTCATTCTGACATCAAAATCAGATTTTGGTTGTGCATAATCATTACAAGCTACTAACACAACATCTCACTGCATTTTACATTAGAAGCCATTCAACCAACACCTTAGATTGAGCTCAACTAATACTTGTCAGCAGCATCCGAGGTTTGCATAGGTACTACATAATAGTAACACAACTGTTCTTTCTTTTATACTGATCAGTATTAATGTCAGCAGCGTCAGCATCTCCGATGTCGGCGTCAGCCGACATCAGCGTCAGCGCTGACACGAAAAATGTTAGTGGTGTTCGCAATGTTAATGGTGACAGTGTCAGCAGTGTCAACAATATTAGTGCTTACACGAAAAAAAGAAGCGTTGGCACAAAAAAGCATCTTCGACGTCGGCGTCAACAGTGTTCGCAACATCGATGTCGGCATCAGCCGACATCTCCGATGTCAGCGTCAGCAGCGTCAGCATCTCCGATGTCAGCGTCAGCCGACATTAACGTCAACGCTGATACAAAAAATGTTAGTGGTGTTCGCAATGTTAGTGGTGACAGTGTCAGCAGTGCCAGCAATGTCAACAATGTCAGTGTCAACGGTGTCAGGAATGTCGGTGTCAGCAACATCGGGTTTGACATTAATGCAATTTTAAAGCCTCTTAGGTCAATAAATGGTAGAACGACGTGCTTATGTGCAAATAGGATATATTAATGCAATTTTAAAATACAAATGCATTTGCATATTCTTCCCATAAGGTTTTTTAAGCTTGCATAACATAATATTATATTTGCATATCATAATATTATATTTGCATAACATCGGGTTATAGTTGCATATCTGAAAGTGCTGACATGTAAATTTTTTTTTAAAAAAAATAAAAAAAAAAACTGGGCGCGCGAGGGGGGCCTAGGGGGGCAAGGGGGATGGACACTTTTGCAAAATTTTCAAATATATGGATACTCCTCTAATTTAGCCTATTTTTATGGATATTTCACTAAAGGCCCCTAAACAATATTAATGTCTTATAAACTTATTTTAATTTTGATTAAAAAACAGTCTATAAAATATTTTTTAAATTTATTAGCATTTTTAGGAATAAAATAGGAGAATTTGTTCATATATACTGTATACATCAAGTTTTTTTAAATATATATATAAATTTAGTGAAATATATTTTTAAATATATTTGGGATTCTAATTTAAATATAAAACTTAAAATATTATAATATCATATATATTTGACAAAACCTTAATAGAAATAGACAATGGATGGCGATTAATTTGTTAATAAAAACCATTTACTGGGCGATTTTCTGTAATTTATATTTAATGGGTGATTAAGTATGAAAGTCTATATTTAATGGGTAGTTTTTGTAAAACAAAGGGGAAGACACCCCATATGAAGCTAAAATTTTCCAAATAACAAAATATATTAAAATTAGCAAAATATATATAAAGCATTGAAAGAGGAAAGGGTTGGGAAAAATATGTTACAAATATTTAATTTCAGTTTCATTGATTGAGATTTGAGTGGTTAGCTCTAATTTTTTATGCTTGAAGCAATTTTGAATGAGATGTTGTTAGTGAGGGGGAACAAAATTGGCATTGATCTCTTATAATCTTAATTGAAATTGAGTTGAACTTTGAAATCGGCCACCCATCACACATTCACACTTGCACATTAAGTAGAATGTTCAAGGAATAAATCTTATTCAAACTGTCCATATTTGTTTCATCTTTTAAAACACTATCACATCAATTTATGTTTTGATAATAAACATAGGGTGTTGTTAGATACATTGCAAATCTTTCATCAGAAATGCACGTCCTTATAATCTTAATTGAAATTGAGTAGAACTTTGAAATCGGCCATCCATCACACTTGCACATTAAGTAGAATGTTCAAGGAAGAAATCTTATTCAAACTGTCCATATTTTTTTCATCTTTTAGAACGCTGTCACATCAATTTATGTGTTGATAATAAACATAGGGTGTTGTTAGATACACTGCAAATCTTTCATAAAAAATGCATTTCAACGTGCAAACATTTCCCACTAATTAACACTTTAAAAAAATTAACTAACCCACTTTAACCCTGCACGTCAATTCCGACATGCAGGGTTTGGGGTGTATATAGCGGAACCATAAACATATTTATCAGTCTAACCCATGGAAAAGGCAGCTTTAATTTGGGTAAAAACATTTAACATTCAATAATCAATAGGAACTTAGCTTATCTTCATTTGGTTTTTCGTGTTCTCAGTAGATTTCAAGGTATCTATGATGTTCAACATTTCATTTGGACTTTAAGATTCGATGTTCGCATTCTTTAGAGGATGCTCGACATGAAGAATGGACTTGTTATCTTTTTTTTTTTGCTCAGTATGAGACATGGCTTGTAGTCAGGGGCGGAGTCAGGCCAGGCGGTCATGCGGTGGCTTGAGCCCTTCTGGAAAATATAAATTCTATACATATACTAAAATGGGGGTATGCTACAAAGGGAAACTTCTAGCATAGATGGTTGAAGACACTAGTGAGGTGTGAGAAGACCAATGTTCGATCCCCATTTCCTCTTTCTTTCTTTCCTTTAGTCCAAGCTAGCAAGCCCCCTGGACATTTTCCTCCCTCCGCCCATGCTTGTAGTCAAGAGGAGACATGGCTTAGGTGCATACAAATTGATACACAACTCTAATATATGCTTTGTCATATGTATTCATTCACAATTATTATTTGTAATTTGTATATATCATCACATTGTAATTTTATCACTCTCTTATCTTGTATACATAATTTCTACAAAAGCAGTTCATACAACATAATTACTTGATCCAGATGTACTTGATTAAGAATGTAGGGCAAGTATATACTATCTTTTATAGGTAATCAAGACAAGACCTTCATCATGGAAAGCACGGTTCCTATTATTTTTTTAAAAAATTATATCCATGAATATTTTGTTTAATTATTTTTGAAAGAGTGAATATTTAGAAAAAATTATATCTATTCATATATTATATATAAAATTAACCTAATAACTTTACAAAAAATAAATCCTTTAGTGAATAAGATTTTAATTTATTTTCCGAGGAATGATCTTATTTTCAATTTTACCTTTATAATAAGATTTTAATTTATTTTACTAAATATTTTTATAATAACTTTTGTTTATAAAACCCAAATTTATTAATTAAGGTTTAATTATAAATATTTTTATACATATTTTTAAAAAAAGGATATAATGTAGGTATTGAAGTAGTGAAATGATATAAGAAAAGTAGTTTCACAATGACCATTGCAAATTGGTATCTTAAGGAGTATCTTAATCAAGGAAAGTATATTATATAATTTAGGGTGATTTTGGTACTTGACCTTTTTTGAATATTCAATTGGGCACTTAGGCCCTAAATCAATTTAATTAGTTTTGCCCTAGACCCCTTCCCAATAGGGTGGGTTGGTCAATGGTCAACCGTTTGACCATTGACCGGTCAACGTTGATCAACCCATTTTGATGCCAATTTTTTTTTTTTTAGTGATGCCATATTTTACCGTTTTGATGCCAAAATTTTACTATATTTTATTTTCACTTTGATGCCACTTTCCTAATGAAATGATTGGATGACACTTTTTTAATGTCACTTTTTTTAAACATTGATGACATTTTTTGCTTACAGTAATGTCACGTTGATCATTGATGCCATTTTTTTTACTGTTAACGACAGATGTCACTTTTTTGTATGTCAATTTTTTGATGATATTTTTTTTACCGTGATGCCATATTTTTGATGATATTTTTTCAAAGTAGTATTTTGATGACATTTTTTTTCTTTAATGTGATACAAATTTTTCAAAATGGTATTTGATGTCATTTTTATAATGTAATTATTTGATGCCATTTTTTTTTAATCAAATCGATTGATGCCACATGTTTTTAATTTAATCAATTGTATATCGATTTATTTTCATCGATTATACTTTCATTCACTGATGACACGTTTGTGATTACACTTCATTGATGCAATCACTTGTGGTGACATATTCATTAAATTTTTATTCATGGATGACATTTGTTATTACGCTTCATTAATCACAATTATTTATGGTGACAATTTTATATAATTGATGACATAAGAGCTTAAAACGTGGAATCAAAATATTGTCACCTTATTGCACATATAAAAATACAAAGTCTTTGAAGATACGACATTAATATTGGTTGTATACGTAAAAACACCTATTATAACATGTCATCAACTAAAAAAAATGCATCAATGTAAGTAATATAATGCGGAATCAATAAAATGTGAATACTTCACAGGGGCAAAATATACATCCCTGAAAGTTTTAAGCCGCTTTCTGTAATTATATAAAATATAGGGCCAATCTGTAATTTTTAAAAATTTCGGGCCGGTTTCGTGGTTTATTAGGAATCACAACACAAGCCCTTCTTCGTCCCCGTTGGAAAGTTGCAGCGATGGCGGCCACCACACCAACGGCAGATCCCGAGTCCCACCGGCAGCCCTCGCCGACCGCCGCCACCCCAGATCCGAGTCCCTCCGGCCACCCACACCACAGATCCGGCCACCGAAAGCCCGGATCCGCCGCCACCGAGCCTCGCTACAAACCCAGCCGCCATGGGAGGGGAGTCGAAAAATCCAGATCCGGTGAGCTCCGAGGGCGGCTCCGGCTTCGTCGGCTCCAGATCCGGTGAGCTCCGAGGGCGGTGCCGACTTCGTCGGCTCCAGATCCGGTGAGCTCCGAGGAAGAAGATGGGAGGAAGGAAGGAATCACTGCTACAGTGCTACGGCTAAAAAAAATAATTAGAGGGGTGGTTGTGACTAATAAACAAATTAAGGGGGCTAACTACCTAATCAAATATGGTAAAAGATCCATTTCAACAAATTCCCTCTATAATTTAAGTACCTCTACACATTTTTCATATTTCACATCATTAAGTTTTTATCTTATATAATTTTAATGGCAGAAACAAACTAAATTTTGTAAAACTATAAACAATATTAGCGGTCATTTGGTATTGATATATAGATATCAAAAATCGAATATAAGCTCCGATATCTGATATGTAGTGTTTGATACAAATAAATATCGATATCACTCAATATGATATATGATATCTAGTATTTGGTAGAATCGATATCGATATGACTTATATCTAGATATCAAAGTTGAGCATATTTAATATACTGATTTTGAAGGAAATATTACCCCAGATATCAATCGATATCGATATCGATATCTTGATATTGATACCGATATCAATATTTGATATCTAAATATTAAGATATCGATACCAATGAAAGATCGAGTTAGTTATTCACAGAGCTCAATCAGGCTCGACGACCGTCAAAACGAAATCAGGATGAAAAACAAGAAATACTTTTTCTTGAGATAAACTAGCTAATTGGTAAAAAAGAGTATACAAAAAGGATCGAGAATCGGCTTTCTTTTAAGGCTCCGGAAGTCGGCAATTTCAGCATTTACATCTAGAAGCTGCCCATTATCAGTCCAAACCACGTCAATATTATGAAAATAAAGGAGTATAAGAATGAAGAAAACTGCTTATGAACCCGAACATGGGGCATTTTTGTTTTGCTCTATAGGAGGCTTTCAAGTTTTATATTTGAGATCTCTTTTTAGTTTCAACTTCACCGAATCCAAATTGGTAAAGTAAAGAATATTCTTAGTTAAACATTGTAATTTCAAACATAGTTTCCCTTTTCAACAAGTTATGTAGATACTTAGAAGAGCCAATTAACTAGTACAAAGTTGATAACCATGACTTGAGCAAAAGAAAAACACATTCCACCAACGAATGTTCCTTGTTTATCCTCCAATCTTAGTCGCCTATTAGTGAATCTCATACAAAATTATTATTGTTTTTTCCCCCTAAATTGGTGTTAAATTATTATTATTTTGAAATTTTATGAATGATAATATTAATTAATGTAAAAGAAAACTATGTAAAATCGTAAAAAAAACTTTAGAAATAATTAGGATAAGAATTCTCAAAATAACAATCTTTCAGTCATATAAGAGTTTGATCTCATTCGGATAAAAAAAAGTTTGATTTTTTTTAATTAGGTAAACTTCGAGGTCAGACATATTCGAACCTTGAAAGCCGATAAATCGACGTAACAGATAACCGTCGAAATAAATATAAAATACATAAACGGCGTAAAATACAAGTAAGAGCACTTTACAACATCGAAACTAAACACAACTAAATTAAACGAGATAAAGGTAAGGCGAGAGCACTCATTTTTGACGCTTATATAGAAGAATGTTTAGTTTTTAGGTCTTTCTTTGCGTTTTTTTGTTTCTTTCCCCTTCTTTTGCATTTTATGTTGGAAGGAAACCCCTACTTGGAAGAAACCAATCAGGATTTCCTCTACAAAATGCGACGTCGTTTCAGCTCAAGCTAAGTTACCTCGTTCTCCCTAGGCATTCAGTTTTCCCTGTTGCACACGCACATCACCTGTTTGTAGAAATTCTTCAAAGAAACACAAAAATGGCGACGTCTATGGAGGAAGAGCGTTACGGGATCGCCTTCTTCGACCTGGAGACTACGATTCCAACCCGAACTGGGCAAGGACACGCAATTCTTGAATTCGGATCCATTCTGGTGTGCCCTAGGAAGCTGGTGGAGCTGGAGAGCTACTCCACCCTTGTTCGCCCCTCCGATCTCAACCTCATCACCGAGATGTCCTCTCGTTGCAACGGTATCACCCGTGAAGCCGTCTCTTCTGCCCCTACCTTCGCCGACATAGCCGATAAAGTCTACGATCTTCTCCATGGTTCGCTCCTCCCTCTCCCTTCGTTCTCTCTTTCCGTCTGTGTGTTTGTCAGCTGTTGTTCTTAATTCTGTGAATTTTTTTGTTAAATGTGTGATTTTCTCCATGAATTTTGGGAACAATAAATCAGCTACTAAGCCTGTTAGGGATCAAGTTGAATCCTGGGATACGACAAACAGGGCATTCTGCAGTTGGATTCTTGGTTTTGGGGGAAATCAGAAATGGAAGATTTTGTCACTGAAACCAACAATTCAGGCCTTAGAAAAGTGTCGTTTCGGTTTCCAATATGTTCATAAATTTGACTTCCTAAGCTCCCAAATTCAGTCACAAATGATTAAGATCTTCATTTTTATGTGAACTGACACGGAGATTATGGTAATAGGGAGGATATGGGCTGGTCATAACATACTGAGATTCGATTGTCCTCGGATAAGGGAAGCATTCGTGGCAATTGGCAGGCCAGCGCCAGAGCCGAAGGGCTGTATTGATACTTTGGCAGTATTGACCCAGAAGTTTGGTAAAAGAGCTGGGAACATGAAAGTAAGTTGGCCTTGTCATATCCTCTTTGATGTATGCTTTGGTCAATCTTGTAACATCAATAGGCCCAATATAGTTGCTTTTGGGTCTGATTTGCTACTGCATCGAAGATGTCCTTGTGAAATAATGAAGGAGATGACAAACTGACCTTTGTGAAACCAATTTCTACAATTGTTTTGGACTATATATTATTTTTTCTGCAGCTATGTGGATTCATGGAATTTGGTTATTATTATGCCTCTTCTACACCTTTGCTTACATGCTTGAGCATGAAATATTTTTAAGCTAAGACAATTTTTTTTTTTTTTTTTGCTTGTTAAAACATAGGTTGGTTCTTGGGTGAAATTGTGAACCACCTGATCCATTAATAAGTACCATCTTTTTGAGAGCTGCGAGCTTTTCCTTTGAGTTTATTTTTCTTCATTGCCATGATCTATTCAAGAAATAAGATGGTTGTGTGTCATGAATTGAAATGCCCTTGTCATTGTTTGGCATTAATTATATTCTTAATATTAATTTTGATGGCTCATGTTTTGCTTTTCAGATGGCCTCACTTGCTACTTACTTTGGTCTTGGCGAGCAGATACACAGGTTCTTTGCTACTTCATGATCTCTGTTTCCATTATGGGGATTTTCTTTGTTTCTCCGCTCCTCTATCCCAACTTTTGACTAATGGGTTTGGAAACTTGATGTTGAAGTTCGTTGTGAAGCTTCAAGTGCATCTGATCTTATATATAGTTCTTCTCTTAATTCTTCAGGAGTTTGGATGATGTCCGGATGAATCTTGAAGTGGTGAAATATTGTGCAACTGTTCTTTTCTTGGTAATGACACTAGGCCTATTGTTCATTGTTCTTTAATTACACTGCAGAAGTTGCCTTGTTTTTTTATCATCCAATATTTTCGGTCACCTGAACATATGTAGCCCGTAGGTTATGTCCAAGCTATTTCTTCTTTTTCATTTTAGACGGGAGTCTATTTCTACTTTTATTAATATTTCCTTGCTGGGATAGAGAATATTTCTTACATATTGGACATTTTTTCATCCTCCATTTTGAAATTAGCTAGTATTATTCTACACTTCGGGGGTATTATGATGATTTCGAATTTTCGATGGGTATTTAAGCCATTTTCCAAAGGATGAATGTGCAAGTTGTAAGAGTCTGGAAAGTAGAAAATAAAGCTTGTGCCGAGGAAACTTGAATCTTTTCTGCTTCCATAGTTGATGACATGACAAGGTATTTTCAATATGAGTGAAATGCCAGAAGGGCTTCCCTTTTTCGTTTTCAGTATATATGCTTATAGATGAGTCATTCATACAGTATGAATGCTTATGGGTTGGAACTTGGAAGGGGCATGGGGGTCCTGTGCATTTGGCTGTGAGACTTCCATTGGAGGGTGTTTAGATTTGCATTTCAATATTCATTGCAGTGAAAGGAATAGATCTCCTATTCCAGTAGGGGTTCAGGCCATGAACTAAAGTTTATCTGCATGCTTAGGTGTGTCCCCTGACTGTTGCTTGTCTCTTTAGGCAATTCATGACATAAGAACTGTAAATAAGATTTTCTTATGTATAAAAGAGGACAACTCACCACGTGAACACCCTAAAAGTACAAGATGAAAAGATTTGATATCCAAACTATTTTAATATAATGTTCAATAATAACAGGAATCAAGCCTGCCGGATTTAATTACAAATGAGAATCAGATTACGCCAAGTACCAGTACAAGACGCCGTAATAACAGAGAGCTACAACAAGGTGATGTAACCATGACGCCCCCCTCTTTGGAACCTGTGAATCAATCTTTGGGAGGTCGAATTCTGGATCTTGTTCAAGGTAGTGCACCTGAGGCAGAACCTTTCAATATGGACACGCTCGCAGATGAAATTAGAGCAGGAACTCTTCAAGGAGATAATATGGAGGAAAACCCGGTGGTGGAGTCTACTGAAACTGCATCCCCTACTCGCATACCGCAGAGTTGTAGCAGTTCTGCTCCTTTCTTGATTCCTGACCAAGTCTTTGTTCAATCCATTACTGCTTCTCTAATTCCAACGAGTCGGGGTTATCAGAGAGTTCAGATACTTCACAAGGAAATGCCACTGAAACTTCAGTGTCAAGTGAAAGTGCGGTTTGGGGTGAGCAATAAGTTTTTGGATCAGGCAGGCAGGCCGCGGCTAAGCATTGTGGTGGATGCTCCTCCCGGTTTATGTCAGGTCCTTGACACTTGTGATAATCATGCAAGGAGCCTTTTTGTGCAGTCCGGCAGTACATCTGACTGGAGATCTGTTATTACGAGGAAAAACGGCTACTGGAATAATCCTACAATTCGGTTGCAGTAAGTGTTCTGCTTTTTTTTTTTTATGTTAATTATGATGCTTAGAAATGTTGCAACAATATCTGCATAGTTAAAACTTCCAAAAAAAAACAAACAGAAAACTAATCAGTTTTCTAATGTCATTCATCTTCTACACAGCATACCTACTATCGTATCAGGAGAAGTGGCAAAATATGGCACTGAGATCTTCGACAGAGAAACTGGAGTTGAGCAAAGGCTACTATTCAGTCGTTTTGATCCGTCTGAGCTCGATCCATTGTTCTCTCCTGGAGTTGTTCTCGACGCACACATCTCATTAGATCCATACGATTATTTGCAAAATGCTGGCATTAGGTTGGTGGCGGAAAAACTGGTAATCATATCCAAATGATGTTTTACTTGTTGAAGGAAACGTTCTGAATAATATTGTATAGTTGGTTTACACACCATACATCCAGACTAGGTGAATTAGTCTAATGAAGCGTGTAAACAGATTGTTGAATTTATTGTTCTTTGTATAAAGCAGCATTGCCATTGACGATTAATTTGAATTTATTTTACCAAAAAAAAAATGTAATTTGAATTTATTGTTCTTGTATAAAGTACAGGTGCTCAACTGCTCATATGTAAAGATTGAAAGTTAGCACTGCCCGAACGGTGTCGTTTCACTATAATGCTGTATAAATAAGCCTTAACTGCAGGTATAATGAACATAAGTAGGAATGATGAGCTTCTCTCGTGGTTTAGAGCTTTTCGGTTCGATCTGTCTTTACAAAGTAGGAATGAGCTTTTATGAAATCATCCTTTATAACTTATTTAAACTAATTTTTGCAGGTATAATGAACATAAGTATAAGTGCTGTTTTTTTTTTTTTTTTAAATCAGGGTTTATGGTTGCATGGATGTCCAAAATTAACTGAAAATTGTTTTAAAAAATATGTTAAAAAAAGGCTAGAAAAGAGGTTATTTTGGTGTTTATTTTGCAAAAATATTGTTTCACTCATTCCCTTTTATCTTATTTGGTTTGAAAGTACCACAATACCCCTAATAACAAACAAATAAACCCCACTTTTTGCAAATAAACCGTTTTTCGCCCATACGGAGATTATCTTATTATTTAAATTTTTAACTATTTTTACCAATAGTTTATAAATTTTACCCTATTTATAATTTAAGTCAATTTAAGTCAATTTTACCAATGGTTATCCCCTTTTTTTTTTTTTTGATTAGGAAAAAATTCGGGTGGACAGGTCCTACCCGGCAGCATCCTTGCGGATGAGGTCAATAAGACCGGGGTTAGTTTTAATATCAGAACCTCGAGCAGAGTGGCTAAGGTGTGCAACCTTATCCGCCACTCTATTGCCCATACGAGGTATGTGAAAATAAACAACTTCTTTTATTGTTGATAACATGACTTGAACGTCAGATAGGATTAGTTCGATCTCCCAAGGGCATTTAGCTTTCTTATTTAGGTAGTCTATGATTATCTTACAATCGCCTTCAATTTGGATTCTGTCAATGTTAAGTTGTAATGCTTTCTGTATCCCCATTTTGAGAGCGAGAGCCTCTGCTGTGATTGCCTGCTGTTTTCCTATCGTTTTATGCTGAATGGCAACCGGGCGGCCATTCCAGTCCCTAATAATGATACCAGATGTGCTGTCACCGTTTGCTAAGGATGAACCATCGAAATTTAGTTTGAACCAACCGAAAGGAGGCTTACGCCATCGAATCGGGCGATGTTTGTCGCGCATCTTAGGATGAACTCGTGATGGGGGGCGTATGTCCTCGCCACACTCTGTCTGGTCCACAGACGTTTTGTTCTAGTTGTCTACGTGTGATCTAATCAGATGGAGGACACTTTGTTGTTTCGGGATTGTGGCTTGCTGAAACAAATGTTGATTTCTGATGTACCACGTGGTCCACCAAGTAAAGACAAGGTCAGTCAGTCCGGCAGGTGGAAGGCTATTGCCTAGAATAGTTAGAATGGGTTTAAAATCCCGGGACTGGTTGATAGAACGGGCAATTGCCGCCTGGACCTGGCTCGTTAATTGTTGTACTTGCGGGGTGAAGGGGCATTCTATGAACAGATGTACCTCGTCTTCAGGTGCCAAATTGCAAAGCGAACATGTCGCAGGGACAGCCGAACCCCTACACGAAAGGCGTACAGCTATGGGCAGGCCGTCCTGTGCAATCTTCCATAAGAAATTCTTTACCTTTGGAGGAGCATTGATTTTCCAGATCCAAGCGTTCCTATCGGGCGTCACAGCGGATTGTGCTGTTATTAGTTTGTATGCGCTGGCCGTTGTAAACCAACCTTCCCTATCTGGCCACCAGTATAGACGGTCTTGTAGATTTGATTCTGGTAGAGGGATATCTAAAATCTCTTTTGCAATATTGCTTGGGAGGGCCAAATGCAGTTTCTCACTCCACCATTTCCCCCCAGTATATAGTCGCTAACGGTCTCATTAAGATCTAACCCCTGGTCGTAGCCAACCCGAGATTGTAAGGAGGAGGTATTGACCCAATTATCCGTCCAGAATTTTATCGTGCGTCCATTGCCTACTGCCCAAATAAGGCCTGATTTAAAGGTGTCAATTAAATTGGATAGTTTAGACCACTGCCAGGAGCTAGTTCCCGACCGTTTGTACTCAAAAATACTCGCAGAACGCAGGTACTTATGTCTTATTAGAGTAACCCAAATGTTATTGGGCTCTGCCAGAATTTTCCACAGGAGTTTCATCTGTAGAGCAATATTCATCTCTCCAGACTTGCGAATTCCAAGCCCACCAAACTGCTTCGATCTGCAAACCCTATCCCAACTAATTAACGGCTGAAACTGTAAGTCCTTGTTCCAAAAGAATGAACGATTTATTTGATCCAGTTCGTTATGCATAGAAGCGGGGAGCATGAAATTCTGCATAACATGAAGCGGTTTCGCAGAAAGGTTGGAATTAATTAGAGTTGCACGACCTTGCTGGGAAAGCGTATTAGCCCTCCACTTTGCCAGTTGTTGTTTGGATTTGCAGATGATGTCTTCAAACGTACTGGTGGTAACTCTTCCGTTAATAATGTGACAGCCAAGATATTTCTCTATTGAATTTTCGTTCATAATATTAAGGCAATTACGAAGTTCCAGGATCCGATGGGTTGGAATCCCTCTAGTCGCTTGAAAACTAGATTTATGGTAATTGACCTTCTGGCCTGACACTTTACAGTATGAATCAATTATCGATTTTACTTTGCACCCAGCTTCCACGCTCCCTTTAGAGAAGATGATAATGTCGTCTGCAAAAGAGAGGAATGAAACCCGGGGACCGTTTTGTCCTACTGGAAAACCAATGTGTGATCTTTCGAGGTTGGCTTCAGCGGCGAGGTTCCGGGCCAGAATCTCGGCACCCAATATGAAGAGGAATGGGGATAGAGGATCCCCTTGCCGAATTCCCCGCGATGGATAGAAGAGCTCCGTAGGGCCGTTGTTGACTAGAAGCGAGAACGATACGGATGTTATACACTCCATAATCCATGAAGTAAAAGTTTCGTGAAACCCAAATCTGAGTAGCACACTTTTAATAAAGTGTCAATCGACCCTATCGTATGCTTTTTCCATGTCTAATTTTATTGCCAGCCAGCCTTCGCGTCCCTTCCGACTTTTGTAAGAGTGGAAGATTTCATGTGCTATAAGGACATTGTCCTGTATCGCCCTGTCTGAGACAAAGGCACCCTGCAAGGGATGTATGAGTTTCTCGATAACCTTTTTCAATCTCTCTGTCAGAATTTTGGAAATTATCTTATAAACATTTGAACATAAACTGATGGGCCTATAGTGACATGTGGATGTCGGATCATCTCTCTTAGGGAGTAAGGAAATAAAAGTATGATTTATTTGGCGGAGCATTCTCCCGGAGTGGAAAAAGCCTTTGACTGCACAGATCACCGATTTCCCAACGATATCCCAATATTTTGTATAGAACTCGGCTGTGAACCCATCCGGGCATGGGGACTTGTTTTTCCCAAGATTGAGAACCGCCGTTTTTATCTCTAGGTTAGATGGAAGTGCGATAAGGAAGGCGTTTTCTTCCACCGAGATGGCAGGTTGTATCAGATTCAAAAGGTTAGAAAGAAGCCCAACATCAATTGGTTCTTTCCTAAACCTATTTTCAAATTCCTTTTTTTATCTCATTCCTGACATTCTCCTGACCCACAACCAAAGTACCATTTGCGGAGATGATGTTACGAATTTGTTTCCTGTGACGCCTGCCCGAACCACCCGGTGGAAGTACGACGTGTTCGTGTCCAAGAGTTTGAGATGTTTAGTTTTTGCCCTTTGGTTCCAGTATGATTTCTGGAAATTAATTAGTTTTTCTCGCTTCATCGGCAGTTGTTTTTCCTTGCTTTGAATTGTGTGGGACTGTGTAAGCAAGCCTGTGGACTGGATGCGTAGGAGCTCAGAATCCACCTCTTTTAGCTGACGAAAGATATTGACGAAGCTTGTTTTATTCCATTCTTTTGCCCTTTTTTTCAATATTTTATGTTTAAACATTAGTTGAAACAAAGCAGACCCCGGGCAGGACGCCCCCCAAGATTGTTTTACGATGTTGCGAAATTCTTTTCGGAGTAGCCATATGTTCTCAAATTTGAACGGCGGGGCCTTGAATGTAGCGTCTTCGTCAATCGAAATAGAAATTGGGCAGTGATCCGAAGAAGAGAAGGCACCATTATGGGTTGTCAGATTGGGGAAGGATGTAAGAAAATGTTGATGAACTAGTACCCGATCAAGCTTTTCACGGATGTTCAGAATTTCCTCCGGATTGTTTCTCCATGTGAATGGGTTCCCAAAAGTGGGTAGGTCGAACAAGTTGCAATCGTTTTTGAAGGATATTAATCGAGCGAACCGTGATGTTCGGGTTGCGGCTCCACCTAATTTATCTGCGTTGCAGAGAATCTCGTTAAGATCCCCTAAAACCATACACGGAATAGATGAGTCGTTAACAATTCTTATTAGTGTTCCCCAGAAGGCATCTTTTTCGTTTGGAGTTGGTGGTGCATAGACGAAGAGAGCCAGGAACGGGAAACCGTTCTGCATGCTCTCTAATCTAAGACCGATTATTCGGGGGGTGTGTACGGAGACGGAAATTGAAACATTTTGCAGCTGGTGAGACTTCCAAATGACCCCAATACCGCCCGCCCTCCCAGTGGAAGGCGACCAAACCCCTTCATCGAATCCAATGTTTTTCCATGCCTTGTCATCAGGAATATTTTCCGCTTTCGTTTCTGCTAGCGATAGGATTTGAATGTGTTCATTTTTACACATTGAATCTATTTCCGTCCAGAAATTACGCTTTCCAATACCGCGACAATTTCAGAAGCATATCTTCATAAAACAACGTTGATGATGAATGGACTAAGATTTCGAGTCCTTCCATCGATGTATTTTTTACACTTTAGTTTGCAAGCATTCTGAGATTGATTTATAATGTGGGCAAAGACAGTTCCCTTAAACCAAGCCCACCATGGCCAAGAGGCCCATTTCCTTTGCTGAATGTGTGCCCAATTCGTGAGCCACCAGCCCCAACCCACCCAGCGCAATACTTTGTTAAAATAATTTGAGATGGTAATACTTTGAAGGCAAAAACTCAGCAACAAGCTTTCCATAAGATGGACAGAATACTCCCAGCCACGAAGACAGTTGCCTAGCAAGGCAGACCATGCACCTGGTGGAATCGGGAACCGGCAAAGACGCACATAGCAGCTCCAAGGAACCACAGCAGTTAGTGAAACTCGAGCAGAATTCTCATAGCACAAACAACTGATAATTGCCCAGCAGAGGGGTCTAACACACACAATTCCCAGTGCATATACATAAGAAGATGTAGGAAGGATCATAGATATAATATGCTAACCGGTTGGTTTTAATACATAATATATAGTAATTACAGAACATCCTGCCATAGTTGGCACTAACACTAACATACACCCATAGAGCCAGCAGTCTATCGGAGGGTGAGAGGAGACAACCAAAATAGGGCATAGCCCGAGAGCAACTGAGACTACCAATTAAGTTACAAACTACTACCATTAGGAAACATGATTGAAACGAAATCTTGAACCGACCACCGACGAGCAACCAAGGTAGCAAGCCGAAGGGGATCCCAAAAACAAGTTGGCGTCGGACCGGTGGCGAATTCAACATTTCAAAATAGATTGCCCAGCAAGACCAAAAGGGGCAATTAGGTGAATAATGGAAAGGTGTACTAACCATGAACACGCTTGTTGCTACTTGCCGGCATATCGGAGCAAGCAGTATCGGTTTCATCGAGTTGTATCTTCCTCTTGCGGGAGGACGATCCCGACATGGAGACGGATCCATGGGTGGCCGACTGCACATCCATGCTAGAGGCACCAGCTATGGCAGCAACAGATGACGAGACATACATAGCATTATCTTGAGGAACATGGTTATCCCTCTTTAAATAAATAAGTAGGAAGAAAACCAATTTTTTTATGAAAAGTTGGAAAGAGAGGCTAATTTTTTCTTTTTGGGTTGAAAAACGAGGCGAAGCCCCACTCTGCGGAGGGAGTTACTTATTGAGCGTCGACCCAGAACAACGTTCAACTAATCCCCCATTGGAGTGTCGACACCCCTCCAACATCGGAGTGTCGACGTTTAACTAATCCGCCATCTAGAGGCGGATCCTCTTTAGGGTTAGTGGTGTCAGTCACCCCCCAATCGAAAATGAAATTTAACATACGTATTCCTCTCGTCTATAGCTTCAATTTGATATATTATAAGCTCAAATGCGCTATCTGAGCAAAAAGTTATAATCATTTTAAATTTCAGCACTGAATTACAATATTTCCTACATCATTTACCAAACCGATATATTTTTATTGTAATTATCATTTATTAATTTTATATCTTAATAATATAACTATATTCGAGAACTTCAAATTAAGAGGTTATATTGAAATATTTGAAAACCATGAAATAAATTATACAAGTTCAGGATACATAATATTAAACATTTTCCGGAAAAGAAAAATTAGATTTAATTTTACCCACAATATTTTTTTATCGTAATTTTTCGCCCCCTCAATCAACAAGTTCAGGGTCCGCCACTACCGCCATCGGAGTGTCGACGTTCAATAAATGAAATACATTAATTTCCTTTCCCTTTACCTTTCCAAAATTTAAACCAAGCCCTCGAATTTAAATAATCTAAACCAGGTTCAATACAAACCAAACACCGTATGCCCTAAAATCCCAATTACGAATGGGCCTTTTCTAATCTAAAATGTGGAAAATACGTTCCCTCCTAAAATTGAAAATTTTCATTTGGAAAAAAAAAACCTATCTTCCATTGATTTCAGGCTTCAGCACCTCCCCACATCCCTTTCCCGGCTGCTGATCGATCAATCTCCGATCCTCATTCTTTTCTTTTTCATCATTTCAACAAGCAATTAACATCAATTGATCGATCAATCGATCCCAACGATCGATCGGTGCGCATGATTATCTTCATCGTGAGGGTCGTCCGTGACAGGTAAAATGTCATTCCACCACTTTCTTAAAGGGCAGTGTTTGAGGTCGCCGTCAGGCCGAGGTCCGGCGACGGAGCCGTCATCATCGTCGAATTCCGGCGCCGGCGGGACCGTGACATCCGTCTACCAGACCAGAATAGCCGGGTCCTGGAGGAACGTGACGATACAGTGGTCAAAGAGCCACGCGAATATCTCCTTCTCCGTGACCGTCGAAGGCGCCGGAGAAGGTGAGCGGGCCCCACACACGTGCAAGTTGGAGGTGAAGCCGTGGAGCTTCTGGTCAAAGAAGGGCTACAAGCTGCTCGAGGTGGACGACGATCGCCACCTCCTCGAGGTCTATTGGGACCTCCGGTCAGCCAAGTTCCCCGGAGACGGATCCCCCGAGCCCTTGTTTGGATACTATTTAGCGTTGGTCTCCGGCGAGGAGATCGTCCTCCTCGTCGGAGACCTGAAAAAGAAGGCCTACAAGCGCACCAAGAAGCGGTCAACGCCGGTCAACGCCGTCCAGACGTTAAAGAGGCAGACGGTGTACGGCAAGAGTTGGTTCGCGACGAGGGCGAGGTGGTTGGAGGAGGAGGAGGAGGAGCACGAGGTGGTGGTGGAGAATTCCGACGACCCGCCGGAGATGTGGATAAGCGTAGACGGGGTGGAGGTGGTGAGGGCGAATAACTTGCGGTGGAAGTTTAGGGGGAGCGAGACGGTGAAGGTGAATCACGTGCCGGTGCACGTGCTTTGGGACGTCCATAAGTGGCTGTACGGACGGCGCACGGGTGGTGGTTGCGGGTTGTTTGTGTTCAAGCCTGGGGCGCCGGAGGTGGCGGTATCGGTTTTGGAGGGTGATGACGTGGAAGGAATCAGCGCGGCGGATGATGGGGAGAGAGATGACGTCGGCGGTTGGGGTATTGCCGGCGGTGTTGAAGCTGCAAGGACGTATGATTTTTGCTTAGTATTGAATGCATGCAAGATTGATTGATGATCGATCAAATTGCGACAACCAGGCAGGAATCTACAATTGCTCGAAATCGTGTGTTTCATCATCGCATGAAATACATCGAATTGGACGGTCACTTTGCTCGAGAGAAGCTGCTCGAAAGCCTTATCTCCCTCTCTCATATTCCTTCTCGCCGACAGCTTGCTGATTTTTGGACACAAAATGTGACCGACATTCACATATATAGGCTCCGTTTGACAAAAAAACCTCATCAACTAGCTTATTGGACATTTTGATTTTGATATTATATAGTTGTAAATGAAATAAATATAAGATTTTAGTTGAATTGACATTTGGAATAAGAGTGATTGAACAACTATTCGCCGAAGCTTTTAAGAGCTTATGATTTTCTATTCACAAGTTTCCATTAGCTACTCCAACCGCTAGGTTTTCCAAACATCATACTAGTTTATTAACATATATTTAACATAAATAATTCGTCGATTTTCTTGACCAAAAAAAAAAATTCATCGATTTTAGCTACCCATCAGTTAGTATTTTGACAAACGGAGCCTTAATTTCGCTTATTCACACAAGATTGGGTTCGTAGAGTCACCACCTCAATCTTGAGGAGGTAAGTTATATAGTTGGGCTTAGATTGTTTTGGTTGGGGCCGAAGCCCATACATTCTATATAAATAAAAGTTGTATCGATAATAAAAATCATAAAAAATTTCCGCTCAAATATCTCCTTTCTTCTTCTATCTTCCCAATTCCCAAAGCAAGAAATATTACACATTTATGTAATGAAAGATTTGTTTTCCCTCTCACTTCGTTAAAATAAATGCGACTTTCTATAGTTTTAAAATTCTGAAAAAATATTATTTCACATTAATACGAGGATAATTCGATAAATAATACCTCTCCGTTTGACAAAACATGTAATTTACCATTTATACACGCTTTTTTAGGATGATAATTTACCATTTATACACGCTTTTTTAGGATGATAAAAACCATATAAAATGTTTTTATAATTTTTTTTAACAAATTCGTAATTATTAATACTCCGTAGTAACTATGAAATTGTTATAAAAAACTAGATATTTTAGATATTTTTTATCCCCTAAAAAACGTACGTGAATAGGAGCATATGATATGATACATACAATTTGAAGGGTTAGATCTATCAAAAAAGAAAAGGGCAAAGTGTGGAATATTATATCCCCACTTTTGCAGACTCCTGTTTGCCTTTCTCACAAGTCAGAATCAAAACCAACCTCTCTATCTTCAAAGGAATAACAATCCCTCCAAGAAATGAATCCAATCTCTCTTTCACCTTTTAAGCACAATAAAAAGGTAGCAACCATAGGAAAGCAAACACAAACTAACAATGACAACGTACAATAACTAACTAACCACTCAAAGTAATTAACCTTTCAATATGAGTCCTTGCAAGAATCCACTCTCTCCTTCATCAAACTTACCCTTTTCTTCCTCTGATTTATGCACTCTTTTAACAGCCCTACTCCTCCTTTTACCTTCTCTATTTCTCTTCTCCTGCTTGGCTTCTGACCACCACATCACTTCCTCCGGCTCCTCCCAATTCTATGTACCTTTTTTGCGCCCTAGTCCCTCCTTATGTCGCAACTCCTCACGTTCTGGGGGTGAGCTCCGTCTTGGAAAGATCGAGGATGACCTTGCTCGAGCTAGGTTTTCCATACAACAAGCTGCTCGCAATAGCAGCCCCATCTCGTCCCATGATGACCCGGATTATGTTCCTCGGGGCCCCGTTTATCGGAGCCCTAATGCATTCCATAGGTAACTTTTACATGTCAAAACTTGCAACATATATATTGGATACATTTCTGCTCTGTTTGGCAAAATACTAGCCGATGGGTAGCTGAAGCTGAACAATTATTTGTGTTAAATATATGTTAATAAGCTAATACGATGTTTGGTAACTTAGCGGTTGAAGTAGCTGATGGAAACTTATCAATAGAATCATAAGCTCCGAAAAGCTTCGGTAATTAGCTGTTGAAATACTTTCATTCCAAAAGCTAATTAAACTAAAATCTTATCTTATATCTATTTCATTTACATCTATATAATATCAAAATCAAAAAGCCCAATAAACTAACTGATGGGTTTTTATTTTGCCAAACGAAGCCTTATTAT
The DNA here is from genome assembly GCA_963922045.1 of Persicaria maculosa. NCBI lineage: Eukaryota > Viridiplantae > Streptophyta > Magnoliopsida > Caryophyllales > Polygonaceae > Persicaria > Persicaria maculosa. The sequence goes on from OY998251.1 coordinate 7,628,252, forward strand.
TAGTGTTTTTGCTTGTACTCATTGTTACACATATAACAAAATAAAAGGAGCTACCTAGAGATGGAGAAGGTGTTCAAGATATATGTGTACAAGGAAGGGGAGCCACCCATGTTTCACAGTGGAGTGTGCAAGAGCTTGTACTCGTCGGAGGGCAAGTTCATCGACGACTTGGAGATGGAGGGCAATCCCTACAAGACCAATAACCCTCACACCGCCCATGCCTTCTTCTTGCCGTTTAGTGTGGTCAGGATGGTTCAGTATCTCCATGTCCCCGGTGCACACGACATCCATCCCATCGGAAGGACCGTCAAGGACTATGTTGGTGTCATTCGGAACAAGTATGGGTTCTGGAACCGAAGTCACGGTGCTGATCACTTCATGTTGTCTTGCCATGACTGGGTATGTTCACATTAATCTGTACGTATATTCTACTGTTAGCTTAAGCTTTTGTGTTATAATGATGGATCTCGATTCCTTGGATTGAAGGGGCCGTGGGCTACAAGATATGAGCCGGAGCTGTACAACAACTCGATGAGAGCACTCTGCAACGCCAACATCTCCGAGGGGTTCAACCCCTCCAAGGATGTCTCCTTCCCGGAGATTAACCTCGTCTCCGGCAGCGTCTCTCCCTCTGCTCTCGGTGGCCTCCCTCCCTCCCGCCGTTCCATTCTTGCTTTCTTTGCTGGAGGCCTCCACGGCCACATCCGCTCCCTCCTCTTCGACCACTGGAAGGACAATCACGACGGAGGTGTAGGCCAAAACGACGCCGTTCTAGTGTATGAAAAGCTACCCCCTGGTGTCTCATACACCTCTATGTTGAAGAAGAGCAGGTTCCATATACATCCCGCCATTTTTTTATCATATTTTTTTTTTGCATTTTTATATATTTTTTGTCGATCAGTTGTTAAGATAAATGGATTGAATAATTTGGTACAAAAAATTAAATATTTCACCTTATACATATTAAAGTGTTTCTTTATTAGTTTATTATTTTATTATGATATATAAATTGCTTTAGGAAAATAAAACTCATATCATGTACACCTTACAATATCATAAATTAAACTTGCAAATGGACAATAATTCTCACTTATAATTTTTAATTGTTTTTGGGTGAAAATATTAATTTTAACCTAGCTTACAAATTTTATTATCACACCTATATATATGTACTATGTCCTTTTAGATAATTTTCATCTTTTTAAAAAAAAAATATTTTTTTTTACCTTAAAAGTATGAATTTAAAATATTAAATTTTTATTTCAATGTCATTTTATGTCTTTTCAAAATTATAAATAGTCATATTTTGTTAATTTCACCCAACTTTATACTTTTTTGTTAAAATACCCAAATTACAACTTTAAGATTTTCTCAAGCTAAATTATAATGCAGGTTTTGCTTATGCCCAAGCGGGTACGAAGTGGCAAGCCCTAGGGTTGTTGAGGCGATCTACACAGACTGCGTGCCGGTGCTGATCTCCGATGGCTATTCGTTGCCGTTCAGCGATGTCCTGAATTGGGATTCCTTTTCGATTCGGATCAACGTGAAAGACATTCCCAACATCAAGAGGATACTTATGGGAATATCGATGAGACGATATTTGAAGATGCAAGGTAGGGTTAGGCAAGTCAAGAAACACTTCATGGTCAATAAAATCCCCAAGAGGTTCGATGTTTTCCATATGACTCTTCATTCGATTTGGTTGAGGAGGTTGAACCTCCACGTCCACGAACCACAATCTAGCTAGCTAGCTAGTTTCGATCTCGATTTTTTTTTTTTGGTATAATTTTGTGTATAATTCTTTCCAAGTTAAGGTGAGATTGTGGTCGAATTACAATGGGGTGGGGATTCGATATATATCCTATATATATAACTCATGTGGTGTGATTTTCATGAATGTACCTGTAGCTAGCTAAGTGAAAATTAAGTGAAAACGTGGTTGAGTTTGATCTAATGCAATATCATAAGGGCTCTTACGTTTTGTATAAGAACGCAACATAAACGGAATGGAAACAAATTTTATATAGGAAAATATATCTAGATAAGAGAAAAATGCTATTGTTTGTATAAAAAATAAGATGAGAGAGGTAATGATTAGAGGAATATAGGGAATAAAGTTGCCCTTCCTCAAATTAGTAATTGAAATAAGGATGAACAAAACCAATTCTGTATGAAAAGTTGGGAAGAGAGGGTAATGATTAATTAATTTTTTAACAATATATGTATCTTAAACTATAATTAGACTCAAGTTCCGTTCCGCTGTATGTGGTTCTTCCGTCACAAGTTCCGCTCTGATGGGACGTTGGAGCGCTACAAAGCTCGTCATGTGGTCAACGATCGCTCTCAGGAGGCAGGTATTAATTGTGATTAGACGTTCAGCTCCATGGTCAAGCCTGCCACTATCCGAGTGGTATTGAGTTTAGCTCTGTCGCGCAATTGGGCTATCCATCAGTTAGATGTCAAGAACGCTTTTCTGCATGGCCATCTGAATGAGACAGTCTACATGTTTCAGCCGCCGGGGTTTGCTAATGCTGATCGTCCCAAGCACGTATGTCTCCTGAAGCGCTCTCTGTATGGTCTGAAACAGGCTCCGCGGGCTTGGTTCCAGCGCTTTGCTTCTCATTTGCTACGCTTGGGTTTCGTTGGTAGCCGTTCGGATACATCTCTGTTCATCTATCGCAGAGGCTCAGACGTGGCCTTCCTGTTACTATATGTCGACGACATCATTCTCACCGCCTCTTCTGATGCTCTTCGGATCTCTATTATTTCGCAATTGAGTGCGTAGTTTGCCATGTCTGATCTGGGTCAGTTGTCATACTTCTTGGGAGTTGCTATTCATCATCATGCGTCTGGCCTGTTTCTCTCTCAGAGTAAGTATGCTGCTGAGATTGTTGCTCGAGCCAAGATGGGTAACTGTAATCCTGTCGCCACCCCTGTTGATACGTCCAACAATTTCAGTGCTCATTTAGGTCCTTTGGTTGATGATCCAATGTTGTACAGGAGCCTCACTGGTGCACTTCAGTATCTTACCTTCACCAGGCCTCATATCAGTTACGCCGTTCAGCAGATCTGCTTGTTCATGTATGCACCCAGGGAACCCCACTTTCAGGCCTTGAAGCGGATCATTCGATACATCAACGACACCCTCGAGCTAGGCACCACGATCACTCCTTCCTCTAAGCTCGACCTTGTTGCTTACACTGATGCGGATTGGGGTGGTTGTCCTGAGACACGTCGCTCCACGTCTGGTTACTGTGTCTTCTTCAACGACACCCTTGTGTCGTGGTCAGCGAAGCGTCAGTCTGTCGTGTCTCGCTCCAGCGCTGAGGCAGAGTACAGAGGTGTTGCCAACGTTGTCTCCGAGTGCTCTTGGCTCCGCAATCTCCTTCTTGAGCTTCGTTGCCCTCTTCAGAAGGCCACTCTGGTCTACACTGACAACGTCTCCGCCGTCTATCTGGCTAGCAACCCAGTCCAGCATCAACGCACGAAGCATATTGAGCTCGATCTCCACTTCGTCCGGGACAAGGTTGCCATTGGACATGTCCGCGTTCTACATGTCTCGTCCTTCTATCAGTACGCTGATATATTCACCAAGGGTTTACCTCGACAGTTGTTCATTGATTTTCAGTCCATTCTCACTGTATGGGCCCCTCCAGTTTCGACTGCGGGGTTTGATAGATTACATAGGTCTTATATTGTATAGTGGGCCTAAAGGCCCAAAAGGCCCAATACCTTTGTAACCTATATATATGTTTATCAATTAATGGAAACCCTCAAGGAGGACTTTACATCAATTCTAGAATCCTACACAATGTATCTTAAACTATAATTAGATTACCTTCATTTTCTTTCCCTTTGCCTTTCCAAAATTTCAACCAAACTAGCCCTTAAGTACACTAATCTAAACTAATGAAACAAGAAACATAGGCTTATAAGCCGTGGGAGTAAGAGGCTTGAAGTCAAAAGATATGGATGAAATAACTAAATTAAGAATTAAGGTTAAAGAAGATAAAAACAGATAAAGAAGAAAAGGATCAGAGAGTTTTCAAAAATTTTAGGGGCGAATATCTATCTATAAACCTATAAATAAATAATATTAAAGCAGCTGCCAATGATACACATGGCGGCCTTACGTTGAAAGTGTCCCGTGGTAGTCATTCGCTTAACATGCCCATTATGAGGGATATTTGTCGACTAAATAAATATAAATATTGACTCAACCAATTCCAATCCAAGCAAATAAATACAAGACTCCCTCCCGATGTAGTAGTAGGAAATCAGGATCGATCCTCAAGGAAGCTAGTCAGCGCTTGCCTAAGTAGTCTCGAAATCTGCTCTTTGTACCGACCAGAAGACACCCGATCAGGGGCGGAGCTAGGAAAAAATCGAGTGGGGGGGGGGGGGGGGGCTCAACTATAATAGCGGAATTTTTTTTTAAGATATATATAAGATACAATTTTTGTTATAAAGAATATAGTATAAAACACATTAAATGTATGATTTAAATAGCTATTTTAAGTTTAAAAGTCTAAAAAAAGGAAAAAAATCCACAAAATGAAGCTATGAGGATTCAAACTCAAGACCTCAACATTCTAATTCTCAACCCATACCAACTAAGCTAGGCAAACTTATTGATTTATTACTCTTTTTAACCCTTAAATTATCAAAAATTTTAAAAAAAATATTTTTTTTTATTTTTTTTTACGTTTTCCTCTGACCCGGGGAGGGGGGGGGGAGGCTCGAGCCACCTCATGCCCCCCCCCCCACTAGTCGATATCGACTAGTGGCATTCGATTTCTCCTAAGCAACATGCAAAAGCAAAACAGAACAATTGATTTCAACTAAAGTGCAGTCAATATCAAGTCAGTCCTCTCGATGTCGGCTAGGTGAGTTGATCTCGAGTACAGAAACAGAAAAACATTAACTTTTATTCGACAAAGAACGGCCGAAAGAATATAGGATGAATAAAAAATAGTGAACATAAATATCAAAAGGGGTGTTTAATAATATTATAAAAGCTTCCAAGGCTAGGGATAACCATAGCAATAACCATGTATGCAACATACCCAAATCATCGAAAGATATAAGCTTTTCGTCAAATAGACAACTCTCATTATCATCAAATAAGAATATATAGGCTCTCGCATAAAACCCTATTTGTTTCTATCTTTTTCATAATTAGGGTTAACCAACTTTCGCAGGCAAAACCTAATTACTATCCAACTTCATAATAGATCCACTTTCGCTTTAAAATCATAAATAAGGAATTGCCCACTACTCTCATAGTGAATTATGCATAGGATAGACGATGAAAATTACATAAGAATCATAAACTCAAGCATACTTACATGGCCATTGTCGGGCTCACCCCGACCATAGAAGTTGGACGACTACTCACGCCTCATCATCATAGACATCATTATGGAAATAAACATAAACATGAATTGAAATTGAAAAAGAAAGTACAACCGAAAACCAAAACTCCTCAATCTCTCTCTCTCACTCGGCTGTCTCTCTCTAAATTAGGGCACACAATTGCTTGTATTCTTGGATGATTAAAACTCAAACCTAATGCATTTATTTATAGTAAACTAATCCTTTCTAGCCAAGGAAAGTAATCCTAATCCTACTATAACTTGAATTAATAAAATAATATCTAAATAGGAAAATCCATAGGGTAAATAAACATTAACCTATAAGGATAGAAGTTCATATGGTAAGTAAAAGATCTTCTCTTCATGGTTAAGCAAGTGTCAATCCCGTCCCGAAAAAAAAGTGTCAATCCCGTCCCGTAAAAATTTCGCGGGACGAGTACCGTCCCGTCCCGTGCCCACCCCTAAAATGAATGTTAACCTTTTCGGATACTCTTAGATAGTTAGATTATTAGTCTTGATCAAATATAAGTAACAAACTTGTAGATAAGTCCACATCAGTCTAATGCAAGTTATAATCATTAATATCAAGAGGAAATGGTAGTAGATAGCACAAAAAAAAAGAAGTTAGCAAAACTAGCACTACCCCTTGAAATATTACACAACTAGCACATTTTGGCACAAATTTGCACAAAAGTGCAGGTCAAAAACTCCTCATTTAACCTGATTTTGCCCTTATTTACACACAAAAAAGGAAAATAAAAGGATGGGAGGGGAGGCTTTATGGTCGGAAAAGGGAGCAATTTTCAAGGGAGGAGAAGCGACAGCTTGTGGAGAGAAGAAGGAGAACACTCCGGCAAATCAGAAAACGCAGGAGGTTGGGGATAAAGTTGTCGTCGGAGAGGAGAGAAGAAGGTCACGCCGGCGTCTAAGTGAAGAGGTAAGCCCCACTTTCCATCTCCTTGAAACCCTCGTTCCCTTTCTCCCTTTTCTGCGAGTGTGGAATGTGAAATCGCCGGTTAGGGTTTGGGATGAACGACGAGGGTGGCAATGCTTGAACTATAAATTGGGATATGAGAGAGGTAAAAGACGATTGATTGAGGTATGGGATGTGCGTGTTTGATTTGGTATTTGGTTGTTTGAAAGAGAAATTGGGTGACAGGGGTTTCGAATGAGTGACAGTGGTTTCGAATTGGGTGACAAGGGTGTCGATTTATGTTTTTATGTTCTTGGCCTTGTGCGAGTGTGGAATGTGAAATCGTCGGTTAGAGTTTGGGATGAACGACAAGGGTGACAATGTTTGGACTGGAACTTGGGATATGGGAGAGGTAGAAGACGATTGATTGAGGTTTTAGCCGTGTTTGATTTGACATTTGATTGTTTGAAAGTGAAATTGGATGACAGGGGTTTCGAATCGAGTGACAGTGGTTTCGAATTGGGTGACAAGGGTGTCGATTTATGTTTTTATGCTCTTGGCATTGTGATGATGGTTTATGGCAATGGCGAGGGTGGTTTTGGGGATTGGGGCTGTGTGGCTGAGTGATTGAAAGATAAAGGGGCTAGGGACATGGGTGTGAGTGAGGCAAGGCCGGACCGAGTTCGGGAAAACGTGATGGGACTAGGGAAGGCTGAGAAGATAAGGTGGGGAAAACACTTGAACTGATGTTGGCAGTTTATGGATATGACCTCCAACCCTTGATACATGTCACCTTAGCAGTTTACCGTGTCATCTGAGGAGTAGTCCATGTCACCCAATTGGATCACATCCAGACCCTTACCCTTGTCCCCTTTATACATATGCTTGTCACCAGTTCCAAAACCTCTGTCAGTAATGTATACCGCACCCAACTCCTTACTCTTCCCTATAGCCTCCATCACCTCATCCAAGTGGATCACCTCCGGACTCTTACCCTCGTCACCTACATACATATGCCTATCACCAGTTCCAACGGCCGTTGAAGACGAGAATGATGCATACTTTGGCATTTTTCCCTGAAAAGGAAAAGTGGGATCAACACTATGATTCATGAGTATCTACTTTTTGCAAAACATGAAGAGAAACAAGAGAGACACCTACCGATTGCAACTAAAAATTAGGGTTTCTCATAAACCAAAGTGACACGGAAGTTTCTGAACACTGACACGAACAAGGAATGAGACCGACAAGTGTTCTGCAACTGGACCTTGAGGCCGACAGATTTTCTTCAATAGTGGCCTTCTTCTCCAGCCCTTTTGTCCAGGAGAGGAAGAAATTGAATGTCTTCTCCCCTCCTCTCTTTTTATACTTTGCAAATTGGGGGGAAAGTCCCTATCATATCCCATTTTTCTTGTAATGATTTGTGTCTTATCACCCCTAGTTTTGGCGTCAAAATTTCCCACCAAAACCTCCTCTCTCTCTCCTGCTCAGTCCTCTCTCTCCTCTCTCTCTTTCTCAGTTTTACCTCCAACCGGCTATTTCCTTCCACTTTTTTTTTTGCACAAAATGACACCTATGCTACTTTTGCAATTTTCCCCAAAAAGCTACATTTTTGCAAAGTAAAAAAAAAACCCTGCTAGTTTTGCAAATCCCCCTAATATTAATATAAAGAGTTTATTTCATTATTATGATTGTACATTACATTGATGATTTCAATGCATAATAGTTGTAAGGTTTGGGTAATTTGCACTGCCCTCCGTAGTAAAACATGGTATTTTTGTCCGTTGTTTCTATTAGGGGAGTGATATGGTATCATTGTGGCTGGCCTTCCGTGCCTATAACCTCTCCTTGTTTTGGATTCACCCTCTTGAGATGCCCGTCCTATTTGATGTAGGAAACATCTTTAAAGGATGATACAAATTTATATCAACGAGAGTAGTCTTTCACACTACCCATCCAGAACCCGTTCCCCATCATAACGTTTGTGGGTTTACCCAGAGGGCCCCACACAACCTCCCCTCCCCACTCTACTTTGTCGGCTCCATTCGTCAGCCCTCTAAGACCATCTCCAACAACTTCCCTAAAATTTTTCCAAAATGGGGAAACAAAATACATATTCTTTAAATTATTTTTGCTTTAAATCCAACAACTTCCCCATTTTGAAGATTTGGAGAATTATTTAGTTTGGAGAATGCTGCAGATTTAGGGAATCCTCTTCATTTTCTGCTGGTTCTCCATTTTGGAGAATGTGATGGGGAATCTGTTGGACCAAAAAACCCCTTAAAGTTCTCCAAAAACTCCAAAATCCCCAAAATGGAAAAACTGTTGGAGAATGGAGATGCTCTAAACAGGCTTGCTTTCCAATATCTCATCTTCACATTGTCTGGGTAGATTATCCAGTTCTTGGTGTGCAGGTCATGTACTCACCATGCACGCATGTATGCTATGTGTTACTATTCAGTAGTTAAATTTTATGTGTGTGTGTGTGATAAATCAAAACGTTACTTTGATTATTAAATTTAGTGGCGATATATCATCAATATCTTACAATTTATTTGTTGCAATTATTTCAACGGCAAACATATATGTAGATATGTACAGATATATTCACATATACATATATGTTGAAAAAGGGAGTTTGCAACAACACATACGATTAAATTCCATTTTTTTTGTTGGGTGATTAATTTACTATGAGTCGGTGAATCATGTAATTACTGGTCATCAATTTTTAAGTGGTCACTACTCACTACAAGAACAAAAGATGGATAATATTTATGATAATTAGTACCAATGTAGCATATTTACATATATGTTTATTATATCAAATACAGTAATCATTAGTACCAATGTATATGTATATATGCGAATTTAGTACCATATATGTATATGTATATATGTATACCTATTTATTAGTACCATATGTGAATTAGTATACCTACTCGATCACTAACATATATATGATAAATCAAAATGGTAGCTTTGATTGTTTATTATATCAAGTAATAATTAGTACCAATATTGTGTAGCATGAAAGTATATGATAAAGTAGTACATGTAAGGTTACAGACGTTGAGCTAATTAAGCGAGGATGTCAAGGCCTCCATAGTAGAAGATGGTGCTACCGGCAACAACTTGCAAGGCTGATAAATTGTAGTACTCAGGGTGATCACGATGCATGATCACTTTAGAAGGGTCAGGGCTCACCCTTTTCAGATTCGGGTTGATGTAGGCCACATCTTTGAAAGAAGCTACTATGTTCAGCCACCTGGTCGAGTCAGCGAGGAAATGTCCGCTTCCCATACGCGTGTTGGTTGGGACACCCGGTGGGCCCCATACAACCTCTCCACCCCATTGAGCCACCATCGCCCCACTCAATAGCGGGCTGAATAGGCTCATTTTCCAGTGGCCGACCTTAACATTGTTCACATATAGAGCCCATTTTAATTTTTGGTTCACATCTCCTGCAATTAGGGGTGGAAATGGGGTGGGTTATGGGTGGATGAAGTCATTCCATCACCCATCTCGCAGGTAAATAATTCCACCCGCTCTGCCCATCACCCGCAAACCTCTTCACTCTCATTCTACCCATGCGGGTGATGCAGGTGGAGCGGATGCCCAATGAGTGAAATTAATATAATTATGATTTTTTTAATAAATTTGAAAGATGAATAAAAATTAAAATTTAATTTACAAATATTAGAAGTATGACTTCATGGAAATCGAATAAGTGACATACATAAAAATAACATGTTACTTAAATGTTACAAAATTAACACACACACGCACGCATATACATATATACATAAACATACATACATACATACATACAGGGGCGGAGCTGAGGGGGGGACTAGGGGGGCACGTGCCCCCTCTCTCATTTGACGAACTACCTAGGTGTGTTCTCCTCGTCGATAGCTTCGTTTTGATATATAATACGCCTTAATCCGACATCTGAGTAAAAAGTTATGAATGTTTTAAATTTAAGGGTATATTAATCACTTTAATTTTCTTTCAATAGACTATAATGCTTTTATATTTTACTTAAATTAACATTTACATACTATAATTCATCTCGAGAGTTTCGAAATGCGAGATTATACTAATCATTTCGACAATCAGATCAAAAGTTACACAAATTTAAAAATTTTATATCTGATTATACATTATTATATGTTATGAGTGCAACAAGTTATACTCTATATTAAAGAGGGTTGTTATTCGAGTCAAACAAGTCTTGTATTGTTTCATCATATTTAATTAGCTCATTTAGAAACAAGTCAAGTTCGAGTCGAACATATATATATATATATTTGAATTTGAGCTCATACTCGACTTGTTTAGTAAATGAACAAGCTTGATCGAGCTGAGTCAAACAAGTCTAGTATTGTTTCATTATATCGTACTGTGCCCCCCCCTCCAAAAATTTTCTGGCTCCGCCACTGCATACATACATACATGCATACATACATACATACATACATACATACATACATACATACATACATACATACATACATACATACATACATACATACATACATAAATTAGAGGGTAAAATAGTAAAAAAAACATATATATAATTTTTAGAGTTTTATGTGGGTATGCAGGGCGGGTGAATGAGGCGGGTTAATGGGTGGACTATTGGGGCGGCTTCACCCATAATTCATCCATCACCCACACCACTCATCACCTACTATATTGCGGGTTTTCACCCACAAAATTAATGCGGGTAGAGTTGGTAGATGGAATACTCACGAATTATTTTTAGCCCTACTTGCAATGCAAATTTTCTTTAGTATAGATAAATAGAGGATTGTTAAAATCAAGAACAATCAATCACTTACTGTGTAGAAGACGGAACATGTTGTCTTCAAGTCTTTGAACTTCTCGCGTTGGAACTCACATATTCGATCCTATCTTCCCTGGTGGTGATCTTTATTTTGGTGGTGGGCAAGCTGGAGGCGGTGGGCGAGAAACACGTCGTAAGTATATATTGATCACAAAACTTCCACTTCTCATCTCATTATTTTAACCAATTACTCCGTATTATTTTCCCCTTTTCAATTAATTGAATATATGTATGTATGTATGTGTTTGTGAGAAAGATTAATTAGAAGTAGATCTGTTTTTCAGTATGTAGTATATGAGCACAGAGATACCGACAAGAACATACATGGTATAACAACAAACATTGATGTTTGCCGTTTTATGCTGGGTTTCCAAACACTAATGTTTTGGAGAATCTCGGGCCACCCAGATTTGAGCTAGACTCATATCTAGGTGTTTTGTATTGGGTTTTCAAACACCAATGTATGTCGTTACACCATGTATGTTCCCACCGATGTCCCTGTTCATATACTACATGCTAAAAAACAGATCGGTTTCCTTCTAAGTAATTACATATATATTCAATTGCAAAGGGGAAAATTATCATTGATAAAATAATGAGATGGAGAAGTGGAAGTTTTGTGATCAATATATACTTACAATGTGTTTCTCGCCTACCACCCCCAGCTTGCCCACCACCAAAATAAAGATTACCACCATGGAAGATAGGATCGAATATGTGAGTTTCAACATTGTGAATACAATTAACTTTTAGATTTGTTTGAAATACGAATGAATCTCGATCTCCCCTTGATCTTTAATTTATAGGATTGAGGGAAGGGGAGAGAGTAACTTACAATAAACATAGGAGTCGGTGAATCATGTAACTGTTGCTCATCAATTTTTAAGTGGTAGGTCACATCATGAATGATGAATGAGGGGAACAACATTAAGGCTTAATCAAACTTTCTTCTTCTCTTCGATGTTGTGATTCCTTGCTCCTTTGTAGCCTCTTTCTCAACCTTCATATGCTCCAAAACATTTCTCCTAAGCTCTTCCAAGATCTCATCCAAGGTCGGATTGTAAAACTGCAGAATAAACACTAAAAACGCGTAGATTCCGAACTCGAATACTTCACAAGCAAGATACAAAACTAGACTAAAATACATGCAAAACTCATATCTAAATGCAATAAGAAATACCTATAATGCCTATATGAAATATGCGTTATCACGAAGTTGTTGTCGGCCATGTAAAGCTTCATATCCCAAAGCTTCAAAGCTCCAACATTTACCTTTGACCAAATAGACAAAGGCATGAGGCTCACACTAGCCCCTAAGTCGCAGAGAGCTTTGTGGCGATGTTGACCTAGGCCAATGGTGATTGCGAATCTCCCTGGATCAGCTCTCTTCTCAAGGAACTCTATCTTGTTGCATTCTTCCGTGATCTCAACCATTGATTGCTTATTACTGAAAATATCCTTTACAAACCTCACATATGATGGCATCTCATGAAGAGCTTCGGTGAAGGGTATGGTGACGTTGAGCCCTTGAAGCATCTTCACAAAATGCTAAAACTTCTTGTTGGTGGGGTTCTTCAAGGATTTGGAGGTATAGGGGCAGTGTTTTCTTCTTCTTTTCAGCTGTCGAAGTCGAGGAAGGTTGGTCGACATCGACTGGAATGGAGTCGATGTTGACTGGATCTGTTGGCTTTTGGAGGGGTTGTTGAGGACACTCGACGTCAACTGAATGGTGCTCGACATCGAGTGAGTTGTCGATGTCGACTGTGGGTTGGTTGACGTCGACTGCTCTCTCAGCCTCGTCTTCTTCTGGCTTGTGTTCGGGCGTTTGTAGTTGACACCCACTTTTCAAGTGAATCGTAGCAACGTGTCCAGCTTGTTACCCTTTAGGATTGGGCTCAGGTTGCCCAGGGAGCGATCCGGATGGTCGTGAAGTTTGTGTTGCAAGTTGACCCACTTGGGTCTCTATGTTCTTCCCCTAAACGTCGATCTCGCCAAGTCGTGACTTGATGCCATGTAGCTGAGTGTGGATGGAATTGCTGGATTGTTTGTACTCGGCATGATTCCTCCTCATCTCATCAATTATGAGCTACCGGTCATCCTTCCTTTGCTCCCTCTCAGGGTGTCTAGGAGCTCTGTATGGTGGGGGCCGTGTGGGGGTCATTTGGTATTGAGGTTGTTGGTATCCCCAATTATGTTGATATCCTCCATGGTTAGGACCCCTCATGTAGTGTGCCTACCTCCTTGTGTGTTTCCGCAAGCTGGACTTGCTCAGAATGTGGGCGAGCAGTGGTGTTGTGCCTTTGGAACCCACACTCTAAACAAGCTTGGTTGTTGGTGATCAAGGAACATTACTTGCTTCTGCAGTAGCCGTACTTGCATTGATCCTTTATGAATTGTTCCCTCACATCAGGATCAACCTCCTTTGATGGCTCACAGAGTGCCATAGATTGGGCAGGCCTCGCATCGGAAGCCTCAGAAGTCACATAGGTGTTGTCGAACTCAATTAGCCTCTCAAGGGTATCCCAAGCTCTTTGTGGTGTGAACTCAAGATACCTATAAGAGGTATAGGTGTTGATCCTCTCCTTAGTTGGAACATCCAGGGCGTTGTAGATGATCTTCTGGATAACGTACGACGGTTGCCCATGCGTTGGGCAAGATCTCAACTGGTTTTTGTAGCGCTCCTAGACTTGAGCTAGTGTTTCCCCTGGATTTTGCTTGAAAGTCATAATCTTTTGCATTACTTGCGCTGTTTTCGATGGTGGAAAGCCTTCCCTATAACAATGTGGAATCAATTACAAATTTACAATTATGTTGAGATATATCATAACCATCAGACTAAATGCTTATGAAAAGGACATATAAGAGTGGTATAGTAAACTATCACAATTTATGCCCACGACGTTCACATGATAGGATAAGTGATGTGCGCTCGATTTTGCCATGTTTCACATCTACTTTTACTTCTATTTCTGTCTAAATTTTATACTTTTATATTGGGAAAGCATGAGATTTGTGTATTTTATGTTTATTTGCAATATATGGAGGTCTACACAAGTTTTTGCTTAATTTTGCAGAAATCGAACGCACTTTGGAGCTTAAAGAAAAGTTATGAAGACATTGGAGAAGCTAAGGAAGAGCACAAGATGACGCAGCTGGAGAAAACACCACTTTTCGCCATTCATCATTCTGAATCACGTTCTGACGTCTTCATGAGAGTTGTATCCCTCGAAAAGAACTTTCCAACTCATATTCATATGCATCAATCGGACGAACGAGGACTTGGGAAAGTGCGTTTCAAAACGGAGCAAAATGTTGAAAGCTGTCAAAGGACTCGAAATCGACCCACACCTGGTCTATATCGAGTGGAAGCTGAGACCAGAAATCGAGAAGAAGCCATAACGCATTTCGACCAAGCACAAAGAGTTCGATATCGACCCATCTGGTTGATATCGAGTGGAGCACGTCGACCAGGAATGCCAGGACATCGAGTTGAAGAAACGAAGACATCGATTTCAACCCTACATGGTCGATATCGAGTGAAATCGACTCGAAATCTACTCCAGAAGCCGAGATCGAGTGAGCTGAGAAGACTGAGTCGATATCGACTGAACATGGTCGATATCGAGTGACCATCCAGAGCCGATTTTGAGCCAATCCGAGTAGGATTCCGAGCTGGGTTTGCTTACTTTTGAAGGAAAGATCTTTTATCCACTTGAAAGACTTTATCCTATTTAGTAATTCTCTATTTTACCTAAGGGGGAATTTAATTGTTTTATTTAATTTATTTATCAAACATTTATCTTAGGGATTAGATAGATAGAAGTAGATATAGATAGAATTGCTCCTTCCTTGGATAACAAGGATTGTGGCCTATAAATAAAGCTCTAGGGGGCTGATTTTCATTCATTCCATTCCACAACACACAAACAATATAGAGTTAGAGAGAGGAAGTGGAGGTCGATTGGAGTTGTAAGAGTGAGAGCAATTTGGCTTCGTTCGGTTGTAAGCTTTCGTTTATTTTAATGCAAATAGTTATTTCTTTTATATCATTGATGTTTGTTACTATGATGAGAAGCGAGTAGTCACCCTACTTCTAGGGTCGGGGTGAACCCGACGGTACGCCATGTAAGATTATGTATCAAAGGTATGATTTTTTTATTGTGATTTCATCTTCTATCCCTTATTTGCATGATTCTTCTACGACATTAGCAGGTGATCCTTATTTGTGTTATTGAAGCGAAAATGATCTTAATATGAATTTGGATTAATTACGTGAAAAGGGTAGTAACAATTAGGGTTTATGCGAAAGCCTCTATATTCTTAATTGTTATTTGATGAAAAGGCGTAATCTTTTATACTTGGCATAATTCTTACATGGTTATCGTTGTGGTGTTGAAACCCTGATCTTGGAAGTCTTTTAGTTTATTGAATTCAATCCTACAAATCTGTATTATTTCTGTTCATCATCTTCTCATCCATCCTTTTATTCTTCAGACTTTCTTTTCCGACTTTATTTATTTATTTTTCTGTAAATTTCGAGTTTTTGCACATTAGTCGATTTCGACCAACACTGGTCGATATCGAGTTGCCTAAGGTCGATATCGAGTACTTGTACTCGATTTCGACTTTGTTGTTTTTGTGTGTACATGTATGAAGAAGGATGTCGACTGACACAGTCGATATCGACATATCTTAGTCGATATCGAGTGGTCTTCTGGTCGACAGCAGGGCGGATCTTGGAACTATTTAGGCGGGCGCTGACACGCTTCCTCATGGATACGATCCTGAAATCCTACCACTACAGTGGGAGAGATTCTTGTATTTTATTTGCTTAGACAGAGAGTTGGTTTGGTTATATTTATATTTAATTATTTATTTGACTAGTTTCCCTCCACAACAATAAGTACGGCATATGATCATACAATGAGCTATATTTGAAGAGTATATGTCCTATGTACATGATACTATATCATTGATCCTTGCAAGGATGAGGACATAGAAAACCAGTCTTTTCCTAAAGATATGATGATTTATATGTTGGAACTACATACTAAGAACACTCCCACTGGTTGGATTTCCTAAAATATCTCTATCATTTTCTCATTTGTCCGCCTTACTTTTACTAACTTTATTATGAATTCTCCCCAATTCATTTCTCATTTCCCACAATGATCGGGTTCCCTAATAATTCATTTCACCTATGTTTTGCATATACCATCATATTTTTCATACAATTTTAAATATTAAAATAACTGGATTGATTCAGATATTGAAAATTATTAACTTAATTATGCACTTAATGTGATAATTAATTTTTATAATTTAAAACCGTCTTAATAAATTTTGGTTTTTTTGGTAACCGTCCAAAATAAGGGGCTGTTTTGCAAAATGTCCATTTTCATAGTGGCTTTTGCAAAATGTCCTAAATTTACATTTGTACCCCTAGCTTCAATACCCTTCTTTTTCCTATTGCCGAACGCCAATTTCTTCTGATTTCACGTAACGACGAGGAGGATCGCCAGTTTTTTCACCAGGCCTCCCCGATCTCCCTGATTTCGAAGAATTCGATCTCGATCTGAAGTAGGAAGGCCAATTTCTTCATCAAGCATTGTCGATTTCGCCATCAGTCATCAAACCTGAACGAATTTGTGCTCGGCTATAGCACTGTAATCCCGAATTCAGATTTCAAAAGAGGTAAATATCGAATTTGTGCTCTTTTGTTGTTTGATACGTGAATATTGTCATTGATTTTGATCTTAGTTGATGATTTTCATCTCAGTAGCAAATTTGGTGATTTTTGTACTGTAATCCCGAATTCTGTTTTTGATACATGTGTTTAAATAACAATGGATTCCTGTCATCACAGTAGCTAAATCCAATTTGATTATGATAGATGTGTTTGAATAAAATTGGATGCCTGTCATCACAGTATCTAACTTTGATTTGGATCTCAGTTTGAATAAAATTGGATGCCTGTCATCACAATATCTGAGTTTGATTTTGATCTCAGTTTGAATAAAATTGGATGCCTGTCATCACAATAGCTAATTGCAATTTGATTTTGATCTCAGTTTGAATAAAATTGGATGCCTGTCATCACAGTAGCTAATTGCAATTTGATTATGATAGCTGTGTTTGAATAAAATTGGATGCCTGTCATCACAGTACCTCAGTTTGATTTTGATCTCAGTTTGAATAAATTAAATGCCTGTCATCACAGTAGCTAATTGCAATTTGATTATGATAGCTGTGTTTGAATAAAATTAGATGCCTATCATCACAGTACCTGAGTTTGATTTTGATCTCAGTTTGAATAAAATTGGATGTCTGTCATCACAGTAGCTAATTGCAATTTGATTATGATAGCTGTGTTTGAATGAAATTGGATGCCTGTCATCACAGTACCTCAGTTTGATTCAAATTGTTCCATCAGATTATATGTATTAAACTTAAGAGATGTCACCAGGGAACAGGTATAATGGATGTCGACCTGCTAACAGTAAAATTTAGAGGAGAATGGAAAATGGAAGAAGATGATTTAGTGTTTGTTGGGGATGTGTCATCAAAAGTGATTGTCATCAATCAGCCTATGAGTATGTATGAGATGAAGACTGAGATAATCAACATATTCATCAACAGTGACAGTTTGGCTCCTAATCTTCAATTCAGTCATTTGCATCCTTTCAAGAAAACTATGGAGCCTTTTTTGATTGAGAATGACAGTGATTTGAGGAGTTTCTTTCAAATGAGTGAAGTGAATGAAGTGAATTGGACATTGCCTTTATATTCTACTGTTGTAAAGGAAATCATTGAAGATCGGGTTACACACTCTATGAATGATGAAAATCAGTTGGTTTTACATGCTGACAGCTATTTCAAGGATACATATGTGATGGAAGACAGCTTCTGTGTGCAGAATGATGATGTAGACTGCATAAATAATGCCAATGATACAGATGATAATGAAGATGATACTGAGATTGAGAGTGGCATTAGTAGCACTACAATGTCCACAAATTATGCAGAATCTATAAGTTCAAGAAAGGGGGTCATTATTATAGCTGTGGGACAACTGTTCAGAACAAAAGAAGATCTGAAAGATGCTATTGCATTATTAGCTGCACAAGAAACGTTTGCTTACAGGGTGAAAAAGACAACACCAAGTTATTACAAAACAGTTCGTGTTGATAAGAGTTGCGATTGGAAAATGCACGGTGCCATTTTAGCTGGGTCAACTATATTTCAAATTTTGAAATACAATCAAGAACATAGTTGCAGTTTGGAAGTAAGGATTGGAAAACGTCGCGCTCCTAACTACAAACTTGTTGCTGAAAAGATCAAACCAAGGTAAAATATACTGTAATTCCTTCCTGTAATCACTCCTCTGATATTTTATTGACTCTTTTACATCATATGAACAGATATGAAGACATCAAAAAGGGGCCAAATCCAAGTCAGATTAGAAACATCATAAGAACTGACTTCAAAATAAATGTGAGCTACTGGAAATCATGGAAAGCTCGTGATGCAGCAATAACGATGGTAAAGGGGTCATCAGAAGGAAGCTATGAATTATTACCAGCATATTGTTGTGTCCTAAAGCAACATAATGCTGGAACTGTCACCTTCATTCAAGTTGACTCCCAATCAAGGTTCAAGTATTTGTTCATTACATTTGGACAATGTATCCGTGCATTCCCAATTCTGCGAAAGGTACAAATTCTTACATTATGATAGCTGGGTTTGATTAATTTGTATGCCTGTCATCAATGGATTTCTTAGATTTAATCATAACTGCAACATGACTTTTATGTAATCTCGAGTACAATTGTTGTTTGAGATGGGAATATTGTCATCAATTTTGATCTCAGTATCTATATTAAATGCATGTCATCAAAAGTGAGCTTGATTATTGTAACCAAATATTTTCCAATATTTTTTAGATAAGTTTGATTCCTGCAAAACTGTAATCAGACTCAATATGACAGGTACTAGTGGTAGATGGTACATTTCTAAAAGGAAAATACAAAGGGACTCTTCTCACAGCTTCTGCACAAGATGCAAATCATCAAATATACCCCATTGCCTTTGCAGTGGTTGACTCAGAAAACAATGCCTCTTATGAGTGGTTCTTCAACAAGCTAGCAATAGTCATCCCATCAAGTGAAGAGCTGGTTTTTGTTTCTGACCGTCATCAAAGCATTGCAAGAGCGTTAGAGTTGGTTTACCCAAATGCTAAGCACTATTACTGCAGATGGCACTTGAAGCAGAATATAATGTCAAAATTCAAGAAGAAGAGTCTGTGTGAGTGGTTTGAACAAGCTGCAAACAGTTACACAGTATCAGGATTCAACACCTACTTTGAATGCATTACTAATGCCAACAGCAAGATGAAGACATTTCTTGAAGATCTGAAGTTTGAGAAATGGGCAAGAGCTTATTCAAAAGCTGACAGGTACAATATGATGACTTCAAACAATGCAGAGATAATCAATAGTGTATTCGGTGAAGATAGACCATTCCCAGTTATAGAACTACTGAATGCAATCAGAGAGAAACTAACAAAATGGTTCAATGACCGCAAAAAAAGAATCTGAGGATAATAGCTTTGATCTTCCAAAAAAAAATCAGTAATACAGTGTACATAAGATGCAGTGAATCAGGAATGTACACTGTCAAACAACTGAATGACTTCCAGTTTGAAGTTGTTGGTGGCATGAATAGGGTTCTTGTTGATCTGAATCAGAAATCTTGTACATGTAAGGTATTTGATTACGACAAGATACCTTGTGTACACGCGCTTGCTGTCATCAGAGAGAAAAAACTGGCTGTTTTGAGGTATATTAGCACTTATTACACAAATAAAGCTTGGACCTTAACTTATCAAGAGACAATATATCCAGTGTTACAAGAAGCAGAGTGGATTGTGCCAGATGACATCAAACAGCAGAGATGTCACCCACCATTGGTGCGTAAAAGATGCGGCCGACCTCAAAAAAAAAGGAAGCCTTCAGCTGGAGAATATAGATGAAAAGGATTAAAGAGTCATCAGACCAGCTAGACAGTTTATGCTACATTGAGTCATCAGACCAGCTAGACCAGCTGGAGAATATAGATGAAAAGCATGAGAATTATCAAATACATAAATACACAAAAGAGAAAGAACAAGGGCATATAATAGACTGTAATCAAACAGATAAACTACTATCATCAATCATAAGAAATATATCAAATACATAAATACACAAAAGACAAAGAACAAAGGCATCCTAAAAAACAGTGTCAAGAATCCTGTCACCACAAGGACATGTGGTGTACAGTATGGTTTAAGGTTTAGGGTTGAGTCTTTAGGGTTTAGGGCCAACCCTAAACCCTAAAATGTTATGTACAGTACTTCATTAAGAAATGAGGGGTGTTTCCACACGTAAAGGTGTCACCAAAAGGACAACCCTATGACAAGGGAATCAAATACCCTAAAGGGGCTAATGCTAAGCAAATACTCTATCAGCTGGAATAATGGTGTCACCAAAAGGACAACCCTATGACAAGGGAATCAAATACCCTAAATGGGCTAATGCTAAGCAAATACTCTGTCAGCAGGAGTAAAGGTGTCATCAAAATTAATTGTGTCACCAAATGGATACCCCTAGGACAAGGGAAGCAACACCCCTAGGGGCTAATGCTAAGCAAAGATACATGTGTAGTGTAAAGAATCCTGTCATCACAAAGACATGTGGTGTACGGCCCTAAACCCTAAAGACTCAACCCTAAACCCTAAAATGTTATGTATAGTACTTCATTAAGAGATGAGGGGTGTCAGCAGAAGTAATGGTGTCACCAAAAGAACAACCCTACGACAAGGGAATCAAATACCCTAAAGGGGCTAATGCTAAGCAAATACTCTGTCAGCAGGAGTAATGGTGTTATCAAAATTAATTGTGTCACCAAATGGATACCCCTAGGACAAGGGAAGCAACGCCCCTAGGGGCTAATGCTAAGCAAAGATACATGTGTAGTGTAAAGAATCCTGTCATCACAAGGACATGTGGTGTACAGTATGGTTTAGGGTTTAGGGTTGAGGATTTAGGGTTTAGGGCCTAAATGTTATGTACAGTACTTCATTAAGAGATGAGGGGTGTCAGCAGGAGTAATGGTGTCACCAAAAGGATAACCCTATGACAAGGGAATCAAATACCCTAAAGGGGCTAATGCTAAACAAATACTCTGTCAGCAGGAGTAATGGTGTCATCAAAATTAATTGTGTCACCAAATGGATACCCCTAGGACAAGGGAAGCAACAACCCTAAGGGGCTAATGCTAAGCAAAGATACATGTGTGGTGGAAAAGAATCATGTAACCAAAAGGAATGGAGTCACCAAATGGATACCCCTAGGACAATGGAAGCAACAACCCTAAAGGAGCTAATGCTAAGCAAAGCTTAATGTGGTGTAAAACATTAAAACAGTGGGAATATATGGTGTCGCTAAAAGGATAATTCTAAGCAATGAATGGTCTCCCACCATGAATGGACATAGAACAGACTGTAACCAAACATATAAACTACTGTCACCACGCATGAGAAATAGATGAAATACATAAATACTAAATTCAAAACAAAATCAGTCCAAGGAAGAAATAATGCATCATATCACAAACTCAGAAACCTTATAGAAAACACAAGAATCACAAAACAGACAGAACAATGGCTTACAACATCCTGGAACCAAAAAGGGAAACTACTGTCACCATGCATGTAAAATTGATCAAACAATTGTGCATAAATGCTAAATTTGAAACGAAATCAGTTCAAAAAACAAACAATGCATCATATCACAAACTCATAACCCTTACATACAAATAAAAGCAAAACACAAACCCTAACCGTTGCTTAACAGGATAAAATCACAAAAATAAAACCAAATTAAACAACAATCTGACGACAACCAGAGAAGAACATGCAGGAAATGGAAGGAGTTGTCCAAATGCAAACAGAAATTGCAAAACCCTAAACAGAAACCGAGTTCATTTGAAACGACAGTGAGCAGTACCTGATGTCGACGCCATTAGAAGCACGAAGAGCGACACGAAATCGGAATGGGAGATGAAAGCAGCAGAGCAACCGGCGAAAATCAGAGAAACGGAGGAAGGAAAACCGACGAGGAGTGAAACGGCGTGGAATCGTCTGGAAGAGAGACAACGGTTTCGTGTGGAGAGCCGGAGAGAGAGGACGGGAATGATGATGGAACCGCCCTGCAACTGACAATGGTTGAAATATAAGGGCAGGGGTATTATGTGGTTTTCAAAAATATTTAGAACATTTAGCAAAAACTCTTTTTAAGTGGACATTTTGCAAAAGGAGGTTGATAAAATAGACATTTGGCTAAATTATTTCAAAAAATTTCGATCGAATTCATATATTATATTATAAATGATAACTAAACTTGTTAAAATCATTGTCAAAAATTAATTTGATAACTACAAAATATTATATAAATTCAAATTAATATAAATACGAACAATTCACACACATTAGCTGTCACATGCAATTAAAAAAAATGATTTATTTAGTTGTACACATCACTATTTGATTGGGAGTGAATGTGGAGAGGTTCCCAATTATTATATATGGAACCTCAAAGTATAGAGTATTCAACAATGATCCATTTTTTTCAAAATCGTAAAAAAATTGAAACGGGGAGGGGATAGGCTCCCGACCATTGTAGATTCTCTAAGAGACTACAATGATCTAAAAGCAAGGCTTAACAAAGAGATTGATGATCGAGCAAATATCAAGTGCAAGGTAAGGGGAATTATGAGGACGACGATGAACTACTTGACATTGACAAACATAGGGTGGTTCAACCTATTAGCTTACAACCGGTAAGAGCCAATAATGAACTTATTTTTGCTAGGAGTGTGAGTATCTGAGCTTCCTTTTTGAGCCAACTAATCTTAAGGATGTTGTACTTGAGCGGAGGCCCGGTTTGACGAATGCTAATTTTACCCACTGAAGATGGTTCTTCATCTTGGTCGCGGTGCCATGTCAATGAAGAATTTGACATTGCACTTCCGTGACCTTGCTCAATATATATACGTACGTACATACATACATACATACATACATGTTTTCCTCGTTGTTTAGTCATGATCAATACACGATTCACCTTTTGATCTAACAAAAAAAGTATTTCAGCATAAAAGCGACTCCATTTATTTGATTTGATTAGTCATATAATGTAAAGTGTAGCTCAATACAAGATATGTGAACTTGAGGTAGCTAGAATCATGTAAACCTAGCCGGCCAAATCTTCATTTAATTAGGCAGGTAGTGAAATGGTTTTAGAGGGTAATGTAACCGTTAGTGATCATCCATTGCAAGCTCCAGTGGTTGTTCACATTCTTGAAAGTCCAATAAGCCCATCCAAACGTGGCGTTGCCGTACACTTGGAGCTGTGCATTTGCAAAATTCTGGTAGTCCTGCTTTGATGCTCCTTGAACCGCCCACTCAGCCACCCATTCCCCTATTTACACACCAAACCCAAACCCCATCTTCAAAGTGTTAATTACTTTTCATTAGGACAAACAGATATATAATAATAATAATAATAATAATGATAATAATAGGTTAAATTAGACAAACCCAAGTAAATTTGCATTTAATCACCTGTTAATCTTAATGCATCACCCAGTCAAAACCTATTTATTCAAAATACTAGCGCAGTGATCAGCAGACCCGTGTGTTATGATCTCATATATTAGGTATAAAGGGTTTAGAGTATAATTAAATACTCTTAGATATTGTAATTGATATTTTATCCAAGTAATAATCAAATTCTTTTACCCTAATCTCTCTCGTTCTATCTCTCCTATCTTCATCTATCTTCCCTTGAATTTCATCTCCTTCCTCTATCTTCTTCATCTCCTACCTCAATTTTTCTCCCTTTCTTCTCAATTCTCCATGAAAGCTTAGACTTTCGCCTTTGTCCGACCTTAGGGTCATAACAGAATGATTTTCTACATAGTCACAACAAATTTAAGAATTCCCTCAATCAAACCTATATATATATATATATATATATATATATATATATATATATATTCCTTAGAAAATACAATATTTTGGGTAATTGTTTATTGTTATAATAAAAGTTGTTATTCAAGCAATTACTAGATTTAGATGTATAACATATGGTTATAGAAAATTGATCTATAGAAGCATATTTATAAGGGTAGCATAGGTACATACCTACAAAACTGAGGGGACCATCGGATGTGGTGACTTGAGCCAACTGGGAAGCTCTTGTGGTATGAACAAAGTCTATGTTTTGTTGGGGTGTCATGCTATTGAATTGGCCATCGAACAAGTTGTAGTAGTGAACATCGACAACAACCCTTTGCATCCCACTCGCGAGCGAGAAGAGCTCTTTTGGCTCCATCGGTCCCAGCCTATTCGACAATATCACGTATGCACTCTGCGTGTACTTTCGAACCACATCATATCCCAACTGGTAATACTTTGTTAGGCTGTCTAGGGTTACCCCCGGTGATCGGGGCTCGTTTATCAGCTCTACTCCATATAGGCTCGGGTGGTTTGCGTACCTCGCGGTTAAGAAATCGATGACAGCGACAGTTTGCTGAATGTTGGCATCGGTTGTGCCCCATTCTAGGGTTCCATCTCTAGTACCACTATGTTCGTTGCCATTTTGGGACCCCGGGGCTGCATGAAGGTCTATTATTACCTTTATATTGTTACTCCTGCACCATAAAGCGGGATCGATAAGTAACCATGTCGGGGAAGTCGAGCTGAAAAGGATCTCATGGCAGTGCCCGAATGTCTTCGGTTCGACTCCTAAATATGACTACTCTATTTACCAAACTTATGAATAAGTGAGATATTTAAAACATACAAGGCCCAAGAGAAGGCGTTGTCCAAAGCAACCAAGGAGCCACCAACAAAAGGCTTAGGAGGGTTGGGCCCACTTGCGATCCACCATCCCACTGGAATCCTCACTCCATTTATCCCATTTTGTGCCATGAATTTAAAGTCTTCTTTCACTATGTAGCTTTTCCAATGATTCTGTTTTTTTTATATAAAAAAAAAGAAAGAATTAATGTACAATAGATTTATTAAAATAAAATAGCAAGCTATGGTGGAAAATAAAGTGAGTTTCAAAACACAACCTCTAATCTATAAATTTAAAACTCTAATAGTTTAGTAAAGTCCTAAATCAACAAAATAATAACTAATTAAATATTTGTAAAATAAATATAGTGTGAAAACATAATAAGGAAGAAAAATCTTAGATCATTTGACTCAACAGAGTCAAGCACAGTTATCTTTGAGGTATTTATAGGGTGAAGATTGATTTATTAATTAGGACTCTAATATAAGGAGAGGATCCAGATTCATATGTATGTTGATATGCATCAATAGAAAGAAACTTACCCTCATAACCTGAGGAGCCTTAAGAGGACCATAACCATTGGTAACCTGGTACTCTCCTTGCAAGGTGGAGACGATCGTCATCACGAAGACTGAGGGGTTATCATCTCCCCATCCTCCATCCCCATTGTAATCAGCCCTCACAACGTCCTCCGTCTTCGCCTGAAGGAAGAGCCCGTTTGGCGCTCGGATCTTCACTCGGTTCTTATCATTAGCATTCCTCACAATTTGGAATGTCTCTGTTTTTCCAGGCGTCGTTGCCACCGCAACTGCCCTGTTTGTGATTCCATCTGCAGTCCCTAACCCTATGAATTGGTTGAAGAACACTTTAAAGTTGAAGGTGTTCTCGTTAATCCTCCATAACTACATGTATAAACACACAAGTTAATCACAAAATTGTAAAAATGGAACTCTCTGTTGGAATAATAAAGAATTGTCCCATATTGAAAAGATTGAGATATCATGAATAACATATAATTAAGTTTGTCAGACTGCTCCACTCATTGTCATTTGGTTTGGTGATGGAACCTCGTTGAGCTTATCTTAGCCCCCACCTGGCCCTCTCTCACGGGTGTGTTTTCTTCATTTTATCATGTTAGATATTTTCGAAGTTTGATTCTTAACGTATGCTATCTAATGTAGGTTAAAATATTGCTATAAATATGTGTATGCTTAATTAGTACTCACTCCGTCTCACAATCTTAGGGTTCGTTTGGTTCAATGTGGGAATTGAAATTCCCGGGAAGTTACTTCATGGGAATTGAATTCCTGGGAATTCCAATTGACGGGAATTCTAAAAATATGTTTGGTTGATTTTTTATTCTAGGAGATTAAATGTAGGAAATGGAAATTTTCAAGTTAAAAATGGGGGAAGTTGAACTTACCTAGGGGAGACTAGGTAAGTGAACTTCCTCCATTTTGGGGGAATTCAACTTCCCGGGAAGTTGAATTCCTGTGTTTTTTAATTTCAAAAACACCAACCAAACACAGGAATTCCTCCTACTTCCTGGGAAGTTCTACTTCCTGGGTTTTTAGGTTGCCAACCAAACGAGCTCTTAGTCGTTTTAGGTATTTATACATTAATTTATTAAAGTGCATTATATATATATATCGTTATTTTTTAAAGAAGTTTGAATTGTTAATTGAGTGATAAGGGGTAAATATAATTAAGTGATAAGGGATAAATATAATTATTTTTCATTGAAAAGGAAAATTATGCACTTCATATTTATTATTGAAAGACGCGGGTTATAAGACTAGTTCCTACATCAAAACCAAGCTATTGAACGTAATATAAATATGTCAGTAGGAGGCCGGCATCTTGCCCCATCCTAGCTTCACATTTGACCAAAATTGTGCGGAGGAAAAAATTAGATGATTTTTTTGTTTTAAAATCAATAAAATATTACTCCCTCATAATTAAAACATGTCGTTTACTATTCATACACGTTTTTTTAAAATGCTAAAAACTATATAAAATGTTAATATTTTTTTACATTTGTTTTTATAAATTCATACTTTCTAGTAATAAGTACGAAATTATTTTAAAAAATTTAATATTTTATATAGTTTTTAACACCTAATAAAACGTGCATAAATAGTAAAACGTCAAATTTTAATTAATGGATAGAGTATATAGTTTGAGAAATGAATAACGTACTTTGAAGGTCTCCCAGCCAGAGGCAGCAGTTCGGTTTGCAACGATGATAGAACCTCCCCCCAACTCTGCACACATGTACTTCCCTATCGTTACCGATTTTAGCTGAATTTGCGTTCCGTCCTGCGCCACAAATCAATCAATCAATAAACAAATACATACAATTAATATTAATCCCAAGATCTATCTTCTAACACAAATGTATAAGTACTTAAGTAGTACGTATCGAGACGTACCAGTAGGTCTTTGTTAGGAATGCCATCGAAAAGGGAAGGAAGGATCCATCCTTCGGTGACAAGCCATCCTCCGAGGCTGACGGCTTTGAGCTTGAAGCTCGGGTCTGTGCTCCCATGGCTT
The DNA here is from genome assembly GCA_963922045.1 of Persicaria maculosa. Lineage (NCBI taxonomy): Eukaryota > Viridiplantae > Streptophyta > Magnoliopsida > Caryophyllales > Polygonaceae > Persicaria > Persicaria maculosa. The sequence goes on from OY998251.1 coordinate 7,655,849, forward strand.
CCTTGCGGAAGGAGAAGACCTACTATCACCGCCGCTGCCACCACCACCACCGTCCATTTTGCGGGCCTCATTTTCTTAGTTAATTAATGTGTTCGATTGTTTTGTCTGAGTTTCGATGTGGGAAATGGGTGCTATTTATACACCCATCGATTGTAGAAAGTGCAGCCTTTGATGACCCATCCATTATTTCTAAGAGTTTGGCGGGTCAACCCTTTTCCCGGGTCAATGCGTTATTGTTATCTTTTTTTTTATAGATAAAATCTGGTACTTGGAATCGACAAGGCTGAAAAATGACAAACAATTCAGTTACAAGTGGATGTCATCCGGTTGTTCTAGAACATGTAGCTTGAGCCACAACTAAGTTGATCTTACCTTAGTATAAATACATTGTTGTAATAAGTTTTTTTTCTTTAATGACGAGGAATCCACGTTTGTTTGCAAACCCCGGCAGGTGACTCAGGAGCGGGCACTCAGGCGGCAAGAACCATGCACCAGGTAAACCGATTTGCACCGATCGACTCGACCCACTGGAAAAGAGCATGACAAACTTCGATTTTCATCTAAGGAAAGGGACGGAGATAGGGATCGAACCTGAGACCTTCTGACATCCCCTTATCCCCACTAGTGAGCCACCCTGACTGGGGCTGCAATAAGTTTCAAGCTGACTTTTTACACAATAATGAAATGAGCTGCTAGAACAGCTTCCCTCTCCTCTTGCATTTGCTCTCTTCTCATCAATATTCTTTATCATTCTGGTTGATTTTGATAGTTTAAGGTAACAAACTCAATCTCTTTTGCATATATATAAAGAAAAAAAAGGTATATGAAAAACAATGGATGATGAAATCGGTTCCTTGTGGAAATTCAACAGCCGACAGAGTGAGTCCTTCTCGGAAGGTAAATTCATAAATCCTTCTATGATTTGAGTCAATGTAATGGCAAATTCTTGAATTTGGATAGGCTGGATATTCAACTCGGGAAATCCCATAAGGATTTGGAGCTTGAGAATAGTTGGATTGATCTCGAATTTTCTGAAATCTTGGTGTCTAAAGCTGCCCACCAAGTGTTTGTGGAAATGTCTAGGCAAGGATATTTGGTTATTTTTTATGTCCTAGGTGGTGAGCTGGGTGAAGGTTGGGCAATCAGTAGGGTCTTGCTTAATTGGGTTGCTTACAACTTAGTTGATATTGATATTATAGATTGTGAGATTGGTGAGGATTGAGTAATCGACATGGATTCTGTTATGAAGGTTCGATAATATAAAACAATGTAATATAGAAATACTCTAGAAGGGGGTTGAATAGAGTATGCCCGTTTTTCGCAGAAAGTCTCAAGACTTTTGAAGCTCGTACCAAAACCTTTGAGATTAAACCTGAATCACAAAGTTAGACAATCGAACCAAATGCGGAAATAAGGTAAAGCAATAAGTAAAGGACACGAGTAATTGTTTACGAGGTTCAACACGAACTTGGCCTACGTCCCCGCCTAGGGTTCTTCCACAACCCTAGGATTCAAAAGGCTTTATTGATTTGCTTAGCTTAGGATCCTAATAGGTCACCGAGAAGCCTCTCTCCTATACAATTGCAATCTAGTCAACTCACGTTCCCTTGGAGTCCTGGACCAATCTAGAAGAGCCCCACCTCTCTCAGCTATCTAGTGCAACTTCCCGAGTTATAAACTCTCGAGTAACACTATAAATGAATATATCCTATAAGCTCACATTGACTCTCAAAGGCTTTGAAATAAACAACAAACTCTTGAGCGCTTAACAGATAGACACTTTGGAAGACAGATCTCGCTTGAATGAATGAAAGCTCGTGTAGCACTTGTATATTCTGTCTTCTTCTTTCTTTCCTTTATATAGAAGTGGAATGGCGCCTAAGGATCTTCACCAACGGCTCTTTCGAATCAGGCTTGATCTTGAATCTTCTATTTATGGATACTCCGAAGCCATGATCCTCTTTGATTAAGATCTCCTCAATATGCGCCAAAGGAAAGATATAAACTCGACATACTTCCTGAAAGATTAGTCATACATATATATAATATAAAGGAAGTATATAATAAGATTAAATAATATTCAGACATATAAGACAGGTTTTGTATTTCATCAACTGTTAATGCTCCAAGGCCTTTGACACAAACATCCTGTCAAAGCCTTTGAAATATTTATTCCGATTTTCATCAAGGGAGGGAGTTATCATGTTAGACTCAATGTATGCAGATCACCGTTCATGATGATCATAGCTCAATGGTGAGTCCTCACTGTGTTGCATCACAGTGGATCACCTCTCTTGTGTATAAGTGGACTTCTCTATTACACAGATGAAATAGAAATTCAGTTGCAAAATGTTCAGTTGCTTTCTTCTTTCCCACGCTCTCAATTCGTTCTCTCTCTGGTTCGTCATGAATCTCGAATCCATAGTTTGACATGGTATCAAGCTAGATCAATTCGATCCTAGTCAATTCAAAGCTTCCGCGTTCAATTTCGTCTTCAATTTCATCATCAATCGCATCTCCACAGTTCTCTGCTTGTCGCTTCCATGGCCGACGAACAAATTGTTGTTGATTCCATCAATGATGAGCTGTCTCTCCATCATTCCGACTGTCTTGACTTCGTTCTATCAACTCGCTTGCTCACTGATGGCAACTACAGCCATTGGAAGCAATCTTGTGAAGTTTCTCTCTTCGCCAGAAACAAATTAGGCTTCGTCACCGGCTCGTGTCAACGTCCTGCTTCTGGTCCTACCATGGCGCAGTGGGATCGCTGCAATCACATGGTGATCGCATGGTTGTTTCACTCCATCGACAAGGATATTGCCGAATCTGTGCTCTATTGCAAAACAGCGAAGCAAGTTTGGGACGAACTTGGAGCTTGCTTCTGCAAATCCAGTCGCACAAGGCTATTCCAGGTTCAGAAAGAATCTGCATTAATTTCTCAAGAAAATCTGTCTATTACTACTTATTTTACCAAACGCAAGAAAATCTGGGATGAATATAGACTTCTTGTGGAGAATCGAGTATGTGATTGTGGTTCCAACTCAGTTGTGTTGAAGCTTCTTGAAGAACAGCAGGTGATGCAATTCTTAATGGGACTTAACGAGTCTTACAGTATTGTGAGAGGCAACATCCTGATGATGGTGCCACCACCGTCTCTTGATGAAGTTTACAAGTTTCTCCTTCAGGAAGAAGATCAGCGATCTGTGTCCACTGGATCCTCTCAGACAACTAACAACAACTCCATGGTTTTCGCCTCTCAATCCAAGCCTCAGACGCCTAAATCACAGCCTTCTCCTTCCAAACCCTCCAAGAAACCTTCATTTTTTTGTGATCACTGCAAGGTTTCAGGTCACTCCATGGAGCGCTGTTGGAAGATTCATGGATATCCACCTGGATATCAAGCTCCTGCAAAAACTATTTGTGATCATTGCAAATACACTGGTCACTCAATTGACAAATGCTGGAAACTGATTCCTCATCTTCTTCTTCGAAGCTCCTTTCTTTCTCACCTTTTGCACTTAGAATTTGAATGAGTTGGCTCATCTGATTCTCCAATTTTTCAAGTCGACTCATTTGTTCTTCTTCCAACTGCTGCAACACTTGTGTGAGAGTTTGGATTGATACTTCCCGCTCAACCTGTCGACTCATGTTGCCGAAAAAATCCCAAATCTCAAAGAGTCCCATATCCAATAGGCCTCCATTACTCATGGATTCAGCAAGATTTCGTGTTTCAGCATTCATCCCATCAAATATGCAAACACACATCTCCCGCACACCATATTGATAACCCCATGAACCAAGGTCATTAACATACTCATGCAATCTAGTGAAATATTGGTGAAAGTTCTCACCTTCAAACTGCAACAATCTCAACATCTTAAAAAGTTAGTAGCAAGGGTGTTATGAACCGTAAGATAGGTTCACAACAAAGTTAGATATATAAACAAAAATTAATAAATACACAAAACAAAGAAATAAACTTGATTCCCCGGCAACGGCGCCAATTTGATATACGGTTTTTAGTCGCATAAACCGTATCAAAATAAAACTCAAACCTACAAACTAGTATAGCAAGCAAGTAAGAGGTCGATCCCACAGAGAATCAAGTATTTCTCAGCAATGTGTATTTACCAATTAGTAGAAAGGGGGGGTTTTGGTTGATTGAGATTGAAAAGAAAACAAAATAAAATAAAAACAAATAATGCAAAACAAATTAGAGAAGATCGCTCTACCTACAACTATCCACTTTATTTGTTTGAATTGATATTGTAACTTCCTCTTGTCCTTTTAGTCTTCCTATGAATGCCCTTGTCCCGACCTAATATAGTTACTAGTCCAACCAGTCCTAGCAACCCTTATCAATCGAACAGTCCCTAAAGAAGGATTTAACCCAATTGATAGCTTTAAGTTCAGAGATTAGCCAAGGTATTTGCAGTCCCTAAAGAGGGATTTAACAACACATTCAACTTCCTACTCATTCAAATAGTTCAACCAGCCCTAAAGGAATAAGTTTGCTACTTGGGTTAAGGTTCGCAACCAGGAATCTACAAAACCCTAGCAATTGAATTGATCTAACAAGTTGGCCAGACAAGATAGAACAAATCAATAAACAATCAAGCACAAAGAAGTTGAAGCATTCAATATAGGAAATAAGGAACAAGATTCAGAAACTCACAATTCAATCCAAATAAAGCTTCAAATCGTAGATAGAACGAAGAGAGTTTAGTCGCCCATGGCGAACATCGCTTCTCTCTCTAATTGTCTAATAGAACGTAAGAATAGAATGGAAGTTCTTCCAAAAATAACATAAAAGTGGCCTAATAAAACATCCAAGTCGGCCTCAAAACAACATAATAGAAACTAGGGTTTTTTCCCTCAAAACGGCGCGCTGACTGTCCGTGCGGCGGGCGCCGCAAAGTTGCGGCGGGCGCAGCAAACCATGCGGCGGGCGCAGCATGAATACCGCCCCTGGCGGCGGGCGCGGCAAACCATGCGGCGGGCGCTGCATTGGTCTTTCACGGAAATTCCGTCTTGAATCAGCTCTCGACGTCAACATGAAAGTTGTAGCTCTCTGAAAGAGCTTTCCAACGCATGGTCATAATAGTCGATCGGACAACCGAGGCCTCCAGAAAGTGCAAAACAAGTTCAGCATGTCTGGCGACAACTTCTGCAGACTTGTTCTTCGTTTAGGTTCGCTTCTTCTTCTCAGGACCTCTTGAGATCTTCATGTAAGCTTCTTCGATCAACTAGACATTCTCATCCAATGCGTTATCAACCCATGTCTCCTCCTCGGATCCACGATTACCTGAAATAATCAATAAAAGCATGTAGATTTCGACTCCACCAACATAGAGAGCAAATATGCAAATTGCACTTAATCCATGCATGATATGCATCTTAACTAAGCTAAATGCAACCTATTATGCCTACCTATATGCATGCTATCAAACTCCCCCACACTTAAGCTTTTGCTTGTCCTCAAGCAATGAAAACTAAATATAGAATTAATCATCCCACAAATAAGATCTTCATGCTATAGTTTTAGAAAAGCAACATCAAACAATAGGAGCCATGAATAAGAGAACAAATATCCTAGCAAATATATGAGCGATCCAATAGTAAAAGCAAATTTAGTCCAACCTCACCGGGATGATGTGTTTCACTCAAGCTCTCATGTGTTTAGGCTTTAAAGTCCAACTCTCAACTCAATCCAAAATGCTCTGTACACCGTGAAAGTTATCACTTGCAAACAACATCATGAGGACTTTTATAAGGTTGTAATGGGGCTTTGGTAGGAACATAAGGCATGAGAAATATTTAGGCTTGTGGTGCTAAAAATCCGGGAAAAAGGAACAACAACCAACCAGAACAACACCAAAACTTCCATACTCCACAAACCATTCCAATAACATAAACTCCAATACATAACAATAAACTCTTTGATTTCAATAGCCATACAACTCATGCAATTTTTTATTTGGATGATGACTTTTTTTTCTCTTTTAAGCTTACTTTTGCCCCTAAGTGAATTTTATCCTCCTTAGGTCCAAGCTTACTAGACTTTTACTCCTAAGTGAATTTTATCCTCCTTAGGCCCCTAGTAATAAGTCATCTCTATTATGCAAGAAGGGTTACCTTATTTTGGCTATGCCTCTCGCAATGCACAACCATACATACATCATCTCCACTCAAAGCAACTCCAACATAAAGATTTTTCACCAATTCTCCTCCTAATTCCCGGATAGGGTTAGGCTAATCATTGGCTATGATATATTTTTGTGGAGCTATCAAAAATAATAGGCTTTAAGGTTCAGATTGGCTTCAAGCACAGGATAATATGTAAGGTGGATAGGGTATAATATGGCTAAAGAAAACATGCCTCAATCATTTGAAATTCACAAGAAACAAACATGTGCAATACGGTATTGAAATAAGAAGCATATGGAGAGTATAATCACACAATAAAAGCAAAAGGGAATAATATGTAAAGTCCCTATAAGGCCAAAACAAACTCACAAAGGTTATGTTTTTTTTTTTTTTTATTTCAATTAAACCTCAACTATGAATCATACTTGCTCAATTATATTCTCAATTCATGCTCCAAAATCATTTTCAAGCAATTCAATCAAATCATGGGATTTATGCAATTAAGATCATAAAAATAAATTAGAGGACAAACTAAACCAAGATGGGTATCTTTAATAACACTTAAATGCAATGCATGATATTTTTGGATTTTTTTTTTCAAATGCAGTATATGAATGCAAATAAATATGACAACATAAATAAACATGATAACATAAGTAAACATGATATGCAAATTCTATCTATATGCAATGCAATCCCTCCCCCACACTTAAACCTTTCATTGTCCTCAATGAAACATAAAAGACAACAAAAAATAAAAACATAGAGAAAGAGATGAATGAAATGCTCACAATGTGGTGGAAGGGGCGATATAGGTCGGATCTGAGCATTGCGGCGGGTTAAAGAAAACTAGCTAACTAGGAATTGAAATAACTAAAACTTACCTCGGGTTGCCTCCCGATAAGCGCCTTTCTTTAATGTCATTGGCTTGACTTATTCTCAATCTCAAGACCTTATTTCTCAGACATTGTCAAGGCCCTCAGTAACCTATCATATTCCTGTGCACACATCTTGCAAAGCACATCATAGCACAATAAATTGAAAGTATAAAATGTGGAACTCAAGAACCCTTTCAATCTATCAAATAGTCTAGTATGACTCTCTGCAGAAGGAATATGATACCACCAACACAGTTCCGCTGGTGGCTTCTCAAAATAGCAATCAAAAGGATCAACATAATCACCATTACCTTTAAGATTGCAAAAGTTTACCTTTATTATCTCTTGAGCCTCAGTGGATGGCTCTAGACTTGGTTCATCAATGGCCGAGCTCAGAATGGATGGTGCAGATGGAGTAGGAGACACATCACATGTAACCTCATGCGTCGACTCATGAGATTCCAAGTCACGAAGCACTAGACCCTCTCCTCCATCATCGAAGACACTATGGTTGTCTACAACCAATTCCTCATCTTCTTCTTCGAAGCTCCTTTCTTTCTCACCTTTTGCACTTAGAATTTGAATGAGTTGGCTCATCTGATTCTCCAATTTTTCAAGTCGACTCATTTGTTCTTCTTCCAACTGCTGCAACACTTGTGTGAGAGTTTGGATTGATACTTCCCGCTCAACCTGTCGACTCATGTTGCCGAAAAAATCCCAAATCTCAAAGAGTCCCATATCCAATAGGCCTCCATTACTCATGGACTCAGCAAGATTTCGTGTTTCAGCATTCATCCCATCAAATATGCAAACACACATCTCCCGCACACCATATTGATAACCCCATGAACCAAGGTCATTAACATACTCATGCAATCTAGTGAAATATTGGTGAAAGTTCTCACCTTCAAACTGCAACAATCTCAACATCTTAAAAAGTTAGTAGCAAGGGTGTTATGAACCGTAAGATAGGTTCACAACAAAGTTAGATATATAAACAAAAATTAATAAATACACAAAACAAAGAAATAAACTTGATTCCCCGGCATCGGCGCCAATTTGATATACGGTTTTTAGTCGCATAAACCGTATCAAAATAAAACTCAAACCTACAAACTAGTATAGCAAGCAAGTAAGAGGTCGATCCCACAGAGAATCAAGTATTTCTCAGCAATGTGTATTTACCAATTAGTAGAAAGGGGGGGTTTTGGTTGATTGAGATTGAAAAGAAAACAAAATAAAATAAAAACAAATAATGCAAAACAAATTAGAGAAGATCGCTCTACCTACAACTATCCACTTTATTTGTTTGAATTGATATTGTAACTTCCTCTTGTCCTTTTAGTCTTCCTATGAATGCCCTTGTCCCGACCTAATATAGTTACTAGTCCAACCAGTCCTAGCAACCCTTATCAATCGAACAGTCCCTAAAGAAGGATTTAACCCAATTGATAGCTTTAAGTTCAGAGATTAGCCAAGGTATTTGCAGTCCCTAAAGAGGGATTTAACAACACATTCAACTTCCTACTCATTCAAATAGTTCAACCAGCCCTAAAGGAATAAGTTTGCTACTTGGGTTAAGGTTCGCAACCAGGAATCTACAAAACCCTAGCAATTGAATTGATCTAACAAGTTGGCCAGACAAGATAGAACAAATCAATAAACAATCAAGCACAAAGAAGTTGAAGCATTCAATATAGGAAATAAGGAACAAGATTCAGAAACTCACAATTCAATCCAAATAAAGCTTCAAATCGTAGATAGAACGAAGAGAGTTTAGTCGCCCATGGCGAACATCGCTTCTCTCTCTAATTGTCTAATAGAACGTAAGAATAGAATGGAAGTTCTTCCAAAAATAACATAAAAGTGGCCTAATAAAACATCCAAGTCGGCCTCAAAACAACATAATAGAAACTAGGGTTTTTTCCCTCAAAACGGCGCGCTGACTGTCCGTGCGGCGGGCGCCGCAAAGTTGCGGCGGGCGCAGCAAACCATGCGGCGGGCGCAGCATGAATACCGCCCCTGGCGGCGGGCGCGGCAAACCATGCGGCGGGCGCGGCAAACCATGCGGCGGGCGCTGCATTGGTCTTTCACGGAAATTCCGTCTTGAATCAGCTCTCGACGTCAACATGAAAGTTGTAGCTCTCTGAAAGAGCTTTCCAACGCATGGTCATAATAGTCGATCGGACAACCGAGGCCTCCAGAAAGTGCAAAACAAGTTCAGCATGTCTGGCGACAACTTCTGCAGACTTGTTCTTCGTTTAGGTTCGCTTCTTCTTCTCAGGACCTCTTGAGATCTTCATGTAAGCTTCTTCGATCAACTAGACATTCTCATCCAATGCGTTATCAACCCATGTCTCCTCCTCGGATCCACGATTACCTGAAATAATCAATAAAAGCATGTAGATTTCGACTCCACCAACATAGAGAGCAAATATGCAAATTGCACTTAATCCATGCATGATATGCATCTTAACTAAGCTAAATGCAACCTATTATGCCTACCTATATGCATGCTATCACCTCCATCCTACACTCACTTGAAAGTTTTTGGCTGTCTGTGTTATGTTAGCACACTGAAAAGAGACAGAGACAAGTTTCAGTCTTGACCTATCCCTTGTGTGTTTCTGGGGTACTCCTTTGGCAAGAGTTCCTACAAACTGCTTAACCTTCATACTCAAGCAATATTTCATTCCAGAGATGTTGCTTTTCATGAATATTTCTTTCCTTTTCATTCTAGTTCTTTTGGCATTGATTCATCCTCTCCTTTACCTATTGTTGTCCATGACACCACAGATTCTGAATTCTCCCCCAACATCATCTTACCATCCAATACACAAGTTATTCCTCCTGTTGCAGTACGAAGGTCTTCAAGATCTCACACTCAACCAGCTTATCTCAGAGATTATGTTTGCAACACCTCCCTACTTGAACCTTTATCTTCCTTCTCCTCATCTTTACCTTCATCCTCCTTTGCTCTTCTGGCCCACATTCATTCATACACTGAACAAGCATCTTACAAAGAAGTTGTCACTGATCCTCACTGGGTTTTGGCTATGGAAAAAGAAATTAGTGACTTATCTGCTAACAAAACCTGGGAATTGGTTCCATTACCCAAAGGAAAGAAAGTTATTGGCTGTAAATGGGTGTACAAAGTCAAATTGAAGGCTGATGGATCTTTATAAAGACATAAGGCCAGATTAGTTGCCAAAGGATATACACAAAGAGAGGGCGTTGATTTTCATGACACTTTTTCACCAGTAGTCAAGATGGCTACAATCCGAGCAGTGATTTCTCTTGCATCATCTAAAGGGTGGGAAATTCATCAATGTGATGTCAACAATGCATTCCTACATGGGGATTTGTTTGAGGAAGTTTATATGACAGTCCCTGAGGGTAGACATGGCCACGGCCCACGGGTCACGGGTCGGGCGGGTCAACCCGTGACCCGCCGGGTCAGGGTCCACGGGTCCAAGGGTCGGCTCGGGTTGAGGGTCAGGTTTAGGGTCGGGGAAAAGATAACCCGTGACCCGACGGGTCCGACCCGGTTCGACCCGCCGGGTCAACCCGCCATTTTAAAATATTTTTTTTTGAAATATAATTATCATGTAAATTATATAAATTATTCTTAGAATAATTCATAATATTACATAATGTAATATGCAATGACAATGTGAGACTTAGCACCCCCATGCTTCTCCTTTTATAGACTTAGCACCCCCCCTTTTCTCTAGTTTTCAATGTGGGACAAGAACAAAGGTAGAAACTACACCATGTCTTCATTCTCTACCATTCGGTTTTTAATGTCAATCCATAATTATAAATCATTCTAAGTTAGGAGTCTTTATGATATAATTTCAAATAATACAAATATTGTTATTGATAAAGCCGTTACACTTGTATAGTATCCTTAATGTCGAGTTTTCGTTTATTTTCAAAATGATATAGAACTTCGGATTTTCAAACACAAGAATGAAATATAATATTGGAAATACTTTTTCAATGTGTCTTTTCATGTACGTCATAACAAGCAACCTAAGTATGTAGTTCTAATAACATCATCATTAAGTGTATACACAACATGTGGCTAATTCAACTTTAAACGAGAAAGTTTAACATATCTATATGAAGAAGAACCTAGATTTGAAATCATTGATCAAGAAATTAACATAATAATGCAAGTAAAATAAAATACTTATGATTGATTAATGGATCAACACAACTATCAATTAAATTAAATAGAAAGATTAATCCAACATAACTTGATATATTGTATCATGATGTTTCATCACCATGTGTTATTCATTTCATTAAATCTTAAGAGGTAAACACTTTAATTATATTATTATATGTTACATCATATAATCCAAATACTTAAATTACATTATATTCCACCATATAATCCAAAGACTTTAATTACATTACATTTTACATCATATACTTAAATATCAATTTCTCACATTTTCTTTCATATCTCATATTTATGTCCCACATCGAAAGTGGGCTACATACCTCTATTTTCTCTATATATAGATCCTCATACCCTACTTGTCATTCCCACAATCCAACCTTTTCTTTCCCACATCTAAAGTGTGATGAAATGATGGGAGTGGAATGAAGATATCTATATATATCTTCCCACATACCATGTTTTGTCAACCTTAAATCTTTCCATTTCGAAAGTGTGGTGAAACACTCGAGTTGAGTTTTATTTTGGGTATAAAACAATTTTTTTTAAAAAAAAAAATGGTTGCCCCGCGGGTCGACCCGCAAAACTTGTTGGGTACCCGATTTGGTGCCACGTGGCCGACCCGGCAGTCCGACCCGCCGACCCGCCGGGTCACCCAACCCGCCGACCCGCCCTAACCCCGGGTCAGGGTTAGGGTCACCCTCCCCAGGTTGTCGACCCGGCGGGTCGGACCCGTGGCCGTGTCTACCTGAGGGCATGCATAATCTTGGGAAACTTGTTTGTCGACTACTCAAGTCTCTTTATGGCCTAAAACAAGCATCCAGACAGTGGTTCTACAAACTTACTGCTGCCCTCAAACAGATTGGTTTTGTTCAATCACAAAGTGATCATTCTCTCTTCATCAGAAGAAGTGGCTCTCATCAAATTCTCATTGCAATCTATGTGGATGAGTTACTCATCACAGGTTCTGATCCTTCTGAGATCTCCCAATTGAAGAAGTATTTGGATAATGTGTTTAGCATCAAGGACTTAGGCCTGTTGCACTATTTCCTTGGCCTATAAGTCAGCTATGTGTCGAATGGCAAAGCTTTGTCACAGAAAAAGTTCGGTCAAGAGCTGTTTAAGGATGCTCAGTTATCTGATTGCTCTCCCACCTGCACCCCTCTCCCACAGAATTTAAAGTTGTATCCCGATGTTGGTGATCCAATCCCTGATCCCTTTGTATATAGACAATTAGTGGGCAAGCTCAATTTTCTTACACAGACAAGGCCTGATCTGTATTTTGCTGTCTAGTCTCTTAGCCAGTTTATGCAGCATCCTAGAAGCTCACATCTTCAGGCTGTGCTGCACACTATCAGACATGTTGCAGGCACTCTGGACAAGGGAATTGTTCTTCATGGTCATGATAAACCTATAGTCAAAGCTTTCACAGATTCTGATTGGGCTTCATGCCCATTTACTAGGAGGTCTGTCACTGGGTTTGTGATATTGCTTGGTGATTCTCCTATCTCCTGGAAATCTAAGAAGCAAGGAGTGGTGTCCAGGAGTTCATCTGAGGCTGAGTACAGAGCAATGGCAACTACTGCTTCAGAAATTACTTGGCTCATCTGTCTCCATGAAGAAATTGGTGTTGATCCTATCAAGCATGTTGAGCTTTTTTGTGACAATAAATCAGCCTTAGCAATTGCTCGTAACCCTGTGTTTCACGAAAGGACGAAACACATAGAAATTGATTACCATTTTACACGGCAAAAGGTATTAGATGGTTTAATTGAGCTTTGTTTCATTCCTAGTGAGTCTCAACTTGCTGATGTTTTCACAAAACAACTTTCTTCCTCACAGCAAAATGATTTGCTTTCCAAACTGGGAATGTATCCCTTCCCAGTTTGAGGGGGGGTGTTAGACTCAATGTATGCAGATCACAGTTCATGATGATCATAGCTCAATGGTGAGTCCTCACTGTGTTGCATCACAATGGATCACCTCTCTTGTGTATAAGTGGACTTCTCTGTTACACAGATGAAACAGAAATTCGGTTGCAAAATGTTCAGTTGCTTTCTTCTTTCCCACGCTCTCAATTCGTTCTCTCTCTCTCTGGTTCGTCATGAATCTCGAATCCATAGTTTGACAGGTTCGATGGGTCATGTTGGTTATAGTCCATCCACTCCGTCTCTGTTTAGCCTTAGAGTCATCAAAGATCATCCGATTTTGATGCCATTTGATAGAGGAAGAGTCGGTTCTATCAATGTCGATGTATATTGGGTGTGTGTTGGTATGGATACCTCTTCTCCATATGTCAAGAATAGACTTAGCGTTGCTCAAGTTACAGATTTTGATGATTGATATGCAACACTTGATGCATCTATTTTCTTTGCTTTGCCACTTTGAAGCATTTGTTTCTCAGGATACTGGAAAATACACATACTGGAAAATATAATAAAAATTGGATTGGGCATGATCTATCTGCCTACCCATCATTTGATAAGAACCCTTTATTTCATCCAGAAGAAATGAAGAATGACTATCGTTTCTATTAGTAACTGTTTTTTTTTATTGCCTAAGACGGAGAGTCAAGGACCTAATGGCTTGGTTCAGTTTATCGTGTCATCTTTTGTAAGTGCACTTGTTATGAGTCTGATGTGAAGTTATTCCACAGATTGTGATTTGTCGAAATGAAGCTGAAAAATGCTTGATTGAAACATCAATCAACTCACTACGCATAAGTCTCAAGGTGAGGATCTTAAGCTTGAGATATCTTTTCTTGCTTGCTTATTTCACTTATATGGGTAGCCCTTCATAGCTCATATGGCATCACCTTCCATGTCTATTTACTGGTGAAACATGCAGATGAGCTTGAAAATATACTGACGAAAAAATTCCTTAGATTTTTGTCAATGAGAGCCCAAGCATTTCAGGTCTTGAGGAGAAAACCTATGCAGGTATGTCAATGAGGGTTGAAGCATGTCATCTGAATGCCTTTGTTATAAGAACTTACAAAATCAAATTGCACTCAGATTCCTAGAGGCATGGCTTTAACATTAGCTTTCTTGTCACAAACTATCACTGTGAGGAAATGCAAAAACAGAAACCATTCCGGAATGGCTCACTGGAAAGGACTTGTGGGTAGTACTCATAGGTCTCCGGTTCGAACCCCGGAATGACCGCTCTTTATTTACCAATTAAAGGAATACAAGAAAATACATCTTCGGCTCTATATATAAGCCAAGATGAACAAGTTTTATGAACCACGTCTGTTATAACAGAATTTGTTGTCTTTACAAGTTTACATTTGGCTTTTTTATTCCTTTCATCTTTGATCATTGTATCAGAGCATAATTCTCATGGACTCAAGTGGTGGAGACTCAAGTAGAAATCGTTTGATTCGGTTTCGTATGAGGGGCGGACATCGCCTACCCCAATCCGAAAAAATACATAAAAATATATGTGTTATATACAAAAATTGAAAGGTAAGTGTTGTTGGTGGTTTAGTGGTTAAGTCCACCTCATTTTACATAGAATTTCATCAACCCTTGTTCAAATCCCACAATAGACACGTATTTTCATTTTTTTTCACAATCCATTTTCTATTATTTTAAAATTCTTATTTTTGGCATTTCATGATTAAATAATAATAAATTTTCTTACAAATTTAAGGTATTATCTTTATATATATTTTTAAAGTTTATTTCTTATAAAAATAATACAAAAATTATCCATAAAAAATTATGCCCACCCCGAAAAAAATTCTGAATCCGCCCCTGCTTATGGGGTTAGGAGAAGATTATGATGGAGCTAGAAATAGCAGTCTTTCCATTGTTGCAGGCAGACATGTCAAACCACAACCCGATCCGAATGCCCGGTAATTTCTCGACCCGAACCCGGAAATTTTTTCCGACCTGAACCCGAAAATCCGAAAATTTTCCGGGTAATCTGGGTTTCAACCCGGTGACCCGGTATTTTTGACCCGATTTACCCTATTGACCCGGTTGATTTATAATTATATATAATTAATTTTTTATGAAGATTCATATTTATTACATTTTATACTTACAATCACTTAATCTTTCATTTTCAAATAAACATTTTTATTTATTTGTATTGTGTAATACTCAGTCTGATCGATCGTATTTGATTTTTTATTTTTCAACACATTTTTTTAAGAAGATAAAAATTCTAAAAAATATTAAAACAATTTCATGCTTATTACTAATTGCATGAAGTTATTTTTAAAAAATAGATATTTTTATATATTATAAAAATAACTTCGGATCGATCAGACTGAGTATAACTTCGGGTTGACTCGAACCCGGGTTTGACCGGGTTTCGGGTGTCAATTTTTTATTTTTTAAATTAAAAAAATCATGATTTCGTAAATTTGCGACAATTTTAAAATTCTAAAATTAAAGACGTTGTTCATAAGTTCTAGTGCTTGTAATTATATACTATATCTGATGTAATGATGAAGGTATATTTCTTGGCCGCAAACCACTTATATCTTATTTTAAACCCTTTGGCTGTACTTGTTTTGTTCATAACAATGGAAAAGATAACCTTGGGAAATTTGATGCGCGTAATGATGAAGGTATATTTCTTGGCTACTCCACGAGTAGCAAAGCTTATAGAATCTTCAATAAAAGGACCCAGTTAGTTGAAGAAAGTATACATGTTATTTTTTATGAATGCAATGACGGTGCTTTGAGTGAAAGTGTTGCAGATATAGATCTTAACATCCATGAAGAGAACGAGGAAGTTGATGATGCTGCTACTAAGAACACAGAGAAGAGGAACATGCAGGAACAGATCCTTAACACTGAAGAATTGGCCCAAGGTGTTGAAGATCCGTCCAAAGCCCTTAGTGTCCAATCCAACAGTGTTGAGACGTCAGAAACTGCTGTAACTGAACCTAACAGGACCACGGAGTCAGATGTACCACAAGTCGATCCTACCAGTGTGACGAATCAAGGAGCTGAGACTAGCAAAAGGAAATTCAAATACTCCTCATCACACTCTTTAAAGGATATCATTTCTGACCCTACTTCTAGTGTTCAAACTCGTTCTAAACTTAAAGATCTTTGTGCTTTTCACGCGTTTGTTTCTCTTATTGAGCCAAAGAAGGTAGATGAGGCACTTCAGGAGCCAGACTGGATCATTGCTATGCAAAGTGAGCTCAACGAATTTGAAAGAAATAAAGTATGGGCCTTGAAGCCTAGGCCAAAGCATCAATCAGTCATTGGCACACGATGGGTCTTTCAAAACAAGCTAGATGAGAATTGTAAGATCGTGAGGAACAAGGCAAGGCTTGTTGCTCAAGGCTACAATCAAGAGGAAGGTATTGACTACGAGGAGACCTTTGCTCCCGTAGCCAGGCTTGAAGCTATTCGCATTCTATTGGCATTTGCATCTTTTAAGAGCATAAAGTTATATCAAATGGATGTCAAGTGTGCTTTTCTTAATGGTTTCTTAGAGGAAGCAGTATATGTGTCTCAACCCCCAGGTTTTGAAAGTTCAGAATTTCCCAATCATGTTTATAAACTTAACAAAGCGCTTTATGGTTTAAAACAAGCCCCAAGAGCTTGGTATGAGCGCTTGTCAAAATATCTTTTAGAAAATGATTTTAAAAGGGGGTTGATCGACAAGACTCTTTTTATCAAAACCAAATGAAATGACATTTTGGTTATTCAAATTTATGTTGATGATATATTATTTGGTGCTACTAACACATCTTTGTGCAAGGAATTTTCTGACATCATGTGCAGTGAATTTGAGATGAGCTTGATGGGTGAACTCAACTTCTTTTTGGGATTACAAGTTCATCAATCCAAGAAAGGGATCTTTGTCAACCAAAGCAAGTACACTAAGGATCTCTTGAAGAAGTTCAAGATGGATCAATCCAAAGCAGCCAAGACTCCCATGAGCTCAACATTGTCTCTAGATCAAGACAAGACTGGAATAAGTGTCAATTAAAAGGAGTATCGAGGAATGATTGGATCTTTATTATATCTCACGGCTAGTAGACCTGACATCATGTTTAGTGTTTGCATGTGTGCTAGGTTTCAAGCTGATCCTAAAGAATCTCACCTCGTGGCTGTGAAGAGGATCTTTCGATATCTCAATGGCACTAAGGAGCTTGGACTATGGTACCCAAAGCAAAAGGATTTCACATTAATTGGATATTCTGATGCAGATTTTGCAGGCTATAAGGTGGATAGGAAGAGCACATCAGGATGTTGCCAATTCTTAGGAGCATCTTTAATCGGTTGGCACTCAAAGAAACAAAACTCAGTTGCTCTATCCACTGCAGAAGCCGAATACATTGCAGTTGGAGCCTGTTGCTCCCAAATCCTTTGGATAGCTCAACAAATGCGAGATCTTGGCATCAACCTCAAAGGTATTCCAATTAAGTGTGACAATACAAGTGCCATCTCCATCACTAAGAATCCTATTCAGCATTCAACGACCAAACATATTGATGTAAGGCATCATTTCATTAGAGACCATGTTGAAAAAGGTGATGTGTCCATTTCATTTATTTCAACTGATTATCAATGGGCTGACATTTTCACTAAGCCTTTGGCAGAGGACAGGTTCACCTTCATAAGACGAGAAATTGGGATGCTTAACAAGGATGCACTTTCGTAGGGGGAGCATTCCCTTTACGAAAGATAAAATCTACTTAGTGTCAAGACCCTTGAGAACTATGTCAAGGTGTGTGAACTAAATGGTGGATTACATATATCGGATCACATATTTTTTGTTAATATCTTTTTAGATATTTAATCAATTATATTTTTATCGGATTTCAAAATTGCCTTTTATGTTATATTCTTAACCGTTAAGATATTTTTTTAATTTTGGAACTAAATCCTTCAGTTTTTCAGTCCGATTTTAATGGAAACATTTGAATTTTGAATTGGAAACTCTTCAAATCTTGGCAATGTTATAATTACCCTCCCTTGGAACTCTAAACCCGTCCCATCACTCCATCATCTCTCTCTACTTATACCCAAGTCTGTACCCGATTCTATCACACTCTCAAATTATCCAAACCCTTTCGCTTTCTCCTTCTTCAACCTCTCAACCTTTTCTAAAGAAACCCTAGCCGATTTCCTCCATGGCACCCAAAACAAAGAAAGTTGTCATACCCAAAAGACTTGGCGCCACTCCCAAGGGACGTCAGGCCACTGCCACCTCTCCCACACCTGAACCCACTCCTCAAGCCATTGTCCCAACAGTTGTCCAGAGCACCATCGCTGAGAGCACGGCCACTGTTACCAAGGGCTCTCAAAAGCGCTCTGCTAAGAAGCCTCTCAGTGCCAAACAGAAAGGGAAGAGGAAGATTTTGGCTGAGGAAGTGGACGAGGAAGAGGAGGAAGATGACCTCGATGCCATCCTGGAAAGAGATGCTGCCAAGGAAGCCGAGGAGGAAGCCTTGAAGAAAAAGGTCGATGAGGAGGCCGAGCTTGCAAGGAAACTGGCAGAGGAGGAAGCTGAGAGGATTTGGAAAGAAGCCGAAGCCGAGGAGATTCCATCCGAGGAGGAGCCTGAGGAAGAAGAAGAAGAGCAAGAGGGATCTGGAGATGACGAGGAAGCTGAAGGAGATGAAGCGGGGTCCGGTGAGGACTCGGGGTCTGAGGAAGAGGAGGAAGAATCTCCCTCTCCTTCTCCTCCTCCCCCGTCTCCAAAGAAGCGGAAAGCCCCTGTTGCTGTCAAGCCTCCATCTCCCAAGCGCAGCAGGAAGGGCACCCTCAGGAGTCTTGAAGCGCCTGTCAAGAAAGCTGCTCCGACAATTGCTCGCAGGAAGAATGCCGACCCACCTGCATATATCCAGGTAAATCAATCCTTGCTCTCCTCTTGGTTTGAAGATGCTGAGACTGCTGGTAAGTGGGTAGATGAGTTTCGAACTCGTAGGATTTGCTGTTCTGATTTTTTGGATTTTGAGTTCTTCAAAGCTTTGAAGTTACCCTGCATTGATCTTCTCAAAAAATCCCCAGCCTGGACCCTTCTCAATCTTGAAACTGTCTACTACCCCCAGCTTACCCGTTTATTCTACATTAACCTAAAAGCCAAACACGACACCAATGGTTGGTCTTTGGAGTCTGTTGTCAAAGGGGTTAGAATCTCTCTCAACTCCAATGACTTTGCAGATTTCCTTGGCTTACCTAGCCCAGTTCCACCCTCTGAAATACACCCCTCAAAAGAAAATTGCATCATTCTTGCCCGAGCCAAGTACCTCATACCCGAAGCATCCAACAACACCTCAAAGCAACTCACCCACTCATCCCTAACCCTTGAGACAAAAATAATTTTCAACATCATTGTTCGATGCCTCTTACCCCGTCTTAACTCTGGCTCACTCCTTACTGACAATGCCATGGTCCTGCTTTACCGCATCTTAAATGGCCTTGACCTTGATCTGGCCAACACTATCCTTGGAACCATGGCTCATGCTAGAAAAGCTAGAAAAGGCTCTCCCCTCCCCTTTGCTACCCTTTTGACCCCTCTCTTCAAAGCTTCTGGAATTGATGTCAAAAATGAAGAACAGCAGCGTCATATGGGTAAGTTCGACTCTAAGGGCCTTGAAAAGATTGGCATCACTCGGTCTCCCCAAGGGACCTTGAGTCTTGCCACTCTTTTAAAAGCCCTTCCCACTGCTTCAGCTTTCGATGAACGCATGGACAACCTAGAGTTGGGCTTGGAGGAAGTTCGCCTGGATATCAAGGAGCTGCAAAAGGAGTTTATGACGGAGATGAGCGGGATTTCCAAGATGCTACAAGGACTGTGGACGAGGCTCACTGATGATGCTCCGGACGACGAAGCTTAAACCCCACCCTACCCTACCCTATCCCAAACTTGATACATTGCTGGTTTTTTTGGAAACATTTTCAAAACATTTGGTGACTGTTTTACCTCCTCCCTTTGTTGAAAGACAAAAAGGGGGAGATGATCTGTGGTTGTTTAGACTTTGAAAACCTCTTCTGCTTGAAGGTCTTGGAAGACCTTGGTTTTTGATTTTTGGTTTTCGGTTGGATGGTTTTTGCATGCTTTAAAAATTTGATCCAACATTTGTCTAACCCATGCAGGTACTTAGTCCAATTTCTCTTATATTATTTATGCTTGACTAAGTTGCAGGGATGCACAGGTTTTGTCTTTCATCAAGGGGGATATTGATAACTCCCTCCCTTGATGAAAATCGGAATAATGTTTCAAAGGCCTTGACAGGATGTTTGTGTCAAAGGTCTTGGAGCATTAACAGTTGATGAAATACAAAACCTGTTTTATAAGTCCGAATATTTAATATTATTATATACTTCCTTTATATTATATATATATGTGTAACTAATTTTTCAGGAAGTATTTTCGAAATTATATCTTTCCTTATGGTGCATATTGAGAAGATCCAATTCAAGAAAGATCATGTCTTCGAAGTGTCCAAAAATAGAAGATCCGGGCGCGCCATGATCCAAACTAGCCGTTGTTGAAGATACGGTGTTGAAGACCCTCATGCTCCATGTTACTTCTATAAAGTAAAGGAAGAAGAAGACAGAACACACAAGTGCTACACGAGCTTTCATTCATTCAAGCGAGATCTGTCTTCCAAGTGTACTCTCTGCTAGCGCTCAAGAGTTTGTTGTTTATTTCAAAGCCTTTGAGAGTCACTGTGAGCTTATAGGATATATTCATTTATAGTGTTACTCGAGAGTTTGTAACTCGGGAAGTTGCACTAGGCTATTGATTTGTGAGAGTAAGAGGATTGTACTAGATAGCTGAGAGAGGTGGGGCTCTTCTAGATTGGTCTAGGACTCCAAGGGAACGTGAGTTGACTAGATTGCAATTGTATAGGAGAGAGGCTTCTCGGTGAGCTATTAGGATCCTAAGCTAAGCGAATCAATAAAGCCTTTGAATCCTAGGGTTGTGGAAGAACCCTAGGCGGGGACGTAGGTCAAGTTCGTGCCGAACCTCGTAAACAATTACTCATGTCTTTTATCTATTGCTTTACCTTATTTCCGCACTTGGTTCGATTATCTAACTTTGTGATTCAGGTTTAATCTCAAAGGATTTGATACGAGCTCCAAAAGTCTTGAGACTATATGCAAAAAACCCGCATACTCTATTCAACCCCCCTTCTAGAGTATCTTTATATTACTTTGTTTTATATTATCGAACCTTCACATCGATTACGATCCGAGGAGCGCCCCTTGCTCGTCGCTCAGATCCGAGGAGATCCGACAGATCTCGAGAAACGTTGATATCTGTCGGCTCGCTCTTCATCTTCAGCGGTGTTCCTCTTCAGCGATCTGTGAGTTGGCCGCCGACGATGCTTCCGCTGAGCCTCCGCCTCCCCGGTTTCCTCCTCCCTGCTGATTCCGTCCGATGAACAGAAAATGTCTCCCTCTATTTCCAAACTCCTAGGTTCTTGATTTTGTTCAGATGCTAAAATTCATAGGTTATTGATTTTGTTCAGATGAGCATAGCGCTGATTTTGTTCAGAGGAGCGTCGTCGTCCGTCTGCCATCAGAGCAACCTCATTAACGGATATGGAGTGCAGAAGGATGGGCGAGCGAGAGATGTCGAGAGGGAGAGCAAGAGAGCAGCGAGATTTTGCTATGAGCCTTCCAATCTTATTGATTTTGCTGAAATCATTGGTGTTATGCTGAAATCATTGGTCATGGTGTTTACTTGCTGTTGATTAATGGATTGAACAACCTTTTTTGATTAAGGGAGAGCATGAGAGAATGGTGTTTACTTGTTGTTAACTAAGGGAGAGCATGAGAGAATGAGAGCAACCTTTGTGCCGCAGATTTGGCTATGAGCCGTCCAATTTGATTGATTTTGCTGAAATCATTGGTGTTATGCTGAAATCATTCGTCATGGTGTTTACTTGCTATTTGATTAATGGATTGAACAAGGCTAGGGATTTTCGAGAAGATACCGTTGTTATTCGATGATATGGTCCGAGATTCAGGTACCAATTCTTTCTCCGGCGTTTTGCAATAGAGTGATTCAGTATCTAGCTAAGCCTGAGAAATTGGAGGTTTCATTTTGATGTGAGAACAAATTAGAATGTGAAGAATGACGAGAATAAAGAGAATATTGATCTTAGCTTTGTTGAACAATAAAATAGTTTAAGATATTTCATATAGGGTGTCACTATATACACCGCAAATCTGGATTAAGGATTTGCACGTCCTTAAGGACGTGCTTGCACGTTCTTAAGGACGTGCAAGTCTGGGACTGTGCACGTCCACTATTTAAGTCTTGCACGTCCTTAACAACGTGTAAGCACGTCCTTAAGGACGTGCAATACTTGCACGTTGTTAAGGAAGTGCAAACCCTAGTTAGGGTTTTGCGTTTAGGGTTTAGGGTTTAGGGTTAGGGTTTAGGTTTTCCGACGGTTTTGTAATGCTAATTGATAAAATTGAAGTGTTTAGCTAGTGGATTTGAAGGATTTAGGGTCAAATTAAATAGAACACAAGAATTGTTAAGGTTTTCATTCGGATAATATGCGAATAACGTTACAAGGAACGGAAAAAAAGGTTTACATTCATAATTTTAATAAAGTTGTGGAATACAATCTAGGAAAATAGTAAAGGACAGCCGGACTCGGCACGCAAGGCTCTAAATCTCTCAATCTGAGCTTGAAACGGAGCATCCCATCCTTCGACGCTCGGATGATGATGTTCGACCCATTCTAGTGGAGGCGGCGGAAGAGGAGCGTTAGGACGCAACCAGATCTATGAGAACAAAAATTTAGAGTTAGAGTATTGACAGATGTATGAAAAGCATGAATAGGTAATAAAAAGACGTTTGAAGTCGTACCGCGGCAAAATGGTCTTGGTTTCCGATGCAGGCTACACCAAGAGTTGCTGATTGGGGAGGGTTGTTAGCAGATGTCGGCGAGATCATGGGGAGACATATGAATGGATGATGCCAAGCTAGGACGACGAGAGGAATCTGATATACCGTCGCAAATACTAAACCCATGATTGGTAGCTCTATCCACCGTCTCCTATCACCATGTGTGGCTCCGGCCCATCTCTGGTAGTCGACGAACTGCTGGAATGGGTACTCTCCCGTATAACAACCGGCGTACAGATCGGCGTGATCCTCCAAGTGATTGCATAGTAACGTTTTGAGTTTCGGGAAAGCAGTCTCGCCGATCCGTGATGTCAAAGCTGCCAAAGCACGGTAGCCACAATGACCATCTCCAACAGTGTCCCTCACCGTCTGAATATGACCGAGCATGAAGGGATCAACATTGTTTCGACCCCAGTTGAACCCTCCGAACACATCATCACGTCCACGTCGAGCTGAGGTCGCTTGTGGACGAGGCCGAGCAGCATTTCGAGCGGCACGCGCTTCTTCTCTCTCAAACCTTTCCCTTACCTCCTTGTATGGAAACGGGTTGGTTCTGCAGGCATTCCTCGACCCCCGAGGCCTCCCCTTCCTTCGGACGCTTGCTGATGAGGGTGGGTGCAGCTCATCCTCGCATACATCGTTGGAAGCCGTGTATGAAGATGACAGCTCATACGGTAGTGGAATGTCGTCGAGGTCAGTCCATGTCAAATCCATCCAGAACGGGTGGATGTCCTCGGCGGGTATCGGAGTATCGGAGTTGACGTATGCCTGAATCTCATGGACACAAGGGATCCCGTAACAAATCCTCCAATGTCGGTCTGTGCATACCGGAGGAACCTTTTCGTTCACGACGTCCTGCCACATCTTGTACAGATAATCGAAGCACTTTTTGGAGATTAAAGTCTTTACCTCATCGAAAAGGTTGACTTTATACGCCGCTGTTGGCCATTTGAAGCGGTCGATCTTCAAAGCAGTTTGCAGCTCATGCAGTTGACAATCGTTGACTCTATGGATTGCATCGATCACGATGCGGAAGTCACCAGTCGATAAGTGAAGTGCCTCCTTTAAAACCTTGTGTTGACCCTCAACTCTGTACACATTGAAGTGCATACCACTAAATATTCGATATTATATCATATTGTAATGGGAGATATGAAGTAAGGTTGTATCTGTTTGTCGTACGGGTGCCGAGATGGAAGACATTATCTACGTAGCACCGTACTATGCTCCTGCTGTATGGAAGCCAAACCGACTCCAAATACACCACCACACCTGGGAATGGGTGCCATGCAGCTCGTAGCGCCCTACGACGTCGGTTGAATGATTCCTCCGACCTCGATTCGAACAGCCCCCAACAGTTGCCCTTAAAGATGCCAGCGTGGTTTAAATTCTTCGTGATCTTCATAGCTGCTTCCTCGCATCTTCTCGTCACGTGTAACCAACAAAGGAGATGCTGGACGTCGGGGAAGACAACATTCAGCGCCGCCAAGAGACCTAGCTCTTGATCAGTCATGATAGCTTGAGGCTGAACCGTCCCAAGCAAGATCTGAAGTTGTCGCAACACCCATACATATGTGTCTTCGTTCTCTTGCGACATGAAGGCATAGGCGATGCAGTAAGTATTGCCTGAGGGTGTGAGCCCGACCACCTCGCACAAAGGAATCCCATATCTGCAAGTGTAAATATGTTACATATAAAATACTTTATAATTGGCTATATGTGCAATAATGTAATCATAATTAAGTAACTTACGCATTTGTTTTGTATGTGCTGTCCATTATGATGACGTAATGGAACCTTCGGAGAAGGCGTATCCCGTCGGGATGCGCCAGGAAGAGGTCGCTCAAGACGTTGTCGTCATCCGGATGTCGTCTGAAGTCGTAGTAGTACCTTCTTTCCCGCAGATGGTGCAAGGTATCCTGGGTCATCGTCCGACTACCTCTTTCTTCGGCGACCATCATGGCGAGCGTGTTGGTAAGGCTCTTCCTTGATGTGACGCTGGTATCATCCAACTGCCTCAATCCGTACCCAATGGATTTTGGAGGAGTGCCAACTTCCTTCATCCACCTCGCCATCTTCTTTTCCCCCTCTGTCATCTGTCCGGCGATGGCGTGACCCTTCAAGCTCGTGGAAAGCCCGTGGTTATGAACACCATGGGTTACCGTCATGCGCCACTGACCCGGCGGAGCTTCGTGTCCGTGTAGAGAGAATGGACAACCACTTATCTTCGTCTGCGTGCTCCGGAGCTTCCTCCCGCGTGGTCGGTACTCCCCAAACTGCTCGCAAGCAAGGAGAACCCCGCCTGGACGATTCGACGCCCCCGTCCAAGACCGCTTGATTACTAAAATCATGCAGTGTCTCCGACCCAAGTCCTTGAAATGCGTAACCATTTCGTCACGGTCATTCCAAACCATTGGGTCCGAGAACTCAGACGTAAAGTCTCGAAACTGTATTCACATAATAGGAAATATGAACAAAACGGAACGAATACGAAATATGTTGACTCTACGAAACCTATCCGTACCTGGGATACTTGGAGACAAGGATTGCTTTGCGGCTCGGCCATAACGATTCTAACGGCGAAAGAATATATCGAAAGAAGTCGGACTTTGTTTTGGAGTGCGGAATGAAGATGTCCTCCATCGCTTCAAATAGGCACTGTTGCGTTAATTTTAAGCAGAACCCTAGCACGTCTTTAAGGACGTGCTAGGGTTTAGGGTTTGGCTAGGGTTTTAGGGTTTGGGTAGGTTAGGGTTTTAGGGTAAGGAAACTACACGTCCTTAACGACGTGCAGCACGTCCTTAACGACGTGCAGCACGTCCTTAACGACGTGCAGTTTCGACAAACCCTAAAACCCTAGCCAACCCTTAAACCCTAGCCTACCCTTAAACCATAGCCAATCTGTAAGGTAGTTGTATCAAGGAGCACAGAAACAGATTGTCGATCTACTTCGACAATCTGTTTCTGTGCTCCTTCACAAATCCTGAGGGAAGTTCCTAACCAAAATATGCATGAAAACATTATAAACAACATACATAAATAGCCCTCGACCTTATCATATTAACGTTTTCGTTTTCGTTATCGGGCAACCTTATCATATTAACGTTTTCGTTTTCGTTATCGTGCAACCTTATCATATTAACGTTTTCGTTTTTGATGTTTACGTTCAATATGACTCTGAACAAATGAGAAGAGTCTAATAGAAATATAGAGATAGATACAAAATCCGTAATATAAATGTATAATATCAACATACAAACTGCAAAAGTACATCACTCGCCAGGTGGATGGCGTACAGCATGATCCAAAATACCCGTCACCTCGTCTAATAGCTCCTCAAGGCGAGGGTCGGTAGACAGGGCTCTCCAATAGCCCTCCATCTCGTGCAAGCGGGCCGCCAACGCTGGCGGGATGACGGGAGGCTGAGGGAGGTCCACCCATGGGTCCATGCCGATCCGGTGGACGGGCGCCGGCGGGTCGGGATGGGGTGGCGTGGTTGGCAGCACGTACGGCCGGCTCTGCGATGCGTACCAAGGCAAGTAATCTGCAGTGACACCGGCCTCGCAATCCTCGCTGGTGCGCCTGTGATCGGCCAGCCTGTAGAAGCGACCCTCGTCCTGCAGGTCCCGCCACCTGTTGTGGCCCGGGGCAAACACGGCGATGTACCGCGCGTTCTTCAGGGTCGTGTCGCGGCAGACCTGATCCGGCGCGATGACGGCCTGCGGGATCCCCTGGACCCTCCGAA
Source organism: Persicaria maculosa (assembly GCA_963922045.1). Taxonomy (NCBI): domain Eukaryota; kingdom Viridiplantae; phylum Streptophyta; class Magnoliopsida; order Caryophyllales; family Polygonaceae; genus Persicaria; species Persicaria maculosa. Next base: position 7,682,664 of record OY998251.1, read on the forward strand.
CTGCCGGAGGCATCTATCGGGCATATACGGCTCCTCCTCACCGCAGAAGGTGATGGTGCCCCGATAGGTGGACTGACGGTACTGGCCGTCGAAGTCCAGATCACGCCCAAAAGGCATCCACCGAACCTACAATTAAACAAATCAGATTTAATTCACATCTAAGAATTATAAGTGATATAGATAGAGTCTCGAATACATACATCATCGACGGTAAGACGGTCCACCTCGTCCCGCAGCTCCCGCATCTTCTTCAGCTTCGCGTCGTCCTTCATCCGCGTTGGCTGCTTCGGACTGATGAACTTCGCGTAGAAGCGAGGGTCATCCTTCCTAGTCGGGTCGCTGTACAAATCACCTCGGAAGCGAGGGAAGTACGCCCATATCCAAGCCTTGACACAAAAAAGTATGTTGTTAGCATATAATATAAATATTTGTAAACTAAAACTCTAATTCAACGGTCTCATACCTGTAGGATCGGCGTGCAGCTGTCTATGCCCTTCGCGCCTGAGCGGGTAGCCTCGCCTAGGCCCCTGTAGAGACATGCGAGGGCACCTGCAGCCCATGCAAGGGTGGCCGTCCGTGGGATGTCCCAAATGAGGCCGAATATCCTCCATGGGATCCGGCTCTGCGACTTGTCCACAAACAAAGTCGTGGCGAGAGCGATGGCCATGTAGGTCCTGTGCAGAAACAGACGTTGTGCAGGGTCATCCTCAGGCTGCCCCCCTCCCACATGCGTGCGCAGCCGTATCTGCTCAGGATCAGCCGCGGCCTCTGGGTCACCGGCGGGGGCGGGGTCGACGAGCGGCCCGTGTCTCTCCTGCCACAGGGCAGTAAACCCAGTCACCGGAGGGCCGCCAGCGTGTCTGTACGACTTCAGAGTCGCAGGGGTGAGCTGGTAGTACTCCGCGATAGCGGGGACCAAAGCGGTCGCGGACAGATGTGACGTGCAGGGCTGACCATCAATCGGAAGTCCCATCAGACAGGCAACATCGTGCAGCGTGATGGTCATCTCGCCCCATGGAAAGTGGAAGGAGCTGGTCTCCGGGTGCCAATGCTCCAAAAAGGCCGTGCAGGTGAACTCGTCCACACACTGCCAGTGGAGGGACCTGAGCTGGGGGATGCCGGATGGGAGCAGATCCTGCACCCAGGTCCCCGGGCCCTGAAATATGTAGGGCTCGAAAGGCAGTAAGTGAGTCGCCCGGTGGTGGAACTTCAGCAGCGGCAGCTCCACCGTAGGATCTCTCCACAGCAGCGGCAGCTCCTTAGGGATGTGCAAGCACGTTTTTTTTATAAAAAAAAAGTGCTTGCACGTCCTGCTTCGGGTGGCTCTCACCCTACTTGCACGTCCTTAAGGACGTGGGGATTTGCGGTGTATATAGCCGAAACGTTCATATACTAAGCAACGTTGCTTCTTTCTAATGAATGACCACAAAAACAAATTGCCTCCTCAACTACGGTATATCTCACATTTCATCATTTCACCATTTCAGCATTTCAAATTTTTTGAAATTTTTTTTTAGCATTTCATCATTTTATGAAATTAATTCTTATAAAATTATATGAGCTGTTATATCTTACACACAAGCATATACTTAAGCATTTCATCATTTCAGCAATTTTTTTAGCATTTCAGCGTTTTTTGAAAAAAAAACAACTCCGGTTTCAGCAACTCCGATTTCGAAGTGGTGACGCGAAAAAAAAGAGAGAAAAAAACAACTCTGGTTTCAGCAACTTCGGCTTCAGCAACTCCGGTTTCAACAACCCCGGTGTCATCAACGCGGTAAAAAAAAAACCTAAAACAGGGGTTTCTGAAACCGTATGTGCTGAAATAGGAGTTTCAACAATTCCGTTTCAGCAACGCGAAAAATAAAAAACTGGAAAAAAAAAACTGAAACAGGGGTTGCTGAAACCGTATGTGCTGAAACAGGAGTTTCAGCAATTCCGTTTTAGCAACGCGGAAAAAAAAATGGAAAAAAAATGAAACAAGAGTTGTTAAAGCCGTATGTGCTGAAACAGAAGTTTCAGCAATTCCGTTTCAGCAACTCTGAAAACGCGAAAAAAAAAAATGAAAAAAAAAACTGTTGAAATGGGAGGGGGCACGGGTGGGGCACTGGGGGCAGGGGGCGGTGGACTTTTTGCTAATTTGGAGCACTTGGGAGCCATTTTATTAATAAAGGCAAAAAATTAGGACATCCTAGTAATCACCCCATTCGTTGTACCCGATACCCATTTTACCCGGAGCCTGAAGTGACCCGATCCAAATGACCCGTTTGACAGGTCTAGTTGCAGGTAATCTTCAACCTAAAATTATACCCAAAATAATTAATTGTCTTATCGAAAAGTGCACACATTCTATATTGGTTAGTTAGCAAATTCACCGTTATTATTTTATGTTGATTTATATTGATTAATTTTTTATTTATAAAATAATAAATCCCTGATAAAAACGTAGGTCGAATTTCCAATAATAAACTAACAGCGGCAGTGCAATGGTGAATACTCCAGTGCTACTGGAATTTGCCCAATTTAATTTCAAGAATCAACATTTAATCAAGTTTTTTTACTATAGACTTTGTATGAATCTTTTGAAATTTGTTGCTACTGGAATGCAAGACTTTTGAATGTTGGAAACTTGGTTTGAATTAAGTTGTTGAATTTTTTTCCGATTTTGTCCCGTCCCGTCTTTTTTAAATCTATAACTATACTACTATAAAGATGAGGGAGAACAAAAGCAATCCTTGACGTTGATTCACTATATGTATAATTATCTACGGCCTACGTTCACTTTTCACTCCAGCTGCTTCCCTTACCTTTTTGTTTAAAATGAATCACAACCCTTTATTAGCAGATCAGTATAGTTTTCGAACGTCCAGATCAATTGGAGAGTGTAATGCCCTATTTAACCTCGAAAGTTTAAATTTAAAAAGATTTATTTTTTACTTTAGATGGGCTTATCCGTCTTTACCAAAATGGAGCCGCGTTTCTTGACTTTCTTCTCCACCGCTTCTTCATTCTCTTTCTTCGTCTGTCTTTGCTTTTCGGCTTCTGATTCCTGTTCTTCAGCTCTCTCAATTCAACTCTCAAAAGGAATCCCATGAGTATTCCTCTTTGCTTTTCCTTTCACGTCGTCCATCTTCCGCCTCCTCCCCGATTTCTTCGTCCCCGTGTCACTGGCTTTCTTCTTCCCTCGTGTGGTCTTGTTCGGCCTCCTCGTCGGCTCTTCTTCCTGGTCCGACTACCTCCTTTGAATTCATGCTACAGACGACCTTGCGCAACCATTGATCTCCAGTTTCTCTCCGACCTCAGCTGTAATTCCGAACCAGGCAACCCTCTTCTTTTTTTTCTCCTACTGATCGTTGTTTTTTTTACTGAATTGGAAATTGAACGGAAGTTAGGTTTGAGATTGATCAATCATGGTAGTATTTAATTTAGGTTGCTAAACTGATATTTTAGGGTTAGAGATAGACAGATTCGAATTTGTTTGTAAGATGTTAGAGATTTGATATCTGCCTACAAGGTGTTCGATTAAATGCCTGAGAGCTTTGAGATCTTCAAATTCTTGGTTATGAGCTTCAGATGGATAATAAAGGCCTTTAAATTAATGATAAGAACCTTTAAATTTTAGGTTTGGGATTGATCAATCGTGGCAGTATCTAATTTAGGTTGCAAGATATTTTAGGGTTAGAGATGGATGGACTCGAATTTTTTTGTAAGATGTTAGAGATTTGACATCCGCCTACAAGGTGTTCGATTAAATGCCTGATAGTTTTGAGATCCTCAAATTCAGGGTTATGGCCTTCAAATGGAGAATCAAGGCCTTGAAATTGATGATAAGGACCTTTAAATTGAGGATCGGGTTGTGAAATTCAGGGTTATGGCCTTCAACCTAATAATTGGAGAGTTCGAATTGAGACAGAGTCTTGATCTTTGGATTCAATTTGTTTGGCCGATTTGGTTGTAAGAATTATGCAATCAGTATCTTTGTTTTTATTCTGAATTAGTAATTGAAAGGAATTTAATTAGGTTTAGGATTGATCAATCTTCGTAGTATCGAATTTCGATTACAAAACTGATATTCTTCTCCGGGAATAAAACCATGGGTTGTTGAATATCAAGTTATTGAGTTCTTTTAATTCTTTCGGGGTTTCTACTGATTCTCAAGATTTTTTTAAAAAAAGCCTCTCTTTGTTGTCTCTTTCTGTTTTAGTACAACCAGGACTGGGCATCTATATCTTTCAAGTGTTTCCTGCACTTTCCTTTTGTTTATTCATTCAATTGATTGATTAGTAGCAGTTTCAAGTTTGTTTGGGTTATATTTAGATCATAAATGGAATATTAGAAATAAAAAAAACGGGTCCAATTTCAGCTCTATCAAAGTTCGATTATCTGGGTCATGACATGGTTGGTCTTTCAAAAGAGTTACCATATTCCTGAAAAATGTACAATCTTTTGGGTTTTCTAAATATAGTTTGTAGATATTGATTTGAAAAGGTACAATCTTTAGGGCTTTCTAAGTATAGTTGCAGATATTGATTGACCAAATAAGAGTCTTCCGGATTTTAGGGTAATTTGATTGACCAAACAAGGGAATTTCCGGAGATTTAAGGGTTCATTTGAGTATGAATTGAGGAGGGGGAGTTTGAATGGTTAGTCACTCAACATTGAGATCTCAAGGTGTTGGTGTTGGTAATACTTCTGTTCCTGAGTCGATTTTAATTAAATGGTGATTTAATGATTAATTGTTGATCAATTTCGTGGTTAACTATTCAACTAATCCCATTCTTTCATCTCTTCTTTTCACTTGAGAAGTTTGTTAAGTTATTTTTTACTTAAAATTTCTTTTACGTGGCACTGTAAAATTTCAGTTTTGTTCCTTAAGTTGGAGAAGTGAAAGGAAGTGGTACGAATGCTTTTTATAAATATGTTCTTCTTGCATATTTATTTTCTGAGTCTATATTGCTACTGTAATACTATCTGGCTTGTTTTGAGTTTTGAACCTCAAGACAAACCTTGTACTTAAACTTAGTAGAACCAACTAAATCATGCTCTTTTACAGTTTCACTTCTCTGTTCAAAGATGAGTACAAGATTCCTCGTGGATTAGTGATAGAACTCTGTAGAGAGAAATGCAATAACCTTCGTACAAAAAGTAAGTGATCACATACTGAAGAACCTCTTTTCGCTAGGAATGTAGTTTGAGTCGTTTGACGGAGACAATAAATATCAGTGTGTATAGTATAGGTAATTGTGGATGACGGTTGAATGAGTGAATTTCTTATCCTCCTATTCTTATACCATATCTACACTAACATATATTTTCTGGATTTTACAGTTGATGGAACAGAAGTAGGGTGCGTCCAGAGCCAGCTTCTTTGTAAATCATTTCTGGATTTATATGCAAAAATTCAGTCTAAAATGTTTCGATTGATGATTTGAAGCCTCTAATAGATTGGCGTTGCGGTGACAGTTTTTTTACGGTTCTGTATCACTTTCGTCTTTTGAATTTCTTAAATATCGCTTCCTGGATGTGTTTGTGAGCAAACGATGATTCTGATATTGTGTGAATTGCGGCGAAATCGCGAGTTGTTCTGTGCGCTTTTCAGTTGTTTTCTTCAATTATAAATCGTTTTGGAAGTGTCCTTTTTTTTTATTGAAGAATTTGTTGAATGATATGAGATGTCTTATTCTTTAATGGCTTTTTTATATCTGGATGTTAATTTTTGTTTGGTTTTATATTTTTCGACAGTATGAGAATGGGTGCAGTACAAAACTATTTCGAGATGGATGTCGGCAATCTGGAGATCAGAATGGGTAAGTTCTCTTGATTTTCACGATCTTGTTGATCTCTTGGCATGAATTAACAGAATCTGTTGATAGTTTGAGACTTGCATAGAGTAGAATCTATGGATCGTCAAGCTATATTGTTTAATTTGAAAATATAGGAGCCTGTTAATAACATATAGGCTATATAGCTCTTAATTCCCTACAAATAAGTGATTTCTGTCCGAGTTGAAATTTTTAGGCTTGTAGTTTGTGGACATTGACCTGATATATTATATCCGGCATCCCTAAATTTTTTTATGTTTGGGCTATGGATGACTGACCTGTTCCAATTTATGTGCAGAGAGTATCGAATTGTTTCTGGAGTTGCAGGGCCACTGGTTATCCTTGATAAAGTGAAGGTAGCTTTAAGCTTCTTCTTGCTGCATTTTCTGCATTTATATTTTCTTCCCTTACTCAACTTCACTGGCATAGGTTTCTCCACTTTCAAGATAATCCTCATTTTTTTACGGTCTGTTGTGGCAAGGACCAAAATATCAGGAGATTGTGAATATCCGTCTAGGAGAGGGAAGTACTCGTCGAGGTCAAGTCTTGGAAGTTGACGGAGAGAAGGCTGTCATGCATGTAATTTTATATAGTAGTCTCTCTCTCCTTCAGTTGCTCTCACAGCGATTAGACTGCTATACGAATGGATGGAATCTTTACAGATTCTGGGTAGGAAATAAAATAGTTGACTGATAGATTGTTTCGATAGATGATTGCCTACCTGTGCTTGCTTTTGAAAAACTTTGTATAATTCAATTTATACTCTCTGTAAAATAAATGCTTTCTAATTGAGATAATTTAATACTTTGTGACTCTTGTTTTCCATGCATATGCAATGTTTTGTTTTCCTCACTTAGCTTCCTCAGTTATTATTTCTTTGATTGATTAGTAATTCATTTATTGATGTACTTCAGCCATACACATTCTATATCGAGAACTTCTACGTGCTAAAATCACAACTAAAAGTATTTATTTAAGAATTTAGGTGAGTAATATTTATATTCATTAACAAATTAACTTTCTGATAAAATTAACTTGACCTAATTCATTTAAGAAACAGCTATACACGTTCTGATGCATACCTTCTTTGATTCAACATGAAATTAACTTGACCTAATTCATTGAAATGTTCATTGGTTAGGTTGTAAACGCTCCCCGAAGTTGAATTCTTATGAGTTAGAACTACAGTTTTCATTGTGATAGATTGCAGGCAGGATTTTCTACTCCCTTCCCTACACCACCAAATTAATTTAACATTTATTTAATTTAAAAAAAAATTTATATTTATATTCCTAACATCTATTTTAATATATTTATAAATTTTTATTTTGAAAAATCATGTTTTAAATTTTTTAATAATTATATTTTATAAAATATTACATTTTTAATTTTTAAAAATTTTAAAATATGATTTTTCAAAATAGAATTTTATAAATATATAAAAATAGATGTTAGGAATATAAATATATTTTTTATTTTTTTTAAAGATTATGTAAATGTTAAAATAAATTAATGTTGTAGGGAGTGGAGTAGTGAGTGTGGAGTAGAGGATCCTTGTTGGAGAGATTGTATTTGCCTGTTTCTTAATTAGTTATCTATTGATTACTTGATATATGGTTGACATATTTCTTTTTGCCAAGGAAGAGTTTATAACTTGATGTATGGTTAGTCCTGTTTCAACTTTTCACACATGATTCAAAGTTTTAGGACTTCTAATTTCTGTAGATAAACCGTGTTATTCATCAAGAGGCTTAGTTTACAAACCAACGACATTCTAGGCCGTTTGTTTTCCAGAGTAAAGCAAGAATAGATATATCATAGATGTCCATATGGGTGAAAATTGTCCCCAATACTTGTGAATCTTATGAGCTCCATTTACCAGCAGTTGATCTTTCTGATATTAAATTGGATGTTAAAAAAGTGAATAATATATAATTTCATTCTTGGTCACTTACTCTCTTTAAAATGCACTTCTTAATACTTTCAGGGAGTTTACGGAAACTATACGTAATGTGGGTTGCGCTGTCCATGAAACAACATGTCTTGGTGTTCTTGGTGACTATGTACAACCTTGCAAGTAGACTGAAATTCAAGAAGATGGAGAAAGACGCCGAGACGATACGTGCCCAAAAGAGTGAGCTGGAGGATCAGCTGATCAACAAGAGCGGTGAAGTGTTTGCTCAGATGAAGGAGCTTTTTGATTACTTAAACAGTTTCGAGAAGGAAATATCGACATTGGCAACACTGAAAGCAGAGATGGGGTCTGTGTTGGAAAGGAAGTCTGAGAAGGTGCAGGGCCTTGAATGTGAAGTAGAATCCTTGAATAACCGGAAGAGCAAGATGTAAGATGAAATCAGGTGGATAATAAACGAAGTCACGGATTTAAGGGCGGAGATTGTAGGACTCAAACAGATAATCATGGACCTAGAAGGATCAGTATTAGAGAAGGAGAACGTGTGTGCCACGGAGCAAGATTCAAGATGGAGAGTATGAAGCTTCTTCCAAAACAACAGCCTTAACAGATGAGATTGACCGATTGAAGGAATTAGAAGGAATGCAGGTTGGGAAGACTGATTTTGAGTCAAAAAGGGAGATCATGAGCCAGTTGGAGAACAAAATCACCGATTTAAGAAGAACAATCGTAGGCCTGGAGTTGAATCTTCGCTCTGCAGAGAGGAAATAAATCCAACGACCAGCTACATGAAAGCCCATTACTACTGTCATCTAGATATTATAGAGTATAGACAGTTAGACTTGGTGGGAATTTGTATTAACTTACCCCCCGTTTGTTTTTGGGTAGAGAAAGATAATGATTACCCTTATGAATATAGTCCATATTTAAGTTAAGATTCATTGTTCACTATTCTAATCATTCACTTTCTTCTCTCATTTTTCATATAAATTTGTTACTCTTATATTCCCTAATTTGAAGGAGTGTAACTAATACCTCTAGGATGAGCTAATAATCCCCCTCATCCTCTCCTCCAAGCTCACAAAAAATGATGATCATATACATTTTATGTGTAAAATTTAATACCTTTTCATTCCCTTGGTATATAAACAAACGACCCCTTAGAGTGTTACTTTGTATTTTTTTTATAATTATTATTTAAGTAATTAAATCAACAATTTCACCGTGCGGAGCACGGTTTATATCTAGTAGATAAAATATCCCGACAGAGAGGCATTTCACGAGCCAAGACGCCGAGAAGGGGACAAATCCTATTTCGATATATAAAATTTCATGAGCTAAGACGCACAATATAACTTCAATCTCATCCCGATCGACAACCACATCGCTAATATAGAGAATGCTTGATAAGGTTGAAGGGCCACTCTTCTCATTGTCAATTAGTTTTGAGATTGAACCCCGTTCGGTTTATGTGTTGTTCGAGTTTCCCGTATGTAGGCCCGCACACACGACCTCCCTCCGACTTGTCTTTGAACCCACCGGGTCTAGCCGACTTTAACACCCCGTCGCATACTCACCCCAAATGAAAGTCGACCTCACAATACCATCAAATTAATACGTCATTTTTTTGGGTTGCTGGCCTTTTGTTTTCATGTGGGTGATTCGTTCTATCCACTGTCATTATGATTGGTGGCTTTCCTCAACGGGTGCATCCACTTACCTCAAAATATCCATTTTTTTTAATCATTGCGGATCCTCGATCCATATAATTTCTCATGGCTTAGTTAGAAACTTAGATGTATTATTAGTTAATTATTTTAGGCCATAAATCAATTTTAAAAAAATGTTAAACTTATATTTATATTCTATACATTTTAACTAACATATGTTTATAAATTTTTATTATAAAATTTATATATTTAGAAAAAAAAAATTAAAAAATTATTTTCTAAAATAAGTAATCTGTTACTTATATATGTATTTTCAAAAAACATGATTTTCAAGGTTAAGTCTATAAATGTTTCAAAATTAAAGTGCTTAAAATATAAATATAACTTTTTTTATTAAAACTCAGTGTTGATTTATATCCTAAGTAATTAAATGATACTGTTATGGGAGAGGTTATTAAAGATCCTCACTGCTTTTAAAAAGGGCTATTAATAAGATAAGAACTATTATTAAGATGATATTTACAAAATTATACACAAGTTTTTTCCATTTAAAAAATATTTAAAGAGAGAATACTAAAAAAAAATCTAAATAATTTATCCATTTCATATTATTAGATTCCAACTCGGAACTCGTGAATCGGGGGTCGTGGGTTCATACTTTCGATGTGGGATACATAGGACTATCTCATCTAGTTGACACTTTGGACAACGGATCTAACATCTCATTTTGTTTTTAGAGAGCTCATAATCAAAAGACTCTAGCGAAGAATATAAGCTGAGTGAAGTTCTATCATAAAACCAATTGGCAATAGAAACTAGAAAGAGTAGCTCAATGACTTATATACAAGATTTGTTTAGTTCATACTTTCAATGTGGTACACTTGTCCTTTCAAATTAATCTCAACACACGCCACCATAGGTTCGTTCAAGCTAGTTCTGCGAGGAACATCAATGGTTGAAAAATTGTAATGTGTGCATACGAGCTAAGGTGAGGATGTGCACAGAGGATTATAAGTTAGCAATAACAAAATAAAGAGATTTAGTTAGAAGAGCTTGGAGTAGTATAAATAAGGGATCTCGTTTTTCCTAAATAGACAAGTATTTTTGCAATTTCTATGTGTGTAACAATGGCAGCTGTAACCACTTCCCCACCTCCATGAATAAGATTTCTATCATTCTCTCCAATTTGTAACTCAATTGTAGTGGCTTTTTGATAGTGCATATTTTAGATATGCATTATAGGTAGGTCTTATTGTATTTCAGTAGTCATATTGCATATGTTTTGTTCTATTTTCATTACCTTTCATGTGAAGCATTCGGGTTTGGAATCTATGCCTTTTTAGTGTTTATTAATAGGCAGTTTTGTGATTCGAGCTTGGAGGGAGTCTTAGGAGATCTTAGAGACTGATTTTGGAGCATAAGGAAGGTCAAGGAAGAAGCATCAAGGGAGCAAGAGATCATAACATCAAAGCAAAGGAAGAATCGCGAAACCTGAGGAGCGGCGCCCGTCGGTGCCCCGTGTTCAGCAATTGCCAATTTCGTCCGAAGATTCTATTATTATTATATTATTATTATTCCCCTAGGGTTTTTCACAACTCTGTTTAGGTTATTTTCAGTCTATTAGAGAGGTGTGTGTCGTGGTGAGTGAGTGAGAGAGAGAGAGAGAGAGAGAGAGAGAGAGAGAGACGACATAACAATTGAGACAATGAGCGTTACTTTGACTATGAGTTGCTAAACGCATAGCTTCGCATGTGATTCGAAGACATGGTTGGATGAATTGTGAGGATTTGATTTCAATTAGTTATTTATGAGTTTATTTATCATCTTGTTCTTATTGATATATATGTTTGTGTTTCTTTCTATGCTTGATCACCATGTTAGGAATTGCATCTATGCTATGAATCTGTTGTTGGTTTCTCGATAGCAAACAAAGTCATTGATCCAGTGATGTTTCTATTGCATTTGTAGTGGATGATAACAATTGATCTATATAGGGTTGGGTGGTGGTAAAAAAAAATTACTGTACCAACCGATTACCAACCGTACCAACAGGACTTTGGTACCAAGTAGTCGGTAACCGACTGAATCGGTAACCGAAATCTCGGTACCGAAAGAAGTCGGTACGGTACACGGTATGGAAAACCCAAATACCGTGGTATCGTTGGTACAAATAATATATGTATTTTTTTTTAAAATAAAATATTTGATAAATGGCACAAAAAATTTGCAGTACCATCGGTACCGTCGGTACAAAATAAAATATTTGATAAATGGTACCATCGGTACCGCAGAGTATAAAACGTAAATTGATTATTGAAATTTGCGGTGTTGGTTACCACGGTACCGACCTTCGGTAACCGAAAGTTTCGGTACCAACAATATCGGTTACCGATATTAACGGTTGGTACGTGGTACAAAAAATTCCATACCGAATGGTATCGGTAAGGTACGGTACGGTACGTGGTAATCGAAAATTTACCATGGTACCGTACCGTGCCAGCCCTAGATCTATATTGAGTAGATGAAATTAGGATTAATTGAATTGTTCCTTTTAATTCCTAATTGCATTGAATTGACGTGTCAATTGGTCTTAAGTACTCGATTCGTTAATGCTATTCTTTAGTGATGCCACATTGAATAAGTGATTGTATCTTTGCGGAACAATCTACCATAGGTAAGTCGACATAACCTTATAATAATATTGAAATCAACCCAAGGATCATGAACCCCAACCATTGTTAAGAATTGCAGGTGAAGCGCTTCTATATCATATTATCACTACTTTGCAATCATTATTCTATTTCGTTTATCTTGTTATTTCATTAGTTTTTTTTTTGAACCGGAAATAATTCGACTACCGGACAAGTCCAGTGAGTCGAGAGGCCGAACAGATCGACAACGGACAAACCGTTATGAAAGAAACAAAAATAAGAAGACCAAATAACAAAGACCTACACCACAAACAAACTAGAGAATGAAGCCCAGAACTAACAAAGGCGAACAGTGTTGCTATTTCATTAGTTTACTACAACCTATTTGCTATTATCTTAAGGAATCATCAATAGAAATATACATGAGTAGTCTTCTCTGTGGGATCGACTCCTTACTTATCTGCTATACTAATCTTTTGGTTAAGCATTGAGTTAGGATATTTACTTTTGGTGGAATTGATCGCCAACGACAATTATACATCATCAGTTCGGACGCCACCACTTTTCATGGTATCAGAACAGTGCACCTCATGCTGGAAGAAGCTTCAAAGGACAACCTGGTGTTAAGAATACTGATAGGAATGGAGCAGGTTCTTCGAAGAGGGGTCGAACTGATAAGGGAGATAGGAAGTGTACCAATTGTAACATGAAAGGACACACTATTGATCAGTGTTTCAAACTAATCGGTTATCCCGATTAGTGTAACACCCCCATCCCCAATCGGATATTATAAGGATGTTGGGAGTGGTTTATTGGTGATTCAAGCCCTACCTATGTCACAAGAACTCTTCATTTTCAGGCTCCAAGTGTGGACAACGGACCTAAGAAGGCAAGGTAGCATGGGCTGAGGCCTCTTAAGATCCTGGGTCTTACAGATGGTATCAGAGCCCACTCGGGCTCGGAGGTGCGCCGACAGTATGCTAATGTACGCTCCTCCCGAAGGGCATTCCCTTGGGTCAGACGGGGTCGTCAATGCTTTAAGTGGGGGAGACTAACACCCCCGTCCCACATCGGATATCATAAGGATGTTGGGAGTGATTTTATAAGTGATTCAAGCTCTACTCATGTCACAAGAGCTCTTCCTTTTTAGGATCCAAGTGAGGACAACAGATCTGAGAGGGCTAAGTGGCATACTGATGGTATCAGACCTGACTCCGGGCTCGGAGGCACGCCGACAGTATGCTCTGGTACACTCCTCCCGGATGGAGATTGAGGCTAAAGATGGTGAGAAAGACACCAAGAAGTCAGCAAACACTACTAAATAAGGGATCTTGTTCTTCCTGAATAGACAAGTATTTTTGCATCTTCTATGTGTGTGACATTGACAGTTGTAACCAATTCCCCACCTCCATGAATAAGATTTCTTTCTCTCCACTTTTGGTGTTGGATCAAGGTGTATGCTCCATCTCTCTCTTCGGTAACATCTTAGTAGTGGTGATAGTGTACTCTCTGCTTCCTAGCTTCTTCCTGATCAGCGCCAAGTCCTGAACTCAACCAAAGAGTGGTGGCAATCACCCTTCATCTTCAACTAGAAGACTTTGGTGTCACCAGACGCAACCAATCGAGGGAACGAACAAGCCGGGAGTAAGGGAGCTTGAGGATTCCATCATGGTTCTCGAGCACTCCTTCTAAATCTTAGATGTGTAGTCTCTAATGGTTGAAATCTTATCCTCATTTCCACGGTTCAAAATCGTCTTAATAATCAATTTATATTGATCATTAAACATCCACAACACACAAATCAACAACAATAATAAAAAAAAAAAAAGACACAAGCATCTATATCAATTTCAATTCTAATTTGGGAAAAAATACCCGAATTTCATGTCAACAAAGCTTAATCAAAACCAATTGTAATGTAAAATCATATCTTTTACTTGATAAATCGACTCAAATTTCTTACAAATCTACCAAAAACAACAACAAATAGGCAGGTGGTGTGAAATGGATGAAGGAATTTAGTGTTTATATTAACTAGTATTTGTTATCCGCGGTATTGGGTGTCTTGTCAATGAATTATACTCGTATTTTTATTATATTAAAATTATTTTTTTATTAAATTTTATGTGAAAATTAAAATAGTTTATTTGGAATTTGAATTTTTTTTTAATAAAATTTTTCAAACAGTCATAATAATAATAGGTCTTGTAATGACTTAAGATATGAGGATGAGAATTAATATAAATATTTTAATGATAAGATTTTATTTATTGTTCAATAGATAATTAATTAATAATAAAATCTTATCATTAGATATAACGAATTAACATAATTCATCTTGATGACTAAAGATAAAAATAATTCATGGTACAATATTTATAAAATAACTCATTGTAAAATAATAGATTTAATTCGTAACCACTTAATTAAGATATGAGATCGATTGACACATAGGATGGCATGTTGATAGAATAGATAATGCCATTGTCTAACATGACTTAAATATACCGGTTTATCACTAATTGACGTATCAAAAAACTCATGTTAGATTGCACCAGAAAATGACACATATGCGAATTGCATTAGATGAGACTTCATGTCTCTGTTAGTATATTGTATATAGATTTCTCAGGTAGATCTATAAATATTATTTAAAAAAGATAATGACTTGTGTACAACATTTTAAATTCTATTTTGTCAATAGTCATTTTAACTTCTTACCAATGACCTGCCTTTTCATAATGGCAACAATTGCCTTTATTTTAAAAAGAGTGAATTATAGTTTATCAAAAAAAAAAAAAAGTGAATTATAGTAAATATCATAACATGTGAGATAATTGAGCTATTTACCCAAAATAAAGGAATTGATATCTCAAAGATCTTGCCTCAAATAGTAGAATGCGGAATATGAGAATTTAGTGTGAGTTTCCGATCCGAGGAGTTGAAGGGAAACTCTACCAAATAGAGTTTCCCATTCCTCTCTCAAAAAATAAAAATTAAAAATTAAAAAAAATTGAGGATGGTGGTAGGGGGAGGGAAAGGAGGGGGGATTTTTAACCACTGATTTTAAAATCTATGGGTAGAGTTTTTTACAAACTCTACTGGACTCCATCCGAATTGGGATCACCTACACACGTTGTGGGATTGTGTTCCAGTAGAGTTTTAAAAAAACTCTATGGGTAGATTTGACAAAATCTCGACAGTTAAAATAAAAATTAACGGACAAGATCTTGCCCCCTCCCCCCCCCCCCAACCAGCAGCCCGGCTCCACCAACCTATTTTTTTTTTCAATTTTTTTTTTGTGAGGGGAAAATGAACTCTACGTGGTAGAGTTTCCCCACAACTCTACCGAATCGGGACCGTCCTTTGTGAGGCCTTGGATGCAACACAAAATTATTTGTGTTAACTTTTGATGATGAAAAAAATTATAAAAAAAAATATATTTACATTATATATAGCATATTTTTGTATAAATTTTTAATATAAAATAATAATTTTAAAAATATTAAAATTAAAAGAATCGTTATGATAGAATATTAATTATAATAATTATTAAATATCATTTTTTGTAAGAAAAAAGATGCAAATATAAATTATTAAACATGTACAATGTAAATATAATATTTATAATTTTTTTCATCATAAAAAATAACAAATATAATTTTATGTTGCACGTAGCCAAGGTCTCACAAAGGATTGTAGCTTCTTAATTCTTACTTTTCCTCTCAACTGACAATTAGTGCAATTAGCTTAAAAGATTACAGTATAATATTTGCTGCAATTTACCCATAAATTAATAATAAATTAGTTTTTTTTTTTTTTGGATCTTAGTCCAGTTCGATCGACTCAGTCGCTTCGAACCTCTTGACATGGGACGTAGCCTCACAACCACTACACCAAATTGTGATTGATTAATAATAAATTAGTTAATCCTCCTTTTTGGGTTTTCCCTGGCCAATTGAGAACTTGAGCAAACTCTATATAAACCCCTAGTGTGTGAGCACCAATGGAAGCTCTCCCCTGTGCTCCAATAGCAAATACACACAATCACTAAAGAAACCCACAAAAAAAAAAAAAAAAAAACAATGAACAAACAACAAAAAGTAAACCAGCAAAATCAAACACAAGAGGAAACCTCCTGCTTAAAGACAGACAGCAAGAAACTCCCAACAATGAGCCTCTGTTTCTTCCTTGTCTTCTTCGTCGTCATCCCTTCACCTTCTTTCGCCCACAAAAGGGTAAACCCAATAATCAAACAAACTCACACCTTTTTTTTATTTTCTTGTTTACTGATTTTCTTGTAATCTTGACATTTGGGTCTCTGTTAATTGGCAGCCACATGTTGTATACATGGGGGCTCATTCCCATGGGCCTGATGAGGTATCTGATATTCAAGTGCAGGAATCCCACTTTGATCTCTTGGGCTCTTTCATTGGAAGGTGGATTTTATTCCGTTTCTGTTTCTGTTTCCGTTTATCGATCCAATCCCTTTCTTTTGGGTAACGATTAATCGGTGTTTGGCAGAGACAATGCAAGGGAGTCAATCTTCTACTCCTACACAAGGCACATCAATGGGTTTGCTGCAATGCTTGAAGATGAAGAGGCTTCCTCCATTGCAAGTAAGACCCGTAATGAAATCATCGCTCTGTTTTCGCTTTCCTATTTTGACCTTCGCTGTGGGCTATAATGGAATTTTGGATAGGTTTTTTGTTAACTTTCTTTTTTATTCCTCTTTCTAACTTATTTCTCACAATTTAAATACATAAACCTCATAATTAATATTTAAAATAATATGTGATAGATAATGAAATCAACGTTTAGGTAATCATTTGAATATTCATTGACTAAAGATAATTCTTTATCAAATAAATAAGCCATCCAGGAAAACAATATTAAGAAAAGCTAAAAATAATTTAAGAACATAGGAGAAACCCGTTTATTTTTTTTTATTAAAAGACAAATAATGGTCTGGATAACACCTGAATAGGTCATTGAAACTATAGGTAATTTTTCAAAATATATTTATAAAAAATATTGACTTTGTAATATGAAAAAAAAAATACTATTATTTTTTGCTTGTCACAATATAGCTTTTCGTCGTTTACAAGTTTAAATAAAATAAGAAATTACATATTTCGAAGTGACCGTATATAGATAACACCGATCGAGTAACTGTTTTTTGAATCAATATAAGATAAACAAACACTGTATTTAACCTCGCAGATTTAAATTAAATAAATGTACTTGGAAATGAGTTAATTGACTATAAAAATGCAGAGCATCCCAAGGTGGTATCAGTCTTCTTAAACCAAGGGAGGAAGCTTCACACAACAAGATCTTGGAGCTTTCTTGGCCTCCATGACAATGCTGTTTCTTCCCATCATTCGATTTGGAACAAGGCGAGATTCGGCGAAGATACTATCATCGCAAATCTTGATACCGGTACGAATTGCTTTATCGTTTTCTACTTTAAAATCGTTCACATTTCTTTTCAAATCGGTCCCAAACTAGCTAGTTTCATATGTATGTACATAAGCTTTGCAACTGGATATATAGTCAACTAAAAAGTGGAGATTTTTTTTTTAAAAAAAATGAAAATATTGATATAATATTTTTGTGATATATTTTGTATTTTGGGAGTGAGCAAATTTGGATTATAATATAGGTGGATAGTTTTGATTTTGTAATTTTAAATGATAAGACAGAATCTGGATAATTAATTCATGGGTTTGAGAGTTGAAATATTGTCTTATTCCACTCTCATTAATTTTTAATAAGAATAAGATGTACATCACACTCACGTGTAGATCAAATTTTAGTGGTTTTACGTCTTATTACTTGTTCGTTCTGCATATATGATTGGTTAGGACTGAATCTGCGTATCTAATTTGACTTCATATACCATTAAGAATATTGAATGAGTAATACCTAAAACCTATATTCTCAAAAAAAAAATATATATATATATATATATATATATATATAGGGAGTGGTTCCCTTGTGCACACCCTTTAGGGTGTACTTTGTGCACAAATCTTGGCCTTTGATTGAAAGAAATTAAAGGCCAGGATTAAATAAGTGTTTTTTTTTTTTTTAAATAGAAAAACTGGTGGGACCCATCTAAAAAGGTCTGACGCGCTATTTTATTTTTTCGGATCTGATTTCGCTGTTTTAAAAAATATGTCCATTCCACCGAATAATGTTTCATAATCTACCGAATAATGTTATATTTCATTTTTCCATCCATTTCAGATCAAATTTTACCAATTCAACTGAATAATTTGTCATACACTACCGAATAATGTTTAATTTTTTGTCAATCAATTTTCATTTTGACTCCGAGTTAATTTTTATGCATTCTGTTTTGAAATATTATTCGGTAAAATAGTTATATTTTTTAGGAAATTATTCAATAGAATATATGAGTATTCGATGGTATAGGAATGATTATTTGGTCGTATATGAGAGGCTTTATGCTATTTGTCAATCCGAAAACTCCATACGCAGACGAATAATGATCCCAATTTCACCGAATAATTACCAACTCCTTAACACTAACAACCAAAATTTCAACATATTCATTCGAATAATCAATGAATATCGCACCGAATGCATTCGAACTACAATGCCTTCGAACGGACCACCCCCAACCACCCACCACCCTCACCACCCCCACACAACCACCCAGCCCGGCCAAACCATCCCGCCACCCACACCCCCGCCGCAAAAAAAAATAAAAAGAAAAAGATCCCTCTATTCGAACGGAGGATGTTGAGCCCGACCACCTGAACCGCTCAGAACCGCTCGGAACCGCCCGGATCTGAGCGAGAGGGGAGGAGGAGGCCCGGATCTGAGGGAGAGGGGAGGATTCGACACTGGCGCCGTCGAATCCGGTCGCTCTCGGCGCCGCCAGCACCGATCTGAGCGAGAGGGGAGGTGAAACCTTCGCTACTTCCCCTAGCACTGATCTGAACGTCGCCCATCTCGCACCCTCGTCTCCTCCTTCCCCTAGCACCGTCAGATTTGAGCGAGAGGGGAGGCGAAACCTTCGCCAGATCACACCGCCGCCTCCGCTTGGGCTCGGCGCTGCCACCGCGAGTCGACAACAACCTCCTCGCATTCCCTTGGCCTCGATTCGCTCGGAGCAAGCACCCTAGCACCGCCTCACCTCATCTCTCTTCCGATCCAACTCGCCTCGCCTCCGCCTCGCCTTGGCCTCGATTCGCCGGTAACAAACAACCTTCGCCGCCGATATCAAACAACACTGGTTCCGTTTTGCGGTTTCGAATGAAGAAGATGACAAATTGGGTACACAATCGAATGAAGAAGATGGCAAGTTGAGGTGAGGCGGCGTTAAATTTGTCGTCTCAAATGAAAAAGAAGGCAAAAAGGATTTCAGGGTTTTGATTCCACACACCAACACGCGCCCACGCCCTCAAGCAAGCGCTGTAGATTAGTTTTCTATTTTTTTTTTTTAAACTAACGGACTACGTGGCAAAATCATGTTCATCCATTTTATTTCGATCAAAGGACCAGATTTGTGCACAAGATACACCTTAAGAGGTGTGCACTTTATACCCATTCTCTCTCTCTCTCTCTCTCTCTCTCTCTCTCTCTCTCTCTATATATATATATATATATATATATATATATATATATATATATATATATGTTGACTGTCATCTCATAGATTATGTCTAGAAGGTTTGTACTAGCTAGAGTCTAGAAGGCATGCAGATCTACTCTTTTTCTCACTCAGTTAATTAAAACTTTACGTTTTACTATTCACGTACGTTTTATGAGGGGTTAAAAACTATATAAAATATTAATATTTTTTAATATATTTTTTTAAGAATTTCATACTTGTTACTATTAAGTATGAATTTACAAAAATAAATTTTTAAAAAAGTTAAAATTTCATATAATTTTTATCATTTTAAAAAAGCGTGTATGAATAGTAAACGACAAGTTTTAATTAACAGATGGAGTATTTTGCAAAAAGAAGATAATGAAAACCTTATATTTTTATGACTAGGATAAGGGATCATTAGTAGCTACAATTAGAGAAATAGAAATAAATAAATATGTGTATATGCAATAATATGCATGGATGCATGCATTGGTCAAAATTAGGCTTCAGCTAGCTACTATTTCACATTATAAGTTCAACAATATGGTGCTGTCCAAAACCTGTTTGCTACAAATGACAAACTTTTTTTGGGGGTCAAATTGCCTTTAATTTAATTTATTCCATGGCCACCTTCATTCCAAATATTGGACTGTTGAATTTTGTTTTCCCATAATAATAATAATAATAATAATAATAATAATAATAAATAATGAATATATTTATTTTATTTAGATAAACATTATATTCTTTAATAGTGACTCATATTATTTGATATGGAATGGAACGGCAGGAGTATGGCCTGAATCTGAGAGCTTCAGTGATGAAGGAATGGGGCCTATTCCTACGCGTTGGAAGGGTTTTTGTCAAAACGACACCGTTTCCCCTGGAGTTCGTTGTAACAGGTATTTTTTCTCATCTCCTCATCCCTCTAAGTTTAGGGTCAATTTGGTAAAACAAAGCTGATGAGGTAGCTAAAACTGATAGGGTAGTTAAAACTGATGGATTAAGTGTGTTAAATATATGCTAAATTAGAGTTTTCATAAGCTAGTAAGGTGTTTAGTAACACAGCTGATAGAGTAGTTGATGCAAACTAGCTTATCAGATAGAAAAAAATGAATAAAATTTTAAAAAGCTTGGGGTGAGTAGCTGTTGAAAATATAATTTTAAAAGCTAATTAAATTAAAATCTTATATTTAACTTATTTAAAACTATAAAATATTAAAATCAAAAGCTCTGAGAAGCTACTTGCATTGCCAAACGGACCCTTAGTGGGATTCAAGGCTAAAATTGTGTACCTTCAATATCAACTGAAACCCCTAATGAATTTTTAAATATACACATATATTAAGTAAAACTGATTAGGAAAATATTTTCTCTAAATAGTAAATACACTTGATTTACCAATTTTCTTTTAGAATTTTTTTTTCTAATAAAATATCCTTTTTTTTTTATTCAAAATAAAATATCCTTATCATACATAAATTATAAATAAAATAGGCACGGTTAGACAAACCATAAATAAAATAGCAATATGCTTAAAGATTATAATTTCCGCTTACCATGTTTGTTAGTTAACTATGGATATATTATATTATATCTATTTTATATTGGTAGTCAATTAAACATATTGAGAGAAATTAATTAATTAAATGGGTGTTAATATAAAATTTTTTAAAATTTTTTAAAAATAAAATAATATAAATTATAGTGATAGTTAGAATTAATGTTAAGTACAATACTTTTTTACATATCAAACTTCGAAGTGCAGGTACTTCATACTTGAGTAGTTTGAAATGAAATCATAGAGGTGTAATTTTAACTCCGTTTAAAATGAATAAAATCTAAACTATCTATATAAAATATTAAAACAAAGACCGCTGAAGCGACCTAGCGGCAACGGAATTTTCTGGATTAAACGGGATTATTTTTACATACGTGAAATTTTCTGAATTAAAGTTGTATTATATTTTTGGGCCACATCAATAAATTAGTCAATATAGTTAGGTGAAAAAATTATCTTTCTAGATTATTAATAAGCCAATATATCTTGATTAGATCATCAATAAGCCCATATTTGGTTCACGGTTAATTTGACTAATAAATTATTGTCATATCTTGATTGGTTAATTTTGATAACATTTTGTGACTTATCCTCTAACCCACCTTCATTAATTATCACAATTAATTAAAATTAATCTTATCACATATATCTCACATAATTTTATCACATATTAAAATTAAAAATTTCCTTCTAAATCCCTGCTACGTACAAGTAGTATTATCAATGTCAATATCTATCTATATATATAATAAAATACTAAAACAGAGACCGCTGGCGCGACCTCGCGGCTACGGAATTTTCTGGATTAAACGGGATTATTTTTGCTTGCGTGTCATTTTCTGGATTAAAGTGACATTATATTTTTGGACCACATCAATTAATAAGCAAAATAGTTGGGTAGAAAACTTATCTTTTTAGACTCAATAATCTATCCAATATAACCTTATATCTTAATTATGTTTTTTTAATAAATATTCAATCTTATATTTTAATTAGTTAGAAAACTTAGCTTTTTAGATCAAATAATCTATCAATTATTTGGCATTATTATTTGCGTGTATATCATTTTTTTTTATGAAACAACCGTATATCATGAATCACTAACAATTACATAATTATATAATATTACAATTACAAACCGTTAATCTTAGGTCATTTAATCTTTTTTATTTTATTTTTTTATTAAATTCCAACATATATACAAACCGTTAATCTTAGGCCATTTAATCATTAACAATTACATAATCATTTAATAATACAAAAAATATAATAATAAAAATTAATATACATCCCAATTGGATAAAATATATAATTGAATTTTTATTTCTCCAATTTACATAATTTATCTTTCTTTTTCTTTATTAATACCTATCATTTATTGGAAATAGGTACCACATAAAATATTTTGAATTTACAAAATCTTAGTGAGAAATTAGTTTACATTTAAAAAAATTGTACACAAAAGTTCTTATTTTATATGACTATAAAATAGTCAAAATTAAGTTAAATATGTAGATTGTGATTTACAAAAAATAACAGAGATTGTATATTTATAGATTTTTCTAAATGATGAAGCTTTTTAATGTATATAATAAATATAATGAATATTTAATTAATGTTTTTTGAAATAAAAAAATGAAGAAGATGGAACTATAATTTAAAATTAATGTTTTTTTTGTAATATACATGCATATGATTAAAATATAATATAAATTATATATTTAATTATTTTTACTACATAGATTTATCATTTTATCCTTTATCATACATGGTATTATGATGAATATTTATCCTTTTTTTTTAAGTTGTTACGAAGTAGTAATTTATATACTTGCTAACCATATATTGATTTTAAATAAAAAGAAGGTTAGTTTAGTTTATGATTAATTGAAAACTTCCAGAATAAAGATTAAATCAATGTTAATCTTTATAATTTAATAAAAAATAATAGTTTAAAAATAAATTAAGTACGTAATAAAATATATTTTTTAAAGAAACCGCGCAAAGTCGCGGGCCACGATACTAGTTTAAAGTATAATTTGAGCACAGCTTAATATGAATATTTAATTATTTGTTCAACTTTAAGATTTGATTATTTTCTATTAGAGAATCGATATAGATTATTCTAGCCTAAATTTCTGTTTGGTTTCCTTCAACCTTAATTGGCCTATTCATTGGTAGTTACAGAAAAAGATTCTTTAAATCTAACAAACTTATCTAAATTAATTTTAGGGCATAAGTTAGAATGTAAGTTACAAAAGGCGTTCTAACAAAAGGCATAAGTTATAATGTACTCTAACAAATAATAAATCCTTAGAATATAAACTACAAAAATTGTTTAATAATAATACAAGCTTTTTTTTTTGGAAACGGAAAGAATTCGACGCACCAGACATACCTGATGGATCGAGAAGCCGAAAAGATCGATAACAGACAGACCGTCATTAACAAGAGTTAAGCCAATGATCGACAAAACAAAAATACAATAAAACTACACCAAAATAAAAACTAGAGAGCGAGAGCCGAGTGGCATAGACAAAGTGGCAAATGATGTTGAAACCGAGACAATAAGAATCTTTTCAAGCTTTATGATATGTGAACTGCATAGTGCAGCCAGCTAGATAACTAATTCCAAATTGGATATCTACAAGCGTCCAGATAAACCAGATAATTGTCAACGAGGATCGTTTAGTCCACAATTGTAGTCCATATCGTAGTCCAAATTATCTCATTTTTTAAATTGAAATTTCTAATGATTTTCTTATTTGAGTGCTTGTACCTTATAATTTATTTTAATGCTTATCGGCCAATGAAATTAAAGAGACCATAAAAATAGACTACAGGGTTGGACTAGACGATTTTCACCGGATAATTGTCGTATATAGGGATAGGGCGGCCAACGCCAAATGGACCAACTAATAATAAAAGGGTGGTCTGGTCCATCCCAAAATGGATAGAGCCACCGGTAATGGCCCCAAAGGCTAAAGGTAAAAGGCAATGAAAAAGGGCATGCGTTGAAGATAGTGGGATTTAAACCCCTCCAATCCCATCATCATCATCATAATGAATTACGAGTATATACAATAAGATTTTACGCAATCTAAAGCATGCCCGTTTTGTGGTCCGGTTCCACAAACTACATCGGACCGCCTTCTAATCGTCTACCAAGTACCACCTCAAAAGTCTATAAGGCAATAAACAATACTCCCTCCGTCTAGAAATATGTCTTTTTAGGACGGAGCATGGGAATAAAGGAGTAGATGTAAAATGTAAGTTAAATGTAATGATTAGACTTTGTTATTAGAGTATTTGTTTTTTTTTTTAATTTTTGAGGAGGAGAGTAGGGGCGATGCAAAAATTAGAGTCTATATAAACTCTTAATTTAGAAGAGTTTATGATGACGTGTCAAGCTTAGAGCAATTTTAGGAGTCTTGACCATTTTTTTTTTCCATTTTTCTTTGATTTTCTTTATATCTTTTTTTTTCTTCTTTTTCCTTTAATTCTCTTTTTTATTTAATTTTACTAACTATTGGGCTTAATTCAAAACATTGATCTTAGCCTAAATTATAATTTTAGTAGTTTTTTTCTAAAAAAATAATGAGATTAATTCAAAACATAAAATTAATAATAAGAAAACATAAAATTAATATTAGTAATCTATATCTATATCTATATCTATATATATATATCTATATATATTACTTTAATCGTTTTCTCAACCCATGAGTTTAATTCAAAATATTTAATTATCTGAACTTTTACAATTATGTTATAATGTTAATTTAATATATTAGTAAGATTTTACTTATAAAAAATCGCGCCATGGCGCGGGGATCATACTAGTTATGATTATATGTAAAAGTAGATTAAATGTAATGATTGAATATAAAAAAACATGTATTTTTGATAAAATTATATGGGTTAAAAAGACATGTATTCTGAGATGGATGGAGTATTTTAAAAGGGGATGAATAGAGTATGCCCGATTTTTGCAAAACAAAATCTCTTAAGGATTTTTAAAGCAACTTGTTAGGACCTTGATATAACTATCAAATCTTGACAAAGTAAAAATCAAGCAATATAAATAAATGTGGAATAAATAAATGGACATACGAATTGTTAACGAGGTTCGGCACGAACTTGACCTACGTTCCCGCCTAGGGTTATGCAACCCGTAGGATTCAAACCAGTTCTTATGTCACTTCTTTGAGCCTAGGACTTCCTAGAAGAACTACACTTCTTCTATACAGTCTCACCGCTTCTATTCTAACACTTAACCTTATAAGTGAAATAAAAGCTCTCACCATACACCGGAGTGTGTCTTAGATCGAGTATAAGATACTCTTAGAGTAAAATGAATGACTTGTACAATAAGCGCCTGTGTTTCTCTGAACTCTTCAAAAAATGAAACACGCTGGACTTTATGAGAACGTAATAGAGAAACTAGAGTGATGAATGCTTAAAAAGACTTGATCACTTTAGAATGAATGTTTGCTCAGTGGTTGTCGATAGTCTTCTTGCACTATATAGTCATTCTCCTACAAGGATGGGGAGGGAGAGTCATTTGAATTTGAATTCCTTCCAAATCAATTTGGAACAATCTTCTCCATGATCATGCATATATACACTCTTGGAATTAAAGATCTGAGGGATCCGAGATTGCCCCTAGTTCATATATGACTTTCTCAACCTTCCTGAAATACATTTCAAAGATTAATCTTTCCACATAATACTGTATAAGTTAGGAGAACACATGGGCATTTCAAGGATTATTTCTCCGGAAAGTTGAATTCCTGCGTTTTTTAATTTCAAAAATACCAACCAAACACATGAATTTCTTCTACTTCTTGAGAAGTTCTACTTTCTAGATTTTTGAGTTGCTAACCAAACGAGTTCTTAGTATATCCTTGGTTAATTTATTTTAGAAATGGTACCTCATTCCTTTTTTCTTTTTATATATATAAAGAAGACATTTAGCAAGGTTAATTCACATTTGAACTTTATATTGATTTAAATCACAACTTTAAAAGGCAATTCGTGATAAATTTACTCTTAAATTTTAGATTAGTATACTGTTTTTAATTATCCTCGACTCACACATAAATCACTACATGCATGTTTAATGAACCACAATTTTAATTTGTAATTTTTAGTACATGTATATACAAGATACTATGATGTTATGCAATATGCATCAATTTTAGTACATGTATATAGATATACAGATAATTAGATATATAAAAAAAATGAATTAGTAGTCTTATTCTCTTATTATAATTCGAATTTGTACATTTATATATTAACATATTTTTAATAGATTTTTATAAGTAATTAAGTATAATTTTAAAATATTATGTTACACGTTAAGTTCTATACAGTATTTGGGAAGAAAATAAATTAGTTACGTAACCGGAATTTTGGGTAATTAACGGCAGAAAGCTAATTGGGGCAAGATACTTCAACAAGGCGTATCTATTGGGCCTCCATAACGCCACCAACACCACCGGCCTACCCGCCGCCCCAATCAACACCGCCCGCGACACCGAAGGCCACGGCACTCACACCCTCTCCACCGCCGCCGGCAATTTCGTCCCCGATGCCAACGTCTTCGGCTTCGGCAACGGCACCGCCACGGGCGGCTCCCCTCGCGCCCGCGTCGCCGCCTACAAGGTCTGCTGGTCTCCCATCCAGGGCAACGAGTGCTTCGACGCCGACATCCTCGCCGCCTTCGACGCCGCAATCTCCGACGGCGTCGATGTCATCTCCGCCTCCCTCGGCGGCACCCCCTCCCCGCTTCTCAACGATAGTCTCTCCATTGGCTCTTTCCACGCCGCCATGAAGGGGATCGCCGTCGTTTGCTCGGCCGGGAACTCCGGCCCCACCGACGCCACCTGCTCCAATGTATCTCCTTGGCAGATCACCGTCGGCGCTAGCACGATCGATCGCGATTTCACTAGTTTGGTGATTCTCGGCAATCACAAGCGTCTTAGGGTTTGTTCTTCTCTCTTTCTTGAATTGAATATTGAACCGGGGGATTGAAATTCAATGTATGATTTTTAGGGTTTTGAATCATCGAGCTCACATTGTTGAATTAGACCTTAATAATTGCAATTTTATATTTTATGATCATCTGAAGGGAGAAAGCTTGGCACCAAAATCACTGCCTGGTGGGAAGTTGTATCCGATAATCAGTGCTTTAGATGCTAAAGCTGCTAATGCATCTGCTCATGACGCGTATGTACTCACAGACACACCACTTGATCTCTACAAGTCTAATGGAAGTTAACTGTGTAGATTGATTAGGATATTGTTGGACTGATGATCTGTTTCGTCTTTCCATTTCATAGGATACTCTGCAAGGCCGGTGCCCTTGATAGGAAGAAAGCGCAAGGGAAGATTTTGGTTTGCTTGAGAGGAGAGAATGCAAGGGTAGATAAGGGAGAACAAGCAGCTTTGGTTGGTGCTATCGGTATGGTTCTTGCGAATGACCAAGCTTCCGGGAACGAAGTCCTTGCTGATCCTCATGTCCTCCCGGCAGCACATCTTACTTACTCTGATGGGATTATTGTTTTCTCCTACGTCAATTCCACAAAGTAAGATAATGAATTCACAACTGCCCTTTAGTTTAAATGCTTGAAAACATTGCTTGAGCTCTGATGCGTAACTATGCCGGAGCTGAAATTCTGAGTTGTTTGAGGCTTTATTGATAGACGCTTTCAGTAATATCTAATTTTTGTCTAAGGCGGCTTCCTCATTCTTATATCATATGATGGTTATCGAATTGTTGCAGGTCTGCGGTAGCCTATATTACTCGTGCAGTGACAGAGTTGCATACAAAGCCTGCTCCTGTTATGGCAGCATTTTCTTCAAGAGGGCCAAATGCCATTACACCTGAAATTCTCAAGGTTGTATTTTCTTTTCTTTAATGTATTACTTCTTTTTGTTTTATTTAAATTTATGACTACAGTCTTAATTGTGTAAAATCTTTCCAGCCTGACATTACAGCACCTGGAGTTAGCATTATAGCAGCTTATACAGAAGCTCAAGGGCCAACAAACCAAATATTCGACAAGCGTAGAGTTAAATATAATTCTGTATCTGGCACCTCAATGTCTTGCCCTCATGTTTCGGGCATTGTCGGTCTCCTTAGAACCCTTTATCCTCATTGGAGTCCTGCTGCAATAAAATCCGCCATTATGACTACTGGTAACCTTTCTACCACTCTAAAAAAAATGTCTTATTTCCCCCAACTTTTACATTGTTGTTTGTTTCGTAACTCTCGCTATTGCAATTTCAGTGAAAACTTTTAATGGACAAAAGATCTTTAAAAGTAGTTTAATAGCATCTTAAACATTCCAGTCTAAAATGGCTTGAATGATTAATCAAATGATTATTTGAAGTAAAACAAATGTATGAAGATCCTGCTGCAGTTGTCTAATTTTCCATTCATTCTTAACCTGCAGCTACAACGATGGACAACATTATGAAGCCAATCCTCAATGCTTCATATGTCAAGGCTGATCCTTTCAGCTATGGAGCTGGGCATGTTCAACCAAACCGCGCAATGGATCCAGGTTTGGTTTATGACCTGACC
Source organism: Persicaria maculosa (assembly GCA_963922045.1). NCBI lineage: Eukaryota > Viridiplantae > Streptophyta > Magnoliopsida > Caryophyllales > Polygonaceae > Persicaria > Persicaria maculosa. The sequence goes on from OY998251.1 coordinate 7,711,504, forward strand.
ATCAAAGACTACTTAAACTTCCTCTGCTCCATAGGGTACAACGATACCTCTATAACATTGTTCTCAGTAAAGCCTTATCACTGCCCAAAGAACTTCACCATTACCAATCTTAACTACCCTTCAATCGCGGTCTCTAACCTCACTCACTCCATCACCATCTCTAGAACCCTTAAAAATGTTGGTTCCCCAGCCACATATAAGGCGTATATCCAGAGTCCAGTCGGTATCAAAGCTGTCATAAAACCCAACACTTTAACCTTTGAAAGAATTGGCCAAGAAAAGACCTTCTTCCTCACCCTGAAGAAGCGCAAGACAGCTTCCAAGGATTATGTATTCGGCCAGCTGACATGGTCGGATGGTCTACATAATGTAAGGAGTCCAATTGTAGTCAAGGCAGTGTAAGCCTTACCTGAACTCCCAGGAAGAAAAAACTCATTGTTGTAAACCTAATTTCTAGGCAGAAGTTGCAAAATCTGCTCCTTCAGCCCTATTCTTATTGACTTGTCTGAAGATTTGCCTAAAGAGCAACGCCGGTAAGAGGAATGTATTATCAGTGAAGCTTAATGCCTAATCGTGTTCATTGAGCTTCTCGTTCAAGCTTTTATATATTTGATGAGTTGTTATTCGGTTCCTTTCCTCCCGAAAATTTGCACTTTTATCTGTTTAGATTGCATCATCTGAAGCATTTCGAAAAGCTTATCTACTCTCGAACTTGGGATGAACATCAGTTGATCCGTAACCTTGGAATATCTGTTGTATAAATGACCCAAACCCGACCCAGCCGACCTAACTGTACAGTATGATTTGATCTGTATGAATATTTATCTGGGTTTTGCATATTGAGTGGGATAACAAAGTAGGAGCTGGAAAGTACAGATGCAAAATAGTAACTAACACTTGATTGTGATAGTGAAAAAAGGAGTCTGAAACCCAACATTATATATACCCCACTCTGTGCAAAAGAACCACTTAACTAACCACTTCCTTTTATGTATGCAAACCAGAAAAGGAAGGGGAAAGAAAGGAAAAGGGGATCAACTACATGAGTTATCACATTTTGAACATGAGAGGCCAAATGTGCAAGGAAACCCTTTTGCCGCCACATGATCAAACATCGCTGAGCTCGATCCCTCTGCATTCGGAATGAGTTGCTTCCGTTCTTTATTACGCAGCTCCTCGTGATCAAGAGGACCGTGTGGATGGAGTCTCATGAGGATCTTCTCTCCACATCTAGAACCAATCCGCTGTGAAACTCGATGTACGGATGTGCCATTGGCGGGTCTCCACCCTTGCTTGTCCAACTATAAGGAATCAACAACACCAAACAAAAGAAATCTTCAAGTCTAACATTTAAACCTCTATTAAAATCACTATCATGCATTGTCATGACATTTTCTTCACCTGAAGTTTAGAGCAAGGTGATGGAGGAAGAAAGCCACCTCGACCTTGGCAAGGTCGGATCCAGGGCAGCACCGTGATCCCCCTCCGAATGGAGTGAACTTCTTGCAGGTTTGATCTTCACTCTGTATCGAAAAAATCAAGATGAAATCTTGTTCTTATTCATGCTCTTTCCTCTGGTTATAACTTCAGTTAGTTGAAGATGAAATTGTTTAATATATATTCAGTTTAGTCTTCTTAGGTCACGAGTTCGAATCTTCCTAGTCGTTCTTAGGTTAGGTATCAATGTGAGAAATCTTTTTATCAGGTCTGGATGGACAGGTAAGGATGGAAGATGAATCATAACATGTTAGCTCATGATCTAGCCATAATTACATACCTATACCTAGGATTAAAAAGGAATTATTATATTCTATTTTAAAACATATTAAAAGATAAAATTATGAACCAAAAGAGAACAAAAACAAGGAAATCATGAAATCATACCTCCCATCTCCAAGGGTGGAAATCGAGGGAATTTGGATGAAGAGATGGGTCCAGATGAACTGCACTCAATACTGGTAGGACTTTCCAACCACATGGAATTAAATAATCTGAAAACCCCACAAAAATAAAAGGAAAAAATTAGTTGACTGAAACATGATTGAATCTTGCATTAGTTGCATTCTTAGCCCTTTGCTATAAGACCATATCTAGTGATATTGAACAAGTTAAAGGGACTGTTCATTCATTCTTAATAATTCAGTATAAGCTTTTTTTTTTTTTTTTTTTTTATCAGCAATCAACACATTACGTCAAACAGACATTTTCCTAAACACGCTGTATTAGCTTGCACACAAGGATTGGTTAGGCGCGATGTGAACGAACGCTAAACCTCAAGGAAAAGAAGCTTTTCTTTGATTAGGGAAAAGAAGTGAAAACACTCAAGTAAGTTAATGAATGAAGTGTACCAAGAAGCAAAGATTGATGTTAGGTTTTATATGCCATGAGTGGAAAGAAAGAACCTCCTCAGTCCTCACCTTTAAACTTGACATCTTTGAGAGCCTTTCGGTGCACGAATTTCACAACATTCCCAAATCTAAGAGCTTCACTTATGACCTAAAAGGAAAAGGGCACAACAAACACACACAAACACAGTCATCATTGCAATTCAGCAAAGGAAGCTTCCAAGTTCAAAACATGCACATTAAAAAAGAAGCTCAAAAGAGGGTTGAAAGGTAAAAAGGCTTGTTTGCTTGCTTGGGCTTTCCACTTACATTTTGAGTGAAATCCATCTTTCTGAAGTCATCCCATGTCAGAAACTCATCTCCTTTCTTTGCTTCTCTGATTTTCTGATGCTCTTCCTGCATGTGTTTTGGGCAAGAAAAAGTATTAACAGAAACACTCAGTAAAATCAATGGAAAGTTAGCTAAGATCTGCACTAGCTTTCAAAATCAATTATTTTGCTGTTTCTGTCAGCTGCTTTTGCTTGAGGGATGGATGAGATTGGCCCTGATGAGTTGGACTTGGAGGAAAGCATCAAGATTCAAGTTTCCTTTGCTTTAGGCTCTTTACATCATTAGCTTTGTCAAATTAAATAATTAATAAAGTTTACACCTTTTACTTAAATTATGTTCCTTCAAATAAGTGTTTTGCTTTAAGCAAACCACTACATACTTCTTGAGCTTTTTTTTAACTTCCATTGCTTAAACAATAATGCATTTGTAGAAAGCATTTAAACAGTGGAAATGAACAAAAAAACTATGCAGGAGAATTTACCATGTGGGTTGAACTACATTGCCCATTACTACTTTGAACAAAGCATCTAGAAGGGCATCATTAATTTAGAACCCTTAAGAATCAAGGTTAAGATGTATTCAACTTCTTGTAGTTGATGTTTGATAGCTTCTAATTTTTAGGCCCCGTTTGGTATTGATATATTGATATCAAGATATCAGATATGAACCCCCGATATCTAATGTCTAATATCTAGATATCGATACCATATGGGAGCCTTAGAGTCACCCAAATCAAAGTTTAAAGCTAGAATCCCATTCCCTTTCCCAGAGCATCGGGTTCGTTCATTCTCAACCCGAATCAATCACTAGTTTCCTCTCTTGTTTTCTTTTCTTACCTTCAATTGTTCAAGGGCAAGAGGGGTCTGGCCCAGGAAATGCACCAGCATGGCCATCAACAGGGAAGTGGTCTCATAGCCACCCAGTAAAGAATCCAACACAAAGCTGACTTTTTCATCTTCAGATAAGGTATCCATACACAGCAAAGTGTCAAGGAAATCATTACTACTCTTCTCATCATCACTTGCATTCCTTCTCCTTCTTTCCTCTATTATTGACTTGACAGTAGAGGATATTCTGCTTCTAGCCTGTAAAGAAAGGCAAAAGGAAGGGGAGATGGGGTAAGTAAGACCAAGAGGGAAGAGGCTTGAGCATAAAGTTGGTCACATCACATGCTTCACTCCTTTCCCCTCTCACATCATCTATGATGATATAAACAAGTTCAAGTATGCAAAACAAATCATCATTCATAAAAGCATGCTTACTTTCTTTGCACCATTCTAGTATAATCTTATGTTTTTTGGTATCTGGGTGAACTGTTGGGTATGTTGAAGGAACATCACCCTTTTTTTTTATTTAATATGTACTGTATAACTTTCCTCAATAGTATTGTATAATATTTGACAAAGATATTGAACCAAGGAAAATAAGAGTGAGTACCTGAACAGCTCTAGCATATGGAGTACCAGGGATGTATAGTGGCAAAGAGATCAATCCTCTCATGAAAGTCAGGAAATCTTCAAGGATTATAGCTGTTTGTGGCTCTTCTGGTGTTAATCCAAGCACTTGCTTCACTATGACATTGAATGTGAACTGCAGTAGACACACACAAGAATTAGTTGGAAAGGTTTGATGTTTAAATTAGATTTTAAAAAATCTAACGTTTTTATGAGACTGTACCTTCCTAGCCTCTTGGCAAAAAAGGACTTGTTCTTTGTCCTTCCAAGAATCAAGAATCTGAACAGCAGTCCTCTCAATGTCATTCAGGAACTCAGGCTTTGACTTGATAGTGTTAACAAGGGTGAGGGCAACATTCCTTAGCCTCTTGTGGGTGTCTCCCACAACCACTAGCATGGAGAACTTGCCAAGGATGCCATGGATGGGCTTTGGGTAGCTGCACTGGAAGAGCTTGCCTTCATTCTGGAGGATGAAGTAGTTGAGCTCCTGGTCACAGGACACCACTGTGGGAGAGAGGAACAAGTGGGATTTGAATACTTTACCATACCTGAAAAATAAACAATCAGTAAAAAAAAAAAAAAAGCCTTCCTGTTTCATTCCTCGTGTAATTAATTACTGATTCTTTCCCATACCCATTTTCCAAACAACTTCAAAGTTTCAAATCCATGTGATCATTTCTCTTTACCTCAAAGAAAAATGATGCTGAACAATCAACTAATAACTTGTGTTCTTTTCTTTCCCTTACAGAAACTATGTATGAAAACAACATCATGATGATGATAATGATAAAGAACAATCAGTAATCTCTACCTTTAAAGCTTTTTTAGTTGCAGTATTGACGTACCTAGAGCAATGATCATGGAGGAAAACCCCAATAGAGTGAGAAGTATGGGGCTTCAAAAAACCAAGTGTTTCACCCAAAAGGGGCCACCCAAAGCTGCCCTTAGGGAGGCCAAGCCCATGCTTTGAAAGCAAGGGAAAGTAATGGTTGAGGATGAGACCCAGAGCTAACAAAGCCATGCCCAACAAAATGGGGAGCCAGATAGTACCAACACTGGCCAATGCCATTGTCAAAATATATATATATATATGTGTAAGAAAATAAGCAAAGGTAGCTTTCTTGTTTATGTTTGAGGCCTCCCTCCAGCTTTCTGTAGAGCCAAGAAGGAAGTGGTGAAAATTTGGTGGGGAAGGCAAAAAACCCAAAAGCTCCTGCTAAGAGAAATGCTCATATGGGGCTTCCAGATGGTGACCTTGGTTGCTATTTATAATGATAAGGCAAGTGGTACAGTCTAGGTAGAAAGAGGGTAACACCTTTTACAACATGCTCCTAAGGCCTACCTTATTTCCCCTTTGTTTTACATTACAGTCCATGACTTAAGTTTCAATAATAAAGTATTTTATCAGCTTATTATAACAGTCAGTACATCTCTTTAAACAAACCCCAAATAGGATGATCTTATAAAGTATTATATCACTTCTATTCATACAAGTATTCATATATGGTAACTAACATGCTTGTCTCATTGATCCTTTCAGCCCCCTTAGGTATATGGATTCGACAGAGTGAGGCGGAGCAGAGGAAGACCAAAGAAGAATTGGAGAGAGGTTATCAGACAAGATTTGACCTTTTTAAATCTTAACGAGAGCATGATTAGAGATAGGTCGCAGCAGAGGAGCATCGTCCAGGTCAGGGAGGGTTGAGCTGTGTCTCAGCAGAATGGCATAAACTGTATCCTTTCATCGCCCCCTTTTTCTCATATCATGCCTTCCTAGTCTCCTCTATTTCTGTTTTGTACTTCTATCTTTAGTTGTGCTATGGGTTTTCGCAGGTGCTTGGGCCACTAGGAAACACTCTCTCGGTCGAGAAAAGAGTGCGTACATCTTGGTTCCTCGGACCCTGCTTAGGCGGGATTAACTGGAAATGTTGTTGTTGTTGTACCTCTTTCACATGGTGCAAAACAAGATCTATGGGGTCGTCCGAATGGAGCGAATCCATCTCTTATTGATCTTGAAAGAGACTAGGAGCAAGTTTTGACATACTGAGATTTGTTGAGGGTGGGTGAGAAGTTATGAAACCTATCATAAACATAAATGTGTTCTGTTACAAGTGCCAACATTATGAGGAGGCCGGATTCAAGACATAGGAAATGTAATCAAAGGCTAGGCCCTAAGACCTGCAATCCCTAGCAAAGTTAATTGCTACATGTAGGAATGCAGGGGAGGGGGGTTGGAGGTTTAACACATGGTGATTTGCATTGCATACTTTCTGCCGACTGCCAATGTTGCATACTAATTGCCCTTCCATGCAAACATCAATGTGATAAGCTCTATGAGGATTTACAACATTGGGGAGTGTGCTTGCTCAATTTTCTTCTATCTCTTCTTCTATCTCCATTATTGAAGTTGTTCTGAAAAGTAGAGAGGTTTCTAACTATACTACCAATAGAAGCACATCAAGTGTTGTCTCTCTTGTAAAAACTAACATGTTTTTTTTTAAATAAAAAAAATCTAAGGTCATAATCTCTCTATATAAAATAAGCTCAGTATTGATTTTTTTTTCTCTATATAATAAGTCTAACCCAATTTGATTTACTAAATTAACCCAATTAATTAATATTAGAAAAACTATTAACCAAACCTAACATTGTGGGAAACAGAAATGAATTGAGAATCAGAGAATGATAAAGAAACGTTAGTGAAAAGTGAGAAAGAAGAATGAGACATGAGAAAATGAGAGAGAATATTTGGGCTTGTATCTGGACCTCCACAACAAAATGGTACGGCTGAGAAGATGAATATGACTATTTTATAAAAGAGAAGATGTATGCTTATCTCTGTTGGTCTTAACGAAACTCTTTGGGGTGATCCTGTGATGACAACTACTTACCCACATGTTTCATGGCCCCCTAACATAAATTGATAGAAAAACCCATAACATATCTTACTTAAAACCTTTTGGATATGCAGCTTACCCACATGTTTCACAGGGTAAGTTGCAACCCAGAGCCCTTAAAGACATCTTGCTTGGGTACCCAGAAGGTGTTAAAGGTTACAGAGTCTTACTCTTTCAACCTGGGGCATACAAGGTCACAACTACTGGAAGTGTTAGATTTAATGAAAAAGAGTCTCCCTTTAAAAGCGCTACATACTGTTACTTCATCCTCTAAGTCTACAAGTACACATGAAGCCAAGTAAACAGGAGAATTGCTTTTGCTCCTCCTATCAACAATGAAGAAAATGAATATAGTGAAGAGTTTGGCGTGGGACAAGCAACAAACAAGAACCCCTCTTCAACATTACAAGGGAAGAACACTACTGAAGAGATAGAATCTACTAAAGAGATCCCTGATGAAGAAGATAACCCTTCTCTTGATCCTTCTTCCACTTCTTCTCCCTCTACTTCTGATTCTGATGATGTAAAAGGCCTCTTAAATGACTCTCCTATAGAGGTCTCTGTGTTTCTCCTCATCCCTTTCTGCTTGCCGGATGTATTTAATTTTCCTGCATTGCATGATTATCAGCTTACTAGGAATAAAGAACGTAGGGTTAGCAAGCCAAATAAGAAGCATAGTAGTTATATTGTTGAATATGCTTTATTTTTTACTGATATTGTTAGGCTTCCCAATATTCCCATCTCTTATGATTTTGTTGTGAAAAATGAGCATGCTAAGTCTTGGATGTTAGCTATGAAAGAAGAGATGGAATTTATGTTCACTAATAAAACCTAGACATTAGTTATTAGACCACCTAAAGCCAGGTTAATTGACTCTAAATGGGTTTTCAAGGTGAAAGAAGGCTTAAACCCTAGTGACCACCTAGGTTCAAAGCCCGCCTTGTAGCTAAAGGCTTCACACAAACGGAAGGTCTAGATTATAATGACATCTTCGATGTAGTGAAGTATAAACCTATGCATGCGTCCTTTACTTACTATGTGTGCTATGTTTGATTGAGAACTTGAACAGATGGATGTCAAAACTGCTTTCCTACATGGTAATCTCAATGAAACCATCTATATGAGACAACCTAAAGGCTTTGTGAGCAAACAACACCCAGATCATATGTGCAGTGTGCCTACTTCAGAAATCCATTTATGGACTCAAGCCGTCTCCTAGACAATGAAATCTTAAGTTTGATGCTTGCATTAAGAAATTAGGCTTTCATAGAAGTAGATTTGATACTTGTCTGTACTTTAAAAATGATGCTACTAAGTATGGTTTATATGTTTTACTATGTGTGGCTGATATTTTACTTGTTAGTAGTTCTATTATCCCGATGAAGTTAAGAGGGACTTAAAACAATATTTTGACATGAAAGACCAAGGTAAGGCCCAAAAGGTCCTTGGAGTAAACATTGTTAGAGACCGACCTAATAGAAAGATATTGCTATCTCAGGATGATTATGTCTTGAAATTTTCAAATATAATAGGTTCAATATGGTTAACTCCAAACCTTCACCTATATCCTTATGAGGGAACCTAGTGCTTACCAAGAAAAGTTGCCCAACCAAATCCGATGGCATGAAAAAAAATGGCTAAGTTCCCTTATGATGTAGCGGTAGGATTTGTGATGGATGCCATGTTATGTACTTGACCCGACTTAGCCTTTTCCATTAATCTCTTGAGTCAATTTATGTCTAACCCTAATTTGTATGATACCTTTCATAACATTCATGAATACATTGATTATGATTATGGCAGTAATAAAGATAATAGAATATCTACTACAACTTTCTATTTCTTCTCGCCTAGTAATTGCATCTCCTGGAAGTCACAACTTCAATCGATAGTTACACTTTTTTCTACTGAAGCCGAGTATAAAGCGGCTTCTGAAGCCTCAAAAGAGGCGATATGGCTCAAAGGAATTCTTAAAGAGATCCTGAAAAAAGAGCTACCTACCTATTCTGCATACCGATAGTTAGCGTGCTCTGTACTTATGCAAGAATATGATGTACCATTAACGAGCAAAGTACATTGATGTCTAGTGTCACTTCATTAGAAATATGGTCAAAGAGACTAATGGTCCCTTAATTCCAATTTTTATCTCTATAAAATATAAAACTTTAAATAGTTCATTCTTGATTTCTATTTATAATTTTGGGGAACAAACTCCTCATATTCATGACAAACTAAAAACATAAGACAACAACATATAATCTATATCTTTATCTTATATAATATTAAAATCAATGCATAGAATCACACTTGGTGTCTCATGGTTGATGTTTTGAAATTTTTCTCCCATAAAAAAAAAAACGAAGCCACCCCTAAAAAGTCCCGTTTTATTGGGACCCGGTTGGAAATGGGGGCATCCATCTGTGACTAAACGGGCTTACCTGAGACAATGGCAGTGTGGCGCGTGGCGCGACCTATGATGTGGTCAGACGGACGAATAAACCCTCCAATCCACCTAAGGAGGGTCACTCTACTCACGTGAAGTATAGATGACTTACCTGCGTCACGTAGGGATTGAAATAATTGACCCGCGGACGGATGTTACCTAACTCACGTGAGAGCCCCTAGAAGTCTCTTCTGGTGGTTACGAGTTATGACACGGACGTATGAAGGATAACATTCTGCGGAGCTTATATGGCTATCTTATCGCGGAAAAAAATCATCATGAATGCCCGAAATAGGTATTCAATCAAAAACGAATAAGGGAGACGGGAAATGATATGTCAGCCAAAGCACACACACTCTCTCATCGCGGACAAAATGATTTGTAAGCCAAAGCTCTCTCTCTCAATTTCCAAAAGCCCCTTCTTTGTTATCTAAGCTTGGTTTATATATTATCCTAGTTGTAACTTGTAAGGACGCATGGTAGAGATGTGTCTTGAGGGTAGCACCACGTGGTAGGTTTATTTAGACTCGTGAGAAGGGGGCATGTGTGACACGTACTGGTCCTTATGATGAGGGCCCTTCCCGTCCATGGATGATTTCAGACTTGATCAGCTTTGTCCGCTGATCATTTCCTTGATCCTTAAAACTCACTTTAAGGATTTTCATCGGGCCTGTACTTGAGAATGACACTTCAGGACTGCTTGTTTTTCTTTGAGTTACATCGAGCAAAACGACGGATATAGAACACGAATGATATTGGGTTCGCAAGGGAGAGAAGGCTATGAGATGTGCACTTCTAGTCCAATTGTTTGCCTTTAATGATGAAAATCATGGCTAAGAATTTTGATAGAGGCACACTAGGTTCAGTGGTGGAGGAAGGGGGCTTAGAGAGTCATGTGTCGGCCCCTCTTTTATTTGATAAACTACCTAAGTGTATTCTCATTGTCGATAGATTCGTTTTGATATATAATAAGCTCTTATCTGATATATGAGTGACAAGTTAGGAATGTTTAAAAATTGAAGGTTAATCACTTTAATTTTATTTCAATAGATTATAACTCTTTTATATTTTATTTAAATTAACATTCATATACTATAGTTGATCATCTCAAGAGCTTCGAAATGACAGATTATATTAATCATTTCGACAATTAGATAAGAGGTTACACAGTCAGGCCTTGCTAGCTTAGCTGGTAAGGATGACAGGTAGTGACAAATAGGTCACGAGTTCGAATCCCCCCTCCCCATATTGTAATGGTCTAAGTGCCTACCTATGAACCAAAAAAAAAAGATAAGAAGTTACACAAGTTTAAATTTTTTTATATTTGGTTATACATTATTGTATGTGAAGAGTGCAACAAGTTACATATTGACTAGGATTGTTATTCGACCTAAATGAAAATGAGTCTAGTATTGCTTGATTAATTATATTAGCTCGTTAGAAATGAGTCGAGCTCGAGTTGAGCCTATATTTGGACTTGAGCTCATACTCGGCTTGTTTAGTAAATGAACGAGCTCGAGCTGTGTTTTTTTCAAGTATTATGCAACCTTACTTGCTCATGACATATAGTAACTTAAAAGAAGTTTTGAAAATTTCACAAAATTCGTGCTAGTTTTTTTTTTGATTAAAAGGTGGCTCCATAATTAAATAAGACCGATCTCCGCAAGGTCAATAATCCCTTGCGGAAACGAATCCAAATATACATGATTAACCCCATTCGGTGGGACAAGTCTCGCAACCGAATGTGCCAAAAGATTGCCACTACGTCGTATATGACCATAAGTAAACGCAATGAAATTACACACAATATGATGAATATCTTCAGCCACCATATGTGAGTAAGACAACATCATGTCCCTGTTCTTCAGGGTGTGCACCAGGTGAACCGAATCAGACTCCAAATGCAGTCGTGGAGCCCCCATTGTGGCTGCAGTCTCTATCCCCATCAGTGCCGCCTTCAACTCCGCGACATTTATATCCCAGCCCGCGTTCACACGCCGAACAGCAGCCCACGCTAAGTGACCCTCCTCATCCCGAGCAACCGCACCCAGCCATACAAACCCCCCTTCCATCAAAGATGCATCCGTGTTCACCTTAATAATCCAGACCCTGTCCTAACCCAAGTGCTACCGCCTATAGTCCGCCGATTGAAAACACTAGCATCATCATTCCGCTGCGCCCAAATCTCCCTATAATCGAAAACAAGCTTCCTAAAGTCATCCCTCAACAGGGGTATGTTAGGTGGCCTGTCATCAAACAGAAGCAAATTCCTCGCCGTCCAAGCGACCCAAGCGTTTGTAAAGAAGTCCAAGAGGCCTACAGCCCCCGTTTCATCATGTATCTCCCTTACCAGATCCACCAGCGACATTGCCCCTTTTCCACGCACACGAGCTCCCACCGAGGACCCCTCCCAAGCTTGTGCTATTGTTGGACAATCGAGGACAGCGTGCACCACTGTTTCATCAGCACCACACCCCCCACACAACGCAAAATCCGTGATGTGGCGTCTAAAAAGACAGGAGCGAACAACCATTTTCCCTTGCAAAGCCCTCCATGCGAAGAGAAGCACCTTCGGTGGGGCTCTCAGCTTCCATAGCCACCCCCACACATCATCAGCAATACCATTCAATAACCAACCCGACAGGTGGCCCGAACAACCCAGTCAGTAAGCAGATTTGACCGTGTACATCCCACCCTTGTTCGGACACCTTCGAGAATCCATCGGCTGACGGAGGCTAATAGGAATAGCCAAGATGCTAGCAACATCCTCTTCCCTGAAATTCGCTTGTAGAACATCATGTCTCCAGCATCCATTGGTAGCGTCAATTAGAGAGCCCATCGTAAGGGCCAAATCCGAGTGCTCCTGCAGTATAGGAGCCACATGCCGACCTTCCCGTGTCAACCAATTCGAGCCCCATACATCAATGCTGCCCCCCGAGCCAACCCTCCATCCAAGACCCTCTAACAACAGCGCCTTTGCACCCCATATACTTCGCCATGAAAAACTTGGATTTGTCCCAAGACTTGATTCCAGAAAAGTTCCTCCCCAAAAATATCGTGCTTGAAGCACCTGTGCAACTAACGTCGAGGGGTTCTACAACAAGCGCCAGCCCTGCTTTGCTAGAAGAGCATCATTGAAGATTTGCAGGACTCTAAATCCCATCCCGCCCATCTGTTTTGGCGCGCATAGGGTCTCCCAACGGCACCAATGAATCTTTTGGTTCTGCTCAAAAGACCCCCACCAGAATCGGGCCAGAACACTATGAATCTCTTCAATCAACACATCAGGCAGGCGAAACACCCTCATCACGTAATTCGGAATGCTTTGAAACACTGATTTAATAAGTATCTCCTTCCCCGCCTGCGACAACCCCTTCTCCTTCCACCCCTGCGTCTTCTTCTAGATTCTTTCCTTTATCGTTTCGAAAGTGGCTTTCTTTGAGCGCTCTACCCACGTCGGAAGCCCTAAATACCGAGAATGACGTTCAACCATATGAACACCCAAAAGACCTGCAATTGTCACCTTCTACTGGTATCCCACATTGTGACTAAAAGCTACCTCCGACTTTTGCAAATTCACTTTCTGACCGGATGCTCTTTCATACAGCCGGATGATCTCGATTTAAATCAAGCTGAGCCTATCTTTGCATCGAGCTTAAAAATGTGTTCATACTCAACTCATTTAGTAAATGAAACTTGACCCGAGCATCTATTGGGCAGAATCTGAGCTAATTAAGCTCGAGTAACTCAACTCATATAACAACCTATTGTCGTCTTCCACAACTACCCTCACCATCCTGTCCATCAGTGGTCTATCATCATCGCTATCCGCCACCCTTGCCATCCTGTCCATCGATGATTTCATAATAAGTTGCCTCAATCTTCTCCTTGATTTGCCGATTTCCACCGCCGCCCATAATTCCTTCAAAACTCCACTCATCCGCCCAAAAATCGATCCGAATGTAGAGCTTCTCGTCGACTCATTCCCTTAAACCCCTTCCTTCCCAAATTTTCCTGGACCGTGTTCTCTGATTTTGCCAACTCTCTGACTCTACAGAGCCGCCCTTCATCACAGGACAACAATGTGTACTCCGATCGTGAATTCGCTCTAGTTTTCGAGATGTTTTGATTGGCGTTCGGAGAGAGGCTCAGGAGTAGGGATGACAATGGGTCGGGTGATGGGTTGATGATCTACTTCCGTCACCCGACCCACCACCTAAAACTCTTCACCCTACCCGGCCCATCACCCACCAAATATTTCACCCGCCCCATCCACCCATCACCCACCGGGTGATTGGGTGATAATTCGAGTGAAATACAAGACAACAAATTCATCAAAAAAATTATTAAAAACATATGTCGAACACATCGACGAATAAACATTAATTAGGAGCCCATTGTATTCACGTTTCCATTTTAATTAGGAGCCGATTACATTGCATATGTTCAAATAAAAATTGCATAACTTACTTTATAACACGATATTTCCATTTTAATCATTTGATAGGTATCTTGAATTAGGGTTTATGGGGTATATTGATAATTTCACATATAAAATATAATTATATAATATAAATCGGGTGATGGATCGGGTGACGGGTGGGGAATATCTTCACCCGAATTCGACCCGACCCATCATCCGTTCACCCATTTAATATCCGCTTTATTTCGGATTTTCACCCACTTTTTCGGATAGGGTGAGACGGATATCCGTCGGGTGCGGGTGAAATTGTCATCCCTACTCAGGAGGAGAGCGATAGAGTGCGGAAGAGAACTTGGAAATAAGGAATTAATTAAATTGGGGTTAATTAGAGAAGAAGAGATAATGACCATTGATTAATTTGAACGGTTGAGATATACTTCATCCATTAATTAAAACTTGTCATTATAGAAATCTACACAATTATTAAGAAAACAAACAAAATACACTTATACCCCTAATTATTACTCTACTTTTTTACTTTGTCAAAAACTACAATTAACAAATATCTAATTATTACGAGGGCAATTTCATAAAGTGAATGACAAAATATCTAAAATGATAAAAAAAAATTTAACAAGATTTACTTTCTAAAATGACAAGTTTTAATTAAGGGATGAAGTACTTTTATTACTCTCTCCGATCGAAAATATTTGATGTTTTAGGAAGTGAAATTTGATCAACAATATTTGATGTTTTAGAAGTAATAATTTTTTTTTTTTTTACTTTTGCACTAATAATAATATAATTTGTACTTTTTTTAACCAATTATATTTGTGCATAATAAATTGTATTTGATGGGGTATTTAGAGCATCTTTAACCATGATATCCATATTGAGTATCATAACTTACTTTTTGTCATTTTTCTCTCATCCACCTCATTTTAATATTTGGTACTCTACAGCCATGATATTTGACATGAGTATCTTATTTTACCTTTTACATCTAAATTATTTTTTATAATTTTTTTTGGTAAGTAAAATTCAAATGGAACCCACCATTAATGTTTGATACTTGAGCCCACTTTTTTTTTTTTTTTTTGTTTCTTTCAAAATGATTTTTTTTTTACTTTTTTTTAATTGCTATCATTAAAGATGCTCTTAAAGATGGAAGTGGTTTCTCTTAATATTTGTGTATATTTTTAAAACATCGTTTATTTTCGAACGGTGGGAGCATGTACTCCATATTTAAACTACCAACATTATCCCTACTTTTGTCTTCATTATTTCAAAACAAAGTACAATCCCATTTTGCAAGGTTATTCAAATTTTAAACAAATGAGGATAAATTTAGAAATATATGAGTAAAATCTCTAAAGTGACAAATTTTTTTTTGAACAAAATCAAAAGTTTAAAATAACAAGTTTTCGCAAACGGATTGAATACTAAGTAAGTTCATACGGACTACGGAGTACTCCGTATTTTGAAGGCCTGCAACTGCACAAAAGAGTGTCTCTCTCTCTCTGAACTGAGAGAGTCAAAGCAACACGAAAATCGAGACAGCACGAGGAGGTGTCAGCTTGCCTTGGACCGAGCTCAGCAGTCTGCTCTTTGACTTACCCCCACCCCCATTAATTAATTACTCCTACAATCTGGATTTTCATTTTTCAAATACGACTCTCAACATATTTACCACAATTTTTTCTTTGGAATCAATCTGGGTCACCTCACCACTCACCACTATTCCATTTATACATTTAATGAAAGGGTGCTAGCAGAAACACCGTAAATTTACCATCAAAATGCACGTCGGAATTGACGTGCAGAATTTTTCAATTAATTAACACAATAAAAAAAATAATTAACCTACTTCAACCCTGTACGTCAATTCCGACGTACAGGATTTAGGGTGTACTTAATTAGTTTCTCCGTTTCATGAAATAGCTACATTATTACTACTATTATTTTTACATATATAAAGTAACCGATTTATGCATTTCATGTAATAGGTATACACACAGTCACTCACACAATAGAAAATCAGATTTGATGTTCGATAGACCTACAAGTCGACAGACAGAAAATCGTCGAATATACAATAGAAAATCAAAAAAAAAGACGCAATAAAGAAGGCAACACACACTCTACAATAAGACAAATTATTGTACATTATTATTTTTTTATGGGATCTAAAGGTTCTTGAAGCCTAGTGGAGATATGAACAACGAATGGGTATTAATATTTGTGATCTCAAACATTTATATCAGAGTTGAAGATTTTCTATTTTCGAATGTGGGTTCGAACCAACAACCGAATCAAGCAAAACAGTAAAGGAATACCACAAATTGTGATGTAGAGTCTCAAGTAAGGAGAGATCGACTAAGATCTAAAATATATGAACATACATGTTACAAGATAGATTATAGTTTTCCAAACACAATGCACATATTCAAACAAAACAACTATAGATCTTCGAATACAGAAGCAAAAGATATATAGATCTAGAAAGGTTAAGATAGAACGAAGAAACTCTCTGAAATCTGGTCTCTAACGCTAGATCTTGATGGAGGCCGACCGCAAACTTCCACAAGGGGAACAAAGACATCATTGATCACAACATCACAGGCCACAATCTCACCATCATGGTTCTCGATGACATACACTTCAGTGCCTTCAACCAAAGGAAATTTGAATCCATCGAAATTAATTTTTAACATGTCATTTAAGATTTCTGTGTTTCTTAATTATTTCTCATGCAAGAGCACATTAATTTTCGTCATCCCATTAGATTCTTTTGGAGTCTTCCCAAATATGTAATTGTTGCTTTTCTATCCAACTACTTTTTCCCTTCCTGCGACATCATCATTAAATACAATGGTACGTCTAATTGTCCATATTCTTCACCAAAGTGTAGCAAGCTCGATTTATTGCGATTTTGTCAACTTATTGAATATCTTCGTCACATTTGATGCTTTTTTGAATCTACAGTATGTCGTTAATGTCATATTCCTTCATAAAGTTGTCTACTTTCTTTAGCGAGGTTCATCATTTTGTCGAAACTAGTGAAAATATGGTGTACATCTTCAACAAAGCGATCTTAGAAAATATAATGGTGAGGAACATTGATCCCAACCTTTTTCACCAAGTCATGTCTTATTTGGAAGTTTGTTCATGGCCATTTTCTATTAAGAAAATTTTCACCTTTGGTAAGCAGACAAAGTAGTAAATCGCCCAAATCCACACAATTTCACTAATTGCTTTGTAGTTGTACCTTACACGAAATAAAGTGCACTAGAGGTACTAGAGAACCAACCATCTCTTCTTTCTTGCACACAACCTTGAATATGCCTTTAGTACTTATAATGCAAGAACTATCATGTAATATCATATTTGAGATGCTACCGATATTAAGATTGTATTTGCAATATTTCCATAGATGAGATTTAGGGTATGTTGACCACCTAGTTATAAAATTATATACTCTCTCCGTTAGTTAAAACATGTCATTTTAGAAATCTGCATATTTTTAATAAAACAATATTTACATACTAAAATGACATGTTTTAATTAACGGATAGAGGATTGTGAATGTAATTTTTATTTGAAACTTTGAGTTTTTTTTTTCCAACCAAACACGGCCTAACTATAACTGCAATTTGGATTTAAATTGGACCACCATTAATTTACCACCTTACAATACAAGTGGTGGTGGTGATACATTTTATTTTTTGGAATTTCATACTGTATTATTGTATTCCAATTCACAATATTCACCAGAAATGGTCCATCCCCCACTTGCTAGTCTCTCGGCAATAGCTTATACTATTCTCCTTCAGTCTTCAAATTTAAATCAATTTACTTTTGGTACATTTAAAATATCAATTTTAATTTATTTTTTTTATTTTTTATAGAAATAATTAATTTTTAAAATTAATTTCACATTCATTGCTAATAAATATGAATTTACTAAAATAGTTTTTTTGATATATATATTATTTTATCTAAAATTATATCTATATATAAAAGGAAAATAATATAAATATATCTATTTTATTATGATAATAAATCTAAAATGATCATCAATTTTAACAAGTGTTAAATTATGTAGTAATTAATACAATACTAATTTTTAATAAAATAATCTAAAATAATTAATTATCATTTAATCATTAAAATATTTTAGCTATAGTGTATTCAATATACAACACTAATGAATAGCATGATGGAGTAATATAGTAATGGTGTACGTGAGAGTACTGTGTGAGCACGTACACACTCGATCGTGTAAAACTAATAGTAAACACAACTTGCAAT
This sequence comes from Persicaria maculosa, assembly GCA_963922045.1. Taxonomy (NCBI): domain Eukaryota; kingdom Viridiplantae; phylum Streptophyta; class Magnoliopsida; order Caryophyllales; family Polygonaceae; genus Persicaria; species Persicaria maculosa. The sequence goes on from OY998251.1 coordinate 7,729,707, forward strand.
GGACGTCGACGACAATATAAATATATTTTGACATATACTATATAAGCTAAGAAAGATACTTTAATTTGGGGATCTTGTTTGGTTGTTTGTTTGTATTGTATTAATGTATAGTAGATGGTGCATGCGTGCATCCATTGGCTCTTCTAAGACCTTAGGGGCCAGCTAGCTAGAGTTACTTACCTTCCATGTTTCAAATCATCCAAGGAACATATGGTTGCAACATCTAGCTATACTAAGTTACCTTCATCCTATTATTCCATCTTTTTAAACTAATCTTTTTAGATGTTAATTAAAAAGACATAAGTTTTTATCACAATAATATATAATATATTAATAAAATGCGGTGGGTACGGCGGTCTGCTTTGAGTTAGTGGTTTGCACCCACGTGTTTTTAAAAGTCAATGTAGCGAATAAGGCGCACGATGCAGCTTTGATATTCAATGGATTGGGGATATTAATTAATGTCTTGGTATTGAATGCTAAGGTTCAAAGTAAGTCATCTAGAAATATATAAGCTATCTAACTTCGCCACTTTCGTGTACCCATCGGACGACAACACCAGTACAAGCATCAGACCGATGACCTACAATTATTGGTTGAGCTAATGAACTTAATTAACACAGAACCCAGATGAGAGCGAGTGTAGTGTCTTTCATAGATAGAGGGAAAAGTCTCGCCTAGCGACATTCATGATACCCGAAGGCGAGTCTGTGTCTCATCCAGAGTTCTTTGTCCTCATTCACTCCCGAAAGGATGCTATTCGATATATTGAATCAAAAGGATCCGGCGACGCTACTCAGATTCCATGCATGCCTAAAAAAAATATTGCATTGATATATTTAACATTCATTTTGATATATATTGATGCATTCACATATGATGCATTGGTATTGTTGAGATGTGATTAGATCTGTCAATCAGGTTATTTGGGCCGGGTTCCGGGTAGATCAGGTTTCGGATCAATCGAGTAATTATCGGTCGTTCTGGGTCGAGCAAAAATATTGGGGATGTTCTGGTTTCGGGTCGACCCAATGGATCAAAAAACTCGAACTTTTAAAAGACTTTTTAAGAATATTAAAACTTATCAAAATTAAATTGTAATATAAATATGTCAATCAAACTAAATAATAATATTATAACTAAATGTATAAATATTGTTATAATAATAATAATAATATATATAAATATTTTAAGCATAAAAAACATATTTATACAAATAAGTGTTCTAAACATATTCTAATTATAAAATATACGCGTTATTTAACCTATGAGTGACCTCGATAAACACAATTGCATGACGAATCTGTGTGAGGTCTATGTGTTGCCTCTGTGTAGAGGTGTTATTTGAGCCGAACGAGCCGAGCTTGGCATGTTCAAGCTTGTTCGTTTGTTAAACGATCTCGAGCCGAGCCTAATTTTTAAATGAGCTTTTTATTTTGTTCAAGCGCGGCTTGTTTAAGAAATGAACGTGCTCGAGCCGAGCTTTTTTCGAGCTTTAAGTAGTTCTACTTGGTTATAACATGTTCATTTAAAGAAAATTGTAGAAATTCCATAGAATTCGAGCTATTCGAGCTTTATTCGAACGAGCCGAGCTTAAAATTTTGTTCAAGCTCGGCTTGTTTAAATAAGTGAGCGAGCTCGAGTCGAGCTTTTTCGAGCCGATCCCAAGCCGAGCTCGAGCTGGTCAGTTCATATAACAGCCCTACCTCTGTGGCGTCTACATGATGCTAACTCACCCGGACAATTTGACCCAACAGATCATTAGGTCATGACCCTAAAATTCTCAAATCATTCGAGTTCGGATCAATTTTGGGCCCGAATCTAAAATAACAAGTTTAATTAAACCCAAAAAATTACTGAACATTTAGGTCGGATCATGTATAGTTGACAAGTCTAGATGATGCATGTCTATCTCTCATTGTATATACAAATATATAGTTTCAACTTTCAATAACATTAACAAACATGCATAGATAAATTGCTTTGTATAAATTTATGACGTTTTTGTACTAAAACGCCATAGAAAGTGTTTTTAATGACATTTTATACAAAAACGCCATATTCTAACCGTCATTAAAGACCACATATGTAGTAGTGAACACATTAACAAACATTACATAAAAAGAACATTATCTTTTCAAATTAAAAATAAATACCAAATTTGTATACATTAACCCCTCCCCCTTTTTTTCTCTCATTTCCCCATTTTTCACATAAAATTGATTACCTTTCTCCACATTCATTCCTTAATATTATAGAGGGTAACTATTTCCACCCCTAGTATGTTCTAATCATTCCCCATCTCCCCTTCTAGACTCGTACAAAAATGATAATCATATACCCTCTTCTATGTAAATTTTAATTCATTTCCTTCCCATTCTCTCCTCTATAAAGAATTTTTTTTAAAAAAATAATAATAATAAGATGTAAAATATTGCTTTGTATACTTAATTTGGTTCCTCTAATCAACCTATATATATATATATATATATATATATATAAAGAAAATCATATTTTCTTTAAAAAAAAATAATAGTTTGATTAACGTAAATATGAGATTTATGAGGTACATATTTATAAGAAGATTTATGAGATGAAGATTACTTATTGAAATCCAAGAAAGTTGGTATTGAATGGTTTGGAAGATGAAAAGAGAGCCATTTATTATTATTTTAAATTCAAAACATTCAGTTTAATACAAAAAAATCAAATAAAATAAATAGATATACATAAATTGGAAGATACAAAAATACTCCGTAGTTATTTTTATTTATTTATTTATATGAATCATAAATTTGAAATTCAAATTGATATAATAAAGGAATTAATGAGGTATGTATTTAAGAAGTTAGATATAACTTTTATAATTTCATTATAGATTGTAGCCAGCAACAAAAAGATTTCTCCCAAGGCTGTGTTTGGCACCATCAGTTGGTTTTTTTTTTTTTTTTTTTTGAGCAAAAACCCCATTTCAATTACTTGGCATCATCAAAAATTAACAACTTGAGTTCGTATTTAGAGAAGCAAATCGAGTTGCTGACCGTCTTTCGCACCTCAATTTCGCCTTCTCTGGCAATTCTTTACTTGACGACTCAGTGCTTCGTAATTTCGTCCGTCTGGACGCCCTTGGCATTTAAGACCCCCCTTAATGCCAAATTATTTCCGATTCAAAAAAAAAACCTGAGTTCGTATGGAATCATAGCAAAACTTGAAATGAAAACAGAGCTTTCAGGTCTGATTTTTGCTAGATAATCGGCTGCTTTGTTAGCATGTCTCCGAATGTAGCTCCATCGGCATTCCACGAACTAACTCGCCAGCCAATGAATCTTTCTGAGCTGCTGGCCCATCTCGCCTATCGGAAACGCTCCATGCTGCAACTGGTTCATCACCCACAAACTGTCGCTCTCCAGCCAAAGTTTTGACAACCCAAGCTCTAGCACCCAGGCAATACTTTCGGCTTCCACTAGCTCTACGTTGTCAGAGTCTTGTGTCCTTCTCGTGGCAGCGAACACCAACTCACCCGCCCCATCCCTTGCTATGCATCCGCTCCTACATCCTCGGACCTCTGTTGGACACCACGGTGACGTCGCAGTTGATTCTGGTGAAGCCCTCCATAGGTTTCGTCCATCCGGAAATAACACCACCCCCCGTGTCCTATTGTTGTGGGCCAATCTCCGTTCCTTTGGTTTTTCGAAACTTATAGTTTGATATTATGTAGTTTTAAATAAAATAAATTTTTTAGTTTAATTAACTATTAGAATCATAATTTTTCAACAGCACCTCACCTAAGTTTGTTTTAGAGCTTTTAGTCTTTTATTCACAAGTTTCATCAACTACCCTAGATTTATCTAACACTATACTACCGTATTAAATAATATATTTAATACAAATAATCTATTAACTTCAACTATATATCTTATCTGTGTCAGCTATCTCATCGATCAACTACCATTTTATCAAACAACGCCTTATGAACATTTTAGGGAAAACTTCATAAATTAAAAACGCTCATAATATTTTATAATTTTAACTAAATGGTGATCATGGTGTACTCATGACACGATCAAAGTCTTAAATCTAATGTAGATTCGATCGGGTTATTAGTAAATGTATAAAGTTGTTAGACATGTTAAATAAGTACGACTTAATCATCACTTTAATTATACTTCCGGGTTCACTCTTTTAATTAATTAAGAGCCCCAATTATGTATGTCAAAACTCTATTCCAACTTCCTATACCACAAAATTACTAGGCATTAAAATTAATATTAAAACATATATTTAATTTTTACATGATTATTATATCATATTTAAAAATTTTCAAAAAATTACCATATAAAAATTATACTAATTAAAAAGATGTAAACAGATTTTTAAAAGTTGTAAAATGAAGTTATTTTAGAAAAAATAACAATAATTAAAAATTGAAAAAATAACAAAGGGTAGGAAGGATTGTGACAAGGTTTGATCCGCTCAAATTTTTTATTTTTTGATACAAGACAATGATCTGAGAATGGTCAATCATGGTTGATCCACTCTGATTAATTTAACTATAATCGTACTATAGCTATCTATTTCCTTATGAGTGTGTGATGTATGTGTGCAAATGTGAATCTAAGTATCAACTCACACCATCACACACGGGCAATACAGGAGGGCATTTTCGTCTTTTCATAAGGCGTCAAACTGGCTTCATAAGGCGGGAGTTCTTGTTAGAACAGTTGTAACAAACACTTTGATTTTGTTAAGCTCAGATTGAGCTCCTCCATGGGAGGTTGTTTTCGTTCTTCAATATATCAATAGATCTACAATTTTACTTGATTGTTTTGCATAAAATTCAAATGGTATCAGAGCTATAGGTCACGATTTATGATCTGTGTGTGATCTCGTTCGATTTTTCGAAAGCTGCTCAGAATTCTGGATTTAGGCGTTCGTGATTTCTGGAGATTGCTGCTACTGTGCAATTCCGACGAGGTTTGAAGACTTGAGAACGATATGACTGGAAGAGGAGCTGGACAATCATCTGGTGGTGGAGGCGACGGCAATGGACAAGGACGAGGAATCTTCATTACTCCTCCTGCTCCTGGTTCAGGTGTCGGCAGAGGATGGAATTTGCCAAATCAAGGAATCCAATTCGGAGACATGATGCAAGGTATGTCGAATGCACATGTTAATCCATTGTTTTTGTCAAATTCGGATCATCCGGGGATGATTTTAGTTTCAAATCCGTTTAATGGTGCGAATTTCACAAGCTGGAGTAGAGGTATTAAAATGGCGTTAGGAGCAAAGGTTAAGCTCGGGTTTATAACTGGTAGCTGTGTCAGGCCTCTAGAAACCAGTGAGGAATTTGAGAAGTGGATGCGTGCAGATCAAATGGTCATGTGCTGGCTGTTCAATTCTATGACTAGAGAGGTTGCTGAGAGCCTTATGTATGTGGAAACATCAAAAGAACTTTGGGATGAGATAAGGGAGAGGTTCTTCGAGTCTAATGATCCTTTAGTTTACCAATTAAGGAGAGATTTAGCCAACCTAAGACAAGACAACCTGTCTGTTGGAGCTTACTTTGGTAAGCTAAGCAAGATATGGGATGAACTAAAATCCCTGGATGCCCTTCCCACATGTAACTGTGGAGGTATTAATGGATGTAGCTGTGGTTTGTTGAAAAGGATTGTGGATAGAGATGAGAAAGCAAAGGTTATGCAGTTTCTAATGGGATAAAATGATGTGTATGAGAATTTGAGGAGCAACATTTTGTCTAAGGATCCTATGCCAGGGATCAATAAGGCTTTTCAAATGGCCACTCAGATAGAGAGGTCCAAGGGAATCACTAATGCAATCCAAGGTGAACAGAATGCATTGAATGTGTCAAGACAGGTGGATAGATTTACACAGGACAGATTTGGACAAATTGATAGGAATTATCAATTGGATAGTGAGGCCAATGCTGCTAGAGGTTATAGGGATTACAGATCTGGAGATCAGTCAAGGTTCTATGATAAGAATTCTGAGCAAAGCTATAGAGATTACAAAAAGGCTAAGCTTGAGAGGAAGTGTGATCACTGTGGTGAGAGGGGTCACATTAAGGAATTTTGTTTCAAGCTAATAGGCTATCCTGAATGGTTTAGGGGACCCAAAGATGAAGGGAAACCTAGGCCCACTGGGAAATTTGCAGCTCAGTTTGAATCAACTCAGCCAGAAAGTCCTTTTGAAGAAGATGTGTACAATACCAGTAAACCTGACCAGGCAGTGGTTAATGTTGTGTTTCAAGAAGTTCTAAAGCTAATGAAAGGAAAGGCTCAGGTGGAAAGCATTGACAGCACTGCCAACCAGGCCATGGTGCATTTTGCAGGTACTTTAAGCTCTTCCTTTCTTATTGGAGTAAATAAATCTCAAAATGATATGTGGATTGTGGATTCTGGGGCCACAGATCACATTGCTTTTGATTGTGAAATTTTCTCTGAGATTTTTGACTTCAAAACTGCTATCAAACTCGGGTTACCTGATGGCAAGTGCATCACAGTAACAAAGTTTGGTACAGTCAGATTGAGTACTGAGTTGGTATTAAAGAATGTCCTCTTGTTACCTCAGTTCAGGCACAATCTATTATCTGTGTCTAAGTGTTTGAGTGAGCAGCAACTGAGATTCAATTTTGATTTCATGGGATGTTGGCTACAGGACCTTACAACTGAAGTGGTTATTGCAAGAGGATTTGAAGATAAAGGGCTGTATGTGTTGAAGACTGGTGTGAATGATCAGCATCAGTTACAGTTTTTTTCTTCTTTGAATAATGTTGCATGTAATAACATGCTTTTAATGCATGCCAGATTGGGACATATGTCTTTTTCTAAGCTCAAACATATTCCTGGTTGTACTGCTGTGGATGTTCAGCATTTACATTGTGATGTGTGTGCCATGACTAAAGCACACAAGCTGCAATTTGACAGAAGTAATTCTATTGCTGAGAATGTCTTTCAACTGTTGCATCTAGATGTTTGGGGGCCCTATAAAGTCCCAGCTCTATGTGGGGCTAAATACTTCCTCACTATCCTAGATGATTGCTCTAGGTGTACTTGGGTTTATTTGATGCAGGATAAGATGCAAGTTTTAAGGTTGATTACAGCTTTCCTCAACATGGTTGAGAACCAGTTCAAAGTGACTGTCAAGACAGTTAGAACTGATAATAGAACTGAGTTTACTCAAAGGGGGTGCAAGGATTTGTTTGATTCCAAAGGAATTATCCATCAAAGAACAGCTCCAGGGGTGCATGAGCAAAATGGGAGGGTAGAAATAAAGCATAGGCATCTATTAGAAACTGCCAGGGCCATCAGGGCACATGCTAACTTACCTCTGAAGTTTTGGGGAGACTATGTTCTTGGAGCAACACACATCATCAACAAAATGCCCACTCCCCTTTTAAAATGGAAATCCCCTTTTGAAATCCTTTACCATACATCTCCTGTGTATGATCAGCTGAGAGTCATTGGTTGCCTATGCTATGCAGTTCAACCAAATGACTACAGGGATAAGTTGGGATCTGTGGCTAGAAGGTGTGTGTTCCTTGGCTACCCTCCTAACCAGAAAGCTTATAAACTGTATGATTTGGACAACAAGACAGTGATCATCAGTAGACATGTGAAATTTGAAGAGAATGTGTTCCCTTTCAAGCAACTTTCTCAATCTCAACAGTCTGACAATGCCACCAGGATTCAAGCATTTGACAATGCAGATTTTTCACCTGAATATTTCCTAGAAAGTGCTCACTCTTCACATGAAACAACTCCCAATCTTCCTGAGATGTCACCAGCTTCTAGCTCCCCATCTGTTACTCAATCTCCTCCCCAACCACAACCCTCAGTTTACTCTCCCTCCTCACAGCAAACACCCTCATCTTAGACACTTGATGATGCCTCCTCTCCCACTGCCCCTCACTTGAATCTAAGGAGAAACATCACCAGACCTGCTAGGCTCAAGGATTTTGCCTACTCTCATCTCCCATTCAGAGGTAGCCCTGCATCTTCCCAATCTGACTCTTTTGCTGTGTTTTCTGTCACCAATCTATCTCATTTGTCACAAGATTATGTCAATTCCCTTGTCAATGCTTGTTCCATATTTGAACCTAACTCCTATTCTCAAGCCAAAGGAAATCCTGAATGGGAAGCTGCTATGACAAAGGAGTTAACAGCCCTCACAGAAAACCACACTTGGGAAATTACTGATCTTCCTCCAGGAAAGAAACCAATTGGTTGCAAGTGGATTTTCAAGGTCAAGTATAGGCCTGATGGTACAGTTGAACGATACAAAGCCAGATTAGTGGCAAAGGAATATAATCAAATCAAGGACAGAGATTATAAAGAAACTTTCTCACCAGTTGCAAAGCTATCCACAGTGAGGATCTTTCTTGCAATTGCTGCTAGCAAAGGATGGTGCTACATCAGTTAGACGTCAATAATGCATTTTTGCATGGATATTTGGAAGAGGAAGTTTACATGAGTCCACCCCCTGGCTACAAAGTGCCACCTGGTAGTGTGCAAGCCGACAAGATCATTATATGGGTTAAAACAGGCTAGCAGGCAATGGAATCATGAACTCACCAAATTCATGATCTCTCTAGGGTACACTCAGTCCTCTAATGATTTCTCTCTTTTTGTCAAAACTTCAGGCAATAACATGACAGTAGCTCTTGTGTATGTTGATGACATGCTTCTCATGGGAAGTTACAGTACTGAGATTGAGAGAACTAAGGATGCATTACACAGACAGTTCACTATCAAAGATTTAGGGGTAGCAAGATACTTCCTAGGCATGGAAATTGCCAGATCTTCTGCAGGGATTCTCTTGAATCAAAGAAAGTATGTACTGGACATACTCACTGATGCTCAGATGGATGGTTGTAAGGAGGCTTCCTTTCCTATGCAACATGGGATCAAACTATCTGCTTCTATTGGTGAACCTATTGCCAATCCTGAGGACTACAGGAGACTAGTTGGGAGGTTACTCTATCTTACTCTCACTAGGCCCGACATTTCCTACACAGTTCAGCAACTAAGCCAGTTTCTCCAAAATCCTTTGAAGCCACATTGGGATGTACTAATGTATCTTCTCAGATATCTCAAAGGTACTTTCAACTATGCTCTATCATATTCAGCTAAGTCTTCATTATGTGTTCAAGCTTTCACTGATGCTGACTGGGGAAACTGCTTAGACACTGGGAGATCTCTTTCTGGGTACTGCATTTTCTTAGGATCTTCACTCATTTCCTGGAAAACAAAGAAACAAAAGGTGGTGTCTAAATCTTCTACTGAGAGTGAGTACAGGGCAATGTCCTATGTGGCCAGTGAATTGGTTTGGATGCAAGGTATTCTTTCTGATTTTGGCATTCCCATCAAGCTGCCCATCTCTTTACACTGTGACAATAAGTCTGCTCAACAATTGGCTCTCAATCCAATCTTCCATGAGCGCACCAAACATGTGAGAATTGATTCACACTTCATCAGGGAAATGGTTGCTGCTGGCTTTCTCCACACCATTCATGTTCCCACATCTCTACAAGTGGCTGACATTTTTACAAAGGCCCTTGGTGCTAAGCAACATGACTTTCTGCGAGCCAAGCTTGGCCTTGTCCTTCCTATCCTAGGCACAGCTTGAGGGGGGGCTATGAGTGTGTGATGTATGTGTGCAAATGTGAATCTAAGTATCAACTCACACCATCACACACGGGCAATACAGGAGGGCATTTTCGTCTTTTCATAAGGCGTCAAACTGGCTTCATAAGGCGGGAGTTCTTGTTAGAACAGTTGTAACAAACACTTTGATTTTGTTAAGCTCAGATTGAGCTCCTCCATGGGAGGTTGTTTTCGTTCTTCAATATATCAATAGATCTACAATTTTACTTGATTGTTTTGCATAAAATTCAAATTCCTCTTGGTAAATTCAGTTTATTTGTCCGTATTGACTATCAAAACAAATTGTAATTTAGTCTTATAAACACTTAATAATCAACTTAAACACAAAAACATTAAAATGTTGATCATAGTATAGTATGAAAGAACCTAGAAAAAGTTAAAAAATAAAGTGTCTGTTTAGATTCTAAGGGGTCATGCATTATAACTATAATAACTTTTGTTTATTTCAATCAATTTATAATATATTTAAAATAACACGAATTTAAAATAAAATAACTTATAAAATATGTTAATCAATTATTTAAGTTTATAATTACATTATAAATTAACTTTGTGCAATAATGGGTATTTAGTTGGCATAATTTATAAGATTTTTTTTAAAAAAAAATTATGATATTTTTAACATATTATTATTGTATTAAACAAACATTTTTAAAGTGATTATAATTATTGGAATCCAAACACAAAAAAAAATAAAAAATTTATATATAATAAAAGGAATAATAAATTAAAGTGGTGAATTCGTGATGGATGCAAGCAAGCGTATGTCCCTACCCCTCGTGCATCTCAATTTAATACTCCTGTAAACAATTAGGGAAAGAAGTAAATAAAATATTAAAAACAAAAGATGGTGTACAGAACGCTGCGTTTAGGATATGAAGTCAGAAGTCTCCCGTGTGCACGTGAAACCCACACTGTCGTTTTTACCAGGTGTACGGTTTCACCGGCTGATTTTTACTGTATTTATTTTTTAAAATAAGACAAATATTTAGGGGGGAATTTGATTTGATTTGAGAGCATCTCCGTGTCGTACTCTCATACCTTCACAGAGGGCAATCGTATTGCGGATCAGCTCGCTCATCTTGGTCTGCTATCAACTCCTACAGATTGAGGTTCTGATACTGAGTCGACGAGCTCGTCCACAAGGATGCATTTGGGTGGTGGCTCAACCGCGGTTGATCACCCCAAAATCTTCGCCTTGTATAAATAAAAAAAAGATTTCAGAGCATCTCCAACGATTTTTCTATTTACTGTTTTTCTAAAACCAGGAATCAATAGCCAATTTTTTAAAATTATTTTAGCCTCAACTCCAAGTCCAACAAGTTTCCTATTTAGGCATCTCCCACCGTAGACCATAATGATCGACAAAGGAAAATAGTATACGAAAAGAGAATATTTTATAATATTTTATAATATTCTCTATTGACTTATTATATGATTTTGTAGTTCATCTGTGTGTCAATTTTGACAGACTAAACTACCTATAAATATTAATATAAAATTCCACTTTCACATCTCATTTCTATCACTCATTTATATCTTTATCTTTTCGATGTATAATTTTGATGAATCTATAATATAATAAAATGAATGTCATTTTCTAAAAATATTATTTATGCAATGATAATTAAAAAAAAATGTCATTTTCATCTCTCAATCATATATTTATCCTTTCATTTGGAAATAGGCCAAAAAAATGTCAAATTTAGTTTTGCTCTATGGTGGGAGCAAAAGTAGGCCAAAACCCAATTTTTATCCTACGGTGGGAGATGGTCTTATAAAGAATTTCACATTTATTTTATTTTTTAAAAATATTTTATTTGAAGTTAATTAATGGCTAGTTTCAACCACCATAGTTTTCAATGGCTAGTAGTAGTACAAGAATCTACATAGCCTCCATTCACCATTGTTATTTTTTTTTTGACTTGTTCACACAATCCGTTTTGTAAGGATAATTAATACGTAGTATTCATTAATTACTTTCGATATATCAAGTAAGATTGATTATTAGTGTAATCCCTTGTTGTAAGAGATCTCAATTTCTGTACAAGGTTGGTCTCAATTTTAGAGAGAAATTCTAGTTTTTAGTTTTCACATCTCCACTCAAAATCTCATCACTTTTATCATCTCATTCTCAATATTTTCTTTCTTATGTTTGTCTTACTTTGAACGTCTATTTTATAGATATTCGTTCGATTTCTAGTCGTTATCTACTGTTCATAAATGATGACGATAATATTGACAATGAATATGAAGAATTCTTACTTGTGTAAATAGGAGAAAAATGTATGATCGGATAAAGTTCAAGAGAAGGGCGTCGTGGTTCTATTGTGGGTCATCGTACTGTTAATCGTGATCTAATTGAGGGTCATGAAAGACTTTATCGATCGTGACTACTTTGGGAATGTTTTAAAATACAGGGCTGATCGGTTCTTTAAAGAGATTCAAAATGAAGCAAGATCTTTTGGATCATGTGCATTCATGATGTCGTTGTCGCACATGATACTTATTTTGTTCAAAGAGAACTGTTGAGGGGCGTCTTGGCTTGTCATCTCTTCAAAAGGTATGTAACAACTGCTTTTCAACAACTTGCATATGGTGTTCTAGCCAATCGATCATATTGATGAGTATATGCAGATTGAGGAAAGCACCACTATTGAAAGTCTTAAAAAGTTTGTCATGACAATTGTTGAAGTGTTTGGCGATGAATACTTAATAGAGCCAAATAGTGATGATCATAAAAGATTACTTGCAATAGGTGAACAACGCGACTTTCTTGGGATGCTCGACAACATTGATTGTATGCATTGGGCATGGAAGAATTGTCCTACTGCTTGGCATGGAACATTTATTGGCCATATATATTAATTCATGAACCCACTATTATTTTAGAAGTAATAGCTTCGTATGATTTGTGGATATGCCATGCTTTCTTTGGATTTCTTAGGTCTCTTAATCACATCAGTAGGTGATAATGCATATTTTGTATAGGAATTCTAGGTAGTTTCAGGTTGAATATTGCATGTTTTTTAGTTATTTTGCATATCTTATCATTTGGTGGTTGAAGTAATTAGAAATCTACCCTTTTTATGGTTAATGATGCAGATTCGCGGATTCGGACTTGAAGAGTGGATCAAGAGGGAGATGCTGGAGTCTTGGAGCCACTGGAGCTATTAAGGATGGCTAAGAAGATGAGTGATCATGTCCAAATAGAAGCTAAAATGAGCCACGACAAGGGGCGAACTTAATGCACGGAAGCAAAGACGAGGAATTCTGGGCACAGAGGATCCGCCAATCGATGAGGAGAAGGTCGGATCCGCATAAATCTTCCAAAGTTATCCTATAAAGATTTATTTCCATCTTTTAAAGATTCATTTCTATCCTACTTTGGTCGGTTTTTCTAGGGTTTTGGCCAATTCTAACTCTATAAATAGCTAAGTTTTCATTAGGGTTTTACACATCATTGAACACATCATTCGACAAATGGCAACTACAACTTTATAGTTTCATTGTTATAAGGGTTTTAAGGTAAGCCATGAGTGGTTAATCCTTTCTTTAGTTTTGCTCACGTTTCAAGACATGGTTGTTGAATTGTACGTGAGAGCTGATTTATGGTTAATTCTACTTAAGTTTATTTCAATCTTCTTTGTTCTGATATTGCTAATGTTGTTGATTGTGTCTTAATTGACCACTAAGATAGAATCACATCACGCTAGAATTATAGCTTCATCCTTTATAGGGCCTTAATCCACAAGTAGATGGGAGGGATAGTGCCTAAATGCTAGGAGTTTGGGATATTGCTACTCGCCCTCCATGCTAGAGTAAGAGACTTAAGTGGTAATCGAATAGGTCGACCTACTAAAGTCTATACACAAAACAAACCCTAGAATATCATGCATGGTTTAAGTACAATTTGCATATTTGCTCTTTATGTTGGTGGAGTCGGAATCTACACACTTTTATTGATTATTTCAGGTAACTGTGGATCCGAGGATGAGACATGGGTCGATAACGCATTTTATGAGGATGTTTAGTCGATCGAAGAAGCTTACATGAAGATCTAAAGAGGTCATGAGAAGAAGAAGCGAGCCGAAACGAAGAACAAGTACGCAGAAGTTGTCGTCAAACATGCTAAACTTGTTTTGCACTTTCTGGAGACCTCGGTTGTCCGATTGACTATTTTGACCATGCGTTGGAAAGATCTTTCAGAGAGCTACAACTTTTCTGTTGATGTCGAGAGCTGATTCAAAGTAGATTTTTCGTAAAAGATCATTTCAGCGGGCACAACAATTTACCGCGGGCGCAGCATTTGCCGCGGCCGCCGCATATGCCCAGAGCGACGCATTTTGAGTTCGGCGACAGTTTGGTTCTATCTAAACACTATTTATCTATCTTGTCTTTGGGGAGGCCGACTTGGGCACGAAATTGGAGGAGATTAGAGAGGGCTTAGCCCTAGGATTTCATTCATTTATTAGGTTAGGATTCAAGACGATTTTAGTTGGAGATTGAGAGCGATGTTCGCCATGGGCGGCTAAACTATCTTCGTTCTACTTGCAAGCTGAAGCTTTATTTGGATTGATTGTGAGTTCCTAATTCTTGTTCCTTATTTCCTATATTTGAATGATTCGTACTTCTTTGCGCTTATTGATTGATTGTTTTGTTCTTTCTTGTCTGGCCAACTTGTTAGATCAATTCAATTGCTAGGGTTCTGTAGATTCCTGATTGTGAACCTTAACCCAAGTGGCAAACTTGTCTATTTAGGGCTGATTGAACTAATTGGATGGGTAGGAAGTTGGATGTGTTGTTAAATCCCTCTTTAGGGACTGCAGATACCTTGGCTAATCTCTGGACTTAAAGCTATCAATTTGGTTAAATTCTTCTTTAGGGACTGTTCAATTGATAAGGGTTTCTAGGACTGATTGTACTAGTAACTATATTAGGTCGGGACAAGGGCATTCATATGAATACTAAAAGGACAAGAGAAAGTTACAATATCAATTCAACCAAATAAAGTGGATAGTTGTAGGTAGAGCGATCTTCTCTAAATTGTTTTGCATCATTTGTTTTTATTTTATTTTGTTTTCTTTTCTTTTCAATCTCAATCAACCAAACCCCCCCTTTCTACTAATTGGTAAATACACTTTGCTGAGAAATACTTGATTCTCTGTGGGATCGACCTCTTACTTACTTGCTAAACTAGTTTGTAGGTTTGAGTTTTATTTTGATGCGATTTACACGACTAAAAACCATGCATCAATAACTAAGTAGAAACCAACTTAACCAGAGAAAAGCCCAAGGATCAGAAAATCAACCATTGTTGCGAATTATGGGTGAATCTATATATCTTTATATTGCTTTCAAACAATCACCATTGCTCTTGCTATTTTATTATTGCTTTCATCACCTTTGTTATTGCTTTCTCTCCATCTTTCTTTACTTCTCTCTTTTCTCTTATTGTTGACAAAGAAAATACATAAGTCACGCGCACTCTTCGTGAGATCGACATCTACTCTACTGCTATACTAGCTATTGAGTTGAGTTTACTTTTGTCGGGATCAACGATCGTTTTACGCCGATAAATAGGTTAGAGTGTTCTTATATATTTAGTGGATTGGATGAAGGCAGTGCCCCTCAAATTACCTATAAAGTCAATAGGAGATCATATAGCTTAACAAATCTAATCATTTAATAATGAAGATTAAATGAATGTGATTAAAAGTAACTTATGATTATTTGTTGGTACTAGGTGATTATTCGTATATACATACATATAAATAACCAGGTTTGTGAACTCGAACAATTACACTTGTTATGTACAAATAATTATGTGAAATAGATGAATAATTTCCGTGTATACGTGTACATTGTAAGGGTTATGTATACTCGATCTATCCTATCTGTCTATATATATAATTAAGTTTTTGAACCCTGATAAATTTTTGCTTTTGATTTAATAAAAGGAAAAAAAACGGAAAAATGTAGGAAAAAACATAGATATGACAAGTGGCCACATTGTTTTGCAAGTAATTGTGTGCTGCTTTGAGCTCTTATTGAAACATCAATAAAAACATAACATTTTCATATATTGTTTTGATGCTCAAATGGGCGTAGGCGATGAGCTAGATAACAATAGAGGGGGGTTAAGTTTTTGTTTTTCAAAACCGAAATGCGATCCACACGACTCGATCTCACCAAATAAACGACCTAATCACCAGTGATAGCTCCTTGCTTCTCCTTGATGAAATACATATGATATGGTACTAACGTTATAGGTTGATGAAAGACAAAGGTCAAGATATTATAGTATTTTACAAATTGGATATGCAGATTATATTTTTAGGTCTATGATTGTTTAGATTTAAACACTGTTTTAAATCTAAATTTCAGATAAACTTTTTGGCTTATATCTTTTCGAGAAATATATCTTCAAGTGGCATATAATTTCGGTTAAGATTTTTGGATAAAGATATATATGTGCGTATTCTAGACTTAATCTGAGCGCAGGGTTTATCTTCAAATTGCTGGCCAAGATTTTAGCAACAAAAAGATCTCAGCAGCCAACTGAAAATCTGGAGGAAGATTTGACATAACGCTCATCGGTCTCTCTCAAGAAGAAATCCAGAAGGTTCCCAGTAATTCAAAATTGTAATACCGTTGGGCTGTTGAGAGAATTCGGGAGCACAATCAGCAGCAACAGAAGAGGCAGTCGACTATAAAGATAGAAGAAGGAAGCGCTCATCAACACATTTCTTCACCAAGCCTTCTCTGTAATCTAAAGCGCTCACCAGTTCGCATTATCGTTTGCCATTGATTTGTTCTTTTCTCTCTTCCTGTTGTAATTGCTTTATCCTTTTGAGAGATAGAAAGATCTAGAGCTTCATAGTATTAGTTAATCCCTGTTATACTCAGAGTATCATATACTCAAACGTATCACACTTCGGTGTGGCAAAGGGGACTTTAATTTATTTCTCGGTATCTTGGGTTGACTAGATAGAGGTGAGGTAGGCTTCGGGATATAGAAGAGAGAAAGTTCTTCTAGGTTGTATCTAGGACTCATAAGAAAAGAGAAATAAAAGTTATTTGAATCCTACGGGTTGGATAACCATAGGCGGGGACGTAGGCTGGTTTAGAGTCGAACTTCGTTAACAAGCTAAGTCAAGTGTTATTTATTACTTCCGCATTTATGTTTAATTGTTTGTTTTTGTAAAGTTAAAACAAAACACTGCAGTCAGCTCAGGACACCTAGTGAAGTCCAAGACCTTGAGATCGAGTTCAAGGCCTTGAGATTCGATATCAAGCCCTTGAAGTTGCTGGTGCTGAAGCTTTTTCGAAAAGATTCCATACTCTATTCAACCCCTCATTCTAGAGTATTTGTTTAACTATCATTTATATTAAGTACTGAATTCTTCAATTGGTATCAGAACTTAACTCACTTATTAGATTTAACAATCCGTGAGATCGATCATAAGTACGGTAGGTAAAGATGGATTCACTCAAGGAAGGTCGTCTAACCGTCCTCCTCTCTTATGTGGAGACAACTTCGTGCATTGGAGGTCTTTGATGCAAATGCTTATCATTGATAAAGATATGGAACTTTGGGAGCGCATAGGAGAGGACCACACTTACCAATGAAGCTTGGTGCAATAGGAGGACAAGTGGCGAAAACAGAAGAAGAATTCAATCAAACAGACCTGGAGAATGTGGCCAAAAACTACAGGGCCATGAACATGTTATACTGTGGTTTAAATGCTGACAAATTTAATCGCATTTCATCTTGCAGGAGTGCTAAGGAGATTTGGGATAAATTGGTAGTAACGTATGAAGGAACAAGCCAAGTTAAAGAAACCAAAATTAGCATTTTCTTGTGACAGTATGAGGTGTTCAAAATGCTGCCTACGGAAACAGTAAAGAAGATGTTCACAAGATTCACACAGATCATAAACAACCTGGATTCTCTTGGAAAAACCTTCAAAATCTGTCAACTTTGCCTCTGGATGATCTCCTCTGTAAATTAATTACCCACGAGATGATTCTTGGTGAAGAGGATGGAGAGGTGGCCTCTACTGTGAAGAACTTGACCCTAAAAGCAAAAAGGGAAGAAGTCACCTTGGATGACAACGAGGGTGAAGATGAAGAAGATCCGTTCGCACTCATCACAAGGGCTAGCGAGGATACTCAAGATGAAGAAGCAGTTTGCAAACCGGGAATACAACGACACATCAAGGTCCAAAGGTAAGCCATACAATTCCAATAAGAAAACTAAATCGATGGCTTGTTTTGAATGTGGTGATACAAAACATCTAGTCAAGGATTGTCGACAAAAGAAAAGGAATAAGTTTCGAAAGAACAACCGAAAGAAGAAAGCTATGATGCAGCGACTCCGACTCCTCAAGTGACTCTGAATCCGAGACCGAACAGGCTAATCTTTGCCTAATGGCCGATCATGAAGAAACTCCTAAGAAACATCTTGGAACTATTGTAAGAGATCTAATTTCAAGTCCTACTGCGGTACTGTCCGAATTTTTTCAAATTTTGATTTTAAATGAAGAACATTTTATACATGAAACTAACACCTTGAAGGAGAGGCTTTTGAAACAGGACAGAGGCTTGAGCAAAATGTCGATGGAAATGAAAAATCTCAAGGCTTCTCAGTCAGCCCTTGACAGTAAAGTCAAGGCCTTGGAGACAGAAAATTCTGTCTTGAAGCAAGATCTCTCCTCTCTAACGCTTTACACCAAGGAGTTAGAGAAAGAGAAGATCTCGCTGGATGAGAAGAGTAGAGACCAGAAGACCTCTCTCATACGTTTTACCCAATCCAAGGCCAATCTCGATAGGATGTTAGGTGAGCACCAATCATCTCTTAAGAAAAGTGGTATTGGATACAACAAAATTTTTCCAAAAAAGGCCCCTACCACTTTTGTGAAAGCTAAAGAAAATTGGCGTACACCCACATATCATTTTAATTTGTTGTAAGAAGGATCACGTTAAAACTACTTGTCCTTATCGTAGAAATGAACCTTATATAATTCGCAATACTTTCCCATTGTGCTTAAGAGAACATATAAAACAAATTTGGGTTCATAAAGGGACTAGACCACCAAACATGGTCCATCCCGATTATGAATCTAAGTTTGTAATTTAGTCTAGCTGGAAAGGTTGAATTTGGTTGTTTTGCAGGATATCACCAAGACCAGGGAATACAAGTGGATACTAGATAGTGGTTGCTCAAGGCATATGAGTGGTAAAAGTTCACTATTCTCAGATTTGAAGAAGCAATCCACATGCCCAATTACTCTTGGTGATGAAGGAAAATGCAACATAATTGGGATAGGTAAGATTGGTAAGGATTCATCCAACTATATTGATGATGTCTATCTTGTAGAAGGTTTAAAGTATAATTTACTTAGTATCTCTCAATTATGTGATAAAGGTAATATTGTGGTTTTTGATTCCGAAAAATGTCAAGTTAAAAATAAAAATTACAGAGATTTGGTCCTATCGGCTCATCGCAATAATAATGTATATTCTATGAGCACCAACCAAGTGGTAGGAACAAGGTTAAAATGTCTCAAGGCCTTGACCGAAGATCCAAGGCTTTGGCATAGACGACTTGGACATGTAAGTATGCACACATTGAACAAGCTTCGTTCAAGGGACTTGGTTCGTGGACTACCCGATCTAAACTTCAAGGTAGATGAGTTATGCAATGCATGCTCAAGAGGTAAGCAAACTCGAGGATAATTCAAACCCAAAAAGGTAGTAAGTACTTCTCGCCCTATTGAATTATTGCATATGGATCTATGTGGACCTATGCGTGTCAAATTTCCCAAAGGTAAACAATATATTCTTGTCATTGTTGATGATTATTCGCGTTTTACTTGGGTTTCATTTCTACGAGAAAAGTCAGAGGCTTTATTTGAATTTTCAAAACTTTGCAAAGAGTTACAAACTTTGAAAAACATGCCTATTGTTGCTATTCGTAGTGATCATGGGCGTGAATTTGATCAACTTAAATTTGATTTGTTTTGTTCAAAATATGGAATTTCACATAATTTTTTGGCTCCTAAAACTCCTCAACAAAACGGGGTCGTGGAACGAAAGAACCGCACCTTGGAGGACATGTCTAGGACTATGCTTTTAGAAAATGATTTATCAAAGTCACTTTGGGCCGAGGCCGTTAACACATCAAATTATATTTTGAACCGGTGCTTAATCCATCATATTTTAAAGAAAACTCCTTATGAACTTTTCTATGGAAGAAAGCCTATTGTTTCGTATTTTAAACCTTTTGGATGCAAATGTTTTGTTCATAACAATGACAAAGATAATCTTGGGAAATTCGATGCTCGTAGTGATGAGGTAATTTTTCTTGGTTATTCATTATACAACAAAGCATATAGGATTTTTTAATAAGCGCACTAGAATTGTTGAAGAAAGCATTCATGTAATATTTGATGAAAGCAATAACGGTGCGTTGAGTGATAGCTTTGCAGATTTAAACTTGAATCGGCATGAGGAACAAGCCTTCGACATTGAAGAAGAAAAGGAGAAAGCACAACGTCGGAATATGCAAGAACCAATACAAGATACATCTGAACAGGGTCAAGACCTTGACATACAGGTTCAAGATCTTGAACAAAGGTTTCAAGACCTTGACCTGGGAAATGTAGAACAGGAACCAACCGTTGAAACTGAGCCTCAAAGTCTTGGAGAAACCTCGACATCTCAAGAGACTAAGAGACGAAAGTTCAAGCAAGCCTCATCTCATCCAATGGAGAACATCATATCAGATCCCAAATGTGGTATCCAAACTCGTTCCAAAATAAGAAATTTGTGTGCTTTTTATGCATTTGTGTCCCTTGTAGAACCAAAGAATCTTGTCGAAGCACTTCAAGACCCGGATTGGATTATGGCAATGCAAAGTGAACTCAATGAGTTTGAAAGAAACAAGGTATGGACACTCACTCCAAGACCCAAGCATCAATCCGTCATCAGGACAAGATGGGTCTTTCGAAACAAGTTGGATGAGGATGGTAAAATAACTCGCAACAAGGCTAGAATCGTGGCTCAAGGATATAACCAAGAAGAAGGTATTGACTACGAGGAGACTTTTTCCCCCATAGCAAGGTTAGAGGCTATCCGAATTTTACTTGCTTTTGCTTCATATATGGGTATTAAACTCTTTCAAATGGATGTAAAATGTGCTTTTCTAAATGAAATTTTAGAAGAGAAAGTATATGTTGTACAACCTCATGGCTTTGAAAAGATTTTCCAAATCGTGTTTACAAGTTAGATAAAGCACTTTATGGTCTCAAAGAAGCCCCTAGAGCATGGTATGAGAGATTGTCAAAATATCTTCTTGAAAATGGTTTCAAACGTGGTTTGATTGATAAAACTTTATTTATTAAAACTCAAGGTAATGATTTTTTAGTTGTGCAAATTTATGTAGATGATATTCTATTCGGTGCTGCTAACGATTCTCTTTGCAAGGAATTTTCTGACATTATGTGTAGAGAATTTGAAATGAGCCTTATGGGAGAGTTGATATTCTTTCTTGGACTACAAGTCCATCAAACAAAGAAAGGAATCTTCTTAAATCAAGGCAAGTATATGAGGGATCTACTCAAAAAGTACAAGATGGATCAATCAAAGGTCGCCAAGACCGCTATGAGTTCAACACTATCCTTGGATCAAGATAAAAATGGTAAGAGTGTGAACCAAAAGGAGTATCGAGGTATGATTGGTTCACTCCTCTATCTCACGACAAGTAGGCCTGATATTATGTTTAGTGTATGCATGTGTGCAAGATTAGGCAGACCCAAAGGAATCGCACCTCATTGCGGTTAAGAGGATTTTTCGCTACTTAAATGGAACTCAAGACCTTGGTCTTTGGTATCCAAAGAGAGGCAATTGTCACCTCATTGGCTATTTAGAAGCAGATTTTGTTGGTTACAAAGTTGATAGGAAGAGTACATCTGGATGTTGTCAGCTATTAGGATCTTCTCTAATTAGTTGGCACTCAAAGAAACAAAATTCTGTTGCACTTCCAACCGCAGAAGCCGAATACATAGCTGTTGGAGCTTGTTGCTCCCAAGTCTTATGGATAACTCAACAATTACGAGATCTTGGCTTTGATTTGAAAGATATTCCTATTAAATGCGATAACACAAGTGCTATATTTATCACTAAAAATCTTGTGCAACATTCTCGAACCAAGCGTATCGATGTAAGACATCATTTTATTCGAGAGCATGTGGAAAAAGGTGATGCATCTATATCCTTTATTTCAACCGATTTGCAACTTGCTGATATTTTTACTAAACCATTGCCTGAGGATAGATTTAATTTTATCCGATTAGAACTTGGTATGTTAAATAAAGATGTATTGATTTAGGGGGAGCATAAACGATTAAGATCTCAAGGCCTCGAAAATTCATTTCAAGACCTTGACGGTTCATATCGTATAAGAAAAATTGGATCAGCTTTTATGGCTCTGATTTTTTAAATACTGGCCATTAAGATTTTTTTAGAAAAACACCGATTTTTTTTAAAAGAATGCATTATTATGATTCTGATCTCTTTTTGAATTTTGGGTAAAAAGATTTTTAAAAAAAAGATTTGGTGTAATCTAGATTTTGTAAATTTGAAATCATTTTGAAATCTTAAAAAAAGCAATTTAATGGGATACACTTACCGGTGTAATCTTCCATTCCCTATACATTTGCAATCGAAATGATTCCCCCCCCCCCCCCTTTGAGATTATCCAGAGACGATTCCCTTCCCCCTCTCTCTTTATTTACCCATCCGCTGTCACTTCCCTCACACTGCTCCACACTTCACCTCTTCTCTCTCTCCTTGTTCATCCATCATTTCTCCTCCTTCCCAAGAACTTCAATTATCCGCTTCAATGGCGCACAAGACCTCCATGGGAAATCCCGATTCATCTGGCAAGGGGAAGCGCCCAATTACAAGGAAAAGAAAGGAGATTGATGAAGAGGACACCATCAACATTCATTCATGTTCCTCAGACGACGCCCCTTCCCGGACCGAGACGCAGATGCCCATGCCCAGTCTTCCGGCGTCCTGGTTTCAAAATTTTAAAGCAGCAGGTAAGTGGCTTGACTCCTTCAGTTCTCGAAAGCTTTGCCTGTGTGATTCTGCCGACCCTGCCTTTCTTGAATCTCTCCATCTCCCTTGCATCATCCTCCTAAAAGGCACTGCCTTGTGGCCAATCTTGAACCCTGGAGAAGTCCATTACCCTCGTCTCACTCGTCTCTTCTTCGTTAACCTTACCTTCAAACGAGGCCGAGGAAATCTAACCATAAACACTACCGTCTGCAACACCAAAATTGAGCTCGCCCCTAGAGTCATAGCCGACATCTTTGGCCTACCCAGAGAAGTCTCCACTGATGGACATCCTCCCCGTGTTGATTGCGTCTCTCTGGCCAAAGGAAAGTTTTTTCTTCCCTCATCATCCTCAAACAACGACCGTCAATTGACCCACAATTTCTTGAAATTGGAAGCCAAAATTATCTTTACCATCCTCGCCAGATGTGTCATTCCCCGTTCTCACTCCCGGGAACTGGTCACCGATCAGCTCTTATCCCTGCTCTATCTCGTCATGTCTGGATATGAAATTGATGTTCCAAACCTCAATTTGAACTATATAATTCACTCCATCTCCTCTGCTCGTGACATTCCTCTGCCTTACGACAACCTCCTCCCCCACATTTTCATGTATTTCCGTCTTGACACCTCACTCGAGGAACAGGCAGTTCACCCGGGTAAAGTGGACGCGAACTGTTTCCAAAGAATTGGCATCATCAAGGTTGCCGATTCTTGGAAATGAAAGGGTGATCTGACCCCCGAGGAAATAACAGCAACTGCTAGCCTTCATTTGCAATTGAAATCAGCCTCGTCGTCTTCCCTGGCTGAGGAATGTCTGGAGGAATTCGAACTGGGCCTTGACGCACTAAGGAGGGACATGATCGACTTCCAGTTTGAGGTGTCATACAAGCTGGACTAGACGCACGAGCTTCTCGCCATGGTGAATGCGAAGATTAATAACATGTTCCATCTCAACGCCCTTACCTTCACCTGCGCTGGCAACATTCTTCCCCTCGCTGACGATGTTGCAGAGCTTTGCAAGACTAAGGCCACCAATGTCATCTTCAACTGTGAGCAGTCTGTGCGCAATAGGAAGATTCTTCGTCCAGTCGTCCCTGAGCCGGCCATCATCATTGTGGAAGCCTATGATGTCATCAAGCGCTACCGCAAAGAGGTTGCACATGAAAGGTTGGTTGATGAAATGAAGAAGGATCAGAAGGTCAACCAAGCTCAAAGGCGCTACAAAAGGAAGGCCGAGAATGACATGGCGGCAATGAAGCGAGAGAAGAATGGAGAAGACACCGGCTATGGGAAGTGGCAGGACGAGTGATTTCAAGACCTTATCTAAGGCTTTCTGGGTATTTTGAACTTCTGTATGTGCTTGAAAAACTTGGTTTTTAACCTGTTTGTGCCTCTCCCTTGTCGAAAGACAAAAAGGGGGAGACCGGGTATTGTTTTGTTTTTTTTGTTGGTTGTTGGTATTGTTTTTCGATTTTAAAACTTATGTTATGTGATCCAACATAGTTACTATTTATTGGTAGTTGCTATGCTAAATATTTGCTAGGCTTATATTGTGATTGACTAATCTGCAGGAATTCAAAAATCCAATTTGTTTTGTCTTTCATCAAGGGGGGCGGGAGATTGATAGCCCCATTGCTTCTCCTTGATGAAATACATATGCTATGGTACTAACGTTACAGGTTGATGAAAGACAAAGGTCAAGGTATTATAGTATTTTACAAATTGGATATGTAGATTATATTTTTAGGTCTATGGTTGTTTAGATTTAAAGACTGTTTTAAATCTAAATTTCAGATAAACTTTTTGGCTTATATCTTTTCGAGAAATATATCTTTAATTGGCATATAATTTTGGTTAAGATTTTTGGATAAAGATATATATGTGCGTATTATAGACTTAATCTGAGCGCAGGTTTTATCTTCAAATTGTTGGCCAAGATTTTCGCAACAAAGAGATCTCAGCAGCCAACTGGAAGTCTGGAGGAAGATTTGACAGAACGCTCCTCGGTCTCTCTCAAGCAAAGATCCAGAAGGTTCCCAGTAATTCAAAATTGTAATATCGTTGGGTTGTTGAGAGAATCCGGGAGCACAATCAGCAGCAACAGAAGAGGCAGTCGACTATAAAGATAGAATAAGGAAGCGCTCATCAACAGACTTCTTCACCAAGCCTTCTCTGCAATCTAAATCGCTCACTAGTTCGCATGGTCGTCTGCCATTGATTTGTTCTTTCCTCTCTTCCTGTTGTAATTCCTTTATCCTTTTGAGAGATAGAAAGGTCTAGAGCTTCATAGTATAAGTGAATCCCTATTATACTAAGAGTATCATATACTCAAACGTATCACACTTCGAAGTGGCAAAGGGAACTTTTATTTCTCAATATCTTGGGTTGACTAGATAGAAGCAAGGTAGGCTTCGGGATATAGAAGAGAGGAAGTTCTTTTAGGTTGTACCTAGGACTCATAAGGAAAGAGAAATAAAAGTTGTTTGAATCCTACGGGTTGGATAGCCCTAGGCGGAGACGTATGCTGGTTTAGAGCCGAACTTCGTTAACAAGTCAATTGTTATTTATTACTTCCGCATTTATGTTTAATGTTTGTTTTTGTAAAGCTAAAACAGAACACTGCAGTCAGCTCAAGACACCTATAGTGAAGTCCAAGACCTTGAGATCGAGTTCAAGGCCTTGAGATTCGATATCAAGCCCTTGAAGTTGCTGGTGCTCAAACTTTTGCGAAAAGATTCCATACTCTATTCAACACCCCCCCCCCCTCTAGAGTATTTGTTTAATTATTATTTATATTAAGTACTCAATTCTTCAACCAGCTTTCGGTGTTAGTATGGAGCTAGCCGACACCGGCTTTAGAAGTCGGCAACAAATTCACTAACTGACATCACGATCCGGCAACACTCGAGCCTTCACCAATTTCCGAACCCGACAAATTTCGAGATTATTTTCGATGCTAAATTCGAGATTAAGTGGTTTCAAAGGTAATTTTGAGGGCATTTATATATATTTGTATCGGTCTTTCTATCATATGTCTTAAGGGCATAGGATAGAAAGATTTCCAAATTAGCATGTTTTGTATACTTGGAAAGATTACCTAACAAAAAAAAATAAGCCACCCTAAAAATCTAATTACAAGAAAAACCTAAAGTAATTAAAATTTGAAAAACATTTCCAAATTAGTGCTATTATTCTATGTTTTTGGGGCATAGGATATAAAAATCGTATTTGTATTAAAATACTAGATATATTGATTATATATAATTTTTATTTCTATATCTATTAACTTATATATTAATACTAATTAAATGACTAATAGTATCCAAATCTCATATGAATCAAGGAGTACAATCGTACTACAAAAATTATTTTCAACATTTTTCCTTTTTTTTTATATAAGGAAAGAAATTCGATTCTCTAGACAGGTCTAGAGAAACCGAGAGCCCAGACAAGCCGGGAGATGGACTAACCATCATGTACAACCTGAAGCAAATAACAGAAGCAAATGACTGAAAGTAAATAACCAGGAAGCAAAGGACGGAATTGAAAAAGAAATGATAAAGTACAAGTCATCCACACTGCAACCAACAAGCTAGCAGAACCAACGACCGACCGGCAAAACGGAAGACACGCATAGAGAACTCTGGGGATCACTAGCTGACACCACAACATGGATTCTAAACAGAATCAAAAGGTATCATCGCATTTCCACGACGTCTACAAGCTCGACAAACCAGTCACCG
Organism: Persicaria maculosa; assembly: GCA_963922045.1. Lineage (NCBI taxonomy): Eukaryota > Viridiplantae > Streptophyta > Magnoliopsida > Caryophyllales > Polygonaceae > Persicaria > Persicaria maculosa. Next base: position 7,756,261 of record OY998251.1, read on the forward strand.
CTCACGTGAAACCTGTACCACAGTCCACAGCAAGAAAAACAAAGTACACCAACCCGCACACCAAAACTCTAGTCAAACCATTGCCAAAGCAAATCCCAAAAACCAAAAACTCAAGATTTTTCCATTGAAATGAAGTTCCACTAATTATGTATTGTGTGATTTTAAAGTTGTTTATTTTCTGTACCTTTGTTTTTTTTTAATGAAATGTCAATCTTATGTGATAATTAGCATGTGTTGTATATTTTAATAAGACTTAACACAAAAGTAAGAAAATAAAAATAGTATTGATTGAGATTTTGATGAATGACCCGATGGATTACCAGACTCGTCTATGGACAAACTTGGACAATGTAGATAACTTAAATCCCGAACCCGACCTAAGCCCGCCTGGCCGACCCATGCTCCGAACCACAACCAACATTATTTGAATGTTTGGGATTCTAAGGTGGTGGAAGGAATGAATCCTTCCCCTCATTATTGAGAGAAGAGGTCACCTATATTTTAAACTATGAGTTTTGACCTCACACAGGTTTTCTTAAACTATCTTCTTAGTAACCATTAGAGTTAATTTTTAATCTTGCGGATACTCGAGTAGCATTTATGGTTTTTATCACCTATACTTTATTCATTTATTTACTGATAATAATCGGAAACGATATCTCCACCGCTAATTTTTACTATTTCCACCGCTAATCACCGCATAGGTATGCGGTGGGTTTAATGACAGTCAACGATCCCACCGCATACCTATGCGATGGGTCACCGCAAAGTATTGCGGTGGGTCGAGAAGTATACAAGTCTAAAACCGTCGCCATAATGGTCCAAAACCGTCGCTATAACTCACCGTATAGGTATACGATGGATTTAAACCGTCGCCATAACAGTCAAAAACGTCGCCATAGCGGCCCAAAACCGTCACTATAACCCATTGTATACCTATGCGGTGGGTTATGGCGACGGTTTTGGACCACTTCTACAAACCGTTTTCAATTGCCCAAAAACTGACCGCATGTATACGGTCGCCATAACCCACCGCATACCTATGCGGTGGGTTTGTATACGGTCAACGGATCCACTGCATGTATATACAATGGGTCTGGGAAAAAATGGATTAAGACCATCGCATACCTATGCGGTGATTAGCGGTGGAAATAGTAAAAATTAGCGGTGAAGATATCATCACCCGATAATAATGTAGTTTTCCCTTTTGCTGAGTGTAGGACATGATCATTGATTACTCATAATTATATTACTGTACCAGTCCATGATTATAGATGGTTTAAGTGTCATACAACTGTCGTTTAGGGGGAACAAAAGATGATTAATTCAATTAGATTTTGAGAGACATTTTCTAAATCATTCTCCTTTTTTTATGGGAAATTTCATTTTGTAAATGAAAAAACAATACTGTAATTTACCCAGAAATGAATTTATTTTTTGGTAGGGAAGGAAATGAAAATTTTAACATTATAAAAAAAATGCTTCATACAATTATAGGCATGGTTATATAATCGTTTCTCAATTTATAACTATCTTCTATATGCACATACTAAAACCAATACACAGTTTCCTATGTGGCATATTGTCGTTGATATATCGTCATGGCTTATAGAAAAAGTTATAGGAAAAATGGACAAAAATAATACCAAGTATCGACTTTTGGCCAAAAATAATACGAACTTTGAAATTGATCGTTTCATATATGAACTATCGCCCTATTAACCGAAAATAATACATTTGTGTATTCCGGTGAACTTTCTGACCAAATACGCCACGTGGACGCCGGAAAACACACATGGCATAAATTTTTGACACGTCACCAAACTTGTAAGTTATGCCATGTCATAAATTTATTTTTCATTTTTTTTTAAAAAAAAAGAAAAATTAAACAAATATGCAAACAACTGCAGTACCTTTCGAAACAATGGAGGACAGAACGAGCAGATAACATTGAGAAGAAAGTGAAGATGTCCACCCTCGATTCCATTGTTTCGAAAGGTACTGTAGCTATTTGCTTATTTGTTTAATTTTTTTTTTTTTTTTAAAAATGAAAAATAAATTTATGACATGGCATAACTTACAAGTTTGGTGATGTGGCAAAAATTTATGCCATGTGTGTTTTCCGGCGTCCACGTGGCGTATTTGGTCGGAAAGTTCACCGGAATATACATATGTATTATTTTCGGTTAATAGGGCAATAGTTCGTATATAAAACGGTCAATTTTAAAGTTCGTATTATTTTTGGCCAAAAGTTGATACTTGGTATTATTTTTGTCCATTTTTCCAAAGTTATATAAGCTACAATATATCTATCGATATATAAGGCGATTACGGCGATAACTCCCTGGTTGTCTCCGATCGGCTATACTCTCTCCGGTCTAGGGCTGTGGGAGCTAGGTAACTCTCGCCGGTACTGTGCGAGATTCACCGTTTGTGCAGGGCTACAAGTTGGAATTGGATTCGAACAGGTTTGCAGGAGTGGTTCAGGGTGTTGCACGCTCGGCAATGGGGAGCAAAGGAAAGGGCATCCATCTGACGGAAGAAGAGGCGGTGTTGTTGGACGGGGGTGATGCGGTCAGGGAGGACAGGGCAGTTCAGGCACGGATGTCGCTCATCGGATCAGTACTGTCGAACAAATCCCCGAATGGACAGGCGCTGAAATCAACCATGAAAGGGGCTTGGAGAACCAAACATGGCTTCATCTTTAGAGAGATTAAGGAGAATCTCTTCTGCTTCCAGTTTAGTGCGGAAGAGGACAAGCAGAAAGTCCTCAATGGGGGACCATGGTCCTTCGATAGGGCGTTGCTGGTGCTAAAAGAACCGGGTATGGATCAGTTTTCTGCCATTAGTTTCACAACCTGTGCCTTTTGGATCCGTATCTATGATCTCCCCCTGGTTGCTTATACCAAAACGATGGCGGGAAAGATAGGGCAAACGTTTGGAGGAATTATTAAAATGGATGAAGACGAGCTCCTAACTTGCAGTCGGTTCATGAGAATGAAAGTTATGATAGATTTGCAAAAGCCGCTTCGAAGAGGAATGCTGATAGCCTTTGAAGGTAAGAAAATATGGGTTGAGATAAAATATGAAAGGTTACCTAATTTTTGCTACTCTTGTGGAAGAATAGGGCACACAGATTCTGAGTGTGGGAGGGATGAGGATGATCAGCTTAGGGAGGAATATGGGGATTGGATGAGAGCTTCACCTGTTAGAATGGCAAGGGAAAGAAACAGTGCTGATCGGGAGGAGGAGAGAAGGATCTTGAACAAGATGAGAGGTAAAGAGGGGGCTGTGGAGGCTGAAAATAATCATAAAAGGGGGGCCCGGAAAACTCTCATTGAACTTCTGGAAGAAAGGGAGGAAGAAGCTGCTAATATGGATGGGGAGGATAGAGAGTTGCAGGGGGATGGCCAAGAGGCCTTAAAAAAGATGGGGGTTGTCACTCTGGTGGGAAGGGAGGGGGCTGATGGAAAGGGAGAGGGGGGTGGGGCTACTAGTAGTAGGAATAATAATATAGAAAAAGATAAAGCCATAAACTGCATGGAGGGGGATAGTAGGGACAAAAGTAAGGGTGAGGGAGATGACGTGGTGGCGAAAGAGGGGATTGTTTATACAGGTAGGGATTGGGAAACACAAAAAATGGGGCAACAGAGGGTGGAGCACAAGAGGGAAGGGGTAGGGGTAGGTAAGAAGGGAGGTTGGAAACGTGCGGCAAGAGAAGGAAACTCCAGCAAGGATCAGGGGTGGGATAGAGAGAGGGTGGGAGCTAAACGCAAGGAGGTTAGTGAGAAGGAGGGGGATCAAATGGCAGTGGATGGGGAGGGCTATGCGGAGACATGCAGTGATGATAGGGAGAAAAGGAGGAAGCTCGAATTAGAGGCACAAACGCTTGAAAAACCGGCCGGGGAGAACCTCCCCCGCCGGGAGCTATGAATTGCATAAGTTTTAACTGCCGGGGATTGGGGGAGGCCCGTGCAGTTCAGAAGCTCGCCGACATGGTGAGAAGAGAGGCCCCGAGGTTGCTATTTTTAATGGAAACAAAATGTGAGAGAGGGAGAATGGAAGATATCAGATTGAAATTGGGCTTTAGTGGAATGTTTGTTGTTAATAGTCTTGGAAAATCAGGTGGATTGACTTTATTTTGGGAGGAGGGGTGCGAGGTGGAGGTCACGTCCTATACTCAGCACCATATTGATGCCATGATTAAAGAAGGGAAAGCAAAATGGAGATTTACGGGGGTGTATGGATGGCCTGAAAGTGGGAATAAGCACCTTACGATGGGCTTAATGAGGAGGCTATATGAATTTCCGCACTCGGCTTGGTTATGTGTGAGAGACTTCAATCTCTTCACATCCTTAGCCGACAAGAAAGGAGGGAATATGCCGTCTTTCGGGAGACTGATTGAGTTCAGAGAAGCTATTGAGCAATGTGAGTTGAGAGAGATACCATTCACGGGGAACAGATTTACTTGGGATAACAATCGAGAAGACGGAGAGTTCATACAGGAGAGAATTGACATGGCTTTTGGGAATGAAAAAATGATGGAGGAATTCCCAAGCATCATTGTCAGGCATCTCGAAAGGTGTAGGTCTGACCACATCCCAATCAAAATCTGTTTAGCTGGAGGGGGGCAGGAGAGTGGTAGGAACCGGAGAAAACCATTTCGATTTGAGGCCATGTGGCTGGCCCACGAGGACTGTATGGAAGTGATTCAGAATGGCTGGCAAAATCCGGGGAGCTCGCATGTTGATCCGACCATTGAAGGGAAGGTGGAGAGATGTGCTCTCGATCTCAAGGATTGGGAGGAGGTAGCTTTTGGTAATATAAGGGCTGAATTGTCGAAAGTCAGGAAACGGTTGGCGGAGATGAGTCGAGGAGGTATGGATGGCCAGCTAGTTAGGGAGAGGAGGAGTTTAGAGGAAAAGGAGAAGGAGCTGATGAATAAGGAAGAAATCATGTGGTTCCAGAGAGCGAGAGCTAATGAGTTTAAATGTGGGGATCGGAATACATCGTTTTTTCACAAAAAGGCATCAGGGAGAAAGAGAAGGAATAAGGTGCAGAAGCTTATTCGAGATGATGGTACAGAGGAATCTTCGTGGGAAGGAATGACAGGAGTGGCTATGAATTACTTTTGTAAATTGTTCGAATCCGATTCCAATGCAAACCCGACAGCGGCTACTCAAGGAATCGAGCTTTTAGTATCGGACGAGGACAACCACGAGCTGCTGCATCCCTTCACTAGGGAAGACGGTATGCCTGCACTTTTCTATCAGAAGTGCTGGCATATTGTTGGGAACGACGTTACTAATTTTGTTCTAGATATTCTAAATGGGAAACCGTTGCCGCCGGAACTGAACCACACGTTCATAACTTTAATTCCTAAGGTAACGGACCCATGTAGAATGAAGGATTTGCGCCCGATTAGCTTATGTAACGTGTTATACAAGATTGTTTCGAAGGTGTTGACGAATAGGTTGAAGAAGGTCCTTGGGAAACTGATTGCACCGAGCCAGAGTGCTTTTGTTCCGGGCCGTTTAATCACGGACAATGTGCTTGCAGCTTTCGAAGTGTTCCACTATATGAAGACAAGGAAGGGGAAACAAGGGTATATGGCGATAAAATTAGACATGGCGAAAGCATACGATAGGGTTGAGTGGGGCTTTCTCGAGCATTGTATGAAACGGTTTGGTTTTGCAGATAGGTGGATATCACTCATTATGGGCTGCGTGACGTCAGTCTCTTTCTCTGTGCTGGTGGATGGGTCACCGTCACCTGTGTTCAGGCCGGCCAGGGGGCTGAGGCAGGGGGACCCTCTATCCCCCTACCTTTTTCTTCTGTGTGCCGAAGGACTTTCGGGTATGATTCGAGTAGCTGAAGCACAGGGTAGGCTGCATGGCATTAGGATCGCCCCTTCTGCACCGTCTATTTCTCATCTATTCTTTGCAGATGATAGTGTCTTGTTTTTGAGAGCATCCTGTCAACAGAGTACGGAAGTAGCAAATATCCTCCATACTTATGGAGCAGCGTCAGGCCAACAGGTAAACTTCTCAAAATCGGAACTGTCGTTTAGCAGGAATGTAAATGAGGAAGTGAGGGTGGCAATTCAGGAAGGCCTAGCTATTCGGGAAGTCTCTAAGCATGATCGGTATCTTGGGCTACCGACAATGGTCGGGAGGTCAAAGAAAATCATCTTCGAGCAACTGAAGGAGCGGGTTTGGAAAAAGATGAAGGGCTGGAAAGAGAGAACACTGTCGAGAGCTGGGAAGGAGATATTAATCAAGGCAGTGGCACAGGCGATTCCGACTTATAAGATGTCATGTTTCCTCTTACCGGAAGGGCTATGCCGAGAGCTGGAGATGTTAATGAGCAACTTCTGGTGGGGAGAGAGCGGAGGAAAGAGGAAGACGCACTGGATGAGCTGGAAGAGAATGTGCAAGTCTAAAAGGGAAGGAGGTATGGGGTTCCGTGACATAAGAAGCTTCAATAAGGCTCTTCTCGCTCGACAGGCATGGAGGCTTATTCAGGAGCCTGATTCGATGCTGGCTAAGCTTCTGAAGGCCAGATACTACCCAAGATCATCCTTGTTAGAGGCTAAATCGGGCCATTATCCGAGTTATATATGGCGAAGCCTTTTATCGGGTAGAGATGCGTTAAGTGATGGGTTAATTTGGACCATTGGCAATGGCGCTAATGTGAATGTTTGGAAGGATGCGTGGCTGCCCAGCAATGCTAATGGGAGAGTAATTGGGAACTTCATGGGAGGAGATCCGAGTATGCGAGTCATAGATCTCATCAACTGGGATATCCATGGGTGGGACTCCTGTCTTTTGCAACAACTTCTCTTGCCCGGGGATATAGAGGCAGTGCGACAAGTGCGACTAGTTGAGCCAGGGAGACAGGATAGGTTGGTGTGGAAGCATACGAAGGATGGTTTATTCACCGTTCGCTCCGCTTATCATATGATTATGGCAATGGAGCAGGCTTTAGAGGGGAGACCAGGTCCGTCGGAGGCAACAAAGTCGGATAAGGCGTGGAAAGCGCTCTGGAAACTGAAGGTAATGCCCAAGGTAGCTTCTTTTGTGTGGAGAGCGGCACGAGAAATACTCCCCTGCAAATACAATCTTCACAGGAGGAAGATGATCGAGGACCCCTTATGTGATTCATGTGGAAGGGTTGAGACCTGCTACCATGCTTTGTTTGAGTGCCCGCGAGCAAGGTCGGTGTGGGGGAGGTTCCCGCATGTGGAAAGGGTATGGCTTGCGGATGAATCGGTGATGACAGCCTTCACCGAAATGTTCACGGGGCGTTCGAATGAGGATAGAAAACGCTGGGCAGTGCTCGTTTGGGCAATATGGGATGCGAGAAACAAGCGACAATTTGAATGTCGCTGCATAGGGACGGGGCAGGTGCTGTCGAATGTAGCTGAGATGCTGCGAGACTATGATTCTTATGTCGATCACACAGCGAGGAAACAACAAGCAGGCCTGCCTTTGCAGCCGGGGGTTAGCAGGTGGGAGAAGCCGACGGAGGGGTTTGTCAAGTTCAATTCGGATGCGTCGTTATCAGCGGAAAAAGGGTCCAGCATTGGCTTTGTGGCTAGGAATGCTGCGGGTGCCTTCCTCTTCGCAGGTCAGAGGCAGATTGCGTTTACAGATGACGTCGAGATTGCCGAGGCAGAAGGCGTCAGATGGGCATTACAAAGTGCTCAGGAGAGAGCCATGGGGAGGATACAGGTAGAGACCGATTGCCTGGCGCTTATAGGGAAGATCACAAGGGGATACAAGGGTCTAGGTGTGCTGCAGCAGCTGATAGGATCAATCAAGACCATGGAGAGCAGCTTCACAGAAGTGGTTTGGTCACATGTTAGACGGGAAGGTAACATGGCGGCACATGATATGGCAAATGTTAGGCCGATTAGTAACTCTTTATTTTTTTCTAAGGAACTGCTTCCGCAAAACGTAATTGTAAGCCTGGATAACGGTATTGAATAAAATTTATCGGCTTGTTCTCAAAAAAAAAAAAAAAAAATTGACAAAAATATAAATAAAAAATATTTCATAGTCATACTTACCAAAAATATCTCCCTCCGATAAAAAAAAAACGTAAGACGCTAATCACCAAGGTCAGAATCAAAAGAGCAAAGTAGCTACAAATCTCTTAGAACTCAAGTGTTTTTCTCAGTGTTTGAATGGAAGGGAGCTCGACCTATGCTATCAGAGAAACCAGGGAATGGAAACCGGCCTAGAAATCGCATTTGAAGACAAGGATCGAAGCAATAATGTAAGCAAGCGCCTCTCAATCAACTTCTAGGGTTTCGCTTTCCTTCTAAAGCCAATCCTACTAGAGGGTAAGGGAGTGCATGTGTCTCTAAGTGGGCCGAAAGCTCATGGATCGTCTGAGATTAAAATTAGGCTAAAGGCCCAATTCCAATACAATCAAAACATTACACATTTATACAAATATCAATATGTACAACACTTTAGATTTACACTAGCTAGAGAGATGAGCCTAACATATGAATTTATATATTCATTCTATACAACAAGTATTGTGCTTTGCCTCACACAAAAATAACAAAGTAATTAAAAAAATCATAGATGGTCTACAAAATGCCCCGGAAAGAACGTTGGAATGAAGGCCTTTCGATTTATAGGAAGTTGGGCTCGGCCCATGAGCTCAGTCTTGGACCTCAATGGTAAACGTGAATATATAAAATTTGACGTTTTACTATTAATGCACGGTTTTTTGATTTTAAAAACTATATAAAATATAAAAGGTTAATATTTTATATACTTATTACTTACTCCGTATTACGTATGAATTTATGAAAATAAATGTAAAAAAAAGTTTATATTTTATTATTTTATATAATTTTTATCACTCTAAAAAAACGTATAATTAATAAACGACATGTTTTAATTAACAGAAAGAGTTATAGTCAAATCGGAGATACCACCCAACTTATATCATTATTTTCATGCCAAATAGCATGAAACCGCCCTTCAAATGAGATGATTTGCACTAAACCACCTTTTAAATTAGAAATCGCTCCAAGCTTTTCAGAATTCTATTCATTTTCTTCTATATGTTCAGCTAGTTTGTGTCAACTACTCTATCAGTTGGGTTACCAAACACCTTACTAGCTTATGAAAACTCTAATTTAATATATATTTAACACACTTAATCCATCAGCTTCAGATACTCTATCAACTTCAGCTAACTCATCAGCTCTGTTTTACCAAACTAACCATCATCCTGATATGTTCTCCTAGCCTACAAAGCACAATCTTCTATTTCGATGATAAGCTAGTAAGTGTGTGTGTGTGTGTGTGTGACATTAAGTGGTTAATTGAACAAGTTGAAGAGAGAGGAAGCTAGCACTGGTGGACGGTGGCGTTGATAGGGCGTGGCCATGGAGGGGTGAAATTGATAAAGCCGATTTACATTCTATATTTGATAATTAAGGAGGGTACTTCAGTCTTTTTAGCCAAATATCCATAAAACTATAACAGAATCAAGATTTGGGTGGTTCGTTGCAAACAATTGGACTTTAATGGGCGGCTTCATGCAACTTCTTTTTTAAGAGGTGGTTTAGTGCAAATCATCATATTTAAAGAGTGATTTTATGCAATTTGGCCTTATCTTCAACATGGATAAATAGGGATGGGCATTAGATGAGACCGGACGAGATTGGGCTAATTATGCGTTCCATTACGCATTTTTTTTGTGAAACGGAACCGAGACGGAATTCATTTTATTTTTGGGAATCCCATCGAGCCCTATCTCTCATGGGATGGGACGGACCCTGTCCCTTAAAATTAAACTATAACAAAAAATGAATATCACAGAAGTGAAAAACTGCACTGAAATTATGACAAGCACAGGCATTACCTTGATGATATCCCATATTCCTTTTGGGAGTCGCAGCACCATAACTTTTGATCTCCAAGTATCGGCATCAATGACCAACTTGGCAACCTTAACAGAATGAGACTATGAGCTATTGAATCTAATTCCTTCATCCATGTTGGCAACTGTGATCTTTGAGCTCCAACCCTAGAAACAATGATACAATAATTAGAAGCTAATCCACCTTCATGTTCCATGGCATTATCACAAAGTCCCAATGTATTACCATCTTAGAGCCTAATAAATCTGCATCCACACTATACATTATACCATTATGTATCTATGCCCTCTCAGTTCGGCTATATACACCCCAAATCATGCACGTCCTTAAGGACGTGCATGATTAAAAGGGGTTAATTTTTTTTTTTTAAATGTTAATTAGACACAAGACTTGCACGTCCTTAAGGACGTGCAATTTTAACCTTGTGATTTGTGGTGTATCTAGCAACACCCGTGCCCTCTTTAACGACATTTGATTGCCTGCGCTTATCTTAGCACAACCCAGTGAAGCAAAATCACATATCTTTCTGTTATGAGATTCTACAAACTCATGCTTCTTTTTGTTTATAGTTTCACTAGCCAATTCAGCGGTGTCATAAATACCCAAAAACTGGCAATGCCTCATTAATAGATTTTGGACTTTGGCTTCAAAGAGTGAAACTCAAACCTTTTGTTGTCATACGCCTCTTCAGCCTCTTTGGGAGTATCACAAGGGCCCATCAACACAAAAAAGTTTGTAATGGGATGTCAAATCTTAGCTCCGCATTTTATTCCTTTCCTGCGTGTAACACCTTGGTGCTGTCGAAAACCTAGATGGTTTGTCGGGGAAGGAGCACTCATCTCCTGCAAAATTAACACAGTAAAACTTGCAGCCTCTTCACAATAATCACAAGTACAAGAACAAAACTTTGTTTTGCAGCCGGATTTCAGCTTGGTTCCAGTGACGCCTTCAGACAAGTTTAAAACATATTTTTATGATCCGGAGTATGAAACCATAGATAAATGTCATAAACATATCAAACAAATGCTACAATGACAAATTGACAACCAAACACCAGTCAGTTCAGACAAGAGCACTAAAAAGCCCCAAAAGGAACACAGATAAACTGAGATGAGCAAATGCTTCCTCTCCTGCAAGAGCAAATCATCTTTCCCCAAGCGGCTGTACAAAAAAAATCCAGAATACTTCCCTGCAAATCACATCAGCATATAATCCAATTTTAGTCTCCAAACCTGGTTAAAACCAAAACCCCAGCCTTGTCAAAATACTTCTCACGGGCCTTGTTTCATTGTGTAGCAGCCAGCCATCCACTGCGCCTTGTTGCCCATCACACTGCACCTGAGAAGAAGTGTGTCAAAAACCTAGATAGATAATAAATTAAACGCTTCTTCTTAATCATAGTAAGTCTGGACATATTCAAATGCACAAGGTGCAAGAGAACCTTTAACACAGTCTAGCAGAAACAGAAAAGCAGGTGGTTTGAATGACTCTATTCCTGGGTTTCCTGCAGTACCCTCTTCATAAGCTGAATATCAAAATTAACATGCATCTTTACGAGGAAAATAAGTGTTGCGTAAGAATGAAATGCAAAACTTTTATGTCATTGATCCTTTTATACATCAAAGGAAACAAATGCAAAACGATTATGTTATTGATACTCACAGATTGCATTTTATGGGTTTTGGATAAGCCATAAAGTTACATTTAACACTAAAATTCAATATTTTCAGGTAGAGAAACAGAAACTCACAGAATGCATTTTATGGCTTTTCGATAAGCATACGGATTTATTCAGGATAAAGATAAAGATAACTCATTTCAAGAACATTCTTTTTAAAGTTTTTCAGGATTCATTTTAAATGTCATTGGGGTGTTTGGCAAAGAGCTTCTTGCAACAACTTTTAGCAGATTGGAGGTGTTTTACCAAATTGACCAACTAAATCCGTAACAGTTTATTTGGCAATAAATAGTTTAGATTAGCTGGTTTGCTGCAATTCACTAAATTAGAAAATCATGAGATTACTGAGCATGTTGACATTACAGGATGACATATTTATAAATAATACCAAAAATATCACTTTTGGTTTATCCCCTTGTTATTAATGAAATACAATTCCTTGTATACCATTTTACACACTTAAATAGCCAACAACTCATATCTATGGGCTACTTATATAAATCACTAATATAATAAGCTAGTCAAATCAAACTATGCAACAAGCTGCCCTCTAACAGTTTAACCGGTAGGATATATAGAGGGTAAAATTACATTGATGGTCCTCATTCCTTAACCTTTGGCCCAAATCTTAAATGACCCAAATCTAAAATGGGTCCCCTAATCTTAAATAACGGTAAAATTCCAAATCATTGTTTTGTTTCAAAATTCGTCCTTGAACCTAGTGTCACCTCGTGCATACATGTCATATTGAGAGCCCTCAACCTTTCTAGTTTATACTATCCTAAATGAATCCCGAACCATTAATTGTCCTTGGTGAGTCCCTAATCTTTTGAGCGTGTCCTAAATGTACCCCTAAATCCCTAATCATTGGACTGTGACCTTAGCCATACATTTGACTATGTGAGGCTCCATTGATGTGTTAATAGCAGAACTAACAAAATGACGTGCTTTGAAACAAATGTGATGAGTTATGGGACTTCAATAGGTTAAAGTGGTCACATACCATTTAGGATGCACAAAAAATGCTAAGAACCATAAATGAAATTTACCATGTATGGTTTAAAATTTTAATTCACTAATTTCCAAATACGACTCCAATGAATAAAATTGACATTTAAAAATTTTCAGAGTCACTAGTACCCCAAGTTATTTTTCATATCTATTGTTGTGGTTATTTAGATATTCCGAAGATGGTTTATTTTAGGGTTACTTGCTAAAGGAGGGCGTTTCACGTTTTGCCACACATGGATTCCCACACAAACCGTTGGGCGCACAATGTACCAAAATAAAACCACGTTGATAGTTTTTTCTTTAATATCTCTTACTTGGAGGGCATTTGTTAGGAGTAAAAGTCTTACGTGATAGAATTGAAGTAGTGCATTGCATCCAATCGATATGAGAAAATGGGAAAGGATGAAGGTTCATCAAGGATTATCAATTTATCACATAATCTTTCCTGAATATCAAATCACTCCATGTAACCTTATCGTCTTTATTATTTTTATAGACCATTTCCCTACATAGGAGGTTTAATGATCCTAAAATATTTAATGTCATAAAATGCTAATGACCTACTACTACTACCTAGTATGACCCTACACAAGCAGGGTATGTAGGGCCAAGGTGTACGCACACATTTTTTTTTATCAAAATAGATCATTATTCTTGATTATTATTGTTGTATCATCTCTTACTTTATGGATATTTTTTTCCTTTAGATTTGAACTAATTTTTGTTTCCTTTGTAATACAAAGGGAAACAAATATTAGGATAAGGATTATTAGTCTATTATTTAAGCAATTTCCATTAGGACTAGAGCCGCCAAGTGCTTTTTTAAACACTACTTTTGTATTTTTATTTGTGGAAACTCCATTAGGATTTGGATTATTTGCCTATTATTTTATTTCTATTCTAGTTAGAACCAGTAAAAAGAAAGGAAACAATATATAATTGGAGTTGTTATGAATCATTCAATTTTAATAAAAAAAAATATATTGAACCATTAATTGCTAAATATTTTTTATTGTCTATCGTAACGGGAAGTTGGATTTCTAGATTGAAATTTGTACTTAAGATTGGTTAGATTTAAATAAGACGATCTTAACATAACCCCTTCTAATACCAAGTCGGAAAAGCTTGAACAACATTGTAAATTTCTTGTCTAACCCGATTGAACAGCATAAATATATCAAAATCACCAATGGGCTGATCCGGAAAATCAAATAAGTAGGGATTAGATAACAACACAAACTTTAATGATAGCCCATATCTATCATTTCTTCTGGTATAGTAAATAAAGCATCAATTCAAGGCCATTTGTCACTCTGAAAGTGCACTAAATCAATCTAGGGGCTGGTGTAAGAAACAAGACTCGTGGAGCTTGTATCCTCTGTCAGTACCCTCACAAAAATTACAGGCAAAAGAAATGCAATGCACACACCTCCAGCGGAAGACCTTTTCCACTGTAACCTTTGTCCTTGTTCAATCTTTTTTCTTTTCTTTTTTTCTTTTACCTTTTTTCTCTTCTCTTTTTTTCTCCTGGTCCCATCCATGTACATCCCCTTCTTGTTCTGTTTTTCTTTCTGTTGCATTCACACCCTCTAAAATCTGTTGTTGTCAGAGAAGAAAGAGGGGAAAAGAAGAAGAAGAAGATGGATTCAAAAAACGAGAGCATGACCAATGGATTAGTTCTGCAGGGTGATATTCTGAATTCAAAGCAAGAAGCAGCAGCATTGTTAGAATGGACAAACAATTTTTTGCTCTTGGATGAGAGAAGGGATGAGGTGAATGAGTTTGATCATAATCCTTACAATCAAAATCATCCGATTCAGATGGAGAGGAGCCCCCCTGTTCTTAATCCACACTTCAATCATCCTATTCTTCCACCAACACCTCTGTCTACCCCTCCTTCCTCGCCCCCTCCCTCTCCTCCACCTCCTCTTTCACCTCCTCCTCCTCCTACACATCCTCCTTCTCCTCAACGACATCCTGTACTTTGCATGACTACTGATGATAAGCCTCGCCTTCGCTGGACCCCAGAACTCCATGAGCATTTTGTTGCGTGTGCTGCACAGCTTGGAGGACCATTCGGTTCGTAACCCTACTCTTCTTATGAGTAAAATTATATACTTAGGAACATTCATGCTTGTTCTCAAATTCCATCAAGATTTTCTCATGTTTTTCGTCAGATTTGGTTGGCAGTTCCATTATGTATTTTGCTATTGAAAGGAGGAAGAAAGAAAGCCTTCCGTCCAATAATGGGGAATCTGTAGTTCATTTTTTCATTAAAGTTGCATGCCATATGCTGGTAAACATGAACCCTCTGCGTTTTTTCTAACTTAAAAGCAGGTTAATTCTCTCAACCAAAACCTGCCAATAAAGAAAGATCCCAGTTTTGTCAAAATCTCTCTTTCTTTGAAAGAAAGAAGTTTTGCACAGAATTTGAGGAAAATTTCGCTTTTCACATTTTACATTTTACCATTTCAGCTTCAATTAGATTTTGTATGGTTCAGCTTTGCAGAAGCTACTTGTCTACTCAGCTAAAACTGACAGATTATAAGTCCAGTGTCTTGTTCTTGATTTTGGTTTTAAACAGAAATGTTTTAATGTCCCAGCACCGCCAAATGCAGCACTCTTTCATTATAATACTGTTGTGTTACACTCTTTCTGGGAATCTGGAGTCTATCTTCAATTGCAGTTGTTATAACTTATAACATCCTAGCATTTGGAATTTTCTTGTTTACTTGACTTTGATATAAAAAGTTCTGGTTAACTCCACATCTTTGCTTTCAGGGGCTACTCCAAAGCATATTATGAGGAAAATGAATGTTGATGGATTGACAATTTTACATGTCAAAAGTCATCTACAGGTTCTTGCTGAGGCTTTATTTTCTCCTAACTGTAAGTTACCTCTTCATTTGTTCAAATTATCTGAGATATACTTAGCCAACATATGGTATTCATGTCATGACAGAAATACAGAGCCACAATGCTTATGGAGTCCAACGAGTTGGCTCATACTCCTTTGCCTTTCCAGCGGCACCAGAATACCTCATATGAGTATGAATATAAAAAGAAGTCTAAATGTTTTCAAGGTTGATATTGATATTGATTTTAGTGTCCTGCTGACAGATTACATTGGTGCTCTTGTCTTTGTGTGATTCAGGGAACCTTTACTTCAATCAACTGCTGAAGGAACTGAAATGTTCCCTGGCCAACTATCAATCCAAGATAGCCAATTTTCGCAGTCTCAAGTAATTAATTTGGTTTTAGTATTTTACTGATCATATAATTCAATCTTATAGTGATATGACTTACTTATTTCATAGATCTAAAAGATAAATAATTAAATAAAGGTTACTTGTATATTATAGTTGTTTCTCTCTAGCCATCCATTTGTTTAGTTTTAATAAAACCAGCAATAATTGCACACCATTCATAAATATCGCCGCCTCTCTACAATGCTAAATTGCCCTAATTAATTTTCACAAAGCCACCCATAAACTATCAGTACTTTAACTACTGGCCCTTAGCCATATTGTTTTAGGGAACTTCCCACAGATCCAAAACAATTCTATTAATTATACCATTAGAGCCAATTATGGAGGCAGATTACTAATTAAGGGTAATTTTGCATAAAAATTCAAACAAATGGGTTATAATATGTCAAAAATCTTCATTTTGCTTCCCATATGCAATCCCTACCATGATCCATTGCATATCTATTTAATGCAATGCATAATGCATCAAAGTCAACCTAAGGATACAAAACAATAAAACACTACTACATTAAACTTACAGGTCCAAATGAGTCTACAGATTCAGGAAGAAGCACAGGAAAAATACCTCAAGTCTCTTATGAAACGCGCCTATGACTTTTGCGCTCCAAAGACTACTCAGAGAAAAAGTTTCAAGCACCAGAAGTGTGAGAATTCCACCCAAGTGCCTTTCCCAAGCCCGCCTTGCATGAGTACTGAACAGAGTGATATGCAGTCATATTACCGTCAGCTACAAAGGAGTCTAGATATCGAGGAAGGACAGGACAAATACCTAATGCAGCAAGGCTATGACACAGGCACAACTCAAACTACCAATGTAGGCAGTTTGAAATGCAGCAAGTCTGAAAATTTCAGCCAAGCACCTTTTCCAACTCTGCCCAGAATCAGTGCTGAACAGACTGATCGTCAGTCCAATATCCAGCAGCTCACAAGCCTTTTACCGGCAATGGAAGCATATAACATTTCGTCTAACAATGCTGAGGTAAAAACAACTTTACCTTCTGGAAGCCCTTTGCAAAACAATCAGAACAGTCCAAGTTTCCTTAGAGACTCTTTCCCTGGACCTGACTCTCCTCTCTTTGGCCTGTGGCCAGAGGTTGATCATTATTCATTTGATGAAATAGATCCATAAGTGTTAACATCATACCAGACGGACAGCTACTACTCAGGCCAAATTCAAGTGCCAGAGAACGCGGATTCAAGCTTGCTGCAACTCAGAGGTCATATAGAAGTTATCAAGTTTCTGATTCTAGTTGGCAATGTATGATGTGCTTCAAAAAATAGACAAACTTTAGCCTGTTTCATATTATGAATATTATAGCAGCACATTTCATTTGCCTATTCCTATATGCCGTTTTTGTTAGTTATCCAAAGTCCTCAGCACTCTTCTAACCACACCTTGTGGATCACAAAGGACTGTGGTAAATGCAGGGAAGCTCAGTATCTATTAATAATGTCAATGAATAGACTTTGGCATATATCTCATCAATAACTATGTGTGCATCTATGTGCCCTGTAAACTGCCTGTGGCAGATATTGACAAATACAATCATGCAAACAATTTTCCAATCAGTTGGCCACATCCTCTTCCCAGAAAAACCAATTGAGCCAAACCTACTAAAGAAATAGCAAAGATTTATCTCATCACGACTGTCAAATCTGCAGATGTCAGCATTCAACAATATGACCATCTCATTAAGATTGCTTCATACATATAAACAAACGAGTGAAAAATGCAGCTCCACTAAGCGAAATCGTCAGCTAAGAGGAGAGTAATAAGCGAACAATTTAAACAGCTCAACATGATAGGGATGATTCTAAACCAAAGACACCGTGTATAAAAACCGAAATTAGGTAATTGTGACATTCGAAATGACCGCAGCGAAGAACAAAATACAGCACTCGAAAGCAGAATAAATCCCGAACTGTGAGTATATAAAACAAAAAGGTCTGTGCCAGATGTATGAGAAGGAAGATATACCAGTGCACGTCCCCATGGCCAGTGTCCATTTGCGAGAGAGAGAGAGAGAGGCAACAAACTAAAGCATAACACGACGAACTCTTTCGAGCGCTTGATTTCTC
Source organism: Persicaria maculosa (assembly GCA_963922045.1). Taxonomy (NCBI): domain Eukaryota; kingdom Viridiplantae; phylum Streptophyta; class Magnoliopsida; order Caryophyllales; family Polygonaceae; genus Persicaria; species Persicaria maculosa. The sequence continues at coordinate 7,774,208 of OY998251.1, forward strand.
CCCTTGCTACTTCAATGGCGATATCTGCACCGGCGGCGACTCTTCGGCCGTTGATTTCTGATTCTGAAGAATCTGAACACCGGAGTTGTTTAGCTCTTCCTCTTCGTTTGCGACTTGCGAGGATAAATAAAGCAAACCCGGTTCAAATCTATGAACCGATTTAGGAAATACGGAGTAAAACATAAGAGAACCCGGTTCATAAAAAACAAAATGCAACCCCATAGAATGAAACGAAGAAATGCAGTGTGTCCAGTTGGCCCTTGAACCCTAAACCCTTCCTCCCTCTCGCCGCATGTCGCCTGCCGCCACGCATCTGCGACTGCCGTTCTGCCACTGTCAGGTTGCTTCTTCATATCCTTCCCACCTTTTTGCTTATCTATCATCTGTTTTGCTATTTTCCCTTTTGAATTTTGAATTATTTTATTTGTATATATTGAATTTAATTCTTCCTCCGGTTGCAATTGATCTCTAGGGGGGTTCCATTTTCGTTCCTATTGCTTTCAAACACAGTGATTTAGTGGGGGGGAAAGAGTAGAAATGTATATTGTTCTCTATAGTCTATAGCATCCATCTTTTTCGAGGTTCATTGCAATGAGTTGTCTTGTGAATCTGCCCTTGGCATCCAGATTTTATTCAAGTATGAGTTTATGTCAAATTAAGGGTGGATTTCAGTTAGTTAGGACTAGTAGTTTAGCCATTTTCAAGGTTCTCTCTCACTCTCGAAATTCTTGGTTGTCTCTGTCATTTGAAAAAACTGTGGAGTTTCACTTGATAGGTCTGATGTGGGTGAAGGACTTGGCGGGTGGGTCGGTTGGTGTGTATAGGAACTCAGATCAGCTGCTGGGGATTGCTACTAGGTCGTTCGGGTGAAGGACTCCGATCATTTTGCCCATTTTCATGGTTACTCCCAAGTCCCAACTCCACAACACCTAAAAACACTACCTTAAACCATCCGCTAGTACACTAATTTATTTTCCCATCTTTCCTCTATGATTTTCTTTTCCTTTCTGGCTGCGTGATGGAAACATTCAATCCCCCTCATTTGAGCTGTTAGAATCTTAGGTTTCGAATCAGTAGAAAAGGAATGTACTTCCTTGTGGTGCGATTGATATGTTTGGCATTTATTTCAATGCTTTTTTTTTTTTTTTACCGGAAAGAATTCGAGAAACCAAACAACCTTGGTATCCCGAGGGACCGAAATATCGGTAACCGGAAGAACCGGCAGGAACAGCATAGAGACAACAACAAACCGACCAAACAAAATAGAAACAAACAAAAGTGGACAATGCTCTCTCTTTTATTTGTATCATCTAATGCTTGCCCTGTAACCAATTTTCCATTTTTAATTGTTTTTTTTTAAATTCCAGCAGGCTGCTTTTACCATCAAAACTGCCATGATATTCCGTCTGGGTGTTAAGCGTCCTATTGAGATCCTCTACAAGAGGCTGGGAGGTCAAAGCAGTGCATGTTATTACTCGACTGTTGCAAATAGTCGTGTTTCAGCTTCAGAAATCGGCTTTAAGAAGCAGAGTCAATTTTTTACCGAGTATGCATCACCTTTATGTGCTCCTGGATTGTTCCTCAGGAGGTACAACTCTGCTTCTTCGAGTTCAGAGCAGATGAGTCTTATAAAGCAGTTACGAGAAAGAACTAGCGCTCCTATGAAAGACGTGAAATCTGCCCTAGTTGATTGCAATTGGGACATAGGTATGTAATGAGTATTATGACCCTCCATTTTAACATCCTGTTTATTTTTTTGGTCTGTTTGGATGGATGGAATTAGTAGGATTTGATAGGAAATTGAGAAGGAAGGGATGAAAGTTAAGTGTTTGAATGATAGGAAACATAGAAAATCATCCCTCACATCAATCCTATGATGAATCCAGCCATATAAGATGGATCAAATTTAGGCTTTCTTTGGTAGGATGTAACAACTGATGTAGTGATTTGCATGCTTGAGCATGTGGCTTGATGAAAAATATCTTCCATCCGTAAATGAATATACAAGGAAGTGATTATTTTTCAGAATATGGTGTAATTTAACTCAGTTGTGCATATGTGAAGCTCTCACTTGAATCTGCAGCATGAAATTAAGAAAAAAATTAGCTTCTAACATTCCACCACTTCAAATCCTTTTGGCAATGCCCAGAGTAAAATCATTTAGAAAATAGTTCTCTGTTCTTCCCTTTTTGTTACTGGAAAGAAGTTCTCTGTGTGAGAAATATTTGTGTATGTGTTGTGACAATGTAATACTTTGCTATAGACGCTGCACAGAAGGAGCTGAGGAGAAGAGGGGTGGTCCTAGCTTCAAAGAAGTCAGCAAGGACTGCTGCAGAAGGTTTGCTTGCCGTAGCCCAGAGTGACAACAAGGTTGCCATTGTTGAGCTTAACTGTGAGACTGACTTTGTTGCCAGGAATGAGATATTTCAGTGTTTGGTGAGTAAGAGCCAATTACAAGCAGTTTCTTTTTAACTTTGAGGCTGACTTTGTTGCTTGTTTTTATTAGTTACTTATTTGGGGCATGCCTTTCATACGTTCAAGATTCTTTTTGCTTGCTTTGCTACTCCCTTTTCTTATGCATAGCCTCACTGATTCTGCTTTTTAGTTTGCTTAATGGTTGTGTCTGTTTTTTCTGTCTAAATTCTGTATGACACATCTTATAGGCTTCATCTGTTGCAAAACTAGCATTGTTGACTGAAGATTCTTCTCAAGAAGGCTCGGGGATCTTTTCTGTTGCACCTGAGTCATTTGAGGTTAGTTTGCTGTTCTTTGTCCTTCTTTGCTACAGATGGTTGCACTTCTAATTTTCTCTATATTTGCACCAATCCATCCCAGATGAGCAAAGGAAAGGAATGCTATTCTTTTGCCAATAGTATGCTGAGAATATCAGTTCAAGACATGACATTGCATTCCCATATTTATTGTTTTTTAATATGAAACCGTGATGGATTACAACTAAAAATAATGAAAAAAAGGAGAATAACAAGTGAATAAATCAAAATTCTACCAACCAATGAAAATAACTTCAGTATTTGTAAATGTTCTCAAGGAGTTTGACAAATTAGTTTAAACATTTTTCTGTTTAGCAACTTTAGCCTTTCTACTTTTAACCTGATTTTTCTTTAGCTCATTGAAATCGTTGTGGAACTATTGCGTTGATTCTTTGACAGCTAAAATGCAAAATTTAATGATTTTTACTTATGAATGAGTTGTATTATTATGTTCCCTTTTTTCTGCGAAGGAGTTTTTTTGAACTATTTAACTCCTACAGGAATTGAAGTTAAACCTTGAACATCCAAAACTAGAAGGGGAAAGAACTCTTCAGAATGCAGTAACTGAAGTGGCTGCAATGATGGGAGAGAATGTAAAGTTTAGGAGGGGTTTTACAATTGTTAAAAGATCACCTGGTGTTCTCTCATCATATCTTCATACTAGCCCACTACCAGGTTTACTTATCTTTTCCTAATTATTCTCTAATGGGAAATTAGCTTCTATCTTTCTTCTGAATATTCTTTTTGACTGTGAATTTAAAGTGGAATTCGTCTATGTTTAAAGTGCATGTCCCTGTTTATGTTACACTGTTAAATGTTAATAATGAGAAGTAGAAAGCCTATTTGTGATTGCTTGATGCTTTATAATCAATTCTAAAGTTTGGTGTAGGTTTGGGTCGTATTGCTGGACTTCTGTCGCTAGAAGTTGAGGATCCGAATGCTTCACTGGATGCTCTTCATAGTGTTGGTTCAGAATTGGCAATGCATATAGTTGCTGCAAAACCTTTGTTCCTTACAAAGGAACTTGTCTCTTCAGATGCTTTGGCAAGTGAAAGGGAAATTCTTAGATCTCAGGTTTGATGTACCATCATTTTCATTCAGCTATCATCATATAGTGTTGTCTTTTCCATGTACTTCTTTCCGGTTAGACTCGGTGTTATGTGTGTAACTTAGAAGAAAACAAAGTGAAACTTATGCATCTGAGCCTTTTCTGTATGTTTTTGTTAGACAAATTCCTCTATCAAATGATATTTCTGAGATAGAGAATCATAATACATCTTACTACCATTCTAAGACTCTAAGAGGATTTGCTGCACTGAATGCTGAAATTTGTAGCTTCAATATGTTTCTTGATTGATGCAGTTTGATTCGTCCTATTCTCTTGTTATTTTCCCTAATTTTATGCTGAGATGTGCTTGTATTTGGTTTCAATTAAAAAAAAAAAAAAAAACTAAAAAACAACTCTTTTGGGAATCATTACACAATAGTTGCAAACTTGCTTAAGCAAATGAGTAAACAATGATCAGAAGAATTTGTAGGATGGTTGATCCTTTATAATACTTTTTGACTTTGCATTGAACAACATTCACGAGCTGCAATGGTAGCCTTCTTTGTGCTTTGTTTAAAATTCCAAAAAATTTCTTTCTTCTCTTATTGCAGGCAGAAGCATCTGGAAAACCACAGATGGCCATAGAGAAAATAATTGAAGGCCGGTTGCGGAAATACTTTGAAGAAGTCGTCCTTATGGAGCAAAAATTTATTGTGAATGATACTTTAAATGTTAAGGTAAGTGTTATCATTATATATCAAGATCACTCTTGGATAGCTACACAAGCTCAATGTTTTTATCAATATAAAAAAAAAGTATATTTTTGCAAGCGACGTTTCTTCAGGATTATAACCATTTGTGTGCTAATATATGCAGACATTGTTGAGCAACTTATCTGAGCAAGTAGGTTCGCCTGTGAAGATTGGGAACTTTCTTAGGGTTGAAGTTGGAGAAGGAATTCAGAGGTAAGAAAGTACGTTTATGGACTTCGTTTTTTATTCTCTTTTTGGTTTTTTTACAATGATGCGACTGTTATAAGCTTAATTTCGTATAGGAGATTTACACTAACCATACGTTTGTTTTTAGATAAGGAAAGGTAATGTTACTCTTCCGAATCTAGTCTATTTTTAAGTTTAAGATCCATTGATCAATATTCTAACCATTACCCTCCTCTCATTTTCAATACAACAACAACAACCCAGTATATCCCGCGTTAAAGCAGGGTCTGGGGGGTTGGGATGCACGCACTCTTTCCTCGAACAAGTCAAGAGAGTGTTTCCGGTAGACCAAAACAATAGGGAATAAGAATCACATGGTATCATGCCAACTAGTAGATAATGAGGCAATAGAAAACAGATAGGAAGGAGAAAAGAAGCAAATACGAAAGGTCCCAATACCCATCCTCGGACTTTTAAACATCAGAAGCCCGAATGCACCTCATCCGGTGGTCCCTATCCGAAGTCATATCTTCTGAAAGGTTCAGCACAAAATTTATTTTCTTTCCCCACATTTGGTTACCTAATTTGAGGATAGAGTAATCATATCCCCTAAGATACTAACAATTTCCCTCTCCTCTCCTCTAGACTCACAAAAAAGTGATGATCAGACAAATTTTACACATAAAAATTGATTCATTTCCCTACTACTCAAACAAACAGGGCCTAAGTCACTCATTGGCCATTTTATTCTCCAAAGGAGATTCTACTAGTGGACTTCTACATCATCGTGTCATGTCAGAATCAAGGGTTATTTACCTAGATATAGTTCAGACAGGTTCTAGTGATCAGCTTAACTGATTCACCGTTACAATCAATCCCATAACGTGTCCCTTCAGGCTGTTTTTTGAAGGGGTATGGGTTTGAGAGAGAAGTATAGGCCTGAAATATCCAATATGGCTATTGTTTTATAGGTAACAGAAAGAAGGCTTTTGTACTTCTGCCCTTCTCCCATGTTATTTTTATGAAGATGTTTGCATAGTCGTCATGACTTTGATGCGCTGTGTAATAAGTATATGATTTCAGGCTCGAGGCGGCTAATGATTCAGAACCAGTGGCTCAGGCTGCTTGAGCGGCGAGAATGGGTAAAATTCAAGACTCAGATGCATCGAATATTTAGCCTGTAATTTACAGAGCCAGCCCAATAGCCAATAGCTGGTATAGGGTGTTGTTTTTCTTGAACCACTGGTAATAAATACTGCTAGAGTGTTTTTTAGTCTTACCGTTTGCAATTATAATCATATGCTGAAGTTTTTTTTGTAACATGGGATTATTATTGCACCTTAATCTAGCAGGCATTGAGTTTTTGCACCAACCCCAAGCTTTAATATAAATGGGTTTATTTAGGTGCTGTTTGGTTCAAATCTGTTTCGGAACCGTTGAAGATGAGGTTGTTGAGCATTGTCAGAGGGACAACAGCTAGTATTGGCTTCACCAAGTTGTGCCGATCCTGATGAATTTGCGTTAGCAAGTAATGAAACTCCCCCCCAAATGCATCAGCTTGGCTAGGAGCTTCAGGGGGAGGCCAAGAGAAAAGGGATAGACTCCTACGGGAGGCAGCAGTGGGGAATTTTCCGCAATGGGCGAAAGCCTGACGGAGTTTGGAGAAGAATCAACAGAATAGCTAATAGCATAAAAACAGATCCAAGTAAAGTATAAAGGAATCCCGGTTTTTGCAAGACCACCCCCCCCCCCCCCTCTTTCATCGCGCCTTCCATTTTGAAAGCTGGCCTTACATTCAGCTACACCATACTTGCAAATGCATCAACAAACCTCCAGGCTTGCCGTTTCTATTCCCAAATAATACTATCGGGCACCGAATGTTGGCTTATATGGTCACTAGTGTCATCCGCCAGGTTGTCTGTCTTATCTTGATTAGCCTGTAACTTCCAAAATGTCACTCTTTCGGATTTGATTTCTGTGCTGCCAAGAACAATTTCAAGGTTGTGTCGCGTGTAGAGGGCTAGATGTCTATAATTCACTCTAAGTTCATGGTGGTTGTTGGAAGACGGAGACACTGATGAAAATTATCTACCCTCTGTCGGACCTTTTGCCAACGGAACCATGTATTGAACCGTACACAAAAACACATCCTGTTTGCAAGATGGCTTTATCAGGATCGGACACAACCTACATCAGAGCTACCTCTGCACTTGGAGCATTTCCAACAGTTTATCCATTTTGGGGATTTTGAAATTTTTGGAGAATTTAAGGTATTTTTTTATTCAACATATTTCCCACCACATTCTCCAAGCAGCAGAAAAAATGGAGATAATTTCCTAAATCTGCAGCATTCTCCAAACTAAATGATTCTTCAGATCTTCGAGATGGGGTAGCTGTTAGAGTTTAAGCAAAAATAATTTAAAGAATATGTAATTTGTTTTTCCATTTTGGGGAAATTTTAGGGAAGCGGTTGAAGATGGTCTTATACTCCAATAGATCTTTCAAAATATTACTACTCAATATCACTTGTTTCACATAAATAAAAATAAATAATGCATATTGTGTTTGACACCATTCCAATGTCGTTTTTGTTGGTGTTGAGCTAAATCTTGCTAACAGGGTAACTGAGAAAGCTATATATGGCCGGGTATTAGCAACAATATACATAGGCGTACTAATTGCACTAAGATATGAAACTTCATGACCTAAAGTAATAAAAAGAAATTGAGACAAATATGAACTGATTTCATAAGCAAATATAAGACAGACCTGCATAATCTGAAACATAGCACAAGCAGATAAATGGTCATAGAGCTGCAAATTACAACAAACAGGTCATTACAACATTATTACTCCACCAAACCCAAAATTCTGCACTTCGAAACCGGGTTTAGGTCCGTCATAAATCATACATAGTGACTGTCCCATTTCTAAGGGTTTATCACAGGCCTGCAAAATATCTCAGATGGTCGTCAAATGTCTCACCGTGCCTGATCTTGGCCACTGAACCGTCTTCTTCAATCTAAGCAACACGACAAAAAAATCACCGTTATCTCTTGCATTATTCATGTTTAAAACTAGTCGGCAGTTTTAAAAGGGCAGCTACACTGTCATTTGAAAACAGGCCAAGTAGGAATGAAATTCACCAATCACCGTGTTTTTTTCCTAGATTCATGAAATGAAAAATTAATTCAACTGTCGGGAAAGTAACTGCATACCCAGTATTCCGGGGGGCGCATCTTCAGATTGTAAGTCGATGCCATACTCATGCAATAAGCACCAGCATCGTGAACAACGAGACCGGTACCCTACAAGAAACAGCTTCTAGTTAGGGGGAGGGGTCATAAAAATAATGCTTGTTCAGATATCACAAGATACTGAATGAAAGAAAATTACGCTTGTTGGAGTTGGGAGCTCGCGATCTTTTCCAAGGAAATCCGCTGATTCACATACTGGGCCTACGACATCAAAGGTTGATACCTCTGCATCGGCCGGTGCAGGAGAAACCATCTCTATATGCTGCAAACATTTGCACAAGAATCATTAAGCTGAAGCGCAATAGTTCTCACTTACAGTGAAACTTTAAAGAGGCAGTGACTTGAGCTGAATGTGCTTACTTGATAAGCTCCATAAAGACTAGGGCGGATAAGCTCTGACATGCTTCCATCTACGACAATGAAGTTTTTCGTACCATTAGTTTTTACCCCTGTAACGTGATTAACAAAGCAGCATGTGTTTGCAATAAGCGATCTCCCGGGTTCAATGATGAGATTGAGGTCTCGTGACAAAACTAGCTCTCGGACCTACAAAAAAAGTAAAACTTATAAGCCTTTCCAAACACTTTTTCCGCTTGAATCCTATTCTTAAAGAGAATACCCAAAAGCAATTGCAGAATTATGAACAATACACTGATAGCTATTATTACGTTGATAATATTGAACAATTTACGAATCATGATATCGTATTGAAAGCTCTTACAGTGTCAATGAGATCTCTAGGTGTGGGTAGGACGGCACCAGAATGATGGTAATCTATTCCCAAACCACCTCCAATGTTCAAATAATTAATCTCAAATCCTTGGGCACGGATTTCATCGATATAGTTAACCATAAGCACAGCTGCATCCCTGAATATGTCCACCTGGAAATAATGAAAATATTACTGGAGGAGCAAATAGCTAAGCTAACTCGAAGGAATTTAGAACAGCAAGTGTAATTAAGAGTATAAGACTTTCTAGGTAATAACAAGCCACTGAAAGTAACACAGCAGTTAAGTACTGCCAAAGAGTAATTCCACAATTATCATTTTATAACCAATTTCAGAAGAGCCAACCTCCAGTGGGGAGAAGAAAATCTCTAATTTGCCTTTCTTATTTAGGTTATAGAATTGCATTCAGTTCCTTCAAAAACGATTTGTTATCATAGGAAGAACAGAAAACTATACTCTTTGAATCTTGATGGATAATACATTAGTACCATATCACAACCTTTCACTCCCTCGTTTTTAACAAGGTTGATTTCTAAGATCGACAAATGCATTAAGAAAATGACTTCACTAGTAATAATGCAGATAAATCAATAATATTTGGCATGTTAAAAAAACATGCTCAATGACTTGGAACATGAATAGAAGGAATATCGTCTCCAAAGATAATGTAAATCACCTCTGTACTAGAAGGCTATATAGAGCTGCAAGAACACTTGAACAAAAGAAAATACCTTGGTGATTGTAGACCCAAGATGGCAATGTGTTCCAACGAGCTTCAGCTCATTAGGATGTGCCTTCACAGCATCCAAAAACCATTGCAGTTTCTCATTTCTAATGCCGAATTTGGAGTTTTTATTTCCAGTGGCAACATAAGGATGGACCTGCGCAATGGAATATACATCAGTAATTAATAATTACTCAGTATAGGATGATATCTCTACCCAGAAAAGAATTCTTTTATAATTTTTTTTTAAAATCAACAAAGGAAGAGTATAATCAACACTGGGCACCACCAAAAAAATGCAAGAAATTTGGCAATCTTCCATTTTATAGGATCATTTCACTTATTGCTAGGACAAACATTAATAAGGTAGGTCCCTAGCATTAGAATGTAACTAAAAAAACTATGACTCTGTAGCTTTGCAAAGAACACCCCGGAAGATTGTGCCAAATAAATTAAGGACTGTATTGTATAAATAAATGGTAAGAAATTAAGAATGGACACCAGATAGAATGGAGTACTTATGAATCAAATACATACTTGAGGGTCAACATCAGGGTTGATACGAAGCAAAACATTAACCCTTCTTCCCGCAATTTTTGCAGCAGAAACAATATTGTCCAAGTCGAATTCGCTGTCAACATTCACAAAGACACCACTTTCTGCTGCTAGTACAAGATCCTCCAACAATTTTCCATTTCCATTGAAAATACACCTGTGAAAACCAGATTGAAAATCAATAATCTATGACTAAAAGGCTGTTAATTTATCATTTCCATAAGTATTCCAAAACCTCAAAACCTTGTTTTCATTCAAGGCAAACTTGAGTAGACAATTGCTTACCAAGCAAGATCAAAGGTAAGAACAATTATTAGCTTAAGAAGAGAAATTAGAATAGGAAAGGTACCATATCTCTGCACATTACGATATTTATTTTTAAAAAAAAGTTTGTCTAAATTTAGTAAACATAAAAAAAGGTAAACAGAGCAAAAGCCAAATCGACTCTGAGATGTTGTTGGCAGAAAGAATGAATAATTGTTAAGTTTGATTCTTTTCAATTCAAGCAATTAACCATAACAGGAGAAGCTTTACACGGTCTACTTTCAATTAATTGTATTGGAAAGATAAAAGGCTAGAACTTGTCACTGATTCTCTGAATAGCAATTCAAAAATTGAATTGTTAAGTAACAACTTCTGTTTCTTTTGAGAAAATAAAAGTCCCCATGGGGAAGTTGAAGGTAATTCTAATGAAGACTATCCAAGATCTTCACAAATTTTCATTGAATCCATAGTTTGTCAAAACTCTTCCACTTGTTCTCGCAACTTGACAAAACAAACTCCAAATTCTTTCCCAAAAATTCTCCATCAGATCTCGGATTAGGAATGAGCCAACCCAATCCCTGGTGTTTGGCTTGTCAGGGTATCGTTATCAAACCTGATACCAGGGGATTTCAAAATTTTGTAGCTTATCAAACATCAAATACAGCAATGATATTCCAATCCGATTCTATGTCCTGTAATGAATATAGTACTTTGTATTGACTCTATATAAACATTATAAGTTTGAAACCTAGAATGTGATTGAAGCATAGTAGTACTAGTACCTTATTGAAAGACAAATTCAAGCACTACATTCTCAGGTCACCCTCATAACCTAAAATCGATCCAAAAACAGCTACATAACAAGAGATGAGTAGCCCTAATTCTAAAGGTCACCATTTCAACAAATTCTTCCTCCATTATTAGCAAAACTAACATCAAGGCAACATAAACAAATTACCTGGAAGGATCAAATCCGGCAATGAGTGCCAATCTGAGCTCATTCCCACTAACCAAAACAGCCCCACAACCCAAGTGCCTCAAATGCTCCAAAATCTTGAGATTATTGTTGGCCTTAATAGCATACCCAATAACGGAGGTCAGCCCTTCAAGGGCCTCTCGATAAGCCGCAAAGTTCCTAGTAATCTGGGGCTTGCTGTACAGATAGAAGGGGCGGTTGTCAACGGACTGAAGGACCTCCTGAACCTTAACACCTTCGCAGTACAAGAACCCATCTTCAGCCTTGCTAAAGCAGTGGTTGAAGGGGGCGGTTGGGGAGGAGGCGGGCTGGGTTTTGGGGGACAGAACCGCCGCCCTGAGAGTGAAGGTGAAGGGTTTTGGTGTGGCTTTGAAGGGAAAGGAGGAGGGTTTTGAGAGGGGTTGTGGGCGGGGGTTTAGGGTCAATCCAATGGGAGGGAGGAAACGGGAAGCCGCCATGGATGGAGATCAGAAATGAAGAATTGAGTGGCGCGGGTCAAATCAACTCATTTGGGTCACCATATAAACATCTGTTGCCCTAATTCTCTACTGTAGTGAGTTCAGTACTGTGATTATGGTCTTATTCAAAATACTAGAATTACGTAATACGGAGTATTTTTTTAGGCAAAAATTCATAAAACTACCCTTTATTCAGGGTTGTTTACAAATAACCACCCTTTATTCAAAATTTACAAATAACCACCCATTATACAAATTAGTTGCAACTAACCACCCATACATAAGGTTGGACATCCGGTTTGGACCGGGCCTGATATTCGGAAACCTTGGACTATGGATCGGATCGGGACCGTATGGGTTTTTCGGTCCGATCCCGATCTTGGACCGAATGGACTGGTTTGAAAATTAAATAGATTTAAAAATAATTTATAATATATTTAAAAATTATTTATTAAATATTTAAATGTGAAATAGACTTAGCTAAATTATTCTTACTAATACATGAATAAAAAAATAATTTAGAATTTTTTTTATTTAGTCACTAATTTTATTTTTTAAAAAATAGATATATACGCGCGTGCACACATATATATATATACACACACATTCCGGTCCAACCGGTCCTGGACCGAAACTCGGATTTTAAAATTTTGTGGACAGTGGACCGGACCGTTATATTTTTGGTCCGACCCAAGACCGTAAATTCCGGTCTGATCCAAATTTTTCCCCGGACTACCTATACCCACTTTTCTTGTTAAACCTCACTTAAGTTAATAGGAAAAGACAATTAAACCCATAACTTTTTAATGTTTTAAATGTTCTTTATATTAGTCACAAATCAAATCAAATTTCCAATCTAATTAGCCAAATAGAGAGATAGAGGAGGATATGATCAATCCCTCGAAAAAGACCTGATGAACATCAGGAGGTTCCACTAGAGGTCGTCGTTGCTAGAGGCGATGAATTGCAGGAGGCTCTAGACATTCATTGTACCCTTTGTGTTTAGAACTGGAAAAAAGTTAATTAGAATTAACAAGAAAAATGTGTATGGGTGGTTAGTTGCAACCAATTTGTATATAATGGGTGGTTATTTACAATTTTTTTAATAAAGAGTGGTTATTTGCAAACAACCCTGAATAAAAGGTGGTTTTATACATTTTCGCCTTTTTTTTATTCATCTTTCTCCACCACATCGGTCTACTTTCTCACTTTTTCCACTTTAATACTACGTAATAAAATATCTAGCATCCCACAATCCATCTTTTTTTTACCAATTCAATTTACGAATATACTCTTCTATAACAATTATTCCCAACATGTTAATAATATGATTATAATATTATATTAGAATTTAATTACTAAGATTAAATTATAAAATGCATATATACGATCCACTTTTGAGATTTAAAATAAAAAAATAGCAAACTCCATTGATTAAACAAAAGGAAATTACACAAAAGATAGCACATAAACTAAATTGCAATGTAACAAACATTATACGAAATTTGCGAAATCTAGCTAATTGCCTCCACGTGTGGAGCCAAATCTTTGCCATATGTGTTCCTTCAAGTCTTCCACCAAGTCAGTGGTGTCTACCATTATCATGAAGTTGATGCCTCGTTTGTATATACTATATTACTATTGCATAGTTGCGTGGTGCTCGGTCAAAAACGTTCAAGTATTGTCGTCAACAGGTGTAGCCTCAGAGCTTACACCTTCGTCGAATTGCAGAATCTCATATCCATGATGACTGTAATCTTCTTGCTCGTCTTCCACGATCATATTGTGCAAAATGATGCATGCTCTAATTGCTCTCATTATCTTCCCGAGCAAAATTGCATTGTAACGATTGATTTTATTTAAATAATTAATCAACACTCCTCTTCGGCTCATCACGCAGTAGTACCCATGCATGTTCCTCTTTGAAGCACTTCCCCATCAGTCCTTGGAGCATAAAGCTCATGTGGCCTTATAATGACATCCTTGTCCGCCTCATCTGAAGCTCTCATTCGACTTGCCTCCTGAAAACAACCAACAAACTTAGCTACATTCGAATTGATTTTTTGCCAATGTGCTTTACATTTCTTTTCATCTCTTTCCACTTGGTGTGATTTCATATACTTCTCGTAGAAGGCTCCGATTTTGTCCCAAAATGCATTTGAATCTTGGTCATTGTTGATGACCGCGTCAGTCGAGATGTTTATCCAAGCGCTAAACGAGAAGATTATCGTCTTCTACACTCCAAGTGGAGCAAGAAGGACGAATTGCAGAAGCACCTTCTCCAACTTCACCACGACCTGAACCATGAGCCCTAGCACGACCTCACCCACGAGTACTGAGACGACCTCGACCACGAGCACAGTGGCGGATCCATAAATTTTTTCGGGGTAGGCACAAATTTTTATGGATAATTTCTATATTATGTTTATTAGAAATAATTTTTTAAAAACATATATATGAAGAGAATATGTTAGATTTGTAAGAAAATTTATTATTATTTAATTATAAAATACCAAATAAATTATAAGAATTTTAAAATAATGAAAAATGGATTGAGAAAAAAAATAAATAAAATTATTATTATTTAATTATAAAATACCAAATAAATTATAAGAATTTTAAAATAATAAAAATGGATTGAGAAAAAATAAATGAAAATACATGTCTAGTGGGATTTGAACAAGGGTTGATTGGATTCTATTTAAAATGGGGATGGACCGGGGTGGGCAACGGCCCGGTGTCGCCCACCCTTGGATCCGCTACTGCACGAGTACTGAGACGACCTCGACCACGATAACTAGAACCGACGCCTTGTTGGGTGCTATAAGTTGGGATATGTTGGGATTGTTGTGAATTTTCACTTCCACCGGTGTACTCTAAAGTAAGATTTTATGGGTTTGAAGATAAAAGTTACTCGTAATAGCCTAGCCCATATTCTGAAGAAAGGGACATATTGCTCAAGGGAAGAAATTATCAGCTTGATTCTGAGATGGATCCATATGATGAGAAGAAGATGAAGATGAAGAAGAATTGGTGTGTTCTGAAATGGTTGTGATGATACGTATTTATAGTCAAAATCATAATACAATCCAACTAAGGAGACTAGACTACTCAATGCATCTGAATTTGACGGGACAACACATGCATTTCATCTATGCAGATCATTTATATCAATGTCACAGATGACTTTACCATATTTTTTTACATTTAATTTCCAAACATTCAACGAAGTGTGTTACGAACTATATTGTTGATGTATGCATCCAATCACAAAACTTCAAGCAAAAGATTATTGCAAGATATTCCAATCAAGAAGGTCGACCAAGCTAGAAACTTTGAAGAAACTAGAAACTTTGAAGAAATTGCTGGGAAAGAAATTAGATTTACAACCATAAACTTATTATTATTATTATTATTAGACTTACAACCATAAACTAGTAAGGTTCGTGAACATCATTGACTTTTTGAATTATCAATTCATTTTGGACTAGGTAGAGGAAACTTTGAAGAAATTGCTTTCATTTTGCCATGGAAACATAACTAACTTCTTAGTTGATATTACTTTAATTCGATTAATAACACGTCATGCTATATATTTTCTTAATCGGAAAAGATTTCCTATCAAAAAATAGTAAAATTTAGGAATCTAATTAAATAAAAGTTAAATTAATTAAATTTTTAAAAAATATTTTTAAATTAAAACTCTTATACTATGTCTTATACTATTTTCATCCAGAGATAGATATATCCTGTATTGACTAAGTTAATACTGATATTGATCAATGCAATATAAAATGGTTGATGTGCAAAGAAGTTGACATTTAAAACGTAACATTTGATTATTGAAGAAAATGCCCTTTACCACTTTACCGACTCTTCACAGTTCACATTGTTGATCGACTTTATTTTTCGACATGTTTGTAAGAATTGTACGTATTAGCTATAGGGTCGGTTTGGTAAAGACAGAGCTGATGATGTAGCTGAATCTGATGAATTAAGTGTGTTAAATATATGTTAAATTTAGAATTTTCAGAAGCTAGTAACTAGTAAGGTGTTTGATAACTCGGCTAATAGAGTAGCTGATGCAAACTAGCTAATCAGATAGAAGAAAATGAATAAAATTCTAAAAAGCTTGGGTGCGTAGCGGTTGAAAATCCAATTTTAAAAGCTAATTAAATTAAAATCTTATATTTAACTTATTTAAAACTATAAAATATTAAAACCAAAAGTTTCAAAAGCTTCTCGCATTGTCAAACGGACTCATAGTGTGTATTTTGTAAGTGATTTTTAGATTTAGAGATACTAGTGTAAGCCCCGTGTCTAAGACACGGGTATTTAATATTTGGTTAATTTTTTTTATTTTACAATCTAATAACAATATAAGTAATTTAGAGAGAATAGTGGTAGGGATATGTTAAAAAAATACACAAAAGAATTTAATAATCTATAAAGACGATGAAATAATAAAAAAAGAAAATAATGGTTCGTTAGAAATTTATTTATAAATCCTTAACCGAATAATTTTTAAACAATAATATAAAGAGAAGTATTATCACAATGTAAGATCAAGATGGCAATTGATTATACATATATAATAAACTTTACTAGATAGATAAAGTATTTTTAAAAAGGTTAATAATAGTGGTTATATTAAAAAAACTATTTATTTTATAATAAAACTAGTACAGTGTCCGCGCCATTGCGCGGTTTTTTTAAAAAATTATAATAATATGGCAAATCAATATTATAAAATTAAATAAATTTTAATAAAAGTTAGTATAAGATTAAGAATATATAATTTGAGTGATTGAAAAAACTATAATTAATGTGATGATGATATCTCATTAAAAATGGTTATCTTTTAAAGAAGTATATAAATATAGATATTTTAAAATTATCTTATTGGAAAGAAAAAAAATTACTATCATTGTAATATTATTTAAAAGATTTAACTAAAGATAATTTTATTAAAATCACATAGATGAAAGAGAAAATATATACGATGTGATATTATCATGCTTTTAATTTAATATAGTATATAAAGAACTACATACAGGTATATATTATATATTAGTTCAATATTTTCAATTAAACCCATTGGTTATAAAATATAGAATATATTAAGGAAAAAATTATAATAATGTGATGATATCACCCATTAAAAATATTTTTCATTGAAATTATATATTAGCATTAATATTAATTCAAGATTTTGAATTGAACCACTGATTAGAAAATGGAGTATACAATGAATTGAAAAAATGAACAAAAATATATTTACATAAGGAGACGACACATGACTGTAAAATTATGGGTTATATATAATTCAATTTGCATAGATGAATGAATCTTATTAATTAAAAAAAAAAAAGGAAAGACGCAACTTATATTATTTTATTTAACACGTTAATTCTTATTTTATTTTCTCAAAAACTTATTAGATTAGAAGTTAGGTAGATATAGAAAGGAATGCAATAAAAAAATCATGTATTTTTTTTAAAAAAATGAGATGTTAAATGAAAATTTTAATCTATCTTACTTTGAATAATTTAATAAGATCTTTATATTTTGATGGACATAACCATATTTTGAATTTTTTTTATGTGTATATATAATAATAAATTTTAACGGTAGATATATATGGATAGATGATAAAATATATAAAACAAATGGCAAGTAATTGATAGACTAATTGATTTACCTTAATTATATAGATTATTATGAAAATAGACTAACCTAAAATAGCTTGGCATAGAATGATGACACATGACACATAGTTGATTCTCATTTAATATATAATATAGATATATCATATAGTTTTTTCTATAATTATATCATTTTCTCTGATTTTATTAATAAACTAAATAGTTTTATATGTGAAATTAGTTTAATTTCATGAATATTTAAAAATATTTTAGTGGGGTTAGTGGGGTGGTTAGTAAACTTAGTGGGTAGTTAGTAAAGGTGTGGCGGTTACCATGAAGACGTGGCAAAAATTAACCACGAGGATGAAAATTAGTGGTCCACTTGGAGATAGAAAAAGGGGTGGGAGATGTGGAATCCTTCATATGATGACATGTGGAATGAAGCCTCCTTGTGAAGCCACGTAGGCGGAAAATGCTTCTGTTTTTAGTATTAGTATAGATATACTAGCGGTTTATTTACCAAAATTAAGATGTATAATGGCGGTAAAATTGAGTACATGACATGTTTTTACACCCACTCAATTACACAGATTATTTTATATTTTTAAAATAATTTAAAATTTAAACTCTTTTTTTGATCCAAATTTAAAATTCAAACTCTTAAAATGAGATATGTGATCAAGAAAATTACGTGAGTAAAAAATTAATCTTTTAAAATTGCATTTATTTTATACATTTTAAAGCGGTTTTGACTATTATAAATGATTTTTTTTCTGACAATAGCTTAGCCCTACAATTTTTTTTGACATGGTAAGTTTGTACGGTCAGGATAGTAAAGTTCGTATATGTATTTTCGAAGTTGTACTTTTTAAATTTAGCCTAAATCTCTATTTTTTTTTATAAAATGTTTTCTAGTCTGTCCGGACTGTTCTGAATATTCGGAGGTTATGGACCGAAAACCGGCCAATTTTGGACAACCCTAATTGATATTAATACAAGTTGTTTTAAATGACAAATTATCTAATACTCCGTACTATTTAATAGGGGTGGACACAAATCCCGCAAATCCCGATCCCGGTGGGATTTAGGACAAAATAGCGAATCCCGTCCCGATCCCGTCCCGCAAAAATTATGCGGGACGAAACGCGGGACGATCCCGGTGGGATCCCGCAAATCCCGTCCCGTCCCGCATATAATAATAATAATAATAATAATAATAATAATAATAATAATAATAATAATAATAATATATTACAGAATAATAATAATAATATATTATTATTAGTATTATTATTTTGAGCAAATATTATAATTATAATTATAATCATAATCTTCCATTTATAATAATAATAATATTTGTTTATAATCATAATATTATTATTATTTGAGAAAATATTATTTATAATTATAATAATAATTTTCAATTTATAATAATAATTGATTATAATAATAATATTATTATATAATATTATAATATAATTTAATAATAATATTAAATTATAATAAAATTATTATTATTATTATTATTATTATATTATTATTATATCATATTATATTTTTTTCTTGTAAAGTATAATTATTTTATAATAATAACAATAAAAATAAGTATTATTATTATTATTATTATTTAATCATAACATGGTATTATTATTATTATTATCATTATTATTATTATACTCATTTAGAGCTACAAGAGGCAAATAGCTAAATACGGTATTCTTTCCAATTATCAATTGATAATGAGACAGTATCGGGTGAATCTCGTCTCAATCCCTTCCCGACCCGATCTAGTAAGATAATGTAGCCAAATATGTTGAACATTATAATTAATTATACAATCATTGTATGAATTAATAATAGTATTATAATATTAATAATAATAATAATAATAATAATAATAATAATAATAATAATAATAATAATAATAATAATATAGTTGAGAAGAATACGATATTCAACATATTATACAAATTAATGAATTATGAAAGCATTTTTCACTTTGCAAATTTATATAATATTTTATTATTTTTATTTGCGGGACAAGGCCCGTCCCGTGCCGATCCCGTCCCGTCCAGACACCATCCCGTCCCGAAAAAAAAGTGTCAATCCCGTCCCGATCCCGTCCCGTAAAAATTTCACGGGACAAGTCCCGTCCCGGCTCAATCCCGTCTCGTCCCGTCCCGTGCCCACCCCTACTATTTAATAAAAAAACTATTTATAAATTCACTTAGAAATGTTATGAACGCAAAACCTATTAAACGTTATCAATTTTACTTTTTTTTTATTAATATATTTTTTAATATCGAGGGCAATTCATTTTTTTTTTTTTATAAATTCGGGCACGTAATCCAATCGATAACAGTCACACACTAGGGATAACGTACGAAACCGATAGTGAGAGTTAGCTGAGCAATAGCACAAAAAAGAGGTCACGTTTGGTGCTTGAAACAATTTTGTCTTCTCCATATTACTATATCTCTAGAGTCAATAATTTTATATGAGGAACCGCTTGTCTGCTTGTCTTTTCGCATTATACCAAGATTACGCTCCTACAATTACTTATTCGGTGAGAAAAACGGGGGGAGGGCTGATTTGAGATCTGTTGACTTTGTATACCATTCCACTGTAAATAAAGGATCTTATCAGAGATCTCCACATCGATGAAGAAATAGTACCCAATCTTCACGCTCTACTTTATACTTTCCTTTCCCATAACGGAACACTTCACAGGTCGAATTGCGCTAGACCTCTGGTCAAAACTTATAAGAAGTATGGTGAATTTTTTTTGGATTTGATGGAAGATGAATCTTGATTTTTTGACTCACGAATCAAATCTGAAACCTCTCATTAATACGAAACCTCCGGGCATTTTTTTTAAAAAATAAAAAATCTAGAGAAATTGATAACTGTATAAAAAATTTAAAAATTGTTTTTGTTCTGGAAAAAGCCAAATTGATGCCTCCTTTATTTCCAACCCCGAGGCAGGGAGAGCCCAGAAGCGTTCTCCGAGTCTTCACTCTCCCCTCTAGTTTGGAAAACCCTCCGCCATTTTCTTCTCAACGGAAAACGCCTCCGCCGGCGTATTATACGGCGGCCATCAGTTGCTATAAGCTCTGTTCATGTATTCTGAAGCGGAGCTTTTCGGTGTCCGCTATTCCGCCTGCGAGGTCTCCTTCGCTCCTTGCTGCTGAAAACAGCATCGGTTCATCCTCTGTCTCTCCCCATTTTCATTTATTCAGTGTTGCTTTTATTTGCTTCAATTGAGATGAGAATGCACCAAGTTCCTGATTTGTGTGTTTTTGTTGTTGTTTGATGCCTTCCTTTTCGCCTGCGCGGTCCTATTAAGGCTTGTTGTAGCTAAGCGCGATGATTCGAAATTTGACATTCAATCCCTTGTTTGTTTGATTGGTTTATTTTCACTTTGAATTTGAATACAGCTGGTCGATTGGATTAATTTCGCTTTGAATACAGGTGAAGAACGTTGATTTTCATGTTTGTCTTTTTTCTTTTTTTGATTTTCCTTTATTCCTTGTTTTGAACTTTGGATTGCTTTCTTGAACGAGAGAAGCTTCAATTGGAAGAAAGGAGAGTAAGAAGCTTCTCATACAAACAAAGGAACTTTCAATCTCAATTTTAGTGATCATAGTCTTACTCTTACATCCATTCACTTCTCTGGTTTTGAGTTCCTTTTTTCATTACTACTGTCTTTAAAAAATAGGCAATATGTGGTGATTAATCTGAATTGGAAACTTCGCATTAATTATTTTTAGCTTGATGGTTTGCAATGTTAAGAATTAAGATTGTGTGTGATGAATAGAATTGGGGCAGTTTATTGAAAAGGTTAACAATTGTAAAGGGATTCAAGACTCAAATCCTTGTGAGATTTTTTTAAATCTGGCATGTGCATAACTAGCCAGTCTAGCCCCCTATGTTGGTTGGGGGAAGAAGACATTTCCATCGTGCAGTCTAAGACCCCGCTGTGGTATGTGCCAATAAGACCACCATAAGCCTTTGTGGCACTAATGGTACACATAAGATCATGGGTGATCATTGGTCTGATGCTTCGGGCAAAACCGATGGTGTGTACAGGGCCCGGGTACATATTTACCGCGGCATGTTGATATGTGATTACTAGCGATTCCAACTTCATGTTCTCGAGTTGTAGAGAACAATCAGAACTTTTTTAAATCTGGAATGTATATTATGTGGAACCTCATTCAAGTGAAAAAGAGTGTTGGAATAACGCACTTGAATTTTTCTTGGCAAAGCCTTGCACTTGAATTCTTCTTATGCTGAACGTTAGAATTATTTTTTTACTGTCTTTGCAGTTACATTAAGGAAAATGCATTATTCACTTTCATATAATGCTGATCATGTGAGTGAGTTTATTTACTGTCTAGTATAATGGTTAAATCATGATTTCTTTGGTGTTGAATGCAGTCTACATTAACTCCTTGATCGCCATTTAAATGTATGTGATTATGATGAGACCAACACCTCAAAAGTCCAGAAATAACAAAGGGAAGGGATCAAATTGGATGCTTGTTGCTGGTGGTGCGTTGTTAAGCTCTCTATCTATTCACATTGGCTACAAGTTGAAGCAGGCACTTGAAGCAAAACAGGAAGATAAAGCTACCCCAAAAGGTTTTACATGCTATAAGTTCCCATTGTCCATTTCCATGCTTAATGTTTTGCATTTTTCTGAGTTTCCTTATGATTCAGGTAATGGGAACTCTCCTCCTGGCAATAGACAGCCCGGAACTTATCATTCACAACCAATTGTTTACAATTATGGACCAGATGAAGACAGCCGCTTCAACTACAATTCAGGTGCAAGTGCTTACAACTTATTTCTGTCATTTTACTTCAGTTAATCAATCCTGCGGATTTTTGTATGTAAAGGCTTATATCACACATATTGTCTACTTCTTGTCTTTAGCCTTTCTATGAGTTGTGATATATTTATGTGTAAGCCTAGTTTCAACTCTGAAGCATTTGGTTACCATCAGGAAGTGTATCTCAGTCGTAAGCAAGAGATTTTTGCTTCTCTTTAGCTAGAGATTTTTATAAGACATCAAGATTACTTTTTTTTGTCATGAGATCTTTTGGACTTATTATAGGAACAAGATACAGTATTGCAAATGAGGACTAACTTTCCTGGATATACTCTAGTTTTTATTTCTCATAATCTTTCTCACACAGTTAAGACTTATGAAGTAATTTAACCATGAGAATAATTTTGGAATATTGTGCAAACTTGTTTTATAACCTGCAATCCACAGTTTAAGTATGTTCATTGTTTTTTCTGAAAGGAAGTGTGCTTCTGTGTATTATTTCTGTTAAATGCCAGCTTCTTGTTATTAATTCAGGAGCAGAAGGCATGGTTGAGAGAAAGAACCCTCCAAACAGCCAAATCGTGAGTGAACCTGGGGACTCACTCTCTTTGGTTACAGTTCCTGCTGCTGAATACCACCGGGATAACGGCGGTGTTTGGGTTTCCTCCCCTGAACGTATCGAGCTGCCTCCAAAACGTTTCCACCACTCCAATAGCTCAGACTCGCCTTGTGCCTCTGATTCAGGTTCTGATGTCTTCAGCAAAAGAGAAGTGATTCAGAAGCTCAGACAACAGCTGAAGAGACGAGATGACATGATACTTGAGATGCAGGATCAGATTGCAGGGTTCCAGAACGCGCTCAACAGCCAGGCGTCTCATTCGAACCATTTGCAGTCCCAGCTCGATGCTGCAAACAGGGACCTCTTTGACTCCGAGAGAGAGATCCAAAGACTCAGAAAGGCCATTGCTGATCACTTAGTTGGGCCTGTAGAATGCAACGAGAAGAACTCGACAGCGACACTCTGGCCATCTGTAGGAAGCAATGGCTACGCAAATGGACACTGCAACTCAAATGCCTCGGAGAAGTCCAAATCCGAGGGAGAGAAAATCGAAACGCTGAAGAAGGACATACTAGAACTGAAGGATGTGATTGAAGGGAAAGAGTTTCTAGTGCAGAGCTACAAGGAAGAGAAGTCCGAGCTCTCCATCAAGATCAGGGAGCTACAGCAGAGACTAGATTCGCAGCTTCCGAGTATATTGTAGTGGACTGACATCCCTCCCTGTTGCATTGTTGGGTTTGGGGGATTTGTTTCTGTCGGGAGGATGAGACAAGAGCTCCGTGGTACAAGGGTTAGTTTTGACGCTGTGTTCGTGTGGTATGTCGATTGATTTCCTTTTCACTAGGGTTAGTTAGTAGGTCCATCTGCTTCAAGTGTCCAGGTATAGTGAGGGGTTCTTTTTGTTGCCAACTGAAGTTCTTGTAAACTGCAATGGCAACCTGTAAATCAAGCTTAAGATGGAAATGGAATGCTTTATCTGATCAGGTAAATATGAGATCTCAAGCTCTGTAAAACTGAGTGAGAAATTCAACAGATTGCAAGCCACACAATGTCAGATGACACGAAATGTAAGAAGGGGAAGAGGAGCAACAACAAGGGCGAGAATTCAAGGTTGCAATTGATATTTGCAGGGCGAATTTTTGCCAAATGCATAGTCCCTCCATTGCTTTTCAGAGTCAGCAAACATTTTTGTCTCAAAACAGGTTGGCCTGTTCGTTGTGGATACACCTTTGTGAAGGTTTCTCGCAGAGTCAATAGTTCTTCCGCTATCATCATACACTCTCTTTGATACCGACTTTTCAAGTTGGTAAAACGTCTATTGACTTAGAAAGTCGGTGTCGACAACCTGTTTTCAAACAAAAACGCTTGCCGACTAAAAAATTGATATCAAGACCATACATTTGGCGAAAAATTTCAGGATGCTTGTAGTAGCTCCCATTTGAATCACCGGTTATTCCAACCAAGAAAGGTTTGATAGAGGGTTGTTTTGATTCCTGAATTACAGAAAACCACCCTTTAAATATGAGTATTTTCACTTAATCATCTCTTAAATTAAAAATTACAGAAAATCGCCATTTAAATGGTTTTTACTAACAACTCACAACTCCTTCATTTATTTTAATTAATATATCATGAAGTATCTCCTACCTTTATATCGAGCCTCTGCCAACGTATATCCGAACACGAGGTCACATACCGTGTCGCTGGAATGTGATTAGGCCGCATGTGGCCGTCCTTTTCTAATCCCTTGTTGATGTTCGTTTTTCGCTTAAACTAAATCAAAAGACTAAAAAACAAAGAGAACACACGATTTGTTAACGCGGTTCGGGTGAACACTACTCAGTGGGATCTCAAGAGGGGAGATCCGATCCCAGCTTCCACTAAGCATCAGAAAAACAAGGTTACAAGTTGGCTATGGTGGCTAAGCACTAGAACAAGAACAAGTAACAAGGGAACCTCAAATACAGAAAACCGAGAGAGATATGAATAAGGGAGAAGAAGCTTCTCAAGGAGATCTTCAAGCCACACCACTGGTGGCGCCACTTAGATTTTTTCTTCTTCATCCTCTAGGGTTAGGGTTACACATAACATGCCCAACGACCCCCTCTCTCTTTCTCATTAGGGTTTACCTAATGAAACTCCAAGGATTCTTGGAGCACATAAGGAGCTTTTATACCCGAGCACAAGAGCTAGGGTTACAAGCCTCCAACAGTCACAAGGAAAGGCTTACAAACCGAGATGGGCTGGGTTAGCCCAACACAGAAAAGGCCCCTATAATATAGTCATCTGCAAATGAGGTTTATAACTAAGTGATAAAACAATACACCCATATAATATATGATATGATAACTATCTTAAGATTAAGGGATCCAAACCTTAGACATATGACACATCTAAGAGGTCCTTGTAACCTTAAGAATGTATTCTACCTCACACATTCAGATATATTGTTACATCACCTAGGAAGATTACAAGTTCAATAGCCATAACCATAGCCACACATATAAATCTAACTTATTACAATACAAAGATTAAACCATCACAACACTTGTAATTAAAAAAAAATCAAGGTATGGGACCGGGGAGGATGAGGAATTAAGGAGAATCCGTGCAACGGTCAATGGTATATAATCCCCTTGTCCCATTTCTCCAAACCAATACCTCACATTTGCTTTCCTCCTCCCTCCCCGCTCTCTCCGATTATCTGAAAAATGGCCGACCAGTTGACCGACGATCAGATCTCCGAATTCAAGGAGGCATTTAGCCTTTTCGACAAGGACGGAGATGGTTTGCTTCCTCTCTTTTCAATTCTACCCTCCTTTTTGTATGTTTCTTTGGATTTTTCACCTTCAATTTCGAGTTTGTGCTCTGGAAATTCTACGATGCGCCTGTGATCTGTGGTTGATGTCCTCCTTTTCTCGTTCGCTTTTGTTCTCTGCTTTCTTCTCGTTCGTAGATCTGCTTAATCCCAAATTTCTAATTATTCAATTTCTGCGATTCAAATGGTAATTGTTTCAATTATTTTATGTATTTCAATGTTGGATGTTCCGGTCCGATGCTGCCTCACCTTACGAGAGACTTTGATTTGAAGCTGGTTTATGAATGACATGAAATTACTATATCGATCTGTTGATTTCTTCAGGTTTCCTTCGGGTTGTGAGGGCACGATTTACTTCGTTGCCTTTTTGTTTGATCTCGCTGAAGTCCAAGGGATTTGCAATTGCATTTTGTTTTGTATTTATAGCACCCAATGGGGGGTGAAAACTAATGCAGATTTTCATTATTTTTAAAGGATCATAGAGCTCGTTTGGTATCCATATACGTATATATCTTATATCCTGTTTGATATGCTGAGTATATCAATAGTATATCAGGATAGGATTTTCAAATTGGATGAAACCAATGTTATGAAGGGGATTGATGCTGCACAAATTCGGAGGGGTTATGGGGCTGGTTTGGGTGCTGTTTCGAAGGGGAAAAAGACGCTGCGCTGCTCAGACGAGCTGTTTAGAGGCGCTGGTCAGAGGCGCTGCGCTGTTCTGGGGCTGTTCAGAGGGTGTCGGAAGGGACACATAGGGCTGGTCGGAGACTCGGAGGTCTGTTGCTGCTCGACATGGAAGAGGGTCGGAAAGGCTCACAAGGGCTAGACGGAGAATAGAAACCCTAACCCTATATCTTGAAATTTCTATGAATTTTGGAAAATATCAACAAATCGAAAACCGAAGTAGAAAAGAATAGATAAAAATTGAAGAACATACTTTGATCGGGTTGAGAATCCAAGCTTGAGGGAGAAATCCACAGGCAAACCACTCTACAGAGAAGCGGTGAGGAAGAAAGAAGAGGAGCGTCTGTTTTGATATCCCCAATTAGAAGGGTATATCAAAGTGGGGCAAAATACAAAGGAAGGAAAAAGGTATATCGGATTGATATCCATATACCTATTTACCAAACACTAGGTATCGGTATGAGTGATACCCATACCCATATCCCATATATGTATATGGATACCAAACGGGCCCTTAGTTGTCTGGACAGGGGCATCTGGTCAGCTATTATTGAATCTGTGATCCATAATTCATAACCAGTGACAATTTCATGCTTGAAACTGGGAAGAAAGAATGTGTTCTATATCCTCGGGTGTCCTTCCATCGAAACAACTATCTGGTACTCTTAGAGTGTGCTTTTATATGGGATATTGAAAATCTTTGATCGATTTCAATTTACAAACTCATGTTTTCCTATTTAGTTGCCTGCTTAGGTTTTCGAATTTTCCAGAATGTCTCCTTTGTTCTACCCTTTCTAAACATGGTGGACATGTTGGAGTATACTCTAGTGTTCACATGGACAAACAATCGCCATCAGATAAATGGCTATGTGTTTCTTTCTGCGTATGGATGGAATGGGTTGCATTGTTGAACAATGCTTATAAAGGTTACTGAGTTTATTTAGTTGTAATATGAAGTTTAGGACAGTTTCAAACATCTCTGTAATATAAAGTTGATATCTTGTCTTGTCTATTTAGCTATATTTTTGTTTGCTTGTGATGTTCATTATTCACCTTGTATGGTTAATATTGCTCTTGCAGGCTGTATCACCACAAAAGAACTTGGGACTGTGATGCGCTCCCTTGGACAGAATCCTACCGAAGCTGAGCTTCAGGATATGATCAATGAAGTCGACGCTGATGGAAATGGGACTATTGACTTTCCTGAGTTTCTTAACTTGATGGCTCGCAAGATGAAGGACACCGACTCCGAGGAGGAGCTCAAGGAGGCTTTCCGTGTCTTTGATAAAGATCAAAATGGTTTTATCTCTGCCGCTGAACTCCGCCATGTCATGACCAACCTCGGTGAGAAATTGACCGATGAAGAGGTTGATGAGATGATTCGAGAAGCTGATGTAGATGGTGATGGCCAGATCAACTACGAAGAGTTTGTTAAGGTTATGATGGCCAAGTGAGATTTCATTCTATTTAGACCCCATTTTTTTAATTTTTTTTAGACAGGTAAGGTTGATGCTCCAAATTCATGTCTTTAGAGCAAATTTCATTTGGTATTATCTATTATTAATTTTGATGGTTACTTGTGATTTGTCTTCATTGGTAACTTCTTATATGCTTGTTTACTCCTGTATTTCTTGTTAATACTTTTTGAAACTCAACAGTTGAAGTTTTGTTAAAACACTTTCTGGTGACTAAATTATCTATATACAGTTATACATTCAAACCACTCCACTCTGAAATCCCTTGCTTATTTTGGTTTGTTGCATGTTGCATTCATCTTTTAGTGGTCTATGTCGTTTGAAATGGTTCTTGCATATTTGGCATGCTGAATCTTTGTTCATTGTCGCCTCGGTCCTTATTTTAACCTGCATTGCTTTGAAATGAAGTCATCTTGGAGGACTATGCCTTCCCTAGATTAATAGGGAAATTTGTCTTCAAATGCTTTCAATTATGCAAGTGAAAAATCCGCGTCCTCTCATCATCGCTTCCTCCACGTTAACTACAAACCCCGGTCAAGCAAATCAAGCAAAATGTTGAGTTCATTATACAGGATTAGAAGTTGCACATTCTCAAAGAAACTGCTTTGCATCTAGGGCTAACAGGATCCTTCAAAGTAAGCAGAGAACCCAAGACTAGTACCATTAGGAAAAATGGTGCTTATAGTAACATACTTCGACTTGAATCCAAGACTAACTACAAACTCAATGCCCAACCATTCTCCATGTATAGCCGTATAGGTGGTTTAACACAACATGCTGTGGCCTCAAAGAACTGTCTTCGGCCTTGGGTGCGTTGAGGATGGCAATATGAAGTTGTGAGGGCACCACCACCGGATCCCTTGAGAAGTCGTCTTCTTCAGGAAAGTCTTGATCATAGATCGACCCTGGGGATCCCGGTACTTGAAACTGAGAAATGCCATCTAGGCTCTCCGGGACACAGTCCTGTATAAGTTTAAATGTTGAGAGGTTCAATCATCAATGGTGAAGATATAAGGCAAATTGTGACCAATTATCATGCTCTAGCTGAAATAACAGAGCAGCAGCAGCTCTACCACTTCTGTGTAGCTAAAAGTAGTTAGAAGTAATCAATATGCATGTCAAATTTCCACCCCAAAAAAATATGCATGTCAAATTCAAAGTTGAGCACAAGTCATTCAACCCTGACTGGTGCAGGTACACATAAATGGCAATGTAGACTGACCCCTCCCTGAGCCAGTCCAAACCTGTTTTTCAGTCCATGCCTGTAACTCCAATAAAACCCATATCAGGACCAGCTTAAACCTAGATTTGATTAACCTGTGACTTGTGAGTGACTATACCTTTACCACTTGACATGTTACTTATATTTGTTAAGATGTGAAAGGATAAAGTGTCCCACGTCGAAAGTTGAGCATAACAAATCCTAATATATGAGTCGGTGAGCTACTCTTTCTATTGCCAATTGGTTTTAGAATGGAACCCCACTCGACTTGTGCCATCGGTCCGAGTCGGGCTTTGATATGGTATCAGAGCGGTTAGCCTAACGACCCGTGTCGATTCTGATCTGGGTTACCCACTTGTTCAAGTCTCAATTAGATAGTCATTCCTAGTTGGACTTGCGGGGCGTGTTAAGCTGTAAATAGTTTTTACTCACATTTTTTGTGTTGTTTGTTTGGAGCGTTTGGCGTTATTGGATACTTATTGCTTATTGGTAGCTTTTTTTTACTAGGTTTTAGATCGGTTGTCTTTGTTGGCTCGCTTGTTGTCCAACCATTCATATGTCTCTACTCTAGTTTGTAGTTGTCAGAATTCTGCTTGAGTTCATTCCATCCGCCTCATTTTATAGTTTGCACTTGGGTGGTGGTCCAGTAGGCTCTAACCCACCCAAATAATTACCTTATATAAAAAAATATATGTTTTCTATAGAGAATATAACAATTACAATCTCTGAAAAATCCTCGAGTGCGGGCAGTCTCTCTCACTCTTGGCAAAAATCTCTCAAAGATGAAAAAAATTGGTCCTTTTGAATCCGAGACAGATATTGTCGAATTCCTAATTTGTAGATCGAGTGCGTGATTTATGACCTATAAATCAACAATGACTTCCCGGAGGCGCGCCACAAAAAAGTGGTACTCGTACCGCCGTACGCGATGTTCTATTGTCATAAAACGAAGCTCCACAACCACAATGTACGCCGACGCGCTCTTCGTCTTATATATGGCAATAGATTACTACGCGTATCACTCCTTGTGACACGCCATTAATTCCCCACTAGTCACCTCCTTAACGACCTTCACGGTGAACTCTTTTTTTTTACCATCGTTCGATTCCGCATCCATCGAAATGGCCGTTACAGGATCCTCCCCTCCGAGCTTCGACACCGCAAAATCCACCAGCGGCACAAGGGACGCGGGGCAGTACTTCTCCCCTACAATGTCGTTCGGCTCCCACTCTTTGATGGTTTGCTTTATGACTGTTGCTTCATCTGACCTGGGGGCTACCGAGAAACGACGTAGTATCGTCGGGAACTCGGCAGTCGAGAATGGGATGGAGGCTGCCACGTGGCGGGTAAGGAATGCAGTTCCTTGCGCGTGAAGTGGAGGCCTTCTTTGTTTCGGGTTTTAGATAATGTTAAACACACCCACACACACAAATGTATATATATACATTTAATGTTTATTAAAACCTTCAACTATATATTTTGATACATGCATGTACATAAGTAGTAATACATAAGTCATAATCATATGCTCATCTATTTATCATAGCAAACAAACTCACACCTACATCCATTTATCATATCAAACAAACACACACCCCTTTATTCCTATAGCATACGCATAGTTCGCTTACCTACCAACTCGGGCCAATCTGGGTTGACTTGACCCATCTAGTTTCAGGCCCAAACAAACTAACCCTCGTGTAGGAAATGACAAACGAGCACACTCCTGGGCTTCACCTTGAGCACTTGGAACGACAAGTGCTTGGGGTTCCACGCCGACGTGTCCTTGTGGAAACCTCCACCGCCTTCCCGTCCGCCTTTAGCTCTAATGGTGGTACCCGTACGGCCGTACACGGTCAGGGATGGATCCAGAAAGTTTTTAGCGGGGGGTCACCATAGTAGTCGATAAAAAGATCGAAAAAAAAATCGCAAATATATAATACAAAAATAAAGATATGAAACGAAATAAATAAACATTGCATTATTAACATGTAATAATATATAACTAGATATAAAAAAAATTTAAACTTGCGTAACTTCTTACCATATTATCAAAATAAGTAATATAACATATGGTTTCGAAGCTTTCAAGATGAATTATAATATGTGAATGTCAATTTAAGTAAAATATTAAAGTATTATAGTATATTGAAATAAAACTAAAGGGATTAATACTGCTGTAATTTTCAAACATTCATAACTTTTTACTCAGATGTCGGATTAGGGCGTATTATATATCAAAACGAAGCTATCGACGAGGAGAATACACCTAGGTAATTTGTTGGATGAGGAGGGGGTCACGTGACCCCCTAGGACCCCCCTAGGTCCGCCACTGTACACGGTGTTCTATTGCCATAAGACAAAGAGCGCGTCAGCAAACACGTCTTATGGCAATAGAATACCGCGTACATGTACCACTCTTTGTGGCACGTACACCACCAATTCCCCTCTAGTCACCTCTTTAACAGACTTAATGGTGAACTTCTTCTTTTTACCGACATCCAATTCCACATCCGTCGAAATGACCGTTACGCTATCCTTCACTTCGAGCTTCGACATTGCAAATTCCACCATCGACTTGAGGGATGTAGGGTATTACTTCTCCTCCCTACGATGTCGTTTTGCTCGCACTCATTGAGGATTTGCTTCATGACTGCTGCCTCATTCGACCCAGGGGCCACCGAGAAACGACATAGTATCATCAGGAACTCTACGGTCGAGAATGGGATGGAGGCTGCCACATGGCAGGGGAGGAATGCAGTTCCTTTGGTAGTGCGCGTGAAGTAAAGGGTCTTTTTGTGTCGAGTTTTAGGTCCTCCTGAAGGAAGAAACTCAGTATTAAAAAAAATGACTCATACCTCAACCTTAGGTTGAGGTATGAGTCATTTTTTTTGCGAGGCGATGTGGTCGTGTGAAGCAACTATGGATATGTAGTGCCTAGTAAGTTATTTGGAGCAAGGCCAAAAGGCGTTATACTTCCGAAATATGCGAGATCTTGAATATATCCGAAGCTTCTATGACCACTTCTCTTGGCCATACTGAGTTTTCTTTCCTTGTTTCTCAATCTTCTAGGTCGCTAGCGTCTTCTACATGTTTGAATATTGCCTAAATTTTGGCTTCAGATGGCACATAGATGGCAGTAAAGAATGATGGAAGTACTCTTTCAGCATCTTTTGTATGAAAACGGAAGCCTAGAAGCAAGTGACAAGCTACATTAATGGAATAACAGAGTTTTAGACTTGTTTGGTACGGGTATAGAAGACCCAATATCTATATCCTTGTTTGTTAAATTAGTATATCTGTAGGTTTTTTTAAGTTTTATATATCTCTTCAATTTGGGGTATGTAAATGAACCAACTGCATATTTGAATGAAGAGAACCATGAAATCTAAGTCCATGCCGTGAGAAATCATACATGTATTTCACTTGTATATATAACATTATTTCTGGAACACAACTGAAAAACTAGGAATGGAGGAACTAGAACAGTATTATGGCAGAATAAAAAAATCTTGTAGAATGTCTGGTGAGGATATAAGGCCAATTATGACCAATTATCATGCTCTAGATGTTGCAATAACAGAGGAGCAGCATCTCTATCACTTCTGTGTAGCTAAAAGTAGTTAGAAGTAATCAGTATGCATGTCAAATTCTAAGTTGAGAACCAGCCATTCAACCCTGACTGAGGTACACATAAATGGCAATGTAGACTGACCCCTCCCTGAGCCAATCCAAACCTGTTTTTCAGTCCATGTCTGTAACTCGAATGAAACCCATGTCAGGACCAGCTTATACCTAGATTTGATTAACAGTCCAGAATGCAAGAGTTCTAGATGAAATAGATATGGCATAACAATGCCTAAACGGCTAAACCTCTGGTTTGAAGAGGAAACTAAATAGTTTTTACTGATTGAGTATGAATGGTAGAAAAGAGCTAAACCTTTACTCACACAAGATGGAATTTTTCAGCATCACCAATTCTTGTTGCTGATGTATCAAAATAAAAAAAAATAAAAAAAACTACCAGAATTCCAATCCCGGTGATGGAACTTGAAGCACATGCATAGTTGGATTGCAAATCAAACAAACCTTCCTAGGTGGCTTTAGAGTTCATTTTTTGATGCATGAAAACAAAATCAAACTAGAATCAGCCAAGGTTCAGAATAAAATCAAACAGATAAGAAAAATCAAAACGGAAACAAAACAAAATTCAAACCCTTGAGAAACTACATAAGACTTGGCCTTCCTAAGCAGGTATTAGACAATCCAACGAAACAGGGGTGCAACAAAAATCATTAAAAAAAACTCAGAAGTCTCCAAGAATCACAAAATTACTGGGGAGTTGAAGGCATCAAAGGAGACAAAGTGACAAACCAAAGTTTTTAAAAATTGAGACTATTTTATGCATTTTATTTTCTAACCTTCGCCCAATCTTCATCTCTCTCTCTTTCCAGGAAGACACCTTCATGTACAGTTCATATTAGCATGAGTTGAAGTTTATCTCTTGCAAAGTAGCACTTATCAACTGATAGAATTGTTTCCCTTTACACACTTGAGAGTTAAAATACCTAATTTCTTACTAGAACTAATCCAATGTAAACATTTTCTATTCATCAATCAAAGGAAAAAAATAATATTGTGCAGCCTTTTCATGAAGATAACAACAAGCTGATAATTAAGTCAATGACCCATTCTAATTTTCCTTGGTTTAAAAGGGAAAAATATTTGCATGATAGAAGAACTCTAGAAAGGAAGGTATCACCTGTATCCCTCTCGATTGTTAACAATTCTTAGCAGACCTATTGATCCACGACGTCATTTTTAGGCAATATTAAAAAAAAGTGACCATCCTTCAGAACTAGCAGACCATAAACAATGGGCTCTATTATGATGAAAACATCACCAATAGTCTTTACAAGAACACAAGCCATTCTCAAATCTGTGAAACCGGCTAGCATCTCTCACCAAGAACACTTTTCTTACAATTTTCGACAAGCCCTTGATGAACTCATGGCAATCCACACAAACCCTCAAGTTTTTGAAAACTGTGATCACCTTACCGTCTCCTTCAGTTCCGCCATGAAGCAGCGCTAATCCAATGGCTAATTTCTCACTGTGAACTCTCAGATTTTCCTCCTTCGACTCCTCTTCCACATCATGCATTGCATAGCTTATTTCATGATTAAATCCCAATTCTTCCTTCAATCTCTTTTCCATCTCTCTCAATACTTGATGTATCTTTTCTCCAAGAGGATGTGTATCATCTCCACCATAGAAGATATGTACATTTTTGTCAATCTCAACCCAGCTCTGGCCTGCATCTTTCTTAAGTCCCTTCTGTTTCACCACTCTCCTCACTTCCTCGTACTCTTTCCAGCAGCCCGCATTAGCATAAATGTTAGACAACAACACATAATTGACAGGATTATTTCCATCCAAACTAAGGACTATCTTCCCAATTTCTTTCGCCATCTCCAAGTTTTTATGAACTCTACAAGCACTTAAGAGTGTCTGCCATATCCCAACATCTGGCTTATACGGCATGCTTTCTATAAGACTCTTGGCTTCATTTAAACGCCCAGCTCTACCTAGAAGATCGACCATGCAGGCATAGTGCTCTACTTTCGAACTGATAGAATGGTCATTGCATAGTTTCGAGAAGTATCGCTGACACTCATCTGTCAATCCTGAATGACTACAGGCCGAAAGAATGGCCAAATAAGTTACCCCATCGGGCCTTAAACCACCTGCAATCATTTCCTCAAATAGATGAATTGCTTCTTCACCACGACCGTGTTTTCCGTAGCCTGTGATCATCACTGTATAAGAAACTCTATTTTTCATGGGCATTTCACCAAAAAATCTTTCTGCTTCATTCACCAAGCCACACTTAAGATACATGTCAGCAATCGAATTTGCAACTGACAAGTGTAAACCAGATGGAACCCTAATGGAAAAGGCATGCATTTGCCTCCCTTGCTCCACAAAAGCGAGATCAGCAAATACACCAATGATGCTTGACAGAACAAACCCATCAACAGGGATGCCACTTTCTCTAAGCTGTCGAAACAATTCCATGGCCTCCAACAGGTAACCACTTTGTGCATAACCCAGAATTAAGGAAGTCCACGATGTCACATTCTTATTATCAATCTGATCAAATAGCTTCTGCGCTTTACGAACATACCCACATTTTACATACAAATCAACTAGTGATCCTAAGATTACTGCTTCAGCTGATACCGGATAGCCTCTTGTGATTAAGGCAGCATGAATCTGAGTTCCTTCTCTGAAAACTACATTACATCCACATGCCTTTAGCATGCTTGTAAGTGTAAATGCGTCCGGAATTTCTCCTAGTTTCTGCAGCTCCCGAAACAAAACCAAAGATTTCTCGTAATCTTCATCGCCACTGTGGGCTGCTATCATTGTATTCCATGTTATAAGATTCTTGATAGGCATGGAATGGAAGGCTTGTGCAGCAGAATCAACTCTACCACACTTGGAATACATGTCGATGACCGAATTCCCCACAACCGGGAAACATTCATATCCGGTTTTCAAACACAAACAATGAATCTGCACTCCACTTTCAAGGATACCCAGAACCCCACAAGCCTTGAAACTCGAAGAAAGCGTGTATTCATTGGGCTTAACACCAGAACGCCCCATTTTCCCCAGAAGAGCCAACGCCTCCGCGGCATTCCCCTGATTCAGAAAGCCACACAAGAGAGCTGTCCAGGAAACAACATTTCTCAGAGGCATTACGTCGAACACATGGTAGGCATTCTCAGTTCTACCACATTTAGCATACATACCGATCAAGTCATTACAGATAATCTTATCGAACGAAAACCCCAAACTCACCACGACGGCATGAGCTTGCCTGCCTTGCTCAATCAGCGCATCCCTTGAACAAGCACGCAAAAGCTTTGCCAGCATTAGCTGTTCAGTTCTTAGTAAATTCGAGCGTGGGATCATCGAAACAAGTATCTAATAGCAGAGGATGAATGTGAATTGGCTCCGGTCGAGTTCTTGATGTTGCACTGAAGCGGTTGAATCAGAATGATAGAATTTGACGAGGAAATAATACAAGACGTAAATGCTTACTAAGGAGTACGTATTAAGCAGGAATTGTGACTTGTGAGATACTAACCTTCCGTTTGGCAATTCAGATAGCTTATTAGTGCTTTTGGTTTAATATTTTATAATTTTAAATAAGTTAAATACAAGATTTTAATTTAATTACCTTTTGAAATTGGTTTTTCACCGCTACTCACCTTCAAACTTTTCAGAATTCTATTTATTTTCTCTTATCTGATGAGCTAACACTTTACTAACTTATGAAAACTCTAATTTAATACTCCCTTCGGTTGGAAATACTTGATGTTTTAGGAGGTAAATTTTGATCAACAATATTTGATGTTTTATAAATAATAATTACACTTTTTAACTTTTGCACTAATTTCAATATAAGTTGTTCTTTATTTTGACTTAATAAATGTGATGGATGAGTAAATATTATTTGATGGGGTATTTAAATGTGGAAAGTAACATTTTTTAATCTCCGTGCATATCTTCAAAACATCAAATATTTTCGATTAAAGGAAGTATATATTTAACACATTTAATCCATCAGTTTCAGCCACCCTATTAGCTTCAGTAACCTTATCATTATCAGCTCCGTATTACAAACCAACCAGTAGGACTTTTTCTCACCAAAAAACGTAGGATGTTTAAAGATATAAAAATAATTGAAACATACCTTTTAACGAGAAAGAAATAACCTAAGACATTAATTAAGTTTATGTTTTTCAACCCACCCCTTTGACTTAATTCCTTGTATGCTTGATGAATGTTTCTGCTTTCACAATCTTTGTAAAAATATCCGTCCTCTTCACATACTTGACTTCGATCAATATCGTTTCTAGAAACACACTCACGAATAAAGTGATACCTGGTGTCAATGTGTTTGTTGTAATTAAGGAACTCGTGATTCTTAGTCAAAGCGATGACTGACTTGTTATTATAAGGATCTTTGCGGCTTATGACGGCCGGTTGCTCTCTCACTTTACTCCCTACGACGAATAATTCTTCTTGTTTGACATTCTTTGCTCCGATGGGTGGCATATTAGTGACTAACTCTTCAATTGGTCGAAACTAAAATCCGATTCTACTAACTTCTAATTGCAAAATCAGGTATAATTTCTTCAATTTCTTCGAAGGGTTTTGGAATTATTTGAATTAATTTGTAAGATTTAGTAATTAAGGTTTTGGAATTAGGATTAGAATTTGGAATTGAATTTGTTTTGAGCTTAGGATTTGATTTTTTTTTTTTGGATTTATGATTGATGTTTACATCAATCCTAATATTAAGAAATATTTCACTAGTAATCAAATTGTCAATGAATTGAATGAAGAGTTTGAACAAATTTTTGATGCGGATGTTTGATCAAGATGCCAATCTAGAGGGCACAATTTTCGCAACTCACCTCAAGCAACTAGAGTCTCAGGTTCGGCCCTGTCCCCAACTCCATCCTCTCATTCAAAAATTAAAGTAGGTAGTTCGAGGTCGAACCAGTCGGTGAAAGCCGATTTATCTGGTAAATACATGACTATTGCCGGTTGGGTTACGTGCTCGGAGTTTCCTACTAAAGGTGAGTTACTCGTCATAAAAAAAAAAAAAAAAAAGAAAGTAGGTAGCTCAATATATAGCTCCCGAACCCCAACCCCATCGATCCTCTCATTCCAAAATTAAACAAAATAGACATAAAAGAAGCCAAAAAGCAATTCAATGGAGTTGTTTCTCCTTTACACTCTACTAGGCTTCACCCTCTTAATCCTCCTCCTTGTGCAGCTTCTCTACCTCCATCACAACCCTCGCAAAGTGGTCGCCGGACTACCTCCCGGGGCCCTCGGGTGGCCGATGATTGGGGAGAGCCTAGAGTTCCTATCAACGGGGTGGAAGGGACAGCCGGAGAAGTTCGTCTTCGACCGGATGTCGAGGTTCTCCCGGAGCTGCTTCAAGACCAGCATCTTGGGGGAGAAGGTGGCCGTCGTGTGTGGGCCGCAGGGGAACAAGTTCCTCTTCTCAAATGAAGGCAAGCTGGTGTCGGCATGGTGGCCTCGCTCCGTCGACAAGCTGTTCCCTTCCACTACACAGACTGACTCCAAGGAGGAGTCCAGGAAGATGCGCCGGATTCTACCACAGTTCTTGAAGCCGGAGGCTCTCCATCGCTACATCGGAGTCATGGATTGCATTGCTCGTCGCCACCTCGATGAACACTGGGTAAACAAGGATCAGATCCTTGTTTTCCCCCTTTCAAAGAAGTACGTAGTCATTATATTATCGATATCTGATAACCATATCTGATATATGATATACATATATGGATACGAAACATGCCCTAATTGTTGATTTGATACCCATATATGTGGTATTACTATAATATATGATCACATATATAGGTACACATTTGGCCTTGCGTGCAAGTTGTTCCTTAGCTTGGATGATCCAACTCAAGTAGCTCGGTTTGCGGAGCCGTTCAACCTCTTGGCGTCGGGAATCATAACCGTGCCAATAGACCTACCAGGGACGCCATTTCGTCGAGCTATTAAGGCTTCAAGGATAGTTAGGAAGGAGCTGAAAGAGGTGATTAAGCAAAGGAAGGTTGAGTTGGCTGAGAACAAGGCCTCTCCCACACAAGACATACTTTCTCACATGCTCACTACTCCAATTGAGGGGGATGAGCTAGGGGATCAGCCGCGGTTCATGAAAGACGATGACATTACTGATAAGATCCTCGGGCTTCTCATCGGAGGCCATGACACTGCCAGTGCCACCATCTCCTTCATCGTCAAGTATCTGGCCGAGCTTCCCCATGTTTATGATCAAGTGTATAAAGGTTTGCAAGTAATGTGCTTTGATCATTTAAGGAATTGTTTAGTTTTGAAGCAGTTCAGAAAGGGTGCATACACCTCGACTCCTAACACCACCCTACTCTGAGCGGGGCACTGGGTTGGCCGGTTGTTGTTATTAATGACTTGTTTGATATTACTATCAATTTTTAGTTTTCTGATTTTGATAGAAGAATGAACGTACACTTGAAAACCAATACAAGGAACCAAACAAACCCTAATTATATTTCTATTTTTGGTTTTTGTTTTTGATTGGGTGTAGAACAAATGGAGATTGCAAATACAAAGGGAGATGGAGAGCATTTGACATGGGCTGATATTAAGAAAATGAAGTACTCATGGAATGTAGCATGTGAAGTATTGAGACTAGCTCCTCCATTACAAGGAACCTTTAGAGAAGCTCTTCATGATTTGATGTTTGATGGCTTCCGAATTCCCAAAGGTTGGAAGGTATGTTTCGGTTCTGATCTCCTGTTACACTTTTCGTGTTACCTTTAATTTCGTGTTACATCTCTTAATTAAATTGATATGAATTATAAATAAAATTAAGAAAAAATAATCTATATTTAAATCTATAAACCCTAGAAACTAAAGCATTAAAATTGATGTTTAATGTATATATTTATAATGTTTTAACCTCTTATAAAAAGATACGTTAGAACTAGATGCATAAACCCTAAGAAGCTAAAACATTAAAATATAAAAACAAAATATGTTTTTTTATGGGTTAACCACTTAGGATTTATATATAAACTTAAACCTAAGATGTCGTATCATAATTTAGATTAATTTAAGAAGTGTAATAAGGAGTGTAATACAAAAAACTGTAACAGATGATCCGCGCTGATGTGCATATTCGTCACAAATTAAGATAGACTATTTTTATAGTTCAAATAAGTGGCAAATATATTTCAAATTAATTGTCTCTTTTTTGATGTTTCTAATTGTTGAAAGTGTGATGCTCTTGTGATTGTAGTTATATTGGAATGTGAACTCTACACATCGCAACCCCGAGTATTTTCATGACCCAAACGACTTCGACCCATCTAGGTTCGAAGGTGACGGACCAACTCCTTACACATATGTTCCGTTTGGCGGAGGGCCAAGGATGTGCCCGGGGAAGGAGTATGCGCGACTTGAAATACTAGTGTTTATGCACAATGTCGTTAGGAGGTTCAAATGGGAGAAACTCATTGCAGATGAACAAATAATCGTGGATCCGATGCCTATGCCTGCGAAAGGGCTTCCGATTCGGGTTCTCACTCATAATGAATGAGTCTTTGGATATTGTTGAATGAGATGAAAACAAGCAAGCCTGATAATAAGGAGAAAACGAATTGATCACACAATTGTTATGAATTGTATTGTAAGTTTGTTTTGTTTGGTGTGTCTTCGATCTTGTTGGTATGCATATTAATTAATAGTTGATTGCTTGCATGTGATTTTTTTATATTACATTTAATTAATAAGCTAGGTTTTTTTTATCAACATACAATATTATAAGAAACTATTCTAATTATCTTGTTGAAACAATAGGAGTTCTATTATTGAAAATCAAACAAAATGGGAAAATGTTGTGTGATTTTATACATGACATTTGATAAGTTAGGGTTTTATCGGCGATTTGTTTTATATTTTGTGATGGGATAATTCGAGATTTCGCTAATGTAGACGCATGTATTTTGAGGAGAATAATAAATCAACTTATTTTTGCTAGTATAGTTTTTAGTGATGTACTATATGAAATTTCATGTGGTCATGAATGTTATGTATAAATATTTCTTACATATATATATAGAAGATAATTAATCATTAAAATAAAGTATGTGACTAAAAAAAGAAACTACAAAATGACAAAAACTTGAATTTTATGGCCCAGACTTTAGGCTTCAAAAAAAGGCCTTTTTGTGGCCCAAACTATACGTGACAACAATGTCCCCTTTGGCTCAAACTTTGATAGAGAGAAAAATGCATTTTGTTGCCCAAATTTGGGCAAAATGCCTTTTGTGTGACTGATTATAAAAAAAAACTCTTTGTTGCCATAAACTTAAGGTGACAAAACCAAACTTTTGTCATGAATAGTTAGGTCAAGGATGACAAACTTTTGTGATGATTTATGATAGTTATTTAGTGACAAATTTGTTTTAGTCACACAATAGACTATGACATCGAGCTTTAAGTAGTTTTACTTGGTTATAGCATATTAACTTAAAGAAAACTTTAGAAATTCCTTACATTTTGAGCTATTCGAGCCTAAATCGAACGAGCCGAGCTTTCAACCGAGTTTAAAATCATGTTCAAGCTCGGCTTGTTTAGATAACTGAACGAGCTCGAGTCGAACTTTTTTCGAACCGATCCCGAGCCGAGCTCGAATTGTTCAGCTCATGTCATCTATACTATTTATAAAACCAGAAACATATGGTTTCGGGTGGGAAGATTAGAAACTTCCACAAGTCATCATTTTATATTATCGAGACGTGTGCTTGTTGTGAATTTGTACTGCTTATCATGTCCCGACCTAGTGGAGATCACAACTGCGGAGATTGGATCTTCAATTTGGCCAATCCGGGCAAATCTAAGAGGTTACTAACTCCGCCAATTGCAAGCAATTGTAATCAACTTTACAGACAGAGGCAGAAGCTATGATTGTAGGCATCCAGCATGCAAGAAGTAAAGGGATCCGGAGGGCTATCATTGAAAGCGACAACGAGACTATCATTAAAGCAATAAGCAATGAGATCATTACTCCATGGGAAGTCATCCATCAAGTTGAGAAGATCAGCATTATGGCTAAAGAGTTCGAGTTTATACAATTTAAACACTGTTATAGAGAAGCCAACTATGTAGCCGACTTCATAGCTAGAAAGGGTATCGATTGTACTAGACCTACATCTCCTCTTACTAAGGAGCTGTATTCCATCATCCTAAGGGATGATCCTGGATGCTTGTTACATTTTACGTGACAAGCTCTAATTTTTTGCATACTGTAAAAAAAAAATTGTAATCAACTTTAAACCTATTTTAAAAAGCCCTAAAAACACAAATTCAATCTAAAAATGCATCACCAAATGCAATTTAGATGTTAAATCTTAAATTTCAAGTGATAAATGGGTCAAAAACTCGAAATCTTGCTTAAAACTAACAAAATCAATAAGAAATCAAGAATGATATGAGCATGAGTTTGATGAAGATAAGGGTCTCTTTAGGTGTCGGATGACTTTGTAAATATTATTTAACAAGCTTATTATACACACGGTTCTATATTGTCAAATGTACGGTGGCTTCACCTACTTTCGGTGTTGGTAAAAAAAAAAATTGTCTGGAAAAAGTACGTTTGTCGACATCGGCTTCTCATGTTGGTAAAATATTTGTATATTTGTTTCGATAAGCTTTTTTCAGGCAATAACAATTTACTAGTACCGAAAGCCGATGAATAACCATACATTTAGCAAAATTTGACCATGTAAATTTTAGCCCCTTCTTTTAAGAGTATAGGAATTTGAATGTAAATTACTTTAAATTATCTTTTCAATAAGTATGTTTGTATCTTGACAATAACATTTATGTTCTCATTTTTCCCTTTTCCTCTTTTTTTTTTTTTGTTAAAAAAAGAGATATTGCTCGTTTTTCACGTAGTGTGAAGGTGCTACATTGATACTTTCAATCCGGTTGTACTCTGCGTTCCCGGCGTTTCCTCCTCCCATGTCCGTCGAGTTCACCCGCGCCGCCCTCACCTGGGTGTTTTGTCCGACGTGCTCCCTGTGTGTTTCGTGAAGCTTGGGGACGCTTCTTCTGCGTAGTCCTTGCTGATCCTTGGGCCCGGGGTGACCCGCCTTTGGCCCGATATTGTGCTTTGGGCCCAAGGCATTTTCTTGGGCCCAAAGCTAGCCCGAAAAAAAAAATAATAAAAAAATAAAATAAAATAAAATAAAAGAACTATTTAAATATTATTAAATCCGGAATCCTCTTGCGCTCTTTGCCCTCTCGCGATCGTGCTTCATTTTCTCGAGTTTGGTTGGAGCTCTGTTTGTTGGTTCGTGGTTAGTTTCGGTTGAGGAGCAGTTCTACGACCCTGGTTGATCGAAGTGATCGTGTTGGTGGTGTTCGTGGTCTCCGAAGATCCTTCATCTAGGTGGAGGGAACGTCGTGTGACCCACACTTCCCCAGGAGTCGTCTTTGCCCTACGTGGATTTCTGCTTTCCGTCTTTCCGGCGGCGAGACATCGTGTCAGCTGTGCTGTCCCATGCGCTCGCTATCCACTTCACCACGTCGGGTCTCCATCTTCTCGTTGCTGTGTCCGCTGTTTGCTTAGGGTTTGGGGTTTTTCCGGGTTTGTTTCGTGTAGTTCTTTTGTTGTATTAGGTTTTTGTTTTCTGTTGTATTTCTTTTGATATGTTGTATGTTTCGACGGCTTGCCGTCTGCCGACTTTGTCGGCCTATCGAGGTCCGGGCATGTCCGGTCTCGAATTATTTCCTTATCAAAAAAAATATATATATAAGACATGGATGGGGTATGAATCTCTTATCCCCGAGTTTGTTCCCTCTATTGTCTCCTCTCATAAACTCCATTTTTTATTTTTTTATTTATTTTGTTTTTTAAATTAATGTATGTGAGAACAACCCTACCACCCCTCCACCACCACAATCCCGCCACCATAGCCCGGTGTCATCACCATCTCTCTACCACCAAGACCAAAACACCGATTCCTCCGTCGGCCTATACCGATTAAGTTTTTTTATTTTGGCGTTTTCGGGGTCACTGTTAGTGCTTATAGTGGTCCTCCGTCGCCGCTTGCCATGCTCAGCAGGCACCATCTTGCCATGCATGTCGCCACCAACCAGGTGGCTTCTCTTCTCCGTTGGGTCGTTCCTCCTCCGCCGGCGCTAATTGTCGCTAGGGTTGGTGTTTGCGTTTTGGGGATTTCGGGGGAAGAAGGCCAAAAAAAAAAAAAACAGTTGGTTTGAAATATAAACAAACTCGAAAGGATTGAAACCACTCTTTGAGTAAATCTCGAAAGGGCCTAAATCCCGAAAGGGTTTGAATAATCAAATTTTTTGATATAAATGTTCCTGCTAGGGATGAACAAATTGCCCGTTTGGGTTTGAATAAAATCTCATTCGCTTGAATGAGATTACTGGTGCGTCTTCGATGGTGGTTCTCAATTGCAAGTATGGTTGTTCTTAATGCTCTCTTTCTGAGTTGGGGTTTTGGCGTCCGGTGTCGG
Organism: Persicaria maculosa; assembly: GCA_963922045.1. NCBI lineage: Eukaryota > Viridiplantae > Streptophyta > Magnoliopsida > Caryophyllales > Polygonaceae > Persicaria > Persicaria maculosa. The sequence continues at coordinate 7,818,313 of OY998251.1, forward strand.
GTCTTGCTGGGGTCGTGGCGGTGTGTATCGAGGCGACTCCCCGATACGGATATTTCCTTGGAGGATCGTCTTCAATACCCACAGAGACTCCTGATGTGCCGCTGGCCTACGGTGTCACTGCTTGGTAGTGCTTGGCGTTGACTCGTAGTCTATGCTGTCCCCAACGTGTTCAGGATTTGATCGCTTGTTTCGACTGCATTTGTGTGCTTTCCAGCGTTTGTACTACATCTTTTTTACGCTTATTATCTTGTATGTTTTGACGGTTTGCTGTCTACCGGCCTGGTCGACCTCTCGAGTTGTCGGGTCTGTCTGACTCTTCAATTATTTTCTTATAAAAAAATTAATATTTGTGAGGGGGCGGAGACAATGAGGTCAGAGAGGGATGTAAATCCCATAAATGATGAGATTAAGGGATGAGATTTGAAAGTGTTTAGATATTAACCTATTAATCAAATTTCTAAAAATATAAAATGATACGGAGTATATTTTGCAAATATTTTTTTTTAAACTAAGGGTATAAAATAGATCGTATCACTTTAAGTTATTAACTTTACAAAATAGATCACATACATCACTGTATGTGGTGTTATTATTTTTTTTTTCCACTTTGATCCCTAATTTTTTTTTTTGCTGTCAGTTGGTTTCAATCAAAAATAGTTTAGTCGAAACTCGAAACCAATTGATGATCTAAGTGGAAAAAAAAAATCAAAAGCAATAATAGACTTTAGGGGAAATCAAGTAATTAACAGCAGAAGATCTATCAACACTCAAACATGAATTTTTTTTTTTTTGACTAGGTAAAAATTCGAGTTGAGGCATACCTGAAACTCGAGGGCCGACTAAATCGGCAGACGGAAAACCGTCAATACAAACAGTACATAATCATCACAAAACAACAATGAAGAAAGAAACACCCAATCAACCCATACAAGACATCAAACGGCAAAGAAGTCGATGGAGAACCAAGATGCGCCACGAGTGCCACGAACGCGGGAGAGTGCAATGACTCACGACAGTACCCCAACCGGAAAGGGCGACTCCTGAGGATGTGTGGATCACCGACATTGCCCCCGCATAAATGAAGGATCTTCGAAGACCACGAACACATCCACGATCCGTCGTCAATCAAACAGGGCGCCCGATACTGCAACCCAACACCGAGCAAATGCAAACACAACAAAGCACCGACCCGACACCGGAAGACGGAGCAAACACGGACCAAAAAGGAGGATCAATCAACCGTCGGAAATGTGAGAGGAGCTCCCGGGCCAAACAGGCCGGTCGGGGAGCAAAATTATTCGCAAATATATAGAATTTTCCAAACCCTAATGGGATTTAGTACGCACCCTTTCGAGCGAGATTAATAAAATAATTATTAAGAATTAGCAATAATAATGACTTGTTATTTATTTTTATTTTATTTTATAATTATTGGCATGGGCCCAATTTCTCAAGCCTGCGGGTCTCCTTCGGGCACAAGGAGACCCAAAGATGCAGGCAACAGTAAGCGGCCAGATCGAGCAGAGGCAGGGCGGTAACCGGCGCCGAAAACGACGAGACCCCCGGAAGAAGATCCGCCATCTCGACCCAGGCCACCACCGAGGACAATCGGAGAGTGACAAGATGGCGAAGCCACCGGGGTAAAAAACTGAAAAGAAGCTGATTGTGCGATGGAGCCCAGGAGAGTCGAGAGCAACATAGACAATCAAAGGGGTTGAATGGGGAAGAAGAGGCACCGAAGTGCGTTGAGACGAGCCACCAGAAGGAGCAGATGGTGGATTCGGAGACGAGCAGCCCCGAGGACACCATGGGCCCCACGGAGAAAACATCATCGACGAGCGGATGGGGTTACGGTGGGACAGAGGGGTAGGAGGAGGGTGGCAACCAGGGCCGTTGACGGGGCCCGAAAGCGACAACGGTAGTCGACACCGAAGGAATGGAAAGCCAAGGCCCGATGAGGGACGATACCAGGTAGGATGGTGATGGAGATTGAAGAATTGGGGCTGCAGGAACCCAAAATCAAAGAAGCCCCGTCATGATTTTGGGATTAATTCGAAATCCGACAAAGGGGTTTCGGATTGGGGTTCCAAATTAGGTTGGAGGCGGCCGGAGCCGGGGTGGATCGGCCAACGCCGAGGTGGTTCGGCTTGAGCCGGGGTGAAACTCTCTCTCTCTAGAAAACCTAGAGAGAGGAGAGAGGTTTTCTCCGAATTTCGACTTTTTTTTTTATAGTATGCAAACAGTTGGAGTTTGTCACGTAAAATGTAACAAACAACCAGGATCATCCCTTAGGATGATGGAATACAGCTCCTTCGTAAGGGGAGATGTAGATCTAGTACAAACGATACCCTTTCTAGCTATGAAGTCGGCTACTTTGTTTGCTTCTCTATAACAGTGTTTGAACTGGATAAGCTCGAATTATGTAGCCATAATGCTGATCTTCTCAACTTGATGGATGACTTCCCAAGGAGTAGTGATCTCCTTCCTTATTGCTTTGATGATAGTCTCATTGTCGCTTTCAATGATAGCCCTCCGGATCCCTTTACTTCTTGCATGCTTGATGCCTACAATGATAGCTTCTGCCTCTGTCTGTAAAATCGTACCTCGAGATGTATTTTGAAAGAATACATCTAATAACCCGCTCTCAGAGTCACGAATGACTCCTCCCACTTGGCAAGTGCCCGTGGGTTTAACCGAGCCATCTATATTAATTTTATAGATACTGCTCGGTGGTTTGGTCCACCTTGACTTATGTCTGTTTGTACTCTGAGGGTTCTGCTTGTTTTCCGATTCTATTTGCGAGTTCCATAGTTTTATGTTTGAGATAATCTCAAGAGCTAGGTTGATTGTTGCATTTGGTTTTTTATTTTTGAAAATATAATTGTTTCTGGTGTCCCAGATTGTTTGCCAAATAAATGCTAAATCTTTGATTGTTGATCTGCTACAACTCTTTTTATATTGAAGAATATACTTAATATCCTCATCATAGTCTTCTTTAAGAAGAAGAATTTTCCCGCTTATACTTTCGTAGTTGTGGATGGGTTGCCTAGTAAAATCACAGTTGATGAATAGGTGGTTGGCATCCTCATCTATAGAATTACAAAGTGAGCATTGTGATGGCAACCTATTGTAATGTTTGTTTAGTCTCTGGGTGGTTGGTAATCCATCTACCATTATCTTCCATAGTAAATTTTTTATCCTTGGTGGTATATCAAGCTTCCATATCCATTTACAATCTTCCATATTGCCAGTATTTGTATTGGGGTTGAGTCGGGGAGTTGATTTGGTCGAAAAAATACCATCCTTTTCAAGCTTCCAAATTAATTTATCGGTGGTATCCCAGTTGGGAATCTGGATTTGTATAATGTGGTCGACAATGTGTCTTGGGAACAATTGTTGTAGTATTGTTAGATTCCACTGCTTCTGGTCATTTATTAACTGGGATACTTTGAGATTTTGATTTTCCAAACTTTGGTATTGACTTAGGTTGATTCCTTCTAACCATGGGTCTCTCCACACATTTATTTGGTTACCATTGCCTATTAGCCATTTGATGCCCCTGTTGAATTTTTCCCTTAAGGATAGTAGTCTCCCAAATTGCCAAGACGTATTTTGATTTTCCCTTTCATTTATTTGTTCTGTTTGTAAATATTTTTCCTTTATTATTTTTACCCACATACTAGAATTATCTGTATGAATTTTCCAAAGTAGCTTCATTTGTAAACCTTCGTTCAACGATTCTGCTTTCCTGATTCCCAGTCCTCCTTCATTTTTATTTTTACATATAGTGTCCCAGCTTAGTAAAGGAGTATATCTTTGGGACTGTAGTTTGTTCCAAAAGAAGTTTTTGTTAATTTGATCTATTTGGCTAAGTATTCCCTTCGGTAGTAAGAAGTTCTGCATAAGGTAATTTGTCTTGGAGCTGAGATTGGCTTGGATTAATATGGTTCTACCCGCTTGAGATATGGAAGAGGATTTCCACTTAGAGAGTTGTTTTTTTAGATTTTGTAGTGCTTCTTCAAAGACACAGTTTTTAACCTTTCCATTGACAAGGGGTATTCCTAGATATTTTTCAATTGTTTTAGATATGGGGATTCCCATTTGAGCAACCAGGGATGCAGATAGTGCCGGGTTAACATTTTTTGAGAATTGAATAGAGCTTTTATTGTAGTTTATCGTTAGTCCAGAGATGTTGGCAAACTTATTTAAAGAGTTTTGGATGGTATGTAAACTCATATGAGACGCTTTTGAGAAAATTAAGGTGTCATCTGCAAACGTTAGGAAGGGTATTGGAGTTCCTTGCTTAGTTAGCTTAATGCCTACTAAAGCATCTTCTTGTATTGCCTCGTGGTGTAGTTTTCTTGCTAGACTTTCCATTACTATCACAAATATGTAAGGAGCTAAAGGATCACCTTATCTAATTCCTCTGTTTGGTTTGAATTGGTTACCAGCTATATTGTTGATCAGAACTGAAAAAGAAGTGGTAGTGATGCATTTCAATGTCCAGTTAATCCAAATTGGATGGAAACCCATCTTAATTAGGACCGCTGATAAGAGGAAAACCTGTCGTTGTTCTTGCCAAAGAATACTCAAACTCACAACTAGTATAGTGTGTAAGCAAGAGATCGATCCACAGGAAAATCTATTAAATTCAAGTCTAATTCTAATTGCTAAGAGAGAAAAGGGGGAGTTTTTTAGTGTGAAAAGATCCGCCTTTTAGCAAAGCGGAAGCAAGCAAACAAAGTGAATTGGTTTAAGAATGCAGTGGAGAGAAATAGGTTCACCTACAATTTATCACTTCAATTGATGAATTCGATCTTTGTTTCAGCCTCTAGTTCTTGTCTTTTCCTATCAATGTCCTTGTCCAGATCTTATGTAAATTACTAGTCCTACGAGTCCTAGCAACCCTTATCTCTAAATAATCCTAACACGGTTAAGATTCAACCTAGAGATAGCATTAAGATTATGAATTAACCAAGGTACACATAATATCAATCTACGAGTCGATATTCAACATGTATTCAACTTCCTACACATCCAATTAGTCCTACGAGTCCTAAAGGGATATGATTGCCACTTGGGTTAAGGTTCGCTATGAGGAATCTGCAAAACCCTAGCAATTGAATGAATCTACTCTAACTAGTTGATCAGGCCAGAGAGAATAAAACACATTCAAGCAATTAAGCACAAAGAAGTCGAAACATTGAAATAGGAATAAGAACTAGATTAAGAAACTCACAATTCAACAATCAAAGATCCAAACTGTAGGCGAAACCTCGAGAGTTTAGTTGCACATGCTCAACGACGCTCTCAACAATGGAATAATGTGCATAAGGTTAATGAAAATAATAACTAGAAAAGCCTTAAACAGTCTTGAGAAAGTCGGCCAAAATAACTAAATAAAAACCCCAAGTAAAGTCCGAAATCGATGTCCAGCTACTGCACGGGCCGCGGCGCGGCCGGCGATCAGCGAAGTGCTCCGTTTCTCTCTTCGAGCCGCGGGGCGGCCAGAGATCCTGGGGGGCGGCCTGCGATTCTTCCGAGCTCTCCTTCCGTTACTTCAGCAGATCCTATGCCTTTTCCTTAGCTTATTTTTGCTCTTTTTAAATCCATTTCACCTCCAATCTACTTTACTTGAAATAAACCATAAAATCATGTAGATTCCGCATCTTCTAACTCAACAAGTAATCATGTAAATTCAATTAAATAAATGCAATATTCACAACTAAACTATGCTAAATGCAATCTATTATGCAACACTAAATATGCTCTATCAAATTCCCCCACACTTGAACCTTTGCTTGTCCTCAAGCAATAGAAAACTCAACTCTGCAGCCCCACATAATAGCAATTCATGTATCCACACCTCAATATTCTTTAAGTGCATGAAAACTAGCAAACACAAAAGATTAATAACATCATAGCACATAATTGGAATAATCAATGAAATCAGGCAACCATATCCATTCTAGACCTCACAAAGGAGATGTGTTTCACTCTCGCTCAAGTGTTTGGGTTTAAATGTTTACGCTCAAAACTCAATCTTCAAAAACCTAGCTACAAGAGTCTTGCACCAGTGTTCTAAATCTCCACCGCTGGTGACTCTACACACAACAAAAATCATGAGGTCTTTCAATTGGGTTGTAATGGGGCCAAGGTAGAACATATAAGGTATGGAACAATTTTGGTAATGTGGTGCTCATAATCCGGGAACTAAGGAAGCTACCAAATCATAAAACCACTCATAAACTTCTCATACCATATCACTATAATGTCAAACAACACCAATCTCAAGCATAAAACTTTAGAAACCATACTCAACTCATTCCTTTATTCTTTTTTTTTTCTTTTTCCTTTTTTTTTCTTTTTTTTTTCTCTTTCATTCATGCTATATCAAATGATTTTCCTTGACTTTTTCCCCTAAGTGAATTTTATCCTCCTTAGGTCTCAAGTAATAAATATGCTACCAAGAATCAAACATCTCAATAATACACCTCCAAACATACAATCCACCACTACAAACCATCATCCACGATATAGATATTCACCAATATTCCTAAATTCCCGGATGGGGTCAGGCTATAATTGGCTATGGAAAAATCTTGTGGAGCTATAAAAGAATAGGCAATTAGGCTCAAACTGGCTTCAAGCAGAGGATAATATGTAAGGTGGGAATAGAGTCAAATAGGGCTAATAAAGGTGCATCAATCATGTTTAAGTCATGTGCAGAAATCATAATATGCAGCCTTGAACAAGATATCTCAATGCAAGTCAAAGAGGAAGTAATTGAAGAGAGAGTACACACAACAAGCAAGAGGACTAAATAAAGTGTAGTCCTGAATAGGCCAAAATAAGCTCACCAGGACATGTCTAGAACTTCAAGATCACCCAAAAATTCAAGATTTTATGCGCTCAATCATTAATCAATCATGCCCACCAAATAGTGTAGAAAACATATATCAAAGGCTTCAACAATCCAAGCACATCATGGGGCATAAATCTCAATAGAAAATATAGAGGACAACCGGCATCCACATGGGGAAATAAGACCTATTCCTAATAATGCAAGAACTAAAACTGTTTTTTTTTCATTTTTTCATCATTTTTTTTAGAATAAGAAATAATGGTAAAAACTAACTATGCATACAACCAATAGAAATAAACATGCAACCTTAAAACTTAAAATGCAGTGCAAATTAGAACCAAAATACAGAGAGTTTGCAAGTCTTCTCCCCCACACTTAGTTCTGACATTGTCCTCAATGCAGAAAAGAGAACAAAAACATCAAAATAAAAATAAAATGGAAAAGAAAAGAAACAACTGACATGCTCACTGCTGAGGTGGTGGAGGCGGCGGATATGGTGGGAACTGTGGATAGGCGAATCGATAGAAGTCCTCTTGCCTCTGCCATATCTGATCCTGCATCCGTCGGATCGCTGCCTGGCTCTCAGAGACATCCTCCAGGTGAGAAGTCAAGTTACGGACATCCCGACGAATGTCGCCAATCTCCACATATATCTGCTGCTGCTGGTCCCACATCACATCCTGCCTCTGGGACATCCGCTGCTGGTTCTCCCACATTGCGTCCTGGCGACGCGACATCATCTGCTGATGCTCCCACATAGTGTTCTGCGGGAGATATAAATCGGCCATCTGCTGCTGTAGCGTGTAGTCTGGACCAGCACCAGCTGTGCCAGAAGGTCCAGCTCCACTGCCTCCAATATCCGTCTGAACTCTAGGAACATCCTCAACATCTTCCTGCTCAGCTTCAGGAGCCTGCTCCTCCTCATCATCATCATCCTCATCCATCTCATCTCTTATATAAAAATCAACTGCTGTAGGGCCAAAAGGGAGATGACGGGGCAATCTCAACCGAATCCTCCCCTGATGGCCTGCCCTCCAGATCCACATCGGTGCTCTGCCCTCTAGGTGGCCAGTTTTCCTCAGCTGGGCTTCATCATACAAAAATGAGCCATGCTGAATGTCATGGACATTGCTCATATCGATGCATGCGCGAGCTATGAGGGTGATAAGACCCCCAAAGCTGATGGTCGCCTTGTCGCGCTTGTCCAAGATATCCTTACAGTTCATCAGAAACAGATCCACCCAACCTGGAACCACTGGGCTCTCTGACGTCAAACACCACAGAAGTGACATATCCTTAAGCGAGATCTTGTTGACCTCAGCCTGTGCAAAGAAGGTGTTCGCCAGAACCTTGTGAATCAGTTGTAAAGCAGGATGACGAATGCTGGAATTGTACTGGCCCTTTTTGGCCTCAAAAGGCACCCTAGTAGATGCCAACCAAAAAGCCACAGGGCCCTCTCCCTTGCAGACATCAAGCCAACCAGCAGTCGGCGCAGCAGTAATACCCAGAATCTGTGCCAATCTCTCCTTTGACATCTATGACCCCTCCCCAACAATCGAAACTCAATATATGTACGTCCCACACTTAAAGTGGCTAGAAAATCCTTACATAAACTCGGATATGTAGAAGCATTCTTCTCTAAAAACCCTCCTAGGCCCCCATGCTCTAATAGTTGCCTAGTGCATGCATCCATCTGTAATAATCTCAAGGTAGGCTCATGAAAGAATTTTGTTACAAAGAAGTTTCTAGTGTTCAAAGCAGTCCACCTCTCTTTCTGACTTTTACTCATGCCGTGGGGTCTAGACATTGTGAATCTGAGCTACGAAATATTACCCAAAAGAATGGAAATCAAGAAAGACTCACGAAAATCAGCTTCTGCAGTGGCCGCGGGGCAGCCGAGGAGGGCGACGGGGCGGCTGGCGACGGGTTCGGCCGCGGGGCGGCTGGTCAGGTGACGGGGCGGCCTAAGAATCGCCGGATCTGGAACTTTTGTTGTCGGATCTGCTCTCCGACGTCCCTAACTTCCTCCCTCCGTGGTGGATTTGAAAAAAAACTTGGAGATTTCTTAGGAGAAGGCCGGTCTATGTGTAGATCTAGAAGAGAGAAGCGATAAGGTGGATAGTGTGGAGGAAGAAGATGAGAAAGGAGAATTTATGTGGAGCTTTGGGTGAAAGAAAGCTTGGAGAAAGTGTTTCAATGGAGGATTGTTGGGAGCTTGAAGAAGGAAGAGGAAAGAAGAGGAAGCAATGGCGAGGGGGCGGCTATGTGAGAAAGAGGGAAGAAAAAGGAGTGGTTAGGGTTTATTTAGTGTGGTAAGTGGGGGCCCACACGGGCCCCTAAAAATTTTTCTATCCGGAAGAGGCCGCGGGGCGGCCAGGGTAGGCGACGGGGCAGCCGGCGATCTTCGCGAAGGGACTTCGCTGAGACTCGGCCGCGGGGCGGCCTGGCTGGCGACGGGGCGGCCAGCGATTTTCCGCCCCTTTCCTTTGTCCTTTCTCCCTGCAGTGTTAGTATGCCCAAGCCAAAAACCAAAACTAAAAAAAAAAAAAAAGTAATGCACAAATAAAATAGAATCTAAATTACTTACCTTGGGTTGCCTCCCAAGCAGCGCCTTTGATTACCGTCGTTGGCTCGACGTTATATTCATCCACTCATTCAAGACTCAAGCGGACATCGACAGCGCCCTCAAAAGCAAATCAAACTCTCGTGCCCAACCGATATTCGAATGCACACTGAAAATGAAACAATTGGTAATTAGAAATTCAGAAATGAGAACCATTACCAACTTACCCTTCATTTGAGCTTGATTCTCCCTCGAGGGTATGTAGAACCACCAACACAGTTCTGCTAGTGGTTTGTTGAAGTAGTGGCTCCATGGATCGACATATTCACCAAAATCTCCCAATTTGCAAAAAGTACCAGTTTCTTGTTCGGGAACCACAGAAATTAGTTCCAGACTTGGCTCCTTGATAGGCGAGTTGGGGATGATTTCTACGAATGAAGGGGGCATCGAAACATCCTCAATCTCTATGGATGTCCCCTGAGATTTCGTGTCGATAACCTCTAGATGCTCTTCTTCATTATCAGAGAATTCATCGTTGCTTGCATCTTGGCTTTCATCAAGTTGAGGAATAGAATGCAGCTTAACTATCAACTCTTTCAATGTTTGAGAGAGTCGGATAGTTGCTTGCATCGTGTCGATATGCATATCCCAAGTTTGATTCACTATCTCACGTAATTGCCCTATTTGCTCCATCAAGACAATGTTTGACTCCTTCATGGATGGGTCGGAGTACTCCATTGGTTGAAACGTCGAAGTGTAGGATTCTTCCCCCGCCGATTGGTCACCCATGTAGCAGAGAAGATCCCATAATCCCGACACTCCTAAACCAGCAAAACTTCCATTGTTTATGGACCTGGCAAGTTCTCGGGTCTCATGAGACATACCTTCAAAAACGCAAATCACCACATCTCACAAACTATCTTGGAAACCCCGTGAATAACGGATGTTAAATAAATTTTGCACTCTTGTGAGGTAATTGTGAAAATACTCTCCCTGAAACTGCCATAACTTCAACATGTAGAAATATTAGTAATAAGGTGTCGTGAACCGTAAGATAGGTCCACGACGGGGTTAGATGTAAATATATACAAAAGTTAGCGATTAAAAAAAAACATAAGAAATTGATAAGAAATCCCCAGCAACGGCGCCAAATTTGACAAGAGGAAAACCTGTCGTTGTTCTTGCCAAAGAATACTCAAACTCACAACTAGTATAGTGTGTAAGCAAGAGATCGATCCACAGGGAAATCTATTAAATTCAAGTCTAATTCTAATTGCTAAGAGAGAAAAGGGGGAGTTTTTTAGTGTGAAAAGATCCGCCTTTTAGCAAAGCGGAAGCAAGCAAACAAAGTGAATTGGTTTAAGAATGCAATGGAGAGAAATAGGTTCACCTACAATTTATCACTTCGATTAATGAATTCGATCCTTGTTTCAGCCTCTAGTTCTTGTCTTTTCCTATCAATGTCCTTGTCCAGATCTTATGTAAATTACTAGTCCTACGAGTCCTAGCAACCCTTATCTCTAAATAATCCTAACACGGTTAAGATTCAACCTAGAGATAGCATTAAGATTATGAATTAACCAAGGTACACATAATATTAAGCTACGAGTCGATATTCAACATGTATTCAACTTCCTACACATCCAATTAGTCCTACGAGTCCTAAAGGGATATGATTGCCACTTGGGTTAAGGTTCGCTACGAGGAATCTGCAAAACCCTAGCAATTGAATGAATCTACTCTAACTAGTTGATCAGGCCAGAGAGAATAAAACACATTCAAGCAATTAAGCACAAAGAAGTCGAAACATTGAAATAGGAATAAGAACTAGATTAAGAAACTCACAATTCAACAATCAAAGATCCAAACTGTAGGTGAAACCTCGAGAGTTTAGTTGCTCATGCTCAACGGCGCTCTCAATAATGGAATAATGTGCATAAGGTTAATGAAAATAATAACTAGAAAAGCCTTAAATAGTCTTGAGAAAGTCGGCCAAAATAACTAAATAAAAACCCTAAGTAAAGTCCGAAATCGATGTCCAGCTACTGCACGGGCCGCGGGGCGGCCAGGCCAGGTCGCGGGGCGGCCGTCAATCAGCGAAGTGCTCCGTTTCTCTCTTCGATCCTGCGGGACGGCCTGCGATTCTTCCGAGCTCTCCTTCCGTTACTTCAGCAGATCCTATGCCTCTTCCTTAGCTTATTTTTGCTCTTTTTAAATCCATTTCACCTCTAATCTACTTTACCTGAAATAAACCATAAAATCATGTAGATTCCGCCTCTTCTAACTCAACAAGTAATCATGTTAAAGGTTCGATAATGTAAAACAATGTAATAAGAAATACTCTAGAAGGGGGGTTGAATAGAGTATGCCCGTTTTTCGCAGAAAGTCTCAAGACTTTTGGAGCTCGTATAAAACCCTTTGAGATAAACCTGAATCACAAAGTTAGACAATCGAACCAAGTGCGGAAATAAGGTAAAGCAGTAAAGGACACGAGTAATTGTTTACGAGGTTCGGCACGAACTTGGCCTACGTCCCCGCCTAGGGTTCTTCCACAACCCTAGGATTCAAAAGGCTTTATTGATTCGCTTAGCTTAGGATCCTAATAGCTCACCGAGAAGCCTCTCTCCTATACAATTGCAATCTAGTCAACTCACGTTCCCTTGGAGTCCTAGACCAATCTAGAAGAGCCCCACCTCTCTCAGCTATCTAGTACAATCCTCTTATTCTCACAAATCAATAGCCTAGTGCAACTTCCCGAGTTACAAACTCTCGAGTAACACTATAAATGAATATATCCTATAAGCTCACAGTGACTCTCAAAGGCTTTGAAATAAACAACAAACTCTTGAGCGCTAGCAGAGAGTACACTTGGGAAGACAGATCTCGCTTGAATGAATGAAAGCTTGTGTAGCACTTGTATATTCTGTCTTCATCTTCCTTCTCTATTTATTGAGACAAATCGGCGCCAAGAATCTTCTCCAACGGCTATTCCAGATCATGGCCATCTTTAAGATCTTCTAAACTTGGAAACAAATGAAGCCATAATCTTTCCGATTTGAACCTTCTCAACACTTGTCACAAGGAAGGAAATAATTCGAAAAACTTCCTGAAAGATTAGTCAAGCATATATATAATATAAAGGAAGTATATAATAAAATTAAATAATATTCGGACATATAGAACAGGTTTTGGATTTCATCAACTGTTAATGTTCCAAGACCTTTGACACAAACATCCTGTCAAGGCCTTTGAAACATTTATTCCGATTTTCATCAAGGGAGGGAGTTATCACATGTAAATTCAATTAAATAAATGCAATATTCACAACTAAACTATGCTAAATGCAATCTATTATGCAACACTAAATATGCTCTATATATCAACCGCTTCTATATATGACCAGTTGATTTTATCATATGCTTTTTCCATATCTAGTTTTAATGCCGTATATCCTTTTTTGCCTTTTTGCCTTGTGAAGGTGTGGAAAACTTCATGAGCTATTAAGGTGTTATCTTGTATTGATCTTCCTTCTACAAAGGCACCTTGGAAGGGATTTATAATTTTTGGTAGAATTTTTTTAATTCTATTTGCTAGGATTTTAGCTATAACTTTGTAAATAGTGTTACAAAGACTCATTGGTCTGTAGTTATTGATATTTTGTGGATCCTCTACTTTTGGGATTAAGGTTATGAATGTTTGATTTATTTGTTTTAGAATGCTACCAGAATGGAAGAAAGATTTGATTGTTTTGCAAAAGTAGTTACCCACAATATTCCAATAATGGAGGTAGAATTCTGGCGGGAACCCATCCGGTCCCGGTGATTTATCCTCTGCCATACTATTGAGTGTGTCTTTAATTTCAGCATTTGTCGGATGTTTTATGAGTTGTCGGTTTTCCTCTGCAGTGATCTATGGTTGGATGTTTGTGATTGTTTCCGAAGTAATTTTGGCTTGTTGTCTCCCAATGAATCTTTCAGCCATTTCTTTAGTTATTTGGTCTGTGATTTGTTGTTGATCAGTTATGATTTGACCTTCTTTGGTTGTGAATGAGTTCAGTCTTCTCTTGAAATTTCTTATTTTCGCATTTATTTGAAAGTATTTTGTGTTTTTATCTGTTAGATGTATATGTTTTATTCTTGCTCTCTGTTTCCATAATCTATAATTAAATTCTAGTAGGTTTTTCCTTTTATTTTCTAAATTTGATAGTTTAATTTCTTGGTTTGTATTTAGGGAACCCCAGGGGAGTAATTTCTGTAATTGCATTATTTCAGGTTCTATTTTCTGAAGTTGTTTGTGTATATCATTATTTTGATTTTTGAATCTTTTCTTAATATTTATTTTTAGCAATTGTTGCTTCTTCATAAAATTATAAGCTTGTGATCCATGAAATTTATTATGCCATACTCTTTGAAGGTTCGATAACGTAAAACAAAGTAATGTAAAGATACTCTAGAAGGGGGGTTGAATAGAGTATACCGGTTTTTCGCAGATAGTCTCAAGACTTTTGAAGCTCGTGCAAAACCCTTTGAGATTAGACTTAGTCTTTTCTCTGAAAACCTGAATCACAAAGTTAAACAATCGAACCAAGTGTGGAAATAAGGTAAAGCAGTAAATAAAGGACTCGATGAATTGTTTACGAGGTTCGGCACGAACTTGGCCTACGTCCCCGCCTAGGGTTCTTCCACAACCCTAGGATTCAACCGGCTTTTATTGATTCACAAGACTTAGGATCCTAGTAGCTCCCCGAGAAGCCTCTCTCCTATACAATTGCAATCTAGTCAACTCACGTTCCCTTGGAGTCCTAGACCAATCTAGAAGAGCCCCACCTCTCTATGCTATCTAGTACAATCCTCTTACACTTAGTGAATCAATCGCCTAATGTTCACTTCCTGAGTTACAAACTCTCAAGTATAACACTATAACTGAATATATCCTATAAGCTCACTGTGTAACTCTCAAATGCTTTGAAATGAAATAACAGACTCTTAGGACAAGCAGAGAGCACACGAAGACAGATTTCTCTTGAAGGCTTGGAATGTATGAAAAGCTCGTGTTCAATGTATGTCCCTTCTGTCTTCATCTTCCTTTCCTTTATATTGAGACAAATCGGCGCCTAAGGATCTTCTCCAATGGCTAGTCTAGATCATGGCTTGAGCTGGATCTTCTATCTTTGGAAACTTCGAAGGTCATAATCTTTCCGATTTGAATCTTCTCAAATTGCATCATAAGGAAGGAAATAACATTCGAAAATACTTCCTGAAAGGTTAGTTATATATAATGATATAATGGAAGCATATAATAACATAAAATAATATTTCGAACATAATATCATATAGAACAGGTTTTGTGTTTCATCAACACTGTGAAATCTTCAAGACCTTTGACAGAACCAAACTGTCAAAGCCTTTGAAACATATTCCGATTTTCATCAAGGGAGTGGAGTTATCACTCTTGTTATTATTTCTTTCATTTTTGGTTGTAACGTCCAAGCCATCTCGAACCTGAACGGTGAGCCTTTTTTATGGTCTTTTGAGCCAATATCTAAAATGATTGGACAATGGTCAGAGGAGGAGAAAGAATGGTGTTGAGTTCTTAGATTGGTGAATTTAGTTACGATATCCTGATGGGCAAGAGCTCTATCTAATCTTTCATAAGTATTGTTTGTGGAGGAGCTGCTTCTCCTCCATGTGAATATGGATCCCACATAAGGTAAAGTGTGTAGGTTAAGTTCATGTTTGATGTTTAGTATTCTTCTGAATCTTGATAATGATGGGGTATTGCCCCCCATTTTTCCTGTATCCTTTTCTATTTCGTTTAGATCTCCAATAATTATAACTGGTAATTTGTGTTTGTTCACAATTGTGTAGATTTCTTCCCAGAATTCTTCTTTTTCACGTTCTACTGATGGTGCATAGATGAAAAGTATTGCAAATGTAAAATTGTCAATTGTCATTTTAAACATGTAAAATCTTTTCCCAGATTCTAGATATTGCTTATTATTTAGTATATTGTTATTTTTGTATAAAATCCAGAAGCCACCCTTGTGACCGGCTAAACTTATCGAAAATGATTGGCTGAAGCCTGTGCTTTTTATTTGATATTCTGTAGGTGCATCTTCCGTTTTGGTTTCAGAAAATGCTATTATGTCAAGGTTATTGTTACATCTGAGTTGATTGATTTCTTGGAGCAGGAGAGGGCGTTTAATCCCCCTAACATTCCAATAACCGATCTTAATCATAATTGTAGTCTTTACTTTTGCCTATTAGGATCTTATAGTTTTTGTTTTTTGAATTGTTCTCCACTGGATTCAAAGACTACAGTAGCCAACCAGTCCAATGAAGAGAACTAAGTATTGGTATATAGACTTTTGATTGGGTTATGAACCCCCTGATTTGGAATCTTCCTTGTACTCTTATTCGATCTAACCATACAGTTTGACAGTTCCCCAATAATCGTTTGAGATCAGTTGTTTTGTTTGAATGTTGATTGTAAGGGTTGGTTTGGTTTGCCACCACTAGATCCATGACAAAAACAGTGGGGCGCAACCGAAGTTTTGTAAGAGGAGTAGAAACCATACCTTTAATGTGCAATATGGAGCAATAGATAACTCCATCCACATAGAAGAAGGGGGGGAGGCAGACGACAGACGCTAGCAAACCAGCATAATCGCCTTTAGTTTGCACGATGCTGCAGCTGCTCGGATCTGTCATCAGAGTCATCTTCACCATGTTCTCTGTTCTACCGATAGTAGTTGGAGAAATCCTCCAATTTTCTTCTATGTTACTTGCTTTTCCTATCTGTTTAAGAAGCTCATAGGGAAAGAAAGGACATAATACACACCAATAGTAGAGATAGATGTGATTGCAAGGTAAATTCATAAAGACATGACAGTTGGCTCCTTTAAAAATTTGCAATTTACAAAAATAGATCAAGGTGATATGCTTGATGATAGTAGCATGAATCACAATATCGGATTTAGAATTGAGAATGAAATAGAGGTTAAGAGAGCCATCATTCCTAGTCATCATCAAGAGATTTTGGACATCATGGGAACAGGGGTTGACTTTAGTGTAATCTATATTGAGATTTCTCCCAAGGGGTTTAGAAATAGCTGTTTTGGTTGTTTTAAAAGGGGAAATGTTGTAAGAAAAAGAGATTGGTTTTTGAGAACCTTGCAAACTAATAGGTTTATTGCTACCAAGCATATTAGTCATGCAGAAATTAGACGCATTCCAGATTCTAGAATTCCATGAGAACATGCAGAAACTAACAGTATGTTTAAGAGGATAGAAATTTAATTGTAGAGAAATGGTAGGATTATAAGTAGACTTACCTGTCCTGAAGCCTTGGGGTCCTTCATAATTGTAATGGGATTGCGACTTTGTCTCATTTTTGAAGGGAGAGCCAGCAGAAGCAAGAATCTCCCTTAATGGTTGCTGAAGAAAGCCTGAATTTGGGCTGCTGCATCTAAAGCTCCGGTTGCATGCTAGGATATGAGCCTTGTCATCAGTAAGCACCGAAGGTGCCAACTTTCGGTTGATGTGTTGATTGTTCCTATTGAATGCTATAGTTCGAGCCTGAAAATAGGAGATATTGATTCCAGAAAATTTGAAATAATAAAAGGTTAAATAAAAGGGGTTGTGCGGAGTTTTGGGTTTTGAATATTTGGTTTTATAATCACAAATTTCCAATTTTTGAGAAGGGTTGAAAGGAGTTTGAGTTTCTGAAGGATTGATTGTGCTTCGCTTCCGATCGCCAGCAGAGAAAGGAGTCAATCCTGACAGTCGGCATAGGCGGCCGGCAGGCCACCTGGGGAGAGCCATCTGCAACCCGGAGGAGAGGCACAGATGACCCGGCTGAGCGGCCGTTCTGAGGAGACACCGCCACCGGAGAATAGCTCGGGGGAGGAGACATGGACCAAGCCGAGGAGGATCGAGGCGAGAGAGAATAGACGGACATCCCCAGGGACCTTCGCCCCAAGAACCAAGCCGCCAGGAGCCAGAACAGGCGCTGTCGAGTCTACTGCAACCGCCGTGAGAACCGCTCAGGAGGAGGTACACGAGGAAGGTGTAGAAGCGATCCCCTAATTTCCATCTCCATTTCCATTTTTTCCCTCTTTTCCTGTCTTCCTTTTTAGCTTTGTTTTGGATGACTTTCAGATCTTCTTCCCCTCTCTTAGAGATTGAGTTTGGATATTTGATCTTGTATTTTGTTTGAGAAGGGGCTTCAATCTGGTAGGCGAATTAGGCTGAGATTTGAAGGTACGGCAGCGGCGGCGGCTAGGTTTATGTTTTTAGGTTTCTTTGGCAGGGTTTTCCATCTATTTTCTTTCGAAGCCACAAACTAATTCGATCTTCCTTATTACATGTTTGTTGTGGAAGAAGATCCAAATTTCGACTTATCCTTCGTTTGACAAACCATATGAAAAATTAGAAATCATATTCGATAACAAAAAAGCAGAACCAATAAAAAATACTCCCTCCGTCCTAAAATACATGGCCTTTTAGCATTTTGCACAAGTTTTAATAAAACACCTTACTTTTAAAAAAACATTATCATTGCACTAACTTTTTCATAAATTTTATTATTTTTTAACACCCACTACACATTTTAACCAATCAAATTATTTTAAAAAGTCAACAACACACAAACCAATACAAATCATTACAACTTTTTACCTAGAAAACCTAAAAGTCCATCTATTGTTGGACAAAAAATTACCTCTAAAAACCCATGTATTGTTGGACGGAGGGAGTAATAAATAATACTTCCAACTAGAACCAGCTAGAAATGGGACAAAATAGCAATAAAACACACAATAAAAAGGATAAAAGTCAAGTGGATTAAACCACACGAGTCCATCTACAAACTAAATGTAGATGGCTCAGTTAAATCCACAGACAATTGTCGGGTGGGAGGGGTTGTTAGGGACTCAAAGGGCCATCAGTGGCGGATCTACTACTTTGAAGTTAGGTGAGCGAAAAAATAACCACAATAAAGGGATAAAATTTCGCCTAGAAAAAATACAATTTCCAATTGTATAGTAGTATTTTATTTTTCATATCTACTTTGAAGCTTGATTATCATCATCTTTACTACAAATAGAAAAATATACTTTAATATCGAGTTTCATATTATTAGAGTATTGGGAATTTTTTTTAAAAATTATTGTATTAATTTAACAATTTTGTATTTTAATGAATTACTTAATAAATTAATAAATTATATAAAATATAAAAATAGACTTTATAAAACCCACTAATCTCAATTTTTATAATCAAATTATAAAACAATTTAAAACCCAATAAAATTTAAAATATTAATAGTCATACAAGAATACTAAAAATATAATTAAGTTATAATACGACGCTACAAAAAAAAAAGAATTAAAATACGAATTTGAAAATTTTATATCGTAATTTAATTGGAGATATATACGTACATGGTTTGATTTTTGCCCACCAAAATTAATGAAGCGTGTCAAAAGAATTACCCACCAATTTTTTTTTTCGTTTCGGCTATATACACGGAATACACCGCAAATCCACACGTTGTTAAGGACGTGCATGCACGTCGAAAGTAACGTGCATGCACGTCCTAGGACGTGCAGGTGGGTTTGCAACCCCCCGTGCCCGGACGTGCAAGCCCGTCTTCTAAATTCGAAGCCGACGTGCTTCGTCGTTCCCGATTCCAGATCCAAATCGATAAAGAGAAAGAGAGAGCGGTCGGCGATCGACGAGCCTGAGAGAGAGAGAGAGAGATTGTCAGAGAGAGAGAGAGAAAGAGATCGAGACAGAGAGAGATTGTCGGAGATGGAGCCAGAGAGAGCGATCGAGACAACGAGAGAGATGGAGCCGGAGAGAGAGATGCGGAAGGGTGGTGGTGCCAGTGGAGGTGGTGGTGGGGCGGTGGTGATGGAGGCTGAGGAGGGTGGTGGTGGTGGGGCGCCAATGGAGGCTTAGGAGGGTGGTGGTGGGGCGGTGGCGATGGAGGCGGCGCCAATGGAGGCTGAGGAGGGTGGTGGTTGATGTCATCAAGATGGGCCCTCTGTGGGTCAAGGCGGTTCGAGGATCCGATCATCCCGAGAAAGAAGAAGGCGCCACTATGGGTTCAAGCATGAGGGTCATGGGGTCGTCGCCAAGGGTTCTGTAGGGCTGGCCGGTTTTAACTTGTGGTGACACTACTTTAAAAAAATCTAGAAAACTATAAATTAGAGAATAACTGTCATCACATGCATTTTGACTTCTCATTAACCCCTATAGGGTTTGTGCTTCCCATTTTTTAGGGTTTTCCTTTGATTACAGTGTCTATGACCCCTTTTTCATAGTGGTGACATTGTCTATGACCTTGATTTTATTTTGGTTACATTGTCTATGACCCTCTTAGGCTCTTACCCATTCATATATTAGAAGAGAACTGTCACCACTTATATTTTGGCTTCTTATTAGCCTCTATAGGGTTTGTACTCCCTCGTCCTAGGTTTTTCTTTTGGTTACAGTGTCTAGGACTCTGATTTGATTTTGATTACAGCATCTATGACTCTCTTACCCATTCATATATTAGAGGAGAACTGTCACCACATGAATATCGGCTTCTCATTAGCCCCTATAGGGTTTGTGCTTCCCTTATCATATGATTTCCCTTTGATTACAGTGTCTATGAACCTTTTTTCATAGTGGTGACAGTGTCTATAACCCTGTTTTTATTTTGGTTAAAGTGTCTATAGAGTTTTCCTTTTGATTACAGTGTCTATGACTTTATTTTTATAGTGGTGACAGTGGCTATGACACTTTTTATTTTGATTACAGTGTCTATGACCCTCTTACCCATTCATTTATTAGAGGAGAACCGTCACCACATTTATTTTGGCTTCTCATTAGCCCCTACAGTGTTTGTGCTTCCCTTATCATATGATTTCCCTTTGATTACAGTGTCTATGACCATATTTTTATAGTGGTGAGAGTATTTATGACTTTATTTTTATAGTGGTGACAACAGTAGTTACACTTTTCATTTTTTATATTGTGGTGACACTACTTTAAAAAAATCTAGAAAACTAGAAATTAGAAATTAGAGAAGAACTGTCATCACATGTATTTTGACTTCTCATTAACCCCTATAGGGTTTGTGCTTTTGATTACAGTGTCTATGACCCTGTTTTTATAGTGGAGACAATGTCTATAAAGTTGTTTTTATTGTGGTGACACTTCTCATTTTCCTAGGGTTTTATATTGTGGTGACACTTCTCATTTTCCTAGGGTTTTTCTTTGATTACAGTGTCTATGAACTTTTTTTCATAGTGGAGACAATGTCTATAAAGTTGTTTGTATTTTGGTGACAGCGTCTATAAGGTTTTCCTTTTGATTACAGTGTCTATGACCCTGTTTTTATAGTGGTTACAGTGTCTATGAACTATTATTTTACCTATTTCTATCTATTTTAATTATTTTTTATTTAGTTATTTAGGGGAATAATATTGAGGAGATATTTATCTCCTTGCTCAAGAAACTATTATTTTTAGTCATTTTTAGATAGATAGAATATTATTAATATTTATCTTAGGAATTTTAGTTAATTATTTTTAATTGTGAGATAGCTAGGGTTCCTTTGCATAGTAGCCAATCTCACTTAGCCACTTTCCTATTTAAGTTGTAATTTGCCTTCATTTTAATTAGGTTGAAATTAAAAGAGAAGTACTTGACTAAGTGCTTTCTCATCGTCAACCCTAAACCCTAATTCGTATTCAACCCTACCCACATTTCGATTCTCATGTTCCATAGTGTGATTCCGCCGTTCACCATTCTTAATTGAATCCTTGGTTGAGAGGCCACGTTAAATTGATCCCAATTAAATTCATTGAATTGATTCAAAGTACAGTGAGCACACGTGAGTCTTAGGAGACTTCGGCCGACGATTTGTAATTGAACGGAAGAAGCTCTCGCAAGTCAACCAATTGGAAGGGAGATTAATTAGCAATCTTGCTAATTATAGCATAAGTTTACTCATACGGTCGATGTCAACCCTTTACGTGATGATTCGGATCGAATTGTCACGTATCAGTGGTGATGACGGTGGTGGTGGTGGAGCAGCGGCGGAGGCGCAGTTGGAGGGTAGTGGTGGTGGTGGTGGCGGAGTAGTGGCCGCGGCGGCGTCTTCGGTCCCGACCCCACTGGTGGTGGTGGCGGAGCAGTTGGAGGGTAGTGGTGGTGGTGGGGGAGCAGTGGCGGAGGTGGAGGATCCCTATTACCGCCGTGGAAACGACGGACTATTGAGGTGTCTCCGGTCCCGACCCCACCGGTATGTTATTTGAATTATTTATTTTATTTGATTTAGTTTTATAATATAGTTTGATATATATTATAATATAGTTTTATAATATAATTTGATAGATTATAATTGATGGTATATAGTTTTTATGATTTGTTATATGTTTATAGTATATAGTTTGATAGATAATAATATAGTTTTATAATATAATTTGATAGATTATAATAGATAGTATATAGTTTTTATGGTTTATAATATAACTTGATAGATTTAATTATAGTTTGTACATAAAGTACAAACTACATTAAAATAAAAAACATTAAAATATATTAAAATATATTAAAATACATAGAAATACATTAAAATTCAAAGACAATAAAAAACATTAAAAGCGATTAATATATATTAAAATATATTCAAATACATCAAAAGACAATAGAATAACATTAAAAGTCATTAAAAATACATATTAAAATATATTAAAAGACATTAAAAGATATTAAAATACATTAAAATAAAAAACATTAAAATATATTAAAAGACATTAAAAGATACTAAAATACATTAAAATAAAATACATTAAAATATATTAAAAGACATTAAAAGATATTAAAATACATTAAAATAAAAAACATTAAAATATATTAAAAGACATTAAAAGATATTAAAATACATTAAAATAAAGAGAAGAGACATTAGAGGGAATGATAACAAATAACCCTTGCCCCGGAAATCTTTGCTAGCCTAACCCACTATCCACAACAATTGCAAAGGTTAAACCCCCCCCCCCCCCACCACCAAACCCCCCCCCCCCCCACCACCAAAAAATTGCAAGTTAGCCGGTTGGAAATAACCGGGACAGAGGAGAGAGAAGGTAAAGGAGGAGAGAGAGAGAGAGAGGAAGCGGGGTGGAGAGAGAGAGGCAAGGGGAAGTTATTATGGAGACAGAGAGTGGAAGCGGGGGAAGTTATTGTGGAGAGAGAGAGTGGAAGAGTGAGAGAGGAAGCAGTTTAATTTGAAAACTATCGACCCCCAACTGTCTCTCACGGCTTACAAAAGAGGAAGAGAGAGAGAGAGGGCAACAGTTGCACATGCAAACCCGAGGAAAACAAGAAGAGAAGGAAGAAGAAGAGAAAGGAGACGACAGAGCGAGAGAGGAAAAGAAGAAGCAAAGGCGAGGAAGAAGACGACAGTGCAGAAGAGGAGACGAAGAGGCCGACTTTGAAGTAAGTAAACCCTCACAATGCCGATTAAATACGTTTTGCTTGGATTCGTAGGGGAGGAACCGATTTGAAGAACCAAAACTGGTTTGGATTGTGTGAAAATGGGAAAAAAGGGGTCGAATGGGTTGACAGTGCGCAATATCGCCCTGTCATGTAGGAAGTAACCGGCCTCAAGTTAAAAACAATTGGTGGAAAGTTTGGGTACTGGGGCTTGCGCGTCTGGGAGAGAAAGGGATTTTGGGGAATGGGAAAATTGGGCAACTGTCTTGTCGAATCCAACTTATCAGGAGCAGGGTGAGTGTAGATCCGTTCAGTTTAGGGGGGAATTGGGCGAAATGGGGCTTATGACTGTAGATGCGTTCAGGTTTGGGGGAAATTGGATGAAATGCGGCGCATTAGGGTTAGGGAAAATGTTAGAAAGGGTGAAACGCTATGTGGAATCGACACTATCTGGAATATTGTGACTTGTGTGCAATTGGAGATGTACAGATTGAATAAGTATACTGTCATGTATTCACAAGTATGTGTCATGTGTAACTGTGTTTGTCTCATGTGTACCAGTGTTCGTGTAATGTTATATTTGAGATTGATATGAAGGGAACCGTGGGTTGGGGGAGACGAATTGATTTGTAGAATACTGAATTTTGGTCTCCCATTATGCAGTATATCTGGTGAATATTAAAGATGTCGCAGCGAAGTGTAAAGAAAATTGTAGACCGTAGAGCTCAAACCTCCGGCGCGGTAAGATGACTTTCGTTTGAGTAATGTAAGTTGTGATTGTTGTACTGCAGTGTGGCTGACATGTTGAAGTCTGTGCAGGCTGTGTACGCCATCGAGGAAGACAGACACTTCAAAGCAAAAATTAACCAACACTCCCGGATGCCACTCCTGGTAAACATTGACAACCAGTTGAGCGAGTCCCATTGGAAGCGCCTGACGGACAGCCCGTTGGGGGGCGTGGCAAGACTGGGCACAAGGGTCCAGTTCTCGGGACAACTTGTACACTATGTTCTACGACGACAATTGAAGACGAAGAAGGAGAATGAAACGTGGTACAAGACCCATGATGCGGTCGTGAGGTTCTCAATAGCTAAGTTCGCCCTTGTCACCGGTCTCAACTGTGGCTATGGCGAAGAGCCCGAGGACGACGACCCGGCGTTCGAGAAGGCAGTGTTTGATTTCTTTGGAGTTTCAAAGATGAGGATGTCCGATTTCGAGGTGCAGTTCCGTGTGGCAATGACATCTGAGAAATCGTCAACCAGAAAGTTAAGATTTTTCCTGCTGATGTTGGTCGAGGGAGTATTGTTCGGGAAGGAACCCAAAAACTACATTCACGGTTGGGTGGTCGACCTTGTCGGCGACATTGACAGGTTCCTGGCATTTCCGTGGGGCCGGCTTTGCTACGAGCGAACGAACGAGTTCCTGAACCGTGCAATCGAGAGGAAGCTCCAACGGGATGAGGGCAGCTTCAATGCACGGCCGGCCTATTGCCTGCTGGGTTTCCCTCTCGCCTTCCAGGTTCGTACACAGATCTCACTGGACACCGTATACACGTTTACTAGGCATCCAATATTTATTGACTGGACAGGGAGTAAATATTTATTGGACAACATTTATTTGCAGCTATGGGTGTACGAAGCCCTCACTCCAATGGCCGACCAATTCGCGAATTTCATAGATGAGAAGCTATACCCCAGGTGTCTGCGATACGAGTTTAGAGACACGAACCTCGAGTATGCCTCAATCGAAACCCGACTGCAGGAGGCGAAGGAGCTCGGGCACTTCAATGACCCTGCAACCGTGAGGCCTATTCTACTCCCCGATGAAGTGGAGGGAGCTACCCGTTTCTACCGCGATGCCCGAAACACTCACGACAAGCGGGACAACTTCTTCGACGACATAGTCTGGGAGTTCGTATCAGCAAATGTCAAACCCCAAACAAAGAAACAACCAAAAGGAGCACGTGGGTCAACGCAAGAATCAGGGGAGGGCACGCAAACACAAGCTACCCTATTAGAGATAGAGTCACGGTTAGTGGTAAAGATGGACGACATGCAGAGGAGTATATCCGCGAAGGTAGCCTCGAAGATGGCCACGCTTGAGGAGGCGATTGAAAACATGAAGAGGGAACTGAGGTGGAAGGGGACTAGGGAGTCGGAGGAGCAAGAGGAAGTTCTGGGAAAGGAGGTAAGGTTCTCCTGGTATCAGATCAGAATCGTCATGTCATTTCATCTGACTGTCATGTATTTCATAATGGATGTCCTGTTAATATCACTGAATGTCATGCCAATTCCAGTATATGTCAATTTACTGAGAGGTCATGTGCTTAGGTTCAGGGATCAGTGAAAGACAAGGATAAGGGCAAGGAGGAGGAGGACAAGGACAAGGAAGTTCTGGGAAAGGAGGTAAGGTTCTCCCGGTATAAGATCAGAATCGTCATGTCATTTCATTTGACTGTCATGTTTTTCATAATGAATGTCATGTTAATTTACTGAAAGGTCATGTGCTTAGGTTCAGGGATCAGTGAAGGACAAGGATAAGGGCACGAAGGAGGAGGACAAGGACGAGGACGAGGGCAAGGACAAGAGCAAAGAGGACAAGTTGAAGGGCAAGACCAAGTTGAAGGAGGACAAGTTGAAGGACAATGACAAGGTTTGCGCATGAGACTGTCATGTTAATATATATCTGCTGTCATGTTAATTTTGTTTACTGTCATGTTAAACGCAATAAGCTTCAAGTTGCAGGAGGAGTTGGTGGCAGCCGGTGCATCCGATGTTGAGGCTGAGGCTGAGGTCCCCCTCATACGGCCGAGAAGAAGCACCCGTCAACATCTTGATACGTTGTCCCCGGCGGACGAAACTCAGCCAGCGAAGAAGCCGCGTGTGGGCAAGAAGCCAATGGATGCCGCCGAGCTAGGCATGGCGACCAAGGCAGATGTTGATGCGTTCGCTGCGTGGATGAAGGACGGAAGTGACCCCGTCCGGCCGATCGAAGGCACCCTACTGGTGAAACAGTTCTTCGGGACACTTCAATCACCGACCAACTGGGTGTCATCCGAGGTTAATTACGTTCCCACATTGTGGTTCGAGCATCACCTTTTTCCTCATATGGTCTTCCATATTAATGATTTTTCCTTGCGTCCAGCATATTGAGCAAGCTTGCGCCCTCCTGCGGAAGGACATCAACGCAGGTGACAAGTACAAAGGGGTCGCCGTTCTGGATTTCTTCTGGGGGTATCTCCTGCAGAAGAAACTGGCGGACACGAAGGGGGACCTTGAGGTGGTGAAGGGGGACGACACGGTGACCCAATACTTCGACGGCAAGTTGCCGGAGATGTTTTCGACGGGTTGGGCTGATGTCGACCGGTTGTTGGCACCTTGGAATTTGAAGAACGAGCACTGGGTGGCCCTTGACATCAACTTCGCGGAGTGTACATTGGACGTCTACGATCCCGACATAAGCCACGTCGCTGAGCGCCATATGACGGGCCTCCTGAAGCCGGTGACCCACCTCCTCCCCATTTTGATGAACGGCCACCCCGAACTTCGAGTCAAATGGGTCGGCAAAGTCCCGAAACCCTTGGCGTACAAAAGGGTAAAGGGGATTCCCCAAAACAAACAATCGTAAGTCATTATTGCCTCTTCATTTATAAAACATTGGCACAGGTTGTGTGAGCATATTTCGTTATTGTGATGTAGGGGCGACTGTGGTCCATATGCCATCCGTTACCTGCAGCTCCTCGCGATCGGCGACACCAAGTTCCGTGGCCTGGACGATTCTTTCATTGCGGCGTACCGCCAATCCCTTTGTGTTGCCATCTTTCACGGACGTCTTACAACCCCATCCGATCCTTAAAAAAACTCCCCCATTGCTTTTATATACATTGTTGGTTTGTGTAGACTTGTTAGTTGGCTTAGACCGCATATTGGCTGGTATGCCGGTGGTTGTTGCTTCATTTGAACCTGATGTTTGTTGGTTTTAGACATTTGGATATGCACTTATTGCTGGATTGTTGTATTCGTTGGTTTTTAATTATGACATGTCAATCGAGATACATGTCATGTCAATATGAAGCTAATGTCATGTCAATATGAAGCTAATGTCATGCCAAAATCCGATAGTGTGATATCAAAAGGGGGTAATGTCATATGGCATTCCGTTAACATAATAGAACAAACTAGAACTAGAACAAACTAGAACAAACAAGAACAAAACCTCTCATACGAAGTTGCAGAAAGGCAACATAATTATTTGCGAAAGGGGTGTAACCAAAATGGGTTGACTATCTACTTCATTGCGAAAGGCCCCGCAA
Organism: Persicaria maculosa; assembly: GCA_963922045.1. Classification (NCBI taxonomy): domain Eukaryota; kingdom Viridiplantae; phylum Streptophyta; class Magnoliopsida; order Caryophyllales; family Polygonaceae; genus Persicaria; species Persicaria maculosa. The sequence goes on from OY998251.1 coordinate 7,845,543, forward strand.
ATGGAAGTTCCTATGCCCCCGCTACGTGCGGCGGCGCTTCTGCAATTTCCCATAAGCGGCACCCGTCCACTCTATTGGTTCAAGTTTCACAGTCGTCGGAAACGCTCCGGTCTTCCCTTTTCCGCGTTGGTATGCTTCCTCTACTTCCCTTACCGCTCGCTCCGCCTTGTGATCCCACAGGCTGACTACATCCTCGACGTCACTGCTCACAGAAATTACCTGCTTCCTACGGCCATAAGCGACTGCGTTGTCCAACGCATCACTTGGTTCTAACTGGACACGTGGATTATCTAACTGGACGATTGAGCTTTCTAACTGGAGACTCTTAGTTTCGAACTGGACACCTCTTCCTGCTCGATCGACACCTTGTGCTAACACAACTTCCAATTCTTCATCCCCTGCCAAGCGGGTTTTCGTTTTTAACTGTGGGTGATCTTCTTGGGTCAAGTGTGGGTCACCCCTGAGTGGATGGGTGACGAGAGGGTTTCTCGACCAAATAAATTTATAGTCAAGACCCCCGCTATAGTATAGGGGAGTCAGGTTCGTCCTCAGGAGAGAAGTCAGCGGTTCTAGGTTTAGTGTGTTTTGGGGTTCAGGGATAGCGGGAAAAGGTGGGGAGGTTGTTGTCGATGTCGACTAAGACTTGGTCGATGTCGAGGGAATGATAGAAGAAGAGGTGGTCGGTGTCGGGTAACTTTGCAGGATAAAAATAATGAAATAAAATAAATAAAGATGCAAACTTCCAAGGTTAGGGATCACCACAACAATAAACATATGCGCAGATCATAAATCACATAAAGATGCATGCTTTATATCAAATAACTTTCGTTATTAACAAATAGGAATATAGAGGCTTTCGCATAAACCCTAAGTGTTACTACCTTTTCTTAATTAGGATCAACCAACTTTCGCAGGCAAAGCCTAATTACTATCCAAATTCATAATTAATTCACTTTCGCTTCATAATTGCAAATAAGAAATTGTCCTCGACTGTCGCAAAGGATTAAGCACATAGGTAGATGATAATAAAGACATACAAATTCATGAATTCATAAATCAAAAAAACATATCTATGTTGGGATCACCCTAACCCTAGAAGAAGGAGAATTAGAAAGCAAACATGATGAAAGAAATTAACTTTAACATAAAATAAACTAAAACTTACAAAACCTTCCAAACGTTCCTCCTCTCTCTCTCTCTCTCCTTGCGCCCGAAGACGGCTTTGCTTGAATGAATGAAAATCAGCCCCCTAGGGCTTTATTTATAGCCTTCTATTCCTTGCTATTCAAGAATAGAATCTTCTATCTATATCTAAAATTATATCTAAAATGCTTAATGATAAATAAAAGCAATAAAGGAAATAAATCTAAAAGGAAAAGATAAATCTAAACTAGGTAATATATCTTCATGTTGATAGATCTTCCTTCCATAGATAGATGATGATAGATTTCGGCCTACTCGACCTCCTTCGTGCCCAAGGAATCCCAGCTCGACTCGGACTGCTCAACCGCGTAACGCGTTTTAGGACTTTGCTCGTCGATCTCGACCAGGCTCTACTCGAGATCGAGTAGGATTCGTCGTCTGGCTGGCTTGGTCGGGTGGCCCTGCTCGACAAGGCTCCTAGGCGTGGTCGATCTCGACTAAGCCTCCTCGAGATCGAGTAGAGGTGGTCTGCGTCTTCGTCCTCGGCTTCTCGGCTTGGCACAGCTCGTCAACTCCGGACATGGCGTCGAAGTGTGGTCGATCTCGACTAGAGGTACTCGAGGTCGAGTAGGGTTCCGGGAGTCGGGTTGTCTCTGACTCAGTGTCCTCGATCAGCTCTGGTCGACCAGGTCTGCTCGACAAAGTTGGTCGATATCGAGTAAGGTGTACTCGATATCGAGTACACTTGGCTTCAGCTTTCTGCTCTGTTCTTGAAACGCACTTTCCCGAGTCCTCGTTTGTCGGATTGACGCATATGACCATGCGTTGGAAAGCTCTTTCCGAGGGCTACAACTCTCATGAAGACATCAAAGCTTGATTCAGAACGAAGAATGATGAAAAATGGCCTTTTCTCCAGCTGCACCATTCTTAGCTTCTCCATGAGTTTCCTTTAAGCTCCAAAGTGCGTCCGATTTCTGCGAAATATAACCAAAACTTGTGTAGACCTCCATATATTGCAAATAAGTGTAAACTACACAGATTCTGTATTATTCTAACCCAAATGTATGCAATGTATGCAGAAATCGATATAAAAGTTAGTGTAAAACATGGCAAATTAGGCTCACAACAAACACCCCATACTTAAGCTTGCTTGTCCTCAAGCAATACTTTTAATTGTCATTCAGTGGAAGAAATCAAAAACTCTCAACATCTTAGATTCATTCTCATATGACCCTGCAATCAATTACCATCCTCGAAAAGGTACTAGTGTCACAAATCCATGCATGTGCAAATATACAAAAGCAACATCTACTCACAAAAGGAGGGTTATGCACAAATAATTCACGTGACAAAGCAACAATAATCAAGAGGACTTTAATTTAAGCTCAAATAAAGAGTGGATTGGTAAAAGGCTAAAGGTGGGCAATTTTTTGCAATGTGGTGCTAATGATCCGGGGAAATGGAGTATTTCCAAACTGAATTTCCACATTCTCCATAAGATTCATCACCTTTCATAATGCTTTTATCAATAATAATGCTTTTACCTCTCTGACCTTAGCACTGCCTTCTCGCGAGTCGCAAACATGGGTGTCATGAATGGCCCCGGATACTTAGTGCTTTGGACTCCTCACAATGTGTCCCATCTCTCCAAACTATTATCTCAGAGAGCAGGGTCAATCTACCTTTATCTCCTGAGGTGATTGGATTTTCTTTCACTCATTAAATTTTCCATATATTCAAAACACTTTCCTTCCAACTCCAAATAATGATACAACACAAACACCATATAATATTTCCATAATGTAACATCATTCTCAACATAATCCCCGGATAAGGTAAAGAATGGAAAATATTTTAGAACATGTGGAGCAATATTTGAAATAAGGCATATTATGGCTTTTGTGATGCATATAAGCATAGGTAAGGCTTAGGATTATAACAATATGATCATTATATGGAAATATAAAGTCCTCCATCCTCTTATCATGCAACATGTCAAAAGCAACTTCAAATTTACCTCCTTTCATGGTTTTCAAGAAATAATGCACTTCATTGTGAATTCCCTTTACTAGGCAATTTCATGCTATATCTCTAATGAATCTAATTTTGCATCGTCGAGTTCAATATAAGCTTCCATGACATTAATCAAAATTTTCAATGGGGGTCATTTTTCTCAAATTTTGGAAATCATGCATATAAGCACATAAATCAATAATGCATTCCAAAATAGCCATGTAGCAATTCAAAGAAATAATGCACACATAATGTCACAATATAGCAAATATGCATAATGTAAGCCCTTCCCCCACCCCATACTTAAACATTACAGTGTCCTCACTGTATAAAAACAAGATAAGGGTAAAGAAAGAAACTCACTAGACAGATGTGCAGGGCTTCATAATATCGAGTTAAAATGCCTGAGCCGAGTCCGTTTTTAGCTTGCATCTATCCATGGATCTGAAAAGTGTAGAAGACATATACCCACAATAGAAAAACTAAAAGTTCCAAAAACAAAAACAAACAAAAGCAACAAAGTCTCAAAAGTCCAAAAATAAATGTCTATGTACAAGCTCTAGATTTTATAGTCGCTAGGCCGACTTCTCCATTAAGCATTAGCCTGGCTCATCTTTGTCCGGAGGTATAGGTGGATCTGGTGGTTCCTCCGGTGGTGGAAAGCGTGGGATGTCATCCGGAGGCATCATGTGAAGAAGCTTAAACCTCCCCGAGTGAACGCTCCATGGCTTCACCCATTCATCTTCCTGGGCTCCAGTTGGCATGCATAAAGGAAGATATAAAGAAAATATACATACCTCATCATCATACCTCTTCCGATTCATAGGTTGACTTGGTTGCGCGTCTCCACCACAGCAAAACGGTGGAGTGGGAAGAGATATTTCCACCTCATCATGTGGAGCTTCATGCCACTTTGCTAGGACCCCATACTTGAATATGAACATCGGTTGCTCAAAATCATCGGGGATAGCCTTCACCTTGTAAGGTAAAAGCGATCTTGGAATGCCCTGGTCAACAATGTCCAACTTCTTCTCTTCTAGTGCTATTTCGCCGTGGGATCCTTCATATGATTCATCAACAATAGGTAGCAAAGTAGGAATGAAATTCGAGGAAGGACATACCTGGTTGTCGACATTGAGTGGGTCAATTGGCTCGTCGAGAGGAGGGCATGGTCCTTTAGACTGAATGGAAGCCTCAAGCCTTCGGATTTCGTCTTCCAACCGAGCTATTTCCCTTAATCGTGACTCCTCCACTGCGATCCTATTTCTCCGTCTCAAATCTTGATACCATTCTTCCCATGCAGGATTCCCTTCGACAAAGTCTTCCATCTTTGTACCTAAGCTTTGAAATCACAATCAAGAACACAAATTAGTGGTAAAAGCTTGGCACCCAGTTGGTACCGGTGAGGTAGGTGGTGGTAGGGTATGTGATAGGGTAAGAAAAAGGGATGGGCTTTTCTGAAAATATGACTTGATAATACTCATAGCAGAGAAAGCTCTTTCCAGTATAGTTGAGACGACATACCAAATCTTCTCTTATCTTGTTGGCACACCGAAAATAAATGACAATGAATAACATGAACTCGTACAATAGATGAGACGACATACCAAATCTTCTCTTATCTTGTTGTGCAAATATGACTTGATAATACTCATAGCAGAGAAAGCTCTTTCCAGTATAGTTTTTGCAACCAGTAACACGATGAGACGACATAACAAATCAAAAGCTTTGTGAATTCCTACATCAATCATCTTTTTAGACACATCACTAATATCTTACAAAGTAGAAAATCTGACATTTTCCCTCATTTAAATTTCCGTAATTTCTTACCTAATTATCGAATGAGTAATATAACTTATCATTTCAAAGATCTGTCAATCTAAATAAAATATAAAAGCATTGTGGGTTATTTAAATAAGATTTAAAGTGATTAATATACCCTCAATTTTCAAACACTCATAACTTTTTACTCGAATATCGAATTAATGCGTATTATATATAAAAACGAAGCTATCGACGAGGATAATACATATAGGGGTTCGTCGGATGAGGGTAGGGGCACGTGCCCCCACATGCCCCTGTTTGGATCCGCCTCTGTCTCTAATGGATCAGTTCCCTAATGACATGCCTATGATGTTGATCCACGTTTGATCCACTGCCATATTAAGAACTGTTGTACAATAGCAATATATATTGAACCTTTATTTATTTTTTATTTTTTTGCTATTGGATATCAATCTGTTAGTAATTAGACCAAAAAATGGGCCTATTGGCTAAACTAGACATGTACCTAAAAAATTGGCTAGGGGTATAAAGTGGTGTATTTTTGCAAATGCAAAAATCCAACCGGCAGTGGAGGTAGCAGGTGAAGGGGAGTTGGGCACTGTAGCTCCATCATTTGAAAAAACAGAAATCAGGAGGGGGAGGTGCTGGACATGGTGTGTGGCTCAAATAAAGTAGGAAAATGGGGGGCATTTATGAGGGGAAATTTCAATGATTGAATTAAGGGTGTCAATCAACCCTTAGAAAATCTTGATTGATGGGTGTCATTCCTTATTAAATGCTCTGGAAAAAAGGGAGCAAACATAGGAGACGAGTGGAAAGTTGAGGGCAAAGCATCACCTTCATTTTTGGGAACTGGAAACGGTTGGCTTACCAATAGAGTACAAATATCTTACCAATAGAATACATGTGTCTTACCGATAAGACAAACTTATCCTACCATACATTGAAATTTTGGAGATAATTTGGAGGGGGATGTCCATAGAGATTTTGGCGAGATGTCCGTGTAATTTTGGCGCCAAAACAGGGTTCTTCATTGGTGGGAGAGGGAGAGCATCTGTCTGACCAATATGGTACATTTAACTAGCCAATAGCATATAGTTATCCTACCAATAGGCTTAAAATGTCTTACCATACCTGAAAATTTGGAGAAATTTGGAACGGATTGACCGAACCTGTTTTGGCGGGTTGTCAGTGTAATTTTGGCGCCAAAACGGGGTTCTTCATTTGGGGGAAGGGGGGAGCATTTATGAGGGGAAAATGCAATCATTGCATTGATGGGTGTTCCCCAAGCACATACATAAGCTTGAGAGGAGGATCTCAAACACCCCAACATGCCCTGCAAAAAGTGAAGAAGAGCAGGAGAGAGGCGGAAAGGACGGGGGAAAAGGCACACGTGGATCCGAGGAAACGATACAGTTGTCATCCTACCAAAAGTACAGGTCTGGACTACCAACAGTGTTCACCTGTCTTTCCATTCCAAGAAAAGTGCAACAATATTGTGAGTGGCAGTGGCAGCGATGGGTAAGTCATCTTGTACCTTTCCTTTGTAGTTGTTCCTCTTTCCTATATCAGAACTACCCCTTAGGCTGATCCTCTATTCCCGTGGCGTACCCCAGGTGATAGGGTATGTATGAACGTCGTGTGCGGCGGTTGGTGGGCTCCCGGGAGTGGGAGCTTGGTGTTCAAGGGAGAGGCACGTACTGCAGCTATGGTGGTGGCACAGAATATTGGTTACGCTCAATTGAAGGAGAAAATTGTTTCCAAATTCGACGTGGACATGGTATTGTACGACATTGAGTTCACCTACCTCCCTCCTTCGATGGAGCGGGCCACTCCGATTCGGGTCAAGGACGACGATGACCTAGAAGCCTACAAGTTCTACAACACTGAATCCGGTGCACGAGCCTGGCCAATCGCACTGCATGCCACCTTAAGGATGAAAACGACAACCCCTTCCACAACATCCAAAGAACATGAGTCGGAGAACTCCGACTCATGGGCTGAGGACCTCTCGTCTCCCACCCCAGGGGAAATACTCCTAACCGGGCCTCCCACCACGCAGGAAGACTTCGAGGATGGTCTTGATGGAGGCGGAGGGGCGGATGAGAAGGTTCGAGGCTCCATCGAGGAGAAAGGGAAGTTGGACGACCTTAGCAGCGAAACTGGAGGGACCTGCCTGTGTGATGAGTGTGTAGCGGGGGAGGGAGAGTGTTGTCCCACTGCAAAGGACAGCGTCAGTGGGATGCAGGATGAGCTTGTTGGGAGCGGTATACATTTAGACGGAGTTGGTAGGATGGATGACAACAAAATGGTTGGACAGGCGGACGGAGTTGGTATGATGGATGAAAACATAATGGTAGGACAGGGCGATGATGTGGGACAGCTTCACGAAATGGATGAACTAGAGAAGGGTGGTGACGTGAGCAGGTCCGATGCCATTCAACGCGGAAAGCAAGTGGTGATCGTGGACACCGACGATGATGTGGACGACCTACCCCCCCACGGAATGGATGACATAATAGACGTAGGAAGCTCCGACGATGAAATGATCGGTTGTGGTTTCCCCGTGAAAGTGGAGGGTGGAAGGTCGAACGAGAAATCTGAATCATGGGATGAGGAGGCTGAGGCAGCGGTGAGAGAGATAGAGCGAGCGTACAAAGGACACAAACAACCTTTGCCGACGTTGGAGAAAGTGGAAGAGGACGTGGCTCGGTTCATTCCTCTAGTCGGAGACCCTCGGGAGAGTGTGAAGGAGTTACGTGAGGGGGAGATGTTCGATACGAAGGCTGCCATTCAGTCTATAGTGAAGTGGAAAGCTTTGCGCGGGTGCTTCGCGGTCCAAGTGAAGCGATCGACAACAAAGGCGTATGTGGTTGTTTGTCCCAAACCGAACTGCTCATGGTACTGTCGGGCGTCAACGTATCGGGAAACTAAGAAGTGGGTGGTTCGTAAGTTCGTTGACACACACAGTTGCAAGGTTAGTGTCGCCAGCAACTACCAGCGCAACGCCAATTACAAGCTGATGGGGCAGAGTTTGGTGTCCGAGTAAGTTTCTAAACCGGCGTCTTGTTCCCCGTCTATGTACTGTGTTGGTGGAATTTTTTTGGTTTAACTCTTATCTTCGCGTCTTTGTAGTTTTGCTGGGTCAGGGAAGGAGCTGGTTCCCCGTCAGATCAGTACGCTGATGAAGTCTCGGTTGGGCGTGGACTGCAGCTATTGGAAGGCACGCAGGGCGCAGGGAGCCGCAAGGGAGGGCTTGCACGGGACCTACGAAGCGAGCTACGATCGGATGGCCTCATACCTTTACATGCTTGAGCGAGCAAACCCCGGGACCATAACCACATTAGTCCGTGATGATAACCAGCAATTCAAGTATGCGTTCGTAAGCTTGGGTGTTTGGCGGACAGCTATCCCACACCTCAGACAGGTACGCCCGCGCAACTTTATAATCCTACCAAATGGCAGATACCATCTTACCATATGTGTATATTTGTCATTCCAATTCATGTATTACCAATAGGCACAGACCATCCCACCCTTTACGATCATACCAACTGTCTCCATGTATCCTACCAACTGTCTCCCTCTGTCATACCAATAGTGTTATGTTAGTCGACTGTTGAAACTGTGACATTGACAGGTATTCTCGGTGGATGGAAGTTTCTTGAAGGGGAAGTATCGGGGTTGCTTGATGTTTGCGACTGCCCAAGACCCAAACCACAACATATACCCCATTGCATTTGCCATTGTCGACGGGGAGAATGACGCATCCTGGGGTTTCTTTTTCCGTCAAATGAAACGCGTGGTCCCGGATGAGCCCAATGTGGTGTGGGTAAGCGACAGGCACATGAGCATCGCCAAGGGGATTCGAGCGAGTTACGACTTCGCAAAGCATGGCCGCTGCACTTACCATCTATTTCAGAATGTGAAGGCATATCACAAGGCGGGTGGGCTACAAAAACTGTTCTTCCTAATGGGAAACGCGTACACCGTTGCGGAGTTCAATGGCCACTTCACAGCTTTCAGAGAGAAGTCTCCCACTGGTGCTGAGTACATTAAGATGGCCGGGTTCTCCAATTGGGCTCGGGCTTTCTATCCCGCCAATCGGTTCAACGTCACCACCACAAACCATGCCGAGTGCTTGAACTCGGTATTTCTTGAACCTCGTGACCTGCCCGTCACCTCCCTGATGGATAGCATACTCGACAAAGTGGGTGAGTGGTTCGTGAAGCGCCGGGAGCAAAGTTCTAATCCCGAGAAGGTTGTCACCGACCATGTGGACGCCGTTTTGAGGAAAAACGCAATGCAGGCTATATGTCTTCAGGTGAGGACTTTGAGCGAACACGAGTATGACGTACGTAAGGGGCTGTCCGCCTGGCTGGTCAACCTTTCCGCTCGGAGTTGCACATGTAAGCACTTTCAAATTGATCAGATTCCATGTCCACATGCCCTCGCCGCGGCCAAGGTACGTAGGATCGACCCATACTCCCTCGTCCATCCTCTATATAGGGCTGAGGCTTGGCGCGCCTGCTACGTCAATGTCGTGTACTCAGTGCGACCTCGTGAGACATGGGTGGTGCCTGCTGAAATAGATGCCAGGATTTGCTTGCCCCCGGTGGTGAAGCGTGCGCCGGGAAGGCCGAAGACGAAGCGCTATCCGTCGAAGGGCGAATACAGGGGTCCAAAGCGCCGTCGACAGTAGTGTACTTAGAACAGAACAGAGTGTGGATTCTGCCACTATGTTTGGTGGACGCTCAAGTCAGCTGACGGGTTTATTTTGGGCAGTGATCGCCGTCGACTAGAGTGTGGATTCTGCTAGTATGTTTTTTGCACGTGTCTCGTATTTTTGTGTTCCTAGGGGGCTAATTGTGATGCAATCTTTGGGATTTCGCATGTTTTGGGCACAGTCACATGAATTATCGGATCTGTTAAGTATTTCTCATGTCGTCCTACCACTATCCTCTCTTTATCTACCCAATAGTTAAAACGTATCCGACCAACACATTTTCTTTATCTTACCAATTCATTCTCAACTTAACTGCAATTGACATCCTCAACAATGTTTAGTTATATCATGCCAAAAGTGTCGTTTTATCTTGTCAATAGTTTCGTATAATCCTACCACTTATAACAGTCATGCAAACGTAAACTTACCCGCAATATAATACAAGAATGAACCTTGGGTTTAAGCAGGAACCAATTAACGTGAACCATAAATACCAGTTTTAACCATTACAATCACAAAACATCCTACCAACCGTGAACAACATAAGTTTTGAAACTACAAACACCATAAGTATTGAAACTAACACAAGTGTCCAAACAGCCAAAAGTGTACTTAGAACAGAACAGAAGTTTCCAAACCATGAGAGAATGTCTTTACAAACAGGAGAGCATGTCTTAACAAACAGGAGAGACCTACAAATCGTGGCGCAGGATGGAGAGCCCCAAGTACTGACGGTAGGGGGCAATATAATTGTCGTTGACGGTCTCGAATGTCTCTACGCCCTCTGCCACCAGCTGGATAGTCCTGATAACGTATGCCCCACAATCACCGCTGCACGTGAAGGAATTAACAACCAGCATAAGTTATTTACCTCTTACCACTTATGTCATTTTATCCTACCAATAGATGTCATATATCATACCAATAGGGCTATTATATCCTACAAATATTAGTAGACGTACATAACGCAATAGGTGGGGTGCAAGATGGGCTCTGGCGTCGCCAGCAGAACGTGTTCATCAATTGGGTCGTTGGCGGGGGCGTCCAGGCTGAGGAAGGACTTCACATTCTCGTATCGTATGTGCGAGTTTGGCGTTTCCCATCGCAGACACCTGGGGATGATGGTGTCGTCGATGTTGCGGCCAAAATGATTACCAATCTCAGGGAAGGTCTCGTACACCCACAACTGCAAATACAATATGATAAATTTGGGTAAGCTATTATTGCACAGTTTGCATGACAACTTCATAGATTTGGTAAGATAGAAATACACAGTTTCCATGTCAACTTCATATCTCTGGTAAGATAGACATATATTATTGGCATGATATAATTGCCTTATTGGCATTCCACACAGTCACACATAATCTGAAATGGCAAGGGGTTGAGCCTTTTTTCAGAACTTGACTAACCTGGAATGCCATGGGGAACCCGTAGAGCGCGTACGTTGGCCTATCTTTCAGGTGAGCTTTTGCAGCCACCAAGTCCTTCAACGTCCCGGCCAGGCTCTCGTGTAGCCTCTCGTACACAAGGCGTCCCCAAGGAAATTCCAGAAACCGTGTCGTGTCCTCCAACAGCAGCTTAACCACCCACCCTCTAATTTGTGTCTTCTTCTCCAATCCGAAAAGAATGCCCTCCACAATGACTAGGAGGGCAAGCTTGTACTTCTTCATTAGGGAGCCCGAGTCCGTCTGTTTTTCGTGCTCCCAAGCTCTCTCCAAATCTTTCAGACTTACCTTCTCTTTCTTGAACAGTTGGTATATGGCGTCTTTGTGATCCCCCTCCATCACATCCCTAGGGGGTGGTGCGCAGTTTAGCCCCGTTATCAACGCGAACTCGTGAAGTGAGAATCGCACGTGATGCCCCTGGATGGAGTACCACGTCTCGTGTTGCTTCCGGGTCTTCAGCTGCCACAGGAGGCAGAAGTGCACCAGATGTGCGGCGAACTTGTTCCTCGACCCCATCCTCACTATGCCTCCGAATTGGCTCTTCGTCAGGGCCTTCACATCATCACGGTCGATGGCTAAGTCAAGACCGTCCAGGAGGTCTAAACTGCCATGTGATAGCGCCCTGCCACTGAAGTGGTCCTTCTCCGCCACAGCTAAGACAGCCTGCAACACATGTAACACTCTTAGGTTCGAAATTTTTTTCCCAAGCATCACTACCAAAACAAGGGAACTTTCTCAGTGTCCTTACCCCCTGGCTGCTTGGTCCTGCCTTTACTTTCCTCTTCCCGGCCTTTGTCATTTTTTATGGTTGTTGCACAAAGGTTACCTGCAACACAATCACCACACACATGCATTCAGACATTCAGACATTAAGTTTCAAACATATACGCAAACACCTACTCTGTCATACCAACATGTCTTACTTGTTTTATTCATTTTACGTCTTTAACAACACAGCATATAGGCAATGAGATTAACCAAAACCAAATCACCATTTATTCATCTTATTTTTAGGCATTTCATCAAACACTTGGTGGGCGCTTACGGTTTCAACATTAAAAACCAATCAACCAAAAATTCCTTCATCCCACTCGGCATACCAGATGTTCAATTTTATAGTGTCAATTTCGTTACCCGGTCCTACGAAATCTGCTACCCCAATCCTTTTCCCGACACCCTCAAGCCCTAATCGAACCCGCCTCCCCAAAATCGACTCACAATGGCACCCCTAACCCCTCCTACTTCATTCCTCCTCTACTGCTACGCATCTACCCCAAATTCGTCTCAAATCCTTCAGAAAACCGCACCCCCATTACCCCAATTTCGCAACTTAAAGAAAAAACTCCACAGTTGCTTACCTTTGTCAAGGTCTTCAACCTTCTCCTCCCTGGCTGTGACTGGTGGCCTTCTTCTTCAACCGGTTCTCCGTCTCTCTGTCTGTCGCCTCCTCTCTGTCTGTCGCCTCCTCCTTTCGCCTCCTCTCTATCTGTCTTCGTCGCCTCCTCCTTTCGGTTTTGAGAACATGTAACCGTCTCTCTCCCTCCCTCCTCCTTTTAATTTCCCAAATACTCACCCACTACAACCGGTTATGCACAGTTAAAAAAAACCGGCACTTTAATTGGCATGGGGGTAGAGAGGTTAGTTTGGGCCAATTTTTGGACTAGTGGTCTAGTTTAACAATTAGGCCCATTTTTTTGTCTAGTTTAGCAAATTGGCCAAGGCATATTGCCTGTTGATATCAATAGAGGATCAAAAAGGCCCTTCTCTAAATTAGTGCAGGTCTTGCTTGCTTCCATTGTCCACTTCACACAGCATGTATTAAATCTCTTCTTCTTCTTTTTTTCTGGTAAGGAGGCATGTATACAAATCGTGGTTTTTGTTAATCCGAAGTCAGTATGACAGTATCTGCCATTCATTCTCTATAGTTTTAATCATGAATTCAAAACATGTACGTTGTTCTTGTGTATATCCCCTTCTTTCCAAGGTAGATTGGAGGTTTCTAAGAGGGGTGGGGAAGCTTTATAGTTGATAGCGAGGTTAGGTTTGGTGATTTAGTGCAAGGTGGAGTGGTGTTGAATCAGTCAAATTGCAAAATTAGTGTTTGAGATCGAACGTGACATCCCATGTGAAAGTGTGGCCCTCTTCCAATATAAATGATCTGTCATTCATTCACCAAACCTCCCCAATTTTTATCCTTTTTGGGGGTCAACATACGAGTAGGTCCATCAAGTCGGCGGTTTTTTATTGGCTGGGTAAAGCCGTAAAGGTTCCACTTATCGATAGGGGTGTTATGTGAACACGAGTTTCTCGAATTCAACTCGTACTAGTTTGATAAAAACTCGACTTGAACTCGTTCGCTTTCTAAACGACCTAAGTATGAGCACATTTTTAAGCTCGGTTCGTTCGAATTAAACTCGAATAGCTCGAATTTTATGGAATTTCTAAAATTTCTTTTAAGTTACTATAGAACTATATACATGTTTGATATACATGTAGTATACAAAAGGGTAAGATGGGAACAATACTAAGTGATATAAAACAGCTTCTGTATTGTACAGCAACTCAACAAATTGTGAAAGTAACAGAATTCAAGATTCCAATCCAACAAACTCTCTCTTCCTCCTCTCTCTCTCTCGTTTGCTTCGGTTCTCCTCCCATGGAGGCTTGTGTGTGAGGATCACACTGGTTTTCATGGTATCAGAGCCGGGTTCGGTTAGATCCGGCATGGGTTCGTTGTCAAGTGCAAGTTGCACTTGAGGGGGGCGTGTTGAGAGGTTTGGTATGGGAGTGTTCGATACCAAACCTCTCAACAATTACTGTATAATGAGCAAGTAGAACTGCTTAAAGCTCGGCTCAAGCTCGCTCATTTTCTAAACGAGCCGAGTTTGAGCACATTTTAAGCTCGATTTAAAATTTAAGCTCGGCTCGAGCTCGTTCATATTCTAAATGAATTGAATATGAACAAACAATACTCGGCTCGTTCAGCTCGAATAACCGCCATACTTAGGGTTCGTTTGGTTTAACATGGGAAGAACAATTCCCAGGAAGTTACTTCCCGGGAATTCAATTCCCACGTATTGCACTTCCCGGGAATTGAAAAAATATGTTTGGTTGGATTTCAAATGATAGGAATTAAAATAGGAAAATAGGAAATTTCTATTTATAAAAGGTGGAATTGGAACTTACATAGGGGGGAAAGTAGGTAAGTTAAATTCCCTTGAAATGGAGGAATTTAAATTCCTGAGAATTTGACTTCCTGGTTTTCCTGTAACTAAAACTCCAATCAAACACATATATTTCATCTACTTCCTGGATTTTTCTACTTCCTGGGTTTTTCAGTTGCTAACCAAACGAACCCTTATAGATTTACATTAGAGATTAAAGTATTTGAAAAGACGTACTATACTCTCTCAAGCCTTGCTATCACTCACATAAATGGTTTTGAGGTGGTATTCGGGTGGATGGGTGGGCCATCGTAGGATTAATGTTGGGTATATTATGTGTTGATTAAGTTGGATAAAAGGTTAGTTAAGTTTGGGCTGGGTAAGGTCGGATTAAAACAGAATTTGGGTTAAATTGGGCGTGATCGGATCACATTTAATTTTATTATAAAATAATTATTTTTTTATGTTTATCTTAACTGTTTATTATTAGTAATAAATTTCATTTATTTAATCATTAAGATTCATTATATGTAATTTACGTTTTTGGTGTGTTTAAAAATAAGAAAGTTATAGTGATTACAAGGACAAGTCAGTTCTTATATATTCGTGTCAGGTATGGGTTAGCTTGGGACGTCGGACTTGTTCATGTTCGGGTCAATTCAAGCAACAAGTCCAAATGAGTCTTGGTCAGGTTCATGCTCAAGTTACGTATGTCGACGCTAGATTTTCAGATAAGATTTTCAAGTTCGAGAAGGCTTGAAGTAATATGAGAGTTTTCGATTCTAGTGGATCAGTTGAATTTTTTGGGTCGGGTTAGATCTTATCGGCTCTAGTTTTGATCAATCAAGTAATAGTGACATGGAAAGAGCAAAAACTAGCACATAGTACTGACTCTCAAATGAAAAATAAACATTCCATAGCTTAGAATAAAGTAGCTAGCTGGTACAAAACAACTACCTATGGGTTGTCTATTGGGATCCATGACCATGAGAGTTAAGTTTTACCCACCTGATTGATGGGGGAGACCACGTGAGCAAAGCACCAGAATCTCACTCAACAGCCATAACCCCTATAGGGATTGGATCAGGATGGAAGATGGGGTGTGAGACGATGCGCGTCTGCATTGATAACTCTATATGCACCAAGAATAAGTGTTATATATACATACTCATATAAATGAATGCTAGATTTGTTTGATCTGTCGGTTGTTCAACTTTTTTTCTTTTTCTTTTCTTTTAAGTATCAAAGTAGACCCGATCAAATATGAGCCAACCCGTCCGGTCCGCGCAACCCATCCAGAAAAATATTCAGCCTTGGACAGAGTAGTTAGCCCAAGCAGGCCGACGGGCCCGGTCTGGTAGACCCAGAGGACCGGGCTTGAACAGAGGGTGAAGCCCAAGCGGGCCGACGGGCCCGGCTCGGTTTTATAATAATATTATATATAATTATATAAGTTATATAGAGTATTGTAAAAATATATAAATAATTTCTATAATTTATAACTATATTACCGGTGTCATATTACTGCTAAGTGCTAACTATTTTCAATCATAAACGCCCTCATCTTCAAATAAAATCAAATCTAATTGAGAAATAAAAACCCTAAATGCTCTCTCTCGCTGAGTGCCATTTGAAAGTATTGGTACACTAAAATGTTTATTTGCACTTGTTAATAAGCTAATATTGTCCAAATTTGCCTCGCATTTGAAAATATTTATACAATGTTGTGATTTGACACTTTTTTTTTAGTTCGATTTCGGAGAGAAAACGAATTTGAGATGCTAGGCCCGCTTAGCCCGGTGGGCGGCCCGACTTGACAAAGAGGACGGGTTTGGACAAGGCACTAGGCCCAAATACCAGGCCTGACCCAAGTCCGGCCCAGTGTAATGGACTAAAATTTTGGTAGAGGACCGATCCATGCTCAGCTCTATACCAAAGGTTAGTTTTAAAAGTTTTACACGAACGGATTATAGATCCATTTGAGTTATTTTTTACCGTAAAAGTTTAGTACCACGTAATGATTATTAGACGTGTATAATAAACGGATCATAAATTTGTTCAACCTTGAATTGATAAATAAAGAGCGATCATTCCGGGGTTCGAATCGAAGACATATGGGTACTACTCACAAACTGATCATAAATTTGTTCAACCGAGTGCATATAGCAACAACCGTGTGCATTAAAGAACCCTAAATTGAATGAATGATGTTGAGATCATTTAATTTCCCCAATTCCTTATTTGTTTCGTTGCCAAGATCAGGTCGGCGATAGGCCACTACACCTCTCACTATGTGACCCAATTAAGATAACAACCTCCATCCAATAAGAATTTTTTCCCCACAAATAAGTGTTATCGTATTTCGTATCCTAATTTGTGTAACCGTAGACCGGAAATGAAGAAATAATGCATACAGTATTTACGCTTGGGCAATGACCCAGCTACTGAGCCTGAGGTAATTAATAGAGCTAATAACCGAATTAAGGGAAAAAGAAGAAATTAGTGTAAACAAAAAATTAGATTATGTACGCAGAAGTATTTGCCAAAATCATTCCGGAATGGTTCAGTCGGAAAAGACTTACGGGTAGTACTCAAGGTCCTGATTCGAACTCTGGATGACCGCTCTCTATTTACCAAAATCAATAACGATTTTCAAACTGCGCATCACGGGTACACTTTGAAGGGCACAATTTCAGGAAGGGGAAAGGTAGACCCGACCGCGCACCATGAGAGCACGAATACCTGCAACTGCGGATCATGCTGAACTGACGTGATAGACACGCGCGAATCCCTGCAGAGAATCTTCAACATGCGGGAATATCGAGCATCTATCGTGCATGCATCACGGGTGCGGGCTGGACCGCAACCGCGCATACGAGTGCACACTCCCCCCCCCCCCCTCCTCATCTATATAAACCCGAGAACCCTAATGTCTTAGACGCCTTGTGTTCGGTTTGTATACACACAATCCACAACGCTTCTCAATCCTTACACGCTCAAGGTACTTCTCAAACCTTACACCCTCAAGGCTCAATCCTTCGTCAATTCCCAACAATGATATAAAAAATGAAGAAAGCTGCAAGTAATGCCACGAGTTGGCTTCGAGGAGATTGGTCGTCGAAAGATAAGGGTGGGCGTCAGAGAGCTCGAAGGGTAAGATGATTTTAATTTTGATAAGTTTATACTAATAATGTTTAGTACATGGTAAGTTAATTTTATTTTTGATAAGTTTATAATATTATATAGTGAAAAAACAAAAAAATGCATGAAATATTAGAAATTGTAAGATAATGATAATTTCATGCTTTTGGAAGAAAAATTAATTACGAATTTGTGTTTGTCATTATATATGTTGAAAATAGGTAATCCAAATTATCTATCATGAGTTAGATATATTAGAAAACAAAACGATGTTGAAATTAGGTAACTAAAATTAAGGTTTGTATAAGTTTGATAGATAGGAAATTTTATTTTTGAAGTATTTAAGCGAAATTATATTGGGAAAAAATGATTTGTGTTTATCAATTTCATTAGTGAATTATATAATTTTATTATAAGAGTTGTATATTCGATGTTTATGAAAGAAATTTAAGATAGTGACCCTAAACCCTAAACTTATGGTTATTTCATGCTTGTTGAAAAAAAATTATGTAGACTAATTTGTGTTTAATTATCATTTATGTTGAAAATAGGTAATCGAAAGTAGTTATGTCATGAGTTAGATATATTTGAAAACAAAATACCCTTGAAAATAGGTAACTGAAATTAGTTAAATGGAAAAAACTAAATTCTATTTATCAGTTGTAACCTTATCGGAATAGGTAAATATAATTGATGTGTAGACTAAATTTAGGATATTTGTAATGATAAAAAATTGTAAAATCAAAAAGATTTTTTTAAAAATCATTTATAGATGAGTTACCTATCTGAAAATGGTTTATTTGCTATGCGATGTGATAGCGAATCGCTAGGGCATTAGGACCGACCATGGTGGTGTAATTATCTAGCAATAGCTGTTTGAAGCACTCATCCGTCACATTCAGAACGAGCGGTGCAAAGAGTGGGTTGCTAGAAA
This sequence comes from Persicaria maculosa, assembly GCA_963922045.1. Taxonomy (NCBI): domain Eukaryota; kingdom Viridiplantae; phylum Streptophyta; class Magnoliopsida; order Caryophyllales; family Polygonaceae; genus Persicaria; species Persicaria maculosa. Next base: position 7,863,897 of record OY998251.1, read on the forward strand.
CTCAATGAACATTCATGCGCGACATCTCAAGGAACCCTTTATTTGCTTGATTTACTCGTTGATCATTGTGTCGATACACTTGATCACTTCTTGAAACCCCCTATTGACATGTTCAAAATCCCCTTCAGCTTTCCATGTTATGACTCACAACTGGATGATTTTCAATAGATTGGTGGTTAAACAACTATTTACTCAAAATAATATATACGTAATTCACTAGTATAGACATCAAAAACACTCACCATTTTGTTGTTCTAGTCCCAAAGTGAGAATAGTAGTCAACCCAAGCTCTAACAAGTGCTTCCTTAAAGTCATTGAGCCAAGTGGTTTTAAGGTACTCCATGAGCTTCCAACATGTATCTCACTTGGTATTAATTGATTCGAGACGTCGCTCATAGCTCGACTCTGACCTCGTCTCTAACAAGGCGTAACAATCTCCAACAAACTCTTTTTCTCTAACGATTGATCATGTGATCTTCACCTTCTCTTTGATATTTGACAGTACATGTCATTTGCACAACAAATATATGCTTCACGATTGGGAACACTTCATTGATGTCATTGATGACCATCAACTCTCGAATAAATGAATACCAAGTGGGATATATCAAAAGAAGATGATCAATAAATCTTATAAGACCTACAAATCAGCATGTTAGTGATCCCAACGATTTCCAATAATGGTATCTTCTACCTACATCAAAAGAAGATGATCAATAAATCTTCATTCGACAAAATCAACTAAGTTTAAATCTATTTGTACATTTTAAAAAAAAGATACACGTACTCATTTGTCTTGTATAGTGCATCCATAACGATGACGTAGGAAAATAATCTTCATAAATGTTGCGAGTTTGGGTGAGAAAACATCATATCACTCAGCTGATTAATTAAACTCGTACATTGTACATACAAATATGTGGTATTTTTTTTGCTTCGAGTGAGTGCAATGCTTGTATATCCACACGACCCTCCGACTCTACCCTCTTCATCTTCGCAATAGAATTGTGCACTTGACGGATACTCGTCACACATTCGAAGTCTTCATCTTGTATATGCTGAGGTTTTAAACCTATCATGGCACTCCGTTGCAAGCTTCTGATGTTGCTTATCAGTCAATTTTTTGATAAACGCACAATCATGCATTTGCTTTTGATATCAGCATTTTTTTTGTCTGAAAACAACTTGTTGTCACATACATTTTTGGCGACAGGAGAAGCCGATGTCGACAAGCTATTTTCAAACAAAAAAGTTCATCATCATCATAAATTGGTAAAATCACCATGCACTTACCGATATGAAAAGGTGCATATAGCTAGCCGGTATAAACAAACACACTATATCCTGTTCAAGGCATAGTACAGAGGGTGGAGAGATACCATTTTATTTTATTTAAAAAAAATCATTTTAAGAGTTTGAGTTCAAAAGATTCTTTTGACAATTAATTATTAACCCTCTATCACCCAGTCACCCTTAGTGGCGGATCCAAGGGAGCTCGTATGCTTGAAGCAGCTCCTAACCCGAAAGAAATTCGTAGGGAAAAAAAATTATGAGAATTTTTTTTATAGCTTTTACTAATCTTAGAGATAAAAGGTTGTAAAAAGAGTAGTGGATCACAAATATAGCTTAACCTAGTTGGGATAGGGGTTCAAATCGCATGTCACCATCCTTCTTGTCCTCTTCTCTTGTCCTTGCTCACAATCTTTCTACTTTAGGTTGTGTGTGGGGTAGGGGGTAAGGATAGGGGACAGAGGATATGGCTTCGTTGTGATGGATGGATATTTATTACATTAAAGTCATGAGTTTAAATTCCATTTTTAGTCTCATTTTTTCATAACTTGTATTTCTCTTATTTTTCTTCTAATAAAAATGTCTAATGAAATATCAAATTTAAGATTTTCTCTAATATATTTTAATAAAAACATTCTTTTTATATGTATATAAAAAAATCCTCATTTGTTTTTGCTAATTTTTGTTTTTCCTCAATTTATTTTATATAAAAATGACTATTTAAATCATAAGTCTAAAGTATTTTTAATACACATATATATAATTTCTCAAAAAAAAAATTAGCTCCCATAATTATTTTTATGAAGCCACCAATTAACCCTTATTAGTAATAAATAAAGCAAGGTTAAATTGAATAATGAGAGGGCAAGTATCAAGAAAGGGGAAGCCACGATGGAGGAGACAAAGCCACCCTTGAATCTTGATATTCCAAAACTACTCTAAGTGATTGCAAACAAAGCAAGCTAAGCAAACCATCTTTTGTAATTCTTGCTCCCCCCACCCCCCACCCACTATATATTTAACACTATTCAACTCAACTGCAGTGTACTCCCATCCCATGTATCCATACGGAGCAAATCCTCTGCCCCATTTCCTCGTCCCAAATCCCTGTCCCACGTAAATATTTGGCCTCCAAATTTAAATAAAAAAAATTAAAAAAAATATATTTAGATTCTACATACTTATTATAACATATTTGAAAAAAAAATCTTAAAAAATCGAATTATAATTTTTTTAAAAAATATATAGTAAAACAACAACTTTTTAAAACTTAAAAATATCTTTATATCTCGTTTGAATTATTATAATTTTTGTAGGTTGATTTTTTAAGATTTTTTTTTTCAAATATGTTATAATAAGTATGTAGAATCTAAATATATATTTTTTAATTTTTTTTATTTAAATTTGGAGGCCAAATATTTACGTGGGACAGGGATTTGGGGCGGGGAAATGGGGCAGAGGATTTGCTCCGGTATCCATATGCATTGCACCTAGTCTTTAGTCTTTACCATTTCCACAAGCTTATTCGTTGCGCAGATCCCCACTTTTATTTTACTCCTACTCCTACATGCAATGTTCTAAAAATCGCGCCTAGGCGCTAGGTGGCAAGACACCTAGGAATTTTTACGCCTAGGCGGTCTCTAGGTAGATTTCCGTCTAAGCGCCGCCTAGCTCTGCCTAAGTGGGTGATTATTTAGATTTAGTTTATACGAGAGTGATTAGTTAACTTATAATTTTTTTTATCCCCCAAATCAAGATGTATTTACTTTTGATTCAAGCCTATGGTATTTATTTCCTTCATTTTTTGTAAACTTGCTTTATATCTCTTTCAACGTTTTGTCACTTGGTCACTCTGAAATAATTCTGGCGGCAGAAAGCTTTTTATGCACTATTACTCCTTTCAAACCCCAAAATATGTCATTTTATACTACTCCTATTAATTTTATTTCACAAAACATGTCATTATTGATGTTTTTGACAATTATTTTTATAAAAATCTTCTTCTAATGATTAATTGATGGTTAGTTGTAGGGTTCGAAAAATTTTAAAAATAGTGTAATAAATAAGAATAAAATAATACTATATTTATTGATTTTCTTAAAAATTGTACACAAAGCTAAAACGACATATCTTAAATACCAATATCTCAACACGAACTTAAGTCGCACTCATTCTTACTGTTGCTCAAGTGTTCTATTTGAGTATTTTTTTTCTTATTTTTTTTTAAAGTGGAACTTACACCTCAAATACCAATATCTCAACACGAACTTAAGTCGCACTCATTCTTACTGTTGCTCAAGTGTTCTATTTGAGTATTGTTTTCATCACCAATATATATTGTATATCTTTTTAATAATTTTTAAAGTTTATATTAATATTGATTAATAGTGGACAATTCATATTATTTTCGGTCAATTAAGTTTTAATAAATACGTATTCCAACTATCTCCGTTTAAGAATAATTTAATTTTTTGGCATATTTTTTAATAAGCTAAAAACTATATAAAATATCAGTAATATTATACATAAAAAAATAATATTTTATATAGTTTTTAATTTCTTAAAAACGTATTGGTTTATATTTTGAGATAGAAGGGGGTAAAAATTAGAGAAACTCAAGAAACATATACATACAATAAATAAAAATAATACTCCATCCGATTGTAAATATAAGATATTTAATTTTATGTAAAAAAATTAATATTTTATATAGTTTCTAACTCCTAAACTAAGTGAACAAAAGTCAGGTGTCTTATATTTACAATCGGAGAATTGGATCCCATGAATTTGGCCATCAAATTCATTGGTGAAGTTGGGGAAATCTATACCGTTAAAAAAATAACTGACGATTAGATTTGCTCCCCTCCTTTGCCCTCACCCTTTTTCTTTTTTCTTTTAATTTTTTTTAGTGCAAAATGTAACTTCAAACATGTTTGAAGGTCAAATTCATGCCCGTTTAGTCTGTCTCTGTCTGTCGACTCGTCGGCCTCTCGAAAACCAGACTTGTCTGATTTCGAATCTGAGTAAATGAATAAATAAAAAAAGATTCCCATTTATCAAGTCTGGCTGGATTCAAACTTCTCTCTCCTACATCTTCCTCTATCTTCTCTTCTCTCTCCCCCACCAAAACGTGGGAGGGGTTAACCTTTGAGTCCCCCCATAACTGACCTTTCATTGCCTTCACTTTCCACTCCAAAGAGTCCTCTAGATAAAGCCTTCCTCTTTCTCTTTCCTTCTCTCCTAACTCTCTACAGTGCTCATCGTCAACTCCCTTTTTTTAGCTATTTCAGGTAGGTTTCCCTTTTCCTCAAGTTGATCCATCTCCCCGATTTATGGTCATTCCCCTTTTTAGTGCTCCAATTTGTGTTTTGGTTCAGGATTTGTAGATTTGGTGATTTGGTGATTAATTGATCTCTGTTTTCCCTCAACTTTCCGATCCGTTTTCAGCTTGGATGCACGGACACAGCAAAACATTCTAACTGGGCCAATACGCCGGCCGGGATACGGTCAAGAATCCGGCCTATTATCGGACATCAGAAGGTGATTGCTTGTAATCTGACATGTTTTCTCAAATAATTTCCTATCTCTATATTTATGACATGTAATACGGAATGCTTGAGATTTATTTCTTCTAGATCTGGATTTGGATTTGACTTTGCTTCATGGTAGTTCTCCCTAGTTCTTTGTTGATTCATAGAGCGCCTAATGTTCCAGGAGTTTCTAGATGATCTCTTGTTGAATTTGGAGCAGATCGACTTATCTTGTTTTGTGTATGATTTGCAGGTTTATATCGTTATCTAATTTGGGATATTCATCCGTCTGTGATTTAAAATCATCTGTGGCTTGTAACAAGAGGCCTGTGGTTAGGCGATGTCAATGTTCGACGACATGGGGTTTTGCGGTGAAGTCGAGTTCTTCTCAGCTCCTCTAACTGGAGGAGGTACTGTAGCTTTTGCTCCACATCAGACTGGTTCGGAGCCTGTGATGGAGGAAGACTATAGCGATGATGACGACATCGATGTGGATGAGCTTGAGAGGAGGATGTGGCGAGACAAGATGCGTCTGAAGAAGCTTAAAGAGCAGACCAAAACCAAGGAAGGGAACGGGTTTGTTGATCCGGTGAAGAATCGCCAGTCTCAGGAGCAGGCGAGGAGGAAAAAGATGTCTAGGGCGCAGGATGGGATCTTGAAGTACATGTTGAAGATGATGGAAGTTTGCAAGGCTCAGGGTTTTGTGTATGGTATCATCCCGGAGAAGGGAAAACCGGTGAGTGGAGCTTCTGATAATCTCCGCGAGTGGTGGAAGGACAAGGTGAGGTTTGATCGGAATGGTCCGAATGCTATATCAAAGTACCAGGCTGATCACTCGATACCTGGCACGAACGAGGGCTGTAACGCAATCGGATCCACACCACATACCCTCCAGGAGCTCCAAGATACTACCCTTGGGTCCCTTCTTTCGTCTCTGATGCAACACTGTGACCCTCCTCAGAGGAGGTTTCCACTGGAGAAAGGCGTTTCTCCGCCATGGTGGCCAACAGGGAAGGAGGAGTGGTGGCCGGAGCTCGGCTTGCCCAACGATCATGCCCCTCCACCTTACAAGAAGCCTCATGATCTAAAGAAAGCATGGAAAGTGAGTGTCTTAACTGCAGTGATCAAGCACATGTCTCCTGATATCGCCAAGATTCGTAAACTTGTGAGGCAATCAAAGTGCTTACAGGACAAGATGACCGCTAAGGAGAGTGCTACCTGGCTTTCCATCATCAACCACGAGGAAGTATTGGTGAGGCAGCGATATCCTGATCACTGTCTGCCCCCTTTGTCATCCGCTGGTGATGCCGCTTCCTCTTTGATCAACGATGGAAGCGAGTATGATGTCGATGGGCCCAACTTCAATGTGCAAGAGCAAAAGCCTACGGTTCCACAGCTGCAAAATCTTGTTAAAGGAGAATCTTTCGGGTTTGAGCGGAAGAGGAAGCCATCACCGTCTGGTGAAGTGATAAACAACATTATGGAACATCAGGTGTTCACCTGTGGGTTCCCCTGCTGCCCTTATAGTCAGATCCAGCTTGGTTTTCTCGACAGGCTATCCCGGGACAATCACCAGATGAGTTGCCAATACAGGGCTACCGCTTTGGACTTCAGCATTCAGAATGCCCAGTCCACCAATGAAGTGAAGAAACCATTCACTGTCCAACAATCCATTGTTCATCAACCTAAGCCTATCGCTCAGCCGCAACCTCTTCCATCTCCTGTGAACCCCTTACCCGGCAATTTCTTTGATTTATCAGGGATGGGAGTTACAGAAGACGTGCAAAAGTCGATTGATGAGCTTATGACTATGTACGACGCCAACATCCAAGCAACCAAGAATTCAAATGCTCGCAATGGTATTCAGATGAACCAGAACAACATCCTCAATCAGCCAAATCTTATGCAAATCAGCCAGCAGCAGCCGATCTTCCGCCAAGAGGATGATAAGTTTGATCAACGAAAGCTATTATCTCCAATGGATCAATTCCCCAATGAAGTGCCTATGATGTTCGGATCCAATTTTGATCCACTGCCATCGATGGAATACGCAGCGGAAGGCGGCTTCTCAGGGGCTTCACATAATCCATTTGTGAAGCCAAGTATTCCAATGTGGTATAACTGAAGGATGGCTCCCCTTGAGTCTTCAAAGTTTGTATATTATTTTGTAAAGGGGCCAATTCGACTTGAGAGTTTTCCTTCATTGGCAAAACACCCCTTTCTAGTTTGATGATTTTCGGCTTTTTCGTAGGGTATAGTTTCGGCCTTAAAAACGGTCCTCTTCCGGCCTAGACAAGTAATGTTGTACAATAGCAATATTAAACGTTTGCAATTGCATACCAATCTGTAAAGGCTGTTGATATCAACAGAGGATCAAAAAAGGCCCTTCTTTTAGTGCTGCTTCTTGCTTGCTTCCATTGTCCACTCACTGCATACAACATGTACTTTGTTCAGTATCTGTCATTTTTTCATTCTGGTTTTTATCATGAATTCAAAGCATGTACTTTGTTCTTGTGCATATCCCTTTTTTCAAAGGTAGATTGGAGGTTTCTTAGAGGGGTGGGGAAGCTTGAAAGTGAGGTTAGGTTTGGTGATTTAGTGTATGGTGGAGTGTAGTTGAATCAGTCAATTGGAAATTAGTGTTTGAGAACGTGACATCCCATGTGAAGGTGGCCCTCTTCCAGGAAAAATGATCTGTCATTCATTCACCAAACCTCCCCCAATTGTTATTGTTTTTGGGGGTTAACAAATGAGTAGGTCCATGGGGTCAGCGGTTATGTATTGGGTAAAGCCGAAAAGGGTTCCACTTAGATTTACATTTGGGATTAAACTATTTGAAAAGACTATATACTCTCTCCTATCGGAATTATAGGATGTTGTAAGATTACAATTTTGATCAGAAATGTAGGATTTTGTAAGGATTTTAGTAATTTTACTACGTAGTTTCTTCACATGGGATCAGTCCGATTTAAATTTTAGAAAGACAAAGGGAAATAAAACGGAATTATATGATGTTGTAAGATTACAATTTTGATCAGAAATGTAGGATTTTGTAAGGATTTTAGTAATTTTACTACGTAGTTTCTTCACATGGGATCAGTCCGATTTAAATTTTAGAAAGACAAAGGAAAATAAAACGGAATTATATGATGTTGTAAGATTACAATTTTGATCAGAAATGTAGGATTTTGTAAGGATTTTAGTAATTTTACTACGTAGTTTCTTCACATGGGATCAGTCCGGTTTAAATTTTAGAAAGACAAAGGGAAATAAAACGGAATTATATGATGTTGTAAGATTACAATTTTCATCAGAAATGTAGGATTTTGTAAGGATTTTAGTAATTTTACTACGTAGTTTCTTGACATGGGATCAGTCCGGTTTAAATTTTAGAAAGACAAAGGAAAATAAAATTAATGTAGTCCATTTATAGTTCAAAATACATTGTTAAAAATTTTAATCATTAATCTCTTCTTTCAACATTTCATACAAAATTGTTATATTTCCCCATTTTCAATCACTCATTTGAACCAGGGGTAGGTAACTATAGATCCTAAACTCCTCTAATCATTACATCCCATAAAACATATATACAATATAATTTCCTATATAAAACTTGTTTTCATTCCGTTTACCTTACACGATATTATGCCAAACGAGTCCTTAAATTTTTAAGACCCTTTAATGTTTTAGCTTCTTAGGGTTTATGCATCAAGTCACATGGTATCTTTTTATAAGAGGTTAAAACTTTATAAAAATATACATTAAATATCAATTTTTTATTATTTTATCTTCTAGCGTTTATAGATTTATAAATTTAGAATATATTTTCTCAATTTTATTTATAATTTATATCAATTTAAGAGATGTAACCGGAAGGTAATATGAATAGTGTAACAGGGAATCCGAACCGATACTTGCATGAGTACATTCCATTATAGTCTTATGATTGTCTTAATTATTTCATTTCATTAGTCCTTAATTAGTGTGCTCATATCTAAAATATCATACAATACTAATCGAAGGGAGTAAATGTTTGTTTGGATTCCCAAGTGATTATGATTATAATCACTTTAAAAGTGTTTGGCTAAAAAAATTATAAGATATTTCAAATAATGGAATTTTAAAATAAAATATCTTATAAATTGTGTCAATTAATTATATTGGGTGTATTTGGATTCCCAATGCATTATGCTAATTATAAGCATAATCACTTTTAAAGTGTTTGGTTAAAAAAATCATAAAGTATTTAAAATAACATAATTTTTTTAAAAAATATTACATATATTGTATAAATAAAATACTAAATATTGATTTGAGTTTGTAATTACCTTATAAACTTATTATAATTAATTGACATAATTGATAAGGTATTTTATTTTAAAATTCCATTATTTTAAATACCTTATAATTTTTTTAGCCAAACACTTTTAAAGTGATTATGTTTATAAGCATAATTAGCTAGACAATCAACAACAACGTCAGGTGCACATTCCGTATCTCAACTCCCAAGCGTTTCCATCACACATAAAATTATGGGTTCGAACTTCGAAGTGGGTTCGATTTGCAATTCCACCTTTTTTTTATAGAAAAATTCAACTTTCTTGCAACTTATAACTTAACAAAATAACTTTTAAAATTTATGAGAATTATAATTTATGGGAATTAAAATTATGAGAAGTAACTTCCTAGGAAACATATTTTCTATGTTCAACCAAACAAGCCCCCATGTCTCATTTCATATAATTTCTAAAATTTATGAGAATTAAATTTATGAGAAATAACTTCCTAGGAAACATATTTTCTATATTCAACCAAACAAGCCCCAGGTCTCATTTCATATAATTTGCTTTATTGGTGTGGATAAAAATAGAAAATTATATATAGTGATTATAAAGATAAGTCGGATCTTCTTCGGATTATGTTTGTGTTTGGTTCAATTCAGACATTGAGTCCAAATGAGTTTGCGTCGGATTTATGTTCGAGTTACGCATAGGTTTCTGGGTCAAATCATACAAGACTCTAGGTTTGATCAATCAAGTAATAGTCACAGTCACATGAACGGAGCAAAAGCTTGCAGATAGTACTACCTCCGTCTCACAATACTTGTCACTTTATTTTTGACACGTTTTTTAAGAATGGTAAAAACTATATAAAATATCAATGATTTTATTAATTTTAAAAAATAATTTCATACTTAATACAATTGTCTATAAAATTATGAAAAAAATTAATATTTTATAGAGTTTTTAGCTTTTTAAAGACCGTGCCAAAAAGTAAAGTGACAAAATAGACGAAGGTAGTAAATGTTAAGTAATAAATGAATACTCCAACTATCAAATGAAAAATCCACATTCCATAGCTCAGAGGTAAGTACAAAGCGAAAGTTCGTTTTTTTTTTTTTTTGGTGAACTCAAAGCGAAAGTTTGTTATTATATCTACCAAGATTATGTGTTATATGTAAAGACAGAACGGAATTTAGATCCGTTTGTTCTATAATTTGATACATGTACTATAATCATTACGAAAATTTTGAAAAATAACACAAATGAATCATAAATCCGTTCGTGATATAGAAACTTAAAAAAAACGAATCTATGATCAGTTTGAAACAAAAAAAATAAATAAAAATGTTAATCTTTTCTTTTTAATTAAAAAACACATAAACAGATCCGTTACTTATATTGAACGGATTTAAGATCTGTTCTTTACTTCTTCTTTTTTTTAAATGTCAAATGCATTTAATGTTTAACACGTATTAGACCGATGTTCAAATGGACCTAAGATTCGTTCGTACGAGTGTATATAACACATGTTCACAGTGCACGTAGCCTTACCGCGAATGAATACGTGAAGAGATAAGAAGGGATCATGTCTATTGGGATCCATGAGAGTTAAGTTTTACCTACCTAATCAATAGAGGAAACCTCGTGAGCAAACCATGAGAATCTCACTCTACGGCCAAAAGCTAACCCATATAGCCGATGGAGGTGTGAATGGGATGATGATGATGATGATGCGAGTGCATTAAAGAAACCCTAAATTGAATGAATGATGTTGAAATCCTGTAATTTCCCCAATTTCCTGTATGTTTCGTTGCCCATATCAGGTCGGCGATAGGCCACTACACCTCCCATAATGTAACCCAACTAAGATAACGACCTCCAATCCAATAAGAGTTTCAAGACTATTAATCACTTGTATGTGTGAGAGATTGCTTTCGTTATTATTAGAAATTTAGAATATACATAGGAGTATAGGATAGTTAACCTAATTACAATTGGGTAATTGAGTTTATACATATATTCTATCTAACATACCCCTCGGTCGAAACAAGAGGCGGCGAATAGTGAGTCTGGATCGAAAATCAAGAAATAAATGGCAAGGCAATCCCTTGGTAAATATGTCTACATACTGGTACGGGGAGGCGGGACATATAGGACACGCACATGTCCCATAGCTACCTTCTCACGAACAAAGTAGATGTCAATCTCCACACACTACAAAAAAAAAAATGAAATTTGCCACACTCTCTAGCTTCGGCAGGGCCTTGGCGTGGCAATTGATACTTTTTGCCACCCTTGGTAGCAACGGCAAAGGTTGCCATAGCTATTGAGTTGATTTTGTCACCCCTAGTAGCAACGGTAAGACTTGCCGTAGCATTGATTTGATTTTTATCATAACTTAGCTACGGTAGTTGTAGAGCCCGAAGCTAACTTTATTTATTTATGATTTATGATTTATGATTTTCATAATTTAATAGAAATATATTATAATTTACAAAGTAAGCAAAACCTAGATTGGAATTTGGATCCATCGTCGCTTCCCTCACACACCTTAGACCTCCCTTCCCTCTCTCCCGTTCACACACCCCTCAAACTTAGATCTGCAATCTGGAAGCTCCCATGGCGTCCTCCCCTTCAACTCACTTGTTCTCCCTCTGTTGTTCGCGCTCTCTCTTTTTCTGCCATTGAAGAGCCCAAAATCGAGCTCCGAATCTCAGACCTCCTTCTCTTCCCCTCGCCTGTTTCGCACCTCCCCGGAGTTCCCGCAGTCCCGCTCATCCTCCCCCCGGGATCGCTCCCTCCAGATCTACGAACTCAGTTACCTCTCCTTCGCTGCTTTCGCTCCCTCAAACTACCCCCTCTCGCTGTCTGGTCACTCTTCAATGACCCATTGCGGTCGACGTTGGCGCCGGAGTTCGACCTTTCCCATCCCAACTGGCAATGGGGACAAAAGACGGCGCCGACGGGTGATGAAGGTGATGGAGTTCTCCCTGTATAACCAGATCTAGATCGGGATGCGACTCCAGCCTAGTTGCCCTAGCCGAACTTTTCACCGGTCGGCACTGTCTTTCTCTTTCTTCCTTTTTTGGCAGTCAATTGGAGATGAAGATGTGGAGCGCACCTATCACCTACTTTCGATTCTTCAAGCTGTTGTTCTAACCAACAAATTAGGTTCGTAATGCTCTGTTGTTTTGCTATAGTTCAGTTCGTGTGTACAAGATTGTTTTTTATTGCTTCCATTGATCTGGTTCCTGGCGTGATATGAATTGCCCTTGTGATTCGGATCTGATGTCGATTAGCTAATTTAGGGTTTTAATTGTTATCCTAAAGTTCCAGATTTTGCTTGTGCTGATTTTCTAGCAAGTTAAAGTGTAGTTGCATCTGTCGCTTGTTCTCGATTTCTCATGAATCACAGAATCAGTTTGTTCTACCTGTTAATTAGTTCTCACTTGTTAACAGTTTGCATAAAGATGCATATGATTGTAGCTTGTGTTGATACAGGTAAGGATCTTTGATCTTTAAATTAATCTTATGGATTATCACAATAGCTTGAAAGTCATTTTGGATGGCCAGGAGTACCTATGCTTTTGTTTCTTGTTTTTCTGGTGGATTATCAATTACTTACTAGACTAAGGAGAATGGAAAGTCCTTGCTACAGTTGAAATTAATTACTTTTATTTTTCTGGTGGATTATCAAACTATGTGTTTAAAGAGTTCTTATTGTTTGCTTCTGTTTATGTGTTGTAGGTGGAAATAAACGGACATGTTTTCTCTAGATGAATTGGATTAACAAGGGACGAGGCTAAAGTCAAGGTAGTATAAGATATGATAGCTTAGCAGTTTGGTAATTTTCCTACCTGTTTTCATTATGCAGTTTATGAGATGGCATGGTAGTAGGAACACGAATAAACCTGCACAAAAGACTGAGTCACATGGTAGTATAAGAAAGTTGTACTTAGTTTAAATAAGCTTCATATCCTTTTATTTTTCTGATAAGGCAGTGGAGTATGTGACCACGCTTTTGCTGATGTCTTTTGATTTATTGCCTTAATGGTAGATTTATAATCTCTGTAATTTTGATGTGATTGAGGGTGAATTAATAATCACATGCTTCTTGAACAAGATGTGTGATGTTTTTAAAGCTTTGAAAATCTATGAACCTAAAAACTGACACATGCTCTAAATTGGTTCTAAAATAGGTTGAGTTCAGTCCTAGACATTAATGAAATAATGTTCAAGTTGCTTGCATTTGTTAGCGTGTTTGAGCTTTTGAGGAAAATATTTCTTTCATGCTAACCAAGCAAACCTATGGCATCAGCAACTTTTGTAAGTTTGAATCTCAGTTTTTCCAGGCACTCATCTTAATTGGGTCTTATAGGTTTTAAGTTACAGCTTAATTAAGCTCAGTGAAACTCGTGCAAGGAATAATAAGATGATCTTGATGCATTATCTTTGCAAGACACTAGTACTAACTACGATCTTCCTCTTTTTAACTGTTTATAATGATCAGAGATGATATGTTGTACTTTTTTTAAGCCTCTTCTATATTAATGATTCTCTTCCATTATTCAGTTGTGGGCAATTAATTTTTGTTTGAATCGTGTTTGCTTATTATGTATGTTTTATCTACTGCTTTTGTTTCCCCTTTTTCTGATATGAATTTGTATGAGGTATATTTTATAATGTGTAGATATCTATAATCTTTAGCTTTTATTAATAAAATCTTAGCACTAATAATCTAAAATCTTTATCTAAAATCTAAAATCTTTATATAAGGGAGGGGGGTAGGGTTGTAAATTTAACCTAAACAACTAAATCAGTGTATTATAAAAGAATAATTGAAGGTATTGATATTCACAAAAAAAAAGCCCAGCTATGATCCAAGCATATTTGGTGGTATTTTTGGCAATTAATGGCAATTTTCAACCTTTATTTAAGTTAATCCTTTTTTTATTACCTTCCCTTCAATTTAAAGTGTAAGTCTATCAAACTTTGTTTTACTTTCCAGAATGTCAGTACTCAAAACTTGAACAAGGAAAGTGGACTAGGTGAACATGCTTGAACTAGAAAAGTGGACTAGTTTTGAATGGTGTACATTTAAATTCGTAGACCTTTCTTATTGATTATGGTTTTTTACTAAATATATTTTCTGATGCATTTGAGATTTTGTTTAATTTTTCCGCAGGTTTTCGATATAACACATTCATTACAGCAGTCTTGACAAGGTGTGGCCCTAACTTGGATTTAAAAAAAAAGAGCCTTCTAGACTTATAGTTCCTTTTATTTTTCTACAGAACTTTTTTTTTTAAATTTGAAACCAAATTTATGCTTCATTTCCCTTGTAGAATTGTATTGAATGTCTTTTCTTCTTCTTCCTAACATTTTTTAAATCATGCATCATTTTATTTAGGCCATTTCTCACTCTTTTCAAGGCTGAAGCTTGTATATGTATTGACTTTGACAGGTTGATCAGCTGATTGGTAAACACAATCTCTTCAAGTGTAGTATAATCTTAATCAAAGCATGGTGCTTCTATCAGAGCAGTAGACAGTGACTATTGCTAAGGTCGGTGGCTGCGAATTCCATTTATGGATCTGTAAGTTTTGTTGCTAGCCTGAAGTTAGAAGTTTACACCTTTTTTCTGTCATAACCACTTCAAAAGCCTTTATTTTATTTTTCTGGTTGACTTTTCTTTCATAGTACATAAATTATATTGATGGAACATGGAACCTCATTCAATCAGTTGGTGCTCTTCAATGTGAGTTCTGATATAAAGCAGGTCTTTTCAGTGATTTACTATGTATTTATTTTATCTGCAATTTGTTTGTGCTGAAGGTTTTTTCAGCATCTTGAGCAGTACATAAAATAACTACCTTTGAGAAAACAGTATGATCATAGGTTAGATAAATAAGCATTTACTGCATGGCTATGTTGTTTCCAATCTTCATGATGTGAATGATGTTCTGAATTCCAGTTATTATCCATCTTTCTTTCGCAGGCATTGGTTCAGTTCTCCAACACAGGGGCAGCATCATCAGAAAAAGAAGCACTGGTGGATGGAAGCCTTGCTGGAAGTCTTGCTCATGTGACACACAAAGTTGTATAGTGGTCATCCCTATTCACATTGATGCATTCCTTCCAGAGCTCCCTTGGGGTTTTAGAAGACCTCAAACCCCAGAGGAATTTCAGAAGGTACCTTGTAATCTTGCACATTTGATGGTAAAAATCAATCCATAGAAGCATGGATATATATCAACCATCTTTTATCATAAAGTCATTTTAAATTATATAGTTTTTGTAGTTAATTTCACTTGAATGTCAAATTTAGCAGCCATATTTGATGCTGATCTTAGCAGATAAAAAAAAAGTCATCTTGTAATTAGTTGTAGTTTTGGACATTTTATTGTATATGTAAATTTTATAATTATGTATATTTATTGTATATAAATTATATAGTTTTTGACATTTTATTGTATATGTAAATTTTGTATAATTAATGAAAATTTATTATATAGTTAAATTATGTGTATGATTTTATTTTATTTTTTTTAAAAATATTGGACTTTTTAGCCCGAATATGAAGAATCGGGGCTAAAAGGCAGGTTTTTTTTTAATTTTCCACCTACACTTTAGCTACGACAGCTGGCCGTGGCAAATGGGTTGTTTTTTCATCAGGGGTCGCTAGCCGTAGCGTTGCCGTGGCTAAATTCCTAACTACGACTCATTGCCGAAGCTACAAAATTTTGCCACTCCAAAAATCGCCACGCCCCCATATGCCGTCGCTAAGCCGAAGCTAAATGCCATTTGCCACTCCATTCTTCCCTTTTGCCACGGTTATTTGCCGATGCAAATTTCATTTTTTTTTTGTAGTGACATGTTTGGTTCGCTAATAGTGAACCAGGTTGTGAGCAAGATATGTAGCACTAACATTGTCCGTATACACAATAGACGCATGACTTAGAGGACAATGAAGCTCAAGCAATAGGTTGCGATGGTAGACGCACTCAGCGACAACATTGGTAACACCGCAATATTTCGCTTCAGCACTAGAGCGGGAAACCGCATGTTGGCGCTTAGAAGACTAAGATACAAGAGAGTCGTTGAGGAACACGCAGTATCCAGATGTAGACCGTCTGGTGTCTGAACACCCAGCCCAATGACATCTATATAAGCAACCACGAATAGAAGAGAAGCAGATGGGGTGATAGTGGTGCCAAGAGAAGTATTACCCTGAATGTACCTGATAATGCGCTTAAAAGTTGCAAAATGAGACTCTTTAGGATCATACATAAACAGATAGACCTGCTGAATGACATAGCTAATATCTGAGCGGGTAAACGTCAAATATTGTAAAGCACATGCGAGGCTGCGATACAATGTGGGATCAAACACAGGTGGACCTTCCGCTTGAGACAGTTTGGCGGCGGTCTCAACAGAAATTGCAGCAGGCTTGCAGTTAGTCATATTTGCCTTGGCAACAATCTCCTTTGCATATTTCTCCTGGGAGAGAAATAAGCCGGACGCAGAACGAGATATAGAGACTCCCAAAAAGAAACGAAGTGGTCAGAGATCAATCATAGCAAACTCCTTACTGAGTTATGTAATGATAGAGGATCGAAAAGACTCTGAAGATGTGGTAAGGATGATATCATCAACATATAGAAGGAGATATGCAATCTGATTACCCCGACGAAACACAAATAGAGAGAAGTCACTCTTACTACTAATAAAGCCACGCATGTGTAGATAAGTAGCAAAGCGAAGGTACCATGCTCGAGGTGTCTACTTGAGGCAATACAGAGACTTCTACAAGAGACAGACATGGGTATGGTTTGGTCCTGTCAGCTAACCCAAGCGGTTGGAACATGTACACGGTTTCATTCAAATGACCATGTAGAAACGTGTTCTTCACATCCAACTGATGAATAGGCCAGTTCCTGGAGACAGCAAGCTGCAAGACAGTACGAATGATAGCCGGTTTGATAACCGGACTAAAAGTGTCATCACAATTGACCTTCACCTACTGAGAGTTGTCATTGACAACCAATCGCGCCTTAAAGCGCTCAAGAAATCCGTTAGAGCGAAACTTGTGCCGAAAGAGCCACATACATCGCACAATGTTGGCCCCAGGGGGCCGAGTAACCAAAACCCAAGTATTGTTGCTAATAAGAGTCTTGTACTCATTAAGCATGGCTGTATGAACTTGTGACATGTGTTAAATGCACTCAATCAAGCAGATTTATAATCCATTTCACCCTAATTTAGACGGGTGTTTATAATCATTATGTCAAAGTGAAAAAAAGTAATCAACGCATCTTAGATTCGTTCACCAATGCTTTAAAAAACAGTCGTTATTTTTTTAAAAAACTTTTATCCAAAATCAAAATTTCTGAAAAAGAAAATAAAATGTGTACTTGTTCTTTTAATTAATTTATTTATTTTAATTCCTCTCAAACTCAAAAGTTTAAAAAAAAAAATAAAAACCAGTTTGTGTTATTTTTCCAAATCAAACGGATTTAATAAAAACCAGTTTGTGTTATTGAAAAAAATGGAAAATTCCGTTTGGTGCTCCTGAGGTTTTGACAATTCCGCTTAGTGCCCTAAGGTTTTATTTTGTCCGGATGGTGCCCCTGAGTTTTGTCAAAAGTCCGCCTCATGCCCAAAACTCATATTTTCACTTTTTTAAATAAATAAAATGGCCCATTATTTTTCCTTATTTCACAAAACCTCTTTTATTTTTAACAATGAACAAAATTACCTATTATTTATCTAAATTCAAGATAAAATTGAAAAAACACCTTTATTTCTAAAATTTAACAAAATCACATATTATTTCCAAAACTTTTATCACAAAATCACCCTTCTTCCAAAATTTTTAAAACAAAATCATTACGGTTTTTAAAATTATAGAAAAGACATATTAGTTTCCATACTTTGAAAAAATAAAATAAAAACACTCATTATTTTCCAAAACAATATTTAACACCTATTATTTTCCAAAATAATATTTAACCTATAATTCACTAAATTTTAACAATTGTAAATGCGGTTGATCATATGGTGGCTCAATATTTTGGTAGTATTTTTTTTCGTTTCAATTCGTAAACCCGGAATTTTTTTTTTCAATTTAATATTTAGCCACAATAGTTCATTGTATAAGAAAGAAATACATTATAATTATCATTTTGTTTTAAAATCGGGTCTTTGGGTTTCACCTGAACTGAAAATGTTGGATCGGATCGAGTTAACCCAGCATGAACCATCCTAATTTATCAATCTAACCCGATACTCTATTAGAATTTTATTGGAAAAAGTAATGTAAAAAATAAAGGGTGGATTGATGAATAAGAGGGTGGATTTTTCTTACCTAATACTCAATTAGAATAAAAGAGATTTTTTTTATCCAAAGTATGGTTTTATGATTTTTTTCCTTTTTGTAATTTATAGGTCAATTTTTTTTTTTTCACAAAATGTGAGGATGGATTGATGCAAATTTTTTATAAATAATGGGTGGTATGTTATGTATGTACAATGTTTGACAAATAATGAGATTTTTTTTGCAAAATATTAAAAATAATGAATCTTTTGTGTAATGTTAAAAATAAAGGTTGATTTTCTTCTAAAAAATTCTGTAACAATGGGTGAGTTTTTGCTAAAGTTTTGGATATGTGTGCTTTTATTGAAAAAATATATAAAAGGTGTTTTTTTTCATTTTTATGTTGGATTTAGTTAAATAATAGGTAATTTTATTCATTGTTAAAAATAAAAGGGGTCTTGTGAAATAAGGAAAAATAATGGGCCATTTTATTGATTTAAAAAAGTGAAAATATGAGTTTTGGGCATGAGGCGGACTTTTGACAAATCTCAGGTGCACCAACCGGACAAAATAAAACCTTAGGGCACCAAGCGGAATTGTCAAAACCTCAGGGGTACCAAACAGAATTTCCCTTAAAATTTTCATGATGATTATTAAACATGTATCAAATTTTGGGACAAACGAATCATAGATCCGTTCCATCTGAGTGTACATAGTTGCATATAGCAACATTTTTTTTAACACTTTAAGATTTATTTTACAATTAACTGTAAGCAAAATTGACAAACATTTTACTGATACAGAAAGCCGGTGGTCGGCAAGCTATTTTCAGACAAAAAAAAATCACTGGCATCGGAAGTCGGTAAAACCAAGAGCGTCCTTTTGGACGAGAGTCAGGAACTCTAAGTCGGAACTCCAAGAAGGTGAATCGAAAGTCAAAACCAGGTGTGTAAGCCGAACACCCCTCTGTTGGTCTCCCTGAAGATATGGATAACGGAGACCATCTCGAAGGAACCCAGCTGAATGAGAGCATTCGAAATAAGCATTTCGATCTTTCAGGGGGTCTTCCAAGCTCCTTTGACTACATTCACAATAGCAAGACAATCGTCTTTCACAGCAAGTCATTGGCACTCCCTCCTTCGGGCTTCCATCAACCAGAGCTGTAGTCCAACCGCCTCAACCTGGAGCACACGGTCATCCCAAAATTAGGATTCATTTCTTGTCACAAATGTTCACTTGTAGCATACCATATCTCAATGGATTGACGTAATTTTTCTACCACGTGGATATTCTCACAATGGTGGTGTTTTTCCAAAATCGAAAAGAAGTACCTGAACGAGACATCCAACAAGAAGAAGAAGTAAAAGCAACTTCCCGCATCTTCTGGCCTCGCACATAATAAGCCTCCCTTCGTCCTCACGAAGCCTGCCCGCAGAAGCACACCCAGAAGAGAGTTTAGCATCATCACAATTAAGCTTGAAGACACCTTCATTAGGCTTCCAGCATCTAATGATTTTTTCAAATTTTCATTTGATTTTCGATGATGGCTACCAATTCATCTATTGTTTTTAGCTTTTGGTTTTTAAATATAATATTCTTTCTCTTGGTCCATACAAACACGTACACTATATCATGGTCAAGTATAGTATAGAGGGGGGAGGCATATACCCTTTTTTTTTAAAACAAATCACTTTAAGAGTTTTGAGTTTTTTGAGAATAAACTACTAGGCTTCACCCTTATTGGTTGAAATTTGCAATTAGCTAGTAACTTAGGATCTTACGCCTTGCATTTGTTAAACAAGGTTAAATTGAATAATGAGAGGAGGGCAATTATCAAGGAAGGAGAACCCACGATGAAGGAGACAAAGCCACCCTTGATATTCCAAAACTACTCCAACTGATTGCAAACAAAGCAAGCTAAGCAAACCATCTTTTCTAATTCTTGCTCCCCCCACCCCACTATATATTTAACACTATTCAAGTGCAGTACTATACTCCCTCCCATATGGCCATATGCATTGCACCTACTTAGTCTTACCACTTCCACAAGCTTATTCGTTGCGCAGATCCCTTCCACTTCCACTTACTACATTACATGTATTTATTTCATTACTTTTTGTAAGCTTGCTTTATATATACCTTTTTCAATGTTTTATCAATTAGTCATTGTGAAATTATTCTGACGGTGAGTCATTGGAGGATCTATTTTCTAATAAAAAAATTTAAGTCAATGTTTTTTTTTTTTAACAGTAGGTAAATAATTGACATAAACTGTAGATTACCTCCATGATCATCCTGGAGGATGCTGGTACAAAGATCCCTATTATAAGGGAGAGTAGAAATATTACAAATAGCATCATGCTTAGCTATAAAATCAACGGCCTTGTTGACTTCCATGTAGCAGTGATGAAATTCCACTTTGATAAAGTTACTCCTCATTAGCTTGATCTCTTCCAGCTGTCTCAATATTTCCCAATTTGCTTTGATTTCACCCCTAATGGTTTGAATCAATACTTGATTGTCACTTTCCATGATCACTTTCCTTAGTCCCAACCCGTGGGCTTGATGCAGACCTGCACAAACAGCTGCTGCCTCTGTTTGGAGAACTGTACATTTACAGATCTCCTCATGAAATAAATCAATAATACGACCATTTGAATCTCGGATGACCCCTCCCACCTGACATAAGCCAGTGGGCTTGGCAAAGCCATCTACATTAATTTTGCAGAAGGCCCCTTTTGGTTTAGTCCACTTTGCCTTACTCATTTTCCTAAATTTCTGCTTTACAACGTGACCTTCGTCCGAATGGTTCCAAGTGGCCTTATTCGCAATAATTTTTTGAATAACACTTGCATTCTTTTTCTAGGTATTTATTTTTAAAGATTAGGTTGTTCCGAATTTCCCAAACTGTTTGTCATAAGAAACACAGATCGTCGAAATGAGGGTTGTTTTTCATTTTTTGAAGAGTTTCTATCATGGGCAAATCTTCTCTCAAGATAGCGAAATTCTTCTTAGTTGTTCGTTCAAAACTTGCGATAAGAGTTTTAGTGAAATTGCATCTGAAGAATAGATGGTAGACGTCTTCATCATCCGAGTTACATGGAGAGCATTGCGAAGGAACCCTGTTTATGTACTTGTTTAACCTAAGTTTGGTAGGAAGGCCGTCAATAGCTAACTTTCAGATGAGATTCTTGAGTCTTGGGGGGGTGTTGAGCTTTCAAATCCATTTATATTCATTTGTATTTGTATGAGATATGTTGCAAAGCTTCTTAGTAGATTTAGTTGTAAATTGACCACTAGGTTCCAGAGCCCAAATTAATTTATTCGGGGTTTCCCAAGAGGGGATTTGGATATTTTTAATAGCTTCGACTACTTGGGGAGGGAAAAAGGAATTCAAAAGGGAGGTGTCCCATTGTTTTCTATCAGTTATGAGTTGGCTCACTTTCAGTGTTGGATTGTTTGTACCAATGAAAGGCGAAAGAGAATGTTTTTGAACCCAAGGGTCGTTCCACACATTTATGTTCATACCATTTCCAACTATCCAAAGGAGACCCTTGTGAAATTTATCCCTTAGAGATAAAAGCCTTCCAAATTGCCACGAAGTGTTTTGTTTTGATCTTTGGTTAATGCTTTCAGTTTGGAAGTATTTTTCCTTTATAATACGAACACATATGTTGGTCTCATCCGTGTAGAGCTTCCAAAGGAGCTTCATATGTAGGCCAATGTTAAGATCCTCAGCTTTGTTTATACCAAGACCCCCTAAGTGTTTGGGGTTACAAATATTATCCCAACTAATAAGGGGAGTGTATCGTTTCGATTGTAGTTTATTCCAGAAGAAGTTTTTATTGATTTGGTCTATTTGATGGAGGACCCCTTTGGGAAGTAAGAAATTCTGCATAAGGTAGTTGGTTTTTGGAATTTAGATTAGCCTGTATGAGGGCGGCTCTCCCAACTTGAGAGAGAGCAGACGCCTTCCACTTAGAAAGTTGTTTTTTGAGATTTCGGATTGCTTCATGGAACACACAATTTTTTATTCTTCCGTTAACCAAGGGAATTCCAAGGTATTTTTATAGGGTTTTTGACACTGGGATACCCATCTGCTGAGCTAGTGATCTAGTCAGGTTGTGTTAACATTAGCTGAGCATTGGAGGGAGCTTTTGTTATAATTTATCGTTAATCATGAGAGGTTTGAGAAGTTATTAATCATGTTTTTTTTTTATAACGAGGAACCCACCTTTGGCGGCAAACCCCGAGCACGTGACCCAGCCGGCAAGAGCCACGTGCCAGGTAAACCGGCTTGCGCCAACCGGCTCGACCCACTGGTTAGAAGCAAGATAAACCTTGGATAGAAATTCTAAGGAAAGGGGCGGAGGCAGGGATCGAACCCGGGACCTCCTTCCCACCCCCTTGCTCCACACCAGTAGGCCACCCCAACTGGGGCTTATTAATCATGTTTTGAATAGTATTAAGGCTTGTGTGGGCTGCTTTCGCAAAAATTATTGTATCGTCTGCAAAGGTGATGAAGGGAATATGTGTACCATTTTTGGTTAACTTAATACCAATGAGAGCATCCTCTTGCAGGGCTTCTTTATGCATTTCTCTTGCCAAATTTTCCATGACTAGGACAAAAATGCTGGGAGCAAGGGGGTCGCCTTGTTTGATTCCTCGATTTGGTTTGAATTGAGGACTAGAGGAGTTATTGACTAACACGGAAAAAGAGGTGTTGGTTAGACACTTAATAACCCAGTTGATCCAAGTTCGGTGGAAACCAAAATTTTGGAGAATAGCTTCAATATAGGACCAGCTGATTTTGTCATAAGCCTTTTCCATATCAAGTTTTATAGCCATCCAGCCTTTCCTTCCTTTTTGTTTGTGGAAACTATGGAAGATTTCATGTAAGTCAATGTGTGTTGGATTATCTTATTCTTATAAACCACTGCTTTTTCTTTATTTTTCCAATGGATCTTAAATCTCAAACACTCATATTTCAACCCGTCTGATGCTGATACCATGTGAAATATTCAATGAACCATTAACGGGAGACAAATACATGTTGGCTTATATATCAATTTTTTTTTAAGGTTATAAGGTTTGGGTCCATCAATTTAACACAAAAGCTTAAGCTAATATGTAGGGGTTCACACTACCCTTATAAACCACTACTTATTTTCTTATTTCTCCAATGTGAGACTTAAGTCTTGAACACCCATATTTAAACTGTCACATGTTTATAAGAAAAGGGGCTCTAAAGAGAGAGCTTCTCTCTCTAGAAAACCAAAACTCCAAACCATTAACCACAAACACCACCATCGACTACCATCCGACCACCAGCACGACACCTACGGTTTCTAAACAACAACAACAAATATAAGATGGGGAACAATCGAGATTCAATCTCAACTCATCCCTTGTATACAACAACAACAATCTCAAATACAAGATAGGGAACAATTGAGATTGAATCTCAACCTCTCCCTTGTATACAACAGCAACAATCTCAACCTTTAATAGAGATAATCTCTCTAATTTGTACACAACAACAACAATCTCAACCTTTAATAGAGATAACCTCTCTGATTCTGTTGATTTCAACAAATGACAACAATGTTGTGAGCTGAATCTGCCATGTTTTACAATAACTTTTTATATCGTTTTCTGCATACATTTCATGCATTTGGGCCAAGATAGTACAGAATCTATGTAATTTATGTTTATTTGCCAAATTATGGAATCTACACCAGTTTCTGTTTAATTTCGCAGAATTCGAGGCAAATTACAGCAGTTCTGAGAAAGGTCGGAAAAGCTCGGAAATCAACTACAGAAGTCCAAGGTCAAGATGCAGCGGAACCAGTCGAATCAAGCTAGGAGCCCAGGTTACTCGATCTAGAGTAATCCAACTCGACCTCGACGAACATGTCCGAGCACAGACCTTGTCGACTAAGCATTGATCGAGAAGATGAGAGCCAGAGCAACCCGACTCCCGAAAGACAACTCGATCTCGGGTACAGCTTGTCGAGATCGATAAAGCCTAGACATCATGTCCGGAGTCGATGAAGTTGTGCCATGTCGAGAAGCCAAAGACGGAGACGCCGAGCCAACCCTACTCGATCTCGAAGAAGGCTTGTCGAGATCGAGGACCACCATGGCGCCAGTCCGAGTCCATTCCGAGCCTTGCGAGCACCAGTTCCTCGACATCACCAGCCACACATCCTCGACGACTTCCCAAATCGATCTCGAGTTGCTTAGTCGAGATCGAGGAGCCGAGGAGCACCTGTCCGAGCCTAGTCGAGCAGAGCTACCCGACCAAGCCAGCCAGCCCAAGTCGACGACCACCCTAGTCGATCTCGAGAAGCCCTAGTCGAGATCGACGAGCCGCGTCCCGAAGCCGCGTTACGCGGTTTGACTATCCTACTCGGTTTGGGAATCCTTGGGGACGAAGGAAGCCAAGTCTATCCGAGATCCATCAAGTTCTATCTATGGAAGACAAGATCTATCAACATGAGAAGACCTACCTATTTAGATATTATTTCCCCTTTTTAGATTTAATTCCTAAAGTGTTTTTATTTATCTTTTAAGTTTTTTAGATATAGATAGATATTTTCTATCCTTGATTAGCAAGGAATAGAAGGCTATAAATAAAGCCTTAGGGGCTGGTTTTTCATCATTCAATTTCAGAGAGAACAAGTAAGTAGTTACATAGAGAGAGAGAGAGAGAGGGAGAGAGAGAGAGAGAGAGAGAGAGAGAGAGTTTGTGGCAAGCAAGGTGGAAAGGCAAAAGCGGATTTGTCTTGTTGGTTGTAAGCTTTCTTTATTTAATTTAATGCAAGTTAGTTTCTTTTGTTATTTGATGTCTTTCTTGATGATGAAGAGCGAGTAGTCCACCCATTTCTGGGGCTGGGGTGAGCCCGACGGTGGCCATGTGCGGTGATGCGGTAAAGGTCAGATCTTTTTATGCAATTCATCTTCTATCCCTATAAGCATGGTTCTTTTGCGAGAGTTGAAGGTGATCCTTGTTTGTATTATTGAAGCGAAAGTGATCTTAATACAACTTGGATTAATTATGTGAAAAGGGTTAGTAACAATTAGGGTTTATGCAAAAGCCTCTATATGCCGATTTGTTAGTAACGAAAGTTATTTTGATGGAAAGGATGATCTTTTATGCCTTTATGTGTTACTTTGCATGGTTATCGTTGTGGTGTTGATACCCTGGCTTTGGAAGTTCTTTATATATTGGTTTATTTCTGTCGAAATCTGAAATCTGTGTTCGAAGTTGCAATTTACAGTTTTCTGAGTTTTTAGTCGATCTAGAAGAGAAGCTTGTCGAGATCGAGTAGGCCTTAGTCAATCTCGAGTTGGTTTTGGTCTATATCGAGTTGAGTTTCTGTTTCTGTTTTCGATTCTGCAATTTCTGTTTCTTCCACTTCTTGTCGATCTTGAGTACTGCTTGTCGAGATCGAGTGGAGGCCTTGTCTAGATCTAGTTGTTGTTGTGCTTCTGTCGTCGATTTTTCAGTTTCTGTTTCTGCTGTCCTTTGTCGATCTCGAGTACTGCTTGTCGAGATCGAGTAGTTCCGTGTTTGCTTTTACTTTTGTCTTCGTTTGTTATTTCTGCCTTTCTTTCTTTGTTTCTTTGTTTCTGTTTTTTGCTTGCTTTTCTGTGAGATTTACAGCTGCCTAGGATCCGCTGACACGCTTCCTCGTGGATTCGATCCTGACTTCCCATTACTGCATTGGAGGAGTCTTGTAATTATTTGTGTGGGCCTAAATCTGGTTTGATCTATTTCGTTATATTTCATACTTGATTTCCTCCTATCAACAAATTGGCGCCGTTGCCGGGGAAGCTATCATTCGCGCCTTAGGTAGTCAGTTCTCACTTTTTCTTTGAGTTACTTTACAGGTGTATGCGCCGTTCTGGTCAACCACCTGAATTTGATGGCTTAGACGAACCAGAGCGCCTTCTACACATTAGAGCTAAATTACAAAGAGCCATGGCAGCTGCAGAGACACAGGAACAGCTGATCGAGAGGCTCACGAGGGATCTAGCCGCCAAGGATGCTGCTCTCGCCACTGAGAGAGCAGGCAGGCAACAGGAAGCTGAGCGTGCAAGGCAAGCAGAAGCTGAGCTTGCCCTATACCCAACCACTGCAGAGGATTATATGCACCCGACTCTCGTCGTACCTGAATCGGCCATTCTAATCCCTGAAAACAACTATGAAATTCACACTCAATTCCTTATTGAAATTAAAAATCATGCTTTTCATGGAAGATTTAATGAACGCCCTCTGCGCCATATTACCAACTTTACTGACATGTGTCGTACTCTTTCTGAAGGTACCACCTTGGAGTACATCCTGATGAAAGCTTTCTGTTGGTCTTTGGCTGGTCCTGCATTGAAATGGTTGGAAGGGCTGAAACCACGATCTCTCACAACATGGGCTCAAGTGAAGCAGGAATTTCTGAACAAGTTCTTTCCTCCTGCCAAGACAGCACTCCTGCGCCAAAAGATCACATCTTTCAAACAGCAGCCTGGAGAGACGCTAGCAAAGGCATGGGAACGCTATAAGGATCTACTGCGATCCTGCCCTACACATGGACAGCAACCCTGCGTAGTTCAAGAGATCTTCTTCAATTCTCTGGACTTAGCTGCAAAGGACAGAATCAACACATATACTCACTATGAGTATTTGACAATGCCGCCTCCTGACGCATGGGCTGCTCTAGACAAGCTGACCAACTATGACAACAAGTATGGGACTCCAGTCAACTATGAGGAGAACCCCTACGTCAGGCCAGCACCATCCATGCCCCTATATGAGCCCCCTAAGGAGATCGATCCAGATGTTAGGGAGCAGTACTACAGAGATCAGAATAAGAAGCTCCTCAAACAAGTAAAGTATCTTTCTGTCAACCAGCCTTGTATTGAATGCGGATCACAGAGGCACACCACTACTGAGTGCCCACACACAGAACAAGTCAGGCTGGCAGAATACCATGAAGAGGCAGCTTACGCAGGGGGTCCCAATCGCTACATGGGGGACCAAAGGTTTCAGCAACCGCAATGGAACCAAGGTGCCCCTAGGAACCCCCCGCCCTACAGAGCTCAAGGACATCCGGAAAGAGACCAGAAAAAGGATGATCTGCAGACTGTTTTAGAGGAAATAAGGAGAAATCATATAGAAACCAGGCAATCCTTCAACTCAGTCTATACTCAGATTCAGGGCGTCAACTCTAGGCTTAGGGAGATTGATATATGGCGGAAAACAGTGGATACACAGATTGGTCAGCTAGAAGCAGGAATCCCCAGACAGACAGGGTCACTCCCAGGATCTTCAGAACCTAATCCCAAGGGAAAGACTGGACATATCGCTGCTGTAAAACTCAGAAGCGGCTATCAACTGCAAGAGCCAGAAGTCGGAAAGCAGCAGAATGAAGAACAGCAAGTCGAAGTCGACAACACCTTAGTCGATCTCGAGGAGGGCCTGCTCGATCTCGAGAAGAAAATACAGAAGCCCTCGTCTGCACTGCACAGCAACTCGACACCACCCAATCTGGTCGAGATCGACAAAGACGTGGTCGAGATCGAGGAAGAGCAACCCGAGATCGAGAAAGCTGCAGCACCTCCGACATCTGTTTTGGCTCCGAATCAAAAAAAGAAGCTGCCTTTCCCCACAAAATCTCCAAAGGACCCAGCAGAAAAGAAATTTCAGCGCTTCATCAAGATGCTTCAGAAGCTCAACGTCACCATCCCCTTCATAGAATCTCTAAATGAAATGCCATCCTATGTCAAGTTCCTGAAGGAGATTCTGAGTAAAAAGAGATCAATGGCTGAGATTACAGAGGAATGCAGCCATTTGGACATACTGGAGAAGAGGCCAGATCCAGGTAAGTTTGCTATAACCATTGGATTTGGTCCATATAAAATTAATGCTTTATGTGATCTTGGAGCTAGTGTGAGTATAATACCTTTAACAATTTGGTCCAAGATTAAGATAGGTGCCCTAGAGCCTGTGGATGCTAGACTTTACATGGCCAACAACACAGTGGTCATTCCAACGGGCATGGTGGACAATGTGCCAGTACAAGTAGGTAAATTCTTTGTCCCTGCTGATTTCCTAGTTGTTGATATGCAAGAAGACCCTGCTTGTCCAATTATTCTAGGAAGACCCTTCTTGGCGATGGTGGATGCCAATATAAGCGTGAGGAAAGGAATGCTCACTTTCAACATCAGCGACGAGGTAATTGAGTATTCCTTTAATAAAACTGAAAGGCATACAGGTCCAATGGAAGAGGTAAAATCTATCTCAGCTGGCTACATCACTTGCAGGGAACCCAAAGTAAGAAATATGACCCCTGAGGAGCTGGAAAAGAGGGACATGGAGGCCCAGGTGGAGGAGATCATGGCAATCCTAAAGGAGGACACAGAGAATCCAATCGACACGAACCAAGGTACGTCGTTATGGACTAATTATTTTTCGGATGCCTTGACAGCAACCAAGTATGGGGTCAAAATTGACCAAGATTCCTCGACATCGAGGACTCTAGTCGATCTCGACCAACACCAGGAGCCCCCACCAGCACCAGCGTCGTCAAGCAGCCAGACTGAAGCGCCAGCCAACTCGAGATCGAGTAGGGTACTCGAGATCGACCACCACTCCGCTGCCTCTACTTCGCCTTCCTCGATGCTGAAGCCACCAGGAGCTGAACCCTACTCGAGATCGACTACGCTTGTCGAGATCGACCAAGCTTCCCCGGCACCTGCATCCTCGACCAGCACCCAACCAGACGGGCCAGGCTACTCGAGATCAACCAAGGTGGTCGAGATCGACCAAGCTTCCCCAGCTCCTGCATCCTCGAGCAGCTCACCACCAGAACCTGAAAACTCGTCGAGATCGAGTACCCCTACTCGAGATCGACCAAATACCGTGGTCCCCGATTCCGTCTCTGCAAAGGTAAGCCAAGTTATGGATCTTTCTTCTCCCATTTCCATTAAAGATCTATCTATACATGGGAGAGGTTTGCCTTGGTATGTGCGCTTATGTAGGATATTCAATGATGAGCCCAAAGAGTATGAAGTTGGAGACAAGCTCTATGTCTCTAAATCAAAAGATCATTGGTTCCCTAACAAATTCAACAAGAAGAGGATGGGACCTTTTGTGGTGAACAAGATCCATTCTGGAGGATTGCAGCTGATGGACAAGAATTGAGTCCTTTTTGAAGCCCAAGCTACATGGGCCCTGCAGATGTCACCTTGAGCATAAATGGAAAGTCGGCCTAGCGACTATAAAATCTAGAGCTTGTACATAGACATTTGTTTTTGGGACTTTTTAAGACTTTGTTGCTTTTGTTTGTTTTTTGGTTTTGAACCTTTTAGTTTTTCTATTGTGGGTATATGTCTTCTACACTTTTCAGGTCCATGGATAGAAGCGAGCTGTGTTCAAACTCGGCCCAGGCGGTTCCCTTTATTCGATATTGAGAGGCCCTGCACACCTGTCTAGGGAGTTTCTTTCTTTACCCTTGTTTTTATACAGTGAGGACACTGTAATGTTTAAGTATGGGGTGGGGAAGGGGTTACATTATGCATGGTTGCCATATTTGACATTATGTGTGCATATTTAGAGTTTAATTCTTGAATTGCTTATAAATGGCTATTTTGGAATTCATTATTGTTTTATGTGCTTATATGCATGTTTTCCAAAATTTGAAGAAAAATGACCCCCATTGAAATTTTGAATTAATGTCATGGAAGCTTATATTGAACTCGACGATGCAAAATTGGATTCATTAGAGATATAGCATGAAATTGCCTAGTAAAGGGAAGTCACAATGAAGTGCATATTTTCTTGAAAACCATGAAAGGAGGTAAAATTTGAAGTTGCTTTTGACATGTTGCATGATAAGATGATGGAAGACTTTATATTTCCATATAATGCTCATATTGTTATATCCTAGCCTTACCAACGCTTATGCATCACAAAAGTCATAATATGCCTTATTTCAAATTATTGCTCCACATGATCTAAATATTGCCCATTCTTTACCTTATCCGGGGATTATGTTGAGAATGATGTTACATTATGGAGATGGTTATATGGTTGTTGTGTTGTTGTTATTATTATTTGGAGTTTGGCGGAATTGTTTGAAATATATGGAAAATTTAATGAGTGAAAGAAAATCCGATCAAAGATCGACCCTGCTCGCTGAGATAATAGTTTGGCGAGATGGGACACCAGGTGAGGAGTCCAAAGCACTAAGTATCCGGGGCCATTCATGACACCCATGTTTGCAACTCGCGAGAAGGCAGTGCTGAGGTTAGAGAGGTAAAAGCATTATTATTGATAAAAGCATTATGAAAGGTGATGAATCTTATGGAGAAGGAATGTGGAAATTCAGTTTGGAAATACTCCATTTCCCCAGATCATTAGCACCACATTACCAAAAATTTCCCACCTTTAGCCTTTTACCAATCTACTTCTGCATACATTTCATGCATTTGGGCCAAGATAGTACATAATCTATGTAATTTATGTTTATTTGCCAAATTATGAAATCTACACCAATTTTTGTTTAATTTCGCAGAATTCGAGGCAAATTACAGTAGTTTTGAGAAAGGTCAGAAAAGCTCGGAAATCAACTACAGAAGTCCAAGGTCAAGATGCAGCGGAACCAGTCGAATCAAGCTAGGAGCCCAGGTTACTCGATCTAGAGTAATCCAACTCGACCTCGACGAACATGTCCGAGCACAGACCTTGTCGACTAAGCATTGATCGAGAAGATGAGAGCCAGAGCAACCTGACTCCCGAAAGACAACTCGATCTCGGGTACAGCTTGTCGAGATCGATAAAGCCTAGACATCATGTCCGGAGTCGATGAAGCTGTGCCATGTCGAGAAGCCGAAGACGGAGACGCCGAGCCAACCCTACTCGATCTCGAAGAAGGCTTGTCGAGATCGAGGACCACCATGGCGCCAGTCTGAGTCCATTCCGAGCCTAGCGAGCACCAGTTCCTCGACATCACCAGCCACACATCCTCGACGACTTCCCAAATCGATCTCGAGTTGCTTAGTCGAGATCGAGGAGCCGAGGAGCACCTGTCCGAGCCTAGTCGAGCAGAGCTACCCGACCAAGCCAGCCAGCCCAAGTCGACGACCACCCTAGTCGATCTCGAGAAGCCCTAGTCGAGATCGACGAGCCGCGTCCCGAAGCCGCGTTACGCGGTTTGACTATCCTACTCGGTTTGGGAATCCTTGGGGCCGAAGGAAGCCAAGTCTATCCGAGATCCATTAAGTTCTATCTATAGAAGACAAGATCTATCAACATGAGAAGACCTACCTATTTAGATATTATTTCCCCTTTTTAGATTTAATTCCTAAAGTGTTTTTATTTATCTTTTAAGCCTTTTAGATATAGATAGATATTTTCTATCATTGATTAGCATGGAATAGAAGGCTATAAATAAAGCCTTAGGGGCTGGTTTTTCATCATTCAATTTCAGAGAGAACAAGTAAGTAGTTACATAGAGAGAGAGAGAGTTTGTGGCAAGCAAGGTGGAAAGGCGAAAGCGGATTTGTCTTGTTGGTTGTAAGCTTTCTTTATTTAATTTAATGCAAGTTATATTCTTTTATTATTTGATGTCTTTCTTGATGATGAAGAGCGAGTAGTCCACCCACTTCTAGGGCTGGGGTGAGCCCGACGGTGGCCATGTGCGGTGATGCGGTAAAGGTGAGATCTTTTTATGCAATTCATCTTCTATCCCTATGAGCATGATTCTTTTGCGAGAGTTGAAGGTGATCCTTGTTTGTATTATTGAAGCGAAAGTGATCTTAATACAACTTGGATTAATTATGTGAAAAGGGTTAGTAACAATTAGGGTTTATGCGAAAGCCTCTATATGCCGATTTGTTAGTAACGAAAGTTATTTTGATGGAAAGCATGATCTTTTATGCCTTTATGTGTTACTTTGCATGGTTATCGTTGTGGTGTTGATACCCTGGCTTTGAAAGTTCTTTATATATTGGTTTATTTCTGTCGAAATCTGAAATCTGTGTTCGAAGTTGTAATTTACAGTTTCCTGAGTTTTTAGCCGATCTAGAGGAGAAGCTTGTCGAGATCGAGTAGGCCTTAGTCGATCTCGAGTTGGTTTTGGTCTATATCGAGTTGAGTTTCTGTTTCTGTTTTCGATTCTGCAATTTCTGTTTCTTCCACTTCTTGTCGATCTCGAGTACTGCTTGTTGAGATCGAGTGGAGGCCTTGTCTAGATCTAGTTGCTGTTGTGCTTCTGTCGTCGATTTTTCAGTTTCTGTTTCTGCTGTCCTTTGTCGATCTCGAGTACTGCTTGTCGAGATCGAGTAGTACTGTGTTTGCTTTTTCTTTTGTCTTCGTTTGTTATTTCTGTCTTTCTTTCTTTGTTTCTTTGTTTCTATTTTCTGCTTGCTTTTTTGTGAGATTTACAGCTGCCTAGGATCCGCTGACACGCTTCCTCGTGGATTCGATCCTGACTTCCCATTACTGCATTGGAGGAGTCTTGTAATTATTTGCGTGGGCCAAAATCTGGTTTGATCTATTTCGTTATATTTCATACTTGATTTCCTCCTATCAACAAACAACAATTAACCTACTCCCGTTACTCTCGTCTCTCATCAGTTGTTGGATCTGGCTAGTTCCAGGTCCTTGCTCATCTCCCTTACCTAGGTTGTTTTGAGCAACTAAGTATCTAAATCACCATCAAGTTTAATCACCAAGGACCACACCACCATCACCTTCTTCACCAAGATTAACCACCGTTGTCACCATCTTCGGCCCCTGCCGCCCCCATCCTTCGCCGTCCGGATCTGTCGCTCCGGGCTTGATGTCTGGTGTCTTCGATCTCAACCCCAAACTTCTGCTTCGATCTCGTTTTTCAAGCCTCCTCCACCTGTGTGCACAATGAATCCTTCGCCGCCGGACCTGTCTCGCTCTTCTTCGGGCTTGATGTTTGGCGATTTTGAACCCACCCATGTTTCCGAATCTCTGTTCTCCCCCTTCTTCACCAGATCTAGATAAAACTCAAAAGATGTGCCTTCTTTATTGCTCCGACAATCAGAGTATTCTCCTCTAGCCAAGGATGCAGCCAGAATAGAGTTGAATGTCCATTCCCAAATATCCGATCGAAGGTTGGGGGTGAGCAGCTCAGCACCATGAAGCACAACTCGCCATGTTCAGAAACTGCCAGCCCTTCTCTTGAACATATCTACGTCATGTCTGCCCTTGCAATACTTACTCCGGAGTACTCGGCTCCAAAGGTTGTTCTGTTGCTGCAACAATCGCTAACTGAGTTTCCAAAAAACTGCTTTTTTTTGTTGCTCTCATAGGCTGAATACCCAATCCCCCTTCCACCTTCGGTCTAGCTGTCACCTCTTTATTTAAAAGGTGGATTTTCTTACTTTCCCCTGATGGACCCCATACAAAGCCCCTCACCTTCCGGTCAATCTCGTCACAAATGTTTCGGGGGACGAAGGCAGATTGCATTACGTATAGAGGAAGGCTTGTGAGGATTGAGTTAGCTAGAGTGACCTTGCCTGTGAAGGTCAGTGCCTTGACTCTCCATCCTTGGAGTTTCGATGCGACCTTCCCCAAGAGGTAATGGTGTCTCTCACTTGTCATCCTTCCACGTGTCGTCGGGACACCAAGGTAATTGCCAAAATCATTTGAAATGGCAATCCCAAGGCTACGACTAATTTGGTGTTTTGACGATCCTCTGACGTTTCTTGAGAACAACATTGTGCTCTTGCCATAATTCACCTTTTTCCCAGATTATCTACAGAATGCCTCAAGACACCGCCTCACCACTCGACCTTGTTTCTCCGTAGCCTCTGCCAACAGAACCAAGTCGTCAGCAAAGAAGACATGAGAGAGGTGAACGTCCCCTACCTTAACCGGCTTCCACACCCCTTGATTGACAGCTCCCTCAATGATGTGTGATAATCGTTCCATACATACCACAAACAAATAGGGGGAGAGGGGATCCCCTTGTCGGATTCCCAGCGAAGTTTCAAAGCCCCCCCCCCCCCCCCCGCCACCCGTTTTATTGCCATTCCATAGAAACTCGACCTTGCCTTCTGTTTGACTCCTCATAATCACTTCCGAGAGCTTCTCTAGCATCCCCGCTTCTCTAAGCATCTCACGAAGGAAGTCTCATCTCACTCTATCATAAGCTTTCTCTAGATCAATCTTTATCATCATCCATTTCCTCCTCCGCCGTTCCGACATTGAATGAAGTACCTCTTGAATTATCACAATATTATCAATAATCTGTCTCCCCGGTACGAAGCTAGCTTGTGTGGGAGCAACTTATTCTGGGATAACACCTTTGAGTCGAATGACTATCATCTTGGAGGCAATTCGGAAGAGGACATTCAGTAGAGAAATCGGTCTAAACTGAGATGGCTGCGAAGAGTTAGGAATCTTCGGTATTTAGGACCATCAAAGCATCACAAACCCCTGGGGGGAAATTGCGAATCATTCAACAACCGAAGGACAGATTCCGTCACTTGAGGCCCTACCAAAGACCAGTTCCTTTGGTAGAAAATTGTCGGATACCCATACGAGCCAGGCGCCTTATAGGGTCCCATTTGTTTCAAGACCTCCCACTCCTCTTCCGCTTCAAATGGCTGCTTAAGCAGTGATCTACACTCCTCATTGAGCGACGGGAAAGAGCTTCTAGCTATTGGGTCCAACTCGGCCTCCCTATCCAAATTTGTCGTGTAGAGG
Source organism: Persicaria maculosa (assembly GCA_963922045.1). Lineage (NCBI taxonomy): Eukaryota > Viridiplantae > Streptophyta > Magnoliopsida > Caryophyllales > Polygonaceae > Persicaria > Persicaria maculosa. The sequence continues at coordinate 7,899,063 of OY998251.1, forward strand.
GCCTTAAAGAAATTTACCACCCTTCTTTGAATACTCGATCGGTCAGTTGCCCAATCTCCATTCTCGTCTAACAAAGTCATCGTCCGGTTCGCCTTTCTCCTAATGATTGTCGAAAGGTGATAGTACGTTGTGTTTCTGTCGCCCTCAATCAAGAAATTCTCTCTTGTTTCTGAAACCACAAAGCTTGCTCTTGCGATAAGACCATCTAGAGCTCCTTGGACACCTCACGCTCCAACTCAATGTAATGTCGGGAAGATCTGACGACCAGTTTTCGGTGATTCCCTCCAACCGACCCCAAAGCAGCCTCTTTCGACGGAAGATATTACCATAAACTTCACGATTCCAATAACTAAGTGATAGGGTCTATTTTAGTCATGTTTTTAATATAGATTTGCATATTAATTTAGAACATGTTTACATGTTTTATAGCTTATTTGTTATTATTTAGTTTTCGGAGTCTACACCCGTGTTTTGTTTATTTCAGGTATTTTGGAGCTAATTTGGAATAATTCGCATTTGACAAATTATATGAGGCCGGGTGCTGGTCGAAGTACTGATCGTATTCTAAACATATTTCAAATGGAGGAGGATTGGGCTAGTTATTGCGCCGGGCTAATATTTCAATTGGACCGGACTGAATATTAATCAAAGGAAGGGAAGAGCCCACGTTGCCACGTGATTGAAGCTGCTACATACTACTTTATTTTATTTAATATTATTAGTTTAGTTAGTTTATATAGATTAGTACGTAAGTTAGATAGATTGGATATATATATATTAATATTATATAATTAGATTAGGAGATGCATACTATATATACATCGTTCGGAAGGAAACGGAACGAAGCCGAACATACATTCATACGGCCGTGACTTTGTTTAACCCTAATTATGTTTTGTTTTATTTTTATGGAGATCTAAATTCTCCCGTTTCGTCTACAATTTGAAGCTTTGTTTGGATTAATTGTGAGTTTCTGAATCTTGTTCCTTATTTCCTATATTGAATGTTTCAATTTCTTTGTGCTTGATTGTCTATTGTTTTATTCTATCTAGCCCGCGCAACTAGTTAGAATCAATTCAATTGCTAAGGTTTTGTAGATTCCTGGTTGTGAACCTTAACCTAAGTGGCAAACTTGTTCCTTTAGGGCTGGTTGAACTAATTGAATGAGTAGGAAGTTGGATGTGTTGTTAAATCCCTCTTTAGGGACTGCAAATACCTTGGCTAATCTCTGAACTTAAAGCTATCAATTGGGTTAAATCCTTTTTTAGGGACTGTTCGATTGATAAGGGTTTCTAGGACTGGTTGGACTAGTGACTATATTAGGTCGGGACAAGGGCATTCATAGGAAACCTAAAAAGACAAGAGGAAGTTACAATATCAATTCAGCCAACTAAAGTGGAAAATTGTAGATGAAACTATTTTATTCATTGTTATCTCCATCAATTTGTTTATAGTTTATTTTATTTTCTTTCTTATTTTCACCATTCAAAAAATCCCCGTTTCATACTAATTGGTAAATAAACCTAACTTAGGAATAACTTGATTCTCTGTGGGATCGACTCGTGCTTACCACACTACATTAGTTAGGTAGGTTCGAATATATTTTGATACGGTTTAGGCGACTAAAAACCGTCCATCACTAAGATCACCTGTCAAGTGGCCTAGAGCGATGCAGGTCTCCTCTCCCCTTTTCCAATTGTCATTCATGAAATCCTTGAAATTCTCATGAAGCATCCAAGCCGCCTGAAATCTAAAAGGTCTCTGTCCCCCTGCTTCCGGATTGTTGTTGTCTACTCGAATTAGAATAGGGATGTGGTCAGAATGAGGGGCTGAGAGATGTCTAACAGTGGCGTCAGGGAAACGAGCTCTCCAATCGGCATTGCACAGGGCCCGATCTAAGCTTGTCGACTTCCTTGTACCCACTGACCTCCCATGATTCCAATTATAAGGAACTCCTGTAAATCCCATATCAATCAGTTGTAGTCTGTCGATTTGTTGATTGAATCTGTGAGACTCCCTATTCGATCCTACAGAGGAACTCGAACACTCATGAGGTCCCGTAGTAGCGTTAAAGTCCCCTGCAAGGAGCCAAGGTTTATCGTTCGCTAACGCAAACTCCTTAATTGTTTACCAAAGGTCAAGGCGTCTAGCCAGAGTGGGCGGCGCGCATATATAGCAGACAAGATCCAAGGGTCTTCACCTACTCTCCGAATCTCCACCTTGATTTGCTGGGGGTACGGTCCACCACGATCAGACGAACTTTAACTTCAGCGGTCTTCCACAACAGTCATATCCCAGCGGCAAAACCTTGGGCTTCAACTCGTTTGCTTCCATCGAAACCAATATGGCGGCAAACTCGATCAGCTTCCTCTCCACTTATACGTGGTTCCACCAAGGCTAAAGCTCTCGGATCATAAAGCCTGATAAGTTCTCGGATTGCATTACGAAATCCAGTGTTTGATGCACTGCAGACGTTCCAGACTAAAATATTGAGTTTATTCATGGACTCAACAGCTCTATGAAACGCTCTTTGGATGGCATGCTCCATATGAGGATTGACAGATAGGAAACTTGTCAAGGCGTCAGTGAGCCTATCAATGGCTCGGTCGATTGCAGGGGGTAGAAACACCTTGCAAAGCATATCTCATCTCTGTTTCCATTGGGAGGAATGTGCATCTCATCTTGTTCGCAACCTGCGGCATAATTGCTAGAAAAGGTCTCGTCCGGCGGTCTGACAGGAGGAAGCTTCTCGAATTGTCCACAACCATCACCAGGACACCCGGAACCGGATCCATTCTCAGAGGTTGATGGTACACCAGTAAAGGTGAAAATGCTCTTACGTGTCGACGGATTGGTGTGAGTTGGAGGTAGGTTAGGGTTTACGTTCTGAGAGTCTGGGAAATTAATTTGGGTGGTCTTGTGGGCAGGCTTGGGAAATTAATTTGGGTGGGGCATGTAGGGTCGTTTGTTTGGCGTGGGTTACTTTCTTGGCGGGGAAGCTTTGAGCCCTAAAATTTTTCCTTTCTTTGTTAGACCCAATCGAGAAGGATCGTTCCTCCTTATCCCCTAATGATTCAGTTGGATTGGCATTGCCTTCAACATCTATAATTACGGGATTCTTTTTCCCTTTATGCAAGATTCTCTCCTCCGCCTCCGGGATTTCCCATGTTTTGTCTCCAGCGCCGCGAATCGCGTCGAAATCTCCACCTCGATCACCTCCCCGATTCTCCCCTTTCTAATTGTATGCCATCGACGGTGGCGTTTGGGCCCTTCCGGTGTCACCCCCTCCGACCGACATCCTCTGGACGATTCTCCTTCCACTCCCTGAGTTTTCGCCTCGAGCTTGTGTCGAGCGTCTTCTTGCCTATCTCTTGACTTGCATCCAACCTCCATGAGCATTAGAGTCGATCTGAGATAAACCCTCAATACTCACATAGCTCGCTCCCTGCAACTGTGGTCGGCTGATGCTTTTCCGAACCCTCACAAGCTTCCATGTTATGTCCAACTTTCCCACACTTAAAGCATACGAGACGGAGCCCTTCATATATATTGGATTGGCCAAACCTTGCCTTCCATTCTGAATTTCGAGAGTAGTGGTTTAGTCAAATCAATCTCGACACTTAATCTTGCATATTTCCCCCTGTCCGCCGCCTTCGTCGTGTGATCAATTCTCATCACCTTTCCTATCTTGCTACCAACCCGCCTTAGGAATCTCGGATCGAAGTACTCTATATGAAGACAAGGGATCCTTACCCAATAGTCAGTTTCGTGATCTGCTTTGCCTCTGCGTTGAAACGCGGAACCCATTTCCGGATAGCCAAGTAATTATCTCCGATTATCCATGGACCATTCGTGATGACATGATCATAATCTGCCCTGTTTGCGAATCTTACTATATAGAAGTCATTACCCGAATCAACAAGGGAAAACTGGGCGGTAGGGTTCCATTTTTGTGATAATCTACGATGGAGTTGCATATAACCAGGTCCTTTGTCAAATAGCTTAACAATCAATGTTTTACACCACGGCCTTCGCAACTCCAACTTCTCCAGCTTGGACAAGGTGATCGTCGGGCAGTTCGGGTCCTCCTCCTCCGGAGCGATATCATCATCCGTATCATATTTTTGACCATCCATCCCCTTCTGGTAGCTAGGATCCATACTCATGGCGCTAAATCCATCCCCCTTGCCCCCAAACAGAGCGCCCTTATAGTTATGGGCAGTCACCTCCTTCTCCTTCGAGTCGGGCCTCATAGGATTTGCCTGGACCTCCATCTGTATCCCAGTTTCCGTAGAGTTCTCGTCATTCTCCTCCCTGCGAACCCTTTTCTTAGTAGATGCGCGGCCGGTTTGCCTAGGTGGATCTGGATCCGGTGAGTTCCTGTCGGCCGATTCTCGTCATTCTCTTTGCTATGTAACATTTACACGTTTATAATTAAAATGCAGTGGAGGAGTTGTATAGAAGCTTGATATAACCATAAATATTATTCCCTTGTTTGGTTTTTTTTCCCTCCATAATACCGAGTACTATATACAGTATTTAATTACAGGCGCGTACACAGAATAATGTATTCATAAGTATAATCAAAATACATATTACATCATACTATTAAAAAATTATAGATTTAAAATCAATCAATTTCAACAAGCAAATCCATCCATTTCAATTTGACTTAGTTTAATTAGAAGAGTACTTTTGATTTGATCAAAATATATATATTTATATATATTCCATGTGTGTGTTGAAGTTTTGCCTCAAACCTAATTTTCAACTGAACTCGATCACCGATCGAACAACAAGACGACATATATTTTTTTTTAGGTGAAAGGAGAGGCGGAGCTCTCCGTCCCCTCGAGAGGGACAAGACGACATATATTATGTCCGAGAGACTCCACCCACGAGACTGTGATTCATCGCCAGGCTCCGGCGAACATCCACCCCGGAGCACCAGAATGCACCGGCATACCCTGAGCCAAGACTCCGGCAGCCAAAGCACTCACTCCATCTCCACCACACCCTCCTCTGCTAGAACCTACGTCATCCAGATCCCCAAGAACCAAGTCTACCGAGTGCCCCCGCCGGAAAACGCCAACAAGCTTAAGATCTACAAGAGCCGCCGCCGCCGCCGCCGCACCTTCCGCCAGTGCTGCTGCGCAACGTTCTGCCTCCTCCTCGTCCTCCTCTGCCTCCTCGCCGCCTCCGCAGGCGTCTTCTACCTCATGTACCGCCCCAAGGCCCCGTCGTTCTCCGTCGACGGCGTCTCCATCAGAGGAGTCGACGTATCCGCATCCGCCGCCTCGGCCACCATCTCGCCGGATTTCAACGTGACGGTCCGCTCGGCCAACCCGAACGGCGTCGTCGGGTTTTACTACGAGCCGGGGAGCGCCGTCGCCGTCTACCACGACGACTTGAGGCTCTGCGGCGGGGCGCTGCCGGCGTTCTACCAGGCGCCGAGGAACGTGACGGTGCTGTCGACGGTGCTCCTCGGCGGCCAGATCGTGGTGTCCGGCGACGTGAAGCAGAAGCTGGCGGAGCAGCAGAAGAACGGCAGTGTGCCGCTGAGGATGTCGGTGGGTTTGCCCGTCAAGGTGCGCGTTGGCGCCGTGACCACGTGGAAGGTGACGGTCAAGGCGGTGTGTGACGTGGCGGTCAGCGCGTTGACCGCCCAGGCTGAGGTGGTTAGCAAGGAATGCAGCGTTGACTTTAGGCCGTGGTGACGTGGCCTATGATTCAGCGGCGTGTTTGATGTTTATTTACTTTTTTCTGTTGTTTTATTTTGGTTTTGCTTGTGGTGAATTTTTTGACCATATATTATGCGTGGTGTATATATATAATTTCCGGCGAGTGATAACAATTTGATCTTTTCAAAATCAAAGCACTGGTTTGCCATTATTCATCTACATCGGTGTTGTCTCATCACCCATAATTTAACTCGGATTTTCTTCTTTTATCTTTGTGTTTGGTTTTCTTATGCCATCTATGTTTGTTTTTTGTGACAGTGTTTTCGTTGCTGATTGTTGAGACCAGCTTACTCGATGCTACTCGAGTACAGCACCCGAGTGTGTTTGTTTTATTTTCTGTTAACAGCACGTGACTATCACGTGATCTGTTTTGTATAAATTCCCAATTCCGTTTTGTAATAGATTTACTTCTTCCTCTTCTCTTTCATTCAATCGAAGTTTTTCTGGTTGTGGATTAATAGCTTCCTTCTTGATTTCTCTAGTTCTGTAAACTTCAATTCTCAAATTGTGAAATGGTATAAGAGCTACTATAGCTCTCATTTTCGTTTTCTGGTGTTTTTCGATTGCTGATTTGTGAGGCAATCAATCTAAACTTCTTCCGCTCGAATTCTCGTTCTCTAGCTGAAATCCAATTCTTGGTTGAAGAATGGATCCAAACGAAGTTAATCCAAATGATACCTGTTCCTTCATCATTCTGATCATCCAAGCTATAATCTCTCCACGCAGCTGTTGAGCGAGACCAATTACAACCATTGGCGCCGATCCGTGGAGGTGTCTCTTGTCGCAAAGAACAAGATGAGTCTTGTTGATGGCAGTTTTCAGATTTCAGATCTTGATTCTCCTCGTTATCCGCAGTGGAAGAGGTGCAATGGCATGGTGATTGCCTGGATCCTTCACTCAGTTGAGAAGGAGATAGCTGAGACCTTACTGTATTTTTGCACTGCACATGAGATGTGGGAGGAGCTGAAATGGAGGTTTGGATCTCCCAATTGCACTCGTCTTTATCAAGTACAGAAAGAATTGTTCAATATTTCTTTGAGTGGTTCTTCAATTTTGTCTTATTTTACCAAATTCAAGAAGCTATGGGATGAATATATGGATCTTGTTGATATGCCAACTTGTACTGCTTGTGGATCTGCAAACACAGTATCTAAATTGCTTGCTAATCAGCAAGTGATTCAGTTTCTTGTGGGATTACCTGATTCCTACAATGGAATTCGTACAAATATATTGTGTATGAAGCCTACTCCTACCATGGGAGATGTGTATAGGATGTTGCTAGATGAAGAAAGTCAGAGAGGGTTGAACAATGCTAGTTCAATCAATGAAAATGCTGCTGCATTTAATGCTTTCCAAAGAAACAATCAAGGCAACAATCAGTATGGTACGTTCAATGGATAAAAAGGGGCTTCTCAAGGTTCTCAGGGATCTCAGACTTATGGTCAGTCTGGAAATGGACAGTCTGGGAATCAAACTGGCCAGAAAGGAAAGGGAAATTATTTTTGTGATCATTGTAAAGTGGCTGGACACTCTATTAGCAGGTGTTTCAAGATTCATGGTTATCCACCAAATTTCAAGGGTGAGAAACCGAAGAAGTTTGCTGCAAATGTCTCAGTGGATGACAACACTGAGTGTGCTACTGCTCCAGCTTTGACAAAGGGACAGTATGATCAGATCTTGACTTTCTTAAGCAAACAAGCTAGTGGTGAGGATACTAACATGGTGACAGGTAATAAGGTTTCTTTTAATGTTCATGGTAATGTATATAGTTTGGTTATTGATAGTGGTGCTACACACCACATATGTCCTGACATTTCTATGTTCAGTTCTTATAAGGTGTTCAATATACCCAGCTATATCACAATACCAAATGGTCATAAATCCAAAATATGTCATGTTGGTTCTATTCAATTGCAAAACAAAATTGTTCTTCATCATGTGTTACATGTGCCAGAGTTTGCTTACAACCTCTTGTCTGTTTGAAAGTTTGTTAATGATTTAAATGCTTATATGTTGTTTACTCCCTCACATTGTTTGATCCAGGACCCTTCAATGAGCAAGCCACAGGTGCTTGGTGAGGTGTCTAAAGGATTGTACCTGACTGTGGATTCAAGTCATGATTCTGTTGATAGAATTGCTTCTAAGATTCTTTCTTCTGCTGTGATTCCTGTGAATGATGGTTTGAATGACAATGTGTCTTGTAATCAGGCTTTAAGTGCTGCTATCTCATTAGAATTGTGGCATTGTAGATTGGGACATGTTCCTTTTGATCAATAGTTTCATTTTAGTTTTCTTAAAGATCTTACTAGACATTCTAAGCATCATGTATGTCATGTTTGTCCTCGTGCCAGACAGCACAGGAACTCTTTTCCCATCAGTTCAATAAAATCTTTGAAGTGTTTTGAATTGTTACATGTTGATATTTGGGGACCTTATAAAGTTCCAACACATAATGGTTTCAAGTATTTTTTGACTATTGTGGATGATTTTTCAAGGGCCACTTGGACACACTTAGTGGCTGCTAAAAGCAATGTTTTCTCTATTTTGAAAACATTTGTGAAGTTTGTACTTGTTCAGTTTGATACAAAAGTGCAGATCATCAGAACAGACAATGGTAGTGAGTTTTGTGGTTCTGAGGCTCAAGTTTTCTACTCAGAGAATGGTATTGAACATCAGACTACATGTGTCTACACACCTCAACAAAATGGTGTGGTTGAGCGCAAGCATAAGCATCTTTTGGAGGCTGCTCGAGCTTTGCTTTATCAATCCAAGCTTCCCATTAAATATTGGGGAGAGAGTGTTTGCTCACTAACACACACCTGATCAACAGGTTTCCTTTAGCTTCAATTCAGTTTCAAACTCCATATGAGATTCTTTTTCATAAGGCTCCTGATAGATGCTAAGAGCCTTTGGATGCCTATGCTTTGTGAGCACTGCGAAGGCTGATAGATCAAAGTTTGATCCGAGAAGCATGCCTTGTGTGTTTGTTGGTTATCCACATGGATAGAAAGGTTACAAGGTCTTGGATTTGAAGTCTCATAGGATATTTGTGTCCAGAGATATTCAATTTCATGAAACACAATTTCCTTTACATAAGATTGATTTTGACACTCAAATACCTCTTCCTACTGTAGCTACTGACTTGCCTGATCATATTTTTTTCCATGATGCTGAAATCACTGAAATCACTGCAGTAGATAATGAAACACAGGGTCAGTTGGTGAATGATCATGTAATGCCAGAAGCTTCACAACAAGCTATACCAGAAGCTGCACAAAGTCTGAGAAGGTCAAATAGGACAGTGAGACCTCCTGCACATTTACAAAATTATATTTGTAACTTTGGTTCTCATCTAGAGCAATTTCCTATGTTATCTGGTTTTACTGATTCATTCTTGTGTCTTTCAGCATCCACAATGAGCACTGATATTTTAAAAGAGCCTAAATCTTTCACCAAAGCTTCTAAAGATCCCAAGTGGATTGAAGCAATGGACAAAGAAATAGATGCTCTTCAAACTAACAAAACATGGGTTTTAGTTGATCTTCCTGCAGGCAAGCAACCAATTGGATGCAAATGGGTGTATAAAATAAAGTTAAAGGCAGATGGCTCTATAGAAAGATACAAAGCTCGACTGGTTGCAAAAGGATACACTCAACAATATGGAATCGACTATGATGAGACATTCTCACCAGTGGTAAAGTTATCCACTGTAAGGGTTATTCTCTCAATTGCTTTAAACAAAGGTTGAGATCTATTCCAACTAGATGTCAACAATGCATTTCTTCATGGAGATCTCCATGAGGAAGTGTATATGACCATGCCTCAAGGTGTTTCAAACCCTTCTAATAAATTTGCTTATTGAAAAAATCTTTATATGGTTTGAAACAAGCTGCAAGGCAATGGTTCAGCAAGCTCTATACAACTTTATTAGACTTTTGTTTTGTGCAATCTAAATATGACCCTTCCCTATTTCTGTCTCACAAAAATGGTCATTTCACTATAGCTGCTGTCTATGTAGATGATATCATTCTTACAGGATCTGATATTGGACAAGTGAATGATCTCAAAAGCCATCTCCATGAGCTATTCAAGATTAAGGACTTGGGAAAGCTCAATTACTTCTTAGGGATTCAAGTTACTCACAGTGACAAGTCACTCATTCTAAGCCAGAGGAAATTTTGCTCAGAAATCATCAAGGAAGCAAATCTAGATGACAACAAGACCTGTGTTACACATTTACCTATTAATTTTAAATTACATGCTTCTGATCATACCAATTTGATTTCTGATCCTACTAGCTATAGAAGTTTGGTTGGCAAATTGAGTTACTTGACAAATACAAGATCAGATATCTCATTTTCTATTCAGGTCTTAAGCCAGTTTTTACAAGCTTCTGACAGCAATCATCTAGCTGCTCTACATCATCTTATCAGATATGTGAAAGGCACAATGCACTATGGGATCAAGTTGCAAAAGGGATCTTTAATCAAATTACAAGCTTTCTCGGACAGTGATTGAGCTTCTTGTCCTATCTCAAGGAAGTCAGTCACAGGCTATGTGGTTCTATATGGTAGCAACCCCATCTCTTGGAAATCAAAGAAGCAGCCAACAGTATCCAGAAGCTCATCTGAAGCCGAGTACAGAGCAATGAGCCAAGCAGCTGCTGAGGTCACTTGGTTAGTCAACTTGGTGATGGAATTAGGGGTGTCGGAGTTGAAGCCGGTTACTCTCCATTGTGATAACAAATCTGCCCTTCAGATTGCCCGGAATCCAGTCTTCCACGAGAGGACCAAGCACATTGAAATAGACTGCCACTTCACTCGAGAGAAAGTTTTGGAGGATTTGCTTCAACTAAGTTACCTGCCTACTGAGAATCAATTGGTTGATGTCTTAATAAAGATTGTTCCTGCAGCTCACCATCAAGAGTTGCTATCCAAACTGGGCATGAATCTCGTTGATCATCCTCCAATTTGAGGGGGGATGTTGAGACCAGCTTACTCGATGTCTACCAAGCTGCTCGTATTCGAGTACAGCACCCGAGTGTGTTTGTTTTATTTTCTGTTAATAGCACGTGACTATCACGTGATCTGTTTGGTATAAATTCCCAATTCCGTTTTGTAACAGATTTAATTCTTCCTCTTCTCTTTCATTCAATCGAAGTTTTTTCTGGTTGTGGATTAATGGCTTCCTTCTTGATTTCTCTAGTTCTGTAAACTTCGATTCTCAAATTGTGAAACTGACCTTATCAGCTCCTTAACTCACCGGACATGTCCGATATGTCGAATTCCTTTTCGTTTTTAAAAAAAGTGTACTATTTCTAATTTGATGTTGGGTGTTTGAAAATTAGTTGAAATTGATTAAAAAAAAATAAAGACTAAAAAGTTTAGGGCTTTTATTCAAACCGAACGAGCCGAGTATTGCTTTTTTTATATTCAGCTCATTTAGGATATAAACGAGCTTGAGCTAAGTTTTTATCGAGTAAGTACGAGTCGAATTCAAGCTACTCGTGTTAACATAACACCATTGTTAGGGGTGTTATTCGAGTTGAACGAGCCGAGTTTGACATGTTCAAGTTTGGTCCGTTTGTTAAACGAGCTCGGGCCGAGCCGAACCCAAATTTTAAACGAGTTTTCTTTTTTGTTCAAGCTCTGCTTGTTTTAGTAAATGAACGAGCTCGAGTTGAGCTTTTTTTTCGAGCCTTAAAGTAGTTTTACTTGGCCATAACATATTAAGTTAAAGAAAATTTTAGAAATTCCAAACATTTTGAGCTATTCGAGCCTAAATCGAACGAGCCGAGCTTTCAACCGAGTTTAAAATCAGTTTCAACCTCGGCTTGTTTAGGTAAGTGAACGAGCTCGAGTCGAGCTTTTTTCGAGTCGATCCCGAGCTGTTCAGCTCATATAACAGCCTTAACCATTGTTAAAAAGAGCTAATTTTTATTTGGTCAGATTTTAAATTTTACGTTAAAGCTAATCGGAGCAAATTCTCTGCCCTATGTTCCCGCCCCAAAACCCCGTCCCACATAAATATTTCACTTCTAAATTAACATTAAAAAATTTTAAAAAAATATATATTTAGCTTCTACATACTTATTATAACATATTTGGGAAAAAAAAACTTAAAAAATCGAATTATAATTTTTTTTAAAAAAAATATAGTAAAACAACAACTTTTTAAAACTTAAAAATATCTTTATATCTCTTTTGAATTATTATGATTTTTGTAGGTTGATTTTAGAAGATTTTTTTTCAAATATGTTATAATTAGTATGTAGAAGCTAAATATATTTTCTTTAAATTTTTTTAATTTTAATTTGGAGGTAAAATATTTATGTGAGACGGGGTTTTGAGGCGGGAAAATGGGGCAGAGGATTTTCTCCGAAAGCTAATAACGGGTAATAAGAATGACTAAAGCTCCAAAAAAAAAGGTTCTAAATACATTTAGGGCGAGTTTGGCAATGGGTTATTTTTTAAGAGGTTGAGATTATTTTTAAGGGGTTATATGAGGTGGAGATTATTGTATGGGTTATGGGGATGGAAGAGGTGGAGATTTTTTTTGATAAATAATCCCGGTAAGGTGTTTGGTTGGTAAGAGGTTATGTTAGGGTTATTAGTTATAAAAAGACAAAATTGCCCCCTCCCTCCTATCTCCTTCTTCTTCATCCCATTCCAAATTCCAGCCCCCAGATCTCGTCGCTGCCTCCTTGCCTTGTCCTCCTCCGTCCGCCCTTACCCTCCCAACCACCATAGAAGACCACGGCCGAGCTCCATGGAAGCACCCTCCGTCATCGAGCTCCCATGGCTTCGGATTTGAGCTCCCATGGCGCCGGCTTCGAGCTCCCATGGCGAAGAAGAGGAGACCTTCGTGCTCCCATGGAAATGGCGGCTTTTGTTCTGTGAGAGAGATCTGATGGAAGCACCCTCCATCAGGCCCGAGCTCCATGGAAACCCCCCTGTCTCTCTCGCCCAGCCTGAGCTCCATGGAAGCACCCTCCGACGCCATGTTCGAAGCTGGACAAGGGACAAGATGGTCAAGCAAGGGATTGTTGGATTCGACAACCCCAACAACCTTGCTGGAGAAGGGTTGGATTATGGCCAAAAATAACCCCGATTAATCTCCACCTCCTAAAAAATTAACCCCGAACAATCCCTTGCCAAACACTAGCCCCGGAATTGTTGTTTTTAAAAAATCCCCAAGAACCCCCTATAATCCCTTGCCGAGCGCGACCTTAAGCGTGTGTTCGGTAGGGGATTGTGGGGGTTTTTGGGAGATTGCTCTGAAATACAAATTAGATTTTAGGGGTTGCGATGGTGTTCGGCGGGGGGATTGTGCAAAATCTGGATTGGGGATTATGGGGTTTTTGGGAGATTCTTTCACAATCTTGGGACCCCAAGATTGTGCAGATTGTGGGGGGATTTCGGTATATGAGATCCAATTTTGCCCTCTTCTCCTCTACGATTCCATTTCAGATCTGGGACTGGGAGAGCGCAAGAAGAGAGAGAGGAGAGCCTCCGCGCCTGAGATATCGGCACTTCGCCACCACCGCCACCAAGGCTCCGGCCACCTCACCTCGGCCTCGGCCGCCTCAATCTGGCTTCGGCCGTCTCCGATCTGGCATCTATTTGTCATCGCTTACCAATCCGACGCCTCTGGCCTCTTGATTTGGTCTCTCTTCCGGTGAGGTTCTCGCTGGCCTCGACCTTGTTTCGCCTCCCTCTGTATCTGTTCGACCAACTGTTGTGTTATCCAGTGGTCGCCATCTTCGGCTCTGCTGGGCCCCCTCCCTCCTACTGTTTCGAGTTCACTTTTGGGGTGAGCCTTCTTCATCCCGATTTTGTCAAATTAATTTAGGGTTCCCCTCTGTCTTCGCGGGTTTCTTGTCGGAGTGCCCTCTTTTCCCGACTTCTCTCGTGTAGCACCCAAATCAACTCGGGTTCCGGCCCTGGGTTCAATCCTCGTCCCTTTCGGTTTGGCCTTGTTCCTCGGCGAGGACGTTCTCAAGCCGTCGGGGTGTCGTGTGGGAGCCGACGAATGTGAACTCTGATTATTCGCAGTGTGGGTTTGGGAGGAAGGAGGAGGGGTATGAGGGTTTTTTTTAGGGGCAATTCCGACCTTTTGTTACTTTATAATACACCACAATCTCATACCAACCAAACACCTTTTACGAGATTTCCGACCTCCATAATCTCAATCCCCACAATCCCATTAATCTACCAAAATAATCTCCATCTCCTAACATCTACTGAAATCCCCATAATCCCTATAATCTCCATCTAGTGCCAAACACAGCCTAAGTTGCATCTCAAAGTTCATAACCTCCAAAAAGGTGTTGAATGGCTTTTACCAGACCTAATCTGAGTTTCAATAAGAATGACTAAAGCTAATAAACAGGCAATATTTCTCAAGTCCGGTCCAGTTGGATAATAAATTTTATTGGTAATTTACAAGTTGGATTGGAAGGTTTATGTAATGAATTTAAATATGCTTTAACTCGCAACAACACTGTCTATTGTATATATACAATAATGCGATTGGGTAGGATTGTTGGGTTTGGTTACAGTTGGAAGCACATTAAGAGCATCCACAACAACTTCTCTACAAAACCTTTAAAATAAAGAACAAAATAACAAAATCTCTAAAAAAAATTACACCACAACTATAACAGATTCTCTATTATACAAATTGCTACATTTATTATACACTATAATAGATGCATAAATTCATAATTTAATAATAAAATTCCAATAACTTCATTAAACTAATAGGCAACAACCAATAAACAAATAGGTAGACATTGAAAGGGGTGAACACATTAAATTTTACAAATTCTAACCCTTCCTCTAAATTTAGAAATTTTTTCCCTCTCTCCATCAATTTCTCTATTCTAGAGATGTGGTTAGAGAAGCGGTTGAGGGGAAAAAATGATTTTTTTTCTCTAAAATCTCTCATTTTCTCTATTTTAGAGAAGCGGGCTTGCTCTATCATACGGTTCATACCATTGTAAATAGCAAAATTGCATTACAACAAATACACGATCAATTTTTCGCCAAATGAACTTCTAGAGTCAGTAGGCATTTTGCATGTACATAGCATGCTGACAATGGCATCCCGAGTCAGCAAAATGTCAACCGACTTCGAAAGTCGGTGTCAGCACCATGCACTTAGCGAAAAATTGGTCATGTAAATATCAACCCAGATTTGATTCTCATGTTTGGTACAACTTAAAGTGCGACCAACTTGATTCCCAACCAAAATCGACTCATATCATCCAACAACATTATACTATGTATTGCGAAAATCCGACCGAGTGTCACTTTGCTTCCAGAAGCAGGCAGATGCTTCAGAACTCACAACCCTGATGAAGTAAACACTTACCTCAATCTCATCACCTCAACCACCTTTTTGCTGCCCTTTAAAACTCCTCCGCGGCTATCTAGCGATACGATAGCATAGCAATCTAAATGCACCCTAACCTGCATAATGATATCCACTTGTGTATAGTTTTCTATGGATTCCAAAACTTCACCCACTTCATCCAGAGCAGAGGCAATGGCAATAAGCAACACCAATCATTCAGCTGAATGAATGTACTTGAGCAGAAAGAGCTTCTGTTATGATCAATCACCTTCAAATGTTGACACTCTTCACAACAATTGAATATAAACAGTGCACTCCCAATCAGAAATTTCAGCAACTATAGCTTGAGAAATTAGGGTTTGTTGTTGTAGAGTCTATTTCAAATTCAGATAAATCTGATACTAATGGCGAAAGTACTGTATGTACCATTAACAGCAAAAAGTTCAGCAATTGCAGCATATGAAACGAAATTCAGAACTGTGAAGAAATTGGAAATTCGAGTAAATAAGGTGATTTGAGTTTCAGGCTAACAGGTTGAGATACACGGAAGTGGCAACTCCGAGCGCGTACACCCCAATCGCGGCGCCAACGAAGTCCTTCCCGGACCCGGTCGCCAGTCCAAGCCCTGCGATTCCGGCAATTCCGATAGGGACCCGCAGCGTCAGCGCCTGCCTTGCGCCGTCGACCACGGCGTCCGTGAACAGATCCACCGCGAACGCCTTGAACTCGTCCAGGCCGATAGATTGTCCCGGCAAGTCGGCGTGGTTGTGGTTAGGCCGGATAGAGCGGAAGGCCCGGTCGACTTGGGCCTGGGAGGGGGGATCGGGGGCCCACTTCTTGACGAGAGGGTAGGAGGCGGAGGATAGAGAGAGATGGAGGCGGAGGGAGGCGTCGGAGAGCTGGTAGGGGAGGACGCCGGAAAAGGCGGTTAGGGCGACTAGGTCGTAGAAGACTGAGTCGCAGGCCGAGTTGAACTCAGTTGAGTCGCGAAACGTGTCGGAGATTCGTTTCGACGGCGATATCCCCATATCTCTCCCGTCCGGCTTCCTTGTTCGATCCGATTCTCTTTCTAGGTGTGGTTGTGAACTCGTGAAACAAACCTCTTAAGTCTTAACTTGCAAGTATTTATCAAAACAATTACCCTATAAATTCCTTCAAAAATATACAGAGTATATCCCTTGTCTAGACTAGAAATCTAGACAACGATCGACCACAATGAAACGGGAAAACCATAAGGTTCTGGAAGGATAACTGGTTAAATTATGACATAAACCTCCGAGAAAACAGTATCCGTGCCATAGACCACAGTGAAAAACAAGAAACGATCGACCAATTTTTAAAACCAAACAAAACTTGAAATGTAGATAAAATAAAAGATTTCCGCCCTGTGGACATCGTCGAAAGAATCCTGAAAGTTCATATTCCCACAAATGAAATCGAAGATAGACTATACTTGAAAACAAGCAGAAACGGATGGTTTCCAACCGCGAGTGATCTAGACCATGTCACGAAAACTAGAAGAACCAACTCCGATCCACTCGAATGGATTTGGAAAATTGATTGTCCGTCAAAAATAAAAATATTTTCTATGGAAAAACCTACTAAATGGGACCTCGACAAAAGTCAAACTGCAAAGTAAAAGAGTTCATGTCCCACTTGAGTGCCCTCTCTACGACTACAATGGTGAAGATGCTACCCACATCTTTACATAATGTCAAACATCTTTATCCTTTATTGGAAGAATGGATAAGCAAATCGAGCAAATAATCCGGAACAAGGACAAAGTAGACAACCCTTATAAGAATATAATTACGGACATTTTTGTAAATATCTCAGGAGAACAGAAATCAATCCTTTCCTTTTCCCTTTGGGGCATCTGGTCAATGAGAAACAAAATTCTATTCGACAACAATGACATTAGGAATTAAGAAGAATGGATAAAAAATATAAAACAATATAGGACAAGTTGGAGAAAAGCACAATCGGAGGAACAAGAAGATGATACACCCACGACAAGAGTAAATACCCACCAAAATAGAATAAAAAAAACAGAAAATTGTAAAATGGAAAAAGCCCGCCGACGACTTTGTCAAACTCAATTTTGACGATGCTATGGTTGGTTCGGGCATTGCTGCCTTTGAATTTGTTATTCGTGATAGACAAGGGTCAGTTCTCTCTTGTGGTGCCCGGGGTCACGGTAGGGTGTCCGCGGTGCAAGCAGAGTGTCTCGGTCTTTTGTTTGGACTTCAAGAAGCTACGAAGAGGGGTTTCTCTCGGCTTGAGGTGGAGGGCGACTGCTTGACGCTGATCAACGTCATGAAGGGGATCTGGCGGTGTCCTTGGGAAATTGAAATGATGGTCTCGGTTGCCCTCAATTTCTGTCGTGCTTTCGAGAGGGTCTCTTTTTCGCACACTTTCCGCGAGGGGAACCAGATTGCTGATAGACTGACACATTTCGGTCTCTCCTCATCCTTTTTCGCTGAGCGCGTTACTACTGAGATTGCCGACGTCGTCCGTCTGATCGCTCTTGGGCGGTGGGTCAACCGCGGTTGACCATCCCCAAATCTTCGCCTTGTATCAAAAAAAAAATCTAGACAACAACCTAGGCCCTGAGGTTCCAAAATCAAGCCCAACTACCACAATAAAAGCAAGGCATCGCTGCAAATGGTCTATGTCTAGACTTGAGTGGTGAGTGGTGCAAACTAAATTTTTATGGTGCATATTATCCCGCCAATTGTGGAACTTATGATTCCTCATTTGCGATGACAGAGGTCAAGTCCTTTTCTTAGAAGCCGCTATCTCGCCTCTCTCGTCCATCATTGGCACAGAAGCGTACAACTTGTGGAAAAGCTTATTAAAGGTCATTGAACTTAATATCAAACTAGTACAATTCCCGCGCCATGGCGCGATTTTTTTAAACTAAATTCTTAACAATATAAAAAATAATATTATAAATAAAATAATAATAAAAGTTAAGATAAAATTTATTAAAATCTTTACCATAAATGTATCTTGTAAATATCTCAAAAAAATATTTTAAAAAAATATCATGTAAAAGTATAACACATAAATATGGATATTTAAATCACTTAGTAAAAATAATAATATCATTGTAACTTTATTTAAATATGATGTGGTATAACAATTATCTAAAATGATATTGGTTATGCCATATCATCAGAAAGGCTTATATATATTAAGTAGTATATATAGATTAGATATTTATAATATACAAATATTTAAATGTAGATTAATAGTAAGCATTAGATTATATTAAATTTGATATTTTGAATTGAGCCTAATAATTAGTAAATATATTAAAAATAAAAAAAGAAATGTGATTGGTTTAAAGGGAAGAAGAAGAAAAATTAAATGAAAAAATAGATTGATTTAAAGAGATAAAAAAAGTAGGGATATATATAGGCTAAAGATATTTTATTTTAAGAATATATATATTTAGTAAATATGATAAAAATAAAAGAAAAAATGTAATTTTTTTGAAAAGATAAAAAGAAGGAGAAACAAACAATTAAAGGAAATAAATTTGAGTTAAGCCTAGTAGCTATATTAAATTAAATTCAATGTTTTGAATTAAGCCCAATTGTTAACAAATATGTATCAAATAAAAAAAAAATAGGATCTTTTTATAGGATTGATTTAAAAATATAAAGGGAAGAATAAAAATAATAATTAAAAATGACACATCATCAAAGTCTTCTAATTTAAAGTATTATATAGATAAAGGGAAGAATAAAAATAATAATTAAAAATAGGAGAGAGGAAAAAATAAAATAAAAAAGTAGAAAACATGGGATTGGTTGAATTAACTAAAATCAAGGAGAAGATGACACATCATCAAAGTCTTCTAATTTAAAGTATTATATAGATTGTTAACAAATATGTATCAAATAAAAAAAAAATAGGATCTTTTTATAGGATTGATTTAAAAATATAAAGGGAAGAATAAAAATAATAATTAAAAATGACACATCATCAAAGTCTTCTAATTTAAAGTATTATATAGATAAAGGGAAGAATAAAAATAATAATTAAAAATAGGAGAGAGGAAAAAATAAAATAAAAAAGTAGAAAACATGGGATTGGTTGAATTAACTAAAATCAAGGAGAAGATGACACATCATCAAAGTCTTCTAATTTAAAGTATTATATAGATTTATTTGCATAGAAGATGATAATCTCAGTATAATTGACGGTCTTAAGACTGCTCATGCGAGATTGAGATGCTCTTATTCAACTCTCTATTATCTCTCTTCCATTTCTCGGAATTTGAGTTCTCTCACATCTTTAGGGAATGAAATCGTGCAGCGGACCATCTTTCACATTTAGGCTACATCTTCTCATGCTCTACTCCCCCTACTGATGCTGTTTTTCGTAGTATCATCTTGAGAATGCTCTTGGGTAGATTGCCTTGTCAATCTTCCAAATTCTTTCCGGTTCCAAAAAAATAAAAATTGTTGTGTATTGAGTGAAATGGGTAATGGGTAAACCAATCAACTAATAAACATAGTGTATTGTTATCGTTGTTATTTTGGGTCAATATGAAAGTGCCATCTTCAAATAGGTTTAATAAAAATCCAATAAGATACTTCTACTATGATAAACTTGTGGAAATTCATATCTTCCATGAATTACATTAGGGAAGGCTCAAGTTCAAAGATTGTAAATGCATCAATGATGTAATGAATGATCAATTAATCCAAGATAAATAGAAGGATAGCTTGATTTGTATATGATAGGTAATACTTTTGTCTGCAAATATTATGTCACAAAAGGATCAAATTTACGCCAAAGACATTGATGACATAAGGTATGATTGCTTGTCGATCTCCCAACTACTTGCTATGCCGCCTATGCACAAGCTTTAAACAACATTTGAGAAGTTAGTATAGTATGGACGGGTGCATCCGAAGGAGGTGGTCCATTGTTGAGAATTGAGATGTATCATAAATCGAAAATTAGCAAAATGCAAGTGTACAAAGTTGGTGAAATTCTCCTATTTATTGACAGTTAATTTTAAGATGAAAATCTCAATGGACTTATTTACTTGCCTTATACCAATGAACCAAAATCTCGGTCCACAGGAAAGATCTCGAAGTTCTCGGGAGACGGAACGAACACAGTTCTTTAATCGTTTTTTTTTTTTTGGATATAAGACAAAGATTTGGAATTGACCCACTACCCAAGAGTGTCCCGATGGATGTTTCCGATGGACGAAAACATCGATCTCAGCTGGAGAGTGAACCTCAACAAAAGTCAGAACGCAGTTCTTTAATCAATGTTTAAAAGCAATTATCAACATAATCGAGCTTTGAAGATTCAATAGTAGCATGAGGTTCTTACATTTACTATAGTTGAATTCTCATCCCCACAATCTATACAGGAAGATTACCAATCCTCACTTTTTTCTCCACATGATCCATCAACCAATGAAACAACACATCATATAGTCTAATGTTGAAACAATTATTCCTATTTCTTCTATTCTTTTTCACAAAAAAAAAAAAAAAAAAGTAGTTGATCAATCTTCCAAAGCTTTCTCCTTATTTCCCCATATCTATACAAACCCAGAACCCAATCCTCATATACCTGTGGGCGAATGAAATGAAGCACCGAGTCCTTACGGTTGTGACATCAGGTGTTCATAGGCTCGCTTTGCATCTTGGATTGACTTCTGCAAATCCTCGTACATTTTCACAGAGCTCTCTGCAAAATTGCTCAGCTGATTCAGAAAGATCATCAAACTCAACCTGAAGTTATCGTAGCCAGCGGTCCAATCCTCAAAGCCCTCATCGTAGTTGAGCCCTGAATCACTACCGCCCCTGCCCTCCGCTGCCTTCTTACCATGGTGCTTCTCCTGTCGTGGCAAGAACCGGGAAGTCTCGGATGCTAACCCTTTAATAGTATCCGAAACTGCTTTCACATTCAGTGACTCTAGCTTTTCCAGCCAAACACCGCACACCGTGTAGATGGGAGGGCCAGATTTTTTCAAGTCTACAGGTTGGCGGGTCCGTTTCCTTGAATTCCTTCTATTGGACTGGGTCTGGGAGATAGTGACGCATTTGTGGAGCCAGTTGTTGAGAGCCTGAACATAGGACTTTTGGGCGTTGATCCACTTGGTGAAGCTTGAAGATAGGCTGTTAAGTTCGCTCTGGAGGACGACAGTGAAGTGACGATGCAACTCGGAGTGGACTGGGATTCTGGCGTTGCTGTTGCAGTAGGCTATGGTGATTATGTGCAGCTGCATTCTATGGCACTCAAACATGACTTTCCACATCCGGCATAATCTGTTTCATCAGATGAAACCAATTGGTAAGAACTGTGGAACCCATGAATAAATACAATCATTTAAAGCAAGACCGAGTTAAGGAAACATTTAAAGTGTAGTTCAAGAGTAAGATTTTTGCCTGTTTTAGTGTTTTACCAGTACAAAGGGGTTTTAAATCCCTTTGAGGCAATGATATGAAAAAACAGATACAAATCCCAGCCCATTTGGTTAAAAATTATTGAAATGGAAATGGGAAGGAAACTAACCTTAGTCCATTTGGAGGTATTATTCATTAACTTGGTTTCATCTCATCCCCCTTTCCATTTCTCATTTTGAATATGGGGTTTCAAGATGGGAGAATCAATCTCTCAAACGCTCCCTAAACTCACAAAAATTAAGCACCTACACAAGAACTTGTTAACTCTTGCAAATTATACTACTTCAATTCCCTCCCTCTTTTTTGTTTCCATAAATAAACATGATAACCATTGCAGCATGAACCAGATTACCCATTTTACCATATGAATGAATGCTTCCAACCTGATGATTTTCAGAGATATCTCAGCAGATTCTTACTCAATCCACTAAAAATTTTACATCCTCAACTTCAAGAAGAAATTCCCGATCTTCCAGAGGTTCACAGGAATAACTTTTTAACTCCAGACTTATATTCTCGAGTATTCAGGCCACATGCACCTTTCTGCCCCAGAAACAGAAAGTTGTGATACTGGGAACAGGACAAGAAAAACTTGACAAAGGAAGAGACCTTACTTCTCATTATAAAAGCAATAATTAGTAATTACCCACAATTCACCATTTCAACAATTCAAATACAATTCTCAAGATCCCATGTAAACCCCCAGAAGAACTCCTTCCTATTTGTAGAATTATCAGGCAATGACAAAGTCCATTCAAGTAGAAGAAAATTTTTGAGAGGCCGACCGCAAACAGTTTATCTACCAGCACTCATATCAAGAACTTTTTTGTAATTGTTTCTGATTTTTCTATTATCTTTGCATCCTGGTAAATTTTATAAAGAAGCAGTTCCGGCCTTTCCAGTCAAGAAATAGTAAAAAAGCTACAAACATAACATGCACATACTTCTACATACTAAATCAACTGGGACAGAGGGCTTACCCTTCAATCAATTCCTCGAGTTGTGGCTCAAGCTCATCATCCCTTAATTCTTCAATTCTCTTTGATATTGAATGTATCCTATGAATAGCAACTCGGATTCTAGAATGCAACTCCTTCACAACCGCACGAGTCTGGTCAATCTTTTGTAAACTTTCTCCCCTTGATTCTTGTTCTCTTAGAAGTTTACATTTCATGTCATACTTTTTTCTCACTGTTTGACTAGCCTGAAATTGATCAATGCAAACAAAAAGTTTTTCATCCATGAGCTACTGTACTAATTCAGAAGGTAAGCTTATTATTTAATTAAAGTTTTTCTTCAATATTGCACATAAAATAACATTGCAATTAAGAGTTCATGTGCAGAAGCAAAATCAGATGCTAGTCGATGAATCATGTGATCAAGGATATTATCAAACCATACCCTTATACTCCCATGATGAACATGTATAGCACTATACTAGAGGACAGTAACTATGTCACCCCATTTATGCACTGTAGCAGTATGTGCTGATTGAAACATGGCAAATATAGAAATACTTGAGCAAAAAAGTCAAACTCAATTCATAAAACTCAAATTTATGTAATGTGCCAGTACTCAGTAGATTGCTTCTACAGTTGAACAATGTCCACTGTCATCGCCAATAGCACAAAGTATGGGAGTTGGTGCAATAAATAACATGAACTCGCCAAGCTATAAACTCATAATAAGTAGCACAAACTAGGTATCCTATAATAAGTAAGAAAAACAAAATACTGGTGGAGAAGTGAGTAACACGTTAGCCAAGGCCATAAAATTCCCCGCAGCTACATATAGCATAACTGGCATTCAATTTTCTTACATGGCTGAATTACTCTACATGTCAAATTAAGACACTGGATGACAGGCCATAGTAGCACAATCTATAAGATGAAGACACTGGAGGACAGGATGCCCTACTGGAATAAATAACAAACCAACATTAAAATGGTTAACCTATTCATGTGCAGTGATCATTTCAAATTTCCCCCACATA
The DNA here is from genome assembly GCA_963922045.1 of Persicaria maculosa. Classification (NCBI taxonomy): domain Eukaryota; kingdom Viridiplantae; phylum Streptophyta; class Magnoliopsida; order Caryophyllales; family Polygonaceae; genus Persicaria; species Persicaria maculosa. The sequence goes on from OY998251.1 coordinate 7,922,597, forward strand.
CCAAGTAGACTAAAGGGACAACAAATAAGCAAAATGACTCCCACAAAGATAGGGATACAAGTGCCAATGGTTACTGATGAGTACTATATCACTCAGCAGTCAGCGCACTACACATGAGTTTACAACATTAAATGCAACATACTAGTATGCTATTTAGTACAAACAACATATTTTTGTTATTGAAGTCGACATATTTTTTTGAATGAAAAATTCTTTTTATTTATTCAGAATAGATGTCAAAATATTCAGTTTGTGGGGATTTTGCACACTCTCTCGACTAGTTCGGGGTAAGAGTGCATACACCCTGACCCCCAGACCCTGCTTTATCATAGGAGATATTGGGATGTTGTTGTTGTTGTTGTTGTTGTTGTAGATCCCCAAAACAAATAAAAGTCTCCTAGTAAAACAATGCTATGTTGTTGAACAAACAGAGCATTGTCATCCACAAAGGGTCAATTTCCACATTTAGGGTGTCCCCTCGAGTATTGCTCCCTTTAAGCCTGCAAAGGACTAAAGAAGCTGCGCCTTGAAATACAGACTTTCAGGTTCCATGCCACAGAAGGCATTAAGCTTTTGACTTACCATCTTAAATTCTTATTCTATACCTGGGCCTCCAACTATTCCCCAAAAAAGAAACACTTCATAACTAGTCTCTACCACACCTTTATAGTCCTTATCTACTTCACCTTAACAATTGAGGCTATGCAAGACTAATAATTCAAAGTATGCGAGTTTTTACAGAGATGCCAACATTTAGCCACCTACTGCAAAAAACTGAAACAAATGAACAAGTAAAATAGCAAATTACTAACCATCCAATAATCGACTATTATATTAGAGCTTGTTGTTAAGTATAGATACCCAAATTCCTCTTTTTATTTGTTGTATGAATCTATTGGCATAAAAGAAATAGAAAGTATGAAAAGTATTAGACACAATTAAGACTAGCATACATAGAAGGAATTAATTAAAAAAAAAAGCAATTGATAAATTCCTGGAAAAAAGTAGATAGCTGATACCTTAACTTCATCGTAAAGCTTGCGCTCCCATGCATGTAGCCTATCTAATGTTGATGCATGACTGCCAGAATTCATGCAGAAACTGTCAAAGAGATTGCTAGTAAGGTCTTCATTATCATCTATTGAGTTTGCACCGAGAGGGTTCCTGGATGAAGAAGAGCGGGATGATGTAGTTCGATGCCAAGTTATGTACTTTGTTGTAGTTTGTGCATGTTCTGCAATAACAAGAAAGGGAGTTGTGGATGAATCAGAAGGCATTTTGTTTCAGTTATGGAATATCGCAAAAATCAGATAATCGCATAAGCACAAATATTAAAAGGTTGTAAATAAATAACAAAAAAAACTCTCCAATGTCACCAATGTTGCAAGAATTGTCACCAATACTATTAACTGCAGCTTCACAACATCTTCATTGAACTATCAGCTAAGCAGGTTGCATCCAAAATCACAATATCTTCATCAAATAAACATTTATATGACCAAACGATCTACTGGCAGATTCCAACCTTTTATTAAATTAGAATTTACACAAATATCCGTTAATCAAACTGTTGAATACTTTGCACATGAAAAGCCCACCTTCTTGAACTTGGCTTGGGTCTTCCCCACATGAGAAGCAGGCTTTGAAAAGCATAGATGTTGTGGATCCACCTGATGCATAAGGAAAACATATTTAGCAAAACATATCAGAAAAAATGAATCTGAGGAAATGGAATGCATCTCACTGTGCTTAGCATCAATACGGAACTCTGCAATTAGAATACCTAGGCAATGAACCAACTGAACTAAGCTCTCTATAAGCGATTAACTGCTTAATTATTTATTCCCCTTAACGAAATTCGGAAAACATGGGTATTGTAAGTTTCCTGAGGATCGTATGACATCAGTCTAGCCCAAGGTTTCAGAATATAAACTTGACAAGATATGCAATTTTCCTGCTACTGAGATACACATAGTAAGTAGGATGATGAAATATTAGAAGAAACTGAAGAATAAAATTACTTTCTAGTTCATCTACATTCAGAACCCATCATAAGGTCGGCTATACAGGGACACTAGGGAGCCTTTACTTACTTTCTTGTCCAGGAATAATTGCACGAAAATGCATCTTATTTGCTTCTAGCATTTTTGGAACTTGATTCCCAGCATCAGAAGCATCGGTAAATAGCCTTTCAACCTCCCTCATGCTAAGGAATAAGTCTTTTGGAGCAACCTTGTGTTCAAAGTCATCTTCTTTCACCGGAGTCATCTTATCATCGATCATGGTAGCAGTTTCAGAAGATTTGGCTCTCAACGGAGATAGTTTTGGAGAGTTCAACTTCTCCCCATTCAATAACTCATTTTCGGGAGTAGCACTTCCTGCAGTTTGCATGGTGGGTGATCCACTTGGAGGAACTTGACTCATTCCCCTATTAAGATTTTCAAAACTTCGGACGAGTGTCTCTGATGACGGATCATCAAATTCATCATCTGACTCTTGAGATCCTTCGCTTCCATGCGAAGATACCTTATCTTCTTCATCTTCTAGTTCAGGCATTCCTTCATCATCCCTTAGCTTGTTCAAATCATCATTATACTCAAAACCATCAGTCATCCCCCTCTCTTGATGTGATGAAAGATGATTGTCAATAGGATGAAAGAGGCCAAAATAATCCCAAGGTGAATCTTCATGTGCAGCAGGTGAAGCATTAGGGGGTGTGGTTTCAGCTCTTTCTTGGAAACGAGGTGTAACATTCTGTGATGTGTTTATTGAGGTTATAGTCCCTGTCACTTCTACAGGAGGCTTTTCTTCAACCTTTTTGGCAAAGCTACCCTTAAATTTCATATGGTTTATATGGAACCGAGATGAATTCGGGGGAGAAGGAGATGGGGAGAAATGTTCTGCAGCATCAACACGCTGTGACACAGATGGCGAGGAGAATGAAAACTGTGAAAGAGACTTTCCTGCCAAGGCAAGAGGTTCTGGGGTGGCACTGGTAGACGTATACAAGGAAGATTCTAATGGAGCTTCAGGTTGAACAAATTTTCTCAATGCAGTTCCAGTGCTTTTCAGAGACTGGATGTAGGAAAAATGAGCTGCAGCAAGTGAGCATCTTCCATTAAGAGCTTGTTTAACAAACTTTTTCCTTTCCCGGCATAACTGCAGCGCCTTGTCCTCTTCTATTTTAGAGCCAGACGCTCCCATGTTCAAAGATGTCGAACTAAGATGCAATTCTCATAAAGAACAACTAAGACCAAAGCTGCTTTCCTGAAAGACCATTGATCTAGAAAAAATTAGAAGACCAACACAAAATATATTGACATTAAAAAGAGATGATATATCCTGCACTCTCATATTTGACCACCCACTGGATTCAACCAAACAAATGATGGATGCAAATTAGATAACTATAAAATGCAAAACAGAACGGAAACATGAATCCATTATAGATGAGTAGATGACCCATATGAATTAAGCAAATCAGAACATCGCAAACAAGAATCAACAGTTACAAAATCCTAAAGCAATAAGCCGTGCAATGGTATATTGATATTAAGCAGCAAGTGGTTTCCGATTTCAGAACCATTTTCAGGGCTCTCTCAGCCCTCTCTCCAGTCCTTTACTCTTCAAAAACTCCAAACAATTTATAGAGAATAACAGCTGGATGTTATCCTCTTCCATTCAATTTCAAAACTAAAACTTAAAAAAGCTTAGAAATTCAAAATGGAACATCAGGAGAAGAAAACCTAGAAATCAGAAGTGATACAGATGTGCTGTACATTCAACGTACCACCTATAAAGAAAATTAAACAATCTTAATTCTTTTTCGCGCACAGAAAGCCCAACTTTTTTTTGCAGATTGGATAGGAATCAGCTTCAATTTAACAACAGAGAGTGCGAAAGGGACACACCTGCAACAGCAAAATCCACTTCACAAAAGCCAAACCTTTCCGATGAGTAAGGCGAGAGCAAACCACCAAAATTGAGCAACAAAAACAAAACTGAGAGAACTCTGCAATCGACAAATGAAGAAACATAAAATTAGGGAACAAGATATGAAGATAACAGTTTCAATTGAAGCAAGGTCTCCTTCACTTTCAGTGAAATCACTAACCTCAAGGGAAATTGAACAGCAAACCCCCAATTCAGACTAATCCGAGTCGAATCAAGCACGCAAGAGGAATCGAATTCTCCTGGATCGAAAAAGGAGAAGCTCAAATCCCCCTAAATCGAAATCGAAAAAGGAAGATTCTATTCGGTGGCAACTTTAGCCAATAGTTTAAGCTAATCGATGCGCCATGTGCTTGCTATTTCGGACAAAACGCATAGAGAGAGAAAGTAAATCAGTAATCCTCTGAGAGAGAGAGAGAGAGAGAGAGAGATTCCATGCAAAAAGCACAAGAGAAAGCTAGACGACAGGCAAATGGTGAAGAGCAATGGCGGTGCAGTAGACTGTAGAGCCCACCAAGTTAAGGCTTTGTTTGGACAACACCAGCTGTAATGGTAAGTTTTTGGGCAATCCAAATTTAAATAAATTAATTTAAGTGTTCTAATTGGTTATATACTGATATTATATCAGATAAATATAAAGTAGTGTATCTGTATATTATAATATATGTAGGTGATCTATACTCAATTGGTTTTCGAGAGTCGTGTTCTATAGGTTTGTTTAAGCTTATGTTAATTATTTTATTTTATAATATTTGTTCCCACGTAATGTTGAAGGTTATGTTATAAAGGTATGCAAGTGTAGTGTTTTGGGAAATTAAAATTATAAACAGCCTATAAGTTATAACAATTGGTTCAGATCAAAAAAAAAAGTTATAACATTTGGTATATTTGCAATAAAACGGAAAAAACAATGTGTTTTTTTCATTAAATCTTATTTTTACAATAAAATATATATATATATATTCGCAAATTAAATCTCTTATGAATTTGAGATATATTTTGCTATTTTTACTTTATACTCCGTATATAACTATCCAATTTTGATTTTTTTTTTAAATAAAAACCATTAAATTAGTTGAAGAAGCAATGAGTTAATAACCATTTTTCTAACATTACAAAGAAATAAGTTAACCCTTTTAAGCAACAAAAATTGTGAGTAGTTTTTAGAGCATGTTTATCAATGAGCCTGACTTTAGACTCTTAATTTATTTTTTTATTTGTTACATCAGCTCAAGAGCTCATTCCAATTTTATTTTATTTTACTTGGTGAGCCTAAACCATCTCAATTAACTTCTTACACCTTTTCATCTTAACCAAATGAAGAGAAACACTCTTTTTTTTTAAGAGATCTTAACTAAAAATGTCTTTTAAGTCAAACGCACTCTCTCCACCTTATAGTATATATATGAGAAAATTGTAGCCAATATACCACTTTATTCCGCTCTTTGCAAAAATGTCACTCCCCCATCTAAAATGTGTTAAATGTCAAAATGTGCATTTATTTTGCAAAACTAACAGGTCAAGATGACCTTTTGTTGTGGGTTAAAAAAATTTGGGCGGGCTTTTGAAATTTTGGAAATATTTGGGCGGGATTTAAGGGATTAGAAAAGGAGAGAGGGAGTTCCTTATTCACAAAATCGAATTTGCAGACGAAGAGAAAGAGAAGGACATGTCGGGGCGGTCCAGGAAGATTGCGGTACGAGAGTGACCGGCGAGAGGACGAGCAGCGAGAGCGAGCCGCAAGCGAGGGCGAGTCAGGAAGGAGAGAGTCGGGGGTGGCGAGTCGAGCTATAGAGGAGTGAGGTCGGAATTGGGCGAGCAAGGGAAGCGAGTGCGAGCGAACAATCGCTCATGACTGAGAAAGAAGAAGACGCGCGTGGGCCCTCCTCGCCTTGCCCCGTCAGCACGCGGCTCCCATTCCTTTTATTTTGAATCCGAAACCTGAATTCCAAATGGGTAATCCGGTAAGCAAACCCTTACTAAATCCCAACAAAAATTGGTCTACAATGTGTGATTTTCGAATGGGGATTTCGGTGTGAAACCCAAAAACTCCATCTGTTTCGTGTCGTTTTGCCTGCAGGTCACAAAGATGCAAAGCTAAGGAAGAAAGAAGAGAAGGATTCCGGTGAGAGAGGCATCGAGAGAGGAGGAATCCGACGAAGGAGAGATAGCGAAGGTGAAGGGAGAAAGAAGATGAGGTTGCTGTGTTTGAGTATTTAGGTTGCTTGTTATGTGAATGTGCACTCTTTCATCTTCTTCTAATTGCATCTTTGTTTGAACACTTACTCATTTCTTTGTTTATGTAAATGTTGTGGGAAGTTTATGAGATTAATAATACCTGACAGGGCTTAGTCTTCCATTGGTTGAGACATCGGTTTTATTGGCTAGACAACAAGAGTTATTGGCTAGTAAGCGTAAATCGCATATATTTAGGGTTCGCATCTCAGGCAACCAAGACGCAACCATATACTGTAACTGACGTACATATATGCAAAATAACAAAAACTAACCTTCGGCAACTCAAAGAATGTCATCTATCCTAGTAATCCTTTGTAACGGCCCAGAATTATGATTTCCGGGTTACGTTTCAAGGGATAAAACCCCTTGTTCGGATCTTGCAATCCAGGTACGGGTCGAGGTTTCAAACTCATTTAAGATTAGTAGAAGGAGGGATTTCAAACCCTAAAAACCTCGAAGGGCCATTAGGTACCCTTTACCTGTCCTAAGACTATGTCGCAAAATCCAATTCAACCGAAAGTAAAGCGGAAGCAAAACTAGGATACAAATGCCACGACAAAGCCGGGTCAAACCAAATCATAAGCAAGTGATTACCATTTTACCAAGTTAGAATATTAGCTAGGTTCTTCGATTCGCCAAAGGGTTTCCCGTCACAGAAGCAAGGAGCAAACAAGATCTGCAGAAAATACCTTAAAAAAAAAGAACGGGGAAAGGAGTCAGATCGAGCCACTCATGCGGGACCGGCAGTCCTCGCTGAGGCCACATAGTATGTGCTATACCTAATAAAGATGCTCTAATGCAGTACGAAAGTCAAACACACTAGCATGCTCCTGGTTATAATAATGTGTAAAAATACTGTAAAGGGCCCAAGACAATGCCAAGTGGCATATCCCTCTCCTACCTCCACCCCCTTCCGATAGGGCGGAGACTGGCCAGCTCGTGAATGCCTTCCATCATAATCGGGCGGCACGCATGCCTAACCCGCTCCACAATAAAGCCCGCAGGCATCTCATAATATAAGGAAGTTCATGACTCGATTGACTCAGGGTACCCGATGAGGCTGGGCTACCCTATGACCCTAGCAAAGACTCTAGGACTATCACAGATAACGGCCGTTCTGTTTCAAACGCATAAAGTAAGCAGATTCTCATTCAATTAGTGCAACCTAAACAGGATACTACATGGCATGCTATTATGCATATGCAACACCTAACATAAAATGCAACAACAGGCATGAATGTTCAATCTGAGTAAGCCCCTAGGGAACTTACCTGAAGTCTTCACATCCAATTAACCAGCAAACAAGCCACTTAGATAATCATCCATCGGTCCACAAGCCACTCAGAGAACCATCCAATCACACTAGCAAGTAATAAGCAAGGAACAACTCATCAATACACATTTACTCAACACACAAGCATGCTTTCAGGTCAACACTAGACCCAACAATATTTTATTCAATTAACCTCGCATTCTCATCATTCTCAATTAACCTTATTCTCATCAAGTATGAAGCTTAGCTCAAGCATTACCAAGATCATTACTCAAAGCAACTTACTTCAGTTCCAGCTTAGATTTTCCTTAAATATTTGCTCAAGCAGTTCATCAATTATTAAAGCCTCAATACCCAACAAACCATACCTACTCAAAACATCAGAAGAAGCTAATTGTCTGAATTCTCATGTAACTAATCTTTAGTTATTCATCTTCCCATTAGTATTTATAAGTCAAGTGATCACGCAATATCATTCATATTCAAAGAGTAACAAGGATAAGCCCACTTGTAGCAAAACCACTTCAAGCAAGGTCAACTCATAAAGACCACATATCACTTACAAGTATAGCGTGTTCTCAAAATATCTTATTTGCTCAACCAAGTATTGACTAACTCTTATTTTACTAATCAAGAACATTGAGCATAACTAGTCACAATTTATCAATTCAAATACAAAACCCAATCGAATCATTCAAGCAATCAATTCCAATGTTAGATCAACATCACAACTTCTCCAACTACTCAGGCATTATAGTTCGGGCCACTTAATCCTAGTATAAATTGAATTGTCCTCATTTTATAACTACAAATAAGCTTCCCGTAATAACAAGTTATCCATAGATCTTTTATTTCATTGAATTAACCCATTTATAATGTTACTTGTCCGAAATAACTAACCACCATTTTATAAATTAAGCTAGAAAATCTCATATCTAAGTCCAAGCCAATTCCGAAGCCAATTTTATATATAAAAAAATTAGTGAACCCATTTGATCAATAAAACGGACCAATCCAGCTACTAGTAATAACAATTAACAATAGCAAGTGAGTAAATGAATTAGACCAAATTAACAACAATAAGGTAGCAAAACATATTCAATCAATCCATCCGAAACCAATTTAATCAACCCAACTCAGGCCGCTCAAAATCGAACAAAATCAAGCCCAGAGGGGTCCAAGGAGGTATACCCAGATCCCGTAGAGGTCGAGGAGGGTTCGGATTCGAGTGCTTGGGTAGAAGAGTGGGCTCGTAGTTCAGTCCGGTTCAGGCCTTCAGGGTTCGCCGGTGTCTGCTGCAGCAACGAGCGTCGCTGGTGGGAGGAGTGCTTGTCTGTGAGAGTGAGAGGGGAAGCGTCGACTCCGAAGGCGGCTCTGTCATCTACAAAGGCAGCCCCTGGCCCCAGAAAGGAGCCCCGTCGTTCATCCCTGGGCATCGGCTCCGGCAAGGAGCCCCTTTGCTCTTTTGGATCTACGCGGAAAGGCTTCGATTCAGCCCCAATAGAGGTGGAAAAGGGGCACAGAGGTGAGAGACCGAGGGCAGCGATAGAAATCCTTTTCCGACATGAACAGCTCAGGCGTGGCTTCTTCTCCGATCACCAGGGCAGACGCGAGACGGGAGGATTGAAGAGAGGAGTCAATAGCGAGGTATGAGACCGAGGGGGACAGCTAGGTCAGAGATCTGAGACGGCGGAAGAGAGTGACAACAAGGGAGAAGCGAGCAGCCAAGAAGGAAGAGCTTGAGAGCTCGGGTTCGGACGAGCGGTCGGGTGAGGGACATGGAAGGAGATTGAGAGGGCTTGAGAGCTTCGACCTTCTGAAAAGAAATGGCGTTTGGGAAGATTGGAGAAGGAAGAACAAGCGAGAATGAAAGATGGGTTGAGCGGCCTCTCAGATCTGAAAACGATTAAAGGCTCAGGGAGTGGCTTAGGGCCGGCTGGATGGATGGAAAAGGGTATATATACTCACTCAATTAGGGTTAGATAATATCACAGGAATCACAAAAAGAAAAGAAAAAAAAAACCAACTCGTTATTTCCGCTTTGTAAAAGTTATACTACAGTAGATAATAATTTCAACCCCATAGATTTCATTTAAATTACAAATTTCATAAAATAATCACGAACATCTGAATACGTTCAAAACAATATTCATAAAACAATATTTTAAATTTTTGGGTCTTTACACCATCCACCTCTAAAAACAAGTCTCGTCCTCGAGACTAAAATCCTTTTTAAAAGGAGGAAAACATTTCGAAAACTCAAGTCAGCTCTTCCTATGTCAGTCAACCAGATTCTCAATTATTCAAGAAGCAATTTATCCACCTCTAAGGATTAATCCCATATTCCACTTCCTAAGTTCATTTCTCCTGTTCGGGCTCAACATTAAACTCAAGTATCAGCATATGCAAAATATCATCATAGTAGAATTCATCATCAGCAGACCATACAATCATAGAATTCTGCACATTGCGATCAACCAGAAAAGAACACAATCATCATACTCACACCTCACCACCAACTCGAAAGGGACCAATCTGAAGCATGACACGCACAGAACCGAACAAATGGGCAACTCTGATCAATCTAGACAACCCACTCCTGATCCCACCATAGACGGTTATACAAGGATGATGCAAGGCCTAAGTTGTAACCGAAGGAAAGAGACACTAAGAGACAATTCGACTAATTCTTGACACGAATATAGATTCGGACGGTATCTGGTTAGACTGAACACGAGAATTTCGTCGATACGGAAACCCTTGAGGTTATGATCGCATAATTCATATCATCATGTAACATATCGAGTCATGAACAAACAAGGTTAAAATATCGCACACTAACATGAACCTGTCTCAAGGGGTACTGACAACACGATTCTAGTGCTAGAGTCACAACATGTGGAAAAATACAAGGTAAATAACCTATCATGATCCTAGCAGTATCAACACGCACACTACTATAAACCAAATCCTCGCAAGCAAGGGGTCTTTACATATAATGGTCAGAAAATGCTATTAAGATACACCATTCATACATACATACGATAGATCTAACAATCTGTCACCCAAATATAACTAACCAGATTCAATACACGCTTGAGGGAATCCTATATGCCACTATGGTGTGAGGGAAACTAAATATAACATGTAAGGAATAACATCAACATGTCTAAAAAAATCACAAAGGAATATCATATAGTTCACCGGGAAAAGATAAGTGTAAGTGGGTGCTTCATGCATTTGTGTCACCAAGGCACACATCAACACACATTTCATACCACTATAATCTCAACATGGTAGATAGTATAGCATCAGCAAATCTTAAGCAAAAGGGTAGTGCGTAGACATGTAAATGCAATTTAAGCTATACGGATGGACGTACGAGCACATGAGCTTAAAACTAACAATGCATAACGAGTATAGAAAGACATCATATGGCAAGTAAAAGTGAGCATGAACAATATTATGGTCTACGCATGGGACTACTCATATTAAATAGAGTATGATGGGGTCAAAAGCTAACAAAGTAGCTCTAACGATGGTATTCAAAATGCGTAGACACTCACAATTTCATAACATCACATAACAAGGGTAATTATGCAAGATGGGTATGCTACCCAACCCTATTACATGGGTCATCATATAGATAACGTAAATAGTGCAAAGAATCACATAACATATCGTTGATGCAAACTTTCTACATATTATCGATAACACACGACGGTGAGTAAGTACACGAAAATATACTTTAACAACAAACAAAATGATACACAATAAGCCAACCCGCCCATATACAGACTCTCTAGCCTCACAACTATCCGCAATCAAGGCCAATTACCCAACCAACTACTAAGCACCCCAACTCATATGCCATCAAGCCATCTAAGAACCAGTCTACTTCAATATCCCGACCTCAAATCCTACTCGACCACATAAAACCATATATCGGAGATCCCAATCGCACAATTCCCTTATTCCGACAAGCTTAACAACTCCACCGACTATCAAAACTCTCTATAAGCACACCCTCATCCTAGGGTCCTCTACCAGTCCCATCTTTACCTTCTAATAGAAATCCCAAGTCCTAGACTGAACTGCTCTCACGCTCGATCTAGACGCTACGTAACAATCTCGCTGACTCTTCCTAGGCTCTCAAGACTCCGCCTAATCATCATCCCAAAGAGACATCTCAAATCACCTTGCTAACGTAATCACACTTCCCGTACCACTGGTCATTCTCACTAATCATCCACCTCTAAGCACCCAGCTCATACTAATCATCTCACACCTGACACTCGCATCCTTATCCTCGACATTACCAACACAAGCATCCTACCTTGCTAGAATCCACTCAACCGCCTACTCTCGACAACTGTAACGCAGAAAACCGTCTAGTGCTAACTCATAACCACAAATCACCGAGTTCCTCATCATCCGCGCCTATCCTCAACGACCAATAACAGATTCTACCTACTTATCCCATTCTGAATCTCACGAAACCTGAACATCCACAACTCCTTAGCCGACATATTCTAGATCCTCGTCCCAGCATATTCTCAAATTTCCTTGTTCCAAATCTTACTGTACCTTAATCATTCGAAATCCTCAAGTCGTCCTACTCCAATTCCTCATCTCTTCATATTCCTAAATTGCCTCAAGCTTCTACTTCTTAACCATGACACCTTACCGTCCAAGACCCTCTTTTACCGATCATCATTTCCACAAAATCCCTAAATCGTCCTCATCCGAGTTTCTCAAGTACCACATCTTCACCAAACCTTTTAAAATCCTTCTTGCTCTAGCGTTTCCCATACCTTCCACCTTGCCTAGTTCCCAAATCCATGCTCAGAATCTCCCCATCTCAACCTCAAGTGAACAATCTTACCAGAATTCTCAACGAAATACTTAGCCAGTTGCCAACCCTTCCTCGAAGACTCATCCCACATCCTTAAATACCTCAATAGCCACAATAACCTCCACTCATAAATTCCGATTCATTCCCTATTCTAAAATCCTCCAACAACGCATCTAGAAATCCTTCACTCGTGAATTCTCAAAGCACTACCAATTTTGTCCAAACAATTCCTAAATACTCATTACACGTACAGTTCTGATATGAACAACCTAATATTCAAGATCGATGATTTTCCAAGCAACCCTATACTGCTCATCCTTAGCAATTCCTCAACTTCATCCTTTAACAAAGCCGCTCCTAATCACAGCACATACAACCTAGTCCCAATCTCACAGCACATACAACCTAGTCCCAATCTCTACGATTCCTTGGACATTCCTTAACCAATCATCCTCAATGTCGCCCATGATCCGCTTCTAGACTATCTATACACTCTCTCTTGGCAGACTAACTCGTCTATCAACACATCTCCTCAAGAATATCCCGATCCACTCTTGACTCACTCATCCACCCCTAGAACCACACTACTCGCAACACTATTGCCCCACACTACCTATAACGAAGATCTCTCCCTCGGAATCTTACCACACTAACTCCACCACTCATCTAAGGCCTACTTGGAAACTCAACTCTATTCACCGACCACTATCTCTGACAAGTCATGACTCACTCGACTCTACCCAAGGTAACACATCCTTCCTGCACTTCATCTCGCACAACCAACGACCCACTCGAAGACCTCAATCTACCTGTCATTTCCCGATCTGTCTCACAAAGGAATCACTCAACTCCTACCCAAGAAGGAAACACCACCACCTATATAACTCATACCCAATTTACTAGTAGGTCAGTACACGTAAGCATAAAGGCACATCATCACAGACACAAGTTAGTAAGGAAATCATTCACTACCAGCTCAGCACATCAGTCCTCACATAACCTCAAAAGGCAAGACATATCAAGGAGGACACGTGGAGCATAAAAGACATCATCATATAGGCCAGGTTGTATAATATCTTTCCATAACCAAGTAAACAAGCAAGAATAACATTATCTTATCGGAATAAGGGACATGTAAGGTATCAATTGTACCAGTCAGACAATTATAGGATATCGAGTAGTCATATAAGCAAAACATCATAAACAGTTATCATCGTCCATACAAACAAGGTAAAGGTGCATGTCATAACTTCACAAAATCTCATGGAGTCACAACGTGTGAACGGTAACACATAAGGGGTAGGAGGCATAACTTCATGTCAATCACGGAGATCCTATTTTATAAATAAGCGAGTTATTTCTATTAATTGATTCACACATATTTTAGTCAAGTTGCATACACATATCCTTTTTTTTTTGAACGAATTTCACATATGAGAGCAATATCATTAGAATTCATCATATAAAACATGTAGCGCATCAATATCATTAGAATTCATCATGTAAAACATGTAGAGCATCAACTAAATAGATCATGGGACAATGTCATGCCAAAACATCTCAATTAAGAATTTAAGCAATGCATTTTGTGATCCCTACAAGTATCCCATAGGCGTCCCCATGAAACACTTGTATAAGTATCACAAAATCATCACAATGTTCTCACTAAATCCGACTAAGTACTTTACAAGCGTCCCTGTAAAATATTTGTGTCGACTATATGAAAACATTATCATATAAGCAAGAATCACAATTTATACTAAGAGTTTGAATTCTATAAACATTCCTTATCAACTCAACCATAGAGTCTCATAATCAGAATATCATGTATCTCAAATCAACAAACACAATTTCTCTGTCCTCAATAAGTTCTCCATCAACTAGAGTAAGGTCCTCAAACCTGAGCTAATAAGCTTAGCTTTCCACTAACCAGCACAAAACTTCCACCACAACCATGTAAATTCTCATAATATCATCTCATGTCCTCATCAAACCAAGTGCCAGAATTGCCAACAATTGCCAGAAGGCACCCAAAAATTGCCATCAAAAGTGATATAAGTAACAAAACAAGTGTGCATAAGCCAAACACATCAAGAATGGTATTAATTGTACCACACAAGTCATCAAGTACCACAAATTATAAGCCCACAACAAGACCTAAACATCTTATAATAATCACGTCAGATATTATAATGAGAGAAACACATGTACACAGATATCATACCAACTCATTAAGAGTAACATACATGAATCATCAAACTTCTCCCCCGAATTCATTTATCTCTATAATCAAGTTTACGAATTACCCAAACAAGATTTTACATATGCACGTTATGCCCATAAAGTATAATACACATCTAAAAGACATATTAGACAAGTAGCTAAATCAAGAAGAACAACACATAGACAATTACACAATCTCTCCCCAAAACTCCATCCGTCGCGGTGCATCTCCTTGGGGTCTTTCATTCCCATCGGTAAGGAACAAGCTGATATTTTTCCTACTGTTCCCAACTACACCCAATAGGGGTGGTCTAGCGCCTTTGCTACCCACTCGCGTACCCGTTTGGTCGGTTTTCCTCTTTTATTACAAGTCAAGTTCATTACTTAGTCCAATTTCGATTAGGCATCTTAAGTTCATTTTGCCCTTTTTAAAATTCTTTCAAATCCTTTGAAATTCATGGGCGGTTTTCCAAAACATACACTCGACCCTTTTGTACCCGAATTGCACAACCTCAGCTCTGATACCAACTTTGTAACGGCCCAGAATTATGATTTCCGGGTTACGTTTCAAGGGATAAAACCCCTTGTTCGGATCTTGCAATCCAGGTACGGGTCGAGGTTTCAAACTCATTTAAGATTAGTAGAAGGAGGGATTTCAAACCCTAAAAACCTCGAAAGGCCATTAGGCACCCTTTACCTATCCTAAGACTATGTCGCAAAGCCACTTACCTGAAGTCTTCACATCCAATTAACCAGCAAACAAGCCACTTAGATAATCATCCATCGGTCCACAAGCCACTCAGAGAACCATCCAATCACACTAGCAAGTAATAAGCAAGGAACAACTCATCAATACACATTTACTCAACACACAAGCATGCTTTCAGGTCAACACTAGACCCAACAATATTTTATTCAATTAACCTCGCATTCTCATCATTCTCAATTAACCTTATTCTCATCAAGTATGAAGCTTAGCTCAAGCATTACCAAGATCATTACTCAAAGCAACTTACTTCAGTTCCAGCTTAGATTTTCCTTAAATATTTGCTCAAGCAGTTCATCAATTATTAAAGCCTCAATACCCAACAAACCATACCTACTCAAAACATCAGAAGAAGCTAATTGTCTGAATTCTCATGTAACTAATCTTTAGTTATTCATCTTCCCATTAGTATTTATAAGTCAAGTGATCACGCAATATCATTCATATTCAAAGAGTAACAAGAATAAGCCCACTTGTAGCAAAACCACTTCAAGCAAGGTCAACTCATAAAGACCACATATCACTTACAAGTATAGCGTGTTCTCAAAATATCTTATTTGCTCAACCAAGTATTGACTAACTCTTATTTTACTAATCAAGAACATTGAGCATAACTAGTCACAATTTATCAATTCAAATACAAAACCCAATCGAATCATTCAAGCAATCAATTCCAATGTTAGATCAACATCACAACTTCTCCAACTACTCAGGCATTATAGTTCGGGCCACTTAATCCTAGTATAAATTGAATTGTCCTCATTTTATAACTACAAATAAGCTTCCCGTAATAACAAGTTATCCATAGATCTTTTATTTCATTGAATTAACCCATTTATAATGTTACTTGTCCGAAATAACTAACCACCATTTTATAAATTAAGCTAGAAAATCTCATATCTAAGTCCAAGCCAATTCCGAAGCCAATTTTATATATAAAAAAATTAGTGAACCCATTTGATCAATAAAACGGACCAATCCAGCTACTAGTAATAACAATTAACAATAGCAAGTGAGTAAATGAATTAGACAAAATTAACAACAATAAGGTAGCAAAACATATTCAATCAATCCATCCGAAACCAATTTAATCAACCCAACTCAAGCCGCTCAAAATCGAACAAAATCAAGCCCGGAGGGGTCCAAGGAGGTATACCCAGATCCCGTAGAGGTCGAGGAGGGTTCGGATTCGAGTGCTTGGGTAGAAGAGTGGGCTCGTAGTTCAGTCCGGTTCAAGCCTTCAGGGTTCGCCGGTGTCTGCTGCAGCAACGAGCGTCGCTGGTGGGAGGAGTGCTTGTCTGTGAGAGTGAGAGGGGAAGCGTCGACTCCAAAGGCGGCTCTGTCATCTACAAACGCAGCCCCTGGCCCCAGAAAGGAGCCCCGTCGTTCGTCGCTGGGCATCGGCTCCGGTAAGGAGCCCCTTTGCTCTTTTGGATCTACGCGGAAAGGCTTCGATTCAGCCCCAATAGAGGTGGAAAAGGGGCACAGAGGTGAGAGACCGAGGGCAGCGATAGAAATCCTTTTCCGACATGAACAGCTCAGGCGTGGCTTCTTCTCCGATCACCAGGGCAGACGCGAGACGGGAGGATTGAAGAGAGGAGTCAATAGCGAGGTATGAGACCGAGGGGGACAGCTAGGTCGGAGATCTGAGACGGCGGAAGAGAGTGACAACAAGGGAGAAACGAGCAGCCAAGAAGGAAGAGCTTGAGAGCTCGGGTTCGGACGAGCGGTCGGGTGAGGGACATGGAAGGAGATTGAGAGGGCTTGAGAGCTTCGACCTTCTGAAAAGAAATGGCATTTGGGAAGATTGGAGAAGGAAGAACAAGCGAGAATGAAAGATGGGTTGAGCGGCCTC
This sequence comes from Persicaria maculosa, assembly GCA_963922045.1. Classification (NCBI taxonomy): domain Eukaryota; kingdom Viridiplantae; phylum Streptophyta; class Magnoliopsida; order Caryophyllales; family Polygonaceae; genus Persicaria; species Persicaria maculosa. Next base: position 7,939,758 of record OY998251.1, read on the forward strand.
TCAGATCTGAAAACGATTAAAGGCTCAGGGAGTGGCTTAGGGCCGGCTGGATGGATGGAAAAGGGTATATATACTCACTCAATTAGGGTTAGATAATATCACAGGAATCACAAAAAGAAAAGAAAAAAAAAACCAACTCGTTATTTCCGCTTTGTAAAAGTTATACTACAGTAGATAATAATTTCAACCCTATAGATTTCATTTAAATTACAAATTTCATAAAATAATCACGAACATCTGAATACGTTCAAAACAATATTCATAAAACAATATTTTAAATTTTTGGGTCTTTACATCCTTGAGGTGGGAAGTTCCTGAGGTAGATGAGACCCGACAAGGGTTATTCTTATATTGGCTAAAAGATCGTGGTCACTGGCTAGGCAACAGTAGTTACTGGCTAGTAAACGTAAATCGCAACTTCTTTTTTTTTAGGCCAAGTGAAACCATGTATAGGGTTGAAAGGAATTTTTTTGTGTTTCAGCACCTAGTTAGTATTCCCCCCTCCTCCATGTCCACGACAACTTTGCCTTTCATCTCCGGAGCAATGATTGTCGGTTGTGCCCAAGTTTTCTGGTTTATCTTGCCAGTTGTGTGAATTTCTGTGTCAGCAGAATTGTTGTCTTTGCCATCCAAATGGTTATCCATGCCATACTCCAAATTGAGATCAAGATACGATGTAGACCCAAGTTTACTTCGAAATATTTTTTTTATAAACATATATAAAGTGGGTGTCTATAGATAGATAAAATTAAATTAAGTTCAAAAATAAATTTATTTTTTAATTTTAACAAATAAAAATGGCCAAAAATTAGTTTAAAACAATTTAAGTGGGTCTCCCTCTCTCCTCCTCTCTCTCCCCCTTAGTTATCTTCAACCTGCTGGGAAGGTGCCCAAAAATTTTGCAAAAATGACATTTTGTCATTGAGGAAAGGGTAGCAACTAGACCATTTTTTGGGCCTAATTGCACAAATAGACCACACGGTTAAAAATTGGCCCAAAATATCTCATCTACCCCCAAGCAAATAAATGAGCCGGTTACTTTGAACAATTCATGACTGGCTTCAACCGGTGAGGGAGGGGTTGCAAATTGCCTATCCGACACCCCTATCACCACTTCTCCAATCTCTTCTCGGCACCACCACCGTCCACCGTCGTCCTCCCTCCGACTCCCTTCAACGTTGCTGTCCATTGTCCTCTCGACACCAGCGTCCACCGTCGTTCCCTCCGACATCGTCGCCACTCTCTCTTTCTCCAGATCTTCTGACGTCGGCTGCTTTCAAATCAGACCCCGTCCATCTCCCCGCTTCGCCTTCGTCCTCCATCGCTACCATCCTCCGCTGCCTTCGTCCTCTGTCGTAGGTTGAATCTCTGTCAATTTCCGACATTGAATTGCTGTCGTCCTCCATCAATTTCTAAGTTTGTAGGTTGAATCTGTGTTTGAATTTTTAATTGGAGACGACCAAACAGGGGCAGCAGAAATCCGAGAGAGAGACGGATGGTACGGAATCGAGACATGAAACGGAAGAGGAGGTGAGTGGTTGGGAAGGGGAGAGAGCTCGACCTGCCATTGAAGGAGTTGAAGGATCTCCGTTTCTGCAAGCACATCCACGACAACCTCCATGGCAACATCTATCTTGAGCCTGTAATCCTCTTTCTCTCATTCCTCCTTTTTCCAATTGCGGTAACGGAAATGTTGTATTTCGTTTCATTTTGATTCTTCCGATATTCATTACTGCTGGCTTTCAAATCCAATTTTTGCAGCTTGCCATAATTAGGTTAAATATGGAACTATGTTAAAGCAATTGGCATTTGTTTTGCCGTGTTTTCTACTACTTCTATGTGTATTGAGAAGGTCATGTTGAATTCGGATTTCTTGTTGTCATTTGAATGCAGCTGTTTCTCAAATTCATTGATACTGAGCAGTTTCAGAGGCTTCGTGATTTGAAACAACTAGGTGAATTGTTTCTTCTCTTCATAGTCTCCATTTGTCTTTTGTATTTATTGATACTGCGTGTTTGTCTACTGTATGTGTGGCGGACAAGGTTTTTCCTGGGGCTGTGCATTCTAGATTTGAGCACTCTCTAGGCGTGTATTGGCTTTCCGGCCAGACCATTCATTTGCTGGAAAAGTATCAAGTATGTAGTTTGTTTCCATTTCCATCGTGCTAGATGTTAATATAGATATTTTCTAACATTTCAGTCTACACTTCCTCTCCTCGTAGGGCTCCGAGCTTGGAATCGATAAATTTGATATAACTACAGTGAAGCTTGTAGGTATGCCCTGTGAATAGCAGTTTGAGATGATTTTAAGGAAGTTCGTGTTTGAATTCAGATGATTGATTCTTTGTTTAGGTCTCCTACATGATATTGGCCATGGGCCTTTCAATCACTTGTTTGAGAGGGCAAATTTTTCCCTGTCCTTTCCGCTTCTCTCCTACCATTTGTGTGCATCTCTCCTACCATTTGTTATTATTATCTGGGAGTTTGAAACTTGAAAATGGTTTGCAGTTAGATTCAGAGCAAGCGCAAATTCATTCATGGATTCTTCATTTTACTATATCTCATCTATTGTTTGTTGTTCATCTCTTATTGCATTCACTTTTCAGCCTTTAAAAATAGCAGCTGCTCGTTTTTCTTCAAAAATACTCATCCATGTTGCTGCATTGCCTGCGATATCTCATTTACCTGCGATATCTCAATTTTGGGAGCTACGCTCCAATTAACCTGTTTCTCTTGTTGCTTGGCATCAAATTGTCGAATTGAGTTGTGCTTCTGTTTTGTTTTGTATTTTCATGTTCTATGATGCAAAATCCTCCAATGAATTGGTATAAGTGAGCTTGAAGAATGTTTTCCAATGAGCTTGAAGAATGTTTTCTGATCAATGGAAGTTAGAATAAAAATGTTCAGCTAGGGAAATCCTAAAATGAATTGGTATCAATGAACTTGAAGCTGTGTTTGTACACGAATAAAAGAAAGAAAGATGAGTGTACATGAAAAACCTTCCTACTTGACGGATTAGCTTGGATTGAATCAGACTATTTTAGCATTTAACTTAAATACACATATTAGATGTTAGATGATGGCCATTTGATTTGATTTACACACTAGATTACTGATGTGGATGTGTAGCATCATGTGCAAATGCTGCATCTATACTGTCTGGGTTTGTTCTATTGGGCTCTATAAGAGTTATATGCTTATGAGTGTAGTGAGCTGTGATACATTAACCTTTGTTATAGGGTATGAAATTCTCGACTTGACTAGGAACTGTAAATATATTATTCGTAGTGCATATTGACTTGGTTTCTAGGTAAACCCTTGTTATTGGATTAGCATAATATCGTCTTTCAACTTAAGACTTGCTAGTATTGCTTGCTATATGCCTATCTAAATAATGACATCGTGAAGCAATTTCTCATTAATTTGTCCTACCAACGTTCTCATTAGATTGAGATTTACTTGTTTTTTAATCTATACGATGATAAATAGCCCATTAGCTCAATTGGTAGAGCGTTGTGTTTGCACACAAATATGTGAGTTCGACTCTAACATAGGCTAATACGGAGTATGCGTTCATATCTCTATGGACTTATACGATTGAACATGGTAGGAAATATATACACTAATGGCCGGACAAATTTGTGAATCTGGTACGACAAATTTATGAATTATCAATATCTCTGAACTTATAAAATTATGAACTTGGTAGGAAATATATAGACTAGTGGTAGGACAAATTTGTGAACCTGCTGGTAGGATAAATATACGATATTGGTATGATAAAAATGTAATCACCGAAATTCCTAAGTGTATAACTTGACACTAATGGTAGGATACATGTACACGAATGGTAAGATATATTTGTACTATTGGCAAAGAAGTATAATTAATATTGACCAATCCACAAATCCCAGACTAGTAAATTAGTAATCAGTGAGGCGTGAATTGATCCTAATCTCAATCTCAATTACCAGTCCATAAATCCCAATCTCAATCCAATTTCTATCAATCAAAATTCATGAATCCAATCTAATTCAATGCTAGAACGACTGAATTAGAGCCTCTACCCTTGGATATAATGTTACTTAGGTTTCCTTCATCTTCTGTTGTATAATGGAAATCCTCTATCCTTGGTTGTTTTTCTGAAAAATGTGAAACATAATTTGCTACGGTTTCTAGCTTGATTTTCCTTGAAAGCTATTTAAATTGGTATGATAGATGCACAAAAATGGTAGGATAAATGAAAACTAATGGTATGAGAAAACAACGATATCGGTAGGATAAGAATGGTATGATTGATGGAAACTAATGGTAGGAGAAAACAACGATATTGGTAGGATCATAATGGAAACCCAGTAATTCCTGTATAACTTGACACTAATGGTAGGATAGATACACACCGATGGTACGATATATTTATACTATTGGAAAAATGTAAATGTATAATTGACTTTACGAAAAAAATTTACTTCCACATGAATCTCAGAAAAACAAAAGGAGAAGGCAGGCTCCACAGGCAGAGACTGAAGTTATATGAACTACAGATGCAAAAGCTATACATGGATATATCATGTGTGATGATGAATCTCAAGCTATGGTCCCTATCCTGGATAAAGTTAGTGCTGCATTGAAAGACAAGATCCAAGTAGTGAATATTGACACTCATAAGTACCCAGTCATCGCTGATAAGTTCATGATCATCATGTGGAGAAAGAAAATTGAGTAAAACCTAATCTGGAGAGATTTATGAATTTGTCTTACCATGTTCACAGATTTATCCTATCACCAATGTATATATTTCCTGTCATGTTTATAATCGTATATGTTCAGAGAGATTCATGAATTTGTCCTAACATGTTCGTAAATTTGTCCTACCATTAGTATATATATTTTCTGCCAGGTTCATAATTGTATAAGTTTAGAGAGATTCATGAACACATACTCCGTATTAGCCTATGTGAGAGTCGAACTCACATATCTGTGTGCAAACACAACGCTCTACCAATTGAGCTAATAGACTATTTATCATCATAATAGTAAAGACCAAGTATTTGATGAGTTACGAGGTAGTCGACGGTGAGCATAGACTTGTAGCATCATTTTCATTTCCATATAACATTTTTTGAAAATTTTGGAATCAACATAGGTTGATGATTGGTTGTGCCAAGCTCCCACTCCCGGGAGCCCACCAACCGCCGAACACGACCTTCAGACAAACCCTATCACCTAAGGTACAACACGGGAACAAAGGATGAGCCTGAGGGTAGTTATGTTATAAGAAAAAGGAACAACTACAAAGTATAGGTACAAGATCACTTACCCATCGTTGCCACTGCCACCGGACAAACTTCTTGCACTTTTTCAAATATGAAATGACAGTTGTACACTATTGGTAGGACGGAAATATTATATTGGTATGATGGGGACTGTATCGTTTCTTGGGATGAACGGGCAAATTTTTCCCCATCCTTTCCGCTTCTCTCCTACTCTGCCTCACTTTTTGCAGAGCATGTTATGGTGTTTCAGATCCTACTCTCAACCTTATATATGTTATTGGGGGACAACCATCAATGTAATCATTGCATTTTCCCCTCATAATTGCTCCCCCTTTTCCCAAAAGAGGAACCCTGTTTTGGCGCCAAAACTGCATTGACAGCCCGCCAAATCGGCTACAGTGAATCTCCTCCAGATTCTCTCCAAAATATCGCTAGGTATGGAAAGACAGGTTTAGCCTATTGGGTAGGACCAATTCATTCTATTGGTAAGATGGGCAGTGTACAGTTTTCTGAAATGAACGGAGGATACCTTTTGGTGCTACATGTCACTGACAGCTACAGTGTAGCTACAGTGCCGGCCTCACCTTCACCTGCTACTTCCTCTCCTGGTGGTATTTTTGCATTTGCAAAAATATACCACTTTCTACCCCTACCTAATAAAAAGGGGACATGTCTAGTTTAGCAAAATGGCTCATTTTTTGGTCTAGTTATGCAAAAGGGTCTTTTGTCATTCCCATGCAAATAATCCCTCCCATGGTTATTTTTGCAAAGTTGGGTGTGAATTGGTATATTGGTGCAAATCATCCTATATATATTGTGAAAGAAATATTGTACAAATATGGTATTTTTTTTAATCTATTTTTCTATTATATGTTCAAAATAGGGAAAAAAATCTTTAATTAAATGCATTAACCTTAAAATTTACTGTAATAAATTTAAACTAGCAAATTGCATTTTATAAATAAATTTTTTATTTTTTAAATTACTTAATGTATATCCATTAGCACACATTATAAAACTTATTTCTTAATTAATTTATTTTTTCAACCTCTTTCAGGAAAAAGGCATCTAAAAATCAAAACTTTGCTCAAAAAGAAAATCTAAAAATCAAAACTAGAGAAAAAGAGGAAAGAGAAACAATAGAGAAATGTGGCTTTGCCGCTTCGGTATTCAGATCCACGTCCCATTGACGTGTAGTTGTACTCTACGTACAAGGTAAATGTTTACTACGCTGACCCCCCCAAAAAAAGGTAAACATTTACTACAGATTTTTTGGGTGTTATTATTAGATACAACGTAAATCCTCCATCAAAATTGCACGTTGAAAGCCTTTCTAATTAATTAGCATGTAAAAAAAATAAATTAACCCACCTCAACCCTGAACGTCAATTCCAACATGTCAAATTTGGTCGGGGTGTATTTAGCTTGGGCGGTATTTTTTTTGCATACGGAGTAGTATTTAGAGCACCCCCAACAGCTTCTTTAAAAAATCTCTAAAATAGAGAACAAAATAACAAAATCTCTAAAAAATTTACACCACAACTCCAACAGATTCTCTATTATACAAATTGTTACATTTATTATACACTATAATAGATGCATAAATTCATAATTTAATAAATAAAATTCCAATAACTTCATTAAATCAATAGGCAACAATCAATGAACAAATAGGTAGACATTGAAAGGGGTGAACGCATTAAATTTTACAGATTCTAACCTTTCCTCTAAATTTAGATATTTTTTCCCTCTCTCCATCAATTTCTCTATTTTAGAGATGAGTTTAGAGAAGCTGTTGGGGAGAAAAATTGATATTTTTCTCTAAAATCTCCTATTTTCTCTATTTTAGAGAAGCTGTTAGGCTTGCTCTTAGCACACTACTTATCTCAGATTTGGCTAAAGCTTAGAGCATCCCCAAGAGAAGCTCCAAAATAGAGAAAAATGGAAAATTTAGAGAAAAAGATGAATTTCATGGTCCAACAGCTCCTCTATATGGTTTTGTAAAATAGAGAAATGAGGAGAGAGGGTAAAAATTTCTCTATATTTAGAGGAAGAGGAAAATCTCTAAAATTAAATGTTTTCATCAAGTTCCATGCCAACCATTTAAGTCATAAATAAGATTTAAATGGGATTCAAAATATAAAGCTTAGTTGAATTTATAAATATTATATAATATATGAAACTAAAATAGGATTCAAAATATAAAGCTTTATTGGATTCATAATTTCCTTATATAATTTAATATATATCATAAATATGTATAGTATGAAATTATAAAAAAAAAAAGGTTGATATTTTATAAAGTTTTTATCATCCTTAAAAATCATACATGATTAGTAAATGAAAAATAATAAAACGAAGACATTGATAATTTCAACAAAATAAATTATAATAATAAATAGATCGAATTTATTTATTTTATGGGATAAATCTCATACAAGGTACGAAAACTATACTAGTTATCTAAAGTTTAAAAAATTCATTTATTATATTATGAAATTCTTCATTTATTATAATATATAATAAATGCAAAAATATGTATAATAGAGAAACTGTTGGGGTTGGAGGATAATTTTTTTAGAGATTTTGATGTTTTGATCTCTATTTTAGATAATTTTTACAAGAGCTGTTGGGCTTGCTCTTAGTGCACTGCGTACAACTACAAAACCTAGGCAAAGAGTATATTGGCCTTTTTACTTCCTTTCGGACACATTACAAAACCTATTTTTTTTTTAACAAATTGCACACCATAAATGACATGTTTTACCAAAGGAAAGGAGTATAAAGTTCACAAAGAGCCCATTATAAAAAGTTTATATGTTCATCTTTATATCTTAGTTCAATAATTTTATTAAATGGATGGTTACATCCTATATATCCTTTACCATACTAAAATAATATCTTCTATATATGCCACGTATCATTTTATGGTTAAAAATTTTCCTTCATAAATATTTAACCAATTAGCTTTTATCGTATCAATAAACTAGTTTAGTATCCGCACTGTGTGCGATTTTTTAATTTAAATAAATTTGATACTAAAACTCGTTTATTCAATTAATTAATGTCTTCCATATTTCTGATTTCTCAAATCTAAATAAATTTATACTTTATTAGTATAAAAGCTAATTTATCATTCCTCCTTCCTCATTGCTACTATGTATTAGTGGAATTTCCTTCTTTCATGTTCCCCATTTGGACAATAGAGTGACTTATAAGGTTACACACATTTGCCACTCTGCCCGAGATGTCGATATTTACAATGATTCAGGTCTGTCAGACCTCAACCGTAAGGATGCTTTCGGGTAGAGCTCTCTCGCCCGAATTCTTTCCTTATATATATATATATATATATATATATATATATATATATAGAGAGAGAGAGAGAGAGAGAGAGAGAGAGAGAGAGAGAGAGAGAGAGAGAATCAATTGTGCACACCCCTTAGGGTGTACTTTGTGCACGATTGAGGGCCATTGATCGGGGGTGGATGGATGGATGAGATTAAAAGAGAATTTTCTTTTTTTTTAATTAAAACTAAGTGGGTCCCGCACACAAGATGTGAAAACCGGCCATACTCTCCTCGTGTAGGCGCGTGTGGAAAGAAACCCTAAATCCCTAATTATTTATTCTTCTTCGTTTGAGCGGCCAGAGAGAGCCAAGTCGTTGTCCATGATGGGGCTTCTTCAATTGGCGGAACGGCGAGGAGCCGGAATCGAGGCAAGGCGGAGGTGGAATCGAGCCCAGTCTCGCCGGAATCTTGTTAAGATTGATCCCGCTGTTGCGATCGATTAGGCCGAGGACGAGGGAGATGGGGATGCAGCCATGGCCGACCGCTTCCCCGACCAGCCTCTGCCCGCTTCCTCTCGCCACCAGATCTCCGGCGTCCCCTCCTCACAGCCAAAGCCTTGTTCTCCATCGCACAGGCGACTCCAGGCGGCTCCAACCCGACCCCCGCTTTGCTCCAATCCGACTCCAGGCGACTCCAACCCGACCATGGGCATCGGAATTGACGTGCAGGATTTGGGGTGTATATAGCGAAAACGTAAATATATTAATACCTTCGAGATAGGAAAATTTTATTTCTGCAAAATCGATAGATGTTCCATAAAAAATTGTGATTAAACTTTTCCCAAATTATATCCATATCTAAAATAATTGGGGAAAATATATTAACAAAAATAGAATTCCATGAGTTGATAACATTTACACGGCTAAGTATTATTTCAATTTACCTAAAACCTTTTATCTTCTTCATATTGATAAAGTTATTTCATTAGTATGACCATGCTAAGTAAGTATTATTTCAATTTCGTCAAAATTTTTTATCTTCTAAAAATATGTTCATATTGATGAAGTTATTGATAAAATTACTTAATTAGCATGACTATGTAATATATTGATAAAGTTATTATCTTCTAAAAACATGTTCATATATAGCAAAAATAGATAAAATCTTATCTTATGATGAACGATTTTTGGTCGCATAAACCGTATCAAAATAAAACTCAAACCTACAAACTAGTATAGCAAGCAAGTAAGAGGTCGATCCCACAGAGAATCAAGTATATATTCCTTTGCAAAGTGTATTTACCAATTAGTGAAAGGGGGGTTTTTGGATGATTGAAACAAGAAAGAAAACAAAATAAACTATAAACAGATTGATGCAAAACAATTTAGAGAAGACCGATCTACCTACAACTATCCACTTTATTTGGTTGAATTGATATTGTAACTTCCTCTCGTCCTTTTAGTCTTCCTATGAATGCCCTTGTCCCGACCTAATATAGTTACTAGTCCAATCAGTCCTAGAAACCCTTATCAATCGAACAGTCCCTAAAGAAGGATTTAACCCAATTGATAGTTTTAAGTTCAGAGATTAACCAAGATATTTGCAGTCCCTAAAGAGGGATTTAACAACACATCCAACTTTCTACCCATCCAATTAGTTCAATCAGCCCTAAAGGGACAAGTTTGCTACTTGGGTTAAGGTTCGCAATCAGGAATTTACAAAACCCTAGCAATTGAATTGATCTAACAAGTTGGCCAGACAAGAAAGAACAAAACAATAAATCAATAAACGCAAAGAAGTTGAAGCATTCAAATATAGGAAATAAGGAACAAGAATTAGAAACTCACAATTCAATCCAAATAAAGCTTCAAATCGCAAGTAGAACAATCTCTCACTAAAATCGTCTTGAATCCTAATCTAATGAATGAATGAGTAGAATAAAAGTTCTTAAAACAACATAAAACTTGGCCTTTTAAAACATCAAAGTCGGCCATAAAAGAAATCAAAAGATTCTAGGGTTTTCATTTAATAAAACGCAGCGTATAATCGCTGTCGGCAGATGCGGCGGCCGCTGCATTAGCATTTCCTCGCAGCCTTGCTGCATCGGCCCTGGCGGCGGCCGCTGCACACCATGTGGCGGCCGCTGCATCGGTCTTTCCCGGAAAATCCGTCTCGAATTTGCTCTTCTTCTCAACAGGAAAGTTGTAGCTCTCTGAAAGAGATTTCCAACGCATGGTCATAATAGTCAATCGGACAACCGAGGCCTCCAGAAAGTGCAAAACAAGTTCAGCATGTCTGGCGACAACTTCTGCAGACTTGTTCTTCGTTTAGGCTCGCTTCTTCTTCTCAGGACCTCTTGAGATCTTCATGTAAGCTTCTTCGATCAACTAGACATTCTCATCCAATGCGTTATCAACCCATGTCTCCTCCTCGGATCTACCATTACCTGAAATAATCAATAAAAGCATGTAGATTCCGACTCCACCAACATAGAGAGCAAATATGCAAATTCTACTTAAATCATGCATGATATGCATCTCAACTAAGCTAAATGCAACATATTATGCCTACCTAAATGCATGCTATCATCTTATATAATAGTCTTTAAAATTAATTATACTCCGTATCTTCTAAAAATATATCCATATCTAATCAAATTGAGTCAAATTTAATCTTATACATATATAGATATATTGATTAAATTGAGTTAGAATAAAAATTTATCTTATGCATATATTTTAAAATTTGTTAATATCTTCTAAAAATATATCCACATTTAATCAAATTGGGTCAAATTATATCTTATGCATATATAGATATATTGGTTAAATAGAGTTAGAATAAATTTTATCTTATGCATAGATTGATTCTTCCAAAATTTTATGATTGGTTTATGCGACTACGATTAAGGAGAAGCCGTCATGTGTCTCAGACGACTTCTCCTTTATTCTATATAATAATAAATAATGTCACCTATTTATAGTCATATATTTACATTTACTTTAGTAATTGAGTTTCTATACATATCTTATTATTATATTCTAAATTAGAAATTTTTTTAAATGATTGTTACATAACTTACTATCATATTATTATTAATGTTCATGTTAATATTATTATTATGATGATAAAAATTATTTATTCCATAACAAAAAATAACATATTTTAATTATAAAAGAATTGTATCAAAAATATTTCATGATAAATAATTGTCTATTTTTTTTGTTGACATGTTTATAATATATATATATATATAGGTACATTTTTATTTTTATTTTTATTTAGTTATTTGAAATACAGCTATTTATTATTTTTTAAATATTTTATAAATGTAAATTTGTGTTTGTTAGTATGACTAGACAAGTCAGTACATGACCAGACTATCATGAACATATAGGATGAAACTTGGAACTAACTAGAGAAACCTATAGCATCACAAGAAATGAAGAAAATAAGGGTTGAAAACAAGCCATGAGGAACAAAAGGAGAACCTTCCGGGATACTGATGAAGACCGAGGTTTTGGGGCGATGAAAGCCAAGATCGATGTTGTAGGAAGACACCAAGAATAGGTTGAGATGGTATAGTGAATGTTGGTAGGACCTCACCCCACTGAGGTGTGCTTGTGTCATGTAAGTAAAACTTAAACGGAAAATGTACATAAAGAAGAACGAGTGATTTATAAATGGCATACCTTTAACAACCAAGGTAGGTGTGTTTGGATTTCAAATGCATCATGTCTATAATGTAAAATGATAAGACAGTGTTTGGTTAACACAATTTTTAAGATGTTTATATTATGATGTTTTTTGATTCCACGACATATTAATTATAATGCAATTATTTTATCTCGATGTATGTAATATTTGGTTAAATTACAGTTTTACCTCGGTTTTTACGAGATTTTTATTTTTACCACTCACATAAAACGACGTAAAATAATTGCATTATAATTAAAATGCAATGAAATCCAAACACACTCCAATGAGTTGGGTAAGATTAAAAAAAACACCACTCTCTTTGCCTTGGGGGATTTTGTACCTGTCAACTTGTTTTATCGTAAAACACCTAACTCACAACTGGTTCATCCGAACTAGGTATAGTGATTGAAACTATTACAATAAAATAACCAATAAACCTACCCAACTAATCTCACGACGATGAATACGAGCAACAACTTTAGCCTCCCTGAGATGCACTCAGCTAACCACACATTTAAACTCATTACACCAAAGAATATATAGCATAGTATGTAAACTAGGTGTAATAAGAAAAAGGAAAGAAAAATATTGTCTTTCCTTTTTTTTTATTAAGAAATAATTCGAGATATACCTGAATCTCGATGGCCGACAAGTCGGCAGACGGAAATCCGTCAATCCATACAAACGAAAACGAAAACAAAAAGCGGAGCAGTACATGCAACAAGTGGAAACGCACCCTACAAGAAAACGAGCCAAGGAAAACTAAATCTAACACAAATGAGACGTAGACTACGGACAACCAAGCAACATCCTAAAACAGCACCGCTGACCGGCGATACAACAGGAATCCCTGTGAGTAGTGAAGACGAACCTCCAGGAAGCTTCTTCTCATACATGGAGTCACCCTGTACACACTACCTCGATCCTAGCCAGACCCGACTCCGACTGCCAAAACCCCAACATAGAAGAAGAACCCCCAACCGCACCAAAGCAGAGACGCATGCCACTCGAGCAAAGCAAACCGCAAAGGACCGGTCACAACGGACCGGTCAAGCCCAAATGAGATTTAACCCAAGCTCTTTCGAGCGGTGTTTCGAGCCCTTGCGAGATTTTAAATAATATTTAGTTTTATTAAGATATATACCTATTTATTTCTTAGGTTTAATTATACGGGCCAAATTTGGACCCAAGGAATTGCCTTGGCCCAAAGGAGGGAAAAGAGGGCCCGAAAAACAATCCACATGCCACATGGATCCTAGGATGCCAAATAGGCGACACGAAGCCGGTGAGCAAAGGCAAGAGGTCGCCGACTGCCAGGACAAAGGTGCGCAGGGAGGACAGAGCGCTTGACAAGAGCACCGCCGGGATGAAGCAAGTCCTGACACCGACAGAAGCCCATGAGCAAAACCACCACTGAGCACCCGCTGAGACGGGACAAGGCGAGACAAACCACCAGGCCGACAGTGCAAGGAGGCTGAGTTAGGGAGAAAATGACGGAATCAGAGAGGGGAGACCTCCGGATAGCCGCCGCCACCGACTAACGGAGGGCTCGAAGGAGGCGAACCAGAACCCAAACGGAAATTTGCGAAGGGGATGAGCCAAACCCTCCCCTGAGGAAGATGATTGCAGACGAATCAAGGTAGATGATGATGAACGGATGGGGAGACGAAAGGTGAAATCCGACACCAAATCGAGCCCCGGCTCCCAAAACCCCAAAAGAGAGAGGGGTCCAGGAGGCGGAACGAAGGAGGAGACCCAATGAGGGAACCAAGATTCAAGTAACTTCTCACAAGGAGAGGATTTAGGGATCTCCGAAGAGAGAGGTTTGGTCGGAGATGGTGATTGTCGGAGCGGTGGTTCAACTGGCCAAAGATGGAGGTAGACGGAAATCGCGTGGGTTTTTTGGAAATATAGAAAAATATTGTCTTTCCAGTTAGAAATAATAGGGAGATATCCCGTCAACTTTAGCCTCCCTGAGATGCACTCTTCCAGGTGCTTCCAAATAATATTGTCAAGGAAATTGTGGATATTCTGTTGCCCGTTGCCCCCTTTGAAGACCGACTATACTAGTGGTCTACTAGGGAGAGTTGGTTCGCCACCTCAAATGCATACAAACTAATAACTGGTCTTCCCTCTCAGTGTCCAGATTCTAACTCCTGTATCTGGAATATAGACATTCCACCAAAGGTTAAAAACTTCATATGGAAACTTTGTCAGGACGGTATGCCGATGGCTCTACGACTGGCACAAAGGAGTGTTTTCATGCCCTCCACCTACTGTTTGTGCAATTGCGCGGAGGAAGATGATGCTAACCTTTTTCTGGAATGTCAGTATTTATACGACCTCTCTCTTCCAATTCCCAAACCACATAAGCTCAAATATATCATCCATGTTGAGTCAATCAAGAGACATAAAACCAGTTATGTCCTATATTGGCAACAACATTAAGAGCTCATCCAAAGTAAAGTTAGCGTTTTCTTGGTGGACCACTTGGTATACTCGAAATCAACATATCTTTAGATCGACTCCTATCCTTGATAGAGACACAACTCTCCACATCATCAAAACACATGAAATAAACCAGAGTAAGGTTTCTCGCTTTGATGACTGCTTTGATGAGGAATCCAATATACAACCAAAACTAACTTTTGAAGACAACGGAAAAAGTGGAAAACTAACATTATGCGAAAACCACCCAGAGGGACATTTAAATTAAATTTTGATGGTTCCGTCTTTACAGATATGAATAGTACAGCAGGAGCTATTATTCGAGATTGTGATGGATGCCCAATCAACATAGGATACAAAAATCTTGGTATACAAACTCTACTAAAAGCAGATGCTCTCGCCTTGAGGATTGGTGTAGAGCACGCCTTAAATTTACATATTGTTAACCTTCACATTAAAGGTGACTCCAGCATAATTATTGACCACCTCAACAAACAAGCTAAATGTCCTTGAGAGATCGAACTCATTATGTCGGACATTAAAATTATGTTGACAAAACTGGAAAGAGTATCTTTCCTTCATGTACCCCGAACATGCAATAGAGTGACTAATAAGGTTGCACACCTTTGCCACTCTACCCGGGGTACTGATATTCATAACAATCTCAATCTTTTAGACCTCATCCGAAAGGATGTTATCGGGTCGAGCTTGCTCACCCGAAATATTTCCTAATTAAAAAAAAATAGGGAGATATTCCCCGCTACACTAGATTTACATTCGGGCTACGGACAACAGTTTGTTCGTCGCTTAAATGTCATTCTAGCAACGAACTTAAGATGAGCAGTCGCGCGTGGGTGAGCCTCGTGCAACTCAATGGGACAAAGCTCCCGGGCGACGAAATTATAGGGAGTCCGTCGCTAGAATATATTGGGGCGACGGAATTAGATGTAGTCCGTCTCTTGAATTTATTGGGGCGACTGAGATACGTGTAGTTCGTCTCTTGAATGTGGAAGTGTCTCATTTTCAAACACTGGTTGGGGCGACGAAATGATGTGTAAGTTCATCTCCCGAACGATTTTAAATTTTGAATAATAAATGAAGCTACTTACCCCCCATTAATGTTTTAACTTTTAGTAACCTTAACCAATGTCGACCCTTCTCCTCCTCATCTCCTCTCTTTCCCTTCTCCGTTTTTCAAAGCTTCTATTTCAATTTTTTTTTTGTAATTTGCACAAGGATTGTGGAGATTCAACAAAATCAAATTATTTTGAGCAGTGGAAAGGTATGTTGTTGTATACATATAATGTCATATATTGATGGATTTGTGAAATTTTGGATAGTTTGGTTATTTTGGATGTTCTTTGTAGAAAGTGGTGATTATTGTGGTGATTGGAGAATATCTAAATGAGGAAGAATTCATAATAAGGTTAGTAATGGTTTTTATTTTTGTTTTAAAACAAAACTATATCCATGTTCTATACACAACCTTCCACCTTTCTCGCTCATTCTTAGCCACCTTCGCCCACCCGCTCAGTCTCATCCACCATCGCCATCGACTTCAGACCATCGTCCCTCTTGCCTCGCTCACCGGCCTTCGCCGCCGTCTCTTTAGCCTCTCTCCGGTCCACCTTCGGCTTTCCGTCGGTGGCCTGTGTGGAGCTTCTACCCCTGGTTCGCCCCCGCACGAGCCCACCCTAGTCTCCTTCTTTGGTGGCCCTTGTGGTGGCACCGCCTTTGGTGTCATAACCCATAATCGCTCCGCTCCCGGCTCACCTCCGCCTTCTCCACCGGTTGCCCGCTGTCGCTCGGTGTTTGGTTGTCGCCGCCACTACCTTCAACAACTCCAATACAGGCTCTCCACCGCCTCTCAACAAACCTCCGTCACGGGCTGATCTAGGCGCCTACCGCACCGCCTTTAGGTGCTCTAATGGCCTCCTCCGGTCGACCTTTGTTTTCAATCTATTTCCGTTGTTCGATCCAATCTCAATCTGTTCTTTCGCCTCTTTGTCTTTTTATTGTTGTTCATCTTCTCTCTTTTGACCCGTTTCATCCGCCTCTATTTTGACTACCGAGTAGTCGCTCATGATCTTGTTATCGTCTTTGAGGGTTTGGGATGGGTTTCATGGCTTTAATGGACAATGGTTTGACCTCGAGTCGGGTTTACTGATTGGAGTGCAGTGCTATTCTTGTTGTGTTGCAGGCTTCTTTTGGCAGTGTTTGATTTGTCATGTTCGATGACGTCGTGGACGTGCGTTGACATCTGATGGCTTCTTTGAGTCCACAATCTGAGGTGTCCGTTGGTGTTCCCCAGAGTTCTCTGTGTGCGTTGTCCCTTTGACCATCGTTTCGTTTGTCTCTGGCTTGTGATTTCGGCGTAGGATGGCTTGTACGTTTATTTTGTTATTTTACTTATGTCATTTGCTTCTGTAATTTCATTTCTATCATTTGCTTCAGTCATTTGCTTCTGTAATTTTCTTTCAGTTGTACATGATGGTTAGTCCATCTACTGGCTTGTCCGGTCTCTCGGTTTTTCTAGGTTTGTCTAGTGAACCGAATTCTTATCTTGCTTCAAAAAAAAAATATTAACAGGTTTATAAACATGTATCATAAAAATTCATGTTTTTTAAAAAATATAAAAATCATTTTCTAAAATAACGATCTTTTAGTTATCTATGTTTTTTGGAATGCGATTTTTTTCATTATAAAAATTTATAAACATGTAAATACAAATATAAAAAAACACAAATATAGTATTATAAATTTTTTGAGTGCTGATTAATTTATACCCAAAATAATAAAAAAAATAATACTTGAAGAGACACAACGTAGGTTGTAGAGGATATGGACTAACAACACATGCATTCACTCAATAAATCACTATATAACCTAAGAAAAATAAAATAAGGATATAAGGTTGTTGCTATATGCACCGAGGATAGGTGTTGTATGCCTGTATGCACTTAACACGAACGGATCATAGATATGTTTGAATCGTAGTCTAACACGTGTCCAGTATTAAATGCATCTGACGTTAATAAAAACTATAAATGGATCAAAGATCTGTTTCATATCACGAAAGGATTAAGGATCCGCAAGTGTAAAATTTTGGAAAAAAAATTACAAGTTCAAATTTTTTGAAAAAAAAATAGCCTTGCGGACCCTTGATCCGGAAATGTAAAATTTTGGATTTTTTTTTTCTAAAATTCAACTTTGTTTTTTTTTTTTTTCAAAATTTTAATGCGAACGGATCAAGTATCTATTACACACATAAAACAGATCTTTGATCCGTTTGTAACTTTTTTTAACTTCAGACACGTTTATTGTTGGATACATGTCACACTGTGGTTCAAACGAAATTAGAGCAAGTTTGTCGGAGGTAAAACAAGCAACGATACTTGCTATTTTAATAATAAAAAAATAGAATAGTATCATCAACGATGCTTGGGTGATACCACAATAGTATCGATACTTGGCGTAATATTTACAGTATATATGTGTCAGTGCTGAGCTGTTCCACATTAATTTTTTTTCGGATCAATTAATTCAAAACGACGTCGCTTGGGTGATATTAGGGTCAAAACGCAACATTTGTAACACTGCAAACGTCTGGTAAAACAAGAAAAAGGGGGATGTGTGTCATGCTTCCATTAGTGGAAGGATTTAGCGGTTTAGATTCCGCCACATGGACGGAGGATATCCGATCTGGGTCACACACACACACACACACACACACACACACACACACACACACACACACACACACACACACACACACACACACACACACACACACACACACACACACACACACACACACACACACACACACACACACACACACACACACACACACACACACACACACACACACACACACACACACACACACACACACACACACACACACACACACACACACACACACACACACACACACACACACACACACACACACACACACACACACACACACAAAAACACACACACACACACACAAACACACAAACACATATATAATGTATGTATGTATATATATAAAATATTAATATGTAATTTTTGGTATTACAGTGTATTAAAAAATAAAATAAAAATACCACATTACTAGATTCATTTTTCTCTATACATAGACATCAATTTTGAATATGTTTGACCATATTTTTATTTTAATACCATTGTGCAAAATAATACCGAAAAATTAATTGTAATTATTTTTCATTGCTAAGATTAAATAATATAAGAAGATGAAATAATTATTTATGAATAAAATAATATTTTATAATAAAAATGAATATAATAATATAATCGAGAATGAAAATAACTATTAGAGAGGGGTATATTTATAAATTGAATATGTAAGAAAAGATGGGGTTGAGATGCTAGAAATGCTATTGATAAAGTGAAAAAAAAAAATAATGGGATACTAGGATGATGTGTCGGAAAGAGAAGAATAAAATATTAATATTCCTAGTAGTCACTTAACTTAATAGAATATCCCTCTTCGAGTTCGTATTCAATGTCAATTGTAACTTACTCCAATTCAATTGATAAACATGACCTTAATTATGATCTATTTAGAGCTCGTTTGATTGACAACCCAAAAACCCAGAAAGTAGAACTTCTCAAGAATTAGAACTTCTCAGGAAGTAGGAGAAATTCATGTGTTTGGTTGATATTTTTGAAATTAAAAAACGCAGGAATTCAACTTCCCGGGCCTCTAGGTAGGTTCAACTTCCATCATTTTGTATTTGGAAATTTCCAAATCCCCTTTTAATCATCTAAAATAAAATAAAAAATCAATCAAACACATTTTCACAATTCTCATCAATTGGACTTCCTGAGAATTCAATTCCCATGAAGTAACTTTCCGAAAATTTCAATTCTCACGTTGAACCAAATAGACCCTTATATTGAGTGCATAACTATATGTACTCGGTGCATATACTCTTACCGAAATATAACTTGTATACCTACCACAATCAAACCCATCACTCATAAATCCACAAACCCACACACCTCGATCACACCGTCATAAATAGGCAAACCCATCACTCATGAAATCATAAATAGGCAAAAATCCATATACTTTGAATGCAAGCATATAATATATCAACTTCATATATTAAAAAGAAAAAGAAAACGTGAGCAATGGGAAAGTGGTTATAAATGAACATGGTTATAGACTTATAGTTGGCACTATCTATGACAAAACACAACAATAATAATAATAATAATAAAAAAAAAAACCAAGCTCGTCAACAATATATGGTAGAAAGACCCTAGAAAACAAGATAATGTCATGTTATGTGAATTACCACCTATCCTTAGTCCTTACTAATACTCGAATAAAAAAAACCTATCCTTGCTAATTAATGAGCTACTTGATGGCCATCGATCATACACATACAGTATCAAGATACACTAATCTATTTGTAATACTCCGTAGTAAAGTCGGTACATAGAATTTTACATGATTGATTATAAAAAAAAAACTTGGGATTGATAGATCATATGTTAGTATGATATAGTGTTGAATGAGGTCGCGATTAGAACTGCCTTTTTTGTCATGTGATGTTGATTATATTTTGAGTTTTTAGCATCATTTATTGGATGTGACTGTGTCTCATATCAGTTAGTCTGGTTTTGCACGAAGGATGGAGAAGCGGTTTCAAAAAAATGATTTTTTTTTATTAGGGGGGTGGGGGGGGAGTCGAAGACATCCAATATTTAGTTGTGAATTACGATCACTGCCATGAGTTGTGCTACATCTGGATCATCGTCAATCTTGATGGTTGAGACTATGGATCTTCACCAAAGCCTCATTTGTCAAATGAGTCTGGCTTTAGATGGATCGAGGTAGATGAAGATAGTCTATCCATCAACATTATTAATGGTAGCTGAATTTGCTCAAAATACTCGTAATAGACATCCTTCTTCTTTTCTAACACTTTGATTCTTCGAAATAATGACATATCTTCAGAAAAGTCAACTTAATTACAATAAATTTCATCAATTATGACACCATCGTGATTCGTAAGCTAGAATCACTAATAAGTAATAATCACCTTTATAAAATTTCAAACTATTATCTACGGATACACTAGACCACCATCCAAATTCTCGTCTTTATTAAAAAGAAAAACCTAATACACATGTCTTCGTAAAAATATGTCAACCCCATGTTTACATACTCCGTGCCGTGGTGACATACAGGCTATTGAATGGAAACCCAAAAACCCAAAAAGAACGCGCCACATCACGCGCTACCCCTTTTCTTCCCCAAATCCACAAAGGAAAAAAAACCTATATCGGAAAATCCCAACTTGCTCAACTCTCTCGATTCTCAGTCCTCCATCTTACTCTCAAGGATCTTACCTATCGTTTGGTGGGCGGTCACCTTTGCTTCTTGCCTACAATCTACTTCTCTCAAATTTGATAAAGGGGTGAAGCCTAAATCTAAGAAATCCCTCTTGCTCAATCCTTTTGATTCCAAATTGACTCCATACATCTGTCTTTTCGATCGGTGGGCTAAGGCTTCTGCCTTTCGATTTTGGATCTGGATTTCATGTCCCACACGTCTCTGCAACTACAGGCTTGAATCTATTGCCTATAATTCCGATCTTTCTCTTGTGGCTATGGAGGGGTTGTCGTTCTTTGCGTTCTGGCTCGTCCTCAGGCTTTCCGGTTCGACAGCGTCTCGTGCGGTCTGCTCTGACCTTCTCTCCTGGACAGTGTTGCTGTTGGGCGGCCGGCTCTTCTGGCTCCTCGGTGTTTATTTCCGGCTCTACTTTCTTACCTTCCGTCGTACCCCGTCACTATCCCCCAGGTACAAATTTCTCAATTTCTACACCCAATCTGAAATTACAGGTTTGATTTTCTCCTCTCACAATGCTTTGATGAGAAAATCAGAGTCCACTACTAACCCAAAGGGAAATTCCGAAAGGAATGACACCCAAAACGTCACTGGGAACTCCTCTTGGAGTAACCCCATCACCCTACCCACAATACCAAACTTGACACCCCTTGGGAAGCAGAAATGCTCTGCCAAAACATCACTGGGCTCTCTTGGTTGGCTTACTCTCTCTTTTGGAGTCTGCCTGATCAGAATGCTTGAACTGCGCCTTTGTGTATTACCAAATAAAAAGTATCTTTTGATTCTTCATCAAAAACAACCTACCCTTACACATTATCAATTTGTATTATTCTTAATTTACACTAGTGACCTCGTCTATCACTATTTTGGCATCTGCACTAACGTTCTCAACCTTCTACCTATAATATGTTTAGTTGTACAGGAGAATGTCATTGTTGATCAGTTCGAAGTTGGCTCATGTTGGCTTGTTGTTCAGTATTATCTACCACTGAACCCTCATGGATCACAAAAACGAGCCACCGATTGCTTTACAAAACAGCTCTCTATGTTCTTGCTTTGTTCATCGCCTCTAGTTCCGATGGGTAAAGCTTCAAATCATTACAGGTATGGTATCCTATCCTACATCTTCTTATCCAAACTCCACCTTTGCTTTGCTATAATGGCGAGCAACAAACCACCTAAAGGGAAGGGGAGCCTCTCCAGGGCTCCACCGACACCCACTGAAAATCAACCTACTAGGAAGCCTCCGGGTGGCACACTTAAACCTATAGCACCATCCAAAACACAGAAAAGTGATAAAGGAAGAGCAAAAACTGATCTCAGTTCTTTCTTCAACCAACTAGGTGGAGCTGACTGCAGATCATTGACCCCTCATACTTGCTGTTTAATTTGCTCTATAGATCTTATATTGTATCATCTTCATGTATTTTGCACCCAATGCACCAGCAACTTAACTGTGACTTTGCTCAAACAACCCAATCCTTACATAAGCAAACGAATACTGAACAGAAGTCACAATATATCTCACAACCACTGCACTCCTTATGACACACTGCTCCAAAGTATGTTTGCTCTTGATCCTAGCAATCTTTGTACTAACATCAATCGAGCGAGTTACTCTCTCGATTACCTCCTTCTTATCTACCACCTGCAGAAAAACCTGTGTGTTTTAAAGCTTATAAAACCTGCACATCAAAAGGTAAGTTTTGGAACCCATAATAACTTCACTACTAGCTTCAATCATAACTATATAGCTATACTTAATTTTAACCTTATTTACTCCTCGATTATGTGCTTTGGCATTGGTCATGAAGAACTCTTACTTAAATATTCAGCTGCTAGATTTCTGGCTTCGTGCTTCCACTTAACTTGCTCTAATTTACATCACAAGTTATTAAAAATTCTTCCTCTTAAATTACGGTTCGATCTATCTGAAAATAGGTGTTTTCAGTTTTCTTACTCTAATTTGTACCTCAACTTATTAAACATAGACATTACCTTTCCTCTCTTGCTTAGGAAATTACCATATTTTTATGATATTCTCTTTGCTCAGGGATATGAACTATCACTTCCGTTTCAAGTAACCTTTGGTTGCCTTACTCCTGATTTTTGCTGCTACTTTAAGTCATGGCGGTTTTTGCGTTGGCAATCTGGTCATCTACCATCTACAACTTCCAAACAAATTCAGATTATGTTTATTTACTATTCTTGTGATAAATGCTACTACCTTTCTTGGCAGCCCATGGGTTGGCAACTATACTATCTGCAATGTACAATCTCCAATCAGACTCGTGTCTTATTTCTTAATTTATGGTTTAAATTCTCTGAACATAGGTGCTTGCACTTCTCTTTCTTAAATTTGAGCCACAACCTATTTAATCATGTCATTAGCTATCTCTTCTTGCTTAGGAATCTACCATTTTATCATTGCCTTAAATTAGCTTTGGGTATTTTGGTTGCTTTTGCAAGTAAGAGTGCTATAAGATACATCACTAACTCTGCTCAGGAGATTCTTTCTCTTGAGCAAAAATTGTTTTACCAAAATTTGCAGCACACTCCTATGGCCACCTGGGCTCAAAGATCTCCCTCTGTGTTCAAGTTTTGCCATCGAGAACCTGAAGTCACCATACCCACCGATGCATTATGGAGAAAGCTTAACTCTTCATGGCTTAGGTTGGTCATTTGTAACACACCAACTGATCTGCTTTCTGTTAAACCATGCATCTTTCTACGCTACTTTTGGTTCATTCAACAAAATATAAAGTTTAATCGGATTAGTATAGCATGTATGTATTATGTAAATCTAAAACATTACAAGATCTATTACTTGTACATATTTCACAATTTATAAGCTTAAGATTACACATAATTCTTGTTTCTTTGGAGTTTTGTACACCCCTATTCCTGACTACCAGTACTATTACTTTGATATTGAACCCTATTTTCTTAAACTCATTACAGTTCATCATTGGTTATTCGGGGTGCGTTCGATTAATTACTTCATACCACTTTATGTGTCTTACTGGTTACTATTGTGCTACTAAATCAGCATTCAAATCCTATCATGCACAATATTTACAGTGCACACATGCTATTAATATAGTAATAAATATGATTAGGGTCCACACTGGATCGATCTCGGAGAAAATACAAAACAAATACCAGATCACCAAACATATCTTAATTCATATCCAAAACAAAGTTTCCTTGCTATTGGTAGTCCTCCAGCAAAATTTTACACATATACTCATAATGACAGATGAAACAAACAAAACGAACCATCATCAAACCAAAACCCCCACCAATTGGAGGATCTCTACTCCTATAAACAAGGTTCTCAACCAGAAAACTACCATCTCCCCCTCAAAAGGTTTTAATGAAGTTTAGCTTTTGGAATATAAGAGGCCTTCGCAGAAAGAATGTTTGGACCCACATTGAAGCTACAACTAAAGCAGAGCACATAAAAATCCTAATGCTAGCGAAAACAAAATTAACAAACCCTCCGCCAGACAAATGCTGGAGGAAACCAGGATTTGACAGAATGCATTTCATTCCATCCAATGGTCTTGCGGGGGGGCTTTGCCTTCTTTGGAAAGAATCTCAATTCCATAATGAAACCTTCACAATTAGAAACTCGACGGACCGCATCATTCAGGCAGACTACATAAACACGACACTTAACATTGATGTCGAAATCTTATTCGTTTATGCAACCCCTTACGCAAAGGAAAAAAACAACTTCTGGGCCTCACTCTCATACTATATATTCGCAATGCTAAAGACTCGCTGATTATTCTTGGAGACCTTAACGAAATTTTAGAACCTACCGACAAATTAGGGGGCAGGATCCCATCTGCAAATAGATTTGCAAGACTCCAAGACACTATTAGAACTTTCAATCTGGTAGATTCCCCAACTTGCGGAAACGATTACACTTGGAGAAAACGGGAACATGGTACCGATAACATATTTGAAAAGCTAGACCGTGCTATGGTTAGCCACCCTATCCTAAAACAATTCCCGAACCTTAGTACGAAAAACCATGCTTTTCTTAAGTCAGACCACGCCCAAATCACTTTGGACCTCATGGATAACCGCAAACCAAAATTGCAACCCTTCAAATTTGAAATGGCATGGACAACGAAACCAGACTATGAATCAGTTGTGCGATCAGCATGGAGGCTAGACACCCCTGGCTCGAAAATGTTCAAACTAACGAAAAAACTACAAGAGGTTAAAAGAAGAAGCAACCTTTGGAGCAAAGTAACCTTTGGAAATGTTTTCCGCCAAATTAAACAAGTAGAAACAGATCTACTAGAATCACAAAAGAATCTTTGCAATGCTTACAACCAAAACCTGGATAACAAAATCAAAAGGCTCACTTCAAAGCACTCCTCCCTCCTTTCCTTCCAGCAGAAATATTGGGGGCAAAGGGCGAAAAGAATGCACATTAAATCCATAGACGCCAACACTAAATACTTTCATAAAATAGCAACAGGAAGGCGAAATAGAAACATAATAAAACACCTACAAACCACGGCGGGTATAACAATTAACAACGAAGAAGATATTAGAAACCTAATCAAACACGATTTTAGCCAAAGATTTACGCAACATGCTAGGCAACAAACACAAAACAACCTACTTCACCATGTAGGGAACGAAATCTCAAACGAAGATAATGAATGGCTAACTCGCCAAGTCACGAACTCTGAAATTAAAAATGCTGTCTTCAGTCTTGCCAATGACAAATCACCAGGACCTGATGGTTTTCCAGCTGGTTTCTTCAAAAAGTACTGGCATATTGTGGAACCATCAGTCATCAAAGCAGTTAAAAGTTTCTTTCTAAGCGGAAGGATCCTGAAGCAAACAAACCATACGTTCATAGCATTAATACCAAAGATAGACAACCCAACCACAACATCTCACTATAGGCCTATTAGTCTCTGCTCAACAACATATAAAATTATATCCAAAATTCTAGCTTCAAGACTCAAAAGGGTAATCCCTAAAGTAACTAATCCACTACAAAGCGCCTTCTCTTCAGGCAGATCAATACAAGATAACATCTTAATTGCAAACGAAATCTTCCACTCCTTCTCAAAGAAAAATGGAAAATCAGGTTGGATGGCTGTAAAACTTGATATGGAAAAAGCATTCGATATGGTCGACTGGAATTTCTTACTCTCAATTATGTCAAAATTTGGGTTCTCAACCAAATTCACTCTTTGGATCAAAGAATGCATAACCACAGTCACTTACTCGGTGCTAGTAAACAATGAACCCACTGAAATCTTCTTTCCCGAGAGGGGAATACGCCAAGGATGCCCGCTTTCACCATATCTATTCTTAATAATATCAGAAATTCTGGCCCGTGGGTTACAACATGAATCGGAAAAACCACAAAGCCACCTAGGAGTCAAACTGACGCGAGGGGGAACAAAAATTCCTTTCTTAGCCTTCGCGGATGATATTGTCATCTTTGCATCAGCAACCAAAATCGGCTGCGACCAAATTAACAAAATTCTGACTGAATACTCAGCTATTTCAGGACAAAAGGTAAATAGGCACAAATCCCAATTTCAAACATCCAAAAACGTCACAACCACCCAGAAAAATCTAATCAGAAACGAGCTAGAAATAGCGCACACCCCTAAGATGGGTACCTATTTGGGCTGCCCCCTAATAGAAGGAAGAATGACAAAGGAAGAATTCACGGAACTTCTAACAAACACCAAATCACAACTTCACAGATGGAAGGCGAATTGCCTCTCACAAGCTGGCCGTTGCACTCTAATCAAAACAACGCTAGCAGCCAAACCTCTACACATAATGCAATGCTTTATGCTACCAAAATCAGTCCATACGGAACTTGATAAGATCAACCGGAACTTCCTCTGGAACAAAGGACCCAACCATAAGCCCCTCATCGGTTGGTATGAGGTTTGCAAAACCAAGGAAAATGGAGGACTAGGGCTGCGTAGCTCGGAGGATATGAATACAGCTCTTCAGATGAAATTACTCTGGAAACTATTAGCGGAACCAACTAGCCCATGGGTCAAACTAATTAAAGAAAAATATCTTAAAAACCAAAATATACTCTCATATCAGAAGCATGGTACCTCTTCCTGGCAATGGACCCAGTTAATAAAACTAATCCCGCTGTTTAAACAAGGCCTTAATTGGTCTATTGGAGACGGCGCCTCTATCAAGTTTTGGCAAGACCAGTGGTTAGGCCAAACACCTATAAATTCATCTATCTTAGGAACTCAATATATAGACGATACAATCAACATAAAACATTTTCTCAAAGACAACAAAACATGGAACCAAGATAAACTACACGCAGAGTTACAAAACATAATTCCAAACAACCTAATTGAAACTATCAAGACAATACCAATACCACAGCACATCCAAGTTCACAGACTTTATTGGAAATGGAGCAAAAATGGTTGGTTCAGCACTAAGTCTGCTATTGATATGATATACAACCACAAGAAACATGAAACATCAGACGCAAATTGGGTCTGGGGGCTAGATATCCCCCCGAAAATAAAATCTTTCCTATGGAAAATCCTTAAGAACGGAGTGCCCACTTCTGTCAGACTAGCTTCTCGACACCTTGGGATTCCGACAAACTGCCCCCACTGCGACTCTTGCTATGAAGACCTAAACCATTTATTATGGAACTGTCCTGTTACGAGGGATACCCTAATTGCAAATAACCCAGGAACGTTTCGGAAAATGAATGGTTGTTTCAGCAAAGATGAGCACTTGAACACCACGCTATGGGAAATCAAAAATACAATAGGAACAAAATGCTTTGAAGATCTCGCCTTTGCTTGGTGGGGTATTTGGTACTTCAGAAACAAAACACTCTTTGAAAACATAAACCCGGACATAAGATGCATATTATCCTTTATAAAGGAACAAATATATGTCTGGAAGACATCAAATTTAAACTGCCCAGACTACTGTGAAAACAACAAAAATACACCCACAAATGTGGACAAACAAAGATCTATATCAAAGAGAAAGAGAACCAAATGGGAACCTCCACCAATTGGAACTCATAAGCTAAATTTTGATGGTTCGTTCTCCGCGGATGGTTTGGGCTCTTATGGATTCATCATTCGTGATTCTGTAGGAACCCCGATTTTCTCTGGTAATGGACCATCATCAATCAGTTCTGTCTGTGGCTGTGAAAGTTTGGGTCTCTGGATGGGACTTCGGGCTGCGACAGAACTAAAAATAACAAATCTTATTATTGAAGGAGACAACTTAACAATAATAAAAAGTATGAAAGGTATGGGGAAGCCTACTGGAGACTCTGAAATGATTGTCTCGGACAGTCTAGTCTCGCTGGGTTTTTTTGGTTCTGTTGAGATTCGTCATGTCTTCCGTGAGGCAAATTTGGTAGCTGATCGCTTGTCCCGTATCACTCCAGCCTTCAACGGTATCTGGACTCCTGATGACTCTCTGTTGCATAGTCTCATCCGCAAGGATGCTCTTGGCTGATAGAGCTCAGCTCTATGGTCAAATTTTTTCCGTTTCAAAAAAAAAAAAAAAAAAAAAAATACTCCGTGCCGTGGTACGTACAAGTTTGTTTTGAAAGGATAAAGATGAGAATAATTAAAAATTTTGGTGCAATTTGCAAATTTCCATGGCTACCCCTCGCCCCCTGAATTAGAATATGTGCAAACGCTGGGCCCACCAATCCGACGTGGATTTCGTCAACAGCAAGAAAAATCTGATTAAAAATTATATAAAAAAAAAAGGAAAAACATCCACACCCCCATCCCCCCGTTTCCGGTTTCCCCCGCCTCCTCTCTCTGACAAAGAGTCGGTTTAGCGGTGGTATCAGAGTTTCTCTCTCTCTGCACTCTAGAGAGCGAATATTGACCGAAACAGTGAAGCAATGGGGACGGGATCATCCAAGGATCTGCAAGTTTCCGGTCATGGCGGAGTCACCGCCGGTGGCGAACAGCTCTACGTTTCTCTCAAAATGGAGTGCTCCAAACTCAAAGGGCAGCTTATCCCACACGTCTTCGGTTCCGCCCCTATCGTTGGCTCCTGGGACTCTTCTAAAGCTGTTCGTCCTTTCTCTATCGATTATTTTGTGTTTTTGAGGGATTAGTGTTGTTTTTGTTGTTCCTAGGTCTAAATTGATATGAACTGCTTTCAATTGGAATGCTCAATAGTTGTCTATGGAGCGGGAATCGGTTTCAATGTGGGAGTTCAGTTTCGTAGTTCCGCCTAATCATGGTAAGTTCACTTCCTTCTCGACTTAGGGATTGTGAAATTTGTCCTGTCCTTGATTAATCGTTTTGCGAATGCTGGATTGATTGTTTTGCTTGTGTTTTGGGTGGTTATTTTATAGAAGCATTGGACTTCAAGTTCTTGTTGAGGCCCAGGGATGGAGATATGCCGTGCATTGTAGAAGAAGGCCCTGATAGGGTTTTAACCAAGGGTTCTTTGCAAGGAAATACAATGCAGGCTTTGTTTAGGTTGAAATCTGATGAAGTCCTCGAGTGTCCAGTTCTTGTCAAGGCTGACAAGATATCCCCGTTTGATCTGGGAGCCAGCTGGAGAGCGTATCGGGAAAATCTCGCGCCTTCTACTGTTCGCGGCATTCCTGATGTTAGCATAAATGCGGCGTCTCAGGCTGGTGTTGAGGTTAGAGGATGATTCGTGCCTGTTAATTATTTTGAATATCCATTCCTTTTGCCATTGTGTGGTGATTGAGTGGGGCAGACAACTGAATAGTTTTATTCCTAAATGAGAAATGACTGAAGCTAAATGTACTTTGCTCGAGAATAAAGCACAACTTGATAGGGAAATGGAAAGAAAAAAACTATAAACTTGTGTGCGTGAGCTTGAATCGCACATCTTACTTTTAGTATATGTTTTTCCTCAGTTTATTTTTATTCATGGCTTGGATGAATATACGGAAGTGCTTGCTGAGCAACCTGAGGCTATCCTACTAAATCCAAATTGATTTTCACTGACAATTGCTGCTGAGTTTATGCAACAGGCTGCTGATTTTATGCAACAGGCTACTGTTATCTTTACCATATTCTTAATAGGGTAACATTACTGGTTGAATACGATAAATAGCCCCCCTTAACACAATTGGTTGGTGTAGTTCTCAGAGAAAGCTTTCATGAAAATTACCATACAAAGAAGTTTAGAAGTGGAGTGTGTTTATTCATTTTTCCTCAATTTTTTTTATTGCCTTTGTTGTTTTTGGTTAATAATACTATAGACGTGCTGTAATGGTGAATGATTGATTTTTTTAATATTTATTTATATAATGATAGATCTTGATAAAACTGTCACTCTTTGTTTTGCCTGACAGAATGAATCTTCAGCAAGCTTGGATCTCGACATTGAACACTATGTTATCCCAATTCCTGCAATCTCTACAAATTCAACTTATGCAGCTAATTTGACTGCCAATCCAAGAAATATTACATCCCACAACAACTGCCAGAACACCACCTCATGTTCATCTAGCAGTGGTGTTGAATCCAATGGCCAACCTTTTAAGGTTTAGTAAGCCTATTATTCTTGTGAACAATCAGTGGTTCCTTTTTTGATGCCTATGGTTCTCTAAAAGAGGAACCAAGGCAAACCGAGCCATTTTCCGTTGTACTTATTCATTAATTTTTCAATACATATGTTGTTCTTCTGCATAACTTGTTGTATAAAAAGGAATGCTTGCCTTGTGCTCTTAAAATCGCTGATATATCAAATTAACCTTGTTTGAAAAAAGATTGAAAGCTGGCAACAATTAAAGCAAAAGTTAACTGTCCAACTGGCAGTCACTTAATGCCATTGTTCTGTTGTAGAAATATCACTTTATGATTTAAATTTTTTAATATATCAGCTCAGAGGACATTAGACCTGGAACTAATATTAAAAACAGCTTATCAGTGGATTTTTTCAAAAATTTTTTTTAATGTTTAATGATTTTTTAATAATCTGAGCTCATTAATGATTTATCAAGTTATATAGGTCACATTAATATACCTGGAAATTTGCTGAATCTTTTTCCTCTTTTTTCCCTTGCTTTTGCAAGGACTTCTTATCTTTGCCTTTTCACATTAAATTGCATTAATATTCCCAATTCCTATATGCATGGTGTATTTACATTGAATATCTTATATGGTCAATGTAATGTTATGCAGGGCATGGGGCTGGCAATTCCTGATCTGGCAAATGAACATCCACATTCTGGTTTGGTTGAATCCAAGTCAGTGGAAACAGTTTCACCATTTCAAAAGCAGAATTCTAATAAAGGATTGTTAGTAGACAGAGGAGTGGGTTCTCCTAGATTAGTCAAATCAGTTAGTTCTAGCACTATAACAACTGATCTGAAACTTGATTCAGAAAGCAAGGTAATTGGAATCTCTTTTTTACATCAGATTCCTTTATTAAAAACGTTCTATCTTATCACTAAGGCTTCTTCTACTGTTTTCCCATCATGTAAACTCCTAGAATGCGATCCCAGCAGCTGCTGGAGCGGTTGCGGCTGCAGCAATAGCTGATCAAATGCTTGGGCATAAAGAAGATGGGCACTTGGCAATTGTGCTGGTAAGTTATCAGTCTTGTGACATGTTGAAGAGAATGGCGTTTTTTTTCTTCATTTGACAGCATTCTGGTCCTGAGCATGACAAAAAAAATATCCACATAAACATGGATCTAGCATCTTGATTATTTTCCTTTACTGATAATCAGCAAATTATTATTTGAAGATTTTAATCTGCAATTCCTCAACACCCCTAGCACTTTGTAGCATTTTTTAGTATTACTGTTTCCAGTGATCTATATACTATGTAGGTTGGCCTGCCTGCCCAAGGTAAGACTTTCACTGCGGCTAAACTCACACGATACCTTAGATGGTTGGGGCATGATACCAAGCACTTCAATGTTGGCAAGGTATTCTTATCAATCTAAGATCTAATTCCAATGACTGAAGAATTGCAAGTATTTTTTAACAATTGAGAGACTCATTTCTTTCTCTCTTTTGGTGAACAGTATAGGCGCTTGAAGTTTGGAACTAATCAGGTAAACTCTATTATTCTGCGATCTGTTTATATGAATGACACTCTTACAAAAAAAAAATTCAATCGACTGATAAAAAGCTGAAGCATGCTTATTCCAGCGTTATTGCCCTCCCATCTATAGTCTGTTAATTTGATACATATCTATATTGATACTTTATACTTCCGACTCAAAACTTCTAACAACAATATCTAACTTGCTGCTAGAACCTTTTTTTTTAAAAAAAAAAATGTGTAGCAGATGAGACTAATTCATGAATTTCTTTTGTCATCGAGCCTGGCCATTTTGGGTAACAGTCATATTGAAATAAATTTAATATTCTTCATGGAGCACATTTCTCTCTAGAAACAATTATCTCCATGACTCCATCTCATCTTTCACATCAATATGTCAACAATGTTAAAGGAAAGCATAACTCCCTCCACTGCATTCAGGATCTGCCTGTTACATTTGCATGTTATGCTTAAAAAAACCTGCAACAGTTTGTCGGCTTTCTCCATTCGGATAGGTATCAGGTTGGATTTTTTGTATGAATTGCGTATCTTCAGTTTAGAATATAATTTCTGGTGAAACCAAGTCTCCCTTGTAATACAATGTTGTGAATAGCACTGAACATGTTTTTTAAGTTGCTGAGAATAGCATTTATCCTGTTTTTTAAATTGCTGAGAATTCATTCCAGTAAAGTTTGTCATTATGAATGGGGTTCATCCTGACTTGATATAATGATGATGTGTTTTGCCAAATGACAGGATATTATACAAGGAAAAGGACCAACCCACGAGAGCTGTATAATATCTTGCAAAAACAAATCGAAAATATCCACATACTATCACTACTTTATTTAGCTAGCTTTAATTGGTCATTTTTACTATAAATCACCCATTGGATTTCCTAAATGTGAATGTTAAAAAAATTCAGGGTGTGCCAATGAAATTTGTCTTTGTTTATTCATCCAATTCAATGTCTTGTGAAAGTTGTAATGAATTGAGTATTACTTATCGCAGTCTGCAGACTTTTACCGTGCTGACAATCCAGAGGGAATAGAGGCACGTAATGAGGTGAGCTCTTAAACGACTAGGTACTGAAGTCTACTTTTCTATTTCTAACCCAAATCATCCTTATTCTTTTTTGCTTCTGTAAAAAGCACATTATATCCCTTTTATTTCATCCCCAATCAAGAGTTAATATATTGGCTATTTAGAAAGCTAACGTCCTGGATTAAACTCTGATGGTACCTAAACTCGATGTTAGCTTTCAAGCACTCTTCATTGAACAAGTAATTGCTTTTTTATTAGTAGAGGTAGTGGGAGTTCCGTCTTTGTGTCTAATGAATCCCATGCATTTAAGAGATTTTAGTCATCCTCTTGATTTGCTTTCTTTTTTCCATCACAAGATTGTCTTTTAATTTATAATTTAATCACATTTATCATCATAATTTTTTAATTTCTTTCATGTAATTGGCTAGAAACATGAAAAGATTGCCTTTTAATTTATAATTTAATCACTTTTATTACTAAAATTATGGAATTAGTAAAAAAAAAAAAATTTTTTTTGATATTTTATATAATTTTTAGCTCCTTTAAAAACGTGCTTGAATAGTGAAGGGACATGTTTTGCCTATCGGAGGGAGGATCAAATAACTTGAGGAGATGAAAAGTAACTCCTATAGTGCTCGTTAATATCACTATTGATGGTTTTCAGCCCATTAAAAATGATATAAAGTTTTTTAAAAGATGAAGTTTTCCTTTTAAAAAAATTTGTATCTAAGGATTTGAACCTTGGAGTCTTGGACCTTCAAAAAGAAAACCAATTTATAAACGAATAGGAAACAGTTTTTTGTTCTTTGCGTTAGATTAAAATTGATGAAATGGGACCTAACTTTAGGTTGGTGAGTCAATAGTGACACAATGTAGTGAAATGAAAAAATAACACACCAACTTTATTTACATTTATTAAATTTAGAAAATGTTTCTACTATCGGGGGAAAGGATGCGTCGCCCCTCAGGCCCTGCTCCTCTGCGGGATCTATCGGGGTATTGTTGTTGTTTGCTACTATCAAACTCTTCTCTTGATGACTAATCTTTTTGTGACATTTTCAATTTCTAGTAGGTAGCTGCCCTGGCAATGGAAGATATGATAGCTTGGATGCATGAAGGAGGCCAAGTAGGTTCTGATCCTGATTTTTAATCTTTAGTGCGTTATCTGGCTTTGTTATGTCCAGTTATTGTTAATTCTGACCAAGTAACCAACAATGTGGCTTTTAAATATTTATTAATTTAGGTGGGGATATTTGATGCCACAAATAGTTCAAGAGCACGGCGAAACATGTTGATGAAAATGGCTGAAGGAAACTGCAAGGTGCTTACATTTCCTTATAACTGGCATGGAGAAACCTAGTTCCTCGTTTCCTTTTTTAAACTGAGCACTTTATCTAGTGGATTTCTTAGGTGAATCAATAGCTGGCACCTTCCTGATAGATGACCTTCATGATTTCTTCTACTATGGCCGTCTTATGAGGGCACACCCTTTTTCTGTTCATTTAATACGACTGAGTGGATTTCTTAGCATGTTTTCTTCTTGCTTTGTTAATTTTTCTTGCGTTCATATTTATTTGGAAGGTAATATGTTGACCTACCACACTTTCTGATGGTCTTAACTTCATTAATATTTCATGGCTCTATTGCTAGAGCTATTTTGTTCTTTATCCCGATTGTGCTTTTACTGGATTCTCGAACCAGCTGAAAAGGCGAATTCTTCTTATGGCCATATGGATTTCCATGTTTACTTCAATTGGATTTCAAAACGGGAATGGAGTGTGTTTCAATCTGCCTGCTTATTAATCATGAATTATTTTAGCCTCAACTTATACAATTTTTTTATTCCCTCTAAACCATTTCACATATTAGGCATAAGTTTGAAAATGAGGGAATCCTATTCACCCTCGCATCTCTAGTTACACAAAATTTGCACATATATGAATCTATAAGCTCCTCATTCAATTTATACGATCTTAATTCCCTTTCCCTTCCTGTTTCCATGATTAAGAACCAAACAGCCCATAAATTTAAATGTTCAAGTATCTTTTACTCTCAGATAAGGCAAAATAACCTTTTTAACTGCTCAAGCTCCCAAATAAACTTGATGCCAAACATAGGCTTTTCATCATGGAACTAGGATTCTCAATTGGAATTGAAGGTCACCAGGCTATTTAAATGGATTGGATGGAGACATCAATCGAATTTCTAACTACATCATGGGCAAACAATTAGAATTGTATCAGCAAAAATTGCATGGGATGGATTGCTGGAATGATACTTGAGGGATCAAGGATGAAAGTGTAATTGGGTTGTTTATAAAGTGCCACTTTAAGAGTAGATAGTGTCTACCACATATAGCTATATTATATCAATTGTGGATTTAACTGTTCTTGTTGTTGCGAAATTGTTCATGTAAACGTGATGATAAACATTGTTTTTAAATGTTAAGCATTGTTACATATTTGGTGTTCTATTCACAGATTATATTTTTGGAAACAATATGTAATGATGAGCAAATTATTGAGCGAAATATACGTCTCAAAGTCCAGCAGAGCCCAGACTATGCTGAACAGTGAGTTTTTAAAAGCCCATTGTTGTTTATTAGAAGCCAGAAAATAACTTTGTTTATATTTGTTAGTCATATTCAGAGTATAACCATTTTACTATGCAGGCCAGATTTCGAAGCTGGGTGTAGAGACTTCAGAAATCGACTGGCATACTATGAGAAGGTGATCAGTCATGACCCATTTTCTTATATTTTCTTGGACAGAATGATGATTAGATTAAAATTATTTTACGCCTACAAACAGGTCTATGAGACAGTTGAAGAAGGATCTTATATCAAAATGATTGATATGGCCAGTGGACATGGGGGTCAGATTCAAGTAAGTCTGCCGTCTCCCAGTAATTAAACAATTTGAATCCCTCGTCCATCCCATTTCCCTGTGAAAATAGGGATACGATCTTGAATCTTATTGTATTGAACTTAATCAAACCATATAGTATTTTGAATTATGATGCCGAACCAAAGTCCCACTTTCTTGAAAAATCCTCTAAAAATATCTCTTTTGCACATTAGTAATGGTTTCTAGAAAATTCCGCTATAATTATCTGTTTTGTAGACTTGCTAATACTTTCTCGACAAATCACCTTAAGTATATATCTTTTGTAGTTTCTATAAGATTATCCTAGTGTATGTCTTTTATAGAATTTCTAATAGTTTCTAGAATTGTTTAGTGACTGCTTGTGTCATCTATAAATAGCTAGAAGATCCATTTTGTAATATAACTTCTGGAATCAAAAAAAAAAAAAAATCCTTGAATTGAAGTATCCTTCGATTAAGTTGGATGTGACATTCCTCCACTTCAACCTCGGTGATCCTCCAATCCTATCAAAATTATCACTTTAAATATTGTATTCAGAAATTTGATTTTATTTCTCTTTTGTTAGGCTAAATCATCTAAAAATGTAACTATAGCCTATAAAGGAACAGCTATAGCCTAAAACATCAAGTTTTTTGATGCAGATGTAGAATGTAAACGTTTAAGAATTCTTCTGATTCTAAAGTTGGAACATGCAAATCGATTGACATGAATTTGGGGTGCGATTAATGCGTGCAAGTATTTTGGCAGCTGTCAAAACATTCTCTTCATCCCACCAGAAAGACTAGCCCAAAATGTTGCATGGATCACATTCTTGAAGGATTGAATCCTGCTGAATGGCTGGATTCAAATCTTATTTTAGACTTGAATATCATATTGTGTCAAGACAGGACCAAGGAAATTTTCTGGTGATATAGTTGGCATTTATTGTCTTTCATTGGCCTCTTGAATGTGAATTATGGGTACTCTAGCTTAATTTGAAGAAATTTGCTTTTCTGTTTTATGCCTTTGGTATATACTCCCTCCATCTCGAAATTTAGGTCGTTTTAGGCCTTTATTCTCTTGTATCAAAATAGATGTTATTTTAGGTTTTCTAGGCCGGGGATAGTAATGATTTGTTTCGATTTGTGTGTTGTTTACTTTTTGAAAGATTTTGATTGGTTAGAAAATATATTGGGTAATAAAAAACAATAAAATTTATGAAAAAGTTAGTGGAATGATGATGTTGATTGAGGGGTGAGTGTTTTATTAAAACTTGTGCAAAATCCTAAAACGACTTAAATTTTGAGATAGTATTGAACTAAGAAACCACATGTGACAATGGGTAATTGAAAAATCATCCAAAAGTAATTGGACTTGGGGAATAGACTAAGATCATTGACAAAATGATCTTTTTCTTTCCAATTGAAATGGCAGTTGAGATCTTTGGCTATGGAATTATTTGATCATATGCTGTCAATACTTGAATGGGAAAGTCAAAACGGCAATGGATTTTAGTTTCGACTTCATCAAGGAGTTAATCTGGATCCAATGCTAACATGTACAATGTATTCAATGTAAAATGATCGCTCAGGGAGGCAAGTGGTTATCCGTTTGGTCTCTTGATGGGAACCAATCCCTGCTCGTAAAACCATTGAAAAAGAAGGACAAGAAGAGGAACTAAAATGTAATAGAAGGCGATAATAAAATTGAATATTATGTAGAGATTGAACATGCCGCTCTTTGAAGTCATTTATCCAATTAGTATCAATCATAATCAATTCTTTACTATCTGACTGTGATGTCTGAATTTGTACAGGTGAACAATATTAGTGGGTATGTTCCTGGCCGGATTGTTTTCTTCCTGGTATGTCATCTAAATTTGTAGTTGTTATGGTATGCTGCATGGAATTTTTAAGTTTTTCCACTCTTCTTTGAGGCTCTTTGCTACTGATAACTTTCTTTTCGTATGAACCTTCCATGAAGCACAAGAATGAAGATTGTCTATATGTTTCTTTCCAGTTGTGCTGTTTTGAAATAACTGATATCCTTTAATAAGGTTATGAAATGTATCCTACAATAATCCTTCTGAAAAATGTAGACAAACACTAATGTGCAACTATATGACAGAAGTTTCTTAATCTGGATCCATTATCTTGCTAAATGGATCCATGATCTTCAGTCAAATACTTTGAACTCATTAATGTACAGATTTTACTTTTAATCTTGTAGGTGAATACCCATCTCAATCCCCATCCTATATTCCTTACTAGACATGGAGAGAGCCTCTTCAATGTTAGAACAAGAATTGGGGGTGATTCAGTTTTAAGGTCTGCTAAATACACATACTAATTGTTGACTGATGCTATCATATTTCAGATCTATCAACATGTCGAATGAGATGATCTGTTTTCTTTTCTTTTCTTTTATCTATGGATCATTCTTTTGATATGTTACAGCTTGATCAGCTCTAATTTATCAGGATTAACATTATTTAGTAAATTAAAAGAGAATACTGCTGCTCATGAAAAAATGATATGAGCTGCACTTCTAAATTAATTAATTACTTAACCTTTCCTTGCATTTGTATAGAGCTGTCAAATTCAAACATATCTAGTAGAGTCCCATGTTAAGATCTAGATATGGTCTGAATATAAATAAGCTTGACTTAAATAATGTTCAGCTAAGATTCTAGTATAAGGCAAACTGACCTGATTCATGGTCATTTTGACTGTGTCCATATGTTAAATTCTTCATAGTGGAAAATCATGAATTTTCTAGTTATGTTTCCACCCTACAATCAAGAAAGATACTGAGGTGTTATGTCTATTTGTGTCAACATGCTCATGTTTATCATTTAATCTCATTCTATGTATGATGCATGGCAATTGGCAACTTCTTGCTTACTGATTCTGAAAGGAAATACTTCTGTGGTTATGTATTGTAAATTTGCTGTTGGAAATTACTGATTCTGTTGTCAACATCATCAGCAGGCTACATGCATTTTATTCTATTTATGCATGTTTTTCACGATTTTTGTTAACCCCATGTGATGCCCCCCATTTCATTGAGAATTTGGATAAGTGGATCTTGATTGTAACAAATGAGAAAATTCGGGGCCTGTTTGAATGTGCAGTGATGCTGGAGAACTCTATGCCAAGAAACTTGCAAACTTTGTTGAGAAACGGCTGAAATCTGAACGAGCTGCTTCAGTAAGTTTTCTTTTCTCCGTAAATCATAGCTGCACATACAGCTTCATAACAGTTCATCTGCCATTGAGTTACTTCTTAAAATGTTGGAGGCTCACCAATACAAAAGCAGTTTAAGTTTTAAATATGCATGATGAAACCTTGAACAACTCTTCGCTTCGCAATGAAGCCACATGGTGCTGTCTAGAAGGTTTTTAGCACCTACTAGTGCATAAGGTTTTGCATTTGTTTTTTTTTAAGTTTTAAATATGCATGATGAAACCTTGAACAACTCTTCGCTTCACAATGAAACCACATGGTGCTGTCTCACTTTAGAAGGTTTTTAGCACCTACTAGTGCATAAGGTTTTGCATTTTTTTTTTTTTTGTTTTTTTTGTATTGTGTCTTTTCATTGATTTGCAGTGTAAATAATTTTGTCTATGATAAATTTTCAAAAGCCATTTTTTTTAAAATGGGTCTGCTTAAAGGTAAAAAAGACTAAAACAGACATCTTCTGGTGGTTGCTTATCTTTTTCTCCCCCATTCTGAAGGACCAAATGAAAGAAATTACGATGCCAATTTGTAAGATCTGGTTCCCAGCTTAGGTTATCTGAACCTGTTTCTTGATTGTTAAAATTGACTTTATGCTCCTCTTGTTCCGTGAACCTATTTGGTACCACATCAACAAAGGCAGTTGGTTTCATATTTTTGTTGTTTGGCACTGATTCTCATTGTGTTTATATTTATCAAAGTATCAAACTTGAAACCAGTTACACTTATACCCCTGAATCAGTATATCCATTTTTTTTTTTTTAAATTTAGGTATGGACTAGTACTCTACAGAGATCAGTCTTGACAGCTAGACATATTGGTGGTGGATTTCCAAAGGTAATATGGAAAACTTTCTCTTGTGGGTGACTTGCCTTCTTCGTTTATCTTCTAGTTTTACCCCAGAATAGAAAATAGGTTTAATCAGGCGATCAGGCATTTTCTGATTCAAGTCTTTTGCTAGATACAATGGCGTTCTCTTGATGAGATTTATGCTGGAGTATGTGATGGAATGACATATGAAGAGATCAAGAAGAATATGCCAGAGGAGTATGAGTATGTTGAAATGCCTTTGCTTGTTTGACATGTGTTTATAATGAATATTGCATAATGTATAAGACGTTGCTTATTTTAGTCCAAGACAGTCTTTCTAGGAAATCATTGATTGGACTAAAATACCCATATAATTAATTATTATCTCTCCCTTTGACGCTTAAGTTTTACTAAATTTTTTACCACTTATTAATTTATCAGCACCCTTTCTCCCACAAGTGGAAGGGCTGTGAGAGTAAAAAGAGTCAAGAGTAGCAAATTTCAGTAACAATTCTTGTAACTCGCCATTGATTAGTAAGGTAAAAAATAAGAGACTATTGCCTAAAAATCCAAAACTACAAATACTTTTTAATAAAATTAAAAGCCTAAAATGACACTTAAGTAGTTAAGTGACATGTCTAAATGGAGGAAGTAACAGTTACGGAGTATTTGATATGTAGATTATTAATTCACTTTCTTCTGTATTTTAACCCATAGTGGAAATTTAGCAAAGCAAATCCTGAACCTTTTTTTTCATCCTCTCTATAATCCATTCACACCATATTTAAAAAGCCTTGGCAAACATTTGCATGTTTTCTTGGCATGAATTTCAGATCACGTGAGAAAGATAAGCTGAGGTACCGTTATCCTCGTGGAGAATCATATCTGGATGTTATCCAAAGGTTCGCCTACATATTGACTCGGATTATGTGCAAACTGGAAGTCATATTTTTTTTTTATTAATGTTGATCTGCAATGACATTTTTTGGGGGTTAATTGCAGGCTAGATCCCGTGATTATTGAACTTGAACGACAAAGGGCTCCTGTGGTGGTAGTATCTCATCAGGTTGTATTATATTTGTGAGCTCAACAGTGTAGCATATGCTTCTATTCATTCCATCTCTTCTTGTCCATTCTCTTTCTGCTCACGATGGTGCGCTTTTCTTGCATCTTTCAGGCTGTGCTCAGAGCTTTATATGCTTACTTTGCTGATAGGCCTTTGCATGAAATTCCGCACATAGAGGTAATTAACCAGTGGTTAATGGATCTAATTTCTGATTTCCATTTTAACAAGAATATTGAGTTTCATCTTACCCATTCCTACCCAACCCAAAACCTATAGGTCAAGTGAAGCACATTTGTTATCTGTCCCATTTTGTTGAACCACCCTACTTTCCACCCTTAGCTCAAACTACATTACTAGTACATTAATGACCTAAACCCGATGGCTTCCCAACCTAGTTGTTCTAATTTGACCGAGGAGTTGAAATTTTTTGTATCAGATACCGCTCCATACAATAATAGAGATACAAATGGGAGTAAGTGGTCTCCAGGAGAAAAGGTACAAGCTCATGGATTCTGATTTCTGATGCTGCTTAATTCATCTTGTTAAAAGCTCAATCAAAGATCCTCCCTTTGCCATTCAACAAACTGCGAGATAAAGAAGATTCGAGAATATTTTCTGCATTCTCTCTGTACTTGCGATTGTAACTCTTCTGATATTTTTGCTTCTAAAATTCTGATTGCCCTTGTTCTATATACTCTATATTCCTTTCCTAGGCAAAGGAGGAAAGAAAATCTTGGTATTCGGAAATTTTGTATATGCTGTGATTTCCTAAAATCACACAAGTTTATGACTAAAAAGTGCTTACAATTTTGCATCGGTATGCCAAATGAACGATAAAATTGCTTTATCATCAAATTCAATGCTTCAGCATTTAAGCTTTGTGTGCAGCAACACTCACCCAGCTCGTGCAACCTTGGATTGCACTAGCCACTAGGTATGGTTTCTTCCGAAGCCTCAGTTGATGAAAAGGTGTGGGGGTGGGTGGAGAGACGAGGATAAAGTGGTTGCGCAGCATGGATCCCATGCCCGCAACACAACCTGCAAGTAACTACCCGGGGGGCTGGCGTCAACGGGGAACTCAACGCAAAGGCATCAGCGTTTGATTTTATTTTAGCAGGGGGAAACGCTGGACAAACATCCCCTCAAACTTGTTAAATCCCAATGGCTGGGAGGTTTAGGGTTGATTCAGCATTTGAGTCCCACGCCCCCCTTAGCCCACCCCAATGTTGATCACCTCTTTTCAATGGTGTATTTTTTAATACTTTTTCCAAGGAATGATTTCCCGATGTGGGAATCTGTTCTCTCTCACTAAATAAGTAAGATTAAAATGAGACATGGAGGGACGGTCATGGGTGCCGCCGTGCCGGTAATGGTTGATGGAGGCAGAGGATTTGGGCAATCCAAATCCAGATCGTTTGTTTCACAGTTCATATCCTGTCTAGTTACGCAAATTTACATTATTTTGCGTGGTTAAAAAACACGAAAATGTCATAGCAATGTTAGTTTATGTTTATCGGGACATTGAATGGGACAGACGCAGGGAAGTGATGGCAATATGGCATGGGTGACTGATGAGCAACCAAATCTAGGTCTCTTTTCCCCCAATGTTGTGCACATAGTCGTTTTTTTCCGTTAACTTACCGATGATCATTGAGCTTGAACGTGAACGATGAAGAGCACATGTGGCTGTGGTGGTAGTAAATTAACAGATTGTACTGTATTTCTCACAACTACTAAACGGCATAGCATATGCTTCCATGGGGCCCGTATAACACCTTGTTTCATTAGATTTGATCATAGAGGGTCCTGAAATCTTAAAGGCCTCATCTATTAAAACGCCTTTCATAAAGGAAGTGCTAATGCATAATAACCTGCAACACACTAACACAAGGGTCTAAGTTTTTATTTTTTATTTTTATGACGAAGAAACCCACCCCATCCAACAACTCAGCAAGAGCCACGCACTAGTTCGGCGCAACCTGGGACCTCTTACCCCTCCCCTTGCTCCACTAGACCTGTCAATCGGGTTATTCGGGCCGGGTTTGGCTCATTTGGGTCCCGGGTAAATCGGGTTTTGGATCAATCGGGTCAACCCATCGGGTCAAAAAACATGAACTTTTTGAAGAATTTTTAAAATATTAAAATTATATCAAAATTAAATTATAATATAAATTTGTCAAATTAAACTAAATAATAATATTATAATTAAATTTATAAATATAATAATAATAATATATTAATATTTGAAGTATAAAAAATCATATTTATACAAATAAGTATTCTAAGCCTACTATGATTATAAAATATATAAGTTATTTAACATATGAGTGACCTTAGCGAATAAAATTGCATGACGAACCAGTGTGGGGTCAATGTGGTGTCTTTGTGGCGTTTACACAGTGCTGACTCATCGAGTTTATTTTGCCCCAACGGGTCACCGGGTACTCCAGGTCTTGACCCCTAAAAGTCCTGGGTAATTCGGGTTCGGGCCGATTTCAGATCTCGGGGCTAAAACACCGAGTTCAAACCTGTAAAATTATCAGGCATACGGGTTAGTTTTTTGGGTCCGATCTTGTTTTGACAGGTCTAACTACTCCCCATTAAAATGGACTGTTTCGTAAAATGAACCACCATTATAGATTAGAAGATCTTCATCGCAAAGTATGTTAACTTGGCATGGTAAACATCGGCATCCAGTCATCCACTCATCCACACAACCTTTGTACGAAATGCAATGCTGAATCATACTTTGTAAAGAAAATGCGTCTTGACGCTTTGATAATGGCTTTATGATCCATCTTACCATGCTTTGATATTTTTATTGGTCTAACTAAAACACTTGATGCAAAACTATTTCGGATTGATTCACCCAGAAAGGGCTTGCGGATAATATCCAAAGTTCCCCGTTCGAATCCCGCTCCGGATGGCCACTGGAGAGTTTACCTGGTCGTTAACTTTAGGGCTCATAGGATTAGTCGGGTGCTAATAGCCCTGGATACCTATGTAAATTTAAAAAAAAAAACAAAAAAAAGACTTGCAACTTCTAAAGTCATCCATGACATAGAATGCAAGTTTACAACTATTCCATCTTTTTAGTTCACATCTCCTATAGCTCTATACTCTCGACCTAGTCGGGGCAAGGGTGCGTACAATTCGACCCCCCAGACCCCGCTCTAAGCGGGACAGACTGGGCTTGTTGTTGTTGTATCTCCTATAGCTCTATAGAATTCAAACTACATGCAAAAGTGAAAAATATACCTCGCATAAATTTAAGAAGAAAAATGCATCGCCTAAATAAATACTTTATGTGATTTATTAAGCTAAATGAATACCGTATATAATACGTGTATGTAACTTTTCATTTGGTTTTTTATTATTTATAAAAGTTCAAGCCCAGAGGGCAAGTATAGACATGGCAGTAGATCCAAGAACCAAAGCAATATAACAAGCCTTCTTCATCCACTTCTCACAGCTCATCATCTTGTTATGGAAGAAGTCTGCGGATATGAGATCCACCAGCGCCATGTATATGAGTATACCCGATGAGAGTGACCCCAGCAATCCTTCGATAATCAAAGCGTTCGTGCTTGTGTCGTCGTAGCCC
The DNA here is from genome assembly GCA_963922045.1 of Persicaria maculosa. NCBI lineage: Eukaryota > Viridiplantae > Streptophyta > Magnoliopsida > Caryophyllales > Polygonaceae > Persicaria > Persicaria maculosa. The sequence continues at coordinate 7,984,527 of OY998251.1, forward strand.
GTCACAGAGAATATGATCATCCCCAAGATTATGCCCAACGGTGTCGTCACTGCAAACATGAAGCACATGTAGGCTGTTGTTCCCAAGCTAAACGCTGCCTGTTGATTTCCATAGCCGAGGTTAAGCTTAACGGTAAGGTAATTGCACAAAATTTCCAGCATGAATCACACATAATCAGATATTTTAAAAGCGAAACCGCTTGAAGATTTGTTGTAAGATGACCTCTTCGTCCTATTGTTGGTTATGATGAAGCTTCTCATTTGCTACTTTTATCTTGAGGAGCAATTGAGCAAATCAGTATTTATCTAAATGCTTAGTAAGCATGAATTACACATCAGAAATCTTCAAAGGCCAAATCTCTACCATTCATACTGGTTTCAGAGCATTTCCCAGAGAAATAGAATTCAAAAAATGTAGTAAATCATAGAGGAAAGCAAAGATATAATGCAAATTAATTGGTGGGTTCATACTAAGACAACATTCACTAAACCACTTTACACACAAAGGGATAAGAGGCATAGTGCCTTGGTGGTGTCACTCCTATATAAGAACTAAAAGTAAGACCACCTGTTTGTGTACACTAGCGTGCTTTTCGGAATATAATAACACTAAAATCCTAATACTATTATACTTTAGTAATGTAGCCAGCTTTGCCTAATCTAAAGAAGAGTTCAAATTGATAAATCCACTCTTCAAGCTCTAATTTTTATATGTTTTTTTTTTCAAATATAAAATAATAGGGGAAAAGGAATGAACAAGAAAGGAACACAATACATTGATTCTTGATTGTCTTCAGGTAAGTATCATTTGTCCTACTTGTCCCATCTCCTCCTTTGCCTAATTCATCAACTTGAAGTGATATTAAAACAAAAAAACCATTGCTATAGAACCTCATTACTAGACAATGTGGATGAATGTATTGGGTGTTCATTCAAATGGCAGATAAAGCATTAGTTCATGCTAATATTTCAATGCTTATTGACCCAAATGTAACTCCTGCTTAGCAAACTGAAAGACCAACAGAAAACAATGAAGAGATGACAGTGTGAATACAAATCAATCCAAATTCCTAAATCCATAAAACCTAATTGAAGCTTCCATTCAATAAAGGAGGGAAATTCATCAGTGCTAAATGCTGAAGAATTGAGAAGGGAGAGGTTGCAGTTATACCTGAGCGATACAGCCACCGAGTCCCATGCCTTCGAAGATCTGGTGGAAAGCAAGAGCGGCCACCAATGGCCTGATGGTGCACTTGTTCTGTGACATCCCCATCGTCACCCCTATGATCACCGAGTGGAAGATTATCCCGATCTCCAACACTTGCGACACCATCCTCTGCTTCATCTTCGCCGCCGCTTCTTCCTCCGTCTCTCCGGAGATCTCCACAGCCGTCGCATCCGCCTCCTCGGCTCCACCAGCAACGCCGCCGTCCATTTTCCCTTCCTCGTTCACCCTGTAGTACTCCTTAACACGCGTCAATTCAGAGCCCAGCCCTAACCCTAGCTCAACGATCACCTTCTTGGTCTTAGTCTTTGAATTGGTCTTCGAATGACAGTGGTTGTGGTCAATTGGCTTGTAGACCGAGTCCGGCGGCGCTCCACAGGAGGGGCCGGTGCCGTGGCCGTGGAGCTCGGCGTGGGAGGAGGCAGCAAGGTCGACGAGGAGAGCGAGGAGGGCACCAAAGAGAGTAACAAGCCCGGCGAAGGGGTAGTCCTTCCAGGGATGGAGGGAGGAGACGTGGCAGTCAGCGAGGGCGGCGAATGCGTCGGGCATGACGTGGACGAGGGAGGTGGAGAGGATGACGCCGGCGGCGAAGCACTTGATGAGGAGAGTGGCCTTGTCGTAGAGAGGCTTCCCCTGGAAGAATCTGGCGAGGAAGACCGGAGCGCAGACTCCGACGACGCTGGTGAGGAAGATGACGGCGATGGAGATGAGCTTGAGGTGCGCCGCCTCTCGGCCGTCGCGGCAGGCCAGCTCCCGCGCGGTGGTGGAAGCGCAACCGGACATGGTGGTTGTGTCCGGTGACCGTACTGTGTGACACTTGTCTCTGTCAAATCTGAAATCTGATTGGTTGGATTTGTGTGGAAATTGGTTGAGAGAGAGGGAGAGGGAGACTGGGAGAGACTTGGCTGCTTTGCTTTTCTACTGGTTCAGACTACAACGAGTAACGACGAGAACGACTCACAAGCAATTTGGATTCCTATCCAAGACCCAAAACAATTTTATTATTATTTTTTTAAATACTAAATCTCCACTAAAAAAAGAGAAAATAGCAGCCAATATATCAATTTGTTGAGTCGTTTGCAAAAATAGTTCCTCCCTTGTCCAAATTATAAAAATGATAAAAAGGCTCAATATTTTGCAAAACTAACCGGTTAGTTTCACCTCCTATTACGGGTTACTGGAACGCTCCTATTCGTCAGAGAGGGAGAACCTGACCCCCATTGATATAGCTTTAAGGGAGGAGAAAGAGCGCCACCGAAGATCCACCCGATTGCGACAAGGGAAGTCGGAACTGAGAGAGAGGAGAGAAACCCTTAGGGACGCGCCATTGAAGAGAGGGGAGACAGTTTATGGGACGAACTGTCATTGAAGAGAGGTTAGCTCTCATTCTCTATCTCTATTCTACCTCCTTTAATGTCATTTTGGGGTTTCAATTTATGAAATTTCGAGTTGGGATCCTTGGGGTGAATGGTTCAAAATATTTGAATGTACAAACCCTAACCTTATGGTGGTGGACGGTTTGGGGATAGAGGTGAGGATTCACCATTGATGCTTAGTTGACGATAAAATTGAAGGTCCAAATAGGGTAGAAACGAAATGAAAACCCCCCAATTGGGGAAGTAGGGGAGAGATGAGTTTCGAATGATGGGTCCAACTAGCTTGTCAAGGGCGAGCGGAATCGTTCATCTGGATTGGGGAAGCGGTTGAATGACTAGGTTTAGTAATTTCTGTGTTGGCTTCGAATTGGGGAAGTAGGGGAGAGATGAGTTTCGAATGATGGGTCCAACTAGCTTGTCAAGGGCGAGCGGAATCGTTCGTCTGGATTGGGGAAGCGGTTGAATGACTAGGTTTAGTAATTTCTGTGTTGGCTTCGAATTGGGGAAGTAGGGGAGAGATGGGTTTCGAATGATGTTGGATGTGGTAAAGGGGAAGGTGAATGGTATACGAAATGGGTGCGTATGAGTTTGGAAATTGGGGACGAAGGAAGAAAGAAGAGGCATCGAGAGAGGAGGAATCCGGCGAAGGAAAGATAAGCGGAGGCGAAGGGAGGTCGATGGTGAGAAAATTGGTGTGAAACCAAATTAGTGAACCCTCATCTTTTAGTGTTGGATTCAATCCCAAATATGATGTGCAAAAAATTTGTGTCAAACCCTATCTAGATCGTTTTTTTTAAATAGAGGGTGAAGGAATTTTAAGGATTCGAATGTATCTCATGCATAAGTCTCTAATGTGTGTATTGCATAAGTTTGTGAGAGTTGAAACTATTGTGTAGTTGTTTCATTTGTTGCATTCTTGATTCGTTTTAGTTGAGCATTTGACCATATGACTCATATGAGCATCTGTCTGAATAGCATCTCTTTTAGTTGAGCATGTGTAGTTGTGTCAGTTTTGTAGTTGTTTGATCTGTTTAATGGTTTTTGTAGTGACAGACATATATTTTTACTGGCAAGAATTATGACTGTACTGGAAAGGATTTTTCCTATACTGGCACTAACTTGTACAGTTGGATCACAGATTAAACCCCCCTGCAGCAATGCGTACTGTAAAAGGGAAAAAACCCTGTTAAGTTGTCAAGCAAAAAGGTAAATACCTGTATATTGACACGTCGAATAATTTCTTGTATTTATTTTGGTGATGTTAATCGTTTCGTGTGATATATGTGCAACCGACATTAGCTCTCCCCTCGGAGAAGTACTTTAGAGGGAGGTCCAACCACTTCTCCAAGATGGCCCTCCTGGATCGCATGGACGAAGGCCTCACTGTTGTGGACTAGAAGATGTTGAAGGAAAGCAGGCTTGGATGCATTGTGATGATCGGGAATAATGTCCCCTACTGAAGTTTTCTCTCCTCCTCATTATAGAGGGAATCCTCCTGCCAGGGGATATCAACAAGAATATATGTCAAAGGATGGGTCGTGCGCCTCGTTGAAGACGTAATGATATTCGTTTATCTGGTCTGGCACTTTACTGCTGCTGTTTGTGTTGGACTTATATATTATATTTTGAAGTTAGGGTACTCTTCAAATTGGTTACACATTTTCTTGAAACTTTAGGGTTATGTAAAGGTGACATAATCGCAGTTTCATCCACAACAAACAGTCCAATTGGTTATATCTTTTGTTTGTGTTGGACTACTTTTACATCTTCATTCACAACATTATGAAATACAAACCACAAAATCACAGTAATGTTCAAAGCACAATATTACGTAATACAAAGCACAAAATCACAATAGTTTGACGACGATGCAAAAGACGAATGTTTGTGATTTTTGCTTACTAGCCAGTAGATAATTTTTCCTTGCCAATAAAATCGATATCTAAGCCAATAAAAGAATAATCACTGACAGATCTTATCTATCTCAGAAACTTCCCAGCAGAAGGATATCGAACATTAAACCCAAACGAAATGAGTCCATAACAATTTAAGTCCAAAAGGTGGAAACGTTTAAACGCTGGTTTTCAAATGTGTCAGTAGTGATGACAAGGATACCAAGTACGGGGGTGACCCTAGGAGGAGGGTGGTTTCCTTCCACTTGGAGAGCTTGTCGGAGGAGGATATTATGTACGGGGGTGACATAAGCAAGTGTGGAATGGTAAGGTCATCATATGGCGCTCGTCTTAAGGACGCCTCTTCTTTTACATAGGTGAAGGATAGTTTTTGTTATTTTACATGTACGTAACTTACACTATGGGGTTGTCCGTTTTGTTTGCCTAAGATGCGAAACACGAATGTTAGCGATTTATGCTTACTAGCCAGTAAATATTTTTTTCTTGCCAATAAAAACGACGTCTCAACTAATATAGGACTAACTCCTGCCAGATCTTGTCAATATCAAAAACTTCCCAACAGCAGGATAGACAACGTTAAACGCAAACTAAAGCAGTCAGAACGCAATATTCAGAACAACCATCCATAAAACCATCCACACAGAAATCTAGAACATACAAGATCAGTCATCAAAAGGGAGGAAACGTTTAAGACCTAAAACAAACATAACGAAGTACTAAAGGTCTTGAGCAGTTGCTTAAGAAAGTAGTGGATTAGGATGCAGCAATACGATATATTATTCCCGATTATTACAATTCCCCCTAGCCTGCATTCCTTCAAGATTTTCCAATCCGCCACAGATAGGGTCTCGTCCATTCCATTGAGGAGGCCCATCTTCGAGAAGTGGTTCGACCTCCATCGAAAATACATTTCCAAAGGGAGAGCTAGTGTCGGCTGCACATATATCACATGAAACGATTAACATCACCAACACAACTACAACTACACAAATACACATGCTCATATGCTCAACTAACATCAGATTCATGTAGTGTATCTCTGCCGCGTTTTAATCACAACATACTTCACCACATAGCAAAAACTTTCAAAGATGTACAACTATCACCAATTATGAGCATTATATTTATATGCAACTATTTACAAACAACCCCAATCTTCAAATTCTCTCCAAATTCCCAATTTTCAAACTCATAAGCACACATTCCTTGTACAATTCAAATTCCCCTTTATCATATCCAACATCATTAGAAACCCAACATCTGTCGAACTTCCCCAATTCAAAGAGAGCGACACACAAGTTACTAAATCTAGCCATCCAATCGTTTCACCAAGCCAGAGGAACGAATCCGCATACCCTTTTCAAGTTTTCAAAATATAGATTTCAAATATTAATTGGGGTTTTCAATTCCTTTCTACCATATTTCGACCTTCAATTTTATCCTCAAACCGCCCATTACCCATAAGGTTAGGATTTGTACATTCAAATAATTTCAACCCCATTCAACCCATTCTCCCCAAGGACCCCAACTCGACATTCCATAAATTAAAAGCCCTCAAATTGAAAACCCATTCTCCCCAGTATATGTCGCCCCTTGGAGTTACGGTTTGACACAGAAATTCCGACCCAAATTTCTCAATGTGTTAGGGTTTCAAATCGAAATCCCCCATTCAAAAATCACACATTGCAGAACAATTTGTTCGGATTTAGTTAGGGTTTCATAGATTCAAGAACGAATTTACTTACTTGTGTTCGAATTTGTTTCACCGGGTTCGGTTTCTCCGCGCCGGATTCCTCCTCCATCTTCCGTCGGTTACAACTTCCTCCCGTCGAACTGATTTGCCTCCGTCGATAGCCTCTTGCGCCTCCTTCTCCGTTGAGAGCCTCCTTCTTCGTTGCTCTCTCTCTCTCTGATCTCTCTCCTGTTCGACACTTCCTCCTCCTGCCCACCTGCCACCGGCTGAGCAAGTGGGCATTTTTTTTGCAAAAATGACATTGGGCCCACTGTTTGCAATTTATCAATGTCATGGTTATTTTTGCAAACCTCGTATTTTTTTGGTATATTGGTGCAAATTTCTCCTAAAAAAATGTACATTATATTGTACAATACATTTGTATTAGATAACACTTCCACCTCGGAAAACTCCTTAAACAAATAAACCATACGTTAACTTCTCTTCTTCCAAAGCGTGAAAACCCAACCACTACTAGTCACTACCGTCCAATAAAGTTATGTTCAACATTGTACAAAATAATATCAAAATTTTTAACAGAACGATTCAAGACTTGTCGGTTGGCTAATTCACCCCTTACAAGGTGCGTTTGTCTCAGACAGGGCTATTCAAGATAATGTGCTGGTGGCGCATGAAATCTTCCACTCTTTTAGATCCCGTAGGGTTTGTGCGGGCTGGTTGGCGATAAAACTAGATATGGAGAAAGCATACGACAGAGTCGACTGGAACTTCACCAAAAAGGTGCTAGAAAAATTTGGTTTTCACAAAACATTTATTGCTTGGGTTATGGAATGTATAACGACGGTTTCATTCTCAGTATTGGTAAATAATGGTCCCATTGACATGTTCTTTCCCTCTCGTGGTCTTCGGCAAGGGGACCCTCATTCCCCTTTTCTGTTTATCCTAGGCGCCGAAGTATTAGCACGAAGACTCTCAGCAGAAACAAACTTGGACAATAGCCGTATAGGATTCTCCTTCGGTAGAACGGTCCCCATGTTCCTTTCCTTTCCTTTGCAGATGACATTATTATCTTCGCTAAAGGCAGTATTGATGTCGATCATAAAGTTCGAGCAATAATTGACACATACTGTAAAGTATCGGGACAAAAGGTTAATTATAATAAATCAAGCTTCCAAGCTACTAAAGGGATTTCGAACTCTAGGATTGTTGAGCTTCATAACTGCTTGAATATCTCAAATGGAAACTCTTTAGAAAAATATCTTGGTTTCCCTATTATTAAAGGCAGAGTCAACAAAAACATTTTTGAAGATATCATCTGTAAATCTAAAGATCAACTAATTAAGCAAATGGCGGGCGAATACTTTATCACAACATGGTCGTGCAACTCTCATCAACTCAAACCTTTCAGCTAAACCGGTGTACACAATGCAAAACTTTATGCTGCCCACCTCGATACACAGTGAGCTAGATCAAATTAATCGAATGTTTTTCTGGAATAAAGATCTTCAACACCGGCCTCTTATAAGTTGGGATAGGATTTGTATACCGAAAAAATGTGGGGGCTTAGGGATTAGAAAGTCAAAAGAAATGAACCCCTGCAATGGAAAATCTTGGCTGAACCAGATAATATCTGGGTTAAGCTTATCAATTATAAGTACCTACAATCTACTAACATCCTTGAATACAAGAAATGCGGTGACTCATCCTGGCAATGGGCTAAACTAATTACTCTTATTGACAAATTCAAGTCAGGGCTTATTTGGTCAGTTGAAAATGGGAAATCTATCAAATTTTGGACAGATAATTGGATGACAACCAATTCTCTTAAGTCGAGGGAAGATTGCCACCAAATTGGGAACACAGAAGAAACTGTTAGTGATTACATTCTGGGTGGTAGATGATGGTTGGAGAAACTAAACTCTTCTCTTCCATACAACTTAGTTGCCGAAATAATGGACATCCCTTTGCCTATATCCTCTTTTGAGGATCGGCTATACTGGCGGTCGGATAGAGCAGGCTGGTTTACTACATCAAGCGCTTACAAGCTACTCATATCACAATCATCCCTCAATTTGGAAAAAAATGCATGGATTTGGAATATCGACGTCCCACCTAAGATAAAAAAAAATTTCTTATGGAAAGTTGGTCAGGAAGGTTTGCCTACGGCCGCCAGACTTGCCTCTCGTGGAGTTTCAGTTCCTTCTTACTGCAGTCTCTGCGATGGTGCGACTGAAGATGATGTTCATCTCTAGTTTGAATGTCCCTATGTGCGCTCTCTTTACCGATTTACCCCACATATAGACTCCACTATTTCTAGCATGATACATCAGTCTCAGAGTTTAAAAGCTATCCTTTCCATATTAGGGAATAATCTTAATTCAGCTGCAAAGGTGGAGCTGGCTTTTACCTGGTGGTCAATTTGGTACACTCAGAACCAACATGTTTTTAGGCAGGTTCCCATCCCTCTGAGGGATACTTCAAAACGAATAATTAAAATTCAAATGCAGAACTTGAATAAAACATCTCATTTTGAGGATGAGTTAGATGAGGACCCCCCCCCCCCCCCACTCATACAAAAATCCACCCACCCACATCAGAAAAATAAAGACGGAAATATTAAATGGCGTAAACCCCCTAAGGATACTTTTAAGCTAAATTTCGACGACTCTACGCTATTAAGCAATGACAGCTCGACCGGAGCCGTTATTCGGGACTGGGATGGCTGACCAATCCGCATCTGTTACCAAAAACTGGGTAAACAAACCCCCATAAAAGCAGAAGCGCTTGCTCTAAAAATGGGAATCCAACAAGCTATTCAACTAGGCATTGATAAAATCCATATCAAAGGTGACTCTAGGACAATAATAAATCATTTAAACAAAAACACTAAATGCCCTTGGGAAATTGAGCTCGATATATCAGATGTTAAATTTTTGCTATCGACTTTGAAAGAAGTTTCCTTCTTTCATGTTCCCCGTTTGGGTAATAGAGTGACTGATAAGGTTGCACACATTTGTCACTCTGCCCGGGGTGTCGATATTTACAACGATTCAGGTCTTTCAGACCTCATCCGTAAGGATGCTTCCAGGTAGAGTTTCCTCGCCCGAATTCTTTCCTAATAAAAAAAACTATCTTAGCAAAAGTGAGCGCATAAACTCCTGGGTAACCAAATAGAAGATAAACTATATTAAAAAATGGACAGAAATGATTGGATCATCACATACACAACACACTAAATTACATTACAAAGACCAACACAATCGAATAAGGCTGTGTTTGGTGGAGGTGTAGGTGGGGGTTTGTGAGCTTTGAGGGGTTCATAGAAAAAAGAAACCTAGAAGCATGGTGTTTGGTGGGAGGTGTAACAGGGGGTGCGGGAGGTGCATGTGTGGTTTTTTTTTTCAGGAAAATGGAACCTTGGGTGGAAAGGTTTGGGAGGCTTTTTTTTATGGAGAGAGAAGGAAAGAGATGAGCGGCATTTTAGTGAGGGCAATAAATTTCAAACCTTATAAACACCAAACAACATTAAGATTTTTTACAAAAAAAATCTCCACCTTCCACATCTCCATAATCTATAAAATAAACTCCACCTCCAAAAAAATCTCTACCTCCCAAAAAACCCCGTTGTTGCCAAACACATCCTAAAACAACACATTATGGATATGAAAATTAGATATCGCTCCTAAAACAAGAAAAGCTATGATAGAACAAACCCAGCCAGGAAGACAACGAATCTCATAAGGCATAAACTCACCACTGGTACATAAAAAAACTAAAATTTGACGACAACTTCAATAACAACGGCTCCCCATTTGCATGCTTCATCATCCAAGACTACGGTGGAGATCTAGTGGATGTTGGCGATTCGCAACTTGGAAGAAGTCAGTCATTGCGGCTGAGGCTATTACTCTCATACTGGGCCTTCTTAAAGCTAGCTAAAGAGCTTCGGTTGGCTTGCCTCTAGATTGAGAGTCATAACTTATCGATCATTAACGCGCTCAGAGGAAGCTAATTATGTCCTTGGGAAATAGAGATCCTCATGACCGACATCGTCCTCACTCCCCAGCATTTCGAGTGTGTTGAGTTCTCTCACGTGTTTAGGGAGGTCAACATATATGCAGATCGTGTTGCATGTCTCTTTCAGATTAGTGCCACGTCTACTCCTCTTCAGGATCGGGATCTATGCATCTGCATCTGTAAGGGTGTCATTAACTGGTGGTCCAGAAGGGTTTGACCACCACCAAACTCCTTACTTGATTAAAAAAAACACTATTTTCTATTAAGGTCATCTTCTAATGGTTTCGATCCATGGTCATATATTTTATGAGAGCCAAGATGTTAAAGTCATAACAAATAACCTCCATATGTAACTTTTTTGTCTATCATAATTTTTTAATCGATCTTTTAATTATGTATATATTTTAAAAACCAAAAATTTCACTTTAAAGTTTATGAAAATGTTAAAACAAGCTTATAGAATATAAATGTGCTTATAATTTTTAAAATGTTTTCAATATTAATTTATTTCCAAAATAAATTAAAAAATACTTCTTTCATCTCAAAATATGTATCATTTGTCTTTTCAACATGATTTGATTTTGACCTGGCTCTGCCGTGACACCTTGTATCTCATATTACTTCGTTTGCTTAGTTTCGAACTTAAAAACCGTTTTACGCGACTTAGAAAATAGGACATGATCCCGTCCCCAATGGACCTGTCGTGGATTTAGGGTATGAAATCCATCCTTTCAAATTTAACATTTTGTTTTCAAAATTCAACCCGTACTTGAATTGTAAGATCCGAACGAAGGTATCCAATGATTCGAAACGTAACCCGCGTGTTATAACATGTGGATAAAGTAGATGAGGACATTGTCTAATGTGACTTAAATACATTAGATAATTATTAATTGACATGTCAAAAACCATAAGTCAGATTGTAAAAAAAATGACATATAGAGGATTTGTGTAAGAGAAGACTTCATATCATTGTAAGATTTTAGATCTCTATTTTACTTTATTACTCCATCAGTTGCAAAATCTAAGTCCCTTTACTATTTAGCACGGTTTTTAATGAGCTGTTAATATGTATAATACTATGTAAAAAAAATTTAATAAAAATTTAATATTTCATGGAGTTTTTAGCTCATTAAAAAACGTGTCAAATAGTAAAAGACCTTATATTTTGCAACGGAGGAAGTATATAGATAGGGACATAGGGTTATATATAGATACTCGTCCTATACCCGCGCCATTGGCGCTCGTCTGGCTGCTGAGCAAGGGAGTAGTAAAATAGTGAATATTAAATAATACCAAAAATTTACCGACAAAAATACACATATTAGTGGTTAGAAAATAATAAAGTAAAGTGTATAATACGTAGTATGTAAACGGTTGGGATGATTTCGTAAACGCCTACAAACTGCTCAGCCAAGGCAACTACTCTTGTCATAAAGATATAACCATATTGAAATATTCCATAAGTGGATATACATTATAAATTAAACAAACCATTTGAATTTTCGTGCATAAAAAAATGGGTAGATGAGTGAAAAAGAAATCAAAAGTATATATTACATTAGATATTGGATAGCAAAGTAGATATTCATATATTTAGGTAATATTGAAAGTGTGTACATATTATCCTAAAAAGAATATGAATATGAATTATAATTATAATAATTATCAAATCAATTAAGCTATTTTAGGCAATAGTTGACTTATCAAAAGCACATGCTAATTATCATAAAAAAAGAAAATGATATTATATCTCTGCGCCATGCCGTGAACTTTTATAAATAAAAGCTTAGTGATATATAAAATTAATATTATAAAATAATATTACAAGTTTAGATAATTAAATGTTTTGAATTAAACTCATTGGTTGAAAAAACAATTAAAGTAGTATATATAAATATATATAGATACATATTACTAATATTAGTTTTATGTTTCCTTATTACTTAATTTTATGTTTTGAATTAATCCCATTGTTTTTTTTAAACTACTAAAATTGTAATTTAGGCTAATGTGATTGGTTAAAAGGCCTAGGATTAGGAGGGGGGGACGTCACGTTATCGGTAAGACTTTTGTTTTAATAGTTAGTAATAGATGTTTTGAATTAATCCCATTGTTTTTTTAAACCACTAAAACTGTAATTTAGTCTAATGTGATTAGTTAAAAGGCCTAGAATTAAGGGGAGAGCGTCACGTCATCGATAAGGCTTTTGTTTTAATAGTTAGTAATAGATAGATTGTTTTTTTAAACTACTAAAATTGTAATTTAGTCTAATGTGATTGGTTAAAAGGCCTAAAATTAAGGGGAGTACGCCACGTCATCAATAAGGTTTTTGTTTTAATAGTTAGTAATAGATTTTTTTTAAACTACTAAAATTGTAATTTAGTCTAATGTGATTGGTTAAAAGGCCTAGAATTAAGGGGAGAGCGTCACGTCATCGATAATGCTTTTGTTTTGATAGTTAGTAATAGATAGATTGTTTTTTTAAACTACTAAAATTGTAATTTAGTCTAATGTGATTGGTTAAAAGGCCTAGAATTAATGGGAGAGTGCTACGTCACCGATAAGGTTTTTGTTTTAATAGTTAGTAATAGATAGATAGATTGTTTTTTTAAACTAGTAAAATTGTAATTTAGTCTAATGTGATTGGGTAAAAGGCCTAGGATTAAGGGGAGAGCGCCAAGTTATCGATAAGGCTTTTGTTTTAATAGTTAGTAATAGATAGATAGATTTTTTTTAAACTACTAAAATTGTAATTTAGTCTAATGTGATTGGTTAAAAGGTCTAGAATTAAGGGAAGAGCGTCACGTCATCGATAATGCTTTTGTTTTAATAGTTAGTAATAGATAGATTGTTTTTTTTAAACTACTAAAATTGTAATTTAGTCTAATGTGATTGGTTAAAAGGCCTAGAATTAAAGGTGTAAAGGCTCGGATTTTAAATCCTAATTTTAAAAAAAAAGAAACTAAAAATGAATTTATATAAAGCGGATTAAATCGGATATTTTAAGAAAGACTCATTCTAAATTTAGTAAATTGAACTTTAAATTTTTAAAGCGAATTCCGGCATAATTTTGAACTTTTAAACAGAGATCTCGTCCTCTTTCACCAAATTTTATCCAATTCCAACTCACCTTTAATGTTACCAATTTTGTCAAATCTTATCCCATTTTTCTCAAGCCTTTACTCCCCCATTTTAGGCAAATGGTCAAGCTCCTTCTTCCCCTTTTTTTTTCGGTAGTAGCAGTAGGAGCATGAGCCCCATACCTCTCTTTAAATCTGACTTCAAACATCCCTTATCTTGTTCCTCTGCCTTTGACCAGCTCAGACGCAGCCCCTACTCCCTCCTCTCTTGCAATTGCAGACTAGCCCAACACCCCATTTGTTCAATTCAAAACAAATACCAATTCAAAACAAATACCAGCTCTATATTGTTTCCTTTACTCAAACCCAAGAAACCCTTATCCTCATTTCACCATCTCCATATGTAATTCTTCCAAAAGCTACAACCTTTTCTCCCCCTTGCAGTTGCCCAGCATCACCGGCCACCTCCCTCCTCCATCCTTCACTGTTCACTCCGCCGAGCACCAACTGGAGCACCCTGTTCTCCGCGTTTGAAACCCCAAAGCGCCTAACACCACCTCATCCTCTGACGTCCGTCCGAGCCAGTGGAAGCTCCGAACCGCGCCGACGTCGTCGAGCCGAGCGCGCCAACCAGGAGCCGACAGCAGCTCCTCCGCCGAGCCCTTCTTCTCTCCTCCCCTCTGTTTTCCGTCCATGGATCCGGGTGAGCTTCTCCCCTTCTCCTTCCCCTACACAATGGTGTAAAATTCCACCTTTTTGATCTCCTCTCTCGACTCAGGCCAAGCAAAATCAGTTCGGGTCTCCGACGAGGCCGAATCGAGCTCCGATCGAATGTTTCCGGCGAGTCGACGCCCTCGATGAGCTCGTCTTTCTTTCCTCCTTTTAATCGCACCTGTGTCCATTTTGTATGTTGAATTTGGGTCGGAGCAATGTCGCTGGCGGGAGGGCCTCCTCTCCCTCCTTTTCTTCCTCCCGTCGATTACAGTAGATTTGGAAGGGAGATGAATAGTAATTGGTCCGGTTTGACTGTTTTGTTTTTGGTCCGGTTCAGGGTATTAAAATAAAATAAAACCGGTTCACTTTTAAAAGAGAAGGGTTGGGCTTATGGATCCGAATTTTCATGGGTTCTGGGCTGATTCTTGGGCCTATTTTGGGCAAAATATGATATAGATGTATATATTGTGTTATGCCTTATCAAATACTTTCGATGTAAACCTTAGCTAATTGGAGTATATAAATATTATATAACATTTTGTGATATAAAATAAGTTTTGAGACATATATATTTAAATATTTAAATGGGAAACTATATTATATTATTGTTGAGATTTAAAATATATATTTGGTCTTAGTTGTAATATGTGAGATAATAATATATATGTTATGTTATACGAGGGTATTTACTTATTATTATTATTATTATGATAATTCTGATTTATATAAATAAAATTCTAAAATTATTATATATTATAAATTATTTAAAAGTAATATTATGTGATGTATTTTATGCGATTTTGGAATTTGTAAAATGATTTATTGATTTTGACTTATGAATAAGGGTTGTGAAGATGGATTTATTTTGGAATCGTTTATCATTGCCTTAAATTACTTGAAATATTAAAGTCAAGGTTTTGGGAAATAAAATGCCGGAATTATTTCTATAATTATGATTTTAGGAATTTGAAATGAATTATGAGTTTTGATATATAAATATGATTTGTGAGAATAGAATCGTTTGGGTGATTTAATGTCAGAGTTTATTTATATAATGATTTTGAAAATAAAAATGCCGGAATTATTTTAATGGTATGAAATTGTAAGTTGATTAAAGATTTAATGTTTATAAAGGGATTTTGGCCATACATGATTTGAGAATTGTTTTGAATAGGAGTTGACTTAATTTGGGATTTAGGAGTTTGGAAAATATGGTTGGTACGATTTTATCGACGGGTTTTGATTGGAAATGAAATGATTTTGGTTGATGTTGATCATATCGGAAAGGTTTTGGAAAACGGTTTCACTATCGGTTGGTTTTGAGTATGTTGGGAACTTGGGTTTCGTATGTATGAATATCGGTCTGGTAGCTTATGAAATTGACTTGATGATAGGTGTTTATTGCTTTTGGACTTGCATTGGGCCCTTGCTTGTATTACCCTGCTGTTCTGCATCTTCAGGTAAGTTCCCTAGGGGCTTACTCAAGTTGAACATTCATGCCTGTTGTTGCATTTTATGTTAGGTGTTGCATATGCATAAAAGCATGCCATGTAGTATCCTGTTTAGGCTGCACTAATTGAATGAGCATCTGCTTACTTTATGCGTTTGAAACAGAACGATCGTTATCTATGATAGTCCTAGAGTCTTTGCTAGGGTCATAGGGTAGCCCAGCCTCATCGGGTACCCTGAGTCAATCGAGTCATGAACTTCTTTATATTATGAGATGCCTGCGGGCTTTATTGTGGAGCGGGTTAGGCATGCGTGCCGCCCGATTATGATGGAATGCATTCACGAGCTGGCCAGTCTCCGCCCTATCGGAAGGGGGTGGAGGTAGGAGAGGGATATGCCACTTGGCATTGTCTTGGGCCCTTTACAGTATTTATGCACATTATTATGACTAGGAGCATGCTAGTGTGTTTGACTTTCGTACTGCATTAGAGCATCTTTATTAGGTATAGCACATACTATGTGGCCTCAGCGAGGACTGCCGGTCCCGCATGAGTGGCTCGATCTGACTCCTTTCCCCGTTCTTCTTTTAAAGGTATTCTCTGCAGATCTTGAGTGCTCGATGTCTATATAACGGGGTTCCCTTTTGGCGAATCGAAGAATCTGGCTAATATCCTAACTTAGTAAAAATGGTAATTATCCACTCATGATTTGGTTTTGACCGGCTCTGCCGTGGCACTTGTATCTTTATTATGCTTCCGCTTTACTTCCGTTTGAAATGGATTTCGCGACATAGTCTTAGGACAGGTTAAGGGTACCCAACGGCCCTTCGAGGTTTTTAGGGTTTGAAATCCCTCTTTCTACTAATATTAAAATGAGTTTGAAACATCGACCCGTACCTGGATTGAAAGATCCGAACAAGGGGTTTTATCCCTTGAAACGTAACCCTGAAATCATAATTCTGGGCCGTTACAAAGGGGAGAGTGCCACGTCATCGATAAGGTTTTTGTTTTAATAGTTAGTAATAGATAGATAGATTGTTTTTTTAAACTAGTAAAATTGTAATTTAGTCTAAAGTGATTGGTTAAAAGGTCTAGGATTAAGGGGAGAGCGTCAAGTCATCGATAAAGCTTTTGTTTTAATAGTTAGTAATAGATAATAGATTGTTTTTTTAACTACTAAAATTGTAATTTAGTCTAATGTGATTGGTTAAAAGGCATAGAATTAAGGGGAGAGCGCCACGTAATCGATAAAGCTTTTGTTTTAATAGTTAGTAATAGATATTCTCTATTTTCTTTCCTAATTCTATTTAATGACTGAAAATAAATAAAATGCTGCTTTAAAAAAATACAGTTGATCGAAATCAATCTTTTAACATAAAATAATTTTGATTGGAGAGAATATCAGAATATAAACAAGGGGAAATTACAATGAATGACACCATCCTCTTACCTACATCGGTTGCCTATATTTGACATTGAATGTGACACTATTTAGTAGTACCCTTTTTCTATGAATATCATTATCGGCAATTAATACTCAAAATAAACACGTATTCGATCTATCAAAAACAATTCTTGATTTTTTTTCCCAAGAATAAGTGAATTTTTTTTCGGATTAGTCAAAATTTGGGAAAAAAATAATTAAGAGATTAGTCAAGATGTCAAAGTATTTTTGGATTTAGCCAAGTTGGGTTTAAAAAACCATTTACCTAACACTCCCACTCTCATACCCTTTGAGCTCGAACAATAAACAATATTTCTCCACGTTCAGTCGCCAATTTTGGCTCAATCAATGTTATTAGAATCTCGACCCGGATCTTTAAAATTTTAAAATCCTATGATCCTACTCAGGAGCCTGATCCGGATCTATGTTTAGAATCTTTTTTTTTTGCGTAAGATTTGTTGTGGGATCTTTAAAATCTTAATGGATTTATAGGATCTTACGATCCTACATGATCTTAAAGATCCTATTTTTAGTAACAATTTGTATTTTTTAAACATTTGTTTTGTTTCATTGGTTAATTTTGGGGTGTTTAAACATACATATTCATGTATGAAATATGAAAAATGATTTAGAGATAATTGTTTTCGAGTCTTTTAACCAATATGTATGAAATGTGAAAAATGATTTAGAAGCATACATATATTTATTTTATTTTATTTTTGGGTAAAATCCACCTATGGTCCCTAAACTTTGACCAAATGTTCAAACAGGTCCCTGAACTTTATTTTTGTTCAATGAAGTCCCTGAACTTTGATACTTTGTACACATTTGGTCCCTCTGTTAGTAAATTTGTTAAATATGTGTTAAGTAATGATATGGAATCAATGTATTTTTGTATTAATTACATGAGTTAGGTTATACAATTGTAATTGTCCGGTATTTGTCTTACTAAAGTAAAAAATTAAGCTTTTTTTCTTCTCAAAAGTCATCATATATAATAAAGTTTTCTTAAAACAAAGCATATTTTAAAATATATTTTTATCGAAAACAATTTCTATTTTTTTACCAAATGTTATAATTTTCCAATAATAGTTTATTTTAAAGTATTTTAATGCCTAAAATTTCCTTATTTAATTAAAAACAGAGTTTATTTTGTTAACACAAATAGAATTTATTTTTTATAGAAAAAGTAGAGTTTATTTTTTTTTGACAAAACACATTTAATTTTTTTAATTAAATAAGAAATATTCAGTCATTAAAATACTTTAAAATAAAATATCATCGGAAAATTATACCATTTAGTTGGAAAATAGAAAGTTTTTTTATTATAAAAAATATTTTTTAAAAACATATATTTTTAATATAATATATATTTTTACTTTAGTAAAACAAATACCAAGCAATTACATGTGTATAACCTAACTTATTCAATTAATATACCAAAATACATTGATTCTATACCATTATTTAACACATATTTAACAAATTTACTAACAGAGGGACCAAATGTGTACAAAGTATCAAAGTTCAGGGACTTTAATGAACAAAAATAAAATTCAGGGACCCGTTTGAACATTTTATCAAAGTTCAGGGACTATAGGTGGATTTTACCCTTTTATTTTTTAATTATATTTCGAGGATCTTACGATCTGATCCACATACCCTAATGTGATTCGATCCTAGAATCTCGAAACTAGTAACCATGGGCTCAATGGTTCAAAAGCATAAGATGTAGTCGAGTGGTGCCATAAAATGAGTAAGAAATCGGTCTCTGCACATGTTTACCCATTTGTTATCCTTGATTATAACCAACTCGCTTAGATCCTCTTCAACCCGTCAAGTTTCCAAAATGGCGACCTCTTCAACAATCATGCTCGCTTTAGCCCAAACTTCCTCTTTAGCTCGAGCCTTCTCAGCAATGCGAGCTCTAGCCCGAGCTTCCTCCTCACAAGTGCAAGCTTCCTAAGCAACCTTTCGTCTCACCTTATCTATCTCTATTTGTGATAAAAGAGCCAAAATTGGAACCTTTCCGACCTTGCCTTGTCTGACTTGATAATTGTATTCTCATCAAATTGTTTGATCATTTTTGTTAGATTCCTCACTTTCTTAGAAATCTCCTAAGGGTCCATCTCCGTATTAGATGTGAGACTTGGAACGAAGTTGATTGATGGAGAAACGAGATCAAATTTAGAGAAAAGGATACTACGGTTCTTGAATGTTCAGGTCAATTCGTAATTATTTTATAAAGTGAATAAGAATTTGTGTGCAATTTAATGAAGATTCAATAGTTCTCAACTTTCAAGTACAACTTCCCAACTTTAAGTGACCTTGAACTATGGTTGTCAGATCCTTTCTTATCACGCAAGCTTTAGAACCTTCTGGTAGAAACAGAGGCCATAAAAGGAAGGACAAGGAGTCAAATCTCATGGTAGGGAATTAATAAGGAGTTGATAAATATACCACTAATTTTTACTTGATACACCGCTAAACCCCGCAACTTGTTGCGGAACGTCAAAAATTTGGAGGAAAAAAATGTTTTAATAATTCCCACCCATTTAAAAAAAAACGGAAATTTCGCGTAGTACCCCTGAACTAAGAGCTTTTTCGCGTGGTGTACGAAAGTTTTACCTATTTCACGTAGTACCCCTCGAATCTCTCTCTGTATGAAAGTTTTTCTCTGCATGATCAACCATACCTCAAGGGTACCACATGAAATAGGTAAAACTTTCGTACACCATGCGAAAAGCCCTTAGCTTAGGGGTACCACGCGAAATTTTCGTTAAAAAAAAAGTCCACACTTTCTTGCGAACTGCACACAAGGCTGTTTTTTTTAAAATAGGCATGGGAACTCCGAAACATGGTGCGGAGTTCTCATATTTAATTTTTTCCCCCCTCCAAATTGTTTACACATTTGACATTGTACTCTGCAAGAAGTTGCAGATCTTACTTACTCCGCAACAAGTTTTGAATATTTGTAGTGTATCCAGTAAAAATTATTATCAAACGCGATCAATAAACATTTGAATCAGATACAAAAGTGGCTAACACTCGTTGCTGGTACTTGTAAGTGGTAACTGCATAACATTATGAAGAGATTAAGCTCTACAACAGTAGAGCTCAAATATAGCTAACGGGTACAGGTTATCTATTACAGTGAAGCAAAATGAAGATGGGGAACCTGCATGTAGCCATGTGCAAAGAAAACTATATCAAAATATCTTCACAAATGATCATAATAGGTTCGCCATTCTGTTTCTCCACTGAGGTCCGACAAGAATTAGGTTCAGAAGAGTGGTAAACATTGCTTCCATATTACAAGAATATGTGTCCGGCTAGGAAAGATGCGAGTGGAACTGTTAGGTTATCGTCAAGCTCAGTGCTTATAGGCAGCGATTCCACCACAGCGGCAATAAGGGAAACTGCAAAGAAACCTAAAACCATATTCCAACTCTCCTGGATGAACCCGAACATGGAGAAATAGTACATGTACCTGTTATACATCACATACATGCACTTTCATTAAGTATGCAAAGTTAGCAATCATTCATAATACCATCAGAAGGTATGCAGAGCAGAGGAATTTACCCAACTGATGCAAGAAAACTTGCAATTGCCATTGTGATGCTTCCAGCAAATGATTTGTTTCCATTGTGAGGAAGTTTAGTATTGCCCAAGTTCCTTCCTACAATGTCAGCCAACCCTGAAACATGATCAAAGATGAGAAAAACCTGGGTTATGGTGTTAATTTATATACATATGTTCAAGAGTCTTTATTGGGCACTAAAAGCTAGAAATTAGCTAAACCGCTTTTCGAGAAGTCATTTCATATTGAGAAGTTGTGGGCTTCTAGACTACTAACTGATGAAGCAAATGGGCGTTTTTTTTTTAAAACTTGTTTAATCACAACTATCCTGAACTAATAGTTTTACCATATGACTTGTGTTTCTTGCAGTCCATCAATAATGTTAAAATCAACACTGCGGATAAAAGAACAAAAAGAGTAATAGAATCACAAACTGCTCTCTTTTTATGGTTACGATTCTTCTTCCTCTTCCATAAAATCTGATCAGAGCTATCAGAAAGGAAAAAAAAAAGTTTCGTAAAATAAATAAAATTAACTGGCACATTGTTATTACCATCTCCAGCACATAGGTTACAAATTGCTGCAATCCCGATAGGAGAAGTCCTCCAATAAACCATGGTGGCAAACGTAATGGTCAATGCATAATAAAGAGGTCCCTTTAGAAGTTCCCTGATGCAGCATGAAAAGTCATGTAATGCTCTAGATAACTTGCATGTCCGAAATCACTCTTATCAAATATATATGGGCTTGGGAAAGAATTTTCTATAATCTAACCTTTTAACATTTAACTCTTTCATGATTCATGGAGAAACATATCTTTATAAATCTGCACTCATTAAACACAGTCCTCATTCCATTATCATGCAATGTAACTTCACATGCCATATGATATAAGTGAATGAGGTCAAATTAGAAAATTTAATAGAACCTAACACAAGAGTTATTAATAAATTGCTTGAGAGGAGACTATGGCAATTGTGATTTATATCTCATGAATTGAAATTGGGAAGCAACATTGTAAAATTGTAATGTAACCGATTCTCAGATTTCAGTTCCAGCCTACAATCAACTGGGATTGCAATATTGCAACTCCACATGGTAAATAACCCCCATTAAAGATCCCTAGCTCTATGATATTGTAAACAAGGATTTTCTTCTTTGCTTTTGTCACATAGTTTATCTGTAACAATTTTTTATCGGTTTCATCTTATTCAATCCCAATAAAATCTAAGAGCCAAAAAGACAAATGAGGCTACCTGTTATCCCCATATCTGCTCATTGACTTCACAGTAGCATCATCCTTCAATATTCCAAGACCCAAAAGAAGCATTTTTATTATATTGAGTCCGGGGATAAGACCAGCTAGAACAGCCCCCCGCCACCCTGAACTGCATCCGTAGGTAAATAAACTCAGTCAGTACATTAATTACAAGATGAAATGGTCAGGAAACTACTTGATCATGCATATGCTACCTGAACAATGGCCAACAAAGCATGAAAACCAATCCAACACTGATATGAACAAGCTTCCTATTCAGTTTCTGGACAAATGCAAGGCAAATGAATGAGCATTTTGCAGTAATGAACATGTTAGAGTCAACAAAACTCCATAAATAATTAAGCTGCGGAAGGTTCATAGTCAACTTAATCACCTCAAACATCAATGTGAAAAAAAAGATCCAGAAATATTCCTTAAAGATTAGGATATACTAAAATTAGGCAAAACCAAATTAATAAGAACTAGCCGAATTAGATTATCCCTTTTAGGAGCAACTTCAACTTGCAGTATACATGTCACATTTTCTTGCCTGAACCGACATCAAAGAAAATACCTATCAGTTTCATCAAGGCTGCAAACTAAAGCACTCTCAGGAGCAAACAGCAACGAAAAAAAATCAACATTTTAAAAAGAATCCAGAATTCCGCAAGAGCAACAGAAGAAAAACACCTGAAACCCGAGTATTCAATTCAAGAATCGAATTCCAAAAGAAACACAAAAAGAGGAGACGAAAGATAACCTGTTCAACTCCGCGCTTAGCGGTGAGCTCCCAGAAGCGAAGCAAAGATAAAGCAACAGCGCCGGTAATAGCAGCGGCGAGGAGATCGGAGGTCATCGGATTATCCGCCAAGGCAACGGCCATCCGAGGGGCGCGGAGAGCAACCGGAGAAAGGAGCGGGCGGAATCCGGCGGCGGAGAAGAAAGTGGGAGCGGGGCGGAGAGAGACGGGGAGGTCAACGATGGATCTGGAGGGGGAGTGGAGAGGGAGGGATACTCGGAGGAAGCGACTGATATTTGAAGCCATCAGAAATTGGCAACTCGCCGTCTTAATCTTCATTCCCAAATTTTCCAAATGCGTGCGCTACTCAATATTCACTATTGACTGTTGAGTCACAGTAATTACTGGGTCTGGCCGTGTGGGTGACCGTTGAGTTCAATAAATCTTATCCCTTCGTTTCAATCCATGGCTTTAAGATTATAACAATTACTACCTCCGTTTCAAAATATAAGGGCTTTTAGGATTTGACACGTTTTTTAATGAGCTAAAAACTCCATGAAATATTAAATTTTTATTAAATTTTTTTACATAGTATTATACGTATTGTTAATATGTATAATACTATGTAAAAAAATTTAATAAAAAATTAATATTTCATTGAGTTTTTAGCTCATTAAAAAACGTGCCAAATAGTCAACGCCCTTATATTTTGCAACGGAGGTAGTATTATTCAAATAGGGTGGCCGATGTGCACAAATCCCGCAAATATTTCGTCATATCATGTATTTCGTTCGGTTTGGACGAGATTTGAAAAAAAAATAATAATCAGTTTCGTCCCATAAAAAATACGTGGGACGGAACGCTTCACTTAAAAATCTCATCTCGCCCCGCAATCCCGCATATATACGTAATTTTAAGGAATGTTTCTAAATCTTATGGGTCTAGCTTATTGCGAACGGTCATATTTCAGTTTTAGAGTTAATTATCTTGATGAAATACAATTCAAAAGGGCCTTGATGAGTAACGCTTGAAAATGTTTTAGAGTTAATTATCTTGATGAAATACAATTCAAAAGGGCCTTGATGAGTAACGCTTGAAAATATGTTGAATGACCTCATTTGCAGTGAGAATCTTTCCAAAGGTTTTTGATCACTTTGTGAAATCTCATTCATGAAAAACTCATTCAACAGCGACTCATAAAACCCACCTGCCTTAATCTCTTCACAACATATTTGTCTAAAATGAGAAACACCCTCCTCTCCATAAGAGCTAGAAATCATGACATTCCATGAGAGTGCATACATCTCTCTCTCAGGCATTTCATCGAGCACCTTACGGGCATCCCCAATCCTCCCAATTACTCAATGGTTGGGATATGTTCAGACTTAGGAATGCTGGGTCGATATCAAAGTAACCTTGGATTAGATCACTGAAAAGCTGCTAAGAAGGTTCTTAGGTACTTGCAAGGCAGCAAGGAACACATGCTTACATATAGGAGATCCGATCATTTTGAGGTCATTGGATATTCAGATTCAGATTTTGTCGGATGTGTTGATAATAGGAAATCGATGTTTGGCTACTTGTTCCTACTAGCTGGTCGGGCAGTATCAAGGAAAAATGGAAAACAGTTTGTCATTGCTACTTACGCTATGGAAGCTAAATTTGTGGCATGCTTTGAGGCCACGATTCATGCATTGTGGATGCGGAACTTTATCTCAGGGCTTGAGATTGTCGACAGTATAGCCAAACCGCTGAGAATTTATTGTGATAACTCCATAGCCATCTTCTTCTCAAAGAACGACAAGTACTCGAGAGGTGCTAAGCACATGAAGTTGAAGTTCTTGTCGGTGAAGAAGGACGTACAGAAACGTAGAGTGTCTTTTGAGCATATCAGGACAGATCTCATGATCGCAGATCCGTTGAATAAGGGTTTGTTGCCCAAGGCGTTCACCGGTCATGTAGAACGTACATGCATTATTGATAGAGCCTTGCTATTATGATTTTAGCTCATTATATGGTTACGACACTTTCTGTATATACTTATGGTTATGTTTCTGCATTATCAGACATGTTATCACTATGATATTTATGCATGCTTATAGTTTCTTGATGACATGTTGTTTGAGGCTTATAGTTATCCTCATATTTAAAGAACGGATTTTTCGCGAGGTAACCCTGTGGTTTAGCTTAATTCGGCTGGTAAACCCGAGTTTTAAGTTTTTCGCCAGGTAACCCTGAAGTTTAGAAACTTTTTGCCTCGCGCCCAAAACTTGTGTTTTGGTTGGAAAAAGTAACTTTGAACTTTTATAGGGGTAAATATTGTAATATTTAAAACTATGTGGGTGTTTTTAACAAATAAAATAAATTATCCTTAAGGAGAAAAAACATCGACATATTATCAGAAAGGGCGATTGAGAGCAGAAGGGAGAAAGAGAGAAGAAGAAGAATCAACGGCGCCGGCGGTGGTTGAAGGCAGTGGAGGCGCCGGAAGGGGTAGCTCCGACGGTGGCGGCACCGGCGGTGGTGGCACCGGCGGTGGTGTCTTGGGCTGTGTAGCCTGTGTGGTCCCGAACTTGGCAGCGAATCGGAGTCTAATTTCAAGGTGAGTTGCAAGTTCGAAATATTTCGAAATCTATGAAAAATTCCATTTAATTTCTTAAATTTGTTCATATTGATTAGGATGAATCACCTAGGATACGAAATCGGGGCCAAATCTTGGTTGAATGTTTTGAATTTGGAAATTTATTTAGGGTTTCGAAAATTTGGGGGTTTTGTTTCAATTGAAAATTGAAACCAATAACTTTAGCGTTCCGAAATTGCAATCAATTTTAGACTATTGATAACTCAGATCTAAAAGATGTATTGCATAAGTTCTAAGAAACTGTGTAAAAATTGGGGTTTTTTGTTTCAATTGAAAATCGGAACCAATTTTATGACATTGTTGTTAGTCCAATTGTTTAATTGATAATGTAAAGATAATTTATTCATCCATCCATTCATTCATTCATTCAAATTGGTCTTTTCTTCTTAAACCTACTCTCTAAACATTATAACTAGTAGTCTAAAAGATCAATCGATATAAGAATGGACTTTGATATGTGAAATTGAGAAGGAACTGCATGTTGAGGCTATATCAATTGCAAGAAGTGTTGCACAGAACCAAGTGATATTTGAAGCCTAAAGCTCAGGTAACGGAAGATACCTTGATGTTGTGTTGTGTTAATTTGAATTGTAATTGAAATTATTGATCGGCAAATTATATATGTACTATTATTGCTCTTTCTTGGGGATGGAGAAAGACCCTTAAATAGATGGGTTGGTTTTATTTTTGTGTGTGCATATAAGTAAGATGCAGGAATTGGAATGACGCTAATAATGCATAAAAGAAAACAAAGAATAGGGTGAAAGTAAAGGAGATGTGAAAAGAGAAACAGAGTCTTTTGGTGCTGTGTGATATATTTTGCTGGAGAGAACAGGGTGAACCTAAAGGAGAGTGAAAGGAGAATATCTACTAGTCATTTGGTTAAATTAACTAGTCTTAGTTTGGTTTGTATAGACATGTCTCTACATGTCTTCTCTGTGGTAGGTTTAGGTATAAACATGCCTATTGGTTTTAAATTTTTTCCTACAAATTTTTAGCCTATTAGCTCAATCGGTAGAGCAATGTGCCTAGGCACAAGATTTGGATTCGAATCCCATATGGGCTATATACATATTACCGAAAGTGCCTAGCTACCGATGATGTATCTTTTACTCGCTCGTTGCTATCACACATCGTTTTTTGTCTACTTGTTTTCTTCCTCAGCACTGCAGACCATCTCCTAATGTAGCCTTTGTTGTTCTTGATTTCCACATCCTCTTCTCACTCCCTAATGTAGCCTTCACTATGATTATGATCTTGTTTCTTTATTTTTGTCATGTCCTCCTTGCACACATTATAATTTTTAAGCTCATCATTAGCACGTTATCAGCCCAAATAAGCATCTTAAATACCCTTCCATCACTGTATGATTGGATTTTGTGGAAGAAAAATCTTGAATTATGTTTTTGATCTTTTATGATGATTTTGGGTATCTTGTAAATGAGAATCATTCTTTGTCAGAGTCTAGAGTTATTTGTGATTAGTTTTAAATTTGGTCAGATGGTTCATCTGAAGTCTGAACTAAAGAAATCAATATCTTAAATACCTTGATGCATTGTCTTCCTGTTGAGGTGGTGGCACGAAGAAAGGTATTTTGCCTCTTTGCCAATCATGGAAAACCAGTTTTGCTGCAGTTGTGTAGTCAGGTTCACCGCCCTGTATAAATCGAAGAAACATAGCAGCTGCAGAACGTTGCTAAATACAGTAGGGATTAACGTTGCAATTGTGCAGAAACACAGCAGTAGCTGCAGTTGTGAAGTCATATTGCTGAATAAGGATTAACGTTGCTAACATAAAATTTCTCTTCAACATGTACACCTATGGTTTTTAATAAAACCAAACTCGGGATAGCAGATTCAATCTCATATCATTTGAAGTTTGTAGGATAATTCTGAAAAGGCTAGCATCTTAGCACCAAGGAAAACGGCATTGGTCTGTTGCAACATTCACTGTATGAATAAAGACTATGTAGCAGATATGAGAATTACATTCTTTGTACGCCAATTATTGATGACAGATGACTTTCCAAGATTTGGATAGCCAATAAATCCATATTGCTTGCTTGTCACTGCTTTTATCTCACACGTTGGAGACATGACAATTTGCTCTATCCTCTTCATTCTGAAATCAAAAAACAAGAACTCCATTGTCCTTCTGAAGGATTCTGGGTTTTGCAACCTTCTAGTGTTCGTGTGCAAGCCTCCTCGCAACTGGTACCAATTCCATGGGTCTTGGAAGCACTACATCTTCACAGCACACCTTCACCTCCATGACTCCATCAGATCTCCCTCGCCATTACCTTCCTTTCCATATCCCCTTTTCGTTCTGAAGAATTCGTCGCCGACGAAGCTAGATCTTGGCCAGCACAGAAACAGCCACTTCCGTCTCCCACCGCCAAGGCCGGAGCCACTGTCTCCCCCCACCGCCGTCGAGGTCGCATCTTCTTCTTCTTCACCTCTCAGATTCGCCCTCGCTTAAAATCGCCCTTCTGTTGTGTCAATTTAGGAGGAAATGTCGCTTATTTCTTAAAAACCCCACACAATTTCTTAATATTATAGAATATAGCCCTATAAAAGTTCAAACTTAGTTTTTCTAACCAAAACACAAGTTTTGGTTGCAAGGCAAAAAGTTTCGAAACTTCAGGGTTACCCGGCGAAAAACTTGAAACTCTTGTTTACCAGCCGAAGTAAGCTAAACCACAGGGTTACCTCGCGAAAAATCCGTTTAAAGAATAACTGTATTTGGATTGTTCCGTGATACATGGAAGGAATCATGTCACTCAATGACTTGTGGTCGCCATGATCCGATCAGTTCTAATTTTGTATAGGTTATTACTGTTAAATGGACTTTATACATTATACTTGTACATTTAAAGTTTCAATTAAGCTATTAAGTCATCATACGAGCCAAGTGGGAGAATGTTATAATGTTTACAAACATTTTGTGTGGCTCATGTGTCTAGGTTTAATTGAGTATTTAGTTCATATATATTATGATGTCCGATTTAATATAAAAGTCGAAACTGTGATGGATTTAGTCTCGGTTAAATAATTAAATCCGGGGGTAATTATGTACTCTCTCATCATTTGTCTATAATATACTAATTGATGACTATATCATAAATGAATATTAATAGGGAAAATAAATGGGTGAACGGTTACGACAAATAAATAAGAGAGCGGTTACAAAATGTGAAAGGTCGCTCTCTTCTTTATATGCACGTTCACTAGTTTTCCTAAGTAAGTCCACAATTGACGTCAAAAAGGACGATATAGTTGGAAAGAGTCTCATCCAACAGAGACAAAGAAAGGAGAAGGCTAAGGGGCGAGAAATCGATCAACGGTTCGTTATTCGTTATTCCGCTGTGAAGACGCTCCTGGATCAAGGTTAGTTTTTGGTATTGAATTAGGGTTTGAATTATATGAAATCTAGATCTTGTGTTTTGGTTGATTTCATGATCGAAATCGAATGGAATCTTACAATAGGACTTACACATCACAACACGCTCACTAGTTTTCCTAAGTAAGTCCACAATTGACGTGAAAAAAAGACGAGATAGTTGGAAGGAGTCTCATCCATTAGAGACAAAGAAAGGAGAAGGCTAAGGGGCGAGAAATTGATCAACGGTTTGCCCCCTGTTTTTGGTTGATTTCATGATCAAAATCGGAGCAAATCTTACAATAGGACTTACACACATCACAACACGAACACTAGTTTTCCTAAGTACAGGTTAGTTAAAGCATGTTACACCATTGATCAGAGCTGAATCCATGTCCAATAATCAATGAGTGAACTTGCATTCCGAGCTTCAATCCATGAACAAACTCATTCAACAACGACTCATAAGTAAACCCACCCGCCTTAATCCCTTCACAGCACATTGGTCTAAAATGAGAAACACCCTCTCATTACATTACATGAGAGTACATTACATACATCTCTCTCAGGCATTTCATCGAGCACCTTCCGGGCATCCCCAATCCTCCCAAGTTGAGCACATTTTTGTTGACTTCACAAGTTGAGATTATTTTTCAATTAGCTGAATAGATCGAATTTTGAGACATTTCCCCAAAATTTTCCACTCAATTGCACAAAAACGACTTCTGATCATATTTACTCCGAGCGAATACTGTAATAAGCAAAAGCATTTGGAAGCTTAAAACGAAACAAATTGATTGGTTAATTTATCCAGCCAGATCCAATTTGATCTTCCTCCTACCAGTCTGATCAAACAAGGCTTCAGCTTCTTGATGCATATTTTCCCACAGCTCATCAAAGTGGCAATGAAACCCAGCCTGAAACCAGCACCGAATCTCTTCGTACAACTCCGTTTGATCTTCCTTCCATGCCTTTCGCAACGTTGCACCGTTGTCAATGCTTCTTCGGGATCTACCATTCTTTAACTTGCTCAGCAAATCGACTACACGTCTTCCACCCTCATACGCCGGGTTCAATACAATGCTTGGCTTGGCTGCCATGAATTTCCTGACGGATTTTAGGCATGGCAGAACTTGGCCATCTAGCAGAGCATATGCAAATCCAGGGACTCGATCTTCGTCTTCGACAGGCATCTCATGGTAAGGTAGCTGCCACAAGTGGGGCTTAAAGCAAGGAAGGAAATGAGAGTACACTTGATCAGTAAGAGTGTTGTAATGAGGCTTCGGACGAGGGTGGGGTTTAGAAAATGTGCACTGAGAAGCAGCATACCGAACCAGCCACTCCGGCTTCACACTAGAAGCTCCATGGATATAAGGATGTTCTGTGTGTAGAACCAACTCAGTATAAACAAGAAACTCAGGAGCTGATCTTGAAACCGATGAGCCGTGATGCAGATACACTCTTTCTTCAACCAAGCATGCCCTGTAAGAAACTGCATTCACCTTTTTACCCACCTCTGGAAAGTGATCTGATCTGCTAATACGCTTGGCAACTCTATCTACCCAGCCGGCACAGATAGCTTCCAATAAGAGATCCTCCTCAATCTCGGACAAGGGGTTGTTTTCTGATGGAGCCTTCCAAGCATCTTCGACGTCTTGTAGGGTTCCTTCTGACCATGAATACTCCTCTTGCGGATCACTGAGCGAGGTAGGCAGAAATACTAATCGGAGTAGCTGCATTCGCAGGTTTGACATTTCGTCCATTGTTTTAAAGTGCAATGTGTAGTTAGCACAGAATTCTGATCGGTTCTTGGAGCCCTCAAAACACTGCAAAGCATAAGCTACTGTCAAGGCATCACTCTTCATGTTCGAAAACTTGGCCCGAGAAAGTTTAAGAGCCTCTTTCGGTTTCTCATCCTGCTGCTGGCTGTCTGAATCACCTTGAGGTTGGAAAATAAAGGGATTTGAGACACTCAAGGCTGCGGCTGCTGCAACTGCATACCCCAGAACCAGATTTGATCGAATTCGAACACAATGTTTGTTTCTGTTCATCAACTTTATGGCAGTGAGTAGCATCCGGGAGTGACGAGGGCTCATGGGATATTGTGACATGGTTTTGCCTAGAGAGGTCAACTTTCCATCTTCATCTAGTGCTTCTAGAGACTTTAAGCAACGATATGCTTCTTTCAAGGACGCGGCCTCAGGAGGAGTCGGGAATGGGAAATCTGCAATCTAAACCAAATCACATAAAAAAAAGTGACATATCAGGAGAGAACGTCAGATATAGTAAGATATTATCCAAATATGGATGAATTTACGTATAGATAAAAATACCTTGATGAAATTATCCATGGATTTCAATTGAAGTACAACATCGTCAACTGGAGTTTTTGATATTTCTGGACATGAGAATTGGGGGAATTTATCATTGAAGACAGCAGAAGAATAAAGGCGATAACAATGGCCAGGTCCAGTTCTTCCAGCTCTTCCTTTCCGCTGATCAGCCGAGGCTTTACTGATCCACTGTATAATAAATGATTCAACACCGCAGGATGAATTGTACTCCTTTACCTTTTCCCTTCCAGTGTCGACAATATACCTGATTCCAGGAATGGTTAAGGAGGTTTCTGCCACGTTGGTAGCAACAACAACACGCCTTTCTCCTTCTTTAACATTACCAAATACACGAAGCTGTTCAGCTGCAGGAAGCATACCATAAAGACGGAAAACACACATTGGACCGACAACTAGCTTATCATTTCTCCCCTTCTTTTCACATTACCTTGGCTCAGGCTTTGTTGTTGCATCTTTTCCACCCAATGCGGCAAAAGCAGCCTTCAGAGCTTCAAGACTACTATTTTCTCCAAGAATTTGGGCAAGATCATCATCATCATCATCAGCAACTTCAAATTCTAGATCACTCTCGGACTCATCAGAGTGGCAGGAAAAATCCAACTCTTCATCACCTGCTTCTTTCCTTTCAGTGACGTCAAGCGCATCATTAATTTCATTCATATCATATCCATCAATCTCATTCAAGTTTGTACCATGGCTGACCTCATTCCCATCAGATTTTGAAAAACTCTTTTGAACAAGATATTTTGATGCTTTGCGGAGCATACTACAAAGATATTCTACTTCCTCCTGACCAGTGACAAACACTAGTATGCCACCAGGAGGCAGTTTCTTGTGAATGGACAGGACCTTTTTATAGGCTTGACCTATGTAGTCCACAATCTCTGTCCTCTTTGAGAAGTGAACGGTTACAGGATACTCTCTACCTGGAACTTCTATAACAGCTGGAGGTTCATGGAATATCCTTCCACCCAAAGTGAAGTCTTTCGCGCACATGGTAGCACTCATGAGTATCAGTTTTAAGGGGGAAATAGGCTCATCAATGGTCTTTCCTGAAAAACCCATCTTTTGCTGCTCCTCGTATAAATCCTAAAATGAAACACAATATTACATCCAGAATCCAACAATGACAAGGGGAGAAAAAAAGAGATACTGGAAAAGCATCATATAATGATACTACAGTGAACAATTCAGATCGAGACTTCACACTATTACCTGCCTCGATTTTACAACCCTAGAAAGCATCCCAATCAGAAAATCAGTGTTTTTACTTCTTTCATGAACTTCATCCAATATTATTATAGAGTAACGACTCAGTAGGAAATCACCCTGCAAATAAAAGGAGATATAGGTGAGTTCCGTTAGACATTAGGTACTAGGTGCAATTTCAGCAGTAGAACTTCATGCCAATATAAACAAAATACGAAAGCTTTGTTAAGTCTCCAATCACTGAGCTACTAGCCTTGACAAAGATTCTCTTCAAGGCCTCTTACAAATGCATTTCATCTCATTTTCTCTAATATGAAAAGTTCCATTATTAGAGTCAGATGTGCCCCAAAATAAGAGAAGATATGGTGTAACCAAAACCTTAATTTCCTGACGCAGAATTCCATCGGTCATGAATTTGATGGCACAATTTTCTCCAATCCTCTTATCATGTCGGACCTGAAACCCCAATTCCTTGCCAAGACGGAGACCGAGCTCAAATGCCACCCTTTTGGCAGTAGCAAGCACAGCAACACGTCGAGGTTGGGTCACACCAATAATACCACTACGCATGCTACATAGCTTTGAACCAAAGCCGGCTTCATACAGAAACTGCAAAAAGAAGTAGCAAGCAAAAGCAGAAGTCAACTATACAGAATAGAATATTGTCCTTGGCTCCTTGCATCAGCAGTTACAAATAGAAGTTAAGACCCACCTGTGGCACTTGGGTAGTCTTTCCACATCCAGTTTCACCACATATAATCAAACTTGTGTTTTCATTAATAGCTTCCATTATCTCTTGTTCCATCATAACAATTGGCAAGTCTTTCCTTCTGGATTCCACCTCATCTGGCCTTGATACATGCACTACAATTGGTGCACTCAGGGCTCCTTGGATGGAATGATTTGTGTTGCCAAAATTTTCTTTTGGAACTTCACCCTAAACCAAGCCGATTTATCCGAAATGAGTCAGTAAAACGAACCACACAAGTACAAAGTAAAGGATACATAGTGAGAAAACAATCTAACAGATCCAATGAGAAGCTTTAATTGAGCACTAAGCAATTCAATTTTAGATGTACAAAGAAGTCTGAGAAAGTGAGCTATACTGGTAGGGGGTTTGTCAAGGATTAGTGGATGAATTACTTTTCACCTACTAGAACAGAATATAGCTTAAAGCCTTGAATTATGAGTATCTGCAACTGCAATCATTGACAAGATGGGTTATAATTTAAATTCACAGGTTGCATTAGCACTTATTAGTCTTTAATATACAGCAACTAGGAAGGAAATGGAGGACTCATTGTAGGGAACAAACACTATCAGATACCAAATTACACATTATTGTAAAACTGCAAGAAGTATTTCTTACCACTGCATCAGCTGCGCTCTCTTTCTTCATATTGCACGAAAAATCAATAGTTAGTCCATTAGACTGGACATTCTCTTCATTAATTTCCTCAACCGAGAAACCGGTACTAGATATATTATTACCCTCAAGCTCATCATCATAAAGTGGCTGGAGGGTAGAATCTAGCAATCTACTATCTCTGTGTATAGCTTCCTTTGGAACAAACAAGACATTAGTTCCATCCTCGTAAACCTGAGCTTCATCTTTACTTTCACTTATGTTGGAAATATCATCAGAAGACTTGATCTTTGTATGCCTATCAATGAATGGAGCTTCCAAACCAGCCTGAGAAAATTCCATTGTCCTTCTACGTTTCTCCTTTGAGGTTTCAGCCTAGAATTTCCAGATAGGCAATTTAGTGACATGACCTGTAGAGAAAAATTGGACTGCACCAAAGACTTATAAATGAAGACAAACCTGACCAATGTTCCGTGTGGAGCACAACAATCTGTAAACATCTTCGGTGATCTTATACTTCCTAGAAAAGCATATTCAAACACTTATGAATCAACATGATGAATCACACTATAAAACAAGCACGGAAAAAGGATTTACCGTAGAATCTCCACACTGTTTAATAACAATTGTTTCTTTTCCTTGTCATCCTATAGGAATAACAATACAAGTGAGTTTAAGAGTAACATTAGTCTGCATAAGCAACAAGCAAATGAAACAGAAGTGGCCCAAAGGCAAAAGTTATTGAAGCTATATGCAATGAAAAGTTGGAAAAACAGGCAAATATTACACACCCACCTCGAGCTGTTTCAGCTTTCTTTTCTTGGACTTGATCAATCTGTTTCCTTTGTCAGTTTTAACTTTTTCAATATGCTGCAAAGAACAAGTGACTAAGATGGTGGCAAGACATAAATCACACACTCTCACACACATATATATGGTTATGTTGCAGATACCTGAGTCTGCCGCCTTGTTCTTTTTCTTGCCTTGATAACTTTGGAGATCTCTTCAGCAATGTCCATGGAATCAGGCGACATGACCGTCTTCATCTTCTATTGTTTCTCCCACCGCTCTGTCAATCTAGGGGTTTACTCGTAATTAAAAATACTTTCATCAATCATATAACACGAAACATCGTTCATACCATAGGATAGGATACATGCTAACTAAAAAATATATACGACAACAACTAGATAAAGCTACCCCCAAAGGTTTTACATGCTATAAGTTCTCATTGTCCATTTCCATACCCAATATTTTCCATTTTTCTGAGTTTCCTTATGATTCAGGTAATGGGAACTCTCCTCCTGTCAATAGACAGCCAGGGATTTGTAATTCACAACCAATTGTTTACAATATGGACCATATGAAGGCAGCCGCTTCAACTACAATTCAGGTGCAAGTGTTGACAATTTATTTATGTCATTTAACATCAACCATCAATCCTGCAGATTTTTGTAGGACTTAAACTAAAGTGTTGTCTACATCTTGTCTTTAGCCTTTCTATCACCTATGTCATATTTACTTGTAAGCGTAGTTTCAAGCATTTGGCCATCATCAGGAAGTGTATCTCAGTCGTAAGCAAGGGAAATTTGCTTCTTATTAGCCAGATAATTGTACAAGGCATCAAAATTACTGATTTGTCATGAGATCTTTCAAAATTGTTATAGGAACGAGATATGGTACTGCAAATGAGGGCCAACTTTCCTGGGATATTCCAGTTTTTATATCTCATATTCGTTCTCAAGCAATTAAGACTTAAAAAGTAAACTAACCATGAGCAAACCACTTTTTTTTTTTTGCTGAAGGGAAGCTTTCTTGTGCATTATTTCTATTAAAAGCCAGCTTCTTGTTATTAATTCAGGAGCAGAAGGCGTGGTTGAGAGAAAGAACCCTCCAAACAACCAAATTGTGAGTGCACCTGAGGACGTACTCTCTTTGTTCCTGCTCCTGAATACCACCAAGATAACGACAATGTCTGGGTTTCCTCCCCTGAACGTATCGAGCTGCCTCCTAAGAGTTTCCACCACTCCAATAGCTCAGACTAGGCTTGTGCCTCTGATTCAGGCTCAGGTGTCTTCAGCAAAAGAGAAGTGATTCAAAAGCTCAGACAACAACTAAGGACATGAGATGACATGATACTGGAGATGCAGGATCAGATTGCAGGATTCCAGAATGCGATCAACAGCCAGGTTTCTAATTCTAACCATTTTGCAGTCCCAACTGGATGCTGCAAACAGGGAACTCTTCGAATCCGAGAGAGATCCAAAGACTCAGAAAGGCCATTGGTGATCACTGTATTGGGCACGTAGAATGCAACAAGAAGAACTCTACATTGACAATCTGGCCATCTGGAGGAACAATGGCTACGCAAATGGACACTGCAACTCAAATGCCACGGAGAAGTCCACATTCGAGGGACATAAGAGAACCGAAGGATGTGATTGAAGGGAAGGAGTTTCTAGTGCAGAGCTACAAGAGAAGTCAGAGCTCTCCATCAAGATAAGGGAGCTCCAGAAGAGACTAGATTCGCAGCTTCTAAATATATTGTAGCGGATTGACATCCCTCCCAGTTGCATTGTTGGGTTTGCCCTTCATCTTTTCCCTCGGGGTGATTTTTCACTTGTCATTTGTTTTGGCCGTGAGGATGAGTCAAGAGCTCCATGGTACATTGATTTTTCACTTGTCATTTAGTTTTAAAGTTGTGTTCGTGTGGTACATTGATTGATTTCCTGAGATATGCAGTATTTCGCATGGTGCATAAACTTTAGGTTAATTTTCGCAAAATACCCAGCGTAGTTTGTTTTAACATATTAGTAAAAAAAAAAATTCATAAACCTAAATTCAGTCACTGTTAGCCTATAAACAGACACACACACAAGCAAAAAACACTTGTTTGGAAATTATTAGACAGGAAGCATTGGGAAGGCAGAACAAGGACTGGAAAATGTTGCTTGTATTCATTCCAATTGCAGTTTTCTTTTTCATAGATGCATCTGAAGCTACTTCTGATTTTGTGGTATCTGCATTCACAACTATAAACCCAGGTAATCATTCTAATCCTCCTTTTTATGCTACCACCCAGGAATGGAATTCCATTACGCTCATGCTAATACTCCTTGTTGGTTGGGAGAAACATGGTAAATATGCTTCCTGATAGTTTGTAAAAAATGTACTGTACTTAACAAACAATTGATTTATTGTTCATACCAAATTCATGACAAAGGATTGTAGAGTTGCAACAAGACTAGTTCTTAGTGGGGAGTGTGCATTAACATTCAACATCCAGGACTGTTCTGACTTCTGAGAATCACAATCAGGACGGAGGATGATGCAACCAATGCCATACGTGATACAAATCGAGCAATGGACACAATAAGGAAAACAACAAAACCAACAGACAGATTGGAGGAATCAGAAAAACCCAAACTATTCTAAACCCTAATTCTCTCAAAAGGAGGAAAATTTCAGAGAAGTGAGAGAACACGTACCTTTACCGCCCAATGTGGTCGGACTCCACAAGCCGGTCTCCACCTTCGCCTCTGGTTTGCGCCGGCGTCTGGTCCGTCTCCGCAAGTCGCCGCCGGTCAAGCTCTTCGGCAGAGAACACCTTTAACGGAACACGTAATCAAATCAATAAATTTTTTAAATAAATAAATAAACGGAAATCGGGTCGGGTCGGGTCGGGCTATTGCAAAATGCTACTTCGAGTTCGGGCAATCAGCGAATAGCAAAGAAGAGGGTTTCGTTTGGCGCCAAAACCCTTTACCCAAATTCGCAGGGAAGAGAGGGATGGCGAATAGACTCATCACCGATATGAATCTTCCCAAATCGATCGCAAACATCTTTGCCGCTCGTAACATCAGAACCGCCAAGGTATTCCTTTTTTTCCCTTCAATTAGGTTACTTTTCCCTATTCCTGAAATTGCATTTTGCGAAACCCCCAAATTAATCTGACCACCAGTTTCATTTCGAGGATCTAACTAATTTGCTGAACTATGCGTTGGGAATTGGAAGTGAGTAACTGAGTATTCACGTTTTGATGCGTCAGTTTCGTTCAACGATTAATCCTGGGTCCTGCTGGTTTTGTTTCAGGATGCTCTATCTTTAACTGAATTCGAATTAGTGGAGTTGTTGGACGTGGGTTTTGCGGAGGTGCAAACTGCCATATCATGTATTAGTGAAATGACCTGCCCAGCTTATGAAACTGTAAGGATTCCATTTGTTTAACACATCAGCATTATTTTTCTAGACTTGTCGGTAAATCTTTTGCTTAAATTCTTGGTAGAGTTAGAGACTACATTTGTTTTGTATAAGGCATCCAAACCTTAGAAATTACTAATGAAATCTGGAATGAATGTTGAAAAAACATCATCACTGTCCCAGTTCCACCTTAGTTTATCTATTGAAATTTCAATACAAACTATTACCATATTATTTAGTATATTGGTTAATAGTTTGCCTGCTAACTTCTAATGACGTTCGGAATATTTCTGGTCTATACCCAAGAGTTTGTATTTTTTGTTGCTTTTCCCTAAAGTTAAACCATCAACTACAAGATAATTAAGGTATTTGAGGGAAGTGAAGCTATGCTATCCTCAAAACTACTTCCAAGATGAAATTGTATTCATTTACAGGAGAATGGTGATAGTTTGGAACATTGTGGGGGATGTCAAATTCTTGCAAAGATCTTTTTGTAATGGAACCATGTTGCCATTGATGCTTACTTCAATAGGCACTTTCATTGCTGGAAAGGAAAATTCAGCATGAACATTTGGCTGGACATCTTCCTACAAGACTTGAAGGGTTAGATAATGCCTTATGTGGTGGGATACCATTTGGTGTTGTGACAGAGTTGGTTGGCCCTGCAGGTATAGGGAAAACACAGGTATATCGAATGATTTCTTTTGATTCGTGTCCTTTGAAACTCATTGGTTTGACTTTTTTCTAACAAATATTTTCTTTGTAAGCTCACTGTTCTTTCCTGTATTTCTTCTGCAGTTTGTATATTTTCATTTACTAGTGTTGCTTTGATCTGGTTTGCCTCTACTTCATGTAGAAGGGGCTTGTATATCCCATTTTATATGAAATAGAATTATCAGGTTCAGTGGCACTTGCCTATTCAGGCCTAGCACGAGATATTTCAAGTTTTAAAATAACTGATTAGAGGTGAGTGTGTTTGGCGATTTAGCTTAGGTTGGTCTGCTACTGTCACTTCTAATCGTGTTTGGTGATGAAATTCAGTTTTAAACAGCAAATGATTGAAGTTTAGTAGGAAATTGCACTTGTTTATTTTAGGCCACTTTACTGGAATTTAGTGTGTAATAATAGATTGGGTTCATGGGCTTATGGCTGCCAAAAGGTTCAGTGTTGTTGAAAAAAGAACTTTCAAATATGAGAGCTTGGTGTCAAACAATTCAAGGATATTGGCAACGAAAGGTTAACACTTTGGATCAGGGCGGTAACTGGAACAAAGAATTTAGGCAGATTATTTTCAGAAGCAATTTCATCATTTTCCTAATATTAGCAGAGGTGTATTATTACATTGATGAATATCCGATGCGAGATGCTAGTATTAGTTTTATCCAAAGCCTTACTCTGTGGTCATGCTTGATGTTCTTTTGAGGACCTGTAGTTCTGTTGATAAGGTGAGAAAGTTGTTGATAAGACGCCTTTTATTAAAAACGAGGGTATGAGAGCTCCCAGGACTAGGGAATTTGAAATCCGCAGGTCATTGGAGTTCGCTTAGGAGTATCTTTAAGAATTCATTTGTTATTCTATTTCTTGGCTAGCTGGAAGTTGATTTTCTGGAATCCCAAGCTAGTTGATCTTGCTGTATTTGCATCCTATCCTTCCTAAGGTTATCATCAAATTCCGTACTGTTATTACAGAACTTGGTAATTTGGTTGTTTAGTTTCATGTGCTTATTTTTTTGGAGCTATGCAGATTCTGGAGCGTAGACACTCTGCTCATAGCTAGAATTCCAATATTTATTGGGCTGATGATCTGTAGTGGTAGTTGTGCAACTTGGTATGGAGAAAGCAAATGATTTTATACCTTAGAAGTTGTTTGTTTCCCCTTCCATGCCGGAATTTGTGATTACATGGAAATCAGGATTCATTGCTTCTCCCTTGTATGAGGAATCTTTTTCAGGGATCCCCTTTCTGTCCTTTTTGTTATTATATTGTAAGCCTATTAAACTATTTGAAAAAAGCATCCTTCGATTAGTTGCTGGGGTCTTGCTTCCTATTTTGGAGTTATGAAGGTTTATCTGGTGATATTGTGTTTTCTGGTTTGTGCTTTTTGGCAGCTATTTGGCATAGGGTATATCGGGACCTATAACCGTTTTATTTTATTTTTTAGAGTGAGAGTTACTTTAAAATTTGAGGTATTGAGCTGTGTGTTACATGGGTATAGGTTATTTCAATCGATAACCAGGCTAGGATCAATGAAAAGATCTATAGAATGAATTCCTTTAAGCTGTGAGGAGCTATTGTCACGTGTAGTGATGTGAAGAGGGTGTATTGTTTGTAAGGGGAAGGGAAGTGGATTAAAATTATCCATGGATTCTGTAACATACTTAAACTGAGATGATTCTGGAAGTTGTTAAAAAGATCTTGAGGAGGGAACTATATAATGCAAATGAAGCCATCAAGGCATAAAAGGGGAAGTCACTGTGATAAGTAAAGGCTCACATCATCTGCAATGATCGTGGAGAAGATTGACTTGTATTGAGGGAGTATCTTCCATGGTTGCCGAATTCGTAGTTCGTTGAATTCCCAAACGTCGTACGAATTCGAAATTCGAATTTGAAATCCAAAGACAGTTCCAAAAGCTTGTTCTTATTGATTGTGGAGGTTCTTGAAAGTAGGGGCTTTGAATTGGAAAGCAGATTTAGCCTATACAAGATAGGAACTTTTAGCTGTGCATTTTGAATTCTCTCTTCTATAGTATTTGTCTTTCTTTCTTTCTTTTTTTTTGCTTTATGGACTACAATGTTTTCAACCCAAGGGAGTCAAATAGCATGATAGTATGTAGACAATGTTAAGGTTGGATTGCTTGTATAAGAGGCTGGATCATATCGGAATTATATCCCAGATGATAGAAAGTAGAAGCTGGTATATTCTTAAAAGTGCGGCACTTTTTTTTTTAATGAGTGTCCACGTTATTATAAGGTTTCCATTCATTATTCTTACCAACAAGTAAGATCTACAGAGTTCTCCAAATTTGTTTGTCTTTGCAGTTTTGCCTGAAGCTTGCTTTGTTGGCTTCACTACCTGCCAGTTATGGAGGCTTAGATGGTCTTATAATTTACATGGATTTGGAATCCAAATTCAGTTCAAGAAGGTAACAACTTTATGGAGTTCTGTAACATCATTCAAGTAAATATATATTGAGATTATACAAACTGAAGCGATGTTATGCTTGAATCCGTACTTTATTTTCATTTCTTCGATTGTACATATTCAGAAAAATCATCAAAAGGCAGGATATAATTTATTCTTGGCTTGTAATAATCTTTTTAAGAGTTACCAATACATATGCCAACTAAACTTGATATTATAATGATATATATTTGAAGAGGTTTCAAATCCTGCTGAACTTTTGTATTGAAGGTTGATTGAAATGGGATCAAGAAGCTTTCCTGAACTATTTCATCGTGAAGGAATGGCAGAAGAGGTACAAAGTAACTAATGCGTAATCTGAGGTATTCTGCAATGTTCTTGAGGTTCTCTTGTTGTAATGGCAGATTGCAGGTAGGATTATGGTTTTGCGGCCTGCATCATTATCTGAATTTACTGAAAGGTATTGTCTTGTTTAGCTGTTTCTTTTGTAAGCTGTAAGAGATGCATTAAATTTTATTCTTTGCTAGTATGGTCACAATGAATTCTAGCTTTGTGTGATTTATGGTTGATATTTGATATTTCAGTGTAAAAGTATGCAGAACAATGGATCA
The DNA here is from genome assembly GCA_963922045.1 of Persicaria maculosa. Classification (NCBI taxonomy): domain Eukaryota; kingdom Viridiplantae; phylum Streptophyta; class Magnoliopsida; order Caryophyllales; family Polygonaceae; genus Persicaria; species Persicaria maculosa. Next base: position 8,025,921 of record OY998251.1, read on the forward strand.
CCTATCCCTGCCATCTCACTGCTGATCCATATTGATTTATCCTTCTCAACTGCAAGGAAAAAGTTCAATAAAAAATGAAATGTGTTGATATGGATGTCTCATAACACAAATGAAATGTTTTGCCAAACAAACCCTGATATGCATCTGGAACTATTACAGTTCCAGCAGAATTTGGGTGTTCTATGTTCCACTTTTCTGCTAACTGATTGAGAGAGCTTGAAAATGAAAGTCTTAATAGTAGTCTAATAGACTACTTGAAACTCAAAATAATGGGAACTCTCCTACAGAGTATGAATGCTGACAGTAGACAATTACAGCAGTAAATGTTTACCTAGGGACGACTAATAGTTGTATAACATTCTTGTCTAACACTGATAAAGAAAATAAATGGTAACTTTCTGCCTTACTGGTTCAAATTCGACAGCTTGCAGCAAGTCAAGGCATCTTTGATCAAGCATCAGGTGAAGCTGCTGATCATTGACAGCATGGCTGTTCTAATTTCAGAGTATGACATTATTTTGTGATTCTTTGTTTCTTTCATGCTCTGATATGAGTCGATTTGATCCATCATTCTATAGTTGAATCTATATTCACAATACGACTGAGTTGTATTGAAATAACTATAGTGTGAATAGTCCTGCCTGCATTGCAAAAGTAACATCAGACATTAGGAGAGTTGCAAAACACCTAAAAAAAACTAAAAGAAGTGAGCTTAAATTTGCATTAACTTGTCATTAACCCCATAATTTCCAGTTTTCCTATGGTGAAAGCTTGGATCAAAACATCTTGGTACTAACATCTAACCTTAGTTTTACACATTGGTGGATTCCTTTCATTTTAAAAGTGCTTTCATGATTGTTTCTTTACACTGGAACTCATTGAAGACAACGAAAATAACATCTTCAAGGCTACTTTGTCATATTTCTTAGAAATCAAACTAATGTTTGTTTAATGCATATATCCTAGTTGAAAATTAACTATCCACCTTCAGAAATGATGCTTGTGTGTGTGGGTGTGTGGGTGTGGGTGTGTGTGGGGGGTGTTAAATTGACTGAGGTTATGACAATCATATGAGAAAGACAATCGTGTAAGAAATATATAGGAACTTTTAAACTCTTTGGCATTATATGGTGCAAGAACTAAGTCCTAACAAGATGCATGATGCATGAGTATGTGGATATCCTTCCTGCTGCAGGTGGCTTGGATGTTAAATAACCATGTTTGCAATGTTTTTTGTCCAGGGAACATGAGCAGGGTGCTCCTGGACGGCACTTTCTTGCATGGCACATCTCTTTTATTAAGTAAAAAAAGGACTGACTAACTAAAATATCGATCTCTCTGTGAAGATTCAAAAGGGTGGCATTCTCACTTGAAATCACCTCTCTGGATTGACAGATCATTGGCAGAATTTTCACATATTCCTGTTGTGGTCACAAACCAAGTGAGATCTCAAATTCATGATGAAGTAACCCAATTTTCTTTTCAAGGTATTGCCACTCTTGTTGCTGAATTTTCTCATCGTTCTTTTGTTAAGTATTAACTACCTGATTGGTCGTTTGGAGGACAAAATCTTAGCCCTTGTTCATGAAACTGGAAATAGAAGATATCTTTCTAATAATAATTTAGCATTGAACTTAGCTTACAAGTAATTTCCTTTGATGACATGCAAAAGAATGAAAAAGTTAAGAACATCAAAAATCATGATGATCATGATATCCGGATGAACTTTAAGATGAAAGTTCATAAAAACAATGACATGTATAATAATAACACCATGCCTTGTTAATGCATGGGTTGCTATTGCCTCTGCATACACATAAGGCTCAATATGATATGGATGAAACTTCCTCTCTTGCTGTATATCTGATATACATATGTGCAGTTAGATAGAAGCTTCTAGGGTAAGCTAGAAGAGCGGGAGAATTAATAGTATAAATAAGGCACTAGTCTCTTAGATTGAGAGTGGGGAGGCGTATCAACCCCTTTTGGCCAGGCGTAGATGCCTTGGTGGGAGTATCTTCCCGTTTCTATCTTGTTCCTTCAATTTCCAGTTGAATACAAAGAGGGTTAGCCTCATTTTATCCCTAATTTCTCTGTGTTTGAGTGTGAATTGGTCCTAGATAGACCTAATCCACTGTACTGGTCTATTTATATCATTGTATATTTAATTGTTAGCAATTGTCCAATATGTATATGATCAGGTTGATGTAGTAATGCTCTAAAACTATGCAGTTTTTTAGTTCCCTCTGCATAATGGTGGTAACAGGCCGATTGGAAAAAGGAGTTCTTTCATGACTGCAATTTGCTGGTTATGGATCAAGACAAATCAACACTAATCACCAAGTTTGTATCTTGAGGCCCAAAGTTTTTCTGGGGCTTCATGAGTGGATTTTTCTAGAATCAGTAAAATGCTTAAACAAGCAATATATATTGATTGAACTGAAATGTTGTGCTTGTTATAATGTAACATTAATTCATTTGATGGTACTTTCAGCTGCCGCTGGTGTTCCATTGCTTGCTGTTTCTTGTTTGTTAACTTGATAAATGGGAACAAAACTTCTGCCAATTGTAAATATGCATGAGTTGAAATTTGATTCTATTTATGGTCTTAGTGCAAAGCAGGGGTGACACAACTAAGAAATCCACAAGACTAGATTCTCATCTTGTTGCTGCCTTGGGAATTCATTGGGCTCATGCTGTGAGCATACGTCTTGTACTTGAAGGAATATCAGGTTGGCCTTAAATTTTCTATGCCTGAAGCTTCTTTGGCATGTTATTCTTATTTGATGTCAACTACTTGTAAAAATTATACTTCCCATATAGAACATAATCAGAAATTACTGGTTTCTATGCCTCTCTTGCTAGCTCCTGTTTGGTGTAAGTGGCGTAACACATTTGAATCATCCTGACCTGCGGAAATTTGTGCTAGCATATGGACATGTTCACTCAGTATCTGATTGTTCGTATATGTGAATGTCCAATGGTGCATATTGTTTACCTTCAACTCTATGAAAAAAGTAAAGATCTCTTTTGTTTTCAAGCATACGAATGAGAGTTGTGGGGGAAAGCATAGTGGTGATTTTCTTGAATGAGTTCCATGAGATATGTTACAAATATGGAATGTATAGACATAGTAGGTGTAATACAGTACAAATACTCTTTTATCTGGCAGGTAAATATACCACAAGTTTTAGGATGCATGCTGAGGTGACAAGGGCAATCTATGTCCATTCAATCTTTTGGTTCTTTATATTGTTTTTTTATTTTTTTTTTGTTTATTTTATGAAGATACATGGTGATTAGATAAAAAAAAAGCTTTTGAGCTGTGATTGCTAATAATAACAACTTGACATTTGTGTGTTCTTATGTGTCACATGCTAACTATGCAAACGTTGATTATGCATCTCTTTCCATCGCACTTGAGAAGACCTGAAAGTTTGAGTACCGAATGGACATTCAAATAAAAGGGAAAAAGTACTAGCATACGGTTGAGTATACAGTTCAATATGAGATAACCACATCAGGTGAAAGATTTTCCTTCCTTTTGTTGCATTACGCTCACAATTTCTCTCATTGATCTCTTCCTTGCAGGTGAAAGATTCATCAAGATTGCAAAATCTCCTATATCCCCACCTCTGCAGTTTCCATATGAGATAACCACATCAGGGATTTCATTGCTCAACAACGATGGTATAGCACTTTCAGGGCCGCAAATAAATGCAATACATTGTCAAGGTTGGTTTATCCTAGCTTGAATAACCACATAACTCATTCATAACTATTTGCTTGTACTCCAATTTCCGCAAAATATGTTCTCAAGCATCTCATTCATCAAAGATAGTTAGGGAATGACGGCTACCTTAACCTTAAATACACCGGTAAGTATTGTAGTATGCTACCTTCATAAGTTGAGGTCATGGGTTCCTGATCTTTGATCTTTTACAAATAAACATACTATTTCGCTTTGCAGTTCTCCAAATCCGCGAAACAAACTTTGAAGTTCTTAAGAGTTCTCTTGTCACCCTCTACCTAAACAAGATCACTTGCTCTGTAAAATTTGCAGGTCACAATGATATCATTATTTCCAAAAAAATGATTTATACTCACTCTGAGGTCCCAGAAGACACCAGTATACCAATGTAAGTCTTCCGATTATTTTCGCTGCGTCACAAAATGTTCGGAAATTTAGTTTTGGAACTTAGATGTGTAATATCTGTAACTGCACTCATGCTACTTGTTGTATGGCTTTCAACTTTATATATCATGTTTGTATGTAACTATGTAAGGGAAGATTTCTGGTTTTTGATAGGCTTAATTGTGACTTTTGTGGTATCTTTCATGGATTGTTTTATAAAAGAAAACATAGATAAAATATTTATCCTGTTGTTTCTACCTCAAATATCTAATCTAAAAGTAAAAACTAGAGTGAAAAAAGGCTAGATCAATAGATCTTATAATAGGATATAAAGATATGAAAGTTGTACAGTAGAGGGTTAAAGTCCCACATGTTTCCTCTTTATTTATTGGCAATTTGGCATGTAATGAAACAAAGCAAGGCAGTGAGAATCCTAAGGTATGATATCAGATCCATTTGAATAATTAAAACAACCTATAGCTGTAATTTTTTTTAGCATAATATAATCAGTCAGAATCTAATGTGCCCTTTAATTAATTATATCATAAAATGATTTTTGAGAAACTATATGTTATATATCATTATTTTTATGTCTAAGAAATTTTATGTCTAAGAAAATTTATGAAAAAATATGTTTAAAAAAAAATGTATTAGAATTGCACAGATTAATTAGTTGTAATATACTGTAGTATATATTTAAAACAACTTTTTGATCACATTTTCAAAGACGCATAAGAATAATGATATGTAACATGGATATATTATTTTTTAAAAATATTATATAGAAATTTATGCTTTAATTAATTAAAGAGCATGTATTGAAATTTTCAATTATTGTATTAGTACTTGATCGATTTTCATTCAGCTCGTCTTGTTTTCTGGGATTACTTGTATTTGAGTCATTCTTTTCTTTTCTTTTTTCTGTATTTGATTGATTTTCTGGCTGTATCAAGGCGGTTAATCTATCGACCGTTTCTCTTCGGCTGAAATTTTGAATTATTATCTTGGTAAAAAAAAAAGTTCCTATAAAATTTAATAAATGAGATGTGCTGTAACTGGATGAAAATACAACAGAGATTGCTGTATTTTCTTGGCAGTTAAAGCCTAAATTAAATGAAGTGCAGCTGGTTCTACTTGCCTTTTAAAACAAAACTTGGATTACTGTAACCTCTCTCATTGTTTACCCCAAAACAGAAACCATCCATCCCAAAAAGCTGACTGCATTAAGGATGCTCAGTCACACATCGTTTTTTTTTTTTCTGCTTAATTTTTTAAAAAAAATTATTCCCTCGTAGACACACATTAAGGGTAAATTACAGAAAACCACCCACTAAATATTTATTTTTTCACTTAACCACCTGCTAAATTTGAAATTACACAAAATCACCCGTTAAGTATGATTTGTTAAGAAATCACCACCCAAGCAAAAATCCATCAAAACTTCAATAAAAATGACTAATTCACCCCCATTTTTTTTTATCAAAATTTCTTTTTATAGTTATTGAAACACCGCAAACTTGTAATTAACCGAAAACAAAAAAGTATTTCTTTATCCCACCTTCATAATTCATATACTAATAAGACCTTGAATTTGCAAAATTTTAGTAAATATGCATCTAGTATACAAATGTGGATGTTCAATCCTCAAAAAATGGTATATTGGTCATTTATAATATTTTAAAAAAAAATCTTGACAAAATTTTATCACGGGTGGTGATTTGATAACAAATTGCATTTCATGGGGGGTTCTATGTAATTTCTAATTTAATGGGTTATTAAATGAAAAACTTGATATTTTATTTTATTTTTCCTCTTACGGGGAGTTGAAGTAGTAAATACTCCTCCAGGGATAATTATATCCTCTTTTCCGTATGCTATATTGTTATAATGATAAAATAAAATAGGGGTGCGCTCCGGTGAAAACCAAAATTACGGTAAAAATCTGTAAAGATCGGCTTTTTAGCCCGGTTCACTTGCTTTATATCCCGGTTCGATCTATAAAGTCACAAATTTTAGTCCTGTTCTGAATAAAACTGAGCTATAAAGTCACTATATAATTTTAAAACATGAGTTTTTAGCACGAATTTTAGGTTTGATCGAACTATAAAGTCATGTGTTATTTTAAAAATGAGGCTTTTAGCACGATTTTTAGGTTGAAACGAGTTGTAAAGTCGTTGTGTGATTGAGGTTTTTAGCATGGGTTTCACAAAACCAAGCTACGAAGTATAAAGTAGTCCTCACAGTTTTTACCAAAATTTGAGGTTTTCACCGGAGTCAATCCCAATAAAATAAATCATCAAAAGAAAATATTATCGTGTAGAAATAGTTTTTCTTTTAAAATTAATGGCCTATAATCCTATATACACAGCAAATCCGCGGATTAGAGCTGTAATCAACGTCGGATTCGACATTATAGCGTTAATTATATAGTACAACATCGGATCCAACGTTGTAATAGGTAGTATGCAACGTTGTGAATCTTAGGCCAGGACGGGTTGGGTAGATTACAACTTCCAATTGGACGTTGTAAAGTGGGCTTTCAAAATGCAACGTCTAGATGGAGATGTCACCAAATGCACGGTGCCTGTGCCTAGTTCCGAAGTCGGCATACCAGATGGAGATGTCGAGTTCCTAAGTCGGCATCCAGGGTGATACTTGGATTCCCTGCCCAAGACTGCCAGATTTCATTGCTGCAGATGGATGGGCCATGCCGACTTGGAGAACCGGCATTGGCACAGGGCTACGCTACAGCTACGTCGACGAGACGACCCCTAAGAGGAATCTTGCCGCTTTTTTTAGATATGCCAATTTGGAGACTCGGCATCGGCAAGGGTTGCTTAGATTGAAGGTTGACCACTCAATCTGAATGCCGATCTGAAAACTCGGCAACGACATTTTTCATGCCGATTCGGAAGCTCAGTATCGAGACCGTGCCGATGACGATAAAATGATCGTGCACATAACAGGCCCCTTCTTCTGATACCCAATCGAAATTCTCTTAATGTACACTCTTATTCAAATCGAACCGTGTGCATACCTTAATTTGACCTATTTTAATCTTATAAATTTCACATCATACCTTGATGCTAATTTAAAAAAAAATTACCTTACCATTTAATATTGTATATTAATTAGTTTTGGCATATAATTTGCCTAGTCTTATAAACTACTTGTGATTTTAATATACTGTACTGAATAACCTTGCTCGTAATCATACATACTTAAATTAACAATATTCTTTTTAGATCGAATAAATTAACAATATTCTCTCATCTGTATCATCAACTGAAATCTAGTAATCATACAAAATATATTGTTTTTTAATCATAAAAAAGACTTTTCGTATACGATCATTTCCTGATAAAGCAACTATAGGAAAAGGAAACATGGCGTTATTGGTATCACATGATCTTCAACCTCTATTTTTATACTATTTTGACCTGTTTAATGTTTCATGGAATCACAAGTAACCTTGATCTGTTCGACCTTTGAACAAATTTAATTATTATCTTTCGATTCTTAATTTAAAATCAGCAAATTGGGTCGACGATATGGACAATTTTTTTTAAAATAATAATTTTATCGAGTATTTTTCGTCATGCTGTACGTCATTCACATACACCTCAGCACTTATATTTTATTATTAAATAAAAAATGTTATTGGTTTCAAATCCTAATCTAAAACCTTATACTCCGTAGTAGTATATACCACCAAATTATTTTATCACTCAATTAATATTGAAATTATATATATACTCCGTATTTAGTCTTAAATGATCATTATATTATGATTGGAAAAAAATCTCAAAATTCATCTTATAACAAAATTAATAATTTAAAAGATGTAAAAATATGTTATTTCATGATATAGTTTTTATTTAAAATTATAAGGTGAATTTTTGAGATTTTTTTGAAACATGGATAAATATTTTTTAAAATATTAATCTAGTGGTAAAATAATTTGATGATATAGGGTTAGAAGATAGCATTTTGGAATAGAGTATTCGAAGGCTAAATATGTTATATATCTAATGTATTATAGTGATTTGCATTTATTTGATATATTATTGCTTGCGCAACTTAATCTCCTACAAATTAATTAAAGTATTGGCCCCTTTTATTTATTTATTAATCACATTACGTGACATAGTATTGCTAAATTTCAAATTGTATTAAGAGAAATATTTTAGAAAAAGACATGTGAATATTTTATGCTTATATTTTGTGATAATTACAACAACGTCTAAATCCGATAATAAAGTAGGGTCGAGGGGTTGGGATGTACGTACTCTTACCCTAAGTTAGTCGAAAAGACGTTTCCTAGATATCCAAATACGATTGTCAAAGAAGAAAAGTATTTGGTAGTCAAGTAAAGCAAGTACATATCTGAGAAGCTAGTTAAAGTCAAACCGAATAGATAAAGATAAGTCAAAACAGATACAACTAAACATCAACGACTCGAATGCTTCTTCTCTAGTGGTCATGGTCTGTATTTATATCTTATGTTAGAGTCAATAAGGCAAGGTCACGGCGAACCGACTCCATCTATCTCTTCTTTGGCCTACCCCCCAACCCCCAAAACATATATCCCTTAAACATCAAACTCTCGCACCTTCATTTATCCCTAATATTTGTTACTCCAACCTTGTTTCAGAACTCATTTATTCAGTCTAATTTACTATGTTCACACATCCACCACAAAATCTCTGTCTCAGCAACTAATATATTCATCTTACGCTCTAGTAATCAACCAATACTCAACTCCATACAACAAAGATGGTCGAGTGTGTCAGCACAGCCAAACCATCTAAGCTTAGATTCCCATAGTTTGTCCTTAATGAAACTAACCAGTACTTTATCACGGATAACTTCGTTTCCGATTCTCTCTAGGCGGGTGTGTCCGCACATCCTCATCTCTATTGCCGCCCAACACTCTGCTTCGTATAGCATGACAGACCTCACCACCACCTTATAGAATTTTCCTTTTATCTTTGAATAGACTTTCTTATCACATCTCCTAGTTAAAAAGGAAAATTAATGAAATCCAATAAGGGATATCGTTTTGTTTAAGACCTTTCCCTGGAAGAGAACAAATAAATTTTATAATGTGTGTCCATTAGCTCACATTAGAAATCCTAAAAAAAAAAAATTGAAATTAGCCCCTATACTAATGTATTCCCTAGCCTCATAATTAAGTCACTTTGACTCTTGACAAGTTTAAACTTTATAAAATATAAACTTTTTTTTATTAATTTTTAAAATGATTTCATACTGTTAATAAGTATGAAATTTATTTGTAAAAAAATAAATAAAACAATTATATTTTATAAAAAAATTTACAGTAACTCATTAAAAGCGTACCATAAATTAAAATAACATGAATTATGAGTATTAATGCTAAGATTTTTTTTTTCCTTTTTGGTTTTTAATGCTAGGTTAGAAAACCCCAATGGTTAAATAAAAGGACAGGGATACGTTTACACTCAGTGTAAACTTTCATTTTTTACACCACTAATAAAAACCTGACACATGGCGTATAAAAAGAAAAAGTGGAAGCGTTCATCTTCTTTCTTTTTACTCAATTTCTTTCTAGTTTCTAGGATTGAAGAAGGCCAAGCGCTCCCAAATCTGGGTTGTCTTCCTCCTCCATAGGCAATCCAAATCCCCTTTGTTCAACCTCTTGGCCTAATTTGATGGTTGCCCTCGACGCAGCCGTCTTCTTCCCGGCCGCCGTCGGTGTGCCATCATCACCATGACTAACTTTCCCCCTGTCCGAATCTCTTTCTGTCAAGTTGGTTTGGCCGGTTTACCTCATTAACTTCGTTTCGGGGCTCGATCGGATCTGAAAGTGACATCATGTACAAGAGAAATTAGATCTCGTCGTTGTTGCTCGCCGGCCGCCGCCTAGAATCTCGCCGGAAACCTTGCCCCTTCAATTTGCCTCTCCTCCCTTCGTTGTGTGCGATTTCGGCGAGCAAGCACCATTATTGACAGGTCTTTCATGGTGTTCGTCTGTTCGATATGCAATTTCAGCGAAAATACCCCTTCAATATGCTTCTCCTTCCTTTCAATTCTAGAAATTAAAAATTGTATTTCTCTATTTTGATTCAATCGATTTTGTTTTGATTTCAATTTGAGGGAATTGTATTGCAGGGGAAGATGATAGAGTAGAAATTGAAAGGGAGTTATATTGCAGGGTTATGTGAAATCTGGGCTGAAGGGAGAGGAAAGGTTTTACTTTTCATTTTACATTTATTAATTTCTTTTCTCCTCTCTCTTTATACGTGTAACTTTTTAATTGGAAGTGTAAGATTACTATTTTACACTAAGTGTAAACCTAGACATTTCCTAAATAAAATTAAACAAAAAGTGGTGATCATGACTTGCAAGTTGCAAATAATAATCATTTCCATGAAAAGCAGAGACTTGTCTTCCAAAATGGGTTTGACAAAAAGAAAAAATTTCTACCTTAAATAAACAATTAAAAAATGAAAACCCAATTTAAAAAATGGAAAAAACAACCTTTAATGAATGGAGGAGGGGATGGCCACGTCCCACTTTGATGAGAGAGAAAAAAAGAACCTCGTACCCTGTTGCCGACACTCATAAACCAACCATAACCCAATGTGGAAACCCACGATTAATTTAATTAATCACAATTTTAAAATGGGTTAATTATTGTGGAAAGTGGGGTCCATGCTGCCCAACTCATCCCAACTACTTCAATTAACCACATTTTCTTAATGTAACCTAAATTAAAGGGAATTCAATTATACGGGGTACAGTAATAATGATCATTATCATAAAGATTACAGTATTAATTAAATTAAATAATTAATGGAGTATATTAGATTTAACGTCGAGTGGGAGGAGAGGACTGTTAATGGTGTGGGCCAAAATAACAATAACGACGGTTGTATGTTGGGTATCTTAGGAGATACTGTTGCTTATAAATTATTGTTGGCCTAATAATGGAGTTGGGAATTTCCCTGTGGGTCTAAAAAAAGAAAAAGGATATTTTTTTCCCTTTCTATTATAAAAATAATTAAAAATTTTACTTTGCTCATATCCTTTGGCTGCTTATGTTTTGTAAAAGCAAGCCCATCAAATTCTCCATCTTGATTTTTTGGAGAATATTGGAATAATTTTTGGTCTAATAGTTTTCCATTTCATTCTCCAAAATAGAGGATGAAGAGAAAATATAGAGGCTATTCTCTAAATTTGGAGAAAACTCTATATATTTTGCGGTAAACTTTATAATGGAGAAGTTGTTGGAATTGAGCCATAAAATATTCAGAATATTTAACTTTTACTTCTCTATTTTGGAGATTATTTTAGGGAAACTGTTAGGCATGCTCTAAGTACCTTAAAGAGTTAAAGAGTAACGGTCTAACGGGTCAAAATTTGATCAAGGAGTTCACCATGTGTTTTTGTTGGCTATCCACATTATAAAAAATGATACAAAGTCTTGGAACTGACATCTCATAAGATATTTGTTTCCAGAGATGTTCAATTTCATAAACTTCAGTTTCCTTTGCATAATATCAATGTTGAGACACAAGTATTCCTCTTCCAAACATTATGAATGATATTCCTGGTTCATTTTCTTTGCCCGGATAGTGAGATCATTAGAAAATCATTCTCAGAACATTGAAACATCTACAAGCATAGAACCTTTGGTTATCAATAGTAATATTGAGAGCAATGGTAGTAATGAATCTGTTGATCAAAGAATCACTACAACAATGAAGGGCTAATGTAGCGGCTATAAACCGCCATAATAGATATAAAAACCGCTACAAAAGGCCTATTGTAGCGGTTTTTAGCCGCTTCTGTTGCTCGGGTTGCATTTGGTCTATTGAAGCGGTTTTTTCACCTATTGTGGCGGTTTATTGCAGCCCCACAAAACCGCCACAATAGCTATGTAAACCACCACTATAGCCTTGTCTATTGTAGCGCTTTTTTCCATCTAATGTGGCGGTTAAACTATCTAACGTGGCGGTTTTTTTAAGATAGTGTAACACATTTCCCATCTGATGTAGCGGTTTTGAGTTCTATTGAAACAATTTCTCATCTATAATGTGGCGGTTTTTTTAAGGTGGTGTAACACATTTTCATCTAATGAAGCGGTTTTTTTTAATATTCTAGAAACGATTTTTAGAGCAAATGTGGCAGTTTTTTATGTTCAAAAGCTTCCCTGTGAATATTAATTAAATAAAATTTATATTGAAATTTAGAATAATAATAAACTAGAATATTATCAATAACAAAAGTAAACCATCATATATATATATATATATATATATATATATATATATATATATATATATATATATATATATATATATATATATAACCCCATTACCAATCATTACATCAAAATATTTCTACTAATAATTGAATATATAAAATTCAAGTGTATGTATGCATCAATAAAATTCGCTAACAAAAGAATGTACACAATTAAGTGTATCCATAATTCAAAATATATCATACTAAATTCAAGAGTAACATCACTTGTAGATTGGAAGCATTCATCTTCTAGTACCCGTCGGTAGCTTAATTAGGTGCACACCCTTGTTTAGTGAAATCAATTACTGATGGCCGGTGCATGCCAAGCTGAAACAATAAGTTTAAACAACAAATAATGAAGTTAGTTATGCATATATGACAAAGGTAATTTGCACAAGTCAACAGAAAATCGCATAGGAACATTTTGCTCATGTAAATTATCTACACCAAACCAACTGATGCGGGACCATCTTCTACAGCTCCACCTGACACACCTATCATTCTTGGAGAAGGACCAATGACTCGAGCTAGAGCTAAGAAGCTTCAGAGAGACTCATTCAACTTTGTGAGTCATGCTTTGTTCTCGAGCAAGGTTCAACTCCCCGAGCCTACATTGAAGACCTATATGTGCATAGGGATTCAAGATGAAGAGCCACCTTAGTCTTAGAGGCTGCCGAATTAGACTAAGTGTTGGGGCTCCAACTTTTTGCTATTTTTAGTATTATTTTACTTAAAGCTATTTTAGGAAACTTTAGAGGTTATATTATTTAATTCCTTTAAGTTACTATTTAATCTCTTTTATCTTCTTTAGCTAGTAGAATCGGCCCATCAGGCATAAAAGAACTATATATATTTCGATTACTCCTTTGTAATTCAATTGGAACATTCTGAATAGAAATTAGTCTCTCAAACTTGTGTGAAACACATTGAGTGCTTGTCGATTGAATAGAGCAGCGCTCTTCAATTGTCAAATTGGTATTGTCTCAGCTTGCTTTGCTTTGTGTTCATCAACTTCGCAAGACTTGGTGATCCTAGTATCCACGAGCCCCCTCCTTGTGCCTCCAAGTTGTCCGCTTGGTTGTGTAGGGTTGTAGAGGCGGGTTATATAGTCATTGGTATTGGTTCCTACCCTCTTAGGAGGCCTGGGGTCTTTATCTTTTTCTATATAGATGGACTCAGTCCTTATCGGTCGTGTCTTTCAATTCTTGCAATTCAAATTCGAGTCTTTTTTATTTCTTCTTGGTCGATTTCGAGAACAATCCCTATTCTTGAAATCTTGTCGAGTCTTGTTCACTTTCTTGGTCGATCTTGAAGTTCTTGGTCGATTGCTTGTTGCGTCCTTTTTGTTTCTTGAGTTTCTTGAGTCTTGTTCACTTTTTCTTCTTCCTCTCATTTAATCATCAATCTAAGATATGAAACTCTTGGTTTTAATGGCTTCAACTCTCTCTCTCTCTCTAAATCTTTTTTTAAATTGTGAAATTCTCTATCTAGATCAGTTAGTTAAGTATTGTATGATTCATTTAATGAGTGGACTCTTCTACTCATGAGCGACTTCGTATTTACAAGATGATTCGAACTTCGAATCTCTTAGCATGAAATATAGCTCCACAATCACTATATTGACTTATATATGATGAATATTTATTATCTAACTCTATAAGTCTATAACCAAAGTGGTTAAAAGTTTCTTCGGAAGTAGGAAGATACTAAAACAGCTTAATCATACCTATTAGCCTATATTTGATCATTTACTAAATTACTCCGTATTATAAATACTTTAGCTAATCGAAAGAAAAATGTACATATGACAAGATTTACCTCTTTTTTTTTTGCCTCTATAACAATTTATTTAGCCATATTTCTGACAATTATAAGTGATTGGGGTCAATGTTATCACCATTTATGGTAACCATAAACATGTAAGCTAAAAAGATTTCGACGAGAGAAAACGTACTCAGATCACCAACTAGAAGAATACCTCTCAATAATTAACCCAATCATATCAGATGAGGAAAATAGGTTTTTAATCCAACAACCAACCAACAGTGAAATAAAGAGAGCGGCGTTCACAATTGGAAACAACAAATCCCCTGGCCCTGATGGGTTCACAGCAGAATTTTATAAAAAATACTGGGACATTGTAGGAGGAGGAATTATCAAGGCAGTAAAAGCTTTCTACCATACCGGAAATCTACTCAAGCAGATAAATCATACGTTTATCTCACTCATCCCGAAAAATGATAACCCCACAATGACAACACACTATCGACCAATAAGCCTCTGCTCAACTATCTATAAAATCATATCTAAAATCATCACTGATCGATTGAAATCAATAATGGGTAAACTGATCCACCCACTGCAAGGTGCCTTTGTGTCTGATAGAGCAATTCAAGATAACATTCTTATTGCTCACGAAATCTTCCACTCCTTTCGTACCCGAAAAGGTTCGAAAGGATGGACTGCAATCAAGCTGGATATGGAAAAAGCATACGATAGAGTAGACTGGCAGTTTACGAAGTCACTTCTCCAACGATTCGGATTCCATCAAAAGTTCGTGAACATAATTATGGAGTGTGTAACCACAGTTTCCTTCTCTGTCCTTGTTAACAATGGGCCTACCGAACCTTTCATACCAACAAGAGGTCTAAGGCAAGGTGACCCGTTATCCCCATTTCTCTTCCTTCTCGGAGCGGAAGTTTTGGCTCGTAAACTAACAAGAGATTCTGAATCAACTAACAACAACATAGGTTTTAAAATCGGCCATTCTGGCCCCAGGATTCCCTTTCTGGCCTTTGCAGATGACATAATCATATTTACGAAAGGAAGTAGTACGGCATGTGCAAAAACAAAGGAGTTTATTGAAGAATACTGTAAATTCTCCGGGCAGAAAGTTAATTACCTTAAATCATCATTTCAAACCACACCGGGAATCCCCAGGACAAGAGCACGCGAGCTTGAAGCAATACTCAACATATCATTAGAACGGAACCTGGAAAAATACTTGGGTTGCCCGATAATTAGTGGCCGAGTCACAAAGGAAACATTTGGAGAAATAGTATGTAAGTCCAAAAACCAACTAAGTAAATGGCGGGCGAACTCCTTATCCCAACAAGGACGAGCAACCCTAATAGCATCAAACCTATCGTCAAAACCACTCTTCGCTATGCAAAGTTTCATGCTTCCTACATCAATTCACAAGCAACTTGACCAAATCAACAGAACTTTCTTCTGGAACAAAGATGCTCAACACAACCCTCTCATTAGCTGGGACAAAATTTGCAAATCGAAGGCTGCCGGGGGTCTCGGAGTGCGAAAATCCAAAGACATGAATGAAGCACTGCAACTAAAACTCCTATGGAAAATACTATCTGAACCAGAAAATAATTGGGTCAAAATAATCTCGCACAAATACTTAAAAGAAAGCCATATCCTAAACTATGAGAAAAAAGGGAATGCCTCCTGGCAATGGTCGAAACTTAGCCTCCTAATCCCAAAGTTTAAGTCGGGACTTGTGTGGGCAGTAGGGGATGGAAAAACAATTAAATTTTGGAAAGACAACTGGGTTTCGAAACAACCTCTAGCTGATGAGGTGATTCCCCATCCCAGCGTTAACATAAATGAAACAGTAAGTGAATACATCATAGGAGGACAATGGTGGAAAGAAAAACTTGAGCAGAACTTACCAGCGACAATAGTGGAAGAAATTATGAAAATCCCATTGCCAAAAGCTCCTCTACAAGACAGATTGTATTGGTGGCCTGCCAAAAAGGGTTGGTTCACAACAACAAGTGCCTACAACCTAATTACATCCAACTCAAATATAATACAGGAAGACTTCAACTGGATTTGGAAAATTGACGCCCCTCCTAAAGTTAAGAACTTCATTTGGAAGATCAGGCAGAAGGGAATTCCAACTGCGAATCGACTGGCACAAAAGGGAGTAGCTGTACCCTCCACTTGTTGCTTCTGCAACCACTCCTCCGAAGACGATATACACATTTTCCTGGAATGCCCCATTACCGATGCCCACGAACAACTACCAAGCGACATAGCCTTACAAATAAACAAGATTCTGACGGACAACAGAGATATGGGACAAGTTCTGCAAATAATAGGATCTCAGTGCTCAGCAAAAACCAAACAAACCATAGCTATTAGATGGTGGACAATCTGGTTCATCAGAAATCAAATCATTTTTAGAGACGGAAAAATCCCCTCCCCTGAAGGGATCAGAAGAATGACAATGGATAACCTAGAGAATTGGAAAAGGGCTTGCGAACTAAGCATAAAAGGAGAAGACCAAAAACTCCCAGGAACGAGCAAAGAAAATCCAAGAAAAAACACGAAAAACCCCAAATGGAGAAAACCGCCAGAAGGTAAATACAAATTAAACTTCGATGGATCAAGATTTGCAAATTCCAAGAGCTCCACAGGGTACATTATTCGGGAATGGAATGGTAACCCTATTTTTATGGGTGGTGGCCCAGTCGGTAGACAATCTCCAATTATGGCGGAAGCGTTAGCACTTAGACAAGGCATCGAAAAGGCAAAGGAATTACAAATCTGTGATCTAATTATAGAAGGAGACTCAAAAATAATCACTGATTATTTACAAACCAAAACAAACTGCCCATGGGAAATAGAGATGATAATGTCAGATGTTCTCATATTGCTTCAAGGAATACAACACATAGGAATATCCCATATTCCCCGAATTGGTAACAGAGTGGCAGATAAGGTTGCACACCTTAGCTACTCTACCAGGGGACCAGACTTATCTCATGATTCAGGTCTCCGTGACCTCATCCGACAGGATGCTTTCGGGTAGTTAACTCACCCGAATCGTTACCTAATCAAAAAAAAAATAAAAAAATAAACATGTAAGCTAGATTATTAATTTAGTAGCTCAAATTGGAAATGAACACACAAAGCAAACTACAAATTAAAAACCAACAATATATATTCACAATTCATCAAATGCACATCATCAAATTGATGCTTGTGGTCCTCTTGCTTCACTCCTCGAAGAAATTAAAAAACAAATAACGAAAATTAGAAAACCCAAGCTAGTTCATTTTCATCTACAACTACATAGATTTGAGGTGGTGAGCGAAAATGAATATCCTTCCTCTAGAGCATTTGTCGGGTTTGAACTAGCAAGTGCCGCAGATGATCTAAGTTCAGTGTCCCAAAGGCACTTGTCTCACATAGTCACATTGTACGACTCCAGATCTTGCTGACAACGACAAGCATGTGAGCGTAAACATGCTTGAAGATCTCATATAGCTAGGAGAATGTGTCAAGGTCTATGAATCCACATTCATAGGTGAGTGAAAATGAATATCCTTCCTCTAGAGCATTTGTCGGATTTGAACTAGCAAGTGCCGTAGATGATCTAAGTCCAATGTCCCAAAGGCACTTGTCTCACATAGTCACATTGTACGACTCCAGATCTTGCTGACAACGACAAGCATGTAAGCGTAAACATGCTTGAAGATCTCATATAGCTAGGAGAATGTCGTCAAGGTCTATGAATCCACATTCATAGAACACTTTGAAATTTTAGATATGAAATTTAAAGGCAAAGATCAAAATCAACAGCAATGTGATGGATGGATGAGATCCAATAAAAGTTAAGAAGTTGGGAGATCAAAATCATGATTTTTAAATATGATCAGAAGGGGGATCTTTATTTGAGATATATTTTTGTCAGAAAAAATATAGTATGAATCGTTAACCTCATTTTATTATTTTAATAATTATATTAAAATGTGAAAAAAAAAATAATTGGTGGGAAAATAAGCAAAGTTATTCCAATTTAGATAGAAATTTGTAACTTACATGATCTCCTTTATTTTTATTTTATTTTTTAGCAATTGCGCACTAGCCATATATTTAGAATCTTTTTGTTCTCTCTCCCCTCCACAACCCCATAACAAAATAAAAACAAAACCCAAAATGCATAGGTCTATTATGACGTGAAAAACTTTTTAATGAAAAAAACCGGCTCCTACCAAACGACCAAGCACTATATAATAAAGTTTTTGAATTAGGTAAAACTTATGCAAGTTATCAAATCCATTACTAGTATTAGTATGGATTTGCTTGTACGCTTATGGAGTATGAAACTAGGTGCAATTTTTTTTAATTAAATAAATTTGATATTAATACCTATTTAATCAGCTGATTAATTATTTTCAACACTTCTAAATTGTTGCGTCATTAACATACAATTAAAAGAAATTATTATAATATATAAATTTATATTCTTTAATTTTTTAAATTTAAATAAATATAGTATTAATACTCATTAGACTAATTCTATGATTCTAAAATAAACAAAAGTTTAAACCTTATATAATATAATTGATTATTTAGGCATAAATGATTTGGCTTTTTTTTTGAAGTGGTAAATCTATAGAAAGTAATACGTAATTACAAAAGGACAAGACTGAAAGTCTTGTCAAGTGGCTCACACCACACACACCTATCTACCCGGTGTGAAGACCCAAAAAGGTATATCCATTCTCCTATAAAACGGAGATTTACAAAGAACTCACTATACTCTCTAAACCCCCAATCTACTCTCTAACTAACTACTTCAAGATCCCTCTCAACCATCTCTTCTCCTTGGATGACTTGCACTTAACATCTCAAACAAGATTCTAAGTTTACAGTTTTTGATAACACGAAGGGCCCAAGCAAGAGGAATACAAGCACCACCATTGAAAACAACTTCGTTTCTCCCAACCCAAGTAAAATAGACAAAAGCACAAAAGACAATCAACTTAGCTCGGAAAACTGACGTCCTCTGCACGACTGGGCTCTCACTAGCAAACCAGCGAAGCCATGACTCAATCCCTCCTTGTCTCCTTGGCAAGCTGATCCATGACCATACAATGTCCCTCGTGGCCTCGACCTTAGGGCACTCAAACCACAGGTGGCTCTCAGATTCTTCTGCTTGCTTGCAAAGCGGGCAAGTAGCATACTCAGAACCCTTCCAGTGCTTCGCAATAAGCCTCGTCTGGCGTCTACATGCGATTTTGGACCGCAGTCCAGACCAAAAAGGCCCACCTCTTTGAGTGAGCGTCATTCCAAAGCATCTCACCCCAGTCTACTTGCGAGCTCCTTCTGCGAATTGTATCATAAATTTTTCGACCATCCAGGGTCCCTTTCCCATTCAGCAGCGGTTGCACATCTACTGCAGGCCCCAAAACCCCTGCACTGCACATCTCGTCCCTAATAGTAATGACTTCCTTCCAAAGCCAAGAGTCATTCACCTTCTGACGCACCCCCCAGATATTCTCATGCAGGAGGTGAACATCCTTCACCCATCTCGTCCAGATGCTCTCTCTGCTAAGCAAAACACCCCCAAGCAGGTGTACAAATCTACTTCTGTTCAGCCCTTCAATCTGCTTAATGCCTAGCCCCCCTTCAGCAAACGGGGTAGTCACTGTATCTCACGCCAACCACACACTTTGTTCTTGTCATACTGCCATTCCAGAGAAACCGACGGCAAATCCTAAATGATTTGGCTTTGATTATATATAATATAAACCTTAGATAATTTATATTACAGATTATGGATAGAATTGGATTGAATATAGAAAAATTGTAAAAAAAAATATTATCTTAAGAATATACTACATACTGTGTATTGATTAAGTCAAAATTGTAAAAAAATATTATCTTAAGAATTGGATTGAATATTACAGATTATGGATAGAATTGGATTGAATATAGAATATTTGTCCCAAACCTTCTTCAGTTTGCTGTAATAAACGGCCACATACAGATTTTCTTGTCGAATGGTACTTAATTCCCTGTGAAACTGGTAAATCAGAGGAGTGTTGGATTCAGCAAATCGCTCTCTGATTTCTTCCCACAGCTCTTGTGCAGATTGCACGTACATGAAATTTTCTGCTATGTCACTCTTCATAGAATTCAGAATCCAGCTCATGACCATGAAGTCACAACGAATCCATCGTTGATAATCATCATATCCTTCATCAGGTTTCTTACATCCACCATTGATAAAGCCTAATTTCATTTTTGCTCCTAGAGCCATACGCACACTACGACTCCAACTGAGAAAATTATAGCCAGTGAATTGATTTGCAACCAGAAGCATTCCTGGGTGATCGGAATTGGCGAGGAACAATGGATCAAAGTTATTCGCTCGCAATTCACGATCACTAGAGCTCTCTCTCCGAGTTTCAGTACGAGCATCCGAAACATCAATGTCATCCATGATTGAATAATAGACAGAAATCAATCACGAAAATAACAATCGCTAAAAGAAAACACCAATTCAAGACGATTGCAGATCAAGCAAAACAGACCACAAAAACCACCAAATCGGCCTCAAGAACACATATCAGGACCAACGGAAGCAACGCGCAAACCAAAACAACAAAATCGAGACTGAAGAGAAATCAGAAACGAAAACTAGCGTGGATCAGTACCTTGTAGCTTTGATATATACCATGTAAATGAGCCGATTCAGGTCTTGATCTAGCTAGGAAGATCGTAATTGAACCTGTAACTCATGTCACCATGTGTAGAAGAGAGAGCAAATGTGGGAATTTATAGAACCTCTAACTGGCTTACAATAGCTACTCTACCTAACTACCAAGCTAACAAGCGCATTTATAAACTAAAGCTAAATACAGCTATCTCTATAGTATGAGAGAAATTTTTTTTTATCTATAATAATTATCGAGACCTTACAAAATTTGGTAAAATCTTTTCAAAATATATCTATATCTAGAAAAATTGGGAAAAAAAAATATTATCTTGGGATTAATTAAGACGAGGAGAGAATTTTTTTGATTGGTTAATATTACTATGATTAAGAATAATGTAACATGTGTCACAAACGACTTCTAATATATTAGGTGTTAATTAACTTACCACTGTAGTTTTTTCTGCCATTCATTTGCTTTTTTTAATATGTATACACTTATGTCATTATAATAGGGGGATTTGATCTCATGGCCTATTGGTTACTACTTACTGCAGTACATGTCATCCTTACCAGATAAGCTAGTAAGGCTCGACCCGTCATTCATTTGCTAATCTTTTGTTTTATATAATCACTAGTGTAGTAGTGTGTGTCTCGTTCCGTGCACATGAACATGTTAACATAATATTCTAAAATTAAATCTATTATCTAAAAAACTATTAAAATATGTCAAAAATAATAAATATGAATTACAATGTGAGAATTAAATTAATAACGATCAAAGTGTGTGTGAAATATAAAATAAAATTTAATGCAGATATAAATAATTCATTTTACCAAAATAGATCTAAATAAATAACAACTATTAGATAATTAATTTCGATATAAATAATTCTTCTCATAAAAAAATAATCTAGATATAAATAAAAACAACACCATCTGTTAATATTGTTGGTAAGTATGACTATAAAATAGTTTTAATATATATTTTTATTAATTAACTAAAATATATTTATATATTATGACTTACGATAATTTTCTATAAATTATAATAATATATTATTTTAATATAAAAAATTATAAATTTTTTTTAGAATCAATCACAATACGATACATAGGAATATAGGAGGTTATGTACCCATTTTAATACTCCGTATATACTCCGTATTTTTTTTGGTAGTGATACCCGTTTTAATATATGCATTTTTTTTTTTTGGTAGCAGTTTTAATATATGCATAGAAATATAGAATCATAGATGGATTAGATGCTGCGTGCAGTATAAAATATCTTGGTTAAAAAATAGCCTAATTTGGTATGTATTTTTAAAGTCAATAAAAAGATTGTACGAACTTATATGAGGACGAAAAGTGGCAGCCCTTGATTGGTTGTTGGTTATTCAGAGCAAGTAGCTTCACTTGTACATCTACCACCGCCTATAGCCGGTCCATCAACTTCAAAACAAACATTTTTTTTTCGTCTAACCAAACAAATTTGTTGGTGTATCAAATATTCAAATCAACATGCTACGGAGTACGGAGGGTTTTTTTTTTTTCCGCAAACAATTACGGTTTTTCGTTGAGAGATTCAGATATATTCGATCTTGAATTATTACTTAATAAAAATATGGAAAAATAACTCAAAATAATACTCCATCCGTCTTAAAATACATTGCCTTTTAACATTTTGCACAAGTTTTAATAAAACACCTTACTTTTAAAAAAACATCATCATTGCACTAACTTTTTCATAAATTTTATTATTTTTTAACACCCACTACACATTTTAACCAATCAAATTATTTTAAAAAGTCAACAACACACAAACCAATACAAATCATAGTACAACTTTTTACCTAGAAAACCTAAAAGCCCATCTATTGTTGGACAAAAATTTACATCTAAAAACTCATGTATTGTTGGACGGAGGGAGTACAAAGTATCAACTTTTAACCGAAAATAATACGAACTTTATTTTTAACTAATTAATGTACAAAGTATGCACCTATTAACCCAAAACAATTTAATTCTCAATTGCCCGTCAAAATACCTTATTCTTTAGTATTTCACATTCTCCAAATTAACCCAAAACAATAAGGTTCTCAATTTCGCTATTTTTTGTCGAAAAAATGGTCGGAATTGAGAACCATATTGTTTTGGGTTAATATAGGCATAGTTCGTACAAAAATTAGTTAAAACTAAAGTTCGTATTATTTTCGGTTAAAAGTCGATACTTCGTATTATTTTGAGTTATTTTTCCTAAAAAAATTGATTAGGAAGGATTCAGATAGAGAAATTCTATCCAAGAGCGTCCTTGCGAATGAGGTCATGTAAACCTCTATCGTTATATATGTTAAGATTCCTAGTAGAGCGGCAAAGACCGGTGTGCAACTTTATCAGCTACTCTGTTGGCATCACGGGGAATATGAGAGAAAGAAATTTCTCTTATCTTTGGCATTTGAATTTTGACATCAAAGATAACAGTTCTGTTTCCCATTGGCATTTACTTTAAGGTTGTTTATGATTATAAGAGAGTCTCCTTTAATTATGAGCTTCGAGACCCTGAGTCTCGTTGCTTCTAGTAGGCCTTGTTTAAGTGCCAAGGCTTTAGACATGGGTGGTGTTTGTTTGTCCACCCAGTTATATTCAATCGTAATTGGATGTCCCTCCCCCGAATAATGAATCCAATCGTACTATCATTATTCAGTACTGTAGATCCATCAAAGTTCATCTTGAAAGTTCCGACAGGAGGTCGATCTTCTCCATTCTGTGTACGATTTGTTGAAGTGAGGCAGTGGAGGGATTTTTTTTATATCAGGAAAGGAATTTAATTTGCTTCTCTAGACACACCTAGAGAGAACAAGATATCGGACAAGACAGTAGATGGACTAACCATCATGTACAACCGGAGCAAATACAGAAACAAATTATAACATAATTGAAAATGACAAAAGAAAATATTATAAAAGTCGCACGGGGCAAACAATTACTAGACGAAAAAAAGAAACAATTTGACAGACTGCCAAGCAACACAGGAGGACCTGGGAGAGAAGTCGTGGACACCTCAAATTATGGACTCTCTTAGAGCCTTTAGATGTCGATCACAAATCCATAGTTTAAGCTAGTAAACAACCGTGCAAATCTGTCAATCTTTACATGAGAGATCATCTACCAGAGGAAGAAGCATAACAACAAAATAGTATAAACTAAAAAGAAGAGACACACACCATCACAACCTGCTCAACCTTACCCAAGCACCCAATCGGCCAATCAACAATCCAAAACCAACCTCAAAACCTCAGGCGCAGTAATAAATTAAGACCGTGAAAGGTCCCCACAAAGGTAAACCAGAAACAAGGTGGATTAAATAAGCCCGAAAAGAGATAGAACAAAAGGGAACTGAAGCAGAGATAAGGAACGATTGGACAACAAGAACCAACTAGGTCAACAAAGACATAAAACTTTCGAAACAAGTGATACCAAAAGAAAACAAACAAGTTGGATAAACAACAAGCTAGTATGATTTTTTTGGAAGTGGATCCTCTACTAATGAGAAGGTTCCTTATAACTTCCTAATAAGTTAATCTTAGCCCTTAAATTCAATCAATGGTCAAGATTAAATCCACATAGTTAATTAATAATTAAATTAATTCATCATTATCCCATATTCATCTTCCTCATTCAATCCGTTCATCAAATTAATGTCAAATCAAGCTTCTATTTGCGATGGCAATGCACCTTCGGTGTAGGATCGCCCCGATCTCGAACCTTAGGACGACGTTGACAATCCATCACCAACGTTTGGTGTTGGAAATCCCATCTCGCTCCCAGGCCTCTCTCCCAAAATGGTTAAATTGCTCTTGAGAATACAGTTACCAGAAGACTATTGGATCAATTAAATTAATTACCAAGATTACCAGTGCATCATCCCTATTCCCTAACCTGATTAGCATGTTTTATCAAGTAAATTTACCAACACTAAGTTCCGACATTGAGTTTAGTTGGAAATCAATTTCAAACTCATCTGGTTGTGGTCGATATACTTTTTTGTTTTGTTTTTAAACAATAGAGAGCACGAGGGGAAAGACGTAGATGGATTAATTGTTGATTAATTCAGCACTGATCGATTTGATCTACGATTCAATTTGATTGAAGGAAGAAGATTGATTTGGGATAAGATTTAATCAATTTAATTTATTAATTTTAATAATTAGTTTTAACCATTGATTTGTTTCAAGGGCTGTGGTTTGTTTATTAGGAGAATATTAGGAAAATTTTTGTAAGGAGAGGAACCTCTTCCGATTTTTTTCCTTTCAAAATAATGGAATTAGCATTGATAAAAGAAATAATGAAAATCTCCAACTAATAAATTTATTTTATCATTCATACTCCGATAATTAAATGAGAAGTTGTTGTTTTCAATATTTGTTTTTATGTTACTTTTCTTTGCAGTTTATCAATATTTGTTGTTAGAAAATAAAAAAGTCATCTTTGACCTTGACCCGAACTTCTGATTCAGCTAAAAAGATTGATTTTCCCCTGTAGTGTAGTCTCGTCTCCCTTATTCGTTTTTTATTGAATACCTATTTCGGGCATTCATGATGATAGAGGGTAGAGGTTTCATTTAAGGAAATCGAGAAAAATACGTAGATCAATAACATCTCTTTTATAATTTTAACCGCATCTAATATAAGGAGTATAACATTAAATATATAATAAAAAGTACAAATATAAGAGAACCATCATAGCATGAACTAAGATGGCATAAAGGTTGCATGAACTAGGATTCTCAATTTTTTTGACAATTGGATATTTCTAATTTATAAATTACTCTCCTAAATTTTAAAGAATAAAGATTAAAAAATTTTAGTAAATTTTTTTTTGAGAGAATAATTTCAATTGGAAAATTCTTAACCTAAAATGGTGACTAAAAAGTGTAAAAGGTCCCCACCCTTTCTGGTTCACCAAACGGCCCTTTAAGTTCTCACTCTCCTGACTCTGAAATCTGAATCATCAACATGATTCCTGAACAGTCAAAAATAGCAAAGGCCATCTAAACCAAGTAACCAACGTACAAACCCGTTCCGGGCCAACTGGCACACCCGGTAGCCCGTCGAAAATACAGTACTCCGTATTCCAATATGACGAATTTCCACATTACTAAA
The DNA here is from genome assembly GCA_963922045.1 of Persicaria maculosa. NCBI lineage: Eukaryota > Viridiplantae > Streptophyta > Magnoliopsida > Caryophyllales > Polygonaceae > Persicaria > Persicaria maculosa. Next base: position 8,051,977 of record OY998251.1, read on the forward strand.
AACAGATAATTTAATAAAATAAAATAAAATAAAATACTTACAAACAAACATTATAAAAAGTTATTCACCAAAAGAGGGAAAAGGAATCGCCCTTAAAACTGACCAACACAATAACCTCCTGTCTTCTCCATCCCTCATCTCCCCTCTCTCCTTCTCCCCCACCACACTTCTCCCATGGATTCCTCAACTCGCCGCCGGCGCTTTCATCTTCACTCCGGCGAGCCGTAATCCTTACTTTGACTTCCCGTTGACCTTCATCTTGCTAGATTCGCTCAAAACGCCGTCGTATCACCTTGTTCACTTCCTTTTCCGGCAAGCTCGTCGTTGTTGTTGCCACCGCTCCTGATTCTCCCCCTCAAAGGCTCAAACGGTGGCCTCTCATCTGAGAATGTTGAGGAGCTAGCTGGATCGATTGCGTAGTTCTGTTGAGGTTTTTGGATAGGTTACTGGTTTTATTGGCTGATTGATTGTTTTCCGAAGAAGATATGTTGGATCTCAATCTTAATGTGACGAGTGCCGAGCACAGCGAGGAAGACGAGAGCTCGGCGGCGGTGACTGTGGTGATCGAGAAGGTTGCGAGAGGTTCTGGAACGCAGGTCGATGAATCTGGAACCTCGAATTCCTCGATCGTCAATGCGGGAGACGACAACGACTCCTGCTCCACTCGTTCTCGCTCTGACGATCTTCGCTGCCCGTTCAATTTCAACATCTTGAAGGTTGAAGGAGAGGACGGTAATGTCGCCATCGGTCGCGAGAGGAATGCGCAGTTGGATTGGGCTGGTAACGTTACCAGACAGCTGTTCCCCGCGGCCGGTGGAGGTGGAGGGGAAGGATTCGGAAGTTCGTCGTCCGGTACGGCGCTGAATTGGATCGATCTCTCGTTGAACCAGAATAGTTCTGCTAAGCCAGAAGTGAGGACTGCACAGCAGCCACCGGTGAAAAAGAGTCGCCGGGGGCCAAAGTCACGGAGCTCACAGTACCGCGGAGTCACCTTTTACCGGCGAACTGGTAGATGGGAATCTCATATATGGTCAGTTGCCTTGGTGTTTTCAGCTTTAATTATACATATCGTCTAGAATATGGCTATCGTTTTTAGTGTTGACCATGAGTATCCGATTTATTTCCACCCTTACCTTTTTTGTGATTGATCTGAATGCAGGGATTGCGGTAAACAGGTGTATTTAGGTAAGAATGTACAATTGATTTTTCATGATACTTTGTTTGACATCGTTGTTTTCCCCTTTTCTTTCTCTGGGGTTATTTTGGTGACTGGTGCTAAGATTTGGATGGATTTGTTGTTTTTCTTCTCGGGGGAATTTCTTATCAGGTGGATTTGACACTGCTCATGCCGCTGCTAGGTATATTCTGTTATTTGAAGTAGCTCTGTAAATCAATTTTGTACTTCCATATTCTCTCTGTGTGGATTTCTAAACAACTGGACGAGTTGTTGTTAATCTATGGTTGCTGGTATGAACAGGGCGTATGATCGAGCTGCAATTAAGTTCCGTGGCGTTGATGCAGATATCAATTTTAACCTCAGTGATTACGAGGAGGAAATGAAACAGGTAATTTGAGGATGCGGATTGTATTTGTACTGAACATCTGTTTGTCCTTTTTCCTGGGTAACTGGTACTTGGTTTGGTGATTGTAATGTTTTAGTTTAATTTGTAGATGAAGAACTTGGCCAAGGAAGAATTTGTGCACATACTTCGTCGCCAAAGCACGGGTTTCTCTAGAGGAAGCTCAAAGTATAGAGGAGTTACACTGCACAAGTGTGGCAGATGGGAAGCTCGGATGGGGCAGTTCCTTGGTAAAAAGTATGAACTCTCATCCTACAATGCATATATTCTACTGTAATTACAATTTACATTATTAAATAGGTGCAACTGTAGTCTTTTTCCAATGTATATATGCATTATCAGTTTAAACATTGGCATCGGTCATTTTCCAATCAGGATGTTTTTATAAGCTAAATTAGATGTGGTTGGGCACACTGTTTTATCGTGGGGTACATTGGTTGGGTGCAGGTATATATATCTGGGGCTATTCGACAACGAAATAGAAGCTGCAAGGTCCTTATTGATCATAATTTGCCCTCTCCTGATGCTTATTGGTTATTACGTTGAAAATTCTCAACCCAAAGTAGTGCCCCTTCCAACACATACATGTGTTTTCATTTTCTGAAATAGGGCATATGATAAGGCAGCTATCAAGTGTAATGGAAGAGATGCTGTCACTAATTTTGAACCAAGCGCATATGGGGAGATGATCTCTGAAAGTGTTGGAGGTACAAAAGATTGACAAACCTTGTTCAAGTGTTCAACTATGGATAATATCAGGACTTGCTTTCTTATATATTAATCCTTGAATCTCTTTCAGGCAGCGAAGGTCACCTTGATCTGAACCTTGGAATGTCACTCTCCTCAGCAGTTAAGCTACCTTCAACTAATTCTACAAAAGGTTCGGACAGCTTAGGGCATTTCGAATTATTATCTAGACAGCATGAGTTGCAAACTTCAAGGAGGCCAATGGTATGGTTTTCTTCTTTTTCTCTAATATGTATAATACATGTTCTAGGAATAGATGATGGATGCTCTGCCACTATGCCACTGTTGTTATTGACGATATTTGTAATGGGAGAGAGCTATGTTTTCATGCATAAGATTTGTTGTTCATAATCACTGTATCTGAATTTCATTTCCCACCAGATGTCATGCCATAACGCTTAGTGTTTGGTACTTTGTGCTTCTACAGGATGACCAACCTACCATCATAACAAGTGATACTCGACTTAAAGGGCCAGCCATGACAATTGACCGGTCTACTTTAAGGAACGGCTACTATGCCGGTTACTTTCCAAGCAATGAGGTATCTTCAGCATTCTTAACAGTATTTCTAATCTTGTTCTCAGCTTCAGATCCCTCATCTTTCTGCATCCAAACTTGGATAGATAGTCAATAAGACTATAAGAGTGTTAAAAATTATTGCAGCAAATTTGCGTTTGCTTAGATAAATTTGCTTCCCAAGCTCTAGTTCTGCATACAAGTTACTCCCCTGACCCCTCTCCATGAAGGCTTAATAGTGACCTCCCATTACTCCCCAAGCTTTATTACTACTTACAAGTTACATCCACTTATTGTTCCTCTGATAGCTAGTAGTACATCGAACTCATTAAGGGTAATAGTGCATTTGTATTTCTATGATGCAGCTTTTGCATTGCATACACCATAATTTTGTAACCCTAATAAAGCAACCCTCTTTGCTATTTGACTTAACTGTATTGCATTACATCCCCCTATAGAGCTGCACAACAGCTACCATTGCTTAAATGCAATCTATAGCCAGTACATAGATCATTATATAATAGCTGTAAATTTGCATCAAATTACTTCTTGTGGTCACATCACATATATCTCAAATAGTCTTGACAATGTCCTCTTTAGTCTTTATAGAAAGCCTGCAGATTCCAGTTTTCGGCATTACTGCTAGCCAAGTGATGGCAATTCGAAAACTAGATACATATAAAATGTCCTCTTTAATTGACAATGTCCTCTTTAATTGAGGTAACATCACCTTTAGTGGCTCAAACATGTAGGACATAATAAGGTTTTTGCAAGAGTTTACTAGATACATATAAAATGCATTAATAAAATATCATAAACTTGAAACTTGTTGATACATTGAAATTTTGCATTGTGTGACCTTACTTTATGTGATGGTGCTTATCTGCAAGATAATCATTTTAGCGATATCCTGAAGATTGATAAATAATTGACAGGAAAGGGCAGGAGAAAGTAGAATGTATTTGGGTCCTCCAGAAGGACTCCCAAACTGGGCATGGCAAATGCAAGGTCAGAACTTTGCTGCTCCACTGCCACCATTCGCTACTGCAGCATCATCAGGATTCGCGTCTTCAGCTACCGCTATTCGCACCAGTTTTCCCATTCAACCCTCTAGATCAACTACCCTGGGCGCCTCCACGCTCTGTTTTGCATCACCGCAAATGGCAGCTGGAAGCACCACCCAACACTTCTTCGGGATGGCTCCATACCCGCCTAAACCACCATCACCATGATAACAAATTTGATATGACAGCATTTTATGGAAGCTTCATTGGAAGAAGCCTCAGATTCATCATAGTGATTATTGATATAAGCCAGGACTATGTGATCAAGCTATACAGTTAAAGCTGTGATAATGTGGACAATATATATATATATATTATCCAAGTTATACTCAGGTTCTCCTGAGCTGTTTTATTTTAGTTGTGTACTAACCAAGAACTGCAAATTGCAAACTCATTGCTTCATTTTTGGTAGGGAATCTGTGTTATTGTTGAATGTGGCTGCTGGTGAGGGCTCAAATCACTGATGTATACTAAAGAAGGAACTGCTGTGTTCCTTTTACTTTAGGAAAGGTTTTAGGAAGAAGGTAGGAGGGGCACAGCTAACAGCTTTGACATAAATAGGTAGAGGCCTATATGGACTTAAGCTACAAGATAAAGCTGTTATAGAAGTAGAGTAGTGTAATTAGTGAAGGGAGGGATTAAATGCAAAAAACAGAGGAAGGGTCCCAACCCTTTCTGTAGAGTGTAGACTGTGGGGATGTATCATGCTGTCCCACTAGTTATGACCTATATTTGTTGATTTTGGGGCTACCAATTACTACCAAATGCAGAGTAGCAATTGAGTCAAGGTAAGTAGGATTGGATCTGATTTGTTATGCTTATAATAGGATGAAACTCCATCCTCATCCTTACCATAAATGTTTCAGTTGACATCACAGTTTGGTGACTTTTTATACTTTTAGTTAATGAATATGAGAATTGATTTGAATTCAAACCTACTCGTATTGTTTTGGAGTATGATAAAACAGTGGCAGCAGGATGGCGAGGTGGTTGCCCACACCGGCTGCCAGAGACGGAGGAGGCTCCCACCTGGATGTAGGAGGGGGCTCTTGTGGTTTGTCTGACAAGAGGAGTCCACAATGCTCAGCTATGGTGTGTGCCGGTGTGGAGTCGGCAAAGGGGATAGAAGCTAGGTTGTCGACTACGATAAGAGGAGTCGGCTGCTCGTGGTGCAGCAATGGGGCACCGAATTCGAGGTTCGGAGTCGGTGGGAGCTTTACCGACTTTGGGAGTTGTAGTCAATGGGACGGCCGTCCGTTTGTTGAGATATTGGTCGAATGGTCGTGCTAATAACATCCCCTTTTAAAAAAAATATTGAAAGAAAATTTAATTTGAGAGTTCCTCGAGGGGATTTGCGTCATGTAACTTTACCATGCTTATTTTTCTTTCTTGGGTAATTGAAGTTTCGTGTGTGTAGCCGTGTAGGGGAATCCTCATTTAGACTACACTCAAAGTGAGATATTACTCTAATTCTCCTCATGTGTTTTAATAATGCGTAATGAACTGTCTCTATGAGAGATGGGGACTTGCCTACACACATGTTGGTTTCGAATATACCAAGCCATCCACTAAGAAAAAGCAAGCTTCACCTTGGTCATAGTGGTAAGGTTGTTTCCAATTAAGGAAATGATAGGTTTTATATCTCGTGATTGATTTATCAACCAGTATTTTCCGTAGTAGTTTCATTTGAAGGGTTTCATTCATATCTTTTGATTTCCAAAGCCCTACTCCCCTGCATTTTTTCGGTATGCAAATCCTGGACATTCCACTTCCCGTTAACATACCACATACTAAAGTATTATATTTATTTAATCTTAAAAAAAATAAAAATTATATATATTGATTAGGTAAGAATTTGAAATTCCAAACAACAATCGTAGACGGACAAACCGTCAACCTATACCATACTAAATAACACAAATCAACACATATGAAAGAAAAACCCAAATAACCATAAGTCGTCAACCAACAAAGGAGTCGAGGAAGATCCAAGGCGAGCCACGAATGCCAAGAATACGGGAGAGTTCGACGACTCACATGGTGTCTCGATGCCGAGGAGGCAGAGAACAGTAACCCACCACCGGAAAGGGCGAAAACTAAGGAAGTGCGGATCGCTGGCATTGCCACATTCTAAATGAGGGATCTTCAAACACCACGAACACATCCACGATCTACTCAATCATACAGGACGCTTATACTGCAACTCAACTAGGAACTAAACGCCACCATGCCAAAGCAATGACCCGACGCCAAAAGAGGGAACAAATATGGGCCAATAGAGGGTAGATCAATCATCGGACAAAAATTTATGCGCAAAAATCTCGGGACCAATCTGAACGTCCAGGGAGGAATTATTATTACTCTTAATATTAAGATTATTTTCTAGGCCCTTTCGGGATATATATTATGTTGAGTCTACTTTGGCGTGCAAAGCCGAAAAAGAACCTTGCACGCCAAGGATTATCTTCGGGCGTGCAAAGCAAGGAGCCCGCACGAGACCGCCCGACGGCGACGACTGCCATTACAGAAAGCGACATGTAAATAGTCCAGACTCCCCAACCATCTGATAATTCAGAAAGTTAGCAGGTAAAAATGGAAGTCAGCCAATAAACATCATTCATCAGCATAAACATGAACACAGCTATTAGTGAAAAACTTCACAGTTTAATACACTCACAATTATGTTCCTTTCACGAACAATTTGTCCTCGTCTTCCTTCAAGAAGCTTCTTCGTATTACTAATATCAACATGAAATGTCCCTGCACAAACAAAACAAAAACACAAAAAGCATTTATGATTCAGCTGACCTTTCTTTGACTCCAATACCAGTTCATGATCAATTGGACTGAAGTTTTTCAATGGGTGGGTCAATGGAGGCAGAGAGGATCCTAACCAAGGTCACGATTGTTGATTCCAATTAGCTGAATCCCTTCTATTCCAAGAACACGATCCATTTCCTGTTCATCATGCACCTTCCACAACCAAAATCAGCAGTAACATGTAAATAGACCAATTAGCTAAAGTTAAAAAACTAGACGGATTAAGTTATGTTTACACAGAAAAGTCATGACACGTGGCCACTGAATGTAATTTTATCCAACTCTAAGAATGGTTATGACCTCAATGTCATTGTAAAATTACTATAATCCAAATAGCCAACTTCCCATTCCATCCAGCTTAAAATCAGACCTGAAATGATATTTCATCGAGTTTCAACCAACGGCAGATACTTTGTAAGAAAATAATCTCCTAGCAAAAAAGTTCTTCCATCTCTTTATATCAGGGTGAATACTAGATGGCCTGCACCTCCTAACTAGCAGAACTGTATGATTATTTTAAGGGAAATTTCCATAGCTTCATAGTTTCATAGTTCATACAATGCATTCATCCTACCCCAATTTAATGATATTGCACAAGATTTGGTAGTGAAGATTCGGGGTTTCTTAAACCTGAAAGAGAATTGGTATAGGGATCCAGACTCCAGAGTTCATAGAAAGTTGTTCCTAACTTCTTATAGATGACTGTTATAAAGGACAAAGAAATCTGATGCTCTGGGCAGGCATTATGTTCCAACTTGTATAATATCAGGTAGATGCTGCATAATGAATTCCTACATGAAGGGATCATTCATGTGTTTGTTCAATAGTAAGTTTAAACACTCTCTGCATTGACTTCTTTATGAGAAATATGATGAACTCGGTTTCTTGCTTGCTCATTTCTACTCCCTAACTTCATTAGCTCATACAACTAAACATGCCTTTAAATTGATGAAAAAACAGATGCCAAGCAATATAAGGATACCAACCACAACATATATGTACCACTGCACCATAGAAGTGACCGGAATATAATTTCTCCATGATGAAAACTAGATCTCGTTGCAAAAGAAACTCAAAGAAAGATTTCGTTTCACAAACCTCTACCAATGCCACCATCCCCAGTAACCCGCAGACCTCGAGCATGTATCTAATTTCAAAGTCGGGCAGAACACTAGCAAGTAGTAGAACTGCATCAGCACCTTTAGTTCGGGCATAATAGATTTGCCAAGCATCTACTATAAATTCTTTGCATAGCAATGGACACTGCAAGAATCCAGCTAAAGTTAATGAAGCTTCTATAGAAGAAATTGACTTGTAATTGGGGAAAAAAAAATTGAGGGAAAAAATCATAACGCACCTTTACTCCAGCATTTCTGATGGCCTCAAGATTCTCAAAACCCCCCTTGTCATATCAGGGAAAAAAAGAAGTTAGTATAACACCACCAACAGAAGGGATACACTGGAGATTATATTCAAACTCAAAAACTCACTTTGAAAAACTTTTCATCTGTTAGAACACTAAGGCATGCAGCCCCTCCTTTTTCATAAGCTTGAGCTATTTCAACCTGTCAATGAAGCAGCTCAGTGAATTTTGTGTAACTTCTTATTGTTTAGAGATCCAAGCTCTGAAGAAATGAGACAGGCTGACAGCTAAACAACCAGTGCAATTGACAGGAGGACTGATTTAGAAAATAAACTATACCTGAAATTGAAACAGGAATATGAAGTTCAATGAATATGTAACAGCACTAAAATGTGAGACTTAGATTCAAATCTCTGATTTTTAAATATATAGTAACATTTCGAACATAGAGATATCAGATGACCTCATGCAGAGTGAAGAAATCAATATGAGAATAGCTCCAGATACAGGATTGAAGTTTTCTCTCAGAATGCCTCTGCTAGGAGAAGCCTTTTTCACTTCTGCAATTAGACCAGGTAATCCTGTCCGTTCGTATGATGCCCTTAAAGGTCCAACAAAGTCTCTAGTTGGGGGAGCACTATCTACAGCTTTCTTCAAATCAGCAAGAGGCCTTCTCTCTTTCAACTAATAAACCAAGTCCCAAACATAAGAGCCAAATAAGATTATACATGCGTATGCAAAAAATCCAATAAGAAGTGCCTGATAAAGGGAAAAATAAGATAAATAATAACTCCAAATCTAAATTCAACCCCTAAAACTTGGATAATTTTCTCATTCGCCTTCCTGATCTTCTCTTCTCAAGATTTTGACATCCAAATATACAAGGCTGATGTTAGATCAAACAATTATGACTGATGCATCTTATCTCTCATCCAATAACCTGCTTCTTATATACATATGAAATAACAACCGTAAAATACCTGTGAAACTTCTGTGTCCTTGTGCCATATTATCTCTTCCAAAATGTTATGAGGAGTGTTATCTTCACTTTCTAACAGAAATTCAAAGGGGCCTTCATAATGCAAAGGGGGGGCAGTTGGTGCCCTTCTTCTAATTGTTATGCCTTGGATAGTAGCTAGTTCTTCTTGCAGCATTCCCGTTTCCCACTCGTTACATTTTAGAACACTTGCTTCAGATTTGCTAATGGGTGAAAGTGTGGCCGATTCTAACTACAAAAGTAAACCAAAAAACTGATTGAAATCCAACTACAAGGCAATCCTTCTAAGATCTGTAAGATGAAACCAGAAGGATAGTTCAGCTACTGCAGGACACAAGAAAAGTAAACCAAAAAACTGTTATCTCTGCAATCTTAATCAGTCATTTCCTTCATCTCCTTCAACAAGACCAGGATCACCTCTTGCTAAGACCTAAACCTCAACAACACACTACGATTAAGAAATGTTTCGGAAGAAGAAGGAAAAAAAATGATTATGGATACAGTAACTAAGCAAATAATCCTCGACATGGGAGAATACTCAAAATATCAATTTTCTAATTCCATTTCATCAATTTAATTGAAAATGAACAGGTCAGTTCTTGAGCGGAAAACAATTGCAATCTCCCTAAACGAACAGATCAAGGATTTCCTTCTACGGCACAGTCCAAACATGTTTCCACCCAAAAATAAAGGCATGGAAATCACGACACGGCTCGAACAAGTACTAATCATGCATAAAACAACACGAATCAAGTTTTAACCCAATCAGCCCCAACAGCTTTGAATATAGAATCGCACATCTAAACACGAAGCTCAAACTGCCGAATTGGCCGATGTCCACAGCTAAGGCGGCAACCAATGGTAAACAAAACTAAAGAGGAGACCGATAAAACGAACAGCATCATCGTCAATGGCGAACCACACTGTGATCGGCGGAAAAGGAGAAGGAAATTGTAACCTGATGAACTCGAATGCAGGGGAAAGATGGGGCGCTGAGACCGCGAGAATCCATGAAAGAGGAGAGATTGGATCGTCCGAAGGGAAATTGGGGGCGGAGGCAGGAGGAGGAAACCCTCGGGAGTGGCGGAGTCGGTCGGAGTGAGATTACTGCTTCCATATCTCTCGTCTGTTTTCAGTTCCAAATGTGAACTACTGAATCTGGAAAACGCCAAAATCAGAAGAGGGGAAAGGAGACTTTATAAAGGATTTCTTTCCCCCACGTGCTAAATATTTTCCATACTCTGAATTAATTTCAGAATTTGATTTTTTTTTAAATAAGGGAAATTCAATGTAAGTAATTAAACATGACAAATTCATTTTGCTAAATAAGGTACATTGTCATTTGTCAATTGCTTGAGTACATCTATTGGTTATAGTACATTGTATATTGCATTTCATTCAATGTATTTGCATTTCATTGTAACTTCATCTTCTTATTCGTACAGATTTTCTTAATCATCATCAATCATATACAATGTAGAGTCTTATTCGCAAAATTGCAATCGACGAACTCAACCAATGGAGTTTCCGACTAAAATCAGTGAATGTACTCGAGTCATTTTGAACAATTCGACTAAACGTTGAATGAATCATACAGTAATATTTGAGATGAGTAACATTTTGGTAACATCAACATCATCTAGCATGTGGTTTGTTATAGTTTTGGTATTTTGCGGATGGTTTTGTTAAAAGTGGAATATTGTAATTTCCAAACGTAAACCCCAATAAAAGAATTCATGGTAACTTCAAACGCAGGACTTCAACATTAAACATGAGCAAGAGCAAGCACGGATGGGGAACAATGCAATCAGCTGCAGCTACAAAAACTCGATGATGAAATGGCATTTTCACAATCAGGAGAGCTGAGAGTTGATGAAATGATCAATCACGGAATATGTTTCTGAATCCATCAAATATCTTCAGAGCTCTTAGTTCTCCACTTTGGATGTCTCTTAGTTTTCTTCTCAGTACCTAAGTGAATCCAACAAGCACAAACAATGAAAATCAGTCTGTATTTAAAGAAGATGCAGTTTCCATGGCAAATGATCATTTCCAATTTTACATCTTTGATTAAAAATCAACCTCTAAGCAGCTTTGGACAATCTCAGCATACCCATAATACATCCTAAAACTAGACCCCTCTATCGGGTCAGGTCTGTTTTAGGACTTATGTCGACGTATTATGAGTTCGGTTTTTTCTCTGTTCTTTTTGGCTAAAACCTAAATGTACTAGGTTGGGTCAGTTCAGTTGGGTTAAACAAGTATTCATTCTGGACTACGTCATGGACGGGCCTAGTTTTCACTGTCAGTTCCTCATACTTCCAAGCATTCATACTGATCTGATACTAGTTACTAAGGTACTGGAAAAGTTGAGGCCCTTATTCCGACAAAATTCTGACCAGGACAGATGGCTATGCAAGTTTTGCAACCTCATGTTTCTACTAATGTTGAAAGGATGAGGAAAAGAAAGTGGAAGTCTCATACACTTTGCATCCGGTACAATATCCTTCTCTCGCTGGTGCACAAGTCTACAGACAGCTGCTTCAGGAACAACCTTCGGTTGAGCTGTTTTGGAGATGTCACATCCAAATCCATGGAACCACTTGCCTACAAATATTAAAAGTAAAGTTTTGTAAAAAAAACCGGAGAGATGTTTTCAGGATGGGCATGTCATTTATTAGAAGAAATTTTGTTCCTGTCAGTGAGGTAACACGGATGCAAGAAGAAATTCTTCAATCGATTTGATTTTTTCACCTGCAAGAACTTGGAGTACTTTGATATACTAGATTCACAACTATCTAACAAGAACTGCAGTAATTTTTCCTCCAATTCAGGGTATTTGATATCCTTCTTGGCCTGTGTGTTATTTGAAGCCACAGCTGCCATCTGTAGAAAGATTCCATCAGGTGTCAGGTGTCTATGCGCATATGTATCTATGACTATGATGTTAATAACACTAGTTATGTACCATATCAAATTCTTTCTCCATGCTAGGAGGGCTAACAACAAGATAAGCATATGCTATCAACTCGACTGGCCAACCAGTGACTCTTATAGGAAAGCACTGTGACCTGCCAGAATAATATAGAACATAAATACTTCAGATAAAGCTTTACTATAATCAACATTTGCTTCCTACACTGTGTTACTTTAGAAACTTATTTCGCTTAACAGAAATTCAGAAAATCGAACTTTGAGACCATTCAAAGGGTGAAGAAAGCAAATATGAACTCTGACGTCTTCAGGAAACTAACCCTGATAAACCATACTTCTGCAGAGCTTTTAATTTCTCTGAATAAGACTTGTCTGATCTTTTGAGCGACAACAGAAGCTCAGCAGAATCAGAAGGATTAGTTCCCTCCTTAGGAACAAATCCATATGATAGCAAAAGTTCTCCATTGGATTTCTTGCCGTACGATATGAAGACCTGCAAGACACAAGATTTTCAAACGCGAGTGATTCATATGTTTGCAGCTATCAAAAGGCAGAAGAGGAGATATTTTCCTTCTGAATCATGCGAAGTACCCAACACTTGTACCTCTGATCACATTGAGTAAACACAATGCTCCAAAATGTAGCAGAGGGTTGATTATTTTTACCTGCTCACCTGGCTCATATGCACGATCTGTTGTAAAGACAACACCTTTGGACGACCTATCATAATCCAGAAACGTATCCACCTAGAACATCAACAGACCAAGTTCTTAAAATAAAATGAAAAAATGCAAGGCCAGCATCATTCAACAACTTCAGTGAAAAGATTATGTATGCACCTCAGAATTGTGGTTCAACATATCTGCCCAAGGCACCAAAGCAACCTTACCATCCAAAGAGGGTAACCTAACCTGTGATTCAAAACAAATCCAACATAAAGTATTAGAAGTATCCAACAACCACATAAATCTTTATTAAAAAAAAAGTCATGGCAGGGTGGTGTCAGCATAAAGAGGACAATCTTTTGATTTCTTAGTCTTCAGAGTCCTTGCACGATATCTAGCTTTTAGGTGCAGAGTTTTTTTCATAATGCATGGATATCAGATATGAAGTAAAGTAGTTTCAAAATTTAAACTTAAAAAAAAAGCACACAAGGGAGATCAGATCCTAGCACAATTTACTTACTAGGCGTGAAAATAGAATGCCAAATGACCATCTAAACGTGTCAACATTAAATACCTGCAATAGCACAAGAGGAAAATAGGGAGCTTTAGCATAATTATTTGTATCTAAAACAGCGAGTAATTCTAGAGAAACTATGAGTATGAGAACACGATAAACATGCCTATAGAACAGAACCCAACATCCTACAATAGAACTTCACAGAATTCAATACAAATCAAGAAACACCAGACAAGTCAAGAACAAGAGCCATTAGTATATGTACATGCAATTATACATTGCTACTTTGTTCCAAGACTACTATATATTTTCAAAAGTTAGATTTAGGCTAATAATACAAAATTTTGAAGGCCTCTTGATAAGAGCCCACTGTTTTGGATTTAAGAATTGCACTAGATAATGGGCCTTTCCTTGCTCACACTCTTATGAAAGGCAGGTGATAACTGATGCTTTCGTCATAAAATCTTAATGAAGCACAGCAATTCACTGAGCTGCACAACATTATTTTATTTTATTTTTAAAATGCAACCAATTTCATTCTATCAAACAAAGTTGTCCTCAAGCCTCCGGTACTTATGCTGTGACCCATTATTGACTTTACAGTGCTAATAGTTTTCTCCCCTACAATAAAACGAAGACACTGTCTAGCTCTAGATACTGTTTCTTTCCAAGGCTAGCTAAAGATACTTTCAGAAATGCTCCATACATACTTCTTCAGGGAACAATTCAGGGTACTTGGAGAATATCCTTAGCTTTAAATCATTGTATCTGCAAAGCAAAGCAATGGAAAAAGTATACAACATCAGCAAGGCCTTACAGATGTTCACATTTCAACACACAAACAAATGCTTTACCCTTAAAGGAAAGCTTACGTTCCAAGAACATCATTACTCCTCTCAATTGCCCGCTCTCTAATTTGTGAAGCTTCCAAAAATCCATCCAGTTCAGAACGTGTCCTGCAATCATGTAAGAAGGCTGTAGGGGAAGTGAATATGACTTACCAATACATGAGAGCACACCCTTCATGTAAGACCACAACGGCCAAGCTTGAGAAAAGCACAGTCACTTCAATACATATCAAAGAAGGCTTACCAATACAGAAGAGAATATGGTTGTCGCGGCAAGGCTGAGATATAATTGCTCCATCTTGATGATTTCATTAGACTTGCTTCACTAATAAGGTAAGTAGCAAGCAGTGGCCAATCTGGAACAGAGAATCTTTTCAAAACTTTGCCTGCCTCGGGACAGCTCCATTCCTTATTAACATCATATGAACCTATTAGTTCTGTGTGGCATGGATATCACTTAGTAAATACATGTGTGTGGACATCTACATCGAAGATGAGCACTCTTAACAATTAGACATTTACAAGGTATAAGATCATCAGATTCTGGCACATAAACTTCACTAATTACTAAAAGTTTTGGTAATGAAATCACCATCTGCAATTTTGATCATATTAGGTTGAACTTCCTGATCTTTGCAGGTTTAAGAACAGATAATCTGTCAATCCAGGGATCCTTTGGAAACATTGAGGAAAATCTAACAAGCTAACCCTAGTTTTCTTCAAATCAAACACAATTTGGTTGCTCCCAAATTGTGTTTGATTGTGAAAACACCCACACCATTAATAATTTCAATCTTCTTTACAACATCAACCAAATTTCAGAAATTTAACAATATTTTAAAATGGATAATAAATTTGAAAAGGCCAGTAACCAATTTTCAAGATTAAATCAAGAATAAAACCAATTAATAGGACAGGGGTAATGTAAGAAAAGGCTATCAGCTTCCTCTGGATGAGCATCTAATTCTTGGGGGGTAACACCATCTTCTGATTCCTTTTTATTGTCATATATCAGCTTCATATGTCAGCCCATTAATGGGTGATTGGGAAGAATTCCATCTATCTGATCTTTCTTCCTCTTCTTCTTGTAAGAAAGAACGATCTAAACTGTTAAGAAAATATCATGTCAAGCTTCTCCACTACAATTTCTTTCATCATGAACGTGATTGTTGTTCAATGTACATTTAAAGAACACTTAGATGAAAACCGAAGAGGCAGATAAGAAATTTAAAAGGTTTAACTATCTACCATTTTGTCACATAGCATACAGAAATCTATGAAGGCACAACGAAAAATTGAAAATGCTCAAGCAAGCATAGGATGGTCAAATCATAAGGTAACACTAAGTCTTTTCAGAATCAACTTTTTTACCAAATTGAAGGGGAAGGACATAAGTCCCAATGCAGAGAGAATTATGCATACCTTGTGAATGTTAGCACACTCTTTATATCTCTGCACATGTTGAGGTCTAACAGCGAAAACGTATGCATCCCTGTACATATTCCAATTCAAAAAAAAAAATCAGTTACTGATGATCTAAAAATTGAATTTCATGAACATTGAACAACCGCCAGTCTCAATCAGTAAAACATGATTTTAGAGAGCCATAAAGTAGCAGCTAAAATTAGACTCCTCATCAACATGAACCCGATTTCTTATCTATTCAAATCCAAAGCAAAATGAATTGCACTACCTCTGAATCTCTGATTTGAAATTCCTAATCCCTTCACTTAACTGAACACACCCCAATTAAATCTAGAGTAACAAGAGCAAGCAGGTAGAGGACTCCCAAAAGAGCAAATTTATGAACCCTGATTTAGAAATAAACAAACCTGTAGCCCGAAAACAAAGACAAATTCGATCGTCTTCTACACTAAAATCGGCGAGCAGAAGAATAAGGCGATCTGGAGGCGACGAAGGAGCTCGAAAGAAGGACTGGAGGAGGTGAAGATGTAGAGGATAAGCAAAGAAGAAGGCGGTCTGTAGTGGCGGCGAAGGTGGTAGAGGTGAATTTCGGAGAGGGAGAGAGAGGCGGCTTGGGAGAGTCGAGACTCAAGAGAGGGAGTGTTTAGGAATTAGGTGCAATTACATAAAGGGGCACCAAAACAAAAAAATAAACATTTTTAAATGCAAATTTTTGAGGGTACAATAGTAAAGAGAACAGGAAGTGATCAAGTTTAGTAAAATTAGTAAAAATTTTGAGTTTCCAGCACCCTAGTGAAATTCCTAGCTCCGCCACTGATTTGTAGTCCATCCTCGAGAAGCTAGTCGGCGGCGGCAAGAGATGGAGACGGAGAGAGAAGTCCAAAAGAACGATGAAGAAGAGCAGGTGGTAAACCCATGGGAGGTGTCTGCTAAGGACGGCGGCAAGATCGACTACGACAAGCTTATTGACCAATTTGGGTGCCAGAGACTCGATTCCTCCATCATTGACCGCGTTCGCCGCCTCACCTCCCGCCCCCCTCACATTTTCCTTCGTCGGGGCGTATTCTTTGCTCACAGGTCTCTCCTTTTTTTTCCTGCCTCGCATTGGTATTCTCTAATTTGTTTCGAGTTTCTCCTGGTTTCAAACATTTGAGATTTTAGAGTTTTTGTTTGATTGACAAAGATTTTACTGAAATTCTGGATGCTTACGAGAGAGGGGGACAAGTTCTACCTGTACACAGGCAGAGGACCGTCTTCAGAAGCTCTGCATTTTTAAATGCAAATTTTTGAGGGTATAATAGTAAAGAGAACAGGAAGTGATCAAGTTTAGTAAAATTAGTAAAAATTTTGAGTTTCCAGCACCCTAGTGAAATTCCTAGCTCCGCCACTGATTTGTAGTCCATCCTCGAGAAGCTAGTCGGCGGCGGCAAGAGATGGAGACGGAGAGAGAAGTCCAAAAGAACGATGAAGAAGAGCAGGTGGTAAACCCATGGGAGGTGTCTGCTAAGGACGGCGGCAAGATCGACTACGACAAGCTTATTGACCAATTTGGGTGCCAGAGACTCGATTCCTCCATCATTGACCGCGTTCGCCGCCTCACCTCCCGCCCCCCTCACATTTTCCTTCGTCGGGGCGTATTCTTTGCTCACAGGTCTCTCCTTTTTTTTCCTGCCTCGCATTGGTATTCTCTAATTTGTTTCGAGTTTCTCCTGGTTTCAAACATTTGAGATTTTAGAGTTTTTGTTTGATTGACAGAGATTTTACTGAAATTCTGGATGTTTACAAGAGAGGGTGACAAGTTCTACCTGTACACAGGCAGAGGACCGTCTTCAGAAGCCCTGCATTTGGGCCATTTGATTCCGTTCATGTTTACAAAGTAATTTCTTATTTGATTGTTCGTTGATTTCATTTCTTCTTTGGCTGATTTGATAAAGACTGAATTGAAACTCTTTGCATTCTAGGGTTTGTCTTTGCATTGCAAGTACCTACAATATAAACAACCATGCAAAGGATCCTTGTAGTAATAGTTGAAACATTTTTACTCTTAACATATGTTAAAAGTGGTTGCTTTTGGAGTATAATTGTAGAGCTACTTCAATTAATTATGTTGAAAAATTCTAGTGTCTCTCCCTGCTCAATAAATTATGTTGAAAAATCTTGTACGTTTGTGCTCAGTGCTCACTCCAGTCAATCTCTCTTTAAACATTATGTTTCTTGATCTCTCATGTTTAATATCAATTATATGTTTTGCAGGGTGAGAGTGGGAAAATGTCTGCTAGTGATCCAAATTCTGCTATATATGTGACTGATTCAGCCAAGGATATAAAGAAGAAGGTCTTTGTCTTCTATACTAGTCAGTTTCCAATTAAATATATTCAATTCTATACTGAAATTTGTTTAGTCGTCTTAATTATGCTAAGAAGATTGGTATTATATTGCCGTCTTGTTGCTCTTAACTGGTTTGTAATCTCTTCTTTTTATGGAAGATCCAAATAGCTTCAGTAGGATGTTATATGAACCAGACTAGGCATTTTAAGATTATCATAAACTATAGCTTAATCATGAAATATATTAATTTGTTTGTTGAGAGCTCTTTGTTGAACTTCACACTGACGGCATAGTGTGCTATTACAATAATCCTATTGATTTAAATAAGAAATTAGAGAATAAATCAATCTGGGTGTTACTACCTCCGTTGCAAAATATAAGGGCTTTTATTTTTTAGCACGTTTTTTAATGAGCTAAAACTCCATGAAATATTAAATTTTTATTAAATTTTTTTACATAGTATTATACATATTGTTAAAACATATTATTTACTATTCACGCATATTTTATGGTAAAAACTATATGAAATATCTATTTTTAAATATTTTTTTAGTAATTTCGTACTTATTGATAGTAACTACAAAATTGTTAAATTTTTTTATATAAAAATAGATATTTTATATAACTTTTGTAAAGGCTCGGATTTTTATATCCTAATTTTTTGGAAAAAGAAAAAATCAAAATGAATTTAGAAGTGGAATTTAACGAAAAACTCGCCAACTCGGATTTTAAGACTCGTAAAGCGGATTTTCCGACCTAAATAAAATTTTAAAAACTAACTTGACATGGCGACATCTTCCTCGGATTTGGACATTTATTTTGAACGGGTCGGGTTAAGGTCGAGAGAGCGGATTTTTGAGTATTTTGAAATTTGGGTTTGAACCACACCTATTGTTTTCCTCCTTCCCTTTTTCCTGAGGTTATTTGTCTTCTCCCCCTTGGTTTTCAACAAGACCCAACTCATCTCCCTCCCAGTTCGTTCAGAGCACCCCCTGTACCCTGCAGCTCACACCAGCTTCTCTCTCCTTTCTTTCTCATTTTGGTTAAGCAACCCTCACACGTTTCTTCCCCTCTTTTTTCTGTGCCTTCACTCCATGGGCAATCTCCCTGACAGTCAGCTTCACGCCACTACAAGACACCCTCCCTCTGTCCAGTTGTAGGAGCAACCACTCCCCTCTTCATTTTGAACCCAAAGTCCAATCCCCACACCCTCCATTTCCCCCGTTTCCTTTCTCCTTGAAATAAACCCGACCACATCCCCTCTTTTGCCGAAGCCATCACACAACACCTCCCACTCTCGGCTCGGAGCGTTGCCGCCGGCCACCCATACCACCACACTGCAGCCGCCACCACCGTCAGCCTCACTCCCCCTTCTCGCCCTGTTTTGCCGAGGAAAGAGCCCAGCGCACCCATCCTCCTTCGAACCACCAGCGAGCAACAGTCAGTTGTACCTCCGCATCTTCTCCGATGTCCCGGGCCAGACGAGCAGCAACCAGGAGCCGCCTCCGAGCTCATTCCGTCCTCTTCCCTGTTCTCGTCGTTTCCGGTCGATAAGGTCACCCTCACTCCCTCTCGCCCTCAACTCGTTTAAAGGGGGGGGCCTCCTTTGTAACCGTTTACCCCGACCCAGGTCCTCGGAGATTTCCCCGTCCTCGGCAGGCCCCAATCGGAACTCCGGCGAGTCGAATCGAGCCCGACATCGCTTTCCGGCGAGTTCGAAGTCCCTGGTGAAGTGGTGAGCACTCTCCCTTCTTCTCCTTTTTACTCGTTTTGACCTTGGGTTGTCGGGATTGAGTGTCGGAGAGCTTGTGAGCGGTCGGAGCGTGGGTCGCCGGCGAGCACCACCTCCTTTCTCTTCTTTCCGCTCGTAGCCGCAGGGGGGCATTTCATTTTGAAGACGGTGAACAGTGTCCATCCTATCTCCCCTATTTCCCTTCACCGTGGGTCTCCTGTCCACATCACCGCCACCTCTGCTGGGGCCCCTTTCCATTTTTTTTAAAAAACGTCAGCATATGTTTGCAAAGTGGAAGAATGAAATGGGTGGGCTCTTGGGCCTACTTTATTGGGCTGGGGTTTTGTTTTAAAAACAAAAGCAAGTAGTTTGGGCCTGTATGACAAAATAAAAATCAAATTTGTTGGGTTCTAAGAAGGGGGCTCGGCTTTAGTATTTAATAAAATAAAAGGATTGGTTTATAAATTTTACAAAATAAGGGGTTGATTTTGTTAAATGAAAAAAAAAGATTGGGATTTTAAAGGGTTTAGAAATATTTTATGAAAATGTTTAAAAGAAAATGGAATTTGAAATATTCTATAATGTTATTGAGAAAAATATAAAATCTTATCTTGAGATTTAAATAAAATATAATATTACGAGACTTGAAGATTTAAAAAGGGTTTTATCGGATTTAACTCGAATAAGGGATTTGACGAATATTTTCCAAAGTCGAAATTTCTAACTAGTTGATTCGGATTTTAAAGCGGTTACGGGACTAACTCGGAAATTATGTGATTGGTGACTAACTAACATGATTGATGTGAATGGTTGACTAATATCATGATTGGTGTGTACTAATGACATGATTGATTGAATAAAGGCATGATGAAGTGTTAGACTTGTGTATCGTTAATTTATGCTTTCGAGATATGATGAATATGATGAACTTGATATATGTGATATGCGGATATAGTGTGGCGAATACATGAATGTGGTTGAATGGAATGATGAGAATGATATGGTCTCGTGGAATGTGACAATATGATGAATGGTTGAACTTGACGTAATGATGTTTGCGATATGGTTGCTATTCCCGTTGAATGATATGCTTGAGTGCTTGGATGATTAGACGTAGACTTATACATGTATGTTCTGATGTGTATCTAGGTGTTACTTTGTGATTATGAATGATGCATGCCGGATCTTCTATTATGCTGTTCTGCATAGCCAGGTGAGTTCCTATATGAGCTCACTCAGATTCGAAAAGAGATCTCCCTGCTTGTAGCCATGTGCATACTAGGTGCTTGCATTCATAATAAAGCATGCCATGTAATATCCTGCTAGGATTGCACTCATGATTGAGCATTCGTTTACTCATTGCTTTTGTAAACAGAACGGCCGTTATCTGTGAAGTAACTAGAGTCATTGCTAGGGTTATAGGACGACCCAGTCTCATCGGGTCCCGTCCTGAGTCAATCGAGTCATGAACTTCCTTATATTATGAGATGCCTGCGGGCTTTATTGTGGATACGAGTTGGGCATGCGTGCCACTCGACTATATGGAATGCATTCACGAGCTGGCCAGTCTCCGCCCTATCGGAAGGGGGTGGAGGTAGGAGAGGGATATTGATGCGGGACCATCCAAGACACCTCCGAACACGCCTATACTTGGGGATGGACCTATGATTCGAGCTCGTGAGAATGATGTCATTCTCAAGAGGAAGAAGAAGGCTCCACCATGGGAGAAGGTTCAAAGGTGCAAGCTTGATGGTCGTTCGTGTTTAGATTCGTTCAGCCGTTTGACAGCTTTTCGACGTCTCAGTAAAATGAGTCGTACGGATTCAATATTAATCGGATTGGATCGTGCCATACCTTGTCGGAACGAGGACGACGAGATCTACAACTTTGCTGTTGAAGGTTTTTCCAGATTCGACCTAGAGATTGGCCGAAAATCACATTCTTTGGGCTGTCACTGTTTTTAGACGGAAATGCTTAAGTGTTGGAACTCTTCTTATTACTATTTTTAGAGACCTTCTTTATTTAAGTTATTTTAGGTAATTTAGGGATTTATTTTGATTTCCATTATATTTATTATTTTTATTAAAATCAGCCCTAGGGTTTTCTATATTAGAACGGCTGATTCCTCCATTGTAATTGAGACGTCTCTTTTATGAAAATTTCAGTTTATGTGAAACACAATTGAGAGAAAGTCAATCGACTCGAAGCGTGGCTCGTCGATTGCAACTATTGGTATAGATCCTGCTTGGTTTGCTTTGAGTTCGTCAACCTCGCGAGAGCTTGGTGATCCAGGTAATCACAAGTCCCCTCCTTGTGCCTCCAAGTTGTCCGCTTGGTTGTGTAAGGTTGTAGAGGCGGGCTTTATAGTCGTTGGTGTTTGGTTCCTACCCTCTACGGAGGCCTGGGGTCTTCATCTCGTTCTATTTTAATTCGAATCAACCAATCTATCGGTCTTTTCATTACTTTTGTCGAGTCTTCTATTGCTGCTTTTTGAGTCTTTGCTTCCGTTCTTGTCGTTGAGTCTTGATTGTCGAAGATCGGGCCATCCTACGGCTAACCCCGTATCAAATTGGCATCAGAGCTTAGGTTTTCGACATCAAAGTTGTGTCTTTTGTTATTCATAAACACAAAACTACAAAAAAAAAAATAGAGTCTTTCTTATTCTTGGTTTTTACTTCTTGAATTTTTGAATTTGATTGCTACTAAACCTTGTTTGTGATTGTTGTGGTTGTCTTTAGCCCTAAACACATTCCAAGCCGAGACCGTAGCAACCTTTGGAGCCGACTCCTCCTTTGTGGCAGGCCGACACCACGTGCTCAAGAAGAAACTATAATCGGCACCTATCAAGATTAAACCTAATTAGCCAAAGTCAGTAGCAATAATTGGTAGGCCGAGACCAGTAGCAATTTTTTGTTCCATCTTTTATTTATTTTGGGATTAGTAATTTCTGAAATTCCAATAGGAAATTATATCTATCCTAGATCATAAAGAGCATAGATAGAAATACCTACCAAAATTAGCCAAAGCATCAACTATATATATTTCATTAGGGCTACATAAATTTTATTTTTCTTTCACCATAATTTAAATTTTCAAGAGTCCTTTTATTTCATAGATAGTTTCTTGCATTAGTAAAAAAAGAAAAAAGGGTCCAGAAAAAATTCAAAAAAAAAGAAGAGATTACATTCAAAGCTTAGTCCTAGGAGGATAAAATTCACTAGGGGCAAAAGTAAGCTTTCAAAAAAAAAAAAAAAAGGATTGTATCTAGTGCAAGAAAGCTTAAGGACCAAATTTGGTGAATTTGTTATAGCCCTAGTTGACTACCTTCAAACACATACCTCCCAAACCATAAAATTTTTTTTAAGCCCTACCTTGCAACTACAACATCCATACTAAGGGTTTAAATCAAAAAGAGGTAAAAATCCAAGTTTTTCTTTCTTTTCTTTCATTTTCTTTTCCTCTTTTTGTGTGTTGTGTACTGCAGTGCCCATATCGACCCCATACCGACCCCCTCCAGCCTCGGTACAGCCTCGGTACAGTGTCTGTTGAGTTCGGTTTTGGTCGATTTCGAGCTTTCCAGGTCGATATCGAGTCGATACTCCTTCCTTTCGACTCGATACTTTTGTGTTGTGTCTTGTCGGTTGCTTGTTTCTTTATCCTTTCTCTTGATTACTCTCTTTTGATTGTTAAGTCCTTGCTTGAGTGTTGATTTTCCCAAAGCGGATTGCCCCAACAAGCTTGTCATAACCAATTAGAGAGAAGTGTGCGAGAGAAACACATTGTGAGTTGTTTTATTTGCTAATCTTGACATAGTTCCGTGTTTGTCTTTATTTGCAATGTCTAACAATCAGGTGAACAACGAGATGTTCAACAACACAATGAACACTCTTAACGCCACGTTGGCGGCGATGATGGATAAGCTGACGACATTGGAGGCTAGACCAACGGGTTCTAATAACCATGGTGGTCAAGGTAGTCAAAGGCGTGACGAGACGCCTAATGATGAAAGGGAAGTCCGAAATCTTAACCCTCCTCCTAACCTTAATTTGCATAATCCTATATTTGAAGAGACCAACTCTCCACGAGGGGAGAGAAATGGTAGACATAACGGATTTGCTAATGCGCAGGGGCCAGGACGGGGTAGAGGAAGAGGTCGTGGCTTCCAGGAGGAGTTCTACTATTCGGAGCGTGACGATGACTTCCAAGAGGAGAACTATTGGGAGCAACGCCCGAGGCGGAACGACATAGGAGGTCGATACCAATACCGTGAGCTTAGAGATCCTGATCAGGACGGCACAGGTAAGGTAAAGGTAAAGATTCCTTCCTTTGATGGCCAGACAGATCCAGATGCATATATTGATTGGGAGAAAAAAATGGATCAAATTTGGAACTGTCACAATTTTTCTGAACCTAAGAAAGTTCAATTGGCTTCTTTAGAATTTCAAGGGTTTGCTCTTATTTGGTGGGATAATTTGATTAAAGAAAGAAGAAGATCCCTTGATGCGCCTATCGCTTCTTGGAACCAATTGAAAGCCTTAATGAGAAGTAGGTTTGTTCCCCAACACTACTCTACAGAGCTTAGACAACGACTAGAAAACCTAAGGCAAGGTAATAAAAGTGTTGAGGAAACGTTTAATGCAATGCAAGAAACCATGACTAGAGCTAATGTAGTTGAAAACGATGAAGATACCAATGCTAGGTTTCTTAGAATATTGCACCCCGCCTTAGCTCATGAAATTAATTACTTTTCTTATTCTACGCCTACTGAACTTTTACATTTAGCTATGAAAATAGAAAGGAATGCTAGATACAGGAGCCAAGGTGGTAGAATGTCGAGTGGGCAACCCCAAATGTGGCACCAAGGCCATGTGCAGCAGCCCCAAAGGAGGTTTGATGGCGGCTCAAGGGAGAGAGTAAGCCAACCCCAAGGGAGGAGTAAAGGCCGAATGCCTCATGAGCCCATCGACAATGGCAGAGCGCCTTGGAACGGACATGAATCGTCTAGGGTATCTACTGGCCCTAAAGGGAGTAATCCTAACTCTTCTACTCTTAAACCTTTGTACGTTCCTTGCTTTATATGTCAAGGTAGAGGACATGTTATGAAGGATTGCCCAAATAAGAAGACTTTCATGATTAATCACCTAGGCAAAAATGGATCTGAAAATTCTAGTGGTGAAAATGATAAGCATGTTGAAAATGATCAAGATCTTACTTTGCTTGCTTGTGATGATAATGATTGCATTGAATATGAGCATGATGATTCTTTGGTTGTTAGTAAAGCTTTAAGTATTCAACCTATGCCGTGTGATGATAATCAAAGCGATGATTTGTGTCATACTAAATGCTTAGAAAAAGGCAAAATTTGTAATATGATCATTGATAGTGAACCTTGTTCTAATATTGCTAACCTTGATATGATTGACAATTCAACCTTGAAAAAGGAAGAAAACTTGCTAGCATTGGATGGAAACTTAGAGAAAATTGAACAAGCTCAAGTGCATATTCAATTCGAACCTTATGAAGATGAAATGAAATATGAATCGTGCACTAATCAAGTTTCTTTTCTTGGTTTTGTAGAAAGCTCTCATGGTCTCCAAGATGGCGACGCCAAGATCAAAACCATCCAGACGTGGTCAACCCCTACTACGATCGGCCTTGTGAGGAGTTTCCATGGGCATGAGGTATTCGATCCAGGAGCTCGTGTGGATGCATTTGCGGAATCTTATGCAACCTTGGATTCGAGGTCGAATCCTTTTCAAGAAAGGGGGAATGATGCGGGACCATCCAAGACACCTCCGAACACGCCTATACTTGGGGATGGACCTATGATTCGAGCTCGTGAGAATGATGTCATTCTCAAGAGGAAGAAGAAGGCTCCACCATGGGAGAAGGTTCAAAGGTGCAAGCTTGATGGTCGTTCGTGTTTAGATTCGTTCAGCCGTTTGACAGCTTTTCGACGTCTCAGTAAAATAAGTCGTACGGATTCAATATTAATCGGATTGGATCGTGCCATACCTTGTCGGAACGAGGACGACGAGATCTACAACTTTGCTGTTGAAGGTTTTTCCAGATTCGACCTAGAGATTGGCCGAAAATCACATTCTTTGGGCTGTCACTGTTTTTAGACGGAAATTCTTAAGTGTTGGAACTCTTCTTATTACTATTTTTAGAGACCTTCTTTATTTAAGTTATTTTAGGTAATTTAGGGATTTATTTTAATTTCCATTATATTTATTATTTTTATTAAAATCAGCCCTAGGGTTTTCTATATTAGAACGGCTGATTCCTCCTTGTAATTGAGACGTCTCTTTTATGAAAATTTCAGTTTGTGTGAAACACAATTGAGAGAAAGTCAATCGACTCGAAGCGTGGCTCGTCGATTGCAACTATTGGTATAGATCCTGCTTGGTTTGCTTTGAGTTCGTCAACCTCGCGAGAGCTTGGTGATCCAGGTAGTCACAAGTCCTCTCCTTGTGCCTCCAAGTTGTCCGCTTGGTTGTGTAAGGTTGTAGAGGCGGGCTTTATAGTCGTTGGTGTTTGGTTCCTACCCTCTACGGAGGCTTGGGGTCTTCATCTCGTTCTATTTTAGTTCGAATCAACCAATCTATCGGTCTTTTCATTACTTTTGTCGAGTCTTCTATTGCTGCTTTTTGAGTCTTTGCTTCCGTTCTTGTCGTTGAGTCTTGATTGTCGAAGATCGGGCCATCCTACGGCTAACCCCGTATCAGATATACCACTTGGTATTCGGTGCTAAGGCCTTATTATATTTATGCACTTGATCTTAGGACCATGCTAGTGTGTTAATATTCCGCCTTGCATCTAGAAGCATCTTTATTAGGACTAGCGTGTGTATATGTCTGCTTGTTTGGGATTATATTGCGTAGGGCTTCGATCTGACACCGCCCCGCATACATTTTTTTTAGGTTTGTTTTGCAGCATGATTATTCCTTGTTTCCGTGACGTGGGAACTCTCTTGGGCGATCTCAAAGAAATTGTTTAACTCCACTAACATTGTATATTACATTTTGATAAATACGCTTATTGATTTGGTTTTGACTCGGCTCTGCCGTGTCACCCTCTTGTATTACACCTTGATTCTACTATTTGCATGACTGTTGGTTTTCCACGCTTAGACTTATGACATGTAAAGGGGACTTCCCCGAGGATTCCAACGATTCCTTCGAATTTTGGGTATGAAATCCCACTTTAAAATGTTAGGATAGAATTTCAAACCTTCAACCTGTACTCGGGGCGCAAGATCCTAACGAGGGGTTTCATCCCTCGAAACGTAACCCGGGAATCATAATCCCGGGCCGTTACAACTTTTTATAATTTTAAATAAAAATATGTAAATAAAATGACATATTTTGTTGAATAGGTACTCCGTATTGTTTTAAAAATAGATTTAACCAAGTGATTGGGTATTGTTTTAAGATTTAGGGAGGTGTGCCCTTAGCCAGAAAGCAATTGACCTTTTCATGGTATTCTTTTGACGTTGCTTTCATAGTCAAACTACAATTTGTCTTAATCAATAGATCTTGGGGGCGGTGCTTCACAGTCTATATAAACTTGTTGACTTTAACTAGGCCCAGTTTGCCACGTGGCTTTTCTCCTACGTTACGCTTAGGTTATGGCCCACCTCCCGTTTCCCCAATTACCATTCGTTAAGCATTTCTTACTTAGCTGGTAATCTCATATTCATCTTCTTTGATATATAATCTTGTTTGACCTAAAAACATCTCTTGTGCCCATTTTGTGTATGCAAAATGTGATAATCCGCATCTCTTACTATAGGATGATGATGTGAATAGGACGAGGATACAGCGACAGAGGAAGCGATTTCAGGGAAATTGTGGCTGTGATCCAACTCACTTATTTATCCACAGACGAGAACGCCAAGGGTGTAGAAGAGACGGATTTCACGAGCAATACAACATGTTGGTGTTGAGCTATGTGGCCTCGTCGTCAAACTCTAAACTACCGAATCTGCCCCATCTCACGGCCAACAAGAGGTGCCGATGTAAGCGAACATGGCCCTTATATTTTGCTTTCTTGCGTCGAGTTTGAAACGTTTCAAACGATACTTAGGTTTAAGTTTACATATAGGATTAGGTTTACTTATAGACCCGTTTTTATTGACGTTCAAACTACTGCAGTTTGCCTATATGAGGATTAGAGCATATTTGACTTTTTTCTTTTTTTTAAAAAAAAAAATAGTAGTGATTCATGAAACGTGACACCTATTAACGAATGTGAGTTCATTATCAACTCATCTCGACTCCTATATGTTATATTGTAATGGTTACTTTGAGTTAATAGATTCTGAATTGTTAGTTCTTTTGTAATATAGATTATGTGCTCACTGAATCCTTGGTGATCTAAATCCCGATCTAAAACCCGGCTTCCGTCGTCCAAGTTTGTGTTTAGCATGGTAATTTTAAATTTTAAATAGTTTATGAGTTATCAAATTTTCAAAATAAATAATATAACCTATGTTTTGAAGCTCTCGAGATTTATTTATTTATTTTGATTAGGAAAGAATTCGGGTGAGCGAGCTCTACCCTGCAACTCTCAAAATTTAATTATAATATGTGAATAGTATTATGATATATTGAAATAAAATTAAAGTGATTAATACACCTACCATTTCAAACACTCATAATTTTTACTTAGTTGTCGGATTATAGCGTATTATATATCAAAACGAAGCTATTGATGAGGAGAATACACCTAGGTAATTTGTCAATGTGCTCCCCCATATATGCCCCCTGGCTCCGCCTCTGGTTATAACAGACACACTTGGGTTGTCAAGATTGGTGCATTTTATTCAGAGTATCTGAAGTACTGACTGCTAAGGAAAAGATGGAAAACAGACTTTCTTTAGTTTGTGACTCCTTGTGCACAAAAATCAGAGTAGTTTTTAGATCCCATTTCAGACAGCATACAACTGTAAAGTATAAACTACACTACACAAGAAAAATACTAACTTTTTAACGCAGCTGATCGATTTCACATGATTCTGCAATGCACATTCCACAATTCTACAAAAAAGTTTGATGTTCTTCATATGCTGGGTTTGGAAGCTAATACTATTTTTTCCGTTCTTTCCAAAAAAGGATAAACACAATGGAGTGTATGTTGAATAGAAAAGATCAATAGGAAAAGGGCATCCACTGCATGAAAGAAAGTGTTCATGTATTGAAACCATGTTCAGGATGACGAATGCCAGCTTTCTGGGTGAAGTCGCGGTGTTTGCAAAGAATTACTGTTTTATACTTCCTAGTTGAACATGTTGGGGAGCGGCCTCACTGCCATGAAAGCATCTACCATCTACCAAGTTCACAAGAAAAACACGTGAGACTGACCAGGAAAAAAGAAACAAACAAACGCTGAAGATTACATCATACAGTTGTTGACACACAATCTATTTAACGTCAATCTATAGAGATTTCATGATGTATTAGAAAAGAACATACCTCATCAGTTACAGCTGCCCGAGCTTTGCGATGTCTTTCTACCAACTCGGTCAAAACTGTTATAAGACGCTGCTTTACTTCATCGGTCAGCATGCGGCCTGCTCCATACTCCTATAGAAGTAAGTACCAGTTAATATTTAATAAAATTTTAAGACCAACAACTCTCTACCAAGTTGTCCAGGGTGTACCAAAGGCAGATTTATGAAGCATTGTAGCTAAGCAGCCATCTTAACCTGCCGTATATGTTCAAGCTCATCATCATCCTCCAAGAAAAATCCAAGGTATTTGATTGGTATATCCACCTGATACATGGGGAAACCGATACAGTATTACAGTATTGTTGCTAACGTTCAGATACAAAACAATAACTGGTCAAAACTAGATATGCTTTTCTATTCAACATAGTATTACACATATTAGTAAATAGAGAAGCCTCTAAGCCAGATAATGGAAAACATAAAATACCTCTAGATTTGCACCAAATTTCCTATGTTTCTCAATGGAATCTTGCCCACCAGAGAATGCATACTTGTTTATCTGCATTCCAAGAGCCAACAGTAATTAATCCTTTCAA
Source organism: Persicaria maculosa (assembly GCA_963922045.1). Taxonomy (NCBI): domain Eukaryota; kingdom Viridiplantae; phylum Streptophyta; class Magnoliopsida; order Caryophyllales; family Polygonaceae; genus Persicaria; species Persicaria maculosa. The sequence continues at coordinate 8,081,563 of OY998251.1, forward strand.
GGCAAAACTGAACAGTTACGATCAGGTTGATGGCAGATTCACATTAACAAACTATCAGCACACTAGGTCATCAATGTGAAGTTTCACAGAGAGCTCTCAACAAACAAATTAATACTACGTATATTTCAGGATTAGGCTATAGTTTGTGATCATCTTAAAATGTTTAGTCCGGTTCATACAACACCCTACTGAAGCTATTTGGATCTTCCATAAAAAGAAGAGATTACAAACCAGTTAAGAGCAACAAGACGTCAATATAATACCACTCTTTTAGCATAATTAAGACAAGTAAACCAATTGCAGTATGGAATTGAATATATTTAATTGGAAATTGACTAGTATAGAAGACAAACACCTTGTTCTTTATATCCTTGGCTGAATCAGTCACATATATTGCATAATTTGGATCACTAGCAGACATTTTCCCACTTTCACCCTGCAAAACATATAATTGATATTAAGCATGAGAGATCAAGAAACATACTGTTTAAATAGAGATTGACTGGAGTGAGCACTGAGCACAACTGCACAAGGGTACAAGATTTTCAACATAATTTATTGAGCAAGGAGAGTCACTAGAAAAATAAAGTCGCAACTTGAACCATCAAAAGAATACCCTAGCTACTAGCTAGAGCATGATTAAAATGTTGAAAATTTATAGCATACCTGAAGTGCAGGAAAGAAAGAAGATTCAATTAGTGCAGGTTTTTCATAACCTATCCGAGGCGCAACATCTCTTGTCATTCTAAAATAAGGATCCTGAAAGGTCGCCAAAAAATGAATAGAAAAGAAATTACTTATACAAAAGAGAAAATCAACAATCTTCTACAAAATCATATAGTATATGAAATGAATGAAGGAGGAAAATCCCAGACGCTAAAGCCTTTTAGCAATTGAAAGGATATCAAGGAACATCAGTATTCAAAAGACACAAGAAACAGTGACAAAAACAAGTGGAGTATTACTCGCCAATCAGAAGCTAAAAAGGCATACTGGAAAGAAAATGCCAAACCTGGTAAATAGCACAAGGAATGAAACACCGAAGTTTATCTTTGCCACGGAATAGATGGGGAAATGAACTAGGGAAGGATGGAACAGCCTGCACAATTACAAGTTATATTTTTAAAAATGTAACGACAGCCAAATTTTAGCAAAGCAATTATACAACTGGAGAAGCTAGCAATCGGTCATGTGGTTTAGCATGAGAAGCGAAAGATTAATAAATGTACCTGGACAGGTGGGAAACTAATTTTTCCAATGTGGTCCTCATTGGTGAAACCAAATATACCAACAACCTGAATAGAGTGTCACAGCATGAATTGCATATATTCAAAGGAGATTAAACATTACTACAGCAACTGACACTCTTAAAAAAGATACAATTACCTTGTTGTAAGTGACGCACTTTGAAACTCTGACCATATTCTTGTAGAATTCACTGAAATGCAGATGATTAACATTCAGAACAGAATCCCTTTTTAACATTAAATATATATTGACCAACCCCGCAAATTCCTTTCATGTTAGTAAGCTAGATTCATACCCGCCAACATAATCAAAATCAGAGAAAATGAAAGTCCTGGAGACGTCGAATCCACAAGCAATAATGTCCTTTGCATTCTCACGCGCAAGCCTCATGCACTCCTCAACGGACAAATTCTTCCACATACACTTCTCATCGTCAGTCAAATGTATAACCAATGGCACCTTAAATGCATCCTGCAGATATCTACACCCATCAACTATTACTCAAAAGGCATAATCTGAACTAAGCACTACAATTATACTCCAAAAGCAACCACTTTTAACACATGTTAAGAGTAAAAATGTTTCAACAATTACTACAAGGATCCTTTGCATGATTGTTTATATTGTAGGTACTTGCAATGCAAAGACAAACCCTAGAATGCAAAGAGTTTCAATTCAGTCTTTATCAAATCAGCCAACGAAGAAATAAAATCAATGAACAATCAAGTAAGAAGATTACTTTGTAAACATGAACGGAATCAAATGGCCTAAATGCAGGGCTTCTGAAGACGGTCCTCTGCCTATGTACAGGTAGAACTTGTCCCCTCTCTCGTAAGCATCCAGAATTTCACTAAAATCTCTGTCAATCAAACAAAAACCCTAAAATCTCAAATGTTTGAAATCAGGAGAAACTGGAAACAAATTAGAGATTACCAATGCGAGGCGGGAAAAAATAAAATAAAGAGAGACTTGTGAGCAAAGAATACGCCCCGACGAAGGAAAATGTGAGGGGGGCGGGAGGTGAGGCGGCGGACGCGGTCAATGATGGAGGAATCGAGTCTCTGGCACCCGAATTGGTCAATTAGCTTGTCGTAGTCGATCTTGCCGCCGTCCTTGGCGGACACCTCCCATGGGTTAACCACCTGCTCTTCTTCATCGTTCTTTTGGACTTCTCTCTCCATCTCCATCTCTTGCCGCGGCCGACTAGCTTCTCGAAGATGGACTAGAATTAAGTGGCGGAGCTAGGAATTTCACCAGGGGTGCTGAAAACTCAAAAAGCCGATAGACCTACTATTTTTCAAACATTCATAATTTTTTACTCAGATCGTCGAGAATACACCTAGGTAATTTGTCAAATGAGGGAGGTGCACGTGCTCTCCCATGCCCCTGCTCCGCCTCTGGTTATAACAGACACACTTGGGTTGTGGTTTACTTATAGTTGACCACACCCAAATTATTGCCTTGTATCAAAAAAAAAAAGATACACTTCCTTTTTGGTGCGCTTGAGACTAATCTAATTTAAGATTAAAATCTAGGTGAAAATTATGATGAAATTTTAGCCTTTGTGGATAGATTAAAAGAGTAAATTCTTCTTTAACATAACAAATTACATAGAGTTGTAAAACTATATTTTTCTGAAAACTGCAAAAAGCTGTGTCACGATTCTTTAAAAACTTCAATAAACTTGCATCAAACCGGTCCTCGGTGTTCAAGAGACTAAAAAATTAATATTTGCAAAAGTCAAAGAAAAACCAATCAAAATCAAAGAAACAATCAAAATGAATAGATATGACAATAATATGATTAAGCTCCAAATGAGAAATTATTGTTGGAACATATACATTATATTGAAAGGTACGTAATCTCTCTGTCATAAGCTAAAAAATATATAAAATATTAACGTTTTTATTTTTTATATATAATTTTATATTTATTATTAGTAAGTATAAAAATTATTTTAAAAAAATAAAAATGTTAGTAATATTTTACAAAGTGTTAAAATATCAATTGACATGTTGAGATTGTTGATTGACACTTGATACTTGATAGGCCCAAACAAGGGAAAGCCAACGGCTACTTGTTGAAATTACCGAACAAGGAAACAAGAGAGAGATCAGAAATTTCCAAACCATACCTTCATCATGAAGCTCCCATTTTCCAATTTATCCACTGCTAATCGCTCACCCATCGCTTTCAGTGCCCTCAGAAGAACGAATTTGCCTTCCAAATTTGATTGCGGTCCCAATTTCGTCACCGAATCTCCGATTCCCCAATTCTCCAAGCGTCTCCATTTGATTACCCTTTGTTCTTCCAGTAATTGCCCCAATACAACGACCCAGTTTCCAATAGCTGGAAGATCAAACCCTAGTGGCAATTCAATTTCTGGGGTGAATGAAAGGGGAAATCAATGGAAGTCGGAAATTCGGAACCCAATTGTGCCACCGGTTGTTTCCAATTGGAGATCGAGCTTCAGACTCAGGGAGAACACATTCCTCCTCCTGGCCTTCATGGCTTCCATGGTAGTACGAAAGTTTCGATCTTTGTTTTGCTTTCTTTAGTATTTCGTGTTCAATTAAACCTCTCTTTAAATTTGGGGTAAAGCCCTTAAATTTCAGCATGTTGTAAATGCAGACATCAATGGCGTTCATCAGCCTCGTTGCAGCCGCTGTTCCGACGCTATATGCAAGTTCTCTTTCACACTGTCTTTCAGATTCCACATGATATAATTTTGCTCATTTTGATAAAAAAAATTCAGCCTCAAATTGCTTGGAATTGGGTAATCTTAGTCAGATATGAGAATGCATTCTGTAATAGTAATGAAACCGAACATCTGAAACAAAAGATTAGATGGATGAAACCATGAAATTGACTCTTTCTGTTTTCCTACTTAGGCGATCAGGAGAGCTGCTGTATAATTTGCTGAGCTCGTCGATATGGCCAAATTAGAGCTCCCTAATACTATGGCAGCTATTAGACTCTCAAGCATGGAAATCAGTGATCTTACATTGGAGTTAAATGATTTAAAGTATGTATACCACCTACTGAACCTCTTGTTTATTATGTATACCATGTTCTGTGCGAATTGCGAATGGTGTTTTTTGTGTATTCCCTTCTAGACAAGATATATCAGAAGGGGTTCCTAAATCGGCTCAAGCTGTTGAAGAATCTGAAGCTGGAAACCAGATTGGGGCAATTTCTTGCCACCAAAGTATATGTGAGCCTTTAGACTTGTTTTTAGGACCAATAGCTTTTGTCAAGTTGCGTTACCGATTGTCAGATGATACATTTTGGTACTGGATTTCAGCAATGGTTCATGAGAGAGCAAAGGTTCTTGGCATCTCCTTGCAACCTGCTGTGTTTGGTGCCAGAAAGAGGACTTTTTGTGCTATTGTGAAAGCTACAAGTGCCCCTACGAGTATCTTCTCTCAGGAAGGTCTAACCCTGTGAGTAATGGTGATGAGATGATAGCGATGAATCTGAATTTTTGGAGGTCTTGAAGAATTTTCTGTGCAACTCTAAAGGTAAGTCAATGTATATACACATATGCAAGATAGACAATCCAAAGAATGTATATTCACAGATGGATTTGTATTCCTTCATCAATGAAAATCATGATATATAGTATATACTTGGTACCCGGTTTCTATCCTGCTCAACTCTACTATAATGTTGTCTCTTGTGAAGCACCCGTAGAAGAACCAAACTGTTGCGGTTATTGTCAGGAGGGGAAATGGCGTAAACCCTACTCTTCGTTTTTATGACTCGTTGCAGACGCACACAAGATTGGTGCATTTTATTCAGAGTATCTGAAGTACTGACTGCTAAGGAAAAGATGGAAAGCAGACTTTCTTTAGTTTGTGACTCCTTGTGCACAAAAATCAGAGTAGTTTTTAGATCCCATTTCAGACAGCATACAACTGTAAAGTATAAACTACACTACACAAGAAAAATACTAACTTTTTAACGCAGCTGATCGATTTCACATGATTCTGCAATGCACATTCCACAATTCTACAAAAAAGTTTGATGTTCTTCATATGCTGGGTTTGGAAGCTAATACTATTTTTTCCGTTCTTTCCAAAAAAGGATAAACACAATGGAGTGTATGTTGAATAGAAAAGATCAATAGGAAAAGGGCATCCACTGCATGAAAGAAAGTGTTCATGTATTGAAACCATGTTCAGGATGACGAATGCCAGCTTTCTGGGTGAAGTCGCGGTGTTTGCAAAGAATTACTGTTTTATACTTCCTAGTTGAACATGTTGGGGAGCGGCCTCACTGCCATGAAAGCATCTACCATCTACCAAGTTCACAAGAAAAACACGTGAGACTGACCAGGAAAAAAGAAACAAACAAACGCTGAAGATTACATCATACAGTTGTTGACACACAATCTATTTAACGTCAATCTATAGAGATTTCATGATGTATTAGAAAAGAACATACCTCATCAGTTACAGCTGCCCGAGCTTTGCGATGTCTTTCTACCAACTCGGTCAAAACTGTTATAAGACGCTGCTTTACTTCATCGGTCAGCATGCGGCCTGCTCCATACTCCTATAGAAGTAAGTACCAGTTAATATTTAATAAAATTTTAAGACCAACAACTCTCTACCAAGTTGTCCAGGGTGTACCAAAGGCAGATTTATGAAGCATTGTAGCTAAGCAGCCATCTTAACCTGCCGTATATGTTCAAGCTCATCATCATCCTCCAAGAAAAATCCAAGGTATTTGATTGGTATATCCACCTGATACATGGGGAAACCGATACAGTATTACAGTATTGTTGCTAACGTTCAGATACAAAACAATAACTGGTCAAAACTAGATATGCTTTTCTATTCAACATAGTATTACACATATTAGTAAATAGAGAAGCCTCTAAGCCAGATAATGGAAAACATAAAATACCTCTAGATTTGCACCAAATTTCCTATGTTTCTCAATGGAATCTTGCCCACCAGAGAATGCATACTTGTTTATCTGCATTCCAAGAGCCAACAGTAATTAATCCTTTCAAGGCAAAACTGAACAGTTACGATCAGGTTGATGGCAGATTCACATTAACAAACTATCAGCACACTAGGTCATCAATGTGAAGTTTCACAGAGAGCTCTCAACAAACAAATTAATACTACGTATATTTCAGGATTAGGCTATAGTTTGTGATCATCTTAAAATGTTTAGTCCGGTTCATACAACACCCTACTGAAGCTATTTGGATCTTCCATAAAAAGAAGAGATTACAAACCAGTTAAGAGCAACAAGACGTCAATATAATACCACTCTTTTAGCATAATTAAGACAAGTAAACCAATTGCAGTATGGAATTGAATATATTTAATTGGAAATTGACTAGTATAGAAGACAAACACCTTGTTCTTTATATCCTTGGCTGAATCAGTCACATATATTGCATAATTTGGATCACTAGCAGACATTTTCCCACTTTCACCCTGCAAAACATATAATTGATATTAAGCATGAGAGATCAAGAAACATACTGTTTAAATAGAGATTGACTGGAGTGAGCACTGAGCACAACTGCACAAGGGTACAAGATTTTCAACATAATTTATTGAGCAAGGAGAGTCACTAGAAAAATAAAGTCGCAACTTGAACCATCAAAAGAATACCCTAGCTACTAGCTAGAGCATGATTAAAATGTTGAAAATTTATAGCATACCTGAAGTGCAGGAAAGAAAGAAGATTCAATTAGTGCAGGTTTTTCATAACCTATCCGAGGCGCAACATCTCTTGTCATTCTAAAATAAGGATCCTGAAAGGTCGCCAAAAAATGAATAGAAAAGAAATTACTTATACAAAAGAGAAAATCAACAATCTTCTACAAAATCATATAGTATATGAAATGAATGAAGGAGGAAAATCCCAGACGCTAAAGCCTTTTAGCAATTGAAAGGATATCAAGGAACATCAGTATTCAAAAGACACAAGAAACAGTGACAAAAACAAGTGGAGTATTACTCGCCAATCAGAAGCTAAAAAGGCATACTGGAAAGAAAATGCCAAACCTGGTAAATAGCACAAGGAATGAAACACCGAAGTTTATCTTTGCCACGGAATAGATGGGGAAATGAACTAGGGAAGGATGGAACAGCCTGCACAATTACAAGTTATATTTTTAAAAATGTAACGACAGCCAAATTTTAGCAAAGCAATTATACAACTGGAGAAGCTAGCAATCGGTCATGTGGTTTAGCATGAGAAGCGAAAGATTAATAAATGTACCTGGACAGGTGGGAAACTAATTTTTCCAATGTGGTCCTCATTGGTGAAACCAAATATACCAACAACCTGAATAGAGTGTCACAGCATGAATTGCATATATTCAAAGGAGATTAAACATTACTACAGCAACTGACACTCTTAAAAAAGATACAATTACCTTGTTGTAAGTGACGCACTTTGAAACTCTGACCATATTCTTGTAGAATTCACTGAAATGCAGATGATTAACATTCAGAACAGAATCCCTTTTTAACATTAAATATATATTGACCAACCCCGCAAATTCCTTTCATGTTAGTAAGCTAGATTCATACCCGCCAACATAATCAAAATCAGAGAAAATGAAAGTCCTGGAGACGTCGAATCCACAAGCAATAATGTCCTTTGCATTCTCACGCGCAAGCCTCATGCACTCCTCAACGGACAAATTCTTCCACATACACTTCTCATCGTCAGTCAAATGTATAACCAATGGCACCTTAAATGCATCCTGCAGATACCTACACCCATCAACTATTACTCAAAAGGCATAATCTGAACTAAGCACTACAATTATACTCCAAAAGCAACCACTTTTAACATATGTTAAGAGTAAAAATGTTTCAACTATTACTACAAGGATCCTTTGCATGTTTGTTTATATTGTAGGTACTTGCAATGCAAAGACAAACCCTAGAATGCAAAGAGTTTCAATTCAGTCTTTATCAAATCAGCCAACAAAGAAATAAAATCAATGAACAATCAAATAAGAAGATTACTTTGTAAACATGAACGGAATCAAATGGCCTAAATGCAGGGCTTCTGAAGACGGTCCTCTGCCTATGTACAGGTAGAACTTGTCCCCTCTCTCGTAAGCATCCAGAATTTCACTAAAATCTCTGTCAATCAAACAAAAACCCTAAAATCTCAAATGTTTGAAATCAGGAGAAACTGGAAACAAATTAGAGATTACCAATGCGAGGCAGGAAAAAATAAAATAAAGAGAGACCTGTGAGCAAAGAATACTCCCCGACGAAGGAAAATGTGAGGGGGGCGGGAGGTGAGGCGGCGGACGCGGTCAATGATGGAGGAATCGAGTCTCTGGCACCCGAATTGGTCAATTAGCTTGTCGTAGTCGATCTTGCCGGCGTCCTTGGCGGACACCTCCCATGGGTTAACCACCTGCTCTTCTTCATCGTTCTTTTGGACTTCTCTCTCCATCTCCATCTCTTGTCGCAACCGACTAGCTTCTCGAAGATGGACTAGAATTCAGTGGCGGAGCTAGGAATTTCACCAGGGGTGCTGAAAACTCAAAAAGCCGATAGACCTACTATTTTTCAAACATTCATAATTTTTTACTCAGATCGTCGAGAATACACCTAGGTAATTTGTCAAATGAGGGAGGTGCACGTGCTCTCCCATGCCCCTGCTCCGCCTCTGGTTATAACAGACACACTTGGGTTGTGGTTTACTTATAGTTGACCACACCCAAATTATTGCCTTGTATCAAAAAAAAAGATACACTTCCTTTTTGGTGCGCTTGAGACTAATCTAATTTAAGATTAAAATCTAGATGAAAATTATGATGAAATTTTAGCCTTTGTGGATAGATTAAAAGAGTAAATTCTTCTTTAACATAACAAATTACATAGAGTTATAAAACTATATTTTTCTGAAAACTGCAAAAAGCGTTGTCACGATTCTTTAAAAACTCCAATAAACTTGTGTCAAACCGGTCCTCGGTGGTTCAAGAGACTAAAAAATTAATATTTGAAAAAATCAAAGAAAAACCTATCAAAATCAAAGAAACAATCAAAATGAATAGATATGACAATAATATGATTAAGCTCCAAATGAGAAACTATTGTCGGAACATATACATTATATTGAAACTATTAACGTTTTTATTTTTTATATATAATTTTATATTTATTATTAGTAAGTATAAAAATTATTTTAAAAAAATAAAAATGTTAGTAATATTTTACAAAGTGTTAAAATATCAATTGACATGTTGAGATTGTTGATTGACACTTGATACTAGTAGGGGTGGACACAAATCCCGCAAATCCCGGACCCGTCCCGGGCCCGTCCCGATCCCGGTGGGATTTGAAAAAAATATAGTGAATCCCGTCCCGGAAAAATTATGCGGGACGGGACGCGGGACAAAGATTTCTTATCCCGCAAATCCTGTCCCGTCCCACATACATTTATTTATTTATTTATTTATTTATTATACAGTGTATATAAATTGTATATACAGTGTATATAAATTATATATATACACTTTGACACTTTGTATAAACGTAGTGTGAATATATATACATTCTTACAGTGTGTGTATAAGTATACATTGTATATATATGCACTTTGTATATATACTATATACACTTCTTTTAGAGTGGGTATATATTAGTGTATCAGTATGTCTTCATGTATATATACTGTGTGTAATTTATTCATATAATAGATTTGTATAAATAAGAAAAATTATAAAATTATATAAAAAATATATATATTTGTGTGTTATAACTTTAAAAACCACAAAATATATAAGAATATAAGAATTTTTTTATAATGTTTTTTATTTGAGGGACAGGGCCCGTCCCGTCCCGTGAGGTATAAGGCCCGCGCGGGATTGAAAAAAAGTAGTGAATCCCGTCCCGCAAAAATTACGCGGGACGGGACGCGGGACGACCCCCATCCCGTCCCGTCCCGTCCCGCGCCCACCCCTACTTGATAGGCCCAAACAAGGGAAAGCCAACGGCTACTTGTTGAAATTACCGAACAAGGAAACAAGAAAGAGATCAGAAATTTCCAAACCATACCTTCATCATGAAGCTCCCATTTTCCAATTTATCCACTGCTAATCGCTCACCCATCGCTTTCAGTGCCCTCAGAAGAACGAATTTGCCTTCCAAATTTGATTGCGGTCCCAATTTCTTCACCGAATCTCCGTTTCCCCAATTCTCCAAGCGTCTCCATTTGATTACCCTTTGTTCTTCCAGTAATTGCCCCAATACAACGACCCAATTTCCAATTGCTGGAAGATCAAGCATGGAAATCAGTGATCTTACATTGGAGTTAAATGATTTAAAGTATGTATACCACCTACTGAACCTCTTGTTTATTATGTATACCATGTTCTGTGCGAATTGCGAATGGTGTTTTTTGTGTATTCCCTTCTAGACAAGATATATCAGAAGGGGTTCCTAAATCGGCTCAAGCTGTTGAAGAATCCGAAGCTGGAAACCAGATTGGGGCAATTTCTTGCCACCAAAGTATATGTGAGCCTTTAGACTTGTTTTCAGGACCAATAGCTTTTGTCAAGTTGCGTTACCGATTGTCAGATGATACATTTTGGTACTGGATTTCAGCAATGGTACATGAGAGGGCAATGGTTCTTGGCATCTCCTCGCAACCTGTTGTGTTTGGTGCCAGAAAGAGGACATGTGAAAGCTACAAGTGCCCCTACGAATATCATCTCTCGAGAAGGTCTAACCCTGTGAGTAGCGGTGATGAGATGATAGCGATGAATCTGACTTTTCGGAGTTCTGAAGAATTTTTTGTGCAAGGTCAATGTATATACACATATGCAAGATAGTCAATCCAAAGTCAATGTATATTCACAGATGGATTTGTATTCCTTCCTCAATGAAAATCATGATATGTATATTCAGTACCTTGTTTCTATCCTGTGCAACTCTACCGTAAGAGGGGAAATGGCGTAAACTCGACTCTTTGTTTTGCGACTCGTTGCAGACGCACACGAGAATGGCACATTTTATTCAGTGTATTTGAAGTACTGACTGTTAAGGGAAAGAAGAAAAGCATCTGACTTTCTTTATTTTGTGACTCATTATTCATGCACAAAAATCAGACTTTCAAAGGAGTTTTTAGATCCCATTTCAGACAGTATACAACTGAAAATTTTATGCTTCACAAGAAAAATGCTAACATTTTAACGCAGTTTTGCCACTTTTTAGACATCTGAAATCCAGAGCATTTTGTTTTTAAACAAGGATAAACACAATGGAGTGTATGTTGAATAGAAAAGATCAATAGGAAAAAGGGGATCCACTGCATGAAAGAAACCGTTCGAAATGTCTGTTTCAAAGCATCTCCGACCTCTCCATGATGACATTTGGTTGTGAGCGGGAATTCTTGTATTGAAACCATGTTAAGGATGACGAATGCCAGCTTTCTGGGTGTGAATGCGGTGTTTGCAAAGAATTACTCCATACTGTTTTATACTACTTCCTAGTTGAACATGTTGGGGAGCGGCCTCACTGCCATGAAAGCATCTACCATCTACCAAGTTCACAAGAAAATCGCATGAGACTGACCAGGAACAAAGAAACAACGGCCTTAATCATGACAGAAATAAAAGCTGAAGATTACATCATACAGTCATTGACACACAATCTATTTAACGTCAATCTATAGAGATTTCATGATGTACTAGAAAAGAACATACCTCCTCAGTTACAGCTGCCCGAGCTCTGCGATGTCTTTCTACCAATTCAGTCAAAACTGTTATAAGACGTTGCTTTACTTCACCGGTCAGCATGCGGCCTGCTCCATACTCCTACAGAAGTACCGGTTAATATTTAATAAGAATTTAAGACCAACTCTCTACAAAGTTGTCCGGGGTGTATCATAGGCATTGTAGCTAACCTGCCGTATATGTTCAAGCTCATCATCGTCCTCCAAGAAAAATCCGAGATATTTGATTGGTATATCCACCTGATACATGGGAAAACCGATATAGTATTACAGTATTATTGCTAACGTTCAGATACAAAACAATAACTGGTCAAAACTACATATGCCTTTCTATTCAACATAGTATACACATATTAGTAAATAGAGAAGCCTCTAAGCCAGATAATGCAAAGCATAAAATACCTCTAGATTTGCACCAAATTTCCTATGTTTCGCGATGGAATCTTGTCCACCAGAGAATGCATACCTGTTTATCTGCATTCCAAGAGCCAACAGTAATTAATCCTTTCAAGGCAAAACTGAACAGTTAAGATCAGGTTCATGGCAGATTCACATTAACAAACTATCAGCACACTATGCCGTCAGTGTGAAGTTCAACAAAGAGCTCTCAACAAACAAATTAATATATTTCATGATTAAGCTATAGTTTATGATAATCTTAAAATGCCTAGTCTGGTTCATATAACATCCTACTGAAGCTATTTGGATCTTCCATAAAAAGAAGAGATTACAAACCAGTTAAGAGCAACAAGACGGCAATATAATACCAATCTTCTTAGCATAATTAAGACGACTAAACAAATTTCAGTATAGAATTGAATATATTTAATTGGAAACTGACTAGTATAGAAGACAAAGACCTTGTTCTTTATATCCTTGGCTGAATCAGTCACATATATAGCAGAATTTGGATCACTAGCAGACATTTTCCCACTCTCACCCTGCAAAACATATAATTGATATTAAACATGAGAGTTCAGGAAACATAATGTTTAAAGAGAGATTGACTGGAGTGAGCACTAAGCACAAACGTACAAGATTTTTCAACATAATTTATTGAGCAGGGAGAGACACTAGAATTTTTCAACATAATTTATTGAGCAGGGAGAGTCACTAGAAAAATAAAGTCACAATTTGAACCATCAAAAGAATACCCTAGAGCATGATTAAAATCTTTAATATTTATAGCATACCCGAAGAGCAGGAAAGAAGGAAGATTCAATTAGTGCAGGTTTTCATAATTACCTATCCGAGGCGCAACATCTCTTGTCATTCTAAAATAAGGATCCTGAAAGGTCGCCAAAAAATGAACAGTAAAGAAATTAATTATACAAAAGAGGAAATCAACAATCTTTTACAAAATCATATAGTATATGAAATGAATGAAGAAGGAGAATCCCAGACACGAGTATTCAAAAGACACAAGAAAAGTGACAAAAACAAGTGGAGTATTACTCGCCAATCAGAAGCTAAAAAGGCATACTGGAAAGAAAATGCCAAACCTGGTCAATAGCACAAGGAATTAAACACCGAAGTTTATCTATGCCACGGAATAGATGGGGAAATGAACTGGGGAAGGATGGAACAGCCTGCACAATTACAAGTTATATTTTTTAAAAATGTAACGACTGCCAAATATTAACAAAGCAATTATACAACTGGAGAAGCTAGCAATCGGTCATGTGGTTTAGCATGAGAAGCGAAAGATTAACAAAGGTACCTGGATAGGTGGGAAACTAATTTTCCCAATGTGGTCCTCATTGGTGAAACCAAATATACCAACAACCTGAATAGAGTGTCACAGCATGAATTGCATATTCAAAGGGAGATTGAACAATACTAAAGCAACTGACACTCTGAAAAAAGATACAATTACCTTATTGTAAGTGACACACTTTGAAACTCTGACCATATTCTTGTAGAATTCACTGAAATGCAGATGATTAACATTCAGAACAGAATCCCTTTTTAACAGAAAATGTATATTGACCAACCCCACAAAATCCTTTGATACTAGTGAGCTAGATTCTTACCCGCCAACATAATCAAAATCAGAGAAAATGAAAGTCCTGGAGACGTCAAATCCACAAGCAATAATGTCCTTTGCATTCTCACGCGCAAGCCTCATGCACTCCTCCACAGACAAATTCTTCCAAATACACTTCTCATCGTCAGTCAATTGTATAACCAATGGGACCTTAAATGCATCCTGCAGATAACTACACCCATCTACTATTACTCAAAAGCATAATCTGAACTAAGCTACAATTATACTCCAAAAGCAACCACTTTTAACATATGTTGAGAGTAAAAATGTTTCAACTATTAGTAAGGATCCTTTGCATGATTGTTTATATTGTAGGTACTTGCAATGCAAAGACAAACCCTAGAATGTAAAGAGTTTCAATTCAGTCTTTATCAAATTAGCCAAAGAAGAAATGAAATCAACGAACAATCAAATAAGAAATTACTTTGTAAACATGAACGGAATCAAATGGCCCAAATGCAGGGCTTCTGAAGACGGTCCTCTGCTTGTGTATAGGTAGAACTTGTCCCCTCTCTCGTAAGCATCCAGAATTTCAGTAAAATCTCTGTCAATCAAACAAAAACCCTAAAATCTCAAATGTTTGAAACCAGGAGAAACTCGAAACAAATTAGAGAATACCAATGCGAGGCAGGAAAAAAAAGGAGAGACCTGTGAGCAAAGAATACGCCCCGACGAAGGAAAATGTGAGGGGGGCGGGAGGTGAGGCGGCGGACGCGGTCAATGATGGAGGAATCGAGTCTCTGGCACCCAAATTGGTCAATAAGCTTGTCGTAGTCGATCTTGCCGCCGTCCTTAGCAGACACCTCCCATGGGTTTACCACCTGCTCTTCTTCATCGTTCTTTTGGACTTCTCTCTCCGTCTCCATCTCTTGCCGCCGCCGACTAGCTTCTCGAGGATGGACTACAAATCAGTGGCGGAGCTAGGAATTTCACTAGGGTGCTGGAAACTCAAAAATTTTACTAATTTTACTAAACTTGATCACTTCCTGTTCTCTTTACTATTATACCCTCAAAAATTTGCATTTAAAAATGCAGGGCTTCTGAAGACGGTCCTCTGCCTGTGTACAGGTAGAACTTGTCCCCCTCTCTCGTAAGCATCCAGAATTTCAGTAAAATCTCTGTCAATCAAACAAAAACTCTAAAATCTCAAATGTTTGAAACCAGGAGAAACTCGAAACAAATTAGAGAATACCAATGCGAGGCAGGAAAAAAAAATGAGAGACCTGTGAGCAAAGAATACGCCCTGACGAAGGAAAATGTGAGGGGGGCGGGAGGTGAGGCGGCGAACGCGGTCAATGATGGAGGAATCGAGTCTCTGGCACCCAAATTGGTCAATAAGCTTGTCGTAGTCGATCTTGCCGCCGTCCTTAGCAGACACCTCCCATGGGTTTACCACCTGCTCTTCTTCATCGTTCTTTTGGACTTCTCTCTCCGTCTCCATCTCTTGCCGCCGCCAACTAGCTTCTCGAGGATGGACTACAAATCAGTGGCGGAGCTAGGAATTTCACTAGGGTGCTGGAAACTCAAAAGGCCGATAAACATTTTTGCTTATATACTAATGAAAAAAGACAACAAAAATACATTACTGCAAACCAATTAAATACCACAAATCATTTCAATCTACAAACGAGTTCACTACTACGAACCAATTCAATACTACAAACGAGCTCTTAGGAAAGATAAAGGGGGTAAACCATCCTTGACAAACACTCCGTCTCCATGTTTTGGTCCTAAATCACCTTTGAAAAGATAACATCAAAACAATACGTAGCATTTTTAGAAACTCTATACTCCAACCAATCTCTATCCTTAAACCACATCGATTCTAACATTTGGAGACTGAGCAACTAGAAGACCCAAAACTTGAAATTGGAATCGTTGGATTCTTAGTTCGAGTAACAAATTTCTTAATTTTTATCCTATAATAACAAACCATTCAAAAGCCACAAAATGAACTTTCTATTCTTCTATTAAAAAATCAGAGGTTCACGGAATTGATTCTCAAATTTCACAAAGCCTAACTATCCCGATTCAGAAATTGCACTTCAATTTCTTAAACTTTAACATAGGAAAGTGGAAATATACCTTTGAATCGAAACTCAAGAGGTTAATCAATCCTGAATACTTGATTGAAGAAGGTGGGATGCGATGTCCAACAGTCGAAGGCGGCCAACCGGGGTCGAAGGTTGCCGGCGTCGATGTCGAACAGTCGAAGGCGGGCGGCGGGAGGAGGGACTGGATTCGCGTTCAGCGTTCGTCTGTCTCCTGCCTGGGTGCGGCTGAATCTCTATATCTACACTTCTACACTAAAGGAGGCAAGTTTTTATAAAATCTGACATATGATTTGAGCCGTAGATACCGAAAAAGTTAAAATTTCGACGGCCCAAATTAATTGAAGTAGCTCTTTCCTATTTTAACCCTTTAATTCTTCTAATTTTACTAAACTTGATCACTTCCTGTTCTCTTTACTATTATACCCTCAAAAATTTGTATTTAAAAATGTTTATTTTTTTGTTTTGGTGCCCCTTTATGTAATCCGTCCCTTATACTTATTATTTCAGAAGCAAACCCACGTTCTCCCCGTTAATGCATCGATCGTCGACTTGAAGCTGCGATCTCCTCCGACAAAAAGAGAGAGAACGGAAGCTCCGTCTTCTTCTTCCCCATTCCGGATCTCAGGTTCCCCCATATCTCTCTTCGTCTCTCCCATCCTCCCTCCTCCATCGTCGGATCAGAGAATCTAGGAGGTTCCGGCTGCTTCCTTCGATATATTTCCGATGGGGACGCCGGAATTTCCGAATTTGGGTAAACATTGCGCCGTCGATGATTGCAAGCAGATTGATTTCCTGCCCTTCACCTGCGACCGCTGCCACCCGGTTTCTCCTTTCTTTCTTAGATCTAATATTTCGGTTTCTGCAATATCCTTCAATAATCAAGATGAATATTGTGTTTATTGTGTTTATTTTGCTATATGATATTATTATCATGAGCAATACTGTGAACCCCCGTCCTGTTTCTATAGATTGTGTCTTATGAAAGTTGCGTTCTTTCGATTCCACTAATTAGGTTTTGAGATTTTTCATTTGTTCAATAAAATTAAATTGAACTTGTAGTCTAGCCTGTACGAATCTCCTATTTTTTGTTTCTTCTTGTGGTCCTGTTAACCTAGATTATGCTGTTTATTTGTCTTACTGCTGGCAGCTTCTTCCTGCGCATTATTGACTGTTGTTTATTTGCATTTTGCAGCATACACATCGCAGAAGTGGATCAGAAGACAAAGGCATTTCGAGCCTCAGCAAATTATGATGCTGTTGAAGATAATGCATCAACTATTGAGGTGCGTATTGCACAGAGGTTCCTTTTAAACATGGGATTGTTATATGAGTTTATGGCAATGGTGTATCCATATCTAAGTAATTGAGTTATAGGATTGCACATTGTGCATTCAATTGGATTTGTTTAGACTTTTGTGGCTTACAAAGACAGTCTTAAGTCTTAAGGGGAGTTCTATATTTCCATGTAGCTAAGTAGCTTCAGATTTCAGTCACTCTTTCTGCAGCAACTAGCAAAGCATGAGGGTTTTTAAATTGTTAGTTTTAAAGAGCTTCATTTTTTACTTTTGGGACTTGGGAGAGGCAGATACTTTCAGGATATGAATATATATTATGGTTTACAGTTGCTAATAAAAGGTCTTATCTGTGTCTCATGCAGAAAATTCAAGCTTCTGTACGTTCTAAAGCTATGAAAGGTTTGTTTTCAACTTCCTGTTCATTAAATTGGAATGGTGGTTACATTTGGAATGAAAGGTTTTCTGTTATAATAGAAGCAAATAATCTTATAACGTGCATCTTTAAGATTATAAAAACCTACAAATTGCATTGTGTATAAATAGCAGGAAATTGGTTTTCTGTTCATTAAATTGCAGCAGCAGGAAATTGGTTATAACAGAAGCAAATAATCTTATAACGTGCTTCTGTTGCAGCAGATTATTTGCTTCTGTATGTCAGCAATTTAATGAACAGGAAACCTTTCATTAAATTGGTTTTCAAAGGTTTGTTTTCATAGGTTATAAGATTATTTGCTTGATTCACTTGCCTGAGCCTATGGAGGTGACGGAGGAGGAGAAGGAAATCAAGGAGAGGAAAGCATTGGCGCAGAAGTCGAAGGAAGCAGGCAATGCCGCCTACAAGAAGAAGGATTTTGAAAACGCAATAGAGCACTACACCAAGGCGATCGAGTTGGACGATGAGGATATCTCTTTCTTGACTAACAGGGCTGCTGTTTACTTGGAGATGGGAAAGGTATGTTTGTCAATTTTTTGTAAAGTACAATAAATTGCTAATGGCCTATTGGTTTTGCATCCTCTAGGTAGTTTCTCTTTCACTGATTGAACACGTACAATTTCATGAGATTGTTCATATAGTCTAGTGGATTTCATGAGATTGTTGATCAGCCAATCAGTGCCTTTGTTTTAATTGTCAATACCGGTGGTATCTGTTTGTAGGGTTATCAATATCCCCTGCTGCGGATATTGTTATATATGTTGATTAGCCAATGCCTCTGTTTTGAATGTTTATATATTGTAGTAAATAGTAATAGATAGTTGAAACTTGATGATGGGAAACCAAGAACTTGGAATCAGTATGGTTTTCATGAATATTAGAAGTTAGAAATGGATCTGTTATATATGAGGGTATGGATGGATGTGTTATCACTTATCTTTATAGATTAGAGATTATCTAATAGGCAAATATGCATTCTTTCGACAATAATCACGAGATTATGCCGTCGTATGGTACTTTAGCAAAATTCCTGGTTTGTGCTTTACTGTAATATATTAATATGGTATTGATGGATCTGTTAACTTGATATGAGGCTGTTTTGCACAGTTGAGAGGATGTTTGATCTGGATTTCATAGTGGTGAATTTTCCTGGATGCTACTGTCAGTCTGTCACCATATCATTAAGTTCATGCATGTTTTTGTTCTTTACTCTGTAGTGATTTTGTCTGTGTGTTTAAATTTTCTTTATTAATGTGGGCAGTATGAGGAGTGTATAAAGGATTGTGACAAGGCTGTGGAAAGAGGCCGAGAAATTAGATCAGATTTCAAAATGTTAGCAAGGGCTCTCACTAGGAAGGGAACTGCATTGGCCAAGATGGCCAAATGCTCGAAGGATTTCGATGCTGCTATTGAGGTTTTCCAGAAGGCTCTGACCGAGCATCGCAACCCTGACACACTGAAAAAACTGAATGATGCTGAAAGAGCTAAGAAAGAACTAGAACAACAAGAGTACTTTGATCCTAAAATTGCCGATGAAGAGCGTGAAAAAGGTAATACTTTCTTCGAAGTTCCCAGCTGTTACTTCCACACTGTTTCTATTGGATTCATAATGATGCATTATTTCATGTGTATGCTTGTATTACTCCAGGGAACGAGTATTTCAAGCTACAACAGTACCCAGAAGCTATAAAACATTACGAGGAAGCAATAAAGAGGAACCCGAAAGATCCAAAGGTTTGCTGTTCTCCCCATGTCTTGTGGATTGCTCAGTAAAAAAAAGAATGGATATGGATGAACTGAATCTCAATTTGTTATGTCTATCGTGTATTCAGGCATATAGCAACAGGGCTGCGTGCTACACAAAATTGGGAGCATTGCCCCAGGGATTAAAAGACGCTGAGAAATGCATTGAGCTTGATCCTACTTTTGCCAAGGGGTACACTAGAAAGGGTGCTGTCCAATTCTTCATGAAGGAGTACGAGAAAGCACTAGAAACTTACCAAGCAGGGCTCAAACATGATCCTAACAGTGCAGAACTAAAAGACGGTGTAAGAAGGTGGGTGTGCTCTAGGACATATATATCTATTGACGACTATAACTATTAGTCGATGGAAGAGAACCTTTTGACTAATATTTATCTGTCCTTTCAGGTGTATCGAACAGATAAACAAAGCCAGCCGTGGGGACTTGACTCCCGATGAGCTGAAGGAGAGACAGGTGATGATATAGTAGTCATGTAGCATTTACTCTTTCAGTTCGTAAAATCAATTTTTGGCACGACACTGACATTTGAACCGATTATTGTTCGAATTCCAGGCCAAAGGCATGCAGGACCCAGAAAAAGAAGTGGAGGTAGGATA
Organism: Persicaria maculosa; assembly: GCA_963922045.1. Lineage (NCBI taxonomy): Eukaryota > Viridiplantae > Streptophyta > Magnoliopsida > Caryophyllales > Polygonaceae > Persicaria > Persicaria maculosa. Next base: position 8,101,734 of record OY998251.1, read on the forward strand.
AGGCACCCATGAATGCCATGATTCTCGCAATTAAGTGAAAAGGAAGTCATGACTCATGTAACTCCCATGCATGTCTATGTGACGTGACGTCTGCTAGACTGCTACCACGAGCACAAAGTGGAACTTAACAAATCTTATATAGCAATGCATAAACTGTTTACTCTATTTATGAAATTTGTGAAATTGAAGATTATAAATTATTGATCAAATTTATCATAAGATATTGATGATATTCAAGTGAAATAGAAGGTTATAAATTGTGACTTAATGGGTTTAATCATCGTTCATAAAGTGTACGATGAAATGCATCTAAATATTTAATATTTCAAATATGGAAATGAATTTAAAATTAATTTTTAAAGTGGGTCGTATTGAAATTGATTTATAATTTACACGAATTTGAGAAGTATAACGTATTTTTTAAAATATTTTGGCCTCTTAGGGTTCATACTTAAACATAGAGTACCTCTTTCTAATTAAAGGTCTAAGACATTATAAAAAACACACACTAAATATCTTTTTTTTTTAATTCTTTAGCTATATAGGGTTTATACATTTCGACTTTAGGTATCTTTATCAAATCGGTTTATTATTTTGACCAATTTAAGAGGTGTGACATGGTGTGTGCAATGTTCTAAAAAACGTTTGGTGGGTGCTTGGCGGTAGGGTCGGCTCACGGGTCTAGGCGAGGTGTAGGCGGATTTCATGGCGGGTCTCTGTAGTCTAGGCGGGTTTGACAACCTTGAGGGCCTTGGCGGCGGGGCGAGTTCAAGTGTTTAGGCAGGGGTCTAGGCGGTCTTGAAGGGTTTAGTTAGAATAGTGGATGTGTGTAATAGATAAAATATCTTAAGAGGATCCAATCTTAATTTTCTTAAACAAAAAATATATAAGGTTTCTTTTCTTTGCCTTCAATTAGGACGAATGTTAGGAGATGCGTGAAAGCGGCTGATTTACCATTCTTTGTCAAATTTGAAGTATCGATCATCTCAAGAAAAGAAAATTTTAAAGAACATCATGACAAGAAGTGTGGATAATATTTTAGTAGAAAATTGATGTGTCAAATATTTTATTTAATACGTCAAATTCGACCGAAAATATTATGAAAAAACTCGAATAAGGTTCGAAAAATTGGGTTTAATAAATCCACCATTCTGTACGTTTGATTACATAATTTTCATTTTTCCTCGGATCAATTATGAGACTTTTGTGTGTGATTGTAAGTGTTATTGTATTATAACAGGGGTTGTAATTGATAGCATGATAACAATTCAAATAAAATATATTCATGGGGGAACTAAAGCGGTGAAAAATACTCACCCGTACAAGGTACGGGAAAAGTACTAGTTGCACCTAATTCCTAAACACTCCCTCTCTTGAGTCTCGACTCTCCCAAGCCGCCTCTCTCTCCCTCTCCGAAATTCACCTCTACCACCTTCGCCGCCACTACAGACCGCCTTCTTCTTTGCTTATCCTCTACATCTTCACCTCCTCCAGTCCTTCTTTCGAGCTCCTTCGTCGCCTCCAGATCGCCTTATTCTTCTGCTCGCCGATTTTAGTGTAGAAGACGATCGAATTTGTCTTTGTTTTCGGGCTACAGGTTTGTTTATTTCTAAATCAGGGTTCATAAATTTGCTCTTTTGGGAGTCCTCTACCTGTTTGCTCTTGTTACTCTCGATTTAATTGGGGTGTGTTCAGTTAAGTGAAGGGATTAGGAATTTCAAATCAGAGATTCAGAGGTAGTGCAATTCATTTTGCTTTGGATTTGAATAGATAAGAAATCGGGTTCATGTTGATGAGGAGTCTAATTTTAGCTGCTACTTTATGGCTCTCTAAAATCATGTTTTACTGATTGAGACTGGCGGTTGTTCAATGTTCATGAAATTCAATTTTTAGATCATCAGTAACTGATTTTTTTTTTTGAATTGGAATATGTACAGGGATGCATACGTTTTCGCTATTAGACCTCAACATGTGCAGAGATATAAAGAGTGTGCTAACATTCACAAGGTATGCATAATTCTCTCTGCATTGGGACTTATGTCCTTCCCCTTCAATTTGGTAAAAAAGTTGATTCTGAAAAGACTTAGTGTTAGCTTATGATTTGACCATCCTATGCTTGCTTGAGCATTTTCAATTTTTCGTTGTGCCTTCATAGATTTCTGTATGCTATGTGACAAAATGGTAGATAGTTAAACCTTTTAAATTTCTTATCTGCCTCTTCGGTTTTCATCTAAGTGTTCTTTAAATGTACATTGAACAACAATCACGTTCATGATGAAAGAAATTGTAGTGGAGAAGCTTGACATGATATTTTCTTAACAGTTTAGATCGTTCTTTCTTACAAGAAGAAGAGGAAGAAAGATCAGATAGATGGAATTCTTCCCAATCACCCATTAATGGGCTGACATATGAAGCTGATATATGACAATAAAAAGGAATCAGAAGATGGTGTTACCCCCCAAGAATTAGATGCTCATCCAGAGGAAGCTGATAGCCTTTTCTTACATTACCCCTGTCCTATTAATTGGTTTTATTCTTGATTTAATCTTGAAAATTGGTTACTGGCCTTTTCAAATTTATTATCCATTTTAAAATATTGTTAAATTTCTGAAATTTGGTTGATGTTGTAAAGAAGATTGAAATTATTAATGGTGTGGGTGTTTTCACAATCAAACACAATTTGGGAGCAACCAAATTGTGTTTGATTTGAAGAAAACTAGGGTTAGCTTGTTAGATTTTCCTCAATGTTTCCAAAGGATCCCTGGATTGACAGATTATCTGTTCTTAAACCTGCAAAGATCAGGAAGTTCAACCTAATATGATCAAAATTGCAGATGGTGATTTCATTACCAAAACTTTTAGTAATTAGTGAAGTTTATGTGCCAGAATCTGATGATCTTATACCTTGTAAATGTCTAATTGTTAAGAGTGCTCATCTTCGATGTAGATGTCCACACACATGTATTTACTAAGTGATATCCATGCCACACAGAACTAATAGGTTCATATGATGTTAATAAGGAATGGAGCTGTCCCGAGGCAGGCAAAGTTTTGAAAAGATTCTCTGTTCCAGATTGGCCACTGCTTGCTACTTACCTTATTAGTGAAGCAAGTCTAATGAAATCATCAAGATGGAGCAATTATATCTCAGCCTTGCCGCGACAACCATATTCTCTTCTGTATTGGTAAGCCTTCTTTGATATGTATTGAAGTGACTGTGCTTTTCTCAAGCTTGGCCGTTGTGGTCTTACATGAAGGGTGTGCTCTCATGTATTGGTAAGTCATATTCACTTCCCCTACAGCCTTCTTACATGATTGCAGGACACGTTCTGAACTGGATGGATTTTTGGAAGCTTCACAAATTAGAGAGCGGGCAATTGAGAGGAGTAATGATGTTCTTGGAACGTAAGCTTTCCTTTAAGGGTAAAGCATTTGTTTGTGTGTTGAAATGTGAACATCTGTAAGGCCTTGCTGATGTTGTATACTTTTTCCATTGCTTTGCTTTGCAGATACAATGATTTAAAGCTAAGGATATTCTCCAAGTACCCTGAATTGTTCCCTGAAGAAGTATGTATGGAGCATTTCTGAAAGTATCTTTAGCTAGCCTTGGAAAGAAACAGTATCTAGAGCTAGACAGTGTCTTCGTTTTATTGTAGGGGAGAAAACTATTAGCACTGTAAAGTCAATAATGGGTCACAGCATAAGTACCGGAGGCTTGAGGACAACTTTGTTTGATAGAATGAAATTGGTTGCATTTTAAAAATAAAATAAAATAATGTTGTGCAGCTCAGTGAATTGCTGTGCTTCATTAAGATTTTATGACGAAAGCATCAGTTATCACCTGCCTTTCATAAGAGTGTGAGCAAGGAAAGGCCCATTATCTAGTGCAATTCTTAAATCCAAAACAGTGGGCTCTTATCAAGAGGCCTTCAAAATTTTGTATTATTAGCCTAAATCTAACTTTTGAAAATATATAGTAGTCTTGGAACAAAGTAGCAATGTATAATTGCATGTACATATACTAATGGCTCTTGTTCTTGACTTGTCTGGTGTTTCTTGATTTGTATTGAATTCTGTGAAGTTCTATTGTAGGATGTTGGGTTCTGTTCTATAGGCATGTTTATCGTGTTCTCATACTCATAGTTTCTCTAGAATTACTCGCTGTTTTAGATACAAATAATTATGCTAAAGCTCCCTATTTTCCTCTTGTGCTATTGCAGGTATTTAATGTTGACACGTTTAGATGGTCATTTGGCATTCTATTTTCACGCCTAGTAAGTAAATTGTGCTAGGATCTGATCTCCCTTGTGTGCTTTTTTTTTAAGTTTAAATTTTGAAACTACTTTACTTCATATCTGATATCCATGCATTATGAAAAAAACTCTGCACCTAAAAGCTAGATATCGTGCAAGGACTCTGAAGACTAAGAAATCAAAAGATTGTCCTCTTTATGCTGACACCACCCTGCCATGACTTTTTTTTTAATAAAGATTTATGTGGTTGTTGGATACTTCTAATACTTTATGTTGGATTTGTTTTGAATCACAGGTTAGGTTACCCTCTTTGGATGGTAAGGTTGCTTTGGTGCCTTGGGCAGATATGTTGAACCACAATTCTGAGGTGCATACATAATCTTTTCACTGAAGTTGTTGAATGATGCTGGCCTTGCATTTTTTCATTTTATTTTAAGAACTTGGTCTGTTGATGTTCTAGGTGGATACGTTTCTGGATTATGATAGGTCGTCCAAAGGTGTTGTCTTTACAACAGATCGTGCATATGAGCCAGGTGAGCAGGTAAAAATAATCAACCCTCTGCTACATTTTGGAGCATTGTGTTTACTCAATGTGATCAGAGGTACAAGTGTTGGGTACTTCGCATGATTCAGAAGGAAAATATCTCCTCTTCTGCCTTTTGATAGCTGCAAACATATGAATCACTCGCGTTTGAAAATCTTGTGTCTTGCAGGTCTTCATATCGTACGGCAAGAAATCCAATGGAGAACTTTTGCTATCATATGGATTTGTTCCTAAGGAGGGAACTAATCCTTCTGATTCTGCTGAGCTTCTGTTGTCGCTCAAAAGATCAGACAAGTCTTATTCAGAGAAATTAAAAGCTCTGCAGAAGTATGGTTTATCAGGGTTAGTTTCCTGAAGACGTCAGAGTTCATATTTGCTTTCTTCACCCTTTGAATGGTCTCAAAGTTCGATTTTCTGAATTTCTGTTAAGCGAAATAAGTTTCTAAAGTAACACAGTGTAGGAAGCAAATGTTGATTATAGTAAAGCTTTATCTGAAGTATTTATGTTCTATATTATTCTGGCAGGTCACAGTGCTTTCCTATAAGAGTCACTGGTTGGCCAGTCGAGTTGATAGCATATGCTTATCTTGTTGTTAGCCCTCCTAGCATGGAGAAAGAATTTGATATGGTACATAACTAGTGTTATTAACATCATAGTCATAGATACATATGCGCATAGACACCTGACACCTGATGGAATCTTTCTACAGATGGCAGCTGTGGCTTCAAATAACACACAGGCCAAGAAGGATATCAAATACCCTGAATTGGAGGAAAAATTACTGCAGTTCTTGTTAGATAGTTGTGAATCTAGTATATCAAAGTACTCCAAGTTCTTGCAGGTGAAAAAATCAAATCGATTGAAGAATTTCTTCTTGCATCCGTGTTACCTCACTGACAGGAACAAAATTTCTTCTAATAAATGACATGCCCATCCTGAAAACATCTCTCCGGTTTTTTTTACAAAACTTTACTTTTAATATTTGTAGGCAAGTGGTTCCATGGATTTGGATGTGACATCTCCAAAACAGCTCAACCGAAGGTTGTTCCTGAAGCAGCTGTCTGTAGACTTGTGCACCAGCGAGAGAAGGATATTGTACCGGATGCAAAGTGTATGAGACTTCCACTTTCTTTTCCTCATCCTTTCAACATTAGTAGAAACATGAGGTTGCAAAACTTGCATAGCCATCTGTCCTGGTCAGAATTTTGTCGGAATAAGGGCCTCAACTTTTCCAGTACCTTAGTAACTAGTATCAGATCAGTATGAATGCTTGGAAGTATGAGGAACTGACAGTGAAAACTAGGCCCGTCCATGACGTAGTCCAGAATGAATACTTGTTTAACCCAACTGAACTGACCCAACCTAGTACATTTAGGTTTTAGCCAAAAAGAACAGAGAAAAAACCGAACTCATAATACGTCGACATAAGTCCTAAAACAGACCTGACCCGATAGAGGGGTCTAGTTTTAGGATGTATTATGGGTATGCTGAGATTGTCCAAAGCTGCTTAGAGGTTGATTTTTAATCAAAGATGTAAAATTGGAAATGATCATTTGCCATGGAAACTGCATCTTCTTTAAATACAGACTGATTTTCATTGTTTGTGCTTGTTGGATTCACTTAGGTACTGAGAAGAAAACTAAGAGACATCCAAAGTGGAGAACTAAGAGCTCTGAAGATATTTGATGGATTCAGAAACATATTCCGTGATTGATCATTTCATCAACTCTCAGCTCTCCTGATTGTGAAAATGCCATTTCATCATCGAGTTTTTGTAGCTGCAGCTGATTGCATTGTTCCCCATCCGTGCTTGCTCTTGCTCATGTTTAATGTTGAAGTCCTGCGTTTGAAGTTACCATGAATTCTTTTATTGGGGTTTACGTTTGGAAATTACAATATTCCACTTTTAACAAAACCATCCGCAAAATACCAAAACTATAACAAACCACATGCTAGATGATGTTGATGTTACCAAAATGTTACTCATCTCAAATATTACTGTATGATTCATTCAACGTTTAGTCGAATTGTTCAAAATGACTCGAGTACATTCACTGATTTTAGTCGGAAACTCCATTGGTTGAGTTCGTCGATTGCAATTTTGCGAATAAGACTCTACATTGTATATGATTGATGATGATTAAGAAAATCTGTACGAATAAGAAGATGAAGTTACAATGAAATGCAAATACATTGAATGAAATGCAATATACAATGTACTATAACCAATAGATGTACTCAAGCAATTGACAAATGACAATGTACCTTATTTAGCAAAATGAATTTGTCATGTTTAATTACTTACATTGAATTTCCCTTATTTAAAAAAAAATCAAATTCTGAAATTAATTCAGAGTATGGAAAATATTTAGCACGTGGGGGAAAGAAATCCTTTATAAAGTCTCCTTTCCCCTCTTCTGATTTTGGCGTTTTCCAGATTCAGTAGTTCACATTTGGAACTGAAAACAGACGAGAGATATGGAAGCAGTAATCTCACTCCGACCGACTCCGCCACTCCCGAGGGTTTCCTCCTCCTGCCTCCGCCCCCAATTTCCCTTCGGACGATCCAATCTCTCCTCTTTCATGGATTCTCGCGGTCTCAGCGCCCCATCTTTCCCCTGCATTCGAGTTCATCAGGTTACAATTTCCTTCTCCTTTTCCGCCGATCACAGTGTGGTTCGCCATTGACGATGATGCTGTTCGTTTTATCGGTCTCCTCTTTAGTTTTGTTTACCATTGGTTGCCGCCTTAGCTGTGGACATCGGCCAATTCGGCAGTTTGAGCTTCGTGTTTAGATGTGCGATTCTATATTCAAAGCTGTTGGGGCTGATTGGGTTAAAACTTGATTCGTGTTGTTTTATGCATGATTAGTACTTGTTCGAGCCGTGTCGTGATTTCCATGCCTTTATTTTTGGGTGGAAACATGTTTGGACTGTGCCGTAGAAGGAAATCCTTGATCTGTTCGTTTAGGGAGATTGCAATTGTTTTCCGCTCAAGAACTGACCTGTTCATTTTCAATTAAATTGATGAAATGGAATTAGAAAATTGATATTTTGAGTATTCTCCCATGTCGAGGATTATTTGCTTAGTTACTGTATCCATAATCATTTTTTTTCCTTCTTCTTCCGAAACATTTCTTAATCGTAGTGTGTTGTTGAGGTTTAGGTCTTAGCAAGAGGTGATCCTGGTCTTGTTGAAGGAGATGAAGGAAATGACTGATTAAGATTGCAGAGATAACAGTTTTTTGGTTTACTTTTCTTGTGTCCTGCAGTAGCTGAACTATCCTTCTGGTTTCATCTTACAGATCTTAGAAGGATTGCCTTGTAGTTGGATTTCAATCAGTTTTTTGGTTTACTTTTGTAGTTAGAATCGGCCACACTTTCACCCATTAGCAAATCTGAAGCAAGTGTTCTAAAATGTAACGAGTGGGAAACGGGAATGCTGCAAGAAGAACTAGCTACTATCCAAGGCATAACAATTAGAAGAAGGGCACCAACTGCCCCCCCTTTGCATTATGAAGGCCCCTTTGAATTTCTGTTAGAAAGTGAAGATAACACTCCTCATAACATTTTGGAAGAGATAATATGGCACAAGGACACAGAAGTTTCACAGGTATTTTACGGTTGTTATTTCATATGTATATAAGAAGCAGGTTATTGGATGAGAGATAAGATGCATCAGTCATAATTGTTTGATCTAACATCAGCCTTGTATATTTGGATGTCAAAATCTTGAGAAGAGAAGATCAGGAAGGCGAATGAGAAAATTATCCAAGTTTTAGGGGTTGAATTTAGATTTGGAGTTATTATTTATCTTATTTTTCCCTTTATCAGGCACTTCTTATTGGATTTTTTGCATACGCATGTATAATCTTATTTGGCTCTTATGTTTGGGACTTGGTTTATTAGTTGAAAGAGAGAAGGCCTCTTGCTGATTTGAAGAAAGCTGTAGATAGTGCTCCCCCAACTAGAGACTTTGTTGGACCTTTAAGGGCATCATACGAACGGACAGGATTACCTGGTCTAATTGCAGAAGTGAAAAAGGCTTCTCCTAGCAGAGGCATTCTGAGAGAAAACTTCAATCCTGTATCTGGAGCTATTCTCATATTGATTTCTTCACTCTGCATGAGGTCATCTGATATCTCTATGTTCGAAATGTTACTATATATTTAAAAATCAGAGATTTGAATCTAAGTCTCACATTTTAGTGCTGTTACATATTCATTGAACTTCATATTCCTGTTTCAATTTCAGGTATAGTTTATTTTCTAAATCAGTCCTCCTGTCAATTGCACTGGTTGTTTAGCTGTCAGCCTGTCTCATTTCTTCAGAGCTTGGATCTCTAAACAATAAGAAGTTACACAAAATTCACTGAGCTGCTTCATTGACAGGTTGAAATAGCTCAAGCTTATGAAAAAGGAGGGGCTGCATGCCTTAGTGTTCTAACAGATGAAAAGTTTTTCAAAGTGAGTTTTTGAGTTTGAATATAATCTCCAGTGTATCCCTTCTGTTGGTGGTGTTATACTAACTTCTTTTTTTCCCTGATATGACAAGGGGGGTTTTGAGAATCTTGAGGCCATCAGAAATGCTGGAGTAAAGGTGCGTTATGATTTTTTCCCTCAATTTTTTTTTCCCCAATTACAAGTCAATTTCTTCTATAGAAGCTTCATTAACTTTAGCTGGATTCTTGCAGTGTCCATTGCTATGCAAAGAATTTATAGTAGATGCTTGGCAAATCTATTATGCCCGAACTAAAGGTGCTGATGCAGTTCTACTACTTGCTAGTGTTCTGCCCGACTTTGAAATTAGATACATGCTCGAGGTCTGCGGGTTACTGGGGATGGTGGCATTGGTAGAGGTTTGTGAAACGAAATCTTTCTTTGAGTTTCTTTTGCAACGAGATCTAGTTTTCATCATGGAGAAATTATATTCCGGTCACTTCTATGGTGCAGTGGTACATATATGTTGTGGTTGGTATCCTTATATTGCTTGGCATCTGTTTTTTCATCAATTTAAAGGCATGTTTAGTTGTATGAGCTAATGAAGTTAGGGAGTAGAAATGAGCAAGCAAGAAACCGAGTTCATCATATTTCTCATAAAGAAGTCAATGCAGAGAGTGTTTAAACTTACTATTGAACAAACACATGAATGATCCCTTCATGTAGGAATTCATTATGCAGCATCTACCTGATATTATACAAGTTGGAACATAATGCCTGCCCAGAGCATCAGATTTCTTTGTCCTTTATAACAGTCATCTATAAGAAGTTAGGAACAACTTTCTATGAACTCTGGAGTCTGGATCCCTATACCAATTCTCTTTCAGGTTTAAGAAACCCCGAATCTTCACTACCAAATCTTGTGCAATATCATTAAATTGGGGTAGGATGAATGCATTGTATGAACTATGAAACTATGAAGCTATGGAAATTTCCCTTAAAATAATCATACAGTTCTGCTAGTTAGGAGGTGCAGGCCATCTAGTATTCACCCTGATATAAAGAGATGGAAGAACTTTTTTGCTAGGAGATTATTTTCTTACAAAGTATCTGCCGTTGGTTGAAACTCGATGAAATATCATTTCAGGTCTGATTTTAAGCTGGATGGAATGGGAAGTTGGCTATTTGGATTATAGTAATTTTACAATGACATTGAGGTCATAACCATTCTTAGAGTTGGATAAAATTACATTCAGTGGCCACGTGTCATGACTTTTCTGTGTAAACATAACTTAATCCGTCTAGTTTTTTAACTTTAGCTAATTGGTCTATTTACATGTTACTGCTGATTTTGGTTGTGGAAGGTGCATGATGAACAGGAAATGGATCGTGTTCTTGGAATAGAAGGGATTCAGCTAATTGGAATCAACAATCGTGACCTTGGTTAGGATCCTCTCTGCCTCCATTGACCCACCCATTGAAAAACTTCAGTCCAATTGATCATGAACTGGTATTGGAGTCAAAGAAAGGTCAGCTGAATCATAAATGCTTTTTGTGTTTTTGTTTTGTTTGTGCAGGGACATTTCATGTTGATATTAGTAATACGAAGAAGCTTCTTGAAGGAAGACGAGGACAAATTGTTCGTGAAAGGAACATAATTGTGAGTGTATTAAACTGTGAAGTTTTTCACTAATAGCTGTGTTCATGTTTATGCTGATGAATGATGTTTATTGGCTGACTTCCATTTTTACCTGCTAACTTTCTGAATTATCAGATGGTTGGGGAGTCTGGACTATTCACACCTGATGATATTGCGTATGTACAAGATGCTGGTGTGAAAGCCGTAAGTTCTGCATATCTTTGAACCAATTCATTTCGGCTGGTGCATATTGGGAATATAGCTAGGATCCTAGTTCTGAATGTTTTATGTTTCACTTGGCGCATATGTCCCCCACTCATCTTCTACACAAGTGATAAACTCAGTAAAATGATCTTAGAAGTTTACACGTGAACCCCCTGTTTAGATCACCTGTTCAAGCTAACACATATCCGATAAACATCATGCAGGTTTTGGACATGTAGATCACCTGTTCAAGCTAACGCACAAATTGTTCTAGAGGACGTGCCATGGACATGTAGCCTGTCGAAATTGACAAGCAGAAAGGTTAGAAGTGTGTACCTGTGTTCTTCAACTTGTTTGGTTTTCCAAATTTGAGAGAGAATAAGGCTATTTTGTGCCCTAATTGGAGTCTGGTTCTATATAGCTTCATTGATTGTTCATATAAGAAGATCATATAATGCAAGGGAACTGTTTCGGTTTCGGGTGGTTTGGGTCGGGTCATTTTCGGGTTGAATTAGATTTATACTCATAAAACATTGTTTCAAGATAATATAAATTTATATACAAGATAAGATATGTGAACTAAACTAGTAATTGAACATATAGCCTAAACATCAAATATGATTAGTCATTAGAGCAACTCCAAGGACATATAGCCTAAACATACATCATGCATTACGTGCATATGCTCATTCATTTTTATAATTTTTCAAAATCTTTTCCCTCATTCGTTACAGATTTCATATATCGTCACGTTAATAATGAAACTTCCATCCACTTTAATTTGACTTAAATACCATAAGTTCATAACTTTTATCTTAAATTTTATTCATATCAATGTCAATTTATTTTTCTCCGGAAATTTTAAAAATAAAAAAAAATTATTATTTCGACCTGTTAACATTCAAAGACGTTAGGATGAATTGGACAATTCGACTGGGAATGGTTGATTAGTAAAAATAAAAATTCATTTTGATTGCTTGATTTGATAAGAGATTAGAGATCTATATATATAGGTAAGGAAATTAGGATGGATAAGGCGGTGCGCAATTGAAGCCTAAAAAAAAAAAGACAAGTGTTTAATTTGTGTTGAAAAATGGAAAGGGTCTTCAACTCCAGTAATTTGTTATGATTCCATATATTAGGTATGATATTAGATTAGGGTAGTTTAGGATATAAATATACCCTTTTTATACAAATTAAAAACTTTATAAAATATTAAATTATATTTAGAAGTAAATAATCTACTCTATTCCCCAATTAAAAATTATATAAAAATCATTTTTAATATGTTTTTTCAAAAATTAAAAATTATTTTTAATTAATTTGTATAAGAATTTAATACTTTGTATTAATCTATATCTATATCTATATTAAAAGCATGAGTTCAAGGAATGAACAGTGTCCGGACTTTTTTGCCCCCAATAATGTACTGTGAAGAAACAAATGCCCCTAAACATTTCACTTCGGTAGCCGCGTTATTTGACCGCTGATGATAGACACGATACATTCTGCATATGATACATGGCTACATGCCTTGGTTAACAAATAGATCATTGGGCCACTCTAAATGGGCTCAACAAAGGGCTTAACAAACTTCTATTATTTACAACACATTATTCTTATATATATAATGAGTGGGAGTATAAAAAGAACTTACCACTATTTTTTTTTATATATTTGCAACATGTTATTTTTCCATCCCTATTATTTCTATGAAATAATAAAAAATAGTGATAAGTTCAGATTCACCCTTTTCTTCAGGAACGTAAATAGTGATAAGTCCTAATCCGCTCCGACAAAAATAGACAAGTATTGGGTCTAATAAATTGGAAATATTATTGATCCATTTTCATTTTGCTGATATTTGGTTATTTAATGTTGAGTCAATAACTCTTGGCTTAGATGGAAAAAAAATTATCACTACCCCAGTTGTACATTCAAACCTTTTTTTTTTCTTCTAAAAAAATTACACAACGTCATTAGAAAATTATATCATTTACCCTTACTTCTAATTTTCAAACTAATGTACCCGTTAAGTTTGAGTGAACTGCAAAAACTGCCCTTCCTAACTTATTTTTCCATTTATTTTACCATCAACCTAAAAATCTATGAAGTTCAATCTCTTTTCTTTTAAATTTTTTTTTCCCAAGTTAATGTACATCTATCCAACTTGCATGAGCTTATCATTTTTGACATAATATTTACTCCAATTAATTTATAATTTGTTTTACGAAAGTCTTCAAATAAATTAGCTAGATTAATCCCCATGTCGGATAACTTATATAAACAAAATAAGTTTCTAAGAAAAAAATAATACCAATGATTGCTTATTGATTTAATATAATTAATATCTTCATTTAAAATTATTTAAAAAAATTATACAAACAATATGTATTAGAGAGACAATAATATGAGCTTATTATCTTATTACATTTTTTTATATCGATCAACTCATGTATTACTATAAAAATCCATAATTTAGAGAAGTTGTCGTTGGCCTATCCTCTATCCCCTATTTTTATAAATTATAAAACTACGTCTATTCCATATAAATGCAACAAAAAATGTCAGTCTAGGGAAATTATATAACATGACCTCAACCTTAGAAAATTTGCAAAAATGCTATTCTTAACCAGTACTCCACAATACCTATTCTTATTAATGTAAAAATGTTCTTTTTTATCTACCATTATAGTTTATAAGAATTACACTACTTCCTTAATTTGATGCAAATGATTTTTATATTATTTCTTTAGCTAATTTGATAATTTAGAGAGATATCTAAATTTCATTACAATATTTCCTTAATTTCTTAATTTGATGCAAGTGATGTCAATATTTTCCCTTTAGCTAATCAGGCAATTAGAAGAGAGATCTAAATTTCATTACATTATTTTCTTGATTTCTTAATTTGATGTAAGTGATGTTTATATTTTTTCTTTAGCTAATTAGACAATTAGAAGAGATATTTTATATATTATTTACTATTCACGCATATTATATGGTAAAAACTATATGAAATATCTATTTTTAAATATTTTTTTAGTAATTACGTACTTATTGATAGTAACTACAAAATTGTTAAATTTTTTTATATAAAATAGATATTTTATATAACATTTTATAATTTTAAATAAAAATATGTAAATAAAATGACATATTTTGTTGAATAGGTACTCCGTATTGTTTTAAAAATAGATTTAACCAAGTGATTGGGTATTGTTTTAAGATTTAGGGAGGTGTGCCCTTAGCCAGAAAGCAATTGACCTTTTCATGGTATTCTTTTGACGTTGCTTTCATAGTCAAACTACAATTTGTCTTAATCAATAGATCTTGGGGGCAGTGCTTCACAGTCTATATAAACTTGTTGACTTTAACTAGGCCCAGTTTGCCACGTGGCTTTTCTCCTACGTTACGCTTAGGTTATGGCCCACCTCCCGTTTCCCCAATTACCATTCGTTAAGCCTTTCTTACTTAGCTCGTAATCTCATATTCATCTTCTTTGATATATAATCTTGTTTGACCTAAAAACATCTCTTGTGCCCATTTTGTGTATGCAAAATGTGATAATCCGCATCTCTTACTATAGGATGATGATGTGAATAGGACGAGGATACAGCGACAGAGGAAGCGATTTCAGGGAAATTGTGGCTGTGATCCAACTCACTTATTTATCCACAGACGAGAACGCTAAGGGTGTAGAAGAGACGGATTTCACGAGCAATACAACATGTTGGTGTTGAGCTATGTGGCCTCGTCGTCAAACTCTAAACTACCGAATCTGCCCCATCTCACAGCCAACAAGAGGTGCCGATGTTAGCGAACATGGCCCTTATATTTTGCTTTCTTGCGTCGAGTTTGAAACGTTTCAAACGATACTTAGGTTTAAGTTTACATATAGGATTAGGTTTACTTATAGACCCGTTTTTATTGACGTTCAAACTACTGTAGTTTGCCTATATGAGGATTAGAGCATATTTGACTTTTTTCTTTTTTTAAAAAAAAAAAATAGTAGTGATTCGTGAAACGTGACACCTATTAACGAATGTGAGTTCATTATCAACTCATCTCGACTCCTATATGTTATATTGTAATGGTTACTTTGAGTTAATAGATTCTGAATTGTTAGTTCTTTTGTAATATAGATTATGTGCTCACTAAATCCTTGGTGATCTAAATCCCGATCTAAAACCCGGCTTCCGTCGTCCAAGTTTGTGTTTAGCATGGTAATTTTAAATTTTAAATAGTTTATGAGTTATCAAATTTTCAAAATAAATAATATAACCTATGTTTTGAAGCTCTCGAGATTTATTTATTTATTTTGATTAGGAAAGAATTCGGGTGAGCGAACTCTACCCTGCAACTCTCAAAATTTAATTATAATATGTGAATAGTATTATGATATATTGAAATAAAATTAAAGTGATTAATACACCTACCATTTTCAAACACTCATAATTTTTACTTAGTTGTCGGATTAGAGCGTATTATATATCAAAACGAAGCTATTGATGAGGAGAATACACCTAGGTAATTTGTCAATGTGCTCCCCCATATATGCCCCCTGGCTCCGCCTCTGGTTATAACAGACACACTTGGGTTGTGGTTTACTCGTAGACTCGTAGTTGACCACACCCAAATTATTGCCTTGTATAAAAAACAAAGATACAGTTACTTTTTGGCACGCCCGAGACTAATCTAACTTAAGATTAAAATCTAGATGAAAATTTTGATAAATTTTAGCCTTTGTGGATAGATTAAAAGAGTAAATTCTTCTTTGACATAACAAATTATATAAAAATCATTTTTAATGTGTTTTTTCAAAAATTAAAAATTATTTTTAATTAATATGTATAAGAATTTAATACTTTGTATTAATAAGCATAAATACATTAAAAAAATTATAAAAAATTAATATTCCTTCTATTCCAAAATACATGAGCTTTTAACAAGTTTTAATAAAACACTTTCATTTAAAAAAAATTTATCCTACTCATTTTTTTTAAACTTTTTAATGCCTATTACAAATTTTAACCAATTAAAATCTTTTAAAAAATTCAATAACAAATAAATCAATACAAATTATTATAATCCCCTACCAAAAAAAAAATAAAATCATCTATTCTAATAAAAAAAAAATTACATCTAAAAACAAACCAACCTCTTAAAAAGAATGTTAAAATGCCGGCCTCCAAATAGATTATACTATTATAGATGGTCCTCTTTGAAGTGGTTGGATTGGGAGAGCAGCTCAGCTATCAGCTATGGGAGAAGAAGAACAAGTTGAGATCGTGATAGTCGGTGCCGGAATTTGCGGGCTGGCGACGGCCCTCGGTTTCCACAGGAAAGGGCTGCGGAGTTTGGTCCTCGAGAGGTCCCAAACGCTGCGTTCCATAGGCTCTGGTATCGCCGTCCAAGCAAACGGCTGGCGCGCCCTGGATCAGCTCGGCGTCGGCTCCAAGCTCCGCCTCTCCTCCCCTATTGCTCTTCACCAGTATGTCCATCTTCTTCCCTCCTCTCCTTTCATATATTTTTGTCCTCCTTAATTTAATTTCTTTTCCCCTTATTTTTTTTCCCAGTTTATTTTAGTTGGCTTTGATTTTCAATACCTGCATAATTTAGCAAATAGGAAGGGGAGTGCAATACTAATGTTTATTTTAGGATCTGTTTGGTAACATGTAGCGTAATCAGAAAAAATTGAAGGGCTCCTTCCTTGGATTGCCAAACGGAACCTTATTAGTATAATTTAATTTTGTATAATAATATTAGTTATTTAGTATAGTTTGGTAAGGAGGGACCGTGTTGATGAATGGTGAGGCAATTAATGCCATGTTGAATTTTCTCACATCTTAAATCTCTCTTGCTACTAGGATCAGGATCATTTTTAGGAGTAGGGGTGTTTGGTTGAAATCCAAATATTGGATTGTACTGAGAATATGGGAAATCCCAATTTATGGGATAGAAATGGAAACCGAGTTTTGGAAGTATTAGGTAAGTTGGAACGTACCTCAAGTATGTATTGTAACATTTATTTATTTTTTATTTAAGAAAAGATTCGAGTGATTCTCGAGAAAATAGGCGCATTAAAACCAGCAGAAACAAACTCTATAACAAGACGACCTAAGAAAAACTACCCAATAAGTATGTATTGTAACATGATTGCAAGGTGAGTGGGGTATTTGAATAGAACACCAACCAAACACTAGGAAATAGGAAATAGGAATGGAGTCGCAGCCGGACTTAAGACTTCCTCCATCCATTGAAAGTATCTTTTCCAATCTCATATATATATGACCAAAACTCTTTGTGTTTTATGTAATCAGGTTAGCGGATATTGACCTTCGAAGTGGAAGGCATAGAATCGCGGATTCCTCGTAAGTTTTAATCACTTCTTTCACCCTTTGATTCGTCGATCTGGCTTGATGTATTGTGATGAATCGAAGTTGTTCATGTCAGTATAGTCTAAGGGATATTGTAGCTGAATCATTTGTTTTACTGGCTTATAAAGATAACTGTTGCAATAGATCAGTAAATGTTGATTTCCTGGATTTGAAGAGGGTCTAATCTAATTTGGTGTTAAGTTAAACTACTTTGTTGTCTATATAAGGGATATGGTTGATTCACTTTGTCTATGGACTATGATATAGGGTGTTCGGAGAAGCTCGTTGTGTGAGCCGAATTGATCTGATCAATGTGCTAGCCGAGGAACTTCCCCATGGCACGGTAAGATTTGAGAGTGAGGTGGTCTCAGTGAAGCTAGATGCGGTCACATCTTTTCCGATCTTGCAGTTGAGCAACGGAACCACAATTCGAGCCAAGGTAGCAACCATTTCCGTAGAATCCAATTTTTTCGTGTACTTAGCAGCTAATGATCGAATTGTGATGATCTCGTCTAAGGTGGTCATCGGGTGCGATGGAGCTAGCTCAGCTGTGGCAAACTTCCTTGAGCTGAAGCCTAAGAAGGTCTTATCTCTCACCGCTGTCAGAGGTTTTACGAACTACCCGAATGGCCATGGTTTACCTCCAAAACTCGTACGCCTAAGGAATGGAAGTACTCTATCTGGGAAGGTCCCAATTGACGATAACCTCGTCTTTTGGTTCGTGGTTGCAAAGTCCTTTCCGAAAGGTAATATGAATCCTAAACTACCATTAGACCATCTCTAACAGCTTCTCCAAAATTTATCTAAAATGGAGAAACAGCGTACATATTCTGCAAATCATTTTTGCTTCAACTCCAACAACTTCTCCAGTTCTAATATTTGAAGAATGATTTACTTTTGGAGAATACTTCAAATTTAGGAAAACCTCTATATTGTTCTCGTTGCTTCTCCATTTAGGAGAATGAGATAGAAAATCTGTTGGACAAAAAAACGCTTTAAAATTCTCCAAAAAGTTCAAAATGGAGAATCTGTTGGAGATGAAGTTAGTTTCTTGATCCTTTTTTTACTCGAAAAACAAGATCAACAAGCTTTGAATTGCGAACAGATTCACATGTCGCCAAGGATCCGGAGCTCATTAAGCAATTTTCGATGGATTGCCTAAAGGATTTCCCAGAGGAACGGAGAGAGACAGCCGAGAATTGCGACCTTGCATCGGTGTCTTTGACGCACCTGAGATACCGAGCACCATGGAACGTGCTTCTGGAGAAGTTCCGAAGAGGAACCGTGACCGTTGCAGGCGATTCAATGCATGTCATGAGCCCATTCCTTGGACAAGGTGGCTCAGCAGGGCTCGAGGATGCAGTTGTCCTAGTGAGGCGCTTGAGCCGAAAGATGAGCAATGGTGCCAAGGGAGAGGCTTGGGCAAGGGGAATCGAGGAAGCCATCGATGAGTACATCAATGAGAGGCGGATGAGGTTAGTGTGGTTATCGACACAGGCATACCTCGTAGGCTCGCTGTTGGAGACTTCATCCGTGGTTGTGAAATTTGTGATCGTCGTCATCCTTGCTGTGCTGTTTCGAGACCCGACATATCATACTCGATATGATTGTGGACGCCTATAAGATCAATGTACGTGACGCTTATAAGAATAGTTCTTTTGAGTTTAATGTGGTTGTAAGATATCTTGTGTGAAGTGTACGATCATATGTAAGTTCGTGTAAGATTGATTGACGTTTGAAGGTTTTATACAAGGGAGGTGCAGATCGATGTTTCCGCTTATAGATGTTGAAAGCCTTTTAAATTTAGGCCTGAACATGGGCCGGGCGGGCTTGAGCTTGAGCTTGACCAAACTTTCAGCCCATTATACTGGGTTAGGCCCGGTATTTGGGCCTAGTGTTTTGTCCAAGTCCGTCCTCTATCCCGGACCGGGCCGTTCAGCGGACCAAGTGGGCTTAGCGTTTCAATTTCGTTTTCTATCAGAGATCGAACTAAAACAATAAAAATAAAAATAAAAAGAGGCAAATTACAATATTGTACAAATATTTTCAAATGTGAGGCAAATCTAGACAATATTAGTTTACTAACAAATGCAAATCAATGTTAGATTGTACCAATACTTTCAAACCGCACTACTGCACTAAGGCTATGCGAGAGAGAACATTTATGGTTCTTATTTCTCAACTGGATTGAGCATAGTCAGCTTGTCCAAGCCCACATATTTTTCCGTAATATAGTTACAAATTATATAGAAATTATGAATATTTTTTTATGTTAATAATATAATAATATATAACTTATATAATTATAATTATATATAATATTAATATAAAACCGGGTCAGACATGTCGGTCCGTTTGGGCGAACTACTATGTCCAAGCCCGCATATTTTTCCGGACGGGTTGACCCATGTTTGCTCAGGTCTACTTTAAATCCATGTCCCCTAATGAAGCCTCAAGATGGTGAGATCCTATCAAATTATATACTCCCTCCGTTTAGGATAATAAAATGATCTTGCTATCCACACGACGATATCAAATTATCCACACATACGGTCCAGCTAGCCAACATCGACTTCTCGAGTCGGCGGAGCCATCTCGTTGTGTTGTGCTCGGGTGGAGTGCTGCCAACACCTACTTCCCGAGGTAGCAACGGCGAGCTGATGTCAGTGCTTGTGATGGTGTGATGTGCTTGAGGTGTGAGTGGTGTCGACACTGACTTCCCTAGTCAGCAGAGTCCAACCGTGCGTTTGACGATAATTTCCCGTCTCAACAATAGGATCCTAATAAAAACTATATAAAATATCTATTTTTTTTTATAATTTTTTAAAACCATTTCATATGTATTAATTGTAACTATGAAATTGTTTGAAAAAATAGATATTTTATAGGGGCATTTACTAGGATGACCATATTTAAGGTCTTTAACAAAAAGTCCACCTCCCTTCCCTTTCCCTGTTTGCCCCTGCCCTCCCACGTGCGCCCCCGTGCACTCTTCTTGGGCTAACCTTTTTTTTTTTTTTTTGATTAGGAAAAGATTCGGGTGGGCAAGCCCTACCCGGCAGCATCCTTGCGGATGAGGTCAATAAGACCTGGATTGTTGTGAATATCATTACCTCGGGCAGAGTGGCTAAGGTGTGCAACCTTATCAGTCACTCTATTGCCCATACGAGGTACATGAAAGTAACCTACTTCTTGAACAGTCGACAACATGACTTGAATATCGGAGAGGATTAGTTCAACCTCCCAAGGACATTTAGCCGTCTTGTTTAGATAGTCTATAATTATTTTGCAGTCACCTTCAACCTGGATTCTTTCAATGTGCAGTTGTAATACCTTCTGGATTCCCAATTTGAGGGCGAGAGCTTCTGCCATGATGGCTTGCTGTTTTCCTAGTAATTTGTGCTCGATGGTGACAGGGCGGCCATTCCAGTCCCTAATAATGATACCTGCCGTACTATCACCGTTGGCTAAAGACGAACCATCAAAATTAAGTTTGAACCACCTTAACGGAGGCTTGCGCCATTTAATTGGACGTTGTTTGTCGGTCTTTCTTGGATAGACTCTTGAGGAGGGATGCATATCGTCATCACCATCACCGTCGACCGCAGATGTTCTCTTCCAGTTATCCATGTGTGATCTGACCAGATGGACGGCGGTTTGGTGCTGGGGGATTGGTGCTTGTTGAAACAAGTTTTGGTTCCTGATGTACCAGGTAGTCCACCAAGCGAAGGATAGATCAGTCAGAGCGGCAGTCGTTAAGCTGGTTCCAAGGCTAGATAGAATGGGTCTGAAATCCCGGGACTGGATGATCATTCTTGTAATTGTTGTTTGTTCTTGACTCGGAAGTCGGTATATTTTCCGTATGAAAGGGCATTCCAAGAACAGGTGAGCCTCGTCCTCGGGAGCTGTATTGCATAGTGAACAAGTAGTTGGGACAGCCGACCCCCTGCACGATAGGCGCACAGCAGTGGTGTTGTAAGGAGAAATCGAGTATGAAATATAACGAAATAGATCAAACCAGACTTAGGCCCCAGCAACTAAATACAAGACTCCTCCAATGCAGTAAGAGAAAGTCAGGATCGAATCCACGAGGAAGCACGTCAGCAGTTCTTAGATAGCTGTAAATTCTCACAGAAGCAGCAGAAAGACAGAAACAGAGAAGAAACAAATAAACCCGGCAAGGGCAACTAAAACAAAAGCAAAGATCTAACTAAAGACAGAAAGTAAAGCAAAGGAAGTAAAGGACAAAGCAAAACAGAAGCAAAGCAGAAACTAAAAGCAAGGACACAGAAGCTACTCGAAGTCGACTAGCTGTCCTCTATCTCGACAAGAAAAGTGTGAAAACAGAAAACAGAAAACAAAGACAATCAACTCGACGAACAAAAGTGTACTCGACCTCGACAAGCACTACTCGAGGTCGACAAAAGCTCCTCTATGTCGAGTACAGTAAAAGACAGAAACTTGAAATTTGCAGAATTAAAGACAAACACAGATTTTCGACAGAAATAAACTTCAATATATTAAAAGACCTCCAAGGCCAGGGTTTCAACACCACAACGATAACCATGCAAAACAACACATAAAGGCATAAAAGATCATGCTTTCCATCAAATAACTTTCGTCATTAACAAATAGGCATATAGAGGCTTTCGCATAAACCCTAATTGTTACTAACCCTTTTTCACATAATTAATCCAAGTTGCATTAAGATCACTTTCGCTTCAATAACACAAACAAGGATCACCTTCAACTCTCGCAAAAGAATCATGCTCATAGGGATAGAAGATGAATCGCACAAAAAGATCTGACCATTATCGCATCGCCTCACATGGCCACCGTCGGGCTCACCCCAGCCCCAGAAGTGGGTGGACTACTCACGCCTCATCGCAATCGCAGACATTGATGTATAAAAAGAAACTTGCATAAACTATATTCAAAAGCCTTTACAATCTCGGCACTCAACTTTCGCAGAAAGCCAAAACCTTAAAAACCTTAGAACTCCTAAACTACTCTGTGTAATTGTATCTCTGAACTGGAATGAATAAAACTGAGCCCCCTTGGGCCTTATTTATAGGCTTCATTCCCTAGCTATTCTAGGAAAGAAATCTTCTATCTTTATCTAAAATTATATCTAAATTGCTAAAAGATAAATAAATGCTTTAAGGAAATAAATCTATAAGGAAAAGATAAAACTAATTAAGGTAGGTCTTCATGTCTTGATAGATCTTGTCTCCTTGGATGATAGAACTTGATGGAATTGGATAGAATCTTCCGCCTTCGCGCCCAAGGAATCCCAAGTCTAGTAGAATTCGTCGAACCGCGTCGAGCAGCTCTGGAAGCTTCGTCGACCTCGAGTAGGCCTAGTCGACCTCGAGTAGACTGGCTTGCCGACTAAGGTTTCTCGAGCGGCTCTCCTCGATGGGCTCCGGATCTGGACTCAGGGGCTCGTCGATCTCGACCAACTCTTGTCGAGATCGAGTACGGTTCGTCGAAGATGGCTCTGGTGGTCTCGTCGAGGACTCCTCCTCGGACTTGCTCTGGGTCGCTTGTCGATCTCGACAAAGCTTAGTCGAGATCGAGTAGATGTGTGCTCGGCTTCTCGGGCAACTTCTCTCCTCGTCGACTCCGGGTGGTGGCGCTGGGCTTCGTCGATCTCGACTAGGGCTTGTCGAGATCGAGTAGACTTCCGGAGCCGGGTTGTCTGGCTTGCTCGACCATGGTCTGTCGACCAGGCCCGCTCGTCTATGTCGAGTAAGGCTTACTCGAGATCGAGTAGCCTTGACTCTCAGATTGGTTCCGCTGCTTTGACCTTGGACTTCTGTAGTGGTTTTCCGAGCTTTTCCGACCTTCTGTAGAATTGCTGTAAAACGCCTCGATTTCTGCGAATTAAACAGAAACTGGTGTAGATTCCATAATTTGGCAAATAAACATAAACTACATAGATTATGTACTATCTAAACCCAAATGAATGCAATGTATACAGAAATTGATATAAAAGTTACTGTAAAACATGGCAGATTCAGCTCAGACCAAGTGGGCAGTCCATTTTGTGCAATCTTCCATAGGAAATTCTTCACCTTAGGGGGAACATCAGTTTTCCAAATCCAAGCGTTCGTATCGGTCGGAGCTGAGGATTGTGCTGTTATCAGTTTATAGGCGCTGGCGGTAGTAAACCATCCTTCCCTATCTGGCCACCAGTATAGGCGGTCTTGTAGATTTGATTCCGGAATAGGAATGTCTAAAATTTCTTTTACAATGTTGTTTGGTAGTACCTTCTGCAGCTTTTCACACCACCATTTCCCCCCCCATAATATAGTCACTAACGGTCTCATTCTGATCGTATCCCTGGATATTACCTACCCGAGACTCTAAGGTGTAGGTAGAGATCCAATTATCGGTCCAGAATTTTATTGAGCGTCCGTTTCCTACCGACCAAATAAGGCCTGTTTTAAAAGTGTCAATCAAGTTAGCAAGCTTAGCCCATTGCCAAGAGCTGGATCCCGATCGTTGGTACTCGAAAATACTAGTAGAACGTAGGTATTTATGTCTGATTAATGTTACCCAGATATTGTTCGGTTCAGCCAGTATTTTCCACAAAAGTTTCATTTGAAGGGCGACATTCATATCGCCCGATTTGCGAATTCCCAACCCGCCATGCTACTTTGGTTTGCAAATCCTATCCCAACTAATTAACGGCCGATATTGTAAATCCTTGTTCCAGAAGAAAGAACGGTTTATTTGGTCCAGTTCTTTATGTATAGCTACGCGGAGCATGAAATTCTGCATTACATGCAGAGGTTTAGCCGATAGGTTAGAATTGATAAGGGTTGCACGACCCTGCTGGGAAAGCGCATTGGCCCTCCACTTTGATAGTTGTTGTTTCGATTTGCAGACGATATCTTCAAATGTACTGCTGGTGACTCTACCATTAATAATAGGACAGCCCAGATACTTTTCTATAGAGTTTTCGTTTGTAATGTTGAGGCAGTTACATAATTCAAGGATTCTATGGTTTGGAATCCCTAGCGACGCTTGAAAACTAGATTTGTGGTAATTGACCTTCTGGCCCGACACCCAGCAATACGAGTCAATTATCGATCTTACTTTGCACCCCGCATCCACGCTTCCTTTGGAGAAGATAATGATGTCGTCTGCGAAGGACAGGAACGGAATACGCGGCCCGTGTTGTCCAATCGGAAAGCCAATTTGTGGTCTATCCAGGCTGGCTTCAGCTGCAAGTTTACGGGCTAGTACCTCAGCACCCAACAGGAATAGAAAAAGGGACAGAGGGTCCCCCTGGCGAATTCCTCGAGATGGAAAGAATAGTTCTGTAGGGCCATTGTTAACTAGTACAGAGAAAGAAACAGTTGTTATACACTTCATAATCCATGAAGTAAAAGTGTCGTGAAATCCAAATCTGAGGAGCACATTCTTTATGAAGTGCCAGTCTACCCTATCGTAAGCTTTTTCCATGTCTAATTTTATTGCCAGCCATCCTTCACGTCCCTTACGGTTTTTGTATGAGTGGAAAATTTCATGGGCAATTAGGACATTGTCCTGTATCGCCCTGTCCGACACAAAAGCTCCTTGTAAAGGATGTATGAGTTTCCCGATTACTTTTTTTAATCTTTCAGTTAATATTTTGGAGATTACTTTGTATATATTAGAACATAAGCTGATAGGCCTGTAGTGATAGGTGGAGGTTGGGTTATCCCTCTTTGGGAGCAGGGAGATAAAAGTGTGGTTTATTTGACGGAGTATTCTCCTAGAGCGGAAAAAACCCTTGACCGCACAGATCACTGATTTCCCGACTATGTCCCAGTATTTTGTATAAAATTCAGCTGTAAAACCATCCGGGCCTGGGGACTTGTTTTTGCCCAGACTGAACACCGCCGTCTTAATCTCTAGGTTTGATGGTAGTGCAATAAGGAAACTATTTTCATCTGTCGAGATAGAAGGATGAATTAGGTCCAGGAAGTTAGACATAAGCCCATCATCAATAGACTCTTTTTTAAATCTGTTTTCAAATTCCTTTTTTATCTCATTTCTAACGTTCTCCTCGCCCAGAATCAGTGTTCCGCTTGAAGAGGTTATGTTTCGAATTTGTTTCCTGTGTCTCCGTCCCGAAGCCACTCGGTGGAAGTAGGCCGTGTTCGAATCTGAGAGTTTGAGGTGTTTCGTTTTTGCCCGTTGGCTCCAATATGATTTCTGGAATAGAATTAGCTTTTCTCGCTTCGAAATTAGGCGTTTCTCCTTTGTTTGATATATTTGGGAGTTTGTCGATGATCCCGAGGACTGGATGAGCAAGAGTTCTGAGTCTAACTCCTTTAGTTGGCGGAATATATTACCGAAATTGGTTTTATTCCATTCTTTTGCCCTTTTTTTCAATAGTTTATGTTTAAACAGTAGTTGAAACATAGCCGAGCCAGGGCAGGACGCCCGCCAGGATTGCTTTACAATATTGCGAAAGTCTTTCCTCAAAAGCCAAACGTTCTCAAATTTAAAAGGCGGGGCTTTGAAGGAAGACCCGTCGTCGATTGATATAGAAATTGGACAGTGATCCGAGGAAGAGAATGCACCGTTATGGGTTATCATATTTGGGAAAGAGGTAAGAATCTATTGGTGAACTAATACCCGATCGATTTTTTCGTGGGTGTTGAAGTTATCCTCCACAATCTTTCTCCATGTGAACTGGTTTCCAAACGTGGGTAGGTCAAACAAGTTGCAATCGTTTTTGAAGGAGATTAACCGAGAAAATCTTGATGGTCGGGTAGAGGCTCCGCCTACTTTGTCAGCACTGCATAGTATCTCGTTCAGGTCCCCTAAGACCATGCACGGAATAGGGGAGTTGTTTACAATTGTTATTAATGTTTCCCAGAAGGCATCTTTATCATTTAGATTTGGTGGAGCATAAACGAAGAGCGCCAAAATCGGAAAACCCCACTGCACACTTTCTAGTCTAAGTCCAATAATACGGGGGGTGTGCACTGGCACTGATATTGATACATTAAGCATCTGGTGAGTCTTCCAAATGACCCCAATGCCGCCCGATCTCCCAATGGACGGCGACCAAACCCCTTCATCAAACCCAATATTTTTCCACAACTTATCGTCCGGAATATTTTCCGCTTTTGTTTCTGCTAGCGACAAGATTTGGATATGTTCGTTTTTACATAGTGAATCTATTTCCGTCCAGAATGTACGTTTTCCTATTCCACGGCAGTTCCAGAAGCATATCTTCATAAAACATCATTGGTGATGAAAGGACTGGGAGGCGGAGTCCTTTCATCGACACAGTTTTGATAATCTAGTTTGTAAATACTCCTAAGGAGCCTTATGTTGAGGACACAAAAATGCCCGTTACCCAATCCATGCTAGACCAGGAACCCCAACTCTTGTGACGAGACCTAACCGAGGCAGAGAACCACCTGGCCCAACAAATCCCTTTCAGCACCATATTCAAATATTTTGAGAGCGGACGCGGACAAGAATGCAAGCACCACACCAGTAACCGATCCAACACAAGGGCGAGACTGTGTAATCCAGCATCCCGGAATGTTGTATAAGAGGCAGACGACGATCCTTGCATATAGATTCTCCACTTACTACAATCCCCGCTAGTCCAGACAATACCCGAAACCGACCACAAGAAGTGACGGTAGCAATCGAACAGGTGCCATTGATACCAACCTTCCCAATTCAACTGTCCTGACCAAACCCATAACATAACTCGGCCTAATGAGCCGTCCCATCTCCATCTTTTCTCATAACAATCTGCCTGAAGAATGACCCTTGTTATATAGGTCATACACCGTCGCAGCCCACCCGTTTGAACGATTTTGGCAAACCCCCAACACAGTGGGCAGGCAAGGTAATTAGAATGGCCAGTAGTGGGGGAATGACCAACCCCAGGCCTAAGAAGGCCACACCAGGAGCACATTAGATATACCAAAGAACGAAAAATCATCGCAATCAACATAAAGCAATCCCAAACCCACCCAATTGCCGTAAGATTTCGGCAAGCCACAACCGACCCAGTCATGATGTAGCAGCAAAAACCAGAGTCAAAGTAGATTAAACAACATGAAGAAGAGCATTTCATATAATAGTTACTGGGGAACATACATACACCTATCCGGTTTTTGACAGTTCTACCTATAGTACATATATAATTTGGAATTTTTCCAAAATAATTGCCAGTGTGCAAATTAGTCTTCAATACACATGTAGCAAGTTCACACGTAATTTTAATCAGAGCACAACCAGACTTGTCTCCGATCCCACCCACCAAGGTGATCAACCGAAAATAGTTCAGTAAATAGCACATATATCCAATACATTTTAAGTTACCATAGAACATGACAAAGTCACTACAGAGCTCTAGTCCAAGATAATCGTTGAGCCAGAAGAGACAAAGGGCATTTGAAATCACCTGAACCAAACCAGGGAGGGTTTTGAGTTCATCTTTAGCAGTGTATCTTCGCTTGTCTTTCCAGCCAGCAATGCACTGCAGAGATAGAACGACGGTCGTGGAAGTAATTTCCACAACAGTACTGTAGGAAAGACCATTAAAAGTCTTTATACCCACAGTTTGTTTAGAACCCTTTCGGGAGGCAAGGGGCCGTGAAGAGGTGTACACCTCAAACACGGATTTGATCCGACACCAATGGAAGGTGTGGTTTTGTGTCCGACACAACATATGCACCAAATCAAATATCAGAACTGCGTATTTCAGAAGAAGTCTTACAACACTAGTGTGAGGAATGAGATTAAAGTTTTTGAGAACGAACCTGTCAGGAGTCATGACAAACCCGCTTGTGAAGCCGAGAGTCGAGAAACCAATGAGTCCAGGACTAGGGAAACCAGTGAAGAGACCCACACACCACACACCGCCCCCTGCCTGGACAGAGCCACCCTCGTAGCCCAATCTGCCGTCCCACGAACGGCTGAACTCCGCCACCAACCACACACCGCCAACGGACTCAGAGAAACCGACCCCGGAGCCAAGTGCGACAACCACCGGGCGGAGAATCGAAACATCGCCCACCACACCCCCGCAAGTTAGTAACCTCGTATTTCTCCTTCCGGGACTATCGTCACCGCCGACAGGGCCCCATCGCTCTCTCAGCAACTTCAAGCCACACCACCACCCCCTCCGGCAAGAAGCTTTTTTCCTCTTCCTGAAATTTCTCCCTACCTTCTCGACGCGGCGGCAACCACCTTCCCAGAGAACACGGCTAAGGCCGCCGAACTCACAGCCCACGAGTAACACCCGGGAAAAGCGAGTTGGAGGAGATAATTGAGTTGTCAACGACGTGAAGACGCCGGGACTGGGGCTCGATTCAACATCGAGGGGGGATTCAAAGCTTGATTCTGCCTGAGACTCGCCGGAGAGCGCACGAGGGTTAGGGATTGTTGGTTTTGGGGATGAAAAAGGGGACGCGTGGACCAAATGACCCGCGCGTTCATTTTAGCCCAGAAGGGTTTTGTTCCGTGTAATCCTACATACGTTGTGCATCACCGAAAACTAAATTCTAAAACCTATGGACCTCTAAGCGTGTCCAAATCATCGTAGCTTTGATATTCTTAACTTAAGTAATAATCGATCCACATCAAGTGCAAGCTCGCGAAACATGAAGCATTGATGCGCATAAGCCAGTAGGTACTATCACCCGTTTCCGATCGAGTTCGACAAGAGGCAATGCATGAACAACACTTCATTATCAACTGGACCTTCGATATCTTATGAGATGCCTGATTTCATTGAGTTACAAGGACCATTTTCTAACCTTCTTCAAGTTCCGAAAAACTAACCAAACGGAGCCTAAATCTGTCTCATCCCATCCTCTCTCACATAGTCACATATATGCCCAACACTACATATTATTCCCTCTATACCTAACAAGCACAGTGATCAACTAGAACACTAAGTAACCTGGACAGGTCTAACTTAATATATTAATTAAGCTTACTCAAATCCGAACAAAACAAATATACCCATAGAATTTTAATTAACTTTTAAAAAGGAAAGCGATAACGCCCACAGATTTGAAAAGGTGAAAGTAGGGGTGGGCACAAATCCTACAAATCCCGGACCCGGGCCTGGACCGTTCGAAATGGAGTGTATGTTGAATAGAAAAGATCAATAGGAAAAAGGGGATCCACTGCATGAAAGAAACCGTTCGAAATGTCTGTCTCAAAGCATCTCCGGCCTCTCCATGATGACATTTGGTTGTGAGCGGGAATTCTTGTATTGAAACCATGTTCAGGATGACGAATGCCAGCTTTCTGGGTGTGAATGCGGTGTTTGCAAAGAATTACTCCATACTGTTTTATACTTCCTAGTTGAACATGTT
Organism: Persicaria maculosa; assembly: GCA_963922045.1. Lineage (NCBI taxonomy): Eukaryota > Viridiplantae > Streptophyta > Magnoliopsida > Caryophyllales > Polygonaceae > Persicaria > Persicaria maculosa. Next base: position 8,131,549 of record OY998251.1, read on the forward strand.
GGGGAGCGGCCTCACTGCCATGAAAGCATCTACCATCTACCAAGTTCACAAGAAAATCGCATGAGACTGACCAGGAACAAAGAAACAACGGCCTTAATCATGACAGAAATAAAAGCTGAAGATTACATCATACAGTCATTGACACACAATCTATTTAACGTCAATCTATAGAGATTTCATGATGTACTAGAAAAGAACATACCTCCTCAGTTACAGCTGCCCGAGCTCTGCGATGTCTTTCTACCAATTCAGTCAAAACTGTTATAAGACGTTGCTTTACTTCACCGGTCAGCATGCGGCCTGCTCCATACTCCTACAGAAGTACCAGTTAATATTTAATAAGAATTAAAGACCAACTCTCTACAAAGTTGTCCGGGGTGTATCATAGGCATTGTAGCTAACCTGCCGTATATGTTCAAGCTCATCATCGTCCTCCAAGAAAAATCCGAGATATTTGATTGGTATATCCACCTGATACATGGGAAAACCGATATAGTATTACAGTACTGTTGCTAACGTTCAGATACAAAACAATAACCGGTCAAAACTACATATGCCTTTCTATTCAACATAGTATACACATATTAGTAAATAGAGAAGCTTCTAAGCCAGATAATGCAAAGCATAAAATACCTCTAGATTTGCACCAAATTTCCTATGTTTCTCGATGGAATCTTGTCCACCAGAGAATGCATACCTGTTTATCTGCATTCCAAGAGCCAACAGTAATTAATCCTTTCAAGGCAAAACTGAACAGTTAAGATCAGGTTCATGGCAGATTCACATTAACAAACTATCAGCACACTATGCCGTCAGTGTGAAGTTCAACAAAGAGCTCTCAACAAACAAATTAATATATTTCATGATTAAGCTATAGTTTATGATAATCTTAAAATGCCTGGTCTGGTTCATATAACATCCTACTGAAGCTATTTGGATCTTCCATAAAAAGAAGAGATTACAAACCAGTTAAGAGCAACAAGACAGCAATATAATACCAATCTTCTTAGCATAATTAAGACGACTAAACAAATTGCAGTATAGAATTGAATATATTTAATTGGAAACTGACTAGTATAGAAGACAAAGACCTTGTTCTTTATATCCTTGGCTGAATCAGTCACATATATAGCAGAATTTGGATCACTAGCAGACATTTTCCCACTCTCACCCTGCAAAACATATAATTGATATTAAACATGAGAGATCAAGAAACATAATGTTAAAGAGAGATTGACTGGAGTGAGCACAGAGCACAAACGTACAAGATTTTTCAACATAATTTATTGAGCAGGGAGAGACACTAGAATTTTTCAACAAAATTTATTGAGCAGGGAGAGTCACTAGAAAAATAAAGTCACAATTTGAACCATCAAAAGAATACCCTAGAGCATGATTAAAATCTTTAATATTTATAGCATACCTGAAGAGCAGGAAAGAAGGAAGATTCAATTAGTGCGGGTTTTTCATAACCTATCCGAGGCGCAACATCTCTTGTCATTCTAAAATAAGGATCCTGAAAGGTCGCCAAAAAATGAACAGTAAAGAAATTAATTATACAAAAGAGGAAATCAACAATCTTTTACAAAATCATATAGTATATGAAATGAATGAAGAAGGAGAATCCCAGACAAAGTATTCAAAAGACACAAGAAACAGTGACAAAAACAAGTGGAGTATTACTCGCCAATCAGAAGCTAAAAAGGCATACTGGAAAGAAAATGCCAAACCTGGTCAATAGCACAAGGAATTAAACACCGAAGTTTATCTTTGCCACTGAATAGATGGGGAAATGAACTGGGGAAGGATGGAACAGCCTGCACAATTACAAGTTATATTTTTTAAAAATGTAACGACTCCCACATATTAACAAAGCAATTATACAACTGGAGAAGCTAGCAATCGGTCATGTGGTTTAGCATGAGAAGCGAAAGATTAACAAAGGTACCTGGATAGGTGGGAAACTAATTTTCCCAATGTGGTCCTCATTGGTGAAACCAAATATACCAACAACCTGAATAGAGTGTCACAGCATGAATTGCATATTCAAAGGGAGATTGAACAATACTAAAGCAACTGACACTCTGAAAAAAGATACAATTACCTTATTGTAAGTGACACACTTTGAAACTCTGACCATATTCTTGTAGAATTCACTGAAATGTAGATGATTAACATTCAGAACAGAATCCCTTTTAACAGAAAATGTATATTGACCAACCCCACAAAATCCTTTGATATTAGTGAGCTAGATTCTTACCCGCCAACATAATCAAAATCAGAGAAAATGAAAGTCCTGGAGACGTCGAATCCACAAGCAATAATGTCCTTTGCATTCTCACGCGCAAGCCTCATGCACTCCTCCACAGACAAATTCTTCCACATACACTTCTCATCGTCAGTCAATTGTATAACCAATGGGACCTTAAATGCATCCTGCAGATACCTACACCCATCTACTATTACTCAAAAGCATAATCTGAACTAAGCTACAATTATACTCCAAAAGCAACCACTTTTAACATATGTTGAGAGTAAAAATGTTTCAACTATTAGTAAGGATCCTTTGCATGATTGTTTATATTGTAGGTACTTGCAATGCAAAGACAAACCCTAGAATGCAAAGAGTTTCAATTCAGTCTTTATCAAATCAGCCAAAGAAGAAATGAAATCAACGAACAATCAAATAAGAAATTACTTTGTAAACATGAACGGAATCAAATGGCCCAAATGCAGGGCTTCTGAAGACGGTCCTCTGCCTGTGTACAGGTAGAACTTGTCCCCTCTCTCGTAAGCATCCAGAATTTCAGTAAAATCTCTGTCAATCAAACAAAAACCCTAAAATCTCAAATGTTTGAAACCAGGAGAAACTCGAAACAAATTAGAGAATACCAATGCGAGGCAGGAAAAAAAAAAGAGAGACCTGTGAGCAAAGAATACGCCCCGACGAAGGAAAATGTGAGGGGGGCGGGAGGTGAGGCGGCGAACGCGGTCAATGATGGAGGAATCGAGTCTCTGGCACCCAAATTGGTCAATAAGCTTGTCGTAGTCGATCTTGCCGCCGTCCTTAGCAGACACCTCCCATGGGTTTACCACCTGCTCTTCTTCATCGTTCTTTTGGACTTCTCTCTCCGTCTCCATCTCTTTTGCTTATATACTAATGAAAAAAGACAACAAAAATACATTACTGCAAACCAATTAAATACCACGAATCATTTCAATCTACAAACGAGTTCACTACTACGAACCAATTCAATACTACAAACGAGCTCTTAGGAAAGATAAAGGGGGTAAACCATCCTTGACAAACACTCCGTCTCCCTGTTTTGGTCCTAAATCACCTTTGAAAAGATAACATCAAAACAATACGTAACATCTTTAGAAACTCTATACTCCAACCAATCTCTATCCTTAAACCACATCAATTCTAACATTTGGAGACTGAGCAACTAGAAGACCCAAAACTTGAAATTGGAATCGTTGGATTCTTAGTTCGAGTAACAAATTTCTTAATTTTTATCCTATAATAACAAACCATTCAAAAGCCACAAAATTAACTTTCTATTCTTCTATTAAAAAATCAGAGGTTCACGGAATTGATTCTCAAATTTCACAAAGCCTAACTATCCCGATTCAGAAATTGCACTTCAATTTCTTAAACTTTAACATAGGAAAGTGGAAATATACCTTTGAATCGAAACTCAAGAGGTTAATCAATCCTGAATACTTGATTGAAGAAGGTGGGACGCGATGTCCTACAGTCGAAGGCGGCCAACCGGGGTCGAAGGTTGCCGGCGTCGATGTCGAACAGTCGAAGGCGGGCGGCGGGAGGAGGGACTGGATTCGCGTTCAGCGTTCGTCTGTCTCCTGCCGGGGTGCGGCTGAATCTCTATATCTACACTTCTACACTACAGAAAGCAAGTTTTTATAAAATCTGACATCTGATTTGAGCCGTAGATACCGAAAAAGTTAAAATTTCGACGGCCCAAATTAATTGAAGTAGCTCTTTCCTATTTTAACCCTTTAATTCTTCTAATTTTACTAAACTTGATCACTTCCTGTTCTCTTTACTATTATACCCTCAAAAGTTTGCATTTAAAAATGTTTATTTTTTTGTTTTGGTGCCCCTTTATGTAATTGCACCTAATTCCTAAACACTCCCTCTCTTGAGTCTCGACTCTCCCAAGCCGCCTCTCTCTCCCTCTCCGAAATTCACCTCTACCACCTTCGCCGCCACTACAGACCGCCTTCTTCTTTGCTTATCCTCTACATCTTCACCTCCTCCAGTCCTTCTTTCGAGCTCCTTCCTCGGCGACGAGCAATCAAACGCCAAGGGGAGGCTTCCCATTGTGGGGGGACAACCAAAGGTAGGGAAAACAAAACAAGTGGGGGCAAAGTTGTCATTTTATTCTTTTTAAAAAAAAATAACCTTCTACCCACCAAACACCTTACCGGAATTATTTATCAAAAAAAATCTCCACCTCTTCTATCCCCATAACCCACACAATAATCTCCACCCCATATAATCCCTTAAAAAAAATCTCAATCCCTTCAAAAATAAGCCTTTGCCAAGCACGCCCTTAATATCTTCTCTTAGGATTTATAATCGTCCGGAGTTGTCCAAATTGTTTTAGGCTTGCTGGCTTTTTTCCTGATTCACCATGGGTACTATTTGGTGGTGGTTTGTGCTTGACCCGATTTGGGACCTGTTAATTTTGGATTGGGATTTGTGGATTCCAGTATCTGAGTTTGTCTCATAATGCCCAATTTTAATCAACTTCTTTTTTATTACCAATTTTGTTTGTTTTTTTAAAGAAAAATTTTAGGAATGGGAATCCTCCCTTTCCCACTGCCGATTTGTGTTTACAGTAAATCGATGGTTCATGAACGGTCCTAGTGAAATTTTGGCGGCATTTCACCCTTGTTTAGGGTGATTTTGCGATTTCGAATCCAGGTCTGGCCAATAGATTCTCGCAAGCGGGTGGGGTTTCTTGGATCAAACGGGATGGCATCTTATCCTTGTTTGTGCTAATTTGATGATCTTGAAAAGAGGCCCAAAGAGATTCCCACAAGCCTCTCGGGGAGAGGGGGGGGGGGGGGGGGGGGGGGGGGGTTTGGAGATCAAATGAGCACTGATACGAAACACTATATATCTTAGTTGTATTTTGCTTGCCTTCTTCTTGCTTGCTGATGCTGTATTTCGCCAGTTTTTTTTTCCGTCTGTTGCAGAGGAAGAAAGAAGAAGCACCCCTACAAGTTTAAACAATAGCTTTTATAGGATGAGTAGGTGGGAGTTATTGAAGTTACATAGTCGAATCCAGGTATGTTACTATTGTTAATTTAATTGTTGTATTCATTTCCTATCATCATCTTTTTTAAAATTTAGATTTTGTAATTAGCGTAAATAATGAGTCATCTCTCCCAAATTTATTTTATTTATGCAAATCAATATTCCAGTGTATGTATTGTAACTGTTGTTACTCCAAGTTCGGGAACAATGATCGTAAAACACTAATTTCTTTTTTTTAGGACACTTGTACTCCTTTTGCTTTTTTGGCCTTTTTTTTAATCGGGGTGTGTTCAGTTAAGTGAAGGGATTAGGAATTTCAAATCAGAGATTCAGAGGTAGTGCAATTCATTTTGCTTTGGATTTGAATAGATAAGAAATCGGGTTCATGTTGATGAGGAGTCTAATTTTAGCTGCTACTTTATGGCTCTCTAAAATCATGTTTTACTGATTGAGACGGGCGGTTGTTCAATGTTCATGAAATTCAATTTTTAGATCATCAGTAACTGATTTTTTTTTTTGAATTGGAATATGTACAGGGATGCATACGTTTTCGCTGTTAGACCTCAACATGTGCAGAGATATAAAGAGTGTGCTAACATTCACAAGGTATGCATAATTCTCTCTGCATTGGGACTTATGTCCTTCCCCTTCAATTTGGTAAAAAAGTTGATTCTGAAAAGACTTAGTGTTACCTTATGATTTGACCATCCTATGCTTGCTTGAGCATTTTCAATTTTTCGTTGTGCCTTCATAGATTTCTGTATGCTATGTGACAAAATGGTAGATAGTTAAACCTTTTAAATTTCTTATCTGCCTCTTCGGTTTTCATCTAAGTGTTCTTTAAATGTACATTGAACAACAATCACGTTCATGATGAAAGAAATTGTAGTGGAGAAGCTTGACATGATATTTTCTTAACAGTTTAGATCGTTCTTTCTTACAAGAAGAAGAGGAAGAAAGATCAGATAGATGGAATTCTTCCCAATCACCCATTAATGGGCTGACATATGAAGCTGATATATGACAATAAAAAGGAATCAGAAGATGGTGTTACCCCCCCAAGAATTAGATGCTCATCCAGAGGAAGCTGATAGCCTTTTCTTACATTACCCGTCCTATTAATTGGTTTTATTCTTGATTTAATCTTGAAAATTGGTTACTGGCCTTTTCAAATTTATTATCCATTTTAAAATATTGTTAAATTTCTGAAATTTGGTTGATGTTGTAAAGAAGATTGAAATTATTAATGGTGTGGGTGTTTTCACAATCAAACACAATTTGGGAGCAACCAAGATAGAATATTTTTATGTTTCGCAAGATTTGGTATTTGTTAAAAAAAAAACATTACTGAGGAGGAGTTGGGTTTAGCCTCGAAGAGGTGTTTTGATTACGATATCTTTGATTTTGGAGTGTTTGTTTAGATAAATTAAGATGGGATTAGAGTAGCCAACTTATCTTTTCTAAATATACGTGATGGAAGTTTATTTTACTATGACTTAATAGTGTAGTGCTAAATTTTAGTTTGAATGTGGTTCTAAATATATGATATCTTGGGTTGTGATTTTCCTGTGTAACCCAATTTTGGCAAGTTGATGACTCAGGATATGCTTCATATGTAGGTTTTGTATTGACTGATCTTTTATGATTTTGGCTTATCTGTTTTGACTTCTTCTAGATTCCTCTTACAATTGTGAATTATTTCATGGGAATCCATGTTTCACTTTATTGACGTTTTCTCCTTGGATAATAGTTTCACGCCATCTGTGATTAGGTCTCAAGTATGAGTATAAAACAGTTCAGGGTTTGAATGACAAGCAGCACACTCCAGGTAGGAAAGATCATCCTTTTGATTGAGTGGATGATCATTTAAACCCCCAATCAAATGCCACCCAATTATTTAATTTGTATGCTTCTTTATTTAGTTTTTCATAAAAAGTGCAGGTTCTTGAATTAGTTGAACCGAGTGATAGATTTTTATTTTCATTATAGTTTGTTTTTTTTACTGCTATATCATGCCTCACTGCCAACCCAAATTTTTTCCCCTTTACCATTATTTTTATATTTGACATAGCTTTACTTGGATGAATTGCTTATATAGTGATTAAGGTATGTGTGTTGTGTTTACAATTTATGGATTTATTGTGTTTATAAGTTCTAGATTGACACGACTGATAAGTTGGTACTGGTGGCATGAAACCTTGGAAGCTTGAGGTTACTGCCTCGCTTTGCCATAGTGGTCTGGCACACAAGGTTCTTGATTTGTTCAGGACCCCTCAAAAAGATACCCTTAGGCTTAGAAATGTGATATTTCAAATATCAATTTCGTTTTGTTTTGTGATGGGAAATACGATGGACTCAGAATAACGGGATAATAATTTGTTTAAAAGCTCTTTTTCATGTCAATTTTTCATTTTGTAGGTGAAAAAGTTTGATCAAAGGTGTTAAGTAACTGGATTTTGAATATTTGGTTTAATATTCCCATTGGCAATAAACTCTCAGATTAAATATAGTTATCAGCTATGTTGGATATATTGTCGGCACTAATTTGAAATTGCAGTATTGAGTGGATTATTTGCTTAGTGTGGACCTTTGCATTGTGTAGTGATTGAAACATTCCTATAAACCGAGAACAAGTTCATTTATCCTCTTCTTCTACTCTATTTGAATGCTTTTTTAATTTGTTACCGACATCTGTTTTTTTCATTTATTTTGCAAAGATGAAGACTTTGATTTACAAACTGGAGGCTATGCTGCTACGGTGAGCATTTTCCCCATTTCATTGCACTAGAATATGAGGTCTATTTCTGTTTGGAGTTTTTTTTTAAGAATTGCCGCCTGTTTCTGACTGCTATATCTTGCTTTGCTGCCAACTCCAGTTTGGTATCAGTTCTTCTTGCCAAGTCTGTGAAAAAGTGGCTTCGAAGTTGCCACCAGATTCATAACTAGCAACTCCAGATTTCTCCCAAGCAAGTGAGTTCTCTCCCAGATCTCTTAGAGTATCATCATATTATTGAGATGCATGAGAATGTGTGTAATTTGAAGAAAGAAGAAGCCCTGATTGAAGTTTGAAAGTTGATATTGTTGAGCAAGAGGATAAGTTAGAGGTAGGATTTCCACATAAAGTGCTTCGATTTTATTGTTTTCAGCTTGTTAAAGTTGGAAGCTTTATTTGGATGTGGCTAGGGGTAGGGTTAAGGTTAGGAGAAAGTGGGTTATCAATCTGATTAAGGAGCATTTGTGTGAATGCCTTTTTTTTTGTCAAAGGATATTTGATTGATCATGAACATACAGAAAGGATTATGTGATCTTGTATATGGAAATTGAGTTGCCATGTTGTGGGTAAAGATATTAGTAGTGTTCTAAAAAGTGCTAGGCGGCCGCTAGGCGGTGGGTGGCCGCCTAGCGCCTAGGCGGTTAGGCGGTGCCTAGGCGGTTAGGCGGTGCCTAGGCGGACTTAGAAAAAACTTGATTATTTCATTATACTTTAATATTTCATACATGTCTATAATTCATATAATATAATAATAATAATCCATAATATTGCCCATAAACTCAAATTTAGGGTCCCTAATTGACACTAGGGTAAATAAACACAAAAGCTCGCATCCGATTGAGTCGTTTGACAACATTAAACCACCTAAAATACTTAAATACATCATCTAAAAGTCTAAAACCATAAGTTCAAGGTTTCAAGTCAAAAGAAAATACTTAAATAGTTAATACATAAAAATCCACCACTAGACATGATACCTAAGTTAACAATAACAAGTGAATTAACAACACAATTCATAAAAATCCATTTAATATTTTAATTAATTGTGCAAAATCACAAATTCACAATGAACTCTCTAATTCTAAATTATTTCTAACAGTAGCTTTTACTCCTTCACAAGAGGCAAAAAATCAGTAGCATTCATTCACTCATTCACAACACTACAACAATCACCCAAGCAAATGGATTCACAACACTACAACAATCAGTAGCATTCATTCACTCTTCACAGCAGCACAATTACAAGAGGAAAAAAAAACAGTAGCCTCACTCCTTAACAGATACACATTCACAAATCAGTGAAATCACAATGACAGGAAGAAGGCAAAAAAATCAGGCAACACACAAATACAATAGCAAAGCAATCACCCAAGCAAGATTTCAAAGTTTAGAGAGAGAGGAGAGTGCAAGAGAAGAATACCTTAGCCCTTAGGGAAGGTGAGAACAGTGAGGAGTTGATCGAGGGCGGTGAGGACAGATGAGTGACGACTGACGACTGACGACGAGGACTGATGAGTAACGAGGACGAAGTACTGCTGTACTGATGAGTATCGAGGGCGGTGAGGACAGGTGAGAACTGTGCGGACTGAAGACGAAGTACTGCTGACTGCTGTACTGAACATAGAGGAGATGAGGACTGATGAGTAACGAGGAGTGATTCACAATTTCAGAGGAAGAAGATGAGAGATTGAGAGGAGAGAAGGTTGTCGTCGGCTTCAAACAAGGAGAACAAGGCCATACCTGTGGGCTGTCGAATCGAAGGCTGGAACGAACGAGAGAGTCGCCGGAGTGGAGAGAGTCGCACGAGCAGAAGGCAGTGGCCGGAGTGTAGAGAGAGTCGCCGGCCTAGGGAGCGAACGAGAAGGAGAAAGTCGAAGAGAGAGAAGGCATGTGTAAACAAGAGCTGAAATTGGAAAGCATTCCAATTTCTTATTCGATTTGGGGGAAAATTGAAACCCTAACCCGCCTAGGCGCCGCCCAGCCCTCTGCTCCGCCTAGATACCCGCCCCGGGCAAAAAATTCCGAGGGAGCCTGGCGTCTAGCGCCTAGGCGCGATTTTTAGAACACTGGATATTAGATATCCCAAAATTTAAATTTCAACTTGATTTTTTTTGGGTTCCTCGACAAGGTAGTGCACCACCTGAATTTTGAGAAGGCTTTATTAAGAGGCAAAATAATCGGACGGATATGTTAGGTGTTTTTTACCAAAAATCAACTTCAAACCTTCCAAAAACAAAAGATACATCTGCATGTCTGATCTAGCACCAATAAAATGAAGCCTACTAATCTCTCCATATTCAGTGTAACAGTCCTTAATATAGACTCTATTATATATAAGTTGTAAAACTAATAACGACTTCTATGTATAATCAACATGTCTTAACTTTTTTTTTTTATTCTAACCTTGACTCGTATGTTCCTCCATCTCAACCACGGCGCGCGCCCAACTTACCTAGTATAAAAAAGGGCAGTTCCCTTAGGAACAGTAACCTTTTGAGCCAACTGTCAGTGTTTCATTGGATGAACCTGCTTTATTTGGGCTTCTTTCTACTGGGCTTTTGTAACTGGACTTATGTTGGCCCATGGCTGTAAAAATCTGTTCCTGGCCATCGACCTCAACCATCCCAGTCTCCCACTATCTTCTCGCCTTCGGCCTTACCTCCGCCGGCAACCGTCGAAGCCTTCACCTCTTCCTCTGCCGCATCCGCCTCCACAACGGAGGTGCAAGTGCAGAGTGACATTGACACCACCGGAGCCAACTTCCGTCACCGCTTCCGCCGATACCGCCGCGACTTCTTCCGGCGTCACACGGCTGCCCGGAATGGATCCTACCGCTTTAACATCTCCATTTTCGACGTGGCCCCTGCCGACATAAGTGATGACATTTGGTCTTGCCTCATCGTTCTCGTCCCGTTCTGGTTCTTCGCTACTGCTCAAACCCTATAATTTTGAAATCCCTAAGTTTGAATTTGTGAAATTAAATTTTAGAGGATTTTCATCGATTGATTTTTTGGAATGTTTATCGACCTTAAGTGGAGATTGGAGAAATTTTACTTTGGTTATGCGCAAGGATTCGATCTGTTCTGGATTTGTTTTGAGAATGTCAAACCTGTACGTATTGATGGATTTAGTTGTAACTTTGGATCATCGGACCTATAAAGTTTGATGGTTTTGCTAGGGTTCTAAAGTTGTAGTGGATAAGGGGAAGATTTATTTTCTTGGGCATCTAGAGCTTTCATCTCGGACAATTTGACATCAAAAGTATCTTCTTTGGTCTGTTAATATTTACTACGATGCAATCCTCGCCAAATTTGCTTAGTTTATGTGTCATTCATATTTCCGTATCTGTTGTGTATTTATGGTGAATGTCACAGGACGAATTGTCATGGATCTCTTTGGCAAGACAGTTCCTAAAACAGCTGGTACTACCGTGATGCATCCATGATTTGTTTTTCTTAAATGGATAATTCATCTATATCTTTCAATCGGATCATTAACTGCATTTTTTGCTCTTCCTATTGCAGAAAATTTCAGAGCTTTGTGCACAGGTATGCATTTGCAAGAATCCGCTTAGCTCTACAATTTCTCTGAAGAGTCACACTAGGCAATATCCCGCCTTCATTATCACTCGATTATTATGAAATTACATACTTTTGGGGGTTTAAAAGGCTTTAGATTTCAGCAGGTCAGCACCAGGTTTCTAAAAAATACAGCCTTTTTAAAGTATATCAAAAACTCAGTTCAATTTAATATTTCTCATGTAAATTTTCAAGTTGTCATTTTCCATTTATATGATTGTTGTTTAAGAAATTGACGAGCTTCTGACTTATTTTGATGTGCAATTTTGATCTTTTGGAACCTGTAGATTCTAAACTCTTGATATTTAGTTTTATATGTGCAATTTGATGATGCACTTAAGATGTTTAATGAAATGCTCAAGAGAGACTATGGGAAAAAAGTGTATTACACATTTGTCTTTTAGAATTGTCAAGTTAGCTGCAAGGGGAGGGGTGCTGTATTTATTTCTAAAGAGGGGTATTTGAGTATTCTGAAATGAAATTGAAGTTTTACTTAATAACTGCAGATTTTTCAGGGATTCTAGAAAAAAAAAATTAGCTCCTTGAGAAGCTCAAGGACTATGACCATTCCACCAAATGGAGAAGACTCTTCATGTAAGTTTACTTGAATCATTTTATATTCTACTTTAAATGGGACTCCGATATGGTCGTGAATTACAAGATCGGTGAGGATTTCACAAGATCACCTTGCTGGATGGATGCACGACAATATCCCTTGCTTGATTGCGATAATGTCGTGCATCCATCCAACACCACATCCAAATCTCAAGCAACCTGAATTCGCAAAATCTAAAACTCCAACAAAGGAAATTTGATGGCTTTACTGTTTTCTTTGGATTTCAATTGTTGAATCTGATATCAAAATGTTGCCTTGCCGTGAAGATGTGAATTCTGATCTCTAAACATGAGTATCTCAGTCATTATGATTTCTGGAAATACGAATTACTAAGATATTAACTTGAAAATTGAGAGGCTTAGTCTTGATTAAACTTTTATAGACATACACATACCAAATGAGATTTAGTAGTTATGAATGTTAATGCCAGAAGATTTTGTGAAAGCAATCCTAAGCTTTAACTTTCCTTCAACCAAAAATGTCCACAATATGTAAATTAACACCTAACCATTCAACATAGTATATAAAATCCACCAATCTTCATATAAATTAACACCTAGCCATTCAACATAGTATATATGTAACACCCCCTTCTGTAAACGAGGGAATGTTGCAGCGCCAGTGATTACTCGGACTTTAATGTCTTCGTAACCACCTTAGGCTTATAGGGACATGCAACCATGCTCCCATAAACAAGATGATAACATGCATTAAAATAAATACAGCGGAAGACTTTTACCAAAAGGAAATTATATTTTTTTAAATAATATTTACAATCGTTTAACTTGTACAGCGGAAGACTTTTAAATACACCGGATAAATAATTAACCAAATTGAACACATTTGGAATTACCCTTTTTGTTTCAAAACATTTAAAACGACCCTTGATGTTCTCCAATGCCTTCGGAACTTCTTCACTATGATCTCTATACTTGCAACTTAGGTCTGATGCATCGTATACAAACGAGAGGCACCGGCCGCCACAGTACATAGGGCGGTTAGTTCAATTAAGAACAAGCAAGTGACGACACGAAATAAAAGACCACTTTACACTAAAGATTCATTGACCATAAAACGGTATGAACCAAATAGTCCAAAGGAGAGTAATATAGATTATTTAAATGTGAATTATGAAACACAAAATAGACACCTGACTCAAGTTGGAGATGGTTTAAGTTAGGAAGAATAACGGATGTGAGTGATAAATCACTCTAGGAAATTATATTCCGGAATGAGACTGGAATATAATTAAGCGCTGAAATTATGACCAACTTATTTACGATCACCGTCTAATAAATAATTGTATAACTGTAAACTTACAACTTGTATTTAACCAATGAACTACAACATTAAGATCTATATCTTTAATCTGTACTGAACGGGTCCGCTCAGATTTTATTTTAATATTAAGTATAACGAACGGGTCCGCTCGGATTTTATTTTAGTATCAGGTGTACCGAACGGGTCCGCTCGGATTTTCTTATCGATCACATTCACTGAACGGGTCCGCTCAGTAGATCATTTCCGGGTCCGGAAACGTAGCTTCATGAAACTGGGTAGGAAGCGCTCATCTTCCTGGTTTATAATAATATGTATTTTATATAACTTGGAAGCGCTCATCTTCCATATTTAATTTATATTATCGTGTATATACTTTACTCGGAAGCGCTCATCTTCCTTAACTTTAATTTATAATATTCACATTCTATAATACACTTAACTACGATTCCAAAATTCATAACTTATGTATACAAATTTATATATTTTATAAGGACTAGGTTCAAAACATAACCTAAGTCCATACCGAACTAGCATGCAACCAAGTCCGGAAATGAATTGAATAAACGACACTTATGGATATGAAAACGGATATATCACATAATTAAACTTAGCATGAAGAGAAAATAATAAATCATGCTTTGATGGAATATGGGCACATAATGCCATTTATGTAACTTAAATAACCTATAAAAATAACATTACCCGTTTAACATGCCAAAATAGATTATCAATTTAATAAATCACACAAACGGAGGGATTGTAATTTATTTAACATAATTTGGCATGATTCAACTGTAGACAACAACTAGACACGAAAGCACGCAAATGAGCGTAGAAAGCTCGGAATATCACTTGCCTCTTTTGACGTTCCTGAATCGCGAGAAAAATATGACACGGAGTTTGGTGAATACGAACAATTCTACATGCAACCACATCACACATGAAAGAAGTTTGTTAATTGGTATTTTATACGCGTAAATGACTTATTTAATTCGAACTGAAAATCGAATTAATAAAAAGTCGGAATTCAATACCAACACGAACCTCTTGAGTTTCTTGCGACGATGTGAGTGCGTAAGGGTTGCCTAAGACGGCTGCGATTCGAGAGAATATACGCATTAGATAATGATTTAAACCCAAATAAAAACTATGGGTTAAAATCTGTAATTCTTACAACTGGAAAAAGGGCAACTTTTGTAGGAATGAAAATATGGGGAGGGCTTGTGTAATTTGGTCTTCTTCCTCCCTCATCCGCTGCCTACTGACTACTGTACACGCTCAGCACACACAGTTCACCTGTAGCTATGGTGGCTCGACAATGGAGGCTCGGCACGGGTCGGCGGCGACAGCTCTGGGTGGTGGTGATACCGGAGAAGGGCGGCGAGGCTCACGGTGGTCCTGGGCGGTGACGGCAGAGCTCCGAGCGGCTACGACATCGGCGACCTCCAAATTTGAAAATTGGGGGTTTTCGATTGGGGTTGATTTGGGATCAAATGTTTGAGGGGAAATGCTCCTAGATGAATATAGAACTCAATGAGATGGATTTCGAGATCTAATTTCTCAGAAATGGAGAGATATCCTTCCGACATGGAAAAACCCCTTTTATAGAGTCGGCCTATTTCGTAACCGTTTTATCAAATTGGATGCATCATTGACAACCTCTTGATGACAGAAATGATTTCGAACATTCAATTGAATCGAATTCAATGTGAATTAGACCGAATTTGATCGGAGAATTGAGAATATTCTTAAGAATAAAATTCAATGTGATTCTTCCAATTTAATATATAGATAGGTCTGAATTGAATTGAGAATAGGATTATGACTTGTGACGTGTCGAATTAAATTCGAACTCGAAGGATCACCATTGAAGACAAACTAAGGTGTAAGGTAGAGCTAGAGGAGGAAGAAGAAGGTGGAAACCCGGTTCCGACCCGGTTTCATGTACCCCAAACCGGTTTAGTTGTAGGAATTTGACCCGCTTATTTATCTTACCCGGTTTTGACCCGATTTTGTTTTTATAAAGGATGGAGGAGTTTTTAAAGTATAAATAATGCAACAATTTAATTATTGCAATTTGAATACATAAAATATTTATCTTAGTCAAAACACCCTTAATGTTTATTTAAATAATTACATATAATAATACCTTTTTTATAAAATGTATAACACATATAAACTATATTTTATCTTCCCCTTCACATTTTAAATAATTATTAATTCGTTCAAAGTAACCTTTCAAACTTAAAAACTTAATATTATGATAATAAAATCCTCCTTAAACTTTTATTGATAATTAAAGTAAATAAAAAAAATGGAGTTATAAATCATAATATCTTTTATAAAAATGATATCACAAAGAACATCTAAATAATTTAATCAAAATGATTTTCACATAAGATATTAAAGAATAAAATACTAAACTCACATCAATTTGTATATCTACAAAAAAATGCTTACTCCATTTTAGTTATAATAAGTTCCACTCTTAAATTCATAAAGTCAAACCATATTTTAAATAATAAGAACCAAATAATAATATATATTTCATGAAGAATTGTATAAATTCTTTTATATCAAAATTATAACCTTATTTTTTTTATTTAAATTAAAATAGAAATACCCAAAAATACTTTGGGGTATTTCAATATAAAAATATCGTCTCATTCGAGATGTTAAGAAGAGCCAATATTATGTTGTAAAGGTATTGTCATATCTTTGATACCAGTGTTATCTTTAACTTTGACATATTATTCTTTCTTAACCCTTGTGTTTGTCTATCCGCAGATTCTTGAATGGGTTTCAAAGATAGTTAAAGATGGTGACTTTGAAAAGCTTCCCTTCTATGATAGGTGCATTATACTGTATGAAGAAAGTTCCCATAGGTTGATCCTTCTTGCCTTTCTCTAGCCGACTACATGCCTGATTTTCTTATTTAATTTTATTTGGATTGTGGTCTATATTGTGATCGATTGTACTTTGCAATTTACACTACATGCCTGTAGATTTTTTAGCAGAAAATGCATGTCATGAATGATTTTATCCTGGCTCTTGGCTAAGTGTCTGCATGTTTAGCAATTTAGTAGTTCTCAACTAAACTAGCTGATTCTTTATCCATACTCCGTACATTTTAATGTGGTTAATCCACAACAAATTTATCATTATTATGCATTATTAAACCTGATTTGTTTTGTATCATTATTCAACCTTTTCTTTTCTTCTCAAGAAATTGTATATCCCCTTACTGTGGGGAACAAGAGCGCCCCAGCTTGTCCATGAGAATAGTGAACCACTCTAGCTATTGGGTTCTGGAGGCATTTTGTCCAAAACCACGGGCATAAAGGATAAAATTCTCAACTATTTAGATTTAGCTGTTGGTTGCAGGAAGATACCTTATGAAGAGATTATTGTTACAGATCCGGATTGAAATATAGTCTATTGATTTATATGTTTAAATTAATTAATTATAATTGTGTATATATCAAATATTATGTTATATGTTTTCTTAAATGATGAGTTCACTTTGATATATTTTAATGAAGTAGATTAATGGAAGTAGGAATAGGGGTGGAAATGGGTCGGGTGATGGATGAGTGGAGCCATTTTTTCACCCGACCCATCACAAAAAAATTTCACCCGACCCATCACCCGTCTGTCTAATATTTCACCCATCACCCGATCCGTCGGGTGAATCGGGTTAATCGGGTGGGTCGGGTGGGTAATCGGGTGATGTAAATTATAAGAAAAAAAATTCATAGGTCATACTTAAAAATCGATCATATTTGATATTTTCACAAACCACATCAACGTGGAAATCTTATTAATTGTATAAAAGGTTTATTCATACATTATATCATTATCCTTATCTTACAAAGTTAGCATTAAAAGTTTAATATCAAATCAAATGAGATGAATTTTAGCCCTTTGCTAAACTGGTAGTTAAAAAAAGGAAAAATAATTTGGCTAAATCATGTCTTAACACACTAAATGTTAAGTCGTTGAAATGAGTGAAATTGTTAACATTCTACTAGTGTATGCAAAACAAATAAAATGACTTTTTTTAAAAGATGTGATATGAGGTTAAATAAAAATAAGTTTATATTCTTTTAGAATTTTTTTGCACAAAAACAATTAGAGAATAGAGAAGATAGAATTAGAAAGAAATGAAAAATATGTAGTTATGTTAGGATATATTTTTTTATAAACTAAGATTTTTTTTTAAATAATCGGGTGGGTTAGCGGGTGGTTAAGCGGGTCGGGTAATGGGTCGGGTGATGGGTCGGGTAATGGGTGAAAAACATATCACCCATCACCCATTTCACCCACCCATCACCCATTCATCACCCGTTTTTTTTCGGGTTTTCACCCGTATAATCGGGTCGGGTGGGTCGGGTGAATCGGTCACCCACGGGTGATTTCCAGCCCTAAGTAGGAAGTATATTGACTATGTGAACTAAACTGCCATGTTGGGGTTGTGAGGCTGCAGGAGCTGAGTAGCCAATTGGAATATTTAAAGCTGAAAGGGCATTTTTTACCACTGAAGCACACTCACAGGTCAGCTGCTTTCTTTAATAACTTGAAGCTAATAAAGACCCACCCGACCTCAAGTACAAATACATAATTTGAATTGATCTCTTAGATTCTCTTGAGTTTAACTGAATGAACATGCATGAGCCTACTAGGTAAAGATCTAGATGTTTTAAACACAAAGGGGCTGGAAACTCTAGAGAAGCAACTTGATATGTCTTTAAAACAGATCCGAGCTACTAGAGTATGTTTATATATATGCATACTAGCTACTAGTTACTATACTTATGTTCTCATGTTTTAAGGTTTTGCATTTTTAATTTTGGTGATTTAGGATAACTTGAATCATGAATTTTTAGGGTTTTGAATGGATTTGAATCCGGTAGAGTTGTAAATTTTACTGTCAATTAGATATGTTATGGCATTTTACATATATGTTCTAATTTTCGGATCCGATAGACTTGTAAATAGTTATTCTTGATTATTTGAATTGATAGGGAAAATGCAGACCGTTACAATAACAAAAACGATCTTCTTAACTTATATCATTTGGTTATAGATTAAGAAATGCTGGCCATATTTTATATCTCATTTGCAATTGACCATCCTATAAGGAAACGCCAAAGTTAGGAAAGGGTGTGTACTACTAAACTTTCTAGACCTGATAGATGCGGGATATACTGAAATGATTGTTGTTGTTGTTTGCAATTGAACGTCCATTGTCCATATTCCCTAAAGCTTTGTTAGATAAGGTGAAAATACAATTTTGCTCCTCTTAATTTCAATGATCTTTTGGTTATGATTCTCAAATAAGAAATTAGCTAGTGTTGAAAATTTATATATAGTTGCATTTTCATTTTTGTGAGCCTTAATCTATGTGTATGTATTTGGCATTGGTGCTGAATTCCGAGGCGCCCCCAACAACCCCCACCATAGCTCCACTAAAAAAACGTCTAGATCGCCGAGAAGGACGCCGGAACAGAGCAAGCCGTGTGTGGAAACAAAACAGAACAAAAAGCCCCAAACTAATTTGACGTTTCGAGGGACCAGGGATGATCAGACGAGACCAGGGATGATGCCAAGATTCGACCTTTGTCTGCCTGATTTGACAACCCAAGGGGGTGTTCTTTGGCCCGAACCAGAAGGAGGAAGGTAGGAGGCGAAGAGGGTGGACATGCCAACAAGCCTTGGTCCGACGAGGTGGATTTTCGACCTCCGAAGTGGATTTTCGACCTCCGAAGAGGGAGTTCTCAACAATCTTCTACCTAAGACAAGAACGCAAGAAGCGAGGTGCAAGCAGGTTTCTATTGATATTGGCGACGAGAAGATTGTCTGACGTGGGTGTCAGCAGGTTCCATATCGTGAATACTAAAAAATAATCATATTTTATAGTTTTTTCAAATAATAAAAAAAACAATATTTCACAAAATACAACTATTAAAAAAATTTAAAATTGATTTTTCAAAATAAAATTTTATAAATATATAAAAATAAATGTTAGAAATATAAACATAACTTTTTTAAAATTAAAATAAATGTCAAAAAAAAAATTAGTGGAGGGACCTTAAAATATAAACCCAGAATTACAACCCAACCCTTAAGGAAAGGGGTTGAAATAACTCAAAAGGCAAGGCCATATATGATCAATGATTCCAAATAGAAGTTTGATTTGATGCCTTTGGGTGTCCTATTCATCACCACATAAAATCAATCTCACACTCACCTTGTCATTCTCACAAATAGGATGGTTGAAAGTTATGTAAGAACAAAGGAACCAAAAGCAAGAGAAAAAAGCTTCAGGCCTTTGTGGGGCAGTATGTTTGATTTCTTTCTGATAAGGAGCTTATTTGCATTGAAACAGAGCCTTCAATGGAACTCAATTTTCTTTCCTTCTTCCACTGTCTCATTCCTACAAAAAAAAAAAAAAAAAAAGGAGGTGTTAAAGTACAACCAATGGAAAATCATACTCATATGGGGTCTTATACAAATCAATAGTGATACATTTTTGAAATTCATCTTTCAAGTTTTCCTTATCATGCTCATAAAGCACTGCTTCAGAAATTCCAGTTTTTTTTGTCAGGAGGAATGATACACTATAAGCTCCTTAACAGCACAGATGGGCTCCTTGTAAGCAATTAGACCATTTCCAAAACAAAGGCAGGGGATTAAAAGAGACTGCACCAACTGCTCACAACATAACTTCCTATTAAATTGTAATCTCACAGCAAGTAGGTGAAAGTTATAATATATATAGGCAGGCAATCATCTCTAACTCAGAACAGCTTAAGCAAAGCAATATCAAGGCATAGCAGTATCTCTTGAATAAACAAGAGTGGAATAGAACTAAGTTATGGTGTTTCTGAAGAATACTTCCATTAATTGTAAAGTCCTTGTGATGCTGATCTACATCTGCGTTCTGAATTTCCAGATCCTATACACCAAACTTAAATAACATATTTATTTTGGTAAAATATAAAATCAAGGAAAAAAAAAAGATCTTGCAAATTTATTACTAACAATGACCTGGGTTTGGCATAAGTAGTTCATTCAATAGGTTGCACGAAAAATAGCCATGGACACTAAAAGAATGGGCAATCTTAAAATTATGTAGCACATAACCTGTTTTTCACAGCAAAGGCAATGTTAACATGCATGTTATTACATTGTATTCAAATATGTCTTATAATATTTTCTAACAATATTTTTTACAAGACAACCAAAAAATGTTGTTTATAAAAGTTCGTATACATGGTAGTCTCACGGAGTTGTTAGGGTTGAAAAGTCATTCAAACAGCCACAGATTCAACTGACCTAATTGTTTCCTGAATTATCCATAATCTTCTAACGCAATTAAAAAAACCTTTCTAGATTCACCACATTATTCAGCCTGAAGGTACGAAAATGTCAATTCAAATGTACATAAAAGAAAAAAGCAAATATTCTTACTCGTTGGTAAACCTGCTTGACCGAAAGTCTGATTTTCCATATCCCCTGGATGAAATTTGGAGTCTGTCATTCCCACATAATAACCACCATATAACTGGTTAAAACTCAGTCGATTATTTCGAAGAAGCCCTGCCATTACCAAGAGATCATTTGACATCACACTCATCGGTTGGTGAGCAAATTGTGAAATGAGGACAGGTTACCATTTTGTGATGGCTCCAAAAGTCTTGAGCCAAGTACATAATCATCACTAAGGGGGTAATTGTTTCTAATATTAGTATATATGATTCTGTGATGACAAAGTTGACATACTGAAACGTGTTGTAAGGATTTCTAAGTGACATACTTCCATGAAAATGATTGCCTGAACCAATAAAAGTACATCTAAAAATCCAATCTAGTACATAACTTAGAGGCAATATAGAGAGGATAAATTGATAATAGAGAGGGATTGAATTCATCTTACCAGGATTCATGTTGAAGCTCTGGTCGCATGTCCCGTGTGAAGAGTAACCCGGAGATGGTATTCTACTATATATGAACAAAGAAACCAGGTGGCACAGAAATTTGTGTTCTTGATACTGCAGTTTGGGGGGGGGGGGGGGAAGCAAGTCAAGTTAGGGAGCAAGATATGTGTAATGGAAAAGGGAACAAAAATTTCAATCAACTGACCAAGTAGTTTTAACGATGGAGAAGATAGATTTGCTATTTCCAGCCGCATCATAGTGCTTTGCATTATGGTGGAGAATTCCAAAACCATTTCCTAGCTTATCCAAGTATGGTTCTCTGGTTACAACCATTGCTGGATTAGAAGAATGAAGCTTTTTTTCACTGATAAATGCTCAACATCAATAAAATAACTATGAGATTTTTCCTGTCTGGCAAATGACAACTTGGACTGATTGATGCTTTGAGTATACCGTGAGTTAAACAAATTGGAAGTACTCTGATGTCTCGCAATTTCACCCAATAACTTAACCAAATCTTGGGATCTTAAATTGTCATCCCAAGCATCCAAATCCAAGGAGAGTATATTCGATATTATGCTGCTCTCCTTCATATCCATACAAGGATTTAAGTCAATATTGACTCCTTGATTATCAGATGTTCCAATCTGGATCTCACGCAATGCATCTAGAAGGGCACAGTATTAACCAATGCTGGAATTACACAGCACTTGATTATCCACCAATTCATCAGATGCAATTGTAGGAAAATATTCTTCATCTTGTTTCATTTACAGCTAGATTGACAGTGTTGTTAGTGGCACCAGCAGCATCACTGCATTGAAGTGATGGACTCCTTCAATGATCCGAAACATCAAATGAATGAGATGAACTAAACAAAGATGTCTGACTAGCTACAGGATCAACAGGTATATTTGAATATCAAAACCTTCTTCCTTCTCAAATGGTAGAATGATGAAGATTGGATGTCTGATCTTGAAGCACTAGCTCCATCCACATAAGATATTGCAGCTTGGCCAACAGGGAATTATAAATGTTCTTGTAGTATATCGTCATTACTTTGTAAACCTTGATAGCCCCAAACTAAAAAAGCAATTCAAAGTCAAGTCAATGAGTAATTTGGTTCGTGCAACCTCAGAATTCACTGGTTTATACAGAACCTGTTGTCCATGTAACTGCTGCTGAAAATGCTTTGGGTGCACTAGATGCACCATGGTTTTGCTTTGCTGGTCCATTAGAACAAACCAACTTCCAGCATGTGTTCCCTTACCACACGTGATAACACAACTGCAACCAAGTACCAGCCACACTCACTTCTATCATTAAAAAAAAATAAAAATAATGGGGCTGTTTTATATTTGAAGGTGGCCAGTACCAACCCGGAGAAATCAGACTCTCCTCTTCTCATTTCCTACTGTTTACCTAATTGTGCCTTTATTGAGATTTTTACTTGTCATGCATATGCATGAGAAGTAAAGTCCAAAATACGCAAACTGAACTTCAGCATCGCCAAGCTTAGAATATGAAGGAATTAAAATGACCAAGTTCCCCATGCTGAAGGCCTGCTACAACAGCACCAGGATCCCCACGCTGAAAATTAGATATGGAGCAAGTGAGACAATCCCAAAATAATAACCATACAGAAAAAACAACAGCCGATTCCCTTTTATGCCCTTCAGATTGGTCACATGAATTTTTTTTTAATTGAAAGGCAGATGAGATGAAATTAAAAAGACCATAGCATGAGAAAGCTGGCTAAAATAATGACATAGAGAAGAATGACAAAAATAATCTCATCTCAAAGTACTGAAATGAAAGTTAACCTGAGTACTTGACCATAAAACATGGTTGATCAAGAGGAACGGTAAATAGGATCTATAAATGAATGCCTTCCATCGGAACTTGGATACAAAGTGTTGGATAAATTAGTTTTAATATTCTGTCACAAACTACTATTGATGATAAACGGAATGGCATGGAACAATATTGTTCTCGTCAAGCTTGCAAGTGATGTTTTTTTTATAAACCTTTCTCTTAATATATTTACCAATGCATTAGTAATGCCAAAGGTATAAAACAAGAAGACACAGACGAAATTTTAGCCTTAATCCTCAAAGACTAGAAAGATACCTCAAACCTGATATTAAAGTAACTTTATCATACACTGAGCTTGAAACATCAGCATGCAGCACAACCTTAATCTATCAGATGAAATAGTTCTAGTTGTGCAAGATTTCAAGGATCCATTTGAATTGGTAACACATTACAACATACAAACTTTCAACCTCAGGAAAATCATCCAAGTACTGCAGAGTGCAGCCTAGGATATGTCTCAACCAGACCTTGTATAAATTCTGTCATCACATCTGCAGGAAAAAAAAACCTTTATAATCCCATCTTAAGATAGACTGAATATTCAAATAATGTAAAACATAAATAGAAAAAAATCAAAAGAATAATATAGGGTCTGCTTGGGAAAATATTCATTTGCCCAAGGCCCTAAATAGTTGCCTAGTTACCTTATGGTGCCTTATGAGTCACCGTACCATCAATAAGATATTTGGTAAGTATGTTTAACAAACAAACTCATAGTTATCACAAATGAATATCAATTAGCTAATTGGACTTTTTCGGTTCCAATCTTGCAATGAACAAAACTATTGCATTATTGTGTGTGACTAGGTAATCACGATAAAAGCATTTCATGGACAATGCAAAGATAGAATAGTAGTTGTTTTGAGTGAATAAGCACAATCTCGATGTGTAAGAGACTAAATATGAGAATAAGAAATGATGTTGTCTAATAGAGGCTTCTTAGACCATGTATGTGTAAACATGCATTTTGGAAATTAGATTACCATCAACACTTTGTTGGTCACTCAGCATTTAAAAGATTTAACTTCTGGAATCGCAGCATCTAAAAGAAATAAAAGAATGCAATGTGAAAAAAATAACATGAATCTATTCTGAAGCAACTTCCAAACTAGATTCAACACAAAAGATTTCAAGAAATCACAGACGGCTCTACAGATCTCAAGATCCTGCTTCATTTACTTAAGGATAAATTCCAAATGATTCTTATATCGACCTTCCTCGCCAAGCAAATAACCAAGTTACACTGTAATTACAATCAAACGCCGTAAATAGCAAATGCATGACAGATACGAAATGCTGAGTGACCAATAAAGTGTTGATGGTACTCCAGAAGCACATGAAAGAAACTGAAATTAGCAAGAGAAGGGAATAAAGAAGAAGAAGAATCACATATCAATATACCATTTAGGATCCTTGATGCATTTCTTCGCTTGTAAAGCGATGTCTCTTTCTCAACCGATATCGCTGCGATTCACAATCAATAAATCAAGCTGTGCCTAGCTCATGTTTACCATGAATACTAATATTTTATTCTCTTTTCCGTCGCGTCATCCTACCATTTCATTTTTATTTTCCTATCAATTCAATTTACAAATATACCCCTCTCCAACAATTAATTTTAAGGGTGGACATAAATCCCGGTTCCGTCCCGCAAAAACTATACGGGACGCGGGACGACCCGTTCCAATCTCGCAAATCTCGTCCCGTCCCGCATATGTATATAATAATGTATACTATATATAATATAGTATGTTATACAACATTATTATTGAATATATATATAGAGTTCAAGAGTGCACACCCCTCAGAATGTATCTTGTGCACAGATCTGATCAGTTGATAGAGAGAAAATGGATGGTCAAGATTAATTAGGATTTTTATTATTATTTTTTAAATAAAAAGGGGGGCCCACGTTCTTAATGCGTACCCTCTCATCAAATTGGAAAGATAGGCGCGTGTACTATCAAACAACAAGCAGGTGGGTCCCAGTTTTTTTTTTTTCCATTTTACGTTATTATGCTATAGCATGTGAGTCCCAAATTTTTTTGTTTTAAAAAATTTATAAATTTCACTAAATAATGTTTCACATATTACCGAATAATGTTATGTTTTTTTTCCATCCGGTTCAGATCAAAATTTATCAAGTCCACTTAATAATACTTACGATTTATATGAATAATACTTCATATTTCACCGAATAATGTTTCAAATTTCACATTTCATAAAATTATTGAGGGTAATTGTAACCGTCGCATATTCTTATCCAAAAATTCATAAATTCTACCGAATAATTTGTCAAATGCTACCGAATAATATATTTATTTTTTTTCATGAATTTCAGATAAAAGAAACCAGAAATCCCTAAACAATATTTATGATTTATACGAATAATACTTCATATTTCACCAAATAATGTTTCACATTTCACCGAATAATATTTAGTTGTGTAGTTATACTCGTGCAATGAAGATTTTTTTTATGTTGTTTGTCAAACCGAAAACTTCATATACTGACGAACAATGAATCAGATTTCACCGAATAATTTACCAATTCATTACCACAAGTAACCAAAATTCGACACATACATCTTAATAATTGACAAATATTGAATCAGATTGTGTATCTCAATAACCCTAACCTCTTTTCTACCCAAAAAAATACCCTACACTTAATTCGACATATACGTCTAAATAATTCTTCGTTTTTCTCCGATCACATTTTGATTAGGCAACAAATTTAAATCCGAAACGAAACCAATTTCGCCAATACCCCTGACACAAACACCCCCCACACCCCATCTTCAACGATAGGATTAACACTCCCTGCAACAAAAATGGCGATTTTGGAATCTCCCTTTTGGTAATTGAAAAATTGGAATATTAGGGCATCAAAGATTCAAAGAGTTGAGGATGGGGATTAATTCGCACAAAACGCAGCCCCAAACACAGGCCCTTCGACTCGACTCGTCCGGACAGGTGGACACCGACTCGACTTGGTTGTCTACTTCGATTCGTCCCTTCAACTGGAAAGATGAGGATGATGATGACGACAAACCCATCTTCACCCAGATCCGTTGCAGGCTCGCCGCCATCTTCCCTCCATCGCCGCAACCGCCTTCAAGCCACCCCCAATCGTTCGCCCGTCCCTCCTAATGAGAGTAATGTTATAAGGGCATTTTACTTAAGTTAAAAGTATTGAGGTTAGGTTTTGTAATTAGATGAAGTTAGTGGGAGTTGTCTATATATACTCCAATCTCCTAACCGACAGAGTAACAACTTCAGTATCTTCTTCCTCTTCTTTACTCTGGTTGTAATTACTCTCTGATTTTGGTTGAATACAAAGCTTCACATGGTATCAGAGCAATTGAAGCTTTGATTATGCGATTGGGAAAGCATCTAGGGTTTTCCGTTTCGCTGTGTGCGAATCTCGCTTGGTGCGAGCTTGATTGGCTGGATCTTGGTGATTTCGGCGTTTTGTGAAATACGATGGCGGATGAAGGTAATTATAGAATTCTTGGAGGTGGAGGGGTTCACGTGAACGGAAACATGAATGGAAACATGAATGATCCTCTCGCCTTGGCCAATTCAGACAATCCTGGAGCGCAATTGTTGTCATTTCAGTTTTCTGGTTCGAATTTTTTGGGCTGGAGTCGAGGAATTCGGCTCGCGCTGGGTGCGAAGAACAAGCTTGGGTTTATTGACGATTCATGCGAGATGCCTCCGTTGGGTACGGTTGATTTGCAGAGGTGGATCCGCGCTGATTACATGGTCCGCTGCTGGATCTTGAATTCAATGGTGAGTTCTATTTCTGAGAGCTTTATGTGTGTGGCATCCGCAAAGGATCTTTGGACAGAGCTTTCTGAAAGGTATGGTCAGTCAAATGCCCCTCTTATTTTTCAATTAAGGAAAGAACTCATTCACATTACGAAAGGAGATAAGACCATAGCTGAGTATTTCAATAAACTCAAGCGGGTGTGGGATGAGTTACAAAGCGTTGAAGGTAGTTCTAGTTGTGAATGTGGGGCTATGGCGGCCTACACTTGTCAATTGGCAAAGAAAGTACTTGAAACTGAAGGAAGGAATCGCTTGATGCAATTCTTGGTTGGATTGGGAGAAGGGTATGAATCTGTCTGTAATAATATTCTGGCGACAGATCCCTTACCTTCGATCAACAAGGCCTATTCTCTGGTTCAGTAGTTTGATGGTGGAAAAGGGGTTTCTAATGGGGTTCAGTCAGAGAACATGGCTTTGGTTGCTGCTAAGCGAGGGATGGCTCAGAATGACAGGTTTTAGGGTACCAAGAAAGATCCAAAGAAAGATAACAAGGACAATATTTGTTATCATTGTCGCTCTAAAGGTCATATAATGGAGAATTGCTTCAAATTACATGGTTATCCTGAGTGGTATAAGGGTCCTAGAGATGGTAGGCCTATTGCAAATAATGCTTTTGAGACTGAAGGAGAATTGGAGACACCTTTGGAGGAAGGTGACAGTAAGAACTTGGGGTTTCATACTGCCAACAATGCTGGGTCTAGTGTGCTGGGAGGAAAGATGGATCCATCCCTTGTCAATGCCTTGTGTCAAGAGCTGTTGAAGACAATGTAAGAGAAGAGCCAAGTGAATTGTCCAGCTGTGACCAACATGGCAGGTAACTCTAAGTCTTATAATCTAGCTTTGTTGGCTCGATTTACTAAAGATACTGACTGGATTATTGATACTGGTGCGACTGATCATATGACTACTTGTTGTTTGATAGGAAGTTGCTTAGTAAGCCTATTAATGTTGGTATGCCTGATGGAAATGTTTATGTTGTTAGTGAGATGGGGACTTTGCGTCTTAATGATAAAATTGTGTTGCATAATGTGTTGTTGGTGCCTAGTTTCAAGCATAATCTCTTATCTGTTGGTAGGTTAGTAGAGGATTCTTGTCTTGCAGCCATCTTTACTGCCCATGGTTGGTTTTTCCAAGACCTTGGCACTAATCAGGTCATTGGTTCTGGATCCAAGCTTCATGGACTGTATAAGTTGCAATCTGACCATATACAAGCTGAGCAACTGCCTATTAAGATCAATAATGTTTGTTTTCCTGTTACAAACAATTCAGTTTCAAGTGTTTCTAGTGTTTGTAATGTGAGTAAGAAGGATTTGTTGTTACAACAGCTTCATGTTAGGTTAGGCCATGCCTCTTTGAGCAAGATGATTCATTTACATGGTCTCCCTTCTAAGCAATTACCTAGTTGTGAAACTTGTGTTCTAGCAAAGATGCATAAACTGCCTTTTCCTTTACGCAATTCTTTGTCTGCTGCTTGTTTTGATTTGGTACATTTGGACATTTAGGGTCCATATAAAGTGAAAAGTGTGGATGGTTTCTCTTATTTTCTTACTGTTGTGGATGATAAAAGTAGAGTTACTTTGACATTTTTTATGCCCAATAAAACTCATGTTTTTCAAGTACTATCATCCTTTATTACTTATGTACAAACTCAGTTTCAAGTCACAATCAAATGCTTTAGAAGTGACAATGGATCTGAGTTTATACAGAAGGATTGTGCAAATTTGTTTGCTTCTAAAGGTATTGTACATCAAAAGAGTGCTCCTTACACTCCCCAACAAAATGGCAAAGTGGAAAGAAGACACAGGTATTTGATTGAAACTGCACGTGCTATTAGAATTCATGCTAACCTCCCTCAAAGGTTTTGGGGAGATTGTGTTTTAGCAGCTACTCATATAATAAATAAGCTTCCTTCTGTTAATTTACAATGGAAATCTCCTTTTGAGGTTTTGTTTGGTCATTCTCCATCCATGGATGAGTTGAGGACCATTGGTTGCTTATGTTTTGCCTTGAATCCTCATTCAAAGCAAGATAAATTTGGTTCTAAGGCTTTCAGATGTGTTCTGGTTGGGTATCCATTTGCTCAAAAGGCATATAAGTTGTTATGTTTGGATACTCAAAAATATATAATTAGCAGACATGTTCAGTTCTTTGAAGACAAATTTCCTTTTAAAGATGATCAAGGTATGGTTACTGACTTCTCTACAGACATTCAACTACCAATGGTAAGTCCTTCTGATGATTCAGACTTGATTTCAAATGTTCAGATTAATGATATCCAAATGCCTTTACACCATCATCATGGTATAAATGATTTGTCTCCAGATAATGTCATTGCTAGTGATTCCGATTCCTTTACCGAGATTACAGGTTCCACAGATTCTAGCAATGGTGTGTATTCTCATGATATCACAGCAGTTGGAATTCAACAACATGAGATTGTGCAACCAAGAAGGTCTGGTCGAGTACAACAACTTCCCACAAAATTAAGAGACTTCTTGTGTCCTTCAATACCAAATACTAATTCCATTTCCCAAAGTTTTTTGTCAATTACTCTTGGTGATACTAATCTTTACTCAAGTGATTTTCTTAGCTCCTTTGTCAGTATGGTTCAGGTGCCTGAGCCTCACACATATACACAGGCTAAGAAAGATCAAAACTGGATAGAGGCTATGGATAAAGAGTTACTGGCCTTGGAAAAAAAACAAGACATGGATAATTACTTATTTACCTCCTGGTCAGACAGCAATTGGTTCAAAATGGGTGTTCAAGCTCAAATATAAGCCTGATGGCTCGATTGAAAGGTATAAGGCAAGGTTAGTAGCTAAAGGCTACAATCAGGTAAAAGATAAAGACTATAAACATACTTTTTCTCCTGTTGCAAAGTTTACTACAGTTAGATGTGTATTGGCTCTTGCAACTGTTAGAGATTGGCCCATACATCAGTTAGACATTAACAATGCCTTTTTACATGGATTTCTTGATGAAGAAATCTATATGAAACCACCTGATGGTTACACTAAGGCTGTTTCAGGTCAAGTTTGTCTCTTGAAGAGATCACTTTATGGCTTGAAACAAGCTAGTAGACCGTGGAATGTGGAACTTACAAAGTTTCTCATTTCATTGGGCTACATTCAGTCTAAACAAGACTATTCTTTGTTTATTAAGAAGGTTTCCAAAGGAATTGTGACTGCTCTTGTCTATGTAGATGATTTATTGTTGACAAGAGATGATGAAGGAGTGATTATCACAACTAAAGAGCTTCTGCACTCAAAGTTTACCATCAAAGACCTCGGGCAAGTTAGATACTTCTTGGGCATGGAGATTTCAAGATCATCTGTTGTCATGACTGTCCATCAAAGAAAATATATTTTGGACTTGCTCAGAGATACAGAGATGTTGGACTCTAAAGCAGCTGTCTCTCCATTACCTAGAGGATTGAAGCTGTCTCCAGATGAAGGATTGCCAATGGAGGAACCTGAAGCCTACAGAAACACCTTTCTCAATTCATCATCTCTCCCAAATTACCTCACTATCAAGCTGCAATGCATGTTCTGAGATATCTCAAAGGCACTCTCAGTACAGGGCTATTTTATTCAAAGGAATCTGCTTTGGACTTGACCGCCTACTCGGATGCAGACTGGGGTTCATGTGCTTACATAGCAAAGTCTCTATCTGGCTATTGTATGATGCTTGGCAAGAATCTGGTGTCTTGGAAGACCAAGAAGCAGAAGACAGTTTCAAAATCTTCCATAGAATCAGAATATAGAGCTATGTCCTATGCATCTAGTGAAATGATATGGCTAGATGGCTTGTTTGCTCAGCTGCAAGTGTCCATTCCCCGTCCTATACCTCTGTACTATGATAATAAATCAGCACAACACTTAGCTGCAAACCCAGTCTTCCACGAAAGGACAA
The DNA here is from genome assembly GCA_963922045.1 of Persicaria maculosa. Taxonomy (NCBI): domain Eukaryota; kingdom Viridiplantae; phylum Streptophyta; class Magnoliopsida; order Caryophyllales; family Polygonaceae; genus Persicaria; species Persicaria maculosa. The sequence continues at coordinate 8,162,650 of OY998251.1, forward strand.
AACACTTGAGGATTGATTGCCACTTTGTGAGAGAGCAACAGCACGATGGATTCCTTCAAACACATCATGTTCCTTCAGCACTGCAGTTGGCAGATCTCATGACAAAAGCCCTTGGAAAATCTCAGCATCGGTTTCTAGCAATCAAGTTGGGCATGGTCTTCGAAACACCATCTCCAACTTGAGGGGAGGGTAATGAGAGTAATGTTATAAGGGCATTTTATTGAAGTTAAAAGTATTGAGGTTAGGTTCTGTAATTAGATGAAGTTAGTGGGAGTTGTCTATATATACTCCCATCTCCTAACCGACAGAGTAACAACTTCAGTATCTTCTTCCTCTTCTTTACTCTGGTTGTAATTACTCTCTGATTTTGGTTGAATACAAAGCTTCACACCTCCCTCACCGCCGCCATCGTGTCCCTCTGTGGTCGGAGTTGGATGCCGGAGGTGGTCGACGGGAAGAATTGGAGCCCCCTCTCTCTCTCTCTCACCTCCCTTTCTCTCCCCCCTCCTTCGTTACTGCTTCCACAATTACAGATGTTGAAAAGAAAATCACGAGTACACACACGCGCATAAGGGGAGTAGTAGTGTTATTTTTTAATGTGGGACCCACCTTTTTAATTTAACAAATTATAAAAACACAATTAATCTTGGCCCTCCATCCTACCTCAATTAATGGTCTAGATCTGTGCACAAGATACATCCTAAGGGGTGTGCACAAATAATCCATACTATATATATACGGTGACAATATATAAATATATACTAAATTCCAATATATTATTGACTTGATGTGTTGTTTTTCTATACTACAAATACATATATACATATACATATACATATATGTATATACATATATACATACATATATGTATATACATATATACGTACATATATGTATATACATATATACGTACATACATGATACATATACATATATGTACATATGTGTATATGTGTACATATTTGTATATGTGTACATATGTACACATGCATGTGTGTACATATATGTATCATATCTGTACATATTTGTATATGTGGCATAATGAAGGATCATTGTCAAAGAATCATACACATGCATGATCGAAGGAGCACGCATTTCCACTCTCTTAGATCTCTAAGAAAATCTTCATTCCCATCTTAGTTTCTCCCTCTTTTGGACATGCTTTCCACTGTATCTCTAACCCCGTCAACCTTTTCATGTGTAACAACAACTGTTCGAGTTTTCCATCCAACGACTCTCTCAATGTCATGTTGTTAGGAAGCTCAATTTCCAGTTTCCCTTGTATCGAATCTGAAAGAAGGCCGAGCTCTTCAAACTGTGCATTATGATTGGATTCTGGATGACCAACTATGAACTTGTCAAATGTGCAATGTGACTTTAATGCACTCAATCCGGTAGACAAGTAGGTCAAGGCCCAACACCCTTCTAACCTCAAATGCTTCAAGTTTCTCAGTGTCTCAATTCTAATTGGTAGCTCCTTCAATTCGGTACAATAAGAAATGTCAAGTTCTTTGAGGGATGTTAACAAACTAATGCTTACCGGCAAATCCTCTAATTTTGCACATGATGAAATGATGAGCCGTTCGAGGGATGTTAGTGCATCCATTTCAACATGCAGGTGAGTCAAGTCCCTAAAATATCGTAACTTCAAAATCCTGAGGTTGGTCAAATTCTCGATGCCCATAAGTTGCTCCACTGATTTGACACATTGAGAAATATCAAGCATTTCAAGTGCTGATAACACACCAATTTCGGAAGTCGAGTAAGACAGTGTTGTGCAATTTGCTAAATTCAAACCCCTAAGGTTCATTAACACACCCATTCCGGATGGCAAGTGATTCAATGCCTTGCATTCTGCCAAATGCAAATGCCTAAGGTTGATCAAATCAACAACTGAATTAGGAAGGGTCTGGAAATTATTGTCGGAGAGATCTAAGTACCGTAATGGATGAACTTTCCAATCGAGTTTGGTAGATTCTTAATCCCCGATGAATGTATATCCAATAGTCGAAGTACTGGACAGTTTAACACCAATTCGTCAACATTATATTTCACCTCACCTAGCCAGAATAAGTCCACAGGTTGTAGGAACGTGGGTAGTCTCCTCCCCTGGACCTCAAATGATGAAAAATATTCACCATCTTTTATTTCTCGGATGAGGCTAACATGTCGAACATTTTCTTCAAGGATTAACTTATTTGGACTCACCTCGTTATTTGAATTCACCACAAATAGCTCCTCTCCAGCTACTTTCTTGGCTAAATCATGGATCAAATCATGCATTTTAAAATAATTTGTATTGTCAAATCCACTCCATTATTGCTCTACTTCTACTTCTTGTAGCAAGCATCTGTCACATAAAGTCTTCATTATTTTCTCACAATTATCCTCTAGATGTCCATTTTCATTTTGTAACCGAACATTTGCCCTCCAAATGCAGCTCAGAATCTGCCTGAAAATACGATGATTTTTTGGGTAAAGAGCAAAGTAGGAAAAACATTGCTTCGATGTAGAATCAAGATTGTAATAACTTATCATCAAAATGGAGATGATTTGATTACTCTCATCCTTTATTGCCAAGTCAGTGTCCCTCCAAACACAATCCCATGTACCTTTATCATTCTCATCACATAGCAGAGATCCTATCACTTTTATAGCCAAAGAAACCCCAAGACACTTCTATACAACCAGTTTGCTAACCTTAACCAGGGCTTGATCCCTCCCTTTTCAAAAAGCATATCTTTCAAATAATTGCAAAGCATTCGTCTCTGAAAGACCTCGTAGTTCATAGGGTGAACCCGAGCCCATAAGATCTGCCACCTTTCTTGAATGTGTTGTGACCAAAATTCTACTATCCCCTTTGTTTCCATGATTCAACAATGACTCCAAGTTTTCCCAAATCAAAATATTTTCATTCTCAACATCATCTAAGACAAGAAAGAAGCTCTTCTTATCAATTCCCTTCACAAATCGCTCCCTTAAGTGATTTTCTTCAAGGGTATCCACACTGGTGTCACTGAGATTAATAGACTTGAGGATATCATTTCCAACCGGTTTCATTTTCGATTCCTCCACATCATGTAAGTTTTTCATCCGTTGAGGTATGTGTATCATCTGATACGTATTTAATACCATGTGTATATAAAGGACTATGGTATTTAAATACCGGTCTCTCGAGTCTCGAGAATCAGACTTGTCTGATCTTTAATTTTTACTGTATTATATATATATATATATATATATATATATATATATATATATATATATATATTTTTAGTGACAATATATAAATATATACTAAATTTCAACATATTGACTTGATGTGTTGTTTTTCTATACTACAAATACATATATACATATACATATATGTATATACATATATACATACATACATGATACATATACATATATGTACATATGTGTATATGTGTACATATGTACACATGTGTGTACATATATGTATCATATATGTACATATTTGTATATGTGGCATAATGCAGGATCATTGTCAAAGAGTCATACTCACGCATGATCGAAGGAGCACGCATTTCCACTCTCTTAGATCTCTAAGAAAATCTTCATTCCCATCTTAGTTTCTCCCTCTTATGGGCGCCTTTTTGCCCTTTTAGGAATAACAATCTAATCCATTTGAAGCTTCACTATCCCCTATAAATTGGTCTTTAGGAATAAAAATCTTTATTCCCATCTTAGTTTCTCCCTCTTATGGGCACCTTTTTGCCCTTTTAGGAATAACAATCAGATCAATTTGAAGCTTCACCATTCCCTATAAATTGGTCTTCAGGATCTCAAATGACTCCACACCACCACAATTAACACAATCTCTAGAGTTAGCACAACTACTACTAGTTTTCTAACCCTTGAGCTACTACAAAGATCATACAAACTTTTTTTTGCCAGAGATGGAGAGGATTAATGAGCTTGCTAGGATGAAGGCAACAATGATATTCACCAAGAGCTCATGTTGAATGTGTTACAACATCATGACGCTCTTCCATGAAATGGGTGCAAGCCCTGTAGTGTACGAGCTTGACAGGGATGTACGTGGCAAGGAGATGGAGCATGCCCTGCATAGACTTGGTTGCAGCCCAACCGTTCCTGTAGTGTTCATAGGAGAAAAGTATGTCGGTTCTACTAGGGATGTTCTCGGTGCACATCTTGACGGGTCACTCAAGGACAAACTCCTAGAAGCAAAGACTATATGGTTTTAAACTATATATACATATCCATATATACATATATGTACATATGTGTATATGTCATATATGTACAATGTGGCATAATGCAGGGTCATTGTCAAAGAATCATGCTCACGCATGATCGAAGAAGCACACATTTCCACTCTCTTAGATCTCTAAGAAAATCTTTATTCCCATCTTAGTTTCTCCCTCTTATGGATGCCTTTCTGCCCTTTTAGGAATGATAATCCGATCCATTTGAAGCTTCATCATCCCCTATAAATTGTTCTTCCGAAAGAAAAGTCTTCATTCCCATCTTAGTTTCTCCCTCTTATGGGCACCTTTTTGCCCTTTTAGTGTAAATGTTCGGATTTTTAAATCCTAATTTTTTAAAAAAAGTAAAATCAAAATTAATTTCAAAGCAGAATTTAATGAAAAATCCTCTAACTCGGATTTTGAAATTCTTAAAGCGAATTCCGGCCCAATTTGAACTTTTAAAGATCGATTCCGTCTTTTACCTTGGGATTCAAAATTCCTTCGGATAGCGATATCCTATTCAGATTTAAAAACGAATTGACCGAGAGCGGGTTTCAGGATTAAATTTTCGGATTTCGCGTTTTCGGAAACACTTCCTTTGGGTTTTTATTCTACTCATTTTGTCTTGTTCCTCCTTTGGTCAAACCGAAACCTCACCCCTTTGGTCCCCTCTTGTGATGTTTGAATGAGGGGAACTTCCTACCACCTTCTCATTTCTCAAATGGGTTAAACACCCACCTCTCTCCTCTCTTTCCCCTTACTATTGTCCCCTCTTGATTTGGGAAACTCTTATCTTTTCCTTGTTCATCAGATGAGACTCCAAAAGCTCATTCCATCAGTTCAAATCTGATCTTGTCCATTAAAAAAAATTCACACAACCAAAAACACCTAAACCCAAAGACCCCTAACCCTTCTCTCCCTTTTTGTTCTTGCCGAGATTCTTAAGCTCCTGTTTAGCCACAACCACCACTCTGCACCACCACTAACGACCTTTCCTTCCTTCTTCCACTATCTTGCGTGAGCAAGAACCACCATGCCTTCGTCTTCACCTTCTTCCCTCACCATGGAAGTCGTGAGCAAGCTCACTTCTCTCCCCTATTTTCGAAGTGAGCTCAAGCCCCTCCGCTCTCCTTCCCCGAGGTCCGACGACGTCGAGGCAAGCACGAGCGAGTGCCCGGGAGCCCCAGCTGCCAGTAGCCGCCTCTGAAAGCCATCCGAGCACCACCGAGCCCTTCCTTGTTCCCCTGTTTCACTTTCATAGAGCAGGCTGAAAGCACCACAAGTCTTCCATTCAGTGGTGGAGCCAGAAAAATTCCGGAGAGGGGGCACAATTATACCCGTGATATAGTTTTTGATTAAATTAGCATAAAAAATTATATATTATACGATAATAAATTATGTTATTTTAAGATAAAATGTCATCGGTTTATGATAAAACGATATCATTTTTTTTCGCACATAAAAAAAAGAAATATAAATATATAAATGAAATATCCTGAAATTTTTTTAACTAAATAAGTATAGGAAACACAATATAATAAACATTAAGTGAAGTTTATGGTTGTTATATATATGAGCTGAATAGCTAGAGCTTGGCTCGAGCTTTGCTCAATAAAAGCTCAACTCGAGCATCATTTACAAAATGAGCTTATTATGAACGTATTTTTATGCACAACTAAAAGCTCAGCTCGCCTCGATTGAAACTCAAATAGCTTCAATTTTGTGAAATTTATAAATTTTCTTTTAAGTTACTATGCTATGAGCAATTAAGATTGCATAATACTTGGAAAAAAAACTTAGCTAAAGCTCGTTCATGTACTAAACAACTTGAGTATGAGCTCAAGTTCAACTATAGATTTGATTCGTTTCTAAACGAGCTAAATATAATCAAGCAATATTAGACTTGTTTGGCTTGAATAACAATCCTAGTCAATATATAACTTGTTGCACTCATAACATATAATAATGCATAACTAGATATGAAAATTTTAAACTTGTGTAACTTTTTATCTAATTGTCGAAATGATTAGTATAACCTCTCATTTCGAAGCTCTTGAGATGAATTATAGTATGTAAATGTTAATTTAAGTAAAATATAAAAGCATTATAGTATATTGAAACAAAAATAAAGTGATTAATATACCTTTAATTTTTAAAATTTTAAGCATTCATAACTTTTTACTCAGATGTCGGATTATGGCGTATTATATATCAAAATCAAGCTATCAAAGAGGAGAATACAACTAGGTAGTTCATCGTATGGGAGGAGGGGCACGTGATCCCCCAAGAACCCCCTAGCTCCGCTCATGCTTCCATTCCTCCTTCCTTCTCCAAGAGCAGTAGCAGCAGCTCCGACACCTCCCTCCAACGTCCAGCAACACCTGAGTTCCGCCTAAGAGCCACCACCGTCGTCCAACATCGCCACCTCCTCCCCGATTCCCCTGTTTCCGCTCTCAACCCTGGTAAGACTCCTCTTCGTCTTTTCCAGTCGAGAATGAAGTAAAGCTTCTCCTATGTGACCTTTACCTTCAACCCAAGGCCGATTCCGGGGTCGACCCATCTCTGGTGAGTCCAATCGATTTCAGACGACCTCCGACAAGCATTGAGCCCTTCCTTCGGTGAGTATCTCCTTCTTCCTCCTTTTTGTCAATTCCGTGCCTTTGGGTGTTGATTGAGTGGTCGGGGTACGGTAGTCGCCAGCGAGAGCCACCACTTCCTCTTCTTTCCGTTTCATTTCCTACGCTGTAACGCTGGGGCACGGAGGAGGGAGATGAACAGTAATCTCCCCCTTTTCCTCACCCTTCCCTTAAGACCATCCACATTCATGAATCCCTTCCCAGATTCATAACTTACTTTTTCACTGCCACGTCAGCTTATGAACCCTACTTCAGATTATTATTTTTTCACCCTCCATTCATAAACCCGACCTCGAACTCATAACTTACTTTTCTTTATTTACTTTTTTTATTAAATCAAATTTTTATATATTAAACTCATGCTATAATCCACCCTCAATATTAATATTAATAATACTAATTAGTAAGTTTTATTATTAAATATTAAATATTCTTAATAATCTCATTATTCATAATTTTTTTATGTTTACTTGATATTATAATTATTATAACGGTTGGATACTAAATTATACGGATGTTCGACAAAATATGGTAATAGCATGATTTTTTTTCCATCGAAACATATGCAAAGTGGATGTCTATAGGTAGAGAAAGTTAAATTAAATTTGAAAATAAAATTTTTATTTTATTTTATAATGTAATAATGGCAGAAATTTCCATTTTATTATTGTATTTTAATATCGCTGCCACGTGGCGACCTCTGAATGGGGCCACGTGACAGAGCTGCTCCTCCATTCAATTTGGGCAATGCAGCAGCAAAGCGCAGCGATTTGGGCCAAATGCCCAAGAAACGACGTCGTTTATGTTCAACTGGGGCAGCAGCCGCACATGCTCCTCACGTGTGTCTTCCATGAATCCCACTTTTCACGATTCTTGCAGATGAACCTGCGGGCATGGGTTCATCACTTTTTATTTTTTTTCTTCCCTATTTTTTAACAGCTGGCTAACACATGAGCTCTTCGATTCACCGATGCGGCTGGTCATGATAAATGCATCCTAATATGCCTATCTAAATGCATGCTATCATGGTGGCTGGAGGTTGGTGCGCAATGGTGACACTGATGGGACTCCGACAGCTTCTTGCCAGTGGCCATGGGCACGACGGCTCATGGACCTCGTGGTGGTGATGGAGGAGACGCCGCACCTGGTGGCCTTCGGTGACGGATATGACCGCTGACAGCGGTGGTTGTGGTGGTCAACGGGAATCCCAAAAAATTTAGGGATTTTTATTCTTCAATTGTTTTCGATATTTTTCTGAATGAGATTCTTCTTGGGAGTGTTTGGGACGCGATTAGATAGCTTTAGAGCTTGAATAGATGCTTCAATGCTGGAATTTGGTTGAAAACGAAAAATACAAAATATTTATAGTTGGGGGACTTCGAGGGCGAATTAGATGAAATTGAATCCGTAGATGTCTTGGATAAGATCATTCGAAGCTCTTCACTTTTCCTTCCTCATAAATGGCTACTCGTTTAATTGCCAGCCCCGTCGAAGTGTCGAACTGCTCTTCCGTCTTCACTGCTTCAGGCTTCATTCCTCTTCAGGCTAAGCAGTTCACACCCGCTTCTCCCTCTTCTCTTTCCTAGTCTTGGCTGAGTTCACTCTCCTTTCTTCCCTCATTAATGGCTACTCGTTCGATCAATCGCCAACCTCGTTCGCTACTTCAGGCTTCAACAGTTCAGATCCGCTTCTCCCTCTTCTCGTTCACTGCTTTGTGGTTCCTCGCTCCCTCCCTGTTCATCTCCCTTGCTACCTCCTCTATTTCAGGCGACGTCGGTGAACTCAGTACCCATTACTCCTCCTCAGCTCCATGTGGTTCCTCACTCCCTCCTTCTTCATTCTCGCTCGAGATTGATACAAAATGTTGGTTGCTTACTGCGGGATTCCAGTTTAGAAAGATTAGAAATTTGTAGAAGTTTTACTTCAAATTTTGCCTAGATTGAAGAATATGTACAACTTCAAATTTTACTTCAATGTTTATCTTCCTGTTTCTTCTTGTTGTTTAATGAAATATGTACAACTTGTTTGTTCAATGAAATATGTACAACTTAATTAATAAATATGGTGATTAGAATTTGTTCTTCCTGTTGTTCATCTTTCTGTAATTTGCATTTAGATTTTCAAATACAAACCGAGCTGAACGAGCTTAAACGAGCCCAACTGACAAGCTCATGCTCGTTTGTTCGGCTTGTTCTAGCTCAAACAAGATAAGCTCGAGTTTCACTCTTGGCTCGCGAGCCAATCTTAAGCGCCAAAAAAAAACTCGGATAATTTATGGGCTCGAGCTCGAATCGGTTCGTTTCTCATTCGAGCCAAGCTTGAACATTTCAAGCTCGACTCGTTCGGCTCGAATATCTCCCCTACCAAGGAAGGATCATCATGGGAGCTAAGTAGTGCAAACTCAAAGATGAAGAGGAACTATAAAAGCGGCGCCCGCCGGTTTTATAGCGGCGCCCACCGGTCATGCAGAGTCAACGAACCCGATTTCGTCAGAAGATATTATTATTAGTTTATTATTATTTTATTCCCTAGGGTTTTGCTTGACACTTTTAGGTTATATCTTTTCTATTTACAGCCGTTTTGAGTGTGGAACAAGAGAGAGAGAAAGGAACAATTAAAGTGAAACAATTGAGATATATACGTTGATTATGAGTTGCTAAACTCATAATTTCTCTTGTGATTCGAAGACATGGCTGGATGAATTGTGAGGATTTAATTTCATAATGTTATTCATGAGTTATTTCATTATCCTCGTTTTTATTGTTGGTATTTGCACATGTTCTCTCTTTGAACGATCATCTAGATAGAAAGTACATATTTGCTAGTGATTCCTTTCGTGGGATTAGAATCCATGGTAGTAAGCAATGGAAAATTGATCCCGTGAAAGCATTAATTTTAGCTCTGCAGGATGATGAATATTAGTTTATATTGGTTTCTATGAAATTAGGGTCAAGCTATGGCATAATCGGCTATATACCCATAGAAAGTTGTTTAATTGTTAATATACTCATTAAAACATAAAGATATTGTCAAATTGCCCAAAATAAGTTATTTTATTCAATTTAATAAACAAATCAAATTAATTCTCTTGAAATTAGTAATACAACTACAACATACATACAGATTACAAAACACAATGTTGAATTCATTGCAAATGTCCAATCGGTAAAGTGTGTATATATATAACTTCAATCCTCAATATTTTTGCTGAAAACCTCCTCTCTACTGCATTATCATATATTAAATCTCCAAAAATAGTGTCAAACAAAACATCAAATAAATCAAATTCAGAAAAGTAAAAAGCACAGTTTGTTGGCCTAATTTGAGCTAGTTGGTGTGCAGCTTGATTGCCCTCCCATCGAACCCAGCTCCACATGCAGACCTCAAACTCCCTCTCCATCACCTTGGCTTTGTGAGCTAGTATGCCCACCATCCCTCAGAACGACCCCGGTCTTTTAAGCTGTAAAATGGCATGTGTACAATCGGACTCCAAGATCACCCTTCTCAATCCCCTCTCATTTCCTATTTGCAGCCCCCATATCAAAGCTTCCAACTCCGCCACATTGCCGAATTTCCTTTGCCGCTGCCCACACCATCTCCCAATCCTCAATTAATTTCACAATAATGGATTGAAATTAATGAATTAGAAGCAAGAAGATACAACCGTAAGACCACTTTGTTTTAGGGTTTGAAAAATAGGAGGGAGGAGAACAAAAAAAATGAATAATTATAATTATTTTTTGAAACGATGGAATAAAATATTATTTTTGAACAAAATATCTTATCTTGGCCAATTTGACAAGATCTTTATGTTTTAATGGGTATATAGCCAATTGTCAAATTTCAATGAGTATATTAACAATTAAACAACTTTCTATGGGTATATAGCCAATTACGCCTTAAGATAATTGCAACCTTTTGATTCCTAATTGCATTGAGATTTGATATTGCTAATTAGCCAAGTATTATGGTATTCATGTTGTTCTATGTTGTATTTCATAGAATGTAAGAGATTGTCCATTTATTGATCCATCTATCTAAACCAAGACAGAATAACTTTTATGTCAGTTGCTTTGCATTGATTGAGAATAACAATGAAATCATTCCAAGGATCATGAACCCCAACCATTGACAAGAATTGTAGGTGAAACATTTTCCTCAATTATTACTACTTCGCAATCATTACTCCTTTTGCTTATTTGTTTGTTTCATTTGTTTGCTACAACCTTATTGCTACTTGCTTGAGAATCGTCATAAGAACTACGAACCAGCCTTCTCTATGGTATCAACTCATTACTTTTCTACTATACTAATATTTTGTTTAGCATTGAGTTAGGATATTATTTGCATTTGAGGGACCAGGACCAACAACACTACACCTGGTTAAGCACCGCCAATGGGTACCATGCTAAGTTCCGAACAACATGCTTAAAATCGTTAAAAACATGGGTCTTTATAGGAAATATTGGAAGATTTGAGGGTGTTGATGAAAAGTTACTTTTTATTACATCAATCATAAATTTTATAATCATTATCTATAATAAATCATTCCCTTTTCACTTTTTTTCTCTATAATTTTACCAAAACGACCTTGGGTAAACTTACACATTGTGTAAGTGCTCGTTTGGATAAATGTAGGAAGTCTACTTCTCGGGAATTTAATTCCTGGGAAGTCTACTTCCCATGAATTACACTTTCTGGGATTTTATGAAACATGTTTGGATGAAAAATGAAATAATGGTGGATTTGATATAGTGAGATAAATAAGAGATTTTTATTAGTAAGAAAAGGTTGGAAGTTGTCTTACCATGTACCCTTTTGGTAATTCCAATTCCTGTATTTCAAAAGAAGTTAAATTTATGGGAATTTCAATTCATGGGTTTTTGGAGATGAAATTTTTTAACCAAACGCAGATATTCTATCAAACTTCCTGGGCTATTCAACTTTCTGTGTTTTTCAAACCAATCCAAACGAGCACTAAGTGTATCACTCTCCTTGTAATTATCTATGCAAGGTCCATAGGTAGGATTTTCCGGATCTTTTGTAGATTTCAAGTGCTATTTGGTAGGATATAATTTTCTACTCTTTCTTGATCATCAATTGATGTGATAGTATGTGATCCTTAAGCCTTCTATCATCATTTAGCCATTTATCTTTCCAAAATTTTACAGTCTTTCCATTTCCAATTTGTCAGATGAGCCCACCTGGTGGGTCGAGAGGCCGAATAAATCGGCGACGGATAAACCATCAAATAAGATGAAGACATAAAACAACAAAAGGCAGAATCACTAAATTGCAAGGGAGCGGTTGCAGACAAAGACTAGCATAAACGATGCGAGAACAGGAGCAGTGAGCAGCAACTCATCTGTTAGTTGGTAGAGGCAACGTAGGGAATCCCTGGGGAACTAAGTGGAAACCTCAGATTTGGACTCTGTCTACGAGCCTTCAGGTTTCGATCATGTCCACGACCTCTCGCACGTCGACATATGAGAAGAAGCACCACTCAACAAACCGCTAGACTCGAGAGCCACACAACCCCAACACCAAGCAATCAGCAACTTGCCAAACAACATATCAAATCCAAATTTTACTTTTTCTAATTTCCTCTTTTTTTTCCTTTTTTTTTTATCCAAGCTTTGGGCCCAAGGATAAGCTTTGGGCCAAAGGAAATGACCGGGCCCAATCTTTGGGCCACACGGGCCCAGAAGACACCGAAGGCCGATTTGCAAGCCAGAGACGAAATCGGCCGATCACTCTCGCAGCAGACCCGACGCCATCCAGTTAGCAACACCGGAGGATGGAGGCGGGCAGGACCAGGAACAGAATGGGAGGGAGGAGACCAAAGGACGCCAGCGGCGAAACTACACCGGCCGAGATCGAGAAGGCGCCAAACACAGGAAACCATGAGCGGGGAGGAGGAAGGTACCAAGGCACAATGCCAGCGGCGAGACCAGAAATGACCCAGCTCAGGCGGCGTCGAACACCCGGACGTGAGGGCAACACCGAGAGTCAATCACACCTCGAACCCCAAATCGACAACCGAATCGGAGAGAACGAGTAACGGGAACTCAAAATCAACCAAACGCAAGGTCGATTGAAGCACAAGGAAGGTGGATTGAAGAGGATATGTCCGCCATTATAAGGCTAGGGTTTTCACAATTGAAGATTTCACAATTGGGGCTTACACAATTTGGGGATTTCTCAAGCGAGAGTTTCCCATTGTTTCAAACAATGAATTAGTATTTTTTTTAAAAAAAATCAGTTTATATGAGAAAGAAGGCTGAAAAAAAAAATACACACGGGGTGAAACAACGACCCTCCCCTTTTTATTTTTTCAAACATTGAAACAGCGATCAGGTCCATCCTTCGCCGTCGGGAGAGTCACGGGGGACAACCTTCGCCAGACAACCTCGTTACCCTCCGCAGGACCTTCAGCGTCGCTAACGCCTTCGTCGGACAGCCTCATCGCCCTTCGCAGAACCTCCAGCGTTGCAGCGTTGATCTGAATCTGGATTTAACTCCATGCTCCCGACTTTGAACCTCGCCATCGAACATGTCGGAGATTCCCTCCCTTCACGTGATGCGTCGATATCGGATCCGAATTGGAGACTCTAATCTTCACCATCTCAGCAAGGGAGCTGTCGGAGAACGTCTAGACTTCATGATCCCACTCTGAGCAAAGGAGTTGTCACCATCTCGAGGAACATCTGGAAGCTCCAATCTTCAATGTCGATCCCACTCTAAAGCAGCGCCCATGTGTATTTTTTTTGTGTTCATCCTTTTTTTCTCGTTTAAACTATTTTTTTTTTTAAATACTAAGTCGTTGTTTCAAACATCGTCTTATATATATATATATATATATATATATATATATATATATATATATATATATATATATATATATATATATATATATATATATATATATTAAACCTGAGATAAAGTCGTTGAGGGTGTAATGTGAATACGAGTAGCTCGAATTCGACTCGTACTCGCTCGATAAAAACTCGACTTCGAGTCGTTTATTTTCTAAACGAACCGAGTATGAGCACATTTTTAAGCTCGGTCCAAAGCTCGGCTCGTTCGAATTAAACTCGAATAGCTCGAATTGTATGGAATTTCTAAAATTTTCTTAAAGTTATTATATAATGAGCAAGTAGAATTACCTAAAGTTCGAAAAAAGCTCGGCTCGAGCTCGCTTATTTCCTAAACGAGCCGAATATGAGCATATTTTTAAGCTCGAGTCAAAATTCGTTCTTTTTCTAAATGAACAAGCAATACTCGGCTCGTTCGACTCGAATAACAGCCCTACTCGTTGTTTTCCACTTTGGCTAAATCGCAAAATTCTTTAATATCTTGACAAATCTTTAAAAAAAAACAATCCCATTTTGGGCTAATCCGAAAAAAAAAGAAGGGTGATTTAGGTAAGTAGGCTATTTAGAACCTTCAATTAGCTAATTAGACAATAAACTTATTTATTTAGGTTAGGTAGTCCATTCCCCAAATGGTATATTGAAGTCAATGGTCAACTGTTTGACTATCGACTGGTCAAACCGACGACCATTGACCGGTCAACGTTGACCGTTTGGTCAACGTTGACCAACTCATGTGGAGGGAACCATTTTTTTTACCGTTTTGATTCCATTTTTTATTACATTTTATTTTTGCTTTGATGTCCCTTTTTAATGACATTTTTTTCAAACCTTGATGACATTTTTTGTGTACTGTGATGCCACATCGACCATAGATGCCAATTTTTTTTTACTGTTGACTACTGATGACACTTTTTTAAAGTCAATTTTTTGATGATATTTTTTTCTGTGATGCCATATTTTTCAAAGTACTGTTTTGATGACATTTTTTTTCTTTAATGTGATGCAACCTTTTCAAATTAGTGTTTTGATGCCATTTGTCTAATGTAATTATTTGGTGCCACTTTTTTAATTGAATCGTTTGATGTCACTTTTTTTTAATTTAATTAATTGTATATCGATAAATTTTCATCGATTCTACTTTTATTCAACGATGACACGTTTGTGATTACAATTCATTGATGCAATCACTTGTGGTGACATGTTTATTACATTTTTATTCATTGATGACATTTGTGATTACATTTCATTAATCGCAACGGTTTATGGTGATAATTTTATATAATTGATGGCATAAGAGCTTAAAGCGTGGAATCAAAATATTGTCACCTTATTGCACATATAAAAACAAAGTAATATAATATGGAATCAATGAAATCAATATAAGGTGACATCAATGTACCCATCCAAGAATTATACATATAAAAACACAAGTTATTACCCTCGTTTTGTTATTCATCAACTCATCTTAAGCATCAACAAGTGCAAAATTGCATATTCCACCATCTACTAGTTTAATTACATTGTCACATCTTGATCATGATACTCAAAACAAATCATAATTTATTCCAAAAACATTGCAAATTAGCTGTCAAAATGCAATCAGCTCTCCCTTTGTGCATATGTTCCTGAACTTCCACTTATTTCCCCAATCAAGGCCTCATTTTGTACATCATCCGTTGGGACAGAAATGAGAGCATACTCCTTAACCTTTTCCTTAGCTTTAATGCTTGCTGCCTACCCGTTTGATCCCCATTCATAACAGACCCAGCAGCACTACTTAGGAGTGAATTAGTTAATAGACAGTACGTGTTGTAGGAGACAATTAATCATCCTAGATAAATAGATAAATTGGATTGGAGCCCAAGTCAATTTATCTATAACAAGTTTTATCTATATATGGTTTTATATATAGGTGGTTCATTATAGATGGTTTTATCTATAATAGGTTCTAGATAAGGTAGGTTTTATCTATATCTAGGTTTATCTATAGGGTTATCTATAGGAGGTTCTCTATTATAAATAGAGGGTGTAGGGTTGAATTATGGAGGGCCTGTGTATCCATCAAAGCATCACAATAATAAGAAACCCTAGCTGCAGAGAGGTTTTTCTCTGCAGGGTGTTCTGCGCGGTTCTTGCCAGAACACGGAAATCCTTTGTGCCCTATTGTTCATTCTCCTTCTCTTTAACGGTATTCACTCGGGGAAATTCACAACAGTACGTGATAGAACCAAATAGATAGCACACTCCTTGTGCTTCCAATTCATCTCAAAACAACTCTTCGTATTCGTCCCTCAACATAACATTCGGGATTACATGCTCCCACTGTCCCACATATTCCATCTATTGAGCCATCCTCGATAAACAGCTTATTTCGTTCCGAGGATTACGCATGCTCAAAGTAGTCGAGAAATTTACACCCATTGACAGAAAGCTCATCACGGCCTGCAACGGCAGAGACAGTAACAAGAAGATATCTGATTGCCCATTCGAATGTATCTTCATACTTCTCTAAAGGCTTCTTATTCCTATCCACAAATTCCTTTTGCAGTACATCAAAAATCAAAACCCTCGCAGCTACAACTGAGATTTTTGAAGAATTAACAAAGCAAGCAAACTCATCATTAGAGAAGAAACAGATCAGGAGAATAATTGGATATCTAATAGGAGATAAGTTCAATTGCACGATTTCAAGTTCAGATCACATGGATATATCGCAATGGATTGCAGGGAGCATTTCAATTCCGATCCGACCAATTAGGAATCAACTTGTGAAGCCTGAAACTAAAAGGCTAAAACAAAGGATTGAGATTCGAATAGGTTGGTTAGATAGATTGAGAGGGAGGAGACGAACTCTGAACATGACGCCGACAACGCCGCAGAGGCCGATTGAAAGGAAACTCGCAGAAAGAGAAGCAAAGAGGAACGGAACGGCGACGACGGGAAGAGGAAGCCAACAGCGAGACCAGGTCGAGGTTGCGATCGGTGAGCAGCGGGAAGAGGAAGACAACACCACTGCCAGAAAATGGAGGAGGACGGAGGAAATCGCCGGACAAGAGATCCGGAAGACAACGATGGGAGGAAGGTCTATCCAGTTCAGAAATCAATCAAGCGCAATGATAAATTGCGTGATAAAAACCTTAATTGAAAACAAGATCCATCCAAACCACTTCGAATTTCACAAGAATTAAACGATTGGAATCAGATTTCACCTGATCAATAGAGCAACTGTTGAACACACGGCGCAAGAGCGCAGGGGCGATCCTGTACCTCACCTCGAGCCCAGATCTGCGAGAAAGAACAATAATGCTCTCAGATCTGCATTGAGATCAACAAAGCAGCCCCAGATATGCGATGAGATCAATTTTCGTTCAGCAATTAAATTCGATTAGATCACCAAAAGGAGAGACGAGGGTTAGAGAGCGAGGGAGTAACCATGAGTCAATAAGTGGTTTGTAGATTTTGATCCTTTACTTCAAATGGAAGATTTCTAGCAGGGATCGATTTTGAACCGCAGGGAAGAGCGACCATAGAACGGAGGAGAAATCGCCGGTAGGAGACGAAGGGTGAGGAGCTATGACACTGATGGGAGTTGGAAGAAAGGGGTACAGAGGGCTAAAAAAACATTCAATGGGTTAGCGGGCCTAAAAAAAATTTGAAATAGGTTAATTAGCTAATTAAATGTGTAAAATGGTATAAAATACCAAATTTTCTCAAAAAAATTGTACTTGTTGTTTTAGCTCTATGCACACTTATTAATAAAAACTATATTTACTTTACTTTTATAGGCTAAAATACCTAAAAATAGTAATTATTACCTATAAAAAGAGCCATCATATTACAAATATCCGTTTTCTCCAAATCTACCTACCACCATTAATTGCGAAGCGTCGAAACTCTAATCTCCACCGTTCGATCAACTCCATATTACATGAGCTACCCGTGATACTCAATCCGACGGTCCAGTTTAACCTACTAGAAGGTTCTTCCCCCCAATCTCACAAATACTCCGTATATATGGATATTTATATACGGAGTATATATTTATATGCCCCTTTCTCTAAACAATATCAAGACCGATTATAGCTTGTGCCCTGCTCGAGTCAACCACACTCTCCTCCTCTCATTTCCCGATCTTCAGGTTCGTTGTTCGCCTTTTCCGATTTCCGTTGCTTCATGTTCGGATCTCCATGTTTTGCGTCGATGACTTTGTCTTTTCAACGTATGATCTGACTGCTATGTTATAGTTTCTGATCGCGGAACGTGTGATTACTGTTTCCGATTGTTTGTCATTTTTCTATGGATAGTTAGATCTGATTTTCATTTTGAGGAATTCGGACGAACTTTAACTGCATTAAACTGTCGATCGAGTCCCGATCGTTGTTCATCTGTATCGATCTTGTTGTGTTTGTGGCTATTGTGACGATTAAACTTGTCAGTCGTTTGCGATCTTGTAATAGTTGTAAGCTATGGGGAAGTCGTACCCTACCGTTAGCGAGGAGTACCAGAAGACCGTTGAGAAATGCAAGAGGAAGTTGAGAGGACTTATCGCTGAGAAGAACTGTGCCCCGATTATGCTTCGTCTCGCGTACGCTCTCTTGATTAAGAACGGAAGAATCGTTTTTCTACTCATTCCAGTTTAAGTTCAATTCTGAATGATTTCTATTCCAATGTCGGATTTTACAGATGGCACTCGGCTGGTACTTTCGACGTGTGCACGAAAACTGGAGGTCCTTTTGGGACTATGAGGTTCCCCGAAGAGTTGGCTCATGGGGCCAACAATGGACTCGATATCGCATTGAGATTGTTGGATCCTATTAGGGAGCAATTCCCCACTCTCTCCTACGCTGATTTCCACCAGGTATATGCTGTGATGTATTGCTCTTCTTGTTTTCGGTTTATGGTTTATGCTTTTTGAACTTTTTTCCACCTGTTCGTTGATGTAATGTAGCTTGCTGGAATCGTGGCTGTCGAGGTCACCGGAGGACCAGAAATTCCCTTCCACCCCGGCAGAGTGGTTAGTAAACTTCATATTAATACCTGTTGGATCTTTTTGCTGAATGGACGGTTGTGCTGCCAAGATTGTGTTAAAAGTTGATTATATAAGTTCTGCAATTCCTGCTAGTTTTTGGTGTGACAGATTATTTGCAATTCCTGCTCTGATGCGAAGTTCTAATTCTGACTGTCTTTAACAGTATTATGTGATAGTTTGGTCTAATAAACTCCTTTGCATATATATTTGACTAAATGTGATATATTTAGACCGCTGTTTTGCTACTACCGTAATAAAGATTCATACCTCCGTGCTTGTGTTGTGTACTTTTTTTTCAAATCTGGTCCTTGGAGGAAGTATGAGAATTGCCAACCAGTGTTTTGCCAATATTTACGAGAGGAACTTTATTTGTCATTTGGTTTAGTTCAGTGATAGATTATTGAGGAGCGTGGAAGAGGTATTTTTAAAGTACAATAACAATTATGGTAAATTGGATATGTTGTCCTACGATCAATCACCAATTGAAGAAGAAAAATGTGGGATATATTCTTAGGAGCTCATCTAGATGAAGCTATATCCTCCCTTAATAAGCTATGCAGCTGTAGTGGTAGATGTTGATAACTGGCCATCTTTTTCCAGGACATTGATACTCCACCTGTCGAGGGTCGCCTCCCTGATGCCACATTGGGTAATTTGCTATCCTAGATTACATGAACACAGGGCACAATTAATGGCATTACAAATTTTGTTTGCAACACTTGCAGGTTGTGAACACCTAAGGCAGGTATTTATTAGACAAATGGGTCTGACCGATCAGGACATTGTTGCTCTTTCCGGCGCTCACACTTTGGTCTGTTGCTGCTTTACCCTATTTTGCAACTTTTTTATGACTATTGTTAGTTGAAGTGAGATATGGTAATGTGTTTATGGATTATTTGTTTACCACTTTTACATACAATCCTGCAGGGAAGGTGCCACAAGGAGCGATCTGGATTTGAGGGACCATGGACTGCTAACCCTCTTATCTTTGACAATTCCTACTTTAAGTGAGCTGCTTCTGCTATGTATCTGCATCATTTTGTGGTGTTTCACATTCATGAAGGGATTTGATATCTTTTCAATTTGCAACAGGGAGCTTTTAAGCGGAGAGAAGGATGGTCTTCTTCAGCTCCCATCCGACAAGGCTCTCCTTAATGACCCAGCCTTCCGCCCACTTGTTGAGAAATATGCTGCTGTATGTTGTCACTGCTTCTCCAAATTGACTCTGAATTTATGTATTTTTATATATGATGATTAGCAATAATACTGTCCTATCCTGTAGGATGAGGATGCCTTCTTTGCTGACTATGCTGCGGCTCACCTAAAGCTCTCTGAACTCGGGTAACACTCACTGTTCTTGCAGCATGTTTCACTTGTTTAAAACTTGTTCCTTTTGATATCCGACTTCTCAAATTGGAAATTGTGCCCTCGCAGATATGCTGAAGCCTAAACAGCTGAATCAACTAGGATGTGTGGCTTCCCGGATGCGCATTATGGTCCTTTCAGCACAGTGCTTATTGGATGTAGCTCGATGTTCTAAAACCTTGATTTTTGCTGGCAGCGAATTTGTAGAACAGATTAGCTGCGTCTTTCACTCATGGCTCTCGATGCTTTTATCCTTTTGATAAATAAGACATTATCTTTTGCTTGCGTTTTCTGGCTTCTCTTGATGCTCTCTTATTATCATCCTCTTGCTGCCTCCTAGTGTTGGTTTATCTCGCATCATTTATGATCGCACCCTTGCAGCTGTATCAGCAAATTTAGGTTGCCCTACGCAAGATGCTCATTTTTGTAAAGTTGGTTGCTCAAAAAATCTAGTAAAAGGCCAAACATACTTAAAAAATCTAGTAAAGGCCAAACATAATCTCAAATGACCAGAGATGATAACGATTGAAATGCAAAAATGCTTCACTGATTCAAACCTGAAATGACCCACCCGAGTGACCATCAAACACGAAATGATCCAACCCAACCTGCCCTACTCCAGAGTAGATGTATTCTGATGATCAAGTTGGAAAAATGAGCATCTTGCACGACCGAATAGAGCTCCTTCATGATTTAACCCAGATTTCGGTACCACTGTATGCAGCTCAAGTCATGGACTGATCTTATGCTTTGGTACTTTGTAATTGTTTTCATTTTCATTAACGAATGAGTTCACCTTTACTCGCAAATAAACATTCTACTTTGATCCGTGTAGAGGGGGGAAAAGTGCACATAAATACAATGGTTACACAATAGGACATTCAGATTATCCACAGTGCAACAACAATAGGCATGGAGATTGCAGAAGCAATTGTCCGATCTAGACTCATTTGACAAATCATACAAGTGTCTGCTTGGGACCCATTCCAAGATCCCAGCAGCATCCATAACAAAGTGCTAATGGTTTGCTTTAGGTTTCAAGTACAAATTTCTGGGTCAGTAAGATCTCACATGCTTTGATTTGTTTCATATTTCCGGGCATGTTGCAGTGATCTCCTATGAAGATTGATGAGCTTTCGGCTGCACTTAACAACACATTCCCAAGCAACTGATGTAGTGATTTTTACTTTTTAGAATTGCATACTAAAAGCACCAAACTTAATTGGTAAGTTCAGATGGCAGAAAAAAGGGTTCTCTTACTAAATCACAGATTTAAGTACAAATTTCTGGGTCAGTAAGATCTCCCATGCTTTGATTTGCTTCATATTTCCGGGCATGTTGCACTGATCTCCTATGAAGATTGATGAGCTTTCAGCTGCACTTAACAACACATTCCCAACCAACTGATGTAGTGATTTAGGATTGCATACTAAAAGCACCAAACTTAATTGGTAAGTTCAGATGGCAGAAGATATGGTTCTCATACAATGTCCAATATAATGGGCGGTTGGACAAGTGTTTATTTGGTTGTTCAAACTAAATCACGGGATTGTTTATCTTGTAAAATCACATCTGTGCAGGCTGTTTCGAGGAAAGGAGCAGTGGTATAAACAGAACAATTAACTTGAGAAATGGTGCTGCTGCTCAATTTCTCTTCAAGTTTCTTTTCCTTCAATGTATGTTAGTGCAGGCCTTCCGCAGAGTATGGTTATTGTTGACAACCAGTGTACTTGGTGCAGTCATAAGGTCCAATCCCTTGGTTGTTTTTCCTCTTCACCTGAAAAACCAAAGACGGCATCCAGATCAACATATTTTGATATGGCTAGACAGCTAACAACGTTCCATCGTTTCTATTGAGCCTTTATATAATTAGACAATATCTGCACCTTCCCCCGTAAATGGGCAAGTCAGCATATATTCCAGTCTACCATGAAGCCTATATGTCTATTTAGAAAGTAGTAATTTAGAATCTTCTACTCTAATCAGTAGGTTCAATTGGCATAGAGTCAACAGGGGTGTATGCTTCGGTTGAAGTCTTTACTTACAACATGAAAACTTAGTAACCCTCGCAGATTCTTCATATCTGGTGTACTAAAGCTTGGAGTGAAATTTATTATCCTAAAGTTTCTATAAAATCAGTGCTGTTTGGAAACTCTAGGCAGCCTCAGCGTTTGAGGAAAATGAATGCCTTGGTGATACAACAATCACTCGTGTTAATCCACACGTTAATGACAGATTTTTTTTGCTTAAACAAAGCAGTTGTGGATCACTTGAAAACATCTTCCATAATGGTGCTTATGCTTGTTTATACTAGCTCAGGGTTCATTGTTCTTTCATTAAAAAAAAAAACCTCCGTATCTTCTACATCTGAAAAAAAAGTAAAAAAGAAAGTCAGAATAATCATACCGGTGACCAGGGACCAGGCTCAGGTGATAATTTGGCAGGAGGGGAATTTTGTACAGGACCAGTCTTCAAGGTCAATAATTCCTGCAGTAATGAAATACCTGAGTTAAGGGAATGATCTTGTATCTATGCATAGAGAACTAAATGACTTATTGCTAGCTGCTTGTGATATTCTTGTTTATTACCAATTTACCAGCATAACAAAATTGTATGATCACAAAAGATAACATAACTATCTAATTCCTATTTTTTTTTGGTCTGATAACTATCTAATTGATTGACAATAATGCATAATAAATATCCAAGCATCTAACTACGCCTACAAATCTACAAGGATCATGCAACAGAATTTAATCGAAGACACTTTGCACCTGACATTACCTCTCCAGCAGCTTCAATAGCAGCCAGCCACTCATCAGAAAATGGAGTAACATCTGATAGTGGCCTAAGTACAAGCTGTGGCAGATTCTTTCCATCCTTTAATATCTTTCTGCAATAAGAGAAAATTGAATAATACATGAACTGCATCTGACAAGGTAAAGGGAAAAAACACTAGTGAACATTGAAGACGCTTACGGTCTTATTTTTGCATCCTCGTTGTCAGTGTCATGGAAGACTTCACGTTGATCTGCACTCTCAAATTGCTCATCAGTTTCATCCGTTGATGCATTTCTCACAGTTGCACTCTTAATTTTGCAAGGTGAACTCGATGCCTTAATATCACAAACAACAACAGAACTTCTGGTACAATCCTCACTCGTCCTTGGAGACAGCTGAAGCTCCTTAAGAAATGTCTGATCAGAACTTCTGTCTTCTCTAGAAGAGTTGGTCAGAATTATATGATTTTCAGCTTCTTGAATTTCTAAGGATGGATTTTGTGGTTCCTGGTTCTGAGAATCAGTTTCAAGTTCATCCACACCAATACTATGGTAGCTTGACGCCGTCAACGGAAGACATACATACCTGCTACTATGTGGAGAATAACCTTCAGTATTATTGATGGCAGAAGAGTTTGCAGTTTGATTCTCATTTTTGTTTTGAAGTAAGAGCATTTCCATATAGCTACAATCAATCAGCTCCCTTCCATCCTTTATAACTAAATCTTTTTCACACATATCCTTTCCTAAGGAAACTCGCACTGTTTCATTCACCAAACTTGGTCCTTCGTGGGTGTAGACTGCTACTGCATCCTGTATAGTCTGATCCTCACATGTGCTTGGGTTCAACTGAAATTCTGCTTGAAAACTCAACTCTCTGTCGCTAACTAAATCTTCCGAATGCAGATTTTCCAAGGATCCTGATGCCACTTTATCTGAAATCAGTGGTTCAGCTGAAGTTGTGCTTGGGCTAAACTGAAGCTCTTCCTCGTGTCTCAACTTGCTGTCTTCGGGGGTAACAAAATCCTGTGAGCAATGCTTATTTTTTAAGGAGGTCAATGTTGCTTCATCTGGTATCAAAGTTTCCATCACTAGTTCATCAAAATTATTAGGCTGCTGATCAATCCCATCGATTGACAATTTTGCAACCGTTGAATCAAGCCCCTGAACTTTAGAAAATGAGAATCCAGCATCACAAATAACTGCATCAACTTGAGGTATACTCTTACAAGCCCATGGAGAAATTTGAGGTTCAAAATGAGCATTTTGACAAACTCCGTATGTGTCATTAGAGCACTCTGAAACAGATAGATCTACATGGTCCTCCACCCCCTGTGGCATAGTATCTAAAAAGGTTGATAATGCTGAATCCAAAGGTAAGGCATCACTCATTTTATCTTCATCAGTGACAATCCTGAAAGCATCATCTTCAGCAGGGTTTTGATCAGCACATTGGACTGGTTTATCCATCAGATGGAGTGGGCACTGTAGCAATGGAAGTTCTTGTTGGCTATTTGCTGTGTCCACAATTTTCTCTAAAGAAGTTGAAAGTGCTTCCCTCACAACTAGCAGCTTGTCCACTTTATTTTCTTGCATAATATTATGAGCAGCATCATTTTGAAAAGCTCGTTCAGAAGAAAAGTTTCTCTTTAATTGCTCCTCAATATTTGAACACAATCCATCATAACATTGGGGGACTTGATCCGTGACATGGGATGGACATTGCACCTCTTGAACTTCTTTGTTGCGACTTATTCTACTTGGCATTTCTACAGAACAGTCATTTTCTAAAGGAGTTTGGACAATAGCATACTCTTCTACTTCAGAATCCGGACCATGAGCTTTGGTCATAACTGGCAAATCATATTGTCCTTGCTTAAAATGGAAGTCAGAAACTTTAGCCATCCCGGGGGATATTGACTGTTCACCAGAACTTTGAAACAAGTCTGTATCGTTAAATTTGCATTCTCTAATAGGGGAAACAGATCTGTTATCTATCCGATCAGCACCCTCAATACTGAGAGAAGTATGCTCATGTTCCAGAAAAGGTTTGTCAACTTCCACAAGGCTATTATTACTTGTCTGCTCCAGAGGCTTCTCACTAAAGTGAGTTTTTGCACCAACAACCAACTCATTATTCTTGCACTGTATAGAGTCATGGATTTTAGGGCTGTTGATAGACGAAACTGGACCAGAGTCAGGTACTCTATCCATAGTTGTTTTGGGGATCTTGGACTGAATACCATTCCATTTGGCTGCTAGATTATGTGAAACAGATAAACTAGAGCATGGCTGACTTGGACCTGAATCATGTATTCTGTCCATAGTTGCTTTTGGGATCTTGGACTGAATATCACTGCAAGTGGCTCCTAGACTATGTGAAATAGGGATTCTGGAATTGGGAAGATTTGATGGTTGCATATTCCTTTGTCCTAAGCTATTTGACATAGAGATTTTTGGCTGCCAAAATGATTTAAGAATTAGAAACTAAAGTCTGACACTATCAAGATAACACTAAGATATATAAATTGACTAATCATACCTCGCTAAAGAACTTCAAAGATGGTGATGGCATCCTTAATCCTGATGGCTTTGCTGCTTGATACTGAACAGGCTGCCCAATAATACAAGTGTTTCCAGAATTGGCATGGACTGAGAGTGCAACTTTGCTTGGCCCATCATTTGCTTTCAGTACAACAGGAAAGATCTTGCCTGAAATAACTTCTGAAGAACTACTTTGTTTTACATTTGACGCCTGGTGGTTGGTTGATGATTTCTCTGGAGAACTTGAATCAGTCTGAGAAAGTAAAGACACATTTTCACACCACGCACTAAAATGTAAGCATTAGAGTCACGTTGGTAATCAAATGATTTTTCAAAAAATAAATGCTGAGAAAAATATGGTTTCTCACCCTATTCTTCCTAGTTCTTTGATCAGAGGATTTAGATGGCTTGGGTATACGCTGGGAAACAATCTTTGGAGCATTAGTATTACTTCTTGTGTTGAAACATCCCTTTTGACCCAAATGCTTCTGGACACTGGGTGTTGAATCAACTTTTCAATTATGCAGAAAAAAGGGCAGCTTGGTCAAATGATCTCTCAGTTGATTTGAATTGAAAGAAATAACTGGACCTCAAATGATCAGCTTTACCTGATACAGTTGATAGGAGAACTGGAAAATTTTGTAGCTAAAAGTTCAAATAGAGTTATACTAGAAGACATCAAGAATTACCAGGTGGAACTATACGATTACGCTTCGAATGACTAGCATCAGAGCTGTTAGCTGTGGTGGAAATCAGGAGACCAGCTGGCTTCAATACTGGCACTCTTGGAATTTTGGAATTCTGTGCAGCAGGTTTTGCTGGACTTGAGCTCAGAAGCCTCTTGTGCGTAGTGGAAGAGTTAAGAATGTTCATTTGCACATGTTCACCAGGTAGGTATTAGAAAACTTGAGAAAATATGCGAAGATAAATACACCCTTGAAAGGATATGATGTCGGAAGAGGAGGGTTATGCAAACCATTCCGATCCTTTTGCCCACTGCTATTGGCAGATGCTAGTTTCTTTGCTTTCTGAATATGAAAACAATCAGAAAATAGGTTATAATGTAATTCTGAAAAGTGGACTGATTACATTCCTTAAACATGGAGACTAACCACTGAGACCGATGCAAGAGATTTCTGCTTCAGAATTGAGCCTTCGCCAATTCTTTTATTTTCCCTAGTGCTGCTAGAAGACAGCTTTCTGAGTGCCTTGGATTCAGTAGTTTTAAAATTGGCGGGATTAATCCTGCTATGCATCGGTGTTCTCGGCTCGTCACATATAACAGAAAAATCTTTGCCATCATGCTTACATGGAGTCCCACTTATCATAGACAACTCCAAGGAACTCAAAACACCTACAAAAGATCAAGAAATATTTATTCTGTCAAACACTCGAGTCGAGGAAGGTATAAAACCCAAATGAATTCTTGGAGCATACCTTCTTCAGTGAAAAACGCTTTATCCCAGGCAAGGCTTTTACGGAGGTTACAACTGCCAGTTTTCCGGCCCCTTTTCATCCTCTGGGGTTCCAAGCTTAAGTTATTGGACCCTGGTTTCATGTTGCAGCTCACCTTAAGATTCTCTTTGTCGCTATCAGGCATTATACAACCAGTTGCTCCAAAACACACTTTATCTCTAGTCATTGCTGCAGTTGGAAAGGGCATTGCAGAAACAGTGTCATTTCTATTGAATTATGAAGATATTCCTCTTCAAACTGAATAAAAAGTAACTGTGAAACCTGTTCTTGTTTTCCACACTTCAACCTTTTTTAAAGTATACCGTATACCTCTTGTTCCAATTCTTACTCTAAAAAAGAGCTGAAGATTTAAACACAAACCAAGTATCTACCATCCAGCGAATGCTAAGAGAAAAATGGAGTGTCATTGAGGATAGGGGGGAAATTGATGCCCCAAGAATGCTGTCACGGTCACTCATATCTGAACAGACAAACTTGCTCAAGTACAATAGAGATCTAACCCTAATGTGGATGACTAAACTTAACGAATGCAAGTAACGGAGAGATCTATCCTTACCATGCCAACAGAATTCAAAACTGAACTTATAAAATGACAATGCCATGGAAATTGAAGCAAAAGGAAACAAGAAAACCAACAAATGAACCCCCAATGTAGGGAGAGAGAGATCAATCCAGTCGAATAGGCATAAATTGAGCACGAATTTAAACACTAACAGATCAAAAAGGTGCCAGAAAATGCATAATCAGCAAAGAATGAAATGGCATTGTAGAGAACGAAAGGCGATTATAAAACCTAACTTGTCTTAGGAGGGCGAGAGCGAGAGGAAGCAGCGGCGGATCCGGAAAGAACGAGCGGTGAACAAGTGAAGCCTCCGGCGGCATCGGGGGGCAAGTTTCTGAGAAGAGTATCATCTTCATGGCCGATGTCGATCAGCGAGAAGTCGTCGGAGTCCATGTATTTTCTCTAGGGTTTCGACGATCGGAAAGAGGTAAACGGCGATGAGCCGATGACAGACAAATGGGGGTTTTCAAATGGTAGAGAGCGGGAGGGACGTTAAAAGCCACGTGAATACGTGATGGTTTCCGGAAACCCGTCCGGAATTTCAAAAACATTAAATTAAGGAAAATTTAGTGAGTTAGCTACTACTTAGCTACGAGGTTTGACTTTTTTTTTTCCAAGAAGTGAGGCTATTAGCAAGATAACAAAATGACTATTGACATGATAGAATCCGTAAAATTACATAACCTAAGTCCTTCTCCTATTAACTTAGTCTTCTTTGGTGCTCGTAAACAGTCGTCCACCTATGCTCACTTCTGATCTATTGCCATCACATCACTAAGTAACGTTGTCGTTCATCTGCAACATTGTCGTTGACCGCTCTCTCCAAGGTACTTGCAATTTTCCGTTGAGTTTAGGTTAGAGTTGTGCAGAAAAATACGACACAAAACCGCAGCAATACGACACGAAAAGGATACGATACGTTTATGACACGAACTGCAAAAACACGACTACAAACGTGACGTGTTCGGATCGACATTTTTGCCTTGTCAAATATCCGACACGACATGCTTTTTTTTTTTAAATTTAAATATGTAATAGGATGCTATTAGTATTAAAAAGGTGGAGATGTAACATGGAAATAAACTGGCCAAGTTGGTAATGTGGGACAGAAGTAGTGGAACGCTTAAATTGGTCTTGGGATCGACTCCTCCCATAGTCACATACATATTTTCTCATGATTAATGCAAGAGTTCAACTTTTGTGTTCCACTATATAATCCAAAGACTTTAATTACATTACATTTTACATCATATAATTCGATTCGTAGAAACATCAATTTCTCACAATTTCTTTCATATCTCATATTTCTATATATCCCACATCGAAAGTGTGACAAAGTGATTTAGTGCATTATATATATATATATCTTTCCATATCCCTAAATATCATTCCTACAATCCAACTTTTTCTATCCCACATCTAAAGTGTGATGAAATGATGGAGTGGAGGTATATATATAGGAGAGATATCCCCTTAGAAGTGGGTGTTTAGATGAGCAATGAGAATGATTAATATTGACCATTGGATTCAATCTATTACTGGATGAAAATGAACACCCATTAAAATAACACATGAGACCTTCTGAGTTGAATTTGTTTCTTCTTTCTTGTGGGTTAAAAAAGAATGGGAAAGAACTCATCGGATGTACTGTTGGCGGAAATCGAGAATCCAACATCAAGACCGAAGTCACCGGTGAAGCCACAAAACTACTACCCGTAAAAGGCGCAAACGTTTAGAAGAGAGAGAAACACATCCCTTCCGTACTCCTCCCCAAGCGTCGCCGCCCTCACTCCATCGATGCTGACCTCCACCCCTCTGCTCCTGCTGCTGCTGTTTTCGTCATCGTCCTCCACTCTGACTACTCTGTCCTCGACCCCAAGCCGTATTTCAAGATCTACGGCGCCATCTCCCACAATCGAATTGACCCCCATGGTGTTAGATTCATCACCTTCCGCTCCAAGCTTGTTGCCGCCTCCGCCTCCCTCGACCCCTTCTTCGGCATCACCTTCGACTCCAAACGAGCAAGCTTCCAGAATACCAAAATTTTATGCTTGTTCTTCAAATTGATCTCCAATTTTAGTTTTTTTTTTTTCTATTTGGGTGAATTAGATTCAAGGAATTTTGACAATTTATTCGAACAGTAGAGGACGAGAAGGTGGAATCGACTTTGATGAGAACCAGATGAGACACGATTCGAAGCTGGTGATGGCGTCTCTGCCTCTGAGCAGACATGGAAGAGGAAATCGATTGAGCTCTGCAATCATCGGCAATGGCGGTAGTACCGTAGTAGAATCAATTGTAATTTAAGGTCTGTTAGTGTGGTTTGCTGCCTCCGGTGTTAATGCCGATTCAACTTCCAATTGAGGATTTATAAGTGTAGAAATTACAAATGGCGGCAATGGCGGTAGTACAGGTGATCCCGGCCGGGGGGAGAGGGGGTGAGTGGAAATAGATGGGACAAAAGAAAAGGTGGGACCGAATGTTATTATTTATAAGTGTAGAAATTACAAATGAGGATTTTTATGGATGTGAGTAAAAAAATAAGTTGGGTTTTTTAAGGAGAGAGAATGTGATAAAAGAGACTAAGAAACCCAAGAAACCCGCACTAATACAGATGCTCTTAGTATCCTAGTTTCATGTAAGTCGTACTTAGTATCTTACTTTTATGAGGAGATTTGTGTAAGCTATTCTATTTCTTATATATCGATTTCCGAGTTTAATTTATGTAAGTCGTACTTGGTATCTTTCTTTCTAGGTAGTTCTAGGACATTAGATTCTTCTAAGCTATTCTATTTATTGTAAGTCGGATTTCGGGTGTAATTCACGTAAGTTGTACTTTGTATATTACTTTCATGTTAATTCTAGTATATTATTATTGAGAGATTCTTGTAGCTTATTCTATTTATTGTAAGTCGAGTTCTCATTGTAATTCATATAAGTCGTACTTAGGTTCTGCTTGCTAATGTAAGTAGCTTTTGAGAGCTTTTGGTTTTCATATTCCATTGTTTTAAATATGGGTTATTACTCGAGCACTCCCCTAGCTGGAAAAAAATACAAAAAAAATAATAATTTTTTTTGCATTATTTAGTATTTTTAAGGTAATATAACACATTTAAATGATATTTGAAACAAAAGTTTTGTCTAGCTCAAGTAGTAAAGGAAGAAAAGAACTTAGGAAGGAGAAACAAAAAGTCTTGGGTTCAAATCTCAAGTCCCTCACTTTTTATTTGCTTTAACTATATCATTAATTCTTCTTCATTTTTCTTTATATTTTTTGTTTCTATCAACTATTTAATTAAAAAAATTGTGATAATTATGTTTACATTATATATTAAACCTTTTATTTCAATATTCTTTTAAAAGAAATTCTTCGTGATTTTTTCCTATATTTTTTTGTTTCTCTTCTATTTTTTTGGTTACTCTCAACTATTTAAATACAAAAATCATTAAAAAATTCACAATTTTAGTGTTTTTTCAATATTTTTTTAAAAATATCTTCTTAATAAGTGCACAAAAAAAAGGGGATTGCTAATCGCACGGTGAATTTATCGCAAGTTGCACAGTGAACGGGTGCGAATGCGCGGAGGTGGGCCCATCCAAAGTTTAAAAAAATCAAACGCGTACGCGTACTTTGAGTACGCACTATTCTTCTCCTTCATAGGCTCCTTCCTCCTGCTTCACAATAGCAGATCTTCCGAAATTGAACTCTGAAATTGAATGCTCTTCCTCCTTCCCGTGCACTCCTCCCTCCTTTTTTTTTTATCCAACCCACACCCCTAATTATAATTTATCCCCCAATTCCTCCTCCAGCTTCAATTCCTTCCCCTGTCACACACCGGCTCATCCCCCAATTCCTCCTCCCGTGTCGATTCATTCCCTCACTAGACACCAACTTCTCCGAACTGGTGCCACACGCTCCAGGTCTAAGGCGGCGCTCGAGGCCACACTGTCTCAGCCCTCCTGAAGCCTCTCAACGCCGTCAGATCCTCCTTATCACCATCGAAGAAGGAAAAGGCGGCGAATGCGAAGGAGGAAGAAGCAGCACGTCTGGTCTGAGACAACAGGGACTTGCGAGAGCACAGTAGTTGTCGGAGGAAGCGCGATGAAGGAGCCTCGCAGGCGGCATGTCCAGAAGATCCAAGCTAGGGGTTTGCAGGCTACAAGAAAACCGCGACCGAGCATTGCGGATGCGCGGATCCGTAATGCGCAGTCGCATCCGTGTATTTTGCGAAAAAAACACCGTGTAAATAGTAAGCCCCAAAAGCACCTCCCTTACGGAAATCATGGCTCCGCCACTGCTCGTATGGTCACAGTTTTGCCAAATATATGACCAATCACCGACTTCCATGTCGGCAAGCCTACACAATCAATGGTAGTCCAAAACAAACCATTACACCATTTTGATCGACGATCGTATTGAAACGATCGCTAGCCTGAATTCGTGATACTCTGGTCCGTTCGTGGCAGACCTAATTGAATCCATTACCGTCCTCGTCCGACTGTTAGTATCCCACTAGAAACTACATTAGTGGACTAAAGGTGGGCTGGACTACTAACTACTAGGCTACAAATTTAATATAACTGGGCCGATTTTTTTTATAAAGGTTTGGGTGGGGTGAGGGTCAGTGTGACCCACTCCTAAATCTGCCTCTTCGGATGTGATAATAATTTAACTAGGTTCATTTGAGATTTTGAGGATTATTTCTATCGAATACAATCGGATGTTTGGATCCAATTTGGTCATGCAATTTCGAATTTCAATCAAAGAGGATTCAATCGAGATTTCGTTCAAAGCTGGTTTTAGCCTAATTGACTTTTGGTTTAATATGAAAAGTTTGAATCACATTGTATAAATCAAATCAAATTATCAAATTTTAGTGAAATCAATCTTCGATTTGATTTTTAAATTTAGGCTATAAGTTATAACTCAAAATTACGAGTCATTTCATATTGAAACTCATACTTATACAATTTCTTTTAACTATGAGATATTTATCTTTTTTATTTATGGGTAAATATTAAGATTGTTTTGAGTTTTGAATATAATCGGATTAGGATTGTTTCGAGTTTCGGATATATTCGTATCAGATTCGAGTTGTTATTGTCGGCTCGAATTGCCTTGGGTTCTTGGCTGAAATTGAATCGGGGCGATCAGTTTCAAATCTAAACTTTTTTCCCCTTCCATTTATTCAAATGTGGATTGAGTCAAGTATCGAATGGGGTCATAAACTGCTCTCTCCAGAAACGGTCCCAAATCAACTTATAATTATGTCGATCATAGATTCGTACATCCTTTTACAAATTACAAGAGAAATTGTGAAGCATGCAAATTCGGATAATAACGAATGAGTTTAACCACTTAACCACTGCACATTTTAAATCTTTTATTGATCACTGCCAACAATCAACAAATTTAACCCTGCACTAAACAGAAATCGTGGTAAAAAATTATGATATATAGCTATTTTAAACATAATAATACACATTATTTGAAGGAAGCAAAGCTCAATTAAGCTCGGACATGGCGGAAAACAGAAAAGAAAACGAGAGAGAAGAGGAAGAGGAATTTCTGTACATTTTGTTATTTCATTCAATCAGTTGTTTCAGTTACAAGAGTGTGGTATTTATACACACTAAGAACATAAGTGCTTGTTGTAACAAACTTTCTAATGCAATCTATGTTACATCCAACATCCCTCCTCAAGCGAAAGGTGATGAAATCAACTAAGCTTGAACAACCTAATTGAGATCCTAGATTGAACAAGAACTGAACTGTAACGAACTAATTGAAAACATGGATTGGAGCCAACATCCCTCCTCACCCAGGAGAGGGGGAAACAAGTTGTAGTTGGGGCAAAAGTTTGTGATGACGAGGGCCATAGAGAGACTTAGTGAAAATGTCTGCAAGCTGGACAGTAGTAGGAACATATGTCAAGCTGATAAGGCCTTCCTGCAACTTGTGACGAACCAAATGGCAGTCTAAATCTATATGTTTTGTACGCTCATGAAATACTGGATTGCGGGCGATGTGGATGGCTGCTTGGTTGTCACACTTGACTGGAATTGGAATAACATCAGCAACACCTAGTTCATGAACCAAGCGAGAGAGCCAAGCCAATTCAGTGGTGATGCGCCTGAGAGACTGATACTCAGCTTTTGTAGAGGACAGGGATACAATTGATTGTTTCTTTGATTTCCATGCAACGGGACAGCCTCCAAAGAAGATGAAATAGCCACAAACAGAACGACGTGTGTGGGTGCAAGCTGCCCAGTCAGCATCACAATAGCCCTGAATCTGTGTATCAACTGAGGAGTTGAGAAAAATGCCCAGATCAGGCTTGCCTTTGAGATACCTCAATGTGTGGAGAGCAGCTTTGAGATGATCTTCAGTGGCGTGCTGCATGAATTGACTTAGGAATTTAACTGCAAAGGCCAAATCCGGACGTGTGTGAACTGGGAAATTCAATTTCCCAACAAGCTTCCTGTAGACAGTAGCATCAGGAAGTGTTGGAGCAGTGGACTCATGAAGCTTCAAACCCACCTCAAGGGGTGTTGTGACAGATGGCAAAGAAGTACAATTGAACTCATCAAGGAGTTCCAGCAAAAACTTCTTCTGGCTTAAGACATACCCATCATTCACTGTGATGAATTCTATCCCAAGGAAGTAATGAAGATTTCCCAAGTCCTTTATCCTAAACTGGTCATCCAAAAATTGCTTCAACATGGCCATCTCAACTCTGTCATTCCCAGTTAAAAGGATGTCAACAACATAAACAACTAGAAACACCATCTTCTCCCCAACTTTCTTAGAGAAAAGAGAGTGATCATTCTGAGAGTGTGCATACCCCTGGGAGTGTAAACACTGAGACAGCTTGGCATACCATTGCCGAGAGTCTTGTTTTAAGCCATACAGGGACTTGTTCAGTTTGCACACTATAGAAGGTTCAGGGAGCACAAGGCCTTGTGGTGGCACCATGTAAACCTCCTCATGGAGATCCCCGTGTAGGAAAGCATTATTGACATCCAATTGCTCAATAGACCAGTTTCTTTTCAAAGCAACAGAAACAAGAGTTTTTACGGTTGTCATTTTGACCACAGGAGAAAAGGTCTCGGTATAATCCACACCAGCCTTTTGAGTGAAACCCCTGATCACCAACCTTGCTTTGTGTCTGTCAATTATTCCATCAGCCCTCAGTTTCAACTTGAAGACCCACTTGCAAGTAATTGGCTTCTTGCCAGGAGGTAAATGAACCAAGTCCCAAGTTCTATTGAGATCCAGAGCAACAAACTCCTTATCAATTGCTTCTAGCCAAGCAGGATGTTTGGCTGCCTCAGAGTAAGAAGTAGGTTCCTTTGCAACAATTAGGTTAGCAAAAAATTGATGATCATCCAAGGAAATAGAACTAGCACAGATTGAAGGTGGAGAGGACAGAAGATAAGTGATGGTGTGGGAGCAAGAGGAAGAACAAGCAGTGGTGCAAATATAGTCTTGTGAGTAAGAAGGTGCATGATGGGACCTGGTGGATCTGCGAGGGGGAACCAATTGTGGCTTAGGAAATGAAGTATCCTGAGTATGATGGTGAGCAATGGTCTTAGAAAGATCAGGTTGGGGTTCAGGATAAGAAATGGGAAAGGGCAAGGTAACCTCTGGTGGGGATTCAAGCAAAGGAAACACATGTTCATAGAACACCACATCTCTGGACACAAATATCTGTTTGGTTTCAATATGCAGAAGCTTGTAAGCTTTCTTGCCAAAGGGAAAGCCAATGAAAATGTAAGCTTGTGCTCTTGGTTGAAACTTATCCCTGCCTCTTTGTAAGGTGGATGCATAACAAAGACATCCAAATGGTTTTATGTGGTTATAAGAAGGAGGTTTGGAAAATAGGACTTCAAATGGGGTTAAGCCCTTCAACACCCTTGAGGGTGATCTGTTGACAAGGTATGTAGCCATGAGGACACACTCTCCCCAGTATTTTAAAGGTAGGTTAGACTGAAAAAGCAAGACTCTTGAGGTTTCCAAAAGGTGTTTGTGTTTTCTCTCAACCACCCCATTTTGTTGTGGTGTATAGGGACAACTGGTTTGATGGAGAATGCCATGGGCTTTGAAAAAGGCAACTGCTTCATGACTTGATCCCAACTCAAAAGCATTATCAGATCTTATAGTGTTTGGGGTGTAGGTAAAATGGTTCTGAATCATTTTGACAAATGCTTTCAAGAGAGGAAAAGCATTGCTCTTTACACTAAGCAGATGTGTCCATGTACAGCGAGAGAAATCATCCACAATGGTCATAAAGTACTTGTAGCTATCATGGGTAGCTGTGTGATAGGGTCCCCACAGATCAAAATATATGCACCAGTTCAAAGGGAAATTTGGAAGAAATTTGGCTAGTAGGAAATGACAATTTGTGTTGTCTGGCTTTATGACATATATCACATGGGTCATGGGTTTTCTTATGTGCTGCAATGCCAGGATCAATAACAGAAACAAGTTTATTGAGTTTATTAAAAGGCATGTGACCAAGTCTAACATGCCACAATGTAAAAGGATCCAACATACAAGCAAAAGTTTTGCTAGAAGGAGAAATACAGTCAACTGTAGGCAAAAGAGGAAACTGTAAAGGTGAACTGGAGTCCATGGATTTGTCCGTTTGCTTAGAGTGTAGCAGGTACAGTCCTCCCTGGTTACTACCAAAAACCAGAGGCATCTTCGGAGAAGGGCCTTGCAAGGTGCAAAATGTGGAGGAAAAATCAATTTGGCATTGCAATTGATCTGCTAACTTACTGACAGAGAGCATATTGAATTTGAAATCAGGGACAAATAGGACATTGTGTATGATCAGGTTAGGCAAAAGTTGCACAAATCCAAAGGACATGACTGTGATGCAAGAAGCATTTGACAAAGTAATTTTGTGAGTTCTTGAAAGGGGTTTTAAGGAAAGAAAATGGTGTTTATTGGAGCACATGTGGTCCGTTGCGCCAGAATCTATAATCCAAGTCAGATCATCGAAATTTGAACCACATGAAGCATTGAAACCATACCTCAAATAACAAGTCATGACAAAAGATTCAATACCTGCCATAGTGCAACCTGCCATGGGAGATGATGCAGCTGGAGTAGTCTGACCAAGCAAAAGTCGCAGCTATGCACATTGTTCAGCAGTGAATCCAGGTATGGGAGATGATGATGATGTTGAAGCCTCATTCTCGGTGGTGACATTTGCAGCAATCTTCTTCTTTGATGATCCAGAAGGAGTGGAAGAGGTGGTGGGATATCCGATAAGCTTGTAGCAAAATTCCACTTTGTGTCCAGTTTTCTTGCAATGAGTGCAGAGATAAGTCGGTCTCCTCGTCGGAATCGTCCCTTCCTGCTTTGTCTTGTGTCCTTGCGAGGACATAGCCGATGAATCTGGAGCAATCTGATGAGTGGACCTCATTTCGCGCTGCTTCTCTTCCTAATTGATCATAACACATGCTTCTGCAACTGAAGGCACTGGGTTCATCATCAAGATAGTGGCTCGTACACCTGCATAGCTGACGTTGAGAGCCATAAGCAGCTGGATCAGCTTTTGTTCTTCAGCTTCTTTGCGAATTGCAGCGTTCGCGTTACAAGAACAGACAGTCAAACTCTTCAATGATCTTTCTTCCTCCCAGAGACGTCTGATCTTTGTGAAGAAAGTAATGAAGCTATCATTTCCTTGAGAAATGTTACACAGATCCTTCTGAACGGAAAACTTCTGTGCGAGATTCGTTTGTTCGAATCTTGTTCACAAATCAGTTCAAATCTCAGATGCAAGTGCAATTTGAATTATGCTTTCGGCAATCTCATTGCCGAGTGCATTTATGATCCAAGAAACAACTAGATTGTTGCATCGATCCCAAATTCGACACTCAGGATCGCCAATTGCCGGTCGCGCGCTGCAGCTCTCCTGTGCTGAAACAGATCTTGTTTTTTGCTGAGAGTGCGATCAACACCGATCTCTTCCACGAACTCAAACCAGATCCATCGAACGCTCTTCAAACTAAGACCATCCCTGAATTATCCGAGGGATGAATATAGAGCGAATTTTGAGTATCCATCGTCGATGCTTGACCACCTATGAGATTTGTAACGTTCTGAGGAGGAATCGCCATGGAAATGAGCTAGAGATTCAAGCGGAAGACAGAAAAGAGCTCTGTTGCTCTGATACCATGAAGGAAGCAAAGCTCAATTAAGCTCGGACATGGCGGAAAACAGAAAAGAAAACGAGAGAGAAGAGGAAGAGGAATTTCTGTACATTTTGTTATTTCATTCAATCAGTTGTTTCAGTTACAGGAGTGTGGTTTATACACACTAAGAACATAAGTGCTTGCTGTAACATACTTTCTAATGCAATCTATGTTACATC
The DNA here is from genome assembly GCA_963922045.1 of Persicaria maculosa. Taxonomy (NCBI): domain Eukaryota; kingdom Viridiplantae; phylum Streptophyta; class Magnoliopsida; order Caryophyllales; family Polygonaceae; genus Persicaria; species Persicaria maculosa. Next base: position 8,200,534 of record OY998251.1, read on the forward strand.
CAACATTATTATAATTCATTCTAAAATATATAAAGAAATTCTAATTTTAATACATTAATTCTAAAAATCAATCCATTGAAATTAGAGAAAAAACAATTTGTTATCTAATATGTACTCCCAAATCCACACATAATTCCTTTAACTTATTAGGTTATACCTTAATTTCGCATTCCAGTAAATATGTATATATGGACAAAAAAGGACAAGACCAAATCAAGAGTCTTGTGTAAAACGGAGATCGTATACCCAAAATGATCCCTCTATACCCCACCAAAGACTCAAAAACCAACCATGTCCCTAAGCCCCTCTACTACTTATCTATGTCCAACCCTTGATACTTCGTTATGAACCAGTATTTTTTATTTTTTCGATATGTTTTTTAAGAACTGAAAAACGTACTATATAAAATAACGATTTTATAAAGGGTAATTATACTAAACATCGATTTTGAGATGTAATATAGCTAGCCATGTTGTTGAAACATCGAAAATGGAACTTTTATTCGAACTCTAATTTTACACTTGACTAATTCACTTTGGCATTCATTTGGAACCAATTCACAATAAAATGAGTAACGTGTTAATTTATATACTAAGATTGATTTAGTTTATACTCTTAATTAATTTAATATGAAACCTGTTATTCTTTTAACATTTCAAGAATACGAGAATTAATTAATTGTGAGGATCGAGCTGAGTTCCCAACGTGTAAATGTGTATGGATTAATGAGAAGATGCCGTTAGTGGAAGTTGCACTTTAAACAGTACGCAGTGGCCACTTCCCAGAATCTGATCGATCAGTGCATTCCCAATCCCCTTTCCCAGTTTCCCACTTTATTCTTTTTTTATTGTTTCTATCGCTATATATTGTGATTGCAGAACCCGGTCTTGGTCCTGTTCTTCTTCTTGTTCTTGTTCTTGTGGATGTTTTTTTGACTGATGATGATGAAGCTTTGACCAGTCAACTGGGATGTGCAGTGCTCCCACTGATCCCCATACAACTTAAATCATACTAGCTCGATCATGATGTTCTTCTGTCCCCACCTTCCCCCGCCCATTTATGCAATAAATCTCAAACTTATACGGATCAAGTATATATTTGCTTATATAGATAGGTAGATGACCTATACGTTTACGTATAATTTGTGAACAAATCAGAAACATTTGATAAAAAAGATTAACGTCTGAGGATAACTAGTGGACACCTTAGATTATGGACCCCGTGGAGCCATCAGGTGTCAATTACACTTCTAGGACATCTCCAAGCATAACAAATCAACCATCATTCACATGAAGCCTACAAGAACAACAACACCCACCAAACCCAAATCCGGCCCTCCCCACATCACCACCCATTCAAAACTCTAGAATTCATCTCAAACCCTCAAGGATAAAAGGAGACTGAGAATAGAAATAGACAAAAATAAACATGTATAGAAACAGAAGAGCGTTTGGAATATGAACCCATAAGGCAGTCAGACAGATTGAGGTGGCATGCATAGTGGGTGCAGTGGTGCACTAAGGACCGAGTTGTAGGACGACTGAGAGGTCGGGATGGAGGATGAAGAAGCTAGGGCTTGCCGGTGTAGGTTGCGTGCTGGCGGTTGCGATGGGTGATGGCGTCCCAAGGTGGGCAGCGGCGGCAAGGCAAAATCCTTAGATTTTTCTGAGCTTTAATAATAATAATAATAATAATAATAATAATAATAATAATAATAATAATAATAATAATAATAATAATAATAATTCATAATAATAATAATAATAATAATAATAATAGAAACTTAATTGTAATTGGATATGAGTACTAGAAATAAGGGAGTGTGTCACCGCTTCTCTAATAATATGATATAAAATAGATTGGTATTAGGAGAAGTAGTCCATCGACTTATATGCAAAACTTGGATTCCTCGTATTATCAAAATGGGATGTGCTCATTTCACGTCTTCCCATATATATATATAATTATTTTATTTGTACTCCATATTGTTTTTAACTATTTTTCTAAAACATATATATATATAATTATTTTATTTGTACTCCATATTATTTTTAACTATTTTTCTAAAACATTCCTTTAAAAAATATATAAAAATAGTTAATCCGGAAAGCAAACCTAAATTGACACGAATTAATAAACAATATACGATTTTTCTATCCTATGCCCTTAGGGCATAAGATAAGAAGCTTTATTGGGAAAGATTTCCCCAAATTAAATTATTTTAGCTTTTCTGAAAATGATTTTTTTAGGGTTAATGCTATGTTTGGTAAGGAATATTTCCTTATCAAGGTTCTTATCCTATGCCATAGAAAAACCGAACTATATATACTTACAATTTTTTTTAAAAAAAATACTACAAACAATAAAATCTGCGATCATTTTTTTCTATAATGAAGGTAACTCATCTTTGGTGGTAAATCCGGGTACGTGATCCAGTCAGCAAGAGTCATGCATCAGATAAATCGACTTGTGCGTGCTGACCGACTAAACTCAATGATAAAAAGTAAGATAAACTTGATTTTCTTCAGCCAAGAGAAATGACAGAGACAGAGATACTTATTCTTGAGCGACCACATTAGGGCATCTATAATCAATTTTGCTTATTGTAATTAGTCTTGGAAGAGAAAAAGAATGACAATTCAAGTGAATGAAATTGTATGCAATTAAAAATGTTACAAATGGATTTTGTTGGGTTGCGATTTGCGAATCATAGGATCCTGAAGAAATCCGTTATCGTTAAACTCAATGATTGTTTAATTCATTGTTTTCTCTCACATTATCGATCTGACACAATAATTACACCGTAGAATATTGGTTGGTGCTTTTTTCGGTTGGTGCTTTGATTCCAACGCTTTGCCCTTTCTTACTTCTCGTTGAATTGGTAAATAAATTACTCCATCAGTTTTAAAATAAAATTCGTTTGTCATTTAGTGCACGTTTTTTAAGAAACTAAAAACTCCAAATGAAATATTATTTTTTAATAATTTTTTTCCATAATACTACCAAGTATGAAATTATTAAAAAAAAATTGATTAAAAACATACTCCCTCCGTTCTAGTTTAATTGACGTTTTGAGGTTTCTTTGATTTAGCAAATTAAATGTCGTTTTGGGTTAATTAGCCTAGTTAGTCTCACCTTTTGTACGTTTTACTTATTAATTTAGATTTATTTTAGAATGAAATAATAAATGTGTGGATGAGAGTGATGCATTAATTAAAGAAAATTTGAAAAGTGATTGTATTCCGTACAAAGTAAAGGCTCTGTCCAGTTTTCTTAATTTTGGTGTTTTTTTTAAAACGTCAGTTAAAATCAAACGGAGGGAGTAATATTTTTATAGAGTTTTTATCTCATTAAAAAACGTGTTGAATAGTAAAGTGACATTTATTTTGAAACAAATGGGGTAATAATTGTCTTTTTTTTTAAAAGGAAGCGGTTAGGGCACACTACGTACGATGAGTAGCCTAATCTAGAACATTATTTTGGATAAAAACTTGAAATTTTAAATATGCGACAGAGTTGATAGTAGTGGTTGTGTGACCCAGAAAAATCAATCTATCCGATACGCTATTAATTTCCCTAAACACATGACAAATTTAGACAATTTAAAATCGATAAAGGTCCATTAGAGAATAAAAATGATCATTTCAATTTTCCAAGAGCATTTGGAAATGCTTTTTAAACACACACTAAACAATCTTCAAAAAAAATTCATAGAAAAATGTTTTCTTTAATAATTTTAAATGTATTAGTTCTTGATGTATATACATTATGATTTTTTTTTTGTGTAATATGTGTACAACTATTGGAGATATATTAAGATATATTTACTTTATTTGATATTTGATATTATTAAGATAGAATCATTGATATTATTATTACTGTATTGTTATTGTTATTATTATTATTATTATTATTATTATTATCATCATCATCGTCATTATTATTATTATTATTATTATTATTATTATTATTATAAATAAATATAGGAGTTTACAAAGAATTAGTGGGGAGCCAAGAGACAATCTGGGCCCCCACTCCTTTAGCAATAGAAAACCCCACCCTAGTGAAAATATGAACGGCATTATGAGCCCCCATATCATGAGCTTGAGAAAATTTCTGGATCCTCTTTAGAAGGGCTACAGAGTCTGCCTCAAGTTCCCCCAATGCAGAAAAAGAGAAGGGTAAGAACCCATAACCAATGGCTTTGAACTTATCCTGATACTTGGCCCGCTTACGATGAGCCGCCTCGGCCACCACCTGCCCTGGAACAAAGTCAACCATCCCAGATTGCGTCAAAAGGGATGACCCTGTCAAGTCAACACAAACATCCAACCCTTCATCCCACACATAAAGAAGCATGTCCGCAGGGCGGAGAGATTTCCCATCTCCCCCACACAGGCCAATATCAACCTCTTTACCAGCTGAGATCCCAGAACGATAGCAGACATTCACCAAAGTGTCACGAACAGCATTATGGCGTTGCTTAATCCCGACAATACCAGCACATGACACAACATGATCACCAAAAATGTCTCCCTCAAATACCCTAGAACAAGCAGAACAAGGCTTCGAAATGGAAAAAAAGGGATGCCTAACCGATAGCACATCACACAATGATACGTCTTACCATTCATAGTCTAACCCAACCCAGAGATAGGGACAAACCTAAGCCAGACAGTAGCATGGTCTCGACATTGAGAACTCCACAAAGCCATCTGACACGATGATAAGGAAAAGGTGTTATCTGCATCTTTTGTAAGAAGAGTTGGATGGATCTAGGGAATTTTTGTCGCGGCGGAGGCAGACCTAAGAAGAGCTGGATGGAAGTTTTCGGAAAGAATTTTCTCTCTTATCCCGTACAGAAGACATGACCATGGATCGAGATCACTAGAGAAGTCACATTCGGGTCGAGGATATATTCTTAGTTTGTTTGTTTGTTTATGCTTTAGTTTAGTTTAGTTTTGCTTTTGGCTGTCATTTCTTTGCCCGTTTTCTCTTATGGTCGTTCGTCTATGATGACTTGGGTCTTTTGAAAACCCTCTTCTAACATGTCGGGGAAAGAGGGTGTACATTAGCCCATAGACCCCGCTCCATTGTGGGATTCATTGGGTGTTGTTGTTGTTGTTGTGGTAGGTTTATATTGTATCTTTGATCTTTCTTATTTTCCAAGCATTTAATCTATATACATACACTAAAACCGATGCACAACATCTTATGTGGAGTGCTGTGGTTGATTTTAGGGAAAAAATAGCAAGCATCATGCAATTTCACACAATCGGATTAGTTTTATATGGGGTTTAACTAATTAACTAGGGATGATCGGACTAAAAAAATAAATTAGTGATGATAATTAGGTATTGAGAGATGTGAGTGAATGAGACCAAAAGAGCTAGTCTCACATCGAAAGTTGAACATAACAAGTTTTATTTAGTATATGAGTAGGTGGGTTACTCCTTCTATTGCTAATTGGTTTTAGAATAGAACCTCCCTCGGCTTGTATGCTAGGCTACTAGTGCATGTGCGCCCGTGCACATGACCCACAATCATCGATCTCAGTCGGATTTTGATATGGTATCAGAAAGGTTGGCCTAACGACTCGTCTTTCGATCCTAGTCGATCTTAGTTTAGATGAGTCATTCCTAGTTGCACTGCGGGGGCATGTTGAGCGATGTGAGTGAATGAGCCCAAAATAGTCCCACATCGAAAGTTGCGTGTTGAGAGATGTGAGTGAATGAGACCAAAAGAGTCTCATATCGAAAGTTGAACATAACAAGTCTTAATATATGATTGAAACCCTTTGTAACTAGGCGAGCTTTGTAACACTCTATTGATCCATCTGCATTGCGCTTTATCCTGTAAACTCACTCACAACCAACAATGTTAGTCTGAGGAGGACGTGGGACAATGTCCCAAGTCTTATTGCGAATTAGAGCATCGTATTCAACCCGCATTGCACTTTTCCATTCAGGGAGTTTAGAAGCTTGACCAAATGTTTTGAGTTCAAGATAAAGATCTGTAGAGGGAGGGAGAGGGTGCTTAGGGGTGGTGAGGGCCTTGGGCTTACCACAGACAAAGTCTTTAAGACGGACGGACGATTGTCATTGCCAGGTGCTTTGTTGAATGGGCTGAAGGGGTGGAGGTGGGGGTAAGGGTTGGGATGGGGAAGAGCGAGTAGGAGACATACCCGGGGAGTCTGAAGAAGCCATAAAGTTGGAAGCCCCCAATAATGACGAGGAGGGCATGCGTGGAAGGAACCGATGAAACCAGTGTCAAGGTGGGCTCAAGTAAGAGCATAGGCGATGTCGGGAGGAGAATGGGGGTTGCAGGGGTAGGGTTGTGATCAACCAGTCAAGGTGAAGAATCCACATGCAAGATAGAGGCAGCCTGTTGTAGAGCGGAAAGAGGAGTATGGGAGGTAGGGGAGTCGCTGGCCATTGTAGGAGATGAAGAATGAGATGGATATGGGAAGATGGTTTTGTCAAATATGACATGGCGAGCTATGTAGGTGCGACGAGTTGGGACATGAAAGCATATATACCTCTTGTGTTTTGAACTATAGCAGACAAAGACACAGGAACAGAACCATACTCAAGTTTGTTGGCATTGTAGAAAGCATCCAATCCATGGAGGACACAAGTCATAATGTCTTTGGCAGAGACAACTTGATTGCACTCAGCGAGAGATCAAGTATGCAAAGAAGCGCTTTTTCTCCACATATTCAGGAAGGGAGAGATTGCCTTTGGTGAAGGATTGCATATATTGCTTCAGATGCATCAAACGTGCTCTGGTTTGAGCATGAAACATCCGCTCTAAAATCAGCCAAGCTTTAGACGAGTTGACCGCACGAGCCACATGTGTGAGGAGAGGGGCAAAATGAGTGGATCGAATCAACAACAGAACGACATGATCCTTTCGTCTCCATATGTCGAAATCAGGATTGTCGGCCGAAAGATCATTCGAACCAACAACCAATGGAAGATGTGTGGGTGGGGCAGAGTCCTTAGTGAGAAAGGAGTCAAGATCGTAAGCTTTGAGGGCTGATTTGATCGTATGATGCCAAATTGTGTAGTTGGTGCGTTCCAATTTGACGGTGAAGTTGGGCAGAGAAATGTTGGTGGTAGTGGTGAGGCCAGTGGTAGCCTACAGGGTGGTGACGACATCAGATTTGGTGGGAGTGGCCGTAGTTGAGGACTAATTTTATTATAATTTGTCGAACTAATTTTATATATATATATATATTATTTTTGGTGAAAAAATGATTTATATTTATATTATTTTTATTTTTTGAAATCTATCTAAATTAGTTATAACATTGTATTAATGTATTCTCCATATACAGGACGGGACCTACACTAGTTTCATTCTAATTATCTTGCATTATAATACAGACACACCTAATAAGCATCTACATCAAATTCTTCATTTTGGGGATTTTAAAGTTTTTGGATAATTTTAGGACTATTTTATTGTACAGCAGATTCACCATCTTATTCTCCAAAATGAGAAAGCAGTAGAAAAAATAAAGAATCTAGCTATCCTAAATCTGCAGCAATCTCCAAAGTAAATCACTACCCAAATTTTAGAAATAGGGAAGCTATTGGATTTGAAGTAAAAATAATTTGAAGAATATGTATATTGGTTCTTCATTTTAGATATTGTAAATTTTAGAGAAGCGGTTGGAGATGATATTACATTAGACTAACTCCAATGGTAGTGTGTAAGAGCATCCACAATGATTTTAGGTAAATTGTACACATTAGCACAAGATGTGTAAAAACACACATCACTTTTTAACAATTTGCTCCATTGATAAAATGTGCACATGTTTTTAGCACACAATTCAAATACAATTAATTTAAAACAAAAAGGAAAATTAAATCATAAAAAAATCAATCAATGAAATTGTCTTGCTTTTTGTAAAAGTTTTTGCACATATGGGAGGTGGTGTGCTCAAATTTGCACATTACATGCTTTAATGTGTACATTTGCACACACCCAAAACAATCAAGTTAAAAAATGTCTAAAAAATACATATTTGCACATTTGCACACAACCATTGTGGATGGTCTAAATGATATGCACACAAATTGTCTTGCTTCTTGTAAAAATCTTTGCACATAGGTTAAATAAAACTTCATTTCCATCCCTTATGTGTTAAATAAAATTTCATTTCCCTCCCTTATTGTTAAATAAAATTTTATTTCCCTCCCATATAATTTTCCTCCCTTATATGTTAAATAAAATTTCATTTCCCTCCCATATAATTATAATCATAATGCCATATGTTAATCATTATTGTATATTTGTACAATGTAAGGTAAATCAATAGAGGTGGTAGTAGTACAATATTATACTCTAAAGTCTAAATTGTAATAATAAAAATAGTTCATTTAGACATGGAAAATAAGTAGATAATAATTTAATAAGTGTATAAGACTGTAACTCTATAAGTGTATGCATTTGTATAAGTTAATATTTAATAAGACTATAAATAAATGAATATTCAATCGAATAATTAAATCTCAAACCCCAATGTTAATCTCAAATCATGATCTCAATCTCGATTTCAAATCTCAATATTTGTCTTAATCTGAAATCTAAATCTCAAATCTCAAATCATTATCTCAATAACAATCTCAAGTTCTCAACCTTTAACTCAATCTCAAATCTCAATCTTAATCTTAATCTCAATATTAAATATCGATCTTGAACTCAATCTCAAACCTCAGTCTTAACTTGATCTCAAATCTCAAATTTGTATATATCTTAACCTCAAATCTCAAATGTCTATATTTGTCCCAATCTTAAATATCAATCTTGTCAATCTTGATCTAAATCTAAATCTCGATCTAAATCTCAATCTCAATCTCAAATTTCAAATCTCAAGACTTTAAATACATCAAATATTCGAATCCATCGAAGATGAAGTATTTATAAGTTTTATTTATAATTTTGGTTTTTTTAAACGTGTTTCTTTTTATAGGTATAACTTATAAGTATAAATATAATAATTCTATTGGTTTTCATAACTAAGTGTTAATAATTTTATTAATTTTCATAAAGCTAACTCTTAAGGGTTTTTTTCACCTAAAAAATTATATTAGACTATTAGTGTTAATAATTCTATTAATTCTAGTAGTTTTCGGTTTTTATAAATGAACTTCTTTTTAAAAATATAAGTATAATAATTCTATTAAATTTCATAATTATGGTTATGAATAATTCTTTTTATAAATATAAGTATAGTAATTCTATTTTTTTGCGGAAAGAATTATTTATATCCAAATCAATAATTTTGTAGTTGTTATTTTATTTTTATCTATATTATTATATTTTGATAAAATTAATTATTTATATCTAGATTTGTTAAAAACTAATAATAATAATGAAAAAAACTAATGGGCCAAAAGCTAAAAATGAAATGGGCATTGAAAATGATATGGGCCAATGATATAGTCAAACCACAAATAAGTCCATTTGCAACTTGCTAGTTAAAATAAGGTTAAAACATAAATGTACAATTAATTTGATTTAATTATAGCACCGATCAATTGGTTTAAATGTTTAAAAAAGGACGATGTTGCCGAATATCGAATTTTCGACTATGACTTTTTTGAAAATCGGTCGACAACCGATGAGTCAATAACAATGAGTGTATTCAACCGAGTCAAAATTACATATTCAAATATTCAACCGAGTCAAAATAATTTATTTTAAGTAAATTACATATTTAAGACTATTTAAGTATTCAACCGAGTTAAAATCATTTATTTTAAGTAAATTACATATTTAAGTATTTAACCGAGTCAAAATCAACCTAATTATCCAAATTCCAAACGGGTCGAATATGATTCGACCAAAAACTCAAAACCGGCCAACTATACCGCTATACCCACTTTGATTCGAAACTCAAATGAGACCGACCCGCCTCTTGACCCGAAACCCGAACGAGCTAGACCGACCCGTTTTGACCCGAACCCGAATGGACATGACCCGACTTAACCCGAAACCCGACCAATTAAAAATTCATTATGACCGAACCCGACCCGACCAATGTCCGACCCGAACAATACCCGACCATAAATTTTATCCGAATTGACCCGACCCGAGCAAGCCTGACCCGAACCCGACCCGAACGACTGACTTGCCAGCTCTAGGTAGTGTGTTCAAATTTGCACATTACATGCTCAAATGTGTACATTTAAACACCCCCAAAATAACCAGTAGAGTTAAAATATGTCTAAAAAATACATATTTGCACATTCGCACACAACCATTGTGGATGGTCTTAATATGCACACAAATTTTTCAAATATAAAACACAACATCTTCCCCATGTGCAAAACCTTTTATCACTTTTCAATAAAGTAATGGTCATTTCTATTGATTGTTTTTAAGTTTTTCATTTTCCTTTTTAATTTAATCATATTTATTTAGAGATGGGTGTGTTTAAAATACATATTTAACCAATGGAAAATACCAAAAAGTGATGTGCATTTTTAAACTCATCGTGCAAATATGTACATTTACACACTTAAGAGCAACCTCAGCAACTCTTGTATAATAGAGAAAATATGATATCTATATAAACCTTAAAAGTTGTGTTCATGGGCAATTTATTGCCATCATTAACTCCACAAAAATTTTGCTATTTTTTCTTATATTCTCAATTTGCATCAAAATAACTTCTTTGGCCCAATGGTAGTAGTTGTTGATGAGAATCCCATCATCCAAGGTTCAAACCTCAACAACTACATCTTTTATTTTATTTTCCTACTTTGTCATTTTTCTACTTAATCACAATCTAATCTAATTAATAAATTTACTTCTCTGTTGTTTTGGATATATTAATTTTATGTTTAGAATTTTGTTATATTTTATAAGCCTTTTTAAAAAAAACACATTATTTGTTTTACTTTATCAAAACATCACAACTAACAATTTACTAATTAACTTATCAAATTTGAGGTCTTGAGTAGTAATTTTCACCCCGGTTACAAATTTGAGGCATTGGACAATAATAAAAAAAAAAAGGATTATCGAATATTAAGAGATCTACCGTTATAAAAAATAATTAATTGACCTAACTCTCTACCTTCATACTAAACGTTAAAACTAAGAGTTATAAAATAGTCACTACTCATATGCATGACTTTCTATCTTCCTAATTAATTTATAAGACTTAAATTACAACAGTAAAAGTCCATTGATAGAGTTCTATAAGTATATATGTTTGTCATTGTCAAGTATGTAGATTGAGAAAGGGATATGATCGATCAACAGATCAAATAGAGAGAAAACTCTAGATTTGTCAAAGTAAATCGAGAAAGCTTTGGATTTGTTCCTAACCATGGCTTCACAAGTTCAAATGTACGTCAAGTACAATCTCTATACTCATTACTTATAGGTATGTTATTTTGAACTAACTACTTTTTTATAATGCTTTTATATGATTAACTATGATTTTTTTACCGCGAATTATAAACGTGTTAACCACTTGAACATGAAAGCGGATAAATTTTATAAACATAAGGGGAACCATACCTAATTAAGAGATAGGTTAGGACGTACCATTCTCATGATATCATTTTTCTTCCTTCAATTTTGTTTAGTACTAATGAATTGATGAATTGATTCAATCCGGGCACATCAATGTTGATTAATTCATGATGTTTAAGTTGTAAGTATCATTTTAAATTTCTGATTCCTCAAAATAAGCTAAAATGTGCATTTGTATATATTTATAATAATGTGTAGGTTTAATTGTATATATATCTCTATATATTCTGTTGAAATGAAAAATAGATACCAAATAGCAATTTCTTTTGATTTGTAATCCCCTATTATTACAATTGCAAAGAAACAAATTTATAACATTGTTAATTGCAATTCGAAAACAAAGTAAGCCTTCGTTGGCATTATAATGATGTAGTGTTAAAAAATGCTTATATACTATTTTTTTTTTATCTATCTATCTATCTATAATATCTATCTATCTATATAATAATATTATAATAATATATAAAAAAAAGTTGTGTTCAAGGGCAATTTATTGATACTATTAAGTTCATGAAAATTTACACTATTTTTGTATTCTTATTCAATTTGGATCAACTTGCATTCTTTAGCTCAATGACTATAGTTGTTGGGGACTACCTCTTTGTCAAAGGGAGGTGATCGAATGATTTATTTTAGTGGAACGGACAAATTAAAAACACACAAAAGCTTAGGAGAATGGTGAAAAGAAATAACCGAGCATCAGGTACCCATTTTGATTTAATTAATCATATTTTTAGCAATTTTGTAACTAAATTGTATGTATATGATGGATTAATGGTTTTGAAACAGTGATTTTATTTATTTATCCGTAAATTATAGACCGGTTCTATTTGATTGCCAAAACCATATCAACCTATACCAAGGTAAGAATGCTCGAAGAAAGATCAAATGCCCACACTCTAATATTTTATACAATGATTTGTGATCATATACCGAATTGGTGAGATTATCTATTTTTTAAAAGTTTATTCATCTAAATATTATTTAAGTAGTTTCTCAAATTTGTTCGCATATATACAATATATATTTGGTGATAGTACCCTCAGCTCAATCACATGTTTCTTCCTTTTCTGTTTTTATAATTGTTATTGTACAATCTAAAACATATGTTGAGATCTATTTTACTTTAGTTAACATTACAACAGAGGAAGATGATGGAGGCCGCGCGGAGAGAGCTCATGAGGAGAGAGCATGATGAGAAAGTGGTGCAAATTGACTACTTGATTCAATAATTAGATTATAATAGATGTTGAACATGATAGATATTTTTGCTATAAACAAAGTAGTATATATGTGTGGCATCTCATGAACACAAATAAGTTTGAAGTTGATTCATGGACTTATAAATTAAAATACACAGTGTGGTAGTATATATGTGTGGACTTATAGTGTATTATCTACACTTTTCGTACCCCGGCCAATTCAATACACATTTTGGTATATATATTGAAATTACACTATAATAATAATAATAATAATAATAATAATAATAATAATAATAATAATAATAATACAATGATATCAGAGAGATTAACTCATGTGTTCTATGTTACTGGTGACAATTCAGTAAGGTCTACTATAAGACATTGCGCGATTTCATATTTCCTTGGTGATTACTTCAAGTCGTTTTTTCTGCAATCTATGAATATCTCAACATTTTAAATCTCACGTGTTATTTCTTCAGTTATTTATAGACTAAATCCGATTAAACTGACATATTTGACACAAAAATTGTCCCGTGCGTAGCACGGGCATGCCACCCTAGTTTTAGAGAAAAATGGGGTTTTTCCACCCCAACAGCTTTTGCAAATGGTCTTGTAAAATAGAGAAACATTAGGAGAGAGAAGAAAAATCTGTAAATTTAGAGGAAGAAGTGAAATTTATAAAATTAAATGCTTTGCTCTTCCCCATGGAATTGTTAATAGATTTGTGGTTGAGATTGTAAGATTTTGAATTAAAGTAAATATTTTATGTCCTATTTCTATTTCCTATTAATTCGAGTAAAATTTTATTAAATAATATGCAATAAATATAGAATATAATTAATGTAAAAACTTGTAAAATAGAAAAGCTGTTGGGGTTGGGGTATAAATTTTTTTTAGAGATTTTGAAAAAATTTCCTACAAAATAGAGATTTTATAGAAAAGCTGTTGGGCTTGCTCTAGGGTTGTGCATATTTCGGTTTAAACCGGAAAACCGACCGGAACCGAACCGGTAAAACCTGATCCGGAACCGAATTAATGTTTCCGATCCGGTTTTCGGTTCACATTTTCAATGAATTCCGGATCCGGTCCGGTTCCGGTCATAACCGGCGGTTTTCCGGGTAAAACCGGAATCAACCGAAACTTATTCTTTTTTAAAAAAATCTATATTTCGTAGCATCACAAATATATAATCATAAATAAATGTAAGTATACATATTGTATTTAATTATTTAGTCTTGATAAGCTAGGTTGTATTATAAATAAATGATTTAATTTCCACCAAAACAAATCTATCAAACGAAAAAAAGTTAACTGTAATTAATGAAAACTATAATAATTAATGGAAAAAAAGTTGTAAAACACTTAACTGCAATTTTGATCAAGGAAAAAGAAGTCACATTTCCACCCCCCCCCCCCCCCCCCCCCCCAAAAAAAAAGAATCTGTAATTAATGAAATAAAAATGGAAAAAAAAAATACCGGTTAATCCGATTCGGTTACGGTTCGGCTTGAGTATTTCCGGTCCGGTTCGGTTTAAAACAGGAATAATTCCGGTCCGGTTATCGGTTGTCATTATTGAATATTCCGGTTCCGGTTTTATCCGGTTTAGGTCCGGTTCCGGTCCGGTTTAAACCGGTGCACACTCCTAGCTTGCTCTAACTATTAGAGTTAGTTTTAGTGTGCATAAAAAAAATACTACATCCGTTAAAAAATATAAGGTATTTTAGACATTTGCACACAAAATTAAGGAAATCATAAACTTATTTCATTGGGAAATTCCGTTTGGCGCCCCTGAGTTTTTGACAATTCCGGTTGGTGTCCCACATTTTTTTTTTGTCCGGATGGTACCCCTGAGTTTTGTCAAAAGTCCAGCCCATGCCCAAAACTCATAGGGTTCGTATGGGACGGGGTTAATAAACTAACTAAAATTATAAACAGGGTAAAAATTTATAAACTGTTGGTAAAAGTAGTTAAAAATTTATGAAAAAATATAAACTCCGTATGGGACGAAAAAAGTTTATTTGTAAAAAGTGGAGTTTATTTGGTTGTTATTAGGAGTATTGTGGTACTTTCAAACCAAATAAACAAAATAAACCTCAAATAAGCTCCTTCAAGTAGCTTTTTTTTTAACTCATAATTTTAACCATTTTTATGATTTTTTGGGTGTCCATACACTCTTTAACTAGTTAAAAAATAAACAACCCATTCTACTTATTTTGTTAACTAGTTAAAAAGTACATCCATACATACCCATAGTTTCTTCCTTTTTAATGAATAAAACCACCCCTTATTTTTATTTTTTCATAAATATGTCCATTTACTTTTAACATTGAACAACACTACTTATTATTTAACTAAATTCAACACAAAATTGACAAAATCACCTTTATTTTTTAAAATGAACATAATCACACATTATTGCCAAAGTTTTAGCAAAAAATACCCATTCTTTCCAAAAAAATTTTGAAGAAAATAAACCATTGTTTTTAACATTAAACAAAAGATCCGTTATATATTTTTCATATTTTGTAAAAAATAAATCTCATTATTTGTCAAACATTGCATGTACATAATCACCCATTATTTACAAAATTTTGCACAAATCCACTATCTTATTATGTGAACAAAAATAGTTAACCTATAATTATTAAAAAAAATTCGTAAAACCATACTTTGTGCAAAACCACCCTTTATGATTTAAAAAAATGCACAAAACCACTTCTTGTGTAATAAAAGGTGTAATTCATTGAGGGAATTAAAGTATATAACCCTTGCCCAGAAATTCTTTGCTAGACTAACCCACTATCCACAACATTTGCAAAGGTTAACCCCCCCCCCCCCACCAAAAAATTGCATATTTGCCGGTTGGAATTAACCGGGACAGAGGAGAGAGAAGGTAAAGGAGGAGAGAGAGAGGAAGCGGGGTGGAGAGAGAGAGGCAGGGGGAAGTTATTGTGGAGAGAGAGAGTGGAAGTGGGGGAGTTATTGTGGAGAGAGAGAGAGTGGATGAGTGAGAGAGGAATCATTTTCAATTGAAAACTGTCGACCCCCAACTGCCTCTCACGGCTTACAAAAGAGGAAGAGAGAGAGAGGGCAACAGTTCCACATGCAAGTCTGAGGAAAACAAGAAGAGAAGGAAGAAGAAGAGGAAGGAGACGACAGAGCGAGAGAGGAAAAGAAGAAGCAACGGCGAGGAAGAAGACGACAGTGCAAAGAGGAGACGAAGAGGCCGACTTTGAAGTAAGTAAACCCTCACAATGCCGATTAAATACGTTTTGCTTCGATTCGTAGGGGAGGAACCGATTTGAAGAACCAAAACTGGTTTGGATTGTGTGAAAATGGGAAGAAGGGGTCGAATGGGTTGACAGTACGCAATATCGCCCTGTCATGTAGGAATTAACCGGCGTCAAGTTAAACATAATTGGTGGAAATTTTGGGTACTGGGGTTTGTGCGTCTGGGAGAGAAGGGGATTTTTGGGAATGGGGAAATTGGGCAACTGTCTTGTTGAATCCAACTTATCAGGAGAAGGGGAGTGTAGATACGTTCAGTTTAGGGGGAAATTGGGCGAAATGGGGCTTATGACTGTAGATGCGTTCAGGTTTGGGGGAAATTGGATGAAATGCGGCGCATTAGGGTTAGGGAAAATTTTAGAAAGGGTGAAAAGTTTATGTGGAATCGACATTATCTGGAATAGGATGACTTGTGTGCAAATGGAGATGGACAGATTGAATAAGTATGTTGTCATGTTTTCACAACCATGTGTCATGTGTATATGTGTGTGTGTCATGTGTACTTGTGTTTGTGTCATGTTACATTTGATATTGATATGAAGGGAACCGTGGGTTGGGGGAGAAGAATTGATGTGTAGAATACCGAATTTGGGTCTTCCACTATGCAGGATATCTGGTGAATATTAAAAATGTCGCAGCGAAGTGTGAAGAAGATTGTAGACCGTACAACTCAAACATCCGGCGCGGTAATATGGCTTTCGTTCTAGTAATGTAAGTTGTGATTGTTGTGCTGCAGTGTGGCTGACATGTTGAAGTCTGTGCAAGCTGTGTACGCCGTAGAGGAAGAAAGACACTTCAAAGCAAAAATTAACCAACACTCCCGGATGGCGCTCCTGGTAAACATTGACAACCGGTTGAGCGAGTCCCATTGGAAGCGCCTGACCGACAACCCGTTGGGGGGCATTGCAAGACTGGGCACAAGGGTCCAGTTCTTGGGACAGCTTGTACACTACGTTCTCCAACGACAATTGAAGTCGAAGAAGGAGAATGAAACATGGTACAAGATCCATGAAGCGGTCGTCAGGTTCTCAATAGCTGAGTTCGCCATTGTGACCGGTCTCAACTGTGGCTATGGCGAAGAGCCCGAGGACGACGACGGGTTCGAGAAGGTAGTGTACGATTTCTTTGGAGTTTGAAAGATTAGGATGTCCGAGTTCGAGGTACAGTTCCGTGTGGCGATGGCATCTGAGAAATTGTCAACCAGAAAGTTAAAATTTGTCCTGCTGATGCTGGTCGAGGGAGTATTGTTCGGGAAGGAACCCAAAAACTACATTCGTGGGTGGGTGGTCGACCTTGTCGGCGACATTGACAGGTTCCTGACGTTTCCGTGGGGTCGGCTTTGCTACGAGCGAGCGAACGAGTTTCTGAACCGTGCAATCGAGAGGAAGCTCCAATGGGATGAGGGCAGCTCCAATGCACGCCCGGCCTATTGCCTGCTGGGTTTCCCTCTCGCCTTCCAGGTTCGTACACAGATATCACTGGACGCCGTATACACGTTTACTAGGCGTCTAATATTTATTGACTGGACAGGAAGTGATTATTGACTGGACAATATGTAATTGCAGCTATGGGTGTACGAAGCCCTCACTCCAATGGCCGACCAATTTGCGAATGTCATAGACGAGAAGCTGTACCCCAGGTGTCTGCGATACGAGTTTAGAGACCCGAACCTCGAGTATGCCTCAATCGAAACCCGACTGCAGGAGGCGAAGGAGCTGGGGCACTTCAATGACCCTGCATCCGTGAGGCCTCTTCTACTCCTCGACGATGTGGAGAGAGCAACCGGTTTATACCGCGATGCCCGAAACACTCACGACAAGCGGGACAACTTCTTCGACGACATAGTCCGGGCGTTCTTATCCGCAAATGTCAAACCCCCACCAAAGAAACAACCAAAGGGAGCAAGTGGGTCAACGCAAGAATCAGGCTCGGGCACGCAGACACAAGCTACCCTATTAGAGATAGAGTCACGGTTAGTGGCAAAGATGGACGACATGCTGAGGAGTATATCCGCGGAGGTAACCTCGAAGATGGCGACGCTTGAGGAGGCGATTGAAAACATGAGGAGGGAACTGCTGTGGAAGGGGACTAGGGAGTCGGAGGAGCGAGAGAAAGTTCTGGAAAAGGACGTAAGGTTCTCCTGGTATTAGATCAGAATCGTCATGTCATTTCCTATTAATGTCATGTTTTTAGTAATGGATGTCTTGTTAGTACCAATACATGTCATGCCAATTCCAGTATATGTCATGTTAATAAGAGGTCATGCGCTTAGGTTCAGGGATCAGTGACGGACAAGGATAACAGCAAGGAGGAGGAGGACAAGGACAAGGAAGTTATGGGAAAGGAGGTAAGGTTCTCCCGGTATCAGATCATAATCGTCATGTCATTTCATATGACTGTCATATTTTTCATAATAGATGTCATGTTAATTTACTGAGACATCATGTGCTGAGGTTCAGGGATCAGGGAAGGACAAGGATAAGAGCAAGGACAAGGACAAGGACGAGGGCAAGGACAAGAGAAAGGATGACAAGTTGAAGGCCAAGGCCAAGTTGAAGGAGGACAAGGACAAGGTTTGCGCATGAGACTGTCATGTTAATATATAAATGATGTCATGTTCTTTGTGTTAACTGTCATGTCAAACGCAATGGGCTTCAAGTTGCAGGAGGAGTTGGTGGCACCCGGTTCTGATGTTGAGCCTGAGCCTGAGGTGCCCCTCATACGGCCGAGAAGAAGCACTCATCAACATCCTGATACGGTGTCCCAGGCGGACGAAACGCGGCCAACGAAGAAGCCGCGTGTGGGCAAGAAGGCAATGGATGCCGTCGAGCTAGGCATGGCGACCAGGGCAGATGCTGATGCGTTCGCTGCGTGGATGAAGGACGGAAGTGACCCCGTCCGGTCGGTCGAAGGCACCCTACTGGCGAAGCAGTTCTTTGGGACACTTCAATCACCGACCAACTGGGTGTCATCCGAGGTTATTTACGTTCCCACATTGTGGTTCGAGTCATCAAATTTTTCCTCATATGGTCTTCCAAATTAATGATTTTTTCTTACATCCAGCATATTGAGCAAGCTTGCGCCCTACTGCGGAAGGACATCAACGCTGGTGACAAGTACGAAGGGGTCGCCGTTCTGGATTTCTTCTGGGGGTATCTCCTGCAGAAGAAACTGGCGGACGCGAAGGGGGACCTTGAGGTGGTGAAGGGGGACGACACGGTGACCAAATACTTCGACGAAAGTTGCCGGAGATGTTTCCGACGGGTTGGGCCGATGTCGACCGGTTGTTGGCACCTTGGAATCTGAAGAACGAGCACTGGGTGGCCCTTGACATCAACTTCGCTAATGTCATGTGAATATGAATCTAATGTCATGCCAAAATCCGATAGTGTCATGTCAAAAGGGGGTAATGTCATATGGCATTCCGTTAACATAATAGAACAAACTAGAAGTAGAACAAACTAGAACAAAACCCCCCATACGAAGTTGCAGAAATGCAACATAATTCTTTGCGAAAGGCGTCTAACCAAAATGGGCGTACTATCTACTTCATTGCGAAAGGCCCCGCAAATGGAAGTTCCTATGCCCCCACTACGTGCGGCGGCGCTTCTGCAATTTAAATTTCCCATAAGCGGGAGGCGTCCACTCTATAGGTTCAAGTTTGACAGTCGTCGGAAATGCTCCGGTCTTCCCTTTTCCGCGTTGGTATGCTTCCTCTACTTCCCTTACCGCTCGCTCCGCCTCGTGATCCCACGGGCTGACTACATCCTAGACGTCGCTGCTCACAGAAATGACCTGCTTCCCACGGCCATGAGCGACTGCGTTGTACAACGCATCACTTGGTTCTAACTGGACACGTGGATTATCTAACTGGACAAGTGAGCTTTCTAACTGGACACTCTTAGTTTCGAACTGGACAACTCTTCCTGCTCGATCAACACCTTGTGCTACCACAACTTCCAATTCCTCATCCCCTGCCAAGAGGGTTTTAGTTTGTAACTGTGGGTGATCTTCTAGGGTCAAGTGTGGCCCACCCCCGAGTGGATGGGCCGTTGTGGATCCTTCTGTGGTGGTGAAATCGCCGCCAACCTTGCGTATCAGGGAGACATGAAGGTCGATAGGCCAGAATCGTTCACCGGAAAGACCATTTACGAACTTGTAGGCCTGCAAGTCTTCATCATCCCCAATGGAAAAAGGTCTGCACCCTTCCTTCTTCGGCTTTACATATGTGAGCTCAACGTCATGCCTCCTCCCATCAACATTAAACTTGGCCATCAGTTGTTTCTTCAGCGAGACGTAGTCAATACTTTCGTCTACCAGTACGGCCTTTTGACTCCTCGACGACTTCACGACCCAAATGCCTTCTTCACAATCCCACCATCCGCCAAACAATACAGTGATACACACGGACGATTTCTCCCCTGTTCCATTAGTTAGTGGGGGGGGGGGACATTAAGTTTTACAGGGAGAAGAATATATTGTGAGGAGAGACGTATCGCATAACATAAATGGAAGGATGACTTACTCATTTCCGCCAAGAAGTCGGTGTATGTCCAGGTAACCCCAGTAGGTGTCAAGCGTGTGAATGGGTTTATGGACTCCCCCTCCTCCCTCCTCTCCCTCTTATTCTCTTAAGGGGTAAATGACAGGGCGGGAGATTTAATCTCACTCCCGCCCTCTCTCTCTCTCTCTCTCTCCCGCCCTCTCTCTCTCACTCTCTCTCTCTCTCTCTCTCTCTCTCTCCTGTCTTATCAAATGTCTTTATCTACCCTCTGCAAGATTCCCCCCCTTGGTCTCTCTGAAGTTATTTTTGGGTCAAAATTTTATTCATTGCTTTCAACATAATATATTGTTTGAAAATGTATTTCGTGGTTTGAAATTAATATGAGTATACTCCTCTCTCTATGCTTTTACATTTGTTAGTATTAATCGTGAGTGGGAAACCCAATTTTATACAACGGTAAAACAT
This sequence comes from Persicaria maculosa, assembly GCA_963922045.1. Classification (NCBI taxonomy): domain Eukaryota; kingdom Viridiplantae; phylum Streptophyta; class Magnoliopsida; order Caryophyllales; family Polygonaceae; genus Persicaria; species Persicaria maculosa. The sequence goes on from OY998251.1 coordinate 8,221,556, forward strand.
TTACTAAAACCCCTGCAAAATGTGTCCAGTGGAAAACTGTTTGTTGGCCAGTCGGTATTAATTAACCGGCTAGTTGGTTTAAAGGTGTGTCATGTACCGTCTAACGACAAGAAGTAAACCCACTTTATTAATGTCATGTCATAAATGACACGTGTCATGTATACAGACAACCACTGTCAAGTTAATTGTAGACAACAACAAAACACTGCAATTAAATCCCCTTTGCTTTTTTTTTCTTTTTTTTTTCCCTCAACGGTCACATGCTGAACAATGTTGCTATTTCCCACACACCCCACTTATATGATAGTCATCCACCATCCATACTCCCCACAAATCGGTGAAGTTAACTCCCCATTTTCATTTTACAACCTCTCCAACAACCCTTCAACGAAATGGCATCCTCTTCACACCACCGCAGCTCCTCATCTGGCCTCCCTCCCCGACCTGTCCCCATCGTTATATCATCCGACGAATCGGACGATGGAGGTTTGTCGATCACTTCATTCGTGTAGATTTCAGTTGTGCTACTTGTATCATTATACTACCTTATTTTTTTTTATTTTATGCAGGACCAATGTCGCCGCCGTCATACCGACGACATCAAAGGGTAGAGATTATCGGCGGTGAGTCTGGGATGCTCGGGTCGTTATACGAGGCGACCCTTGTACGCAAACTGGACCCTAACCACTGGGAGGTCGAATATGTGACCCTCCTACGCAACAACAGAAGAGTGCTGCTGAGGGAGGTCATCCCGGTGCAACGAATTCGTCCACGGCCGCCTCGTATTTCTTACGACGCCTACATGCCCGAAGACCGTGTCGACTGCCGCGACAACGATGGGTTTTGGGCCGGGAGGGTCCTTGCTGTGTCCGGTTATGGGAGTGACCGAACTTTCACGGTCTACTTTCCACTGAGCGACGAGACGTCTGATCATCGTGCCCGCAATATGCGCCCACACTTCGATTGGGATGGATACAGATTCACCACGCAGCCAAAATTTCACTTCTTGTTACCGTAAATTTCGTTTTCACTGTATTCTATGTTGCTACTCTCTCCTACTATCTTTTAAATGTTTGCTCCTGTCTCGTATTTGATTAATGCAAGTGAATCTGTCTTCGACATATTGTGTCCAATATTTTTTAATTTCTGTCATGTCGTATTCATGTTGTGTCCAATAAAAACTACCCGATTACTAGTCGGCCCACGAATTCACCTCCACCCACTTTATTGTTATTACATGTTTTTTCTCTTCAACTTACCATGTAATTATAAGTATGTTCATGCCCCCTCACTGTCACTCTCATCCATTCGCTTCCAATATGGGTAAAGCATGCTAGTGTCGGCATGAGATAACGAAATCACTCTTATCCATTCGATTCCAATATGGGTAAATCTTCTCCATTCGATATTGGGCATACATAAATAATAGGTGTTAAATATTGTTTTACAAGAAGATTAATCTTTTATTATATTTTTCTTTTACAAGAAGAAAATAAAATAAATATATTTTAGTTTTCTTTTTCAAAAAAATTATAATCGAGCATTTGGTTAAATTGATCAATCACATTTACAAATGTTTAAAGTTAGTGAGATATAAGTTAAATATTGTTTTGAAAAATAGTAGGTGTTAAATATTGTTTTTGCAAATAATGAGTGTTTTTCGTTTTTGCAACGTATAGAAAAATAATAGATCTTTTGCGCAATTTTAAAAATCATAGTGATTTTGTTCTATTTTTTTTAAACAAGAGTGATTTTCCAATAAAAAATTTGGAAATAATATGTGATTTTGTAAAATTTTAAAAATTAATGGTGATTTTTTCACTTTTGTGTTGAATTTTGTTAAATAATAAGTAGTTTTGTTCAATGTTAAAAGTAAATGGACATATTTATGAAAAATAAAAATAAAGGGTGATTTTATTCATAAAAAAGAAGAAACTATGAGTTTTGGGCATGAGCCGGACTTTTTACAAAACTCAGGGGTACTACCCGGACAAAAAAAAAGTGTAGGACACCAATCGGAATTGTTAAAAACTCAGGGGTACCAAACGGAATTTCTCAATTTCATTTATACCCCTCATTAATTATCAACAATCCTCACCAATCACCAACCAATAAAATTTGATCAAAAAGTCAAAATGTAACAATTCTCATATCCCACTACCTAAAAAATCTAAAAAAACTTATATTTTCAAACAAAAATCTAAATCTAAAACAACTTATACTTTTTAACATTTTAACAGAGGGAGTATAATATACTGTATGGTGTAGTATTAGTGGAAGAGGAGACGTTAAACTAACGGAACATATATATAACCGTCAGAATGTCAGATGGCTTAAATTGGGAGTTCTCACCATATGAGAATTTGTTCGGGATAAGAGCCATTTAGTGCGTTGCGCCTCATACCTATACATGTTGGAATGCCCGTCGATCCATCGAACTCATTGTGGGATGTGAACTCTATGTGGGAATCACACCCCCCGGCCCCCCTATATTAATATTTTTTTTTAAAAAAATTAATCAAAGGGTTAAAGCTTAAAATTAAAACCAATCAGTTGTGGAGACCCACATGTAAAACGCCCTCTAGTTCTTGCAAAATCACATAGATTCGTTGGACCATCACCAACTTGATTCGGATTACTTCATACCAATTTCTCTGATATCGATGAATGAGGCAATATTGGTGGAATGATGGACAATCCATTCTTTTCACTATACATGGATTCACTTAAATAGTTAAATCCCTTTTTCTTCAACGTCTTTATTTAATTTCTCCATCCATTTTGCCAATTATCATCCGTTGAATCGAAGGTTACATTTTGACTGCCAATGAAAAAAAACGGTAATGAAATCGGAGATAAACAATATTTGTGGAAATGTTTTAAGTAACATATAGATTCATGTAAATGATGTAATACATACCCTCTTTCTCGTGACTGGATTGCCATTGCCGACCCCTCTCCCTTTCTCTCTCCTCGAGGCTCTGGTTTATATAATGTGATATGATGCCGTCTTCCCCTCCCACACTCCAACTCCCTCTAACGCTCCCCCGACCCCTCTTTCTCATCATATCATTCTCTAACCTCCGCCCTCCCTGATCATCGATCATATGGCTCAACACCAGCTCCTCCACCACCCCTACCCCGTCCACCACCATCACCAGGTAATTACTTCCATTCAATTCAATTTACAATTACTAATTAATTACTGGTTGTTTCAAATTGATGAATTATGTATGATTTTGCAGGAGGTGATGCTGGGTGGGTCTAATTCGGACTCTCAGTCACTGGACAGCATAATCGCCTCGTCGAAGGCGGCGGCGGAGCAACCGCAGGCGGCGCAGGAGAAGAAGCCGCGGCCGCCGGACAGCGAGGCGCAGAAATGCCCTCGCTGCGACTCCACCAACACCAAGTTCTGCTACTACAACAACTACAGCCTGTCGCAGCCCCGCTACTTCTGCAAGTCCTGCCGCCGCTACTGGACCAAAGGCGGCACCCTCCGCAACGTCCCCGTCGGCGGTGGCTGCCGCAAGTCCTCCTCCTCTTCCTCCTCCGCCGCAGCGAATAAGCGCCCATCCTCCCCCTCTTTCTCCTCCTCCTTCAAGAGGGCCCACAACCATGACGTCACTCCCAGCCCGCTCCTCTCCAGCCTCCACCACTACGGTCATGGCGGATTAGGGTTAGGGCTGGCCTCTGACGGCATGATTGCTAACCCTAACGGCGTCGCGTTCCTCAATTCGCTCAACAATGCCGGAAGCGGGCTGTTCCAGAGCCTCTGCTACGGGGCCAGCGAGGACACCGTGGGTGCTCATTTTCCATTTGAGGAGGCAGTGACAATGAAGCAGGAAGGGATGGCCATGGGCGGCAATGAGAGCAAGGGAGCGTGGGGGATTCCATGGCAGGCGAATTATGGGGAGGTTGGGAGTACTGCAGCAGCGGCGGCGGCCGGTGGCGGTGATCATCTTGAGGCGATGAGGGGAGGGTGGAATGGGCTGATGAGTAACTCTGGAGGATGGCATGGGCTACTCAACTCAACACCCCTGCACCTTTAATTAATCTAGTCATTTAGGTTAAATTAATTAAATTAGTTACAACAACGATCAAATATTCAAATTAGAGGTGTTTTAAGTAGTTAATCCAGTATATTTACAGATATAGCTTTAATTAATTATATAAATCCAGTTTCCTGTATTTTTCTCTGCGGGTGAATGTAACCGGAATGATCGATATGGGGTGTTTCATTGCCGAAGTAAAATGGTACTAGTAGAGATATATAAGAATTTTATTAGTAAAATTGAATTTAATATATGATTTTTGGAGTACGAAACAGAGATTCGGAGGAGTGCAGATAGATATGTTTTGTAGCTAAAGAGAGGAACATGATGCAGGTAGAACAACAACAAAGAATGTTTTTCCATTTGGAGAAACAAAGGGCACACACCCATATATTGGAAAATGGCCTAATTAATTAAGAGACGGATGCAATCCATCCGAAGAGGCCGAAGAGTAGCTTATTATCGTAAATTGGTTTTAGAATTTCGACTTACTTCAATATGCACTGATCGGACCATACGGTCCATACCTTTACATATTTTTCATTTTAATAAAAGAAAATTAGTACAGTATATAGTAATAAAGTGTACTTTTAGAGATTATAAAAGTATACAAAATTTGTCTTGAAAATGAAAATTGTGTATTGTAAATTGAAATTAAATTAATTAATAGAAATAATTTTTCTTTAAAAATATAATACTTCATTAAAACATATAAATCTTTTTAGACAATTGCACACAAATTAAGAAAATCATAACCTTATTACTTTTATACCATTCATTATGCACAACACTCATCAACCAATAGAGTTTGAGTAAAAAGTCAAAAAGTAATAATTCATATCTCAATACCTAAAAAATAGTCAAAAAGTAACAATTTGTGTATCCCAATATCTAGAAAACTTAAAAGGACTTATATTTTCAAACAAAATTTTAAACCTAAAATGACTTATATTTTTTAACGGATGAAGTAATAAATTGCATAAAATGACAAATAATTACTAATATGCACAACCTGGTGAGCACCCATCGTTTTTGCTAGGGCTGGACGGTACGTGGTAGGAAAATTATCATACCAACCGATTACCAACAGTACCAACAGGACATTGGTACCAAGTAGTCGGTAACCGACTGAATCGGTAACCGAAATCTCGGTTCCGAGGCTAGTCGGTACGGTACACGGTATGGGCAACCCTAATACCGTGGTACCGTTGGTATCGAATATATATATATTTTTTAAAAAAAAATAAAATATTGTGTAGGTACCGATGATACCTACACAAGATGGTACCAGTGGTACCGAAAATATTTTTTTTTAAAAAAATAAAATATTTTTTTCAAGCCTAATATGTCATCGGTACCGTCAGTACCGATGATACCACAGTGTATAAAACGAAAATTCAAGAATGAAAATAGTGTCTTCGGTTACCACGGTACCGACATTCAATAACCGATAGATTCGGTACCAATAGTTTCGGTTACAGAAAATCCCATACCGAGTGGTGTTAATTGGTACGATACGTGGTAATCGAAAATTTACCATGGTCCCGTACCGTGCCAGCCCTAGTTTTTGCAATATAAATTTCTGTTTATAAATATGAAAAGTATTCAGTTTTCACCTTTGACTGGATTATTTCAATGGATCGAACTCGATCACGTCGCCCTATCCATATATGACAAAGGTTATACATATTTCAATCTTTTAGGCTCTTATATATTCTTGCCGGTTTCAGATGCAAATGTCATTTTCAGTTTCTTTTTAAATAATTAATTAGCAAATACTCCATCCGTCTCAAAATTCAAGTCATTTTAGCATTGTGTATAAATTTTAATAAAACACTCCTTCATCAATCAACACCATTATTTCACTAATTTTTTAAAAAAATTTATTGTTTTTAAATACATACTAGTACATTTTTTAACCAATCAAAATCTTTTAAAAACTCAACAACACACAAATCAATACAAATAATTATTATCTCTTACCTAGAAAATCTAAAATGAAATCTATTTTGATATAATTAAACTAGTCTAAAACGATTTAAATTTTGAGACAGATGGAGTATTAATATAAGTTGAGAAATTTGTTGAAAAATAAAAACACAATATTTTGAGTGAGGAAATAGTAATAATGGATGAATGATAAGAAGAGGCGAATCTGAAGTGAAGTGCTGTAATTAAAAACTTTAAAGAGTGAAGTTAAAGAGAGTTAATTAGTGATGGAGGAGGAGGAAGAACGTTAAGTTGGGGATAGATTTTTTTATCTTTGTAAATTAGAAAGAGGTGACAGCAGACAAGATCTGTCTTCAGATCTAGGCGTGCTCTTCTTTTGTCACCTGACTCACCTGTCAATTCCCAAACTACCATACGACGTCGTTTCTTACGTACACTCCCTAGTGTACTAGTACTTTATTTCCGTCCAATAATACACTACTAGTTCACCAAATCAACACAATATATATGGGTAAATTACACAAAACCACCCATTAAATATCATATGTTTCACTTAACCACCCGCTACAATCCAAATTACACAAAACCACTCACTAAACACCTTCTGTCAACAAAGCACCACCCAACCATTAACTCTGTTAGCCTTCTGTTTAAAAAAAATTGAAAAGACCAAATCACCCTCATCAATAACCCTTGTTTTGGGGTTTTTAAAGTTGTTTTTGTTGAACTCTAACCTAAATGAATGAAATGTCCATCCCCCATCGGCTAAATGTTCCAAAATATCCAACAGATAAAGTTTTGAACATCGAAGGATACAAATATGCTATTGCGCGCCCACATCAAATACGGAACCTTGGTTTGTAAAAGAAGCCGGATTTCAAACCCTCTTTTTTAAACTTTTTTTTTTCGAGATCTAAACTATAATTGGGTTGGATTTCACATTAATATGGCTTAATATTAGAAGATTAATAGGTGATGGTGCTATTGGACAGATCTTTAACAAGTGGAAAACGTAGACAGGAATTTGATAGGGTTTGATTGTTTTAATTAGTTTCATGGCCAAACAAGGACAATGGACAATTTTAGTTGGGGAAAAGTACATACAAGGAGGAAAGAAGAAGATAGGCTGGTGAATTTGCAAAGGGTACTGTGGTCTACCAATAACGAGTTTCAAACTTAAGCTTTGAATTTGTGAATTGGATGGTTGCAGTTTGATATATTTTTTTTGGGGTCATTGGTATCGATCGTTTGAGACCATGACATTTCAAAAGTTAGAATAGTCAATGGCATTAGATCAAAAATTTGACTCAAAAGTATGGGCATTTTAGTCATTTAGTGGAAATCTAACTATAGCCATGAAATGGGTGGTGCTTTGTTAACATAAGATATATAGCGGGTGGTTTTATGTAATTTCACTTATAGAGGGTGGTTAAGTGAAAACTAGAGTATTTAACGGGTGGTTTTGCGTAATTTTCCCTATATATATATATGAGTTCTTTTAGAGACGGATCTCTTTAGAGCAAGAGGTGGTAGTCGTCCGACCCTATGATATTTTATATAATATCATTATCATTACTGTTGATACGGGGTTAGCCGTAGGATGGCCCGATCTTCGACAATCAAGACTCAAAGACAAGAACGGAAGCAAACGACTCAAGAAACAAGAACAAAGACTCAAAACGCAGCAATAGAAGACTCGACAAAAGTAATGAAAAGACCGATAGATGGGTGATTCGAACTAAAATAGAACGAGGCAAAGACCCCAGGCCTCCTAAGAGGGTAGGAACCAAATACCAACGACTATAAAGCCCGCCTCTACAACCTTACACAACCAAGCGGACAACTTGGAGGCACAAGGAGGGGACTTGTGATTACCTGGATCACCAAGCTCTCGCGAGGTTGACGAACTCAAAGCAAACCAAGTTAGATCTATACCAATAGTTGCAATCGACGAGCCACGTTTCGAGTCGATTGACTTTCTCTCAATTGTGTTTCACACAAACTGAAAATTTCATAAAAGAGACGTCTAAGTTACAATGGAGGAATCAGCCGTTCTAATATAGAAAACCCTATGGCTGATTTTAATGAAAATAATAAATATAATAGAAATTAACTTAAATCCCTAAAATACTAAAAATAACTTAAGTAAATAAGGTCTCTAAAAATAACAATAAAAAGAGTTCCAACACTTAAGAATTTCCCGTCTAAAACAGTGACAGCCCAAAGAATGTGATTTTCGGCCAAGCTCTAGGTCGAATCTGGAAAAACCTTCAACAGCAAAGTTGTAGATCTCTTCGTCCTCGTTCCGACAAGGTATGGCACGATCTAATCCGATTAATATTGAATCCGTACGACTCATTTTACTGAGACGTCGAAAAGCTGTCAACTGTGCATGAACGAACCCAAAAACGAACGGCCCAAGGTGGAGCCTTCTTCTTCCTCTTGAGGATGACATCATTCTCGTGATCTCGAATCATAGGTCCATCACCAAGTATATGTGTGTTCGAAGGTGTCTTGGATGGTCCCGCATCATTCCCCCTTTCTTGAAAAGGATTCGACCTCGAATCCAAGCTCGCATAAAATTCCGCAACTGCATCCACACGAGCTCCTGGATCGAATACCTCATGCCCATGGAAACTCCTCTCAAGGCCATCAGAGGTCACTACAACACCAAGAAAAGAAGCCTTATTAGTGCACAAGTCATATTTCACATCATCTTTATTATGTTCTAACTTAATAAGCACTTTAGATTGTTCATTGATCTCTATGTTTTTATCCAATGCTAGCAAGTTTTCTTCCTTTTTCAAGGCTGAGTTTGCAATCACTTCAAGGCTAGCAATATTAGAACAAATTTCATCACCAATGATCATATGACAAACTTTGCCTTTTGCTAAGCACAAATCTTCTCTTTGTTTATCCTCACAAGGACTAGGTTGAACACTTAAAACTTTACTATCAATCAAAGAATCATCATGCTTATATTCAATGCAATCATCTTTAGGGGCAAGTAAACTAAGATCTTGATCATTATTAACATGCTCATCATTTTCACCACTAGAATTTTCAGATTCATTATCGCCTAGGTGATTAATCATGAGAGTTTTCTTATTTGGGCAATCCTTCATAACATGTCCTCTACCTTGGCATATAAAGCAAGGAATGTACATAGGTTTAAGAGTAGAAGAGTTAGGATTACTCCCTTTAGGGCCAGTAGATGCCCCAGACGAATCACGTCCGTTCCAAGGCGCTTTGCCTTTGTCGATGGGCTCCTGAGGCATTCGGCCTTCACTCCTCCCTTGGGGTTGGCTTGCTCTCTCCCTTGAGCCGCCATCAAACCTCCTTTGGGGCTGCTGCACATGGCTTTGGTGCCACCTTTGGGGTTGCCCTCTCGACACTCTACCACCTTGGCTCCTGTATCTAGCATTCCTTTCCACTTTCATAGCTAAATGTAAAAGTTCAGTAGGCGTAGAATAAGGAAAGTAATTAATTTCATGAGCTAAGGCGGGGTGCAATATTCTAAGAAACCTAGCATTAGTATCTTCATAGGGTTCAACTACATTAGCACTAGCCATGGTTTCTTGCATTGCATAAAAGGTTTCCTCAACAGTTTTGCTACCTTGCTTAAGATTTTCTAATCGTTGTCTAAGCTCGCTAGCATAATGTGGAGGAGCAAACCTACTTCTCATAAGTGCTTTTAATTGAATCCAAGAAGCGACAGGTGCATCAAGGGCTCTTCTTCTTTCTTTAACTAGATTATCCCACCAAATTAAAGCAAAACTTTGAAATTCTAGGGAAGCTAGTTGCACCTTTTTATATTCAGAGAAGTTATGACAAATCCATATTCGATCCATTTTAGTTTCCCAATCAATATATGCATCTGGATCGGTGGTACCATAAAATTGAGGGATCTTTACCTTTACCTTACCTATGCGATCTTGCGCAGGCTCTCTAGATGCTCGATAGTGGTATCGACCTCCTCTATCATTTCGTCTAGGACGTTGCTCCCAATAATCATCCTCTTGGAAGTCGTCGTCGTCCTCTGAGAAGTAGTACTCTTCTTGTTGCCATCGTCCTTTCCCTCGTCCCTGCATATTAGCCATCACAAAACAATATACAAAGAAATATGTAAAGTTAGAAAAATATAAACAACCTCACAATGTGTTTCGCTCACACACTTCTCTCTAATTGGTTATGACAAGCTTGTTGGGGCAATCCGCTTTGGGCAAATCAACACTCAAGCAAGGACTTAGCAATCAAAGGAAAGTAATCAAGAGAAACAACAAAGAAACAAGCAACAAGGGCTCGAAATCGATCAAAACAGAGGTCAAAAGACACTGTACCGAGGCTGGATGGGGTCGGTATGGGGTCGGTATGGGCACTGCAGTACACGACACACAAAAAAGGAAAAGAAAATGAAAGAAAAGAAAGAAAAACTTGGATTTTTACCTCTTTTTGATTAAAACCCTTAGTATGGATGTTGTAGTTGCAAGGTAGGGCTTAAAAAAAAAATTTATGGTGTGGGAGGTATGTGTTTAAGGCTTTTTCGAGTAGGGCTATGAGATTTTCACCAAGAATGGTCCTTGAAGTTCTTGCACTAGACTCGACAATCCTTCTTTTTTTTTTTGTTGTTTTTGAAAGCTTACTTTTGCCCCTAGTGAATTTTATCCTCCTAGGACTAAGCTTTTGAATGTAATTTTTTTTTTTTTTTGTTGACTTTTTTTTTTTTTTTTTTCGGACTGTTTTTTTTTTTTTTAAAACCTAATGCAAGAAACTTAACAATGAAATAAAGGACTCTTGAAAATTTAAACTATGGTGAAAGAAAATAAAATTTATGTAGCCCTAATGAAATATATATAGGTGATGGTTTGGCTAAATATGGAAGGTATATCTATCTAAGGCCTTTTTATAATCTATGATAGATAAAAGTGATTTAATCTATCAAAAATCAAAATTTAATAAGGCAATAAAATAGATAAACAAAGATGAAAAAAAAAAATAGTCAAAGATAGAAAGCAAACTAGGGTTTGGACAAACTTGCAAGGTGCGGCCAATCTTAAATTTGAGAACTCTCGCCGTCGACACGATTTACGCACAAAGACTTGTACACAAAAGTAGCCACTTGCAAGGGGGTCTCGGCTGCAACGTGGTAATTGAATTGGTTGGCTTGGAATGGAAGCTGCCACCTATGACTTGCTTTCAAAGTATGGTGTACATCGGCTAAAGCACATGAACGACAATCACACAAGGCTACTGTGGTCTCGGCTTATAATTTATTTAGGGCTAAAGCAACTACAACAATTATAAATAAAGGTTAATGCAATCAAATTAAAAAAAAATTTCAAGAAGTAAAAATACCAAGAACCCCCCCCAAAAATTTCAAGAAGTAAAAATACCAAGAACAAGAAAGACTCTATTTTTTGTAGGTTTTGTGTTTAGGGAATAACAAAAGACACAACTTTGATGTCGGAAACCAAAGCTCTGATGCCAATTTTGATACGGGGTTAGCCGTAGGATGGCCCGATCTTCGACAATCAAGACTCAAAGACAAGAACGGAAGCAAACGACTCAAGAAACAAGAACAAAGACTCAAAACGCAGCAATAGAAGACTCGACAAAAGTAATGAAAAGACCGGTAGATGGGTGATTCGAACTAAAATAGAACGAGGCAAAGACCCCAGGCCTCCTAAGAGGGTAGGAACCAAATACCAACGACTATAAAGCCCGCCTCTACAACCTTACACAACCAAGCGGACAACTTGGAGGCACAAGGAGGGGACTTGTGATTACCTGGATCACCAAGCTCTCGCGAGGTTGACGAACTCAAAGCAAACCAAGTTAGATCTATACCAATAGTTGCAATCGACGAGCCACGCTTCGAGTCGATTGACTTTCTCTCAATTGTGTTTCACACAAACTGAAAATTTCATAAAAGAGACGTCTAAGTTACAATGGAGGAATCAGCCGTTCTAATATAGAAAACCCTATGGCTGATTTTAATGAAAATAATAAATATAATAGAAATTAACTTAAATCCCTAAAATACTAAAAATAACTTAAGTAAATAAGGTCTCTAAAAATAACAATAAAAAGAGTTCCAACACTTAAGAATTTCCCGTCTAAAACAGTGACAGCCCAAAGAATGTGATTTTCGGCCAAGCTCTAGGTCGAATCTGGAAAAACCTTCAACAGCAAAGTTGTAGATCTCTTCGTCCTCGTTCCGACAAGGTATGGCACGATCTAATCCGATTAATATTGAATCCGTACGACTCATTTTACTGAGACGTCGAAAAGCTGTCAACTGTGCATGAACGAACCCAAAAACGAACGGCCCAAGGTGGAGCCTTCTTCTTCCTCTTGAGGATGACATCATTCTCGTGATCTCGAATCATAGGTCCATCACCAAGTATATGTGTGTTCGAAGGTGTCTTGGATGGTCCCGCATCAACTGTAATAACTAAACGTGGTTATCAAAAAAGTTGGTATGTACGTAGTTGATATGGTACTTTTTGTACCATTTGCCGGCCTAAATCTCACAGAGATGACAAATCGGTCTGCTATTTATAAAACACGCTAAAATTAATGCTTATCGAACGCTTCAATGACATTGATAAAGAGAGAAATTTTAATAGGGAAAGGGTGTTCAAGAGGGAACAATGTGATCGGACCCTTGCACTATGCCATGGCGCAAGTCAGGCAACGAACATAATTATGTTCGTCGCTAGAAATAGGTTCAGGCAACGGACAAAGTCCGTATCGTCACCCCAAACAACACCAAGGCAACTTCTATTTTGGACGAGGTTGAAGCAACGAACATAGAACAATGTTCGTCGCCTGAATCGACTCAGGCAACGAAAATATTGAAACTGGTTACCTGAACAAATGTCGAGAGATGACAAAAAATAGATAGTACTCAGGCAACGAACATAATGGAAATGTTCGTTGCTGGAATGCTACTCAGGCAACGAACATATTTTAAATGGTCACCTAAACAAATGTCAAACGTTGACCAAAAGTAGGGAGTATTCAGGCAACGAACAAGTTTCCAATGTTCGTTGCTGGAACTTGATTACAAGAATCTTCTATTGCCTCTCTGACAATGTTAATATTCAAGCAACGAACAAATGTGAAGTACGTTGCCTGAATGTAGAAGCTAGTTGGTATGCACTTTACTCTGGCGACGAACAAATATCTATGTTTGTTGCTTGAATTAAAGGTCCCACCTGCGACATTATAAATTGTGTTTGAGCAACAAACGTTTTCAATGTTCGTTGCCGGAATGGGTCCTACCTACCGAAATTAATGTAGTTTAAGGTTATCAAAAATTTTCCTAAATTTGAATTTGATTGAGAAAGAGAATTAGAATTATATTGAGATTGAAAATATAAATATTGGTCTAATTTTTTTCATTATCTTTTAATAAAATCACAATCTTATAATTTTATTATTGATGTATTATGAATGTTGAAATAACATTTCATAGTTTATGAATTATTCTGACCACTCATTTCACATATTGATTTGAGTTTAATATTAATTACCTATGGTAATAATACTCTTTTGAAATAAGTTAAGGTCATTATTATGAATTAATTTATACATTATTAATGATGCAAATTATATTCTGTGTGTAATGAATGAACAATTTTTTAAAAGAAATATTTAGTTGTTAGACTTTTCTAAAATGAGTTAATTAAAAATATAATTGAAATTAATATAAATGTTGTTATACATGTAGTTGTTTGAGATTTAGATTTTGGTTTTTATATTTAGATTTTTTATATAAGTTAAGTATGAATTTCCAATTTATGTTTGAGACCGAGATCGAGATTTGATATTTGTGATTAAGATCAAAATTTGATATTGAGATCAAGATTAAGTTAAGATCGAGATTTGAGATTGAGAAAAAGATTAAGATAGATCGAGATCAAGATTTGATATTTATTTTGAGATTGAGATTGGAATTGAGATTAAGATCCAGATCGAGGTTTGAGATTGAGACAAGATTCATATTGGAGATTGAGTTATAGGTTGAGATCGAGATTTGAGATTGTAATTGAGATAAAGATTTGAGATCGATAATTCGGATTGAGACCAAGATTGAGATTTGAGATTGAGGTTGAGGTTGAGATCAAGATTGAGATTTGAGATTTGAGATTTGAGATTTGAGATTTGAGGAGACCAAAATGGATAGGGCTGTGCAGAAAAATACGACACGGTTGACACGACACGAAACCGCAATAAAACGATACGAAAAAACACGAAACGATAAAGATACGACACGATTATGACACGAAACGGTAAAACACGACACTAATCGTGTCGTGTTCGGATCGGCATTTCCCCCTTATCGGGTATCCGACACGACACGGTAATTTTTTTTAAAAATAAAATTAGTTTTTTTAATAATACATATAAAATTAATATCCTTGAAAATCATGTTGCTCCGTTAGCCCAGTTGGTTGGGCCTTCTTTGCGCGGCTGATGAAGTGCAAATGTTCCCGTGTTCGAGTCCGGAATCCTTCAACACGGAGTATTTTTTTGGTTTTTCTAACCTTTTTTTTTTCTATTTACTTTGTCACGGTCTCACGGCTAGGGTTTCGTGAGGATTGGAAGACTTCTTTCATTTTCTAGTTGCGCCGCCAGCTCCACTTCTAGTGCGCAGTCCACTCCGCCTCGTCGTCTCCTCTCCTCGGTTCAGATCCTCAGTCCTCGCCCGTCCTCGGTCTCGTCGTCTCTCCTCTCCGCCAGCCCCAGCCAACAGCTCGGCAACTCGCCTCTCCTTTCCAGCTCTCCTCAATCCTCACTCCCTTTTTCAGAAGTCAGGTCAGGTAGTCTGCAATGCACACTAGCGGCTAGGGTTTCGTCTTCTTCTTTCATCTTCCCGGCGGCGCCGCCCACGTCCACTCTGCTCAGCCGACGGCTCACCTCTCTCTCTCCTCTCCTCACTCCTCAATCGCATCTCAATTCCTCTCTCACTCTCCCTCTCGAGCCTCGGTGGCGCTTGACAGATCCGGCACTAGCGATTGCCCTTGGCCTCGCTCGACGGCGCCCTTGTTCAGACTTCAGATCTTGCGTATTCTTCTTTGATTTCCCCCCTCTCACTCTAGCAGACTCGCCGCGGCGCCGCCTAGCTCGGCCACGACTCGACCTCTCCCTCTCTTCTCCTCGCTCCTCAGTCTCATCTCGATTTCTCGCTCGCTCGCCCTCTCAAGCCTCGATTCAGATCCGACGCTTGCGGTTGCCCTCGGCCTCGCTCGACAGCCGCCCTTAAATCCGGCGTTGTTCAGTGTTCACCCACAAAAACAGGTTCAGGGAAAAAAAACCTGTACGACAACGTTAGGAAAAAAAAAAGGTTTTTGTACAAATCGTGTCGTGTCGTGTTATACGGGTATCCGACACGAAACCGTATCGTGTTATCGTGTCGGATACCCGGTACTTATCGTGTCGTGTTCGGATCGACACTTTTCCCCTTATCGGTTTCGTGTTTCTGTCGTGTCGTGTCGTGTCGTGTCGGATACCCGGTTGTGCACAACCCTAAAAATGGACATTGATATTTGAGGTTTGAGATTGAGATCGAGATCGAGATTCATTTGAGGTTGGAGATTGGCAATTGAGACCAAGATTGAGATTTTAGATTGCGATTGAGATTAAGATCAATATTGAGATAGAGATTTGAAATTTGATATTGATATTAAGATTGAGATCAATATTAAGATCAATATCGAGATTTTATATTGATATTTAGATTAAGATTAAGATCAAGATCGAGGTTTGAGATTGAGATTTGAGATTTGAGGGAGACCAATATGGACATTGATATTTGAGGTTTGAGATTGAGATCGAGATCATTTGAGGTTGGAGATTGGCGATTGAGACCAAGATTGAGATTTGAGATTGAGATTGAGATTAAGATCCATATTGAGATAGAGATTTGAAATTTGATATTGATATTAAGATTGAGATAAATATTAAGATCAATATCGATAAATATCGATATTTAGATTAAGATTAAGATCAAGATTGAGATTGAGATTTGCGATTTGAGATCTGAGACCAATATTGACATTGATATTTGAGGTTTGAGATTGAGATCGAGATTTGAGATTGGAGATTGGAGATTGAGATTGAGGTTAAGATCAATATTTGATATTTTAGATTTTAGATTGTGTTCGTGTTGGTGAATGAAATTATTTTAACCACTCATTTCACATCTTGGTTGGAGTTTAACATTAATCACCTATGGTAATGATACTCTTTTCAAATAAGTTAAAAGTTATTATTTTGAATTACTTTTACACTATTAACGATGCAAATGATATTCATTGTGTAATAAATGAATTTTTTTAATAAATAGTTAGTTGATAGACTTTTATAAAATGATTTAATTAAAAATGTAATGGAAATTCTATAAATGTTGTTATATGTGTATTTATTTGAGATTGAGACTTTGGTTTTTATATTTACATTTTTTTAATATAAGTTAAGTATGAATTTTCAATTTATATTTGAGATTGAGATGGAGACTAAGATTGAGATTTGAGATTGAGATCAAGATTGAGTTAAAATCGAGATTTGAGATTGAGATTTGATATTTGAGATTCAGATTGTGATCACGATCGAGATTTGAGATTGAAACTTGAGACCAATATGGACATTTGATATTTGAGATTAAGATTTGAGATTGAGATCAAGTTAAGATCGAGGTTTAATTTCCAATTTGTGTTTGAGATTGAGATCAAGATTTGAGATTTGAGATTGAAATCAAGATTAAGATAAAGATTGATGTTTGAGATTGAGATTTAGATCAAGATTGAGATTTGTGATTGAGGTCAATACAGACATTTGATATTTGAGATTGAGATTGAGGTTAAGATAGATGTTATATGTGTATTTGTTTGAGATTGAGATTTTTGTTTTTATATTTATATATTTTTTTAATATAAGTTAAGTATGAATTTTCAATTTATGTTTGAGATTGAGATTTGAGATTGGAGATTTGAGATTTGAGATTGATATTCAGATCAAGATTTGGGATTGGGATTGAGAAAATTTAATAATTTGGGATCTATTTTTTGAAAATGTTTGGGATGTTTATTATGAGTAATATAATTGGCAGAATTTGTTTTTGATTTTTTTTTTTGTCCAAAACATATGTATGTAAATATGCTTGTATGTTTTACTTGGCGGAAATTTTTTCCGCCCAAAAATTCACCCAAAATTTGTAAACCCCTCCAAAACAACCAAACCTAAATCTATCTTTCATCCGTTTGGACAAGCGCCGCTCTCTCATCTCTCCAGATCTGAGAGCTCCCTCGCTCAGTCGCCCTCTCCGTTCCCGCCTTGCTCTCCCTCGCCCTCTCCGTTATCACCTTGCTTGTCCTCACCCTCTCCGTTATCGCCACGCTCCCATGGTGCCTTGCTCGCCCTCGCCCTCTCCGTACTGGCCTGAGACACAAAACCCCTCCTCATTCAGATTAGGGTCATGGTGACCAAGCGGCAAGTTCGGCTACTTCCGTTGAGTCACCAGTTCTCCCTCTCTGTCGTCATTCAGCAGACGCATCACCCCTCCTAAAATCCAAGGTCGTCGAGGCCATGGTTTTTCTCTCGAAGATGTGTATAGATTTATTTGAAGCTTTGGTTACGATTCTGCGTTTCAGGCTACAAATCGACGCATTTGAATTTAGCTTTGTTATGTGTTTACCACAAAATTTGTGTTTGCGTTTGATTTGGGATGGCAAGGTTGTGATTCGAGTGATTTATGACTTTTTTTGTTTGTTTGCAGAGTTTCTTCTCGGCAATGTCGAAGATCCTTGGAACCCTAGGTGCCGAGTCACAGTCCATCGAAGATCCTTGGAACCCTAAGAGCACTAAGAAGCTCTATGCTGTATGTTTAAAAACCCTTCCTTTAACAAGCTTTTGTTCTCCAATTTTGTAATCTGCTTAATTGATAGTTTCATTCTTAAGTTAAGTAGCCTGAGTTGATAGTAAACAATGTGGTGTTAACACTTCCAACTTAAAAATTAAAATGTTAAGGAGAGATGGGTTCGGCCTGCAGCTCAAGAAGAGATCATTTCTGAATGGATGGCTTTCAATTGAAGCTCATTTTCATTGTTATGATAAACCTTAACTCTCTTGCTACTATACTTAATGTGTAAATTACATTATTACATTATTAATGTAATTTACACATTAAGTATGTGCATTTAATAATGCAATGTGCTAATGCGCAGACACAATGAACAACTAAGATGAAGAAAAGCTCCATTGCTCCTGTAATCATATGAAAATCCCTTTTAGTACTCAGTTTGAATGCTTGACTTATTTGATTTCTGGTTTAGCTCTTGCCTTCTTCTCTAATAGTCCCTCTGTTGCAAAGCATGTTGGGTGGCTAAGGTATTGAACATGCTACCACTTGATTCACTATGGCCGGCAGTACTTGCTTGTAAGTTGTAAGTAATGCAACCAACATCTATGTTTTTATATATAAAGTTGTAAGAATCGATTCGTCAATCTTTGTTTCGATTTAGCTTGCCTCTAGAAACTATTAACTTGTGCTCTCTATTTGTAGTGTATATCTATCATCCCATTAAGATGAACATTAACTTCCTCTTCAAAAGATATAAAGATGCTAACTTTACTTCTAAATACTATTATTGTTGAACTGATTGGTAAAAAATGAAAACTATGAGATTGGTAAAAATGAAAGCTATAAAGATGCTAACTTTCTAAGCTTTGTTTCTGTATCAGCAGCTGGAAGGGACGTCCTTGACAATGCAAGCATCTTCCATGCAAAAGTCAGCGACGTTTCTGATCACACTATTACTCCAGGTGAATATGAATATTGATCCGATTGAGAAATTTGGCAAATGGTGATCTTTGTTTGCGATTTAGGTTGATAAGTATAGGATGTGAACTATGAATAAGGCTATCCGGGTTTGACATTTTTTTATTGTAAACTGTGAAGGCACAAGTGTTTGTACATTTTGTATTTCTGAGCTACTTTTTGTATAGTATGAATGGTATTTTGGTTGAGTTTTGTGTATTTGGTATGGTAAAAACAGGGGTACTAATAATATTATAAATATATATATTTTTAGCATAAAATTTACCCAGGTAACGAACATAGCATATAATAATTGCTTGAATTTAAATTAAAAAAATCCAAAATTGATTCAGGTGACGAACATTGAGAGTATTACTGGTCACTTGAACCTGAATATCCGTTGCCACAATACTCATGCAACGAACATGATGTATTCGTTGTCTGAAAATTCAGATATTTGACGATATCTATATGATTTCAGGCAACGAACTTTTGTCGTCACTTGAATAGCAAAAGTTCGTCACCCGAATGGCTAAAATCCGGTTCCAAGCCCGTTGACCATATTCAGGCAACGAATGGTTTGTTCGTTGCCCGAACCGTCTCAGGCAACGAACAAACGGTTGTTCGTCGCATGAGTATTGGGGGAACGAGCTTAAGACAACCACCATTCAGGTGACGACATGTTCGTTGCCTGAATGCTCAGGCAACGTGAAGGGCATTCAGGCAACGACATATATCCGTTGCCTGAATTGTGCCATGGCATAGTGTTGTAAATTCACCTTATGAGGCAATATGAACGTGGATTCCGAATGCGTTTATGTATGACAATGGTGTACAGCGTGCTGACTCGATCAATTGGCGCATACATATGAGATCTTTATCAATACGTACATACATCCTAAATGAGTTGTGAAAGGAGAGTAACGCGTGATCCTATATAAATATATATATATATATATATATATATATATATATATATATATATATATATATATATATATATATATATATATATATATATATATATATATATATATATATATAGAGAGAGAGAGAGAGAGAGAGAGAGAGAGAGAGAGAGAGAGAGAGAGAGAGAGAGAGAGAGAGAGATAGATAGATAGATAGATAGATAGATAGATAGATAGATAGGTCCCTTCTCGTGTTAGGCTCCCACCATTCACCATTGTCGTGGATATATAGAAACATTAGAAACGCATATTCCTCAATGGACTAGAGTTCATCCAATATCTGTTTCAGCTTACTGTAATAGACAACTAAACTTTGATTGTTTTGCCTCACAGTGCACAATTCCTTGTGCATTTGGTAGATCAAAGGCACGTTCGATTCTGCAAACCACTCCCTAATCTCAGACCAAAGTTCAAACGCAGATTGAGCATACATGAAGCTTTCAGCAAATTCAGATTTCATTGAATTTAGAATCCAACTCATGACCATATATTATCCATCGCTCATAATCCTCCTCATCTTCACTAGGTTTTCTACATATTTCATTCACAAATTCGTATTTCATCTTAGCTCCTAAGGCCATGCGAACACTTCTACTCCAGCTCAGAAAATTAACGCCATTAAACTGAAATGAAATGAGTTGCATACCTGGATGATCGAAGTTCGCAAGGAACAACGGATCCAAGTTGTTGCTTCCAAAATTCGACGAGCGCTCAGATCTGGAACCTCCAACAACATCGGAAAACTCCTCCATGATCAGAAATCAACACAATACAAGCAGGCTGAGCAGAACAGAGACGAAGCAAGCAAAAACTCAGGGGCGATCGTACTGGAAATGCGAACCAGAACTGCACGAAAGCAACACCAGCTCGATCGGAATTAGGATCGGAACCGGAACAACTCTGATACCATATGAAATCTAGAGAATAACTCTAGATCTCATTGTAAAACGATATTGAACGAACACCTACAATGGAGTTGCTCAGCTTAGAGAGAAATCAGATTTGGGAATTTTCTGGTATTGAATTAAGAACCCAAAACTTACAATTTGTTAGACCAAACTGCCTATTTATATTAGCCTTGCACTAACACCCACGCTATCCTACACGCCAAAGGTAATCTGTGCACTTGACTTGTACAAACGACGGCGTTTCCTAACTAACTCACAACCGTCTCTACAATCTGTATACGCGGGGGCGCGTGAGTGCATCTCGCAAAGCTTTCTCCCGTCAAAAAAGAAATCTAATAAAAATAATTATTTTATTTTACCATTAACACATATAATTGGATAGATGGAATATCTTATAAAAGAGTAAATATTATATGAGGAAAAAAATATATCAATATAATTAAACATAGTAGTAGTAATAATAAAACTAATTTTCATAGTCATACTTACCAAAAATATTAGTAATAGATAAATATGTAATATTTGATAGGTGCTATTTTATTTATATTTAGATTATTTTTTGGTGGAAAGAATTATTTATATCAAAATCAATCATTTAATAATTGTTATTTTATATCTATCTATATTAATTTTTGTGGCCAAAATAAATAATTAAAATATTATATATCCATATATGTAGTCACAATCCATCCGTACATAGATATTTTAATAAACAAATGTAATCAATATATACTACATATTTAATAAAAAAGAATATTAAAATATTTTTAAAAAGCAACAATCTAATTAAATTACATGAGATTTAATTAACCATAGATTAGAAAAAAAAAACTTTTACGTAGTACTTTATAAATGTGATTTTTATTTATATTTTAAGAGAATCTAATTATAAGATATTTAGATTATATATAACCCGTCGAACTAATTTTATTTATATTTATATTATTTTTAGTGGAAAAAATAATTTATATTTAAATTAACGCATTCTCCGTATACATGAGACTTCGCATTGTGTAGGATAATAATTTATTAATGGAGTGAAATGTCACTTCATTTTCATTGATTAACGTACCTTGTTTTAATCAATGTCACATTTAGGGGGTCACAAATCCCACGAATCCCGGTTCTGTTTCGGATCCGTTCCGGTCCCGTCCCGTAAAAATTATGCGTGACGGGATGCGGGATGACCCGTTGTGATCCCGCAACCGTCCCGTCCCGCACACACACATATAATAATAATAATAATAATAACAATGTAATAAATACTATATATATTAAGCCTATATATAGATATAGATATATCTATATTTATATACACACACTGTTTTTATTTGTTTTTAAATATATATATATATACTTATTGTTTTTTATTTGTTTTTACAATGAATACATACATATTTAGAGTTACTGTATATAATCAATTTTAACTTATATACTTACTGTTTTTATTTGTTATAAAGGAATACATACATATATATAGTTACAGTATATATTACATATGTAGTACGTTACATATATATATATATATATATATATATATATATATTAGTTACTGTTTTTTTAAAGAATAGAAATTAATATTATTTATTACATATATTACACATATATATTAATTCTAATAAAAAAGGCGGGTACTCGTTACGGGCCTAGCGGCCCGTAACGGGTTGATTGATATGTCCAATCCCGCAACCATTGCGGACGCGGGCCGGGTCTAGCAGCCCGCGTGGGCTTTTCCCCATGTCCAAGCCCGCTTGCTAATGCGGGCCGGCGGGGCGGGCCTAGCGGGCCTACCCGCGTTTGCCTAGGTCTATGCGTACGCATATATGGGAACCTGCAAAATATAAAAAATTATAGATATATATTTATTACGCCTTTGAGAATCGCAATATATACATGAAAATTTTGAGTTTTTTTATATTTTTTTTATTTGAGGGACAAGGCCCGTCCCGTCCCAGTCATGTCCCGCAAAAATTATGCGGGACGACCTCCGTCCAGTCCCGGTCCCGTCCCGTGCCCACCCGTAGTCACATTAGTGATTATTAAACTTAGATCACATCAATGAAACCTGATTTGGTTAACTCTCATTTTTATTTTTCTCTCTCCTTAAGAAACCCAATTTAAATTTTAATCCACATTTATACCATCCATTTTATTATAAACAAATATTATAAAATTGAAAATAGCCTCACCGACCACTTACCCTAAACCCCTATCATTCTCTTTCCTCCCCTCTCACCGTACTCATGTCCACCACCTTCTTTCTTTCTTGGATTTTTAAGGGTTTCTTACTAGTGCACATCATTTCTTACCAAAATATATCCATTCTTTATTATTTTATTGTTAAGTTCCTTATTTTTATCTTTAAAACACACTAATGTGGGTGATCTTAAATCTTAAACTATTAACAATAAGCTTGCACTTACAAACTAAAATCCTGGAACATGAGAGGATAAATCCTAGAAAGGTTTAGCTAAATTATACTGTAGTTTAGAGTTTATGGTTAAGTATAAATCCTAAAAAATTTCCTTGACACACCTTGCGCTAAAATCTTATAATAAACCTTAGAGAAAGTTAGTTAAACGGAAAAAAATGGCGTTTAGTAGGGTTATAAAGGTTAAGGGTTTAGTGTTTAGGGTCAATGCCTTAAAACCTAAATCATAAACCAAAACCTTAAAATGTGTTAATAGTGCACCTTCTACTGTCAAACTAAAACTCTGCAATAGAGGAGCGCTCATAAACCCTGGAGGGGTTAGTTAAGCCACCCACTATAATGTGCTAACCTTGTAGTTACAAACTAAAACCCTGGAACATGAGAGGATAAATCCTAGAAGGGTGTAGCTAAATTATAGTTTAGATTTTATGGTTAAGTCTAAAAATTTTCCTTGACACACCTTGCACTAAAATCCTATGATAAACCTTAGAGGACGTTACGGAGAAAATTGACGTATGGTTTAGAGTTAAGGGTTTAGGGTCAATGCCTTAATACCTAAATCATAACCCACAAACCTTAAAATGTGTTAATAGTCCACCTTCTACTGTCAAACTAAAACCCTACAAGAGATGAGCATAAACCCTAGAGTGGGTTAGCTAAGCCACCCATTATAATGTTTTAACAGTACACGTTGCAGTTACAAACTATAAGCTAGCACGGAACACGAGAGGATAAATCCTCAATGAAGATCCTTTACAACACTTTGTGTGACACTAGGTGTAAAACAAAATTAATTATGCTATAAATTTGTAATAAAAAAAATTTCAAAAATTATATTTATGTTTTAAACACTTGTTAATATATGTTTGTAAAAAAAATTGATGAAAAATTATGTATTTAAAATTTATATAAATCAAATACTACTTATTTTTCCATAAGATTTTCTAAAAATTATAAAACATGTATTTTCATCAAAAAAATTTATAAACATATACTAGCAAGTGTTTAAAACATAAATATAATTTTTGAAATTTTTTTATTGCAAATTTATAGTATAATTAATTTTGTGTTACACCTAGTGTCACACAAAGTATTGCAGAGGATCTCCGTTGGGTCGTAGAAGGGTGTAGCTAAATTATAGTTTAGAGTTTATGGTTAAGTCTAAAAATTTTCCTTGACACTCCTTGCACTAAAATCCTATAATAAACCTTAGAGGAGGGTAAACAGAGAAAATTGACGTTCAATATAATTTAGGGTTAAGGGTTTAGGGTCAATGCCTTAATACCTAAATCATAAACCACCAACCTTAAAATAAGTTAATAGTGCACCTTCTACTGTCAAACTAAAACCTTGCCAGAAGAGCATAAACCTTGGAGGGGGGTTAGGTAAGCCACCCACTATAGTGTGTTATTAACTAAAAAAAGGCGGCATCAATGTGGAATCAATACAGTATTACCGTAATGTATATATGAAAATACTAGTTCTATGAAAATGTGACAACAATTTTGATTGTATACGTAAAAACACTTTTTATAATGCATGTTATCAACTCTAAAAATGCATCAATATAAGAAATATAATATGAATTCAATACAAACAATACAAGGTGGAGTCAATATTAAAGGACAAAAAGTAACATCAATGGTTAACAAAAAAAAAAAAAAAGCGACAGAAATGTTAGAGGAAAAAAGTGACATCAATAGGAAAAAAAATCAAAAAAAGTTAGTCAACATTGATTGTTGATGGATTAATATTGCAACTAATATTAGAATTAGGAGAAGGGGACATGGCCTAATAAATGTTGTTTGTGTGTTAAATACCCAATTAACGTACACTTTCGAAAAGGTCATTTGAGCATTTCATCCCAAAGAAATTCTTGAGTTTAGATGGATAAACCATAAGCACTAAAACATTTTAAAATAGGAAAAAATGTCTATAAATAATATGAATTATGTAAAAAAATAATATGAATTATTTAAAAAAATAATATGAATTTTTAAAATGATGATTCTGTGTACAAAATATCATCATATATATTAATTAAAAAAATACCACTATTTTAATTTTTGACTAAAATTCTGGCCAAATGATGATGTGACAACTAGAAATAATACGAGAGGTTGAGAACATGCTGGCTGAGTTGGAAGATTACAGGGATGCTGTGACAGCACAGCGCCCAAGCTCGAGCTACAGCGGGACAGAATAAGAGCCAAGTGGAGGAGACCGCCCGAGGGGACCTTGAAGATCAATTGTGATGCGAGCATTCGCCCATGTTCCATCCGACAATTGGAGTAATATCAGGAACCATGGGGAGGAGTTGATGTTTGGAGGCCAAAAGGAAATCCAGGATACGAACAATGTCGAGATTGCTGAAGCTGAGAGTGTACGATGGACTTTGCAAATGGCCAAGGAGAGAGGGCTCCAACAGATCCTTGTGGAGTCGAACTGGCTGTCAAGCGCTCGTCTTCAAGTTGTAGCAATGGTGTCAAGGGAGGGGGGCTCTCTACAACATCATCTCTTAGATCATGATTTTGTCGAGCTCTCTTTCGTATCGGTTGGATGGGGTCATGGGATGGGAATAAGGTAGCACATGAGGCTGCGACCATCGATTAGGTCTATCAGCCATTTGCTATTTTTTTCGTTGCATACACTTCCGGATAACATTGTTTCAATCATTTTAGAGAAAATGGAACGATAAGGTAGTTTCTTCTAGAAAAAACTAGAAATAGTTTTCGGTTCATATGTCATCATTTGGTTGGAAATCTGAATCATATTATTTCTTTATTAATATGATTATAGTTTATATATGAATTTATCTTTGTTAAAATTTGTATTATATGAGCAGCAATAAAAAGTGAAAAATTGAAGAATTACAAAACAAACTATCCAACGAATAATAAATAAATATATGAATATTAGCATCCCAATTAATGAAATTGAAGACAAACTCTACTGAAAAGCTAGTCAACATGGATATATGGTTCTTTGCGACATCAGCTTTGAACATGATTACGGAATATACTAGAGCGCCAAGAAATGAGAATGCATGGATTTGGAAGATAGAATGCTTCCCAAAAGCAAAAGATTTCTTATGGAAACTAATACAAAGGGACTACCAACGAAAACCGAAGTTAGTGAAAAAGGGGTGTCGTCTCCTCTTAATTGCGTCTTTTGCTCCAACAAACACCTTTCACTCAATATAGACACCCCATAGCATTAATTAAGACAATTGACAATAGTATTGAATCACATATTATAAGAGTGAATCCATAAGACAATCAAGAAAATTGTCATTGAGATTTTTTCATTGATGGAAGCGAAATAGACATGTGTTGCCACGTTATGGTGGGGAATCTTGACACTCCGAAACATAATTGCATTCAACGACACCAGCTAATCAAGCAAACAATCACAAATAGGATACTAAAGACAATTTTCAAAACTGGGAACAATCAAAACACTCTTTTGGGAAGAAATTGAAACTAGGGAGCGGAGAACTACGTATACCAAAGGCAAGGAAAAAACAAAATATAAGATGGAAGAAGCCACTTGAAAGGGTGTGACCAAGATTAATTTTGATGGTTCAAAATTAATATCTAGTGAAGCTGCGACGAGTTTTGTCATCTAGGACAACTTTGGTCACGTTTGGGCTAGCAATGCCTTCGTTATGAGTCTGTGTCGATGCTTATGGCTGAAGTCCTTGGTTTTAGACTAGGGCTAATGGTTGGGAAGGAGCTTTGAATTTGACAAATGAAGTGGAAGGTGATAGCTTAACCGTCATCAACACTCTTAAAGGGGTTTGGAGGTGCACACGGGAGATCAAGATGATAATTTCAGCCTGCTCCTTCATGCTTCAAGACTTTTTTTTATTAAGTAAGAATTCGACGCACCAGATAGGCCACGTGGGTCAATATGTCGAAAAGATCGGCGACAGACAACCCGTCAATACAAGCTTAATACAAAGACGCAACTACAAATCAAAACTACCAAATTACAAGGGAGCAGTTTCAGACGTAGGCTAGTACTATTGATGAAAGAACAGAGGCAGTGTACGACAACTCTTCTGTCAATTGATAGAGGCGACGCAGGGAATCATTGAGGAACTAAGTGGAACCTCAGATTTGGACTCGAGTATCAACGAGCCTTCAGATTTAGATCACATCCACGACCTCTTGCACGTCGACAAAGGAGTAGAACACTGTCCAAAGTCGTTAGCCCGAAGCCAAACAACCACACCACCAAGCAACCCGACACAAATCCAACATGTTTTTTCTCTATTTTTTTTCTTCTCGTGTAGCTCTGGGCCCAAGCAAGAAAACTTGGGCTTAGAGAACAAAAACATGTCCAAACAAAAGTAAAGACTCGACATTTTTATTCCCAACCGGGTTGCTTTAGGCCCAAGGCAAAACCTTAGGCCCAAAGGACGACAATTGATCCCTGGCAAGGAAGCCGCACCAAAGCAAGAAACCCAGTGATCGCCATCAGACAAACGCTAGACCCACAGACGGTCAATAACCAGCCATCAACGGCAGGGAGGAGCCACCAACACGGGGGAAAGTTAATTGCCACAAAGCACCCTGAAGAAACAAGGGCGTCGAAGAAGACAAATGCCGAGTTGAAACAATAGCTATAGCCGACGGAAGCCCAGAGCAGCGCCACCCCAGAGCACCCAGAGCAGATTCAACAAAAGATGATTGATAACACAGGGCATCGCCATCGGGCGCAACACCAAACCACATCATGGGACACCCAGTTCGACTAGGAGGCAAGCTGACAAGGGGGAGGGGAGCGGAAGCCATAAACAGAAGAAGCTCCAATTCACTTTAGCAGGAAGAGGAAGACCTAACTCAGACATCGGAACCCGACAAGAAGGACAACGACTGGAATCCGGCCACCATACTCAAGCAGAAAGCGATTAGACTATAAAGGAACCAAAAATTGAGATTTGGGGATAATTTGGCCAAGGCCAGAGCATTTTGAGATGATGAATTAGGAGAGAGAAACTCTATTAGATATCCTTCAAGACTTTGAGTGTCTTCCTGCCTGTCACATATTCCGGAAAGTTAACTAAATAACTGCCAAAGCAACTTCCTTGGATTTCTTGATGGATGGGGCATCGATAGTGTCTCACCCAGAGTTTAGAGTTCTCATCCGTAAGAACGTCATTGGTAAGAACGTCATTGGATGTACCATCCAAATTCTTTTCATGGTAAAAACAACCTACGGTATTAAAGTCATTTTTATTTTAAAATATCAAAAAATCATGAAATGGATTTGCCCAACGGGCAACCAAACTAAAACCACGGCCCAACAACAATGAACCGGCCCATAAATATGAAACCGCTGGTAGTGGTACATTTCATTTCACTCCATGAAAAAACACATTATGTGACTTCTGAACTAAATATATGACACAAGAACACACTACTCTTAACTTCTCTTAACTAGCAATAAGAAACTCAGCAATCTAACAAGGTTATCAAGTCCTCAACTATGAACAAAAGTGAATACATATATATCTATGGCTATCGTAGAGGCGATTCGAGAATTAGCGGTCCCGAGTAACGATTACTCTAGTGCCAGCTATGAACAAAGCAGATCAAATAGCAAGCCTCACTCAATGAGCATCTGCCTTGAACAAAAGTGAATACACATAAAGCTAAAGAACATGAGACATCTGATAAACAGCTTCACTCATAAGGAATCGATGTCGAATACATATATATAATTAGATTTACTCCTACAACGACATGTCCTTCGTCAATACGAAGGGCCTTCTCATTGTTGTTCAGTTCCTGCAAGAAGACATGAACAAAGTAATCGGTGAAATTGACAACTCGACTAACAATTTTTTCTTCTTATCAAACATAGAATGTCAAAGACATGCTATATACCTTGTTTCATTTCTGTGGCTTCTTCCAAAAACCGCCAATCTTTCTAAGTACATTCCCGTTCTTCTTCTTGAAGGCTTCATCGTCGTCATCATAGTCATCCAAGTAGGGCGGGGTCGCCCTGCCAGTGACAGGGCTATATCCATTGTTGCTATCAAGTGAGCCCGTCCTCTGCACGAGCCTCCCATTCCCCACTGGTGAAGACAGCATGGAAGCAGCAGCCTCAGCTGCCTTTCTCCACTGGTCTGACTGCACCTTGAGCCTTCTCAGCTCGGCCTCCAGCTCTGCATTCGCTGCCTGTGCAGCCTCCAGCTGCTCGCCTGCCCTCTCTGCCCTACTTTTGCTCTTCTCCGCCTCCTCCATCATAACCTCAAGCTTCACCTGTGTGTCCTGCTCAGTTGCCTGGGTTGCACCCACTTCTTCCACAGGTGGTTCCGACGTAAAGTTGCTTCTTGGACCTTCTTCGCGTGCTTCTTTCTTACTCTGAAGCTCCGCTTTGAGCATTTTATTCTCCTCTTTAATGTTCTGGAGCTCAGTATCCTTGACCATTAGGCTCTCCTTCAGATTCGCTACCTCTTGTCCTAGCCTTTTGAAGTCGTCATCCAGCTTGTCGTCTTGGTGATCTGGCATGGACCTCCTGAGCTTCAAGTTCAGGCATTCGTTCTCCTCGGAGATGCCTTGCAGCTCAGTCTCCTTGTCCATGAGATTTGCCTTTAGCTCTTCAATTGCAGACTTGGCTTGAATCAGCTCAGCCTCCAGCTCAGCCTGCTTTGTACTCGATATGGAGCTTATCTGATTGGCCAGCTCGTGGGCGCTCTTAATCTGGGCGCTGCTCTGTGCTTGTTCATCACGGCGTCTGAATTCTGCAGCCTCCAATGTAGATTTAAGTTTCCCCACCTCTGATCTCAGATTCATGAGCTCATCCATTGCATCCTGATGATCTGCTGGTACAATCTCAGATACGTTCTTGTTGGTTTCGGAAACATGAGCTTTAAGTTTGTGGACTAGGCCCTCTAGGAGGGTGACGCGTGCCCTCGAGTCCTCTAGTTCTGAAGCAACAGAGTTGTATTCTTCCATGGCTTTCGTCCCATCATTTCTAAGAGCATTTACGGTCTGTTTTGCTTCTTCCAGTTGAACAAGTGTTTCCTGGACAAGTCCTTGAGCATGAGCCTCTGATTCCTTGCAACCCTTTATCTCATTTTTCATGTTTTCCAAAACCGAAAGGGTTTCGCTGAGGTTGACCTTCAGAATTTGGAGCTCAATGTTGGTTGATTCTTCGGATCTACTGCCAACGTCTTCACACCGAGTTACCATCTCAAGCTGCTGCTTGAGGGTTTGGATCTCATCCAAGGCCGATGCAAGAGCAGATGCATCAATAGACTGTTGCTTTCGGATGATATCAAGCTGAGTCTCCCAAGCTCGGTCTTTTTCCTCTGAGATGACCTTGAGCTCAGCAACATCAGCTTCTTTCGAAGCACGCAGCTCACCGAGCTGCGTTTGGGACTCTTCAAGCTTTGCGGAAACAGCTTCCAGCTGTTGTCTTAACTCCTCGGCGTTAGCTTCAGCTTCTTCCTTGGATGTTTTAGAGGCAGTTAGCCGGCCCTTCACCTTTTTCAGGTCATCCTGTAGCTCAGAAATCTGCGTCTCCAACTCAGCCGCTCTACTTGGGCGCTTCTTCTGTCAAAAGATTTCAATGGGGCAAATGAATAAGACTGTGTAAGATATTTCAATAATCCGGATCCTTCAAATAACTCTATAGTCTATATTCATAAAATCTCCCTGCAAACAAAGTTATGCAGCTTAGAACACCACAGACCGATGCAAGTTCAACATCTATGCTATTTGTTTCAAAATGTGTAATGGAATACCTCGGGAATAACTGGGCTTCTTGGTGACTTGCGCTCCGGTATCTTAGGACTTCTATCCTTTGGTGTCCTTATAGCATTGGTTGAAGGGGATGCAGGGCTGGATGATCCGAATCCGACAGGGTTTAGTTTCAGTTGTCGTGCCACACGTGGTGATACCTTCTTGGGCGCTTCAGAAGATCCGCTCCTTCTTCAAGGAAGAGCAGTTGAATCAATAAGCATTATGGACAACTCTTTGTTTTTCTAAAGAAAATATGCATAACATTCTTCCATACAACAGCTATAATATTTGTTCCATCTTGTGGAAAATCGACAAATAAAAGAGACAACTAGTTGGATTAGAAGCAAGACACTGGCTTGGACTAACAGACTCACAGTGACAAGAAACTACATACTGCCTATTTGGACTTGCTTCAGAGAATGAACAATGTATAACTAGGTTAAACAAAACTAATGATCTGATAGTTAAAATTCTGAATGTGAAGACATGTATGTGCAAATACTCAGTTCTTATCTTCAAGAAAACACTACTCATCATCTTATCCCAAAAACAAAGAGCAAATGAACAAAGGGAAACAACCAAAGAAAGCAGGAAAATTACCATCACAAACTACAAAGCATCAAATTCACAAGCAAACTTGGTCTAACTAAGCAGCACTGCACATTGTGTAGAAGATGCACCAAAATTGGAACAGCAACTAATCCAATAAAGCATTGAAATTTTACCTTGCCTTTGGAGTTTCCATAATGTAGCTCAAGAAACTACAGTTTCCTTCTTGTGCAGGAGGCAGAAGTATTAAATACTGTAAGAAAGCAGCCAAACAATGCAAAGGAAAAAAAAAGGGGAAAGATGAAATATCTTCAGAGAAATTAAATGCTTCCTGAGAGACCCACAAGAGTAAACCCTGAAAAAAAGGCAGATGAATCACAAACAAGATGGGTGTTAATTAAAAGAGGGATGGCATCCAATGCAAAGTGCACATGGTAGAATAAATGGGGTTTAGACAAGTAAAAGGGACAGGTGAGTGGTTTTTTTTCCCTTCATTGACACACCAAAATACCAAATGGAAGAAGACAATTAGAAAATTAGGCACCAAAGATAGGGCATAAGAACCCAAAAAAATGGAGCATTAAAATCAGATGGAAGATGGTTGGAAGGGAGGGTAATTCGCAAAAGGGGCATTAAATGTTGGAAGTGTCCAAACAAAGGATCTGTGTGTATATTATTGAAAACACGAGGGGAGTAGGTACAAAATGCAGTCATCCAGCTGCCTGTAACGGTCCATCACATTCACACTCATGAAAAAGGAAACCTAATTTTACAAAATGAAAACCCCCAAAAATCTCAATCCACAGGTTGAGGCCTGAGGGGAAATGTGGGGTTGGGATGGTGAATAATTGGCCAATTCAGGGTCATTTTGGGAACTTTGAAGGCAATGAAGCTTATCTAGATTCCGCCATTGGTGCCGAAAATCAAGGTCCATACACTACATTGACAAAATTCACAAGCTGGAGAGCACGGAACCGTACTCACAAGTTTGAAGACTTTAATTAATGGAAAATTAAACTGAGAAAAAAGGGAAAAGGGAGTAAGATGCAAAAGAAATTCAACACTTTTCAAACGGAAAACAACTGGAACTTCGAAAAGGCGAGTCCTTTTTAACAAAATCATTGCACATTTTCAACAGAGATCTCTCAGCACCTGTGAAAGATACCAAATCACTATGAAGATGAAGCGCAAACTGAATCTAGAACTAGAAGGATTAAAAAAGGCCATAAGGATCACAGCTCAACTCCTATATATGTACTGGAGGAGAGAGAGAGAGAGAGAGAGAAATGCGGGGTTTTCTGACCTCAAAAAACGGCCAGAAGGAAGTGCGGAAGCATGGAGAAATGGGATGAAGACATTGAAGAGCGTAAGGCTGAAGATTCCATTCGAACTGCTGTGGCTGATTTCTAAGATTTGTCTTTCTCTGCAAGTGGCTCAGCGCAAGATAAGTGAAGAGTCAAGTTGAAGCCTTTTGTTTACTGTATTTTTTAAGCTGCATGGGAGAGAGAGAGAGAGAGAGAAATAGAGCGGCGCCGAGAAGTTTGTCGTATCACCGTTTTCCCTTTTTTTTTCCTTCATTTTTAATATTCATATATTTAAAATGGATTCAATTGTTTGTAAATGGATTTCAAGTCCGAGATTTTTGTAAAAACCAAACAAAAAAGTCGATTTTTTTAAATTATTATATTTGTCTTAGCCTTGTTTTTTTTTTAAATTTTTTAATAAAATCATAGGATGCAAAGAAGATGTATAATACAAAGTCTCTTTTTGTTTTTTTTTTTAAAAAAAAATACAAAGTCTCTTTTTGTTGTAAACTTTCGTGATCTCTTCACGTCAGATATTAAACGGTTTGTTCAAGGAGTTAACAATATATATTTCTCTCATGTACACCAAGATAACAATAAAGTGGCTGATAAGGTTACACCCAGTGTTTTAAAAATCGCGTCTAGGCACCGCCTAGGCGCCGCCTGGGCGCTAGGCGGGAGGGGACCTAGAATTTTTAAGCCTAGGTGGCCTTCTAGGCGGAAATCCGTCTATGCACCGCCTAGTCCCACCTAGGCGCCGCCTAGACTCCGCCTAGTCCCGTCTAGGCGCCGCTTAGACTCCGCCTAGGCCCGCCTAGTCCCGTCTAGGCGCTGCCTAAGCCCGCCTAGCCCAACGATTATTCAATTTTAGCTTCTAGGCATGTGATTAGTCGACTTAGGGTTTTTTATCCTCCAAGTCGGGATACGTACTTTTTGCGTTTATTTACTTTAGTGTTCGTTAAGCACCACAAATTTGGGTTTATGAGTGATATTATGAATTATTATCACATCATATGAGTTACTGACATGTGGTATGCGTTAAAATATAAGGAAATAATCAAGTTGTTCTAAGTCCGTCTAGGCGCCGCCTAGGCACCCGCCTCGCCGCCTAGGCGCTAGGCGGCCACCCACCGCCTAGCGCCTTTTAGAACATTGGTTACACCCCACCTTAATTTTTTTTTATAAGGTAAGGATTCAGATAATACATTATCTGAGAGCATCCTGACGAATGAGGCGGCCACCCATCGATTGGCAAACACGGGGAATGTGGGCAAAGGAAACTTCACCCAGGCAAGATAACTGAAGTTTGATCAACAGTTCAATTTCCCAAGAGCATTTGCTTACGTTATTTAGGTGGTTTATAATTATTAGAGAGTCTTCTTCAATAATTAGTTTAGTTATTCTAGCACACACTGCTTCTCCAGTCTTAGAGCCAACGCCTCTGACATAAGGGGAGTGTGTTTGCCAATCGATTTGTGTCCCATTCGAACAACTACATCGTTCCAATCGCCGATAATGTATCCTATAGTGTTACACCCCACCTTAAATGCTTTTCCACAGGGAGACAAGTTTTCAATGATCCAGATCTACTAGACCTCATCAGAAAGGAGCTATCGGGTAGGTTCAATTCTACCCGAAATTTTACCTAATAAAAAAAAGTCTCTTTTTAAAAAGGAAGGTGAGTAACCCCTAGAGCTCTATCTTGCAAAGGACGCAAACCGATAAAAAATGAGATTTGAACTCTTAACTTCTTGTAAGGTTTACCTCTCCCTTATCACTCGAATAAAGCTCAAACTATGTTATACAACTCCTTGACAATGTGATCGAGAGTATCCAAAATACAAATTACAATAGCTTTAGTGTTGTAACGAGAATAATAATAGCGAAGAAAGACACAGAGATTTATGTGATTTGACAACAATGTGTTACCTACACGTCCACGGGCAGAGAACCAATTTTGTATTAGAGGAAGCGAAAACGGATTAGGGTTACAAGGGGTCGGCGTTTAATGAGTGTATGTAGAGACTCATGAAGCTGTTCAGACAATGGACTGAAAGGCCAAAACAGATAGACGATAAGCCCGTTTACAACAAACATTGCATACCGTAAAGGCGGGGTGACATTGTCCCCCTAACCCCCGCCAGGGGCGCGTCGCCCCCTGGACCCTTGACTAGCTGACCGGTCAGGGAGACCACTGCCGGGGCGCGGAGCCCCCCGGATCCCACGATGCGTCGCCGATCAACAATGATTCAGTGCATGCACATTAACATTTAGCTATGAAATCAGCAATAGTATTTGATTCTCTATAGCTAGAGCTGGCAAAACCCGACCCGAACTCGAAAACCCGACCCGGTCGACTCGAAACCGATTATTCTGAATACTGACACTAGGGGTGGGCACAAATCCCGCAAATCCCGATCCCGTTCCGGTCCCGTCCCGATCCCGGTGGGATTTAGGACAAAATAGCGAATCCCGTCCCGATCCCGTCCCGCAAAATTTATGCGGGACGAAACGCGGGACGATCCCGGTGGGATCCCGCAAATCCCGTCCCGCATATAATAATAATAATAATAATAATAATAATAATAATAATAATAATAATAATAATAATAATAATAACAATAATAATAATAATAATAATAATAATAATAATTTTTATAATAATAATAATATTATAATATTATAGAATAATAATAATAATATATTATTATTATTATTATTTTGAGCAAATATTATAATTATAATTATAATCATAATCTTCCATTTATAATAATAATAATATTTGTTTATAATAATAATATTATTATTATTTGAGCAAATATTATTTATAACTATAATAATAATTTTCCATTTATAATAATAATAATATTATATAATATTATAATATAATTTAATAATAATATTAATTTATAATAAAATTATTATTATTATTATATTATATTATATTATTATCATATTATATTTTTTTATTGTAAAGTATAATTATTTTATAATAATAACAATAAAAATAAGTAATATTATTTTATTGTATTTTTAATTATAACGTGGGATTATTATTATTATTATTATTATAATATGCTTAAAATAGCTTACAAGAAATTAGTGGGCAGCCGAGATACTATCTGAGCCCCAACTCCCTTAGCAATAGCAAAGCTAATTCTAGTAAAAATATAAGTTGCAGCACGAGCCCCGGCATCCTGAGATACCGAAAATTTCTGAATCCGCTTCAGCAATGCAACAACATCCGTATCCAACTCCCCCAACGAAGAGAATGAGAAGGGTAGGAAACCATAACCAGCTGTCATGCACAAATCACGGTACTTGACACACTTACGTCGAGCAGCATCAACAACAACACGACCGAGGACAAAGTCAGCCATCCCCGACTGGGTCAAAGGAGAGGATCCCGTCAGATCAACACAAACATCGCGCCCCCTGTCTCATGAATAAAGAAGCAAATCTGCCGGACGAAGAGGTTTATCATGCACATCCACCAAACCGATATCAACCTCCCTACCGGCAGAAATCCCAGCCCTATAACAGATATCATATAAGGTGTCGCGCACATGGTTATGTTGATGCTTAATGCCCACGGTACCAGCACATGACACAGCGTGATCTCCATAAATATCACCATCAAAGATCCGAGAACAAGCCGGACAGGGCCTACACATCGTGAACAACGGAACACCCAGTCGATAGCTAAGCACACTACGATATGTCCTTCCATTCATAGTCTGCCCCAACCCAGAAAATACGGTTATTATTATTATTATTATTATTATTATTATTATTATTATTATTATTATTATTATTATTATTATACCCATTTAGAGTTACAAGAGGCAAATAGCTAAATACGGTGTTCTTCCCAACTATCAATCGATAATGAGACAATATCTGGTGAATCTTGTCTCAATTCCTTTCCGTCCTGATCTAGTAAGATAATGTAGCCAAATATGTTGAACATTATAATTAATTATACAATCATTGTATGAATTAATAATAGTATAATAATATTATTATTATTATTATTATTATTATTATTATTGAATAATATAGTTGAGAAGAATTCCGTATTCAACATATTATAAAAAATAATAAATTATGAAAGCATTTTTCACTTTACATATATAATATTTTATTATTTTTATATGCGGGACAAGGCCCGTCCCGTCCCGATCCCGTCCCGTCCAGACACCATCCCGTCCCGAAAAAAAAGTGTCAATCCCGTTCCGATCCCGTCCCGTAAAAATTTCGCGGGACGAGTCCCGTCCCGGCTCAATCCCGTCCCGTCCCGTGCCCACCCCTAACTGACACAACCCGTCCATTTTGGACCCGAAATACGAATGAACAGAACCCGATTAACCCGAAACCCATTAAGACCCGAACCCGTTATAACCGAAACTCGAACTTTAAGCTACAATCTAGTAAATTTTTTAAAATGAATATTGAAATAATGAAAACCCGAGACAACCGAAACCCGAATAACCGAAACCCGATACAACCGAAACCCGAACCCGACCCAACCGATTGACCAAATTATTAGACATTACCCGAAACCCGAATGACCCGAAACCCGACTAACCGAACCCAAACCCAACCCGACTCGTCCGACTGCTACCTCTATAGCAATGCTCGAATAAAATATTACTGAAATTCCTTCTAAGCATATGGATCTCTTCTACCATTTTGAGAATCTCCTATGGTATTGTAGTCCTATTATTGATGGCGGAGATCGCACCGAGGTTTTCACCTTTCACAATGAGCTTCTAATGCTTTTTTATTGCAAACTTTATTTTGACTTGTGGGTGTTTTTTTTTTAGAAAAATAATTTTCCAAAATAAACCGGTTAATTATATGCCCTATACAAGCCCATAGACGGGCCATATATATAGTTGCTATGATAAGTGAATTATATAGTTGCTATTTTTGGATTGGTAAATATTGTATTCAGATTGGTATGATCTTGATCCCTTAATCCTTAAACAATGAAGCTGAGTTATCCATTTCATTCAATCAATCTGATATACATGCTCGGTCTCAACACTTGAAAGAATCAACTAATATGTTCGATCTTCATAAATTTTCGCGACATTGATCATCGCAATCACCTTGTCTCCTTGGCGTAAAGCTCACCTCGCGTCCACCTCCTCAGCATCTCGAGGGACGCCTTTGGTTGGTCCATCGGAACCATGTGTCCAGCATCATGCACCTAAAACATAGCTCAATCATATAAGAACTAAGAACAACTGCAAATTGATCCATATAGGTATATTCAGTAGTTGGATATGTATATATCACACCTTGAGAAAAGCAAGCGAATCATGGCTCTGCAGCTGGCCTGCTTCGGTGCCATCCACCTGAAACGAAACAGTAGGCGCTGATGCAAAAGCTTCCTGCCCCGACCACTCCATCGCCTGCACCCACCTCGAGTTTCCTGTCCAACAAAAACCAGTTTTTTTGGATAAGGTGTCATCAATGTCATCAAGTTGAGACTCGACCTTCTATGAGCTTGACTTACCAAGCCAGTTACATATCAGATCATACTCTCCTGCGTAAACCAACAAGTTGATTCCATCTTCCAGTAGTTCAGGGATGCCCGTCTCGAGATTTTTCATCCAGTCACCCTCCATTGCTGAGTAGACTGTTGAGCTGCACGAGACGAAGTCAATGTTTCCGACCCCTAGGGCTTCGCGGACTGGCTTCTTATTCAGGAGTTGCTCCATTTGCGAGAAGTCGTAGCATAGGTCTGTCTTGCACTTCTTCCTGATGTCATAGTACTGCCAAAAAAATGCATAAAAACATGTTTTGTGAGACACAAAACCATGGCTTGAGGTCTCTGATGAGGCACAAATCTTACATTAAGATCGTTGCCTGCGATGCTCATGACCTCGTTGAAGATGTTGGTGCAAACACTGTACGCCGATAAGCAAGAGTTGTCATTGCTATTGGTCCCTGAAGTGCACAAAATGATGTAAAAATGAAGTCAAAGAGGATCATATTTTTAACAACTTAATTATAAGATGCAAATTGATCAGAAGGGAAAGAGTGGAAAGATGACCACAAAGCTGAATGGCTTTTTCACAATTAGGAACCATCTGAGTGGTTATTCGGCGGTGATCAGCATCCTGGATCAGGCCATTGTCC
Source organism: Persicaria maculosa (assembly GCA_963922045.1). Taxonomy (NCBI): domain Eukaryota; kingdom Viridiplantae; phylum Streptophyta; class Magnoliopsida; order Caryophyllales; family Polygonaceae; genus Persicaria; species Persicaria maculosa. The sequence goes on from OY998251.1 coordinate 8,260,448, forward strand.
ATGGCGTAGTCTGCGTATGAAGAATACTGAATCGCGGGATTGGTGAGGCCGTTGCCTATAGCAAATCCCTGCATAAATGTACCATGAGAGATCAAATCATTACAAAAGTATCGAATTTTGAGGGATGAATTGAGGGATGACCTTGAGGTTGATGTGAATTCCTTCTTGGGCTTTGTTTCCATGGTGAACTCTGGCAGCGAAGGCAGGGATGTAGTGTCCAGCGTAAGACTCTCCGGTTATGTAGAAGTCGTTGTTTACGTACTCGGGATGCTCCTTGAAGAACCCCTAAAGAAGCAATATATATTGGGAATTAAGGGAGTTATATATAGAATGGTTCCCTTGTTGTCAGCAGTTGATTAAAGAAGAAACGTATGAAACCTGCAAGAAGTCGTATAAGTCGTTGCTGACGCCAGTTTCGTCATGGCGGATGTCATTGTCGTCGGTTGTGTAGCTGAAGCCGGTGCCGGTAGGCTGATCTACATAGATGAGGTTTGACACCTGACATATGTTGGAACTCAGATTGTGGATCACACAACACACACACTTTTGATTCAAGGACAAAAACACTAGGAAGAACACAAACTCTGTCACACACACTTGACAGTTTCTTCCACGAAAACCACAACACATCAATTGATTCATAATCCATAACTATAACTATTACAAAGCAAAGGTAACTGCATAAAACTGACATCTTAACCCACTTCCCCACTAACACATTTCCTAGGAAGTGATTCAAAACATAAAAACTAACACTAACTGTCATACAGCTTTGCTGTCATACAACTTCTGTCATTCGACATAGACCAAGCTTTGTCGACATAGACAAGTCCTAAGACATCCAGCTAAACTACACTTCATGAGCTACACAGAACCTTGGATTAGAAGTTAACATTTAACAACATATGCATATATATTCCAATTTTAGTGCAAGTTAAGACAGTTTTTGTTGTAGGAATTAAGAACCATGTTAATTACTGCATAGCTTCAAGTATATAAACTCGCAATGAGGTGGACCAACACAAAACACACATAGTTCATCAAAAACAAAAAAAAAAAAAAAAAAAAAAAAAAAAAAAAAAACCCACAAAGACACAAATACTAAAAGCCAACACATAAGCTGGGTCATCTCAAATTCTTTGAAGCCTTACATAACAAACTCCGACCTAACGAAGTTTCATTCTGAAATCAATTGACGTTGTAGAATTGGTGCTCCGAGTGCATCGACCACCATGCCGAGATGTTGGTTATTCAAGAGCATGGTCCTAGTACACGACCCAATCATTATTCCGTTGAACTTTATAATGCTCCCCGTTATTTATTTTAAAATTTATAGATTTTTTTGATAAAGCAAATAAAAATACATTTATATCCATAATTATTATTCTACCTTTTTACTTTATCGAAAACTACAATTAACATCTCTTTAATCATTACAAGAGCAATTTTTAAAAGTTATTACAAAAGTTATCTAAAATGACATTTTTAAACAAAATTTCTCCCTAAAACGATACTATGTTTTTTCTGAGTAAACTTGGAATATAGTAAAAAAATCAAAAGTTATTAAGACAATAGCCGAATCTCCAAAGTATTCTGGAGATCAGCCAAAAGTCACTATTCACATTTGTGCAATTGTAAACTTTGCCCCCTAAAGACCAAAAAATTATAAAAATAAACCCTACCTTTTAATAAATTTAAGTTATATCCTTAGTTTGTGTTATTAACTTCCGCTTTAATATTATTCAGTACTTTTATTTTAACGTAATCCTGCAGTTTGTTATCAGATCCAAGTTAATTAAAAATAATATGTATTTATCTGTAAAACAATCTGGAGGTGTCTACTAATTGTTCTCATAAGACTTATCCTCATGCTTTACATTTATATGTAAGTGATAAACATTTTGGAGCAATTTTAATGTCATTTCAGACCGGCCAGCTTATAGATCTAAAACTCGAAGTTAAAAAATTAGAACAGTTATATATTGAGATTAGCAGTAAAATATTTAAGATTGTAAAAGAAACATGTAAAGTACATCACTCAACCAATCTAAAAGCCATTAACGAAATCAACCATCAGATAAGCCTAACATCAGGTGGTGAAATCAAGAAAAGAGATCCTTTTAAATATAGTTATCCATTTAAAAAATCCAAAAAGAAGTTTTCTACTAAATTAGATAACACTATAAAGAAAAAAGCGATTGTGGAAGAAGAAAATCAAGACGAAAATCACGTCCTTGAAAATGAATCAACATCCATTTCGACAAATAAAGAGATTTAGCACTAAGTTGGATGACCTAGAATGGAAGCTGAAATTACAAAAACTAAAAACCACTGAAACCAACTTTATGAACCAAGAAGTCATGAGCTACATCACCAAGTATCGACACACTGACTGTGGGATATTCAAAGTTGGAAATACAACCTTCATCGTAACCCCACAACTCAAGCCATTAATGCAACAGACTATAGACATGTCTGAGTCCATTGAGTTCTATATAGCACAAATAGAAGCCGGTCAATTTTTAGCTAAAGAAGGTCACGAGAAAATGATTGATATGCTAATTGCATGGGATCGAGAATATACTGAAGAATTAATGCTTGATCTCGATTTAGACAATGATCAACATCTAGAGATTGATAATACTCTAGATTTAGTACACGATTATGATGATAGTGACTTGGAAGCCAATATGGGTGAAGAAGAAGTCTGGAACTTGGACGAATGCAGCTAAAGCATTGAAGAATCTAGTCAACCTATCTTTACAGGCTTTGCCTTTGTCTTTTTTTTTCTTTCTTTTCTTTATGTTACTATTTGGCATGCGAACTCATGCAATAATGTGTGTACATTTAGGCCAGCCTGTCGACCACTTGCTTGTAAACGTTGGAAAGGCATTCAATGCCCTTTAACTAGCACTATAAATAGAGCGTCCCTTCGGAGTTCAAAGGCACCGGATTCCAGAGAGGAAAAATATATGCTAAGAGAGAAAAAATCTTGTAATACAGAAAGAGAAAGAGAAGCGTTGTTGAGTTCTGAGTAGACTGGTTTTCCCATCACTCAAAAACTCAAGAATCCTTCGATGGACCTTTCTGGTGTGAGAATCTAGAATGTTTGTGTGTTTGTAAGTTCTAAATTAGGAGTGTTTGTGTGTTGTAATATTTTCCAAATTCAATAAAGTTTGTTTTTAAGAAAGGAAAAGCTACTTAATTGAACACACTATGTTCTGAATACTCAGTTTTCTTGATTCAAATCCCTTCACTCTCTCAAAATCAAAACCAAAAGTTAGAGACTACGGTCTGAGGTAGGAAACGAAACATATCTGTGCTCAGTCTGGACTAAGGGAGGCATGGTTGAAGGTTAACCACCTCTAGAAAGTCGGAAGCTACAGGAACGCCGACGGTCCAGAGTAACTACGTTTACGTATGGGTCAAACCTCTTTACTTGAAGTTTTAGTTGCAGAGCGTGATGAGCTTAAAACCACAGAAAACTTATTATTCATAATATAGTTAGTAGATTATGGTAGTTAGTACCACCAAAAATCATTTTATAAGCAATCAATATTAAGTCAGTAGTAATATTTTAAAATCTAAGAAATTTCGGATCATATTCGTAATTTAGCATAAATAGAGATAGCTTTCTATAATTAAAAAGTAAAAAAGTCAACATTTTGGCTATTTCCCTAAATAGTTTCAAATTTTGACTACTACCCTAAATAGTTTTAAAATTTTGGTTTTTTTAGCTAATTATTTCATTTTTTTCTTAACACGGGGAGTAATATGGTGTATTAATTAACATTTTTTTTCTCCCTTGTGTTGAGAGATGTGAATAGACCAAAGAGTGTAAGTCTTAATATATAAGCTAGTAGACTATTCTTCCTAGCACCAATTGATTTTAAGATAGAATTAACTCAACTCTACTTATGTGTGTGGGACTACTGGTGCACAAACGTTCGTGCACACGATCCATGTTCAAAAGTCCTAACGGACTTCAGTAGGGCCGGGACCGGGTGAAGTACCTAACAACTTATTAACATAAATTAAGAAGTACCTAATCAACATATATATAAATTAAGCATAATTAAGTATATGTGTAAGCAAGAGGTAACCTTATCCCAACCAAAATCATTCCAAGAGAGAGACAAGTTGGAAGTGGAGAAATGGAAAGGGCCATTCTCATAGAACAGGGCAAGTTCACTGCTGCAGCCTGGCCCACCTGTCAACCATATCACCACTGGATCGCTCTTCTTCTTGCTTCTTGACTCGAAGAAAAAGTAAAACATCCTGTACGTGTCAATTAGTCAAAGCCAATTAGCCAAGCCATTTAATTAGGTTACCTATCCTCTCTAACATACCAATTAAGGTACACCTAATCTTGAATTTCATTTTTTTTTCTCTAAAGTAGCAACTAACACTAATCATATACTATGTTTCATATATACATATACTTGAGTAGTTCATATGTGCTTTCTTCGTGTCAATTCAAAATAATTGATGTCCATCAAATTTAATTTTATCATAAATCATAATGGCTCCAGAAAATTTGGTCTTTCGACTTTGATTGTTATTGTAATGTTAACCATACATTCCTTACCTTTTGGGAGTGTTGAACAATGATAGGTGTTCTAATCATAATCAATGAACAATACTGTATGAATCATTAAGTAATGCCAAAGAATTAGGTCACATCAATAATAATAATAATAATAATAATAATAATAATAATAATAATAATAATAATAATAATAATAATAATAATAATAATCATCATCATTAAGTATGCTGATGTTTGTGCTATTAAAGGGTATGGCTTCATGGCTTTTGCGTTCTCCATATTTGGTGAATTGGGAGACGATGCTATTGGTTTTTTGAAACGGGTTCAGTTGGTTACGAAAAGTCATGGGTCGTCGTCCATTAATGGCGATTTCATATTTTATAGAGTTGGTTTTACTATTCAAAAATGTGTTGGAGCTCAATTTGTTACGAGGCTCCCATCTAACTTTATGTAAGTCATTCCTATAGTAATAACACTGATTATAATAATAATAATAATAATAATAATAATAATAATAATAATAATAATAATAATAATAATAATAATAATAATAATAATATTTTGAATTCTCCGTATCTCAGGATCCCGGGGCTCGTGCTGCCACTTATATTTTTACTAGACTCAGTTTTATTATCGCTAAGGGAGTGGGTGTCCAGATAGTATCTCGGCTACCCACTAATTTCTTGTAAATAGTAATTGGTTAATAGAAGCGAGCTTATAATAATAAATAATAATAATAATAATAATAATAATAATAATAATAATAATAATAAAAGCACCCTTGCATTATTAGTTTACACATAATACATCCGTAACTCGACCTTTTCTAACATACTTTATATGTTGTAATGACCATTAAGAATTCCAGAATTGGAATTATGATATTTATGATAATATATGTTACATCCAAGAACTGCTCTATTTTTTTTAAAATAAAACAATAGATAAAAAAAATTAATGGAAATTTTAAGAAAATTATCAATTTGTTTATTAAATTTAAAAAAAAATTTTGGCCTAACTATTTAAATTTTAATTTCTAATTCGGTACTTTGATGAAACAAAGCTTAAGAACAAATTTATCAAAATAAATAAGACAAAAGTAATTAAAGAAGCAACAAATGGAGACAAACCGGGCATCTTTGGCATGTGGGAGCCTGTAGTAGCCGGCGTGGTGGCCCAAGTCTTGAAGAGGGGCAGAAGGATCATCTTCTAGCATTACCCCATCCAGTTTCACCTTCTTCTCAACAAGCCTCGCCGCCATCGGTTCCGCTGCCGTGGGCCCCACAGCCCGGTTGAGGGGCCGCCTTGGGAAGAGGTTGAGCTGCCTTATCATCCTCTCCGCTTGGAGCTTGGGGGTGGCGGTTTTCGACGACATCCCCAGGCTGGCATCGACGACGCTGCCTAAGGGTGTTGAGAGGGCGAGAACGGTTGCAAGAAGCAACCAAGTTAATGGAGATAGCAAAAGATTTGTAGTTGTTGCCATAAATTTGGACAATTTTGGGGAGTTAATGGGATTCTTTTAAGATTGGTTTTGGAAAGAAAGAAAGAAAGAAAGGAGAGGAGTCTATGAAGGAAAGATTAATAGGTTAGGATTTGGTGATGAGATGAGGGTACGTAACTGAAGTTTTCTTTTTTGGCGGGTAAAAGAGAGTGGTCCAACCGCCGTTGTGTATTACAGCTACGGAAATATGAATCTCTTTTTATTTTAAATATGTGATAAACCGAACATAGGAGAAGAGATGCAGAGATAAGAGAGGAGGAATTGATGTGTTATTGGGGTTTCAAGGGACTCTTTATATAGGAGTTTACACGGGAACTAGGGTTTCCTAGAGTTTATCCATCCTAATATAATAATATTATAACACTCTCCCTTAGATAAACATCTCTAAATATTACAAGACTGTTATATTAAAAACCTCGCCTAGAAAACCCAATGGGACCAAAACTAAGACCAAGGAAAAATACAAATGACATGTGATACGCGTTGGTGATACTGTCTCATTAAAAACCTTGTCAGGAAAACCCAGTGGGACAAAACCTGATCGAAGGGAAAAAGAGTGCAGTGCGTATACTCCCTTGAATTCAACATCCTTCTCGAAGTCTTCTCATTCTTCTTGATGGCGCTGTCTTCGTGAGCTTGTCGAATCTCAACATTGTCTTTGACCTAGAATTTCTTCATGATTGACTTGACGCGCTTGACTTCCATGTATTGGTGTTGAGCTGCTTTGAATGCACAAGCATAAGGTACTTCAGGACCTAGTGTGCTTTTCATTGTTGATCAGGGGAATCTGTTGTATTAAATGGCGCATAAGTTGCCTCGTTAAAAACCTTAACTTGGAAAAACACAATGGGATAAAAATCAAGATCAAGGAAAATAGTACAACATTGTATGGTACTTCGGGACCTAATGCAATGTCACAATTTTCATAATTATAGGTACTTCTGGTACTCTTATAGGGATCTTTAATCAATTGTATATGACAGGGCTTTGACATTAATGCTTCAGGCATTTTCAATCGATCATTTTCATTTATATGCTTATGCAAGTAACACGTCTGTCATTTACATTTAGATCCAAAATTATATTCACTTCTGGTGAATACATTCTCAATATAACCTTTGATAGGTTTTTGTGCAATCAACTTGGTTTTATATTTTATTTTGTACAAACACCCACTTAAAACCAAATGATGTTACACTTTCCGGTGTTGGAACTTCAGGTCCAATGCCATCATGCTTAAAGGACCCATTCTTGCATGAATTTCCTTTTTCTAGCTCTTTACTATCATTTTGATGTCGACATCCATTTGTTTATTTGATGATCATCATATTCTCATAGGCTCTTTCCACTTCTGGGGAATCGTATACCAAGAGCCTAGTGATCTCCAACACTTCTGGTGTACTTGAGAACCACTTGATATTCATTGAGTTGGAGTTGCTTCTGGAACTTCCAAATGAGCTAGTATCTCTGACTTTATCACTTTCTTGGCCTTTAGTAAATGCTTTTAATGACATATTTGCTAAAACTTTATAATCATTTCATTTATTGAACTTCTGGTTCACTTGTATTTATCCGCGGATATGAAATGATAAAGGAGTTGCTTCCGTGCAATCTCTTGCTTAATTGTCTCATTTCCTCTCCCCATAAATACCGATCATTTGATCACCATTATAAAGCTCTAGGTATTTGATATCAATAGGGACTCAAATCCCCTGTATCATCCAACTTCTTTGTGGTCTCATTGTAGTTCATTTGGAGGAGGTACATCTCGGAACATATGTTTCTCATTCAAAAACTTTGAATGACAAGCTCTCTTCTGGAGATAATTAGGGAGATGTTATTGTGTCAAATTCGAAATGCAAACTTGCATGGACCCATTTGACCAACGACTCTTCTGGGTCGTCGTGAGCTACCTTATGCTCAACAATGTTTTTGATAACATTCTCTACCTTATGTTTCATATGACCAAAGTATTGAGGCATCTGTAATCTTGGAATTACACTGGTCTATATGATAGTGTTTTGTAGATGTCTCATTGAATCCATTCAAGAGACATTAGAGACTTTACATTTACTTTGAATTTAGATGGTCTTGTTGTTGATTTGCCAAGATGACAGACCATATATGTTCGGTCACCCTTATAGAGGATCTTCGGGTCCTAGGATCTTCTGGTCCCTTTTAGTGGGTGTGTATGTGAATGTCAATGATCCCGCCCATCACCGTTTCACATGAATGACCGAATGCCACAAAGAAAAACATTTTATCATCAACTAACTTCTGGTTAGTGATATGTTTCAATGGGATAAATGTGTGTCAAATAAACCATATATATATATATATATATATATATATATATATACATTTTCAATTTTGTAAGACTTGCTTCTATCTAGTCATATGAGATATTGGTGTTCAATTCATGATTGTTTGAGAAAACTTCGGGTTTTCAAAATTGTTTGACACTTATAAAACCATAATATTCAACCATTGAACTTTGTATATGGTGATCCATTTATTTAATTTAGATGTCGTTGAATGTGTATTGTCAGAACTTTCGTTGATGCCATACTTCAGGTATGAGTCATTTATAATGTTCTCCAAGACATTTAGAATTAACCGTATAACAGACCTAGCTATAAGCCACAACAATAACTTTGGTCAAGCGCTTAACCATAACCTCTTTCACAACCCTCTACCGGAGGGGCATGCTTCAGGCAAGACTTAGAGGATAGTCAGGAAGTGGCCTTCTTAACCGGATCTTGTTATGTGATTACTTCTGTTGGTTGTATCAACCAAACAAATATAGTTCTGCATATGATAAAACCCACATTCCATGTACTTCTTCAGGAGTACAAATGATAAAATTAGGATCATATACTCTTATAGAGTTTATAAGAATCATTCACTCTTCTAGAGTTTAATAAAAATCCACTAATAGAGTCTTCAAACTTTTAGGTTGGTGTTGAAAAACTTCACAATCTACGGGATTGTGGTAAACCTTTTATTCATAAAATGATTCATTTGTCAACTTCGAGTGACAATTAGTCTCTATTATGTATATTTCGATCATTTACTCCAAAAGATCATAAGTTGCAATTCAAAAATATAGTAAGTTGTCATATAAACATTGACCATATTCTTCAAGAAATGGTACATTTGATTATTACTCACTTCAGGGAGAAGACAACTTGTATACAACCACTTCAAGGGTTTTACTTTATACACATCGCGTCCGGGATTATTTGTGCAACTTTAAAATAAAGCTCATACACTTCAGGGTATGATTTTAATTAATTTTTTCGGAGATTGTACAAACTTATCATCAATTTAGCTCAAAGAACGAATATTGTCACTTCAGAGACAAGTATGTATTGATGAGATAGTGAGACATTTTATGAATTTCCTTTTCATATATCTCTTTAGGAGATTATTATCGTTACTACAGGAACGCTTTATGAGCATAATGTGTTCATCCTCTTCAGGGGATGAGTTTATTTATTTCGAGAGATAATGATAAATAAATAAATAGTTGATATACATAGCAAAACTATAAAATCATAAATAAAATCAAATTGGCATATTGTCAACTTCTGGTGACAAGAAAATGAACATCTGCAAATACATGTTCGTCTACTTCTGGAGATTGGTGGAGAAATCATAATTTGCTTATTTAGCTATAAAAATCATCGGTACAAGGATGATTATGAATTTTAAAATTTTATCTACTGCGGGAGATAAATTTTATCATGATATATAGCAGAAAATATTTTATCTTCTTCAGGAGATAAATAAGAATTTCATCTTCTTCAAGAGATGTGATACATAAATTGTGTTTACTTTATCTACTTCAGGAGATAAACTACCACCTTTGGAATGATATGTAAATTTACCAATTTATATCTACTTCGGAAGATAATGTTTGTCTACTTCTGGAGACAAGAAAATAAAATACAAATTGAAATGAATAATAAAACTGAAAATAAAAAAAAATCATCACTACGGGGATGATTTTCAATCGTTCACATCTATTTCAAGAGATGTTCCGTTCATCTACTTCAGGAGATGAGGATTAAACAAATATAATTTAAATAAATTAAATTAAATAACATATAAACATAAATAATAGATATAATTTCATCACTACAGGGATGAAATTTATTGGCTTGATCATCTCTGCGGGGATGAGATTTATCGGCTTGATCATCTCTGCGGGGGTGAGATTTATCGTTTCATCGCTTCGAGGATGAGATCAATTTATCATTCATCTACTTCAGGAAATGCACTCGTTCATCTACTTCTGGAGATGATATATAAATTTAACAATTTTATCTACTTCAGGAGGTAATTCATCTACATCGGGAAATGAAAAATAATTAAAAAAAAACATAAAATTAGATAAATAAATAAATAGGTCATCACTACAGGGATGAAATTCGATCGTTTATCATTTCAGGAATATAATAAAATAACATCCACTTCAGGGGATACGACCGATTGATCCAATCGCTTCGGGGATTGAGATTCCGCTTCAGGGATATAATGAAATAACATCCACTTCAGGGGATACGACCGATTGATCAAATCGCTTCAGGGATTGAGATTCCGCTTCAGGGATATAATGAAATAACATCCACTTCAACGGATACGACCGATTGATCCAATCACTTTAGGAATTGAGATTACTTTATCCAACTTCGATTGATTCAATCACTTCAGGGATTGAGATTACTTTATCCGCTTTAGGGGATACTACAACTTGAATCAATTCAGGGATTGAGATTACTTTATCCGCTTCAGGGGATACTACAAATTCGATTGATTAACCACTTCCGGGGTTACACATAATCTTCGGGGATGTGCGAATACTTCACAGGGGCGAATCCCTGAAAGTTTTAGGTCGCTTTCTGTAATTATATAAAATATAGGGTCAATCTGTGATTTCAATAGGACTCTGGGCTGGTTTTGTAATTCATCCATATTTGCAACCCAAAACAGATGGCCTTCTTCGTTTTGATTTTGTAGAGAGCGGCGGAGAAGCATCCAAACAGCTATGGATGCGGCCATGGATGCGAGCCGACGATGGATGCAGCCATGGATGCGGCCGGAGATGACAATCGCGACGGATCGGATGCGAGTCGGCGATGATGATCGCGGTTGATCGGAGTATTCCGATGCGAGTCGGCGATGATGCAGATGGCGGCGCGAGATTACTGGGCGGCGTCCGGGCTGGGCGAAAAGGTTGCCGTTGTTACCCGCGTGCTCTTTCCTTCTGATGAAGGCTCCGACGTACTGAGCACAGCAACGGCGTCTCGACATATCCGAGCTCATTAATTTCTGGTCTGCAATCGAACGAGATGAAAGTTAAATTCAATTAAAAAACTGATAGCGGTATAATCGGTGAATTACATGAAAATTGAATATTGTTCCCTCTTGCTAATACGTTCGTTAGGGTTTTACTGGTATGTAATATTGATATAAATACAATAAATAATCAAATCAAATAACACTGGTCGAGAATATGCAAGGGAATAATCGATTGAAAATTTTCAAATAAAAGTAATCGAAAACTCATCTTTGGTGAGATTTCGAATTGGAGAGGTACAAGCAAACTCTAGGGTTTCCTAGAGTTTATCCATCCCAATATAATAATATTAAAACAAAATATACTCTTTTTTTTCACCTGTGCAGTTTTTGAAAAAAAAAAGTTAGATATTAGAGAAAATGATAGCAGATATACCAACAATTGGGCCAGTTTGCAAAAATGACTCTCTCCCAACAAAATTTGCAGAAGTAACAATTGGGCCCAAAAATTGGCAAAACTAACTGGTTGCCCTAACTGCTATAGAAGGTAATCGTAATGGAAGTTCAAAGGAGAGGAGAAGGGGCGACCAGTAGTTTCAGTAGAAGGAGAAACCAATCGACAAGTCCAGGAGTCATCGAAGCACCATTGTTGCCCGATTCAAACAGTTGTAGAGAGAGAAGTCCAGGATGCGACTTCAAAAGGGAGAAGACGGTGAGGAAGGGAAGAAGCTTTGGAGGAGTTTCGAAAAAGAAGAAACCCCACCCCCTGCGAAATATTGGATGCAATTGAAGAAGAACAATCTCCTGCCCACGCACAAAGCAAGTAAGTACTCATTCTCCCTCTCTTGAACTCGAAATTGTTGTAGATTAATATTGTGATAGGCAGCCAGGTTGGGGAGAAATCGGGTCGAAAATTTTTTGAAACCCTAATTTTGTGAGAGTTGGAAGGTTTGAAGGAATGGAGGAAGTTGTGATGTGCAAATGGACATGGAAATCATCAGGGATGGGAAGACAAAGTTGAAATTGAAGGTCTGAACATGTGTGAATCGAATTGGAAATCTCGATTAATTGGTGGATTTTGGAATGGAGAAATAGTTACTGTCGCGGATTTTTGTACTGTCATACATTTTTTCTGTCGCGGATTTTTTCTTTACTAGCACAAATTTTTTTCTTGACTGGCACGAATTTTGTAATTACTAGCACTTGTTTTAGCAACCTGTAACTTTTAATGTACACACTTGTATCTCAGGTTTAAAAATAAGTGAGTCGTGGTTAGAACTAAAGGAGGGAAGGTCATGTCGACACCATCGAGCAAGATTGGAAGGGACAACCATTTCTCCAAGATCGGGAGGGCCAACCATTTCTCGAAGATGGGACTCCTTCACCATGTGGACAACGCCCTCGTTGCTGCTGCTGCAGATTAGAAGAGGCTTATGCCTCCTCGTGGGTGCCACCAAAATTTTCTCTCTTTTTAAGATTGTAGGACTCGTACATTTGGTTGCTTTTGTCATTGTAGAACTCGTACATTTGGTCGCTTTTGATGGTTGTAGGACTCGTACCTTTGGTTGATTTTTTTATATACCTTTACTTCATGGGTTTATTGTTATCGTAAAACTAGTTTTTATCTGTCCGATTCATATGTGTTGGCAAGGTATACACCTTTACTGGCAAGTAAATAAACGTTACTGGCACAAATAATGTCGAAACTGGCACATAATAAATTATCATAAACTTCAGAAGACAGAAATTGGAAGCAAAGTCAAGGTAGTTCGAGTACAAATAAGTGCCTATATACGTAAATACAAAAGAAGCCCCAAAATGCGTGGGGGATGAGAAGCCCCAAAGCGCGTACAAATAAGTGCCTATATTATCGGACGAGATTTCAAAACAACCCTCTGATGGCGCTACGTGGGGGATGTGATGGTCCTCTTTTGAAGAGCTCCCCATGAGGAAGGAAGGTTCATGCGCTCGATGACCATCCCCAAAGATAGTTTCCTCTTTATCACCATATGGACTACGCCATATGGACTAAGTGTGATGGTCCTTGCCATTCCACACTTACTTATGTCCTCCGAGGCTTTCGTCGAACATACTCTCCACTTGACGGATACTTTTGGTGGGTTTCGAGATCGGTGGCATTGTAATGATCAGAAGCAATGTGCCGTATTGCTGCGCCCTTATCCATTACTTATGTTGTTTTGTACTTAACTTGTTATGTATTGGTTAGGAACTTTAGTACTTCATAGTTTTTGGTTTAGGTCTTAATTGTTTAATCGTTTTCACCTTTTGGATGACTTGTGTTTGATTACTGATAAGGTATGTTGTGGTCTTGTGGTCACTTGTTTATATGTGTTATATATGAATGGTTATTGTGAATTCTGCGTTATGACGCATTTCGTTTGGGTTTAATGGTCGATATACTTAGGATGAGAAGTTTATGAGATAGATAAGATATGTCAGGGGTTATTATCTTATTGGCATAGACTTTGATTTTATTGGCTAGGGAAAATCATTTACTGACTAGTAAATAAAAAATCGCATACATTTGTCTTTTGCATCGTCGGCAAACTAAATGGCCAGTTATGTACATTCAAAACCACCAAAACCCCAAAGTGTTAGTGTGTTACAAGCAAACTAACAAAATACTACATTCGACTATGCAAAAGAAGAGTTATCCCACTAGACATTGATTTCTTCACCTTGCCACGCCCACGCTTGCTTATGTGTTCTGGCGCTTCCGGCGAAGGAACTCTCCCCGAGATGGGTACCTACTTGTCTCCATTATCTTGCTCCTGATGGACCTAAACGACACGCTCTCCTCTATGAGCATTTCCCCCTCCTCCATTTCCACGTCGGTAGATTTACCTTTCATCTATGGAGCAACGATTGTCGGTTCTGCCCAGGTTTTTTGGTTTATCTTGCCAGTTGAGTGAATTTCCGTGGCATCTAAATTGTTGTCTTTGCCATCCAAATGGTTATCCATGACATACTCCAAATTGAGATCAAGATGCGATGTAGACCCAGCTTTATTTCGAAATATTTTTTTTCATAAACATATATAAAGTGGGTGTCTATAGATAGATAAAATTAAATTAAGTTAAAAAATAAATTTATTTTTTTATTTTAACAAATAAAAATGGCTGAAAATTAGTTTAAAACAATTAAAACTTAAGTTGAGCCACTTGTCACCATCCCATTTGCCCCCTTTCAAATTTGGTGTGAATGAGCCCTGTCGCCATTTTCCCTTCTTTTAACCGGGTAAGGGTTGGATAGGTAACATTTTTATTTGCAAATCTAACATTTTGACACCCTCTTGCAATTTATACCCCCATTGACATTTTTGCAAAGCAATTTTTTTTTTTGGTATATCTATGCAAATCATCCTAGATCTTAACTTTATAAAAGAGGCACCGAAACTATCCAGTTTTTTATACAAGAATTTAGGTGGTATCAGACTTGTTGATCGATCATCCAATAGCGTCCTTTCGGACGAGAGTAAGGAGCTTTGGATGAGAAGCAATCGACCCCTTAATCTGTCGCGGACAGAGATGAGCTGCTTTGTCCACCACTTGGTTGACCTCTCGGAAAACATGGGTGACAGAAAAGGACTCGTAGGCGTGAACCAAGTGGGTGATAGAAAATGACCCCACGCGAGCCCCATGTGCCCCCTCCGGTTTCAGCGTTTTTTTTTTCCGCGTTGCTGAAACGGAATTGCTGAAACTCCCGTTTCAGCACGTATGGTTTCAGGAACTCCTTTTTTGTTTTTTTTTTTGTTTTTTTTTTCGCATTGTTGAAAGTTGAAACCGCATGCGCTGATGCCGAAACTCCTGTTTCAGCACATGCGGTTTCAGCAACCCCTATTTCAGTTTTTTTTACCGCGTTGCTGAAACAGGGGTTTCAGCACATTCGGTTTCAGCAACCCTTGTTTTAACTTTTTTTTTTTCCGCGTTGCTGAAACTGAAGCTGCTAAAACCAGAGTTGCTTTTTTTTTTTCTTTTTTTTTTCGCGTCACCACTTCGATACTGGAGTTGCTGAAACCGGAGTTATTTTTTTTTCTTTTTTTTGTTTCGCATCACCGCTTCGACATCGGAGTTGCTGAAGCTAAAGTTGCTGAAACAAGAGTTGTTTTTTTTTGTGCGTCACCACTTCGACATTGGAGTTGCTTAAACCGGAGTTTTTTTTTCAAAAAATGTTGAAATGATGAAATGCTGAAATAGTAGCTCATACAATTTTATAAGAATTAATTTTAGCATTTCAGCATACGAATTTGCTAATAAGAATCAATTTCAACATTTCAGATCACACAAAAAATCAAAAAGCTAATAAGCTCTCCAAAAGTTTCAGCAAGACAAAAAAAAAATTGAATCCAATTTTTTTCCATTCCAATCAACCAAACTATGTAAATCAATCCAAACAAAATTAAACAAGAAATTGAAATGTAAAATGACCTTTTTGCCGTACATACACACATTTTAGCATTTTTCATTGAGCCCATTAAGATTGTTGTCATTCTAGATACAATTATGAAACCTAAGTATAACCTAAATATAATATATGTTGACTGAAGTAGGTAGAGGAAGAGCTTGTGTTTGTATTGTATGTGTGAAGGGCATGTGGAATTATTTTTGATGAAACGGAGTTATTGAAACTTCTGTTTCAGCACATTCGGTTTCAGCAACCCCTATTTCACTGAGTTTTTTTATTCACCGTGTTCCTAAAACAGGGGTTTCAACACATTCGTTTTCAGCCACCCTTTTTTTAACTCTATTTTTTTTGCGTTGCTGAAACCAGAGTTGTTTTTTTTTTCCACGTCACCACTTCGACACCAGATTTGCTGAAATCAGAGTTGCTGAAACCGGAGTTGCTTTTTTTTTCTTTTTTTTTATCGTCACCACTTTGACAGCAGAGTTGCTGAAACCGTATTGCTGACAACAACAATCAGAAGTGCGGACATGGAGTTTATTCATTCAGTGAATTTCAATAATAAATTTCTAATGTCTTCAACTAGCTATCTATATTTCTCCGTTTCAAAAAGGATAGAGTTCATCAGATGCAAAACTATTTCCGCATCAGTAAGAAGAGTGCATCAGATGCATAGCCTTCAAAAGGAACATTGTTATCCAATTACAAATCAAACAGAACAACAAAGCAACAACAGAAATAGAACGATTAATTGACAACCATTTTGCTAAAGCTGAAGCTGCTAACCTGAAATCAATCAGGCCAGAGTCAGATAGATCTTGTGGCAAACGATGGCAGACGCCGATTCAGTTAATGCAAGGAGAGATCAGAGAGCGGCCAATCGAGGAAGAGAGAAGCGCAACCAAAATCTCGACCACGGAGACTCCAAGGTGGAGATGCAACGAAGCCGTCGAAGGCCTCGCAATCGCCAGGCTATGCTCTTCCAACCTCGATTGTCGTCCTCGTCGTCGTTGGAGAAGAGAAAGGAGCATATCGATTGTCGTCATCGTCGTCGTTGGATCTCGTCGCTGCACAAAATAGAAGCGGAGGAAACCAGGGAGGAGCAAGAATGGAGGCGAATCGGAGGAGGAGGCTCAGCAGCAGATCCAGACGAATCAAGAGACAACTCTCCACCGCCGGTTTTGAAGAATCGGGGAAAAAGGAAGGAGAGAGAGGAGTAAGCGCGAGGATGAGGGAGGCAGGGAGGGAGACGGTGAACAGAAGAGAATGGGGGGGGGGGGGGCACGAAAAAACCTGGTGGACTTTAACCGAATTTGAAGGGGTCGGGGAACATTTGCCAAATTTAAGCCCAAATAGTGGCATGTTCGACACATTTTCTCTAAATTTTATTCCTTTTTATTATTTATTTTATACTACCTTTGTTTAAAAATATAAGTTTTTTTAGATATTTGCACACAAATTTATAAGGAAATCATAAACTTATTACCTTTTTACCCCTCAGTAATTATTCACAACTCTTATCAACCAATAAAACTAAAAATAACAATTTTCGTATCTTGATACCTAGAAAACTTAAAAGAACTTATTGAGTATATTTTCAAACAAAAATTTAAGCCTAAAAAACTTATATTTTTTAACGAAGGGAGTATAATTTTACACTTATTATTAATAAGTGTGAAATTATTTTTAAAAAATAATGAAATTTTTAATATTTTAAATAGTTTTTAACTTCTTAAAAAATGTGTCAAAAAATCAAACGGTATCTATAATTCTAAATAGAGGTAGTATAAAATATAAATTAGTTTTTATTCCTACCCTTTTGGCCATAATTAATTTCTTGGTATAGAAATTTATAAATCTAAATTTATTTATATTGAATTTTTAAAGCAAAAAATTAAGAATGATATATCAATCGTACCTTAGAGCTCGTTTGGTTGACAACCCAAAAACCTAGGAAGTAGGAGAAATTCATGTGTTTGGTTGGTATTTTTGAAATTAAAAAACGCAGGAATTTAACTTCCCGGGAAGTTGAATTCCCCCAAAATAGAGGAAGTTCACTTACCTAGTCCCCCCTAGGTTAGTTCAACTTCCTCCATTTTTAACTTGGAAATTTTCATTTCCGTCATTTAATCTCCTAGAATAAAAAATCAACCAAACATATTTTTAGAATTCCCGTCAATTGAATTTCCGGAGAATTCAATTCACATGAAGTAACTTTCCGGGAATTTCAATCTTTTTTTTCTTTTCATTATTTTACACATTTTTAACAATATACTATCCATTTATCTATCTATTTTGTAATTATTAAAGAAAATAATTTAGGATGACGTGTTTGTCATACCTTAATTCTAGCTCTTTTAACCAATCTTTTTTTCTTATTCACTACTAGATCAGTGAAGAAAATTCTGGGCACACAACCCCAAGATTATGAATCACAAAGCTAGATTTGGAAGCTCAAGCTCCCCCCCCCCCCCCCCCCCCCCCGAATAAAAAACCTGCTATGGAAGATCAAAATTGATGGTCTCCCAACGACCAGCAGACTAAACAGGTATGTCAATAGAGTTCCAAGTCAATGCTCTGTTTTTGGCCAAGCAGATGAAGATGTATCCCACATATTCACAAGATATATGCTTACCAGGGAAGTTATTGCACAATATGAATAGAAATCAGGTTTGTATTTTCAGGGCCTTAATCTCCAAGGTCCCTTACATGAAAACCTAGGTAGAATCAAGAATGCTAAGAATATGTTCATAAATCTAGCTTTTATTTGGCAATCAATTTGGAATGTTAGAAATGACAGAATTTTCAGGTCTAAAGATCCAATAGGGGCATCCATTATGATACAAAAGGTTAGCCAGAGCATAACGGACTGGATCAAGGGAGGAGATGACAACATCAAAGTGCAAACAAAAGCAACAAGAAGAGGAGCCAAATGGACAAGACCTCCAAGAACTATCTACAAAATTAATGTAGATGGTTCTTTTACCCATTCTGGAAAAAGTTAAATTGGGGGAATCATTTGTGATTCTAAAGAGCAGATTATCGATATTTTTTGTCAAGAAGCTAATGTTGGTTCGGACATCCATACAGAAGCCTCTGTAATGATTTTAGGTCTTCAAAGAGTAAGACAGAAGGGTCTAAGGAAGATTATATTGGAAAGTGACAAACAGATTTTGGTGAAAGCAGTCAAGAAAGAGCAACCGCCCAGATGGGAAGTACTACATCAAATTGAAGAGATCCACATGCTTATATATAGCTGATTTTTACTCAGCAGAAATCCTACACATATTCAGAGAAGCGAACAATACTGCGGATTATATAGCCAAAAGAGGAGTAATTTGTAATTTACACTCGATCCCCTACCATAGGGATCTTTGTAACATCATCCTTCAAGATGATCCGGGAGTTAGGCTGCTATCCTACCAGCAGCTCCCAATGTTTGCCTACTGTAAAAAAACCAATCCTTTTCTTTTCTTTTCTTTTGATATTTTAAATTAATGTACCAATTTTTAACCATTTATCACCTATATAAAATTTTAAAATAGAAGAGTTTATGATGAGGTATCCTTCTTACCTCCAATTTAGGGATTTCGACCAATTACACATGTTTCTCCGTTCATTTTTTTTAATCTTCTTTTTCCTTTCATTTTTTCCTCTTCGTTTCTCTCCTCCCATATCACATCAATTACGACCGACTAATCTAATTGCACTTTTTTTTATGCAAACGCATCATGACACGGTAATTACACTACTTTTAATTCTTAAATCAAAATAATTTATTTTTACGTGGTTAGGAAAAAAGGTGATATTTATTTTATTTTTTATATTAATTTTGCACATATAATTCAAGTGATCTCACAACAAAGAGAAAGCGAAGGGCATGCTACCGACCACAGTCTGAGGGAGAAGATGGAGACAAAGCCAACACAATGAAGGTAGGCGGTCTTTGAAAATTTTTCAAAAATTAAGGTTTTGAATTTGGGATTTTCAATATAAGTTTGTGAAGGAGCTAAATTCACATACTTATATTGAAAATTTTCAAAGACCCAAATTCTGTGTGTTGGCTTTGTCTCTAACTTATCCCTCAAATTGTAGTATGTGTCACAGTTTTCCGCTTTCTCTTTGTTGTGAGATCTCTCCTTGTATCGCCCTTCGCTTTCTCTCTCAATCGCATCTGTATCGGGTCCTCCCTCTGTCGCCTCTCCTCTATGTTGTTCAATCATTTCTTCTTCTTCTTCTTCTTCTTTTTTAATTCAAAACTAATGGAGAGCTGTCGAACTTTACACTCTAAAGAGAAAGCGAAAGGCATGCTACCGAGACAAAGCCAACACAAACAAGGTAGGTGGTCTTTGGAAATTTTCAAAAAATAAGGTTTTGAATTTGGGATTTTCAATATAAGTCTGTGAATTTGAGTATTGGAGTTAAATTCACAAACTTATATTGAAAATCCCAAATTCAAAACCCTAATTTTTGAAAATTTTCAAAGACCACGTATTCTTTGTGTTGGCTTTTTCTCTAACTTATGCCTCAGACTGTAGTATGTGCCACGGTCTTCTGCTTTCTCTTTGTTGTGAGATATGTCCTTGTATTGCCCTTCACTTTCTCTCTCAATCGCATCTGTATGGGGTCCTCCCTTTGTCGCATCTCCTCTATGTTGTTCAGTCCTTTCTTCTTCTTCTTCTTTCTTTTTTAATTCAAAATTAAGGGAGAGCTGTCAAACTTAACACTCCAAAGGCACGACACGAAATGTACATAAAACTCAAGGGTACCATACGAAAAACGTAAAACTTTTTTACACTCGATGGAAAAGGTCTTACCTCGAGAGTACTCGGCGAAATTTCCAATATATATATTTATATAGAATCGACTGCCCTTTCTGACCTCCAAGAAGCAAGAACATCAGCCAGACAGCCACTGCTCATAATACGTACCCCACATAGTGACATATTACAATATAACCACAAAACAACAATGTTATCGTCATCTAATTTTCCATGTAAATTAGGAAAGAAAACAATGTTTTGGTTCTCACTTCTCATGCAACTTTCACATGGGCGGATAGCTCGTTTCTTGTTGTGACTTGTTGGAAACCCCATAGGCGCAAGTCGCAACGGGGAAAAGCGGGTGTGTACGAGGTTCCTTAAAGTAGTACGTTGAAATTAAAAAATTTCAACCACGTACTTGAAAATTTAAAAGGTTTATAGGGTAAAGGTTTTAAGGAGAGTTTTTTTTTTTAAAAAAAGGCTTGTTATGAAAGTAGTAGTTTTTTTTTTTTTTTTTTTTTTTTTTTTTTTTTGTGGTTTTTAGAGTTTATTTGATTTAAAAAGACAAGTATACTCTTAATAATAACCTACTAAATTCTACTTTTGGGTTGAGCTCAGGAAATCTCAATCTATGAACAAAGCTCTCCAAATGAAACTCCTATGGAAAATTCTCGCTGAACCAAATAATCCATGGGTCCAAATCATTCAGTATAAGAACATTAAATCCTCCCATATTTTGTCCTATGTTCGGCGTGGTGGGGCGTCTTGGCAGTGGTCTAAGCTCACTGCCCTCCTCGACGAATTCAAAACCGGTCTCGTTTGGTCGGTGGGAAATAGATCCAGTATTAAGTGCTGGAAGGATAATTGGGTTACTCGTAAACCACTGCAAACATTGCATAACCCGATTAGTTCCATAAATCTGGATTAAATTGTCAATGAGTACATAATTGGTGGGAATTGGTGGGAGGAAAAGCTTCGTCTTGTTCTCCCGCCCGAAATTGTTTCTAATATCATCAATATCCATCTGTCTATTAACAGCTTCCCCGACAGACTCTACTGGTGGCCAGCAAAAAACGGTTGGTTTTCCACTGATAGTGTGTATAAACTCATCACGAATCATCACCTTCATAATGATGATGCAATGCATGGGTGAGGGAAATCTCTCCTCCTCCTAAAGTCAAAAACTTTCTATGAAAACTTAGTCACAATGGGCTTCCGACAAAAGTACGCCTTAATCTCGTTGCCCTCTATGTTGTGAGCCTATTTTGCCATGTTTTATACTATCTTTTATATCGTTTTCTGCATGCATTTCATACATTTGGGCTAGAATAGTTCAGAATCTATGTAGTTTATGCTTATTTACCAAATTATGGAATCTACACCAGTTTATGTTTAATTTCGCAGAAATTGAGGCAATTTACAGCAGTTCAGAGAAAGGAGGAAAAGCTCGAAGTCAACTACAGGAAGTCCGAGGTCAAGGAGTAGCGGAACCAGGACAAATCAAGCTGGAAACGAGAAAATTGACTCGACACCATCTGGTCGATATCGAGTATCCTAAGTCGATATCGAGGAGTCAAGCCGACATTCACCTGAAGAAGCCAGAATCGACTAAGTAAGAAGAAAGTTGGTCGATATCGACTTCACTTAGTCGATATCGAGTTGATCCCAAATCGAGTCAAGATCCAGCATCGACCAAGGAAGCTGAGGAGGAAGATTCAAGTCGATATCGAGTTTCACAAGTCGATATCGAGTAACAGTTAGTCGATCTGTCTCCTGGAAGCCGAAATCGAGTTGCTGAGCTGAAGCGAAGAAAAGCCAGGTCGATATCGAGTTGACCACCAGTGGCCGATTTCGAGCTAGTCCGAGTTCTAATCAAAGTTCTATCCAAATTCCAATGGAGATATCCACAAGATCAAATTCTATCAAGATGGGAGAGATATTTACCTACTTTAGATATATTTCTTTTAGAGATTTATTTCTTTATTTCCATGTTTTTATCTTAATAATTTAGATATATAGATATAGATATAGATAGAGTTTCTTTCCTAGATTAGCTTGGAATGAAGCCTATAAATAAAGCCTTAGGGGCTGATTTCTATTCATTCAATTCTAGAGAGAGAGAGAGAGAGAGAGAGAGAGAGCTTGTGGCGAGTGGAGCAAGAGAGGCGAGAGCGGATTTGGCTTTGTTCGGTTGTAAGCTTTCTTTTATTTTATTTAATGCAATTTAGTTTTCTTTTATTATTGATGTCTTTCTTTATGATAAAGAGCGAGTAGTCACCCAACTTCTAGGGTCGGGGTGAGCCCGACGGTAGCCATGTGAGGTGATGCGGTAAAGGTACAATCTTTGGATGCAATTCGTCTTCTATCCCTGTGAGCATGATTCTTTTGCGAAAGTTGAAGGTGATCCTTGTTTGTGTAATTGAAGCGAAAGTGATCTTAATACAACTTGGATTAATTATGTGAAAAGGGTTAATAACAATTAGGGTTTATGCGAAAGCCTCTATCTTCCTATTTGTTAATAACGAGAGTTATTTGATGAAAAGCATGATCTTTTATGCCTTTATGTGTTATTTTACATGGTTATCGTTGTGGTGTTGAAACCCTGATCTTAGAAGTCTTTAATTTATTGAGTTAATTTCGTGTTTACATTCGTTTTCGTTCGAAAAGTTGCAAATTTGTGTTTCTGCTCTAACTCGAAATCGACAAGCTTGGTCGACATCGAGGAAGTTTTGGTAGACGTCGAGTTGGTTGTTCTGTTTCTGTTTTGAGTCAATTTCAAGTTGCTGTTAGTCGATTTTCTTACTCGATATCGAGTACTAGAGGTCGATATTGACCAAAATTCTGTCTTTGCGTTATTTTCTGCTTTTCTCTGTGTTTACTGTTTGTCTGGTTGATTTTCTGCTGAGATTTGGAACTGAAAAGGCGGGTGCTGACACGCTTCCTCGTGGATCGATCTTGACTACCTTCTACTACAGCGGGAGGAAGTCTTGTAATTTATTTGCGGAGATCAGGGAGTCGAATTTGAGATTTATAGTTCATACTTGATTTTCCTCCTAACAAATTTGGCGCCGTTGCCGGGGAAGCCATCAATCGCGCCCTTTTTAGTTATATTTCTTTTCTTTACATTTGTTTTTATTTTTAGTTCCTTTTTACTTGCTTTTTCTTTTTGTCTTTGCTTTTCAGGTGTATGCGAAGAACTGATCGCACACCTATCGATCCGCTTTTAGAACTAGAGCGATACTTCCACCTTCGACAAAGGTTCAGGAGGATGTCGCAAATCAACGATGAGAATGCGGTCCCGCTCACACCTGCACAGGAGCTTGAGCAACTCTGCCAACAAATTGAGGCATTCACCACCAGAGAAGTTGAACACGCCCGACGAGAGGCGGAATATGCACAGAACCAGCAGCGGTGGGAAGCAAGGGTAGATCGCGAGGTCAACGCGAGAAGGAAACTTGAGGAGCGGATAGGGCATGTCCCAGCCAACGCAAAGGAATATCTGCATCATATTCTGGAAGTTCCAGAATCGGAGATCGTTCTTCCTGCTATTAATTTTGAAATTCGTCCTTCTTTTATTACTGAAATTAGAAGGAGTCGATTTAGGGGAAGAATTAATGAATTTCCTTTAGAGCATTTCACCACTTTTATAGACTTATGCGAAGCTATAGCTGATGGTGCCAATCTTGAATATCTAAAACTAAAGGATTTTCGTTGGTCCCTTGCAGGAATAGCCCAACAATGGCTGGAAGGATTGCATGCGCGATCAATTCGCACTTGGAACGAACTACATGACCTATTCCTCAACAAGTTCTTTCCTCCTGCAAAGACAGCTGCCCTCCGACAAAAAATCACGGCTTTCAGACAAAAGCCAGGGGAACCATTAGCACAAGTCTAGGAGCGCTACAAGAGGCTTCTGAAATCCTGCCCTACGCATGGCCAGCCACCCTACGTCATCCAAGAGATCATCTTCAACTGCCTGGATGCGCCTACTAAGGATCGGATCAACAACTACACCAACTATGAGTATCTTGGATACACTCCACGCCGTGCATGGGAGGTATTTGAGACGCTGGCAAACTACGACAACACATATGGGACTTCTGCGGCCGCTTCTGACGAAAGGTATGAGAGGCCTGCCCCATCTATGCCGTTATATGTGCCATCAAAGGAGGTTGATCCAGATGCCAAGGAGCAATTCCACAACAATCAGGTAAGCCTTCTTACCAAACAAGTTAAATTCCTCTCAATTCCATCTACACTCAGCCATACGGTGTCAACTCTAGGCTTGGGGAATTCCACAGAGCTCCTGGTCACCCTGACAGAGAAGGTAAGAAGGATGACCTGCAAACCATCCTTGAAGAGATGCGGAGGAACCATTCAGACACCAAGCAGTCCATCAATTCCATCCACACTCAGCTCTACGGTGTCAACTCTAGGCTTGGGGAAATCGATATATGGAGGAAATCGATTGACACACAGATTGGCCAGATGGCGGCATCCGTCCCCAGACAATGAGGTACGCTCCCTGGAACCTCTGAACCTAACCCTAAGGGTAAATCTACTGGACAGGTGGCTGCCATGAACCTAAGGAGTGGGCGACAAATGCAAACACCAGAGCAAACGACGGAGGAAACGGGCACTGGAGACCACTCGATATCGACCAACCCAGTCGATTAGAGCTGGCGAAACCCGATCCGAACCCGAAAACCCGACCCGATCGACTCGAAACCGATTATTCTAAACACCAACACAACATGTCCATTTTGGACCCGAAATCCGAATGAACCGAACCCGATTAACCCAAAACCCATTAAGACCCGAACCCGTTATAACCGAAATCGAAATAACCCGAACTTTGAGCTACAATCTAGTAAATTTTTTAAAATGAATATTGAAATAATGAAAACCCGAGACAATCGAAACCCGAATAACTGAAACCCGATACAACCAAAACCCGAACCCGACCCAACCGATTGACCAAATTATTAGACATTACCTGAAACCCGAATGACCCGAAACCCGAGTAACCGAACCCAAACCCGACCCGATCCGCCCGATTGCCACCTCTACAGTCGAAATCGACCAGTCCCCAGTCGATATCGACCCACCACAAGTCGAAATCGACCCAGTTTTTCCACAAATCCCGAGGCCAGCAGATCACCTCGATATCGACCAGACACCAGTCGATTTCGACCATCCCCACTCGACATCAGCACCTCCGCCGAAGAAAAAGCTGCCTTTCTCGACAAAATCTCCAAAGGACCCAACAGAGAAAAAGTTCCAACGTTTCATCAAGATGCTTCAAAGGCTCAATGTCACAATACCCTTCACAGAAGCTCTTAATAAGATGCCATCCTATGTCAAGTTCCTTAAGGAGATTCTGAGAAAAAAGTGGTCAATGGCTGAGATTGCAGAGGAGTGCAACCAGATGGACGTTCTTGAGAAGAGGCCAGATCCAGGTAAGTTTGCTATAACCATTGGATTTGGTCAATACAGATTTAATGCTTTATGTGACTTGGGAACCAGTGTGAGTATAATGCCTTTATCAATCTGGTCCAAGATTAAGATAGGTGCCCTAGAGCCCGTGGATGCTAAGCTTTACATGGCGAAGAACACGGTGGTCATCCCAATAGGCATGGTGGACAATCTGCCAGTACAAGTAGGTAAGTTCTTCATCCCTGCTGATTTCTTAGTTATTGATATGGCGGAGGACCCTGCTTGTCCAATTATTCTAGAAAGGCCCTTCTTGGCGACGGTGGATGCCAACATAAGCGTAAGGAAGGGAGTGCTCACTTACAACATCAGCGATGAGGTAATTGAGTATTCCTTTAATAAAACTGAAAGGCATACAGGTCCCATGAAAGAGGTAAAGTCCATATCAGCTGGTTACATCACTTGCGGGGAGCCTAAGGTAAGAAACATGACCCCCGAAGAGCTAGAAAAGAGGGATATGGAGGCCCAGGTGGAGGAGATCATGGCCATCCTGAACGAAGAAGCAGAGAATCCACTCGACATAGACCAAGGTACGTTGATATGGACTAACTATTTTTTGGATGCTTTGCCAGGTCTTAAGTATGGGTTCGAAATCGACCTGGAGAAATCGACGGGACCACTAAAGCAGTAGATATCGACCAACACAGGTCAAAATCGACCAGGGAATATCGGGCCAGACAGGTCGATATCGACCACAGTAAGTCGAAATCGACCCACCCATGTCGAACCATCCCCACTCGATATCGATCTGCCTCAACCAAGTCGATTCCACCTGTTGAGTCAACACAACCCGATTCCGAGCAGTAGAACTCGATATCGAGTGACCCTACTCAATATCGACCAGATCCCCAGGAGGTCCCGGAATCCGAATCTGCGAAGGTAAGCCAAGGTATGGATCTTTCTTCTACTATTTCAATCAATGATTTATCTATACATGGGAGAGGTTTGCCTTGGTATGTGGTCTTATGTAGGGTTTCCAATGATGAGCCCAAGGAGTATGAAGTTGGAGACAAACTCTATGTTTCCAAATCAAAGGATCATTGGTTCCCAAACAAGTTCAAAAAGAAGAAGATGGGCCCTTTCACGGTGAACAATATCCATTTTGGAGGACTGCAGCTGATGGACAAGAATGGAGTCCTGTTTGAAGCCCAAGCTACATGGGCCCTGCAAATGCCACCTTGAAGTTTAATGGAGAAGTCAGCCTAGCGACTATAAAATCTAGAGCTTGTAAATACACATTTACTTTTTGGGACTTTTAGACATTGTTGCTTTTGTTTTTGGTTTTGGACATTATTTTCTATTGTGGATATTTCTCTTCTAATTTTTTCAGGGAAAAGGAAGAAAACAAGGAGTCGAAATCGAGTACAGTAGGTCGATATCGACCATGCTTACTCGATATCGACCAGGGCCTACAGCAAGGCACTCGATTTTTGACATCCTGCATATATGTCTAGTGAGTTTTTTTCTTTACCCTTATTTTTTATACAGTGAGGACACTGTAATGTTTAAGTATGGGGTGGGGGAAGGGCTTACTTTATGCATATTTGACATATTTGACATTTTGTGTGCATATTTAAAGTTTATTTCTTGAATAGCTTATACATGACTATTTTGGAATTCATTATTGATTTATGTGCTTATATGTGCATGTTTTCCAAAGTTTATAAAAATGACCCCCATGAAAAATTTTGATTAATGTCATGGAAGCTTTAATTGAACTCGACGGTGCAAAATTGGATTCATTAGAGATATAGCATGAAATTGCCTATTAAAGGAAAGTCACAATGAAATGCATATTTTATTGAAAACCATGAAAGGAGGTAAAATTTGATATTGTTTTTGACATGTTGCATGATAAGAGGATGGAGGACTTTATATTTCCATATAATGCTCATATTGTTATATCCTAGCCTTTACCTATGCTTATGCATCACAAAAGCCATATTGAGCCTTATTTCATATATGCTCCACATGATCTAAATATTGCCCATTCTTTACCTTATTCCATCCGGGGATTATGTTGAGAATGAAAGCTACAATATAGAGATGGTATGTGGTGTTTGTGTTGTTGTTATTATCATAATTGGAGTTTGGCAGGAATGTTTAAAATTATGGAAAATTTAATGAGTGAAAGAAAATCCAATCACCTCAGGAGATAAAGGTAGACTGACCCTGCTCGCTGAGATAATAGTTTGGCGAGATGGGACACACGGGTGAGGAGTCCGAAGCACTAAGTATCTGGGGCCATTCATGACACCCATGTTTGCGACTCGCGAGAAGGCAGTGCTGAGGTTAGAGAGGTAAAAGCATAATATTGAAAAAAGCAATGAGCGATGAGAGAAAGGTGAGAAATCAAAAGAAGAAGGAATGTGGTATGAAAGTTTAGAAAGTACTCCATTTCCCCGGATCATTAGCACCACATGGTCAAAAATTGCCCACCTTTAGCCTTTTACCAATCTAATCCTTATTGAGCTTAAATTAAAGTCCTCTTGATTATTAATGCTTTGTCACAAATGAATTGTTTTGCATAACCCTCCTTTTGTGAGTAGATGTTGCTTTTAATTGCACATGCATGGATTTGTGACACTAGTACCTTTTCGAGGATGGTAATTGATTGCAGGGATATATATGGCAATGAATCTAAGATGTTGAGAGTTTGATTTCTTCCCCTTAATGACAATTAAAAGTATTGCTTGAGGACAAACAAGCTTAAGTATGGGGTGTTTTTTGTGAGCCTATTATGCCATGTTTTATACTATCTTTTATATCGTTTTCTGCATGCATTTCATACATTTGGGCTAGAATAGTTCAGAATCTATGTAGTTTATGCTTATTTGCCAAATTATGGAATCTACACCAGTTTCTGTTTTATTTCGCAGAAATCGAGGTAATTTACAGCAGTTCAGAGAAAGGAGGAAAAGCTCGAAGTCAACTACAGGAAGTCTGAGGTCAAGGAGTAGCGGAACTAGGACAAATCAAGCTGGAAATGAGAAAATCGACTCGACACCATCTGGTCGATATCGAGTACCCTAAGTCGATATCGAGGAGTCAAGTCGACATTCACCTGAAGAAGCCATAATCGATTAAGTAAGAAAAAAGTTGGTCGATATCGACTTCACTTAGTCGATATCGAGTTGATCCCAAATCGAGTCAAGATCCAGCATCGACCAAGGAAGCTGAGCAGGAAGATTCAAGTCGATATCGAGTTTCACAAGTCGATATCGAGTAACAGTTAGTCGATCTGTCTCCTGGAAGCCGAAATCGAGTTGCTGAGCTGAAGCGAAGAAAAGCCAGATCGATATCGAGTTTACCACCAGTGGCCGATTTCGAGCTCGTCCGAGTTCTAATCAAAGTTCTATCCAAAGTCCAATGGAGATATCCACAAGATCAAATTCTATCAAGATGAGAGAGATATTTACCTACTTTAGATATATTTCCTTTAGATATTTATTTCTTTATTTCCATGTTTTTATCTTAATAATTTAGATAGATAGATATAGATATAGATAGAGTTTCTTTCCTAGATTAGTTTGTAATGAAGCCTATAAATAAAGCCTTAGGGGCTGATTTCTATTCATTCAATTCTAGAGAAGGAGAAGAGGTATTAAGTAGAGAGAGAGAGAGAGAGAGAGAGAGAGAGAGAGAGAGAGAGAGAGCTTGTGGCGAGTGGAGCAAGAGAGGCGAGAGCGGATTTGGCTTTGTTCGGTTGTAAGCTTTCTTTTATTTTATTTAATGCAATTTAGTTTTCTTTTATTATTGATGTCTTTCTTTATGATAAAGAGCGAGTAGTCACCCAACTTCTAGGGTCGGGGTGAGCCCGACGGTAGCCAATTTGTGTTTCTGCTCTAACTCGAAATCGACAAGCTTGGTCAACATCGAGGAAGTTTTGGTCGACGTCGAGTTGGTTGTTCTGTTTCTGTTTTGAGTCGATTTCGAGTTGCTGTTAGTCAATTTTCTTACTCGATATCGAGTACTGGAGGTCGATATCGACCAAAATTCTGTCTTTGCGTTATTTTTTGCTTTTCTCTGTGTTTGCTGTTTGTCTGGTTGATTTTCTGCTGAGATTTGGAACTGAAAAGGCGGGTGCTGACACGCTTCCTCGTGGATCGATCTTGACTACCTTCTACTACAGCGGAAGGAAGTCTTGTAATTTATTTGCGGAGATCAGGGAGGCGAATTGGAGATTTATATTTCATACTTGATTTTCCTCATAACACTCTACATGCGAATTGTGTAACCAGGCAATCGAAGATGACTCCCACATTTTCCTTGAATGTCCATTTAACTCTATTAACTCCACATTAAAGCCCCCTGACAAGCTGCTTATCCAGAATATGTTATCTACATCTAGGGACATTCAATCAATTTTGGC
This sequence comes from Persicaria maculosa, assembly GCA_963922045.1. Lineage (NCBI taxonomy): Eukaryota > Viridiplantae > Streptophyta > Magnoliopsida > Caryophyllales > Polygonaceae > Persicaria > Persicaria maculosa. The sequence continues at coordinate 8,290,849 of OY998251.1, forward strand.
AGCTTTGGGCAGAGTTCTTTCTAAGACTGATAAGCGAAAAATCGCTTTCGCTTGGTGGACCACATGGAATGCACGAAATGATCTCATCTTCATAAATGAACCACCTCCAAATTCGATAGGATGAACTACATTACCTATAATCACATCAACAATTGGATGAGTGCTTGCAAGAACAACAATGAGGAGTCTTCATCTCCTCGGGTTTCTTTGTCCGCTAAAAAAGTCAAGTGAGCCTGGTAGGAAAAATAAATCACAAAAATGGAAAACCCCCTACAAGGGACTCTTAAACTTAATTTCGAAGGATCCACGCTTCCTAATGGTGACAGCACCATTGGATTCATCATTCGTGACTGGTTGGGTAAACCTGTTCACATTGGGCATGCAGTTGTTGGCAGACAATCTGCCATTGGGACTGAAGCACTTGCTTTAAAATACGGATTGGTTCAGGCTATCCGCATGCACATAACTTCTGTTCATATAGAGGGTGACTCACTAATTATCATTGTTGTGCGCCTAATTTGCCATGTTTTACAGTTACTTTTATATCGATTTCTGCATGCATTTCATGCATTTGGGTTAGAATAGTACAGTATCTATGTAGTTTATGCTTATTTTCCAAATTATGGAATCTACAGTAGTTTCTGTTTAATTTCGCAGAAATCAGGGGCACTCTGGTGCTTAAAGGAAAGTCATGAAGAAGATAAGGATGGTGCAGCTGTAAAAAACCCCACTTTTCGTCATCCATCATTCTGATTCAAGTTCCGACGTCTTCATAAAAGTTGTAGCCCTCGAAAAGAGCTTTCCAACGCATACTTATATGCGTCAATCAGACGAACGAGGACTCGGGAAAGTGCGTTTCAAGAACGGAGCAGAATGCTGAAAGCTGACGATTCTACTCGACGTCGACCACTTCTAGTCGAAGTCGAGTACTCCCGAGCCAGAATTCCATACGAAGTCAAGCAGAGTCACTCGAGCAGAACAATCCTACTCGACGTCGAGTACACCAGACGAGTCCGAATCCTGCCCGAGCAACAGGTCGAAATCGACCAAGCCCTGGTCGATATCGACCACCTGCAGGTCAATATTGACCAGTCTGCACCGGCAACCCCGAAATCGACCACAACAGTCGAAATCGACCATAACTGAGTCGATATCGACCGACACCTGGTCGATATCGAGCAGTCCCCTCCAATCGATGTCGACCCGTCTGCAGCACCTCCGACAGCTGATTCCGCTTCAAAACCAAAGAAGATACTTCCTTTCCCTTCCAAGGCGCTGAAAGATCCCTCTGCAGGTAGGTTTAAACGCTTTGTTAAGATGCTTCAAGAACTAAATGTTTCAATTCCTTTTACAAAAGCTCTTCAAGAGATGCCTGCTTATGTCAAGTTCCTCAAGGAAATACTTAGCAACAAGCGATCAATCACTGAAATCGCTGGCGACTGCAAAAGGATGGACTTCCCTGAGAAGATACTTGACCCTGGTAAGTTTTCTATTACTGTGGGATTTGGACAACATAACTATGAGGCGTTGTGTGATCTAGGTGCAAGTGTGAGCATCATGCCCTTATCAATCTGGCAAAAGGTGAAGATAGGATCAATAGAGCATGTGGATGGCAAGCTATACATGGCAAACAATACAGTGGTAATCCCTATAGGTATGGTTGATAATGTCCCTGTCCAGGTTGGTAAGTTCTATATCCCCGCTGATTTCCTTGTTATAGATTGTGCGGAAGATCCTACTTGCCCTATTATTCTTGGTAGACCTTTCCTGGCTACTGTAGATGCCAACATCAGCGTCAAGAACCGATTGCTCACCTTCACAATAGGTAATGAGGTCTTAGATTTCTCTGTTGGCCCTACAAAGGAGGAAATTCCATGGCTGGAGGTGAAGAGCATGGGCAAACACGAGGACGAGCACACAACAACGGAGGAAAGCACCACGAAACAGCTCGATATCAACTACACCAGGTCGATATCGACCACATCAGTCGATATCGACCACACCTACTCGATATCGACCTCCTCTGATGAGCTACGAACCTGCCAGAAGCCTAAGTATGGGGTCCCTGCACTCGATATCGACCCATATAGCTCGATATCGACCTACCCTCGTCCCGAAGATTTCTGTTTTGGGCACGAAAAGGTAAGTTCAGGTATAATCCCTACCTCTCCTCCGTCCATTAATAAAAATAAGACTTTTAGAGGAGACAAGGCCCCGTGGAGAGCTAACCTGCGCAGGACTAGAACTGAAAAGAAGAAGAAGGAAGGCAAAGGGTTCTATACAAACAACCACCTATCAGGAGAGCTGGCATACTACAATCAGGACCTAGATTATCCAGGAGAAGGGCCAAGCACAAGAGGGCCCCACATCAAGGGTTCCTAAGCACAAGCAGAGAAATCGGCCTAGCGACTCTATAATCTAGAGCGTGTACATAAAACTTTTGGATTTTCTTTAGGACTTTAAAACTTTTGGTTTTGGTTTTGGTTTTTATTCTTGTCTTGAATACTTCATGTGGAAATTCTTGTCTTTTTGCGAAAACTAACAATTTTGCAGGTCGAAAAAACACGGGAATCGAGCAGGAACTGTCGGAACAACCTGGTCGATATCGACCAATACAAGTCGATATTGACCTCTGAGGTAGATTTCGACCAGGAGTAGAAAAGACGAAGACATTCGGTTTTGACCAACCTTACTCGATATCGAGTGAGTTGGTCGATATCGACCAAAACCCAATTTCGACCAGTGTTCACACACGGAATCTGACGAATTGCAGTTGATATCGACCTCTATTTGGTCGATATCGACTTCTGACAATCTACTGCAGCCCTATTTCGACCCTACAACGCGTTATTCGGTGAGTTCCTTCCTTTACCCTTGTTTTGTTTTTCATACTGTGGGGACACTGTATATTCTAAGTATGGGGTGGGGGAAAAAGCTCATTATCATTATTTTATATTCTTGATTTTGCTACTACATGGTAAATTTTGAGTGAATTTTTAATTTTTGTGCTTAATTGCTAAACTCAAAGTTTGTTTTATGAGACATCTCCCAAAGCTTGTAAATTGTTCAAAGAAATAGTGTCATGGAAGTTATGTTAAACTCGAAGATGCAAAATTAGATTCATTAGAGATATAACATGAAATTGCCTAGTAAAGGGAAGTCACAATGAAATGCATATTTTTCTTGAAAACCATGAAAGGAGGTAAATTTTGATATTTCTTTTGACATGTTGCATGATAAGAGGATGGAGGACTTTATATTTACATATAATGCTCATATATTGTTATATCCTAGCCTTTACCTATGCTTATGCATCACGAAAGCCATATTGAGCCTTATTTTCATATTTGCTCCCCATGATCTAAATATTGCACATTCTTTACCTTATTTCCATCCGGGGATTATGTTGAGAATGATGTCACATTATAGAGATATTATGTGGTGTTTGTGTTATTATATATCATTATTTTGAAATTGGCAGGATGAATTGAAAATATATGGAAAAGTTAATGAGTGAAAGAAAATCCGATCACCTCAGGAGATAAAGGTAGATCGACCCTGCTTGCTGAGATAATAGTTTAGCGAGATGGGACACACAGCTGAGGAGTCCAAAGCACTAAGTATCCGGGGCCATTCATGAAACCCATGTTTGCGACTCGCGAGAAGGCAGTGATGAGGTTAGAGAGGTAAAAGCATAATATCGAAAAAAAAAAGCAATGAGCGATTGAGAGAAAGGTGAGAAATCAAAGGAAGAAGGAATGTGGTATGAAAGTTTGGAAAGTACTCTATTTCCCCGGATTATTAGCACCACATTGCCAAAAATTGCCCACCTTAAGCCTTTTACCAAATCTACTCCTTATTGAGCTTAATTAAAGTCCTCTTGATTATTAATGCTTTGTCACATGAATTGTTTTTGCATAACCCTCCTTTTGTGAGTAGATGTTGCTTTTATTGCACATGTATGGATTTGTGGTATTAGTACCTTTTCGATGATGGTAATTGATTGTAGGGACATATGATAATGAATCTTTGGTGTTGAGATTTTTGAATTCTTCCCCTGAATGACCATCCAAGTTATTGCTTGGGGACAAGCAAGCTTAAGTATGGGGTGATTTGATGTCCATGTTTTGTGCCATGTTTTATATTGACTTTTATATCGATTTCTGTATACATTTCATGCATTTGGGTTAGAATAGTACAGAATCTATGCAGTTTATGCTTATTTGCCAAATTATGGAGTCTACACTAGTTTCTGTTTAAATTCGCAGAAATCGGACGCACTTTGGAGCTTAAAGGAAAGTCATGGAGAAGCTAAGGATGGTGCAGCTGGAGAAAATCCCACTTTTTGACATTCATCATTCTGAATCAATCTTTAATGTCTTCATGAGAGTTGTAGCCCTCGAAAAGATCATTCCAACGCATACTCATATGCGTCAATCCGACGAATGAGGACTCGAGAAAGTGCGTTTAAAGAACAAAGCGAAATGCTGAGAACTGAATAGTGGTCGATATCGACCAAACCTACTTGATATCGACCTAATCTTGGTCGAAAATCTCCAGATCGACTCGAATTGACCAGTAGGCGAGAAGACAACTCGATATCGACCAATTTTGGTCGATATCGACCAACAAGCACTCGATATTCCTCCAGGAGCCGAGATCTAGTAAGTTGAAGAGAATCCGAGAAGATAACTCGATATCGACCAACTCACAGTGACGAAATCGAGGTCGATTCCGAGTCTATTCTGATTCCGAGATGAAGATATTTCCAAGAGAAGATTCCTTACACATAAAGACTTGAGAAGATTTATCCTTTTTATCTTTTTATTTATCCTAAGGGAGGAACATTTAATTACCCTATAGGATTTATCTTGTTTATCTAATTTAGATTTATTTATTTCCTATTAGATTTATATCCTTAGATAGAAGATAGAGTTTCCTTACCTTGATTAGTAAGGATTAAGGCCTATAAATAAAGCCCATGGGGCTAGTTTTTATTCATTCAATTCTAGAGACGAGTAGGAGAGTTAGAAGAGAGAGAGAGAGAGAGAGAGAGAGAGAGAGAGAGAGAGAGAGAGAGAGAGAGAGAGAGAGAGAGAGAGAGAGAGTGGAGGCCGAGAGGAGTTAAGGAGCGCGAGCAAGTTGGCTTCGATCGGTTGTAAGCCCTATTTAGTTTATTAATGCAATTTATTTCCCTTTTATTATTGATGTCTTTTCCTATGATGAAGAGCGAGTAGTCCACCTACTTCTAGGGTCGGGGTGAGCCCGACGATAGCCAAGCGTGTTTGAGGTAAAGATTCGACTTTTATTGTGCTTTGATAATCCACTACCCTTTATATGTTTATTACCCATTTAATAGAGATTCAGGTTATCAACTTGGATTATAAACATAAAATTGGTAGATACAATTAGGGTTTCTTGAGAGAGTTGTCTAATTGTTGGAAAAGGCGAAAGCTTGTTCCTTTGATGTGATTGCACGATTATTTCTCTTTATCTTTCCTTAAACATGTTTGGTTATCGTTGTTGCAAACCCCGATCTTGGAAGTTTCTTTCATACATAGTTTATTCCGAAACCTGCGAAGCTTTGTCTTTTATTTTACATACTGTTTTTTACTCGATTTCGACCAAAACTGGTCGATATCGACTTCTAATTCTCGATCCAGAAAGATCGCTGCTTGTTTGTGTTTCTGCAGGTACAGGTCAATTTCGAGCAAAATTGGTCGATATCGAGGACTTAGGTCGATATCGAGTGCCCTGGTCGAAATCGACTACTTTCTGCACAGAATCAGAAAATCGACTGGAACTGGTCGAAATCGACTGCCCTAGGTCGATATCGAGCACTTCCCCTAAAGTCGAAATTTGACGTGAGACATCCGCTACTTGAAATCCGCTAACACGCTTCCTCGAGGATCGATCCTGACTTCCTGTTGCTACATCGGGAGGAAGTCTTGTAATCATTTGCTTGGGCGTAGTCTGGTTTGATTTATATTCTTATATTTTGAACTCGATTTCCTCATACAACAAATTGGCGCCGTTGCCGGGGAGATATCAATCGCACCTAGCTTAGTTGTGTTTAAGGTTTAGGATAGCCCATCCCTTTTTCTTGTTACTATCACATACCCTACCACCACCCTCCTCACCGGTACCAACTAGGTGCCAAGCTTTTGCTACTAATTCGTGCTTTATTGATTTTGATTTCAGAGCTTAGGTACAAAGATGGAAGACTTTGTCGAAGGGAATCCCGAATGGGAAGAATGGTTCCAAGATTTGAGACAGATAAATAGGCTTGCAATGGAGGAGGCACGATTAAGGGAAATAGCCCGGCTAGAAGACGAAATCGGAAGGCTTGAGGCTTCCATTCAGGCTAAAGGACCATGCCCTCCTCCCGACGAGCCAATTGACCCACTCGATGTCGACAACCAGGTATGTCCTTCCTCAAATTTCATTCCTACTTTGCTACCTATTGTTGATGAATCATATGAAGGATCCCAAGACAAAATAGCACTAGAAGAGAAGAAAGCGGACATTGTTGCCCAGGGTGTTCCAAGGTCGCTTTTACCTTACAAGGTGAAGGCCATCCCCGACGATTTTGAGCAACCGATGTTCATATTCAAGTATGGGGTCCTAGCAAAGTGGCATGAAGCTCCGCATGATGAGGAGGAAATATCTCTTCCCGCTCCACCGTTCTGCTGTGGTGGAGACACACAACCAAGTCAACCTATGAAGCGGAAGAGGTATGATGATGAGGTATGTATATCTTCTTTATATCTTCCTTTATACATGCTAGATAGAGCCAGGGAAGATGAATGGGTGGATCCATGGAGCGTTCACTCGGGGATATTCAAGCTCCTTCATATGATGCCCCCGGATGACATTCCACGCTTCCCACCACCGGAGGAACCACCAGATCCACCTATACCTCCGGACAAAGATGAGCCAGGCTAAGACTTAAAGGGAAGTAGGTCAAGCTAAAGACTTAAAATTTAGCGCTTACGGGAGGCAACCCGCTATTTCTTATTTCTTAGATTTTAGATATTGTTGGTTTTTGTCTTGAAATATTATTTTTGGATTTTCTATTGTGGATATTGTCTTTCTAACATGTTTTGTAGGTAAAATACGATGCATAAGTACTCGACGTCGAGTACTCTACTCGACGTCGACTACCATCACGAGGAAACGAGCCTGTGGTTGACAAGGATCGCCCTGGAGGCTTTCACTGTACTCGATGTCGAGTAGATGTAGTCGACGTCGACCACTCTTCCTCGAGATTGACCACTTCTTCACACATTCGTCACTCAATTCCGACGATCTGCACATCTGTCTAGTGAGTTTCTTTCTTTACCCTTGGTTTTATACTGTGAGGACACTGTAATGTTTAAGTATGGGGTGGGAGAAGGGCTTACTTTGTGCATATCTGAATTTATTTGACATTATTTGTGCATTATTTCTTGAATTGCTTATACATGGCTACTTTGGATTTCATATTTTACTTATGTGCTTATATGCATGTTTTCCAAAGTTTATAAAAATCATCCCCATTGAAAAATTTGATTAAGTGTCATGGAAGCTTTGATTGAACTCGATGATGCAAAATTTGATCGAACTCGACGATGCATATTTTTATTGAAAACCATGAAAGGAGGTAAAATTTGAAGTTGCTTTTGACATGTTGAATGATAAAAGGATCGAGGACTTTATATTTTCATATAATGCTCATATGTTTATATTCCTTAGCCTTACCTATGCTTATGCATCACAAAAGCCATATTGAACCTTATTTTATATTATGCTCCACATGTTCTAAATATCGCCCATTCTTTACCTTATTTCCTTATCCGGGGATTATGTTGAGAATGATGTCACATTATGGAGATTATTATATAGTATTTGTGTTCTTATGTCATTATTGGAGTTTGGCAGGAAAGAAAAAAAATTATGGAAAATTTAATGAGTGAAAGAAAATCCGATCACCTGAGGAGATAAAGGTAGATCGACCTTGCTCGTTGAGATAATAGTTCGGCGAGATGGGACACACAGGTGAGGAGTCCAAAGCACTAAGTATCCGGGGCCATTCATGACACCCATGTTTGCGACCCGCGAGAAGGCAGTGCTGAGGTTAGAGAGGTAAAAGCATAATATGAAAAAAGCATTGAGAGAATAAGTGAAAGGTGAGAAATATCAAAGGAAGAAGGAATGTGGAAATTCAATTTGGAAATTACTCCATTTTCCCGGATCATTAGCACCACATTTCCAAAAATTTCCCACCTTTAGCCTTTTACCAATCTACTCCTTATTGAGCATAAATTAAAGTCGTCTTGATTATTTTTGCTTTGTCACTTATGAATTGTTTTGCATAACCCTTCTTTTGTGAGTAGATGTTGCTTTTATTTGCACATGCATGAATTTATGACATTAGTACATTTTCGAGGATGGTAATTGATTGCAGGGTTATATAAGAATGAATCTAATATGTTGAGAGTTTTGATTTCTTCCCCTGAATGACCATTAAAAGTATTGCTTGAGGACAAGCAAGCTTAAGTATGGGGTGTTTGTTGTCCGCCTAATTTGCCATGTTTTACACTTACTTTTATATCGATTTCTGCATGCATTTCATGCATTTGGGTTAGAATAGTTCAATATCTATGTAGGTTATGCTTATTTTCCAAATTATGGAATCTATAGTAGTTTCTGTTTAATTTCGCAGAAATCGGGTGAACTTTGGAGCTTAAAGGAAAGTCATGAAGAAGATAAGGATGGTGCAACTGGAGAAAAGCCCACTTTTCGTCATCCATCATTCTGAGTCAAGTTCCGACGTCTTCATGAAAGTTGTAGCCCTCGAAAAGAGCTTTCCAACGCATACTCATATATGTCAATCCTACGAACGAGGACTCGGGAAAGTGCATTTCAAGAACGGGGCAGAATGTTGAAAGCTGACGATTCTACTCGACGTCGACCACTTCTAGTCGAAGTCGAGTACTCCCGAGCCAGAATTCCATATGAAGTCGAGCAGAGTCACTCGAGTAGAACAATCCTACTCGACGTCGAGGAGTTTGGTCGACGTCGAGTACACCCGACGAGTCCGAATCCTGCCTGAGATCGAATGCAACCCCGGGAGAAAAATCCTACTCGACGTCGAGGAGTTTGGTCGACATCGAGGACAATCCAGTCGACTCCGAGTCCGAAATCGAGTTGGATACGAAAAGATAGAATAGCTTGCAAGAGAAGATGTGTGGAATTCTATCCATCCACATCAAGATCTATCAAGAGAAAGAGGATTTATCCACTTTAGATATAGTTTCCTTATAGATTTATTTCCTTTTATCAATTAAACTTTATCTTATGTTATTAGATAAATAGATTTAGATATAGATATAGTTGTTCCTTCCTAGAATAGCTAGATGGAGCACTATAAATAAGGCCCTAGGGGGCTGATTTTCATTCATTGAAGTCAAGTTGTCTTCGGGCGCAAGGAGAGAGAGAGAGAGAGAGAGAGAGAGAGAGAGAGAGAGAGAGAGAGAGGACGCAAGGAGCAGGAGAGAAAGAGGAGGAGGAACGTTTGAGAGGTTTTGTAAGTTTAAGTTTTATTTTTAATGTTAAAGTTAGTTTCTTTTATTATGTTTTGTTTCTAATTTCCGCCCTTCTATGGTCGGGGTGAGCCCGACGATAGCCATGCACACATGAGGTAAAGTTTTGATATTTATTATGTTTTGATCATCCACTGCCTTTTATATGTTTATTGCCTGCTGGAAAGAATAGAGATTCATGTTAACAACTTGAATTATAAATATAAAATTGGTAGATACAATTAGGGTTACATGAAAGGGTTATCTAATTGTTGGAAAAGGCGAAAGCTTGCTCCTTTGATGTGATTACATAACTATTCTATCTTATCTTTTGTGTGTTGGATTATTGTTGTGGTGATCTCTTACCTTGGAAGTTTCCACATTTTTTACTTTATTTCTTTATTTACATTCTGCACAGATTTTACCCGACACCAACCACCATTCCCTCCATCCCTCGACATCGACCAACTCTTAGCCAACGTCGACAGCAACCTCCTCACCTTTTCCCGGTATCCCTGAACCCCAAAACACACTAAATCTAAAACCGCTGACTTCTCTCCTGAGGACGAACCTGACTCCACTATCCTATAGCGGGGTCTTGACTACAAATTTATTTGGTCAAGAAACCCTCTCGTCAATCATAAATCACTTTAAAAACAGGCTACAATGTCCTTGGAAAATCGAATTGATTATGACGGATATTAAACTTCTTCTACTTAATATGAGAGAGGTTTCTTTCTCTCATCTGCTCTAGTCTAGTATCCCCGCGTACTTAAGAAATGAACGTAGTAGTAATAGAGCGGCGGATAAGGTTGCACACCTTTGCCGCTCTGCCAGGGGTGGTTGTTTAGCCAATGATCCAGGTCTTCTAGACTTCATCCGTCAGGATGCTATCGGTTAGGTAACCCCTAATCAAATTCTTTTCTAATCAAAAAAAAAACTAAACTCCCCTTTTTATAAATAAACTGTTTTTCACCTCATACGGAGTTTATATTTCACACAAATTTTTAACTTTACCATGTTTATAAATTTTAGTCACTTTTTCAACCCCGTCCCATACGGACCCGTAATGTTTTTTTTTTTAAAATAAAAAGAAAGCAATTAGAATAGATTATACACTATTTGTACTTTATTATAGGTTATACTTTCGAATGAGAACTTGCAATTCTAGATTTATGATAGGTTTGAGAATAATGGTAGTATAATTCAGAAAGGCCAACCTATCTACTACGTCGTTAATTTCCCTAAACACATGAGAAATATTAACTGTTTCAAAATGACAGAGGTCCATCAAGGAGTCCAAAATGATCATTTTTACTTCCCAATGACATTTTCAAATATATGTATTGCATTAATATATAATGCAAAAGTTATCTCCTTCTATTTCTATATTTTGGACATTAAGTTCTAGTGCCTTTTGGATTCTTGCTTTTAAAGTTGTAGCATTGACTCTAATAACCGAGCATGATGAGGTACTATCACATTTGATTGAGATTCAATTTGCTTCATAAACACGGATTGCATAATCTATTGCTGAGTTTTCATTGTCATGTAAGGACCTATCAAATTTTAGTTTGAAACTCAAAATTTGGGGGTTTTTTCCCATTTGATTATTTTCCTCTTTTTGTTTACAGTTAATACTGAGATGTTAGAATTGTTAAGGATATGCATTATGTTTTCATATTCCTCGTCATTCTTTGCTGTCTTTCAATTGAATAATTGTTGTTTGATGAATTTGATAATGTTTTTAATTGTGATATCCTCATTTTTAAAAATCATTTGATTTATAAAGTATCAAATACGGAACTAGATGGTTGCCAAGGTGGCATGTTTTCTTGATGCTTAATATATGTTTAAGTGTTTTAATAATAGAGTATTTGAGTCTTACATTTCTATCCCATTTGTCAAACACTATGAACATTTTCTCATTACTATGTGAATAATATTTGTGACATAAATGCAATCCATGAATAACATGAATGAAGCCGTGGATTCACTTTTTCTAAGCAATCTTTTACATCCTCTTCACAGAGAAAAGACTTTTAAACTTCCATTGTTGTTTTTAACTTTTCATCGTGCTAGTTGACATAAAACAAACTTTTTTTTCAATGACAACAGTCGAAGAATCACCAGAACGATTGAGAAATCTTCTTTGTGGTGGTTAAAAAACTTGTATTGCATAGGAACTACAATTCTTTGTTCTTCCAATTTTCCTTTGTTGGTATTCCACCATGGGAAGCTCTCCACATTATGTGTTATGAGGGTGAGATCTAGATCCCAAATCCAATTGAGGTCGGATTTAGAGTGACCTTTTTTTAAAAAAGGTTGACAAATGATTAAATAGAAAACACGCATCTGAACTCGATCTCTAGTAAAGTCTATCTGTTATAATATTACTTGGGATTATAGTATTTATTATTTTGTCAAGTACGTCCTGGTTTAGGTGGTTTCTTAATTACCTAATTATCTTGTCCTTATCCCTTTTTTTTTTATCATTGATAATGAAATTTTTAACTTTGATGATGTTGTTTTTCAAGTAGTTATTTCTAGCTATTGCCATAAAAAGATGTATTAAAGAATCAATTATCAAGCCAAAAGTTGATTGTGTTATTGTCCTCAACCTGTTATTGAAGACCGTGACAAAGAGCTCCCTTAGGAACATGAGTTTAGTCTATTGTCAAGATTTAGAGTATTTTTTATTGCATTTTGTTACAAACTTTTAGGTACTTTTGTTTTACAATTTTGACCTATATATTATCTAGTTTTGCAATAATTTGCTAAAGTAGCTTAAATTGCAATTCTATATTGATTTCTTCTACTTTTCTAATACTTGTTCCTTCATTTTGTTTAGATTTTTAAATATTATCCCATATAATTAAAGGGTGATAGTTTTCTTCTTTATTCCAATAAAAGTATTATTGATTTTATATAGATCAAATAGTATATTCTTTGTAAGAAACCAATTTATATGGTATAAATAGGTTTTTGCACTAAGGTAGTTTTAACAAGTAAACTTGTCTCTTTTAGGATACGGAATTCACTACAAAACATTGTAATGATTTTCTATATACATCATACATGCATATAATCAATGTTCTAAAAAGCGTTAGGCGGATCTTAAGCAGTGAGGGGCCGCCTAGCGCCTAAGCGATATCTAGACGGCGTTTATGTGGGCATCTAGACATGTCTAGGCGTCCGCCTAACTCTAGACGAAATGGGACACCATAACACCTAGGTAGGACCTAGACGACACCTAGACGGGATTTTTGGAAGAGTGCATGTAACCAGATCACACTCGCCGACCTTAATTTTTCCAATCTTTTAGGATGCATCGCCTTCTCCTTGCATCTGACCACCTAGAAACTTCGAATTGCCTTTTTCCAAGATGGGCCAAAAGTAGTCAACCTGACCAACCCATGTCCTTCATTAATGGGCTTTCATGATTAACCCAACTTAGCCCAATAATTATTATGGATATACTGTATGAATTATCAGTCAACAGACCTTATATATTATGTTTTTTTTTATTTGCACTTCTTTTGTTTGCTAAAAATAGGTAATTTATTATTTATATGCATTATTTTATAATAATAAAAACGTATGTAAATATTAAATGAAATGGTTTGCCGAATTTATATGCAGTATTTGTAGCAATCACTTATCTTATAAAATAATGCATATCAGTCAACCCAATTTATATGCATTATTTTATAAAATTTATAAAGTAAAATAGATATTTTATATAGTTTTGATTATCTGTAAAAAAAAAAGTGTGTAAATATTAAATGAAATGCTTTGTCGAATGGAGAAAATAGTAGATTTGTAGCAATCACTTATCTTAATATAACGTATACTACCACTGTTCTTCTATAGATAATCATTGATTTTTTGACATATTTCTTAATAAACTAAAAACTATATAAAATATTATTTTTTTAAAAAAAAATATTTTTACTGAATTAGTATAAAATTATGTAAAAAATCAATATTTTATATTTTTTTTAATTTATTAAAAAAACCTGTTAAAACGAATCGAGTATAAGTGAGCATTGTGATTCGAGATGAAAATTGGATCAACTCTAAAAATTCATATTCAGCATTTCCATGCATTATTCCCTCGGATTTATTTCAGCTCAAGTCATTATCGAGTTTAGTTTGGGTATTAGACATCATCAGATCATGTTATTATCACGTCAGATTGATCGATCAATTGGTATTGGATCTAATCGGTTTTTAGATTTCAAGTTTCGATAAAAATATGCAATACGGAGTATATGGTAAAACAGGGATATACCCATAGGTCCCCGGTTCGAACCCCGGAATGACCGCTCTTTATTTACCTATTTAAGGTAAAGCAAGGATATAACTATAGAGGTAACTTCCGGGTTTACCGGCGACGTCAGAATCGTCTGATAGCAGCAGGAACAGTAACTCTGAAGGAGGGTAGAAGACTTCCACAGTGAAGACAGAGACGAAGACCATCTGCTGTATCAGATTTGATCTCGTCAACTTCGAGAAAAATGAGTCATGGCCCTACCTAAATCTGCAGCCCAAAGCTCACTGCTGCACTTGCACAGGGCATAAATTAAAAGTTAAAAGCACCCCAAAATTCACTGTTTCACAGTCCAAAACATATGGTGTGGTCATCAGCTTTCAGAGTCGGTAAGTTTTTTTAGTACAAAAAAAGTATCTTGAAATGGAAAGCCAGTGTCGGTAAAATGATTATCAATTTTGCCGACACTGACTTCTTATATCAGCAAGCTTTTTCCATGCCATAAAAATTGCCGACAGTGAAATCTAATGAATGAACGTGCATTTGACGATAATTTGATTATGCGTATAACATGACTCTTCTTTTAATATTTAATAATCTGTCATAATTTAGGTTGTCTCGGATTATGTTGACACTTTTACTAAGCCGGATACAATATAATTAACAAAATCTAGGTTTTATAAACGACACTTGTACTAAGCCGACTGCAGAGGACTCCGTTGAGTCACAAAAATGGATGAAAGTTGATTTAATGGTAAGATGTTGGTTACTTAACTCTATAACGAGTTCCATTAAAGAGAATTTTATCTATGTTGCCTCTGCAAAGCAATTGTGGGAAGAGATTAATGGGAGATATGGTCAATCGAATGTGTCTCTCATATTTCATTTGAAGAAGAAGTTGAGTATTATTGTGCAAGATAGTCTAATAGTGGTTGAGTACTTCAATAAGTTGAAGAGGATCTTGGATCGGTTGTAGGTTTTTGAAGGAATACCAGTGTGTATGTATGGAGGAATCTCACACTGCAGGTGTGACCTCTATAAGAAAATATCTGATGCAGAGATGAGAAATCAACTAAAATTTTTATGGGACTCAACGATTGCTATGAGGAAGTTAGAAGTCAAATACGTTGCATGATGTGTTGTTTGTCCTGAGTTTTAAACACAATCTTTTGTCTATTGGGAGACTTGTTGAGAAGTCTGGAATGAGAGCTATTTTTTATCTTCATGGTCGCACTTTACAAGGCCCTGGATGTGAATGTATTCTACTCAGGGGGATCAGGAGAGAAGGCTTGTATAAGGTTTTGCAAGAGCTGCCTTGCAAAACACCATAGACTGCATTTTCAGTTGAGTGATACTAGAGCTGATTTTGTGTTGGATTTGATACAAGTTGACTTATGGGGTCCTTATAAGAGGCAAGGTGTGATAGGTGAAAAATACTTCTTAATTGTTGTAGATGACCACAACAGGGAAACATGGACCTTCTTCATGAAAAAGAAGGCGGAGGTGTTCAGGACAATCAAGAATTTTGTTAGTTATGCTGACAATCAGTTCTATAGATCGAGGAGTGAAGTGTGTAAGAAGGGATAACAGAACATAAATTATTCATACAGATTGTGCTGCATTTTTTTTACATCCAAAGGGATCATACACCAGAGAAGTGCCCCTACACACCACAACAAAATGGTCGTGTAGAACGAAAACATGCATAGGCAGCTTATTGAAACTTCATGCCAACTTGCTGCTGAAATT
Organism: Persicaria maculosa; assembly: GCA_963922045.1. Taxonomy (NCBI): domain Eukaryota; kingdom Viridiplantae; phylum Streptophyta; class Magnoliopsida; order Caryophyllales; family Polygonaceae; genus Persicaria; species Persicaria maculosa. Next base: position 8,306,434 of record OY998251.1, read on the forward strand.
TTAGGGCGAATGTTTGCTAGAAGCAACACACATAATCAACAAGTTGCCTATAACTGTGTTAGGTTGGAAGACACCTCTCAAAGTATTGGTTCAGAAGAAGATCACATATGATGAATTAAGAGTGGTGTGATGTTTATGCTATGTGCCTATGAGTCATTCAGATAAGGATAAATTTGGAGCAAAGGAAGGAAAAATGTATGTTCCTGAGTTACCCACATGGTCAAAAGGCCTACAAATTGATTGATTATAAAACATGAAAAATGTTTGTCATTAGAGATTTGGTGTTCTATGAGGATCAATTTCCATTCAAGGAGGATAGTCTTGAGAAAGCTGAGACTACTGAGCTAGAGATACCAGTACCTTTGGTGAATCCAGTTGTAGACTATGAAGATTGGCCTGTGCAGATTCACAAATTTGAATCATCGGCAAATCTTGTGTTAAGAATAGATACAGAAAGCGAGACACATGGATCACAAAACCATGTTTTGAGCCAAGAAGATATGTCACCTTGGAGAATGATGGCTAACTGCAGCTCATGAGAAACAGACTAGAGAGAATTATCACAGTGATTCCCCCCCCACCCCTTTAAGAAGATCATCCAGAGCAACAGTAAGGCCTAGTAGACTCAGTGATTTTGTATGTGCTACATTGCTATCAAGCTTGTCTAGTCGATCGAATGCATTTCTCATAATGGAATTGGAAAATCTATCACACTAAATGTCAGAGTTTGTGATATCATTTGTTAATATAGCTCCAAACATGCTGTGAATAATAGTCTTTGGCAAGATGCTATGAGCAAAGAAATGTGTGCCTTAAAGTAGAACAGAACTTGGGTTATGACCGATTTACCACCTGGACACAATGCATTGGGTTGCAGGTGGATATACAAGGTTAAATACAAGCCAGAAGGGTCCGTCGAGAGGTACAAAGCTAGGTTAGTAGATAAAGGGTACACATATGTTGAAGAAAAAGACCACAAGAGCATACATTTTCTCTTGTGGCTAAGCTTGCTACTGTGAGGCTTGTCTTTACCATTATTGCGAAGAAAGATTGGGAAGTTTTTCAACTAGATGTGAACAATGCATTTTTGCATGGAAATATGGAGGAAGAAGTGTATGTGTTACTTCTAGAGGGGTATGAAGTAGAAGCAGGAAAGGTTTACAAGTTGCAAAAATCTTTTACAGACTCAAGTAGGCTTCCAGACAGTGGAAAATAGGATTCAACGGCGAGGTCAAGTATACAGTGGGAGAGATTGTCCAACCAATGTTCGCCAAAAGGGTAAATCTACAAGTCTTTTTCTCGTTGATAGACTGTCCTTCCTGTTACAATGTCATCATGATGAAGACATGGATCCACAAGATGAAGTTATTCTCATTGAACCACCACCAAAGCATCAAGTTTCCCACTCTTTGGGGGATCCAAAAGATATGAAGCGAACAAAAGATTGGCACAAGAATGCTACCAAATAGCCATGAAGCCTACTGTACGTGACCCAGAAGTAGGCATAATAATTGCAGAGCTAGGGGATTCCACAAGATAAACTCAAGATGGAAACCGATCAGATAGTGGAGATTCCTCGGTATGATTCCAATCTCGACTGCAAGATAAAAATAGGATCCGATTTATCCCCTTACATGCACAAATTACTTGTGAATTTTCTCATGGACGAAAACAATTGTTTCACATGATCTGATTAAGATATATTAGGAATCTCACCTGAAGTAATCACCCACCGCCTCAGCGTCAATCCGAATATCTCCTAGTGAAATAGAAAAGGCAGAAGTTCTCACTTGAGAAGAATTATATATATATTGTAAATGACAGAGTGAAGAGTCTTTGGAAACCCACTTGCAGTAGAGTGTGATTAAGGTCTTCATAGTGTCGCTCACATAGGGTGCAGTCCATAGGAAAGCCACAGCCCCACCAAGCGAGCTTGACCGAGGTGGGGATGCCATCTTTCGTGATTTTCCAGAGAAAACCTTTAATTTTTGGCATGATGTTTAGTTTCCAGATCCAGTTATAGTTAGAAATGACATGAGTTTTTTGGTTGTGTAGTAATTTTATGGTAGAGGATGTCGAGAACCATCCATTAGTACTCCAATGCCTGTAAATCCTACCTTGAGAGACCAACTTAGGAACTGGTGTTTGTAAGATAGCGGATATAAGATTTTGATCAAGTTGATTTTGCATTTGGTTTTTGATGGCCTCAATTTTCAGGTCTTGTATGGGTTTAGGAAATCTGAGACTTTAGTGCTGGTGTTTATGATGTTTGGGTGTTTGGCAACCTTGAGTAGAGGTGAAGCACCCAGCTAAACATCAGTCCAGAAATTAATCGAGGTCCCGTCACCAATTTTCCAGGCGAGACCTGATTAAATGCGTCAAGAAGTTTTGAAAGTTTGGCCCATTGCCAGGAGGCAGTACCCCTCCTTGAGTAGTTGAGTAGATGTTGTGTTTTTAAATACTTTTGGGTAACCAAGTTAAACTAGGGATTTTTCGGTTCTGCTAAGATTTTCTATAAGAGTTTCATCTGTAATGCAATATTCATATCCTCCGAGGTTCGAAGACCTGCACCCCCATTGTCGCGAGTCTTACAAATATCAAACCAGCTAATGAGCAATTTGTGTTTAGATCCTTTGTTCCAGAGAAATTTTGTGTTAATATTATCTAATTAATTCTTTGTGAATTGACGAGGGTAACATAAAGCATTGCATTAAGTGTAGATGTTTAGCAGCTAGATTGCTTTGGATGAGGGTTCGTCTGCCATCTTAGGATAAGGAGTTAGCCGTCCATTTGGTTAGTTGATTCTTAGGAGCCTAAAAATTCAACTTCACCCATTTAAGTTCTATGCATCTTATAACATAACCAAATAACTTTTTAAAATTCGTAGAAATTACAATTCATGAGAATTGAATTCATGAAAAATAACTTTCTAGGAAGTATACTTTCTATGTTTAACCAAACAAGGCCTTAGTATTCTTGGGTAGTGGATCAGCAGGGCCTGACATCGCTCAAACTCTTACCTTGTATAAAAAAATAAGGCATTAGTATAGTCAGTCCTGAATTACATTTGTTAGTAGGGTGATTTCCATGATTTTTTTGAGCAAATGCTTATTATTATTATTATTATTATTATTATTATTATTATTATTATTATTATTATTATTATTATTATTATTATTATTATCATTTACATTTATTATTATTATTATTATTATTATTATTATTATTATTATTATTATTATTATTATTATTATTATTATTATTATCGTATTGAAATCAAACAATCAAATGTTTACAAGAAGTTAACAGACAACCGAGAAACAAGCTGCGCACCAACCCCTTTAGCAATGGAAAAACACACTCTGGTAAAAATATGAGCAGCTAGACAAGAACTAGAATCTAAGGCTAAAGAAAAAGAGCAGATCCGTCCCAGCAGCGCAACAACATCAACATCCAGCTCACCAAAAGAAGAGAAAGAAAAAGGCAAAAACCCATAACCAGCAGTAGAACACACATCTTGATACTTGGTGCACTTACGCCGCGCAGCGTCAAGTACACACCGTCCAGGAGCGAAGGAAGCCATAAATTCTGAGTGAGGGGGGAGGAACCAGTGATATCCACACACATATCCCGACCCCGATCCCAAGAGTAAATAAGAATGTCAACGGGCATAAGGGGTCGCCAAGACCGTCAACAACACCAATATCCACCTCATTTCTAGAGGGGATCCCAGCACGGAAGCAAATGTCGAAGAGAGTGTCACGAACAAGATTATGCCGATGTTTGAGCCCAACAGAACTCGAGCACGACACGACATGATCCCCAAAAATATCATCCTAAAAAACCCGACCACATGCAGAGCAGGGAAGACCAGCCCGAAATAAAGGGATGCCCAAATGATAGCAGAGCACAGACCTGTAAGTCCTACCATTCATGGTCTGACCGAGCCCCAAAATAGGAACAGCTATGAGCCAATCAGACGAATGGGGCCCATGCTGAGACCTCCACAACACCACCTGTCCCGGGGTCAATGAAAAAACCGACTCAGAAGAAGCCACAATCCGGGGGAAGTACACATCTGCCAATTTCTTCATAAGTTTGGGGGCAGCGAACTCGCAAGAATCACGACTAAAATCAGAACTGGTAAGACCATTGAAGTCACATAGTGCAGCATCGAAAGAGGGCCCCTCACCCAAGGGCAGCCCAGCAAGACGGAGAAGCGAGGACTGCAACCCAGAAGACTACAGGCGAGAGGCCAGAAAAGAATAATGCATGACATCACCAACAGCATAAACACCAAGTCCACCGTACTGAAACGGAAGAGTAGCCAACCTCCACTGCCAATCACCAAACCCGGGTCCAGAAGTAGCCACAATACGCTCTAAACAGACACGGATGGCACTGTCAAAAGTAGACTGAGCTGGGACAACGGCACCCGGCGGATAAGTACGCAAGGTGAAGTAGAGTCTAGAGATACCTGAACAAGCCCGAATCAAAAGCAGCTCACTCTGCGGATCCTCAAGTTTGGCAACAAGACCCATAAGCTCAACGGTCTTGGCCACCCGAGTCGCAACAATCTCAGCATTGTAAACAGGGCAAGTACTGACAGGACCACCCAAAACCGTAACGCCAGAAACAGGCCGAGCGATGAGGGCAGGGAAAACACCAGGCACCAAGCCCCTAGGATCCACAACCGGCCAGAAGACCTCAGTCTTATCCACGTTAAGGTGCAACCCAAGCGCAGGACCATCAGACATAATCATATCAAGAACCTGACCAACCATAAGAGTGTCCCCTACAATAGTGCCGTCATCCAAATACCAAGCCTGCAAGCATAAATCAAACGAATCCCTGATCTTGCATACCAGAGGATGCAAGACCAAACCAAAGAGCAACGGACCAAGGGGATCACCCTGCTGAACCCCCTAGCAAGACCAAAGGCAGGGCACTGACGACGGACCTCGAGAGGCCAGGGCACTGACGACGGACCTCCAACAACAGAGTAGTGCGATCAACCAAGTTGAAAGCATTTTGGAAGTCCACCAACAGCATAGAAAGACCCATCTCAGAACCACAAGACTCTACAAGCCTATTTAAGGCATGCAGAATGGCCTCACCACCTCTAGAAACACCAGCTCCGAACTGCAGGTCCCTAAAATACCCAAATAACATAGGCCCAACCAAGAAAGCACCCACCTTAGACACAAGGCGTCTCCAGATCGTACCGACAGCAATAGGGCGGATACCACCCCCTGGTTTGACCAAGGGAGTAAGAGAGGCACTAGCAACATACTCCCCGAGAGCAGACGGACACCGGCCCTCCAAGAAGATGTTCACCACACCCGTAATGGAAACAAGAAGCTCATCAGAAACAACAACTGCCGCACCACTCAAACAATCCAACAGATGCTGGGCCCTGAGCCCATCCCTACCACAAGAAGTACCACGCGGGAAACTCCTAATGGAATCCAAAACAAGGGGCGGGAAAGAAATAATAGAAGGCTGAGGGGCGAAACCACAAGGCAAAGCAGGGAGGGGGGCAGCAGGGTGCTTGCCACGAAGCGCAATCAAAATAGAATTAGAGTAAGGAGCAACACCGAAAGAAGAGAGAACCCGCATAGCAGCAGTGAAATGCCCATCAGAAATCTTCTTACGGCATTGACGGAGGTTGAGCTCCAGTGTGCGAGGCTCATCATCATCCCCAACACCCTCGCTGAAGGACACAGATGCTGCCTTCAAGGAAGCCCTAAGCAACCCAATGTCACCCCCCGGAGTGCTCCAATCAACAAGAGCACTAGCAATCGACTCCTCCTGGCGAGTACATCGAACACCCGATCGACGATCGCCACGACTCCGTGGTACAAAAGTGTAACGGCCCAGAATTATGATTTCCGGGTTACGTTTCAAGGGATAAAACCCCTTGTTCGGATCTTGCAATCCAGGTACGGGTCGAGGTTTCAAACTCATTTAAGATTAGTAGAAAGAGGGATTTCAAACCCTAAAAACCTCGAAGGGCCATTGGGTACCCTTAACCTGTCCTAAGACTATGTCGTGGAATCCATTTCAAACGGAAGTAAAGCGGAAGCAAGGTAAAGATACAAGCGCCACGGCAGAGCCGGGTCAAAACCAAGTCATAAGTGGGTGATTACCATTTATAACGAGTTATAGAATTAGCCAGGTTCTTCGATTCGCAAAAAGGGAACCCCGTCATATAGACATCGAGCACTCAAATCTGCAGAAAATACCTTTAAAAGAAGAACGGGGAAAGGAGTCAGATCGAGCCACTCATGCGGGACCGGCAGTCCTCGCTGAGGCCACATAGTATGTGCTATACCTAATAAAGATACTCTAATGCAATACGAAAGTCAAACACACTAGCATGCTCCTAGTCATAATAATGTGTAAAAATACTGTAAAGGGCCCAAGACAATGCCAAGTGGCATATCCCTCTCCTACCTCCACCCCCTTCCGATAGGGCGGAGACTGGCCAGCTCGTGAATGCATTCCATCATAATCGGACGGCACGCATGCCTAATCCGCTCCACAATAAAGCCCGCAGGCATCTCATAATATAAGGAAGTTCATGACTCGATTGACTCAGGATACCCGATGAGGCTGGGCTACCCTATGACCCTAGCAAAGACTCTAGGACTATCACAGATAACGGCCGTTCTGTTTCAAACGCATAAAGTAAGCAGATGCTCATTCAATCAGTGCAACCTAAACAGGATACTACATGACATGCTTTTATGCATATGCAACACCTAACATAAAATGCAACAACAGGCATGAATGTCCAACCTGAGTAAGCCCCCTAGGGAACTTACCTGAAGATGCAGAACAACAGGATAATACAAGCAAGGGCCCAAATGCAACTTCAAAGCAATCCAAAAGCAGTACACACCTATCATCAAGCCATTTCCATAAGCTACCGTGCCGACATTCATACATAGGTAACCCAAGTTCTCAACATACTCGAAACCAATCGATAGTAAAACCATTTTCCAAAACATTTCCGATATGATCAACCAAAAGCATTCTTCCAATCAAAACCATTGATAAAACATAATAGCAATATTTCCAAACTTCCTTCTTGAAACCAACATCATCAAACCAAGACAAAGAATCCCGACATTAACATTTAAACCTTAAAACCAATACCTCAAAATCATATTATAGAATTTATTCCGGCATTTTGGGTTTTCAAACAATACATCCTTTAAGAGATATTTCCGAAAACTAGAATCTCTTTTTAATTAATTTACTAAGCAATACAGTAACTAGAAATGCAATACCAACTTAAATCCTCTTACAATTCATGTTTATAAAGCAAAGCCAATAAATCAATTCAAAATCACATTTAACATCATATGACAACCTTTTCGAAATAATAATATTTATAAAACAACATACATATATATATATATATAATAATTTCAGAATAATTTAATAACTAATAATGAAACAATTATATAACAATTAAATAATAATTAAATTGGTCAATAAGAAGAACAAGGTCTCACCCAACCCAAACCCAAAGAAAGAGAGAAAAGGCCCATGACCCGGATCCGTATCCGGCCCACCCGCCCAAATCCACTCTCACATAAGAGGGGATTAAAAGAACCGGACCATAAGCCCAACCCGGCCGGTTCAGGAAAAAGAAATTAGGGGACCGGTTCACTGAACCCTCCTTCCCCAATTCAATAGAACAGAACGCTGCTCTCAGCGACGGAAGAAACGCGAGGAGGGGAGGAAGGGGAAAGGCCTTGCCGGCGACCATGGTTTCTGACCCAAGACTGACCCAATCTGATTGAATTCCAATCCCGACCCCAACCCAAGCAAAGAGAGCTAAGCGCGAGTGAAGGAGAGGGAGAAATAGAGAGATTACTCACAACGTGATTCTCAGACGCCGGGGGTGCTCCGAGGGCGGCTCCAGCCGTACTCGACGGGGAAGGAGAACTGCTCGAGCCTAGGAAGGGAGAAGGGTGAGTACGAGCGAGATCGAAGGAGATTTGAATAAAAAACGAGAATGAACGTAATGAACCTTTTCGGGAGAGAAGGGCGGAGGGTTGCGACGCGACTCCGAGGAGCTTTTGGCGGCTCCGGCTGCGAGATCTCGAGGAAAAGCGGCTCGAAGGCTCGGTGTTGGCTTCACGAGACAGAGGAGGATGGTTGTTGGGCTTAGTTGCTCGGGACCGCTCTCGGAAAACAGAGAAGCGTTGGGCGGTCGGATGGTGGCTCAGGAGGGAGAGAAAGAAGAGCCGGTGATGGTGGCTCTGGGCTTCGTCGAGGCTCCTGGACGCTCTACTCGGGACTGGCTGCCGAGGAGGAGCAAGAGGTGAAGGTTTCCAAGGGGAGAGAGAAAACTGGGTTGTGTTTGACAATGGGGAGAAAGGAAGCGTGAGCAGATTGGAAAAGATGGAATGAGGAGTGTGGGTGTGGGATTTCAAATGCAAAATATGGGAGATTGAAATCTGGTTTTGGCGTGGGATTTGAGGATTGTAAGAGAGAGCACTTGAAGACAAATGGGAGAGGACAATGGGGTAGCTTCAAGTTGTAAGAGGGGAGGTATTGGTATGCTGGACAATAGACTACATATGCAGAGAGGGGAAAGGAAGAAAGAAAAGAAAGAAATATAACGTGGTCCCAAGTCCCAATTCATAAATGCAAAAATATACCCGACATTCAAATTTGAACCCGTTAATTCTGACTGTATTAAATTTAAATCGAACTGGCAAATCATTATCGAAATTAAATTAATTTATCAAGGCTTGCAACTCGAAAGCGGAATCAAATTCTGTCAAAATCAAAATTCTAAAACGATGCCGGAAGAATTTTTAAAAATCAAAACTGATGCTCAAGGACGAGTTTTTTTTTTCCAAATCTCTCAATCTTAGAAATCGGGATGATTATAAATCACTATTTTAATAATTTAATATTCTAAAATTTCCCGGTCTTTACAAAAAGCACGCACAACACAGATGGGCATAGCCAGAAACCGAACCTAACCAGCAATGTCATCAGGGGCGGCAATAACACGGTCAAGCACCCCTTTAAGGGCCCGAGCAAAACCAAGACGACAACGTGGCGGTACGAACTTAACTGTACGTAGTCCCCTGACCAAAAGACGATAAAAAATACTCAAATCACATCCAAAATCAACCCGCGCAACCCCACTATCAGAAGAACCCACACGTGCAACATTTAAACATGGAGCACTTCCATTTAGCAAAACAGGGGACAACAAAACAGAACCCGGCGCAGGCATAGTAGGCGGCAAAACAGGGCAATCAATATTGAAAATGAAAAATAGAGCATTACTATCACCATCGTCCGGCGGGGAAGCAACAACTCCATCGGGATGACGACATGGAGAACGTAACGTGTGAAGGGAACAACAAACACCGCATCACCACACGTTCAACCTTCGGAAAGTAGCCTCAGCAGCGGCATAGACGGCCGGAGAAGACGAAAGAAGTGAACAAGTATCAACGACGGCGATAACAGAACCATGCCTATCCTTGAAATGGCGCAAGAAGGCAGTTCTGACAAGTCCACGGCCACCCACGTTGGGGAAATTATGGAGGCTAACAAAAGAGCACAGAAAACGTTCCTTAGGAACCGGTATGGCAGCGAAACAGACCAGACGAGCCCGAAATCTACGGAAAAAAAAACAGTGCAGTCAACAGGGCTAGGGTTCGGATTTTTGAAACTCAGAAGTTGGGACAAATTGATGGTGTAGGAAGGTGCGGTATGGCGCGCTGGTTCTACTGTCGGCAACGGCAAGGCCAGTGGTGGCCGGAGGTGGCGGAGCGGCGCCGGAAAAGGAGGAGGGAGATGGAGGGCCGGGTTCCTGTAAAGAGGGAGAGGGGGAGGTTGGAGGGGTTCAGGGGGTGCGCCGGAGGGAGGGGAATACGCCGGTGGTGGTGGTGTCGCCAGCGTCGTCCTACGGCGGCCGCGATTCGACCGGAGAGAAGGCAGGCAGCCCACGTCTCGGAATCGCCAGCGGGAATCGCTGGAGGGACGTTATTTACATTATCATTATCATTATCATTATTACTACTCCCTCCGTCCAATAATACATGGGCTTTTAAAGGTAAATTTTTGTTCAACAATAGATGGGCTTTTATGTTTTCTAGGTAGGAAGTTGTAATGATTTGTATTGGTTTGTGTGTTGTTGACTTTTTAAAATAATTTGATTGGTTAAAATGTGTAGTGGGTGTTTAAAAATAATAAAGTTTATGAAAAAGTTAGTGCAATGATGATGTTTTTTTAAAAGTAAATTGTTTTATTAAAACTTGTGCAAAAGGCTAAAAGTCCATGTATTTTAGGACGGAGTGAGTATTATTTTTGGTAGAAATTATTATTATTATTATTATTATGGAGTCTAGTTGGTATTTAGTTATATTTTAATATTTTAGTTTATAAAACTTTTCTTTAGTTTGATTTTAATAATTAATTGTTCAATCATAGAAAAAAAATCTATTAATAACTTCATTAATTTCTTTTTAATTAATTGTTCAATCATAAATTTTAAAATATAATAAAAAACTATATACAAGTTTTAACTTTTACTATTTTTTTTATATAATTTCAACTTATTAATAAATATAAAATTATTTAAAAAACTAATAAAATATTAATATTTTATATAATTTTAAAAATTATGTAAATAATAAATAACATTTAATTATTTTTTTTATTAGAACATATCTGATTTCTTAGGAGGTCACCCATCCTCGTACTACTCTCGCCCAAGCACGAGCACAGTTAACTTCGGAGTTCTGATGGAATCCGGTACATTAGTGCTGATATGGTCACATCCCAGTAACATTTAAAAATGAATAAAGGCAACATAATTTACTAGTGTAACGAGTGATTTCTTGAAACCTAATCTTCCAAGCATGAATGGGAAAAAAACAATAGTTCAAAATTTAACCTAAAAGACATTAGCAAGCCAACATTAGGACAAAATCAATCTTCTTAAAAAGGGGCATCTACTACACTGCCACATCTCTAAGGCTGAGTCCTTCCTTGTTTCAAAGACCTCCAAAACCCCCAAATCCCACCTCTGTAATTCAGAATTGCTCATTCATGGAGAACCACCGGAGTTCTCTTCACCACCATGCCAGTAAGGTACCCCCCCCCCCCCCCCCCCCACCCTGTTTCTCTAGCTGCTATACTCTGCAAATCTGTTTTTCAAATTTCTTGTTAATTTATGCGGTTGCAGAGTGTCGAAGAGCTCCGGCAGACGCTCCTTTACACTGCAATGGAGCTGGAGACGACGAGGCTGGCCGCTCAGGAGGAGCTCAAGCGCAGAGACGAGCAGTTGGGACTTCTCAACCAGCTCCTCAACAGAGCAATCAAGGAGCGAGACGATGCCCTCCTGAAATCCCAAAAGCTCCACCTTGAAAACCACCTCCTCCAGCGCCAGCCGAAACCCGCCGCCGGCGACCCAATGTCTGGGATCTCCGGCGTCGAGGAAGAGCGGCCCCCTGCTATTGCCGGAGCTGATCAGCTCTCGCCGGACTGCGAGGAGAGCACCGCACCGCCGCCGGTGAAGGCGGAGGAGGCGGCGGAGGTGTTATTGGTGCCGAGGAAGCCGCTGCCGGAGAAAGGGAAGCTCCTGCAGGCGGTGATGAAGGCGGGGCCTTTGCTGCAGACGCTGCTCCTGGCGGGGCCGCTGCCGCAGTGGAGGCACCCGCCGCCGCCTCTGGAGGCGTTCGAGATCCCGCCGGTGGGGATTGGGGGATGTGAGAGCGGGGGAAGCAGCGGCAGCGGGTTCGGCGGGGAGGGGTCGTCGCCGGCAAGGCCGTTCAAGTACCAAAGAGTAGCCTCCTAGACCTAGTAGTCCTGTAGCGGTTGTTTGGTTCGAAGTGAGAAGGTGTGATTTTGGGAAATTAGGTTGCAATTGTAGATTTGCTGCGACAATTCCAAATCATTGAAAAATGAAAACTAGTGAAAACGAAAAGTGAGTTGACAATGATTATAATTCTTGTTTGTTTTAGCCGTTTCTCATGAAATGTACCAAATCTCTTTTTTATTATTAGCGAATTTTAGTGCGGTAATGGCGAAGTTTTTGGTATGATTTACAAATGTAAAATGTTCTAAAACTTTCATATATCATATATGTGAGTTAACCGGGTTAAAGCACTTGGAAATGCAAATACTTGGCCAAACTTCTCCTTATTCACCTTATAGCTAATATAACAATGTTTATAATTATAATTCATTGGAATCCACACCCAATTTGGGTGTTTTTTTATTCCAAATACTTAGGCTTATAATACAAAATGATAAGACGGTGTTTGGTTAACAAAAATTTTAAGGCGTTTAAATTATGACATTTTTGGATTCTACGATATATTAATTAAAATGCAATTATTTTATCTCAATTTATGTGATTATTTGTTTAAATTACGGTTTTACCTCGGTTTTTACGAGATTTTTATTTTTGGAACCAAACAGACACATAAAACGAGGTAAAATAATTGCATTATAATGAAAATGCAATGGAATCCAAACACACCCCAAGCATTTTTATTATAATGCAATTAAATTAAACATCTCCTTATTCTTCTTATAGGTAATGTAGCAGTATACGGTATACACATGAAATGCTAACTTTTAACAAAGGAGACCAAGTAAACCCTTCTTGCTAAAGTAAAATTGACTTATATAGATTTACTTTGACTCGATGAGAGTATAAAAGTTTCAAGTTTATAGGGTTTGACGAGTAAGTTTCAATTTTATAGAGCACTTAATAGTTGGAAAATCATTTTTCCATCTCTTTTTTTGAGAAAATTTGTCAAATCCGCCTTTTTTTTTTTTTTTTTTTTGCCTTTATCGAGAGAGTGTCCACCAAGCTTATCAAATTAGTTTTTGTTCACCTCTAATTTTCTGGACAAATTTACCTCTTCATATCTAAACCTAAATCGATCTTTGTCCTCTATTTCTTTCTCCCTACCGTCTTTCATGTACTGGGGCATCCGATCTCCCTCCCTCCGCCACTCCCGCCTCCCTCCGACACCGCCGACAATCTCCGTCATTCCTCGTCGGATTTTGTGGTTCCTACGATCTAGGTTGGCACAGCTATCGGTTACCAATTCGACACAAATTCAAATCGATTCCGATTGCAATCCAGATCCACAGGAGAGGATTTCGCTGTCGATTTGGAGAATCCAGGTCCGAGCGAGGAGAGGATTGCTCCGACAACAACATATCTTCTCCGACAGCAATAGATTCATGTCCCTCCACCTCCACCGGTAGCGGTAGCGCTCGATCCCTCCACCTCCGCCGCTAGGTGGTGCCCTAGGCCGCCCACTCTCGCCGCCAGGCACTTCACCACCCTTCCTCCTCTGCCAATTTCTATCTCAAATGACTCCGACAACGCCTCGTCGTTCAACCTCTACTTCTCCGATTGCAATCGAACTCGATTCCAATTGGATCTGCGGAAGTCAACGATGAATGATGAGAGGGCGAGATCAAGGAATCATCACCGTCGTTGCTGTTCATGGTGGCTCTCTTCCTCACTTGCCATAATCGCCGCTTGAGATCGAGGGGGTGAGTTTTCCACTGGATTTGAGGGGGTGAGTTTTCAGCTGTTCATGGTGGTTCTCTTGTACTTTAGATACACATGCTGAAACGCTTTAAGTTGGTCTATTTACAAGGGTATTGAAATGGCTCTCCGGCTTCAGCAACTTCGGTTTCAGCAACGCGAAAAAAAAAACTGCTAAAACAGGAGGGGGCACAGGGGGCACACATGGGGGGGGGGCATGGGAACAATTTCAGCAACTTCAGTTTCAGCAACATAGGTGGACATTTAGCTAATATGGATAGGTTGATGGATAAAATGTTAATAAAGACTGAAAATATGAATATTCTAATAAACACCTTTTTTTTTTAAATTTACTTTTGAGGTTTTTCTCAATGATTTCAAAACCTCCTCACATTCACACTCGATTATATAATAACACGTGAGTAACTAAATAAATCCTTTTTTAATATCACTCATATGTATTAATTGCTTATGCTTAAAATAACGACACAACTCTTCTTAGTTCATCCTATAATATGTCGTACACTATCAATCACAAGGTTGTCGCACTTATGCACTTACTCACTCAGGTCTCTCGTCTACACATGCTCAATCTAGTGACGCATCAACTAAAGCATTTGATCCTTGCTATTGATAACTACTATCTTGTCATGATAACCTCATTTCTAATCTTGTCCATTCTAGTATGTCCAAACATTTTTTTTTATCATCCTAATCTCTACTAGTTGTTGAGCTAAACTGAGCTGCAGTTAGTTACATAGAGTTGTTAGAGTTCGGTGATTATGAACTTGGTTTGTAGTGTCTCAGGTTGCTACAATGCAAATAGTCCAATCCAAGCCCAATGCAAATCAGTTTGGATGAATAACAAAATACCGTGCTTTCATATTGGAGCCAATGGATCGGTTGAGATCATCGACCTATATGAATTTGTAGAATCAAATTTTCTTGTATTCCTCGGATGGTCCAGGATCGATGCCCGTGACAGAGAAGTTGCAAGGTGTTGCGAATTACCGATCATGGAGACGAAACTTGGAGATAAATATGTCAACGAAGAGAAAAAATATAATGTACAAGAGCAGTCACAAGACCTGATGATGATCCTCAGAAGGCAGATCAATGGGATGCTTGCAACAATGTGATCTTAACTTGGATCATGAATTCCGTTGCGGATTCAATTGCGAAATCGATCTTGTATATCGAGATTGCTCAAGACATCTGGATTCATCTTGAGTGGCGTTTCACGTTGAGCAATGGATCTCAAAATTACAAGCTGAATCAAGAGATTTACATGCTCAAACAGTGAAATTTGTATCTGAATGAATATTATATAAAGATGAAAGCTATTTGGGAGGAACTTGAAGCAATGGAGAGTTTGCCAAGAATAAGAATAACAATTGCTGAGGTGTTAGAATTTCTTCATTGCTATATATGAGAAATTCATGATAGAACAAAGATTATTTCAGTTCTTGAATGGTCTGAATGAAATTATTTATGCTAAATAAAGAAGTCATATAACTGTTTCGATGCTTCAGCAAGAAGAATCTGAAAAGGAAATTGCAGATCTTGGTTTAAGTTCACTCTCTCACGATCTGATAGCCATGTACAACAACTCATCGTGAAAGAACACTGAAGAGAAATGTGCAAACTGTGGCAAGAAATGGCATTCAAAGGACAAATATTGGAAACATGTGGGATATCCTTAACGAGTCTCTTCATATACTCATGAAACACCGACCCATTGTAACCCTAATCTGTTTTCGCTTCCTCTAATACAAAACTGGTTCTCTGCCCGTGGACGTAGTTAACACATTGTTGTCAAATCACATGAATCTCCATGTCTTTCTTCGCTATTATATAATTCTCGTTACAACAAACTTAGTGTAAGTTCTTGCTATCTCTTTTGCTTGAAAGCATTCCTAAATAAGATCTCCTAACACTCTATCATATGCTTTCTTCAAATAGATCGATAAAAATCATATGCAAATTTGTCTTCCGTTCTTTATATTTCTCTATCAACCACTCATCAAATGAATAACTCCTATAGTCAATCTCCGTGACATAAAACTGACGTGCACCTATTTTTCCATGTTTTGCATTAACTTTTATGTCGATTTCTGTATGCATTTCATATCATTGGGTTAGAATTAGACAGAATCTATGTAGTTTATGCTTATTTGCCAATTATGGAAGTCTACACTAGTTTCTGTTTGATTTCGCAGAAATCGAGACACTTTACAAGCAATTCAGAGAAGGGACGAAAACCATGGAGAGCTCGAGGTCAACTACAGAAAGTCTAAGGTCGAGCAGAAGCTGAGCCAGAACATATCGAGCAGAAAACAAGGAAGAAGCTACTCGACAGAACTAGTCGACGTCGACCAGACTTGTCGATGTCGAGTACCTCCTGGTCGAAATCATCTCCTTGAGCACCAATCGAGCACAACATCACTCGAGAGCCCAGAAACTACTCGACGTCGAGTACCTATCGAGTGCAAATCCTAGCCGAGATCGAGCACAATCCGAGGAGCAGAAGAATTCTACTCGACGTCGAGTAGTTTACTTGATGTCGAGTACTTCCCAGTGATGAGTCCGAGTCAAAGTCGAGAGGAAATTCGAGTGATTGGGGTTACTTCCAAGCCAAGACACGAAGATCTATCAAGTTGAAGACTGATTTATCCACATTATATATTTCTCTTATTTACTTTAGGGGATTTAATTGTTTTATTTGATTTACTTACCAAAGTTTTATCTTAGGAAAGAGATAGTTAGATATAGATTGAGATATAATTTTTTTCTCCTTGATTAGCAAGAACTTGAGAACTATAAATAAGGCCCTAGGGGCTGGTTCTTAGGCATTCCGATTCTATTCTATTCTCAAGCAATTGAGCAAACACTAGTTAGGCAATTTAGAGTTTTATTTGGAGCTTTGGCCGAGTGGAGTTGAAGTGGCGAGAGCGGAATTCGCTTTGTTCGGTTGTAAGCTTTGTTTCAATCCAATGCAAGTTAGTTCTTTTATGTTATTGATTTGTGTTTTGATGATGAAGAGTGAGTAGTCACCCAACTTCTAGGGTCGGGGTGAGCCCGAAGATAGCCGTGTAAGGTAATGCATCAAAGGTACGATCTTTATTGCGATTTCATCTTCTATCCCTGAATTACATGATTCTTCTACGACAGTCGAAGATGATCCTTATTTGTGTTATTGAAGCGAAAGTGATCTTAATACAAACTTGGATTAATTATGTGAAAAGGGTTAGTAACAATTAGGGTTTATGCGAAAGCCTCTATCTTCCTATTTGTTAATGATGAAAGTTATTTGATGAAAAGGCATGATCTTTTATACCTTTAGCATGATTCTGATATGGTTATCGTTGTGGCATTGAAACCCCGATTCTGAAAGCTTTTATATTATTGAATTCAATCCCACCAATTTCTTGTTGTTTCTGTCTTTCTTTCTTGCGAAAAGTCACGTTTTTAATCTGCATAGAGTCCTCAAGATCGACCAATACTAGTCGATGTCAAGTACTGTTTAGTCGACGTCGAGTACCTCCTACTCGACATCGGCTCGTTTTTGTTTTCTGTTGTGCAGCTACAGGTTAACTCGACAGTGTGGTCGATATCGAGTACTTCTACTCGATATCGAGTACTCTTCTGGTCGATTTCGAAAGCATATTGGAATGAGAAAGGCGAGCACTGACACACTTCCTTGTGGATACGATCCTGAATACCCTACCACTACAACGGGAGGGTTTCTTGTATTTTATTTGCTTTGGACAGGGTGTTGGTTTGCTTTAATATAGTTTTATATTTTCATACTTGATTTCCCTCCACAACAAAAATCGAATTAGCTCTCGAACACAAGAACACGCCTTCTCATTCTTGATTCGACCACTCTTGCATATTGCCTTTGTTTTTTTTTTTTACATAACGAGATTAACTTACTCAATTTCTACTTCTCCAACATCTTCAATGTCCTATGAATAACGTTGAAGAGTTGCATGAGCCATTGTACAACGGAGGAGGTCGAAGCAAGGTAGGGCGACTGAAGTCGGGGTAGGGTACGTGACCGAGGCCAAGGTTGTGTGGCCGAAGCCTAGATTCGGGTCTCCCTCTCTCTAGAAAATCTAGATTCGGGCACTCGAAGTAGGGTGCCTTTGATGACATCTCATCAAAATTGTTTCTCATTATATTAATGTTTATATTAATTAAAATTTTAAATTGAACCCATTAATTGAAAAAAATGTATTATATTATCAGAAAATTAAAAAAACCTTTATTATAATTGATTCGTTAAAAAAAAGGGAATTTGGTGGTTTAGACCCCTAAGCTTATTTAATTAGGTGATTAACCCCCAAACTTTTTTTATTAGGCGTGCTAGACCTCTTTAGTATTTTTTTAGGTGCAGTGGACCTTTTTCCCTTCTCCTCTCATCGTTCTCTCCAGGCCAGCGATTTCTTCCGTTGTTCCTCTTGGCCGTCACTGTCTTTTGGTTTTCCTCCATCCTTCATCCTTTTCTGGTGGTGGAGTCGTCGTGGTAGTTGATTGCGGTTTTCGGTGATAGACGCCCTTACCTTAGCCCTAACTCCTTGGCTGCTCAGCCTTTTTCTTCTCAAATTGAACCCTTAACCCACGCCTACTCGTCACCTTCGGCCAACAACTAGCATCAATTTCTCTGATCTACTTGCCCTTGGTCTTACTGCTATAATTTTATCTGCAAACCGAACCCTAATTTTGAATTTCGGTGTACTGGTGAAATCGGAGCAGCAAGACGTGGGCGAAGATGACTACGGCGATGATTAAGCT
Source organism: Persicaria maculosa (assembly GCA_963922045.1). NCBI lineage: Eukaryota > Viridiplantae > Streptophyta > Magnoliopsida > Caryophyllales > Polygonaceae > Persicaria > Persicaria maculosa. The sequence goes on from OY998251.1 coordinate 8,324,789, forward strand.
GCTCAGGGACAAGCGCGAGGCATCTCTCAGGGAAATGCGCCGCGATGTCGCTTTGCTCCTTGAATCCCATCAAGATGCCACCGCTCGCATTTGCGCAAGCATTCCTTGTCGTTGATTTCCAGGTGATGCCAAATTTCTCATTCTGAATCTCCTAATCCTAAATCTTAAAAAAGTAAAGTTGGATTAATTGGCCGTCAAGCTGTGTACAATGTTGTTGATCTGAGGAGATGAAACTGAAGCTTGAACTGAATCTGTCAAATCAAAGGGTGATTCAGTAGATGGAATGTACATACATAATTAGAACTTGAAGTAACCGATATCATCGTTTTTGTATTTGGAAGTATTGTTCTTAGATTGATCTTTCCTGATATAGACAACCATGTGAGTGCTTTGGGCTTTGCTTGTTGAACATGTGATTGTTCTTGAGATGCAGAGTCCTTCAATTTGTGATGTCATTGAACATGATGAAAAATTATGCATTCAGTTTGAAAGACTTGTTAGTTGGATACTTCTATGGTTTTACCTTTCATCGAAACTTGTTCGGTTGTTCCTATTATTAATATTGTTCACTGATGAATTGAATGTTAGAGTTACAACATTCACGGACAATGTGTCATCATCATGTTTGATGTTACTGCTCGTTTGACATACAAAAACGTCCCAACATGGCACCGTGATCTCTGTAGGTGTTTTTGCTCTCTTCGACTTAACTCAGCGAGGGTCTGTATTGCTGTGCTTATTTGCCCTTCTAATAATTACCTGGTTTATAGAGTGTGTGAGATCATTCCTATTGTGTTGTACGTGCGGGAACAAAGGTGATGTGAAGAGCAGACATGTGAAGGCAAAGCAGGGACCTTCCACAGAAAGAAAAATTTGCAATACTATGAGATATCTGCTAAGAGTAACTACGACTTTGAGATATCTGGTTTGGCTCGTTGCTTGGCTGGTTTGTCCACCGGTATGGCCATTGGCATCGTTGGTGATGTTGGTGTCAGGTAATCGTATCTAATCTTTGTTGTTTCTTCAACGTTGTGAAAGATGCGTTGGATTTGGTTTCATGGGTGAAGCTCGCTTGGATATGTTGAGATTTGATTCTTTGTCAAGTGTTTGTTAGACTCAATTATTAGTTTTTGCTTGTACATTCAGAATTGATGTGTTTATAGATCTCTTAGCCTTTGATCAGATTATAGTGCAATGATTCTTTTGAGATTTAAGCTTAATTAGTTAACTGTGAAGCTTCCAAGTTCAACATGTTTTTAACTAGGTGATCTATCCCTTTGTTTATTACTTGGTGTGATGCTTGCCTAGGTGCATATGTGCTCTTGTCCATGAAAAAAATGATAGCTCTCAATCTTGACTTGATTCTCTTGGTGAGTATTTGTGTAGTTTTATAACTATACATAGAGATGCATTATAAGTTCCTTTTAGTTCCAAGGAGAATTTTTTGATCTGACATTATCTTACAATATCTACATTCTACTGTCTAAATTCTTCTTGTTTCTAACATGAATCTTTTCTTTTCTTCTTCCCACTTCCACCCTCCAGTTGGATTGAATAATGGTTTTACTTCCAAATGAAGTGCCATCTCTTAGTGTAGTTATAAAACTACCTTTTGTTGATCCGACGTTCTCTCTCTCTCTCTCTCTCTCTCTCTCTCTCTCTCTCTCTCTCTCTCTTTGAGGCTATATTTCTGTCAGCTCCCTTGTGGTGTCTATAGTAGTGTCTACAGTAGTGTGCTATCACTTTCATGACACTGTGAAATCTTTAATGGGACAGTGAAGTTATTTGAGTCCTTTTGTTACTTCAATTAACTTGCTTATTACCTGTCATGTTTCCTTTCACATTTGTGCTTGTCTTTGCTAACTAAACCCTTTCACTTATTTTATTATTGCTAAATTAAAGCCTATTAGCTCAAATTGGTAAAGTGTTGTGCTCAAGCATATAGATGCAGTTTCAATTCCCGCATAGGCTATTTTTGAATCCTTCACATATTTTCGCGACAAAATCTATGTCTTTTTGCGTTGAAAATTGTAGCGGCCAATAAAATATAAACAATTTGTTGTCATCATTAACTCCTGAGCGTTTGATTTTAAGAGATTGTATTGCCTTGTTTGGTGACACTGTTTTGATTCCACATTTCATACTTCAATGTCAACAAGTTTATAAAAATATATCATAAATGATTGAAATAAATTAATTGTACTTACAAATGTGTCATCAATGAATAAAAGTCATCAATAAAATTGTCATCGATAAAAAGATGTGATCAATGAAGTGTAATTACGTATTAAACTCATATGCCATCAGTTGCATAAAAATATCATCAACAAAGAATGACATCAGAAATGATTGAGATCAATGAAATGTAATCACAATTGTGTTATCAATGTCACTCATCACAAATGATTGAGATCGATGAAGTTTAATCATAAGTGCGTCATCACTCATCAGTGAATAAAAGTAGAATCAATGAAAATATATCGATATAATTTACTGAATTACAAAAGTGGCATCAAACAATTTGATTAAAAAAGTGACATCAAATAATTACATTAGAAAAATAGCATCAAAACACTACTTTAAAAAAGTGGCATCCCATTAATGAAAAAATGTCATTAAAAATGGTATCAAAACACTATTTTGAATAAATGACATCACGATTAAAAAAATGACATTAAAAAATTTGTATAAAAAAGTGACATCAGTGGTCAATGGTGTAAAGATGACATGACAAAAAAGTGGCATCAAATGTCATAGTGGAAAGAAGGAATGAAGGGGGAAGTGAGAGGAAGGAAAGGAAGGGAGGAAAAGAAGGGAAAGGAAGGGGGGGGGGGGGGGGGGGGGGGGGGGGGGTACTCCATCTAATTATAGTGATAATACCTTATAAAAATACTTCTCCGGTAATATATAAATATAAATTAAATATAAATTATTAAATTCTACCATTTATTAGGATTTGTATCATAATCGATCATGAATACTTTATCCCCCAAATAAACACGTATATTTATAGTTAATTTTCAGGAGTATGTACTCCAAAGCAAGTCAACACTGTTTGCAAGTAGGGAAATTTTTTGAATAAGAGATGGTTAATTGAAAATAAGGGTAAATAAAAGGTACTTTTATGTATTTTGGCCTTTATTTTATCCCTTTTTAGCAAAAAAAAATTGTGGCTAAGCATATACTCAAAGCTGTATAAAAAAATTGTGTGGCTTGTTAGCTCGGCTGCATCGAAGGATTGGATCATTGGACTCCTTTTTTTTTTATTAGGAAATAATTCGAGGTCAGACATACTTGAACCTCGAGGGCCGACAAGTCGACAGACGGGTAACCGTCTAAACAAACATAAAAATACAAAGATGGTGCAAAGTACAAGCCATAATTCTACAAAGGCGAAACAAAACAAAGCTAAATCGAACAAGACGAGGACATAAACGAAAGACGAAGCCAAGCACAACCCTAAAGCATCACCGTAGGCCAGCGGCAAATCAGGAGTCACCTGTGGGCAGTGAAGACGAACCTCCAAGGAACCATTCTTCCGTAGAAAGAAGACGCCTCGATACACACTACATCGATCCCAGCCTATCCTGACTCCGACTGCCAGAACCCCATCAAACGGAGAAGAAAATCATGTCACGCCAAACGTAGAACACCACAACGCCTGAACTGAACCCACCAGAAACCCAAGCGGGAATTATGTAAACCCCACTGGGAATTATTTATTTTAGATATTTATAAATTACTACTTTTTATTTAATATTCTTCCACTTCCAGTGAGTCAGCATTAGACCCAAGGCTTGGGCTAAACACGGACCCAAAACGAAGGATGTGTTGTGCACTGCCCAAAGGAAACGGTTCGGGAGAGACATTTTATTTTTATTTATATTTTTATATGGTCGGGCTGCTTCGGGCCCAAGGACAAACCTTGGGCCCAAAGCGCAATTTATCGGGCTCTTCAATGGAGGCCAGCAGAAAGGCAGAGCCGCCGAAGCCAGCCGGAGGGGCTGACCGAGAGAGACAGTAGCGGCTTCGAGCAGACCCAGCAAATAGATGTAGCACCCCAACCGAACAAGAAAGTGAAGGCAGGGGATGGGTAACATACATGTAGAGTTTTAGCCTTTCATTTCATTTCATTTTGATTTTTGATTTTTTTGATTTTTTTATTTTGATTAGGTAGCCTTAATTATACCCTTAATTATTACTCTACTTTTTTACTTCATCAAAAACTATAACTAACAACCATCTAATCGTTAAAATGGCAATTTCGTAAAGTACATGGATGTCAAATACCTAAAATAACAAATTTTTCTTAACAAAATTTACTTCCTACAACGACATGTTTAATTAACGGAGGGAGTATCTTAAAAAAAAAACTACAAGTTATCATTAGGTTCAAATAATCCTTAAATTTATACTTGAAAATAATATAATCAGTGGTAGACCAGAATCCGATGAGGGTTGGGGCAAATTGGTGACAAAAGACAATGAATTCGATCATCGGGTGTGTGCGGTTGGGTGTATGCCCCTCCTCCCCCCACGTCGTATGACCCACCATAATTTAACGCATACAATACACACAATGAATTCAATACTACAAAACAACGATAAAAAATAAAATAAAAGATTTCACTGGTACAAAGAATTCTTCATAGCTAATTAGAGTTATAAACTGAAATTGTTGAGATATCATATCTTTGTAATTAGTTTTGATTTTATCCTTGTATAGAAAGTACCATATCTTTGTAAGTTAGGATAGAATTAGCCTAATTTAACCTAGTTCTTGTGTATATATTTCAATTAATTAATCAATGAAGAGCAAGCTTTGCCTCCTCTCCTTTTCTACATGGTATCAGGCTTACCGATTCTTCTAAACCACTAAACCTACTGCCGATCCTCTAACCGATTCCGCATGGCCGCCACTACTCCCGCCGCCCTTACCCCTGCCTCGCCCTACTACCTTTATCCTTCCGTTCACCCTGGCCTTGCTATTTGCCCTGTGATCTTGCGTGGTGAGAACTTCCCTGAATGGAAGATCGCCATGCTCAATGCTTTCTCTGCCAAGTTCAAAGATGGCTTCCTCGATGGCACCATCAAGGAACCTGATGCCGGCTCTACTGACGCGGCTTACTGGAAGCGCGTCAACTCTATGCTGATCGGGTGGATCGCTCAGTCCATCGAGCCCTCCCTCCGGTCTAGCATCACCTACTTCGCTACTGCCAAGGAGCTTTGGGATGATCTTGATCAAAGGTTCTCCGTCGGCAATGGTCCTCGAATCCTTCATATTCGATCCGAGATTGCTCGTTGCCGTCAAGAAGGCCAGTCGATCTCCGCTTACTTTGGTCGTCTCAAGAAACTTTGGGATCGGACGAGCTCAACACCTACATCGGAACAACCGTCTGTACTTGCGGTAACACTGCCAAGGAGCGCGAAGTCGAGCACGCCCATCAGTTTCTCATGGGTCTCGACGACGCCTCCTATGCGACTCTCCGCTCCACGATTGTTGCTCAGGACCCCCTGGCTCCTCTCAACCGGATTTAATCGATGGCTGTTCAAGAGGTGCGTCTTCACACCATCGCCAAGGATCGTTAGGCTGGCTCGGATTCGCTGGACATGGCTACTCGTTCTTATCCTCGCTCCTCCTCGGGCAAGACCGACAAAAGCAGCCTCCTTTGCTCTCACTGTGGTCGATCCGGCCATGATGTCTCCTCCTGCTTCAAGGTGATTGGTTTCCTCGACTGGTGGAATCAAGGCAAAGGCGTCGCTGACCCTACTACGGGCGCGCCTCCGCTTTGTCTTCGATCTGGTCGTGGTCGTGGCACACTGGCACCCCAGTTCCTACCCCTCCGCCGTCTAAATCTCTTACTAGGGGTTCTGCTATGGACGTTGTTATGGCCAACTCCGCCTCCTCTTCCGGCTCTCCGCAACTCCACTCTGTTGATCGGGATGCTTTCGGCTCTCTAGTGACTGACGCCGATTGAAATCTCCTATTCGAGAAATTTAAGGACTTCCATGCTAAGTGTTCTTCTGATCGTATGTCAGGTATAATTTCTACACCCTGGATTCTCGACTCGGGGGCCTCTTTTCACATGACAGGTGATGCCGGCCTTCTTCATGACATTGTCGACGTCCTACCGTGTCATATCCGGCTCCCCAATGCTACTGTTTTGACGGCATCACAGGCTGGACGCCTTTGCCTGTGCCCCGTCATAACCCTCTCACATCTGCTTTTGGTTCCGAGCCTTGATTGTCACCTATTGTCATCTGCTTTCTTTTCTGCTGAGCTATTTTGCCTCATCATATCATCTGACAAGCTTTTTGTGATACAGGACCGCACTTCGAGGACGCTGATTGGAGCGGGTGAAGTCCGAGATAGGGTGTCCTAGCTGCGATGGCTAACTCCGCCGTCATCTCCTCCCCACGACCGCTCCTGTCACACCACCCTCATCGAGTCTTCCACCTTGTGGCATCAACGCCTTGGGCATCCCTCACATCATTTGGTTCAGTCCTTCCCGAGTATTTCCGATTCCGAAATTATTCCCAATAAAAGTGACCCTTGTGACATTTGTTATAAGGCCAAACACACTCATCTTTCATTTCCTCTTAGTACTACTCGGGCTACTATTTATTTTGATTTAGTTCATTGTGACATTTGGAGTCCTTATCGTATCCCTTCTACTTGTGGTGCTTCTTATTTCCTTAGTCTATTGGATGATTATTCTCGCACTACTTGGGTTTACCTCATGTCTCATAAATATGAAGTTTCAAGTTTGATTCACAATTTTTGCTCCATGGTTCAAACACAATTTCAACGCTCTATCAAATGCTTTCGAAGTGACAATGGCGCTGAATTCATTGCTCTTAAACCATTCCTTCAGGAGCATGGTATTCTCTTCGAGTCATCTTGCGTTAGCACTCCCCAACAGAATGGTCGTGTCGAGCGCAAACACCGTCACATCCTTAACGTCTCTCGCGCTCTCTTGTTCCAAGCCTCTCTACCACAGAAATTTTGGGGCGAGTGTGTTCTCACCACTTGCTACCTCATCAATCGCACCCGAACCGCCCTTCTTCTTGGCAAAACTCCATATGAACTACTCTTTCACAAACCTCCTACCTACTCTCACCTATGTGTCTTCGGGTGTCTTTGCTACTTCGCTCAAATCCCTCGTCATACCGACAAATTCGCCCCTCGCAGTCGTCGGTGTGTGTTCTTGGGTTACCCCTTCGGTCCAAAATCTTGGCGTCTCTACGACCTTGACACCAAGGCTTTCTTCACATCTCGTGACGTCTCCTTTCATGAAAATGTCTTCCCCTACATGCCCACACCTCCCTCTTCTGTCGCTTCTGTTGAGCCATCTTCGTCCCACCCTTCGCCTCTCGCCTATGACGAGGACGCCCCGACCTCTGCAACCCCCACAAACGACAGGGGGAATCCACCTCCACCCCCTCGACGTAGCAGCCGTCAACCACAGCCCAACACACGTCTTCGCGACTATGTGTGCTCAGTCGCTCGACATTGTCACCCTATCTCGCCGGATCCTTCTTCGATCTCGTCTTCAGGTACTTTGTATCCTTTAGCTAATTATGTGAGGTATGATAACTTGTCCCAGCCCCATCGTCACTTCCTTGCAGCCGTCAGCTCTACACCCGAGCCCACATCCTTCCGTGAGGCCGTCCAGCACAAGCACTGGCAGGATGCAATGCGACTTGAAATTGAGGCTCTTCATCGCAACGGGACTTGGGAGGTTGTCGACTTACCTCCTGATAAAACTCATTTCGGTTGTAAATGGGTCTTCCGGTTTAAATATAAGGCGGATGGAGGCATCGAGCGTTACAAAGCTCGCTTGGTTGTGCTTGGCAATCGGCAAGTCGAAGGTACTGACTACTCTGAAACCTTTGCTCCGGTTGCTAAAATGGTCTCCGTTAAGGTGCTTGTAGTGGCTGCGATTCGAGATTGGGAACTTCATCAAATGGACGTGCATAACGCCTTTCTCCACGGTGACTTAGACGAGGATGTCTACATGACCATGCCTCCTGGATTCTCTATTCCGGGCTCTTCCAAGGTCTGCCATCTCCGAAAACCTTTGTATGGACTCCGTAAGGCTTCTCGGAATTGGTTCTTCAAGCTTGCTTCGGCTCTGAGGCACTTCGGTTTTACACAATCCTATGGCGACTACTCCCTGTTCTCGTACTCTCGATCCGGTATTGTTATTCATGTTCTAATTTATGTGGACGATCTCATCATTGCCGGCAATGAATCGGCCTCTATTGCTCATTTCAAGACCTTTATGCACTCTCGGTTCCACATGAAGGACCTCGGTCAGTTGCGCTACTTTCTTGGTCTTGAAATCACTTGCACTCCTGCAGGCATTTTTCTATCACAACGCAAGTACGCACTCGACATTCTCACCGAGACTGGCCTGTTGGCTTCAAAGCCGGCGACTTTCCCCATTGAACAGAACCACAAGATGGCCTTAGATACCAGCCCTTTGTTCGATCAGCCGGAGCAATATCGTCGTTTGGTTGGTCGCCTCATCTATATCACCATCACTAGACCTGAGCTAAGCTACTCCGTTTATATTCTGGCTCAATTTATGGCGTCTCCCACAGCGAACCAGTGGCAAGCGGCTCTTCGTGTGATCCGCTATCTGAAGAGCAGCCTCGGTCAAGGTATTTTCTTGTCTCGCTCTAGTGATCTTCGGTTCAACGCCTATTGTGATTCCGACTACGCTACGTGCCCTCTTACTCGCCACTCATTGACGGGTTTCTTCATCATGCTCGGCGAGTCCCCCGTCTCCTGGAAGACGAAGAAGCAATCCATTGTTTCAAGATCTTCTGCCGAGGCGGAATATCGTGCCATGGCTACTACTACTTGTGAACTTGTGTGGCTCAAGTCCTTTCTTGCGTCACTCGGCTTCGTTCATCGCCAACCCATGCGCCTCTGGTGTGACAATCAGGCTGCTCTGCATATCGCCTCCAATCCAATCTTTCACGAACGCACCAAACACATTGAAGTCGATTGTCATTTGATTCGAGATCGTGTTCAAGCCGGCACCATCATCACCGCTCACATTCAGTCATCACTTCTGTTGGCCGACATTCTCACCAATGCCCTTGGACATGCCCAGTTCCATACACTTCTTCGCAAATTGGGCATTCGAAACCTACACGCTCCAACTTGAGGGGGAATGTTGAGACATCATATCTTTGTAATTAGTTTTGATTTTATCCTTGTATAGCAAGTACCATATCTTTGTAAGTTAGGATAGAATTAGCCTAGTTTAACCTAGTTCTTGTGTATATATTCCAATTAATTAATCAATGAAGAGCAAGCTTTGCCTACTATCCTTTTCTACAGAAATAGTTCAACTCGACGATAAAAGGGGTACTAAATCCATTTTACGGGTTTTCATACCCTGGAAATGTTGAAGGATAATCTCATTATCAATGTGCTTTAAAACATCTTTTTTCGACATAGCAGACCAAACTCTCAGAGAAAAAGTCGATCATCTCCCATCAATATGACTTGATAATACCCATAGTAGAGAAATATCTTTTGACCATAGCGGTTGCAACTAGTAACACTAAAACCAACTCGATATATTATATACCAATTCAAAAGCTTTTGAATTCCTACATCGACCATCTTTTTAGAAACATCTCCAATATCTTGCAAAGTAGAAAATCTAGCATTTTTTCCTCATTTAAACTTTTGTAACTTCTTACCTAATTGCCGAAATGAGTAATATTACCTCTCGTTTCGAAGCTCTCGAGATAAATTATACTCCGTAGAATGTGAATGTCAATCTAAATAAAATATAAAAGCATTGTAGGTTATGAAAATAAGATTAAAGTGATTAATATATATACCTTAAATTTTAAGATATTCATAGCTTTTTACTCGAATATTGGATTAAAGTGTATTATATATATTAAAACGAAGCTATCGACAAAGAGAATATATATATAAAGGGTCATCGGAAAAGGGTAAGAGCACGTGCCCCCACATGCTCCCCTTGGATCTGCCTCTGCATATAATCATTTTTTTTCGAAGCAAGATAAGAGTTAGGGAGGTTTCGGACAAGTCGGGAGCCTTCCTAGAGCGTCAAGACGGACGGGATCAGCCAGCAGATGGTCCGATGAGCAGCTATCCTCGGCAGGGTATCCTTAAGCAAGACGAGCAATCATGTCTGCAACAACATTTGATTCCCTGAAGATATGACGAATAACAACATTAGTGAAGTGTGATAGATCGACCCTCCTATCTGATTGTAGCAGCTCAATGTTCCAGGGACAGGACTAGTCACCCAAAAGAGCTTTGATAACCGTCAAACAATCCCCTTCAATTAGAAGGTTGTCAATATGAAGCCGCTTCAGCGTAAACAACAGTAGTATTATTGTAGGGGCCGTTCCCTAACGAAACAATAGCACCGCAAACACTAGCTTTAACCCAAACGCCATTCAATAACAATTACAAATATTACAATTCTGTTGGTCATTTGTTTTGGGTACGTGAATCTCTTGTGGTCAATTTTAGAGGTGGAAAAGAAGGCAATTATTTCATTTCATGATGAAAAAGGCATATATGCCGAATTGCATATGAACGTCTTTCCTTTGCTTCTCTTTATTGACAAGATATTTATTTACTTTAATCATCATAAGGCCTAATGGGGGTAGAGCAAGGCATATATAATTGACACCTTAATTAAACCCCCAATTTTTTTTGGTGGGACTCTTTCAAGGCATCCAACACCCAACACATGAATTAACCAATTAATTACCATTCTTAATCCATCCCACTTTTTGTAATTTCTAACCCCTTCACAAAAAGGAGTTTTTAGAGAACATAGAAGCACGTTTGTCTACTTACACGAACAGTAGTTTATGATTAAAAAGAACTAGTGTTGAAAGGATGAATTGTTGAGCGAGGTAGGGTACGTAGGGGGGATCCATAGTGTGTGTAGCAATGAAATCACGTTGAAGATCGATAGGTAAAAACACGAGAGAGTTGTTAGATTAGCCAACTACTAAGACCCCACCCTCCTCCAATCATGTGGATCCTACCATTATCAAACTTTAGGATCCTCCATCACTAGCATGGGTGTGTTCTTTTTCCCTTTAAAAACCAATTCACATTTCATGATTAAAGAAAATTAAGTGTTTCTTCCTTGGGGTGGGGAACATAGATCCTACAATTATCAAATTTTAGAGGTAATAATTACCTATAAATCTAAAATCCCATGTATTTTCGACAAAGTTTCAAGGCCTAAAAGGCCATATATTCTTGGACGGAGGGAGTATTTATTTAGAAATGTGTGTGTATAAAATACACATTTAACCAATGGAGTCAAATATCAAAAAATGATGTACACTTTTGAACACTTTGTGCAAATGTACACAATTGCACACTTAACCATTGGAGTTAGTCTAAGAAACAAATTTTCACCAACCCTAATACTGTGACAGGAGAAATATATACAACAATTACTGTAGAATTTAGAGAGGGATAAAACTCTAATAGATTGGTGGTGGAAGCCTCATATTAGAGAAGGCAAACACACGTTTATAATGTTACTATTCAACTCTTTATATAGGGATTAAAACGCTTGGAGAATAAGTAATATAAAGATATCGATAATCTAAACCTACCAAAGATATATATTTCTAACCTAACATAACAATATCAAAGATTATATCCTAATACCATCATAACTAATATATCATTCCTAATATATCACCAATAATTACTAAATTGGAAAGGCGTCAAGATCATATTTGAAGAGGAAAATCTGCCAAGTAAAATCCATAATATATACAAAGAGGACAAAGAAAAAAGAAAAAAAAAAGGAACCTTCGATTAAAAGAACCTATAAAATAAATTTTGATGTATCGAAATTAGCAGCAGGAGAACAACTGTTGGTTTCGTGATTCGACCAGTTTGGCACTTTGGTTGGATGTGATGCAACTCCTTGCTAGTTTTCTTTTGGCTGTTTATGCCAAAGCTTGTGGCCTTCATTTAGGTGTTCTTGATGCAAAGGCTCTTGGTATGTGATGTGTTGTGGTTAAGGGTGACAACCTAGCATCATCAACACCATCAATGGAGTTTGGAGATGCTAGCTCTTGTGCGCTCGTGTACAAGATTCCTGATTACGAATTCAAACAGATTTCAGTATAGTATCGGAACAGTAAATCCAATGACTCGACTCTCGATCCTGGACTAATTAAAAAGTCATTGTCCAGTATTAGCTAGAGAAAACAATTACCCTAATTACACTTGTGAGGACGCGTTGAGATGTAAACAGATTTTGAACAACTACTTCAAACATAGTTCAAATATCATGCATGCCATAATCCTAGCTATTGAGATTTGAGAGTAATTAAGTTATATATATACTGGCTTTCTCTAACAAAAAATTAAGTTATATAATGATGGAGTAGCTTAATTTGTTTCATTTCTAGCCAACTTTGACCCTTAAAAAGAAGTAAAAAAAGGAGAAAAATCAAAGAGCAGTTAGCTAGAGTGGGAAACCGACATATATATCAACGATTTGTCAAACATAAAAAGACTTGTCATTTAAAAAAAACAAAGTGTAAGTCTAAACTTGGTACATGTATAAATAATAATTCAAACTCAGTGCACCTAATTTCCATGATACCAACAAAGTAATGCATGGAAATTAGATACAAAAGGGAGCAAATATTCCAATTTAGAAGCTGAAGGTAATATTTGTCAAATTAAGCTTTTGGATTTGAGAAGAAAAAGGAACATGCCAATTCGCAGACTGAATAGTAAGCAAAGCTGTCTACACTAGTCGCTACATGTACTGTTTTTGCAGACACAACATGCCAAGAGAGAGAATTAGGGATGAGGAAGTCCTACGATCGACTGTCTATTTTTTATTTTATTTTATTTAAGTAAAAAAATTTGATGCACCGAACACATATATGGTTAGTTGAGAGGCTTAAAAGATCGACAACAGAATTTTTTTTATGAAAATAAGGAATAAAACATTTAAAAAATAAAAAAAAAAGAACTTCGAGAAACTGTTAGATATGCAATGTGATTCAAACTGTGGATCATCAATCAAGTTAGCCAAAGTTCAAAGCAGTTAGTTGGTTAGTTTTACTGAAGCCAGCTCGTGTACAGTTAGTTAAAGGAGTCATTTTATTTTATTTTGTAACACCACAACCTTAGGTTGATGTTAGCGGGTTAGTGGTGAGCAGTTTCCTTTGCAGTTACTTGAAGTTATGGGTGTAAGTAGTTGTTTTCGATCAATCAATGGTGTGTGACAATTTATTCAAGTTTGTGTCCTATGTGTTCTGTTTTGTACTTACAGAAGAACAAGTTCCTTCTGTTTCTGTGTCTTGTTGTATTGTGGTGATGGTTGTGACTTGATTCACCCTCAATTTGACAACATTTGGTATCAGAGAAAAATTCTGTTTGCCGGGTTTCTATCCAGGGGTTTGAGTGAAGTGAGGTCCAAACACAAGGGAAACACTTTGAGAGAATTCATTGTTCGAAAAAAATGCAGAAAAATGGAAATGGTAATGTTGGAGGAAGCAAATATTTTTTCTTTATCACAGATGACTACAACCGGATGATTTGGGTCTATTTGTTGAGGCTCAAGTCTGAAGCTTTTGAGTGCTTCAAAAGATTTAAAGCTCTCACAGAAAAGAATCTGGGAAAATGGTGAAGGCATTGAGGATTGACAGAGGTGGAGAGTTTATGTCCTATGAATTCATGTCTTTTTATGAGGAAAATGGAATTAGAAGAGAGCTGACAACACCCTATACTCCTGCAAAATAGGGTGGTTGAGAGGAAGAATAGGACTGTAGTGGAAATGGCTAGAAGTATATTGAAAGCCATAAAAGTACCAAATTAATTTTGGTGTGAAGTTGTATCCATTGCATTGTATGTGTTGAATGTGTCACCTATTCGAGATGTGATGAACAAGACTCCTTTTGAGGTTTGGAGGGACAAGAAACCATTTGTGAGCCACTTGAGGGTGTTTGGATGTGCTGCTTATGCATTGGTGAACTTAAGATCAAAGTTAGATGACAAGGCTGAAAAGTGTGTATTCATTGGATATACAGCTCAGTCTAAAGCCTATAAGTTGTACAATCCAGTGAGCAAGAAAACCATAGTGAGTAGGAATGTTGTATTCAATGAAGAAGCTTGCTGAGAATGGGAGAAACATGAAAATGATCAAGTGATAAGAGGTGCTGTGCTAGTTGACAATTCAAGTGAAGAAATTGGGAATGATGATATGTTTGATGAAAATGATCAGAGTGATGGCTCTCCTGCAACTCCAGTGCCTCAGTACAACTCATCTAGCAGCCATAACTCATCTCCTTCAAGGTCATCAAGTGGTTCTCTCCCAAGGAAGTTCAGATCACTTGCTGGCATTTATTAAAGTTGTGGGTTTGCTTTAGGGGCTTCTGATCCAGAGAATTTTGATGATGCCAAGGATGAAATTAAATGGAAAGAGGTTATGACAGAGGAGATGAAATCTATTCAAAAGAATGACACATGGAGTTTGATTGAGCTTCCTCAAGATAAGAATGTAATAGGGTTGAAATGGGTGTTCAGAACCAAATGCAACACAGATGGGAGTGTACAAAAGCATAAGAGAAGACTTGTGGCCAAGGGTTATGCTCAACAAGAGGGAATTGATTTTGAAGAAACCTTCTCACAAGTTGTGAGATTTGAAACAGTGAGAGTAGTCCTGGCTCTAGCAGCACAATGGGGATTGAAAGTGTATCAGCTTGATGTCAAGTCAGCTTTCTTAAATGGTGAGCCGCAAGAGGAGGTGTATGTTGAGCAACCCCTAGGCTTTGTGAAAGATGGTGAAGAGCACAAAGTATACAAGCTAAAGAAGCTCTTAATTTATGGCTTGAAGCAAGCTCCAAGATCCTGGTATAACAAGATTGATTATTTCTTCCTGAAGAAAGGCTTTGACAGAAGTGAAAATGAGCCTACTTTTTATGTGAAGGGAAGAGGAAAGAAGGATTTTATTGTCGTGTGCCTGTATATAGATGACATCATCTACTTTAGCTCATCACAGAGAATGTTGGCCGAGTTTAAGAGATCAATAACGGAGGAGTTTTGTTGTATGGAGGAAATCGAGTATGCAAATAAAATATAAATAAATCACAGCAAACCAGATTCCGTCCCTTGCAAATAATTACAAGACCTCCTCCTGATGCAGCAGCGGGAAGTCAGGATCGATCCACGAGTAAGCGTGTTAGCGGATCCTAGGCAGTGGTGAAGTCTCACGGTCAGAAGTCGACAGCAGTGGTCCTAGATCTCGACTAGGTTAGTCAACAGGAGATCAGGCAGTCGAACAGAGTAGCAGTCACAGGCACTGGGCTGGTCGATCTCGACAAGGCCTACTCGATATCGAGTAGAGTCTTGGTCGACTTCGATTCGTCTCGTCGAGTACCTGCACAGGAGAAGCTACGACGACTGGGTCGAGGATCAGTTTACTCGATATCGAGTGGTGCAATTCGAGATCGAGTAGAAGGACAGAAAATAAAACGAAAGGAAATAAAGAACAAATGCTTTGGGGTTTCGAACTAAACTGTATTTAAAGGACTTCCAAGGTTGGGGTTTGCAACAACGATAACCAAGCATGCATAAGGCAGAAATAAAACAGATAATCATGTGAATCGCATTAAAGGACAAGCTTTCGCCTTTTCCAACAATTAGACAACTCTTTCAAGAAACCCTAATTGTCTCTACTGATTTTATGTTTACAATCCAAGTTGTTAACATGGATCTCCATTTAGATGGGTAATAAACACATAAACAAGTAGGAGATGCTCAAAACTTGATAAAAGTCGGATCTTTACCTCAAACGCGCAGGGCTATCGTCGGGCTCGCCCCAAACCTAGAAGTGGGTGGACTACTCGCGCTTCATCATAATTAAAGACATCAATAATAAAAGGAAATAAACTTGCATTAATGAAATAAAATAGAGCTTACAACCAAAGGAAGTCAATTCCGCTCTCGCTTCACAAAACTCCTCTTGGCCACTCACTCTCTCTCTCTCTCTCTCTCTCTCTCTCTCTCCTACTACTTCTCCTACTTACTTCTCTCCGAAATTGAATTAATCTAAAATCAGCCCCATGGGCTTTATTTATAGGCTTCTAGTCCTTGCTACTCAAGGATAGAAATCTCTATCTATATCTAAAACTATATCTAAAAGAATTAAAGATAAATAAAATCTAAAATAGGGAAATATATCTAAAAGTCTTAAAGTGGATAGATCTTCTCCTTCATGATGTATCTTGAAAATTTTGGATAGAATCGGCAATCTTCGGGCCCAAGCAATCCCAAACCGAGTAGGATTCGTCAAACCGCGTAACACAGCTTCTGGAATCGTCGTCGATCTCGACAAGGATCTTGTCGATCTCGAGTAGGATTGTTGGTCGATTGGCTCGGCTTCGTCGTCTCGGCTAGCTGGTGTTTCGACAGACTCGGACTTGGCTCACAGGTGTACTCGATCTCGAGTACCTCTTGTCGATGTCGAGTTGGAATGTTCGTCGACTAGGTCTGGCTTGGCTGGTCGGGCAAGTCGCTTGTCGACATGCTCGGACATGGCTCCACGTCTTTGTCGACCTCGAGTAGCCGTACTCGATCTCGAGTAGGGTGTGGAGTCGGGTTCTTCGTCTTCAGTTTCTCGACATAGGCTCCTCGATGCTGGCTGGTGTCTAGGCATGTCTCGTCGAGATCGACTAGGGTTAGTCGATGTCGAGTAGCTTTGTGCTCCGGTTCTTGCTTCTTGGTTTTCTCCCGAAATATTTCCATATTCTGCAATATTAAACAGAAACTTATGTAGATCTCCATTTTTGACAAATAAGCATATACTACATAAATTCGACATATTCCCAACCCGAAATATGCAAAATGTTAAGAATATGGAACTAAAATATGCATAAAGACATGGCTACTTTGGAGACATCAAGTTTGAGATGAAAAATCTCAATCTTTAGAAATATTTTCTTGGTTTGGAAGTTGATCAAAATGAAGATGGAGTATTTGTGTGTCAGGAGAAGTATGCCAAAGATTTGATCAAGAAATTTCACATGGAAGGGTGTGATGTTGTTCACACTCCTATGAATGCAAATGAGAAATTGCACAGAGATGATGGTATAGGACCTGCTGATGAGAAGATGTATAGGAGCTTAGTTGGTGGTTTGAACCATCTTGCTCATACTAGACCTGACATTGCATATAGTATAAGTGTTGTATCTAGATATATGCAAAACCCAACAAAGTAGCAACTAGGTGCAGCCAAAAGAATACTCAAATATGTTGCAGGGATATTGAGTCATGGGATTTGGTATGACAGAGTTGAGGATTTTAAGTTGCAAAGTCATACAGATAATGATTGGGCAGGATGCTTGGATGATAAGAGAAGCACTTCAGGTTCAGTGTTCAGCTTAGGCTCGGGGGAAATCAATTGGAGATAACCATTCCGGAATGGCTCAACCGGAAAGGACTTGTGGGTAGTACCCATAGGTTACCGGTTCGAACCCCGTATGGTCGCTCTTTATTTACCAAATTCAAGAGAAATCACTTGGAGCTCAAAGAAGCAAGAAACTATGCCTCTATCTTCATCAAAGGCTGAGTATGTTGCTATTGGAGCTGTCGTATGACAAACTCTTTGGTTGAAGAAATTAATGAGAGATTTAGGATGCACTCAGAAGATGGCTACTGATGTGTGGTGTGACAACAAATATGCAATTTTCGTGATGAAGAATCCTGCATTTCATTCTCGGAAAAAACATATTGATGTTCAACATCATTTCATTTGAGAACTTGTTGCAAGAGAGGAAGTTGTATGGAAGTTATGTGACACGAATGAGCAGGATGCAGCCTTGTTTACTAAGGCCTTGAGTGTAGCAAAACATCATTTCTTTATGGAGAAGATTGGTATGAGGAAGTTTGAATCAAGGAGAGGTGTTAGATGTACAACGTGATTAAAACTGTGGATCGTCAATCAAGTTAGCCAAAGTTCATAGTAGTTAGTTGGTTAGTTCTAGACTGAAGTCAACTCGTGTACATTTATTACGTTAAAGGAGTCAATTTATTTTCTTTTGTAACACTACAACCTTAGGTTGATGTTAGTGGGTTAGTGGTGAGCAGTTTCCTTTGTAGTTACTTGAAGTTATGTGTGTAAGTAGTTGTTTTCGATCAATCAATGGTGTGTGGCAGTTTATTCAAGTCTGTGTCCTCTGTGTTATGTTCTGTTCTTACAGAAGAACAAGTTCCTTTTGTTTTTGTGTCTTGCTGTATTGTGGTGTTGGTTGTGACTTAATCCACCCTCAGTTTGACAACATAAACTAGGGTGACAAGATGACATTGGTACTGATGAACGAAGATGACCTAGGTACTGATGAACGAAGATGACCTAGCTAGGTTATACATTGTGACACTTGTGTGCATTAGTTGATGGAGATAATGCAGGAGATCCTTAGGGAACAAATATAAAAACCTCATAATTGGACCGCACTTGATCCTCAAAGAGTCGTAAAGCCAATCTCGATCACATCCATGACTCCTCGAAAGTCCAGAAAGACATATTGCTCAAAAGAATGTCACAATTACTAGAATCAAACAAGAAAACTTTTCAAGGTTCTCCCTCCATAGATCTTTCTACTAACCCTTTCTTTAACCCCTATCTTGGAAATTGTTTTATACTACATCCATTACTATAGTAAAGCAGAATGGGATCGGGGTTGACCTTTAGTGTAAATCTACATGCACCGAAAAGTAATCAGCGTCCCCTTCAAAAGTGCAAACACTAGCCAATGTCGCACTACTATACATATCCATAATGACCCTCCTGTATGTTTCAAGGGCATCTTAACTTCCAAGAATTCTCAATCCCATTGGACATCCCTCGACATTTTATCATATGCTTTTTGTAGATCAATAAAAATCATACGCATATTATTTTTTTCCCGTTCTTTATATTTATCTACTAACTGTCTCATCAGATCGATGTATAGCTTTTGTGGTCGACTCCCCGATATAAAACCAAATTGATTCTCAAACAAGCAAACTATCCTTCTCATCCGGATCCTCTATTTAATAATTGTTTCCCATATCTCATTCAAGAAAACTTGCCTTCTCATTGCATGTTTAATAACTCTCTAACATATCTTCATTGTGTGGTTAAGGGGTTTTATACCTTTGTAGTTTCTGCACTATTACATATCACTTTTTTTCTTGTACAATTGGATTAACTTGCTAAGCCTTCACTCCTCTAGCATCTTTCATCTTTGTAGTCTTGAGTATAACATTGATGGGTTGTGTGAGCCATTCCATTCCTCTCACTCTCATACACTTCTAGACTTCAATCGAGGATATCATCCAATTAAACCCAGTACTTTCCTATTATTCATTCTACCGACAACCTCATCATTAACTTCCTTGTTTCAAATGCATCTATGAAAACTGAAATCAACACGTTAGCAAAACCAACCAGTGCTCTATATCCCTAATTAAGGGACACTGAGAAGGATCTCTTCCATCTTTGTTAGATTTGCATCTTGTTCACAATCTTATGTAATTAGATAGATCTATTGATTGTTATATATTATCTAATTTTTGTACTGTAATTAGATTTATTGTGTTCATTGTCATATTTTTTAAATAGATTTTTAATTGATAATTAATATAATTTTTAAATATTGTATTAATATATTTCTGGGTATGAAATGGGACTTAAACTAGGTTTATGAAAACTGTGTGTAATGAGTTAGTGTGCTGTCAGAGCCGAGATTGCCACGTGCATAGATAGTGCTTCTTGCTTGTTTCTTATGCATATTCTACATATTTTGTATTTTGAAGTTTACACAAGATATTTTAAATATTTTAGGTAATTTTGAGGTAAATTTAAAGACAATTTGGAGTTGGTTAGAAGTTAACAAAAGTGCAGTGGGCTGTGGGCATACAAAGAATAGCAGATTGCTGGCAACGAGCGAACTTCTTTGAACTTTGGAATACAAGCCTGTGCTATTGGCCTGTCATGATTTGGGCCTTACAAACTAGTAATGACCAATATATGGTCAGTTTGTTTTAGGCTGAATTAGGACGGCAAATATAGGCACTATTGCACCAAGGCATGTTTATAAAAAAATATATATGTGTATATCGTTTATAAAAAATATGAAAAATTATATATATATATATATATATATATATATATATATATATATATATATATATATATATATATATATATATATATATATATATATATATATATATATATATATATATATATATATATATATATATATATATATATATATATATATATATATATATATATGTATGTATTGTTAGATGGATTTCAATAAAAATAATCTAAATATAAATATTTTATTTTATATAAGTGGGTCTATGAAATATTTTTTTATTAATATATTTAGGTTCTATCAAACCCTTGCATCCAAAAATAATTTAGATAAATATTACACATGAAAAAACCAAATTGAGATATCATTATTTAATTTGTATCAAATTAACTTTTATTTTTGAATAAAAAGTGAAAAAATGTATGTAATTTTTAAAAATTGAGATATTTTTTG
Source organism: Persicaria maculosa (assembly GCA_963922045.1). NCBI lineage: Eukaryota > Viridiplantae > Streptophyta > Magnoliopsida > Caryophyllales > Polygonaceae > Persicaria > Persicaria maculosa. The sequence continues at coordinate 8,345,390 of OY998251.1, forward strand.
TTTGTAAAATAAAAATTGCATATTTGATAATATAAATGATATGGAGTGGCATATATATATATATATATATATATATATATATATATATATATATATATATATATTACTGAGATAATATTATTGTGCTTAAAAATATAGAATAGCATTTATTATTTTGTATAAATAAATTGTATTTCATAAGGTAAAAGATAAGTGTAAATAAAAGATAAAATTAATTGTAAATAAATAAAGAAAATATAAATTTTTAAAAAAACGATGACATAAATATTTGTTAACCCATTTGAAAAACTGAGGTTGTGACATGGGTTAGTGGGGGTGGATAATGAGGCCAAATTTTATTTGTTTTTGAATTTTTATTAGATGTCATCTGAATGATATATAAATGCCATATAGGGGCTTGTATGGAAGAAGATGAATAAGTGGATGAAGCGAAATGCTATCAAATTGACATGGGGATTTGAGGCTTCTACTGAAGCCACATAAAACCATCATGGTTCTAGTTGTTTTATATATAGTATATAGATATTACACATGTAATAAATTATCACTGATCGACTTTTATTCATTAACATAAATGAAAAAAACTTAGTATTACTATTTAGTATATTTTATAACATGAAAATAGTATTTAGGAATTAGGACATTGTAATAATCATATATATATATATATATATATATATATATATATATATATATATATATATATACATATACTAAAACCGATGCGTTGGTGCCTGCGTGGCGGCGTGTGAGTGCATCTGCCTACGTGGCGGCGCGTGAGTGTATCTCGCAAAACTTTCTCTCGTCAAAAAGGAAATTGAATAAAATAATTATTTTATTTTATCATTAACTCATATAATTGGATAGATGGAATATCTTATAAAAGAGTAAATACTATTATATAAGGAAAAAAACTATATCAATATAACACAATCCATCCGTGTATAGATATTTTAGTAAACTAATGTAATAAATATATACTACATATTTAATAAAAAAGAATATTAAAATATTTTTAAAAATCAACTATCTAAATGTTTATAATTGAGAGAATTTAAATAAAAGATATTTAGATTATATAGAATATGTCGAACTAATTTTATTTATATCTATATTATTTTTTGGAGGAAAAATTAATTTATACTTAGATTAATGTATTCTCCGTACATAGGACGGGATCTACACTAGTACTAAGTATATATATGAAAATGAAAAAAAAAACTTATATATAGTATTTAATATTTTTATAATAATTTTATGTAGTTAATAATATGAGTGTGTTTTTGGGTGGTCGAATTTAATTTTTAATTTTTTAAATTTTAATAAAATAAATAAATAAATAAACAATAAGTAGTGAGATGAGTACTAGTCAAGGTAAGCAGTGAGATGAATAATACAGTATGATGTACGACGCAACCAACATAGTGAATGATTTTTATTGGTCTACATGGAATGGGATCCGAGGAATGGGATCGACAAGCTTAAGCTTTCAAATACCTTTTTTATGGGACTAATTTTTGGGGTCTATATATATATATTGCAGAGATACAAGACGCATAAACTAAAATAGGGAGTGTTTGCAAGCAACAAAACACAGCGGTCCTTGAAAACCTTCAAGACCTCCAACAAAATAGAAGATATATGAAGTGAACATGGTTGGTTTTTTTGCTAGCCCACCCTAAATCATAATATTAATTTTACTTCCCTCCTTATCAATATCAATATGTGTGCGATATAATTCGAAACTGAAATGACCCAGCCTAAACCCAACTGATAGATTATATAGGTCTTATTATTGTATAGTGGGCCAAAAGCCCATTAAGGCCCAATACCTTTGTAACCTATATATATGTTATATCAATGAATGGAAACCCTAAGGAGGACATTACAATCAATCTCATACTCTTACATGGTATCACAGCCTAAGATCCAAAGACCCTAAATTTCTTTTTTTCTCTAACCCTAGCCGCCCCCTCTCTCTCTCCCCTCGCCCCCCCCCCCCCCTCACCTCGCCACCTCTCTCTCTCCTTGCCGCTCCTCGCCGCCACCCTTCCCATCCCGCCATCGGCCTCCCCGTCCCCTTGCCGCCGCACCATCCCTCCTCTCTCTCTATCCTTCCCGCCACCATGTCCACCGAAACCACCGCCACCAAATCACCCTTCCATTCCGCCCTAACCATCTCCAACATCAAAAATTGCATCCCTATCATTCTTGATCATGAATCCAGTACCTACACCATGTGGTCGCACCTCTTCACGACCCATGTTAAGGCTCATAAAGTCCTCCACCACATTGACTCCTCCGCCAACCGCCCTGAAAGCGAAGACGACGATCTCTTCGCTCAACTTGACACCATTGTCCTTCAATGGATCTTCAACACCATCTCAAAAGATCTATTGACCACCATCCTTGACCCCAAAGACTCCGCCTTGAAAGCTTGGAAGAAACTTCAGGATATCTTTCAAGACAACAAGTCCACCCGTGCTGTCTATCTCGAGCACGAATTCTCAAGTTGCAAGCTTTCCTCTTTTCCGTCGATATCTGCCTACTGTCAGCACATCAAGACCCTGGCTGATCAGCTAGACGCCGTCGACTCCAAACCCAGCGCCACCCGTCTCGTCCTCCAGGTACTCTCGGGCCTCCCTTCTGAATACAATGCTGCTGCTGCTCATATACAGCAGACGGAACCTCTCCCTACATTCGAGAAGACCCGGTCTCAACTGATCTTGGAGGAGACTCGCCTTCACCGTTAGACAACCGACGCCGCCAAAGACAAGACGGCGTTGGTCTCATCCAGTGACATCATCGAGCAGCTTGCCCTCCAGCCCGGCCGCAGCAACGACCAGCAGGGACCAAGGGGCGGCGGCGGCCGCGGCAATGGCCGCAGCAATGGTCGCCCGCAGCACTACGATCCCCGCCACCCCTCTTGGTACCTGACAGGAGGAAACTGTCGTTGTTCCTATCAAAGTATAACTCCAACCTACAAACTAGTATAGTAAGCAAGTAAGAGGTTGATCCCACAGAGAATCAAGTATTCCTAAGCAATGTATATTTACCAATTAGTAAAAAAGAGGGGTTTTGGTGATTGAAGATGAGAAAGAAAATATAAACAAGTTAGTAGAGATAACAATTGAGAAAATAATTTCATCTACAAATATCCCCTTTAGTTTGACTAGTTGATCCTCGACTCTTCTTCAAGTTCTCTTTTCATCCTATTATTGTTCCTGTCCTGATCTTGTGTAAATTACTAGTCCTACGAGTCCTAGTAACCCTTACTAATTAGATAACCCTAACACAGTCAAGATTTAACCTAATAGTAGCATTAAGATTAAGGATTAACCAGGATACATGCAACACCAAGCTACGAGTCAGCATTTAACATGTAATTGATTCTCTACACACCAGTTTAGTCCTACGAGTCCTAAAAAGGCATGATTGCTAGTATGGATTAAGGTTCGCTACGAGGAATCTACAAAATCCTAGCAATAATCTCGACTAGTTGTACGGACTAGAAGAAATCAACAATATTCGCAAAACAATCAATACGAATCAATAGGAATAGAACAAGAATAGAAATCTCACAACTTTATCAAACCAAAGCTTCAATCCATAGACGAAACGGAAGAGTTTAGCACTCCATGGCCATGGAGGCTCTCATCTAGGGTTCTCTCAATTGATAATCTCTAAGTGCATAAACTAATGGAATTAGATGATGAGTTAGATGTCTAGGAAAATAACTGTAATAGTCCTTAAATAGCCTCAAAAGAGTCGGCCAAATAATAATTATAAAAAACGTAATTCAAGAGATAAAAAGTCCATTAATAGATTCGGCGTTTCTGCAGAGGCCGCGGGGCAGCCAACCTAGGCCGCGGGGCGGCCAGGCGATTGCGAAATCCTTCGTCAGAGCTTCGGGCCGCGGGGCGGCTAGCTTGGCCGCGGGGCGGCTTTTACTGTTCACATCGATTTTTCCTCTTCGAATTTGGTCCCGATGTCAACACGAAAGTTGTAGATCTCGGAAAGAGCTTTCCAACGCATGGTCATAATAGTCAATCGGACAACCGAGGCATCCAGAAAGTGCGAAACAAGTTCAGCATGTCTGGCGACAACTTCTGATGACTTGTTCTTTACTTAGGCTCTCTAACTTCGATTCCGCTCCCGGGCTCTTCACTTTTCCTTTTCCTCTTCACTCTTCCTTCATCCATGAGCTTCCTCATTCCTTGTCGGATCCACATATACCTGAAATAATCCATAAAAGCTTGTAGATTCCGACTCCACCAACAACACAAGTATAAATGTAAATCTAGCTTAAACTATACGTTATGCGCATCTAAATCATGTTAAATGCATCCTAATATGCCTATCTAAAAGTGTGCTATCAGTACCCCAACCCTGGCTACCCTCCTTGGATGCCCTATGGCTACCCCGGTGCATCGTTTCGTGGACCAGCCCCATATCCCAACCGTCAGCAGGGCTTGTTGGGTCCTGCTCCCCGTTCGTCGTCCGATCAGGCATACCCGACTGATGTGCACACCGCCTTCTCTTCCATGCAGCTGACACCCCCTGACGGCGCTTGGTACATGGACACTGGCGCTACCTCTCATATGACGAACTCCTCAGGTACTCTCTCATCTCTTTCTTTTAAGGGTCCTGCTCATTCTATTATCGTCGGCAACGGTGGTCGCCTTACTACTTCGGGCATTGGCCACACCACACTACCAACCCCTACCAACCCTTTGCACCTCAACAATGTCCTTGTTGCCCCCAAACTTGTCAAAAACCTTATCTTTGTCCGTCGGTTCACCACTGACAATAATGTTTCTCTTGTGTTTGATCCGTTTGGTTTCTCTGTGAAGGATCTTACTACGGGGGTTACTCGTCTGAGATGTAATAGCACCGGGGAGCTCTATCCTGTGTCGTCACCATCACCATCCAGCCCGTCAAGTCCAGTCGCCCTCTCGGCATCATCATCCAGTCTTTGGCATGCACGCCTTGGTCATCCCAGTCCTGCAGTTTTAGATTTACTTCGTTCTAAGAGTCTTGTCCAATGTAATAAAGAGCTTCGCTCTAGTTTATGTTCGTCTTGTCAGTTAGGCAAGCATGCCAGACTTCCTTTTCAGCGATCTTTAAACACTACATTTGCACCTTTTGATATTATTCATAGTGATATTTGGACATCTCCTGTGCCTAGCAAGGAGGGTCATAAGTATTACCTTTTGTTTCTGGATGATTATACACATTTCTTATGGGTTTTCCCTTTGCACTTTAAATCTCAAGTGTTCCCTATCTTTGCCAAATTCCACGCTTACATCAAAACACAGTTTCACACCTCTGTCAAGTGTTTCCAATGCGACAATGGCCGCGAATTTGACAACAAAGATTTTCACACTTTCTTTAATACCAATGGGATATCCTATCGCTTGTCCTGCCCCTACACCTCTCAACAAAATGGCAAAGCCGAACGAATCATCCGAACCATTACCAATATGATGCGCACTCTTCTTTTCCACGCATCCATTCCCCTCCTTTATTGGCCTTACGCCTTGGCCACCACATGCTACCTCCTCAACATTCTCCCTTCCACCACCCTCAACCATCGCTCACCGTTTCAGGCACTGTATTGCACTTTGCCCATATATGATCACCTTCGTACATTTGGTTGCCTATGCTTCCCCAATCAGGCATCCACCGCCCCCCACAAGCTTCACCCTCGCTCTACCCCTTGTGTCTTTCTTGGCTACCCGTCTGATCATCGCGGTTACATTTGCCTCGATATCAAGACTCACAGGATCATTCTCTCTCGTCATGTCACCTTTGATGAGTCGCGATTTCCCTTCGCGTCTCCCACACCTCCTGTGTCGTCGACAGAGTCTGAGTCACCATTCCCTCACTTCATTCTTCCCCAGAGCTCTCCCGGTGCTCCTGCGTCTCCCCCTCCCCCACCTCCCCCGCCACCATCTACCAACAGACCACACACCCGCAGCGTCTCCGGTGTCTTCAGACCCCGTCAGATCATCTCCATGACCACCGCCCATCACCCCGCTATCCACCTCCCTTCACCTAAACAATCACCCGCGCCTTACCTACATGCGGCGGCCGCGGCATCTAATGCTACGCCCGCCGCAACCCCATTTGCAGCGCCCGCAGCCACAAACTCGTCCCTGGCGGCGCCCGCAGCAGCCCTTGCTGCGCCCGCCGCATCCCCAATTGCTGCGCCCGCCGCGTCGAACACCTCCCTGGCGGCGCCCACCGCAGGCTTTGCTGCGCCCGCCGCAAGCAGTGCTGCGCCCGCCGCCTCTGCACCCGCCGCTTCCTCCTCCCCGCACCTTGCGCCTCTTACCCCCGTCCTTCCCGACTCCCAGACCTCCCTCTCCCCCATCCCCACCTCCCACAAAACAGCCCTCCTCGACCCGAATTGGCAGGCGGCTATGCTCGACGAATACAGGGCCCTTACAAAGAATGGTACTTGGGTTCTTGTCCCTCGCCCTCCCGCGGCGAACGTCGTTCGCTGTATGTGGCTCTTCCGTCATAAGTTCCGCTCTGATGGGACGTTGGAGCGCTATAAAGCACGTCTTGTCGTCAACGGTCGATCCCAGCAGGTAGGTATTGATTGTGATGAGACCTTCAGCCCCGTGGTCAAGCCTGCCACTATCCGAGTGGTATTGAGCTTAGCTCTGTCGCGCAAATGGGCCATTCATCAGCTGGATGTCAAGAACGCTTTTCTGCATGGTCACCTGAATGAGACAGTCTACATGTTTCAGCCGCCGGGATTTACTGATGCCGATCGTCCTAAGCACGTCTGTCTCCTGAAGCGCTCTTTGTATGGTCTGAAACAGGCTCCGCGAGCTTGGTTCCAGCGCTTTGCTTCTCATCTGCTCCGCTTGGGTTTTATTGGCAGCCGCTCGGATTCGTCCCTGTTCATCTATCGCAGAGGCTCCGACATGGCATTTCTGTTACTTTATGTTGACGACATCATTCTCACCGCCTCTTCTGATGCGCTTCGGACGTCGATTATTTCACAGCTAAGTGCTGAATTCGCTATGTCAGATTTGGGTCAGTTGTCTTACTTCTTGGGCGTTGCTGTTCAGCGGCATTCGTCTGGCCTATTCCTCTCACAGAGCAAGTATGCTGCTGAAATTGTTGCTCGGGCTAAGATGAGTAACTGCAATCCGGTCGCCACCCCTGTCGATACATCCAACAAGCTCAGCGCTCACTCTGGTCCTTTGGTTGATGATCCGACTTTGTACAGGAGCCTTGCTGGTGCTCTTCAGTATCTCACCTTCACCAGACCTGATATCAGTTACGCCGTTCAGCAGATTTGCTTGTTCATGCATGCACCCAGGGAACCCCACTTTCATGCCTTAAAGCGGATCATTCGGTACATCAGCGGCACACTCGAGCTCGGCACCACGATCACTCCTTCCTCTAAGCTTGACCTTGTTGCTTACACTGATGCGGATTGGGGTGGTTGTCCTGACACGCGTCGCTCCACGTCTGGTTACTGTGTCTTCCTCAACGACACCCTTGTGTCGTGGTCGGCCAAGTGTCAGTCTGTCGTGTCTCGCTCCAGCGCTGAGGCCGAATACAGGGGCGTTGCCAACGTTGTCTCTGAGTGCTCTTGGCTCCGCAATCTCCTGCTTGAGCTCCGTTGCCCTCTTATGAAGGCCACTCTGGTCTACACTGATAACATCTCTGCAGTCTATCTGGCTAGCAACCCGGTCCAACATCAACGCACGAAGCACATTGAGCTTGATCTCCACTTCGTCCGACAAGGTTGCCATAGGACATGACCGCGTTCTCCATGTCCCGTCCTCATATCAGTACGCTGATATATTCACCAAGGGTTTACCTAGACAGTTGTTCATTGATTTTCGCTCCAGTCTTACTGTACGGGCCCCTCCAGTTTCGACTGCGGGGGTTTGATAGATTACATAGGTCTTATTATTGTATAGTGGGTCAAAAGCCCATTAAGGCCCAATACCTTTGTAACCTATATATATGTTATATCAATGAATGGAAACCCTAAGGAGGACATTACAATCAATCTCATACTCTTACACCAACCTCTCTCGCCCAATTCCAACCGCTTATAACATTAAACAACTTACACTATAAGGAAGTACCCATCCAATATAGACTGACTAAATCAGACTCATGCTCTGATCTCCATCATCCATCTAGTACATTATATTGTTGCTTTCTCCCCAGAGATGGATGAAGAGCTCAAACCAACCAGTGAAAATAAAATGTAGATCTCTCTATAAAACAAGCATAACAGAACAGAGAAATGCTAAAGAAATACAAGAGGATGGGTGGTCATTGAGAATTTATTACCAGTAGCTAGCCCATTTCTCCAACTGCCCAACCAATTCAATAATTCCATGTGCATATATTATATTTATTAATTTATATATTCAAAATTTAACCTGTATACACTGCCCGCCCAGTGAAACCAAACATTAGTGTATTTACTGCAATACCCATTAAATTATAAATGCATCCAACTAATTACCAAACCATATTTACTGCTCTCTCCCCAAAACCCTCCCTTTAAAAACCCCTCCCTCCCTCCCCTCCTTTTGAAACCAACATTGCACTCTCTTTATCACTAAAGGAAAAATGGGTTCCTCGAGAAGCATCTTCTTGTGGATCTCTGTTATCAGCCTGCTCTCTCAGAGTCTCCTCCTCCCTCTCGCCGCCGCTGCCGCTCCCTCTAACAACCCTCTTGAAGCCCAGAAGACTTACTACTCTCCTCCTGCCCATGACCCTCACTCTCCACACAGTACATCCTCCTCTCTTTTTTTTCCCCCTATTTTCTTATAATTTTAATCTGCATTAATTTAACTATAAGTAATTATGTTATATTGTTGGGTGCAGGTCCTTCCCATGGAGGAGGTGGAAGCCCTACACCCTCCCACGGAGGCTCTGGAGGATGTGGCTGCACCCCTACTACCCCCTCTCACCACGGCGGCTCCTACCACTCTCCTCCCTCCTCGCCGGCCTACATTCCGCCTCCTTCCACCGTCACTCCTCCGGCCACCCCCATCACCCCTTCTACTCCTGTCCCCGTTGACCCTGGCTCCTCCTCTGGCCCTTTCCCATGCACGTAAGTCCCTATATCATACAAACCCATCCATAAAAATAAATAAATAAATATTTTTTTGGTGTAAATTTATTTATTAAAAATTTTGACATCTCTAATATTACCCCTTTGTTCGATAAAACATATCATTCTATGTTCTTGCACATCTTTAAAAAAAATACGGAGTAATAAATATACTATTTTGCCTTTATTTATCACAATTTTTTTACTTTCGTAAAGTAAAATGCAAAATATCTATAAAGAAATTTTTTATGAACAAAACTAAGATTTTAAAATTACATATTTTGCTGAACGGATTGAGTTTATTGTATGATGGGATTTAATATTTAGAATAAATGATAAAAATATATCAGGTACTGGGCATCGCATCCTGGTCTGATATGGGGAGTGCTGGGGTGGTGGGGAACGGTGGGCGGCGTGTTCGGCGTGGCGACACTCCCCGGAGTAAGCTCCGACCCGTCGAGCATGAGCATCCAGCACGCGCTCACCAACACCAAGACTGACGGCTACAGCGCGCTCTACCGAGAAGCCGCGGCTTCCTTCCTCAACTCGATGGCGGCTCCGAAGAACTTCCCCTTCACCACCAGCCAAGTGAGGTCGTCGTTCGTCTCCGCTCTCCACTCCGACAAGGCCGCCGCTTCTCAGGCTCGGGTGTTCCGCCTCGCCAACGAAGGCCGCCTCAAGCTTGTCTAGAATTGATCAGTCCATTCAAGAGTTGTTTGTTAGTTTCAGTTGTGGAACTTTTATTTATTTTGTCTGATCGATCAATATTTATCAACTGTTGGTTTTTAGGTTATTTTTAATTATTAATATGTAGTGTAATGCATGTCTTCTGTGATGTGATCGATCTAGTGCTAAATATATATCCATTCAAAGGTGAGAATTAAAATCGGCTAGTGTATCGTCTGATATATATATATAAGTTGTGAGTTATATTTGAGCCTGAACAATCCTCAACTTAGGTGAATTCACACCAACACTCTTGATAGTTCATATATGCACTTGAAAACAAGTTAATTAATTATTATTCTTTTATAAGTGAAAACGAGAGACAAGCTCTCACCAAGTCACCAACTAAAAAAAGCATGAAATTAAAAAACAAATTAATTATGTTTGTGTCTATATATTATGGAAACGGTAAAATGATATTGGACCTATATACAGTGGCGGTCGCAGGAGTGTCTGAAAAGGTGGGGCGAAACCGTTTAGTTTTAAAAGTCCGATATGGATATGATAATCGGTTCTATATCGGATACCTGGTTATCCGACACTACCATTGAATTGGAAGGCTTTTTTTTAGGATGAGTTTTTGTACACCTATGACATACTACCTCCGTTCGAAAATAAGTATCATTTGACTTTTTAACACGTTTTTAAGGAGCTAAGACTTATATAAAATATCAACTTTTAAGGAGCTAAAACCTCCATTAAGATATGAGATTTGGGAAGCGAAGCGCGTATAAGGAGGAGGAGAGAACGGCGGACTTTTCCCTAATTTATAGGTTGTGGTTGATAGTTTATCAATTTCGGGTCTCCAGGAGCACCTCTATCAAACAATCTTCATTGCTCTACACCTCCTTGATATGCTGAATCTCAGAAGCATCATTTCCAATAATGAGGAGATCATCTACATATACCAGGATGACCACGTACAATCCCAGTGTCTACATGTTTGATGAACAGAGAGAAATCAAACATGGATTTCACATAACCTTGTGCAGTACTGAGAAACTTTGACAGCTCAATATTCCACTGTCGAGAGGCTTTGTTTAAGGTCATACAACGACCTCTAGCTTGAGCTTACACACTTGACCAGGTGAAGCAAGATCATATCCTTGAGGAACATTCATATATACTTCCTCATCTAGAAATCCATAGAGGAAGGCATTATTTATGTCTAACTGATGCACACACCAGTTCCTCATTGTGGCCAAAGCCAACAACATCCTAACAGTGGTAAACTTTGCCACTGGAGAGAAGGTATGTTTGAAGTTGACACCGAGTAATGAGAGCAAGTCGAGTGAAGTGAGCATGTATAAATACTTGTTCTCTTGTGGTAACAAACTCATTCGCTTTAATACACAAAAACAGAAATCAAGAAACCTCCATTTCTGTTACAAATCCCAAAGTCAGAAATATAGAAACCTCCATTGGTGAGCTTCATTTGAGCTTGATCAAGCTCTCTCCGATCGCCATTCAGGTTTCTTTTCATATATACACACACAAAATAAAACCATTTAAGTAAAAAAAAAAAACTAGTTAAGGAATATAAATAAATAAATATATTTGAGGCAGGTGATGGTAGGGCGCGCTAGGAACATACTCTCCATGCATGGACCATCTATAAGTATTCAATTCCGATCCATGAAATTAAAATTCTACCATGCCAATATCTCGTGATGTTCTTTGTGCATTAATTAAAATCCTACCAAATATATATCATATCTATAGCTATATATACAATTGGGATCTTCTGTGACCCTCCCTACTCCACTAATTTTTTTTAACATTTATTTTATCTTGAAAAAAAATTATAAAAATTATATTTATATTTCTAACATTTATTTTTATATATTTATAAAAAATTATTTTGAAAAATCATTTCTTAAAATTTTTAATAATTGTATTTTGTAAAATATTGCCTTTTTAATTTTCAAAAATTGTAAAACATGATTTTTTAAAATAAAATTTTATAAATATATAAAACTAGATATTAGGAATCTAAATATAATTTTTTTAAGATTAAATAAATATTAAATATTTTTGTGAAGTAGGGAGGGGAGTAGGATTGGTGTTGTAAGAGATCTTGGCTGATATATGTATATCAGTATATGTGTGTGAAAATATTAATTTATGATGCTAGCTAGTGATCTATTCGCTGGCATAAGGGAATATCTCCTTTTGATGGATCACTAGAGGAAGAGATCGTTGATGATAATTTATACTCCCTCCGTTCAACAAAACTTGACGTTTTACTATTCATGCACGCTTTTTTAGGAACTAAAAACTATATAAAATATCAACTTTTTAAATAATTTTTTTTTAACAATTTCGTAGTTATTATTAATAAGTACAAACTTGTTAAAAAAATTTTTAAAAAAATGAATATTTTATATAGTTTTTATCATTCTAAAAAAACGTGTATGAATAGTAAACGACAAGTTTTGTTGAACGGAGGGAGTAATTGACAACTATCTTAATTATAACCAATAAAGAGTGATATGTGAAGCAGACCTGCATCCATATCCTTACTTCTCAATCAACTTATAAACTATTTGGTGGAAAGAGACGCATCCCAAATATTTTACATATAATTCTCTCCTGACTTAAAGGTTAAAGGGGCAATTTCCATATAGGCCACGAAATTAGGCTATATTAGGAATTCGTCTCCCACCCTCTCCATATTTGGGATTTGTCCACCGAATTTTTCATCATGCTGAAATTTTTGTTTTCAGCAAAAAAAAAAAAAATTCCGCGAAATTTAGTTTTTTTTTTTTCCATGTTTCCAGAGTTGCTGAAACGGAATTGTTGAAACCTTTGTGTCACCATCTGTTTCAGCAGTCTTTTTTTTTCGTTTTTTTTTGTCGTTTTTTTTTTGAGTTTTTTTTTCCCGCGAAACTGCCAAAACTGCTGAAACCACTCTGCCACCCTCTGTTTCAGCAGTTTTTTTTTTCGCTTTTTTTTGGTTTTTTTTTTCCGCGTTTCCAGAGTTTCTGAAACTCCTATGCCACCCTCTGTTTTAGCAGTTTTTTTTTTCTTTTCGCGTTACTGTTTTTTTTTTCATGTTGCCGAAACCGGAGTTGCTTAAACCCCGATTTCAGCACTGTTGTTGATGTCGAAACCCCGGTTTCAGCAACGTTATTGATGCTAAAAACACGGTTTCAACAACGTTGTTGATGCTGAAACCCCGATTTCAGCAACGTTGTTGATGCTAAAATTGTTGTTGAAACCGTATTACGAGATATAAAATTTAGCCTACGCGGGATTCGAACCCACGTATTTGCGCATAGCACATTGCTCTACCATTGAGCTAAGAGGCTTTTAAAGGAGATTTAAAGCAAGTTCAACAACAACAATTTCAGCTAATTCTAGTTTTGAAGCAAGTTCAGCAACAACAATTTCAGCAAAAAGAAGGACCAAACTAAGAGTTCTCACCAAAAGAGTAAAAATAAGCTATCTAAAAGTTTCAGCAAGGCAAAAAAAAAATGTTGAAATTGCATAAACAACATTTGATATCCGACTTTGACCCCAACAGTGAATTAATTTCAGCATTTCAGATCATAAAAAAATGCTAGATTAGAATTTAACAAATTAAAAATCCGATGGTTGTAAGCCTAGATTTGTTTTTGCATATATTCTCAATTAGTCCGTAGTAAGCATCATAGATTATTCGAATAAAGGAGAAAGATGACGATGATATAGTTACTGACTAACCTGGCTTAGAACGTAGTACACCTTGAATCGATCCAGATACTGTTAAGTGAATCAATCGGATGCTGAAGGCGAAGACGGTTGTTGAAATCAATCGGACTTGCTAATAGGACGACCTAATTTCTAGATCTGGAAGGAGTTGGAGAGCCAGAGGGAGAAGGTGTAGAGAACGCCGATGAGGAAGCAATCCAATCGGAAATCATAGGTGAGGCGAGCACGAGATTGATAGTGGATCGATAGGCGACAGCCACTGTTTCAGCAATTTCAGCCATTGAAGCATCTGAGATCGAGCGTGAGATCGAGCCGGGATCAACAGATCAGAGCGCGAATCGGAGAAGACGAATCGGAGGAGGAGGCGTCCATGGAGAAGCCATGGCATCGAATTCAACTCGTCGGCGGCGCACCGAATTCGTCTTTCTTGGAATGGATTCAGGCGTCCATGGAGAAGCCATGGCATCGAACATACCATCTGCATCTCGCGGTGGCCGAGAACCACTGGAGATCTTCCCCTGAGCTTGAGACGGTGGTGGAGACTGGATTCTTGAAATTTGACAGCAACGTGGCCTGAATCTGAAACCGCAGGCACAGATTCAGAGCAGCGAGGGCAGCGAAGGCCGCCGTTTCTGTCTCTCTTTAGGTCGGCGAGCAGCGAGGGCAACGTGGCCTCCATCCACCGTTTCTGTCTCTCTTTAGGTCGGCGTAGGACCTCCATTGACGCCGGAAAAGGCGAATTCAGATGCGACGCCGGAAAAGGAGATTTCAGATGCGACGTCGATTCAAAGGCGAGGCGAGCGAGATCGATGGCTGCGAGAGGTCGATTCAGAGGCGAGGCGAGATCCGAGATCGATAGTGGATCCAGGGAACGAGATCGGAATCTCAAAGCCGGAGATCGATAGCCCTGGCCTTCCTCACCGTCCCCTTCCTCTTCATTGTCGTTGTCTTCATCAACTGGCCGGGAGGATTTGGGGGTTTTTTTATTTTGGTGCTGAAAGAGCGAGGGATTGATAGATTAGGTATAGATAAGAAGGGTAATTTTGTCCAGAAAATTTTAGGTGGACAAAACCCCAATTTGCCATACTTGGGAGACACTCTCTAAATATGGTCAAAAATTTGCGCCTTCGGCGCAAATTTTCTCAAGGTTAAAAGATGTTGATAAAAGTATAAAAATCACAAGGTATGGATTGAGAATTAGAATCACGAGATCATGAGTTCAAATCTAATAGCTTTATTTTGTGAAAATTTTAACTCTTTTAACTCTTAAATTTAAAATAGCTATTGAAATCAGGTATTTAATATTTTTTAATTAATTAATTTTTTTGTAATATATTATTTACAAAAAAATTATATCTCATACATATTAAAAAAATTTTGGATAAGAATGTTGAGCCCCCCAATTTATTTATGACTTCGCCCCCTTATGTACCATATTAGGGGTGGGCACAAATCCCGCAAATTCCGATCCCGTCCCCACGAAACGCGGGACGATCCCGGTGGGATCCCGCAAATCCCGTCCCGTCCCGCATATAATAACAATAATAATTTTTATAATAATAATATTATTATAATATTATAGAATAATAATAATATTATTATAATATTATAGAATAATAATAATATTATTATAATATTATAGAATAATAATAATATTATTATAATATTATAGAATAATAATAATATATTATTAGTATTATTATTTTGAGAAAATATTATAATTATAATTATAATCATAATCTTCCATTTATAATAATAATAATATTTGTTTATAATAATAATATTATTATTATTTGAGAAATATTATTTATAATAATAATAATAATTTTCAATTTATAATAATAATTGATTATAATAATATTATTATATAATATTATAATTTAATTTAATAATAATATTAATTTATAATAAAATTATTATTATTATTATATTATTATTATATCATATTATATTTTTTTCTTGTAAAGTATAATTATTTTATAATAATAACAATAAAAATAAGTAATAATATTTTATTTTTTTTAATTATAACGTGGCATTATTATTATTATTATTATTATTATTATTATTATTATTATACCCATTTAGAGCTACAAGAGGCAAATAGCTAAATACGGTATTCTTCCCAACTATCAATCGATAATGAGACAGTATCTGGTGAATCTCGTCTCAATCCCTTTCCGTCCCGATCTAGTAAGATAATGTCGCCAAATATGTTGAACATTATAATTAATTATACAATCATTGTATGAATTAATAATAGTACTATAATATTAATAATAATAATAATAATAATAATAATAATAATAATAATAATAATAATAATAATATCGAATAATATAGTTGAGAAGAATACCATATTCAACATATTGTACAAATTAATGAATTATGAAAGCATTTTTCACTTTGCAAATTTATATAATATTTTATTATTTTTATTTGCGGGACAAGGCCCGTCCCGTCTCGATCCCGTCCCCTCCAGACATCATCCCGTCCCGAAAAAAAAGTGTCCATCCCGTCTCGATCCTGTCCCGTAAAAATTTCGTGGGACGAGTCCCGTCCCGGCTCAATCCTGTCCCGTCCCGTCCCGTGCCCACCCCTATACCATATGTTGGTGGCTCCAAACTAGTATAAGCTCGTGAGTCAGAGTAGCCAAATTATAAGTTCTATGTACTAAAATATATCCGCATTACATAAGTAGAATACTTATTTCTACAGCCCATGATGGAGTGGCTCGATGGTGATGAGTGAGTTGTTAATGAGAGGTTCTGAGTTAATTTGATCTTTGCCTTCACTATTTCTGTTGGGTGAAAAAATCAAGATTCATCTTACTTCTTATCATTGGGTCTAGTCGATCGACGCAAGTTGATTTAGTTGGTACGAAGAGCACGTGTCCAGATTTACCACCAATTAATAAATAGGGTATATAATTAAGGGTGATTTTGGTACTTGGCCTTTTTTTGAATATTCAATTGAGCGCTTAGGCCCTAAATCAATTTAATTAGTTTTGCCCTAGACCCATTCTCAATAGGGTGGGTTGGTCAATGGTCAACCGTTTGACCATTGACCGGTCAACGTTGACTGTTGACCGGTCAACGTTGACCAACCCATTTTGATGCCAACTTTTTTTTTTTTTTTTTTTTTAGTGATGCCATATTTTACCGTTTGATGCCAAAATTTTACTATATTTTATTTTCACTTTGATGCCACTTTTCTAATGGAATGATTGGATGACACTTTTTTAATGTCACTTTTTTTAAACATTGATGACATTTTTTGTTTACAGTAATGTCACGTTGATCATTGATGCCATTTTTTTTTACTGTTAACGACTGATGCCACTTTTTTTTATGTCAATTTTTTGATGATATTTTTTTTACCGTGATGCCATATTTTTGATGATATTTTTTCAAAGTAGTATTTTTGATGACATTTTTTTCTTTAATGTGATACAAATTTTTCAAAATGGTATTTTGATGTCATTTTTATAATGTAATTATTTGATGCCATTTTTTTAATCAAATCGATTGATGCCACATGTTTTTAATGTAATCAATTGTATATCGATTTATTTTCATCGATTAAACTTTCATTCACTGATGACACGTTTGTGATTACACTTCATTGATGCAATCACTTGTGGTGACATGTTCATTAAATTTTTATTCATGGATGACATTTGTTATTACGCTTCATTAATCACAATTGTTTATGGTGACAATTTTATATAATTGATGACATAAGAGCTTAAACGTGGAATCAAAATATTGTCACCTTATTGCACATATAAACACCTATTATAATATGTCATCAACTAAAATACATGCATCAATTTTTATAATGTAATTATTTGATGCCATTTTTTTTAATCAAATCGATTGATGCCACATGTTTTTAATTTAATTAATTGTATATCGATTTATTTTCATCGATTATACTTTCATTCACTGATGACACGTTTGTGATTACATTTTATTGATCACATATTTCATTGATGACTTTTATTCATTATGATTACATTTCATTTATCTCAATTATATATGATGACAATTTTATACAATTGATAACATATGACTATATGAGTATAAAATGTGGAATCGTCAGTGTCATCTTATTGCACATAAAAATATAAATCATTTGAAACTATAACATCAATATTGATAGTACACGTAAACCCGCTTATTATAATGTGTCACCAACTAAAAAATATAGCATCGATGTAACCAATACAACATGGAATCAATGAAATCAATTTTTTGGTGAGATTAGCCTATTGAATAAGTTCAAATTCCACATTAGCAGCTTTGCCTAATATTTTGAATTCCACATTGCAGCTACACCCTGCAACATTTCACAAAAAAAGAATCCTCAAAAAGCAGCTTTTGCAAAGCTGAGTTGACCACTTGAGCTTGTCACCCACGTGCCTCTCCAGCACCGCCAGCAAAGGAGAGCTCACATTCAGCTCTTTCTCCATTTGACGAGCAAAGCTCCGCCGACGAAGGAAGAAGAAGCACCCAAGGACAGGACCCCACAAGTCGGCTGAACCTCCATTGAACCGCCGAGACGCCACCCAGGAGCCTCCAAACACCACCACCAAGGCCACACCGCATTCAGCCCAATCCCACAACTTCTCAAAAAAAAAAAAAAATCCCCATCAACCTCCCAAATCCGACTTCTCAAAAAAAAAAGAATAAAGGAGTCTATGCACAAGATCAGTACTGCAGTGAAGGCGCCTCTGCCGGCGCCGGAGCCGAGGATATGGTTCATCGACGACGATCCGTCGCCGCGGCCGCCGAAGTGCACGGTCCTGTGGAAGGAGCTGCTGAGGCTGAGGAAACATAAGGCGGCATCGGCATCAGCGGCCTCGTCGCTGTCGCCGTCGTCAGCGACTTCCTCGTCCTCGCCCCTTCACAATCTCCATGGACGCCGGATCTGAGAAAGAGGGTGACTGGAGCGACTAGATCTAGGCGAGAAGCTTCAGATCTGGTGTACACGAACCAGATCGGCTATGGCGCGGCGGTACAGTGAAGGCTCGGATCTGATGGAGGCGCGGCGGTCGATGAGGGTGAAAGCCGGGGGGAGGGGAAGCCGGAAGCGGAATAATCGACGCTAGCGAGAGAGAGGGGGAGAGGGAGAGAGAGAAGAGTCGCCCAAATCTCCAGATCTGCTGAAGGAAGGAGAAGAGCGGTCTGGATAACCCATAAAGAATTATTAGGGTTTACACTAGCTTAAAAAACAATTAATGGGCCTAACTACCTAATCAAACATGTTAAAAGGTATAAATCAGCAAATTCCCTCTATAATTAAAGGGCGAATATATATATAGAGCGAGAGAGAGAGAGAGTGAGGTTAGTTACGGTGTACTCAGCCCTTAATGTGTATCATGTACACAAATCTGCGCCGCTGATTGATTAAGATGGAGGGTGGAGATTAATTAGCCCATAGATGATTATTCAGTCGAGTATAAATGATTATGCACTAGTATATGAAGGATATATTATTCAGTCGTATGAGTCTGTTTAGTAGGATAGTCATTTTGATTATTCGATGATATCACTATATTATTCGATCGTATTGACGGATTATGCGATGGTATTGCTTTAGGCCTCGTTTGGTACGAAGGTGGTTATCGGAATGGGAATGGAAATCGGAATCGGAATAAAAAATTGGAATCATCCATTACCGATGCATGTTGTTTGGTATTATGTCGGAATGAACAATTAAAAATCAATATCTCAAATTAGCCCTAAAATCACCCGTAGAATCCCGGAGGTTGGCGGCCGACTGCAGGAGATGCCAGGTGGGCGGAGTACTGCGAAGGGCGGTGGTTGACTGTTGCAACGAGGAAGGAGGGCGGTAGGGGAGAGAGAGAGAGAGCAGGGGGGGACTGCAATGCGAGGAGACGACGGAGGACGCGTGAGAGGGAGATCTGGAAGACATCGACTGACGATGCCATAGAAAATAGGCTATATAATAAACACGGGATATTACGTCATAAATGGGTCACCCAACGCAAAAGGACGGTCGGTCCCACCATTAGCGCATCGCGAGCAAAGTATCCAACCGAACCTAAAGAACTAGGCTTAGCACCCCCTATATCTATTAACCTTTATTTCCCTCGCGACTCAAAGTCAGTATAGGAATAAGAGCTAACTCTCCCTTGTACCTCGTTAGCTTCCGAAGACCTAGCAAGCAGCTCGTTGGCTCAAGCATCTCGCCTCTAATGGCTCCACATGTATTGCCTAGGCCCCTAAGCATGTGGGCATGCGCTACACGTGTCCTATGTAGAACCACGAGGTTGCCAGTCAGCTGCTCGCTTGGTTTCCCTATAAATACCCCTCTCCGATCACAGAGAAAAGGATTCGATTCCGAAGATAAGAAAGGCATAAGAGCTCTGATTATCTCACGGCTTAAAGCCCCCGGAGTTGAGTTCTAGAGATCCTCGGTCGGAGAAGAACGTTCCTTGAGATAACAACCCCGCCAAACTTCCTCCGTAGACGACGATTGAACAGTAAAACATAATTCATCGCGAGTCAAACTCATAACCCTCATCGCTTGGACAAATAAGCTTACAATCTAATCATCATCCTATCAGGCTAAGGCTTGCAGGTATTTTAAAAGCATTATGTCGCCACAAGTGATGTAATAAGTATAGGCAAAATCTCATGAACGCTTCACCGACGATGGAGGACAGCAGCAGAGGTACTAGATCCGGATCAGAGCGACAGAGGATGGGGCGGTGGTGGCAACCTCGTCGAATCTGAGCGACAGAGGATGGGGCGGCGGTGGCAACCCGGCGAATCTGAGCGACGGTGGGGCTTCGGCGGCGGTGCTGGCGATGTCGGCAAATCCGGAGGCTGTGAAGAAGAGGGAAGAGGATGGAGACTGGATGACGATGAAATCAGGAAATGGGGGGACGTTTTGGGTTGGGAAATTGGGGACTGAGGGTGGTTATCGGTGACGGAGGGGCGACGCCGGCAACGAAGGAAGCTGCTGGTGATGGCGCCCGAAGGTTGGCGGCTGACTGCAGGAGATTGGAATGGATGCACGCTATTGAACGTGGAGAGAGATTTGGAAAATGGGAATGGGAGGATCCCCTAACTTTTGTGAAGGGATGAAATTTGGGGGAAATTGGGGATTAGGAGATCCCCAGTAATCAATTTGATTCCCAATTTTAAGATACCAAACAACAAAAGTGGGAATCATCCATTCCCATTACCCTTTTGATTACTAGTAATGCATACCAAACAAGCCCTTATTATTCAATGGTATAACTTAATTATTCGATGGCGTTACAATATTATTCGGTTAGTTATGTCATTTTAACAAATAACTAAAAATTATTCGATTGTGTCGCTGGATTATGCGATGGTATCAATTGATTATTCGATAGTATCGAATAATTCGGATTTCTCCCCTAATATCTCTTTCAATCAAGCAAACAAAAAATTTCAACTAATCACAAACTCAGACTCCAAATCCACCAGGGAACTCCCGACTACAAATCCACCAGGGAAAACCTTCCGTCTACAAATCCGCCACCAGGGAGTCGCACATGGCTTCCTCGCCGGCACCCAGATCTGCTAATAGGAGAAGAAGAACGGGACTAAACCTGCAACACGAAACGCCGCCACCGCCCAGAATTGCAAATCCACCGGTCACCACCACTAGAAAAACTCCCCACTGCAGATCCATCGCCGACCGCCTTCGCTTCCACCATTAGTCTCCTCTGATTTACCATCGTCGACCGCCATCGAGAGGGTCTCAGGGAGTTTGACGAGCAGGATCTGTAAGATAGGAGGAGGAAAGAGGTCGACGGGCAGGATCGCCATCGCTTCTGCCTTCGTCGTCCTGAGCCGGACGCCTCCTCACGCCCCCCTGAGCCAGATGCGATTGGAGGAGAAGATTGGAGGGTTGGATCTGATCTAATCGAACACCGCCACCGTACGTGGGTCATCGGCCTTCTCCGGCCGCCATCACCTCACCTACCTTAGGCGATCGGAGGAGAAGATTGGAGGGTTGGAACGGTTTCGGCCTCACGCGCATCAAATCCTGAACGTGGGTTTTTATTTCCCATTTTCTATTTTTAATTAATCAAAATTATTGATTAATCTCAGCCTTTAGATTGCACTCAATCAACGATTAGGATTTCTGTACATGATACACGATAAAGCTTGAGTACATATAATCTACCTGTATATATAAATAATGAAAGAAGCCAGCCCCTTTTAAAGTGGATCAACCTCAACTACACAATGGAGGAAGCTAGCAAGAGAGAGGAGTAAGTGGACTGACAGTATGAGAAAAGGCCATAAATGAGGAAGAAGGGAACAGGTCACAACCAACTGATCAAGCAGAGCAGCACAACAGTAGTAGACCAAACCCTATTTAATCCCACTCCGATCCGATCTCCCCACAAGAACGAATGTTACAGAGCACGTTGTGAAGCCACTGTTTCAGTTTATATATGCACTGCTCTCTGGCTATTAGTTATTCCCTGTGTTGAGAGATGTGAATGAGACTATAAAGACTCCTACATTAAAAGTTAAACCTAACGAGCCTTAATATATAAGTTGGTTGACTACTCCTTCTTTTATCAATTGGTTTTAAAATAAATCCTCGCTTGCCTTGTGTGCTAGCTAAGCTACGCTTGGACGGACGTGCTTGACCCCTCACGTGTTGATTTTGCAGAAAACATGGCTTCGAAATGATTTTGGAGACTCTGAACTCCATAGCCTTCAAAATCCCAAGTTGGAGACATGGGATTTCGCCACTAATAATCACCTCACGAAGATCTGCCATCTTAAATGTTTTGATCATCCAAAACGCTGCACCTAATTACTAATTAAACAAATGTTTCCAATATATACACTACACTAACCACGTACTCCCAAGTCTCAACTGCAAGTCAAACCACATTAACTGATATAAACTCATAATAGGTAGGACTATATATGACACCTATCCAAGTCTTGCTGAATTTGAAGCTTCATATGTTGCTGTCCCAATGGCATTATTTGTTCATGTGGTCTTAAATTAGTAGGTTTTCAAGACAACACAATACTACTAGTACAGTACGCCAATTCTATTATTTGTACCAATTTATATTAATATAGTGGGTTCGTAATACCTTTTCTGGTCAAACAAGCATCCTCCTTTAAATTGGGTTATGTTATGTGTCACCTGCTTTTGTTTCAACATTTTGCAAAACTATCTTTCTTGACTTGTCTAGGAAATAAATATGCATCTCTCTAGACCACTCCACCAAAAATAAACTACGTGGTTTGTAATCACATTGCAAAGTAATTACTTTTTATAGGTCTTGAATTGTAAAAAAAAAAGGACTTATTGGCCACGACTTTTGAATTGTTGGGATAAAAACATAGATTCCACATCGATTGTTGGTGGTATAACAAGCCAAAATATAATAAGAAGTGAATCCTTACACATGGCTTAAGTTTTTTGTGTTAGAAGGGTGGACCCCAACCTTATAAACCCGACACGACTCCCGTTTTTATAGGATCCGACCGGGATTTCTCAGAATTCGACATGAATCCACGGCATAAGTACGTGGAGAAAAAAACATACATTTTTTTTTCAATCCTATACACTTATTTTTTTAGTTTTGCTTACATATGATAAATTTTTATGTCAAGGAAGTATGAAACATAAACTTCGCCGATCCGATTTAGAATCTCGATTTTAATAACATCATTGCACACCATAAATGACATGAAAAACTTATAGCTATTTTATGTGTATATTTTTATAATTTATGGGAAATTGTGTAATTTATTAATTCTCTTATACAATAATTATTTTAGACATTTATAAATATTAAAAGAGATGTGAGTGGTTTTTAAAGACAAAACACCATAATTGGGTAATTTTGTATACGTTTTATAACGTATGTGCATTTTTCTGTAATTTATACTCCGTATAATTTATGGGCTGATTTGTGTACGCCATGCCTCCCCTTCAAGGAATAATTTTGTTTGTCAATTAAGGACAATTCTGCGTAATTTTTATAATATTTTGGGTAGTTTTGTGTAATTTGCCGTTTTAAAGGCCTAGTGGTTAACCGATGGAAAATGTCAAAATGTTGGGCACCCAACGATAATGTTCGAAACTCGTGGCTACTGACAAAATTTCCTAAAAGCTTAAAGTATAATCTACAAGGGCATCGCACCAAACTGTCCCTTTAAGTAGACAAGGGGATATAGTTGAAGAACAAGGGTGACCATATACACTACCTTGCGCATACAAGTTAGGGTGTAAATGAGACAGATGCCTCACGGTACTACGACAGTCTCGCGCACCCCAATTAGGCTATGTCCTTGTTGCTGTACTCACGAAAATATTGCGGGTTCTAACAAGATTCTATGTTCGCTATGATTAGGATCTGATGATACCGTCACCAAGAAACTAAAAAGTGCAGCAGAAATTGAAGAAAACAGAAATGTAAAAGCAAATCCAATAAAGCTTATATACAGACATTAGTATGACAGTTCAAGTTAAATGTACAGATTAAATAGTAAATGTTTTGGGATAAGTTTATATAGTATTAGAAGAAAACTGGAGCATCATCAGTAACAAGATATGATATTGTACAGGTTTAACTGTTGTGAAACTTGTAGCTATGATGCCATGCCCTGTGATGAACTCATCGGCTGCAAAACATATCTGGCATCTGCGGTAGTTTCTTGATAACATATGGTTAAGAACTAGGATCACAGGGAATAAACCTAATTCAATGATCTGTATAAAGCCAGAGAATGTCTTCAAACATCGGCGATTAATGGAATGCAGTGGGTGGATCCTGACTACAAATCATATGGGTTTGGACAAGCTATTTCAGGAAGCTCAGATATGGCAAGTTTCTAACTACAACATTCATCAGATACAGTTCTTATCAAGCACATTTTGAAAACAAAATATGATAACGGCAAGTGTACTGAGCAAGATAAAATGCTTGTGTAACAGAAGACAGAATTGAAAATGAAGGTGAAAATGCTTTCTATGAACAATGTAAGATTAGAGACTGGAAACAAAGGAAACTCAACAGCAGTTTAGCTTAAACAATTTGAGCTTACTCTAAAAGGAAGCAGGAAAGTTCAGAGATTGGGGTTTACTTCAGCAAAAATTACTCGTATAACAGAAGTGTGATTCAAGTACATCTTTCATCAACACTGGAACTAGTTTTGCCTGAACTAGATACAGTATATATTATACACTGACCTCCAGCAATTCTCCATGCACATTACAGGCAAATAAATCTCACTAAACAATTGTCAACAAAACAGACAACATCAGAATCTAACACGAGTAAGAGAGTAACCATCAGAGGTGGAAATATTACATGCTGAATGCGGTACCTTAACTCATTTCATGTGTGATTCAAACCACGCAAACATCTCTTTGGATTGCAAGCTTGTCATCTCATGATAACCAAAAGCAAGATTGAGCTCTTCCTCAATGTGATGTATTGAGATCTTGCCATATGGGAAAGGAATCTTACTTTCCTTGAGAGCTTTCGCCAATGGAGTTTTCCTACCATCTTTGACCATGTACCCATTGAAATCAATGAAACGTTTCTCCTGAAACAACTGATACAACCTCTCAGAAGTCGTTACATTAAGGCCTGGAATCCGATCAGACAAGAACCTTGGGGTAAGACGAAACTCCATACACTTAACCTCTTTCGCGTCAACCCCTTTCTTCCTCAACTTCTCAACATATTTAGGTATTAGTTGGTTCCTATTTGAATCTTTGGGCATGTGCACGAAAAGAGTAGGAGGGTAACGTGATCCAATATCCATGGTTTCGAACAAGCCCTCAGAAATCATAACAACAATGCTACTGAACCTCAAAGTATCATCATTTGCAAGCAGTGACACAAAGTACCCGCCGGAGGACGCCCCCATTGCAACCAAAGGAACCCTAGACAGACCATGCTTATTGATCCACAATTGGATTGCAGTTCTAACCACAACCCTCTCCTTCCCAAAAGTCCAGCAATCACCCACGCTCGAGATTGCGAGAACAGCAAACTGGCGAGCAAGGGCATTGAGCACAATCAGCCTCTCTTCCGGCAAACCAACACACCGCGGGCAACGAGTCGACTTGTCCCAGAAATTGCCGGCCCTGCCGCTGCAGCCATGGGCAAGGAACAGAACCGCCCGAGGCGAATCAGGTATTTGCCAGATCAATTCAGTCCCGTTGAGGAGCTGCACAGTCGGATACAACGACTGTGAATTGACAGTGGCAGATCTAACCCCAGAAGAGCCAGTAACGAGTAACCCTAGCGAAGTGGTCTCCCAGGTAGAGAAGAAGGCAACAGTGAGAATCATTGCGACTAGAATAAGAATCATCGGGAAGGGAAATCGGAAGCTCGAAGCGGCTCCCCATTGTTTGAAGGGATTCCGCCCAAACCCTAGCATGTTTTGCTTGGGAATTGATAATCAAGAGAAGAAAAGATCCAATGAAATCGCGGCAGAAATGTTGTGGATCTTAGCAGCAAAATTTGAGAATTTAAGCTGAATTGATCCAAATCGATAGGAAGGAATTCGAAATTGGGGAGTATGATAAGTACCTGAAATGAATGAATCTGAAGGAATGTTGCAATCTAAGGCGAAATGATTCCCTCCATAGAAACAAGACAGCTGAGAGCTTCTACCTGCTCTTCACAAGCTATGTCAAATTGTAAACTACGAAGGAAACTGAAAAGAATTTCAGGGAACCGGAAATATTGAATAACCAATTAAGTCCTATGCATTTATCTCAACTTTACTGCCTACATTGCTAAATTAATTGTCTTTATTTAATTTAGAAAAAATTATTAAAATTACATTTATATTCTAATCATTTATTTTAATATGTTTGTAAGTTTTTATTTTAAAAAATTATGTATTATTTTTTTTAAATTAAAAAGGTATTACTTTACAAAATAGAATTATAAAAAATTCTATAACATGATTTTTCAAAATAAAAGTTTATAAATACATAAAAATAAATGTTTGAAATACGAATATAATTTTTATAATTTTTTAAAGATTAAATACGTGTGAAAATAAATGTGAAAATAAAAGTTTATAGTAAATGAAATTCTAGACATTCCGCTCCCCGCTTCATATTTTGAGGATTGGTTTTACTGGTGGCCCGATAGAGCTGGCTGGTTTACTACAACAATCACATACAAATTAAGCACAGCTCAAACATCCCTACATTTAGACAACAACGCCTGGATTTGGAAAGTGAACATTCTGCCTAAGGTTAAAAAAATTATTTGGAAGGTTTCTCAAGATGGTCTCCCAACTGCATCTAGGTTTTCCAGTAGTGGAGCTCCTATCCCTTCCCCTTTTTGTCTGTGCGACGGTGCGATTGAAGATGATGTTCACCTCCTGCTGGAATGTCCCTTTGTACGCTCTATCTATCAGATTCCTTTTCGTGTACACTCAACTATTACCAGCATGATAGTTCATTCTCGTGACATTAAACTTATCCTGTCGTTTATTGGGAACAATCTAAATTTGTTGGCCAAAGAGGTTCTTGCCTTTTCTTGGTGGTCTGTCTAGTATATTCGAAACCAACATTTGTTTCGGCAGGTCCCCATTTTGCGAAAAGATATTGATTTACGCTTGTTTAACTCCCACATCAATAATTGGAGTAAAACTGTCATGCTAGAGGTTATTCTACACGAGAAACTTCCATTACTCACACATAACTCCAACCCCCCGAAAAAGAAAAAGAATCGTTGTAGGATTTTATGGTACAAACCCCCAATGGGAACGCTTAAACTTAATTTTGATGGATCAACACTAACTAATAATGAAAGTACGGCGGGTGCCATAATCCGGGACTAGAATGGTCATCCAATACGGACGTTTATCAAAAACTTGGTAAACAAAGCTCTCTCAAAGCGGAAGCACTTGCTCTTAAAATTAGAATCCAACACGTTATTCATATCAATATTGACAAAATCCACATCGAAGGCGATTCTAGTATAATCATTGACCACTTAAACAGAAAATCTAAATGTCCTTGGAAAATTAAGCTGATTTTGCCTGATGTTAAAGTTCTTCCATCGACTTTGAAAGAAGTTTCCTTCTTTCATGTGCCTCGTTTGGGCAATAGAGTGGCTGATAAGGTTGCGCATCTTTGCCACTCTGTACGGGGTGTCGATATTCACAACGATTCTGGTCTTTTAGACCTCATCCGCAATGAGGCTGTCGCGTAGAGCTTGCTCACTCGAATCTTTTCCTAATAAAAAAAACAAATGTGAAAATAATTGAGAATGTGTTTTCCAACCCAAAATCAAGAGTGGGAAGGGTGAGGTGGGATATGTTTGGCAAAGGATTATCAAGGTGGGAAGGTCGTGGTGGGAGGGGGTGGGCGGGAAGCGGTGCAGATCGTCAGATTTTCCCACCTCGTAGCCCTCGAGTGGATGGGGTGGAGGGATCTTCTTGTGCACACATGCCCTCTCTTGTTGGAATCTTCCCACATAAGCCTCCTCGTCTCCACCTCTAACTGAAACCAAACACACTTGCGAGGACGAATGTGAGGCACAACAATTAAAGAAGTCCCAGAGAGGAGGCCAAAAACAGAGCCAATGACGATCCTCAAGCAACGGTGTTCGACAGAGCTTCGGGCGCTACACCACCTCCATTGATTGGGCACTACAGTTGGTGTCAACAGAAGCTCATGGAGGCTGTCGCCTGTCCTCAATTGGTCGTGTGGTGTCGCCGAGGCCATTGGAGTGACCACTTGGGGCGTGGGCTTACGAGTCTACTGATTCTGTGGAGTGCAGCTGTGAATAAGAGGGCGAAGTGGTTGTTGCTGCTGCTCCCATGCACAGTTGAACAACAAAAGGGTAGGGTAAATGCTAAGGGTATTTTTGTAGTTTCACCCTATGCCATCACCTAATAATCCTCACTTACCCAAACACCTACCGGTTATTGTCCAAAAATAATCTTCATCTCTTCCCGAAAGAATAATCCCTAAAATTTAATCTTCATTCTCTCCGCCCCTAAAATTCCATCCCAAGTAGAGAGTGAAGTAGGGATTAAAAAGTAGGTGATATTGATTTGGAAATTAGGGCCGAAATTTTCCTTGACCACAATGGCACAATCTATAGATGAAATTTAGAGTTGGAGATTATTTTAGAGATTATTGGAATGATGATTATTTTTAGGAAAAATAATTCACAATAATACCAATTATTTACTATCAACCCAAAACAATACCAACTTTGAAATTTTGAGAGAAAAACTCTCTCATGATCTCTCTAGATTTTCTAGAGAGAGAGCTTCAATCTCGGCTTCGGTCGTTCTACTCTGACTTCGGTCGCCTTACCCTGGCTTCGGCCGCTTCAACCCACCTCCAGCCACATCCGACCGTTGCGCCCCCACCATACCTTGCTCCGACAAGATGCTTGAGAAAGGAAATGAATAGTAAACCCTAACTCCGAAATCATTTCTCGGACTTTGACCAAAAACGATATATTTTGAGATGGGGCTTTGGTAGATTCGTGTTTCTTGCCCCCATTTCATCAATGTCCAGGTCCAAATTGGGGCATTGACATCCCCTATTTCATCCCACTGGTTCGACTGCCCTCGCATGTCTCGAACCATACAACCCCAATCGGTCTACTGTCTGAGCTGCCTTCTCTTCGCCTCTTCGGTGGGTTGGAGAGGCGCTTGCCTCCCGATTCTCACCGTCGACGGTGCCTGGCGGTGGCGTCGCTGCAACCTGGTGCTCCGACCTGGAGCTCGTCGTCTAATAATCGTCGATTGCCTTTTTGGAAGGCTGGGCGTGTTCTTCCCTCCGCCTGGGTTGCTCGGAGGTGTCCTCGGCGATTCGCTGGCGGCCTTCCGCCTGTCCTCGGTGGCGTTCAATCTCCGGTTGTACTCCTTGGTCGGAATTCCAAATTGATGTTCTTGGCGTGCTAGTTGTCGTGAGGTAACCTTGGTCTGGTTTTCGCCGCCCTTATCCATTTCTTCGACGTTTCAACCGTCGTGGTTTATCCCTCCTCACCGGTCCTTGCCTCGGTGGTTGCGTGGCCATCCGGCGTGCCTATTGTCGTCTAATTGTCGGTTTGCACATAGTTCTCTTTGGACCCGAAGGTGGCCCAATGTGTTTTGATTAAAGCATATGGTGTCTTTCTAGGATCTTGGGCCCAAAGGAGCCCGGAATGAAAAATTAAAAAAAAAAAACCAATAACCGGGTGCTATATATATTTATATTTTTATATATAATCACCTTTTGCATTTATACATATATATTTATTTGTATATACTCCAACATTGATATCTCCTGTTAGGGTTTGTCCAATAGCCCGAAAGGTTTTGATAAAATCACCGAAAGGGATTGACAAAAATCCTGAAAGGGTTGTAACAAAATTCCAAAAGGGCTTGATTAAATCCCGAAGGGGTCCCCAATAAATTCCCAAAAAGGTTTTTCAGGTGCGTTGTACTTTCGTGGTTTTCGGCTGCTCTTTTGGTTGATCTCGGCAGTCCTTTTCTTCGTTGGGGCTATGGCGTCCTGGAGTCGGGTCTGGCTGGGGTCGAGGTGGTGTGTATCGAGGCATCTCCGTGATCCGGAATTTTCCTTGGAGGTTCGTCTTCACTGCCCACAAGGACTCCTGATGTACCGCTGACCAGCAGTGTCACTACTTGGTGGCGCTTGGCTTCAGTTCATAGTCTATGTTGTCCCCGACGTGTTAGGTTTATGTTTGCTAGATCACCCGAAATTGTTTGCTTTTCACTGCCTGGTTTGCACCTTAATTTTGTTATTGTCTTTATATGTTTAGATGTTTCACCGTCTGCCGACTTTGTCGATCTCTCGAGGTGTCAGACTTGTCTAACCCTCGAATTCTTACCTTATCAAAAAAAAATTACCAACTTTGAAAATCACAACTAACAATATCAACTATCCATACATTTACCAAAAACACTTTCCGGACAAATTCCGACACACTTACATCGGAAAGACAAAAAGAAAAAAAAATCCTAAAATAAAAAGGGTCTATTTGCATCCCCACATATACGTCGGGCAAATTCAGGCACACCACCACAGTCCAATGACCATCCGATCCCCTTCCTCAAAATACTCCTAGCTAGTTCGACGCCATCACTATTGCATCCCTAGTTCACCACCATCTCCCTCCGCACTTTTGATTTCTCCATCGCCTTCTTAACTCTGCTTCTCCTCCGTGATTTCCACGATTCTAAACTCTCAATTGTTACCTTCAACTCTGCTCATGCCAATCTCGCCAAATCCAACACTATCGAAGACCATTTTATAGAGTTTTTCACTTTTGAAACACATGTCAAGAAATTAAATAGCAAATAATATCAATTGAATGGAGTAAACTTATAATAAAAAAATGATATAATTTACTTTTCACGCACTTTAATATTCAATTAATGGAAATTGGGTGATAAGTGTGACTTTGCTAAGAAAATGGTTTTAACGGATGGTTTTCTGCAATTTTGCCTTGTTTCTTTCATATTGATGCAATTATTCCTCTTGTACATATTTGTTTCTACTATTGTCTATAGTGTTTCAAATTTATAATTAGTTTTGCATTTAACTAGTTATATTCTAATAATCTCATCTATTATAATTAGACGATGCAAGCACTTGTTTGTACCCAAGATTGGCTACGCGGGACAAAACTAAAAAATGCTAAAGCTCATGAGGAAAGCATACATGAAGAAGATGCAGACTATTATATATATACCATCTATTGAAGAAGGTAATCTTATATTCATTTGGTATACTTCTACCTACATTAATAAAAATGTTAAATTTAAAAATTAATTATTATTTTCAGGTTGTTTAGATTTAGCGGAGAAAGATATAGATCTCACCGAATGAACTTTTTACATTTGTATTGAGTGATGGTCTTGATGAGTACGTAACAAACTTTAATTACTTTATATTTGTGCTCAATTGTTATCATAATTTATTTAATGTTTGTTTGTTTTACCTTCTACAGTTCTAGGTGCTCTCACACAAGAACTAAGGCAAGCTAGCAAGCTAGATAATGCATGATTAGTTGATTGCAAATTTCAATATTTTGCTCTTGATGATTTTAACAATAAACTTTTATGGATATTTTTGCTTTAAGTTTAAACTTTATATGTTGAACGATGAGTTAGATTTGTCGTTGTTTTAACTTTTAAAAATTGTACCTTGTGGATTTGATTATATATGAATCATGAATGAATGTAATCAAATCAAGAGTGAATGAATTTTCAATTTCCAGGATTTTGCTTAAAATACAAAAAAAAGGGTTGCTGGGCTTATTATTCCGGTCCAACCAGTCCTATTGGTCCGTGGACCGATAAATCCGAAATCATATTTTTCGATCCACGGTCCATATTCTTTGAGGTTCGAGTCTAGATCACTCACTCCCCTATTTAATACCCCATTAAATTAAAATG
This sequence comes from Persicaria maculosa, assembly GCA_963922045.1. Classification (NCBI taxonomy): domain Eukaryota; kingdom Viridiplantae; phylum Streptophyta; class Magnoliopsida; order Caryophyllales; family Polygonaceae; genus Persicaria; species Persicaria maculosa. The sequence continues at coordinate 8,377,358 of OY998251.1, forward strand.
TCACTCACTCGATATCACGTTCCCGGTCTCCCTCGGTTCAAACATTCTGTTACACAATCTATATAATACAGTACTACATATTATGTTACATTATTTAATTGATTATACTCACTTTTTTTTATTTAACTATAAAAGATTTTCACATTTAATTTTGGAATTATTACAGTCAATTACAAAAGAAGGTTCGTTAGATTGAATATCAATTGGTTATAAATGCCCGTTAGCTCTGCAAAGTTTCATAATTTCCATGATCAGCAAATGAGATCGGCAATGGCTACCTCCGGCGATCCCCCCTCCATTTGTCTCTCTTCGTCGATCATCGCATCGGCCTTCATCCCCTTCCTCATCATCCTCATCTTCCTCTACCACCGCCGCTGCCGCAACACCAACAAAACGTCGACGACGCAGCTCCCGCCGGGAGATCTAGGGCTGCCGTGGATCGGGGAGACGGTGGAGTTCTTCCGGGCCAGCCAGCGCAACCGCCTCTACGAGGACTTCATCGCACCGCGCATGACCAAGCACCGTTCCTCCACCTTCAAGACCCGCCTCCTGGGCTCTCCCACCGTCGTCGTCTCCGGCGAGCGCGCCAACAGGTTCTTCCTCTCCAACGAGTTCAAGCTCGTCGTCAGCTCCTGGCCCGCCGCCTCCGTCGAGCTCATGGGCCGGAGTTCCATCATGGAGAAGCAGGGCGACCCTCACCGCCTTGCCCGCGGCATCGTCACCTCCTGCTTCAATGCCGCCGGCATGGAGGCCCTCACTCCGGCCATCTGCAGGGTCGTCAAGTCACATTTACAGGCCCATTGGGCTCCGGAGGGCGGAAAAGTGACTGTAAGCTTATTCAGGTTATTATCCACCTGTTTTCGATGTGGACTCTTTTTGGTCCCATTGATCTCTTAATACGCGCGGCACATGCACTAATAGTCTAGCTAGCACACAAGCTAAGTAAGGTTCAATTCTAAAACCAATTGCCAATAGAAGTAGCCCACCGACTTATATGTTAAGACGAGTTATGTTCAACTTTTGATGTGAGACTCTTTTTGGTCTCATTCACGTCTCTTAGCAATAAAGCTGTACGTGTTTGAATGAGAGTCGTGTCAGATTTATTTTGTGTAACAGTTTATTTGTAATTGGCTCAGGTCGGCGAAGATGGTGGCGTTCAGGGTGGTGTGCGAGTGCTTGCTAGAGATGGAGGCCAAGAAGGAGATGTTGGGGATGTATGAGAGGGTTTTGGAAGGGGTGTTTGCGGCGAAGGTGGAGGTTCCAGGGACGAGCTTCTGGAGGGCCAAGAGAGCGAGGAGGGAGATCGAGAGGATGGTGGTGGAGGTGGTGAGGAGGAAGAGGGATGAGCTATTGGAATTGAATCAAGGGGAAGTGAAGGAGGAAGCTACGTCGTTGTTGGGGAGGCTGGTGGTTGCGATGCTGAGAGGGGAGATGACAGAGGAGGAGGTGGCTGACAATGTGATTTTATTTGTGTTTGCGGCCATTGACACGACGTCGTTTGCCATGGCTATGACTTTCAAGATGTTGGCTCAACATCCCGGCTGCTATTCCCTTCTACTTGAAGGTAAACACCTGAAAATTGTACGTCTTCTATTGATCAATCGATCATTTGGAAATGGAAAATTAATAGTAATATATTAATGGTGTCAGGTCTGTCTGATTCTCAAATTCTTATCTCATGAAAAAATATATTTGAATGTAGAGCATGAGAAGATATTAAATAGAGGAGGAGGAGGAGAGTTAAGAATGGAGGGAGTCAAGGAGATGAAATATACATGGAAAGTGGTGAGGGAGACGCTTCGGCTGCACCCTCCCATTTTCGGCTCTTTTAGGAAAGCCATTACTGATATCCAATTTGATGGCTTCTTCATTCCCAAAGGATGGAAGGTTTGCTTACAACTATGTCTATGCTTCTATCAATTTCTCTATATTTATTCTTTAATTTGCTAAATATAATTACTAATAGACATTTCATTTATAATCCTAATTCATAAACATATGATAGTTTATTCTTTTATGCTTACTAGGTATGAGATTATAATGATTTGTATTGATTTTGTGTATTGTTGACTTTTTACAATATTTTAATTGGTTAAAATGTGTGGTGGGTATTAAAAATAATAAAATTTATGAAAAAGTTAGTAGAATGATGATATTGTTTTAAAAGTGAAGTGTTTTATTAAAATTTGTACAAATGGCTAAAATATATTGTAGACAACTTACAATAGGGTGAGACTGGGTCAGGATTCTAAAAAATGCTAGACGGATTCTAGACGGTGAGGAGTTGCCTAGCGCCTATACGGCACCTAAACGGAAGGGACCGTCTAGCGTCTAGACGGAGCCTAAGAGGCCGCGGATTTTTAGAACAGTGAGTCAGGCTGTGGGCTGAGATATAGCCACATTTATAGGATCGCCCATGTTCTTTGAAGTGCAGTCTAAACAAGCTGCTCAACTAAAAAGATCATGCCAAAAAATAAGCCTACTTTATTCATGCTTAATTTGCATGCATGTCTCGTTACTTTATTATGTAAAATTAATTATAATTATTGGGCTTTGAATTAGTGTGCTTTTTACTTTTTTAGGCAATTAGGTTGACTTTGACCAAGAATCCTTGTTATTTGTGAATATTAATGAACTAGTTTTTAGTTAGAAGTAAACCTCAATCAATTATCAACTCAAGAATATAACATACTACCTCCGATCATTTTAATCCAAAAAGGATGTCGTTTGAATTTTTAACACGTATTTTAAAGAATTAAAAATTATATAATATATATTAATTTTTTTATTATTATTTTTTTATAATCTAATACTTATTACCAACAAATATTAAGTTATAAAAAATAATTTAAAAAAAAGTTGATATTTTATATAGTTTTTAGCTCCTTAAAATACGTGTTAAAAAGTCAAACGACAATTTTTTGGATCGGAGGGAGTATATCAAAGGTTTTTCAGTAACTTAAAACTTAATTTTGAAAGGTTTTGTTGAGGAATTAATTGTTGGATGCATGATATGAATATATAGGTGTTGTGGACAACCTATGGGACCCACAAAAGTGAGGAGTACTTCAAGAGGGCAGAAGAGTTTGATCCAACAAGATTTGAAGAGGGAATGGCACCATTACCATATGTGTATGTTCCATTTGGAGGGGGGCCAAGACTATGTGCAGGCTACCATCTCTCTAAGCTCAACATACTCATATTTGTACACTATGTAGTCACCCAATATGAATGGTCACTCCTCCTTCCCAATGAACCCATCTCTGTCAATCCCCTTCCCTTCCCCTCTCAAGGTATGCCCATCTCCATTTCTCTCAAGCCTCCTGCAAATACCTCATCATCCTTACTTTAACACCTTCAATCTACCCTTATTTCAGTTTTTAAATTTAGCATTGTTGTTGTAACTTTGAGTTATATACATTGATCTATTGATGTTTTATATGTTAATAACAAATCACCTCGAAGAAGCTAAGCACATAGTGTAAGAATATCTTCTATATAATGTTTATATGGTTCACGTGTCTTTGAATTGGTTTAATTATATTAAGTCCACCTATATTATATTACAGTTATGATTTTAATATAAGAGTTGTCGGAAACCGTGATTTAGTGGTACCGGGTTAAAGATGTTAAAATCAAGGGGGTTTTAATTGATGAGAGCATCTCCCTCTTCTCCTTGAGTTGGTAAATAAAGAGCGGCCATTCCGGGGTTCGAACTGGGGACCTATGGGTACTACCCACAAGTCCTTTCCAGTGAGTCATTCCGGAATGGTTATCTCCCTCTTCTCCTGCTTAAAATGATAAATGCATTTTCTCTCTATTAATGGTCAAGTTACATAAATCAAAGAGAAGTGCAAGTTACTCCTCCATTAAGTTTGTTAATTCTCCCATTAAATGTGAACAAGAGAAAACGTAAGAGATGGAGTATGCTCTTATGTACTACGAGTATAAAATAAGAGGGAATTGATGATTTCAATTCATTATGAAACGCCTAAAAGAAACAGCAACAAGAGGAAAATACCACCTACTTATATTTTCTATTCGTATTTCCGCATCAAGGTTTGATCTAATAGATTCATGTAGTTATTTATATATGTCGTAGGCTATTACAGGTTGATTTATACGAAGCCTAGATCTTATATTAGGTTATAGATTTCTTGAGAAATCGTAATTGTTCTAAGAGAGAGTAGCTCAAGAGCTAGTTGTCTTTTGCACGATGTTTTACATCCGCTAGCTATTAGGTTGCTGGTTGATTGATGGTTTTTCTTGCAGTCCAGTATTAGCTTGATCGAGTTACCAAGGAAAGTTTTGAGGTTGATGGGATCCCAAGTATGGTTTATTGTTTCCAAATTAGCAATTAAACATGTATGTAGGCTGCCATATATTGAATTTCACTATAGTTTATATATTGAAATAAAATTAAAATAATTGATTAATATATACACCTACAATTTTCAAACTGAAGATTCTAATAGGTAATATAGGAATACTCTAGAAGGGGAAGGGGGGTTGAATAGAGTATGCATGTTTTTTCGCAAAACAAAATCTTTTCACAGTTTTTCCAAAACAGCTTGTCAAGGTCTTGATATAGCTATCAAAACTTGTCAAAGTGAAAACCGAGGTTTGACACGAACTTGACCTACGTTCCCGCCTAGGGTTATCCAACTCGTAAGATTCAAAAGCTTCTTATTTCACTTTTCTTAGAGCCCTGGAATATCCTAGAAGATCTTCCCTTCTCCTATCCAAAGTCTCACCGCTTCTATTCTAGCAACCCAACTTTATAAGTAAAATAAAAGCCCTCACCACGTACACACCGAAGTGTGTTCTTGTTCGAGTACGAAATACTCTTAATGTAAAACAAATGAATTGTACGATAACACTCCCTCAACTCTCAAAAGATGAACTAGCTAAGAACAAAGAGAAATAGCGAGAGAAACTAAGATTGATGAATGCTATGGAGAGCTTGATCGCTTTGACTTTTTGCTTCAGCGCTTGTGTATCGTTTTCCTTCTTGCATTCATCTATTTATAGCCTTCTAATCTCCCAACGAGAGAGACATTTGAATTTGAATTGTTGCTCTTGAAGGTCCGAAATCCTTGCACCAAATTAAATCTTCAACAATAATTTGAACGTGCTTCCAGAAGTTTGATGGAACAAATCTGATCGAGAGTCAATTGTTTGAATTTTGAGCCCATTCGAAAATCTGAAATATCTCAGCAACCAAATCTTTCTACAAATTAAAGTTAGGAGATATAAATAATATATAATCGGCCAATCTAATATTATGTTTTAGACTTTTAAATTTGATCCAAAATAAGTGTCGTTTTATGTTTTCTAGGCAATTTAATAGATTGATTAATGAAAATTGTTATTGAAAATTGTATTTGTTGACTATTTTTTCTTTCAAACTCTCCACTTATTGGTTGAAAAAGTTGGTAAACATTTAATAAATGATAAGATTTAGAAAAAATGTATAAAACCAATGCTAATTAATACTCCCTCCGTCTCGAAAAACAAGTCGTTTTAGACTAATTTAGTTGTATCAAAATACATGTCGTTTTAGGTTTTCTAGGTATGGAATAGTAATGATTAGTATTGGTTTTTGTGTTGTTGATTTTTTAAAAGATTTTGATTGGTTAAAAAATATAATGGGTATTTAAAAACAATAAAATTAATGAAAAAAGTTAGTGGAATGATGATGTTGATTGATGTGTGAGTGTTTTATTAAAACTAGTGCACAATGCTAAAACGACTTGTTTTTTGAGACGGAGGGAGTACTTTACTTAAAAATTGTATTAAGAGCTAACACGACACTTATTTTGAAGTAGAAAATTAAGTAAATATTGTCAAGAGCTAACACGACACACTTATTTTGAAGTAGAAAATTAAGGCCCATATGCAAACTCATATGGCCCAAAATAATTGAACTCATAAAATTTCCCAACAATGTAAAACGTATATAAACTATCGAGTCCAAAAACTATATATATTGTGACCAAACATTTTAGCTTTGGTTTCAAGACCTTGAAACCAAGTCCTGTTTTGTCTTTTATCATTCTTCGTGATCTGCAGGTCAGCTTTTCAAGGTGTCTCATAATTTTTTCATCAAATGACGTATTATACATCAAAACGAAAGATGAAAAGAATACACATAGCTAATTTAGGTACTTATTGAAAGAGGGAGGGAGCACCAAAATTAATTAATTTAATTATACAAAAGATGAGCAACAAGCTAGAGAAACAAGCGCGGATGGAGAGTCTTTATTTTTGGGGGAAAAAGTGCATGAAAATGGATGTCTTATAAAAACCAACGATGTTACTAATTAATTAAGATCTAACACACGTACGTACTATATATCTATATAGCTAGCTTCCACTGTCTTCTTCTATATATATATATATATATATATATATATATATATATATATATATATATATATATATATATATATATATATATATATATGCATGGATCGATCAAACACGTCCGCCAACATTCTGACCAGCTTCGACCGCCTGGGCCCCACCGCGGCCGAAACCACCACCTCCTCCCGGTCCACCAAAACCAACCCCTCCAGCGGGAGCGCCGCCCATTCCACTTCCACCGCCGATGCCCATTCCTCCACCCGGAAGCCCGCCCAAGCCCGGCATCCCACCTCGAATTCCACCCCCGGCACCGAACCCCCCCGACGCACCACCTAGCGGCAACCCACCGAAGGTGCTTCCTCCTCCGAAACCGAAGCCAGCGCCAGCGCTAGGGACCGGGACAGGGTCGGCCCCACCTCCGAAACCCCCTCCTACAGGAACAGGAACCCCTCCCACTCCACCGCCAAAGCCTCCTCCAAATCCTGGAACACCACCACCGGATCCGGAGCCACCGGTACCAAAGCCGGCGCCTCCACCGGGTCCTCCATAGCCGCCGCCGCCCGGTCCATAGTCGTTAGGGCGGGCGACCCCCATGTTAAGCTTCCTGTTGTCACAAAAACCACCATAAGTGAAACCCAAAACGCACACAACTACCAAAACCAAACCCCTTTGGGCGTTCATGTTTTTATTAATTTGTCGCCCTTTTGTTTTTTGTGGTATTGAGATCGAGATGATATAGTTGAAGAGATGGAATGAATGGGGCGGGGTTTATATAGAAACAAACCCTAGCGTTGACATTATTCAGAGCTGCTAACCATAATATGCAGTATATTATTGAATTAATGGGTTGAGGCCGAGGAGATCGATCGATGACAGTAAATTAAATGAAAGGTGGAATTAATGTCGAAGAGATTGAATTGAACGGAGGACAGTGCATTTAAGGAGAAGTATATGACATGTCTTGATCAAGAAAGAACACGTACCCCAATATTAATTACTGTATATGGACTTGCATGCATATATCTATGGATTTGCATATATACCTCTGGAATGCCAGCTCCTTTCCTCGCCGGCGGGAAACCTAGTGGACTACGTACACCATATTGCAGCTAAGACAACGGATATAAATGACTTCATCGCTGACGGAAGTCCCAAAGCTAGGTTGTCTCATCTTGGGGTTGTATTTAAGCGACCAGTGCCGGCCAATAGGTTTCGGAGGCCCCATGCAAAAATTCAAAAGAGATGATATTTGGCTCAAATTTTAAATGAAATTTGCTTGACATTGACATAAAAAAAAAATAGGTCTTAAACAAAATAATAACAAAACACTTAAATTATCAAATAGATCTTAATTAAAATAACAACTAAACAGTAGTAAACACTTTGAGTTATCAAATAGTTGTTCATCAAAATAACATAATTAAATATTCTTCAAACTACAACAAGAGCATCAAAACTCTTAAATATACAACTTTAACTCACATACAAAGCCCAACTCCCTCCTTTTATATAGCATACCCAGAAATTGAAAGCAATGTTGATTGATGAGTTGTTCAAATCTGAAATGATCAAGTAGTAGGGACTTGTATCCGCCTGTTACAAATTCAATTTAACCTTGAAAGCAACTCCAAGAACATTATTTAGTTTAATCAAACCTACAAGTGAAAAGCCAACCATTTTTTGACATGATTGTTGACACCTACCTAGTAGCCAATTACAGCAAGAGCAATTGAGGTTAGTGTTATCGAGCAACTAAACAAATTGAAACAATTTGATCAAACGAAAATGGAGAGGTCAGTGTTATCACGGAGTACTCTGCAACTGCAATTAGTGCAATAAGCCACAAAAAATTTAGGGTTATCCACTTAGCCAATGCCCTTCTAAACCTCCATGAACACAAAGCTAAAAAGGACAAAAGAGCCGTCAACTTCTGCAATTGGAGACGCCGCCGACCTGTTGTAGTGCTGCAATTGGAGCGAGCCCGAGCCGTAACCTACTGCTGCGCACCATCTTCGGAACGAGAATGGAGGTCTGACGTCACCTACTGCTGCAATTGGAGCACTCGGCGAGTCGGCGAAACAAGAATCGACCTACAGACGAATGGACTCTCAGGCCTCGACGCCTCCAACAGTCAAGAAGCCTGTTCCAACGGCATTGTGAACATCAAATTCGAATCAAAGATTTGTAGAGAACAATTGACGATTCCTAATCGGAATTCTGAAATTAGATTACATATTTACATACCTAGGAAGAACGCTAATTTGTAGAGAGGCCTCCAATAGTAAAGCCTTTATAGATCCGTTGAAAGACTAAAAATTGAAGTTTTCTAGAAATCTTGAAGAAGGGAGAAGATTGAAGTTTTCTATGAAAAATTAATGAAGAAGATGAAGAGGCAAGGCGTGCTGTTTCTCCGCTTTCAATCATTGGTAGAAGCTGAGCGTCAGGCGTGCAATTCACCAAAAAAAAATAGAACGGAAATTTCGCCAGGTATCCCTGGGGTATTACAAATTTCGCGAGGTATACAACTTTTTTACATATTTCGCGTGGTACCCCTGAGGTTTTAACCCATTTCGCCTCGTGCCCTTCTCGGTTATCTTTAACCTTTTTGGGTTAATTCCGTTAGTTTGCTAAAAAAAAAAAAAAAAAAAAAAAAGTCTACAGCGAGAGCGAGGTCTGAAGGGAGAGCGAGGTCTACAGCGAGCAAAGAGAGAGCGACGCGAAGAGAGCTCGGACCAGGCGAAGAGAGCTCGGACCAGCAGACCAGGCGAAGAGAGAGCGAGGAGACCAGCAGCAGCGGCTCGGACCTTCTGCTGCGACGCCAAGAGCGCTCGGACTCGGACCTGTTGCACCCTCTCTGCGCTCGGACTCGGACCTGCTGAAAACCCACGAGAAAGGTTAGATTTTTGGTGTTCTTATAACTAGATTTTGGTGTTCTTGTTTTTAGGGTTTAGATGTTCTTGTTTTTAGATGCATTTGGGTTGAAATTGATAGATTTCGAATTCGAAATTAAGATTTAGGGTTTTTGTAGAGGTTCAACTGGTGCAGATTTAGGATTTTTGCTATGAGCCGAATTCGAATTCGAAACCTTTCTTCTGTTAAATCAGTCATAGCTTGGTGGATTAGTGCATTGATAGGTTTATTGAATCTTTTTACAGATTAGTGCATTGATAGGTTTATTGAATCTGTCATAGTTTGGTGGATCTAGAAACCTTTCTTGAACCTGTCATATCTTGGTGTTGATGTTGTTTCTTCTGTTGATGTTGTTTCTTCTTGAACCTGTCATTACAGATTAGTAAAACAATTCAAATTCTTTGGCATTTCTACTTGACGTAATTTGTGTGGCCAGATGATGGCTAATCCAAGCTATTTCCGTTTTTTTTTGTGTTCATCCTTTGTTTTGCAGTAAAGCTAAAGTAGGAAATGGACCATGTCTACTTGACATAATCAAACTCTTTGGCATTTCAAATTTTCAACAATTCAAATTCAAGGGTTTGTTAGTTTATTTGAATTAACATTAATAATAAGCATATTTACAAAAATTGAAAATTGCTGTTCCATCTAAATTCATTCATTTTGTACATTCTCGTGATTTTTCATATAACTATATATATATTCTCTCATTATATACATGTTTTATTCCATTTACATAGTAAACCCTTCAAGTACATGAATTTATTTCATTAAAAGAAGTAATTGAAGTATAAAAGAAATTTGTATTGAAGTGAAACAAAAACCACTACAGAGTTCAATTTCTGATGAACTTTTCCATAAGAGATTTCACTTTCTTCCTACTCTATAGTAGAAATTACATACCCGGTAAACAAACCACTGATCATACAGTTTGCTATATGTTTAGTTTGTGTAGTGTGTTTGTGAGAGCTTAGGGTCTGGAGGGATGTATAATTTGGCACTGCATAAAGTTTAGATTGTCATGTAGTTGATTTAAAATCAACTACATGTTTCTTATGATGTGGCATGGGGCTTTCTTGTCCAGCTAACTGCAGTATGATGTTGCCCTTATGATCATTAAGTGGTGATTCATCTCATTCAATAATATTCTTGGTTTTAATCGGTGATTCTCTTAGTCTTATGCGGCAATGTTATAGATTGCTTTCATGGACAAACCGTCTACTTCCTTTTGATTTGTTTACTCTTTAAAGGTTGTGTTTTAATTATGATTTTGAATTGTTTACTATGTAAAGGTTGTGTTTTGTGTTTTAATTATGATTTTGAATTGTTTACTCTATAAAGGTTGGGTGCTATAAAGAGATCTACCGAGTATTGAAGCCTGGCTAGTGTTTTGCAGCATATGAATGGTGTATGACTGATGCCTTTGATCCCAATAATCAGGAGCACTAGAAAATCAAGGTAGGTTGTATGGTACTGAAATCCTCATGCATTTATATATATATACTCAGTCAGTAGTAAAGACAGTAAAACAAACGCAGGTTGAGATTGAACTCGATGATGGTCTTCCAGACATCAGCTTTCCTTGTTATTTGGTTCATGACTATCAATTTGAGTAAGAGAATGACTATCTCTATATGTTTATGTCCCATTGAAGGTAGAACATGTTAGCCTCTTGCTTTGAAAATTTTGGCTTATTAGCTCAACCGGTAGAGCATTGTGCTTAGCACAAGATGTGGGTTCGAATCCCACATAAGCCACACATACATTGTATTAGCCTTTTGCTTTGAAAATTTTGACGGAGCTTTTGTAGGGTAGATCTTTAACAAGTCTAAATCATTGTATAAGTCTATGTAGGAGTCGAACCCACGTCTTGTGCATAAGCACATGCTCTACCGTTTGAGCTAATAGACTTTTTATAACAAGCTTCAAGTCCATATTATAATGGACGATATGAACCATATTAATATCATGTTCTTTTTTTATGGTTGAAAATACTATGCAAAGTAATAGCTTAACAACAACCAGTAAATCCTTGATTGAAAATGAAACATGCACCAAACACCCTATTAAATAAAGGATACTTACCTGTCTTCGAGAAACCATTTAGGAGGCAGCCGCCTTGCAATAAGGACATGAAACAAAGAAACACTTCAGTTTATCAACTATAAATTGTCGGATACAACGTCACATGAATGAGATAGGTATGACAGCCATAGATGGGAAAAGGTATGAGTAAGGAGAAGTTGTAGGAGCTGATGCAGCAACTTTTGCAACTGCTGTTGTAGCCGCTATAATTCCTTGATCACCTTTCTCTAAGTTGAATATAGTCACCTTCAATCGAAAACAGATGGCACAACAATATACATGAGACAACTCTTTCCCATTTGATTAGCTCAGCTAAAGAAGGCCTAAAATATGGAGTTCTAAAAAGAAAATTGGGCATGAACAACTTACTTCTGGGTGACTAGCCACAAAATCATCAAGCTTTCCATACTTCTTTTTGCAATCGTGCTAGAAGAGGTTTTTTTTGTAATCGTGTCAATGCAATGGTGCAACTGTGCAAGCATCTTTCCCATTCTATTTGGCAGCTGTAGAAATACATGTCAAACAACTACACATGATCTTGCAATATCACCACAAGGAAATAAAGTTCACTACTTCGTGAGAACATAACTAATAACTAACCGATGAACTAATGCGAATTTTACCACTAGTTGGTATAGTACGAACAATACAGGACAATAACCATCTGTCATCAAGAAGGGCAGTCTCTATTGTTCCTTTGGGGGGAACAATATTTTTTTGCCCAACAGAGACTGATACTTCAGCCAGAACATCATCTATAGTATTATTGATTTTAGTTTCATCGAATCTCATCAGACTGGTGAGTTTCTCAGACGGTGGACTTTAACCATAGATAACCATACGTTTATTTGATCAATCACAATTTCCCCAAATACAATCCCTAATTCAAATGAGAGCAACCACAAATTAACGTTTATTAGATCAATCGCAATTTCAACAACGGTTTTGCACAATCATCCCACAATTGAGCAGAGAACAAAACAACTTTCAGTAGCAGAGAATAAAACACAATCAATGGACAAAACATATTTCTGAAACCCTAAGAGGAAAAAAAGAATCAAATTGAAAGGCATACATACATACATACCTGATCGTCGGACTCCATCAACCGGTCGACAGATTCTGCCTTCGCCTCCACCCACATGTCCCCAGTCTTGGCCTCCATTCGCAACCTCCCCTATTTCTGGTTTCTTCCTCATCGCCTTCCTCTAAACAAGTGCGTTTGGTCTCCCTCGCTCGAGCCCAGGTCCGACGCTGATGTTCGAGCACTTCGAGCAGAGGTTGCAGCAGGTCCGACGCAGGTCCGAGCAGCGGTCCGAGCCGAGCAGGGTATGGCTCCGCTGTATCGCGTCTGGCCTCCCTCGCTCGAGCGTTCTCTCTTCGCTCTCTGTATCGCGTCTGGTGTTTCGCCTCTCCTCGTCCGGCCTTTCTTTCTTTTCTTTTTCTTTTTTTTTTAAAGCAAACTAACGGGATTCACCAAAAACTGTTAAAGTTAACCGAGAAGGGCACGTGGCAAAATGGGTTAAAACCTCAGGGGTACCACGCGAAATATGTAAAAAAGTTGTATACCTCGCGAAAATTGCAATACCCCAGGGGTACCTGGCGAAATTTCCGAAAATAGAAATATACTACCATTGGGCCTATTTTTATGAGGCCCAGCGAAATTAGAGGCCCTGGGCAAGTGCAAACCGGCCCTGTAAGCGACCAACTTAGAATAATACGGAGTATTGGTCGTTTGAGGTAATTCAGGCGATGAAGTAATCAATATTGGTCATCTGAACGGGTATACCAAAAATGGATCACCAATAGCAATCATTTCGATGACGATAAATGTTTTGATCTTGAAGTAATTCAGGCGATGGAGTAATCAATGTTGGATCATACCCTTTAAAACATGCTAAAATTGCTATTTAGAACCAAAAAAAATTATTAATTGACCTTGAAATTTTGAAATTGTAATAATCTATATAAACTCTTAATTTAGAAGAGTTTAATTAGAATGATGTGTCAATCTTAGAGTCATTTTAGGAGTCTTAAACATTGAATTCAATCTAATATAACTATTGAGCTGAACTCAAATTTATTTACTACTATCTATATCTATATCTATATCTAACTATTAAAGGAGAAGTATTTTTTATGAGGTGTCAATCTCTCCTTAAAAGTAGGTTATTTAATAAATTCAATTAATCCATGATCTTAGCCTAAATTATAATTTTGGTAATTTTTTTAAAAAATAATGGGATTGATTCAAAACATAAATTTAATAATAAAGAAAAATAAAATTAATATTAGTAATCTATATATACACTACATTAATTGATTTTTCCAACAATGTGTTTATTTCAAAACATTTAATATCTGAACTTTTACTATTATTCTATAATATTAATTTAAAATATTATTAAGATTTTATTTATAAAAACCCGCGCCATGACACGAGAATCATACTAGTTTATCCCCAAATTAATACTACTCTTCTCATCTATCAGCTCTCTAGCTTCCTCCCTTTGTACGGTTGCACAATACCTTTTGCTAGCTAGCGTCCAAAATTGTAAATTAGAAGGAGATATTTTTTGGTAGAAATACGAGAGGAAGCTCTAAATTAGGAGATATGATAGAACAATCCAAATTTTCCGCTTTTTTATTTGGGTTTTAATGCTTTTTTCTTCTTGATTGATGCTTCATTGTAATATGTTGATTATCAGTATTCCATGAGCTTGAAGAATTTGACAATTTAGGGGATTAGGGTTTCTCGGCTCGTAAAAAAAATTAAAACCGTAAATCTCAAATTCGCAATCGTGTTCTTTTTTTGATTCAAGCATGAAATTGGAGTCAAAATATAGCTGAATTAGCTTTACAAAATCTCTCTTTTGGAGAGCCCTATCTCCTCTTTCGAGAGCCTAACCCTCATCCGGAAGCCCAAACCACAATCCTCTATCCCGGATTGATTTGGTTGACCTGTCCCTGATGCATATCTTTGCCGGTCAAAGCCTACAACGTCGGTCGCCGTTGGACTCTCTTACTTCCGTTTTCGGTGATTTTGGATATCTCGATCCCTTCAGGCCTTCTTCTCGTCGTCGCCGCTGGTGGTCTGGTCCTAGCTAGGCTTCGATGTCTTCCCCACTCACCCTCTTCCTCCTTGAATTTGTAAATAAAGAGCGATCATATATCTGGGGTTCGAACTGGGGACCTTTGGATACTACCCGCAAGTCCTTTCCAGTGAGCCATTCCAGAATAGTTAACCCTCTTCCTCCCCCTTCCGGTGGTTGGTCGACGGCGTCTTGTGACACAATTTCTCTTGGTTGATGATGCGTAAATTGATGCATCTTCAACTTTGGCCTTTGGCCTGAAATTTGGGCCTGGGTTTGGTGCTTTGGGCCCAAGCTTTTGCCTTGGGTCCAAAGCTGGCCCGAATACTTATATTATAATAAATAAATATTTAAGTATAATATTATAAAACTATATGATTTTATATTATTGTATCTTTGTATATAATAACCCCTTGCTTGCAAGGTTAATACCCCTACTTTTCTAGGGTGGTAATCCGTGTCTTTTTGACTGGTTTTCAAGTGTTTTATTCGGGTACAGTGTGGCTCGGTCTTTGATGTTCATGATAGCTCTACGGCTTGGTTGAGTTTGCTGCGATCGGACAAGACATGTTGGGGTCGTGGTTGTGTGCTATGGGCGACTCCTTATCAGGGAGATTGGTCATTGGAGTTTCGTCTTCACTGCCCACAGAAGTTAGGGTCCTGTTGTACCGCTGACCTGCGGTGTTTTCCTTTAGTAGTGCTTGGTTTCGTTCTTCGTCGGCATCCTCAACTACGACTTTAGTTCTGCTTATGTTCATTTGTTTTCGAGGACATGTTACTTGGTGATTGAGTCTTTTTTTTTTTTGTATTTTCGGTTTTATTGTATGTTTGACGGTTCACCCGTCTGCCGACTTATCGACCTCTCGGATTTCAGTTTTGTCTGAACTTGAATTATTACTTAATAAAAAAAACTGTCACTTGCGTAGGCTTCCCTTGTCTTTCATTATTAAAAAAAAACCGTAACGGACGGAAAAAGTACGGCCGGAATAATAATTCGTGACTGGGTCGACCATCCAGTTCACATAGGATACCAAAAGTTATGAAAGAAAAGCCCCTTAATGGCGGAAGTTTTAGCTCTTAAATTAGGAGTCGAAAATGCACTGCAACTTCAATTAAAAAACTGAGTAATCGAAGGCGATTCGCTATTGATCATAAAGTATTTTGCTAACCAGGCTAATTGCCCTTGGGAAATAGAATTGATACTATCATAAATTAAACTCCTTCTATCGACTATATATGAGAGAAGTTTCATTCTCTCATATACCCTGATTAGGTAACAGAGTGACTGATAAGGTTGCACACCTTTGTCACTCTGTCCCGGGGTCAATATCCAAAACAATACTGATCTTCATGACCTCATCTATAAGGATGCTGCGGGTTGAGTATTCTCACCAGAATTATTTCCTAATAAATAAAATAAAAAATAAGAAGAAGAAAAGGTTGGCCTATAATTTTGACCGTTGCAGTTTGCACTATACTCTGGTTTGTTGAAAGAACCGGATAGAGTTTGAGGCCTTATCTCTCTACCTCGCTCTCCAATGGCTTCCTTCACAACCCACATCGTCTACTGCTCAGCCCCTCCATCCCCCCTTGTCTTCAACCCCTCAAAGCAGCACCTCTTCAGACTCCCCACGCAGAGCCTGAGCGTGAAGCTCCGAAACAGTCATAGAGTGGAGGCGCAGGAGGAGTCGGATTTCTGGGGTAGAGACCCTTTCCCTGCAGAGATCGCCAGCAAATTCGGGGAGAAGGTGCTTGGTGATATGGATACTGAGCACAAGATCCTCATTCCCACCGCCTCTTGCCTCTCTCTCGCCAATCTAGAGTGCTCTCCCATCTCCCCTTCACAGCCTCCCATGTCTCTCGATGATGCCCAAACCTTGCTCTTAAAGGTTTAATCTTTTCCTTTTACTTCCCCACTTATGGTTTTTGCTGGTGTTTTTATTCGATTGAAATGTTGTTGTTTGATAAATTTCTGACGTTTATGTGAATGATTGGGGATTTTGTGCATTGTGTAAAGGTAAAGTCTTTGCCGCCGACATTTTATGCAACCTAATTCGGCAATCAAAATTTGTAAGGTTATTTAGGGTTCAATTTCATCAGAAATTGGGTAAGATTTTCCCATATGTGAAGGTGAATCCAAATTTATATCAATCAGATTTTGGAAATCGAAGGAGATACTTTATTGCATCATCTCTGAAGCTAGGTTACTTAAATGGGCAAGTGTAAATTGAAGTGATGATTTTGTTGCCTGTGCCTTATTTACACTGATATTCAGATTCACTTGCTGCTTGTGTTTATGATCTTGATACTCTGTATGGAATCCAGAACTGCGGTGCAGACCTTGTTACTTATTAGCAAATAGCAAGCACTTCAAGTAACTTGTAGCTATGAAATCTCGTAGGTGAGAGTCTAGGACTCCAGGGAAGCTCTATTGCAAAAGTCATCAGAAACAAGGTCTTTTAGCTCCACATATCAAAGCCATCCCTTACAATACTTGATCAAAACCCTAGAAACTCTACTAGGTGAAGAAATTCCATATTACAAGTTCTTCTTAAAAGGCTGAACTTTGAAGCTCATATTAGAAGTCTGTCAAGTGTGATTTTTACATCTTTGCTCCGCGTTCTGTGTATAAAGTTCCTGCTAAATCTTCTTCTCCTTGCAGGTTGTTGGATGGAGGTTGTTAGATGACGAAGATGGCCTAAAATTGCAATGCCTGTGGAAGGTAAAAGATTTTGAATCAGGGGTTGAGCTTATGAATCGAATTTCTAAGGTGGCGGAAGCTGCAGGTCATTTTCCTACCCTTCACCATGAGCAGCCTAATCAAGTTACGGCAGAATTATGGACCCCTTCAATTGGTATGCTGAAAATCATCCCTTACAAACAATTTCCCAACAGAAAAATGAAATTTTGATTCATTCTTCATTTTCTTAAACTTCTTCTATCATAACATTTAGCATCCCTTTTTGGCTTGCAGGGGGCTTGAGTATGAATGACTTTATCTTAGCTGCCAAAATCGACGAGGTAAAAACATCAGATCTTGTTCCACGGAGGAGAGTCTGGGCATAGTCTGCATAAATTGATTTGAAGACTTTGGTGTCAAATGTCCATTTCATGGTTAGTTTATCTCCGTTGTTGCATATATAAATCAATTGTATTGAGTTCCTCTTTATTGTCATCTTTCCCATTTTTGTAACTTGTAACGTATGTTACATATCGGATGATTACGAGGAACTACTCTGGTGCCTTCCACTCCGACATACAGCAAGTCTTATTATTCCACTCTTAAAGCCACATCATACTCTAATTGCGTTTCTGTGTCTAATATCCTTAATAGACTACTAGTTCTCAATTCATCACAGTTAAGTTGAAGCACTGCTTCAGCCACCCTGCCTTCATCCTTTAGCGTATCGTGTTGTTTACCTCAGAAGCATTATTTCAATAAAACCACTTCAAGCTCTATCGGCTTTGTTATTGTTGAATCTTAGAGAGGTTGATGAACGCATACAATCACGCAGGATCTAAATATGTGCTGTATATTACATTGAAGTGTGTTAAAACTCATCTCTATATACATAATTCAGTTATCCTGCTACTTTGATCATAACTCGTGAGCTCGTAAAGCCAGTGTTCTTCATCTTCTACATTGGCCTTCTTGCTTCGTTTTCAGCCTGTAGTAAAATCCAATAGAGAAATTAGGAAGCCTTCCTTTTATGTGCAACTAAGAACTCCCAAAATGGAAAAACATGTATCTTACAGCTCGAACAACTCGCTCAAATGCATCAGGGCCATAGGCTTCTATGTATCTCTCAACCGACTTCCTTGCGTCTAGAGACATCAACTGGAGAGCCCTTCTCTGACTCTCTGGGTAGTTGGAAGGAACTGAGCCTGCAAACTTGATGTACTTGCGCGCGTAGTTCTCGTATATGTAGGCAGCACCATTGAATATGGGAAGCACCAACCACATACAGAGTAGTAGCTTCATGTATCCCCAGATTGGAAACCTGCAACCCATCCATTGTTTTACAGTTACATAGAGATCTATTTCTTGTAGTAAAAATAAATAATATGGGTGTTTTGAGTAAAATTTTGTTTACCATTGCAGAACTTTCCAACAGGAGAGCTCAAAGAGAGTGAGTAAAGAGTGGATTATCCAATAGGTTAGCCATTGTTGATCATCCAGTGTGGTAGGGCTCTCTATAGCTCTCATTGATGAATATCTGTTTAATTTTCCATTGCTTGAATGATTCAGGAAAACAAAAAAAGATGGATATTGACAATGTAGATTTATGTATGCATATACAATGCACTTACAGAGGATAGAGAAGCATCACCACGGGCCTGTTCAATCACGCAAGAGTAAAAACATCAAACTCTATATAGACTTGTCAAAACGTGACCTGATATGAAGTATAGTCGAATAATAAACTTGAAGCGGTGTTGTGCCTGAGCACAATGCATCAATTTCGGGATCCATCTTATAATACAAAAGTTTAATGTGTGTGAGACGTCTTTAACCGCCCAACGAATGGCTCTAAAGGCAGGAGGATAATAAATCAGAATCAATAAAGAAGATTACCCAATCACTGCATCCAATTGCCAAAGAATCACTGCAAGAAGCCCCATTTTTTGTTGTCAAATTTGAAGTTTGCAAGCCTCTATCTCCCTGCCTTGTTCGGAGATGATGTGAAACCAGAAGCAGTACCAACCCAAAAATGTGTTTGTGTAAGTGTTGGTACAAAAATGATTCAAACCGAATCTATTTGTGTTTTATTTGTAGGCATTGGTGATCTCTTGCATCTCAAGCAAAGAATAAATGCTGACTTCAATCAACTCCCCAACTGGTAACCCAAAATTGCTAACTAACGGAAGGGATCAATTCCCATGTTACATTTGCTGGAATAAGTGGATTCAATAAAGTGTGATTGCAAAAGGTTCAAAAAGAATAGACAGAAAATTTTATAGTTGATGTACTTTTTAAGGGAATTTGTTGCTTTATAACATTAATGTCACAGTATCTTGTTTCAAACTCCATTCGAAGATGCAATACGAATCGTATGCATCAGAAAATGACCACGCATGGGCAAGACAGTTGGTCTTGTCCGATGCCCAATCGGCCAATCGTACTGAACCCAATTCTTGATTCACTCCTTTTGCTGATATGAATTCTTGATGGAATTGCTAAAGAACCTGTGATATGACATCTCAAAGAAATCTTGGCTTGAAAACTTCCAAGTTTCTTAGCTGAGAGGAAACAAATATTATCACCAAATAACATCAATTTGTGTTACATATATTATACAAGCCAAAATGTATGACACAAAAACTGCCTTCTGAAATACATGTACAAGGCAGAGTTGCGGTTACATGAATAAATTTGAAACGGAACTATGAGACTCACTTCATCAACCAGCAAAACTTAGCAATCACTGCCTGCAAGTGCAGTTCGAATGCACTTGAAACTTATGTACAATCTTATGTTCTAATTATGAAAATTCTGTGCAGGAAAGTTGAGGAGGGAATACACAAGTAAAATGGATAGTTGTAATCTGAACTAGCACCCAATTCCCATGGATTTATGAACAAAACAGAATTTAATTACCATGAAACGAGAAGCACCCACAAAGTAGATGGAAACTTGTATCCCAGGAAGAGAAGCATGACTTCGCCTCTATCCAAGGAGGTTGATGGACAATGCAAACACATCAAGAGAAAAGGCGAGCTTTCTAGTATATCAATGATGAAAATGCATTCACGTATAGAACTGGCCTCTGGTCAACTGATTATAGAGATTGAAGCATGGCTGCTTGGAGGATTTGCATCTTTTTCCATCCTACTTCTCATGGTCCGGAAGCAACTGAGGCAAGTAAAATTCAACTGCAAATATAAAAGAAAAAAATTGGTGTACATATAGAAAGGCAGGAAACAAGTTTGAATGTTGCATTATCAAATATCAAGCAGACGTTTGGCATGAAAGCCATGTGACTTTATGAAACAAGGCTTAGGTTCAAGCAAGCACTGAAAGTAGCAAATAAAGGAAACCAAAGTCAATAGTACACCAAATTACAAGTGAAAGAGATCATTTCTTTGTTTCCAAGCATAAACCCTTATTTCCACACTGGAGTTTTATCTAAATTCTAAATTAGCAGTTGAACAAAATTTAATCGAAGGGTTTTCTCAAAACAAACTGGTATAGCCCTGCATGCTTGAGTTTTTTCTACTAAGCATTTTCTGATGAGAAGCCATTTCAAACTGCTGAACACAAATTTCATCTTGTAGATTCATCAATTTAGAAAAAGTGTCACATATGACCACACAAATTTCTTAAAGAAGCAAATTCCTTTCTTAGTTCAATCTCCATAGAAAATAGAACTGCAGATTCAATATTTCAATGACATGGACTGGGTTAAAGTGAAAGAATACATTATACTAACTCAGTAATGCAATTTCTCAGGACTTACTATTGTTCATTGAAATGAGATCTTTCCACACACATTCAACTAAAGTACATGCAGCAAATTGAGGAGCTATTTCAAGTTTTCAACAAATAGTGGCATATTGTAACAGACAAGATTGATTCGTGCTCAATGAGGAAAACATGATATAGCAATCGGTTGTGTCTAAGGCGTTGGGATACCTTTTGCTTCTTTCGTTCAAGTCTGTTGGCAATCTCTTCCAGGCTCTTGATAATATGGCTAAATGTAGGTCTTTTATAAGGTTTCTCATTCCAGCATTGCTCAATTAGCCTGTGAGCAAAATCATTCAGTCACAAATCTTTTCAATTGAGGGGACCCTACAAAACTACTTTCTTTGTGTTGAACTATATGTTGTGAATTGCATCACCTGCACAAGCCTTCATGTGATCCATTTGAGAAATAAGCCAATAGTCATTTGGATGGTCATTTGTTTTACATGGAGATGACTTTTACTAAAACACTAATTTTTGCTATGTTTTAGTTTTTCCATTTAGAGATCACTAATCATATTTCTCAGAGGAAAAAATATATATGCAGCTGTTCTGACTGGATATTGAGTAATTGTACAATTCTTTAGGATGCAGATGGGATAATAAAGGACTTACTCTTTTAATCCATAGGGATAATTCTTTTGCAGAGCTCTGAAAGGTGGACGATCTCCAGCACAATATGCTTTAGGGACATCCCTTTCCAGCATTGATGAAAATGGTGGGCAGCCTTCAATCATCTAAGGAAAGGTCCCACAAAATAATGCAAACAATTCAATTAATCATCTAGGCAATGTTGTGTTACTAATTAGGAAAACAATGTTATGGATACTTCAGCTACAGAGATTTCCATGGTAATTTATCTCTCAATGCCATAATTCCTTTTGATTGAGAAGTTGATATTTCATCGTCCATGAATCAAGTGATGATTGCAAATATTGGAAGAGGTCAATATCTACTTTCACTCCTCCAAGCTAGAGAGAATTGCACCCTTCATCGAGGCATATCCAAGATATCAAAACACACAAGTCAGCCTCAATCTACTGCCTACATAATCTGTCTTATGCAACCTTCAAGGTAGCTATCTATCTATTATACCATAAATGAACCTGGCTCAAAATATACATTTGACCACTTGCCAAAGTGAAAGAGGATATTGCAAAACAATCACACAGAAAAACCTCATGTTAAATCTTTATCCCCAATCCCATTCATCTGTGCTAAGTTAATGGAGGAGGTCCAACTCCCAACTAGGGTCCTTGTTCTATGAACTACCAAACACATCTTGTTTTCTTTCTGATTCGAAAATTCCCCAATACCTGGGGCAGAAGTTTCCAGTAAAAAAATATTCCCTCCGTCTCATATTAATTGTCGTTTGTTTTTTTGTGCACGTTTTTTAAGGAGCGAAAAACTCTATAAAATATTATTATTTTAATTAATTTTTTTTATATAATGTTATACTTATTAGTTATTACTACTAAGTATCAAATTATATAAAAAAAATATTTAAAAAAAATATTTTATAAAGTTTTTCGCTCCTTAAAAAGCGTGCCGAAAAGTAAAAAGACATTTAATTTGAGACGGAGGGAGTATAGGATTACCATCACTTCCCAGAAAAAAGTTAGGCACCTAAAGGGTGAATAAACAACCATGGCATCAGCATGAGGAAGTTAACTGCTATTGCAAAAAAGCTATCTACAGATTCAATAATATCCTTGCCAATATTATACCAACTCATATCAAAATCGGATCAGCCAGGATCAAGTCTGTTATAACCTCCTTTGCAAGGCAGTCCTCCAAAAAGCATATACAATAGCCATGGTAAATGCTAGGAAGAGACTCCCTAGAATTAATTATTTGCAAATAGAACTTTATAACGAAAAATATTGAGCTATTTAAAAGAAAATATCCCCAGATGCTTACAATACAACTGGAGAAGAAATGATACGTTCATTATCACAAATTTCATTAATTGGTGACCATTGGCATTGAAATTGTCACATTTAGTTCGTACAGCTATAAAAGATCTAACTTGCAGTCACAATTTTAAAAAAATGGGGGTTACTGGTAGCTAGGCCATTTCATACATAAGAAGAAATAAATAAATAATACCTTATCTGCACACAAGAATATAAATACGAAAATATGCATGAAAGAGAAAGCACTCTTACTTCTTGCAAAATCAAGGCAAATGGAAAGACATCAACTTTGGTATCATATTCTTCACTTCTGAAAACTTCCGGAGCCATATATCTCCCTGCAGAAAAAGTATTTATATTAGCAAGCCCAAGAAGCTGTTCGAACGGTGAGTGTCATGAGTCCACCAACTGCCTCAAAGTCTCAAACATCATTTTTTTGGAGAGAGAATAAATTATCATAGTTACCAATATAATCATCAGGTTTGTTAGCAACCAGTATAGATTTCTGGTATAGAAAGTCAAAAACAGTAAGTAACTATACTTAAACTTCCTAGGAGCACCATTTCCAGATGATATCAACATGTGCAAGAACATGTAGGAAATGAGCTTATGGAAGATGCAGAATAAAATGAACAGACGATCAAGACGATCGAAGGGTATGAGGAGACCCCAATAAATTAGAAAGCACTCACAAGAAGATTCCTGAAATGTCACACTTCTATCCCCTTTAACAGACTTAGCAGCTTTTTGTGGCTTACTGATCCCAAAGTCTGCAACTTTTAGATGCCCAGAATCATCCCTCAGAATATTGCTGCCACCATTAGAACAAAAGAAGGCTATGAAATTCTGGACCTCTAAATTCACTTTTGTTGGGTACACACAATTCAAATACGTAGTACTAAATAGAAGTAGAAAGGAGGAGGTAAACAGGAGACGTACGAAGGTTCAAGATCACGATGAATTATTGCTTCAGGTTTATGCTGATGTAAATAATTCATTCCCCTGCAACAAAGTGTTTTTGGATTAGCAAACAACAATCACATCATCAACTACCATCACAGGAAAGTCTCGTCATAAAAAATGCTCACAATCTAGCATTACTATTTGTTTCCAGACAGGATACTCTTACTCTCCGCTCAAATAACATCAAAATACCTTTTTTCAATTCTCTACAGTATCATGGTTGTGATTCATTGATTTCTAGAAATACAAATATGTGCTCTCACAAGTTAAAACTGGCGGGGGAAAATAAAATAAATAAATAAATAAAACAGAGCTTCTGCCAGAGAGAATATAATCCAAATAACAGTTCCTTCAGTGTCTAAATAAATTATAACTTGAAACCAACCCTAAACAATATTATTGGTTGAAAGAAAGTAACTAGGGCTAGATTTAGGATTCAAAATAATGAACAGATATTTTGATATACCTATTGAAGAAAATAAGGAAAACTGAAATATACCTCCATATCATCACCATTCATATGCAGGAAGCAAGAATTCATAAAGGAAGTAGTATAAAAATGACAGATGGAGCTAATTATAAGATGCACAAAATACCTGGCTATATCAAGTGCAAATTTCACAGCAACTGATGGTCTCAATGCTCCTTTTCGCTCCAAGAATGCACGCAGATCCCCCTAGAGATATAGAGTATCAATCACATGCACATATTGACACAACCTTCAATTATTGCAACAATATGTGCACATGCACATATATAGATATCTCCATTTATTTTTTACTATACTAATCATGAAATGAGCATCAAAACAAAAGGCATGACAAACAGAACATAGATGAAATGGGCTAACTTTTATTTGCAATAAGATCTTGTATAGTTCATAGGAAGTACTACATCAACCCAACATATCAATCTATTTTTCTTACAGCCCGGGTATGTATCGAATTGGGTCATGATACATAATTCCTAAGTATCACATTCCCTGCAATATGTTATCAAAATTTATAGCACGCAGTGCCTAAATTTTGGGTGCGAGATTTTTGCACTTCAACTTCAGAGATCCTCCGATCCTATCATAATGCTTTAACATTATGATATTAATTAACTAAATAGGGATATGGGAAACATTATAGATCCATGTATGTAAGCAACATAATGAACATATTATAGAAAAATAAATGGCATCACTAGATTTAAGATATCCCGAGAAAAGGATAAACCTTAGGCAAGTACTCTGTGATGATCCTCATTGGGGTACTTTGGGTTACAGCTCCTAAAAACTGTACGACATTTGGATGGCGTATCTGTTGGACTATTGCTAACTCATCCCTAAATGCCTCTCTGCACAGCCAGAAAGTAAACAATTAGTTGGGCTATATTCTATCCAGATAAAAACAACCAAAATCATACAACATAACCATCTCCGGATGGCTCAGCTCCAAAAGGCATATTAAAAGCCAGAGCTTTCTTTGAGATCACTACTTCAAGTCCCTCATATGGTGGTCAATGGTCACTGATCATTTACCCAATAGGGGGCCCTCAGTTTAAAATGGTACAACCGGGGGTCTGTCAAGCCCTGCTCCTTAGAGATTAGTCGGGCTCACAAAGTGGATCCAACTTAATTTTTGGTTTAGGAGAAAAAAACATCATACAACATTGAAAAGGAAATATTTTAAGTTCGTAAGTGCTAACAGGTTATACAAGATTACATTGTAACCCACTTAATACCAGAAGGTCCAGAACACGGAATTTGCTCACAATACATTATCAAAACATTACCAGTCCCATAAAATTCGGTTAAACAGTAGTTCAATAACTAAAAGTTCATAACTGTTAACATAAAATTAATCTTGGTTAAGGTTGATCAGTTAACCAAGGTAACAGAAAAATACCAACTTCGTTTAACCACTCGTTACACCCGCTACTTTTCACAAAACAACCTTTACTTTGAAATTTTTATTTAACCACCCAAAATTAATACTCCCTCGGTTAATTAAAACTTGTCATTTTAGAAATTTGCACACTTTTTAATAAAACAAACAAAAATACACTTATACTCCTAATTATTACTCTACTTTTTTACTTTCTTGAAAACTACAACTACCACCTATCTAATCATTACAAGGGCAATTTTGTAAAGTGAATGGCAAAATACCTAAAATGACATGTTTTTCTTAATAAGATTTACATCTGAAACATGTTTTTCTTAACGAAGGGAGTATATTTTATTTGCAACAGCCACCCTAAACATAAATGGATAAATCTTATGGAGTATTACTTTTACTAGTAAATAATAAATTACATCGTTGTGCAAATGATTGGATTGATTATAATTGGTCCCCAACTTGATAAAAGGATATCTTAATAGCTAGTTAAAAAAAAAAAGCTTGAGGGTGGTAATTTCTGGTGCCAGAGATATGAGCACAATTATGTCACATTATAGGCCAGACTCCAGAGTCTAGATCAAGCCATCACTTCATCAAATTTGCAACAGAGAGATAAAGACAAACTCACATTTTCTCTCCATCCATGATAACATGATCCCCTACTGTTTTGACAGCAACTTGAATGCCACGCCATGATGCAACACAAAATGTCCCCTGGTAATCAATAGTAAAGAAAAATTGCATCAACATAATAGTGTTGGATCAAGGGGTTTTGAGCCATGCCATGAATGTGGATACCATTCACACCAATTGTTAATAGATGCAAGGAAGGGATATGCTGGAATGAATGAGCAATGTGAGTATGAGTTTCATAGGTGTATAAATTTAGTGGCAGAAAGGTAAACAGAGGTGCAACCCTTCTCTCTGAAAGGCAACCAATGAAGGGCGAGATTCACATATATGTATCTCAAATATAGAAAGAATGACCAAAAGTATAACAAACTTAAAAACAAAACTTAGTGGCACCTTGGTTATATCAAAGCTTTTTGTGAAATCAAGCTCCCTGGGATCAATCTCATACTCAGGGACTTCACGATCACTTAGAACATGCATGGGGGGTGTCTGAAAATATCGGTGAATGATGAGCAATTACCAAAATGTAATGATAAAAGGTCAATTTTTAAAGGAATGCTGAGGCAGCACATAGCAACAGCCATATGGTATACATACAGGACGTTTTGCACCGTATTTCTCCAAAAGCTTTATCACATCCTGATTATTGTAATGTATTGCATCTGCAAGGGGCTGATTGTAAGCACAATCCGTCATTAATAGAAAACAAATTAGAACCCATAATTTGCAGTAGCATGGTATCACTAGCAGGTGATACTGAAATCTGAAATATAGCTGACAGAGCAGATTCTCTTTTTTCGGAAGTATACACTGAGTCACTGAGAGCACAGACACAAGCAGCTCAAATTGGAAATACCTCATTTGACTAAAATGACAAGTTATTCATTCATCCAAATCTCAAAGTGCACTAGAGCTTTTGTCTTGTGGAAAAGCATGTGGGAAGTGTGGCATATTTATTTTCCTCACATGTTTACAGTTTGCCGGTGTAGTATGCTTGGAGATAAGAGTGAGCCTATAGGGTCCTAAAAAGAAAGAAAGAAAAAAACAGATGACAAGTTCTAACTCAACTGTTGTCAACTTCAACTTTCAAAGAAATAAAGTACAAGCTAAAGCAGCTCATATTAAACTTTAAAAAGGGCTGATAGCCATACCATAAGTCCTATTTTTCTTCATTAACACCAATTGCCTCCTCTCCATTAGATTGAGTGCTAAACACTTCCGAAATTCCCCTTATCCACTAGGCACTCGATATGTATGACCATTTTGAGCATGATAAACAAATTGTCCAATAACAATCAAGCACAAGGACCTTGTTCCAGATGATTGAAATTAACTTATAAGCAATGAAAGACAATGGACATACTAAATGCTTTTCATGAAAGGCAAACATCTGCTCTATCATCATACAACTCTTTCTTCCGAATTTCATGCTATACCCATATCAAGCATATAGGTATCTAGAAGAAAAGTTTTATCTCACAGCCATTAGAATAAGTATGATATCGTATATTTAAATATGTCCAAATACAGACAGAAAAAGACTGAATTTAGTTGGAAGTTAGAACCTTAACTCCTGAATTTATACAGCAATACTGCATTAGCCTAATTTTCCACCAATTGTAATTTATTTCAAAATTTATCCATAAGTTTTATCTACGTCATACGTGGATAAATGCTATCGTAATTAAAACCTCAGAAGAGTAAAGAACAAGCCCAATATGTCAAGTAAGCTAAAGAGGCTGTTGAAACTGAATAAAAGAAAGCCAGAACAAGATGAGTCTGATGGTATAAGAGGGCAGAAAGGTGGTGTTTTAACAAATCTAATCATGCAACAAACTGAATTCTGAGTTTGAAAATCATTGATTACAAACTTAAAAAGGGGATAGAAGCAAAAAAAAAAAATTATAAAAATAAAATTGAATGTGATAAGGGAAAGAGGGAAATAGCAGGAACTAAATGATTAGACGGGTCACTTGCAAAAGTGGACCTATTCAAAGTGTAACTTGTACAAATAGGCCACCATGTCGCCCTTCTGAAATATACAAATATTGTCTCTATCACCGATGACTATTTTTGCAAATTGTGTTTGCAAGTTATCAAGTCAAATTCAATTTGGTAAGATAGGACAATTTAATGTACACATAAGCCAATCGTGGATGTTACCATTAACAAAAATGATATGTCGTCCTTTACCTACTGTGTTTACAGGTGGCCTATTTATGAATGTTTTTCCCAAATTCGTATCGGTCAATATACTCGGGAGGTCTCATAGAGAGACCTAAATCATGGAATTGTGGAAGCACTAAAGCCAGCTGATGAACAAGTTTTCAAACATGGATAATCAATAAGTAATTAGTTAACAAGAGAAGCAAATTCAAAAGTCATATCTGTGGGCCGAAAAAACTGCAGCTGTAAGATACAAGTAGATTTTACCGTGCTACCCCAGCGGTCCCGGGGATCAACGTCAGCGCCACGGGCGAGCAAGAACCGAACGATCTCGGTTTGACCCTGGCAAGAAGCGATGTGAAGAGCCGTCCTCTCATCAATGTCTCTGATATTAGGGTCTACGCCAGCATCCAGCATCTCTCTAATTCCATCCAAATCCCCGTCATTCGCCAGGAACATGAGCCTGACTCCGACCTCCATCTCCGCCGCGGCGCCTTCGCCTTCGCCTCCGTCAGTGAAGTACTGTTCGTCCGTCGGCCACTCGTTCGGCGCCATAGACGATTGTCTCCCCAAAGTGAACCTTACAGGCGACTTCATCTCGGGAGTTCTCCAGGGAGACTTCATCGCCGGAGGCTTCATCTCCGGAAAACTACGAGGCGACTTCATAGGGGACTTCGCCTCCGAAATTCGCTTAGGAGAGTACGTAGGGGGATTGAGAGGCTCCATGGATTTACTGATTCAGAGCTTATTGTGGTTTTGTGTTGTCTTCCTCTGTTGGCAGAAAGGCAGGGTTGTAGGAGGATTTCGTGGTGGGCCCAACAGGGGAATATCACGCGCATCGCGGGTTAAAAAATTTAGGAAAAATTTGGTCAAACTAATTAATTAAACATATGCATTTAAACGGATATTAAGGAAGTGTTCATAATTTTTATGTAATACTAACTCTACCCTTGTTATAAAAAATTTCTCAACCCGTCCCTTCGCTCAGTGCAGTACCTCTCCTTCACTCCTTCGCGTCTCTCTCTTTCGCTCATACTAGCTAAGTCCCCTAAATCTTATACAAAGCATCAGAACTACCAGAGTTACAAAATTCAGTCCTCAAGTTATGTTGTATTAGCATAAGATAATGATCAGGAGGATTACATGTCATCATGCAACAGTGTTTCTGTCCCGGTATGCAGTGCAAGTGAGAGTAGCACTCATGTATCAGACTCTTATGGACAGACTTAAAATTGCTGCATGGAATATAACCGGGATTAAAGACCCGGTTAAAGATAGCTTAATAACAAGTTATTGTTTTGATAATGATATTGGGTTAATTGGTTTGCTAGAAACAAAATTTCTTCATAGTAACTTTGAGGAGGTGAGAAGGAGATTGATGAAGGGTTGGGGTTGTTGTGTTAACGGCAGTCAGACTGTAAAAGGTAGGATCTGGGTTACCTGGGACCCTAATATATTTGAAGTGGACATTGTGATGATTCATGATCAATTTATTCAATGTAAGGTAGCCTCTAAGGATGGAAAGTATGTTTTCGCTGCTTCTTTTGTATATGCTCAAAACTCAAAATCTGAAAGAGTTCCCCTTTGGAACTACTTGAGAGATATAGCAGAAGGAATGGATTTGCCTTGGATTGTGCTAGGGGATGTGAACTGTATTCTCAGTTTAGAGGAAAAATGGACGGTTAGGAAGGCCAATGGAGATGAGTTTGTGGAATTACAGACAGCAATGGAGGATTGGGGCATTTCTGACCTACCTTACACAGGTGTTGTTCTGACGTGGTATAATAGGCGCATAGGTGCCGATAGGATTGATAGGAAATTGGACAGGATTATGGTGAATGATTTGTGGATGGAACAATATGGAAATGCCAAAGGTTTCTTTGACACTCCAGGGATTTCTGACCATTCACCAGCGGTTGTGACGCTATTCAATCATAGCAGAAGAAGGAGATTTACGTTTAAGTACAAAAATTTTTGGGGTAAGGAAGAAGAATTCAAAGCTATTGTGAGTGCTGCCTGGTCCTTGGACGTGGTCGGATCAAAGCAATATAAATTGGTCCAGAGGCTTAAAAACGTGAAAGAGTCGCTGAAGCCGTGGGACAAAGCGAGGTTTCCCGAATTGCAAACTCAAATTAAACTTCAAAAGGGGACTTTTCATGAGCTGCAGTTGCAAATCAGAGCGGATAGGGGGAACGTTTTGCTTGCAAATCAGATTGTCCAAGGGGAGCAAGGGATGAGAAAGAGTATTAGCAGACTTGTAAGTTTAACCTCCCAACAAGATAAATTGGATTGGCTTACCATGGGAGAGGAGACGTCATCTATGTTTTACAGAAATGTTAAAGAAAGAAATGCCAGAAATGCGATCTTGTAGATGCAGAATGACAGTGGTATCATGATGGATGATGAATCTGAAATTAGGAGTCATGTGGTAAAGTTTTTTACAGATCTGTTGGCGTCAGATTCAGGGGAGTTGAGACAGTTCTCGGTACCTGGTGGGCCTGTGTTAGATAGCAGCAGAAGCGATGCTTTGATTATGATTCCAAGCTATGATGAAATTAGGAAGATTATGTGGTCAGTGGGAATTAACAAGTCTCCGGGTCCGGATGAATTTGGGAGCAAATTCTTCAAGGATGCTTGGGACATAGTGGGGAGAGACACTTGTGAGGCGGTTAGAGAAGTTTTTCGTCATGGAAAAGTCTTGAAGCAACTAAATACGACGTTCATCTCTCTAATCCCTAAGGTTGCTAATCCTACTCTTGTGACAGAGCTTAGACCGATCTCCTGCTGTAACACGGTTATGAAAGTGGTGACGAAACTGATTGCTAGCAGAATAAAGGGAGATTTGTCTGGGTTGATTTCTGATTGTCAGGAGGCGTTTATCCCCGGGAGATCTCTTGCTCATAATAGTGTTCTGGCTATGGAGATCGTGAATGGGTATGACACCAAGCGTCTTTCACCGAGATGTATGATTAAAGTGGATTTGCAGAAAGCATACGATTATCTCAGTTGGGACTTTGTTAGAGCGACATTACTCCATTTTGAGTTCCCGACTAAGCTTGTTGAGTTGATTATGGAGTGTGTATCTACAGCTGCTTTCTCGGTATTAATAAATGGTGAACCAGAGGGGTTTTTTCCTGGTAAACGTGAACTCCGTCAGGGAGATCCACACTCCCCATACCTCTTTGTTCTATGCATGGAAATGTTGAGCAGAATGTTGCAAGAAGCTGCTGGTGATCCTCGATTTAAGTACCATCCGAAGTGTAAGGGGCCGAGAATGGTGCATCTTGCTTTCGCATATGATTTGCTTGTGTTTTGTCATGCAGATTTGCAGTCGGTATGCATAATAAAGGATTGTTTGGACTGATTTTTTGCAATGTCAGGACTCAGGGCTAACAATTCAAAGAGCATTGTTTTCTTGGCATGGGTTAAAGAGGATGTGCAGAATGAGATTGTCAGTCGGTTGGGATTTGAGAAGGGTGAGTTTCCTCTGAAGTATTTGGGGCTGCCTCTTCAGGCCAGAAATGTCAGAATTCAGGAGTACTCTCAACTGTATGACAACCTAGGAAAATTGATTGTATCCTGGACGGCTCGGCAGCTATCTTACGCTGGTAGATTACAACTGATCAGATCTGTATTTGCTGGAATACAGAATTTCTGGGGACAGGTGTTGATTCTGCCTAAAGGTGCTATCGCCAAAATTGAGAGTATGTGTAAAAGTTTTCTTTGGTCTGGAAAAGCAGATGGTCGTAAATTTCTTGTTGCTTGGGATGAAGTTACAAAACCCTATTGTGAAGGGGGTTTAGAAATTCATGAACTGCTTGCTTGGAACAAGAGTTTGTTCGCAAAGCTCTTTGGGGAGCTCGTTATGCAGAAGCCGAGTGTTTGGCTACGATGGTGTCAGCACAACCATATAGGGGATGGAGACATATGGGATTTGACACTCAGAACGCATAAAACTTGGATTTGGCGTAATATTGTTCAAGTGAGGGATGATTTAAAGAATGAATTGGGTGTTGACGGGGTACAGGCCAGCAGCTTGGAAACCTTCTCTTTCCCCTCTCACAGTTTGTCTTGTGCTAAGATTTACCATCTTTTGAGGCATAAGGGAGATGTGGTACCTTGGGGAGAGGTAATTTGGGGAAGGCTGCAGAGCCGTAAGTGGAGCTTCATTATGTGGTTAGCTGTTTGGAAGAGGCTCCAGACAGGACAGAAAACTAAGCATTGGAGAGGTCAGGAAGCTGCTGATTGCGTCCTATGCAGAAATGAGGAAGAGACGGAAGACCATTTGTGTTTTAGCTGCCCTGCAATCCGAGATGTCAAGGATATTGTCTTCCAATGGGTCGGGATCTCTAGGAGATTCTTATCCATTGAAGAATGTCTGACTTTGTTTGCTAGTGAGCCGAAAGCAGTACAGAAAAAGCAGTTGTACCAAGCTAAGCTTCTGGCTTTTCAAGCCTTGGTGTATTTCACCTGGAAGGCGAGAAATGGAGTCATATTTCGAGATGAAGAGTTTGTAGCTACAGCGTGTGCCGAAGAAATCATAGCGAGTTGTAGATCAAGGATCTCGGCTAAGTGGAAGAGTAAGCCACTAGTTAAGGCACTTGGTCTTAGGAGAACTGTGTAGAGATGGTTTTTGTCGGGTCTGGATAATTAGGGTTGTCTTTTGTGAATTTCTGATGTAGTTTGGGGGGTATAGAGGAGGTAGGAGGTAGAAGGTAGTAGGGAGGTATAGAAGAGTATGGATATATTTGTAGTTGGGAATTTTTTGGGTAGATCTTTTGGTATACATCACGTTTTTTACGCGAGACTCCTCTATATGGTCTTGCTTTTGTATCCTTGGGATAATTCCCCTATCTATATATTTACCAGTTCAAGTATACTAGTGGTCGTCGACGTTTGCTCCTACTGGTAATCTCCACTCCTTTTCTCCTTCCCGTCCTTCTCAATCTCTTCCCCCTCTTTTTGGTTCCCTTCCCCTTTCGATTTGAGGAATTTCGTTGTTTAGCCCTACATTCGATTGTACTTGCTTATGCTCTAGATGTGAGTTTTTATTGTGTTTCCCTTGAACCTACACAAATTGTTGACAAAAGAAAAGCAAATCTATTTAATAGACTTCACCTACTCGGTCTGATTCGGATTTGGGAAAACAAACCCTAGCATGTAATGATTTTAATTAGAAAGAAGAATATAGCGGTAATTAGATTTAATCGACTTCATCTACTGTCATAAGTCTCATTATTTGTTCAATGTGTTATTAGCATGTAATGATCAGATTCAGATTCAGATTTTTTTTTTGTGAGTACATTGCTCAGTTGTATGTGTTGTGGTCAATTTACTCTACTCAAGATCATAGTGAGTACATTTCACTGATGACACTTTATTTTCGTTTTTTAGGATTTGTTTATCCCTAGCTACTTTAAATGAATCATCCAAATGGTTAGTGTTCTTCTTTATTAATCTAATTTCGTTCTTACTTTATATGTTATTCAATTTCAGGGGTTTATCATTGCTTATTTGTTTTGGTGACAATTGTTTGTTTGGTGACAACTAGTATTTAGCATGAGTCTATATCATGAACTTAAATGAAACTATCAAGGGTTTAACTTGAGATTTATCATTGCTTGATTGTTTGGTGATAATTGTTTGTTTGGTGACAAATGGTATGTCTTTTGAGTCTATATAATCAACTGAATTGAGGCTATGTTTCTAGTGGTTTTGAAGTCAAATTTATGTTGTTATTTTGTTGTTTTTTTAGATTGGTGACAATTGGTAGAGTTATATATTATGTTTGGTGACAATTTATTTATTTATTGTTTCCACTACTAATTCCGCACTCGTTGTTCGTGGTGACCCGTTAGCTCAATTCCACTACATTGTTCCTCCCGCGCAACATTTTAGTGTTTGTGCAAATGTTTACTCCAAGATGAAAATTATAAATCTTATATAAAAAAATGAGTTGTCATCGGATGATTAGACTTTGTTAGTTGATGGATGTTTTGAGAACATTGTTCGTGCAGCTGATAGGATGAATTTCTATCACCAACTAGTTCATGCTTCTACATGAAATCAACACAAATAAGAAATATGAAATGTGGTTCAGAGTCAATAATACTTTATTGAGGTTTTGTCTACTTGAATTTTGCTGTGTCACCGGGTTGAATGGAGTAGATTATAATGTTGATATTGCTCGGGATGTTTCAATGGAATCTTTCTTCGGTGTTCCTCAATTAACAGTAGCTCAACTTCTAGATTTTTTCTCAAGAGAACCGATTGATTCTGTCAAAAAGCTTCCTACTGCCTACTCGTTGATCATTGAGTGTGTGTTGTTACCCCAAAGGAAATAGTTTATTCGAAAAGAATTCCTCCCTCTTGTCTGTGACATTGAGAAATTATCAAGGTATCCATTTGGTAGGGAGGTTTATTCAGACACATTGTATTATTTGAGGCATTCCATGAGAGCTGACCTATCCAATTGTGCCCGCGAGAGATTTTTTTTATAACTTGTTTGGCTATCCTTTTGCAATTCAGGTATATATTTGCTCACCATTTGTTGTTTTTATAGGTTGTTCGAGGGTTTTTTTCTAGCATTTAGTGACACTAATATTTTTCATTATTGTATACTTTTAGATGTGGATTTTGGAGTCAATTCCCATTATGGCAACAATCACAGATTGCCATTTTTCTCATGCTGTTTGATCTACTTCATCTATGGCAGTGGCATGCCTCAAATAATACAATGTGTTTGAATAAACCTCCCTACCAAATTTTGATACCTTGATAATTTCTCAATGTCACACACAAGAGGGAAGAATTCTTCTCGAATAAACTGCTTCCTTTGGGGTAACAACACGCTCAATGATCAACAAGTAGGCAGTAGGAAGCTTTCTGATAGAATCAATCGGTTCTTTTGAGAAAAAATCTAGAAGCTGAGCTACTGTTAAGTGAGGAACACCGAAGAAAGATTCCATTGAAACATCCCGAGCAGTATCAACATTATCATCTACTTCATTCAACCCGGTGACACAACAGAATTCAATTAGAGAAGACCTCAATAAAGTATTATTGACTCTGAACCACATTTTATATTTCTTATTTGTGTTGACTTCATGTAGAAGCATATGATGAACTAGTTAGTGATCGAAATTCATCCTATCAACTGCACGAACAATGTTCCCAAAACATCCATCAACTAACAAAGTCCAATCATCTGATGACAACTCATTTTTTTTTATAAGAATTATAATCTCCGACTTGGAATAAACATTTGCACAACCACTGAAACGTTGCGCTGGAGGAACAATATAGTGGAATTGAGCTAATGGGTTACCACGAACAACGAGTGCGGAATTAGTAGTTGGAAACAATAAATAAATATATTGTCACTAAACATAATATATAACTCTACCAATTGTCACCAATCTAAAAAAACAACAAAATAACAACATAAATTTGACTTAAAAACCACCAGAAACATAGCCTCAATTCAGTTGATTATATAGACTCAAAATACATACCATTTGTCACTAAACAAACAATTATCACCAAATAATCAAGAAATTATAAATCTCAAGCTAAACCCATGATAGTTCCATTT
This sequence comes from Persicaria maculosa, assembly GCA_963922045.1. Classification (NCBI taxonomy): domain Eukaryota; kingdom Viridiplantae; phylum Streptophyta; class Magnoliopsida; order Caryophyllales; family Polygonaceae; genus Persicaria; species Persicaria maculosa. Next base: position 8,413,432 of record OY998251.1, read on the forward strand.
AAGTTCATGATATAGACTCAAGCTAAATACTAGTTGTCACCAAACAAACAATTGTCACCAAAACAAGCAAGTAATGATAAACCCCTGAAATTGAATAACATATAAAGTAAGAATGAAATTAGATTAATAAAGAAGAACACTAACCATTTGGATGATCCATTTGAAGTAGCTATGAACAAGCAAACCCGAAAAAATGTAAATAAAGTGGCATCAGTGAAATGTACTCACTATGATCTTGAGTTGAGTAAATTGACCACAACACATACAACTGAGCAATGTACTCACAAAAAAAATCTGAATCCGAATCTGATCATTACATGCTAATAACACATTGAACAAATAATGAGACTTATGACAGTAGATGAAGTCTATTAAATCGAATTTTCTTTATATTCTTATTTCTAATTAAAATCATTACATGCTAGGGTTTGTTTTCCCAAATCTGAATCTGATCGAGTAGGTGAAGTCTATTAAATAGATTTTCTTTTCTTTTGTCCACATATTATGTAGATTCAAGGGAAACACAATAAAAACTCACATCTAGAGCATAAGCAAGTGCAATTGAATTTAGGGCTAAACAACGAAATTCCTCAATCGAAAGGGGAAGGGAACCGAAAAGAGAGGGAAGAGATTGAGAAGGATGGGAAGGAGAAAAAGAGTGGATATTACCAGTAGGAGCGACCACTAGTAGGAGCGAACACCGGCGACCACTAGTATGAGCGAAGGAGAGAGACGCGAAGGAGCGAAGGAAAGGTACTATACTGAGCGAAGGAAGGAGGATTGATAAAAATTTTATAACAGGGGTAGAGTTGGTATTACATAAAAATTGTGGACACTTACTTAATATTCGTTAAATATGGACGTTTATTTAATTAGCTTTTCTAAACGGATAATTGACCAAAATTTTCCAAATAATAACTCAAGAAGGAACAACAATAATAGGTGAAGAAAACATCAAAAAGGAAATAAAAGATGATTTTGAAAAAAGATTTAAGAAAGAGCAAACTAATAGTCAACTACTAGCAGAATACTTAAACTTGATTAACGACAAAATCACAAACGAGGACAATGAATCACTTACCAAGCCGATCACAAACTAAGAAGAAAAAAATGTGTTATTCTCTATTGGGAAAGACAAGTCCCTAAGACCTGATGGCATAATTGCATAATTCTACCAACAATATTGGGGTATCATAGGGGCATCGATCATTAAAGCTATTAAATGATTCTTCCGCTCATGAACGATGATATTGCAAATTAATCAAACCTTTATTACTTTAATCCTGAAAATAAAATGTGATAATTTGAGAAAAACTCACAATTATAGACTAACCAGTCTGTGCTCAACAATCTACAAGGCGATTGAGAAGAAATTGGTAGAAAGAATGAAAGTAATTATGAAAAAAAAATACATTCATTGCAAATGGGCATTTGTATCTGATAGAGCAATGCAAAACAACGTTTTAATTGCACATGAAATCTTCCACTCATTTAGACAAAGAAAAAAGAAGAAATGGGTGGATAGCAATTACATTAGACATGGAAAAACCAATGATCCCTTGCTCTAGTAGTAGTAGTAAGGGAGAGGTAACCCTTGCAAGAGGTCAAGGGCTCAAATCTCATTCTTACACATTTGTGTAATTAGAGGGTATTTAAGTCTTCATTGGCTTGGGTGAGCCTGTCTGGTGGCTTGCCGCCTGGCTTATCGGTCCACGTCCTTTGTAGGCTAGGGATCGGACCCGTGGAAGATTAGTCGACAACCTCGGAACCCCCACGTTACAAACAAAAAGACATGGAAGAAGCACAAGATAGAATGGATTAGGACTTCCTAATTGTGGTAATGGGAAATTCGGTTTCTGTCACAAACTCTGCAGATGGATCAAAATGCATTCAAACAGTCTCCTTTTCAATGTTGATAAATGACGAACGGACAAAAACCTTTTGACTACAAAGGGGCCTACGACAAGGTGATACTATTTCTCCCTACCTCTTTATAATTGGTGCGAAGATGCTCGCTAGAAAACTTCAACAACTATGCGAACAACCAAGGAACAACATTGGATTTCAGATATCTAGAAATATGGAACAATGATACATTTTTTATATTGTTTGTAGATGACATCATGATCTTTGCAAAAGGCCCCCGGGAAGCATGTATGACGGTGAAAAGAGTAATAAACAAATATTGTCAAATCTCTGGTAAAAAACTAAATTTCTAAAAATCGGCTTTCCAAGTCACGAAAGGAATCTCAAACAACCGGAAGCAAATGATCCAAAATGTCTTGCAAATCACAAACCAAGTGGCATTAGAAAAATATCTTGGATGCCTGATCATAAATGGTAGAATAAAGAAGAACACCTTCAATGAGAAAATAGGAAAAAATGAGGACTCGGCTAACAAAATGGAAGGCAAATACACTAACCCAACAAGGAAGAGCCATATTAGTGAAATCAAACTTAGATGCAACGCACATTATGTAAAGCAAAATTTCATACTTCCCGCAAATATACACAAGGAATTTGACCAACTAAATAGATGTTTCTTTTGGAATAAGGATCAAAATCAAAAACCCTTGATCGGATGGGAAAAAATTTGTAGACCAAAATGTAATTAAGGGCGGTCTAGGACTCCACAAGACAATGAACATGAACAAGACCCTATAAATGAAACTACTTTGGAAAAATACTAGCATAACCATAAAATGTATGGGTCAAAATCATAAGGGAGAAATATATAAGAGAAGCCAACATATGGGATTACAAAAAGAAAAATAAAACCTCAGGGCAATAGGGAAAGCTTATGGACATAAAAGATGAATTTCGTGGAGGATTAATCTGGCAGAATGGAAACGGAAAAACAATACGATTCTAGAAAGGCAAATGGTTGACCAATGAGAGGAATCTATTAGACATCCGAGACTACAAGACCAAGTAAATGGACAAGAAACAATCGACCACTATATAAAACCAAACAAAACATAGAACCTAGAGAGACTACAAGAAGCAATAGCAATGAACATTGTAGAGGAAATCATCAATATCTGTATTCCAGTAAATGAGATGGAAGATAGATTATATTGGAAAACGAGTATAAACGGATGGTTTTCGACATCAAGTACTTTAGAATATGTCACAAGGACAAGCCGGAATACAACAGAATCGTTTGAGTGGATTTGGATGGTTGATTATCCACCAAAAATAAAAAAAATCTTATGGAGAAATTGTATGGATGGAATGCCAACTAAAATCACACTTAGAAACTAACGAACATGTGTACCCTTGGAATGTGCACTATATATGCAATCATGTTGATGAAGATGTAACACACATATTTACTGAATGACAAACTACCCTTAGATTTATTGGAAAGATGGAACAATGGATTGAAAGAATAATACGAAACACTGATAAAAGAAGGCAATACAGAGAAATTATTACAGAAATATTTAATTACAAAACTAACACTAGAACAAAAATCTATTCTTGCCTTCTCTTTAAGGGGTGATTCGGTCAATGAGGACCAAAATCCTTTTTGATCCCTTTCATTTAGGGGTGAGGTAGATGGGTAAACATTATCAAATAACAAAGAGCGCATGTTATAGAACTAAAAGAGGAATAACCGGCCAACAGAACCGATACCCAATAACATAGCCCTAGACAAAAAAAAATGATAAGATGGGAAAACCAAAAGGAGGGTTATAAAATTCAATTTTGATGGAGCAAAGGTTCTTTCCAGACATGCAGGTGCTGGCTTTATCACCTGCGATGCCTTAGGATATGTTGTTAGGGGTAGATGATAATGCATATTTTAATAAGCATTGGAGGTTAGTTTTAGGTGGATTTCATTGTCACATAGTCATATTTTAGAGTTAATTCCGCATATTGCTCTTTTAGTGGTGAAGTTTGGAAACTCCACTATTTTATTGGATTTATGCAAATTCGTAGATCCGAGATGAAGAGCATAAGGAACGGAGAGAAGAAGGACAAGAAGAGACTTGGAAAGAGCTAAGGAAGAAGTCCCAAAGAGCAACGAACAAGCCAAGGGTTAGAAGCGAAATCGGGAAGCTAAGGAACGAGCTGAGACGAAGAAGATGGAGAAATCTCCTATTTCAGCTTTTGAAGACTTTGAATCAGGTTTTGCTGTCTTCATGAGAGTTGTATTCCTCGAAAATAGCTTTCCAGCGCATATTCATATGCATCAATCGGACGAACAACGGCCCCGGAAAGTGCATTTCAAGTTCAGTTTGTCGAAGTTGTCACCGTGACAGGAGCGGTGCCCGCCGATCTCAACGCCCACAGAGAATCTTCGGCATGTGTCGTGTCAGCTCCCGCCACAAACCTTCAGCACCCGCCGATCATGCGATTCTACGCATATTTGTTTCTTGATTATCAAGTACGAAATCTTATCCAAAGTTGGACCCGTCTAGGGTTTTTCTATACCATATTCAGCATTATATAAAGAGGTTAACCTTAGGATTTTCATTAATTCAAGAAAATTTAGTTTATTTCTGAGAGCGATATTCGCGAAGAGCAACTAAACTCTCTGCGTTCTGTCTGCAATTCGAAGCTTTGTTTGGATTAAATTGTGAGTTTCTGAATCTTGTTCTTATTTCTTATATTGATGTTTCGACTTCTTTGTGCTTAAAAGTTTGATTGTTTTATTCCATCTAATCAGCGCAACTAGTTAGAATCAATTCAATTGCTATGGTTTTGCAGATTCGTAATTGCGAACCTTAACCCAAGTGACAAACTTATCCCTTTAGGGATGATTGAACTAATTGGATAGGTAGGAAGTTGAATGTGTGTGAAATCCTTCTTTAGAGCTTGCATATACCTTGGCTAATATCTGAACTTAAAGTTTTTTAATTGATTGGGTTAAATCCTTCTTTGGGGACTGCTTAAGAAATAAGGATTTCTGGGACTGATTAGACTAGTAACTAAATTAGGTCGGGATAAGGACATTGATAGGAACACTAAAAGGACTAGAGGAGGTTATAAAGATCAACTTAACCGAATAAAGTGGATAGTTATAGGTGGAGATATTTTATCTGAATTGTTTTGAATCGTCGTGTTTATAGTTTATTTTGTCTTCTTTCTAATTCAATCACTAAAAAAAACCTTTTCTAATAGACATTACTTAGGAATAACTTGATTCTATTTGGGATCGACTCGTGCTTACCACACTACATTAGTTAGTTAGTAGGTTCGAATTTATTTTGATACAGTTTACTCGACTAAAAACCGATCGTTAGTAGCGCTCGTAGATCCGAGAAGGCGTCAGTGCTTCAAGCGGAGGCTCTTGGACTACACAATGCATGTGTTTAAAGGAGGTAGGACACATGTATAATATTAACTAATCACATTACTCCTTTAATTCTCTACCATAATTGTAGTTTTCACCCGAACTTGCCTATATATATAAGAAGCAAGACCGTCTCTAACACGTACATCCCCCTGCAAGCTAGGATGGGACATGCTTTCATTATTCAATAGTAAGATCATTTCAGAAGTCCTTTTTTCATACCAGGATGCTTGCTATAAAAAACCCGATATGAAGAAACCAAATCATAACATTAACTCTACAATATGATGACCAAATAATCATTTTTAGATTTAACTACCATATGGTGTGTTTGACATCAAAGAAACAAAACAAATTTTAACCCAAAAAATATTAACAGTAATAAAGACCATGAAAAAATAATTATGCAACACATAATTAATTGAAAACATAAGAAGTTTAACCCAATAAGCAAACATTGAAATCATACTTGAAGGATTCGTCTAAATCCCTTCGGGGCCGTGTACTCTCCGGTCGGCCAAACGTGTTCGGTGGTGGTGCTCTGCCGCCTCCTGATGCTCGGTTGTAGTTCTCGGAGTCGGGGTTGCGCCACCAGGCGTTTGGTCGCCGACGTTTAGTTCTCCGACAAGGAGCTTGAGACTCACTTTTTTGCATACCACTTAATCTGCTCAATTAGCTCTAATCTCTTGGGGCTTTTGTATATCTATAGTCGTGGATCTCAATTTTGTTCTCGCCTACAACCAATTTGTACAACTGGCCTTCGATTTATGGATCTAGGGCTCGCTCTTCCTGTGGAACACAAACCCGGCTCTCTGGTTCGAGCAACTCGGTAGCCTTCCTTTGCGTTTCAAGGCCAACAAACCAATCCCTTCTGTTGGTGCGAAAATCCCCTCAAACCCTTGGTTTCCGTCCAAATCTCTCCCGTTATCTACTCTTTCCGGCGATTTGGACATCTCTCTTGAGGATTTTGAGTAATTGTTGTCTAGATTCCACCGTATTGATTTCCAATTGCTGAGTTAGTGTTGTTCTGGCCTACCTTTGGTTGAGCCTGGTTCATCCTTTACTTCGTATCGGTCTCCTCCTCGTTGGCGGTGGTCCTGGTGGTCCTCGGCTCCGTCCGGCTTCGTCTCCAACCCTCGCCATCCTTGTCCACCCTTCCGGCTTCCTTGGTTGCTGGCCTGATGGTGCCCCTCGGCGCCTCGCCGGCTTGCCGGTGGTTCGCCTCCTCCTCCTCGGCATGCTTGATGTGTGCTGAGGGTTGGAACTGGCTTCCTCCTTGGCGTGCAAGGATGGGTTTTCCCCTTGCACGCCAAGCTTCTTAATTAAAAAAAAAAAGAAAAAAAAGTGTTTTATATTTATATATATAATTTAAATATAAATTATTTTGTTATATATATAAATATTAAACCTTTTATAAAGATTCGAATCAATCCCGAAAGGGCTCGAAAAATCTCGTGAGGGCTCGTAGCAAAATCCCATTGGGATTGACTAAATCCCGTTTAGGTTTATGGGTGCTCTTTTCTCAGGCGGTTTGCGGCTCTGCGGTTGCGTGATTTGGCACTCTTCTCCGTGGATTTGGTTCTGACTGTCGGAGTTGGGATAGGCTGGGATCGTGGTGGTGTGTTTTGTGGCGTCTCCACTACTCGGATTGACTGCTTCCCTGGAGTTTCGTCTTCACTGCCCGCAGGATGATCGAATCCTGATGTATCGCTGGCCTACGGTTCTGCCTCAGCGTGGGGCTTGGCTTCGTCCGTCGTCTTCGGCCTCATCCAGTTTGGTTTAGTTCTGCTACATTTCGTCTTTTGCAGAGTTTGTTTGCCTGAGTCTGCACTATTAGGTATTGTTTTATGTTTTGGTTTGGTTGGTTGTATGTTTGATGGTTCGCCGTCTGCCGACTTTGTTGGCCTCTCGATGAGTCAGACTTGTCTGACATTCGAATTATTACCTTATCAAAAAAAAATGAAATCAAACTTGAGACCTGAAAGGGGAATACGTCAAGGAGACCCTCTAGCCCCCTATATTTTCATTCTGATCATGGAAATTTTGGCTAGAGAACTTCAAGAGGAAGCAGAGTTGGAAGATGGCTTGGTGGGTATTAAACTTACGAAGAGCGGCACTCCTATCCCATTCTTAACTTTTGCTGATGATACAATTATATTTGCTCCGGCATCTCATAAGAGCATACACACGATAAGGAACATTCTCAATAATTTTTCTAACCTTTCTGGTTTAACAATAAATTACAACAAAAGATCTCTGCATGTTTCGGAAAATGTTAGCGCTTCTCTAGCTAACTCCCTTGCCCATGAAATAAATATCCCAGGTTCCAAGACTCTTGAAAAATATCTAGGGATCCCGCTCCTCCGGGGGAGGGTCAAAAATGAGATTTTTCAAGAGGCTATTCAAAGTCTCAAAAAAAAAAAACTGTCCAGGTGGAAGACTTCCACTCTCTCCCAAGCAGGTAGAGTAACTCTCATCAAAGCTAACCTCTGCTCTAAGACAAACTACCTCATGCAAATTTTCTTCTACCTAAAGGAATTCTGCAACAAATTGATCAAATCCACAAAAACTTCTTATGGAACAAGCTCTAATCTAAAAGATATACCCCATTAATCAGTTGGGAAAAAATATGTCAGCCAATCGAAAATGGTGGCCTTGGAATCAGATTTGCAGAGGACATGAACATCAGTCTTCAAATGAAATTGCTATGGAAACATTACACCAACAAGGAGAACATCTGGGTGAAAGTAATCACAGAGAAATACCTTCAAAACAGAAACCTTGCAGAAGCTGAACCCAAAAACCCTTCCTGGCAGTTTGGTCGACTCCTTCACTTGAGAGATAAATTCACTCAAGGTCTACACTGGGTAATTGGGAATGGAGAATCCATCAATGTATGGAGAGACCCATGGATCCTGGGATGTAACATAAACCACTATCAAGCTCAATATGACCCCAACATGACAGTAAATCAATTATACACTAGTCAGAAGGAGTGGAATCTTCACCCACTTAACCAAATATTTCCGAATCATATTATCAATGTAATCACTAAGATCAAAATCCCGAGCTGGGACACTCCAGATAAGCTCATCTGGAGACACAACCCGAATGGGCAATTTACTACGAAATCAGTTAAGCAAATGATGAACAATACAAATAACACTAATACCCCCTGCAATTGGATCTGAAAACTAAATCTGCCCTGAAGATTAAAAAATCTGATTTGGAAAATCTCTCAAGATGGATTAGCAACCAAAGTCCGGTTTAATCGTTTTTTTCATAGAGTACCAAGTCAATGCTACCTCTGTGATGAGGCGGATGAGGATGACAATCATTTGCTTCTCCATTGTACGGTAACTAGAAGAATCATCTCCAACTATGAACAAATCACGAACAAAGTAATAATTCCAAACCCAATTCTAAACACAACTATAGAGGAAGTCTTTCGAACGAACTCAACCAGGGATAATTTTGAAGACTTGTGTTTCATTTGGCAAGCCATTTGGGAAGCCATGAACACTGTAATTTTCCAGAACAAAAAATTAGACTCTCCGCTTCAAATAGCATCCAAAACGCTAATGTCAGTCAGGGACTGGAAAAATGCCTCAACAACCATCCCAAAAGATAAAACTAAGCGAGAAAATAGGAGACTTAATGTTACCTGGAAGAAGCCATCTCGGGCTACCTACAAAATAAATGTAGATGGCTCAGTAAAACCCACTGGGCTCTGCCAAGTGGGGGGGATCCTTAGGGATTCCGAAGGTCGTGTGATTGATGTTTTTCAACAGATAGTTGATAATGGATCTGTAATCCAAATAGAAGCTGAAGCTTTCTGTACAGGTGCAAAGCTAGCTTTATCCAGAGGTCTAAGAAGAATTATAATCGAAGGGGATTGTTTGAAAGTGGTGAAGGCCATCAACGACAATTCCAGAAGCAAATGGGAAATCTTGCGGCAGATTGAGCTTATTAGAAGACTCCAAGCCGAATTTGAAAGCATTGAATTCAAACATTGCTTTAGAGAAGCAAACAGACCTGCAGACTATATTGCTAGATCTCTTGATAGTTGTAATATGTCGAACATCCTTTTTAATAGGGACTTCTGTAACATCATCCATGAGGATGATCAGGGTCGTATTCTACCTCGGTAGAATCTTCCCATTTTTTGCTTACTGTATAAAAAAAATCGTACTTGAGACCTAAGAGAAAAGGAACCATAAGAATAAATTGGCAAAAACCTTTTCCAATTTTTTTTAAAATAAACTTCGACGGTTGTGTATGATACCTAGGAATTTAGGATGATTTCTCCACCTCGGGACTTTTTCGGGAAAATGATCCATATTGGTTGTCTCCGATAACCTAGCGTCAATTTGACCCTTTGAAAATGTCCAATTTGACTACATCGTTAGAGATGTCAACAACACAACTATAAATCTGATTGCCTTTCTAACATATTTTCTCTTAACCCCCCCCCCCCCCCCTCCCCAAATACAACCACTGGGCTTCAATCGGTTTCCTTGGAGGTCGATTTGGTTTCCCTTCCTTCGGTTTCCTCGGGCTTCAATCGGTTTCCTCAATCTGAACCCACATGCGACCTTCCTCTCCGGTTCCCCTTGACCCTCGGCGGCCCTTCCTCCGGCGTACGCCGCTCCACTTCGCCTCAACCCTCTCTTCGATCCCACCCACTAGGTGAGGCAGTTGACCCGTCGCCGCTCTCACCGCTACCGCTTACAAAGGCTCACTGCTGGCCTATGCTGGCAGATCGACCTCCACCGTCGAACCCTTCCCCGCAGATCTGCTTCGCCCGTGTTTGCGCTGCCATCCTTGGGCTCCAAGGAGCTCTGGCTTCCTTCCTGCTTTCTTCGGCCGGATCTGTCACGCCAAGGGTTTCTTACCCTTCACAGCTTGGCCGATTGAATCCCACAAAAAAATTAAAAATTAAAAGTTAAAATAATAATAATAATAGTAATACCCACCCAATCTGGACTTTATTTATTTATTTATTTATATATATAGCACCCTCCTTTATAAACGACGTGCTCCTTATGCGTCGTTTCCAGCGACCTGTCTAACCCTACCCTCCCTTTCACCACTGGTTCTTAGGCCGAGTATCTGTTCCTTTGGGCCCAAGTACGGGCCCCTTTGGGCCCAAGGAAGGTGGTTTGGGTGAATAATCTACCATTTTTTATAAAAAAAAATCCAAATTTCTAATATTTTCTAGCACCTAGATTAATCATCGACCGATTTTTTCAAATAAAATTATTTATAAACTCTCGTTTAAGATTTTCCTGAGAGGGTTTGACCTTTCTTCCTGAGAGGGATAACTCATCGGCGCAACCCGCCAATCTTCAGATCGACTTTAAAAACTTATGTTTAGTGCCTTCATTGCGATGGCTTTTATTGATCAGCTTCCAGTCTGTGGTCTTTTGTTGCGCTCGTGGTTCGTCTCCTTCAGTTGCGGTTTGGTCGTGGATTTGTGATCGAGGCCTGATGGCTCGCTGCGGTTCGAGTCCATATCTGAGGTCTCCACTGTTGTTCCCCAGGACTTTGCCTGTGTCACCTCTCCCCTCTGTGGCTTCCACGGCTAAGCTCTTGCGGTCTTTGCTTCCACACTCTGCATCTGATCTCTACGCCGTCCTTTGTCCACTTTTATTTGTTTCTATTTTGTTTGGTCGGTTTGTTGTTTTTTGTGTGTTGTTCCTTCCGATTCTTCCGATTACCGTTGTTTCGATCCTTCGAATTACCAAGCATGTTTGGTACTCGATTAGTAGCATCCGAAAAATGCTACTAATCGATAATTGAATAAACTCGACACCTTTCAAATATTTACTTTAATAATTAAAAAAATAACACACAAATCACAAATGGCAATGTTGACAATTTACCAATCACAAATGGTGGCGATGGGGACTGGATATTCTACCCTTACGGAGAATATGAGTCGAAGGCCCTTTCGTATGACGAGGGGCCGTACAGTTCCTTGTTGTACCTTTCCTTTATCTAAACATCAGTTTGCTCCAATTTTTTTTTTTAAGAAACAAATCACAAATGAATCATTGAGATTGATTCATAAACTATGATAATTTTTTTATCATTTATTTTTATCCAATAACTTAATGCCCAATTTTATAGTTAAAATTTTAATTGAAGAAATAAATTAAAGTTACTCTTTAAAACTTAATTGACCTAGAAAAAAATATTCAATGAATCCTAAATAACTTTTAGGAAAGTTCAACCATCATAAATAGATTTTACACTTAGGAATTAGGATTTAGGATATACAGAGTATATGCTTATTTGTAAGCAGATATACAAATATCACGGGATTTCAAAGGCGTGTATATATCAAAGTAAAGCATGATTTATATCTTAACTAGTGTAGATCTCGTTCCTTACACGGAAAATACTTTAATATAATATTATAAATAATTTAAATAGATTTTAATAAAGTAAAAAATAATAATCTAAATATAAATAATTTTTTCACCAAAAAATAATATAGATATAAATAAAATTAGTTCGACAAATTATATATAATCTAAATATCTTTTATTTAGATTATCTCAAAATATAAAATAAAATTCACATTTATAAGATAAAAGATTTTTTTCTAATCTATCGATAATTAAATCTCATGTAATGGATTGTGGCTACATAATATTTTAATAATTTATTTTTGCCTCAAAAAATAATATAGATATAAATAAAATATTAATTATTAAATAATTAATTTTGATATAAATAATTATTTCCATAAAAAAAACAATCTAGATATAAATAAAATAGCACATATCAAATACTACATATTTATCTATTAATATTTGGAAGGATTTGCAAAACATGCACTTTATTTGGATGTATTTGCAAAATAGCCACGGATTTGGACAATTTAGCAAGATGTCCCATATATATACGAATTCTCAAAATTTTCAACCAGCAATTGACGCGCCTCGGTTATTACCTCACTAGCTGCGCCTCGGTTTTTTTTTGTGAATCAACAACCCCTTACCGGAGAGAGAAAACCCATCCAGTGTAGAAAGAACGCGCCTGCACGCGCGGAAATCCAACCCCTTGCGCCTCCCCGTCCTGTCCCTTCGAACTCTACCTCTCTGCGAAACTTTATCCGTCCGTACTCCTCGATCCTTCTCCTTCCTTGCTAATCCAAGCCTGATTATGGATGATTGGCCTATTACCCCTATGATCTGGTGGTTTAGTCTCTTCCTATGGCCAATTGCTGGCTTGTTCCGAGTGGTTGAAAAGTAATCCCCAAAATTGAGGTTAGCGTCTGAAATTAGGGTTATCCTCTTTCCCCTTGTTTCAGAGAGATTGGATTGCAATTGGGGTGTAAATCAGGCGATGATTACTCTTCTCTGGTCGAATCGACCACCACCATGGCCTAATTTGAGGAGTACGGAGGCTATCACTGTAGCTACTTGGCCAACTCCGATTGGATCTGGAGTTCTCTGGCGCGGGATGGTCGGGAAGGGCGACTGCAACAAGTTTCGTCCTGGATGGGTTTGCTCCTCTCTCCTCTTCTTCTCCTCTTTCTGGATCGAATTTCTCTATATAAGAGTGGCGATGGGGTGCCCAGTTTCATGCATCCTCCTCTCTTCTTTCTTTCATACAATCAATATCCCACTGTCTGACTCTAATAAATTTCTCTTTGTTTTGAGCATGGCTCCTACTGGAGTGGATAAGGGCAAGCAACCGATGGTGGCAGAAGATCCTGCCGCCAAAAAATCCAACACCCGAAAGGGGAAGCCGGAGGGCGAAAAACTCATGAGAGATGCACAGGCTTCCTTGGCGGCCCAGGGAATCCATGAGAAGGAGAGAGCGGAGAAAAAATTTAAGAAGAAGGCTATCAATAGGGAGAAACTGATGGCGCTCCAGGAGAAGGTCCAAGAGAATATCACGATTCTCAACCAATCATCCATCTTTGCAACAATCATCGGAGACTCGATGGAAGCTAAGGAGGTAAGGAAGAAAATAAGGTATATTTGGAAGTTCCTGAAAGGTGGGTTTCAACTCATTCCGACTGCTAATAATTGGTTTGAGTTGAGGTTCGATTTGGTGGAGGATCGCACTTTGGTATGGGAAAACCGCCCCTACCATGTATCTGGCCAACTGATTCTTATGCGGCCATGGGCTCTGGAGTTTGATCCTTGGTCTGAGTCGATCACTCGCTTGGACCTTTGGATTAGATTCCCGGGTCTCCCTCCCAAGTATGTCAGTGATGAGATAATCAGAGACATAGTGGAGCAGAATGAGCTTGGCCAAGTGATCAGAGTTGCTGCCTTCAACACTAAGGGTGCAAGGTATCGGTATCCTCGGGTATGTGTTTCAGTTGATATTACAATGATCACTGGCAGGCATGTCTTTGTGGTCAATGAGGCGGGGGTGGTGGAATCCTTCCCAATCTGGTTCGAAGACTTCCCATCAGGCTGTGGGAGTTGTGGTGCTGAGGAGCACTCTTTCGAGGACTGTCCTAGGAGGAACTTGTGCAATGCTGCTGCACCTGTTCCTATGGTTCAACCAAATGTTGAGGTTGAGCAAGATGGGGATGCTGTTCCTGGCTCTGAGTGGGTCAGGGTAGTGGGCAAAAGAGGTGCTGCAATCCCACCCCCTACATTCGGCCATTCAAAGATTGACCTGCTCAAGTGTTTCGGTAAGAACATATCTCTGTCATCTGATTCTTCCTCTTCGAAAACTTCTGAGAAGAGTGCAGATATGTCTACTACCACACCTGTTGAGCCTGTACAAGATGAGGGAGCTGTTCCAGAGCCTGAGAAGTCTGTCTTTGCTGATCTGTTTCCCCTTCCTGAGATGCCCCCAAATGATGAATCCCTCCTTACAACGGAGCTGCAACCCAACCTTGATTTTTGGGCTGCCGACGATGAAGAAGTCTTGGAGATTGATGAAGAGCAATTCCTTGATGAGATCCTAGCTGCAGACGGGCTTGCTGATCCTGGATTTGATCAGGCAGACTATGATGCTATGCTTGTTGATATCCCACCATCGGTGGAGTTCACCTTACCTGATCTGAGCAAGCCTGCTCAGCTGGCAACTTCTATCAACGGCGTTTTCTCTGATCAGGTAGCTGTTCCAGTCATTACAGATGAGCCTGAGAAGAAAGAAGCAAGTGCAGCATCCAAGTCTGAGTCGGGAAAGCGCAAAATTAAGGTTGAGGAAGGCGACTCCGCTTGTTCTACTCTGACTCTGATGGGTGGCACAAGCAAGAAGGGGAAACATGTGTAGCAAGCTTAAGGAGGAAGGGCCAGCAGTGCAGTGGGATGGTTTGGTGCACTGTTTGCCTCTATCGGAAATAAAACCATCAAGTAAGTATTTTGTTCAAGAAGTCAGTAAGGTTAGTGATCATGAATCTTTTATCTTCCTCCAATTGACCTATATGTGTTTGGAGATCAGGAGTGTATTGCAGCCACTATGGCATTTTGGGGTCATGAGATCTGTGGGGTTTTTTGTTAGAAAGGTTGTACTGATATGTAAAATTACTTGGGACCTTTCTTGTTTTAGGAAGTATTGTTGGAATGCATGGGAGCATTGTAGTAGCAGTAGTCTCTTAAGGAGTACAATTGGAGATGATAAATGGTATGTAAGTCAAACTCTTTGTAAATGGGATATTATGTTCAGCATGATAACTATTATGCGCATAAGCTTCTTCAATCTTTTATGGTCTACAATCGGATTGTTCAAGAAGGGTTGTCACTGGTCATATATTCACAAATACACAAGAGGTGTCTTTAGAAAGCATAATAATTTGAATGCCAAGATTAAAACTACTAAACATAGAAGGCAAGTAATTAAGCAGAAATCTAAGCTTTGCACAAGCTTTGTCGGGTTTTTAAGAGATAATGCAGAAATGGAAGCGATAGACACGAATAAGCAATGTCGTCTATGTATTAAGAGTTTGAATGTAAACTTACAAGGTACTAAGGAAAAGATTAGCAGTGGGAATGATAGGAATATTGTCGCTAGTCTTGTAAGGCTGAGATATAAGCCTTGTTGGCTATCCAAGCAAACCAAAGCTATTAAAGAAAGTACCATGCTAAAATGGCCACCAATGTACCAAAATCTTGGAATAACAGAACTAGTTTACCAAAAGAAAAGGTTTCAAACGTTTAAGGTAAAAAGATTCAAAGTTATTTCAATACAATTACAATATCAAATGACTTTGAATCAGAAAACTAAATTGCCTAGCCCATATGTGTGCTACCAATTGTCTCAAAAAGGTAAAAACTGGATATTTGATCGACATAAAAGACTGAATGACATCACCATAACAAAGAAAACAAACTCTCTGTATGGGCTTGGATATTATAGCCTATATACAGAATAGGAAAGTGAAAAATGAAAGTATGTTTCTGGAATGTGCGTGGAATAGGAAAAAGAACGTTCTGGACTGATGCCAATGCTATGAGGATAAACAACCATCTAAATGTCCTAATCATTGCAGAAACAAAGACAGACATTGTTCCAGAAGAATCATCATGGAGAAGCAGTGGCTTTAATAAGGCAATTTGGTCGCTCGGGGTTGGCCGGTCAGGCGGTTTAGGTGTCTTATGGAATGATAACCACCGGCTAAATGAACAACTAACAGTTAAGCTTCATATGCCCAGAATAATTGGGATGGAATATGTCAATCTAGAGTATAACTTTAGAGGGATGATTTTCGCTGTTTACGGTCCACCCCAAGAAAGAGACAAAAATGAGTTCTGGGAAGCACTTACGAGCTGCATAGCACATGAAAAAGCACCATGCCTAGTGATTGGAGACTTAAATGAAATCGGCCACAGTAGTGAAAAAGAGGGTGGAGGGGTGCCTCTTATAAACAGATTCAACAGACTAAATCAATTCAAAAACTCATGCTACCTAAGTGAAATACCATGGTCCGGAAATAAATTTACATGGAGAAAGAAACAACACGGAGAAGACAATATTCTAGAGAAGCTCGACAGGGTATTAGTCCAGCAACCATTCCTTGATGTATTCCCAAACATAAGTACACTAAATGGTGCATTCTCGGCGTCAGACCATTGCCCAATTTTTGTACAGTTAGAATCAAAGGAGGTTTTCAAGCCACCCCCGTTCAAGATGGAAAATATCTGGTTCCACAGACCAGATTTTAAGAACATAGTTAAACAGTCTTGGAGAGCTAAATGCGTTGGATCACATATGTTTCAAATAATGCATAAAACTAAAATTCTCAAAAGGAAGGCAAAAGATTGGAACAAATACACATTTGGAAATATCTTCCGTCAGTTAGCAGAAGTAGAACAAGAATTAATTCGGGTCCAAGCTGATAATAACACTCAAGCTAATAGTGAGACACTAACCAAAGAATCCAACTTAATTCAAAAGAAGGAAAAACTATTGATGTTTCAAAAAGAGTATTGGAGTCAACGAGCTAAATCCAAACATCTAAGACTATCGGATGCAAACTCAGCCTACTTTCATCGAGTAGCATCCGGGAGACGTAATAGGAAATATATCGGAAGTATTACTTCCCAAGAAGGAACCCTAATTGAAGGAGAAGATAATGTAAAGAGAGAAATCAAATTGGATTTTGTGAAACGATTCACAAAAGAGTCTATTAATTTAAGTCTCATGTCATCTTATGTGCAATTACTGCCGAAGTTAATTACTGACGAAGATAACTGGCTCCTTATCTCTCCACCAACAAATGGCGAAATCAAGGAAGCAGTGTTCAACTTGGGATGTAATAAGTCCCCTGGACCAGACGGTATAACGGCAGAATTCTATAAAACCTATTGGGAAATTGTTGGACCAGATATAATTCAAGCAATTAAAGCCTTTTTCCACACTGGGAAAATCTTAAAACAAATAAATCACACATTTATATCTCTACTGCCAAAATGTGATAATCCGACTAAAACAACAGATTACAGGCCCATAAGCCTTTGCTCAACAATTTACAAAATTATATCAAAGATACTTACAAATAGGCTAAAAAAAGTGATGGGAAAATTAATACACCCTTTACAAGGCGCCTTTGTTTCAGACAGAGCTATTCAAGATAACGTCTTAATCGCTCATGAAATTTTCCACTCCTTCAAAAATAGGGTTGGAGTGGATGGATGGCTAGCCATCAAATTAGATATGGAGAAAGCATATGACCGAGTAGACTGGACCTTTACAGAACAAGTGTTAAAACAATACGGGTTTCACGACAAGTTCATTGAATTAATAATGGAATGTATAACCACGGTCTCATTCTTAGTACTCATAAACAATGGCCCAACAGACGTGTTTACTCCAACACGAGGTTTACGACAAGGGGATCCCTTGTCACCTTTTTTGTTTCTACTTGGGGCGGAAGTTTTGGCTAGAAAACTATCCAATGAGACAAACCTGCCAAACAATGCAGTGGGGTTTTCATTTGGAAGAAATTGTCCGAAAATCCCCTTTCTGGCATTCGCTGATGACATAATCATTTTTTCAAAAGGTAACATGATGGCATGTTCAAAAGTCAAAAAGATTATAGATGAATACTGTCAAATTTCTGGTCAAAAAATCAACTATCACAAATCGGCCCTCCAAATTACCAAAGGCATACCAAGAACCCGCATTCCAGAAATAGAAGGATGCCTAGGCATTTCTAAACAAACTAAGCTAGATAGATACCTGGGTTGCCCAATTATAAATGGTAGGGTAAACAAAACAACATTTGAAGATATAATAACCAACACCTCAAACCAGTTATCAAAATGGCGGGCAAATGCACTATCCCAACAAGGAAGGGCAGTATTAATTAACACAAATTTAGCATTGAAGCCGCTTTATGCTATGCAAAGCTTTATGCTACCACCAACAATACACAAACACCTGGACCAAATTAATAGATCTTTTTTCTGGAACAAAGATAGTAAACATAAACCGCTAATCGGGTGGGATAGAGTATGTAGACCAAAAGGGGCCGGCGGCGTGGGGATTACAAAAACTCAAGACATAAATGAGGCAATGCAGCTTAAGTTACTATGGAAAATCTTGGCCGAACCGGAAAATTTATGGGCTAAAATCATTCATCATAAATACCTAAAAACAGAACATATACTCCAGTATGAGGGAAGAGGGCCTGCATCGTGGCAATGGTCTCAACTGCGGAAATTAATTCCGATTTTCAAAACTGGATTGAGTTGGACAATAGGTAATGGTAAGACGATTAAGTTCTGGCAAGATAGATGGACTAATTTTCAACCACTTATACAACATTGCACACAACCAAACATGATAAACATAAATGAAATAGTGGAGACGTATCTGACCGATGGTAACTGGGATATCCAAAAACTGGGGACAGTTCTTCCTAGTGACATTGTGGAGCAAATAGCACAGACACATGTTCCGTCAGTATATCTGGAAGACAGACTGTACTGGTGGGCTGACAGTAAGGGTTGGTTTTCTACATCAAGTGCATATAAATTAGTAACAAAAAACACCAACCTAACGGTTGATGACAGCAATTGGATCTGGAAAATTGATGTGGCACCAAAGGTTAAAAACTTTCTATGGAAGGTGGTACAAGAAGGATTACCAACAGCGGCACTACTATCAAAACGTGGTGTGTCCATACCCCCGTATTGTCCAATATGCAATCACCATGAAGAAGATGCGGCACATATTTTCTTGGAATGTAAGTACAATTCCTTTTTCAAGAAACTAGACAGGAAAATTCAAAAGTCAATAACGGACATAATGAAATCATCAAGGAAGATTAAACCCATCATGAATAAACTAGCGGAACAACTGAACAGCAATCAGAAGCAGGAAATGGCATACAGCTGGTGGGTGGCATGGTACACAAGGAACCAAGTGGTTTTCCGGCAACAAAAACATACATCGATCGACAGCCATGAACAAATTGTGAAAATACATATAAGTAACTGGCATAAGGCTACCAGAGAACCGGTAAAGGGAAAAGGTAGAGTAAAGGACAAGGACATACGATTGTGCTATGAAAAGCGAAGAAAGAGAGTTCAAAAATGGAAAAAACCCCCACTAGGATTTCTGAAGCTAAATTTTGATGGTTCGGCACCAAACAGAAACAATAGTACAACTGGTTTCATTATTAGAGATTGGGAAAGGGAACCAATTAGAGCAGGGGTAAAAGAAATCGGAAAACAGTCAGCCTTGATGTCAGAAGCCTGGGCATTACTTTTAGGAATAAAATCGGCATATGAGCTACGCACCGATAGAATCATCATCGAATGAGACTCCTTAATTATTATAAATTATCTAAAACATGGGATGAAGTGCCCATGGGAAATTGAAATGATAATGACGGAAATATCTTGTCTACTCTGTGGGTTTCGCGAAGTGAGATTCTTTCATATACTTCGCAAAGGTAATCAAGTGGCCGATTTTATCACCCGAATGGCCCGTTCTACCAGAAACCCAGCACTGCTTACTGATCCAGGTCTTCTAGACCTCATCCACAAGGATGCTATCGGATAGCGCTTCGGCGAATCCGAATTCTTACCTAATAAAAAAAAAAAAATTCTCAAATTTTTTTTTCCCCTGAGAATCCAATCTCTCTCTCCGCCAGATCTCGGAGCAATCGCCGGATCTCCTCCAAATCTCGGATCTTCTCGTCTCCTCGGAGCGAGCGAGGCCGAGATGGCCGGACATCTCCTCTGAGATCGCGAGCGAGGGCTGGATCTGAAAATCCGGAGGAGGAGCCGCCATGGACGGAGGAGGAGCGAACTCGGAGGTCAAGCGAGCGGCCGATGGCGGTGGCGGAGGCGGAGAGCGAGCGAGCGAGTCGAGTCGAGTGGCCGGAGCAGAGGCCAAAGCGAGCGAGTGCGAGGGAGCGAGCGCTATCTCCGGCGAGGCGGTTACAGATCCGGCCAGATCTATGGCTAGGCGGCCAGATCTATGGCGAGCGAGCGAGGCCAGAGTGAAGGAGGCTGGAGCTTGCGAGCGAAGCCGGAGGCGGTGCGAGCGGCGGCTCCGAGATCCATTCTAGATCTGGCGAGCACTGGAATCGGGGAGGGAGAAGAAGTTTTGTTAAATTACAAAACTTACCCCATAAATATGGGAATTAAAAAAATATCTATATTTTATTATGTGATTCACATCTACTATATTTTTATTTTTACATTTGCACAAAATAAAGTTATATTTGCACAAAAAATTGTTATATTTGTGCAACGTAAAGTTATTTTTGCACAACAAAAAGTTCTGAAACGAAAAAAAAAGTGGAAAAAAATATTATATTTTGCACAACAAAATGTCATATTTGCACAACTTACGGTTAAATTTTCACAACGTAATATTATATTTGCACGATAAAATGTTAAATAAAATAAAATTAAATTAAATTAAAAATAAAAAAAAAAAACTCATGTATCGCTCACGATCTGTTTTCCGGACTGCGATCTGAATGGGAGAGAGACTGCGATCTGAATGTGAATCTCGTCGCTCGTCGATTGCGACTCGATCAGTCCATATATGTGCACAACGTAAAGTTATTTGTGCAAAACAAAAAGTTCTGAAACGAAAAAAAAGGGGAAAAATTATATTTTACACAACATACGATGTAAGAGTTGCACGACTCTGTTGTAAGAGTTGCACGCCTCTGTTGTAAGAGTTGCACGACTCTGTTGTAAGAGTTGCACGACTCTTGTTTTAAGAGTTGACTGAGTGCTTGGATAAGCTTAAGATGATGCAGGGTGGCGTTTCTGTCGATTTTAGTGGGGTTAATATCGACATATTCGTTGTTAGATACTTGGCAGGTTATTTTTGCACAATAATCGAGACTTTGTGAAATTGTTCTCAACATGATCTTATTTTCTCTCAATATAATTTCATCCTTTCTCAATGAATTATTGCATAACATGCTCTTATTTTTGCTCAACAATTCTTTATTTTTGCACAACAATCGAGACTTGTGAAATTGTGTCTCCTCATAATCTTGTTTTTTGTAAATATAATTTTATATTTTTTTAATAGATTATTGCACAACACGGTCTTATTTTTGCTCATCAATAGAGTAAAATTGCACAACATGGGGGGATTGGTGGAAATGTGATCAACATTATCTTTAAGAGGTTGCACGACTCTGTTTTAAGAGTTGCACGACTCCGTTTTAAGAGTTCCACGACTCTGTTTTAAGAGTTGCACGACTCTGTTTTAAGAGTTGCACGACTCTGTTTTAAGAGTTGCACGACTCTGTTGTAAGAGTTGCTCATCAATAGACAATAATTGCACTACATAGGGGATTGGTGAAATTTTGCTCAACATCATCTTATTTTTGCTCAACTATATGTTATTTTTGCACAACAATCGAGACTTGTGAATTTATAGTCAACATTATCTTATTTTATCTCAATATAATTTTATACTTTCTCAATGAACTGTAAGTGATTCAGAATAAATTAAAGTAAGTCTAGTTTTATTTTTTATTTTTTTTAACATTTTGTCGTGCAAATATAACCGTAAATTGAGTAAATATAATAGTGTGTTGTGCAAAAAGAAAAAGAAAAATATAGATTATGGATCACATAATAAAATATAGATAGTTTTTTTAATTTCTCATATTTGTAGGGTGATTTTTGTAATTTCATAAAAAGTTCTTCTTCCCCGCGTCAACTTCTTTCTTCTGTGTGAAATCCTTGGAGCCGCCATTGGAGGAGAGAAAGCACAGATCCGGCCTCGCTCCCTGGCTCCGGCCTCCGCCTCCGCGTCGCCGCTCCCTCGCTTTGCCGAAATCGATTGTAAATGCCGGAGATCGACCAAAATCAATCGATTTGCCTGAAGCCGAACTCAAGGATTCAATCGGAGAAGCGCGAAGCCAAAACCGAACTCGATTTTCTGGAAGCCGTAGACGAGATCCAAATCAATGATCGCCGATTCCAAATTAGTCAATTTGCCGGAAGCCGAACTCGATTCGAGATCGAGAGCAAGAGAGACGAGACTGGTTAAATTGGGGGCCGATGATTAGGGACCTGAACGCCGATTGCGACCGGTGGTGCAGGCTCGTCTGGATCTGATTCCTCGGTGGTGCAGGTTCGCAGAGATCGAGAGGAGAGGAGTCGAGAAATCTGGCGCAATCTCAGATCGAGACCTCCTGATTTGGTTCCGGCGCAATCTCAGCTCCCGATTTGGTCTCGAGAATTCTGGAAATAGAGGAGATGAGAAATCTGGAAAGAGAGGGGAAACGTGTAGGAGGAGCGTAGAAAGGGTTTATATAGCGGCTAATTTACAAAATTGTCCCAAAATGTGGCTTTTTCGCAAAATAAGCCCATTTTCGTGGCTATTTTGCAAAATCCCCCTTAATATTTTTGGTAAGTATGACATTGAAATATTTTTTATTTATGTTTTTGTCGAACAACTAAAAAATATATATAGATAGATTGTGAATTATATAACTTTCTATAAACTATGAAAGCATATTTT
Organism: Persicaria maculosa; assembly: GCA_963922045.1. Classification (NCBI taxonomy): domain Eukaryota; kingdom Viridiplantae; phylum Streptophyta; class Magnoliopsida; order Caryophyllales; family Polygonaceae; genus Persicaria; species Persicaria maculosa. The sequence continues at coordinate 8,436,167 of OY998251.1, forward strand.
TTTCTTCTTCTTAAAATCAACCTCAACGCGCTACATAGGACGTTATGCATCGATTTTAGTATAAGTATATAGATAGATTAAATACTGATCATACAAATAAAAAAAGGAATTTGTCTGATTTTTTTAGAATAGAATTTTTTTTACAGTAGACAAACAGTAGAAGCTGTTACCTAACATGTAACCTAACTTCTGGATCATCCTGAAGGATGATGTTACATAAATCCCTATGGTAGGGAATAGATAGTAGATTACAAATAACACCTTTTCTAGCTATATAATCCTCGATCTTGTTTGATTCTTTATATATATGACGGACGTCTGCAATTGTGGATTTTGACCTGAGGTTGTTGATGTCTTTATTAATAGACCTAATTAGAATCTGATTGTCACTCTAGCTCTAAGACAATCTTTCTTAAGCCCTTCTCTTTTGCTCGTTGTAGCCCCAATTGGATAGTTGAAGCATCCGTTTGGATGATCGAACCACACATTACTTCCTGATGGAATATGTCAATGATATGGCCTTCGGAATCACGACACTTGCCAAAGTGGGTAATAGAACCATCTACATTGATTTTGTAGATAATTCTGGGTGGTCTAGTCCAACTGGCGTTAGCCCTTTTGTTTCTCCTTTTCTTAGTTTCTAGTTTCTTACCTCCTCCCTGCTTCCAATCAAGCTTACTTTGCTATATTCTTTGGATAAGCTGAGCAATTCCAGCCGTCTTGTTGTGCCTGAAAATTTGATCATTCCTAGCCTCCCATATGGCTTGCCATATGAAAGCTAAATCTTTAAAGCTATTATTTGCATTTCTAATATGATCAATGTTTGTTTGGAGCAAGCCTTGCATATTTTGATCATGGAAATACATACCTGTGTGTTGTTCATATTGCGCTATTACTTCCTTAGCGAATACACACTTTGTGAATAAATGAGTAGCATTTTCGTCTTCTTGCCCACAGAGAGAGCATTGACTAGGAACCCTGTTAATATACCTGTATAAGCGAACTGTCGTCGAAAGATCATCTATCTTGATTTTCCATATTAGATTTTTGATTCGTGGAGGAAGATTTAATTTCCAAATCCAATTTTTCTAGTCTATACCTTGATGATTTGATACCAAGATATTCCTCGCCGATTTGGTGGCCGATGCACTTCCATATTGGGTCCAGCTTCCAGACAAGCTTGTCTATAGTTTGCCAAGGGGGAATTTTAATATCAAGGATGTTTTTGACTACGCCTTGAGGGAGCAGTTGCTTTAGATGGTCTTCATTCCACTTTTTCCGGTTAGTAAATAGGTTGTTAACTGTCATAGCTGGATCATTAGGACTCATATATTTCTTGAGACTAATAGATGGCACCTATACTGTAATGCATAAAATCTGCATCGTAATTGTTGAATGAGATCGATCTTGAGGATCCTCTCAATCCGAACCCTAGCCTGCAAAACAAGAACGAATGAGGTCGGGGCGGGGCTTGTGTCCCCCGTAGGGCCTCCGACGCTCAAGTCAGTCCTCCTCAATCCGAGTCTATCTTCTATTATTTATACTAGTCGAGTATTAAATGAAAGAAACCGTTACGATATTAAATAAAAGAAACCGTTACCGTATTTAATTCGGTCAACGCTCTTAATGCACGAAACCGCTATTGTAATCAGTAGGCGAAACAGAAGCATCAATGTCGTATTGAATACTCGAATTTATTGGTAAAAGACCAAAACGCCCTTATGCTATGATGACGGGATTTTCCCTATCTCAATTGCCCCTCGGGTTTCTTCTTCATGTCTCGATGATGAAGGAAGCCGAAAAAAGTACACGACTAAGTTTGTCGAGAGAGTGACGATTTTACCGAAGATGGTAGTCGCTAGGCCCGTAGTTGGCTATTAGTTGTAAGTGGATATTGTTGGCCGCAATTGGCGATTCTTTGGCCGTAAGTGGCGATAGTTGGCCATAAGTGGCGATTCTGTTGGCCTTAGGTGGCGATTCGGATTGGCCGTAAGTGGCGATTTCTTTGGCCTTAAGTGGCGATTCGGATTGGCCGTAAGTGGCGATTTCATTGGCCTTAAGTGGCGATTCGGATTGGCCGTAAGTGGCGATTTCTTTGGCCTTAAGTGGCGATTCAGATTGGCCGTAAGTGGCGATTTCTTTGGCTTTAAGTGGCGATTCAGATTGGCCGTAAGTGGCGATTTCTTTGGCCTTAAGTGGCGATTCAGATTGGCCGTAAGTGGCGATTTCTTTGGCCTTAAGTGGCGATTCGGATTGGCCGTAAGTGGCGATTTCTTTGGCCTTAAGTGGCGATTCGGATTGGCCGTAAGTGGCGATTTCTTTGGCCTTAAGTGGCGATTCGGATTGGCCGTAAGTGGCGATTTCTTTGGCCTTAAGTGGCGATTCGGAGTGGCCGTAAGTGGCGATTTCGTTGGCCTTAAGTGGCGATTCGGAGTGGCCGTAAGTGGCGATTTCTTTGGCCTTAAGTGGCGATTCGGAGTGGCCGTAAGTGGCGATTTCGTTGGCCTTAAGTGGCGATTCGGAGTGGCCGTAAGTGGCGATTTCGTTGGCCTTAAGTGGCGATTCAGAGTGGCCGTAAGTGGCGATTTTCTCATTGCTTTTGTAGCTCCGATATGATATCGCTCGTGAACACAGCTGCATTTGTATTCCTAAACCTGAAAACAATGAACATAATTCGTGGTCAACCAATTAGTAGGTTTCTCAAATTTCTTGCCCCTTACACAATCAGCTTGCCCGTTGTATCGCTTCGTATCTTCCATTTATCCTTAAAGATAGAACATTGCCCCAGTGCGTGTCGTTCGTAACACTAGGTCTCGTGGGCATACTGTTTGTAATGCCCGAATTAATTCTTTTTTCGGTAATGCTCATGCCCCCATCTTCTATCACCTGTCCATTATCGCTAGCTGCATGTTATGAACCTCAAAACCACGAATCAAAGTCGGGTTTAATTAGAGTGCGCCATGCTATCTTCAAAATGCCATATATAAACTAGCTAGGTTAATTAATTGCTTCAAAGAATAGAATGTCTAGTGCGCATTCTTTTGATCATTTTCATATCAAAATAATTAGATTATCAAAATAAATGAAGATTAGAGATAGGATACTTAGCATTTTCATATCGACCGGACCCCTTTATCAATCAATTAGGAGTTGGGATTAGGCTCTCGTGGTGGGCGATAAAGTTTTGGCATCCCCGTCGACATGTGCCCGCCGAAGAGCCTGAACACAACCATGCTTGCTAGGGGAAAGCGTACCGGACTGGGACAAGAGTCTAACGACAGAGCGGAGATGATACGGGTGTCGCACATCCACCATCGCCATAGGAATCATCTGACGTATGTTGACCTCAATTCCTTCGGATATGCCCCATTCGATTGTGAGCCTTTAATTCATGTTTTCCTCGGGGAATACACTCGATGATTGTTGCTCATATACCGTGTGGTCCGGGCACATATATCGTGTGCTTGTATCGATCCGCCCTGGTCGAAGATCAACTAGTGGAGTCTCTCCGTGGCCTTTTTCTAGCTGCTCGAAGCACATATATGCTGTCGGTCGATCCGCTCCAGGAAGGATGCCAAGGGATATCATCTAACCACTTCAAAGAAATATCGTTTAAGCCTTTCAAATTACTAAATGCATAGGAATACACATCGTGCACATTATATATCTTTCAAACATGCCCATGCTATAATCAACATCAAAATCCAATGGGGGAAATAAAAACAATAAAAGTTCACAACTAGAGTTATGCCAGTCATGTGTATGAAATCAACTAAGACCTTAAACAAGATCAAAACATGCAGCTTGGAAATAAGATTTCTATCAACATTCAATTGGAATTAATTCCTCATAAAAATACCTTTTCTATAAACCAATGCTAATGATGGAAATTAAAGATCAATGCTAGAGATATCAGCAATTTAATCAATATCAATCGACCATGAAGAATTAAATCAATATGAGGTTGTGAGTCATGCAATAGACATACATATCTTGCCCAGTAATAGCGGTCTCAAGAGAGAGAAAAAATATGTAACTAGCTAGCTCAACTATAACCAATTATCTAGAAAATATGGGAGTCATAAGGAAATAGACCTAGATCGAACTTAAGAAGCAACTCATCAAGCCACAAATGTAGAATTAAACGACGACTTATATAATGAAATGAATTAGAAAGGGGAAAAACTTATCCGATTGTGAATCTAATGCGATCGACCATCTAGACGCAAGATTGGTATTGGGCATGACCCTCCTCGTCCCAAATAGCTTAACATCGAGATCGATTCATAAGTGGGGTGAGGCAAATCTCGTGAGCTTGAGGAACCACATACTTGAGGCTGTAAAACAAGAGAGCAAACCAAAACGAAACACCGAAACACGACCCGATTCTAAAACCATTAAGTAGTCACCGCAATTTGTTAATTACACGTACGTTGAGTACCCAATTTGTTAATTAAGCAACATTGGAGAACAAATAAGAAACTTGGTAATTTAGGCCGATCAAATTGGCCAACATCTCGGCAGGTTTCGAAGCAAGGGAGAAAGGTTGAAAGATATATACCTGCACTTACCGATTTGGAATTGGATTTGCACAGAAAAATTGTGAATGAATTGCCATCGACAAATTCTTGGCACTTTGGCAAGCAAGGACTCCCTTGTGCCGCTAGGCCCTCGACGACGGAAACAACGTCCTTGATGCGACCTGAGGATCAACCGACGGTGTTGGAGATGCCGACGAAGTCTAGCCGGCCGGCGCGGGTCTGAGCGGACCGGATCCGGGATTGGATAGGGCTGGAAAGCGCCGATCGAGCTCGGTTTCGGACAAGTGCTAGCGAGGCTCTGTCAAGTGCGCCATGAGATCTGTCACTTTGTCGGAGAGGTTTCTAATGCTATGTGGATTTTCCAACATTAAGGTAGTCGATCGTTGATTTGCCGGAGCCGAAGCCGGTGATGAAGCACCGCCGGCCGACTAGAATCCATTGTTCCCGAAGCTATCTTCATCATCTCGCATCCCGGGTGGAGATTCGGCGGTTCCCATGGCGGAGCCTTCCACCGCTTGTTCCTGAATTGGTTGTGGCCTTAGATCCGCCACCACTGGCGACGGTGTAGCAGGTCTCCCACCGATCTGGCGAGTTGCGGCGCCTTCTGGCTTATGGTCCCCGGCCGACGGCACCCTCTCCTAGTGTTTGTGGGCGAAGGCTAAGCGCACGTGCATCCACCGTCTCATCGTGCCCGGTCAACAGTCAATTCTCAATTGAGAGATCCGATCTTGTCACTTTTTGATCGAATCCCCACGGACGGCGCCAATTTGTAATGCATAAAATCTGCATCGTAATTGTTGAATGAGATCGATCTTGAGGATCCTCTCAATCCGAACCCTAGCCTGCAAAACAAGAACGAATGAGGTCGGGGCAGGGCTTGTGTCCCCCGTAGGGCCTCCGACGCTCAAGTCAGTCCTCCTCAATCCGAGTCTATCTTCTATTATTTATACTAGTCGAGTATTAAATGAAAGAAACCGTTACGATATTAAATAAAAGAAACTGTTACCGTATTTAATTCGGCCAACGCTCTTAATGCACGAAACCGCTATTGTAATCAGTAGGCGAAACGGAAGCATCAATGTCGTATTGAATACTCGAATTTATTGGTAAAAGACCAAAACGCCCTTATGCTATGATGACGGGATTTTCCCTATCTCATATACATTAATGTAGGTGCGATATCCAATTAGCCAATGTAGTCCTTTAATATATGGAAATGATAACTTAACGGTTCACTAATGTATGGAATAGAAATTAATTTAGTTATAACTTAACGGTTCTTTAATGTATGGAAATAAACTTGTATTTTCAATTATAAAATCAATAAGTAGAAAATTTAACGATTTACCAATGCTTCAAAGTTCAAACAAGGAACGCAGGCAACAAATTTTTTAGCTTCCAAGGAATCTTTTTGGAAAATTCCGGTCGGTCTTCCTCGGGTTTTAACAATTTCGGATGGTGTCTCATAATTTTTTTATCTTTCGGATGTTACTCTTAAGGTTAAAGATCATAAGCTTCGAGAGCGGATTTGATTGTTTGACGCCAAACAATGTAGTTGCTTCGTTCTAGTTTGATGGTGAAATTGGGTAGGTTGATGATATGGGAGGTGAGGTTGGCGGATTTGATTGTTTGACGCCAAACAATTTAGTTGCTTCGTTCTAGTTTGATGGTGAACTTGGGTAGACTGATGGTCTGGGAGGTGAGGCCAGCGACAATTTGAAGAGGGTTGAGGTTGTCGGTCTTGGTGGTGGCCGACAGGGTGTTAGAGAAGGATGAATCGTCCAACATGGTAAGAGGTCGGTGGGTAGGGTTTCAACTTTCGAGGTGGAGGCTAGGGTTAGATGCGGAAGAGAATCGAGGGTTAGGTCGATATATATACCATATAGAGAATATTTGTTTGCGAGAAAAGCTGCTTTCATTGATTAACAATATAGGTATATATAATTACGTACATTGCTTAGAGAGAAAAGATCTCCAAAGATAATATATATACCATCTATACAATTCTCTTTATTTGCGATTCCCTGCTTCCATTATCCAATCGTTATTCTTATTCCTAAATCTTACCAAATGACTTTAAATAAGTTATCCATCTCATTAAGCGGGGTTAGCCCAATCCATGTCCGCAATACCGGATAAATTTTGATAGGATGTCTGTCTCAAACTCGGAAAAGACTACACAATACACTTGGTGTATTTATACACCATTTTTTTTTTTTTTGAAAATTTATTTTTTTAGGGTTCACCAATTAAAATTTAGGGTATTATTAGTGGTTATTGAAATTTTATAATTTATTCTTTATAATATGGGTATAATAGAGTTTTAAAGAAAAATTTTAGGGTTAATTTTTACAATTTTAAAAGTAGCGTAAAATTTTACACATGAAAAAAAGATACATGTGTATCATCCTCCCTCAAAATTTATGGTATGTTGCCCACTTCCTCAAACCTTTTCAATAAAACGGCGTTTTCCGATTTATTATAACAAGTCAAATGAAAGCGACCTGTTCCCACATACGCCGTATACTGCAAGGATTACTTGACATTTGTACATTACTAACATTACAATATACGAATTAAAACAGATGGAATCCCTAAATCAGCCGAAACTTACGCTAATTAACCGGCCTCAACGTGTGCTTGAGTTAGACAAAGATACAACGGACGGCCATGATCTCATGCTTCTTCATCGGACGCTCTACACACTGTCCAGCATTCAGGGTTCACCCATTACTGCTTTACAGCACTACCATAAATGACTTGATCAAAACCAAACACAAACATTTTTTAACTGTTTTTTTTATCTTAGTATATCCCAATAATATAAAATAAGAGCCTGAGATTTTTTAAAATTTTAAATTAGTTTAGTTTTATTTTATTAATTCGATTTTCAAGATTCACTATGTAAATCACCGTATTGCTTTGGACGTGGACTAATTATCTCTATTAAAGATTATTAAAAACATGATTAATTAAAAAACGTGGATCACTTTGCTTTGAACATGCATTCAGCAGAGTTGATTTGCAATGTATCTAACAACTAAAAGGTCGGGTTTTCTTAATTGTGCTATACCATTAGAGTTTTGACAGCCTCCATATAGATTTAGCTGCCAGAAAATTCAGCCATGAGTCATGACTGTTAGCTGAGCCCATTCACCTTTTTTTTTTACCGGACATCAAATCAGTACAAGCAATAAAAAGCTACAATCCAAAAAATGTTAAGGTATGAACTTAGTTAGATCTTGTGATGGATCAGGTTTTGCTCAGCATTGATGAGACCCCAAGATCAGCAAGATCAGCAACAAGAACACCCACATCCAGGATTCAATACCTTGATTTCAACAATGAATCTCTCCTACCAACCCTCATCACAACTCCAAGAGATGCCCTCAAGAAAATCATTGTCAGCTTCAAGGAAAAGAGGAGGCTTACTAACAGGTCTAGCTCAGCTCCTCCAGTGGTGACCGACGCCCGTGATTCGCTCGGTGGCTCGTCGGACTCCGGGGATCTTGCTCACCAACAAAAGGAATCAAGGTCCCAGATTGTGATGTTAGCTTCCTTGGGGCTGCTTCTGTATCTGGCTGCAGGGCTTTCAGTGTTCATCTTCACAAATGGGGATTTCAGTGGACATAAGACAGTTGTCCCCATTGATGCATTGTACTTCACAGTGGTCACACTTTGTACCATTGGATATGGAGACCTTGTGCCTGACACCACCTTCACCAAGCTGTTCACCTGCATTTTCATCTTGGTTGGGTTCGGGTTCATCGATATCCTCCTCAATGGGCTGGTTACGTATGTTCTTGACACGCAGGAGGCGGTCCTGCTGGGCGCCATGGACGAGAACCGGTTCAATTTCATGGTGAACACTTATGTGATGGATAAGGCCAAGGGGAGGATGAGGATAAGGACTAAGGTGTGCTTGGCTTTGGGTGTTGTGTTGTTCTGCTTGGGTTTGGGGACAGTTTGTGTCCATTTCATAGAGGAGAAGAGTTGGGTTGACAGCTTTTACTTGTCAGTGACATCTGTGACAACTGTTGGGTATGGAGATTACGCTTTCAAGACCGCGACAGGGAGGTGTTTCGCCATAGTTTGGCTGCTTCTGAGCACCCTCGCCGTTGCCAGAGCCTTCCTGTATTTGACTGAGTTCAGGATTGACAGGAGGAACAGGAGGATGGCTAAGTGGGTCCTTCAGAAGAAGATGACTCTTGGGGATCTTGTGGCTGCTGATTGGGATCATGATGGATCCATCAGGTTTCATTTCATTTCTGATTTTATCTCTCTCATTTGTTATGGTACTTAGATATATAGATGAGTCAGTTTATATATGGTATGTTGTTATTTTGTGTTGCAGTAAATCTGAGTATGTAATTTACAAGCTGAAAGAGATGGGGAAGATATCAGAAAAGGAGATCATGGAGATCTGCAGACAGTTTGACAGGTTGGAGAACAACTACAGCGGCAAAATCGCCTTTGCAAATCTGCTAGAAGATGAAACTGAGAGTGACTAACTGAATTTCTTCAGATGATCAACAATCCAGTGGATTCAAAGCATCAATTATACGCCGAGGACGCGAGTTGTAGAAAGCCACACATGACACATTTCAGCATATGTATAGTTATAGAACAAAGTGCATCATTTTTCAGGCATTTGTTTTCTGAGGCTTAGACATGGGGCAGATGAAATGAGACAGTAGTGTGGGTAATGTGAATTTATTATATATGTTCTTTTTAAAAATTAGAAATAGAAATGCATATGAGAAGTGAGAAGCTTTGATTACTTGTGAGGTTTTTTTTTTTTGTAAATTCATGAACAATGTAAATTTGGTACATGAAAAGCACATCAATATGGAATGAATGACAGTCTCTTTTTGTACTGGTATGAACAAGAAGTGCCAAACTTCATAGTGTTCGACTGTTAGGGAGTGATGAATTGTTTATAAGAACACATTGATCAAGATTCATTACAGCTTCACATAAGCAACTGCATTAATACTGATATATAGTGTAGCCACAAATCACTCCAAAAAATAAGGAAATATGGGAATTACATATTTGTTGGGCCTTTTCAGGATTTGTTGGGCCTTTTTGAATTGTACGTACACTCTTGCTCGATGGCCCACATTCGTAATGGATTTTGGACGATCGCCTCATTTGTCCTTACTCCTGGGTCGGTTATGTCCGTAGTCTTATAGCCATAAGAGCATTTCAACGTGGGTGTCCTAAAACTTAGATTTCATTTTCTTACCCGTCCATCTCATTTTTTTTATTAACTAGATATAAATTGTGCTCCGCACGGTGAAATTGTTGATTTAATTACTTAAATAATAATTATAAAAAAATATAAAGTAAAACTCTAAATTAATACAAATTCCCACCAAGTCTAACTGTAATATCTAGATGACAGTAGTAATGGACTTTCATGTAGTTGGTCGTTGGATTCGTTTCCTTTGCTCAGTTTTTCAGTTTTCCACTCTGCAGAGCGAAGATTCAACTCCAGGCCTACGACTGTTCTTCCTAAATCGGCGTTTTGTTCTCCAATTGGCTCATGATCGCCCTTTTTGACTCAAAATCAGTCTTCCCAACCTGCATTCCTTCTAATTCCTTCAATCGGTCAATCTCATCTTTTAAGGCTGTTATTTTGGAAGAAGCTTCATACTCTCCATCTTGAATCTTGCTCTGTGGCACACACGTTCTCCTTCTCTAATACTGATCTTTCTAGGTCCATGATTATCTGTTCGAGTCCTACAATCTCTGCCCTTAAATCCGTGACTTCGTTTGTTATCGACCTGATTTCATCTTACAACTTGCTCTTCCGGTTATTCAAGGATTCTACTTCACATTCAAGGCCCTGCACCTTCTCAGGCTTCCTCTCCAACGCAGACTCCATCTCTTCTTTCAGTGTTGCCAATGTCGATAGTTCCTTCTCGAAATTGTTTTAAGTAATCAAAAAGCTCCTTCATCTGAGCAAACACTTCACCGCTCTTGTTGATCAGTTGCTCCTCCAGCTCACTCTTTTGGGCACATATTGTCTCGGCTTCTTTCTCCATCCTCTTGAGGTTCAATCTACTTGCAAGGTTGTACATAGTCACCAAGAACACCAAGACATGTTGTTTCATGGACAACGCAACCCACATTCCGTATAGTTTCCGTAAACTCCCTGAAAGTATTAAGAAGAGCATTTTAAAGAGAGTAAGTGACCAAGACTGAAATTATATATTATTCACTTTTTGAACATCTATATAATATATTAAAACAGAAGCATTATTACCACGTGTCACAACCTTAGAGCAAGATATTTATAGAAGTTAAATGATTGCAGAATCAATTTATTTTAGTCAGCTAATTATCTATATAATATATTAAAACAGAAGCATTATTACCACGTGTCACAACCTTAGAGCAAGATATTTATAGCAGTTAAATGATTGCAGAATCAATTTATTTTAGTCAGCTAATTAATATATCCTTTAATATATCCATATTTTACAGTATCTAATCAAATGGTTTAAAATTCAAAATATTAAATTAATATTTTTGATATTTTATAATCATCTATATATCTATATAATATATTAAAACAGAAGCATTATTACCACGTGTCACAACCTTAGAGCAAGATATTTATAGAAGTTAAATGACTGCAGAATCAATTTATTTTAGTCAGCTAATTAATATATCCTTTAATGTATCCATATTTTACAGTATCTAATCAAATGGTTTAAAATTCAAAATATTAAATTAATATTTTTGATATTTTATAATCAATTGATTTAATTCAAAACATTAAATTAAACTATAATCTATATCTAAATATTAAATAAGAAACATTTTGATGTTATGATCTCATAAATTGTTAATAATTGAAAATTATACATATTTAACCATCTATTTGTATTTAATTAATAAAGAAATGAGAATATTTTTGCTAATGTGTCATAACTCATAACCACCTTCATTTTATGGTTTTTATATTTTTTTTTTACTTTATCAACTCCCGACATTTATTAGTCGATGTTACCTTTGTTAATCATTTATTTAATTATATAATAATAAATTTTTTATTATTAAGATTTCTTGTAACAAAACCGCGCCATGACGCGGGTACTGCACTAGTCCAATTTTATATCAGAAAGATTAACTGCTGGTAAATGGAGCTCATAATATTCACAAGATTGGGGACAATTTTCACCCATATGGACATCTGTGATATATCTATTCTTGCTTTACTCTGGGAAACTAACTGCCTAAAATGTCGTTGGTTTGTAAACTAAGCCTCTTGATGAATAACACGGTTTATCTACAGAAATTAGAAGTCCTAGAATTGTGAATCATGTGTGAAAAGTTGAAACATGACTAACCATACATCAAGTTATGAAACTCTTCCTTGGCAAAAAGAAATATGTCAACCATATATCAAGTAATCAATAGATAACTAATGAAGAAACAGGCAAATACAATCTATCCAACAAGGAATATAAATATATATTTTTTTAATTTTTTTTAAATTAAATAAATGTTAAATTAATTTGGTGGTGTAGGGAAGGGAGTAGCCGAGTAGGAATGGGAGTAGAAAATCCTGCCTGCAATCTATCACGTAGAAAACTGTAGTTCTAACTCATAAGGCCATCTTTAACGGTCACTATTCAAGATACTTAAGTGTAGAAATATTAATAAAATATTAAGTGAGGGGATGAAGGGGTGCTTAAGGGATTTTAATTTAGCATCGATGCTATGCATCTTTGGGCTGCCATATTGCTACACATGGGAGGACACATGGCACAATGCCACTGGTGGACGGGGTGAACGGTTGAGATTTAATTGAATCGATGGTTGAGATTTAATCTGGTACATTTTAATTCCATTCACATAATATCATTTTTGTAATTTAAAATGTAAAAAAAAATAAAATATTAAAAATTTCCATAATACTATATTCATTTTTCTCTACACATAGACATCAATTTTGAATATGTTTCGAGATATTTTTAAAAAATGATTATTTACAATATATTTATATTAAAAATTATCATAATACTAGATTCATTTTAATTATATTGTAATTTTCCACACATGTAGGCAATTAGATTTCGCAAATTTCATATTATGTTTCTTACGTTGCAATTTAGTTTAAGTATTAGCTTTTGTGCAATTTCCTTTTTTTTAATCAATGGAATTTGCTATTTTATTTTAAATCTAAAATTTATAATTACATTTTAGTAATTAAATACTAATATAATATTATAATCATATTATAAACATATTGAAAATAATTGTTATAGAAGGGTATATTCGTAAATTGAATTGGGAAAAAAAGATGGATTGCGGGATGCTAGGGATGCTATTGTTAAACTGAAAAAAGTGAGAAAGGGATGCTATGCTGATGTGGCGGAGAGAGATAAATAAAAAAATAATAATTTTAGTATCTTGAATAGTAACTGATAAACATGACCTAAGAATTCAACTTCGGGGAGCGTTTAAAACCTAACCAATGAACATTTCAATGAATTAGGTCAAGTTAATTTCATGTTGAATCAAAGAAGGTATGCATCAGAATGTGTATAGCTGTTTCTTAAATGAATTAGGTCCAGTTAATTTCATCAGTAAGTTAATTTGTTAATGAATATAAATATTACTCACCTAAATTCTTAAATAAATACTTTTAGTTGTGATTTTAGCACGTAGAAGTTCTCGATATAGAATGTGTATGGCTGAAGTAGAGCAATAAATGAATTACTAATCAATCAAAGAAATAATAACTGAGGAAGCTAAGTGAGGAAAACAAAACATCGCATACGCATGGAAAACAAGAGTCACAAAGTATTAGGTTATCTCAATTAGAAAGCATTTATTTACAGAGTATAAATTGAATTATACAAAGTTTTTCAAAAGCAAGCACAGGTAGGCAATCATCTATCGAAACAATTTATCAGTCAACTTTTTTTTTTTCCTACCCAGAATCTGTAAAGATTCCATCCATTCATATAGCAGTCTAACCGCTGTGAGAGCAACTGAAGGAGAGAGAGAGACTACAATATAAAATTACCTACACGACAGCCTTCTCTCCGTCAACTTCCAAGACTTGACCTCGGCAAGTACTTCCCTCTCCTGGATGGATATTCACAATCTCCTGATATTTTGGTCCCTGCCACAACAGACCGTAAAAAAATGAGGATTATCTTGAAAGTGGAGAAACCTATGCCAGTGAAGTTGAGTAAGGGAAGAAAATATAAATGCAGAAAATGAAGCAAGAAGAAGCTTAAAGCTTCCTTCACTTTATCAAGGATAACCAGTGGCCCAGCAACTCCAGAAACAGTTCGATACTCTCTGCACATAAATTGGAACAGGTCAGTCATCCATAGCCCAAACACAAAAAAATTTAGGGATGCCGGATATAATATATCAGGTCAATGTCCACAAACTACAAGCCTAAAAATTCCAACTCTGACAGAAATCACTTATTTGTGGGGAATTAAGAGCTATATAGCCTATATGTTATTAACAGGCTCCTATATTTGCAAATTATACAATATAGCTTGACGATCCATAGATTCTACCCTATGCAAGTCTCAAACTATCAACGGATTCTGTTAATTCATGCCAAGAGATCAACAAGACCGTGAAAATCAAGAGAACTTACCCATCCTGATCTCCAGATTGCCGTCATCCATCTCGAAATAGTTTTGTACCGCGCCCATTCTCAGACTGTCGAAAAATATAAAACCAAATAAAAATTAACATCCAGATAAAAAAAAGCCATTAAAGAATAACACATCTCATATCATTCAACAAATTCTTCAATAAAAAAAGGACACTTCCAAAACGATTTATAATTGAAGAAAACAACTGAAAAGCGCACAGAACAGCTCGCAATTTTCCCACAACTCACACAATATCAGAATCGTCGTTTGCTCACAAACACATCCAGGAAGCGATATTTAAGAAATTCAAAAGACGAAAGTGATACAGAACCGTAAAAAAACTGTCACCGCAACGCCAATCTATTACATGCTTCAAATCATCAATCGAAACATTTTAGACTGAATTCTTACATATAAATCCAGAACTGATTTATAAATAAGCTGGCTCTGGATGCACCCTACTTCTGTTCCATCAACTGTAAAATCCAGAAAATGTATGTTAGTGTAGATATGGTATAAGAATAGGAGGATAGGAAATTCACTCATTCAACAGTCATCCACAATTACCTATACTATACACACTAATATTTATTGTCTCCGTCAAACGACTCAAACTACATTCCTAGCGAAAAGAGGTTCTTCAGTATGTGATCACTTACTTTTTGTACGAACGTTATTGCATTTCTCTCTACAGAGTTCTATCACTCATCCACGAGGAATCTTGTACTCGTCTTTGAACAGAGAAGTGAAACTGTAAAAGAGCATGAGTTAGTTGGTTCTACTAGGTTTAAGTACAAGGTTTGTCTTGAGGTTCAAAACTTGAAACAAGCCAGATAGTATTACAGTAGCAATATAGACTCAGAAAATAAATATGCAAGAAGAACATTGATAACTCCCTCCCTTGATGAAAATCGGAATTAGTTTCAAAGGCTTTGACAGTCAGTTTCTGTCAAAGGTCTTGAAGATTTTACAGTGTTGATGAAACACAAAACCCGTTCTATATGATATTATGTTCGAAATATTATTTTATGTTATTATATGCTTCCATTATATTATTATATATAACTAACCTTTCAGGAAGTATTTTCGAATATCATTTCCTTCCTTATGGTGAAATTTGAGAAGATTCAAATCGGAAAGATTATGACCTTCGAAGTTTCCAAAGATAGAAGATCCAACTCAAGCCATGATCTAGACTAGCCGTTGGTGAAGATCCTTAGGCGCCGATTTGTCTCAATATAAAGATAAGGAAGATGAAGACAGAAGACACATACATTGAACACGAGCTTTTTACACTCCAAGCCTTCAAGAGAAATCTGTCTTCGTGTGCTCTCTGCTAAGTCCTTAAGAGTCTGTTATTTCATTTCAAAGCATTTGAGAGTTACACAGTGAGCTTATAGGATATATTTTGTTATAGTGTTATACTCGAGAGTTTGTAACCCGGGAAGTGAACACTAGGCGATTGATTCACTAAGTGTAAGAGGATTGTACTAGATAGCATATAGAGGTGGGGCTCTTCTAGATTGGTCTAGGACTCCAAGGGAACGTGAGTTGACTAGATTGCAATTGTATAGGAGAGAGGCTTCTTGGGGAGCTACTAGGATCCTAAGTCTTGTGAATCAATAAAAGCCGGCTGAATCCTAGGGTTGTGGAAGAACCCTAGGCGGGGACGTAGGCCAAGTTCGTGCCGAACCTCGTAAACAATTCATCGAGTCCTTTATTTAATGCTTTACCTTATTTCCGTACTTGGTTCGAATTGTTTAACTTTGTGATTCAGGTTTTCAGATAAAAGACTAAGTCTAATCTCAAAGGGTTTTGCACGAGCTTCAAAAGTCTTGAGACTATCTGCGAAAAATCGGCATACTCTATTCAACCCCCCTTCTAGAGTATCTTTATATTACTTTGTTTTACATTATCGAACCTTCAATTGGTATCAGAGCTTTACTCATTGCTTTTGATCTAACAATCTTGTGAGTTTTCGATCATGTCTGGTGAAGCAAGCGGAGGATTTGCACAGGGAAGGTCTTCCAGCAGACCACCACTCTTTGTTGGAAACAACTTTGTCCACTGGAGATCTTTGATGAAGATGTTCATTATAGACTAAGATCTGGAACTTTGGAACATTATAGAGAATGGTCCAAAGACTCCAGAGAAAGACGGACCAAATGGAACCAAAGTCGCAAAGAAGAAGTCTGAATACATCCATGCGGATCTTGAACTCGTCTCCAAAAACTACAGGGCTATTAACTTACTTTATTGTGGTCTTAGCACTGATGAGTTTAATCGTATTTCATCTTGTAGGTCAGCTAAAGAGATTTGGGACAAGCTGGTCATCACCTATGAGGGAACTAGCCAAGTGAAAGACACCAAGATCAGCATCTTCCTTAGAAAGTATGAGCTCTTCAAAATGAAGTCTGATAAGTCAATCAAGGTCATGTTCACACGATTCACAGAAATCACCAACAACCTTGACTCTCTCGGCAAGAGCTTTACAAACGTTGAGAAAGTAAGGAAGATACCGAGGTGTCTCCCAAAAGAAAAGTGGGGTCCTAAAGTAACAGCTATAGAGGAAGCCCAAGACCTCACTACTCTGCCCCTTGATGACCTACTTGGGAAACTGATCACGCATGAGATGATCCTTAATGAAGATGATGGAGAACTTCCAGCAAGCACTAAGAACTTGGCGCTCAAGTCTAAGAAGGATGAGCCCAAAGATGGATCTGATTCCGAAGATGAGGATGATCCTTTTGCTCTTATCACAAGAGGCCTTGCTCGAATCCTCAAAATGAAGAAACAATTCAACAACAAGGATGGATCAGAGTCTTCTAAATTTCGAGGTAAGTCTCAATACAACAAGTATGATAAGAAGACTAAACCTTTGTCTTGTTTTGAATGTGGTGAAACAGATCATCTTGTGAAGGATTGCCCTCAAAAGACAAAGAGCCAGTCCAAGAAGGGTGACAAATGGAAAAAGAAAGCCATGGTGACAACTTGGAGCGATTCTGACTCTAACTCCGATGATGAGAAGGCCAATATTTGTCTTATGGCCTCTGAAGATGAATCCCACGATGAGAAGCTTAAAGCAACTACAAGAGAACTTATGGCAAGTCCAAAAGAGGAGATCACCAAGGTGAAGGAGCACAAATGGATCGTTGATAGTGGATGCTCGAGGCATATGAGTGGGAAGAGTTCTCTCTTTCATGATCTAAAGGAGCAATCCACAGGAGCAATCACTCTTGGTGACAAAGGAAAATGTGACATCGTTGGTATTGGTAGCGTTGGAAGTGATTCCAAGCATAGTATTAAAAATGTCTATCTTGTTGACGATTTAAAGTATAATTTGCTTAGTGTCTCTCAATTATGTGATAGTGGCAACAATGTCAGATTTAACAAGAAAAGATGTCTAGTGTGCAGAGAAGATACAGGTGAAGTTATATTGACTGCATATCGTTACAACAATATATACGTTGTAAATGCTGATCAAGTGGCACAAGGAAGCTTAACCTGTCTAAAGGCTTTGACGGACGATCCAAAGCTCTGGCACAGGAGACTCGGTCATGTGAGTCCACATACACTACAGAAGCTTGTGTCCAAAGGGCTTGTAAGAGGGCTACATGAGATGGACTTCAAAGGTATTGATATGTGCAATGCATGCACACGAGGTAAACGAACACGTAGCTCTTTCAAACCCAAAAAGGTTGTAAGTTCTTCTATACCCCTTGAACTTTTACATATGGATTTATGTGGTCCTATGCGAGTCAAATCTCCCAATGGTAAAAAGTACATGCTTGTCGTTGTTGATGATTTTTCCAGATATACTTGGGTTGCATTTTTAAAAGAAAAATCAGAGGCCTTATTTGAGTTTTCAAAACTTTGTAAGGAGTTGCAAACTTTAAGAAATGAGCCCATAGTGTCAATTCGAAGTGATCATGGTAGGGAGTTTGATCAACTTCAGTTTGATTTATTTTGTGCTGAATATGGCATCTCCTATAACTTTTCTGCTCCTAGGACACCTCAACAAAATGGGGTTGTGGAACGAAAGAACCGCACCTTAGAGGATATGGCCAGGACTATGCTTTTAGAAAATGCATTACCTAAAACCTATTGGGCTGAAGCTGTTAACACAGCTAACTATATTTTGAATCGTTGTCTTATTCGTTCTATCTTAAAGAAAACTCCTTATGAACTTTTCAAAGGCCGCAAACCACTTATATCTTATTTTAAACCCTTTGGTTGTACTTGTTTTGTTCATAACAATGGAAAAGATAACCTTGGAAAATTTGATGCGCGTAGTGATGAAGGTATATTTCTTGGCTACTCCTCAAGTAGCAAAGCTTATAGAATCTTCAATAAAAGGACCCAATTAGTTGAAGAAAGTATACATGTTATATTTGATGAATGCAATGACGGTTCTTTGAGTGAAAATGTTGCAGATATAGATCTTAACATCCATGCAGAGAACGAGGAAGGTGATGATGCTGCTACCAAGAACATAGAGAAGAGGAACATGCAGGAACATATTCTCAACACTGAAGAATTGGCCCAAGATGTTGAAGATTCGTCCAAAGCCCTTGGTGTCCACTCCAACAGTGTTGAAACGTCAGAAACTGCTGTAACTGAACCTAATAGGACCACGGAGTCAGATGTATCATAAATCAATCCTACTGGTGTGACGAATCAAGGAGTTGAGACTAGCAAAAGGAAATTCAAATACTCCTCATCACACTCATTAAAGGATATCATTTCTGACCCTACCTCTAGTGTTCAAATTCGTTCTAAACTTAAAGATCTTTGTGCTTTTCACGCGTTTGTTTCTCTTATTGAACCAAAGAAGGTAGATGAGACCCTTCAAGAGCCAGATTGGATCATTGCTATGCAAAGTGAGCTTAACGAATTTGAAAGAAACAAAGTCTGGACCTTGAAGCCTAGGCCAAAGCATCAATCAGTCATTGGAACACGATAGGTATTTCGAAACAAGCTAGATGAGAATGGTAAGATCGTGAGGAACAAGGCAAGGCTTGTTACTCAAGGCTACAATCAAGAGGAAGGTATTGACTACGAGGAGACCTTTGCTCCCGTAGCCAGGCTTGAAGCCATTCGCATTTTATTAGCATTTGCATCTTTTATGAGCATAAAGTTATATCAAATGGATGTCAAGTGTGCTTTTCTGAATGGTTTCTTAGAGGAAGAAGTATATGTGGCTCAACCCCCAGGTTTTGAAAGTTTGGAATTTCCTAATCATGTTTATAAACTTGACAAAGCGCTTTATGGTTTGAAACAAGCCCCAAGAGCTTGGTATGAGCGCCTGTCAAAATATCTTTTAGAAAATGATTTTAAAAGGGGGTTGATCGACAAGACTCTTTTTATCAAGACCAAAGGAAAGGACATTTTGGTTATTCAAATTTATGTAGATGATCTATTATTTGGTGCTACTAACACATCTTTGTGCAAGGAATTTTCTGACATTATGTGCAGTGAATTTGAGATGAGCTTGATGGGTGAACTCAACTTTTTTTTGGGATTACAAGTTCATCAATCCAAGAATGGGATCTTTGTCAACCAAAGCAAGTACACTAAGGATCTCTTGAAGAAGTTCAAGTTGGATCAATCCAAAGCAGCCAAAACTCCCATGAGCTCAACATTATCTCTAGATCAAGACAAGACTCGGAAAAGTGTCAATCAGAAGGAGTATCGAGGAATGATTGGATCTTTACTATATCTCACAGCTAGTAGACCTGACATCATGTTTAGTGTTTGCATGTGTGCTAGGTTTCAAGCTGGTCCTAAAGAATCTCACCTCGTGGCTATGAAGAGGATCTTTCGATATCTCAATGGCACTAAGGAGCTTGGACTATGGTACCCAAAGCAAAAGGATTTCACATTAATCGGATATTCTGATGCAGATTTTGCAGGCTATAAGGTGGATAGGAAGAGCACATCAAGATGTTGCCAATTCTTAGGAGCATCCTTGATCAGTTGACATTCAAAGAAACAAAACTCAGTTGCTCTATCCACAGCAGAAGCTGAATACATAGCAGCTGGAGCATGTTGCTCCCAAATCCTTTGGATAGCCCAACAAATGCGAGATCTTGGCATCAACCTCAAAGGCATTCCCATTAAATGTGACAATACAAGTGCCATCTCCATTACAAAGAATCCTGTTCAGCATTCAAGAACCAAGCATATTGATGTAAGACATCATTTCATTAGAGACCGTGTCGAAAAAGATGATGTGTCAATTTCCTTTATTTTAACTGATTATCAATGGGCTGACATTTTTACTAAGCCTTTGGCAGAGGACATGTTCACCTTCATTAGACGAGAGATTGGGATGCTTAACAAGGATGCACTTTCGTAGGGGGAGCTTTCCTTTTACGAAAGATAAACTCTACTCAGTGTCAAGACCTTTGAGAATTATGTCAAGGTTTGTGAACTAAATGGTAGATTACATATATCGGATCACATATATTTGGTTAATATCTTTTTAGATATTTAATCAAGTATATTTTTAACGGTTTTAAAAAAATTCTATTTATCTCATTTTTTTTATCCGTTGAGATATTTTTGGAACAAAATTATCTCGGATATTTTTTCCCTCTTATTTTTGGTTAAGAAAAGGATTTGAATTTTGAATTGGAATATTTTCAAATTGGCAATGTTATGATTACTATCCTTGGAACTCTAAACCCATCAAATCACTCCATCATCTCACTCTACTTAAACCCAATCCTGTACCCGATTCCCTCACAAACTCAGACTTATCCAAACCCCTCCAAATTCTCTTTCTTCAACCTCTCAAACTGTTCTAAAAACCCTAGCCGATTACCTCCATGGCTCCCAAATCAAAGAAAGCTTCCACACCCAAAAGACTTGGCGCCACCCCCAAGGGACGTCAGGTCACTGCTACCTCCCCCACACTTGAACCCACTCCTCAAGCCATCGTCCCTGCTGTTGTCCAGAGCACCATCGCTGAGAGCACGTCTACTGTTACCAAGGGCTCTAAAAAACGCTATGCTAAGAAGCCTCTCAGTGCGAAGCAGAAAGGGAAAAAGAAGGTTATCGCTAAGGAGGTGCATGAGGAAGAGGAAGAGGAGGATCTCGACGCCATTCTGGAACGAGATGCCGCCAAGGAAGCTGAAGAAGAAGCTCTAAGGAAGAAGAAGGCCGAAGTAGAGGCCGAGCAAGTAAGGAAGCTTGTCGAGGAGGAGGCTGAGAGAATCCGGAAGGAAGCCGAGGTCGAGGAGGTTCCTTCTGAAGAGGAGCCTGAGGAAGAGGACGAGGAGCAAGACGGATCTGGAGAGGACGAGGAAGCCGATGGAGACGACGCAGGGTCCGCTGAGGACTCGGGGTCTGAGGACGAGGAGGAAGAGGAGCCAGAACCTGTTGCCTCTCCTTCTCCTTCTCCTCCTCCCCCGTCTCCAAAGAAGCGGAAAGCCCCAGATGCTGTCAAGCCTCCATCTCTCAAGCGCACCAGGAAGGGCACCCTCAAAGGTCTTGAGGCGCCTGTCAAGAGGACTGCTCCAACACAGGCTCGAAGGAAGAATGCTGATCCACCCGCCTATATCCAGGTAAACCAATCCTTACCCTTTTCATGGTTTGAAAATGCTGAAACGGCTGAAAAGTGGGTAGATGAGTTTCGAACTCGTAGGATCTGCCGTTCTGATTTTTTGGATATCGAGTTCTTTGAAGCCTTGAAGTTACCTTGCATTGCACTTCTTAAAAATTCCCCAGCCTGGACCCTTCTCAACCTTGAAACCATCTATTATCCCCAACTAACCCGCCTGTTCTACATAAACCTAAAAGCCAAACACGATGCCAATGGTTGGTCTTTGGAATCTGTTGTCAAGGGAGTTAGAATCTCTTTCAACTCCATTGACTTTGCAGATTTCCTTGGCCTACCTAGCCCCTGTCCACTCTCTGAAGTACACCCCTCTAAAGAAAACTGTATTATCCTTGCTCGATCCAAATATCTCCTACCCGAAGCATCTAACAGCACCTCAAAGCAGCTCACTCACTCATCCCTTACCCTAGAGGCAAAAATTATATTCAACATCATTGTTCGTTGCCTCTTACCCCGTCTTAACTCTGGCTCGCTCCTTACCGACAATGCCATGGTCCTACTTTACCGAATCCTCAATGGCCTTGATCTTGATCTGGCCAACACCATTTTAGGATCCATGACTCACACAAGAAAAGCCAGGAAAGGAACTCCCCTCCCCTTTGCCACCCTTTTGACCCAAATCTTTAAAGCTTCTGGAATCGATTTCAAAAATGAAGAACAACAGCGTCATACGGGTAAGTTCGACTCCAAGAGCCTTCAAAAGATAGGTATCACTCGGTCCCCCCAAGGGACTTTGAGTCTTGCCTCTCCTTCAAAAGCTCTTCCCACTGCCTCAGTTGTTGATGAGCGCATGGACAACCTGGAGTTGAGCTTGGAGGAAGTTCGCCTGGATATCAAGGAGCTGCACAAGGAGTTCATGACGGAGATGAGCGGGATAACCAAGCTGCTGCAAGGTCTGTGGACGAGGCTCACTGATGATGCTCCGGACGACGAAGCTTAACCCTATCCTACCCTACCCTATCCCTGAATCTGAAACATTGTTGGTTTTTGGAAACTGTTTCAAAACTTTTGGTGACTGGTTTACCTCCTCCCTTTGTTGAAAGACAAAAAGGGGGAGATGATATGTGGTTTAGACTTGAAAACTTTTTGTTGTGAAGGTCTTAGAAGACCTTGGTTTTGTTTTCAGTTGGATGGTTTTCATGCTTTAAAAATTTGATCCAACATTTGTCTAACCCTTGCAGGTACTTAGACCGATTCTACTTATATTATATTTGCTTGACTAAGTTGCAGGGATGCACATGTTTTGTCTTTCATCAAGGGGGAGATTGATAACTCCCTCCCTTGATGAAAATCGGAATTAGTTTCAAAGGCTTTGACAGTCAGTTTCTGTCAAAGGTCTTGAAGATTTTACAGTGTTGATGAAACACAAAACCTGTTCTATATGATATTATGTTCGAAATATTATTTTATGTTATTATATGCTTCCATTATATTATTATATATAACTAACCTTTCAGGAAGTATTTTCGAATATCATTTCCTTCCTTATGGTGAAATTTGAGAAGATTCAAATCGGAAAGTTTATGGCCTTCAAAGTTTCCAAAGATAGAAGATCCAGCTCAAGCCATGACCTAGACTAGCCGTTGGTGAAGATCCTTAGGCGCCGATTTGTCTCAATATAAAGATAAGGAAGATGAAGACAGAAGACACATACATTGAACACGAGCTTTTTACACTCCAAGCCTTCAAGAGAAATCTGTCTTCGTGTGCTCTCTGCTAAGTCCTTAAGAGTCTGTTATTTCATTTCAAAGCATTTGAGAGTTACACAGTGAGCTTATAGGATATATTTTGTTATAGTGTTATACTCGAGAGTTTGTAACTCGGGAAGTGAACACTAGGCGATTGATTCACTAAGTGTAAGAGGATTGTACTAGATAGCATAGAGAGGTGGGGCTCTTCTAGATTGGTCTAGGACTCTAAGGGAACGTGAGTTGACTAGATTGCAATTGTATAGGAGAGAGGCTTCTTGGGGAGCTACTAGGATCCTAAGTCTTGTGAATCAATAAAAGCCGGCTGAATCCTAGGGTTGTGGAAGAACCCTAGGCGGGGACGTAGGCCAAATTCATGCCGAACCTCGTAAACAATTCATCGAGTCCTTTATTTACTGCTTTACCTTATTTCCGCACTTGGTTTGAATTGTTTAACTTTGTGATTCAGGTTTTCAGATAAAAGACTAAGTCTAATCTCAAAGGGTTTTGCACGAGCTTCAAAAGTCTTGAGACTATCTGCGAAAAACCGGCATACTCTATTCAACCCCCCTTCTAGAGTATCTTTATATTACTTTGTTTTACATTATCGATCCTTCAAACATATTTATAAAAAGCATTCGTACCACTTCCTTTCTCTTCTCCAACTTAAGGAACAAAACTGAAATTTTACAGTGGTGGGTAAAAGAAATTTTAAGTAAAAAATAACTTAAGAAACTTCTCAAGTGAAAAGAAGAGATGAAAGAATGGGATTAGTTGAATAGTTAACCACGAAATTAATCAACAATTAATCATTAAATCACCATTAAATTAAAATCGACTCAGGAATAGAAGTATTACCAACACCAACACCTTGAGATCCCAATGTTGAGTGACTAACCATTCAAACTCCCCCTCCTCAATTCATACTCAAATGAACCCTTAAATCTCCAGAAATTCCCTTGTTTGGTCAATCAAATTACCCTAAAATCCAGGTTAGGGGAAGACTCTTATTTTGTCAATCAATATCTGCAGCTATACTTAGAAAGCCCTAAAGATTGTACCTTTTCAAATCAATATCTACAAACTGTATTTAGAAAACCCTAAAGATTGTACATTTTTCAGGAATATGGTAACTCTTTTGAAAGAGCAACCATGTCATGACCCAGATAATCAAACTTTGATAGAGCTGAAATTGGACCCTTTTTTTTATTTCTAATATTCCATTTTTGATCTAAATATAACCCAAACAAACTTGAAACTGCTACTAATCAATCAATTGAATGAATAAACAAAAGGAAAGTGCAGGAAACACTTGAAAGAGATACATACCCAGTGGGAGTCTTGCTTGTACTAAAACAAAAAGAGACAACAAAGAGAGGCTTTTTAAAACAAAAAATCTTGAGAATCAGTAGAAACCCCTAAAGAATTAAAAGAACTCAATAACTTAATATTCAACAACCCAGGGTTTTATTCCCGGAGAAGAATATCAGTTTTGTAACCCAAATTCGATACTACGAAGATTGATCAATCCCAAACCTAATTAAATTCCTTTCAATTACTAATTCAGAATAAAAACAAAGATACTGATTGCATAGTTCTTACAACCAAATCGACCAAACAAATTGAATCCAAAGATCAAGACTCTGTCTCAATTCGAACTCTCCAATTATTAGGTTGAAGGCCATAACCCTGAATTTCACAACCCGATCCTCAATTTAAAGGTCATTATCATCAATTTCAAAGCCTTGATTCTCCATTTGAAGGCCATAACCCTAAATTTGAGGATCTCAAATTTATCAGGCATTTAATCGAACACCTTGTAGGCGGATATCAAATCTCTAACATCTTACAAACAAAATCGAATCTGTCTATCTCTAACCCTAAAATATCAGTTTAGCAACCTAAATTAGATACTACCATGATTGATCCATCTCAAACCTAACTTCCGTTCAATTTCCAATTCAGTAAAAAAAACCACGATCAGTAGGAGAAAAATAGAAGAGGGTTACCTGGTTCGGAATTACAGCTGAGGTCGGAGAGAAACTGGAGATCAATGGTTGCGCAAGGTCGTCTGTAGCATGAATTCGAAGGAGGTATTAGGACCAGGAAGAAGAGCCAACGAGGAGGCCGAACAAGACCACACGAGGGAAGAAGAAAGCCAGTGACACCGGGACGAATAAATCAGGGAGGAGGCGGAAGATGGACCACGTGAAAGGAAAAGCAAAGAGGAATACTCATGAGATTCCTTTTGAGAGTTGAATTGAGAGAGCTGAAGAACAGGAATCAAAAGCTGAAAAGCAAAGATAGACGAAGAAAGAGAATGAAGAAGAGGTGGAGAAGAAAGTCAAGAAACGCGGCTCCATTTTGGTAAAGACGAATAAGCCCCTCTAAAGAAAAAAATACAGTAAATCTTTTTAAATTCAAACTTTTGAGGTTAAATAGGACATTACACACGCTATTTGATCTGGACCGTTTAGAATTGTACAGCACTCCTGATGAATGGCTGTGATTGATTTGAACTGCAAAAGTAACGGAAGCAGGTGGAGAGGCGGGTTGATACGAGCCATAGATAATTATACATATAGTGAATCAACGTCTAGGATTGCTTTTACTCTCCCTCGTCTTTATAGTAGTATAGATATATATGTTATTATCAACCCTTTTTAATTTATTTTTTTACTTTCAACAATAGTTAGGTTTTCAAATCATTTTTTCCATCTCACCCTGTTATATGGAAAACGTTGTTTTAAAACTTGAAACAAACCAGATGAAATAAAAAAATGAGACAGGAACACAAGGATTGTTTACGCGGTTCGGTAAAACCTACTCCACGGAAGCTTAGAGGGGAGACTAGTCCAAAATCCACTAGATCGAAGTATGAAACAAGTGCTCGGTTTACAAACACACAACTAACAACAAACCAAAACGAAAATCCCTTCTGAAAACAGATACATACAAGAATGAAGAAAAAAAACACAGGAACAGAAACAAGGTCGGAGATTAGAATCCTCCTAATTCTAGATCTGAGCTTCTTCTGTGTGAAGATAACTTCAGACCTAGGAGAACGAAGCCAAGCTGCGTCGAGGATGACCGTCTCCAAGCCCGATTCGCTCTCTTCTTCTTCTTCTTCTTCCTCTCTCTCTCTTACCTAGGGTTTCTTATCATTGAGCTCAGAATGAGGTGCGCCTTTAGGGTTGCCTTCTTTTATAGGCGTGCCATAATCAAAACAATGCATTTTGCTACACAAAAGCTGAATGCAGCTAACCCTAATCCAGCCCAACTTATACAAATAAGCCCAATATCCAAAATACGTCGTATGACCGTATCTCAGACAAGAGCTCCATGATCAGACCATCCAAGCTAACTCAAGGTAATCCGTCTAATATGGGTCCGTGGTGTGGTGCTAGTGTGTTGTACTCAAGCATTTCAAGAGTTTACAAGATTACAAGGACTTTTACACATCCCAAATATAAAAGAAGGAAAGCGGGAAGATTGTCCACAATGATCGAATTGTCAAAATCGGATGAAAAAGTAAAATATTGAGATGCTCTAAGAAAGCCAATGAGGTTACTCATTTTATCGTTGGTTTGTGACTCGAGAAAAGGTTTATTTCTTATTATATTTTTTGATTTCCCTCAAGTATTGACAAACTATTGTGTGATGATTTACTTTATTGTCACGTTTTTGTTGGTTCTAAAAAGTTAAAACGCTATTTCTAATTCTCCAAGTGGCAAGTGTTGTAAAAACTTCACAGAACTATAATTAGCTACGTTTGAGAACAACTTTTGGTAGCTTGTGAATAACAAACGTTATTTGTGTTGGGTTTTTGGTAGATTGACGTTAATTTGGAGGAGAGGTAGCTTTTTAAAGAGAGGTTGGGAGTGACAAAAAAACACAAAAATTCAAAGCTGCCATGACAAGCTGTTCTAAGTGGCTGATAATTTGCTTACATTGTCCTCTCTCTCCTTTTTGCTTCGCTAATTTAACCCCATAAATCTTCCATTTTGGTAACTTCTGACTCAAATAGTTCCTTAAAAAGCTATTATAAGTTACAACTAAACACTAAGTAGTTTTTCAGAAAACAAAACATTTATTTCAACCGTTATTTTTAAAAGCTACCTCAATCACTTCAACTACTCCAACAACTACAACTATCCAAGTTGCTCCGAAACCGCTACTATTGCCCAAGGTAGCCAAATTATCTAATGTAATTGGACCGGAATATGCATAGATTCTAGGGTGCAACTAGGTTTTATTATCATTAAAAAAATCAATAAAAAATAATTAAAAAAAAACTAAATGACCTAGTCTTGTGTTCTGACATGGGACACACAGCAACTGAGGGAGGTTGTAAGTGGGGATGGTTAGACCTTCAATCTCCCATGAGTTGACCTTCGATCCATAACTATGTATGCTCCTCCATTGTCTTCATTTCATCACTTGCCCCTTTAAAATTAAAATACAGTATAGATATAGATATATCTTTTTATATATTTATATATATGTACATATATTAATCAATTCAACGCTCCCTTATTGGCTTCAAGATGCGTAACCCATCTCCATCTAGCTACCTGCTTCAAGAAGATCTAACCCCCCTTAATTAGCTGAGCTCATTCATATCTAAGAGCGATCTACCTATCAATCGATCATCAATCCTTAACACAAATGATTTCCCCTGATTCAAAGTCCACCTATTTCCCTAATGATCATCAATCCTTTGAGATGCTGCAGGTGCCGAATGATCAAGAATCCGCAGGTATGTCAGCTTCCTCATCCATGGAGTACACGACGATCACCACCACCACCACCACCACCACCACCTCCGACTCCGACGCCCACTTGAACTCCATCCTTTGCAGCCTTTCCCTCCTCAAGGACAAAGTCAATCAGGTCCAATCCATGGCCACTTCCGTCTCTTCTTCCTCCCTAGCCCTTGCTGGCATGGCCACTTTGATTCAAGAGATCGTTGTCACCGCCTCCAGGATGATGTTTAACTGCCAACAACTGGCCCTCACGCCACCGCCAACCACCACCACCACCACAGGTAACAATCACAACAACACTACTTTACCTGTTATTTATGGTTATGATGATGACGATCATCAACAACACACCGGGGCCATCAAGAAATCCGATGGTCAGTACGAAAATGGCGGTATTAGTACTAACTTCCTTGCGAGTGAGGCGCCCTTCTATTGGTATAATAATGATACTACATTCAATGATGTTGCCCCTAGTTCCGCGGCCAAATCAATATCAGAAGCCGAAAACTATGATATAATCGAGATCGATGCAGCTGAATTGCTAGCAAAGTACACACACTATTGTCAAGTGTGTGGGAAAGGGTTTAAGAGGGACGCGAATTTGAGGATGCACATGAGGGCCCATGGGGACGAGTACAAGTCAAGCGCAGCCTTAAGTAACCCGCTAAAGAAGAGCAAGGATGTTGGGGAGAATCATGATAATGGTACCGATCATCATGATGTTAGTCAACGAATCATCGCGAGGAAGTATTCGTGCCCACAGGAAGGGTGTAGGTGGAACAAGAAGCATGCTAAGTTCCAGCCGCTCAAGTCAATGGTATGTGTGAAGAATCATTATAAGAGGAGCCATTGCCCCAAGATGTATATCTGCAATCGGTGCAATAGGAAGCAGTTCTCGGTGTTGTCGGATCTTAGGACCCATGAGAAGCACTGTGGGGATCTCAGGTGGCGCTGCTCGTGTGGGACCACCTTCTCCAGGAAGGATAAGCTCATGGGCCATGTCGCGCTGTTCGTAGGGCACTCTCCGGTTGGGTTGCCTGCAGCTGGGAAGCTGCCGCGGAATAATACATTGCCATGACTCATCATGGCAATGTGTTAAGTGCGGAGGCTAAAATTGCTTGGCGATGATGGATTCATGCTGGTGTGTTATAGAGGAGCTATAGATTAAATTTTAGGTTAGATTATTAGTCACAAATTTGCCTCCTTTTCTCTTGATTTTGGTATGGACTCAAGTGCATATGTTTGGAGTTTATATAAAGTGTTTCTCCATCTTTATCCCCAAACATGAAATGATATGGATAAAGTGTGTCAGATAATGTGGTTTTTGTTTTACTACACTAGTATATATTATCCTCTTCAGACATAGTATATATTATCTGAGCTATGAATTAAATTGAGAGCTTTAATTCTTTATATGACATGCTCTCCAGAAATCAACAATTTACATATATGATCAAACCGGCCCTAGCTAGCTAGCTAGCTTCAAATGGGTCAAAATCCTTGTTATCTAAGTTTCTAATATCACATTCCAAACTCTCTCCATTCTTAGAATGGAAAAATCTCTAATTAGTCATATCACCATCACATCAAACGTATGAAAATAACTTTGCTCATCAATTTACGTGAATAAAGCTGAAAATCATTAATAACAATCAATGTTCTGTGCAAATAGCATTGATATCTTCGTGATGGACGGTTTTAATCCCCAAAACCCTATATTTGGGGAGCAAAACATTATCTTATATAGAGCGCAAGGTAAGAAGCATGTGCCGAGCACACGTGATAGTTGTCCCTTATTACAAATGAAGACAAAAGAGTGAGCAAATGACATAAAAGCCATTTCTCAGCTATCTAAGGACAATGCTGCAACACTTATGAAAATGCATAATACTACAAAACCCAACTTGGAAGAAAGACAATGATATCTTCATATCCCCTCCTCAAGTTGGACTTGGTGGAAGACCAGAAAATCCAACTTGGAAGAAAGAAAATGATGTTACTTCTCCCTAAGTGGCTTAGTAAGCACATCTGCAAGCTGAATTCCAATTTTGACATGTTGAGGATGAATGAAGCCCTCTTGCAACTTCTCATGGACATAATGACAATCTATCTTGAGGTGTTTTGTTCTCTCATGGAATACAAGGTTCTCTGCTATGTGGATTGCAAATTTGCTATCACATTACAATGGTATAGGCAATGACACAACTATCTCCAGCCTCTGTAAAACACCTTCATCCTAACCAACTCACTAGCAATGGTTGACATACTTCTGTACTCAGCTTCAACAAAAGACTTTGACACATCCACTTGCTTCTTAGTTTTCCATGAAACTAAAGATCCTCGAAAGAACACACAATACCTTGTAAGTGAGCTTGCACTAAATTGACAAGTGCCCTGATGTAGGGGAGAATTGACTATAAAATAGTATGAAATGAAACCAAGTAATCAACCATAGCCTATCAAATGAATACAAAACTCCCCCATTGTAGTGGAAAGGAATTAGTTTCGATCCACAAGGAAGGGTTTTAAAGGATCCGAAGTAGCCTCAAAGTCACGTTATGTTGTCGACCAGAAGTCCTTGATGTCGACTAGAAGCAGTCGATGTCGAGCTAGGACTGTCGATCTCGAGTGGAAATCCTGCAAAGACAAAAATGAGCAGTCGACACCGACTAAGAGTAGTCGATGTTGAGCCAGTAACAACAACAACAATCGACACAGCAGATCGTCGATCGATATAGGGTAGTCGATGTCGACTAGAAGCAGTCGATATCGAGTACTAAAATAGTAGCAGAAACCGTCAGCAAAGATGGTCAAGGAATGAAAGGATGGAAAGGAAGCAATGAACATAAAATCTCAGGGTGTTGGGTTTTTCGATAACTCAACAGACGACTCGGGTAACAAAGTTAAAAAATATGGAAAAGATCTTCCAAAGCCAGGGCTTACTGATGTACGTGATCCTAGTAGTCAATGAGCTCGACTCATTTATCTTACATACCTTTATCGCTAGATCCGAATACCAATTCTCGTTTGAGAAAACAGCATGGCAACACCGTGATATTTTGGCTCCTTTGGGATGTATAAAATTCCAATTGAAGCCGATGAGCACTTGTTGAAAAACTATTTTAAATGGCTACAACTTTCATCTAGGAGACTTCTCCAAAAACAGCCTCTAAGACGCTTGAATTTTATATTCTTTTCGGCAGTTCAAATCTGGACGTTTTTTCATGATTTTATTTGTATTAAAATAAATCCCACATCGATTAGCGATGCTTGGAGGCTATATTTTCAGCCTATATATATTGCATGTAAGAACTTCATTTTAAATCAAGTCCAATTGAGTTGAGTTAAAGGTTAAACCACTAAATAACTTCATATGATTCCGGGTTAAGGATCGAGTTCTTGGTGAGAGATTAAGAGCGAATCATTTGATGAGAGGCCGAGGATGACACCCTAGTGAGAGGCGAAGGTGTCAAAGGGTTGAGATCCACGAAGTGCGATTCCGAGAGGATTGAGATCGAGTGTAAGGGGTTTAAGGGTGAGAGGCCCGTGAATCTTGCTCCACATATTCCATTTTTTTAGTTTTCATAAACCCCAAAAATTCGCCCCACGGAAAGAGTGTTTGAAAGCTCGAGCCTTGGTCGATCCCGGTCCTCAGGTCTCATCACTTACCTCGACAACAACCATGTAAGTAAAACCAATAGACAATAAAAGAAGCATGCTTTATCGATAAAAGAAAAGGCTTTCACCAAATCTTGTAAATAGGTAAATATATCTCACAATAAATTAACCTAATTTGCATCTACCTTTTTCATAAATAGAGTTAATAAACTTTCGAATAGAACCCCTAATTACTACCAAAGTTTCACAACATGAGTTCCTTAAATTTGCATTCAAAGGTTAAATGCAAGGTAGAACAAGATAAAAGATAACTTCTTTGCCGACTTACCAACCTTACCAACATGGGTATTGTCGGACTCACACCGACCCTAGAAAAAAGGAGGCTACTCGCTTATGTTAGCGAAAGACATGATGGAAATAATAAAGGAAACTTCTTGCATAAAATAAAACTTGGAGTCTTCACAATCACAACGCTCAAAATCTCGCAAGAACACCAAAACTATAAAGCTCCAAAAACCCTAACTCTCTATTGCTATTGATTGTTGTGTTGTAAAATTGAATGAATAAAAGCATAGTCCTAAGACTTTATTTATAGCATACTACTCCTTGCTATCAAGGAAAGTAATTCTAATCCTAAGATAAATAGAATAATTAAAATCTATCTAATAACAAAAATCCCTAGGGTAAATAGAATTACCCATAAGGAAAGAGTCTATCTTTAGGGCTCGTTTGGTTGAATACGGGAAGTATAATTCTCGGGAACTTACTTCCCATGAATTGAATTCCCTTGAAATGTACTTCCCATGAATTGAAAAAACTTGTTTGGTTCAATTTTGGGTTTTAGAAATATAAATAGGAAAATAATGATAATTACATTAAAAATGGTGGAAGTTGAACTTACCTAGCCCCCCAGGTAAGTGAACTTCCTACAATTTGGAGGAATTGAAATTCTTGGGAAGTTGAATTCCTGTGTCATTTTGTCAACCAAACACATGAATATATTCTACTTCATGAGTTTTTAAACTTCTCGGGTTTTTAACTGACTAACCAAACGAGGCCTAAGTAAGATAAAGATAATCACTTCGTGGCTAAGCAATTCTCCTTCAAGTCGGTCTCTCCAAAGCACGTCCGCGACAACTAGGATTTCGGTCGACGTTGAGTGGTCGACATCATATGTCTTCAACTCAGTCGACCTAGGGCAAGTCCGGTCGACATCGGGCATCCTTCTCTCAACTTCTAAGTGTTCTTCAAGTCCAATCGACATCAAGTGCATCAGTCCATGTCAAGCACTCCTGCGGGTTAGTCGATATCAAGCATTGGTCGATGACAAGACTGAATTTCGACCACTCAGAGCTTGTGTTTGTTTTGAATTAGCCTGCGTATGTATGTGTGTATATGTATGTATACATTGAGATCCGCCACTGTCAAGTTGGCAAAATCGGATGCAATTAAGGATGCGGTTGCACTTCATCCCTCCGATCAGCTGAGTCTTGATGAGATCAACGGTAAAAAATAATTTAAAAAGATCAACAGATGAGATTAAAAGTAACTTCTGATTATTAGATGGTATTGAGAGATTATTCGGTGGAATGAAATTATTCGGTGGTATTGGGCGATTATTCGTTAGAATAAAATTTACATTTTTACACTCTTTTTATAGATGAATAATTATGTAAAAGCAGTCGAATAATCACGAACAAATAGACGAATAATTTTTGAGTACATGATACACGATAAGAGATGTGTACACTAGAACTAACCCCCCTCCCCCCTCTCTCTCTCTATCTCTCTCTTATATATATATATATATATATACCTAGCTTGGAGCTCATGATCAATGTCAAGGAATTGTGTCATCCTTTAATTACATGTGCAATGACTAAACATGAGATCAGACGATTGATAGAGATATACAATCTGATTATTTTAGGAGTCATAGTGCTTTGCTAGAAGCTAACTGCGATTAAGGAGATCAAACAGTTTAGTTCTATGACTATTATAAGCGGGTCCTATGAGGTTACGCTTTGAGTTTACGGATTGGATCCATGAGGTTGATGATTGATTATTAATATATAACTAGTACTTTTTCCGTACCTTGTACGGGAGAGAATTTTTTTATTGAAATTTACCGCTTTAGTTCTCACTCATCCCATGAATATATTTCATTTCATTTGAATTGTTGTCAAAAATAAGTTACATCTCTCAAATTAGAAAATTCTTCTTGATTGATGACCTAAGAGTCCAAAACACATTACACACTTATAACTCAAGGGTTGTATGTCATCTTTATATTCGTTGATCTCCTTAGTTTCCGCTTTAGACTTTTCCTCATTTACATGACTATAGAAATAAGAGCATATCCATCAACAAAATACTCCTAAGCAAAGGTTTGAATAAGCAATTTTAATTATTTTTTTAAAAAATTACTACGTGTTAAATTACTTAGAAAAATAAAATGCTCTTGTTGTGCATATATAGTCGAAAGAGAACAACAATGAATCTTGCATGCACATAACCAATTGAGAATAGATTTACACATACTTATCAAACATCAAATGCCTCCCTTTTAGGCCTTTCGGGTTAGCTAGTAGCCTCACCAATAGTATATATGTTAAGTTACAAACATGATGTTATGGCAACAAATCACAATAACATTTGAAATACCCGGATGCACCATTCTGCACTAAGTAGGATTGCAAAACCAATATCCCACACAAGTGAAGTCGGAAAGGCCTCAAAACCAATAAAATATAATAAATATTGCCACCATTACACAATAAAATACAAACGTTAAGATCATCTATATAAAAAAAATAGATGTAATATTTGCAAATAAATGGGCAGTATAACAATATATATAGGTATATGAACCGAGGGATCATGATGGACTCTTTTGAGCTCTTCCTCTATTTATAACTTTTGGAGGGGTAATTACCTAGTGATGAGCTAAAACTTTTTAGAAACCTTAAATATTTATGGAGATTTAGGCAAAAAAAAAAAAATACACAACACACTTTTAGAAAAAAAACAATAAACCAAATATAAATTTGCAATTCGTGCAAAGTGCTATTATATAATTATTAACTTTACATAAATAAATAAGAAATGTAAGGAATGAAATCACAATTACACAATAAAATAAACAAAGTTGCACACAAGTTCCAGGGAAACTAACCAGTCCTTTACCTCTCGGAGAGGCTGCTCAATGGAGAGACCGACGACTCTAACTTATGACCTTGAAACCCTTGTCACACCTCTTTCCTCCCCTTAAATATATGACCAGGGTTCACAATAAAATAATTTTGGGGTTTTTTAATTCGCATTATATTTATTATTGAAAAAATGGATTTTAATAACCATAAAAGATTTCACACCTTGGATGTGAAACGGGCTACGAAAAATCTCTATTGGTCAATTCAAGTTCGATTGCAGTCCCAATTTCCACCGTGACCTTCAATACTGTTTATTTTCAGATATTCTTAACATTTGATATTTGTTATTCTTATGGTATGTAATAATATTAAAAATTGATTTTCATGACCATAATAGAGTTCACAGCTTGACGATAAATGGGGCTGAATAAAATAAATAATTTATGTATTTACTCATTTTAAGGTTGTGACGTATATTTTCATCTGAATTCAATTATTTCAAATTGACCCATAATAGTTTATCAAAAAAAAATTGACCCATAATAATCGATTTATTTTCAAATGTACCAAGCACAAAAAAAAATACGACAGGTCGTTAGTGCCTTAAAAAGCACACCTGAGGACCTCTTGCTCGGATCATCCTTAAAAGAGTTAAAGGATCATGCATCTTAATTCAATGCAAACTTGTGGATATGATACATATCCCTAAAAGATCCACTTACAACATAACATTTTGGGGAATAATTGAATTGCGTTCCGCAAAAGTTAGGGTCTTGAATAGGTATATATAGATATGTGTAACATGATTACAAAAAAGGAAGTTGCTAAACTAAAGGCTTAGCTGCAAGATAAGACCAAACTCAGTCAACCAAAAGTCCCAACCACTCTCAAGTCTCATCACCCCACTCTTAACAGTCCCTATTGCTCGTCCCTACAACACTTGCAAAACAAAAACAAAATACTTCTACCCCTTTGCTCCCTCCACCCTTTACACATCATTTCAAGGGAGTCACTCATCAAGACGACGCGCACGATCGCTTCTCCCACATGAGTGCATCCTTAAGTCTTCATTGTCATTGGGTGGGTTCTCCTCGTCCGACTCAAGAAGCAACCTTGTTGACCCTCATTGGCCCTTGTTTATTTTTCCTCAAATATATTATACACACCACTGAACCCATTCCCAATGGTAGTAATTTGTTCCTCCACCGAAGTTAGATCTTCCTCAAATTTATCCCTTGATGGCAAGGCAATGCGCAAAACACTCGCCTGCTTCACACAGTCAGTGCACGAAGCACTCACATGCTTCACATGGTCAATTGCAAGAACAACAGGGACGCGTCAAAGTCACCATCAAGGTCCTGCAGTGCCAATGGAGCATGTTTCTGTCACACAAGGTTCATCCCTCTTAGTCCCATTTCACACCTGAGATTGCCAGATTGGTGCATATCGCTGCACTCTACCTGAGACGAAAAACACTAACATCATCATCTATCATGTTATTATGCTACGCAAACACTTTAATTCTATGTTTCAATGCTTCTCCATGTTCCCATCCTCAACCTTTGTCATTGAAATCCTCCCAACTGTTTCTTTTTTACTGGTTGTTGTTGCATTAATTTTATGGCAGAGATATCCACCATCACTTGATTTTCCTCTTCAGCAACACCAACACCTTGTGCAATCGTGCTGCACTCCCCCTTTTCATTTGCCTCCCTTTCTTGTACATCTGAGAACCACCAATCTCTTGTCTTAATTAACACCCCTCCTAGAGGATGAGGCATCAACACCAGAACAGATAACAAAAACATGGAAATTTCAATGCCACAATTTGAAAGTTATTGGTTTGGAGTCTAAGAAGTAAGCCAACAATTTAATAACATTGCATAACTTTCTTTCGATTTGGGATCCGTGTAGTAGAAACTGATAAATTCAACAAAACTTCATTATCTATAAGAGAATAAGCTCTTCATTCAACAAAACTTCATTATCCATGTCCCATATAAAGAATCCCGTTAATTTGAAACAGGAAGGTATCATCATTCAAGGAAGTATGCTACTGAAATAAAACAAATCATGAAAACAAACAAACCCCATGTCCAATAAGCTCATTTCATTGTGCCTCTATCGAAGTGCATCATGATATAAAAAAATGTCAAGAATATTAATATGGAAACTGGAATATAAATGATAACCAATATTAATGCAATAAATATGAAAAAATAAATTATAAGATCAGTTGGTGTTGACAGTGTGATTTAGAGCAAATGACATATAGAAAACTATTTTATAAACTATAGACATAATTGATACATTAGATAAAGAGGCGGGGAGGGAGGGTGTAGGTAAAGTCAACAACTTGCCTTGCATTGGCATACCATTGTCTTGACTAATGAGTAGTTCAAAGTTCCAAACCACCTACCAAGTTGTTGCTGCCCCTCCACATCTATCATTAGCAATTAATGAAATCAACGAAAAATGAGTGATATGGTTACTATCGGTAGAGAAGATAATCGAAAGTCCAAAAGGTTCCATGATGTTTTTTAATTTGACCACAAAGGCATACAAATTAAGGAGGGCTTTCATAATTATATTCTCTATGACATTTTGTCAAACAGGTTGTGTGCATGACTAAACTACACTTTTAAACCTTACATCTGAAGGGCTTTCCATGCCACTAATCTTTAGATATAATCAAATACATGTAAATAAGATCAAACCCAATTAGATCCCTACTCATGTCAGACTTACTCCCTTCATCAAATCTCAAATAAGATTTCAAAATTAAACCCATAATAAAAAAAACCCCATTATTTAGAATTTCAAATAAGATTTAAAATCAAACCCATTATAAAAAAAAACCATAAGAACATTGAAATCTAGCAAGAACAATAGGTCCAATAGAAGACACGCTCTAAGGTTTAATTCCTAATAATACTTCACAACAACCCAATATTTGATTCATACTTTTCCCGAACCTTGTTCGGGTTTTTTCATAATATTTTCGGTCGAATTTGAAAGATATTCCTCCAAAATTATAAGATTATTATCTCTATTCTATAGTGCATCTTGAAAATTGAGAAATAGAAAGTGGGGTAGAAAAGCATCCGAGAATCATATTCAAAATCAAAGCCAAAATGAAAGAGAACCCACCACATGAAAAATAAATTGACCAAGTCCAATTCTATCCAATCTTTTTGAAGCAATTACACCAGAACAATCTACTGAATGCTATAATAAAACTAGTAGATATACTTAAACCAAAAGATCATATAAAAAAACATATCTCCGAGTGTTAAGTTACCAACCGTAAAAGCAATTGAAATATGTTTTGTGGAGATTTTTTGTGTGAATTTGTATAGATTCTTGGTAGCTATATATGGGCTAATACTTTTCAACCGGAAGCAAAGCCTCCCCCAAAAAATCTAAACATCTATAGACTATAGCAGCTCCAAGATGCCTTGTAACTTTAAAGCATCGATATAAATTCACACAAAGTCAAACATATTGAAATAGCAAGTGATGGGGGCCTAAGGGTTTCAATTACATGGTTGAGAAGTCTAGACAAAGTCATAAGTGGAAGAGCCAACAGAGTTTAGGCCTACACGAATGCATTAATGATACAAAGCTTTATCAACCTGACAAAACGACAACGACATGTTTTGCATATCTTCAAACAGAAACAATAAGAAAAAAAAAGAAGATGCGATGAAGGCAATAAAAGTTACTACAAACCACGCCCTCTCTTTTGTAGCTAGATTCAGTGGAAGAGCCAACAGAGTTTAGGCCTACACGAATGCATTAGTAAGGCTTGCTTAGGACTTGCCAATTAAATTCACACGTGTTGTCTGAATTATGTATGCCCAATTTTTAGTGAAGCATGAACATTAATCAATTGGTCTATTTGGAAGTAAATAGGTTGAAAAACTAAGAAGAAATGCTCTGAGTTGCCTAGAAGTTGAATTAAAAAACACATGCAGTTCAATTAGAGTTTTCTATGCGCATTTTGATATTTCATAACATTCACGTCGAATCACTATGCGCAGTTCAAGCATCAGCAACTATACACATTCAATCGATTAGTCGTAAGATCATAGCAAGGTTGGGAAATGGAGAGAAAGCTAGATACCTACTTACATACGAATTCAATGTTAGCTGGCCATCAAGAAGTTGAACAAAGTAGAGATTAATCAAATAGCTCAAATAAACTATCAATAGGCCTACAT
The DNA here is from genome assembly GCA_963922045.1 of Persicaria maculosa. Classification (NCBI taxonomy): domain Eukaryota; kingdom Viridiplantae; phylum Streptophyta; class Magnoliopsida; order Caryophyllales; family Polygonaceae; genus Persicaria; species Persicaria maculosa. The sequence continues at coordinate 8,475,417 of OY998251.1, forward strand.
CAAATAGATGGCCATTAAGCCTACATCAATAGACAATACTCGTACACCCTAACTTTTTCAACTTACTTGCAACTCTTCAAAGGAGTGACTTTCCTGTCAGCTTTGATCATAGCATTTACATTAGCAACCAAGGCAGCAACGACCTCTGTTCCCTCACTGTCAGGAGGAAATGGAACACTAACTACCTTTGTCTTCAAACCATCCTCAATCTGCAAAAACAAAATGTCCATCGGATATTATAAAAATGGTCTACAACAAATGAATTTCCTCGGGACAGGTCTACATACTAATCCTCTGTCGCATTGATGTTCTATAACAAATGTATAGAATGAAACTGATACATAAAGAGGCTAGTCACATTTGCTCAGATAATCATATCATGCCATACTTATTCGCATCCTTGATATAAATACTCAAAAGCATTTACAGCGGGAGTACCCAATTAGAAAAGTAATGCTATGGGAATGTGATGAATCATACCCCAGCAGAACAACTTAATTGTTCAGTAGTTCACATTAGAATCAATTTTAACAACCATGGATCGAAGTTAAAGGTATATCTTTTTCTTTTTATCTACAACTCGTGAGGATATCTTTCTCATAAAAATAAGGTAACGTTGACAACAATGAAGAAAGATAGATCGAAGTTAAAGGTAAAAGATCATAATGGTTAGCAAATCCTCAAAAAGAACCTATCTGAAGGCAACATACATACTATAGAGACAAAATTTTAGAAGCATAATATGCGATCAGTTCAGAACGACACCATGAGATATGGAATGACTCACTTGTGCTCGTAGCAGCTTAATGTTGCTTTGAGTTTCAGGAATATCATAGGTTATGCTCAAATATCACAACCAACATTATCACGAACATATAAAAAGAGAACATTTGTGATGAAAGATATAGGAGTGTTAGTCCCTTCAATGTCAAGAAGGATACAACTCTGCAAATTAGACACACCATAAAAGTTTACATGAATATTCTAATTTTAATCACAAAAGCAACTAAAAATACATATGGCCTTGTGTTTGTCCAGTGGTTGAGCAACAAAATAAAACGGCTCATTTTTTTACTCCTAAACAAATCAAACATTCAAATATACTTTGCATCACCTATAAACATTCTCTCTTAAGAAGTGAGAAGTGATCGCTAGTATAAAGGGAATCAATCTATAGAATAAAATATTTTCAAGTTGAAATCAATAAGTCAATTGTTATCCACACACATAGTTGACCCACAAATTATATTAAATTCTAGTAATTAAGACGAAAAAAGGGGGAAAAAGAGTAGCAAACTCAAGGTAGAAATATTCACAGAAGATATTTTAAGGTACCAAATTGGGACAAAAAATGTGACTTCTAGGGGTTATTCTAGTAGAGAAGCAGCAACATTAGCTGAACCAAATATTGTTTCTTATTAGCTTTTTGATTCGAATCTTGCAAAGAAAAAGTAAGTAGTTAGCAATTCAAAATCTTAAAGTGCAAATACCAATTTATAGAATAACAGCACCTGCAAATGATAGAATAGTACTTTTCAACACCCAAACCAATTGCTTCAACGCTGATCAAGAAGTTTATCAATCTCATCAGCTTTACCTGCTTCTTTTGAAGTGTCTTCAGAGCTATCTATTTCTTTGTCTCATACATTCTTGTTCCAGCAGCCTCCTCAAGCATGAATGAAATTTAAGGAGGTTTCATATTTAAAACCATTGTTATGCGACCTTGCATTATAAGAAAATGTGGATTGTTAACATTGAGTTGCTCAGAATGGAATAGATTTTGGACCTGGCTAGGCTGGGCAAGATACCCATTAATCAGATATTTATTTCTTCCGCCAGCCACAGTCTGCAAAAGTTGAAAAAAAGTACAAAGATGAGTTCTAATAGCAGAAACATGCCATCGATGATGTTGATGAATGCAGGAAAACAGGAAGACAAACATCGTTGTTTGTAAAAACAAATAGAACTATCGATGAAAATGAGAGGAAAATAAAGCAAGTTCCTGTTAACATCACCATCGTTTTATTCTCAAAATTGCATTAAAAAGCACCCTTTATCCCTCTTCGGTTATCTATTTACCATCATTCATGAATTTTACGTAGCCATCCATCAGATGTATACTGCTATGATCCATATTACAGTAACTAAACCACCCATTTTTTTCTCAAAAACTATTATGTAGCCAACCCTCTTATTTTCATGTGTGTGTATAAGTAATGTGCATTATATCAATAAAAAATATTTAATGTTAATACTACACCCTTAATTAACTGTAATAAGCCAAGCATTTGCAAGGACAAAAGACAACGGTAGAATTGGACATTAAAACTCAAACCTCGATTACCTTGAAGAATGTCAAATGAGTGATTTTTTTTACAGGGTCATGTCAATTCACTATAAAGGTTAAGATTCTCTTCCTCGCGGCGTAATTGACCATATCAATTTCCAATTCAAGCCCCAAAAATCCAAAACCCTAATTCACATCCGGATTCACATACGAATTCGATCACTATCTCTACGGAAGTTAAAATTGGAATTGAAGGTGGAAAGCTAACTAAAGCCTAAGCAAAGTTAAAGCCTCAATTTCCAATTCAAGCCCCAAAAATCCAAATCCTCAATTTCATTTGAAGACAATCACACGGAAATTATATGGAGATCGAGAGGAGAGGAGAGAACCTGTCATGGGGTGAACCGTTCTCGATCCGGCAGATGCAGTCGAATCGAGATCAATAGAAGGACCTGTCAAGGCCGCCGCCACGGTGAGCCCGCGCGTCGCCATCGTCCTCTCCTCATCTCGGTGGCTGCGTTCTCTCCTCATCCCGCCGATATGGGAAACAACGACCTTGGTAGCCATGATAAAACTGGGATTCGGTGATCAGAGAATCTTCCTTCTTGGATCTTCCGGCAACCATGGCGAGGGCTGATTAGGGAAAATCGAGGAAGAGAGGGTTACAGTTGTGACTTGCGAGGAGAGGAGAATTTCAGATGGGAGGAGGAGATGAGAGAGGGAAGGAGATTTGAGCAGTTGAAAGAACGTGGATGAAGAAAGTAGTTTCTTAGGCTGCTCAAAGGGTTGACACGTGGCTCAATTTTTTGTGAAGACATTGCTTCTAAAATTATAAGTATAAGGGGTGGATATGTGATTTATTATTAATAAGTATTATTATTTATTTTAGAAATAAATAATAAAAAGATTTAATTAGGAACGGCTCACTTAATTAGGAGAAAATTAAAACAAAAAGGCTTAATGGTCCATAGCTTGTAACTCTTAATTAATGTCCAATTGCTCATCCTAATTAAAGGGTTGCCTATTCCTATGTTGCAAGAGGAGAGCTTCAGAGATGTACGTGATAGTGTAAGAAAGAAAAGGCAAAGGGTTTCCATTTCTTTTCTAAAAACTACACACATCAACAAAAATGGGAGGAAAAATGAAAGGATTGATTTTGGCAACCATCATCATCATCATCCAAGGCAATTCGATTGCTCGTCCTTCGATCTTCTTCCTAGCAGTCAAAGATAAGGGAGATCTAGACAACGGGAACGTGTGAAATCTATGACAGAAGAAGAAGACAAGAAATCTTGTAGAAATGAAAATCAAGCACATAGTATGATGTGGTTGCTTTCTAGAACAACATCCATTTTGGGATTGATGAAGAAAGGGTCGTCAGAGGCACCTCATTTGATTGATCAAAACTCTACACATTACAGATTGAGCAGCAACAACCTATATATAGTCTAGAGCATGTGTTCATCACGTGACACAACTCTTTGCCAGCAATGCTTTATTACAATAAGACAAAAGATGTAAATGAAAGAAACGGTTGTAAATGAAATGCAAATGCAAAAGCATTGCAAGCATACTGTAGTGATATGTCTCTATACCCCCCCCCCCCCCCCTTCTTCAAGTTGGACTTGGGTGAAAACCAACAAGTCCCAACTTGGAAGAGAGGAAAGAGTGTTGCCTTTCTCCCAAAGGCTTTGTGAAGATGTCAGCCATTTGAACTCCAGTCCTTACATGTTGAGGATACACAAAGCCTTCTTGTAATTGCTCTCTAACAAAGTGATAGTCAATCCGTAGATGTTTGGTTCTTTAATGGAAAACAGGATTCTCTGCTATATAAATTGCAGCTTTGTTCTCACAGTATAAAGGAATTGGCAAAGGAGCAATAATCTTGAGTGCTTGTAGCATCTCATGAACCCAAATCAACTCACTAGTAGTCATTGACATGCTCCTATATTCTGCTTCTGTTGATGATATGGAAACTGTCGTCTGTTTCTTAGTTTTCCATGAAACCAGTGCATTCCCAAGGAAAACACATGATCCAGTAAGTAAACGAGCACTAAATTGGCAAGAGCCTCAGTCAGCATCACAATAGGCTTGGACCATAAGTGAAGAATCCTTTGGATAAAATAATCCAACAGAGATAGTGCCTCTTAGATATTTGACTATGTGAAGAGTTGCTTCATAGTGAGGTTGTCTTGGAGCAAACATGAATTGACTTAAATGCTGAATAGCATAAAAGACATCAAGCCTTGTAAGATTCAGAAATAGCAATCTTCTTATCAACCTTTTGTACCTCTCTGGATCTGTCAAAAGCTGCCCAATGTCTGTGGACAATTTCAATCCTCTTGGAAGGGGAAAAGGAGCAGCTTTACATTCAGACAAATGACAATCTTGCAAAATATCTAGCATATATTTTCTTTGATGTAAATAAGTACCAGCATCAGTCTTGGCTATTTCTAAGCCCAAAAAATATTTAGTCAAGCCTAGATCTTTGATGGTAAAGGCCTTAAGCAAAGCTGCCTTAGTTGCCGCAATTTCTTCTTCATCATCGCCAGTGATGAGCAAGTCATTAACATACACCAGTGCAGTTACAATTCCCTTAGGAACCACCTTGACAAATGTTGTAGGGAGGAGATCGAGTTTAAAATATAAAATATAAATCAAACCAGATTCGTGCCCACGTAAATAATTACAAGACCTCCTCCTGATGCAGCAGCGGGAAGTCATGATCGATCCTAGAGGAAGCGTGTCAGCGGATCTCAGGTAGCAGCAAATCTCACAGACAAAAAATTAAATAGACGGACAAAAATAACAAAGAAAAGCAGAAAAGAAACGAAAGCACAGAAACTGGTCGATATCGACTAAGGTTACTCGATATCGAGCACGAAAATCGACCAACAGCAAGTCAAAATCGACTGAAAACAGAAACCAAGCAAAGGCAGAAATCTGGTCGATATCGACAAGTGCTACTTGATATCGACTAGAAAAATCAACTAAAATTAACTCGAAATTGACTCAGAAATAGATAGAGAACAAAGGCAGAAAACTTGGTCGAAATCGACCAAATAACTCGATGTCGACCAAAAATGTCGACTTTGCAGAAACTCGATTTCGACAAGACAGTAACTTTAAAACCGAAATTTTAAGAAATAAATCAATGAAATAAAAGACTTCCAAGATCAGGGATTCAACATCACAACGATAACCATGCAAAATAACACATAAAGGCATAAAAGATCATGCTTTTCATCAAATAACTTTCGTTATTAACAAATAGGAAGATAGATGCTTTCTTACTAACCCTTTTCACATAATTAATCCAAGTTGTAATAATATCACTTTCGCTTCAATAACATAAACAAGGATCACCTTCAACTTTCGCAAAAGAATCATGCGCATAGGGATAGAAGACGAATTGCATAAAAAGCTCAAACCTTTACCGCATCACCTCACATGGCTACCATCGGGCTCACCCCGACCCTAGAAGTGGGTGGACTACTCGCTCTTCATCATCAAGAAACTCATCAAAGATTTCAGGAAAATAAATTGCATTAAATAAACTAAATAAAACTTACAACCGATCGAAGCCAAAACGTCTCTCGACAACTCCAACTCGCTCTCGGCCTAAGCTCTCTACTCTCCTATTCGACTTTTCTCTCTATTGGCTTGTAGCTTGGATGATTGAATGAATAAAATCCAACCCCCTAATGCCTTATTTATAGTATTCATTCCCTAGCTAATCTAGGAAAGAATAATCTATCTATATCTATATCTATCTATATAAATTATTAAGATTAAAACATGGAAATAAAGAATTATATCTAAAAAGTAACTAGAACTAATTGTGGATAAATCCTCCTTTGACTTGATAGATCTTGATGGAACTTGATAGAATTTGATCTCGCGGATATCTCCATTGGACTCGGGATAGAAACTTAACAAGGTCCGGATACCCTCGGAATCAACTTCTGGAATCAGCTCGATATCGAGTAGGATTGCTCGATATCGACCAACATTTTTTCGTCTTCTGCTCAGCAACTCGATTCCGGCCTCCAGGAGCAAAGTCGACTTGATTTTTACTCGATATCGAGTAGATTTCCTCGATATTGAGTAGATTTCCTCGATATCGAGCAACGTCTTTGAGCTCCAGCTTTCCTCGTCGACTCCGGGGTCTTGACTCAATATGGCTTACTCGATATCGACTAACTTCCTCAGCTCAGCTCGATTCTTGTCAACTTTGGTGGAAATCGACTAGATGACTCGATATCGACTAAGCTTGCTCGATATCGACCAGATTGTGTTGAGTCGATTTTCTTGCTTTCGGCTTGATTTGTCCTGGTTCCGCTGCCCCTTGACCTCGGACTTCTGTAGTTGACTTCGAGCTTTTTCCCTCTTCTCAGAACTGCTGTAAATTGCTTCGATTTCTGGGAAATTAAACAAAAACTGGTGTAGATTCCATAATTTGGCAAATAAGCATAAATTACATAGATTTTGTACTATTCTAGCCCAAATGCATGAAATGTATGCAGAAAATGATATAAAAGTAACTATAAAACATGGCAGATTAGGCTCACAACAACAAACAATGAATAATCTTTCATTGATTGTTTGTAACCCAGGCTAATAAGGAACCTGCGTAACTCCATGTTCCACTGTCTTGAGGCTTGCTTAAGCCCATAGATTGATTTCTTCAATCTGCAAACCATCCCAGGTTAAGGAAGCTTACAGCCATCTGGAGGCTTCATGTAAACTTCTTCTTCAAGATGACCATGTAGAAAGGCATTATTTACATCAAGTTGATGTAGTGGTCGTTCCTTAGCAGTGGCTAAAGCCAACAGAACTCTCACTGTAGCGAACTTAGCAACAGGTGAGAACGTGTGTTTGTAGTCCTCCCCCTTTATCTGATTGTACCCATTAGCTACTAACTGATAATGCATATTTTAGATAGGCATTATAGACATTTTCAGACTAGTTAGGTTGCATTGAGGTTGATAACTCCACTCCCTTGATGAAAATCGGAAATGGTTTCAAAGGCTTTGACACAAAGCTTGTGTCAAAGGTCTTGAAGCTAAAGCTGTATTGATGAAATTCAAAACCTGTATTTTATGTATTTTATTTATATATATTATTTATGTATCTTTTCCGAATATTATTATACATATCTTATACTAACCATACAACAAGGATTTCAAAGAAATCTCCTTCCTTAAGCTAAAAGACATGAAGATCAAATCAGGAAGATTGTGGCTTCGCAGTTTCCCGGATTAGAAGATTGCGAAGACTCTTCCTAAGCCATGATCTGAAGTAGCCGTTGGGCAAAGATCCTTCCTTCAAATGACGCCGATTTAATCAAGTATAAAAGGAGATAAAGAAGAGAGAATAGGACAACTGAACACAGACGGGCATTGAAAAATTGACGAACATTACACACTCAACCCTCAAGTCGATCTTTCTTCTTCGTGTACTCTCTGCTAGGCATTAAGAGTCTTATCTTTTGTTTCAAAGCATTTGAGAGTTACACGGTGAGCTTATATGATATATTCTGAGCGAGTGTTATACTCGAGAGTATATATAACTCAGGAAGTGTGCACTAGGCTATTGATTCACAAGTGTAAGAGGATTGTACTAGATAGCCGAGAGAGGTGGGGCTCTTCTAGATTGGTCTAGGACTCCAAGGGAATGTGAGTTGACTAGATTGCAATTGTATAGGAGAGAGGCTTCTCGGTGAGCTATTAGGATCCTAAGTTTTGTGAATCAATAAAGCCTGTTGAATCCTAGGGTTGTGGAAAAACCCTAGGCGGGGACTAAGCCTTAAAGAAGCCGAACCTCGTTAATAACTTTGTTGTGATTCAGGTATCCCAATCGAAAGAATTGAGTTTACTCCCAAAGGGTTGGCAAGCGTTTCAAAAGTCTTGAGATTGACAGCGAAAAGTTGGCATACTCTATACACCCCCCCCCCCTTCTAGAGTATCTTTATTCTACTTTGTTATACATTATCGAACATTCAGAGGTAATAATTTGTAGTTAAATTGCATCTTGTTATTATTTTAGAAGAATTCGGATTTTGCGCGAATTTGTGGTTATTTTGCAGATTGAATCTGAACCCAATTGGGAGATGCAATATCGTGGAGAGGAGATGCAAATGACATTGGAAAGAAGAAAGAGTTGAAGAAATAAAGAAAGAAGAACAAGTGGAGCTGCTCTCGGCTTGGACTGTAAGAGATGGAAGCGAGGGATGTTGCGGCCGCAGCAGGCGTACCGTTTCCGCAGCAAGAGCAACCATGCAACAGGCATTGGAAGAGCAGTGTGCCGTGGCTGCAACATATGCCGCGGTCGCCGCATTTGTCGCCTGAGCGCCGCGTTTCATTTAATTAAAACCCTAGTTTTGTTAGTTTGTTTTATGGCCGACTTAGACTCTTAAAGGCCGAAGGTTATTAGTTTTCAATCACTTCTATTCTATTCCAGGTTCTATTAGACAATTAGAGATTGACCGATGTTTTCCATGAGGAACTAAACTCATCTGTTCTACCTACAGTTTGAAGCTTTATTTGGATTGATTGTGAGTTTCTAATTCTCGTTCCTTGTTTCCTATATTTGAATGCTTCAACTTCTTTGTGCTTGATTGTTTATTGTTTTATTTTATCTTGTCTGGCCAACTAGTTAGATCAATTTAATTGCTAGGGTTCTATAGATTTCTGGTTGCGAACCTTAACCCAAGTAGCAAACTTGTTCCTTTAGGGCTGGTTGAACTAATTGAATGAGTAGGAAGTTGAATGTGTTGTTAAATCCCTCTTTAGGGACTGAAAATACCTTGGCTAATCTCTGGACTTAAAGCTTTCAATTGGGTTAAATCCTTCTTTAGGGACTGTTCGATTGATAAGGGTTGCCATGACTGGTTGGACTAGTACTTATATTAGGTCGGGACAAGGGCATTCATAGGAACCTTAAAAGGACGAGAAGAAGTTACAAGGATCGTTTCAAACCAAATAAAGTGGAAAATTATAGGTAGAATTGCTTCTCACAATTGTTTGAATCAAAGTCATTTACTTTGCTTTCATTAATCCGCTTTGAAAAAAGGCGGATCTTTCACACACTCAAAACCCCTTCTTTGGTTACATGATTGGCGCTTAAATCACATTTGAATAACAAATTTCCCTGTGGATCGACCTCTTACTTATTGTTATACTAGTTATAGGTTTGAGTTTTACTTTGACAGATCAACGACAGGTTTTCCCTCCGTCACTAACCTTGCCTTAAATCTTTCAACAGTCCCATCTGGGTTGTACTTGATCTTATAGACCCACTTGCTTCCAATAGCTCTCTTGCCTTGAGGAAGCTCAGTCAATTCCCATGTCTCATTTTCTTCAAGGGCCATGACTTCTAATTCCATTTCCTTAGTTCATTGAGGACTTTGAGCAACTTGAGAATACATGTAAGGTTCTTGGATGCTTGCCATATTGGAAAATAATTCAACAAAAGTTGTACTGAGAGGGTATTTTGATTCTAGGCATGTAGCCAAAAAAGAATTAGATAAGGATTGGTTTCTGTTGGTAGTGGGCCCAACATAATCATGTAATCTCTTAGGTAAAGCTATTTGTCTTGTGGATCTTCTGAGAGGAGGGAATTCAGTTAGGTCCTGTAAGATCTGTGGAGACATTTGTGTTTGAGAATTGGATGATGATGGACTGAGTGAATCTTGAACATTCATTTGAGAGGTAGTTTCAGAATTATGTGAGGGTATAGGCTCTTGTGGAGTTTGGTTATTTAGTGAAGGTGAGGAATCTTGGGTTTGTTGGTGGATATTGCTCACAGATTCAGGAAAATCTGGAGCAGGGTTCACAAGTGGTAAGGAAGGAGCCTGTATCTCAATTTCTGTTAATTTTCCATCTGTAGTTCCTTTGAAAGGAAAGACATCCTCTCTAAAAATCACATCTCTGCTTATCACCGAGCAGTTTCTTGTAACATCCCATACCTTTTAGGCCTTTTGACCATGAGGGTATCCAAGAAACACACATTTTCTTCCTCTTGCTGTGAGCCACTGGAATGTAACATAGGCATCCTATCACCCTGAGCTCATCAAGGTTAGGAGGCTTCTTGAAGAGTCTTTCATAGGGAGATTTCCACTCCAAAATTTCAACAAGCAACTTGTTGATTATGTTTGTAGCAGCAAGCACACATTCTCCCCAAAATCTGATTGGAAGATTTCCATGAATCCTGATAGACCTGGCAGTTTCTATAAGATGTCTGTGCTTTCTCTCTACTCTCACATTCTGTTGTGGAGTACGCACTGATTTCTGATGCAAAATTCCTTTAGCAGCCAGGAACTCACTCATCTTAGACTATATGAATTCAGACCCATTATCCGTTCTTATGCACTTCACTAAGCATTCAAACTGATTCTTGACATATGAAATAAAGTTACATACTGCCTAAAATACCATTAGTCCATTAGCTTGCTTTTAAGCAAGAAGGTCCAAGTCACTCGTGTGTGATCATCCAACACAGTGAGAAAATACTGACAACCATTGTAAGTAGGTGCCTTGTATGGCCCCCACAAATCCATATGAACAAGATCAAAAGCATTACAGGCAATATTAAAACTTCTCTCAAAGGGAAGTCTATGCAATTTAGACAAAGGGCAAGTTTCACAATGGAAATCATTTAAGGATGTGCTATTAAACATATGCATATGTCTCAACTTAGACACTGAAGTATGTCCAAGCCTAGCATGAGCTAAGTCAATGCCAGTAATGACCTTATTACAACTGTTATAAATAAACTGCCATTTTCTTGATGTCTTCCACTTCTGTGTTGAGCACCATCTCCTGGAGAAATGATCTTGTATAAGCCATGTCTTCTCTGCCCACTTAGCACAACCTTCTTAGTTCCAGGGTCTTGTATGAAGCAATGAGTTCTAGTGAAGAGAGCATTCAAATCATTGTCATCTAACAACTTACCCACATATAACAAACTATGTTTAAACTCTGGGACAATCAAAACATCATCAAGAGCTACAGATTATGTCAACTGCATTCTTCCCATTTCTGTAATTGCTTTAATAGAGCCATCAGGAAGCCCAATAAGAATCGGCTTGCTCAATTTCACCTTATCCATAAGGTGATTAGAATCAGCAATCATATGATAACTAGCCCCAGTATCAATTATCCATTCAGTCATGAGATCATTAGAAATAACAGGATTGACATTAGAGTCAAGAATTTTACCTGCAAAATTGGCAAAAGCACTCTCAGAATTGTTTCTTGCCTTCATCTTTCTCATGACTTCTTGGAATACTGCATTCACCATGACACTATTCATCTGTTCCTCTCCTGCATCTCTGATATGTCCATTGTCATCCAATGGACTATCCTGCATCCCTCCCTTCATAGAGCCAGCAGCATTAGCAGAACCTCTCATAGGCAAAGACCGTGTTCTCTCATTCTCTTTCAATTCTTTGAACCACTCTAGTATTCCATGCAGTTTAAAACATTCTTCAACTGTATGTCCATTCCTCCAACAATGAGGGCATTTCTTCTCTGCTTTCAGCTTCTTCCGATCCCTTTTTACAAAGGAATTTCCATAATTGCCTCCTCCAGAACTACTTCCTGTACAGTTGCCTCCTATTGAAGGCCTTGGCTTAAAGCCCTGTCCTCCTTTGTTAACAGAGAAGGCACTAGCATCAACATTGTCTGATTAAGTACTAATAGAAGCATCATTCCCTTTCTCTACCTGCTGGAGTATGTACTACGCCCTGTTAATGTTTGGTAAGGGATCCATGACAAGAATCTGATTTCTTGCAGCCTCATACCCATCAGTTAGACTCATGAGCAACTGCATCACCCTGTTGGTTCTTTGAATGTCGCTCAATTTCCTCTTCAATTCACAAGTGCACTGTGCAATAGCCTCACAAGTGCATTCAGGGACTCCTTCTAACACTTGAAGCTCGTCCCAATATCTCTTCAAGGTATTATACATATCAGGCAAGGACATCCCTCCTTGAGTCACATTACTCAATTTCCTTTTGATTTGAAAAATCAAAGGAGCATTACTCTGACCAAATCTCTCAACAATATCATCCCACAACTGTTTGCTAGAATCCATAAACATAAAGCCCTCAGCTATGTTCTTGTTCATAGAGTTTAGCAACCAACAACTCACCATGAAATCTACTCTTATCCATCTCTATAGATCTGCAGATTGTGCATCAGGTTTCCCACAAGCCCCGTTTATGAAACCCAACTTGCATTTAGCACCCAAGGCCATCATAACTCCACGACTCCACGTCATGAAGTTAGATCCATCAAATAAGATCCCAACAAGTTGGGCTCCTGGATAATCAGAATTTGATAGATATAAAGGATCTCCAAGGTTACCTTGATTGTTGACATCTCCATCCGGTACTCTTGTATTCAAATTCTGTTTTCCATCAGACATCTTCAGTGATGACTAAATAAAATCCTTCTTCAAGCAATGTCATTCTAAATCTTCTCACAAACACGGTCCTGTAACCTGCAAGCTCTGATACCATGAAAAATCCAGCTACAACCAGCTGAACAACACACACACACACAAAGTGTGAAATCTGTGACGGAAGAAGAAGGAAAGAAATCTCGTAGAAATGAAAATCAAGCAAATAGTATGATGTGGTTGCTTTCTAGAACAATATCCATTTTGGGATTGATGAAGAAAGGGTCGTGAGAGGCACCTCATTTGATTGATCAAAACCCTACAAATTATAGATTGAGCAGCAACAACCTATATATAGTCTAGAGCATGTGTTCATCACGTGACATGACTCTTTGCTAGCAAGGCTTGATTACAATAAGACAAAAGATGTAAATGAAAGAAACGGTTGTAAATGAAATGCTCAACAAATGCAAAAGAATTGCAAGCATACTGCAGTGATATGTCTCTATATGGACTAATTAGAGAAGTCACGCTTGGGACTTTCAGGCCCAGCCCATGAGCATGGGCAACAGGGGCGCAGGCCTAGGGCCCACGAATTCTAAGGGTCCATATATTTGTATAGGTATATATATAATTCTAAGTATTAGCCCATTAGTATAAAAAATGCCCAAACTAAAATACAAAATGAGGGCCCAGAAAAAAAAACCATTATAAGTATTAGCCCATTAGTGTAAAATAAGCCCAAACTAAGGGCCCAGCAAAAAAAAAAAAACGAAACCATTGTAGCTCTGCTGAGCATATTCTACTTTTCAATCTTGTTCTTCCTTATTCTCTATACCCCACTATTTTAGGAAGAAATCCCACGGACAACGATTGTATATAATAACTAATTCAATTTTATTTTCTATCAATTTTCTCCTCTCTTACCCAAACACTCTCAATTACACCGTTAGAAAGACTCACCTATTCCATCCCAAAATTTTCAAACTCAAAATCTATAATGTGATTATTTTGAAAAATAAATTGGGTGGTGCAAATCTGAGTTCTTGTTGGGAAGTTATGCAAATTTCTTAGTTTCTATTTATTCTATTAATTGTGGTATTGTATTTTTTTTTTGTAAAAATTGTTGTTAGCCAACAAATGATTTGGGCAAATATCAGTGAATGAATGTAGTGTAATATATTATCATTATATTTTTCTTTTGAAAAAAATAATATTTTAATTCTGATAGGGGTCTTAGTTTGATTTCATGAATTTAGTGTTATATATTATCATTATATTTTTCTTTTGAAAAAAATAATATTTTAATTTTGATAGGGGCCCTTAGTTTGATTTCGCCCCGGGCCTCCAACGTTATAAGAACGGCCCTGGGGGCTTTTGATCTCTTCTGAATCCTAACCGATTCGATCCGGTTCACGCATCAACAGGTATATCCTCTAAACAATAATTGATCTATCAATTGTGAATAAAGATCCTTGAATTAGATATTCAGAATTGTTCTATATTTCCGCTTTAAGCATCTAATTTTCCTTCACAATATGGTATACATTCAGATGTGATGGCTCCGGCTGCATCCAAACCAGGGGTAATTACATTCAACAATTTAGTAAGAAAAGTCTGAATCGATCCGTGTTATATTATGTCATTTGGGTACGGTGCAGATTAATAGCATGGTGAAGATCGATCTTCCCGGGGGTGTCACACCGATTCGGTCTGAGGTACGATGTGGAGGATGAATCGGCTGCCAAGAGACCCGAAGAGGCCCAGTCCTTGATGGTCAATTGGCTTACCATCCATGTTTGATTCAACCTGTAACTAAGATGCCATGGCCACCTCCACATAAGTAACTGCACGTGGAGTAAGGTTTAAATAAATGCAAGCTACCTATAGCTAGTGGCCACTGGGCACTGGGTGTGTTGTTGTACAACTATGCTATATATGTGCATGGTGTGGATCTTCCGTTACACTTGCTGTAACTCTCAGTGTTATATATGTACTCGATCTTTTGATCAGTTACAACCCTAAAGTAGGATTTATTTCACATACATTCAACTTCCTACCTATCTAATTAGTTCAATAATCTCTAACGTGATAAGCTTGCTACTTGGGTTAAAGTCGTAACAAGGAATCTACAAACCCTGACAATTGAATTGATTCTAACTAGTTGTACGGGCTAGATATAATAAAACAATCAAACATTAAGCACAAATAAGTCGCACATGATGAACATTGCTCTCAAACTAAACTAAATTGTCTTGGATCTCTAACCTAATCTAATCTAACTCTAATTGTAAAACTCAATGAAAACCTTGGGCTAATTCCCTCTTAAGTAATGCTAAGAGTCGGCCAAACAAAGATGGATAAAATAGGTTTAGGATATATTAAAACAAAAACCTAACACGTTGTTGGCGGCAGCTGCGTCGGCCGCTGCAAGGTTGTGGTGGTTGCCACCAAACTTTGTTGGGCACATACATGCGGCGGTCACTGCCCGTAATGCGGCGACCGATGCATCTGTCATTCATGGAAAATGCTGATCGAATTTGGTCTTGTCGTCAACATGAAAGTTGTAAGTCTCAGAAAGTGTAACGGCCCGGGATTATGATTCCCGAGTTACGTTTCGAGGGAAAAAACCCCTCGTTAGGATCTTGCGCTCTGAGTACATGTCGAAGGTTTGAAACCAAAGATTTGTAGTTTAAAGTGGGATTTCGCACCCAAATCCGTAAGGTCCGTTGGAGACCCCGGGGTAAACCCCTGTGCCTGTCCTAAATCTACAACGCGAAAAATCCATTTAGGCATGCAACCAGCATAAGTGAAGTTAAAGCAAAATACAATCCCAAAGGTGCCACGGCAGAGCCGGGACAAAACAACGTAAAAGAGAGGAAGTCTAGTGGTCTCCCGAGCTCTCAATCTAACGCCAAAAGTCTGAACCCGGCAAGCATCCATATAAGCAAAGATAGCGGCTAGCGGTTACCTGAATCTAAAAAAAATGAGGGGGATCTGGGTCAATCATCAGGCCACTCATGTGCGTGTGTAAACATACTCTGAGAGGCATATAATAAGCATCCTATTCCTAAAATGAAATGCGTAATGCAAGGCGGAACTTAAACAGACAAGCATACGAATAATTAAGTGCGGACATAAATAAAGAGGTGCGCAGTTACAAGAAATGCCAAATAGCATGTCCCTCTAGGCTCCTAAGGAATCCTCTAGCAACTCCCTTCAAAGGGAACTACCTGACCCACGGTGCAGGCCGTCCCTACGTAAAGAGCTTACTAACTATGAAGGGAAGGCAAACAACGACACCCATATAAGGCCTAATGCTCTAAGAGTCCTATGGCGACTTATTACCAAAAAGCCTACCTCACCCATCAAGTTTAAGCAACTTTCTATAATAAGCCCCACTAAGATGACAAGAATAGAGAAAAAGGTCACATCCAATAAACACCTATAACGGCCGTTTTCTAGAAAAGAGATATAGCAAATCATATGGTTTCCTTTTTAGATCCTAAGCGTGATTCTAAGTCGTATGGTGCATGAACACTAGCCTACTATATAACACCCAGTGCATAGAGTGCCGATCATGAGTAAGTTCAAAGAACTTACCTGGAGAAGCGAAGAATCCAAGCAATATAGCAATCAAGCAAATCCAGGGAGATTAGAGCTCACCTAGAAGATAAGTAACATAATAAGTCTAAGTCTAACTTACACAAAGCATATCAAAAAACACACACAAGATTCACATAAAGTATATATAAGTTAGCCATCCCATCATCAACAACATTAATGTCTCAAATCAATTTCTCATCTCGTTTCACCACCTCATATTGTTTTCATCATAACTTGCCAACTAATCAGCTTAAGATAACCTCCATATCATACTTAGCCAAATTCGCATACTATCAGTTTAATTATACTCATACTTTGCATACGGATATATATATCATCATTATCATAATTAAGTAATTAACTAACCTTTAATCTCTAATATAATTTACCACAAGTCATGCTATTAGTCACACATATCATCCCGTCAGTCAAACGATCATTTTATCATGCTAGTTAGTCATCGAATAAGTCGGGTTCCCAAGTTAGTCCCAAATCCATTTCAAAATCCAAATTAAACAGTTAAGAATTCCGACCCTTGAAAATACTTGCTAAAATCCCTTTTTAAATTTATTCATTAGATCATTTTCCGACCTTGAAATTCTTTTCCAAATTCTTTATAAATTCTTAAGTCCCAATAATATATTTTAAATCCCAAATAGTATTATATGATATTGTAAATACCATTTATTAAACACCTTTATAAATTATTTCCAAATCCCCTAAGATCCAAACCATTTTTATTTAATAAACCAACCCTTATAATTCTCCCAAAATAATATTTTATCTCTTAAAACCTCAAATAATATTGTATATATATATATATATATAATAATTTTAATTTTGCTAATTTGTTAAATAAATAAACAGATAAGCCCGAACCGAACCAAACCCAACTCGCTAAATCCTACCAAACCGAACCAAATTGAACCCGCCTAATTATATAACTCCCAACCGGTTTAAATAAATAACACATACTCCCTCCGTCTCATATTAATTGTTATTTGTTTTTTTTTGCACGTTTTTTAAGGTGCAAAAAACTCTATAAAATATTATTATTTTAATTAAATTTTTTATATAATGTTATACTTATTACTACTAAGTATCAAATTATGTATAAAAAATAATTAAAAAACTACTATTTTATAGAGTTTTTCGCTCCTTAAAAAGCGTGCTGAAAAGTAAAACGACAATTAATTTGAGACGGAGTGAGTATTTATAAGTTAGCAAAGGGGCCCAAAAGGCCACGTTGGCTTCCTTCCTCTCCCGATTTCAAACGAGGAAGCCACCATGGATGCTCACTCCCGCCGGCGCCCAGCTCCACCTCCCGGCCTCCTTTTCTGTTGGAATTGAAAGCTTTCAGAGAAATTCATCCATGGCGGATGCGAGAGGAAGAAGAGAGAGTTTTGGAGGGAAAGTTTGTTGTGATTCTTGATTGAGCGTTACAGCAACCGGTTCTCAACATTTATACAAAACCGGAGCCACATGTTAGGCACGTGCTCATTTTTATTCTATACAACAAACAAAACGACGTCGTCTTTGGACTTGTGTCTTCTACCTTGCTCTGGATGGAGCATCAGGAGCTCGGATTGCAGCTTCGGATTGTCGAGACATGGTTGATCCCAACACCCCCCCTCAAGTTGAAGGTGGTGAAATCAGCTTTAACTTCCCAAGGAGCTCAACATGGCGAGG
Source organism: Persicaria maculosa (assembly GCA_963922045.1). Lineage (NCBI taxonomy): Eukaryota > Viridiplantae > Streptophyta > Magnoliopsida > Caryophyllales > Polygonaceae > Persicaria > Persicaria maculosa. The sequence continues at coordinate 8,493,403 of OY998251.1, forward strand.
ACTAGGCAGAGCTTTGGTGAATATATCGGGGAGCTGTAGATTGGTAGGAGTGTATGACAAGCTGATAAGTCCTTCACTGAGTTTGTGACGAACAAAATGACAATCGAGGTCCACATGTTTGGTTCTCTCATGGAAGACGGGGTTCCGAGCTATGTGAATTGCTGCTTGACTGTCACACTTAACTGGAATTGGGAGGATATTGGATGCGCCCAATTCAGACAAGAGCCGAGACAACCAAGCAAGCTCTGCAGTAAGGCGGCGCAAAGAGCGATACTCAGCTTCAGCAGACGATAGAGAAATGATTGATTGTTTCTTAGCTTTCCAGGAAATGGGACAACCACCGAAGAGAATAAAAAAACCACTGATAGATCTTCTGGTGAGTGTACAAGCAGCCCAGTCACTGTCGCTATATCCAAGCAAAGAGAGATCGGGGGAATTGTTCAATAAAATTCCCAAATCAGGGCGGCCTTTCAAGTACCTCAAAGTATGAATTGCAGCTTTCCAATGATCTATGCGAGGAGAATGCATAAACTGGCTTAAGAATTGAACTGAAAATGCAATGGCTGGCCTGGTATTTGTGAGGAAATTTAATTTGCCAACCAACTTCCTATATGCAGTAGCATCTGAAAGCAAAGGGCTGGTGGATGTGTGCAATTTCAGATTGACTTCCAAGGGAGCCACAGTAGGGGAAGCATCTGAAGTATCATACTCAGTGAGCATCTCTGAAAGAAATTTCTTCTGGCTGAGAACCAGGCCACTGGCAACCGTGATAAACTCAATTCCAAGGAAATAATGCAGCTCACCAAGGTCTTTGATGCGAAACTGATCATCCAAGAAGGCCTTTAGAGCAAGCATAGCAGGCATATCATTGCCAGTTAGAAGAATGTCATCGACATAAATGGCCAAAAATACCACAGATGACTCATTCTTTCTATAGAACAAGGAATGGTCATTTTGAGAATGTGTATATCCCTGAGATCTTAAGCAATCAGACAACTTTGCATACCACTGTCTGGAAGCCTGCCTCAATCCATATAAAGATTTGTTGAGTTTGCAAACTAAAGAAGGGTCTGGCGCATTCAAACCAAGAGGAAGTCTCATGTAAACATCCTCATGTAAATCCCCATGTAAAAACGCATTGTTGACATCTAATTGGAAAACTTTCCAGGAATTTTTCAAAGCAAATGTGACTAAAGCTCGGACAGTGGTCATTTTAACCACAGGTGAAAAAGTCTCAGTAAAGTCTATGCCAGCTTTCTGTGTGCAACCCTTAATCACCAAACGAGCCTTATGTCTATCTATAGTGCCATCTGATCGAATCTTTAACTTGTACACCCACTTACAGCCTATAGGCTTCTTACCAGGTGGGAGAGGAACCAAATCCCAGGTTCTATTAAGCTCCAAGGCTTCAAATTCCTTATGCATAACATCAATCGAAGGCTGATCTTTTATAGCTTCTGCATAGCTTTCAGGCTCTTGAGTGCATGATAAACTTGCTAAAAATTGGCGACTTAACTTGGAAATTGAACTGGCACAAATGATGGAGGGAGGAAAGCAGGCAGAGGTAATTGTGTGAGCACAGATGGATTTTGAAACAGATGTGCCACAAACAAAGTCGTCAAGGTAAGCAGGAGGGTGATGCACTCTTGAAGAACGTCTAGAAACAGGCAAAGGAGGGTTGACCGCTGGGGAAATGACAGGTGTAGGGGGTGGTGGGGAATGATCCTCAGATACTGATGCAACATCATTGATGGGAATGGGAAAAGTGGGTTCAGGGGGTGAAACTTCAGGTGTGAAAGGGGCTGTAGGAGAAACTGGTGTGAGAGAATTGGCAAAAGAAAATACAGTTTCATAGAAAACAACATCTCTGGAACAAAACACCTTTTTGGAATGAATATTAAGAAGCTTGTAGGCCTTCATTCCAAAGGGAAAGCCAAGAAAAACACAGGCTTGGGCACGAGGTTGAAACTTATCCCTTCCTTTTGTGAGAGTGGAGGCATAGCACAAGCAACCAAAAGGTTTGATGTGGGTGTATGAAGGGGAAGTGTGAAACAACATCTCATAGGGTGTCAGATTCTTAAGAACCTTTTATGGAAATCTGTTAATGAGGTAAGTTGCACGTAAAACACACTCACCCCAGTAGCCAATTGGTAATTTGGATTGAAAAAGGAGGGCTCTGGATGTTTCAAGCAAGTGTTTGTGTTTGCGCTCCACTACTCCATTTTGCTGGGGAGTATAAGGGCAACTGGTTTGGTGTAAAATGCCATGCTTAGCCAGAAACTCAATAGCAGCATTGCTGGATCCCAACTCAAATGCATTATCAGATCTGAGGATCTTAGGTGTGCAGGAAAATTGTGTTTGGGCCATATGTACAAAGGTTTGTATGACAGAAAAGGCAGAACTTTTGGAACTCAGTAAATGGGTCCAAGTACATCTGGTGTAGTCATCAACAATGGTCATGAAATACTTGTAACCATTATAAGTAGAAGTATGATAGGGACCCCATAAATCGACATGAATCAAGTCAAAAGCATTAACAGTAGAAATTTTGCTGTGGGGAAAAGGCAGTTTATGCTGCCTAGATTTATGACAAACATCACAAGGTACACTGTGTTTAGAAACAGACTTCACATTGTCAAGATGCAAAAGACCAAACTTGTGAAAAGGCAAGTGACCAAGTCTCAAATGCCACAAAACAAGAGGATCAGAAACACAGGAGAAAGATTTACAATGTGAAGCATTGGTAGCAGAAGCCAAGTCTGATGGTGGTTTGGAGTGCAGGATGTATAATCCTCCTTGATGCTCACCAATTACCAGTGGCCTCTTCAGAGAAGGGGCCTGCAATAGGCATGAATTTTGGGAAAAATAAGTACCACAATCAAGTTGCCTAGTCAATTTGCTGATTGATAACAAGTTAAACTTGAAATCAGGAACAAAGAAAACATTCTGAAGAATGAGATCAGGCAAGACTTTCACTGTACCAGAGAAGTTTACAGTGATAAAAGATGCATTTGGGAGAGTAATTTTGAGAGGTTGAGGCAAAGGTGTCATGGTCAGAAAGGAATCTTTAACAAAAGACATATGATCGGTTGCACCAGTGTCAATAATCCAAGAAAATTCACCAAATTTAGAATGAAATTGTGCACTCAAAGCAACATACTTATCATAGTTTTGCAAGGTATAACTAATACCTGCCATGGAGCAGCCAGCCAAATCAGGACCTGCAGATTGCCCTCCAGCACCAGCATGATGTCCTTTCAAGAAATCCATGAGCTGATTGCACTGCTCAAATGTAAAGCCAGGAATAGGTGAGGGCTTCTCAATCTCCTCACTGCCAGCTTGAGCTGCAAATTTCTTGCCTTTACCACTCGGAGCCTTGCCATCAGTTGGATAACCAATGAGCTTGTAACAGAATTCCACCTTGTGGCCAGTCTTCTTGCAGTGTGTACACACATAAGCTGGTCTCTTTGTAGGGACTGTTCCCTCGGATTTCTGCTTCTGGCTCTGACTATTCATGGCCGAAGACTCAGAGCTGGGATGGCTCTTTCCTCTAACCAGACGCTGTTTCTCCTCATGATAAATCATAGAGTACGCCTGTGAAACACTAGGAGTTGGATTCATCATTAAAATATTCCCTCTGACATTATCAAAAGACTCATGTAGCCCCATCAGTAGAGCAGTCAATTTCTGTTCCTCCTCAATCTTGCGCGTAACCTGAGCAGCATTACAAGTACATCTTGGAACTCCTTGCAAGGCCTTCAACTCATCCCACAATCGTTTAATCTTTGTGAAATAAACTGGAAATGAATCATTTCCTTGACTAATTGTGTACAGATCCTTACGAACATCGAAAGTTTGAGCAAGATTCGGTTGCTCAAAACGATCGCAAATATCTGTCCACATCTCAAAAGCCTCATCGCTGTAGATCACACTTTCAGCTATGGTTTTGTCTAAGCCATTTATGATCCAAGACACAACCATATCGTTGCAACGTTTCCACATACGATAGTCAGCAGAATCTATATCTGGCTTCTCTACAGATCCATCCACAAATCCTATTTTGTTTTTCGCCGACAAGGCAATCAAAATAGATCGTTTCCAAGTACCAAATCCACTTCCATCAAACGTTCTAGAGACCAGGACCATACCTGGAGAGTCTGATGGGTGGAGATAAAGCGGATCTTGAGGATCAGCTTGTGGAACTCCATTTGCCGGATTCACGATGTTCCCAGGCTCTTTCATCACAGATCTTCAAATTACGGAATTGATGATGACAATACTAGAAATTGAAGACAGAAAACAAAGCAAAACGACTGAAATCAGATCGTTTGCTCTGATACCATTTTGGAATTGAAAGCTTTCAGAGAAATTCATCCATGGCGGATGCGAGAGGAAGAAGAGAGAGTTTTGGAGGGAAAGTTTGTTGCGATTCTTGATTGAGCGTTACAGCAACCGGTTCTCAACATTTATACAAAACCGGAGCCACATGTTAGGCACGTGCTCATTTTTATTCTATACAACAAACAAAACGACGTCGTCTTTGGACTTGTGTCTTCTACCTTGCTCTGGATGGAGCATCAGGAGCTCGGATTGCAGCTTCGGATTGTCGAGACATGGTTGATCCCAACATTCTCCGATGGTTGTTTAACGCTCAGCTCCGCCTCGCCTTAGCCTCCTAGGCTCGATCCTCGCTGCTGCTCGTCTCTCACCCGCGACCCCTCGCTGCTCTGCCTCGCCTTGCTTGCGCTCTCGCCCACTCGAGCTCGCCGGAGCTCTCGAGCTCCACCCGACTCCCCGCACTCAGCTCACACGCACTCACACTCGCCCACAGCCCGACCCAAGACAGAAATCGGAATGAAACAGGGGGAGGAAAGGTGGAACTCACCGAGGGATTTCGCGACTTCGGAGCTCTCGATCGGAGGTCTGGGCATCGTCGGAGGCTCGCGATGGCTCGTCGGATCTACGTTGGAGGGGGGGTGAGGATGATGGTGAAGTCCGAGAGGGGTTTCGATCGAAGACGGAAAAGAATCGCTTACCGGAACTTGGCTCGCGATCGACTCGGGCGACTACCTTGGATGTGGAAACAGGGGAAGGAGGAGATCGCCGGGGCTGCGATGGCTCGTGTGCCTGCTCCTGGTGGCTTCGCTGATGCTGTTGGAGGTGCTGCTGGCGCCAACGGTGGTCGATGGAGGAAGGCGGTGGTGGCGCTGTGAACCGAGGGTGTCGGAGATGGGGATAACGTGAAGGAGCTGATGGTGGCTACGAGTGATGGTGTTGAGTATGGTGAAGGCGTGAGGACAGTCTCCGATTTGGTGATGGTCAAGGCAAGAAGAGAGCGGGAGATGGTGATGACAGGGAAGGGATGGCGTGGGAATGGTGATGAATGACGGGGTAAGGGAGTGATTTGAAGGAGGTATGGTTGAGGGATTTGAGTGTGAAATTGGGTAACCAAATACCCGGAATTGAATTCTGAATATGCGAATTTTAAATCCCGAAATTAGTTCCCGAATGTTAGTTTCCCCGACTCTCGCTCCCTCGATCAATTAGATTTTTAAAATCGACAAGGATATCACTATCCGATAATTATTTTGAATTTTCGAGGTAAAAGGATGGAAATTATTCGTCAAATTTTATATTCCGGTCGGAATCCGCTAAACGAGTTTTAAAACCGATTAAATTTCATTTTTAATTCTCTTTTTCTGAAAAATTAGGATTTGAAAATCCGAGCCTTTACATCATCCACCTCTAAAAACAAGTCTCGTTCCCGAGACTAAAATCATTTGAAAACAGGGGAGGAAGTTTGAAATCGGTGAATCCAAGGATCATGTCATTGATCCCGTGAACACCTCATAAGTGCCCCTATGAGATCCTCACAGTACCGTTGCCGTGATCATAATATCCCCAATAGACCGTAGTAAGAATGTAATATGGGCCCCTATCACATCCTTACTCCGACTCTTTGGCCATATCATAACTCAAATATTTGTATCCACTTCGTGGGGTGTTATAATGAAAAATAGAGTCACATTAGTTTCTTAAAATCCAAGTTAGTCTCTTTTGAAACATTTCAAGTTTGACGTTAGTCAAAATCATTTCCAATTTCTTAGTTCATCCTACCATCCACCTCTAAGAGCTAATCTCATACTTTCTTCCTAGGTTCCAAGTCAGAATCAAATTTCAATAATTCAACTTCTATCATTTCTATCATCATGCATCGTATATAGAATAGCAATCATATCTCACGTTTATAGTAGGACATAACACATCAAGGATGGTCGCATACCATAACATATCTAGCACATCATCACATCAACGAGGCTCATCACCAAGGATCTGCACACAACTACCAAGCATAAGCACGAAATCAAAGAGATACCACTAACCAATCTCACTAACCATCCATCTCTAAAAATCCAACTCATACTAGTCATCTCACACCTGCCACTCTCGACCAACTCTTACGCAGAAATCCATCTTGTGCTACTCCCAACCACGAATTTCCAAGACCCTCATCACCAGCTCCTATCCTCAAAGACCAACCACTGATTTTACCTACTCATCCTCTGGGCATAGTAACCTGCCTCACAACACTTCCCCTCAACAATCCTCCCGATCAACTCCTAACTCTCTCATCCACCTCTAGAACTACGCCAACCGCTTATACTCACACCCACTCTCAAGGTCAGCCTCACGAAACTAGTCTAGACCTCAACCGCTACCCTCCTATCCGAAACGCTCACACCACGCACCCACTACCTACCGACACTTCTAACTAGGACATCTCCCTCAAAATCTCGACATACTAGCCCCACTCCCCATCTAAGACCTACCTGGAAGCTCATCTAACTCACGGACCACTATCTTCAACACATCCCAACTCACTCGGCTCTACTCAAACTAACGCATCGTTCCTGCACCCAATCTCACACAACCAAAGACCCAATCTGAAGACCTCAATCCACCTTCCACTATTTGACCCGTCTCACCAAAGAATCTCACGACTCAAGCTCAAGAAGAAAGCACTACCATATATATAACCCATAATCTATTTACCAGGAAATCAGTACATCAAGCATCGAGGCACACCATCATAGAAACAAGTTAGTTAGACAATCACTTGCCACCAGTTTAGCATCTCAGGCGCCATTGCATGCCCATTTATGTCAGCTTTAGGCCTATTTCACTATGCTCATTCCAATTGATATAGAAGAATTTATGACTTGAATGAAGAACGCCCTTCCTTGAGTCATCTAAGAGAATCACGTCCGCGACTACCATCTTCGAGATGTATCCGTCCTTTGTATACCTTTGGCGACGTCTGTCTTGTGGTCTGTGGATCATAGGCCCATCACGCTTCTGCTGCGCCGCTCCGGTGCCACTTGGTCGTCGGTCCCTTCTTGCATGTCGACGCTCATCGAAGGATCACAAGGGTTAGAAGTTACGAAGATAGGGGGAGACAAGGGCGGACAACACAACTTCCTTAAGGGTTCAGAGATGGACCAGAACTAGGGACGACAAGACCAAAGAGAAGAACCCAACCCGAGAGTTACAACGATGCCCTTGTAATTGTGGCACGCAAACACATAAAAATCAAGAGATATCATCACATTATTTCACACTAGTATGCACCTATCTCAAGAAATATCGATTCATGCATTCATAACATGTTCACATAATCATCTTTATATGTGTGCAGAACAAGCTAGCAACCTATTATTTCATTCATCAATCATGCTTGACAGACTAAGAACATGTATGCACAGACTGACATGGGACATATATGGCATAAGTTATGCAAGATCTAGCAAGCATTACAGGATATCATATGCACGACTTATCACTCATTTAGATACACACATAAGTAAGTTATAATATTGCGTAAAGCATGCTAAGATGTACCCTAAAAATCATGCTAACGGTATGGTCAATTCATGCAGGGTTGGTATAGCAACTATCTCCTCACATACATCCATATTCACATAGTAAGACTAGGCAGTCACACAATCATATAAGGGCCTATAACCGGGAGGTATATGTCCTATATGATACTAGCAATATTCATTAAACATGTACACAACCATGAGGTCCAATTAGGTTAATCTGGCATGTTAAGTCATCCAATTCACATTTTAAACATGCAATGAGAGTTGACCACACTATCATGGACCTATTTCATAGGGAGACAATAATCATGGGAATTCAATACATTCGGCACATACATCCACTCATAAGTGCAACCATGCGAGGTACCAGGCAAGTCATGCTGAATTATACTAATATAGCATGTCATTAAATCACCGACTCACCACCCCGTTTCCTTGTGGGACGCTAGTATGACTCGCTAGGTAGGTGACAAGGACATTCACGGTGTTTTTGAGGTGAGGGTAGAAATCGTGATTAGACCCTTGTGGCAAGAAGACATGGTTGGCCATTACGTGGATCGAAAGGGATGACTCCATAAGACAACTCACTTCTATCTCGAAATGATCTAAATCCTCACCCCCACTTACATACTAAGGTAACCCTCACATCCGACATGATTTCCGAAGGTAATTAGTTGACCGACCCAAATTTCCCGTGGAAGACCCCAACCCCAAGTACGAGAGTCGATAGAAGCATCGATGGTGGGATACGAAACAGGACTCAAAACGGGGAGAGCGGATGCTTCTCGACTCTTGCTAACATGCCTAGGTGTTTTGGTGGGGCAGATGACAGAGTCCGAACCATTAGGGGGTTTGAATTATGTAAGGGCTATTCCGAAAAGACAAGAATTCTGATTACATAAGAATAAAGGCTTTCTCCCGCTATCCCGTTTTCACGATTATTCAACACATGATTCAAGTCAAGGAATATTGATTAGTTCGCTATCCTAAGCATAATAGCACTCATCACGGATGCAATAAACAAGATTAATATGATCCTCTTCGAGGAGGATCGCCCTCGGGCCCAATTGCATATATGTATATATAAACGTAAGCATAGAGAAGATCTATGCCGTCCTCCGAGGGACGGCTGACCGGAGGGGCAAGAACCTCACGGCCTCATAACTCAAAACTCCAACATCCGTGGTGTTCCTTGGAGTCTTCTAGGCCCATCTGTAAATAAAAGCTAGTATTTTGCCTACCGTCCCCCGAGTTCTACATCCATAAGGGATGTCTATCGCTTTGGTCTCTACCCCCGATATTGTTTCCCTTTATTCATTTATGTTTAATTCCAATTAAATTTATTTTGCCCTTTTAAAAATATTTTCCAAAACCATTTGAAAACATTGGGCGATTTTCAAAACCTCTTCAACCTATTGTACTCGGATTGCAAAACCTCATCTCTGATACCACCTTTGTAACGGCCCGGGATTATGATTCCCGAGTTACGTTTCGAGGGATAAAACCCCTCGTTACGATCTTGCGCTCCGAGTACAGGTCGAAGGTTTGAAACCAAAGATTTGTAGTTTAAAGTGGGATTTCGCACCCAAATCTGTAAGGTCCGTTGGAGACCCCGGGATAAACCCCTGTGCCTGTCCTAAGTCTACAACGCGAAAAATCCATTTAGGCATGCAACCAACATAAGTGAAGTTAAAGCAAAATACAATCCCAAAGGTTCCACGGCAGAGCCGGGACAAAACAACGTAAAAGAGAGGAAGTCTAGTGGTCTCTCTAGCTCTCAATCTAACACCAAAAGTCTGAACCCGCCAAGCATCCATATAAGCAAAGATAGCGGCTAGTGGTTACCTGAATCTAAAAAAAATGAGGGGGATCTGGGTCAATCATCAGGCCACTCATGCGCGTGTGTAAACACACTCTGAGAGGCCTATAATAAGCATCCTATTTCTAAAATGAAATGCGTAATGCAAGGCGGAACTTAAACAGACAAGCATACGAATAATTAAGTGCGGACATAAATAAAGAAGCGCGCAGTTACAAGAAATGCCAAATAGCATGTCCCTCTAGGCTCCTAAGGAATCCTCTAGCAACTCCCTTCAAAGGGAACTACCTCACCCACGGTGCAGGCCGTCCCTACGTAAGGAGCCTACTAACTATGAAGGGAAGGCAAACAACGACACCCATATAAGGCCTAATGCTCTAAGAGTCCTATGGCGACTTATTACCAAAAAACCTACCTCACCCATCAAGTGCAAGCAACTTTCTATAATAAGCCCCACTAAGATGACAAGAATATAGAAAAATGTCACATCCAATAAACACCTATAACGGCCGTTTTCTAGAAAAGACATATAGCAAATCATATGGTTTCCTTTTTAGATCCTAAGCGTGATTCTAAGTCGTATGGTGCATGGACACTAGCCTACTGTATAACACCCAGTGCATAGAGCGCTCATCATGAGTAAGTTCAAAGAACTTACCTGGAGAAGCGAAGAATCCAAGCAATATAGCAATCAAGCAAATCCAGGCAGATTAGAGCTCACCTAGAAGATAAGTAACATAATAAGTCTAAGTCTAACTTACACAAAGCATATCAAAAAACACACACAAGATTCACATAAAGTATATATAAGTTAGCCATCCCATCATCAACAACATTAATGTCTCAAATCAATTTCTCATCTCGTTTCACCACCTCATATTATTTTCATCATAACTTGCCAACTCATCAGCTTAAGATAACCTCCATATCATACTTAGCCAAATTCGCATACTATTAGTTTATACTCATACTTTGCATACGGATATATATATCATCATTATCATAATTAAGTAATTAACTAACCTTTAATCTCTAATATAATTCACCACAAGTAATGCTATTAGTCACACATATCATCCTATCAGTCAAACGATCATTTTATCATGCTAGTTAGTCATCGAATAAGTCGGGTTCCCAAGTTAGTCCCAAATCCATTTCAAAATCCAAATTAAACAGTTAAGAATTCCGACCCTTGAAAATACTTGCTAAAATCCCTTTTTAAATTTATTCATTAGATCATTTTCCGACCTTGAAATTCTTTTCCAAATTCTTTATAAATCCTTAAGTCCCAATAATATATTTTAAATCCCAAATAGTATTATATGATATTTTAAATACCATTTATTAAATACCTTTATAAAATATTTTCAAATCCCCTAAGATCCAAACCATTTTTATTTAATAAACCAACCCTTATAATTCTCCCAAAATAATATTTTCTCTCTTAAAACCTCAAATAATATTGTATATATATATATATAATAATTTTAATTTTGCTAATTAGTTAAATAAATAAACAGATAAACCTGAACCGAACGAAACCCAACTCGCTAAATCCTACCAAACCGAACCAAATCGAACCCGCCTAATTATATAACTCCCAACCGGTTTAAATAAATAACACATACTCCCTCCGTCTCATATTAGTTGTCATTGTTTTTTTGTGCACGTTTTTTAAGGTGCGAAAAACTCTATAAAATATTATTATTTTAATTAAATTTTTTATATAATGTTATACTTATTACTACTAAGTATCAAATTATATATAAAAAATAATTAAAAAACTACTATTTTATAGATTTTTTCGCTCCTTAAAAAGCGTGCTGAAAACTAAAACGACAATTCATTTGAGACGGAGGGAGTATTTATAAGTTAGCAAAGGGGCCCAAAAGGCCACGTTGGCTTCCTTCCTCTCCCGATTTCAAACGAGGAAACCGCCATGGATGCTCACTCCCGCCGGCGCCCAGCTCCACTTCCCGGCCTCCTTCTCCGATGGTTGTTCAACGCTCAGCTCCGCCTCGCTTTAGCCTCCTGGGCTCGATCCTCGCTGCTGCTCGTCTCTCACCCGCGACCCCTCGCTGCTCTGCCTCGCCTTGCTTGCGCTCTCGCCCACTCGAGCTCGCCGGAGCTCTCGAGCTCCACCCGACTCCCCGCACTCAGCTCACACGCACTCACACTCGCCCACAGCCCGACCCAAGACAGAAATCGGAATGAAACAGGGGGAGGAAAGGTGGAACTCACCGAGGGATTTCGCGACTTCGGAGCTCTCGATCGGAGGTCTGGGCATCGTCGGAGGCTCGCGATGGCTCGTCGGATCTGCGTTGGAGGGGGGGTGAGGATGATGGTGAAGTCCGAGAGGGGTTTCGATCGAAGACGGAAAAGAATCGCTTACCGGAACTTGACTCGCGATCGACTCGGGCGACTACCTTGGATGTGGAAACAGGAGAAGGAGGAGATCGTCGGGGCTGCGGTGGCTCGTGTGCCTGCTCCTGGTGGCTTCACTGATGCTGTTGGAGGTGCTGCTGGCGCCAACGGTGGTCGATGGAGGAAGGCGGTGGTGGCGCTGTGAACCGAGGGTGTCGGAGATGGGGATAACGTGAAGGAGCTGATGGTGGCTACGGGTGATGGTGTTGAGTATGGTGAAGGCGTGAGGACAGTCTCCGATTTGGTGATGGTCAAGGCAAGAAGAGAGCGGGAGATGGTGATGACAGGGAAGGGATGGCGTGGGAATGGTGATGAATGACAGGGTAAGGGGGTGATTTGAAGGAGGTATGGTTGAGGGATTGAGTGTGAAATCGGGTAACCAAATACCCGGAATTAAATTCTGAATATGCGAATTTTGAATCCCGAAATTAGTTCCCGAATGTTAGTTTCCCCGACTCTTGCTCCCTCGATCAATTAGATTTTTAAAATCGACAAGGATATCACTATCCGATAATTATTTTGAATTTTCGAGGTAAAAGGATGGAAATTATTCGTCAAATTTTATATTCCGGTCGGAATCCGCTAAACGAATTTTAAAACCGATTAAATTTCATTTTTAATTCTCTTTTTTCGAAAAATTATGATTTAAAAATCCGAGTCTTTACAGAAAGACCTTTCGAACGCATGCTTATAATAGTCAATCAGACAATTGAAGCCTCCAGAAAGTGCAAAACAAGTATAGCATGTCGAGCGACAACTTCTACATATTTGTTCTTTGTTTAGGCTCTTTGCTTCTTTTCGTGACCTCTTTAGATCTTCATTTAAGCTTATTTAATCAACTTGACTTTCTCATCCAATGCGTTACCAACCCATATCTCCTCATCAGATCCACATTTATCTGAAATAATCAATAAAAGTGTGTTAGATTCCGACTCCAGCAACATATATAGCAAGTAAATATACAAATTCTACTTAAATCATGCATGTTATGCGTCTTAACTAAGCTAAATGTAACCTATTATGCCTACCTAAATGCATGCTATCAATTAGTAAAATGATGCTTAATGTGAGAATATTTGTATTTCAGCATAATGATACCCCCTCCGTTCCACAATGGTTGTCTTTGGACTATTTATTCATGCTTTTTAAGGAGCGAGAAACTATATAAAATATCGATTTTTTAATCAATTTTTTAAAATAATTCTATACTTATTAATAATATGTATGATATTATTTAAAAATATTTAATAAAATATTGATATTTTATATAGTTTTTAGCTTCTTAAAAAAGCGTGCATGAATAGTTAAAGACAACCTTAATTTGTGTGGGACGGAGGGAGTAGTTAATATATTTACTAATATTAATACTTATTATATGTATATTTCTAGTTCTTAAGTAGTTATTACCTCGTTTTGCCATAACAACTTACAGTAATGTCATAACACTAACAAATGCATATTACAACAAATGACAGATAGTCATAACAGTAACACGTAGTAAAGTTAATAGTTAGACCTGTCAAAACACGACCCAATCCGGTCAACCAGACCCGAATGTCCGTAAAATTTTAATCAAGACCCGGAAATTTTGACCCAAAATTTTTTTCATACCCGAACCCGAAAACCCGTAATTTTCTAGGCCATCTAGGTTTAGACCCGGTGACCCCATTGACTCCGGTAATTTTCACCCGATTGACCCAGCGATCGGATTGATTTATAATTATATATGATTAATTTTTTTATGAACGTTTCCAATTTATTACATTTTATAATTACAATCACTTGATCTTTCATTTTCAAATCAACTTTTATATTTATTTGTATTGTGTAATACTCCCTCCGATCAATAGTATTTGATTAATTTTTTATTTTTCATCACATTTTTTAAGAAGATAAAAAAACTCTAAAAAATATTTAAAAAAATATGCTTATTACTAAGGGTAAATTACACATAACCACCCATAAATTATAGTATTTTTCACATAACCACCCATAAAAACTGAAATTACAATAAACCACCCATAAATTTGACATGTTTTCATAAGACCACCACACATTAAACCTCTATTTGTTTTGTTTAAAATGACTAAAATACCCCTAATTCAAGCTTATTTGTTTGTACTTTGTAAAGGAAAAATGTTGCATGTATATAAGTGTTTGGATTCCAATGATATTATATTTATAATGCAAAATAGACAAGGTCGTTTATGATAAACAAAAAATTTAAGGTACATTAAGGGTGTGTTTGGATTCCGTAATTTATTAATTATATATAATGTAGTAGTTTTATCCCAATGTATGTGATTATTTGGTTAAGTTATTACTTTACCTCAATTTTTATGAGATTTTTAGTTATATAACCAACTACTCACATAAACCGAGGAAAATAACTAAATGGAATGGAATTCAAACCCATCCTAAATACTCCAACCAATATATATCTAAATTGGATTTGCAACGTGAAGAGTTGACCTTGCAATAGCTTCTAATAATCTCATTCTTCAAATGTTGAATAAGATAGGGATAAACTCTGAAATAAAACAAGGTTATTGCTTTAAAAGAAGGGTAAATGAAATCATATCATTTAAAAAATAAGCTAAGCTTATACATATCATTTGACAAATTAGCCGAACATGAATAATTTTATTATAATTTATCATTTTTTAAAAAGGGTAAAAGTAAAACTAGATTATTTTAACAAATGAGAAGTCTTATTAAAACAAATCATTGCATTAATTAAATACAAATAAACTTAAACAAATCATTGCATTAAATATTTAAATACAAATAAGCTTGAATTAAGGACATTTTAGTCTTTTTAAACAAAACAAATAGAGGTTTAATGGGTGGGTGGTCTTATGAAAAGATAACTAATTTATGGGTAGTTTACTGTAATTTCAGTTTTTATGGGTGGTTATGTGAAAAGTAATATAATTTGTGGGTGGTTATGTGTAATTTACTCTATTACTAATTGTATGAAATTATTATTTTTTAAATATTTAAATTTTTGATATTTTATATATTTTTAAATTTTATTAAAATTTACGAGAAATAATAAAAATCAAATATTTTAGATTAGATATAGTATATAATTACAAACACTAGAACTTATAAACAACATCTTCAATTTTAGTATTTTAAAATTATCGCAAAATTACCAAATCATGATTTTTTTTAATTTAAAAAGGAAAAAATTGACAAACCCGTAATCGACTCGATTTGACCTGAAACCGGGTCAAACCCAAGTTCAAATCAACTCGGATCTATCCGGGACCCGTTTACCCGAAATGACCCAATCCGAACCTGACCCGAATGACCCGATTGACGGGTTTAGTTACAGTGGAATACAAATGGGGAAAAGAGAAGCAACTTAAAGAGAGGACGTTGATGAACCACCAAGAAAATGTGTAGTATGACCAGAGACGGATCCAGGGGTACGTGGGCTGAGATTTACTACCGCCCACTCCAAAAATCCAATATATATATATATATATATTAGGGAGAGGCTATAGAGCACAGAGTCTGCCAAGAACAGTTGGTTGCCTGTTGTGCTGATGGTTAATGTCGCCCGGGTTTGAAACCTCACACACCCCTTTTTTGTTCTTTTCTAAATTTGTTCGGAGCATATGTAATCAGCTAGGATATATATTGTACTTTTCGGTACTCTAAGCATATATATGCATGCATACAGGCACATCATATATATCTGTGGTCCGGTGTTTATGAGGTATTGAGCATATATGTGATTTTTTTGGTCTAATTAATATATATGTGATATTACTACATAATAATAACTTTACTTAGAGTAGCTAGACGGATTCACCACTACTTATTATATAAATAAGGAAGAAGGAAACCTGGGATTAGACCAATAGCGCCCCCACCCTACATTCATGACATACCATTAGCATCCATTCCCAATCGAGTTGACTAGACCAAAACCCGGGACCTTGCAGGTATCGGTCACTTTGCGAACTCAGATTGATTTGCTAGGCTGATAGTTGCCCTTCCTCTACCAGAAATGCAAGCTCAAGCTAAGGACTCTCTCTCGGCCTATTCCTGGTGATAGTAATAGCCTCATCCCCTGGGCTTTCTCGGCCCGGTATGCCTACTTTAATTTCATAAGGCGATTTCAGCCTACCTCGATTTTCATTCATGGTGCCGTGCCCAAGTATGACCCAATTATGTGCAATACAAATGCACATTACAGTGGATATGGCCATAACACTAACACGCAGTACAGTACACAGTACAATTAAACAAACGACGTACACATGGTAAGAAATGCAATTATACTTCTAGTTCCCATGGTAAAACCATCAACGTATTTTCTTTCAATTGCTTCTCTTTTCCCCGTTGGAATTTATCTAGTAAAATATTATCATTTTACTGATATACCAATATACTTGCATTAAGCATTAAAACATCATTTGATACAATAAAAATATACTTACATTAAGCAGTAATTTAAGTGGTAGTGTGATTTTTATTGATGGAGAACCATGCTTTCGTTGAAGCCATATAGACTCCATTGGGACGCATTATAGTATCTAACTATATGTATGTATATAATTTTTACCTCTCTAGTATCAAGATTACGTGATGATATCATAGAAAACATTTCATCATTAAATTAATAATAATCCAATATATTTCTGTCATTGACAATATGTCCCTGACTCATATGTCCCTTCTCTTCTTGAGGTATAAAAACTGAGGGACATCAATGTACGCTTTGTGAGTGGTCCAACACATAAATTCAATTTTCAACACCCGGGTGATTAGGGTTTCACATCATTCTGTGTAATAGAGTCCTATCAATTTATAATTCGTACATAAATTTTGGAAGAATATCAATACACGGTATGCTCACATAAAATTTGGAAGAATTATAAATTGATACCACTCTATTACCCAGAATGACGTGAATACCATACTCACATGGGGAGTCCGGATCTCCTGCACCCCACGGTAAGACCTTCGGTGCAACACTAAATTATTTCGGGTATAATTTTACTTTAAAAAAATTTTAAAAAATATATTTACATTTCAAATACATGTATTCACATATTTATAAACTTTTATTGGAAAAAAATCATTTCAAAAAATTTAGAAAATTAAAAGACCAATTATATTAGAAAATAAATTTTATATTTTTTTAAAACATGATTTTTTCCAATAAAAGTTTATAAATATGAGAATACAAGTATTTGAAATGTAAATATATTTTTTAAAATTTTTTTTAAAGTAAAATTATACCCGAAATAATTTAGTGTTGCACCGAAGGTCTTACCGTGGGGTGCAGGAGATCCGGACTCTCACATGGGTGCTGGAAATCAAGTTTATGCGCTCGACCAATCACGAATCGTACATGGATATATGTCTCTCGGTTCTTATACCTCAAAAAGAATAGGGACATATGGGTCAGAGATAGATTGGTCAATGACAGAAATAGATTGGATTATTATTAGTTTAATGATGAAATGTGTTTTCTATGATATCATCACATAATCTTGATACCAGAGAGGTAAAAATTATATACATACATCTAGTTAGATACTATAATGCGTCCCAATGAAGTGTATATGGCTTCAATGAAAGTATGATTCTCCTTCAATAAAAATCACACTACCACTTAAATTAATGCTTAATGTAAGTATATTTTTATAGAATCGATCAAATGATGCTTTAATGCTTAATGAATGTATATTGGTATATCAGTAAAATGATAATATTTTACTAGATAAATTCCAACGGGGAAAAGAGAAGCAATTGAAAGATAATACGTTGATGGTTTTACCGTAATGGGAAATGGCCTGGTTGCAGGTTGTTAGGAAGACATTCTTCTTCTATTTGAACAAATAATAGATCTTCATAATCGTTATCTATACCGTCATCATCGTTCATGTATGTATCGATTGACTAAATAGCCGCTACTCAATGAACGACGATCCATATGAAAAGAGATTTTTAAGAGAATCAGAAAATTAGGAAGTAGAATAAGATATACATAGAATTTGTGGAAACAAATTAATGGATAGATTTGTTCTATTTATAACAAGTGAAGTATTTGAAAGTTTTAAAAGTTTAAATGCTAGAAATGTTAAAATTAAGTAAAGTATATAACCATTCACGTTTATGAAGTTTAACATGTTAGCATTAAGTAAAGGTTAAATGTTAGAATTGTTAGAATTAAGTGAAGTAATGTTAGAATTAAGTGAAGTAATGTTAGAATTAAGTAAATAATGTTAGCATTAACGTAATGAAGTTTAAATGTTAGTAATTTTATACAAATAATTAAGTAAAAAATGTTAGAAATGTTAGAAATTAAGTTTAAATGTTATAAGTAATGTTAGAATTGAGTGAAAAATGTTACCATCACGTTAATGAAGTTTAAATGTTAGTAATGTTATAATTAAGTAAAAAAAATGTTAGAAATTAAATTTAAATGTTATAAATGTTAGTTTACGTTAGAAAAATATTGTTAGAATGAAGTTTAAATGAAATTTTTATCCTTAATAAATGCATTTATTTATTATAGTGTATAATAAATGTAAAAATTTGTAAAATAGAGAATGAGTGAATGTTTTTTTTTTGATATTTTAACATTTTAATCTCTATTTTAGAGATTTTTTTTATCAATGTTGTTGGGATTACTCTAAGGGGATTACAGTGGCGGATGCTCCTGGGAGCAAACCCAACCCTTGCTGGGACAATTTTCCTGGGGTTGGGTTAAAAAGAATAAAATTTGCTGGGTAGAATTATTTTTAGGTGGGTAGTATTAGTGGGCTTAATATATTAAAGGCCCAAAGACTCATAATTCAAAAGCTTCGTTGTTGGTTTTTTTTAATACTACCTCCGTTCGGAAAAACTTGACACTTTACTATTTATGCACTCTCTTTTAGGAGATAAAAACTATATAAAATATCTAGTTTTTTAAATAATTTTTTTAACAACTTCGTAGTTATTATTAATAAGTACAAACTTGTTAAAAAAAATTATAAAAAAATGAATATTTTATATAGTTTTTATCGTTCTAAAAAGCGTGCATGAATAGTAAACGACAAGTTTTGCCGAACGGAGGGAGTATATATTTGGAATCAATTACAATGGCTAGTTGAAAAGATTTTACACAAATTTCCCTCTAGTTGATAGATTGATTCGTTTGGTCCACTTTCTGTTTTCACTGCAACTACTGAGCGCGCATTTTCATCTATGAAGATTATAAAGATCATGCTCAGAAACAAGATGGAAGAATGATATCTTTCAGGTTGTATGATGCTCCATATTGAAAAACAATACATCGACACTATTGACACAGAGGAAGTCACTGACCATTTCGAGTCAACGGGAGATCGTAAAGCGCAATTTCGTTGATCATATTTTATTTTTTATAAAACTATTTATTATTATGAATGTCAAATACTCTGTAACTCTTATAATTAATAAATTTTGAATTTCCTTTGTATTTTTTATGAAGTATTATATAATAATCGTATTTTGGCTTGTTAATTTTTTTCTCTTTGTCATGACCAAAATATTTCCGCTCACCTAGCTTTGATACACTAGATCCACCACTGGATTTTCATAAGTTTCAATTTAGGTACTTTTGTAGTTGTTTGGACTTTAATATATTGCTATATGAAATTGATAAATAACTTGCTCCCTCCGTGACAATATAATGGCCTTTTGGTCACTTTTTCTTGTAATAAAATATTTGTCCCTTTGAACATAATCAATGATAAAAAAATTCTAATTTTGTCAATTTATCTCATTAATTATGTTTGATTTTCAAGATATTCTATTAATATTCCAACTTCCTATACAAATTTTTTTTTCTTTGGTCCATTTTTTCACATTATTTATTTGCTAAAATTTCATCTATTTTTCTTTCCATTTGTAACTTTCTTACAAAGTGTGAAATTGGCAAAAGACCAATTATTTTGATACAGATCGATGTAGTATTGATAAATTCAACTCAAAACGTACAAGGTAAAGTAATACTTCGTTTTCATCAAATATATATATAAGCTCTGTCCCACGCGTCAAATTACAAGAAACTGCTTTCTCATGAGAGATTATAATTCATACATATATATAGACATGAGATCGATCGAGATGATAATTCATACACAAACATAATTAATTGAGCTCAAATCTTAGGTGGTAATTCTAAGGTCGTTTCTCATTGTGGATAGGAGTCTTTCGCCGGGGCGTTGCGTAGTCCTTAACCTCTATATCTTCCCCTGGCTCCTCCGGGCCACTCTCCGACTCGCTACCTTCTTCATATGCATTAGGGTTCGACATCGATTCAAGAGCAGCTCGAGCTTCAACCATCTTCGTATCCTATCGATCGACCAATTCAAATCAGGACAGATACATAAATAATGTACATGAAGTTAAAGACCCATATATGGGGTATAGTAAGGTATGCTTCTCCTTTATAAGTTGAATTAAATTTTTGGAGGTCCCAATTGGAAGTGAATGAATGCACTAGTATGCAGATATGGAGACCATATGTCTTCTACTTTGTCCCTATATGTATATATGGTATGGTTAAATCCACAACTTGCAAGGGATCCAACAAAGCTACATTTAATTTGCAACTGCCTAATTAACTACTATAACTGCTCAATATCTATATACACATCGATCAAAGTATTAAATATAAGGTGTTGATAGATACACCGCAAATCCAAAGGTAAAAAATGCATGTCTTTAACGACGTGCAACCTTCTGACTAATTAGCGTTTTTAAAAAATTAATTAACCCCTTTTAACCATGCACGTCCTTAAAGACGTGCATGATTTGGTGTGTATATACCGAACACGTAAATATATCAGTTGATGAAATTAATGACGTATATATATATATATATATATATATATATATATATATATATATATATATATATATATATATATATATATATATATATATATATATATATATATATATATATATATATATATATATATATATATATATATATATATATATATATATATATATATATACCGGTTGCTGCATCATTCTGTTTTGATTTTGCTTTTCCTGCACCTTCAAATCTATCCCTGCAAATCATATAAAACCCATATATATACACTAGTTAACATGTGCGTGAGATATTTATTAATTATGACTTATAATACATAATATTGTATTATAATATATATATATATATATATATATATAATATTATACATTATTATAAGTCATAATTAACAGTCATGCAACCAGACCCTAAAAATTCATATATATAATTATATGCGAATGTGATGGTAATTGTTTAATTATCAATATGGATTTTAAGTTTATGGCCGGGTTGGAGGGCATCCCGGCCTGTTGGTTGTATTATGTGGGGTAATCCCATAAATAATAAACGAAAATGTTATGATCAGGAGAAGGTGATATTATAAATAGAGAGTTAAGTTAAAAGATGAATTTTGATCTTATAATATAAAAATTAAAAAGTGCAATGTTGTTATTCTACTTAAATCCAAGACTGTAAATTGTTGGATTAGTTACTTCAGCTAATGTTAATTGATTTTAGTCGACGTTTATAGTGGATGCCTATATATTTTAAGTTGATCGAAGCATGAATTATGAAGTTAATCATAGCGAATACCTATATAATTTTTAAACAAGGAGAAATGACATTTTCATGTAATTATATATATATATTTCCTTGGCCATGAACAAATTTAACGAGAGTGCATGAAACTATATATATGGCTAGCTAGCATATTGAGAAGGGACAGGACGATGCATTAAACAAAATCAATCAAAATGATAAGCTTACTTTATTGATTATGTGACCTCTCACCAAAACTCAATAATTAGCTAGGCCATATTATATATAATTAAACTGATTTTTTTTGTTTTGAGGAATATAATTAAACTGATTTAAACATTATCTCATACTCCGTATATATGAAATAATATCATGTATATTGGCTACCTATCTTTAAGTGATTCACTTAAATTTAACGTGAAAATTGCAATTAATACACAAGTTAGTAGTAAAGACGTACATATTGAAGAACTTTCCAGATAATTAAAACTTGTGAGCTAGATTCTAACTAAAAAATTGGAATCACTCCTTAAAACAATATAAAAAGTCTAAAATTTTTAAATAATTTTATATTAATATTTTTAAAATAAATTAACCCTAAATTCAAAAGAGAAGTAAGTACCTAAGAGTGGCGTTCTCTTCTCACTCTCAACGTCGCCTTCAGAGGCACTCTTGATGCTTACCTGCATAGCTTCAATGCAAAGCTCAGCCTTCGTTCGACAGTTCACCGTAAGGCCTTTCGAGTGTGGCATTGTCTCCTCTTCCTACACGCACAAATAATGATCAAGTTAACGAATTAATGTATATATATTAACGTCTACATATGTATAATGTAAAGTAGCTAGCTTATTTATAAAACCTTGGATCTAAGAGTTTCATCTTTGTGGTGAAAGAGTAGGTTTTCATGGAAGAAGCCGAGAGCCCGAGAGGCAAAGCATGCATGGAATTGGAGGATCAAAAACACACATAGAATTGGTCGACGAGACATGGTAGATATAGCTAGCTAGCTAGCTATGGAGATAGATATATGATATATGATATGTTCGAAAAAGGCGACGGCTGTGTTGGTGTGTGATGGTATAGTGTATGTGTGGTTGGTTTGGAGAAAAGATAGGTGCAATATATAGAGCAAAGGAAAGACAATGAAAGCAATGGGGGGCATTGAATGCAAAGGTTGATAGGAAGAACATGCAGGTGTTTCGGAAATCACGTTGGATTCGATCTCGAATCGATCTCTTGGAATCGGAATTCAATGACTTGCAACACTCGTTTGTCTCCCAACACTTGGATTTGGAAGCTTAACGTGGGGCCGAATGGAGGGGGCGCCTTTGCCCATTTGTTCCCCGGCCCACGACGAAATCCCCATTCCTTTGTCATTTTTTCCTCTCTAATTTTCACTCACATCGACTAGACTACAGATAGAGGAAATGTATATGCATGCAGGCCAGTAGAGTTGTTCAGAATCCCAATTGATCGATATGAAGTTTTAATTAATTGATTGGTGCTTAATTTTGCATGTATAGGAAGTTGGATTATTTACCGTGCAAGTAAGTGTTGCCTTCATTCATTAGTTAATTACTAATTTACTGTTGCAGCTAGCAAAAAAAAAATCATAAATGTTCAATATATTAAATGCATGTTCAATTATTTTGAAACTTTCAATAATTGATGTGCCAAACACAACAATTACATATATTTGTATAGAAAGGGGTGTCTAGTGAGGATGGGCGTTAGAGTACTATACATATTCTTAGGAAAATGATATACATGAAAAAAGTGCATATTTAGTCGCTCTAAAATGTGCATCATTTTAACCTAATTAATTGTGTACGTAATGTTAATTAGAAAAAAAAATTAGGAGTACATTTTGATATATAAAAAGATGGAAAAATTAAAATAAAATTTGCATCATTTTCACATAAATATAAATCATTCTCAATTTCTCACACTATTTTTTTTTTTTTGTAACAAAAAAAGAGATTAGGGAAGGGCTAACGGCTACATATGCGACGTATATAGTTTACTCTAGAGCATCCTTACAGATAAAAATTCAGCTAGAAATGACTGTGAGAGAGAGTTCCATTGTCTATCAGTCCTGCAAACATAGTCATGAAGTCTTCTAGGTAACACATGATCTCTAGTTGACCTTCTTAGAGGTGCAAAGGCATTCATATCTTGCAGTATATTAGCAGACATGATCGATCAGCATGACCATCAGATGCTAATGATTCTGCAATCTATGAAGGCATAGAAGAAACTCTGGACTATGAATTCATAGGTTCTTCAAAGGGTGGAGGACTAGACTCAGAACTAGGCAAGGGTTGTTGGACAACCATATCCTCACCTGGAGCAAGATTAACAAGTGGCAGAGAAGGAATTTCAAGTTCCTGAATGTCAACATCAGTACTGGCACTAGTTTGAATGGAAATATATTCTCTTTGCAAATTACATCTCTGTTGATAAACACAACCTTAGATTCAAGATCCCATAACTTATATCCTTTTTGGCCAAAAGGATATCCTAAGAGAACACATTCCCTAGCTCTGGGCTTCAACTTATATATCACTGTCACTGTGAGACACAGGAGCATAACATAGAATCCCAATGACTCTTAAATCTTCATAAGTAGGAGGCTTGTTGAATAATTTCTCATGAGGAGATGCCCAATTCAAGACTTCGTAGGCATCTTATTGATAAGATGAGTTGCTGCTAACAAGCATTCCCCGCCAGAACTTTATGTAATCCTGCATGAATTCTCAAACATCTAGCAGTCTCTACAAGGTGTCTATGCTTAGCTCAGATACGCGATGGACCTCGATTTTCTCTCGTCGCATCCGGAGTTCATGGTCCTCGTCCGAAAGGATGTCATTGGTGGTGGGTTAGCAGGGTCTAACGTCACCCAAATTCTTATCTTGTATAAAAAAAAGAATCATTTATACTTTTCTTAACTTCATACTTGTAATATAATTTGTTTGAAATAGTTGAAATGAGAAGTCGTACTAATCATTTTGAAAATTACATGCATGCTAAACTTTTTTTATAGTTATACATTATTACCTACAATATAAGATATTAAGTAAATCCCATGAAATAATTTTTTGAAGTTTCATATTAAACACAATAAAGGGTCTGAATCCTCTTTCCTCAAACATGTCCTTTTTCCTGTCCCATTTTACAAACCCACATATATTTTTTTGATTCGTTTAATCTATTTTTTTATTTTGTTTTGTTTTTGTAATTTTTTAATTTGAAGGTTGTGAGGGAAGAAGGGTTAAGAAATAGGACGGATATGACCCATTTAAAGATAGAAGATTTAATTTGGTGTCGCTTTAATTTAAATTAAGGAGGTGGTAAAGTTTAAAAGATCTTGCAAATTCTAGATGGATTAAAAAAAAACTCTTATCTAAATAACATTGAAGTTATTTGGCTAAATGTCCACTTTTGTATATCCCTTTTGTTAATTGTCCACCTAAAACTAACTTTTGCTAAATGTCCAATTTTTTTTTGTAATCCCCAATCTACCCCTATTATTAATTAACCCCTATTCTGTGTCTCGTCCCTCCTCCCCTTCTCTGTTCGTCCCAATTCAACACCTTCAGATATGAGAACCAGTCTCCCTCCTCCTCACAACTAGTTCGACAATGTCTACTACACGAACATCTAGAGGGGATTAGGCTTGCGCGCCTCCAACCGGGCGATGTACGCCGACGCAAGGACGAGGCCGTTCGTTGACGAGTTCGCCGGCTGCTAGAAAGGCCAAAACGACGGCGAGGCTGAGCGGTTGGATCGGACCTGGTGCTGCCTGGATCGTGAAGTCTGAGCAGTCGGATTCGGTTTCATGGTTTCGTTCCTCTTTCATTCTCCGCAGTGTTCAATTTGATCTATTGCTGGGATTTTCAATGGAGTTTCTAGATGGACGTGTCCTAGGGTTTGCTAATTGGAGATTCATTTGATGGATTTGGAAAACCTAGGTACGGGGATGTATCCTAGGCCTCCGAATTCGAACCTAATTTGATTGATTCCTCCGAGTTCGAACCTCTAGCTGCGAATCCGAATTCGAACCTTTAGCTGCGACTCCGAGTTTGAGATTCAACGAGAGGAAGCCTTTGATGAAGATTGTGATTCCGGCATCGGCGCCGAAGATGCTCGATTGGATCGAGTTCGCCGATTCGACTCGGCCTCGGCCTCAGATCGCCGTGGAGGAGTTCTATGTCTGAATAATCTTGATTGCTTTGCTCCAGCCAACGAGCATGTTGTTGCCGACGATCTCAATCTCCCTGCTTTTTGAGAGATTGATGAATTGAGAATCAAGGAGAGAGGAAGGGGAATTGCTGAGCTTCTCAGCTGTATTTTCTATTATTGAAAAAACTGAACTAACTCTTATTACAGCAAGGCTATTTAAACTAAGTAAAAACAACTTGTTGCTCAAGCTACACATTCTAGAATGTGGTGACATCACAATGTAACGGAATTACATCACTCCCCCTCAAGATGGAGTTGAGAGGAACTGGTTTACTACTCCAAGCTTGCATATAAGTTTTCTATGCCGCTCTTGACTCAGAATTTTGGTGAACAAATCTGCTGGTTGCTCTTTGGTGTTGATGTACCTTGCTTCAACTTCTCTCTTGATCACCTTGTCTCGGACTAGATGGCAATCAGCGTCAATATGCTTGGTACGTTCGTGGAATACAGGATTCCTAGCTATGTGAAGAGCAGCTTGGTTATCACAGTACAGCTCAACAGGCCATGCAGGCCTCATGTTTAGATCACTCAATAGATTCACAAGCCATGTAACCTCACAGCAAGTGTCTGCCATGGCTCTATACTCGGACTCAGCAGTGGACATTGCCACAAATGACTGCTTCTTTGTTCTCCAGGATATCAAAGACGATCCTAAGAATATGCAAAAACCAGTTAAAGACTTCCTAGTCATGGGACATGACTGCCAATCTGCATCACAGTAGGCTCTCAATTTCAGATCAGTTTCCTTAGCAAGGAGCAGCCCTTGTCCTGGTGCTCCCTTTAAGTACCTAAGCAAGTGTTTTTCAACCCTCCAATGTTCTACACATGGAGTTTGCATAAACTGACTGAGCACCTGTACACTGTATGTAATGTCAGGTCTGGTGACAGTCAAGTAGATCAGTTTCCCAACTAACCTTCTGTACAGATGTGGGTTTCTCATTTGTTCCCCCTCTCTAGTGAGCTTGACATGTATGTCCAGTGGAGTGTGTAAAGGCTTGGCATTGCTCATTCCAGCTTCTTCAAACATTTCCACAGTGTATTTCCTTTGGTGTAGGAACACTCCTGCTTGTGTTCTGTCAATTTCTATACCCAAGAAGTACCTCATGTCTCCCAAATCCTTTATCTTAAACTTACTTTTCAGAAAGAGCTTGAGCCTTTGTATCTCATCAGGATTATTCCCAGTGATTACCATATCATCTACATAGACCAATAGTGCTATAAATGCCTTGCCATTCTTCCTTGTGAACAAGGAATAGTCAGCTTTGCTTTGTATGAACCCTGCTTCCTTCACAGCACTAGAGAACTTTGCAAACCACTGGTGTGGTGCTTGTTTTAGTCCATATAAGGACTTCTGCAATTTACACACCATAGGTGATCCATTGGCCTCACTGTATATCTCCCCCTGAGGACAAGCACTAGGAGACTCCCCCTATCTAGCAGCTTGCAACCTCTTTAGATGAGAGTAGGCAGGAGGGAGAGTCATGTACACCTCCTCATCTAAGTCACCATGTAAAAAGGCATTTGTGACATCCAACTGGCCCAATGGCCAGTCCTGAGCTGCAGCAATAGCAAGAAGTGTCCTTACTGTGATCATTCTAGCAACTGGAGCAAAGGTTTTTGAGTACTCAATCCCTTCCACTTGTGTGAAACCCCGAGCTACCAACCTGGCTTTATGGCGATCAAGAGTGCCATCACTGTGATACTTCAGCTTGAACAGCCATTTACAAGAAACCACAGACTTTTCTACAGGTAAGGGTTGAACAATCCAGGTACCATTTCTCTCAAGAGCATCTAACTCCACAAGCATTGCATCACACCAAGAGGAACTTGTTAAAGTATCACTAATAGTGGTGGGTTTAGATAGTGCAGTGGAGTTAGCAATAAAGGCTTTATAAGAAAGAGAACAAGTAGAGTAAGAAAAGAGAGAAGAAATAGCATGAGGATGAGTGGAGTGAGAAGATGAAGCAATGGGTATACCTGCAGATGCCATGTAAACATAGTCCCTCAACCAAGCAGGGGGTCTGTGATCTCTAGTAGACTGTCTGGGTTCAGGCTCATCTTGTGGAGGAGAGAGAGGAGAGTCTTCAAAGCTAACAGAGATGGGGTGTGGGCTCATAGCCAGCATGGAAACTGACATTGGATGGGGATGATTGGTCTGCTGGTGGATCAACTGGAGATATATAATCAAAAGGGAAATGATGATCCACAAATTCACCAAGGGATGGTGAGTTATGGCTAGACTTATGAAAGTCAGAGTAAGCCTTGTAAGGGAAAACATTTTCAAGGAACTTAACATCCCTGCTGATCATGATTGAATGTGACTTGAGATTGTACACTTTGTAGCCCTTAATGCCATATGGATAGCCCAAAAAGATACAGGGATCAGAACGGGAAGAAAATTTCTTTACTCCTCGATAGGGTGTCATGGTAATGTATCCCAAGCATCCAAACACTCTCAAGTGATCATACACATGTGGTGTTTTGAAGAGGAGTTCATGAGGTGTTTTGTGGTTTAAAAGGGGATTTGGTAGGCGATTTATAATGTATGTAGCTGTCAAGATGCTGTCACCCCAAAAATGGATTGGAAGATTGGCTTGAATCATGAAGGATCTAGCCATCTCAAGTAGATATCTGTGTCGTCTTTCCACCCTTCCATTTTGCTGGGGTGTGTAGGCACAAGATCTTTGGTGGACAATGCCAAGAGACTGAAGAAAGGTAGTCAATGTGGAGTTAAGAAATTCAGTCCCTTGGTCTGTGCGAATGGTTTTGACATGGGCATCAAACTGATTCTGAGATCGAAGAATGAAGGTTTGAAGGGCTGAAGCAACATCACTTTTGTGCTTGAGAAGAAATGCCCACACACTCCTAGATTTATCATCCACAATGGTTAGAAAAAACCTACACCCCTCCTTAGTTGGAGTGTCATAAGGCCCCCATACATCACAATGCAACATTTCAAACACATGATCAGCAGAGGAAGTTGAAATCACGCACAAGTTTAGTGAGAGATAAGAGGTTGAAATGGAATGTTGGGACAAACAAGACTTTGTGAAGGGTGAGGTTGGAAAATTTAACAGATCCTGTTTGTGTGATGTTACAAGAACTACCATCAGCAAACTTGATAGTAGATGGAGAAGATAGTGGAACAGGATCAACAAGTAATGACCAATTTGAAGTCATATGATCTGTAGCTGCACTATCCATAATCCACACACTGTTTGAATGAACTGCATTAAAATAAAGGTTACCTGCAAGATATGACTCATGTGTGGAATTATCAGCTTGCCTGAGTAGAGTGATGATAGATCCAAGCAGTTTCTGATGATCTGCAGAGAGTCCTGAAGCAGTTCCACCAGATCCACCACTAGGGAATTCCTGAGAAGCATTCACAGCTGCATTTGCTTTAGATCCTCCAGATGAGCCACTAGATTTCTTGTTCTGGTCAGTAGTACTTGGCCTCTGTATCTGAGGCTTGTACTTGCTCTTTGAGTGCCAGCTAGGGTAACCAATCAGCTCCCAACACCTCTCCATTTTGTGATTGCCTGAGCAATGGCCACACTTCAGACGCCTTGGCTTTTCCTCATCCTGCCGAGGAGTAAGAGCATATCTCTTTGATTCTTCTTCCTTCTGCTTGGACATGAGTGCAGTAGAGGTAAGATCAGGCTTGTTCATCCTCTTTTCTGAGTATTTCTGGCCCTGATCTCCTTGCATAAGCAGAGAGTGTGCAGCACTAGGTGATGGCAATGGTGTGGTCATCAATATCTACCTGCGAGCCCCATCATACTTCTCATGAAGTCCAATAAGGAACTTCATGAGCTTGTTCTCCAGATCGGCTTCTTCAGCTTGCTTTTGAAGATCATACTCACATTTTCCACAGCGACACTTGATTGAAGAGTTCACCACTGACTGGCGTCTCCACAATCCTTTGAGCTTTGTGAAATACTCAGTTAATTCGAGATTGTCTTGCTGACAATCGTGTATTTCTCGCTGGATTTCAAATATCAGAGGGCCATTTTTCTGGCCATAGCTCTCTTCGAGATCAAGCCACATCTCTCGAGTTGTATCATATTCATCTATGGTATTATAGATGTCTTTAGACATCGTGTTCAGCAACCAAGAACACACCATATCATTGCATCTGTCCCATTGCAGTGCATTTTCCACAGATCTAGCTATAGATCCATCTATTAACCAGATTTTGTTCTTAACTGACAAGGCTTTTGTAAATGAGTGACTCCAGCGCCGGTAATTCTCACCAATGAGCTGGATAGAGCAGAGATTCATACCAGAGTTGTCTGAAGGATGAATGAAGAGCGGATTCTGGAGATCAGTCATGGTGATCTGAGTTCCTCCTCGACGTCCATCAACGTTGCTTGAAATCGGGGAAGACACAGACATCATTTTTCAGCGATGACAATTAGAGAGAGCTTGGGAGCAGAGAACAGCACAGATCTAGATTAGATCTTAGAGAAACACATCACCTCGATGAAGAATCGATTACTGCTCTGATACCATTTTGAGAGATTGATGAATTGAGAATCAAGGAGAGAGGAAGGGGAATTCCTGAGCTTCTCAGCTGTATTTTCTATTATTGAAAAAACTGAACTAACTCTTATTACAACAAGGCTATTTAAACTAAGTAAAAACAACTTGTTGCTCAAGCTACACATTCTAGAATGTGGTGACATCACAATGTAACGGAATTACATCACTGCTGCCGACGATTTGGTCCGCTTCCGTTGTGTGTGTTGCAGACAGTTGTGGTTCTTTCCATTGAGACTTGAGAAAGAGGAGCGAGCAAGTTATGTTTTTGTCCGGAGCAAAGCAATGGCACAAAGCAGTGTATGTGCGAGTCTTTGGATTTTGCTGCCTCCTTTTTTCTTCAATTTATATGATCCTAGTGATGAATACGATGAGGTATGTCCATCACCCACGTTCAATTAATTTCCTGATTCTGGGAGTTCTTTCTTTGAAATTCCTGACTACAAATTTCGATGTGTTTTTAATTTCTTGTAAAATTCAGGGTGTATTGTTTGTTATCCTGCATATTAATGATTCCTCATCATATATATGTAAATTGTCATGATTGAAAGTTTGGACACATTTGTGAGATGCAAGAGAACAGTACGAGTACATTTTCCCCTCTATATAAGTTTCCTATTACCTACTGTCATTGGAATTATTTTTAGAATGTGACTTCCTCACTCAAACCCTATCCTTTACCATTTGGTCATATTGTGTTTTGATGACACTATATTTCGGTGATAATATACCTATTTATTGTGACTCAACAACTTGGTGAATTTTTATAATTATTTGTGACATGCACCATTTTGGTGACAGTAGCGGTGACACTGTTTTTTTGTTGATGACACCATTATTTACACTCTGAAAATAAAGTTGTCACCAAAAGAAGCGGTTAGGGATAAGGGTGGTGAGAGCGATATAGTAGTGATAGCGATACAGATGGTAACAGCGATAGGGGTGGTGACAGTGATAGGGGTAGTAACAGTGATAAGGGTGGTGATGACAGCGATATAGGTGGTGACAGCCACAAGGGTGGTGGTGACAGTGATAGGAGTGGTGGTGACAGCGATAGGGGTGGTGGTGACAGCGATAGGGGTGGTGGTGACAGCGATAGAAGTGGTGGTGACAGCGATAAGAGTGGTGGTGACAGCGATAAGAGTGGTGACAACGATAAGGCGGTGACATCAATAGAGGTGGTGACAGCAATAAGGGTGGTGACAACAATATGGGTGCTGGTGACAGTGATATGAGTGGTGGTGACAACGATAGGGGTGGTGGTGACAGCGATAGGAGTGGTGACAACGATAGGCCGGTGACAGCGATAGGGGTGGTGATAGCAATAAGGATGGTGACAACAATATGAGTGGTGGTGACAGTGATAGGGGTGGTGGTGACATCGATAGGGGTGGTGGTCACAGCGATAGAGGTGGCATGGCGACAGCAATAAGGGTGGTGACAGCGATAGGAGTGATGACAGCGATAGGAGTGGTGGTGACAGCGATAGTAGTGGTGACAGCGATAGAGGTGGTGACAACAATAAGGGTGGTGACAACAATATGGGTGGTGGTGACAGTGATAAAGGTGGTGGTGACAGCGATAGGAGTGGTGGTGACAGCGATAGGAGTGGTGACAACGATAGTGCGGTGACAGCGATAGAGGTGGTGACCGCAATAAGGGTGGTGACAGCGATATGGGTGGTGGTGACAGCGATATGGGTTGTGGTGACAGCGATAGGGCGGTGACACTAATCTCGTAAAAAAAAAATTGTCACCCAAAAATTTGTTTATCATCATACATGTGTCACCAAAGTCATTGACCGGTGTCACCACTTATAAAGGTGGTGACACTAATTTCGTAAAAAAAAAAAAAAAAAAAAAAACTGTCACCAAATTTTTTTTGTCATCAAAGTTGTGTCACCAATTCATTGACTTTGACCGGTCAATGGTCAAAATAAAAATGGGAATGAAGGAAGGGAATGGAAAGGAGGAGCAAAAATGTAATATTAGGACATTTTGCAAAAGGGAAAATAAAAGTGGACATTTTGCAAAATGTCTTGTATAAAATGGACACTTAGCTAAATGGGCCAATAACATTTCTCGTAAATTTAATACATTTAGTGATCGATATCACCCCATCACGGCAGCCACTAGCTAGTGGCTGCCAATGGGGTGAGCTTCATTTGTAGCCCTATCATTAGACTAATCAATTTTAAACGTTTTAATGACTTAGAAAATTAAAATATTGATAAAATTAAATTATTATATCGATAAGTCAAATGAAGCTAAATAATAATATTATATTTAAATTTATACAAATAAGGGCTCCAAACACACTATAATTATAAAATATTATATATGTTATCACAACTGCATGCATGACACACACATATATGTGGTGTCTCTGTGACATCTACATGACAGTGACACTAATGCACCGGATCAACTTTTGACCGAATAAGTCATCGGGTCTTGACTCTAAAATTTTCGGATCATTTGATTTCGAGTTGTTTTCAAGTTTTTATTCTAAAATATCTCGGGCGTTCGAGTTAAGTTTTCGGGTTGAATCACATTATAACAGTGTCACCCTGGCCTTAAAAAACTATAATTTCTTTCTTTTAATATACAAAAATGACATTTTGAAGTCTAAATGGGTTGACATCTTTTTGTCAATTCCAGCCACCCAAAGCGGCAAACGGGCCCGAATCCGAACCCGTTTCGAAGATAAGTGTGTAGTGATAAAACCATTGGAAGGAGAGTGACAAGTAACAACGGGGAATGGGGAGGGCACGCAAGGACAAAAAGGCGGGAGGCAGAGTTACGTGGTTCAACCGACCCTGTGCCCTTTGCTCTATCTGCTGTCATGTGACTCTTATATCTTTGACGACTATAAATTCATTGGCTATAGACTAACTATAGTCTTATATTTTGGGTGAAGTCTACAAAACCACCTCTTATTTAGAAACTATGTAATTTTTTACCACCTTCATCTATATATGTTTTTGCTTTATATGCTCCTCTAATTGGTTTTGTTTCATATGATGATTTATTTCAAAAGAGCGTTTTAAGCACTTGAAATACTCTTTTTAAATATGGACAATTTAGAGATAGGCCGGAAGTTGGAACTATCCTCGTATAGGGATGGTAATGGGCTGGGGAATCCCCGTCGTTGGAACAAAGATGGTAAAATTAAATAGGGACGGGGACGAGGATAAGGGCCAAAGTAATTCCTCCTGTGGGAATAGGGATGGCAATGGGGCGGGGACTCCCCGATCCCCGCGGGAAATCCCCGTCGCGGGGACGGGGATAGAGAAATTAAATGGGGACGGGGACGGGGATGGGGGCCAAAGTGATTCCCCGCACCGGGACGGGGATGGGGACGAGGATAGTAGTCCCCACCCCGTTCCCCGCCCCGCCCCCGTTGGGGAAACCCACGGGGATCCCCGATGGGGAGTATGAAATCCCGATTTGTGTTTAGATCTTACATAAGTTTAAATAATTTTTATTTGATTTTTAAACTTTTACATTATCCAGGATGGATGGCTTAGATGGAGGAGAGCTTCGGAAGTATTATGTGACAAGAGAGTACCAGCTAAACTGAAAGGTAAATTCTATAAGATAGGTTGTCAGACCGACCCTATTGTATGGTTCTGAGACGGTTCTGAGTGCTGGCCTATTACAATAGCTCAAGAGCGAAAGTTATCAGTGGTAGAGATGAGAATGTTACGCTGGATGTGTGGGCATACGAGGCTTGACAGAATCAGAAATGTTGACATCAGACGTAAGGTTGGCGTTACAAGTTTAGAGGATAAATTGCGGGAGTACAAATTGCGCTGGTTTGGACATGTTCAAAGAAGACCATCTTCGGCTCCGGTTCGAAGGTGTGAGAGCTTAGAGCTTGGACCTATCCGAAGGGGAAGAGGTAGACCGAAGAAGAAGTGGCTTGAAGTCATCCGTCAGGACCTAGATAGGCTGAGCCTCTCGGAAGATATGACGTCAGATAGAGACCAGTGGAGGAAGGCAATCCGGGTCAGTGAGGTGTAGAGTGTTGGGCTAGGGTATTTAGTCATGCTTCCTATGCCTTTTGTCTGTCGTCTTCTTCTTATAGTTATGTTTTGGCCTCTTTCCTGTCTTCTGACTTGTAGTTTTCCGTGTCTTATTTTTTTTGGGTCTATCGGAAACACTCTCCTGACATGGTCGGGGTAAGAGTGCGAACATCCTGACCCCCCAGACCTTGCCTTTATGCGGGATTTACTGGGATATTGTTGTTGTTGTTGTTGTTGTTGTTGTTAAACTTTTACCTTATAATTTACGTTTATGAGATATTATATGTAATATTCATATCATATTTTTTACATAACTTTAATAATATCTTATAGTTTTCTATTAAATGGGGGAAAGTATGAGTTTTAAATGGGGAACCCGACGGGAAAACCCACGGGGAATGCAAATGGGGAAAATTAAGCGGGGACGGGGACCCGACGAGGATGGGGGACATTTTTCATCCCCGGACAGGGATGAGGACGGGGACGGTGGGACTTTTTGAAAATGGGGACGGGGACGAGGAAGGTACTCCCCGCCCCGAACCCGCCCCGTTGCCATCCCTATGCGGGAACAGGGATGAGGAAAAGGATGACAGTCCCCAACCCGAACCACCCTCCAGCACTCGGAGCCATATCCTCGATCTGTCCCCATCCTTGTCCCCCGTTCGCCCGGATCCTCACAACATTCTATTTAAAAATAAAAATAAATTATAATTATATATAATTAATAGTAACATAAAAAAAATTAAAAAGTTTGTGAGGAGGGACAGAATGAACGGACAAGAACTAGGGACAAACGATTTGGACTCCCAGCACCCCCGTTGGGGAACCCCGCAAGTAGAGCTAGCAAAATCTGACCCGACCCGACTCACTCGAACCCAACCGAAACCCAAAAATCTGGAGTCATCCGTAACCCGAACCCGAGACCGAACCCGACCCGAACCTGACCCGACTCGAAACAGAACCGAACACAGATAATCCCGACTCGACCCAAACCCGACCCGACTCTAAACCCGACCCGACTTTGAACCCGACCCGACCCGACTTGAAATGGTTATTTAACCTCAACATTTTAATACTTGAATGTTAAATATTTTTTTTTATTTTAACACAAGTTTATGATGATACTTTTAACATATAAAACACAAATTATTTTTGTTAATTGTTATCATATGAATAAGAACCCAAGTAAAATCAATAGATAAGCGGATAAGTTGTTATGCCTATAATCTAGATGCATATGTATTAAGGTCTATGGATACTAAAGATGGTTAGGCTAGGATACAGGTCCCAGATCTTAAGTGGCTCGAGACGTAGTGAAGCCGGAGGAACTCGGCTCAAGGGCTCCATGGCGCTAAGACTTCTTGAATGTGTTGAGACAAAAGCCTGAGCTTAAGTCTTCGGCCCATTTCTGTAGAGTGGCCCAACTCTCTGCTCCCTCTGCCTAAACACGTCTGAAGACGCTCCAACGACTCATTACTGTCCTTGCTAATTGAAACGGTGTGTTTCTATTAGTGATGGCTCGAGTATAAAGCGGATCCTTAAGAAACCCTAAGGGGTCGAGAGCTTCAGTCACTTGCTTCCGTCTACACCAGAGAGAGAGAGAGAGAGAGAGAGAGAGAGAGAGAGAGAGAGAGAGAGAGAGAAACCCTAAAGGCGATTCGGCGACGATCCCGGTTCTTCACTCTGATGAGCTTGAATCCCAAGCTCCTGATGTGATTCAAGGAGTCCCTGCTCGACTTAGGAAGGAGACACTGCTTCGGTGCTCAACCTCGGCTCTTCACCAGCTTTTGTTCATCTTCGTCTTCAGATGGAGTGAAGGGAGTATTTGTTCCTATTTCCTGTTTCTCATTGATTACCTGTTACTTGAGTTGCTAGATCTAGGATCGTTTCTAGTTTATACGCCAATCTGTATCCATGACATGTATTCGATCGTACTTAGTGGATTCGTGGGTTTGAGTCTCTCCCTCTTGAGGCTCCGCAGAGTAGGGTAAACGAATTGTGTCACCAATCCTTGTGTTCTCTCGTACTTTCTCTTATCTGTGCTTAGCTCTCCATTTAAATCTATTCTAGGGTTTAGATTCGAAATTGGTTTTAACATAAGTCAATGAGTCAAGTAAGTCAAACGATGAGTCAATGGCAATGTGTATATTCAACCGAGTCAAAATTACATATTCAAGTATTCAACCGAGTCAAAATCATTTATTTTAAGTAAATTACATATTTAAATATTCAACCAAGTCAAAATCAACATAATTATCCAAACGGGTCGAATATGACTCGATCGAAAACTCAAACAAACTATACCCCACTTTGATTCGAAACTCAAATGAGACCGACCCGCCTCTTGACCTGAAACCCGAAAGAGCCCGACCCGCTTTGACCCGAACCCAAATGGGCATGACTCGATTTAACCCGAAACCCGACCAATCTAAAATTCATTATGACCGAACCTGATCCAAACCCGACCTGACTAGTACCCGTCCATAAATTTTACCCGAACTGACCCGACCTGAGCAAGCCTAACCCGAACGACCGAATTGCAAGCTCTACCCGCAGGGATCCCCTATGGGTAATACGAAATCTCCTTTTTTATTTAAATGTTACATAAGTTTATATGATTTTTCTTTCACTTTTAAATTTTTACCTTATAATTTACATTTATGAGATATTATATGTAATATTTATATCATATCCTTGATTTAACTTTAATAATATCTTATAGTTTTCTATTAAATCGAGGAAAACCATGAGTTTTAAACGAAAAAACCCGCATGTAATGCAAACGGAGAAAATTAAATGGAAACAGAGACATGAGTCGACATTTTGTTAATAAACAGGGACGAGGAGGGTACTCTCCCCCCGAACCCACCCCGTTGTCATATATCCCTACCCTCGCATCCTAAATCGTAATCCTTGTTTTTAAATATGGACGATTTAGGGATAGGAAGCTAGGACTACCCTCGCATTTTAAATCCTAATCCCGTTTATCAAAAATGTAGTTTTTCAAATATCCATACGTAGATACGTACTACAATGATTCTAAAACGTGGAAAAGTCTCAATGATAACTCATTGTATTATTGAGTCAAATATACATAGGGTAATTACACTTCGGTGAAAATCTTTAAAAAAAAATTTGATAAGGTAAGAATTCGGATGAGTCAGAGGACATTATCCGATCGCATCCTTGCGGATGAGATCCATAAGACCTTGTTCATTTAGACGATCGGGGTTACTGGTAAACTGGTCAAAGGAATGCAACCTTAACGGCCACGTAATTACCATTGCGAAGTATATGGGAGAAGAATAATTCTTTAAACCCCAGAAGTAAAGAGCTAACGTCAGACATGACCAGCTCTATTCCCATGGACATTTAACTCCTTTTTAAGATATTTGATAATAGTAAGAGAGTCTCCTTCAATGATGAGTTGAAGAAGCTGCAGTCGGTGAATTTGGGCAGATAAGTTGAAGAAGCTAAGCAATAACGCAAACAATGGAAGAAAGATTAGCAAATACTTCTTGATAGATTAGGGTTATGGCGACTAGAGTGATCTCGAAGTTGAAGATTTGAGTTGAAGAACTCTGAATTCGCGC
Organism: Persicaria maculosa; assembly: GCA_963922045.1. Classification (NCBI taxonomy): domain Eukaryota; kingdom Viridiplantae; phylum Streptophyta; class Magnoliopsida; order Caryophyllales; family Polygonaceae; genus Persicaria; species Persicaria maculosa. The sequence goes on from OY998251.1 coordinate 8,531,507, forward strand.
TGCGTCAGTGAATTTGGGCAGATAAGTTGAAAAAGCTAAGCAATAACGCAAACAATGGAAGAAAGATTAGCAAATACCTCTCGATAGATTAGGGTTATGGCGACTAGAGTGATCTTGAAGTTGAAGATTTGAGTTGAAGAGCTCTGAATTCGCGCTGAGATCGGTGAATTTGGACAGATAAGTTGAAAAAGCTAAGCAATAGCGCAAACAATGGAAGAAAGATTAGCAAATACCTCTCGATAGATTAGGGTTATGGCGACTAGAGCAATCTCGAAGTTGAAGATTTGTGTTGAAGAGCTCTGAATTCGCGCTGCGATTGATGAATTTGGGCACATAAGTTGAAGAAGCTAAGCAATAGCGCAAACAATGGAAGAGATATTAGCAAATACCTCTCGATAGATTAGGATTATGGCGACTAGAGTAATCTCGAAGTTGAAGATTTGAGTTGAAGAGCTCTGAATTCGCGCTGCCAACGATGAATTCAACAGTTTCTAGTATAAACAGAGAAATTACCCAATTTCAGAGCAAGAAATCAAAGAAACGCAAGAACAAACCATCAAAGAAAAACCAGAAAAACGGAAGACAGCGTCGCGCGTAAGAGATGAGCAAGCCACAACGCCGATGCAGATAATTTGAAGAAGCTAAGCAATAGCACAAACAATGGAAGAAAGATTAGCAAATACCTCTCGAGAGATTAGGGTTATGGCTACTAGAGTGTTCTTGAAGTTGAAGATTTGAGTTGAAGAGCTCTGAATTCGCGCTGCGATCGGTGAATTTGGGCAGATAAGTTGACGAAGCTAAGCAATAGCGCAAACAATGGAAGAAAGATTAGCAAATACCTCTCGATAGATTAGGGTTATGGCGACTAGAGTGATCTCAAAGTTGAAGATTTGAGTTGAAGAGCTCTGAATTCACGCTGCGATCGGTGAATTTGGGCAGATAAGTTGAAGAAGCTAAGCAATAGCGCGCGCAAACAATGGAAGAAAGATTAGCAAATACCTCTCGATAGATTAGGGTTATGGCGACTAGAGTGATCTCGAAGTTGAATATTTGAGTTGAAGAGCTCTGAATTCGTGATGCGAACGGTGAATTTGGGCAGATAAGTTGACGAAGCTAAGCAATAGCGCAAACAACGGAAGAAAGATTAGCAAATACCACTCGATAGATTAGGATTATGGCGACTAGAGTGATCTCGAAGTTGAAGATTTGAGTTGAGAAGCTCTGAATTCGCGCTGCAATCGGTGAATTTGGGCAGATAAGTTGAAGAAGCTAAGCAATAACGCAAACAATGGAAGAAAGATTAGCAAATAACTCTTAATTGATTAGGGTTATGGCGACTAGAGTGATCTCGAAGTTGAAGATTTGAGTTGAAGAACTCTGAATTCGCGCTGCGGTCGGTGAATTTGGGCAGATAAGTTGAAAAAGCTAAGCATTAGCGCAAACAATGGAAGAAAGATTAGCAAATACCTCTTGATAGATTAGGGTTATGGCGACTAGAGCAATCTCGAAGTTGAAGATTTGTGTTGAACAGCTCTGAATTCGCGCTGCGATTGATGAATTTTGGCACAAAAGTTGAAGAAGCTAAGCAATAGCGCAAACAATGGAAGAGATATTAGCAAATACCTCTCGATAGATTAGGATTATGGCGACTAGAGTAATCTCGAAGTTGAAGATTTGAGTTGAAGAGCTCTGAATTCGCGCTGCCAACGATGAATTCAACAGTTTCTAGTATAAACAGAGAAATTACCCAATTTCAGAGCAAGAAATCAAAGAAACGCAAGAACAAACCATCAAAGAAAAAATAGAAAAACGGAAGACAGCGTCGCGCGTAAGAGATGAGCAAGCCACAACGCCGATGCAGATAAGTTGAAGAAGCTAAGAAATAGCACAAACAATGGAAGAAAGATTAGCAAATACCTCTCGAGAGATTAGGGTTATGGCTACTAGAGTGTTCTTGAAGTTGAAGATTTGAGTTGAAGAGCTTTGAATTCGCGCTGCGATCGGTGAATTTGGGCAGATAAGTTGAAGAAGCTAAGCAATAGCGCAAACAATGGAAGAAAGATTAGCAAATACCTCTCGATAGATTAGGGTTATGGCGACTAGAGTGATCTCAAAGTTGAAGATTTGAGTTGAAGAGCTCTGAATTCACGCTGCGATCGGTGAATTTGGGCAGATAAGTTGAAGAAGCTAAGCAATAGCGCGCGCAAACAATGGAAGAAAGATTAGCAAATACCTCTCGATAGATTAGGGTTATGGCGACTAGAGTGATCTCGAAGTTGAATATTTGAGTTGAAGAGCTCTGAATTCGTGCTGCGAACGGTGAATTTGGGCAGATAAGTTGACGAAGCTAAGCAATAGCGCAAACAACGGAAGAAAGATTAGAAAATACCACTCGATAGATTAGGGTTATGGCGACTAGAGTGATCTCAAAGTTGAAGATTTGAGTTGAGAAGCTCTGAATTCGCGCTGCAATCGGTGAATTTGGGCAGATAAGTTGAAGAAGCTAAGCAATAACGCAAACAATGGAAGAAAGATTAGCAAATAACTCTTAATAGATTAGGGTTATGGCGACTAGAGTGATCTCGAAGTTGAAGATTTGAGTTGAAGAACTCTGAATTCGCGCTGCGGTCGGTGAATTTGGGCAGATAAGTTGAAAAAGCTAAGCAATAGCGCAAACAATGGAAGAAAGATTAGCAAATACCTCTCGATAGATTAGGGTTGTGGCGACTAGAGCAATCTCGAAGTTGAAGATTTGTGTTGAAGAGCTCTGAATTCGCGCTGCGATTGATGAATTTGGGCACAAAAGTTGAAGAAGCTAAGCAATAGCGCAAACAATGAAAGAGATATTAGCAAATACCTCTCGATAGATTAGGATTATGGCGACTAGAGTAATCTCGAAGTTGAAGATTTGAGTTGAAGAGCTCTGAATTCGCGCTGCCAACGATGAATGCAACAGTTTCTAGTATAAACAGAGAAATTACCCAATTTCAGAGCAAGAAATCAAAGAAACGCAAGAACAAACCATCAAAGAAAAAATAGAAAAACGGAAGACAGCGTCGCGCGTAAGAGATGAGCAAGCCACAACGCCGATGCAGATAAGTTGAAGAAGCTAAGAAATAGCACAAACAATGGAAGAAAGATTAGCAAATACCTCTCGAGAGATTAGGGTTATGGCTACTAGAGTGTTCTTGAAGTTGAAGATTTGAGTTGAAGAGCTTTGAATTCGCGCTGCGATCGGTGAATTTGGGCAGATAAGTTGAAGAAGCTAAGCAATAGCGCAAACAATGGAAGAAAGATTAGCAAATACCTCTCGATAGATTAGGGTTATGGCGACTAGAGTGATCTCAAAGTTGAAGATTTGAGTTGAAGAGCTCTGAATTCACGCTGCGATCGGTGAATTTGGGCAGATAAGTTGAAGAAGCTAAGCAATAGCGCGCGCAAACAATGGAAGAAAGATTAGCAAATACCTCTCGATAGATTAGGGTTATGGCGACTAGAGTGATCTCGAAGTTGAATATTTGAGTTGAAGAGCTCTGAATTCGTGCTGCGAACGGTGAATTTGGGCAGATAAGTTGACGAAGCTAAGCAATAGCGCAAACAACGGAAGAAAGATTAGAAAATACCACTCGATAGATTAGGGTTATGGCGACTAGAGTGATCTCAAAGTTGAAGATTTGAGTTGAGAAGCTCTGAATTCGCGCTGCAATCGGTGAATTTGGGCAGATAAGTTGAAGAAGCTAAGCAATAACGCAAACAATGGAAGAAAGATTAGCAAATAACTCTTAATAGATTAGGGTTATGGCGACTAGAGTGATCTCGAAGTTGAAGATTTGAGTTGAAGAACTCTGAATTCGCGCTGCGGTCGGTGAATTTGGGCAGATAAGTTGAAAAAGCTAAGCAATAGCGCAAACAATGGAAGAAAGATTAGCAAATACCTCTCGATAGATTAGGGTTATGGCGACTAGAGCAATCTCGAAGTTGAAGATTTGTGTTGAAGAGCTCTGAATTCGCGCTGCGATTGATGAATTTGGGCACAAAAGTTGAAGAAGCTAAGCAATAGCGCAAACAATGAAAGAGATATTAGCAAATACCTCTCGATAGATTAGGATTATGGCGACTAGAGTAATCTCGAAGTTGAAGATTTGAGTTGAAGAGCTCTGAATTCGCGCTGCCAACGATGAATGCAACAGTTTCTAGTATAAACAGAGAAATTACCCAATTTCAGAGCAAGAAATCAAAGAAACGCAAGAACAAACCATCAAAGAAAAAACAGAAAAACGGAAGACAGCGTCGCGCGTAAGAGATGAGCAAGCCACAACGCCGATGCAGATAAGTTGAAGAAGCTAAGCAATAGCACAAACAATGGAAGAAAGATTAGCAAATACCTCTCGAGAGATTAGGGTTATGGCTACTAGAGTGTTCTTGAAGTTGAAGATTTGAGTTGAAGAGCTCTGAATTCGCGCTGCGATCGGTGAATTTGGGCAGATAAGTTGAAGAAGCTAAGCAATAGCGCAAACAATGGAAGAAAGATTAGCAAATACCTCTCGATAGATTAGGGTTATGGCGACTAGAGTGATCTCAAAGTTGAAGATTTGAGTTGAAGGGCTCTGAATTCACGCTGCGATCGGTGAATTTGGGCAGATAAGTTGAAGAAGCTAAGCAATAGCGCGCGGAAACAATGGAAGAAAGATTAGCAAATACCTCTCGATAGATTAGGGTTATGGCGACTAGAGTGATCTCGAAGTTGAATATTTGAGTTGAAGAGCTCTGAATTCGTGCTGCGAACGGTGAATTTGAGCAGATAAGTTGACGAAGCTAAGCAATAGCGCAAACAACGGAAGAAAGATTAGCAAATACCACTCGATAGATTAGGGTTATGGCGACTAGAGTGATCTCGAAGTTGAAGATTTGAGTTGAGAAGCTCTGAATTCGCGCTGCAATCGGTGAATTTGGGCAGATAAGTTGAAGAAGCTAAGCAATAACGCAAACAATGGAAGAAAGATTAGCAAATAACTCTTAATAGATTAGGGTTATGGCGACTAGAGTGATCTCGAAGTTGAAGATTTGAGTTGAAGAACTCTGAATTCGCGCTGCTGTCGGTGAATTTGGGCAGATAAGTTGAAAAAGCTAAGCAATAACGCAAACAATGGAAGAAAGATTAGCAAATACCTCTCAAAAGATTAGGGTTATGGCGACTAGAGTGATCTCGAAGTTGAAAATTTTAGTTGAAGAGCTCTGAATTTGCGCTGCGATCGGTGAATTTGGGCAGATAAGTTGAAAAAGCTAAGCAATAGCGCAAACAATGGAAGAAAGATTAGCAAATACCTCTCGATAAATTAGGGTTATGGCGACTAGAGTGATCTCGAAGTTGAAGATTTGAGTTGGGGAGCTCTAAATTCGCGCTGCCAACGATGAATTCAGCAGTTTCTAGTATAAACAGTGAAATTACCCAATTTCAGAGCAAGAAATCAATAAACGCAAGAACAAACCATCAAAGAAAAAATAGAAAAACGGAAGACAGCGTCACGCGTAAGAGACGAGCAAGCCACAACGCCGATGCAGATAAGTTGAAGAAGCTAAGCAATAACGCAAACAATGGAAGAAAGATTAGCAAATACCTCTCGAGAGATTAGGGTTATGGCTACTAGAGTGTTCTTGAAGTTGAAGATTTGAGTTGAAGAGCTCTGAATTCGCGCTGCGATCGGTGAATTTGGGTGGATAAGTTGAAGAAGCTAAGCAATAGTGCAAACAATGGAAGAAAGATTAGCAAATACCTCTCGATTGATTAGGGTTATGACAACTAGAGTGATCTCGAAGTTGAAGATTTGAGTTGAAGAGCTCTGAATTCACGCTGCGATCGGTGAATTTGGACAGATAAGTTGAAGAAGCTAAGCAATAGCGCGCGCAAACAACGGAAGAAAGATTAGCAAATAACTCTCGATAGATTAGGGTTATGGCGACTAGAGTGATCTCGAAGTTGAAGATTTGAGTTGAAGAGCTCTGAATTTGTGCTGCGAACGGTGAATTTGGGCAGATAAGTTGAAGAAGCTAAGCAATAGCGCAAACAACGGAAGAAAGATTAGCAAATACCTCTCGATAAATTAGGTTTATGGCGACTAGAGTGATCTCGAAGTTGAAGATTTGAGTTGAAGAGCTCTAAATTCGCGCTGCCAATGATGAATTCAGCAGTTTCTAGTATAAACAGAGAAATTACCCAATTTCAGAGCATGAAATCAAAGAAACGCAAGAACAAACCATCAAAGAAAAAACAGAAAAACGGAAGACAGCGTCGCGCGTAAGAGACGAGCAAGCCACAACGCCGATGCAGATAAGTTGAAGAAGCTAAGCAATAGCGCAAACAATGGAAGAAAGATTAGCAAATACCTCTCGATAAATTAGGGTTATGGCGACTAGAGTGATCTCGAAGTTGAAGATTTGAGTTGGAGAGCTCTAAATTCGCGCTGCCAAAGATGAATTCAGCAGTTTCTAGTATAAACAGAGAAATTACCCAATTTCAGAGCAAGAAATCAATAAACGCAAGAACAAACCATCAAAGAAAAAATAGAAAAACGGAAGACAGCGTCACGCGTAAGAGACGAGCAAGCCACAACGCCGATGCAGATAAGTTGAAGAAGCTAAGCAATAACGCAAACAATGGAAGAAAGATTAGCAAATACCTCTCGAGAGATTAGGGTTATGGCTACTAGAGTGTTCTTAAAGTTTAAGATTTGAGTTGAAGAGCTCTGAATTCGCGCTGCGATTGGTGAATTTGAGCAGATAAGTTGAAGAAGCTAAGCAATAGTGCAAACAATGGAAGAAAGATTAGCAAATACCTCTCGATAGATTAAGGTTATGACGACTAGAGTGATCTCGAAGTTGAAGATTTGAGTTGAAGAGCTCTGAATTCACGCTGTGATCGGTGAATTTGGGCAGATAAGTTGAAGAAGCTAAGCAATAGCGCGCGCAAACAATGGAAGAAAGATTAGCAAATAAATCTCGATAGATTAGGGTTATGGCGACTAGAGTAATCTCGAAGTTGAAGATTTGAGTTGAAGAGCTCTGAATTCGTGCTGCGAACGGTGAATTTGGGTAGATAAGCTGAAGAAGCTAAGCAATAGCGCAAACAACGGAAGAAAGATTAGCAAATACCACTCGATAGATTAGGGTTATGGCGACTAGAGTGATCTCGAAGTTGAAGATTTTAGTTGAAGAACTCTGAATTCGCGCTGCAGTCGGTGAATTTGGGCAGATAAGTTGAAAAATCTAAGCAATAACGCAAATAATGGAAGAAAGATTAGCAAATAACTCTCGATAGATTAGGGTTATGGTGGCTAGAGTGATCTCGAAGTTGAAGATTTTAGTTGAAGAGCTCTGAATTTGCGCTGCGATCGGTGAATTTGGGCAGATAAGTTGAAAAAGCTAAGCAATAGCGCGAAAAATGGAAGAAAGATTAGCAAATACCTCTCGATATATTAGGATTATGGGGATTAGAGTGATCTCGAAGTTGAAGATTTGAGTTGAAGAGCTCTGAATTCGCACTGCCAACGATGAATTCAGCAGTTTCTAGTATAAACAGAGAAATTACATAATTTCAGAGCAAGAAATCAAAGAAACGCAAGAACAAACCGTCAAAGAAAAAACAGAAAAACGGAAGATAGCGTCGCGCGTAAGAGACGAGCAATCCACAACGCCGATGCAGATAAGTTGACGAAGCTAAGCAATAGCGCAAACAATGGAAGAAAGATTAGCAAATACCTCTCGATAGATTAGGGTTATGGCGACTAGAGTGATCACAAAGTTGAAGATTTGAGTTGATGAGCTCTGAATTCACGCTGCGATCGGTGAATTTGGGCAGATAAGTTGAAGAAGCTAAGCAATAGCGCGCGCAAACAATGGAAGAAAGATTAGCAAATACCTCTCGATAGATTAGGGTTATGGCGACTAGAGTGATCTCGAAGTTTAAGATTTGAGTTGAAGAACTCTGAATTCGCGCTGCGGTCGGTGAATTTGGGCAGATAAGTTGAAAAAGCTAATCAATAACGCAAAAAACGGAAGAAAGATTAGCAAATACCACTCGATAGATTAGGGTTATGGCGACTAGAGTGATCTCGAAATTGAAGATTTGAGTTGAGAAGCTCTGAATTCGCGCTGCAATCGGTGAATTTGGGCAGATAAGTTGAAGAAGCTAAGCAATAACGCAAACAATGGAAGAAAGATTAGCAAATACCTCTTGATAGATTAGGGTTATGGCGACTAGAGTGATCTCGAATTTGAAGATTTGAGTTGAAGATCTCTGAATTCGCGCTGCGGTCGGTGAATTTAGGCAGATAAGTTGAAAAAGCTAAGCAATAGCGCAAACAATGGAAGAAAGATTAGCAAATACCTCTCGATAGATTAGGGTTATGGCGACTAGAGTGATCTCGAAGTTGAAGATTTTAGTTGAAGAGCTCTGAGTTTGCGCTGCGATCGGTGAATTTGGGCAGATAAGTTGAAAAAGCTAAGCAATAGCGCAAACAATGGAAGAAAGATTAGCAAATACCTCTCGATAAATTAGGGTTATGGCGACTGGAGTGATCTCGAAGTTGAAGATTTGAGTTGAAGAGCTCTAAATTCGCGCTGCCAACGATGAATTCAGCAGTTTCTAGTATAAACAGAGAAATTACCCAATTTCATAGCAAGAAATCAAAGAAACGCAAGAACAAAACATCAAAGAAAAAACAGAAAAACGGAAGACAGCGTCGCGCGTAAGAGACGAGCAAGCCACAACGCCGATGCAGATAAGTTGAAGAAGCTAAGCAATAGCGCAAACAATGGAACAAAGATTAGCAAATACCTCTCGATAGATTAGGGTTATGGCGACTATAGTGATCACAAAGTTGAAGATTTGAGTTGATGAGCTCTGAATTCACGCTGCGATCGGTGAATTTGGGCAGATAAGTTGAAGAAGCTAAGCAATAGCGCGCGCAAACAATGGAAGAAAGATTAGCAAATACCTCTCGATAGATTAGGGTTATGGCGACTAGAGTGATCTCGAAGTTTAAGATTTGAGTTGAAGAACTCTGAATTCGCGCTGCGGTCGGTGAATTTGGGCAGATAAGTTGAAAAAGCTAATCAATAACGCAAAAAAAAGGAAGAAAGATTAGCAAATACCACTCGATAGATTAGGGTTATGGCGACTAGAGTGATCTCGAAATTGAAGATTTGAGTTGCAGAGCTCTGAATTCACGCTGTGATCGGTGAATTTGGGCAGATAAGTTGAAGAAGCTAAGCAATAGCGCGCGCAAACAATCAAAGAAAGATTAGCAAATAACTCTCGATAGATTAGGGTTATGGCGACTAGAGTAATCTCGAAGTTGAAGATTTGAGTTGAAGAGCTCTGAATTCGTGCTGCGAACGGTGAATTTGGGTAGATAAGTTGAAGAAGCTAAGCAATAGCGCAAACAACGGAAGAAAGATTAGCAAATATCACTCGATAGATTAGGGTTATGGCGACTAGAGTGATCTCGAAGTTGAAGATTTGAGTTGAGAAGCTCTGAATTCGCGCTGCAATCGGTGAATTTGGGCAGATAAGTTGAAGAATCTAAGCAATAACGCAAACAATGGAAGAAAGATTAGCAAATACCTCTCGATAGATTAGGGTTATGGCGAATAGAGTGATCTCGAAGTTGAAGATTTTAGTTGAAGAGCTCTGAATTTGCGCTGCGATCGGTGAATTTGGGTGAATAAGTTGAAAAAGCTAAGCAATAGAGCAAACAATGGAAGAAAGATTAGCTAATACCTCTCGATAAATTAGGGTTATGGTGACTAGAGTGATCTCGAAGTTGAAGATTTGTGTTGAAGAGCTCTGAATTCGCGCTGCGATCGGTGAATTTGGGCACATAAGTTGAAGAAGGTAAGCAATAGCTCGAACAATGGAAGAAAGATTAGCAAATACCTCTCGATATATTAGGATTATGGGGATTAGAGTGATCTCGAAGTTGAAGATTTGAGTTGAAGAGCTCTGAATTCGCACTGCCAATGATGAATTCAGCAGTTTCTAGTATAAACAGAGAAATTACCCAATTTCAGAGCAAAAAATCAAAGAAACGCAAGAACAAACGATCAAAGAAAAAACAGAAAAACGGAAGATAGCGTCGCGCGTAAGAGACGAGCAATCCACAACGCCGATGCAGATAAGTTGAAGAAGCTAAGCAATAGCACAAACAATGGAAGAAAGATTAGCAAATACCTCTCAAGAGATTAGGGTTATGGCTACTAGAATGTTCTTGAAGTTGAAGATTTGAGTTGAAGAGCTCTAAATTCGCGCTGCGATCAGTGAATTTGGGCAGATAAGTTGAAGAAGCTAAGCAATAGCGCAAACAATGGAAGAAAGATTAGCAAATACCTCTCGATAGATTAGGGTTATGGCGACTAGAGTGATCTCAAAGTTGAAGATTTGAGTTGATGAGCTCTGAATTCACGCTGCGATCGGTGAATTTGGGCAGATAAGTTGAAGAAGCTAAGCAATAGCGCGCGCAAACAATGGAAGAAAGATTAGCAAATACCTCTCGATAGATTAGGGTTATGGCGACTAGAGTGCTCTCGAAGTTGAATATTTGAGTTGAAGAGCTCTGAATTCGCGCTGCGGTCGGTGAATTTGGGCAGATAAGTTGAAGAAGCTAAGCAATAACGCAAACAATGGAAGAAAGATTAGCAAATACCTCTGAATAGATTAGGGTTATGGCGACTAGAGTAATCTCGAAGTTGAAGATTTGAGTTGAAGAACTCTGAATTCGCGCTGTGGTCGGTGAATTTGGGCAGATAAGTTGAAAAAGCTAATCAATAACGCAAACAACGGAAGAAAGATTAGCAAATACCACTCGATAGATTAGTGTTATGGCGACTAGAGTGATCTCGAAGTTGAAGATTTGAGTTGAGAAGCTCTGAATTCGCGCTGCAATCGGTGAATTTGGGCAGATAAGTTGAAGAAGCTAAGCAATAACGCAAACAATGGAAGAAAGATTAGCAAATACCTCTTGATAGATTAGGGTTATGGCGACTAGAGTGATCTCGAATTTGAAGATTTGAGTTGAAGATCTCTGAATTCGCGCTGCGGTCGGTGAATTTGGGCAGATAAGTTGAAAAAGCTAAGCAATAACGCAAACAATGGAAGAAAGATTAGCAAATACCTCTCGATAGATTAGGGTTATGGCGACTAGAGTGATCTCGAAGTTGAAGATTTTAGTTGAATAGCTCTGAGTTTGCGCTGCGATCGGTGAATTTGGGCAGATAAGTTGAAAAAGCTAAGCAATAGCTCAAACAATGGAAGAAAGATTAGCTAATACCTCTCGATAAATTAGGGTTATGGCGACTAGAGTGATCTCGAAGTTGAAGAATTGAGTTGAAGAGCTCTAAATTCGCGCTGCCAACGATGAATTCAGCAGTTTCTAGTATAAACAGAGAAATTACCCAATTTCAGAGCAAGAAATCAAAGAAACGCAAGAACAAACCATCAAAGAAAAAACAGAAAAACGGAAGACAGCGTCGCGAGTAAGAGACTAGCACGCCACAACGCCGACGCAGATAAGTTGAATAAGCTAAGCAATAGCGCAAACAATGGAAGAAAGATTAGCAAATACCTTTCGAGAGATTAGGGTTATGGCTACTAGAGTGTTCTTAAAGTTTAAGATTTGAGTTGAAGAGCTCTGAATTCGCGCTGCGATTGGTGAATTTGAGCAGATAAGTTGAAGAAGTTAAGCAATAGTGCAAACAATGGAAGAAAGATTAGCAAATACCTCTCGATAGATTAAGGTTATGACGACTAGAGTGATCTCGAAGTTGAAGATTTGAGTTGAAGAGCTCTGAATTCACGCTGCGATCGGTGAATTTGGGCAGATAAGTTGAAGAAGCTAAGCAATAGCGCGCGCAAACAATGGAAGAAAGATTAGCAAATAACTCTCGATAGATTAGGGTTATGGCGACTAGAGTAATCTCGAAGTTGAAGATTTGAGGTGAAGAGCTCTGAATTCGTGCTGCGAATGGTGAATTTGGGTAGATAAGTTGAAGAAGCTAAGCAATAGCGCAAATAACGGAAGAAAGATTAGCAAATACCACTCGATATATTAGGGTTATGGAGACTAGAGTGATCTCGAAGTTGAAGATTTGAGTTGAGAAGCTCTGAAGTCGTGCTGCAATCGGTGAATTTGGGCAGATAAGTTGAAGAATCTAAGCAATAACGCAAACAATGGAAGAAAGATTAGCAAATACCTCTCGATAGATTAGGGTTATGGCGAATAGAGTGATCTCGAAGTTGAAGATTTTAGTTGAAGAGCTCTGAATTTGCGCTGCGATCGGTGAATTTGGGCGGATAAGTTGAAAAAGCTAAGCAATAGCGCAAACAATGGAAGAAAGATTAGCAAATACCTCTCGATAAATTAGGGTTATGGTGACTAGAGTGATCTCGAAGTTGAAGATTTGTGTTGAAGAGCTCTGAATTCGCGCTGCGATCGGTGAATTTGGGCACATAAGTTGAAGAAGCTAAGCAATAGCTCGAACAATGGAAGAAAGATTAGCAAATACCTCTCGATATATTAGGATTATGGGGATTAGAGTGATCTCGAAGTTGAAGATTTGAGTTGAAGAGCTCTGAATTCACGCTGCCAACGATGAATTTAGCAGTTTCTAGTATAAACAGAGAAATTACCCAATTTCAGAGCAAGAAATCAAAGAAACGTAAGAACAAACCATCAAAGAAAAAACAGAAAAACGGAAGACAGCGTCGCGCGTAAGAGACGAGCAAGCCACAACGCCGATGCAGATAAGTTGAAGAAGCTAAGCAATAGCGCAAACAATGGAACAAAGATTAGCAAATACCTCTCGAGAGATTAGGGTTATGGCTACTAGAGTGTTCTTGAAGTTGAAGATTTGAGTTGAAGAGCTCTGAATTCGCGCTGCGATCGGTGAATTTGAGCAGATAAGTTGAAGAAGCTAAGCAATAGCGCAAACAATGGATGAAAGATTAGCAAATATCTCTCGATAGATTATTGTTATGGCGACTAGAGTGATCTCGACGTTGAAGATTTGAGTTGAAGAGCTATGAATTCACGCTGCGATCGGTGAATTTGTGCAGATAAGGTGAAGAAGCTAAGCAATAGCGCGCGCGCAAACAATGGAAGAAATATTAGCAAATACCTCTCGATAGATTAGGGTTATGGCGACTAGAGTGATCTCGAAGTTGAAGATTTGAGTTGAAGAGCTCTGAATTCGTGCTGCGAATGGTGAATTTGGGCAGATAAGTTGAAGAAGCTAAGCAATAGCGCAAATAACGGAAGAAAGATTAGCAAATACCACTCGATAGATTATGGTTATGGCGACTAGAGTGATCTCGAAGTTGAAGATTTGAGTTGAGGAGCTCTTAATTCGCGCTGCAATCGGTGAATTTGGGCAAATAAGTTGAAGAAACTAAGCAATAACGCAAACAATGGAAGAAAGATTAGCAAATACCTCTCGAGAGATTAGGGTTATGGCGACTAAAGTGATCTCGATGTTGAAGATTTGAGTTGAAGAGCTCTGAATTCGTGCTGCGGTCGGTGAATTTGGGTAGATAAGTTGAAGAAGCTAAGCAATAACGCAAACAATGGAAGAAAGAATAGCAAATACCTTTCGATAGATTAGGGTTATGGCGACTAGAGTGATCTCGGAGTTGAAGATTTGAGTTGAAGAACTCTGAATTCGCGCTGCGGTCGGTGAATTTGGGCAGATAAGTTGAAAAAGCTAAGCAATAACGCAAACAATGGAAGAAAGATTAGCAAATACCTCTCGATAGAATAGGGTTATGGCGACTAGAGTGATCTCGAAGTTGAAGATTTTGGTTGAAGAGCTCTGAATTTGCACTGCGATCGGTGAATTTGGGCAGAAAAGTTGAAAAAGCTAAGCAAAAGCGCAAACAATGGAAGAAAGATTAGCAAATACCTCCCGATAAATTAGGGTTATGGCAACTAGAGTGATCTCGAAGTTGAAGATTTGAGTTGAAGAGCTCTAAATTTGCGCTGCCAACGATGAATTCAGCAGTTTCTAGTAGAAACAGAGAAATTACCCAATTTCTGAGCAAGAAATCAAAGAAACGCAAGAACAAACCATCAAAGAAAAAACAGAAAAACGGAAGACAGCGTCGCGCGTAAGAGACGAGCAAGCCACAACGCCGATGCAGATAAGTTGAAAAAGCTAAGCAATAGTGCAAACAATGGAAGAAAGATTAGCAAATACCTCTCGATAGATTAGGGTTATGACGACTAGAGTGATCTCGAAGTTGAAGATTTGAGTTGAAGAGCTCTGAATTCACGCTGCGATCGGTGAATTTGGGCAGATAAGTTGAAGAAGCTAAGCAATAGCGCGCGCATACAATGGAAGAAAGATTAGCAAATAACTCTCGATAGATTAGGGTTATTGCGACTAGAGTGATCTCGAAGTTGAAGATTTGAGTTGAAGAGCTCTGAATTCATGCTGCGAACGGTGAATTTGGGCAGATAAGTTGAAGAAGCTAAGCAATAGCGCAAACAACGGAAGAAAGATTAGCAAATACCACACGATAGATTAGGGTTATGGCGACCAGAGTGATCTCGAAGTTGAAGATTTGAGTTGAAGAGCTCTGAATTCGCGCTGCGGTCGGTGAATTTGGGCAAATAAGTTGAAGAAGCTAAGCAATAACGCAAACAATGGAAGAAAGATTAGCAAATACCTCTCGATAGATTAGGGTTATGGCGACTAGAGTGATCTCGAAGTTGAAGATTTGAGTTGAAGAACTCTGAATTCGCGCTGCGGTCGGTGAATTTGTGCAGATAAGTTGAAGAAGCTAAGCAATAGCGCAAACAACGGAAGAAAGATTAGCAAACACCTCTCGAGAGATTAGGGTTATGGCGACTAGAGTGATCCCGAAGTTGAAGATTTGAGTTGAAGAGCTCTGAATTCGCGCTGTGGTCGGTGAATTTGGGCAGATAAGTTGAAGAAGCTAAGCAATAACGCAAATAATGGAAGAAAGATTAGCAAATACCTCTCGATAGATTAGGGTTATGGCGACTAGAGTGATCTCGAAGTTGAAGATTTGAGTTGAAGAACTCTGAATTCGCGCTGCGGTCGGTGAAACGGGGTTGGGGACGGGGATAGTAGTCCCCACCCCGTTTCCCGCCCAGTCCCACCCCCGTTGGGAAACCCGCGGGGATGCTCGATGGGGAGTATGAAATCCCCATTTGTGTTTAGATCTTACATAAGTTTAAATAATTTTTCTTTTATTTTTAAATTTTTACCTTATAATTTACGTTTATGAGATATTATATGTTATATTCATATTATATTTTTTACATAACTTTAATAGTATCTTATAATTTTCTATTAAATGGGGGAAACTATGAGTTTTAAATGGGGAACCCGATGGGGAAACCCGCGGGGAATGCAAACGAGGGAAATTAAGCGGGGACGGGGATTCCCCGATGGGGACGGGGACCCGACGGGGATGGGGACGGGGGATATTTTTCATCCCCGCACAGGGACGGGGGACTTTTTGAAAACGGGGAAGGGGAAAGTCTCCCCGCCCCTTTGCCATCCCTATAAAGAAGTGACAATGGCACTTATGGTGTGTTTGGGAAGAAATTATTTTTTAGAGAGTGAAGATTATTTTTAGAGAATATGAATATAGATTATTTTTGGCGATTTTTAGATGGAAAGGAGATGGAGATTATTTTTTGCCATAGGTATTCGGATGATTGGATACCACTTTGAGAAAGATACCCATTTACCGACCTTTAATTTAGAAAGAATTATTTGAGTAATTAGCTATGGATAGATTTAAGGTGATTTTTCTAAGATTTATTTAATTTAGAAAGAATTATTTGAGTAATTAGCTATGGATAGATTTAAGGTGATTTTTCTAAGATTTATTTTAATGCAATGTATATCTTGACTTACTTCAACTATGATGAGCGTGGTTTTGAGTTTCACATGATATTTTCCTATACTAAAGGTTATTGAAAGGAGCAAGATGTGTATTTGCTGGTTTAAATGTGTATCTTGTAGGAAATCGAGAGAATTGATCGTGAATACACGGAGTGTATGTGGTCATGGGTGCGTCGACAAGCAAATTCAATAGCCCAGTTAGCAAATTCTAGGCCTAATGTTAGTTATATAGTGGAAAGTAGGTGGAATTTTCCTTTAGCAATAAACAAGCTTCTGTATGATGGTTTGAAATAATGAATGGTTGATTGGGTCTCAAAAAAAAAGTTCTAGTTTGAATTGTTTCATGTCTTTTGGTCCTTTCTTTTTTTTTTTTGTCCTTGTGGGGTAGGTTTCATTCAAATTTTTAGTCTAGTATGTCTCACTTTAAGCTTCGTACCGAAATCCATTGGCCGCCCTTGATCCCCTCTACCCTTCCCATCTGCCCACTATCTGTCAAAGTACATCAGGGCACTAGAATCAAGGTAATCATTTCTATCCCTCCACCTCATGTCGATCACACCACTAGTCGATTTATCGTCTCGCTCTCAAGGTGAAGCCTTCTGAATAGCCCAAGATAGACTCTAGGTAACTCCATATGCTCGATCCTCCCTTTTATTTCCCACGTAACTTCATATGCTTAATCCTTGAACATGTTCCTCCCTTTAGTAAGGACAACTAACAATCGTATCTAGGATAAATTACAGAAAATCACCCTTAAAATAAGCAAAATATTGTTGTATAATTAGGTTATATTGAATACAAAATATGGGAATTGAAAATTTAAAAATACTTTTTACACATAAAAAAATATGGGTGATTTTTTATAAAATTTTATTTTAAGGGATGTTTTGTGAAAACTAGTCTATTTTAAAGGCGTTTTTCGGTAATTTACCCTAATATATCTACAGTGAGGCTAGAGGCAAGATGTCGGAATGGCTATTGACAAGATAATTTCACCTAAATTACCCCAAGTCCTTTTCATTTTTTCTGAACACATTGCAAAAAGGCCCAAAACTCTCTCTTCCGAATCGAAACCTAAATCTGACGAATGAATTGTTTTGATTGAAAACATCTTAAAATCGATGAAATGAATCAAAATATCAATTCATCGACACGCGAATTGGTATATCGCTCCCTTTACGTGATAATCGAATGGCGATTTTTGGTTTTCGTTCGAAAAAACCGTCGATGGAAGGAGCTCGGCAGATAAGAAAGAGGTGAATGAATAAGCTCGGCATGTTTATGTGAGGTGAATGAATAAGCTCGGCATGTTTTTGTGAGGTGAATACGTAATCTCGGTGCATAAAAACGAGGTTATGAAGGAGCCTCGTCTACTTTTTAGGAGGTATAAAATGACCCCTTTGAAGATCTTATCTAAATCCTCATTGATATAAGCCGAGCTAAATAAATAACCTTGGCCTCTGTTGTTGAGGTGAAGGAGGGAGCTCGGCTTCTGTTGTTGAGGTTAAAGAGAGAGCTCAGCTTCTGTTGTTGAGCTTAGTGAGTGAGCTCGGCCAATGTTGTTGAGGCTATAAAATAGCCTCATTGACACGTATTGCATAAATTCATTAAAAGTATATGTGTGATGAATATTGTTATAATGCAAACTCATATGCTTCTAATAATGAGACATACTAAATGACTAAATCAGTTTAGAAAATGTTGTTTTCTCCACTTCTGATTGCAACTCTAAATGACTAAATAAATATCATAACTTTATCCAAATTAAATAGTAAATTAGTTCTTCTTAAGCAGACATGAAATAAATTAATGCGTATTTTAATGTTTTATCTTAAGGTAGTTGTTTCAAGTGCCCACTTCCCACTTATCCTCAACCTAAGGATTAATGGCGAGTCAGTCGAGCCAAGCGGTTAATAACGAGGGTCATAGGTCTGCCTTATGTTAAACTGGCATATGTCCAATCAAACATGAGCTTTAGAAGTGATGATCTTCAGTAATTTTTTCCTTATACTTTTAATGCTTATATGGTTATATCCTTGGTACAACTTGTATATGAGAGTTGAAAATTGATCACTTTCTTTCACGATGTGATACTATTTTCTTTCTTTTTATCCACCTTTCCACTGATGAAGATCTTTTGACAGTTCTGTATTGAGCAGTTCAAAATAATCAAGCACATGGGCGGAGCTAGGGTGTTACCCCCGGAAATATATATATATTATGTTTTTAATGTTTTATTTCTAATACTAAACTATATACCTTTTGTTAGGATCATCTGCTCCCTAGTATGCAAACCTAGATATAACATATAATTATTTAAGGTATTTTTTAATAATTAAAAAAAATATTTACATTGTAAATATCAAATAACATATATATCTATACTTTTTTAATATAAATGAAATTTTTAAAAAAATATTAAAAGAATCATTATTTTAGAATAATAATCATAATATTTATTACAAATATCATTTTGTAAGAAAAAAATATGCAAATATATATAATTGGACATGCACAATATAAATATAATTTTTTATTTTTTTGTATTAATTAAAAATACTCTAAATAATTTTGGGTTACACCTACATACAAAGTATTCAAGAATACTAATTTAAATATCTTGTGGAATGAAACAAGGTTGAATGGGTAGCTTGGGTGGTAAAGGTCCAGATGCTTGCTCAATGCTAAACTGGGTTTGGTAGAGGTCACGGGTTCGAATTCCGTCCTTTTCTATTTTATCTCTTTTTTCCCCCGCCCAGTCTTCTTCTGTTCTATTTTTTTTTCAACCTCAGCAGGCAGGAGCAAAAGGGATTCGTCGTCCCGCTTTCCGCTCTCCACCGCCCGCCTCCACGAGCGTCGCTCCCGCTCTCCGCTCTCCACCGCCCGCCTCCACCACCGTCGCTCCCGATCTCCGCTCTCCACCGCCCGCCTCCACCACCGTGGCCGAGAACCTTGCACCCGGTTCGGTTGGCTGCCTTCACGACTCGGACCGTCGACATCGCCGGAAACTCGCCCGACTTGGACTGTTCGATTCAAAGGTGCATTTGACATTTCCTATGTTAAAGTTTATATATTATGAATTAGATTTTCAATTCAATTTTGAAATTCATGAAAGTTTGAAGGTTAGATTTTCAAATTGAAGTGCAATTTGTAAATAGGATAGTTAGGGTTTGTGGAATTTGAGAACCAATTGGGTCTGATTTTTGAATAGAAGGTAGGAATCTGAAAACAAGAGAAAGTAGGAATCTGGAATTCAATTGTTTAGTACGGTCAAAGCTATATAACCCTTCCTATCCAATCCTGCTTTCTTCCTTCTCTCTTGTGGTAAACAATTTACAGTAGCTTGTAATTTTTCCTTTTATCATTGAAATTTCTATTATTTCTATTGTTTCCTTGAAGTTTTGAGTGACTATAAGTCTGCCATTGCTGAACATGTCATAATTCTCACTGATCCATGTAGTTTGTGCTCAAAAATATTGGGCGGCTTCGTATTTGAATGCTCAGCAACTGCTAGGGTTGTGTCTTGGTGTGGAAGGAATCCGGCAAGTGAGGGAGAATGGGAATGGGGATTTGGGAATTTAGGGATGTTGGTCAATTGTAATCTTAAAAAAATGAAGTGAAAAATTCGGGTTATTCGAAATCGAACCTAAGATGTTGTGAAATATGTGCAGGGGTAGAACCAATGGGATAGCGACTTTTATTGACTAATATTAGATTTCAATATTATTTGTTCATAAAATAACCGTCAGTTTAACATCTATATCTATATATCTATATAACATATAAAGTTAGCTTAAAATATTTAGATTCACAACAATAAAAATATAGCTTTTTAGATTAATAATATACCCCTCTAATAAGAAGTCAACGTACTAAAACCTCCAACCATTAGTACAAGTTGAAAAAAAATTAAAGTGTTTTTTTATAAATAATAATAAATCTAAGAGGAAAAATTAGAAAGATTATTTTTTTACATAATGATAAGTCTAGAATTTAACCTAATAAAAATAAATAATAATATAAATAAATGAATAAATCTATATAACTTATAAAAGAGGATTTCATTTTGCCCAATAAATTAAATGCATTAACGAAATATATCCTTAAAAATTAGGAAAACTTTTAGATTAAAAATAATAACAATATATCTATTTAGATTAACCATTTTAAAATTAATATTGTAAATCATAATAATCATATTATTTTTATTTGAAATCATAATAATCATATAAATTGGCATAAACATCAATTTTTAATTAAAAAATCAATATATTAAATTTTAAGAATGAACTTATAAAAGAGATTTTTTTGCCCAATAAATTCATTCACTAAATGCTTTCTCATCAGTTAGAAATATCCTTTTTAGATTAACATTACCCATTTATTTAATTTCATCATTTTAAAATTAATATTAGAAATCATAATATATCATATTAATTTGAATAAATAGAAGCAAGAAAAAGGTTGATTGTATAATGTTTGTGGTGTTAAATATAAATATTAGTATGAAGCATTTAATTAAAAATTGAAGCAAGAAAAAGGTTGGTTGTATAATGTTTGTGGTGTTAAATATAAATATTAGTATGAAGCACGAACAACTATACATTTGATAACAATTTAGCGGTTAAAGTTCATCATAAATAATCTCAATATATTTATACAAAAATATTTTTCCCTAGCGATAAATCTTTAATAATTATAACATAAAAATATTATTTTATATATAATTTATATTAAAAAAATTTAGACCCGTGGGTAGCATAGGCCAAAACACTAGTGGATAGATGTATTCGTCATGAATGTAACATCAATAGAGGTAATTTAAGATTTCAATATTACTTGTCGAACTGACATATATCAATATTTTTTGTTCATGAAACCATCGTGAATGCAACGTGGATGTAATTCCTAGTTGTTTTTCTATTGCTAATACATTAGATTTCCATAGCATAACAACAGTCACTATCAATGGCTTGTTATTTAGATTAGTACAGGTAATGTAGCTCCAAGTAATTACATTTTTCTTATTTACTACATATAGGGTATTTTGTGTAACTGCAACCTGTATTAAAAAATGAGTTTAAAGCTACATTGGAAATAATTTACATACAATGGAACGAATTCTTCTTGACCAATGTGGAGATTCTCAACTTATCCTTGAGTTCTTCGCAGATCATTGCTTAATAGTGTGATTTTGTTCTCCGTTCTTCTCTCTCTATTTTTGTAATTCTGTTATTTTTTTACTTCATTAATTAATTAGCTTAACATGTCAAATCTAATTTTGAGGATAGGTGGGAAGTGGCCACTTGAAACAATTACTAGAAGATAAAACATTAAAATATGCATTAATCTATTTCATGTATGATTAAGAACAACTAATTTGCTATTTAGATAAAGTTATGATATTGATTTAGTCACTGAGAGTTACAATCAAAAGTGGGAAAAACAACATTTTCTAAACTAATTTAGTTATTTAATTTGTCTCATCCTTAGAAGCATATGAATTTGCATTATAACAAGATACATCACACATACCTCTGGACAATTTAATGAATTTATGCAATACGTGTCAATGAGGCAATTTTATAACCTCAACAACAGTAGTCGAGCTCCCTCAATAACCTCAACTACAGAAGTCGAGCTCCCTCCTTACCTCAACAACAGTAGTTGAGCTCCCTCAATAACCTCAACAACAGAAGCCGAGCTCCCCCCTTAACCTCAACAACAGAAACCGAGGTTATTTATTAAGCTCGTCTTAAATGTATGAGAATTTAGAAAAGATCTTCAAAAGGGGTCCTTATAAACCTCACAAAACTTATACGAGGCTCCATTATAACCTCATTTTTTATTGCCGAGTTAACGCATTAAGCTCGTCCCATCTTGCCGAGCTTATGCATTAACCTCATTTCTGTCTGCCGAGCTCTTCCTTCGACGGTTTTTTCGAACGAAGACTTAAAATTGTCATTCGATAATCACTTAAAGCGACCGATATACCCGTTCGTGTGTTGATTGATTGATCTTTTGATTAATTTCATCGATTTTAGGCTGTTTTCAATCAAAACAATTCGATCGTCAGATTTAGGTTTCGATTTGGAAGAGAGAGTTTTGGGCCTTTTTGCAATGTGTTCAGAAAAAATGAAAAGGGCTTGGGGTAATTTAGGTGAAATTATCTTGTCAAAAGCCATTCCGACGTCTTGCCTAAAGCCCTTATGATATATCTAATGTAAAGTTAGCTATATTTTTTATGGGCCTCTAATATTTGATGAGCATCTAAAATAAATGGGCCTTTTGTTAAAAACCTAGGCCCATTAAAATAGCCTTAAACTAAACTGAAGTGTTCCCCAAGAAATATCTCGTTCCTTTTTCCTTGTCTTGGAGGAGGGGAAAACAAATCTTAATCTAGAACCTTCCCCAACTTTCCCTCCACTTCTACAGATCCCTCTCTCTCTCGAACTTTCTATACTTCCCTTCCATTTATCCATCTCGCTATAAATCCTCTTAAGCCGCTGATCGTTATCGTGTCAAACGAAAAAGGTTCAGTTGAGGCATTTTGTTAGTGTTTTACTCTCACGATCTCACTACGAGCTTCAGCAATGGCTTCCAACCTCGCTTTTCGAAGAATGTCTTCCTCTCTCCTCTCCGGAAACAATCTTTACCGTCCCTTCCGTTCTCTCTCGGTAGCTCCTTCGTTTGCTTCTCGTTCCTTCAACACCAATGCGCAGATGGCCAGGATGGATGACCATGACCACGACGATCGACAGCACGGGATCGATCGTCGCTCCGATCGCTCTGCCGCTCGCCGTGGTGAATTGTCTGCTTTCCTCTCAGGTAGTTGTTTCTTCGCTCCACGACACTTTTTTTTCCCCCGTTTTCCAGTTGCTGGAATTTCCGTCTTCTGGTTTCAAGTTGTCTGAATTCGATGGCTACACCGATTCGTCCATTTGATAGTTGTCTCTGATGTTCTTAGAGTGAACTATTTCTCAGCTCACGTGTTGAATTGAAATTCGATTATGTCTGTATTGTCAATCGTTTCTTCAGTATTTTCGGTCCGACAATTTTCTTTAAATAATTCGTTGCTCTGTTTTGATTCATTTCCCTGCATCTAGTGTCAATGATATGAATTTGCAATTTCCTGTTCTCTTTGGAGAGATCTCTAGCTGTGTGTCGAGGAAAATTGACCTGACTTCGCTGTACCTGCAGATGTGTTCGATCCGTTCTCTCCGACTCGTAGCGTGAGCCAACTGATGAACATGATGGACCAGCTGATGGACAGCCCCTTCGCAGCTGGAGGCCGTGGAGTGGGAGGAATAGGTGGAGTTAGGAGGGGATGGGATGCAAAGGAGGACGAGAACGCGTTGTACCTGAGGATGGACATGCCAGGGATAGGCAAGGAGGATGTGAAGGTTGCAGTGGAGGAGAACACTCTGACTATCAGAGGAGAGCAAGGCGGCGAGGAGACTGCAGAGGAGGAGAAGAGGAGGTACTCGACGAGGATCGATCTGACTCCGAACCTGTTCAAGGTGGATGGAATCAAGGCGGAGATGAAGAACGGTGTGCTCAAGGTGGTTGTGCCCAAGGTGAAAGAGGATGAGAGGAAGGATATCTTCCAGATTCAGGTCGAATGAAAGTCGGATTGACTTAGTTTGTGAGGACACCGTTTCTTCATGCTCTGTCTTTTGGGAATAAATTGAAGTAATCTTCTAAAAGAAATCAGTGAGTTTGAATGATATGATGTGTCTGGAATTTGTAAATTTTGCAGCAAAACTGAGTGTTCCTCCCTGTGTACGACTGAAATGGTGTCTTTGTCTTTTTTGATGAAATGAAGAGTTTTCAAATCCCGTCAACTTCATATTTGATGCTTGTATACGAGTATTCGCAATTTCAATTTTTTGTTTTACAATAAGATCTTTGTTGTAGTAACTAACTTGAGCCATTAACACACTTTCGGTAGGCTCTTGAATGTTCAAACTCTGCTTTCTCTGGCTTGATTTTTATAGCAAGTTAAGATAGAATGATATAGCTGATGCTTTGGCCATGGTGTTGAATTCATATAATCTATGTGTTGGAACATGAACAAATTTTGATGTGTAAACGCATAGCTGAATATTCCGTATCTGTTAAGAGGGTATATCATGTACTGTAATTAATTTTTTTTGGTGGGAATGTACTGTGATTAATAATTAGTTCATTTTGGCGCCTTAACTTTTTATTCATATCAGCTTAACAGCATCATTAGTGACTCTTAGCTCACTTTTTATTTGTTAGGTTCATCTCTCTTAATCTATGTATGATTCTAAATGTTACATTTGGATGTATTTTATGTAAGGTTAGGTTCATCTCTCTTAATCTATGTATGATTCTAAATGTTACATTTGGATGTATTTTATGTAAGGTTGATGGTATTGGTTTTGAGCCAATCTGGCCCAAAACTGATCTCAACTGTCCATGGGCTTTAAGCCCACTTGGATGCATTCAGTCTCTCTTGCTGAGCTTGAGCAACGACGTCGTTCAGCTTAAACTTTCCCTTATATGGGTTTCCAAAACCCTAATCTGAGGGTTGAGAGAGGTGTTGCTTACTGTAGCTTTGTTCTTGTCTCCGAAGGTGGTTTCTAGGGTTTCCATCCCTTTCCGGCCTTTGTAAGCGTAGATCGAGCTCCCTTCCATCCAAATACACTCGGTGACATTGTGTTGAGAGAGATTTGTAGCCTCTTTGCCCTCTAGGTTTTGACCTTGGTGGCTGGTGTCCTCGTTGAGGCTAATCGTCGCTACAATCTATACTTTCTCTTTTGCTTTGGTTTTGTTTGGTTGTAATCTTCCTTCATTATCATTGCTTAAGTTTATGTTTATGTACTCTGGTGTTTTGGATCGATTCTCTTCAAATTGGTATCAGAGCTTTCAGGTTTTAAGGGGTTTTCTCGTTTTAAAATCGAATTTGTTGAAGCTTTTGAGTTCCTAGTTTAGGCTCCAGATCTGGTATATTCTTCGATTTTCTGTTGAAGCTTAGAGGGTTCTTCATCCTTCTAAGCTCCAGATCTACGAAGATAAAGCGTCACTTGTCCCCGATCTCTATATCTGTTGAAGTTTCTGGAGCTTGCACTCCTTAAGGCTCGAGGTCTTTCAAGATCTGAGAGCTCTTCTGATAGAAACTCCAGATCTGAGGTGTTTAGAGGACATACCCTTGTCGCTCGTCTCTGTTTCTGTTGAAGTTCCTAGAGCTAGCTCTCCTTAAGGCTCTGGATCTCAAGGATCTAGTAAGCTCTTCTGAAAGGAACTCCAGATCTAGGGTTTTGAGGACTTATTCCGTCGGAAATCTCAATCTGATAAACCATCTCAGATTTGAACAAAAACCTTCGGAAATATTTGAGTTTAGAAGATTATACTCTTCAGAACTCTCCTTGAAAGCTCTTACTTTTGCTTCCGCTAGCACTTTACGAGATTCAAACTCTTAGCTGGATAGCTGTAGGGTTTGAGTGCTCACCTCTCTCCAACATTTACTGATTTAGTCTTTCACTTGTTGCAGGAACTTTGATTCATCATGTCTGATAACTCCTATCGCATTAAACCTTTTGATGGCACTACTGACTTTGCCATGTGGCAAGTTAAGATGAAAGCTATCCTGATAAAGGAAAAATGTTGGAAAGCAGTTGCTAATGAGCTTCCTACAGATATGACTGTTGAGGCTAAGAAAGAACTTGATCTCATTGCACACAGTGAGATCATGATTCGAATATTAGATGAGGTAGCTAGACAGGTAGTAACTTGTGATACTTCTGTGTCTTTATGGAAAGCTTTGAAAGATCTTCATCAGGTTAAAACTCTGTCTAGTAGAATATCTTTGCTGTATCGTATTTTCAATTTTAAAATGGATGCTTCTGTGTCTTTGGATGATAATCTGGATAGATTTCTTAGGATGACACAAGAGCTTGAGCGTTGTGATGATAAAATTGATGATACTCACCAAGCTGTTATTCTGCTTAATGCTTTGCCATCTCAGTTTGATACTTTTAAGGATGTTATACAGTTTAGTAATGAGTCCTTGACTAAGAAAAGAATTGTTGAGGCTATTGCTCAGAAAAATGAAGTTATCAAAGTGTTAAAAGTGAAAGGTGATAAATCTGATAAATCTGGTTCTAAAACGGATGTGCTTTTTACTAAGGGAAACTCTAAGAATAGAAAGAGGAATAAGAAAAAGGAAAGGGATAAGGTTCCTGAACCTGGTAAGAAGCATTGTACTTACTGCAAGAAAAATAACCATGTCATTGCTGATTGTTATAAGAAAAGAGATGATGAGGAAAAGAAATCTAAAAATGGTACAACTGCTGTGCTTGATTCCTCTGTGTTCTATTCTTCTGAATTGCTTATGGTTGCCTGTGATAGTTCCTCTGATTCTTGGCTTCTGGACTCTGGTTGTACTATGCATGTTATACCTGATAAGCATGTTTTTTATTATCTTGATGAGTCTGCTAAAGGTGAGGTTAGACTTGGTGATTTATCTGTTCTTAAGATTAAAGGCATAGGCAATGTTCCCTTTAAAATGCATGATGGTGTTATTAGAACCCTCTAATAGGTCAGGTGGGTACCTGACTTGAAGAGGAGTCTGTTATCTATTTTTGTGTTTAATGACTTGAACTGTGATATTAATACTAAAAATGGTATTAAAACTGTCTCTATGAATGGTAAGATTCTCATTAAAGGTATAAAGAAAGGTGGCTTATATCATGTTATTGGAAACCCTGTTCTTTGTGCTTCATCTTTGTCTGCTGAGTGCTCTGCTTCTATGAATTTGCATAAAACTATGTTGTGGCACTCTAGACTGGGTCATATTGGCAACAAAGGGCTCAATCATTTGTTCAGACAAGGTATGGTTGAAGGTAAACCCTTTGAGCTTAAACACTGTGAGAATTGTTTATTTGGTAAGCATTCTAAATCTGTGTTTGGTAGCTCAAAGCTTGTTGCTCTTAAGCCCTTAGACTATGTACACGCAGACCTATGGGGACCTCCCCAGGTGGATACAATAGGTGGAAGGAAGTATTTTCTTTCACTTATTGACCACTATTCCATGAAGGTTTGGGTGCACATTCTTAGGGCTAAGAGTGACACCTTTGATGCTTTTAAACTTTGGAAAACAAAAGTTGAGGGTCACACCACCTTTAAACTTAAATGTCTTAGAACTGATAATGGTCTTGAGTTTTGCAACAAAGATTTTGATGGTTTCTGTCATACACATGGTATTAAAAGGCACCTCACAGTTCCAGGTAATCCACAGCAGAATGGTACGTACAGCAGAGAGAATGAATAGGACCTTGCTTGAAAAGGCAAGGTGCCTTCTCATTAGCTCTGGTCTGAAACCTTCATTGTGGGGGGAGGCAGTCACTACTGCAGCCTACCTGATTAACAGATCCCCTTCTTCTGATATTGGTGATGTATAGCAATTGGCTAGGCCGGCCAATTGCTAAACTAAAAGCGCGATCTTGCGTAGCTCCTTGATTTCTCTTGAATTGACAAAATTAACTAACTAATTAATAGACTAATTTAAACCAAAGTTCTTAACTTAAGAACTTTAAAAATACTACCGATGGAAATAAACTTAAATAAATCTAACTTAATAAACTTAGAAATTCTACCAATTAAAAGTGACGGAACACTGAATTAGATCTAAGCTAAAAAATTAATAAAGTAACAGCAAAGAAAGGAAAGGAAGCGCCGGTGCGGGAACTCGCTAGGCCGGCTCCGAGTTCGCTGGGCACGAGTACAGGAGCGCAGAAGGCAGGCTCCTCAGGGCGCTGGTGTACGACGGTGATCGACGACGAGGGCGATGCCGAGGAAGCCTCGCAGGGAGCGAGAGCGGGAGCGAGCACGCGGAGTCGAGGATGCCAAGTGAAGCCGAAGCCGCGGGACACCGTCGCTGGTAGCGAGGGTGCGGGCGAAGGCGAGTGCGAGGGCGTGCACGAGCGCCGGAGCGCGCGAGCGCCTAGCACCAGGACTAGGACGCGACGCCGAGCCAACCGAGCACCTTCCTGGTTGTGACGGTAGGGAATAGGTTGTTTTTGGATTCACTGTTGATCAAGAACAAAGTGACGGTGATGGTTAAGGACGATGGTGATGGTGATGATTGTGTTTGGATGAATGTTGTAGAACATAAGAACCGGATAGCCTTTGGATTGATAATCGAGAACCCTTTAATCCATAAAGGGGTTTCTCAATTCTATTCAATCTGCTTTAATTCAATAGAACTACAACGTTTAAATAGAAAACCTAAGAACCAATTCTACCATGCAAGATAGAGTTTTGGTTTCTTAAATATAGAATTTTAATCCTAAAGATAAAGTAAACCTAGAAGATAAAACTTAATCTAAAATCCTAATATAGAAAATAATAAAATATGATAATTAAGAAACCCTAAATGATAGACTCTCCTAACCATCTTATTTGACCTAACTAAGAAATACTAAAAATAAGCAATTCTATAATTAGACTCCAACTAACATAGGAGTTACTAAAAATAGAATATATATAAAAAATAAGAAATATAAATAATAAAATAATTAACGTTGTTTCTTCAACGACTCCCAAGGTGGAGCCTTCTTCTTTCGCTTGAGGATGACATCATTCTCCTCCATTTGAAATCGACTCGTCCTCGAGTCGTCGCCTGGATCAAGATCGTTGTTTGACCCACAGAAGGCCATCTTGACCCGCATCAATTGGTTTCAAAACTCCACAGGAATTGTGGAGTGGAACCAAGCCTAACATAGCCCATTTGAAGCCTTTTGGATGCACTGCCTTTGTTCACCAGAACACTGGCAAGTTGCAACCAATGTCTGCCAAATGTGTTATGATTGGCTATCCAGAGGGGGTCAAAGGCTATAAGGTACTTGTTCTCCAACCAGGAGGGTACAAAGTAATTCTTAGCAGAGATGTCATTTTCATTGAAACTGAATTTCATTTCAGAAAACCTTCTAACATTGATTCTGAGAATGCAGGTGTTCAGTTTTATGATTCAAATGCTCAAGAAGCAAATTTGGATGATGAATTTGATATCAATGTCCCCATTGGAAGCAACTCCACTTATCATGGTAATGTTGAGCAACATCCTGCTCCCTCAAGTACTGATGACAGCCCTCACCAATTAGGTGGGGAGGTAAGCAACTCAAACTTCAACTCTACTTCCACCCCTTCTGACTCCTCTAGTTCTGAAAATTATGATGCCTTGTCTGAAAATGAATCTGAGCATGATATTGAGCATGATGTTTCTGATTCTTCCTCTGATTCTTCTAAGCATGATGTTTCTGATTCTTCTTCTGATTCTGAGCATGTTTCTGAAAACTTTGATGAGGTGCCTGATTTGTCTAATTATCAGCTTACTAGAGATAGATCTCCTACAGTGAAAATTCCCAATAAGAAATATTTTACATATGAGATTGAGTTTGCTTTTGTAATTGCTGAGGTTGTTGATGCTTATACTCCTGAATTGTTTGAACATGCTGTTAAATGTAAACATTCTGATAAGTGGTTGGTTGCTATGAAAGAGGAAATAAATTCCATGACAGCCAATAAAACCTGGAAGCTGGTTCAAAAGCCTAAAAATGCTAGGTTGATTGGCTGTAAATGGGTTTATAAGCTCAAAAACAGTGTGGAACCTGGTGGCCAACCTACCTACAAGGCTAGGTTGGTAGCCAAAGGATTCACACATAAAGAAGGGATTGATTATAATGATGTTTTTGCCCCTGTTGTGAAATATAAAACCCTGAGAGTTCTGCTTGCTATTGCTGCTGTTTATGACTATGAAATTGATCAAATGGACGTTAAGACTGCCTTTTTGCATGGTGAGCTTGATGAGATTATTTATATGAGACAACCCAAGGGTTTTGAGGATCACTCTAAACCTAATCATGTTTGCTTGTTAAAGAAATCTTTGAATGGCTTGAAGCAATCTCCTAGGCAGTGGAATAAGAAATTTGATAATTGCATGTTTAAACTTGGCTTTAGAATGAGCAGTTATGATCCATGTTTATATTTCATGCATGTGAAAACTGAATCTTCCTTATATGTTTTGCTGTATGTTGATGATATTCTCATTATATGCAAGTCCAGAGCAAAGGTACTTGATGTTAAGGAATCTCTCAAGAAATCTTTTGACATGAAAGATTTGGGCCCTGCTCAGAAAATTCTTGGTATAAAGATTTCTCGAGATAGATCCAAACATCAAATATTTTTATCTCAAAAGGATTATCTTGTGAAAGTCCTTAACAGGTTCAAGATTTCTAATGTCAAGCCTGCTGCTATGCCCTTAGGAGGTCACCTGGATCTTACCAAGACCAGGATGCCCCTTGGGAAGGAGGAAGACTATATGAAATTTGTTCCTTATGATGCAGCTGTTGGGTCAATTATGTATGTTATGATATGTACCAGACCTGACCTTGCCTTTGCAGTGAGTGTGTTGAGCAGGTATATGTCTAACCCTGCAGAGAAACACTGGGTGGCCATGAAATATCTCTTGAGATACATTGCTGGTACCCTTGATATTGGTTTGGTTTATGGTTTGCATACTTCACCCTCTGAGTTGTTTGGCTTTGTGGACTCTGACTATGCTAGCAATAAAGATAACAGGAAATCCACCACCTCTTTCTTTTATTCTTGGTGTGGGAACTGTATTTCTTAGAAGGCTCAGTTGCAACCTATTGTTGCTCTGTCTTCTACAGAAGCAGAGTACATAGCAGCAACTGAAGCCTCCAAGGAAGCAATCTGGCTCGAGAACATTATGAAAGAGGTGGATAGGAAAAACCACAAATCTGTATTGCACATAGATAGCCAGAGTGCACTTTACTTGTGCAAAGATCCTGTCTATCATGAGAGGACTAAGCACATTGATGTTCGTTACTACTTCATACGTGTGTTGGTATCCAAAAATCTCCTTATTGTTAAAAAGATTGATGGAAAGCTTAATCCTGCAAACTTTGGTACTAAGATTGTGACCACTGATAAGTTTCTCTTTTGTAGGGAGTTCCTGCATGTGATCAAATCCAACTGATTCTGAGAAGGGTATGAAATAGCCGATGATAGACAAAGGTGTAAATCCAGTCCACATTCAACAAGGAAGATTTACGATATGTGTAAACTCAGAATTAGGAGGGTAAATTGTTAGGTTCATCTCTCTTAACCTATGTATAATTCTAAGTGTTACATTTAAGGGTGGTTTCCTGCAATTTGGCCTTTTCATTTAACAACCTTTTTCATATATATCACGTGATTTCGTCGTGACGAATCTTAAGTCTTTCACTTCTTTTGGTTTGAAGTTTGAACGGATCTTCAGTCTTCACTAAACTTGATCAGTTGATTAATGTTTAAGCTGACAGATCAGCTCCAACTAGTTTGGCTCTTATTCAAGAAACATTTCCTAAACGTAAGTATAATATATGGAGTTTGAAAGTATAATATATGAAGATTGAAGGCTATATTGGATCCAAATCCTTTCATCATTTCATGATTCGTTGTTGAAATATCTACACGCCGAATAATAAAATGAGTGTGGTTGGATTTCAATGCATTAATGTAAGTATATATTTGTTAACTTATTTTGAAATGTATTTAAAATAATATAAATTTGAAATAAAATTCATTATAAATTAATTAAATCAATCAATTACATTAAATTTATAATATAATTTTTTTAATCGTGGAGATTACGAGGTTGTCGACTATAATCTTCCATGGGTCCGAGGCTCCGAGCCTTAACTTGCAAAGGACGCAATAACATGCAAAGAATGAGATTTGAACCCTTGACATCTTGTAAGGGTTACTTCTCCTTTACTACTAGAGGATTGAGTCATTATTTTATAATTCTAAACTTTACCCAATCATTAATTGTTTGATTCATACAAGTTATAAGGTATTTAATTTAAAATTTATATTATTTTAAATACATTATAAATTGAGTGAACAAAACACTATATTAAAGTGATTATAATTATAGTTGCATTATATATATATTGATAACACATTAGAATCCAAACACCCAAGTTTTTTTATACGGAGTATATAATTTGCTAGGTGCGTGTCATCTCCTCATAAATGGCAAAGTCAAAAGCCATTGATTTTTGAAGTCAAAAGATTTTTGAATGGTGCATTGTCATTTTTTTATTAAAAGGACACAAACAATAATACTCCCTCTGTTTGGAATTATAAATTGATTGACTTTTTCACATATAAATTTATATAAAATAATATTTTTTTATTAATTTTTTTTACATGGTCTTATATATATTACTAATAAGTATATAATTATGAAAAAAAATTATAAAAAAGTATATCATTTTATATAATTTTTAACTCCTTAAAAACGTGCAAAAAAAAAGGTCAACGGACTTATATTTCCAAATGAATGTAGTATTATTTTAACATAAAAAGCGATTGATTTATGATAAATTCTATTGTTTCTTTATGTTAAAAAAATATAAACAAATAAATGAAATAACTGGAAGAAAACTAATAAAATAAGTGTAAAAAGTGTAATATAAGAAACACCGAGTTAAGGTAAGAAGTGCAATATAATAAACCTTCTCCTTTTTTTCTAACTGGTACCCTATTATATGGTTGATTAACATAAAACAAAAATATATAAAATAACATATTACTCCCTCCGTTCCAAAATAGATGAGCTTTTTCTTTTGGACACGCTTTTTAAGAGCCGAAAAACTCTATAAAATATTTTTTTTAATTAAAATTTTTATACTATTTGTTCCATATTACTAATAAGTATCTAATTATATATAAAAAAAATTAATTAAAAAATAATATTTTATAAAGTGTTTCGCTCCTTAAAAACCTACCGAGAAGTAAAAGAACATTTATTTTAAAACGGAGGAGTAAAAGTCATCGTCCCATCATTGTGATTTGTGCACATCAAACCCCTATTAGATGATGAGTAAATGATATTAAATATACCAAAAGCTTGGCCCTTTTGCAAAAGTAAAACAACCCCCCCCCCCCCCCCCCAAAAAACAAAATTTGCAAAAATGTCAATTGGGTTCAAAAGTTAGCAAAACTAAAAGGTTACTCTAATTTGTTATAGAAGGTAATGGAAGTTCAAATGAGAGGAGGACGGGACATCACAGGGCCGACCGCTGCCGATTGCTGTCTACACCCATCTACATACTCCGTCGGTTGACTCTCATCCATACCCTCCACCGCTGGCCGCTGCCTACACCCATCACGAGGCCCACGTTGGCGGATTTGGCGGCGCCGGAGGGGAGGAACACCACAGTTTCCACCGCCCTCATATGCCTGGTTTCATCGCCGATCACATCCACAACCACCATGAACAGCAATCTGAGGGCGGGCCTATCCCTGAGCTTGCTAGTAGGCCCTCTGTTAGGGTTTTTACCAAGGCTGCTGAAACGAACTTCATGCTCGCAATTCGCGATGGGAAGCTCATTCTCGCTCGGTCCAATCCCAACGATCCCACTCAGGTAATCGTCTTCTGAATTTTTATTATTTTTGTTCAAGTTTCGTCCTTTCTTTTGGTGTTGTTGTTGAGGGTTTGTAGATTGAAATTAAAGCCTCAGAATTGATCCTAATTTTTCACTGGGCCCTAGGGTTTTTGTGTTTCTGATTGAAATTGAATCCTCAAATTGATCTTGCTATTGATTTCTTGAGCTGATTTTTTTTACTGTCATACATTTTTTCTGTCATACATTTTTTCTATACTGGCACGAATTTTGTAATTGTTGACACTTGTTTTTAGCAACCTGTAAGTTTTAATGTACAAACTTGTATCTCAGGTTTAAAAATAAGCGAGTCATGGTTAAAACTAAAGAAGGGAAGGTCATGCCGACGCCATTGAGCAAGATTGTAAGTGCCAGCCATTTATCCAAGATCGAGAGGGCCAACCATTTCTCCAGGATCGGGAGGGCCAACCATTTCTCGAAGATGGGACTCCTTCTCCATATGGACGACGCCCTTGTTGCTGCTGCAGATTGGAAGAGGCTTCTGCCTCCTCGTGGCTGCCACCAAAAGTTGCTCTCTTTTTAAGATTGTAGGACTCATACATTTGATTGCTTTTGTTGTTGTAGAACTCGTACATTTGGTCGTTTTTTATGGTTGTAGGACTCGTACCTTTGGTTGATTTTGTTATATACATTTACTTCCTGGGTTTATTGTTATTGTAAAACTTGGTTTTATCTGTCCAATTCCTATGTGTTGGCAAGGTATACATCTTTAGTGACAAGTAAATATACGTTATTGGCACAAATAATGTCAAAACTGACACATAATAAATTATCATAAACTTCAGAAGACATAATCATTTCTCCAAGACGGGGCTCATTCGCTATATAGACTACGTACTTGTCGCTGCAGATTGAAAGAGGCTCCTGGATAGCCCCCTTGGGAGGAATGTGCTTGTTTGTTGTTTGTTTTAGGACTACATGCTTTTAGCCGTGTTAGGAATTGTACACTTGCTCGTTTTTGATGGTTTTAGGACACGTAAGAAACATCTTATTGTTGTTTTATAATTGCAAGAGTATGTTGACTTTAGTTGATTTTAAGAATCGTACAGATCTGCCCTTGCTTGTTCTATTTGTACTATGTGTCTCGGTCGGATATGTGAGAGTTGGCACGGGATATACCTATATTGGCATATAAATAGACGTTAGTGGCAAGAAGAACATATTGGTTGGCACGTAAGTCTTGTTTCTCTCTCTGTCCAGAAAATAATCTCACTTCGAAATATTTTTTTCGATAAACATATATAAAGTGGGCGTCTATAGATAGATAAAATTAAATTAAGTTCAAAAATATTTTTTTTTTAATTTTAACAAATGAAAATGGGTGAAAATTAGTTTAAAATGATTGAATTTCTCTCTTTCTCCACCTTCTTCCACTTTTCATGATTAAATTTTTTTTGTGACCTTGCCTCTCCCATTGCCTTTGTGCTTACCTTCCACCGGTGCTACAAGTCACCAATTATTTTGCAAAAGTAGCACTTTCTCTTTTCATTGCTATTTTTCATATGTCATTGCTATTTTTGCAAAGGTAAAAAAAATTTGTATAGTTTTGCAAATTTTTGCAAATTAGCCTTAGATGATCATAAGGGCTTTAGGCAAGATGTCGGAATGGTTATTGACAAGATAATTTCACCTAAATTACCTCAAGCCCTTTTCATTTTTTTTTGAACACATTGCAAAAAGGCCCAAAACTCTCTCTTCCGAATCGAAACCTAAATCTGACGAACGAATTGTTTTGATTGAAAACAACCTAAAATCGATGAAATTAATCAAAAGATCAATCAATCAACACACGAACGGGTATATCGGTCGCTTTAAGTGATTATCGAATGACAATTTTAAGTCTTCGTTCGAAAAAACCGTCGAAGGAAGAGCTCGGCAGACAGAAATGAGGTTAATGCATAAGCTCGGCAAGATGGGACGAGCTTAATAGGTTAACTCGGCAATCAAAAATGAGGTTATAATGGAGCCTCGTAAAAGTTTTGTGAGGTTTATAAGGACCCCTTTTGAAGATCTTATCTAAATTCTCATACATTTAAGACGAGCTTAATAAATAACCTCGGTTTCTGTTGTTGAGGTTAAGGGGGGAGCTCGGCTTCTGTTGTTGAGGTTATTGAGGGAGCTCAACTACTGTTGTTGAGGTTAAGGAGGGAGCTCGGCTTCTGTTGTTGAGGTTATTGAGGGAGCTCGACTACTGTTGTTGAGGTTATAAAATAGCCTCATTGACACGAATTACATAAATTCATTAAATTGTTCAGAGGTATGTGTAATGGATCTTGTTATAATGCAAATTCATATGCTTCTAAGGATGAGACAGACTAAATAACTAAATTAGTTTAGAAAATGTTGTTTTCCCACTTTTGATTGTAACTCTCAGTGACTAAATCAATATCATAACTTTATCTAAATAGCAAATTAGTTGTTCTTAATCATACATGAAATAGATTAATGCATATTTTAATGTTTTATCTTCTAGTAATTGTTTCAAGTGGCCACTTCCCACCTATCCTCAAAATTAGATTTGACATGTTAAGCTAATTAATTAATGAAGTAAAAAAATAACAGAATTACAAAAATAGAGAGAGAAGAACGGAGAACAAAATCACACTATTAAGCAATGATCTGCGAAGAACTCAAGGATAAGTTGAGAATCTCCACATTGGTCAAGAAGAATTCGTTCCATTATATGTAAATTATAATGTAGCTTTAAACTCATTTTTTAATACAGGTTGCAGTTACACAAAATACCCTATATGTAGTAAATAAGAAAAATGTAATTACTTGGAGCTACATTACCTGTACTAATCTAAATAACAAGCCATTGGTAGTGACTGTTGTTATGCTATGGAAATCTAATGTATTAGCAATAGAAAAACAACTAGGAATTACATCCACGTTGCATTCACGATGGTTTCATGAACAAAAAATATTGATATATGTCAGTTCGACAAGTAATATTGAAATCTTAAATTACCTCTATTGATGTTACATTCATGACGAATACATCTATCCACTAGTGTTTTGGCCTGTGCTGCGCACGGGTCTAAATTTTTTTGATATAAATTATATATAAAATAATATTTTTATGTTATAATTATTAAAGATTTATCGCTAGGGAAAAATATTTTTGTATAAATATATTGAGATTATTTATGATGAACTTTAACCGCTGAATTGTTATCAAATGTATAGTTGTTCGTGCTTCATACTAATATTTATATTTAACACCACAAACATTATACAACCAACCTTTTTCTTGCTTCTATTTATTCAAATTAATATGATATATTATGATTTCTAATATTAATTTTAAAATGATGAAATTAAATAAATGAGTAATGTTAATCTAAAAAGGATATTTCTAACTGATGAGAAAGCATTTAGTGAATGAATTTATTGGGCAAAAAAATCTCTTTTATAAGTTCATTCTTAAAATTTAATATATTGATTTTTAATTAAAAATTGATGTTTATGCCAATTTATATGATTATTATGATTTCAAATAAAAATAATATGATTATTATGATTTACAATATTAATTTTAAAATGGTTAATCTAAATAGATATATTGTTATTATTTTTAATCTAAAAGTTTTCCTAATTTTTAAGGATATATTTCGTTAATGCATTTAATTTATTGGGCAAAATGAAATCCTCTTTTATAAGTTATATAGATTTATTCATTTATTTATATTATTATTTATTTTTATTAGGTTAAATTCTAGACTTATCATTATGTAAAAAAATAATCTTTCTAATTTTTCCGCTTAGATTTATTATTATTTATAAAAAACCCTTTAATTTTTTTTTCAACTTGTACTAATGGTTGGAGGTTTTAGTACGTTGGCTTCTTATTAGAGGGGTATATTATTAATCTAAAAAGCTATATTTTTATTGTTGTGAATCTAAATATTTTAAGCTAACTTTATATGTTATATAGATATATAGATATAGATGTTAAACTGACGGTTATTTTATGAACAAATAATATTGAAATCTAATATTAGTCAATAAAAGTCGATATCCCATTGGTTCTACCCGATCTTAGGTTCGATTTCGAATAACCCGAATTTTTTACTTCATTTTTTTTATTCTTAGGATATAGAAGAAGCTCAACAAAATCTACCGAGCTTATGAAATAGCCTCGGCTTTATTTGGTGAGGTGATGTTGTGAGCTCGGCAAAGTTTGATGAGCTTAACACGTCACCTCATAATAAGGTTGAATTTACAATGGCGCCTACAAAAGCTCGGGATGGTTTTGGAGGGAAAAATAAATGGATTGGGAGGGAAAAATAAATGGATTAGGAGGGAAAATTTAGGGTTTGGCCGCCAATAAATTCTATATAAGACCTCCATAGTTCTACAAAGTAGTCACAACTCCAAAACATGGCGGAAAAACACAAACAACATATTCGCGACCTTGTTGAAGTTCGAACACTCCTGAGGAATTTGATGGAGGAATTTGGCCCATCACTTGTCGCCTCAAACATACGCAAAGGAACGGGATATCAATATACCCTCGAGGCGATGTATGAAGAAGAATTAAACCATTACGAGCTAAGCAAGCATCCCAGTCTTCAACAACTGGTTAAAGCGGGCAAACGGGTGCTTGCACTTCCAGTTGCGGATTTATGCATCGTTAAAGAAGAAGGTCCCAGAAGATCACCTAGAGGGAAGAAGTCCAAAAATAATTAATATTTATTCTTTCTATTTCAATCGAATGATTAGTTTTATTTATAGGTTGTTCTTCCATGGATGTTAGATTGTAACGAGCATATTATTTGTAACGGCCCAGAATTATGATTTCCGGG
This sequence comes from Persicaria maculosa, assembly GCA_963922045.1. Taxonomy (NCBI): domain Eukaryota; kingdom Viridiplantae; phylum Streptophyta; class Magnoliopsida; order Caryophyllales; family Polygonaceae; genus Persicaria; species Persicaria maculosa. The sequence goes on from OY998251.1 coordinate 8,569,746, forward strand.
TTACGTTTCAAGGGATAAAACCCCTTGTTCGGATCTTGCAATCCAGGTACGGGTCGAGGTTTCAAACTCATTTTTATAGTCAGTAATAAAGAGGGATTTCGAACCCTGAAAATATCGTAGGGCCGTTGGGTACCCTTAACCTGTCCTAGGGACTAACTCATGAGGCTAATCTCAAACGGAAGCAAGACGGAAGCAAAATTAAGATACAAAGCGTCACGGCAGAGCCGGGTCAAAACCAAAACATAAGTGGATGATTACCATTTATAATGAGTTAGAGATTTAGCCAGGTTCTTCGATTCGCAAAAAGGGAACCCCGTCATATAGACATCGAGCAATCAAAATCTACAGAAATACCTTAACAAAAAAGAACGGGGAAAGGAGTCAGATCGAGCCACTCATGCGGGACCGGCAGTCCTCGCTGAGGCCACATAGTATGTGCTATACCTAATAAAGATGCTCTAATGCAGTACGAAAGTCAAACACACTAGCATGCTCCTAGTTATAATAATGTGTAAAATACTGTAAAGGGCCCAAGACAATGCCAAGTGGCATATCCCTCACCTACCTCCACCCCCTTCTGATAGGGCGGAGACTGGCCAGCTCGTGAATGCATTCCATCATAATCGGGGGGCACGCATGCCTAACCCGCTCCACAATAAAGCCCGCAGGCATCTCATAATATAAGGAAGTTCATGACTCGATTGACTCAGGGTACCCGATGAGGCTGGGCTACCCTATGACCCTAGCAAAGACTCTAGGACTATCACAGATAACGGTCGTTCTGTTTCAAACGCATAAAGTAAGCAGATGCTCAATCAATTAGTGCAACCTAAACAGGATACTACATGGCATGCTTTTATGCATATGCAACACCTAACATAAAATGCAACAACAGGCATGAATGTCCAACCTGAGTAAGCCCCCTAGGGAACTTACCTGAAGATGCAGAACAGCAAAATAACGCAAGCAAGTGCCCAAATGGAAGTCCAAAGCAATCCAAAAGCAACACACCTATCATCAAGCCATTTCCATAAGCTATCGGTTCATCATTCATACACACATAGCCCAAGTGCTCAACATCCTCAAACCAATCGATAGTAAAACCATTTTCCAAAACCTTTCCGCTACGATCAACATCAACCAAAATCATTTACTTCCAATCAATCCCATTGATAAAGTCGTACCAACCATATTTTCCAAACTTTTATAAATCCCAAATTAAGTCAACTCATATTTAAAATAATTGCTCAAATCGTACTTGGCCAAATTCCGACATTTTGGTTTAAACAACAAATCCTTGAAGACATTTCCTAAAACTTGAAAATCTCTTTTTCAATAATCTACCAAACGGTACTCACTAAAATAACATACCAAAATTAAATCCACTTTACAAATAATAATTATAAATCCAAGCCAAATGTCACTTTAAAATTCCTAACTCGCATATTAAAACATCATAAAATACATATTTCCAAATAATATCGCTTTAAAGCAATAATAAAATAATATGTAAAATTCCAGGAAATATATTTCTCAACGGAATAATAAAATAATAAAAATATAATATTTAACACTTTATAGCTATAAACCAACATCACATTTCACATAACATATAATATAAGAATATGTAATAATAACCCAAAACAACAACAATAACCCAACCCAGAAGCCCAAAATCCGAGTGAGGTGTACCTGGATCCAAGCCCAGCTCTAAACTCAACCCGGTTCACTCTCTCCCTCACCAACACAACCCGGAATTAAAGAGATACCCGGCCCAGACCCGGAAAATAGGCCCAAAAGGATTGGAAGGAAACGCCGTCTCCCACCTAGGAACGAACAGCAAGTTCTGCAATTCGGCGGAGGAAAAGACGGAAGAAAGGGGAGAAGGCCAGGCTCGCCGGCGATGTCCATCCCGATTCACGCCCCGCCTTCACCGACTCAGATTTCCGACCCCAACCTACTTAGAAAATTCGCAACGCACACACAGAGGAGGAGGAGAAAAGAGGAGACTCACCAATCGCGGTTTCGAGGGTAAAACTCCGGCTCCGATGGCGGCTCCGGCTGCGAGAGTGATGGGGAAGCTCCATTGGAGGCCTAGGAGGACGGAGAACGATCAAAAGCGGGATTTTGCAAGATTTTCGAAGTGAAGAGACGAGAATCGGAAGGAGTTACCGATTACAACCGAAACAGAGGGGCTGGCGGCTCCTGGCGTCGCTGGTGTCCCTGGCGGCGGCGTCGGCGACCCGGCTGTCCTTGCTGGTGGCTCCTGGGTCCGGCTCGGATGTCGGAGGGGGATGGCAATGGATATGCCACTGCTGCTGCTACGTTAACGGAGAGGGGGATAGAGGCTGCTGATTGCTTGGATCTGAGTCGGAAACAGGGCCGTGGGTACTCGGCTCTCGGAAGGACGCTCAGGCCGCTCGGGGAAGGAAGGAAACGGAAGCAGTGGTGTTGCTGGTGCTCCGGGAGTTCTAGGAAGGCAGAGCAAGGGCTCCCGGGAGCGCTCGGGAGACAGCGGAGAGCAGGGCGCTTGGGGTTGGCCGGAAACGGAGGCGGAGTGAGTCGCCGGTGCAATTGCTGGAGGTGACGATGGTTGATGATGTTGCTAGCGACATTAGGAGGAGAAAAGGGGAAGTTTGTGAGTAGAGTGTTTGAAAGAGAGAAGAAGATTGAGGGTGGGGTGAGGCGTGCTCTGAACTCGAGGGCAACAGAGGTAAGGCAGCGGTTTGGCAATTGCACAGAGGGAAAAAAGACAAGGAGCAGCTGGGCTCTGCTGGTCTATCCGGTTAGAAGGAGAAAAGGGACAAGAGAGTGGTCCCAAATTACAAATAAAAGGAGAAGGTGAGGCTACTGTAGGGGTTCAGAAGGGAGAACAAAAGAAGTAAAATTGTCCATAAATCTCAAGTTCCCAACTCAAAATTACCCGAAAATGAATCTCAAAACCCGCTCTCTCGAAGTTATCCCAACTCGTTCAAAATCGAAATTCTGAATCCGAAATAAACTAATAAAGCCCAACATAAATTCCGAATTTAATAAGAACTCTGAATATTATAAATATTTTCTTTCGCATATGGAAACGGGGTAAAACATATTTTAAATTTTTAACTAAATAATGTCGGAACTCATTTTAAGGATTTTAAAACACGATTTTTAGGACAACGATGAGAATTTCCAAATATCCGAATTTTTTTTTTTGACCTAAATCCCTTTTATTTTATTATTATTAAAATTTATTATTTAAAAATCCGAGCCTTTACATCATCCACCTCTAAAAACAAGTCTCGTCCCCGAGACTAAAACCAAAATAAAGTAGGGGATGAAGTTGAAATGGATGAGTCCAAAGACCATGTCCAAGGATCTTGTAATCATCTCGGTTGCGTCTTCCGGGATTCTCACTACATTCTGTTCACGGTCGTGACATCTCCAATTAGCCTTGACAAGTATGCGATAAGCGCCCCTATCACATCCTCGCTTTGACTTTTCGGAAGTACCACAACTCTAAAAGTTCTACAATAGCATCACTAGGTCTTAGCAAGCACCCTATAGGCGCCCCCATAAAATGCATGTATCCACTTCGTGAAGTATCATAGAGTTGCCCGGATTTGAAAAGTTTCAAGGGCGATTCCGCAATTGAAAAAGGTTGCCTCAAAACCGTCGAAATTCTCGGTAACGTTTATTCTCAAAAATTCCAAGTAATTTCTTTTCAAACCGCTCAAATCTTCAAATAAGACATTTAACCAAGCAACCTTACACCAAAACAAGTAAAATCATTTCGATCAAATTTCGTCAAAATCCTCCAAAACCAAATCAGTTTCCCGCATGACAATCAATCAAATTCAGAAGCTCGGAGGTGGAATCATCCACCTCTAAAGGCTAATCCCATATTCTCTTCCTAGTTTCCAGAATCAAATCAATCTATTAGTCTCAAATCAAGCAAGATTCACAAGCCATAAGCAATGCATAACTACATAACCAATCGATCCCCAACGAGTACATCATACGACAAGTCTCAAACATATGCCAACACAGTGTCACAAGGTCACATCAACATCTCCACATCATACTAAAGGTCCTAATATGCATCTATGACAAAATGATTACACACATCTCAATATCACACCAAAGTCATAAAAGGTAACCCTTACCATAGAGTCAACGAATCAAAACTCATTGTCAACACATCAACACAACAAGTCATGCCGTTAAGATTCGGCAAAAAGGGGAAGATCAACCAATATATCAATCATCAAGGTGTCAACATGCTCGAAAGACATTACTGTAACTCATCACAATATCATATAACATTCATTTAGTAATTAGGCACCATTATCTTACATATACAAGTCATATTCATACTCCAATTCATATTCATTATTTAACATATCCCTAGTCAGGCTTAATGACCATACAGCATAACATCATTCTTTCACATAATAACACATTATTATCTTACGTATCATGTCACAACATATCCTATCATGCTTCTAAATGACATAACAGGGTAACAAAACATCAATATATCATGATAACCCTTGTCACTACTAACTAGATTTTAATATTGCAGATCAGTATGTAATATCATCGTATATCGGGTTCATCATGGTTGCTATCTAGCATCATGCCAGCAAATATAAATAAACCACATCATCAAGAAAATCCTCACATCATACCAGTCAAATTAAAACAGAATCCCCACTTGCCCATCTCCACTCTCAAGCCAAGACTAATCCTCTTCTAGACTCACCAACGTCAACTCAAACAAAAATTCTCCAAAGAAATCCCAATTTCTCTCGATACTCAAATCTTACCCCTCCTTCCGCTAATCACTACCACACCATCCGCCTCTAAGAACCCAACTTCTATCTCTAACTGCACACCCAAGTACCCTCTAACACCATGTCCTCAATATTCACGAGCCCTCTCTTACACTCCTCGTACCACCCGAAACATCACAAGCATCACCCAAAAGCTCATCAGAACCACCAACATTGCCTACCATAGGTCACAAAGCTCACTCAATCTTACCTAAGCCAACAATCCTCACATCAACTCTACCTCACACCACCATCGAACATCCTAATGACTCAAACTCTTTCACTGTCCTCCGACCACTCTACAAGAGAATCTCCCCCACATGTAAAAAAAAAAGGAAGCAGTTATCAAAATTATAACACCTAAGGCATGCATCAATTTAGCTAGCATGTTTCATCATAACCTTAGCAGATAAATAATTCAGGTTCTCAACATTTGCAATTCATACTTTATTGGCAATATAATTTAGATCATGCTTAGCAACTCAGAGTAGTAACACATCATGACATTATGGCACATTAGAACTGTAAGGCGTAAAATCATACCATCATAGACAACAAACAATCAGGCAACAATCATTACCAAGTCAGCACATCAACACGTAAATCTCATCGTCAAGTTAGTGCAATATCATCACTAACAAATTCAAAAGGGTTAGCAATTATAACGGAGAACAATCCTGCCTGCAAGTCATATCGTACACAGTAACCGTAATTCTCGATGCGTGCCCGTTCCGCCGACATCATAGGCCCTGAGGCCTGTGGGTTATAGGCCCACGCTTCCGCCGCACTGCTCTATCGCTATTTACTTCCCGTTCCCTCTTTCATGTGGTCGCTCACACAATGTATCACGCAAGAGTCCAAGTTAGCAGAGATAGGGGAGTGACAAGGACAAGCAACCCAATGTTCACTTCGGAACCAAACATAGACCAAGGCGAAAGGACGACGAGATGAGAGACAAGACTTTGACCCGAGAATGACTACGATGCCCCTATGAAAATCTATGAGGTTACAATTTGTGACAAGCAACAAGGGTTCGTCTCAAGCAATCAACCATATCAACCCACACTAACATGTACCTATCTCGAAGATCAACGACATACAGGTACATTCAAACGACACATTCGAGTTCTACCTTGAGGTGCAAGCGAGGCAAGCTAATAGTCTATCGATTCATGAAAGCCATAACGCCTAATAGTCTTAAGCGAGATATGCAGGATTTACCAAACAGAGCAAATATCACATATATGAGCAACGCACTAGCGGGGTATATATATCAACAATCAAGGTCAATGCATCATGATGAGGTTATCGTAACAATCCGACCTAATGGTATACGAGAACACATAAGAGCAGCATAGTATCTATCACATCTGGCAACCATGATCATATAATAAGTCAAGGATGGCATGCAATCAGACAAAGGGTCACCTTTAGAAAGCATATGTCCTACATGATGCTAGCGATACAAGATGAGGCATGACATAGTTAAGAGTGGCCTAAGGGAGCTCAGCATAAGGTTCATGAAGCATGTTTACGCAATGCAGTAAGTACGAAAAGTTACCATCTAAGGAGCCATATCGGAATTCATAAACCCTATAAGATACTGCTGGCACATATCGATACATGAATACAATCAAGATAATGCAATTACATTTATCCTAGCACTCAGGTGTCATGCGTGTGCGAAATCATAATATAACGTGGTGTGTGATCATGCGAGGTGTCAATTCATATGTTCATACAAGCACGAGGTTATAACACAGAGTAAATGAGGAAACACTGCCGAGCGGTGACATGTAAGTATGCTAGGATAGACCATCATGGAAGCAAATCGATCATCGAATTCAACATCAACCTAATTAGGATGGGTAGAACAATCTAAGATGATAGGAAAAAGGGGAGAGGATCGCACTATCAGGGACCTAGCTCAAGAGAAACCCCGCAATAAGGTAGGCAAGATATAAATTCACGAAAGTCACAATTAAGGATCCCACATGATGCTAAAGGCTTATCATAACAAACGATACATGCATGCAACTAATCATGGCGACACATAAGAAATCAATTCTATCACATTCCAACAGTATAGGACATGAGGAAGGTTTTACGATGTATAACACGAGTTTAAGTAATGGCAATATGACTAGAATATGGGGACATGAGCTCAAATCAACACATACTAGGATAAAACATGCACTTATCAAGACTCATTTACACCAACATAATCCCAATTCAGTGCAAGTATCACACAACAATATAAATTGCAGAGTAAGCAACAATAAATAACCTGATGTATACATAACAAACGGACATGCTATTGATTCTTGTCACAAAAGGGATAATAGGCATTGACACGTCATCATCCAACATGCTAAGATGATCCGAATGTTGAAAGAGATGTTTGATTTGGTAGGGAAGAGGCCAACCATTTTTGTCACCGACAGAGAGTTGGCATTGATGAAAGCATTGGAATCCCAATTTCCAGATACACCACATATATTGTGCCGACGACATATTCTCAAGGATATTGAGGCGAAAGCATTGACGCATATGCACGCAAAAGGCAAAGCAACCAAGTTTGAATGGCAGTGTCAAAGGATATTGACGGCTACTACAGAGGAGCAATATGATGCGGAGAGAGCAAGGATGCAAGAAGAATGGGGGGAGCATCAAGATGTCATTAACTACGTTTATAACACATGGTTGAAGCCATATAAGATGAAGATAGTTCGTGCATGGTTAGATAAGATCACCCATTTTGACTCATATACGACAAACAGGTTAGTGGTATACAAAATAATTATGAAAAAGTGTTGATCATAGTCTCTGTGAATATCAAACCTTATTTATATGTTCCCGTGTCCCACCAGAGCGGAAACTCAGCATGCAATAGTTAAGAGATTCTTAAGCTCGGGTGTAGGGAGCTTGGACACGGTTTTTGAGAAGATGCACGCTCGGCTTGAATTGACAATTGTCGAGGTGAAGGCCTCCCTAGAACGCTCAAGAACGGAGGTCGAACATGAAATTGCAAATATGCAGTGCTTCAGGTGTGGCCTCTGGAATAACATCATCATCAGTAGTGACCTTTCAGGCAAGTGGTGCAAAACCACCAAAAAGGACCCAGAATTCACCTGAGTCTGACTCAGCCTGTAGTTTTCCATCATCATCAGTAGTGACCTTTCTTGTTCAGGTTCCTTATCTTGCTCTGATCTGATAAAGGCAACAATGTAAAGGCAATGACCATAACTGAATGAAATGACGATGAGCTAGAAGAGGCAATGAGCAAAATAAGTTGGCTTTTAATGTTCTATATCTCTAACAAAGCCACATACTAAAAAGTAACATCAGTTTAAACATGATATCGGAAATTTAAGATAACATCATTAACATGATAACATAAAGAAATGCACTTGCAACTATATCTAATCGGACGTCATGTCAGCGTTGTCGTCCTCGTCCCCCTCATCGTCATCCTCCTCTTTCTCGGAGTCATCGGCATCCTCCTCCTCCCCGGAATCTTCCACATCCTCCTCCTCCCCGGACTCTTCGACATCCTCCTCCTCGTCGGACTCAATGTCGTCGTCATCCTCATCGGCCTCTTCCTCGTCACCACCCTCCTCGTCTTCGTCGACGACGTCATACTCTTCATCTTCATCACTTTGCTCCATCTGTACGTCTTCACTGCCACAGTCATCACCCTCGCTCTCGTCCTCGTATTGTTGAGGATCAACGTAAAATTGCTCATTAAAAGGTGTTGGAGGGCAGAGGGTAAGCTGTTGAAATGCCCTCACTACTTTATCAAAGTAGTAACTAGGTACATCGGGATGCGCTCGGGTCAGATCATAGAGAAGGGGAATCGTCTGATTGATTCGCTGTGACAATGAATAATATATTAGGCAGTAGAGATATTAAATCATATATTACACTCGATGTTTCAGATATTACCTGCGTTGGTGGGTAATCGAAGCCGTAGTTGCCCCTCTTAGAATAATGCTGCTGAGCATACCAATGATCCGGGGGACAAACCATAGAGTGAGTACGAATGAGGTACCATTCCATCTACTCTACTGTAGTGTCCCATGGTGATCTCACTTCAGGACCCATGGTCTCAAGTGGGATGCGATGTGTAGGGAGTTGATGACGCAATGCCCACGAGGTGTTCGGGTACTCAACTCGGTAACGCGTGTTATCGCCCAATCTATATGCACGTGTCGGTTCAATCACCGGCTGTGGAATACCCTGCACACGTCCAAACTGACGGGCCACTCTATCTGGCATATATGGTTCTGTTATATCCAAACAAGATAGAGTTCCATGGAACAAAGAGACCATAAACTCGCTGCCATAGAAATCCATGCTCATTCCATAAGGCTGGAAAATAATCTGTATCAACAATTTTTTATAGATATTAACATGTAAATTATAAATGACATAATCTGTACTAAAATAGAAGTGAGCTAAATTGACCTCAGACGGGTGCATTCTGTCCAAATCACGCCTGTATCCAAATAATGCATTAATCTTGTTGTACGGGGTAGCATTTGTCACCCACCTCATCGCCAGGGGCTCACCGCGCCTATATTCCCTGTTCCTTTGTGGTTGGAACTGGGGAAAATGCTCATAAATCCAGGCCTAATATATACAAATATGAACATAAATATCTATTCTATTATTCTAATCTGGAAATGGAGGTATTTAAAGCAACTGCCTTTAATTTATATGTTGTCGTGTTACCTGTAACAGTGTTGCAGAACCGCAAAATTGTTTGCATTCTTGGCGTGAAGCTTGCCCGAGCCTTCTGTAAAGGGTAGCTAATGCAGCCGCACCCCATGCATAGTTATGCACCTTCTTCACCTCACGGATTACAGGGAATAATTTATGCTTTGCTCTGTCTACTGACTTATCAACAAAAATGGTCGCGGACACCAAATACAACAAATATGCAGCTGCACGATCGTCGACCCTGGTCAGTTCTTGTCCAGCGCCTTGTAGAGTGGAGAACTTGATGATGTGCTTCTTCATCTCCTTCTTTAGCTCATCCACATCCAAATGCAGGAATTCAGCTAACTCTTCCTTCTCCTTATTTGATGTCAATTTAGCCATCTTCCCGCTTGCCTCGACGGACTCGCCATCAATCATTAGGTTGAGTATCATCCTCACATCGTGTAGCGTTATTGTCATTTCCCCCCAAGAAAAGTGAAAAGAGTTAGTCTCGGGATGCTAGTGCTCCACAAATGCACTCAGGAGGGGCTCATCAATGTGCTTGTGCACACATTGCCTCAAGTGCGCCAATCCGCTTCGCTTGACCGAACTCCACCACCTGCCTACTCCCTCTCGCTCCCATGACTTTATTGGATCGGGTTTATGATGGATCGTCAATACCCCACGGTCATGATGCTCAACCTGTACAACAAGTATAAATTGTATGATAGATCAATAACTAGGCATTGAAATAAATTTTAACGGAGAAGCTACACTTTAACATTGAACCGATATTTAAAAATAACTCACCGTGGCATTTGTCCACAAAAAGTAAGCCACGTGTGTGTCATACGATATCAACAATTCAGGTATATGTGGCTCGCCAGGTCTTGGTCCATCCAGTTGGGGTACATATCGATCGCATCGAGGGTTGATCACTACCTTTTGTTTGCCTTTTTCTTTTCGTCTAGCCCTAGCTTCTTCTCTCTCGTCGCTATGTTGCAATGTGTTGTCTTCGGGGAAGCTCGCTTCTGTAGATGACTCAGCATGAGGATTTTCAATTGCTTGAGATGTGGAAGCCTCGGTGTTCATCCTAGATCTTCGAGCCGAGGCGTTTAGATGTTCACGAGCCCCTCTAACCATCTACATACATAAAAAAAAAAAAGAATGAATAAATGCCATAAAAAAAATGAATGATCCAATGCCGATCTAACTAGCATGAATTTGGCAAGGTACTTAAACTACATTTTCTGCAAAATACATCATCAATCAAATATTATTAGAAATCACTTCAGCGGGTTTTTTATACAATTTTAGTGAATGGAAAATGTAGATTTACTATGAAATGATCAATCCTACAGTTATCGTACATGAAGAGAAAAAGATTCCCCCTAAGATAATAAAAATCTTATCAAATTTTAACAGCAAACTCAATAGCATAGCATTAAATATGTAACAGGTAAGCCTTCATAGAAAAGATACACAGTAGCACATAGCAGTAATTGAGAGAAAGGTGACATCAAATAGAAAATAGAAAAGTAAGTGCTGCTACTAATGAGAGACTGTAATAGGAAAAGTCATAAACAAGTAACATGTTCAAACATACCAAAAAAAAAGAAGCAAATGTAACTTTTAGACCTAAAACAATCAGGTAACCGCAAAGAGCTTCCAGCAAATAAGGAGCAGCAATACAAGACAATTACAGCAGGCCATTCAAGCAAAGGAAATATTTCATTGTCTGCAATCATGAAATCACCACAACCATTTATAGAATTGCTCCCAAGAAGCTCTCATAGACCTGAATGAAACATCCATGGAGGAATTCAATTCATCATTCAACAACTAAGCATAAAAAGTAAATGAAATAATGTTAATAACCACAATTACAAAAAAGTAATTAAAGAGTACGAAATTGACTAAAAGGAACTGGCACTCAAATTAATCTTACTAACAAGCCACAAAGCATATAACAAGCCCTTGGATTTGGCCACAAATTTAAACCAAATTATTGAATTAAGAGAGAAACATTAAGTTTAACCCAAAAATTATTGTAACGGCCCATAATTATGATTTCCGGGTTACGTTTCAAGGGATAAAACCCCTTGTTCGGATCTTGCAATCCAGGTACGGGTCGAGGTTTCAAACTCATTTTAAGATTAGTAGAAAGAGGGATTTCAAACCCTAAAAACCTCGAAGGGCCGTTGGGTGCCCTTAACCTGTCCTAAGGCTATGTCGCTAAATCCATTTCAAACGGAAGTAAAGCGGAAGCATAATAAAGATACAAGTGCCACGACAGAACCGGTCAAAACCACATCATGGGTGTGTAATTACCATTTTACTAAATTAGGATATTAGCCAGATTCTTCAATTCGCCAAAAGGGAACCCCGTCATATAGACATCGAGCACTTAAATCTGCAGAGAATACCTTTAAAAGAAGAATGGGGAAAGGAGTCAGATCGAGCCACTCATGCGGGACCGGCAGTCCTCGCTGAGGCCACATAGTATGTGCTATACCTAATAAAGATGCTCTAATGCAGTACGAAAGTCAAACACACTAGCATGCTCCTAGTTCATAATAATGTGCAAAAATACTGTAAAGGGCCCAAGACAATGCCAAATGGCATATCCCTCTCCTACCTCCACCCCCTTCCGATAGGGCGGAGACTGGCCAGCTCGTGAATGCATTCCATCATAATGGGGCGGCACGCATGCCTAACCTGCTCCACAATAAAGCCCGCAGGCATCTCATAATATAAGGAAGTTCATGACTCGATTGAGTCAGGGTACCCGATGAGGCTGGGCTACCCTATGACCCTAGCAAAGACTCTAGGACTATCACAGATAACGGCCGTTCTGTTTCAAACGCAATAAGTAAGCAGATGCTCATTCAATTAGTGCAACCTAAACAGGATACTACATGGCATGCCTTTATGCATATGCAACACCTAACATAAAATGCAACAACAGGCATGAATGTCCAACCTGAGTAAGCCCCCTAGGGAACTTACCTGAAGATGCAGAGCAGCAAAATATCGCAAGCAAGGGCCCAAGTGCAAGTCCAAAGCAATACACACCTATCATCAAGCCATTTCCAATCAAACTCATTGATAAAATCGTACCAACCATATTTCCAAACTCATTTCCCAAAGTTTTCGAAACCCTTAAATATCAAGTTAAGTCAACTCATATTCAAAACATTTTCTCAAATCATAATCGGCCAAAACCCATTTATAAACATTAAACCTTTAATCAACTTGTAAATTTATACAATTAAAATAATTCCGGCATGTTTCTTATTTCGAAATCAGAATAAAGTCCGGCATTTAGTCACAAAATAATTCTATTTTCAGAACCATGTTTATAAATCAAAACCCATGTTTCATGTCAAATCTCCCAACATCACAAATTAAAACATCACTAAATAAATATCCCAATAATGTTATTTTCCAATTACTTTTATAATATATAAAATTCTAGAAATATAATATTTCCCAAAATAACCAAATAACATACATTATCATATTTATATAACAAAATAACAGAACAATTAACAACAACCATTTATAAACAAACCCAGCCCAACAGCCCAACTTATACCCGGAATGTAAAGGCCCAACCCGAAAGCTCAAACTGAATGAAAGAAGGAACTCGGAAGAAGGATCCAATTTGCCCAGGAAGAGAAAGGAGGTAGGCCCACGCCAGCTCACCCATCTTCAACCCCTTCTCCCTTCAACCTCAACTCTCTCTGTTCCCCAGGGCTCCCATCTCTCGCTCGCCAGCCGCCGCTCATCCTCGCTCAGACCCACTCCTCCCTCGCTCGCTGTCTCGCCTTCCCGGCGTCGTTCTCGATCCACGCCCAGCCTTGCTCGCTTGCTGCTCCTCCCTCGCCCCCTCGCACCCGGATCTCGCTCTCTCGCGCACCTCTCATCCGCTCGCTCGTCCCCGCTCCTCTCTCTCGTCGGTGCTCTCTCACCAGCCCCCGAATAAGCAACAAGGAACGATAACAACACAGAGATTCGAAGGGAAGAAAACAACGAGAGTTGGAGGGGTTTAGGGACGCTCACCGGCGGATTCGAAGGTTGCCGGAGTGCTCGTCGGAGTCACCTTGGCCTCGACGGAGGTGGGGTGGTCCTAGAACGAGGATAGATGTCATAAAGTCGGAACATTAGGGGTGTTTTGGGCTTAAGAGGAAGGAGGGTGGCTCACCAAGGGTTCGGTCGGAAAACAGAGGACGGAAGAGGGAGGCGCTCGGCTGTGGCTGCTCCCGGTTGCTCCTGGACGGCTCGACTCGTCTTGGTCGTCGGGGAGCTGCTGCTGGGATGCTGCTTTGGCGTTGAATCGAAGGCAAGAGCGATCGCCTGAGCCCGATGAAACGGAGGGGACTTGTTGTGCCAGGGCTCGGAATGGCGGATGTTTTGTGGTGGCACTCAGCTGGTGCTTGGAACAGCACTCGGGAGTTCTCAGAGAGGTGCTCAGGGGCGCTCTGGTGGTGCTCAAAATACTCGAGAGTAGGGGCTGCGGTTGGGGTTTTGAAAATGATACACAGGGAGGTTGGATTCAAATTAAAGGAGAGGTAATGAGATTGAAGGCTGCGGCAAAACACGATTGCTGAGCTGTTGGATAAGATCAAGGAAAAGAGACAAAAGAGGTGAGCTGTGGATTTAGTAGGATGGGTTCTTTCTGCAGGCAGAAGAGGGAGAGAGACTGAGCATTTGAAGGCAAGATATGGAGAGGAGAGCTGACATGCAAGGTACAGAAGAGGGAGGTGTTGACTGGGATTCTTCACACAAGAGAGGAAGAAGACAAAGTAATATATGTTCTAAAAAAAACACAATTTAAAATAACCGAAAATAAACCTTAAAATCCGCTCTCTCGATTTTATCCGACCCAACTCAAAAACGATTTAAAGCTTAAAACTTCAAATTGAAATCGAATTCTCGAACTGAATCAAATAATAAAATTATATTATACTTTCAAATAATAGCAAGCGAAAGAGAAAATAAATCTGAATGAAAGCCCATTTAAAATAATTATATGCCGGAATTCATTTTAAGAGATTTTAGTTAACCCGATTTAAATTCATATTTAATTTCTTTTTCCGAGAATTAGGATTTAAAAATCCGGGCCTTTACAATTATGCACTTCTAGAAGATCCATTAAGTAACCTGAGGTTTAGTGTAAAGATCTGTAGTCTGATTTGTAATGATTGCTAACTTAGTGCCATTAAATCTAATGTTACACAATAAGCACAGAAAATATTTCTAAGATTACAATTGACCAACATCCCTAAATTCCCAAATACCCATTTCCATTCTCCCTCACTTGCCGGATTCCTTCCACACCAAGACACAACCCTAGCAGTTGCTGAGCATTCAAATCTGAAGCCGCCCAATATTTTTGAGCACAAACTACATGGATCAGTGAGAATTATCACATGTTCAGCAATGGCAGACTTATAGTCACTCAAAACTTCAAGGAAATAATAGAAATTTCAATGATAAAAGGAAAAATTACAAGCTACTGTAAATTGTTTACCACAAGAGAGAAGGAAGAAAGCAGGACTGGATAGGAAGGGTTATATAGCCTACAAGCTATTGTAAATTGTTTATAGTGTGGAAGTAGCATGAGTGTTCTTTCTCTGATTTTCATTTAAACAACACCAATTTCATTTTCCTTTTCAATTCAACCTCTCTATGTTACCTGGAAAATCATTAAGCAAGCACCCCTGTTCATTTAGCAGCTTCTAAACATTAGCAAATCTTATAATGCATTGATCAATTTCTTACTTTCTCTTGTTTACATTTAGCAGTTTGATTTGCCGATTGATTTGCAAATCCATCTTTCTCCTACACTACACAATTCAAAAGCCCCAGAGTGAACCTTCTATTCAAAAATCGGACCCAATTGGTTCTCAAATTCCACAAACCCTAACTATCCTATTTACAAATTGCACTTCAATTTGAAAATCTAACCTTCAAACTTTCATGAATTTCAAAATTGAATTGAAAATCTAATTCATAATATATAAACTTTAACATAGGAAATGTCAAATGCACCTTTGAATCGAACAGTCCAAGTCGGGCGAGGTTGCGGTAATTTCAACGGTCCGATTCGTGAAGGCAGCCAACCGAACCGGGTGCAAGGTTGTCGGCGACGGTGGTGGAGGCGGGCGGTGGAGAGCAGGAGCGACGGTGGTGGAGGCGGGCGGTGGAGAGCCCGAGCTTGAAAAAACAATTCGAACAGAAGAAGACAGGGCGGGGGCGGGCGGTGGAGAGCGGGAGCGACGGTGGTGGAGGCGGGTGGTGGAGAGCGGATCCCTTTTCTCCTGCGTTCTGAGGTTGGAAAAAAAAATCGAACAGAAGAAGACAGGCGGGGGAAAAAAAGATAAAATAGAAAAGGGATGGAATTCGAACCTGTGACCTCTACCTAACCCAGTTCAGCATTGAGCAAGCATCTGGACCTTTACCACCAAGCTACCCATTCAACCTTGTTTCATTTTACAAGATATTTAAATTAGTATTCTTGAATACTTTGTATGTAGGTGTAACCCAAAATTATTTAGAGTATTTTTAATTAATACAAATAAATTAAAAATTATATTTATATTGTGCATGTCCAATTATATATATTTGCATATTTTTTTCTTACAAAACGATATTTGTAATAAATATTATGATTATTATTCTAAAATAATGATTCTTTTAATATTTTTTTAAAAATTTCATTTATATTAAAAAAAGTATATATATATGTTATTTGATATTTACATTGTAAATATTTTTTTTAATTATTAAAAAATACCTTAAATAATTATATGTTACATCTAGGTTTGCATACTAGGGAGCAGATGATCCTAACATAATATATATATATATATATATTTCCGGGGGTAACACCCTAGCTCCGCCCATATGCTTGATTATTTTGAACTGCTCAATACAGAACTGTCAAAAGATCTTCATCAGTGGAAAGGTGGATAAAAAGAAAGAAAATAGTATCACATCATGAAAGAAAGTGATCAATTTTCAACTCTCATATACAAGTTGTACCAAGGATATAACCATATAAGCATTAAAAGTATAAGGAAAAAATTACTGAAGATCATCACTTCTAAAACTCATGTTTGATTGGACATATGCCAGTTTAACATCAGGCAGACCTATGACCCTCGTTATTAACCGCTTGGCTCGACTGACTCTCCATTAATCCTTAGGTTGAGGATAAGTGGGAAGTGGGCACTTGAAACAATTACCGTAAGATAAAACATTAAAATATGCATTAATTTGTTTCATGTCTGCTTAAGAAGAACTAATTTACTATTTAATTTGGATAAAGTTATGATATTTATTTAGTCATTTAGAGTTGCAATTAGAAGTGGAGAAAACAACATTTTCTAAACTGATTTAGTCATTTAGTATGTCTCATTATTAGAAGCATATGAGTTTGCATTATAACAATATTCATCACACATATACTTTTAATGAATTTATGCAATACGTGTCAAGGGGGCTATTTTATAGCCTTAACAACATTGGCCGAGCTCACTCACTAAGCTCAACAACAAAGGCCGAGCTCTCTCTTTAACCTCAACAACAGAAGCCGAGCTCCCTGCTTCACCTCAACAACAGAGACCGAGGTTAGTTATTTAGCTCGGATTATATCAATGAGGATTTAGATAAGATCTTCAAAGGGGTCATTACATACCTCGTAAAAAGTAGACGAGGCTCCTTCATAACCTCGTTTTTATGCACCGAGGTTACGTATTCACCTCACATAAACATGCCGAGCTTATGCATTAACCTCGTTTCTGTCTACCGAGCTCTTCCTTCGACGGTTTTTTTGAACGAAGACTTTAAAATTGTCATTCGATAATCACTTAAAGCGACCGATATACCCGTTCGTGTGTTGATTGATTGATCTTTTGATTAATTTCATCGATTTTAGGCTGTTTTCAATCAAAACAATTCGTTCGTTGGATTTAGGTTTCGATTCGGAAGAGAGGGTTTTGGGCCTTTTTGCAATGTGTTCAGAAAAAATGAAAAGGACTTGGGGGAATTTAGGTGAAATTATCTTGTCAATAGCCATTCCGACATCTTGCCTCTAGCCTCACTCTTAGATGATTGATTAACATAAAACAAAAATATACAAAATAAAATACTAAAAAGTGGTGGACTAACTTGTGGAAAACTCAATGGTCACTTTATTGAGACGATGTATACATGAAAATACAAATAGATATTATATACTGTAATTTCCCCTATATGTAATCATTAATCGCATCACACACTTTCTCTATACAAGATCACTAGTCACTATGGGTGTGTTTGGATTCCATTGCATTTTAATTATAATGCAATTATTTTATCTCGTTTTATGTGAGCGTTTGGTTGTAAAAATAAAAATCTCGTAAAAATTGAGGTAAAACCGAAATTTAACCAAATAATCACATAAATCGAGATAAAATAATTGCATTATAATTAATATATCGTGGAATTCAAAAACACCATAATTTGAACATCTAAAAAAATTGTGTTAACCAAACACCACCTTATCATTTTGCATTATAAACCTAATGCATTTGGAATCCAAACACACCCTATACAGTTTCCTGTTTTTCTCTACTTTTTTAAACCCTTTTGACAAATGTTTTAAATTAAAATTAAAAAATAGTTCCCTTTCTTTATTTTTACCTAAAAAAAAAAATCGACCTCAACGAATCGTATTGTTTTGTTTGGTGGGTCCCACTCCCCCACACGTGCGGTAAGGCAGTCAAAAGAAGAGAGCACACCAGCACCCGACCTTGACTTCCCCGATCAAAAAGGAGTCAACGCCACGCTGGCACTCCACGTCAGCTCAGTGCCCGAGCTCCTCCCACATCGCCGAGCAAGCCCGGCGAGCGAACCCGACCCGCCGATTCTCCAAGTCATAAACCACCTCAAATCCCTGCTGCTGATAGTTCCCCAGAGTCATCCCGGGCCCACCCCCGTCCTGCGCCTCATCTCCGCCGTCCATCATCATGAAGCACCCCACCTTCCTCCCCTTCCCCGCCTTATTCCCTCCGTCCATGAACTCGTAAAAGTAATTGCTCACCGGCAGCGCCACCGTGGTGCCCCCAGCAAAATGCAACGCCAACCCGGGCACATCCGAGCCCGAGCCCGACCCGTTCATGTAGTAGCACGGGCTGAGCCCGGTCCGCCCCTCTGTATCCTCGGCCCGCTTGTAAGCCCGGCCCAAGAACGAGTCCAGCTCGGACGTCACCGCCTTGTAGAGGCCCGTGGAAAGCATGGTAAAGGTGGTCCCACTATCAACCACCACCCCGCCATTCCCCTTCCGGTCGACCTTTTGCAGCGTCGCCGGCGCCGGAATTCGGGTCGGGCCCACCGAGACCGCTTCAAGCCCGACGGAGTAGTAGTACGGATACTTGGGATTGTCGAGCATCGGCGTGTAAAGGTAGACAATTTTCTCCTCCTTGGAAGCCCCTGCATCCATCTTCCTGGGCTTCTTCCCCATCCCGGCGCTCCGGCCGAGGATCAACGGGCTCGGCTGCAGGGCCTGAACGGAGTCGAAGGAGTGGGAGACGAGGCAATAGGAGAACTGGTTCCCCAATTGAGGATTGAAGGCCGCCAATTGGTTGGTGAAAGAGAGGGGGCCCCGGCCGAATCCGGCGACGCCGACGGGCTCGGCGAGAGCAGAGTGGGCGCAGCCGAAGGTGAAATTGGGGAGGGCGAGGGGGCCCATTCGGAGGGAGTCGCGGTGGAGGTCGGCGACGAGGCTGCCGTCGCCGTAGGCGTAGTAGAAGGAGGGGCAGGAGAAGCGGGCGCAGTCGGAGGTTTCGATGCGGTCGAGGGGGCAGTGGGCGGCGGCGCAGAGGTCGGAGGAGGGGAGGGAGGAGTGGGCGGAGGAGCAGGCGGGGGACTGGCAGGAGAGGAGGGAGGAGGAGGAGACGTTGAGGGGAGGGGGAGGGTGGGAGGGGGGTTTACCGTCGCAGAGGATGCATTCAAAAGGGGAACAGGGGAACCAGAGGAGGTCGGAGCCGGTGTCCATGTAGAGGGAGAGAGTCTGGGAGTTGACGGAGAAGGAGAGGGTGTAGTCGCTGCCGGGAGAGAGTGGGAGAGAAACCTGAGAACGGCGGTGGAGGTGGCGAGAGGAGGAGCGGGCGGCGGAGGATTTGAGGAGGTGGTGGGTGGGGGTGGGATGGGCGGTGGAGAGGGAGTGGGTGAGGGGGAGGATGAGGGATGGGGATTTTGCACA
Organism: Persicaria maculosa; assembly: GCA_963922045.1. Taxonomy (NCBI): domain Eukaryota; kingdom Viridiplantae; phylum Streptophyta; class Magnoliopsida; order Caryophyllales; family Polygonaceae; genus Persicaria; species Persicaria maculosa. The sequence goes on from OY998251.1 coordinate 8,589,513, forward strand.
GGCAGTGGTGATTGAGAAGAGGAAGAGAAGAAATAAGAAAGCCATGGATGGATGAGGGGAGGAGCTCTGTTTTGGAGGATGCAGAGGAGAGGCAAGAGGGGTTTTTAAGTTAAAAGGGGTTTGGGAGGGAGGGAAGAGGAAAGGAGATGGGAAGTTTCTTTGATGAAGAGTTAATAATTTAAATTGGGGGGGGGGGGGGGGGGGGGGGGGGGGGTTGAATTCAAAGGGCTTACTGCTAATCCAAGTGAGTCAAGTGATTAACACAACAAACACACTGAACACAGTTAGTGTTGGTGTGTACTGTTAAGTGTGGAGTAAATAAAAAGGGAGGTCAATTAGACGGAAGGATTATGCTTAACGCGGACTTTATTATGTGGATAAGGATTTAGCCTTTAGGAATTGGTGGTTTTGGTTTTGGTTTTTTTTGTTAAGCAGCATCATTTAGATTTTAGAGCCAGTGGTTAAGGAATAGTATTAGGTTTTAACTAAACAGTGGGTTTCATCATTCAGGAGTATGATAAATAATTTTTTTTATTTAAAAAAAACATATTTAAACCATCTGTGTCGATAAAATTATGTTAAGATGCAAACATTACTGAAATGTATGTATAATATTGTATGTATATCGATCGCGATCTCTTCATAATTGTGAAAATGTGGTCTCAATTAAATGCAATCTATGGTCACAAATCACAATACCTTTCTACAATTTATCTCATGCATGCATTTGTAGTTAATTCAATCACAAAATTAGCATCATTTAACCCTTGATGAGGATTCATTTTTTTTTCTAGGTCGATGATTCTCTTTATACATGTATATAATAAGGGTTGGTATACACCTCACTTATATATTGTATAAACAAATTTTATTGTATATAAATTATTTCTTTGTTTTACATAATTATTCATTTATATGTCATAGGATTATTTATGTATCACAATATAATTATAGTTTGTACAAAAAGTATAAAAAAATATATATATATATATACAAAATTTCATTTTAACAAATAATCGTTCAGTGCTACTAAATAATTTCATTTGAATGAATAGTCACCGCCAACACATAATAATCACAAGTTACTGTTAATCTCATTTGTTGATCTTTTTAATTCAAGGGAAAACTAATTAAAATACCCCCACCTTTGGGGTATGGTAAAAATATATCCTCAACTTTCAAATTTAATTAAAATATCCCGACCTTTGAGGGTAGTGGTAACATATTACCACAAGTTTTCTCGTGGGTCAAAAATGCTAACAAGATAGCCTACGTTGATTTTGTTTTTGACAAGGCAGCTTGCGTGGAAGCCTTTTTACAAATTAGTACTAAAATCGGGTTTTCTTAAACGGTTTCCTTAAGGGAAAAATGCACCGACAACAAAATTAAACCCGGAAAAACGAAACTGATTCAACCAAGCAACTAATCCAGTCAAAATTGCCTCAAATTAACAAAACACGACTATTCCTAACACCAGACCGACAACAAAAAACTAAACCGAAAACAACAACAACAACAAAGAGGGAAAAAAAAACTTATTCAGCTAAGTCCGTGAACGAATCAAAGAGGAAGAAGATGTGAGAGAGAGATAGCTCAAGATAACCAACCACAAGGGAGGAAGATTGTCATTGAAGGGGAACTAAGTATGAGTTGCCTGGAAGATCGGAAGACATCTCAAGAGGCGATCACGAAAGAAAATAGGAGGGAGGAAAATGCGTGGTGTATGAAGCCGGTCCAACTTTTTATTTTTTTTCCTAAGGAAACCGTTCAAAAAAACCCTTGTAAAAAATCAACATTGGATGTCTTGTCATCATTTTTTACCAGTGAGAAAACTCGTGGTAATATATTACCACTACTATCAAAGGTCGGGATATTTTTATTACTTTTGAAAGTTGAGGATATATTTTTACCATACCCCAAAGGTGGGGGTATTTTAATTAGTTTTTCCTTAATTCAATGACTTAGATTTATTAACATGATACACTATAGAGTAGATCTTTACATATGAGATCTCTAAAACATAAATGGTTCTAGATGGGAAAATCATGGGCATGGTAGTAACAGTATGCAATCTTATCTGCCAGGTCAATCAAGGAGTCCGAGATTACAATCTTGATTTTCAATGGCATGGTCCAAGTTCTTGGGAGGGAGTTAACAACAGTACGTGAATAGTGAGGTTGTTACTTTCGATTTTCAATTTTTGGCATCTATGATTTTTTGTTGCTTGGATCCCTCTAAGTGCTACCAAGGCTTCTGCTTTCTAGAACTAATTATTTTAAACATTTTTCATGTTCAATCATTATTATTTTTTTGAGAAATTTTGGTGAAATATCACCCTTTGTTAATTTAATTAAGTAATTAACACCCTTCTTTATTTATTTAGCCGTACTAACACCTCTAAAAAAATTAATTAGCCCTTTAACACTTTTCTTTCATTCCAGATCTGAGAGGCGTCTAGCTATGGCGATTCCATCGCTCTCTTCCTCCCTCGCTCTCTTCTGGTTCGCTCCTCTTTCATCCTATCAGCGATTCCATCTCTCCTTTCATCTCCTTCTTCACGCGATTTCGACTCAGTGATTCCAGGTAAACTCTTCTTCTTCTCTGCTCCTGGATCTGAGATTGCGGGGTTAGGGTTTCAGGTTAGGGAAGAATTTGAGTGAATTTGCTTGATATGAGATTGTGGGATGATGGGCGAGAGGAAGAGGAAGAGAGCGAGGTTTTGGAGGACGGTGAGGGTGGTAATGGCGGCGATGACGACATGAGCGGGGATGGGGGTCGGACGGGTTGATGCCGATAAGGATTTGAAGAGGATGAAGGCGATCGAATTTGCTCTCTGAACTCAAACCTGTATTCTTTGTCCAATCCTTGAATTTTCCATGTTTGTGCAAGGGCGGATGCGCTACTATCATATACACTGGCGCCTGCATCGTCATCGGCCATTTGCTAGAGGAGAATTGCTGGGCGAACAGATCTATCATCGTGCTTCTTCTGGTGAGCTACTGACTCCGGTAGACATTAATCCAGCATCAACTGCGCTTCATCAGTTCACCTTGTTTAATTTCAGTACTTGCTGATTTTGAATTTGCGATGTTCACTTTTGGATTTCAAATTGTGCTGATTTTGAGTTCGTTTACTCTGGAACTAGGTTTTGATATCTGGATCAGTTGTGCTGTTGGTGAGTAAGGGCCACAGCTCGGACATATTGGTGTGTGGTGAGGAGCTCTTCATATATTTGCTTCCTCCTATCATCTTCAATGCAGGGTAACTCTCCCTCTCTTTTTAGCTATATTTTTGTGTCAGAGCTCATAAGCATTATCTAGAAAGTAATTCCTTGCATCCTTGGCACCTAGATGAATGGGTTCTATTTGCTGATCGGTATCTGCAAGACAGATATTTGCTTCTTTTATTTTATTAGGTTAATCATAAGCATATAGAAAGATATTTTATAGCTCTTAAGTTGTTTACAGTAGTTGCCTTGCTAAAATCGAAAGTCAATCTAGTTTCATTCTACAAGAAGATGGTTCATTGTTTGTCTATGATGTGGAAAATATTGACGGGGTGTTGTTTCTGATTTGAGCTTGTAGGGCCAATTTAGAGACAAATATGTGAATATCCTAATACACTAATATTAGACAAAAAATGAGAAAGGAACTGATGTACTTTGAGAGATGACAAATTGCAGCTTCCAAACCTTAAGAATTCAAGACTACAAACCCTTATCAACCAAAGATAAGTAGTTGAGACATAAATTTGAAAGTGGTTTGAGGTGTTAATGATCCTTACCAATTATCCTTTCTGTTGTGGAGGGGTTTGAGGTGTTAATCATGCAGTTGTTGGTTGGTTGTGTTACTTTGATTGCTTAGTTCATGGTGCAGAAGTATAGAAACAAAACCAGGAAGGGCTTGCATCAGTGCATCAAATACTCTTGCTCCCATGATTCCAATCAACTTTTACTTAACTCTATATCAGTTCTAAGCTGTCATTCAGGTTTTGCTTCATAAGTGCTTAAGATAGTTATTTGGTTTTATTTTAAATGGGAAATTTGATTTTTTAGCCTCATAACAGCTTGTAGCTGTCATTCAGTTTTTTTTGGTGCAGGTTCTATTGAGGAAGAGGAAGAGAAATTTATAAAAGGAGATGATGTGGTCGTAGACTTGGAAGCAACTTTGGAAGATCTATATATACATGAGAGGTTCATTGAAGGTATGAATGAGACCATGTTTTATCTAAGGTTTGGTTCAATGTTAGTTTTAAGCTATCATGTTCTCTTTTAATTTAGTCTCCTACTTGTTTTCTCTTTATTTCCATCATTTGGTGTTGTGTCTGGATTACATTTGACACGTTATCATCACGTTGTGAGTTTGCAATTTGTAGTTTAGTTTTGTGTCCATAAGCAAAATTAGAAAAGGTGGGATAAAATGGCAAAATCAGGAATGGCATCATCAAGTTTATATTATGTGAGGATATAATTTGAAGGCCATGTTGAATCATAAACCATGATTCATGTCGATGGAATTGCGTGCAGTCATTGTGGATCATATCCTCAGTTAAATAATATGGATTGTGTATAATTTTTACATGACAGTAGTTTCTTAAGTTGAGGTTCCGTTGTTGATTGCGATATGATGCATTGCAGTTGGCGAATTCATTAATCATGAGAGTCTTTTTGTTAAATCCCTTTATCAAGTTGCTAAAAGAGTTGGTTTGTTCTGAATCTTGTGACGGGATCAGTGCTCATTATAGATCTTGCAATGAGAAACGTTGACATAAATTGTGCATTTGAGTTTCACGTTTGTATATTCAAGGCACTTTTGTGAATTTACGATATTCTTCCTAAGGAGTGTTTTTATAATTCCTAGATCATAAAGGAAAGCCCACAGAGGCCATTCGTGGAGGCAGGCAAGGAGTTTGCATCTGCCCTTTGATGCTCAGGTTAGTTTGCAATCTCTGTTTTTATTGTCGAAATATAGACTCAGGATGGAGACACGGTGTCATGTGAAGTGTTAAGCAGGTGAGCTTTTATGATGACGATGTGCGGCACTGGCAGCTTTGGCGCAATCGCTGCGCTGCAGTTAGACATGTCACTTCTGCTCTTAGCTCTCTTGCCCCAGCAACAAAAGGAAGACATATTTTGGTCATCTGTTGTGAGGATAAAGCTATATTTCAGGAGTTGGTGGACGATGCGAGGCCGTGATGTGCCTAAGCAAGAACTTGATAATAAGTCATCTGTCTGGTAAGTGCTTTTCTTGCACGGATTTCCCCTTTTGTGGGACTGTGAGTCAAAATCACTTTTGGTAGATCGAAATGATGATATTTAAACCTGATCTTGCAGCATGGAGTTCCTTACTAGGTCAACTGCTGGTGATGGCCCTCTTGTTGCTTAGATTTCTTGCAAGATTTAGTTGATCCCCTTACTGGTTCCAAGGGATCGGATATTACAGAGAAAGTTGGTTCAGGCAGCAAGTGTTGACGGTACAGAGTACACATAAGCTCCCTTGGTAAAAGGCCTCTCCAGTGTGTCCTGGTAGTGAAAAATTCAGGCATCCTGCAATGTTTCCTCAGTTAAGTTTCATACACGATACAATTAAGGATGAAATGTTTTCCACTCTGGAAAATTGCATAGAAAACTTAAAAAAAAAAATCCCTTGTAGTGACTCATTAGAAAGAAGGTTTAATACGGTATTTGGTTTGATTGGGTTTCTTTATTCTTTTTAGATGGGAGGTGTTGAATTTCAGAATGAATCTCACCTTCAGTGCTCCCCATGGTGTGTTTGTATTAACAACTTAATTATAACCCCAACTTTTAGTATATTTGTGGAAAATAGCCTAAACTTTTAATAGTACACTCTCTCATTTTGGACACTCTATTTTCATTAATAACAATTGATGCTTTGCTCTTTGTTTATTGCTTACTAGTTAGGTGATAGCATGTTTTTAACTCCGCTTGTGTTTTGGTACACAACCGGTCCCAAGCCCGGAAAAAAGGAGGAGGGTAGACATGTTATGTGGTATTTCATGTTATTAGATTCTTAAATGTCATCATAAATGTGTCACCAATAAAAATGTCACCAATGAAATGTAATCAAATTTTATGCTCATATGTTGCCAATTATATAAAAATGTTATCAATTGTATAAATAAAAATGCCAGCAACATACAATGTCATCAAGAAATGATTGAAAAACTGGCATCAAATGATTTGATTAAAAAAGTGGCATTAAATAATTACATTAGAAAAATAGAATCAAAACAGTATTTTGAAAAAGTTGCGTCACATTAATGAAAAAAAATGTCATTAAAACATTACTTTGAAAAAATATGGCATCACGATAAAAAAAAATATATCTGATCAATTATATAAAAATGTCACCAGAAACAATTACGATTGTCATCAATGAATAAAAGTCGTTAATAAAATATGTAAAAATCACATTTCATGCTCCTATATCATCAATTGTATAAAAAAATGTGATAAAAATGTCATCAACAAAAGATGTCATCACAAATGATCGAGATAAATGAAGTGTAATCACAAATGTCATCGATGAATAAAAATATTATAAACATGTCACCACAAGTGATTGCATCAATGAAGTTGCATCAAACGATTTGATTAAAAAAAGTGGCATCAAATAATTACATTAGAAAAACGGTATTAAAACATTACTTTAAAAAATGTCATCAAGGTTTGAAAAAAATGGCATTAAAAAAGTGTCATCAATCCATTTTATTAGAAAAGTGACATCAAAGCGAAAATAAAATGTTATAAAAAATGGCATCACTGTAAAAAAAATATCATCAAACATTTGACATAAAAAAATGTCATCAATAGTCAACATTAAAAAAAATGGCATCAATGGTCAACGTGACATCACATTAAACAAAAAATGTCATCAAAGTTTGAAAAAAGTGTCATTTAAAAAGTGTCATCAAACCATTTCATCATAAAAGTGACATTAAAACGAAAATAAAATGTAATAAAAAATAGCAAAAAATGGCATCACAAAATATATCGCCAAAAAAAAAAACTGAAGGAGTTGGTCAACGGTCAACGTTGACCGGTCAACAGTCAACGTTGACCGTTGACCCTTAATAGTCAATTTGGGGAGAGTGTTAGGTTAGCTAATAAATTTTGTTTGGAGGCTAGTTAGCTAATGAGATATTCATAATGTGCTATTTGCCAAAATAACCCTTTTTTTTTCTCCTATCTCGTTTTTTATAGTAATAAATTCGGTTTTGCTATCTGACTCGCTTGTTCCGCGCTGGGGTATAAGCAATGTACTAGCAATTTTAGATAATCAATACAGTATCTAATTAAATATATCCAATTCTCAAACACATGTAAGCATAGGAAAATGATCAAACAAAAGGAATTATCCGGTAACAATATATTTGTTAATTTACTTCTAGACTCAATTCAAAAATCAATAATAAAATACACATATTCTAGAGCTCTAAATCACTAATGTCTTAGTTTTTAACATGATGTCATTGACAATCAAATGACAGTTTTCTTTATATACTCATGTAAATATGAATTGTTTTTTTTTCTTTTATGCAGTATGAGGTATATATAAACCGCCTAACTCGTCACTAGCTCATAGCAAAACATTATGATTTTGCCAACATATGACATAAACATAGGCATTGCATATGAATAAACTTACCTGACAACATATATTGCGGGAAAGACACTCCAGCGACAACAGATGGCATTGTTCTCTACTTCAGCATTAACTAATCATACAAATTAACCATATGAGCGCAATTTATAATAGCAAGCTAAGAAAACTACAACAAGTCAGAGCCTAATGATCAACCTAGTACATGAGTCACAATCTAGGAAAAAAATTAATAAAAATGAAAAATATCTATATATATTTTTTAGTTAATTGACAAGAATACAAATAAAAAATATTTCATAGTCATATTTACCAAAACTATTAATAGATAAATATGTAGTATTTGTTAAGTGGTATTTTATTTATATCTAGATTTTTTTTGGTGGAAAGAATTATTTATATCAAAACAAATTATTTAATAGTGTTATTATATTTATATCGATATTATTTTTTGAGGCCAAAATAATTTATTAAAATATTATGTAGCCACAATTAGTCATCCGTGCATAGATATTTTAGTAAACTAACATAATAAATATATACTATATATTTATAAAAAAATATTTTTAAAAATCAATTATCTATTAAATTACATGAGATTCAATTAATCGTAGATAAGAAAAAAAATATTTTATCTTATAAATGTAAATTTTATGTATATCTTGAGACCGCGTTTCTACCGTTAATTTTTATTTCGGATTAAATTAGGTAAATTGTTAATTTTTTATACCAGAGACGCGACCTGAGTCCGCGTCTCTCTCTTTTCCTTTTTTTTCAAAGTTAATGGGGGAAGCAGAAGAGAGGAAGGCGATGGACTGTCATGAGGACTTGGACAAGAAGGGATTGTTTGGGGCCGAAATGGAGGGCGAGACGATTCGATCAAGCAATTGGGTGCAATGGTGGACGCAGTAACCCATCCCGACTGCAAATTGAGTAGGAAAGGTCGACAGCCATCGGAGGAGAGGAAGTACGAGGCCGCCGGAGAGGTCGAAGGTCGGAGCCCGGAGGAAGGAGGAGAGGGCTGCCGGATCCCGGAGGAAGGAGGAGAGGGTCGGAGTAACAGTTGCGGGGTAGACGGGGCTTAGGTCAGAAATCGAGATCGAGAGAAAGAAATTGACAGGCCGAGAGCGAGATCGAAACGGAGTTTGAAGGGGGTGGGGCGAGACGGACGAAGGCGAGGAAGGGATGAATGGAGGGAGCCTTCAATGGCGGCAACGAGGAGAAATTGACAGGAAATTGAGAGGAGAGGGGCGGGATTTGGCGAGAAGAAGGTCGGAGGAGAAGCCATGAAAGGAGGAAGCCGAAGGGGTCGGGCGCAACGACGTGGTCGCAGGCGGTGGCCCTCCCGCTTCTTCCTCCGGGCTCCGGCGGCCCTCTTCTATTCCTCGGGCTCCGACCTCCGACATCTCCTCCTTCCTCCTCCGAACTCTCCGTTGGCCTCCTGCTTCCCCCATTAGCTTTAAAAAAACAGGAAAAGAGAGAGACGCGGTCTAAGACCGCGTCTCTAGTATAAAAATTTAACAATTTACCTAATTTAATATGAAATAAAAATTAACAGGAGAAACGCGGTCTGAGGCCGCGTTTCTATTGTAAATTTTTTGTCACTTTTTCCTTCGATTTTAAAGTTTTTACTCTGTGAATAAAACGCGGTCTCAGACCGCGTTTTTCTGGCAAACCTGAAAAAAATGAATATTTTTGTAAATATTTTAAAAGTTTGAATATTTTGTTAAATAATTATTTTTTTGTGAATATTTTGAAAAAAAATTCGTAATATTATTTGTACCTATATTATTTTTGGTGAAAAAAATTATTTTTAGATTATTTTTATTGTATTTTTGAAATTTATTTAAATTATTTATAATATTTTATTAATGTATTATTCGTATAAACTTACCCTAGTTTTGATGAGAAAGGAGCACCGGCCAATCCGGCATATAGGCCGACCTACAAAACATTTTAAATCGAGTCCCAATCATTATTCTACCATTTTAGATGGAGTTGACAATCATACAAAAAGATTAATTTTACTCCCACCTACCTTATAAATGCCGTAAAAGCCTAAAATTAACCTAACCTAACCTAACCTAGCTAATCTAAACCGGCCTAAACAATATACAGGTCGAATGTATGATACTTTGCACTGCAGGCATCTTTTAATTAATTTTAGATGGAGGTGTATCTGGTGAAGCTAAGCGTACGTACTTGTGAAATTCATTAAATTAAAGCGAAGGTTGAATACCGTAAAATAATGTATATACGTGAGTATATCATCCATGCATCCTTATCGTGGTTAGTTAGGAAAGATGAAGGTGCCTATGTTTAAATATTCAATGGCCCCTACCCTTTAGCTGTTTGCTGTTTCACAAGAATCCCAGCAATGGGCAGGCAATGTAGGTTGTTACTTGTAATCGAGGGGTTGTGTGCTAATAACTCAGTACATAAGTTGAGTGAGCGATAGAAGGGATCAGCCTACTTTCTTATATACTAGGCTCTTGCAAATGTTGTTAGGGTTGTTTACTTTAGTTGACACTTAAACAACATCTAAAATCTCATTATCTTTTTTTTAACAGTCTAGGATTGAGAGTTGAACCGTTTGACTTTATCGCTCTGATACCATATTAAAGTCTGTTGACACTCGTAATCCGGGGTCGTTTGCACGGACACTTGTACATTAATATAGCTTAGCACATAAGCGGAGTGGGGTTTTATTCTAGAACCAATTGGTGATAAGAGGAGTATCTTACCGACTTTTATATTATACTTATTTTTGCTCAATTTTCAATAGAAGACTCTTTACTTTCTTCACATCTATCAATTACACATCCCATCGACTAGCTTCTCTGACTCTTCCTTAAACTTTATAATATTCTCTACGATTGAAAATATAAGGCATTTGACTTTGGTATGTAAAAAAAATTAATTAAAAAAATTAATATTTTATATAGTTTTTAGCTCATTAAACTACGTGCACCAAAGTCAAATGCATTATATTACAATCAAAGGGAGTATAATTTATTAACAACAACAACATCCCAGTGTATCCCGCAATTAAGCAGGGTCTGGGGGTCGGGATGTATGCACTCTTACCCCGGGGAGCCCGAGAGAGTGTTTCCGAAAGACCCAGAACGAAAAGAAACAAAAACCCTAGTAAAGCATGAGCACAAATCAGGTCACGGAGCAAGCAAAAGAAAATCAGAGCGAGAGCAAGACAAGCACACACAACACCACTCCCCCAGGCACTAAACGTGATTCGTTTGGGATACCCGATCCTTCGCATGTGGGCTCAAGATCAAGAACCACGCCGTATATTTGCCCGATCTTGCAATGCTCTTCCAATATCTCCTGATTAACAATTGAATTCAACTAATGAGCCGACTAAATAAAGCAACAGAAGAATAACTAAACTAAATTAAAACTAATTAAACAAGAATCCTTAACTTAAGAAATTCTAGCAATTAAAAGTGACGGAAACTTAATGAAATCTAAACTAAACAAATTAACAAAGTAACAGTGAATCGAAAGCAAAGAAAGCGGAAAGAGAAGAGGGTGCGAGGTCTGGTGCGCGCTTGCGGGACGCGACCGAGCACACAGGAGAGAGCTCCTCAGGGTGTGCGGACGCGGAACGGTGACGTGGGACAGGTTCCCGGATGGGCTCGCTGGGTCGAGAGCGAAGGCAAGCGTGTGAGAGCGATCGAGGCGAGAGCGAACGGTGCGCGAGGCGAGACCTGAGAGAGCGCGATCGCTGGGACCTGTGAGCGGCGCCGCGGCACGACGATGAAGCGAGAGCGAGAGCCAGGAGACGCGAGGACGGGAGCGAGAGCCGGGGGCCACGGGACGCGCCGCGCTCGCTGCGAGCGAGGATGGCCGCGAGCGTCACCAAGCTCCTGGGTCCTTTCTTGCGACGACTTCCTTGGGTTTAAACTTTGTGTGGTGTTTGTTATGCCGGACTGTAACAAGAATGCCGGACTGTAACAAGAATGGTGATGGTGATTGTGATTGCCGAAAGATCTCAAGAACAAAAGTGATGATAGTGTTTTGGGATTGATAACCAAGAACCCTTTAATCCATAAAGGGGTTCTCAATTCTAATTCAATCTGATTAATTCAAAAGTGCATAACATGAATATATAGAAAACTATGGGAGATCTAACCAATCCTTCCTTGCAAAGGAAAGGGGTTTGGATAGATTTATTATATCTAGAGATAAATAAAATAACCCTAAGATAAATATGTCCTAATAAGATAAATGTTTTCATAACTTGGTGGCCAAGGATTATATCTAGAAGAGATATAATTAATTCCACCTTATTTATCTAAATTGCATAAAATAATAACATAATTAACTTAAGATAATTCGGCCCATGCACAAGAGTAACTCGGCCCATCTTTGTCGACAAGGATCTAGGCCCACTCGGCCCATGGTAATGTCGAGTGTCCCAAGACCATGTCGAGTATGGTTGGCTCATGGTGGGTGCAGACGAGTCTTCATGAGCTCCGTGTGTGGACGCAAGCTCACTTCCTGTGCTGGTGGTGTAACCTTGAGCCAAGTGATCCAGGGTGGCCTGAACCCTTGCTCTAAAGTTCCATGGTGACGGACAAGAAAGGCTTTAGTTGCAACTTGAATCTTCTTGGCCCTTGCACGAGTGACAGGACCATCGAATGGAACCTTCATGTTGTCCTCAATGTCACCAGGAGTCATCGATAATTGCACGGCATCATTCTCCTCCACTTGACTTCGGTTTGTCCTCAAATCGTTGTCAGAGTCATCGTTAGGCATGAACAAAGATAGATCGGCGACGTTGAATGTAGAATGGACGCTGTACTTATCGGCAGGGAGATCCAGCTTGTAAGCATTAGGACCCATCTTCTGAACCACTCTGAATGGTCCATCTCCCCTGGGGTCCAGCTTAGATTTCCGTTGTTGCGGAAACCTTTCCTTCCTGAGATGCAGCCAGACCAGATCACCAACGTTGAACTGCACATCCTTGCGATGCTTGTCCTTCGCGGCCTTGTATTGTGCAATCTTCCTCTCCAGCTGCGCCTTGGTACGCTCATGCAAGCGCTTGATGAAGTCCACTTGCTTAGCTGCATCCATGCTCTCCTTTTCCTTATATGGCCGAGGCATCATGTCCACAGGAGTGAGTGGATTTCGGCCATATACCACTTCGAAGGGGGTAAGCTTTGATGCAGAGTGCCTAGACCTGTTATATGCAAATTCTACAAATGGTAGGCATTCTTCCCACCTCCGGAGGTTAGTTCGCAGTATGACTCTAAGGAGAGCCCCAACAGTTCTATTTGTGAGCTCAGTTTGGCCATCAGTTTGTGGGTGACAAGAAGTAGAAAATAGCAATTTTGTACCCAATTTAGACCATAGAGTTTTTCAAAAAGAGCTTAAAAATTTAAGATCACGGTCAGAAACTATAGATAATGACAATCCATGTAAGCGAACAACATCTTTGAAGAACAAATTAGCAACATGAATAGCATCATCAGTTTTGTGACATGGAATAAAATGAGCCATTTTGGAAAATTTGTCTACAACAACAAAGATGGAATCATGACCCTTAGAAGTTCTAGGCAATCCTACAATAAAATCCATAGAAACATCTTCCCAGGGTGCATTAGCAATAGGCAAAGGTTGATATAGACCATTAGCATTAGATTTCGATTTGGCCTTAGCACATGTAACACAACTTTTGACAAATCGCAGCACATAATTAGACATTTTAGGCCAAAAGTAATGTTCCTTAAGTCCTGCTAAGGTTTTTTCGAAACCACCATGTCCCCTAGATTCATGAATTTCTTGAGTTAACAATCGGCGAATAGAAGAAGATGGGATACAAAGCTTGCCCATCTTAAACAAATAACCATTATCAAGAAAAAATGAATCAACTTCACCTTTAGACACACATTGAGCATATATAGTTTTAAAGAAACTATCAGAAGCATAAAGTTCCTTTATCAAAGCAAAACCCAAAACATGTGCATCCATATGGTTTAGGAGGACATACCTGCGTGATAGCGCGTCAGCTACCACATTATCCTTTCCCTTCTTGTGGTGAACCACATAGGAAAAGGTCTTTATAAACTCCACCCATCGAGCAAGTCGCCTGCTGAGCACTGCTTGTCCTTTGAGGTACTTTAGAGCTTCATGATCCGAATGAATCACAAACTCCTTAGGCCAGAGATAATGTTGCCAAGTCTGTAAGCAGCGAACCAGTGCAAATAGCTCCTTGTCGTAGGTAGAATAGTTGAGCTCAGCGGAGCCCAACTTTTCGCTGAAGTAGGCGATGGGACGCTTGTTTTGCAGCAGGACCCCTCCAATGCCAGTGCCAGAAGCGTCACACTCGAGCTCAAAAGGTTGAGCAAAGTCAGGTAACTGCAGCACTGGGGCATGTGTCAGGCGATCCTTGAGGGCGTCGAAAGCCTTTTGATGTGAGTCTGTCCAGCAAAATGTCACATCTTTCTTTGTCAGCTCATGTAGGGGGGCAGCAATCAGGCTGAAATCCTTGACAAAATGTCGATAGAAACCAGAAAGGCCCAAGAATGAGCGGACATGAGTGGGTGTATGCGGCTTAGCCCACTCCTGAATAGCACAAATCTTCTCCTCATCCACCTTCAATCCAGATGCAGTCACTACAAAACCAAGAAAAATGGTAGACTCGGATGCAAAAGAACACTTTTTTAAATTGGCATATAATTTTTCTTTTCTAAGACAATCAAAAACCAATTTTAAGTGACTTAAGTGATCATGCATATTCTTACTGTAGATTAAGATATCGTCAAAATAGACAACGACAGACTTTCCTAAGTGTCTTCTAAGCACATGGTTCATAAGCCTCATAAAAGTAAAAGGTGCATTTGTTAAACCAAAAGGCATTACTAACCATTCATATAAGCCATACTTAGTTTTAAAAGCCGTTTTCCATTCATCACCATGTTTCATCCTAATTTGATGATATCCACTTCTAAGGTCAATTTTAGAAAAAATACAAGCACCATGAAGTTCATCAAGCATATCATCTAAACGAGGAATAGGGTGGCGATACTTAACCGTTATTTGGTTGATTGCGCGACAATCAACACACATGCGCCAGGAGCCATCCTTCTTTGGAACCAAAATGACAGGCACGGCACAGGGAGATAGGTTTTCTCGCACAAAGCCCTTATCCATCAATTCTGTGACTTGGCGTTGAAGCTCCTTTGTCTCCTCAGGACTAGCTCTATAAGCGGCGCGATTAGGCAATGCTGCCCCAGGCACAAAGTCAATCTGGTGCTCAATACCTCTAATAGGAGGCAAGCCTTGGGGTAGCTCAGCTGGAAGCACATCTAAATAATCCTGCAGAAGAGCAGCAATAGGTGCAGGAATATGACTCAATTCAACATTAAGTAATACCTGTTTCATTACCAGGAGAATATGAGGTCGATGAGCATTCCATGTGATGGTCCCTTTCTGAGGTTGAGAGACCAGTGATCGACGTTCTACAGAGACCTTAAGTGAAGCAGAAGAGGGCTGAGTGGATGCCGAGTGGGAAGGAGGTGATGCCGAGGGAGCCACGAGGGCTGCTGTGGAGGCCGCGAGCGCGGCAGGATGGGCAGCGGGTGCGGCCTGCATGGCCGAAGTCTCCTTGAGCTTCTCCTTCCTTTGGGCCTCCTTCTGAGCATCCTGCTGTTGCTTCTTGTGAACCTGGTCCTTCAGAATAGTTTGTGGCGAAATGGGTAGGAGAGTAACACTCCTCCCATCAAAAGTGAAGGCATATGTATTCGCACGACCATCATGAAGAATAGAACGATCATATAACCAAGGACGACCTAATACTATATGACTACAATCCATGCGAGCAACATCACATAATACTTTATCATGATATGATCCAATAGAAAGGGAAACTAAACATTGTTTGGTGACCATTATATCAGATCCATCATCAGTAATGCCATTTAATCCATAGTGAGTAGCTCTAGGAGTAGTAGTTAAATGGAGGAAATCCACTACCTTTTCACTTGATACGTTTGGGATACCCGATCCTTCGCCTGTGGGCTCAAGATCAAGAACCACGCCGTATATTTGCCCGATCTTGCAATGCTCTTCCAATATCTCCTGATTAACAATTGAATTTAACTAATGAGCCGACTAAATAAAGCAACAGAAGAATAACTAAACTAAATTAAAACTAATTAAACAAGAATCCTTAACTTAAGAAATTCTAGCAATTAAAAGTGACGGAAACTTAATGAAATCTAAACTAAACAAATTAACAAAGTAACAGTGAATCGAAAGCAAAGAAAGCGGAAAGAGAAGAGGGTGCGAGGTCTGGCGCGCGCTTGCGGGACGCGACCGAGCACACAGGAGAGAGCTCCTCAGGGTGTGCGGACGCGGAACGATGACGTGGGACAGGTTCCCGGATGGGCTCGCTGGGTCGAGAGCGAAGGCGAGCGTGTGAGAGCGATCGAGGCGAGAGCGAACGGTGCGCGAGGCGAGACCTGAGAGAGCGCGATCGCTGGGACCTGTGAGCGGCGCCGCGGCGCGACGATGAAGCGAGAGCGAGAGCCAAGAGACGCGAGGACGGGAGCGAGAGCCGAGGGCCACGAGACGCGCCGCGCTCGCTGCGAGCGAGGATGGCCGCGAGCGTCACCAAGCTCCTGGGTCCTTTCTTGCGACGACTTCCTTGGGTTTAAACTTTGTGTGGTGTTTGTTATGCCGGACTGTAACAAGAATGGTGATGGTGATTGTGATTGCCGAAAGATCTCAAGAACAAAAGTGATGATAGTGTTTTGGGATTGATAACCAAGAACCCTTTAATCCATAAAGGGGTTCTCAATTCTAATTCAATCTGATTAATTCAAAAGTGCATAACATGAATATATAGAAAACTATGGGAGATCTAACCAATCCTTCCTTGCAAAGGAAAGGGGTTTGGATAGATTTATTATATCTAGAGATAAATAAAATAACCCTAAGATAAATATGTCCTAATAAGATAAATGTTTTCATAACTTGGTGGCCAAGGATTATATCTAGAAGAGATATAATTAATTCCACCTTATTTACCTAAATTGCATAAAATAATAACATAATTAACTTAAGATAATTCGGCCCATGCACAAGAGTAACTCGGCCCATCTTTGGCGACAAGGATCTAGGCCCACTCGGCCCATGGTAATGTCGAGTGTCCCAAGACCATGCCGAGTATGGTTGGCTCATGGTGGGTGCAGACGAGTCTTCATGAGCTCCGTGTGTGGACGCAAGCTCACTTCATGTGCTGGTGGTGTAACCTTGAGCCAAGTGATCCATGGTGGCCTGAACCCTTGCTCTAAAGTTCCATGGTGACGGACAAGAAAGGCTTTAGTTGCAACTTGAATCTTCTTGGCCCTTGCACGAGTGACAGGACCATCGAATGGAACCTTCATGTTGTCCTCAATGTCACCAGGAGTCATCGATAATTGCACGGCATCAAAACGTCTGTCACCCGTATACGTCTCCTAAATTGTCTCTATCCAATGCCACATACTCTTAAAGCTGCAGTACATTGAGGTCCTGACGGACAGCCCCCATCCAACTCATCTTCGGTCTGCCTCTCCCCCTACGAAAAGCTCCAAGATCCAGAGTCTCGCACCTTCAAACCGGGGCCGATCTAGATCTTCTTTGCACATGTCCGAACCAACGCAATCTAACTTCTCGTAGTTTGTTAACAGTATTCGCCACTCCAACTTTCCTTCTAATGTCGGCATTCCTGATTCTGTCAAGTCTCGTGAGCCCGCACATCCAATGCAACATTCTCATCCTCTGCCATTGACAACTTCTGTTCTTGAGCTTTAGTGACTGACCAGCACTCTGAGCCATAAAGAAGTGTCAGTCTAACTCCATCGTACATATCTCTGATAACTCTAATATAGGACCCTAACACTCCTTTCTCAATCAAGCATCTCCAAAGCAGCTCTCTCAAAACCATGCCGTACGCTTTTTCTAAATCAATGAAGGCCATATGCAGATTTTTCTTTCTCTCTCTGTGCGGCTCAATCAAACGTCTCAGCAAATGAATAACTTCCATAGCAGATCTACCAGACATGAAACCAAACTGGTTCTTAGAAATCAGCACCAGTCTCCGGAGTCTTACCTCAACAACTCTCAAACCTCTAGATCGGCCTCTACATAATTAATATTTAATACCAAGTTCAAGTTCTAATACAATGGAGTACTTGTGTGTGTGATCACGCCTTTTTTTTTTTGGAAAGAAAAGTAAAAACACTGCAAATCAAGTAGCGTGGTTTGAAAGAAAATGTAGAGGATGTGATGAAATAGAGGTTTAGATGAAACAGTGCAAAGCAATTAAGTAGCAAGTGCATGTACCTTTTGACCTAATGTCCCCTTTTCCCTCTTCCATTTCCATATCTCTCCATCAATAATTTATATTGGCATTAATTCAATTGTCATCGACCATTTCCAAATTTAAGTTGTACATAAGGACCCCATCAACATTTTCCTTGGTTGTCAAGTTTCGAGTTAAATAGTTGTCGTGTTCAATTCGATGGCTTGCAATGAAGTGTACATTATCTTATAAATTTGATATCTACCTCGCGTATAACACAAAAACTTAAGCTTTATCGATTTTTTAATCAAATCCGCAAGAAAGAAGGCGATGAATGCAGACGAGGGCTGCATAAACGGCAAAACACACCCAACTCGTTTCCATAATAGATAGAGGACAACTTTGTTTTGCGGTGGAGGTTGGCCCACTAATTCCGGCTTCAACACGTAGTCAAATTTGGGCCTTTGTAGGCCCATTCATTCTTTCTATAGCCCACCACGCTGATGGCCCACTTCAGCCACTCTGTATATATAATACTGTATAATGTATATGCAATTAATCAATTATTTATAGGTTGTCTCCATATTGTGAATTTGTTATGGAATTTATAGACAAAGCCATCGTATTTTATCACAAATTAAATATTCATAATATTTTATTTTATTTTATTTTCTCTGTAACGTTTCATTTTTTTTTCATTTTTGTCGTTATTTGGTAAACGGCCCACCACAAAAAAAAAAAAAAAAAAAAAAAGGAAGGAAAGATTTTATTTAGTGGAGTATAGTTTAACTTATGGGTCTGAGATTCAGATGATTGATGTTGCATCATTCGCGACATTTTATTCCAAGTCTTGTTATAAGGACCCACCACTGGAGATATTATTCATCAATATGATCAGTGATCACTAATTGGGCGGCCAATCTTGAAAGACTAAATGGGCCGGAAGCCCAACAGAAGAGGTTGGGCCTTGGGCCATATAATGCCTAATACGAAAAGAAGAGACAATCAGGCAGGGCCGTAGGCAAGGGATTCGTAATTCGTTTACCAATATATTTGGTCTAATGAGTTTTTTTTTTTTTTTTTTTTTTATTAGGTAAAAATTCGGATGGAGAACCCTATCCGAAAGCATCCTGTCGGATGAGGTCAAGAAGACCTGTATCGAGGTAAAGCTCAGGCCCCCTGGTAGAGTAGCAAAGGTGTGCAACCTTATCCGCTACCCGGTTACCAATACGGGGAATATGTGATACACTAACATTCCTTATTCCTTGGAGAAGACTTTGGATATCAGACATAACCATTTCTATTTCCCAAGGGCAACCAACTTGTGATCTTAGGTAGTCCGTGATAATCTTTGAGTCTCCTTCTATTATTAGATCGGTTATGTTTAGTTCTCTCGCTTTTTCTAACCCTAGGCGTAGAGCTAAGGCTTCCGCTATAAGGGGTGATTGTCCACCATTAGCTTTTCCACCAATGTTGATTGGGTCTCCACGCCAGTCTCTGATGATGTATCCAATGGAACTGTTTGTGGCGGATTTAAAAGATCCGTCAAAATTTAGCTTATATTTACCCGCCGGAGGTTTCCTCCATTGATAGGTTTTCCTATTGTTCTCAGAGAACCCTTTTCCTTTACTTTGTTTCTGTATGCCGTCATCCTCCATTTCATTCCATCTACTAGCTTTCCTCCAGTTATCGATATTATTCGTGATCATTTTCTTGATAGCCTCCGCAGAGGGGATGGTTTCATTTCTAAAGATTGTTTGATTTCTTATAAACCAAATGGTCCACCATCTGATTGCTATCTGTTGTTTCTTCTCCATCGGAAGAGTAGAGCCTAAAATTTGTAAAATTTGATTCATATCTCTGTTTTCTGTAATTAGGTTGTTAATGTTTTGAGATATTTGTCCAGGGAATTGTTGTTGGAAATTGTTGATGGGACATTCTATGAATAGGTGAATATCATCTTCCACAAACTGGTTGCACAAGGTACATGTGTTCGGTACCGCCACCCCTTTTAGGGCCAGCCGGGTAGCCGTGGCGAGGCCTTTTTGTTTTATTTTCCAAATAAAGTTCTTAACTTTAGGTGGGGCGTCGAGTTTCCAGATCCATGAGAATTCATATGACGGTCTTTGTGGTGTGGATGAGATTAAGTTATAGGCACTTGTCGTTGTGAACCATCCTTTTTTGGCGGGCCACCAATATAGTCTGTCTGTAAGGGGGGTGATTGGCAAGGGGATTTTCATAATATCCTCTACTATGGGCTTAGGAAGCACCGATACAAGTTTTTCTTTCCACCATTGTCCTCCTGTTATGAAATTGCTTACGGTATCATGTGGATTAATGTTATGTTGAGAGTCTATTTTGTCCTTTAGAGGTGTCGTAGCTGCCCAATTATCTTCCCAAAACTTAATTGATTTCCCATCCCCCACCTGCCAGATGAGTCCCGTTTTGAATTTGGGGATTAGATAGCTCAGTTTCGACCATTGCCACGAGGCATTGCCTTTTCTAGAGTAGGTAAGGATGTGGTTTTCTTTCAGATACTTATATTGTATGATTTTGACCCAGTTATTTTCCAGTTCAGCCAAAATTTTCCAGAGGAGTTTTAGTTGAAGAGCTTCATTCATGTCTTTGGCTTTTCTAATTCCCAGTCCTCCATCTCTTTTTGATTTACATATTTTGTCCCAACTGATTAATGGGCTATGTTGTGCATCTTTGTTCCAGAAAAAGGTTCTGTTGATTTGATCTAGTTGTTTGTGGACCGCTACCGGAAGCATGAAGCTCTGCATTGAGTATAACGGTTTTGATGATAAGTTAGACATTATTAGGGTTGCTCTGCCTTGTTGAGAAAGGGTATTCGCCCGCCATTTGCTCAATTGGTCTTTAGATTTGCATACCATTTCGCCAAAGGTTTCCTTGGTAGCCCTCCCATTAATGATGGGACAACCTAAGTATTTTTCTAGGTTTCGTTCAAGGGGTATGTTTAGAATTCCTTCTAGGACTCGAGCTCTTGATCTAGGAATACCTGGGGTGGTTTGAAAGGACGATTTGTGGTAATTTACCTTTTGTCCTGAGAACTTACAGTAGTCTTCAATTATCTCTTTAACTTTTTTACATGCATCATTACTTCCTTTCGAAAATATTATTATGTCGTCCGCAAAGGCCAAAAACGGAACACAGGGGCCCGAATGGCCAAATTTAAATCCGATGTTGTTATGGTTAGATTCTGCATCCCTCGAGAGTTTACGAGCAAGAATTTCTGCCCCGAGTAGGAAGAGAAACGGGGAGAGGGGGTCCCCTTGCCTCAAACCCCTTAAAGGTTTGAAAGGATCTGTAGGGCCATTGTTTACTAAGACATAAAAAGAGATTGTGGTCACACATTCCATAATAATATCCACAAATTTTTGGTTGAATCCAAATTTTTGGAGCACTGCTTTCGTGAAATGCCAATCTACTCTGTCGTATGCTTTCTCCATATCAAGTTTTATTGCAGCCCAACCCTTGGTACCTTTTCTAGTACGAAAGGAATGGAATACCTCGTGCGCTATTAGGATATTGTCTTGGATTGCTCTATCGGAAACAAAGGCACCTTGTAATGGGTGTATAAGTTTTCCAATTACCATTTTCAGTCGTTCTGTTATTATCTTTGAGATGATTTTATATAAGGTAGAACATAGGCTAATCGGGCGATAGTGTGTCGTCATGGAGGGGTTATCAATTTTTGGTATGAGGGAGATAAAAGTGTGGTTAATTTGTTTTAACATTTTTCCAGAGTGAAAGAAAGCTTTTGTAGCCCGGATGATATCAGAGCCAACGATGTCCCAATAATTTTTGTAGAACTCAGCCGTCATTCCATCAGGGCCGGGGGATTTGTTGTTCCCAATTGAGAAGACTGCTTTTTTGATTTCACTGTTTGTTGGTTGTTGAATAAGTGATATGTTTTCCTCTTCTGTAATGACCGGGTTGATTTCCGAAAGGTATTCTTCTAATTGGGGGGTCCTATACATTTGTTCTCGATTAAATCTTTTCTCAAAGTCCCTTTGAATTTCCCTTTTAATGTTTTCATTGCCAATTATGTTAGTTCCTTCTGCGGAGGTAATTGTTCGAATTATCTTCCGATTTCTTCTCCCTGTGGCTACTCTATGAAAATAGGAGGAGTTGGTATCTGCTAACTTTAAGTGTTTTGATTTAGCTCTTTGGTTCCAGTAAGTTTTATGAAAAAGGAGTAGCTTTTCTCTTTTAGATAATAGATTTTGTTCTTTTGTGTATGACTCTAGGTTTTGGTTAGTTTGTTGAATAGATTGTATTTCGATTAAGGCCTCATCAACATCTTGTATTTGTCGGAATATGTTTCCAAATGTTTTTTTATTCCAATTTTTTGCCTTTTGTTTGAGGATTTTTTATTTGTGTGTAATTCGGAACATAGCAGAGCCTGCACATGAAGCTCTCCATGCTTGCTTAACAATATTTCGGAAGTCTCTCCTTTGCAGCCAAATGTTTTCAAATTTAAAAGGGGGTGGTTTAAAGCTAGTGTTTTTGGAAATATTAATTGAAATAGGACAGTGGTCCGAGTTAGAAAATGCTCCATTTTTAGTTGCCAATTCGGGAAACATATCGATTATTTCATGATGGACAAGCACCCTATCAAGTTTTTCCAGAATGTTGTCTAGGCCAAATTGCTTCTTTCTCCAAGTAAATGGGTTACCGTATGAGGGAATCTCCAGCAAGGAGCATGCATCTTTGAAATCCATTATTCTAAGAAATCTTCCAGGTAGGGTTTCTGCTCCTCCGCTCTTATCCGATGATTGACTTATTTCGTTTAAATCTCCCATGATTAGGCATGGAATGTCGCTTTGGGTAATCAAATTATATAGATTTCTCCAAAAGTCAGCTTTTTCTGAGGGGTTTGGGGGGGGCGTATACAAACAGCATTAGACATTCAAAATTCTCTTTTATGTTCTCATATTTTACGCCAATAATTCTTGGGAGATGAATGATCACCGCGATGGATTCGTCTATGAAGGAGTTTTCATTCCAGAATAGGGCAATACCCCCGGCACGACCAGAAGCCGGGGACCAACACATGTTTGTGAATCCTGCATTTTTCCATAGAGATTCCTTTGGTTCTGTTTCAGTCTTTGTTTCTGCTAAGATTAGCATTTGTACATGATCTAGTGAGCGCCATTCGTTCATGTTAGTCCAGAAGGTTCTTTTTCCAATCCCCCTACAGTTCCAATATCGTATAATCATGACCACTTTGTTTTTGCATAGGAGAGCAAAAGGTGATCCCTCCCGTACCCATATCTTACTCTTTTGAGTTTCTTTTGTAAATTTTTAGTCTTTGTAAATATTTCTCTTATTGTTTTATTCGGACTACATTTACCGCTAAAACTGGATTGGTAGTTTGATTCCCAAATGATATTCATAACCTTTTGTTCACCAAATTTAATGAAACAAACCTGGATTTTACCCAAACAAAGGGATGTTGAATGAGTTTGTGAAATTTTGCTCATCTTAACTACATATCTAAACATCAGAAGATGTCTTATGACAACACATAATGCATATACATGACCGGAAGATTCATAAACCAATACTTGCTTGAAGATGTATCCCAATAATTGCATATACACGTGAACATTGATATTCAATAACCAAGCATTCAGACCATAAGACATCAATATCAAAGGCCACCAGAAGGCCTTCGTCAAGCCAATTCTGTTTATCAAACCCATAGAGGGAGGAGTACAACTTCTAAAGAGAAGACTGTTTTTTGTGCAACTTGTCACCCAATCAGGTTCGACACTCGTAATTGAAAGAAGGAAAATCGTTTCATTCCAATTCTCAGGCACACAATGAAGCATGATAATACAAATCCAGTAATCGTACCTGAATTGTTTGTATAGAACACCTTTCAGCAGGGGCCACACTTTGTCGATTTGCCATGGGCTATTCATGCATACCCGGGATTCAGACTTGGATTTCTCATCCTCCCTTAACATGTACAACTGAGAACTCACCAAGGTAAAGGCACCAGGGGCAACTCTACACCACCGGCTTGTTCCTTTTCCCGGTTTTGTGCTCAGTATTGCCTCGTAATCAGAGCTATTTTCATCCACCTCTGAAGAGAGTTTTTCTTCAAAGTTTGGTTTTGGGCCCTTTCGGGGGGTATTCAGTGGGACAGCAGATGGCGCTGAACCCAGAGTTTGTTTTCTTTTGTTCTCATCAGCCGAGATAAACTCAGAAAAAAAGTAAACACAATTGTTAGATACTTTCTTCACAAACTTCATCCAGCAAAGAACCCATTTCTTTTGTATGAAGATTGAAACAAGATGTAGATTCATGATATACCTGGGATTGTGGATCTTCATAGACAATCTCCAACTGAAAAGCCTGTAATCAGAAGAAAACGGGCTATGACATAAACGATTAACAAAGGGAGGTGTTGGGGGGCGATGAGCCCATTCTATAACGGTAAGGGTTAGACAAACTTGCTGCTTTACCAATGGAATCAAGCCCTTTCGGGAGGTGCGAGATGAAGGGCCAGGAACCCACTTCACCATTGTTTTCAAGGCCTCAGATTCACCAAATCGCCAAAGGGCAGATTTATAAGGGAACCCGAGACGAGTTGATTTGAGGGAAGAAAAGCTGAAATACCTCGAAAAGGGCCGACCCCGAGAACACCCAACCCTGAAACGCACAGATCGACGCCTCCAACCCCAAATAAAAGGAAACTTCTTCCGCTTTTTGAAGTTTTTTCCAACCGGAACTACTATCCTCCGTTCAGCCTTCATCTCTATCACCATTCGACCACCCAAGCCCTCGAGCCCAGGAGATTTCTTCTCATCCGCATCATCAGATGGCACTTGACTTGCCTGACCTCGCGGCTCTTTCGAATTGGCCTCTATGGAGAGCACCACAGAGAAAACGAAAGGGATTAGGCTCAATCGACTAGGATCTAGTCGGGACTTGGTGATTTCAGATCTACGAAATTGGGTTGGGGAAGGGATTAGGCTCAATCGACTAGGATCTAGTCGGGACTGGGTGATTTCAGATCTTCGAAATTTGGTTGGGGAAGGGTTTGGAGAAGAGGGGTGTGGAGCGCGTGGATGCGCGTTCTTCACAAAAGAAGGGTTTTCCATATTTCATGGAAAAGCGTTAGAGGGAGTGTTGAGAGAATGGTCTAATGAGTTTGATTAGCGCATCCAAACAGCTTTCCCAAAATAGATATTTTGAGGTTTTTAGATGATTTTTCAAACAAAAAATAATTAGTCTAATGATTTTTCTCTCATTCTCAAAAAAAAAATAGAAAAATTGTTAATGTGCCTTGAATGATCGTTGACCGGCGACGCATCGGGAGGTCCGGAGGCGGAGCCCCCGACGGTGGTCTCGCTGACCGGTCAGCGAGTCGGGGGTCCAGGGGGCGACGCGGGGTTAGGGGGGCAGCGCCACCCCGCCTTTACGGTATGCGATGTTTATTGTAAATGGGACTATCGTCTGTCTATTTTGGGCTTTCAGTCCATTGTCGTTTCATGAGTCTCTTCATATACTCATGAAACGCCGAGCCCTTGTAAGTTTTCGTCTCCTCTAATACAAAACTGGTTCTCTGCCCGTAGATGTAGGCAACACACCGTTGCTAAACCACGTAAATCTCTGTGTTATTCTTCGCTAATTTCATTCTCGTTATAACAAAAATAAAATAAAATAGAATTGATTTCCCAAATTCGAGTCTTCAAAACAAGACGAGTTTGAGCCGTAGAATTGATTCAATGATTCCGAAAACCACATGAACAAATCAATACGGAGTATATAATATCCGTTGAAAGTAGACTCATTCTTAGTAATTTCTTAGGTTCCTAACGTTAGTGGGTATATTCTTTTCTCTATCGAACAATGCTTCTTGAAATATCTATAATACCCCAATTTCAGAAGGGGCCCATTTATTTACTTTTTTCATATCTGCATGATAAGACATTAAGACCGGTGACAATGAGGTGGTGTTTATCTACGCAAAAACATATACTTCCTCCGTTACGAAATACAGAGTATATGAATTTTTGCTTTTCGACACGTTTTATAAGAAACGAATTTTTTTATAAAATATTATTTTTTAATTAAATTTTTTATATTATTATATAATACTTAATAAAGTCCATGTATTTTGGAAAAGAGGGAGTATCTCTTACGGATTACGGAGTATTATTTTTACATATTTTTTTTAAATAGTAAAAATTACGTAAGATATCAAGTATATTTTATATTTTTTTTTACCATTCTAAAAAAGTGTGCATAAATAATAAATAGGTTTAATTTGATATATATTTATTTTTTAAACCTATTTAAATAAATGTATATTTTTTAACCGAACGTATAGTCACACAACGTCTGAACCGAACGCACTAGAAACCCAAGCGGGAAACACGCAAACCCCACTGGGAAATATATATATATATATATATATATATATATATATATATATATATATATATATATATATATATATATATATTTGTAATGCTTTGTTATTTATTTATTATTATTTAAGTAATTGGGCCAGCTTTGGGCCCAATGAATTGCATTGGGCCCAAAGGACTGATATGGGGCCCAAGCAACGGGCTGGGAAGGCCCAAGTACGCGGACGAAAATGTTTCACGAAAAATCAGAGGCATCTTGAGCGGACGGATAGCGAGAAGCTAGCACCCCGAAGATGGCGGAAGGTGGAGACCCGCACACCCGTCGGAGGCAATGAACAGAAGCGGAGGATTGGCAAAGCCGACACCACAACCCCAGTTGTGTTATCGACGATGGTCGAATGGACCATGGCGAGGGCGAAACCACCACCATACCGAAAGAGGCCGACCGAGCTCGAGTCAAGGCACCCAGATCGAAACCGCCATGGCAACAGGCCAACGGAACAATACCGAGGGTGGGAGACAAGCTGCGAATTACCAAGGTGGAACCGAATCCCCAAAGTGGAAACCGAAATCGAAAGAACGGAGGTCGGAAACCTAAAAAGGTATGAAATCAAGACCAAATTGAGGAGGAAGAATGAGAGTTTGGATTTGAAGGCTGTGCAAATTAGGGTTATTAAATGGGATTTTGCAGCGTGTTGAATTGCTCTCGAAGGAGTGTTTCGGTGAAGTGGTGGCTCCTGCATGAGGTTTGGGCTCCTAGAGGAGGGGTAGAGGCTCTCAAAAGAGAGATTTTTCGTTAATCCTACATTTTCTTTTTTCTATAATCAAAACCAAGAGGGGTTTGATGATCTCCTAGAGGAGGAGTGAAAAGACGCCAAAGCCTAGTTTTTCAAAGCCCCAAAGGGCTGAATCTGTAATGCTTCTCAGGACTGTGAAACACAGAACCCTCATAGCAATCACGACCACCACCGAGGCCGATGCCGGAAGGCCCACACAGAGTGACACACACAACAGCGGAGATGGGGGAAGACACGCCACCGGCGGCGAACACCGAAACCAGGGCGATTGGACCCGGAACGGAGCAGGAAAACCACAAGCCACGACTACTAAAACCACTAGGATGCACCCCCGAACCAAGCCGCACCAAATTACACCCACTGCTTCCACCAAAACCATTTCAACAACCCTAGGACACCAAGATGGGATGAGCCAAAATCGACCCTCATAGTCCATTTACTGTAAAGGTATTCAAGAGTTCTTCAATATGACTATAATATTTGACATATTTGAATTATCATTGCATAAATAATATTTTTAGAAAATGACATTCATCTTTTTTTTTTTGTTATAGATTTATCAAAATTATACATTGAAAATAAATATTGAGTTATTTAAAGTACTCATGAAGAAAAGAGCAAGTACAAAATGAAACTACCAACTATTGAACAATAATCGCATCTAATATTCTCATAGATCTGCATTACTCTCTTCATAATCATTCACTATTTCGTAACCCCCACTTTGATCTGCTTTTTGCACATATTTTTCTATAGAATATTTATTATAATGGTAGGTTCAATATTTTAGTATTTATAGGTAGTTTAGCTTGCCAAAATTAGCCTACAAGAGAATGCCAAAATTGTATAATGGGCTAAAAGAGAATATTTTATAGAATATTATCTTTTGATAGGCTATTTCCCCTTCCTATTATGACCTACGAAGGGAGATGCTCTAAGACAAAGGGAGTATAAATCCAGGAGAGGCTAAACTTAAGCCGAAAAAAATAAAAATTTAGTATAATTTAAATTATGTGTAACGGTACACCTTGTATCGTCCAAACCAAACCACTAGTACAATCCATTATAGCCCAAATATATAAAAAAAAATCTAGCACTGATAGCAGTACCGTAGCCACTTAAACTTTTTTATTAAGCCAACAAAGCAACAACTCAAGGTAGAAATCAAAGCCCAAAAAAGAAAATGAGAGGATTAAAAATAGGGTAAATTATATAAAATCACCCACTAAATATTAATTTTTTCACTTAACTACCCTCTAAATTTAAAGAGGGAATTGCACAAAATGACCCTAAACCGGAAAAAATTTACGCCCATAACCCACTATCCATTGCATTTGCAAAGGCTAACCTTCTCCCCTTAAAAAATTGCAGGCCCAAGCGTTAAAAAGGGAAAATGAAACCAGGGAGAGAGGAGAGAGGAAGTTAATGTGGAGAGAGATGAATCAGGAGAAGTTAATGAGGAGAGAGAGGGAGAGAGATTGTTGATAGGGAGTAGGGAGAGAGGAAGATAAATTTAAAAGTTTTATTAAAAAACTGCCAATGCAACTGTCGATCTAACCGAGGCATAGAAAAGGGGATGAGAGAGGGCAACAGTCGCTCATGAAAACCGGAGGAAAACAAAAATAGGAGGAAGAAGAGAAAGAAGACGACAATGCAAGAGAAGAGAAGAAGAAGCTGACATTGAACAGGCCACGGACAACCTTTATATGAGGGGGGCCTTCGATTTTGAAGTAAGTAAACCCTAACTCGGTTGATTAATTACCTATTGCTTGGATTCGTAGGGGAGGAACAGATTGGAAGAACCTAAAGTGTTTTTCATTGTATGAAATGGGATGAAGGGGACGAATAGGTTGACAGTTCACAATTTTCCCCTGTCGTGTAGGAAGTAACTGACGTCAAGTTAAAAACAAGGGGTGGAAAGTTTGGGAATGAGGGTGTTCGCGATGGGGAGAGAAGGGAATTCTGGGAATGGGGAAATTAGGGAACGCTTATGTTGATTCAAAATTTTCAAGAGTAAGGTGATTGTAGATATGTTCATTGGGCCGAGATTGGGCGAATTAGGGTTTGGGGAAATGTTCAGAAAAGGTTGAGTTTTCATATGTGTAGGTTGAAATTGGGCAGGTGAACTGAATATTTATGTCAATAGGTCGAAATTTCATATGAATATTTTCAAACTCGTGTGCAATTGGAGATGTATAGATTGAATAAGTCGATTGTTATGTATGAATATACATGTGTCATGTATAACTGTCATGGTGTCATGTAAAAAGGAAAACAACTGGGTTGGATGTGTAGAAGGGAAACTGCAGGGTTGAATATGGAACCATTGGGTGCATTCAATATTAAGATGAATAGGTTTGACATCTGATATGCATATGCTCTAATAAATAGCTGTCATGTACATATTGACTGCTGGAATGTTTGTGGGATTGATATGTAGAAGGGAACTATGGGTTGGGGACACGAATTGTTTTCAATATTACTGATTTTGAGTCTCCCAACATGCAGGATATCTGGTGAACAACAAAAATATCAAAGCGAAGTGGAAAGAAGCTTGTCGACCCTAAAAGTCAAACCTCTAGTGTGGTATGATGGGCTTTCGTTCGAGTAATGTATGTTGTGATTGTTGTGCAGCGTGGCCGAAATATTGAAGTCTGTCTAGGCTGTGTACAATGTCGAGGAAGACACACACTTGAAAGCGCGATCTAACCAATACACCTGGCTGCAACTCTTAGTAAACATGGATGATCACTTGAGCGAGCCTCAGTGGAAGCGCCTGATGGACAGCTCGTTGGGGGGCATTGCAAAACTGGGCACAAGGGTCCATTTCTCCGGGCAGCTTGTACACTATGTCCTCCAATGACAACTAAAGACGAAGAAGGAGCACGAAACGTGGTACAAGATCCATGATGCGGTCGTGAGGTTCTTAATAGCTGAGTTCGCCCTTGTCACCGGCCTCAACTGCAGCTATGTCGATGAGCCTAAGGCCGAATCGGCGTAAAAGATTGCAGTCTTTGATTTCTTCGGAGTTTACAAGTTGAGGATGTCCGAGTTTGAGGTGATGTTCCATGTGGCAATGAAATCTGAGCGATCGTCAGCCAGAAAGTTTAAATATGTCCTGCTGATGCTGGTCAAGGGTGTGTTGTTCGGGAAGGAACCCTGAAACTACATTCAGAGGTGGGTGGTCAACCTCGTCGTCGACGTTGAAAGGTTCCTGGGGTACCCATGGGGTCGGCTTTGCTACGAGCGAACCCACGAGTTCCTCAACCATGCAATCGAGAGGAAGCTCCAACACAATGCCAGCTCTATTGCACCACGCCTGACCTACTACCTACTGGGCTTTCCCTTTGCTTTCCAGGTTTGTACACAAACCTCACTAGAGACCCTATGCGTTACTACTAGCCAGCCAATGATTGTATACTGGACAACAGTTGACTTTGTACTGGACAACCGATGTTTGTAGCTCTTGATGTAAAAAGCCCTCACTCGAGTGGTCGTCCAATGTGCGAACATCATAGACGAGGACCTGTAACCTAGGTGTATGCGGTACGAGTCTAAAGAAGGGAACCTCGAGTATGACAGCCTCAAAACCCGACTGTGGGAGGCTTAGGAGGAGCTCAGGTACGTCAATGACCCTAATGATGTGAGGACAATTCTCATCCTCGATGCAGTGGAGGAAGCTAACCTTGTAACCCGCAATGCCCGAAACTCTCACAATAAGCGAGACATCTTCTTCAGCGACATTGTCTGGGCGTTTATAGTGGCAAAAGCAAAACCCCCACGGCAAAAATGAAGGGAATCACCTTGGGCAATGCAAGAATCTGAGGCGGGTACACAGACACAAGCTGACATCTTAGGGATCGAGTCAAGGTTATCTGCAAAGATGAACGACATGGCTAGGAGTATAACAGCGGAGTTGGGATCGAAGATGGCCACGCTTGATGAATAGATCGAAGATTTGAAGTGGATGGTGAAGGGGGAGGAGACTAGGGAGTCGGAGGAGCAAGGGGAGGTCATTTCGACGAAGGAAGTAAGGTTGTCCGTTTGTCATGACATCATATAAAGAGTGTCATGTAATTGATCATAAATGTCATGTTAAAAAAATTATGTGTATGGATAGGTTGATCACGCATGGAAGGACAAGGAGAGACAGCCCACCAATGGAGGGACCATGGGAAAGCCACAGAGGGTGAGTCGGAGACACCTATTCTGGGCACCGCAGAGGTATGGGCACTTTTCCTGTCATGTGAAGATTATTAGATATCATGTAAATGTCAATACATGTCATGTAAATATCAGTATCTGTCAATTTCATCAGTTGTCACGTGGATAGGTTGATGGAGCAGTGAAGGACAAGGAGGAGAGACAACCCACCAAGGAGGAAAATGAGGTGGGTCAATCGGAGAAACCTACTCTGGACACCGGCGAGGTATGAGCACTTGACTCTCCTGTCAATTTTATTAGTTGTCATGTTATATGCACTCTGGTATGCTGGTTACAAGACGGGTTGGTGGCACTTGAGGCCTCCTAGGTTGAGGTTGAGGCTGAGGTGCCTCTCGAATGGCTCAGTAGGAGGACCCCTTGACATCCTGCAATGTTCTCCCCGACTGAGGTAACTTAGCCAGCGAAGAAGCCGCGTGTGGGCAAGAAGCCATCACAAAAGTAGTGGATGTCATGAACCTAGGCCTAGCGATGAGGGGAGACGTTGATGCGTTCTCTGCCTGGATGAACGACGGAAGTGACCCCGTCCGGTCAGTCGAAGGCACCCTACTGCAAAGGGAGTTCTTCAGGGTACTCCAATCACCGACAACTTGGGTCACATCTGAGGTTAGGTTCCTACATCGTGGTTCTATGCATCACCTTCCTCATCATATGCTCTTCCATCTAAATGGCTTTATCTGCGTGCAACATATCAAGCAGGCATGCGCCCTCCTACGAAAAGACATCAAGGCAAATAAGAAGTATGCATGTGTCGCCGTTCTTGATTTCTTCTGGAGGTATCTGCTATACAAGCAATCGGCGGAGGCGAAAGGGAACCTTGACGTGGTCAAGGGGGACGAGAAGCTGACTCACTACTTCGACTGCAAGTTGCGAAAAAGGTTTCCGACGGGTTGGGCTAATGTCGACATGTTGTTGGCGCCTTAGAATCTGAAGAACGAGAACTGGGTGGCGCTAGAGATCAATCTCGCGAAGTGGATCTTGAACGTCTACGATCCCGACGTCAACTTCGTCGTTGAGCGCCATATGGCTGGCTTTCTAAAGTCAGTGACCCACCTCCTCCCCATTATGATGAGTAGCCATCCCGAACTTTAGGTGAAATGGGTTGGCAAAGTCTCTAATCCCTTGGCGTACAAGAGGGTGAAGGGGATTCCCCAAAACAAACAACTATAAGTTGATATTTCCACTTGTTCCGATTTTAAACAATTGTCGCAAGTTGGGCTAACATATTTCGTTGTCGTGATGTAGGGTAAATTGTGGTCTATATGCCATCCACTGCATACAACTCCTCATGGTTGGCGACACCGAGTTCCGTGGCCTTGTCGATAACTTCATTGCGAAGTACCGCCAACTCCTTTGTGTTGCCATCTTTCACTGACGTCTTACACCCTCATCCAATCCTTAAAATTAATCCTGATTGGTTTTAGACTGTTGTTGGGGACGATGACATAGAAAATAGACCTACTAATTAACAAAGATATGACATCATAAATAGGCCGCCCAACCCTCTACAAGATTCATCGCGAATAGAGTGCTTGGTCAGATCCCGACCCCACTCAACACCCTAAGTGTCTTCAGCCTAAATAGCCTCGCGATCAGCATCTCGACGTAAGCGTACGTAAAGTCCATAGCAGGTCCCACAAGTACCTCGTGACTCTTCGGGGCCCAAACAAGCAGCTCGCCGGGTCAAGCACCTCTCCTCTAACATTGCCACGTGTAATGCCTAGCTCCCTAGCATGAGGGCATGCGTTACACGTGTTCCATGTTAAACCACGATGTCGCCAGCAAGCTACTCGCTTGGCCTCCCTATAAATACCCCCTCCAGCCTCAAAGACAAGGATCCGATTCAAGAGAGAAGAAGAAGAGCTCTAAAATCTCCCCGACCTAAAACCCCCATAGTTGAGTTCTTGAGGTCTTTTATCGGAGAAGAACGTTCTTGGGATAAGAACATCGCCTGACTTCCTCTAAGGAAGACGGTATAGCGAATTAATTCCTCGCGAGCCAAACGCACCACCGCCATCGCTTGGACTAATAAATATATAATGTGATCAACCCCTTTTTCAACTAAGGCTTGCAGGTATTTTAAGACGTTTTGTCGTCATGGTGAGGAAACAAGTATAGGTGAAATTCCATGAACGCGTCAGTTGGTTTATTGAACTTTGTTTTCTGTTTGGTTGAACACTCTTTCTTTCTGTTTGGTTTTAGACTTTTCGCTTTGTAATGGTGGTTGGTTTGTGGACTTGGTTGGTTAGTAATAATATCATGTCAAGGTCATTATCTATCATGTCAATAAGCGTTAACTGTCATGTAAACTTGTGTTAACCAAGCCCTCCACACAAATTAGAACAAGGTAGAACAAACAGAAAATACAAAATGGGGTAACTACATACTGAATTGCAAAAGGTGGAGCGCCAGAGTTTCCAAAGTCATCATACTTCACACCAAAATAGGGTAACTACGTTCCGAATTGCAAAAGGTGTGACGCCGCTTCTGAAATTTCCTTTCCCACTGCTAGGTGCGGCGCCACTTCTGGAATTTCCCATCTAGACCTGCCCACTATACTGGTTCACTTTCGACAGGCTTTGGAAACGCTTCGGACTTCCCTTTTCCGTGTTGGTATGCTTCCTCTACTTCCCTCACTGCTCGCTCCGCCTCATAATCCAATGTGTTGACTACATCTTCCACGTCACTACTCACACAAATGACCTGCTTCCCACTGCGTCTGTCTTTACCCTCTTCGCAAACTCCAACTCCAACTCCTCACTTATCCCTAACTGGCCACGCTGATCTTCTAATTTGACACGTGGATCTTCAAATTGGACACCGGTTCGGTATCCATGGACACCTTGTGCTCCCACAATTCGGTAAAGTTAAATCTTCATTGCCATTTAACTACCTCTCCAACAACCCTTCAAAGAAATTGCATCCTCATCACACCACCGCGCCTTCTCATCTGGGCTTCTTCCTTGCCCTGTCCCCATCGTTATATCATCCGACAGCTCGGACGATGGGTATGAGAGTGCAGGTTAGTCATTGATTTTATTAGTTTAGATTTCATTTGTGCTAAGTGTATGATTATATTACCTTGTTTTTTTTATGCATGACCAATGCCACCCCCATACCGACCAAATAAAAAAGTCAAGGTTGTCGGCGGTGAGGCGGGGATGCTTGGGTCATTCTATGAGGCGACACTTATATGCAAAATGGATCCAAGCCACTGGGAAGTGGAATATGTCACCCTCCTACACGACAACTGAAGAGAGCTGCTAAAGGAAACCATCCGGTTTTACGAATTTGTCCCCATTCGCCTCGTATTTTGTATGAGGCCTGCGTGGTCGACGATTGTGTGGATTATCGTGTCAGCGATGGGTATTGGTCAGATAAGGTAGTTAATGTGTCCGGTTATGGGAGTGAGCAAACTTTCACGGTCAACTTACCGCTGACTAGGGATACGACTGATTATCGTGACCACAATATGCGCCCACACTTCGACTGGAATGGATCCAAATTCACAACGCAACCGCATTTTTGCTACTTGTTACCGTAAAATTCGATTTGAATGTGATGTATTGGTTTAATCCTACTGTATTTTGCTACTGTTGTCCGGTATTTTGCTACTGTTTGCTACTGTCTTTTAATTGTTTGCTACAGTATTGTATTTGTTTAATCCTAGTGACTCTGTTTCTCCGAGAAATCTTGTCCAGTCGATTTCAATATGTGGCATGTCATTTTGATCAAGGTGTCCAGTTAAAACTGACCACTTACACGTCAACCTGCAAATAAATCCCCACCACTTTCTTCTTCTTCGATGGTTTTTCTCTGAAACTTAAGATTTAATTAAAAGTATATTTATGTCCCATCATTGTCACTCTCACTATGACTCTTAAACTTGGACCAGTCACATTAAAGCATAGTAGTTTCGACAGGAGAGAACAAAATCATGGCATCCAAATATGAGCAAATATTATAATTGAGCACAAATAATAAAAGATGTCATTATAGTGAATTTGTTTCTCCCAAAAATCTTGTCCAGTCGATTCCAATAGGTGTCATGTCGTTTTCCTCTATTTCTCCGAGAAATCTTGTCCAGTTAAAACCAATACATGGCATGTGGTTTTGCTTTGGGCGTACAGTTAAAACTTATTGCTTACACGTAAACCTGCAAATAAAACCCCGCCCCTTACTTTTTCAATTGTATTTCTTTGAAACCTATACTTTAATTAAAAGTATATATTTATGCCCCCTCACTAACACTCTCACTGATCTCTCTCCCCCTCTCTCTTCTATCCTCTGCGACTGCACGACTGTACTTTTCCCCCCTCCTCCTCTCCCTCCCTCCCTCCCTCTCTCTCTCTCTCTCTCCAGTTGCCCCACAAGATTTCCTGCTATCAAAACAGTGTGTCCAATTGTCTCCCACTACATGACCTACTACCGGCTTAACCTTGGAAGCAAATATCCGTTTTTTAGCAAAAAAAAATCAGATTGGGTTACTCATGCAAACAAACCGGATAAAGGGGTTAGTTTAGCAAATTGCCCAAATTTAAAATTATACAAACCAACCGTTAAATAGGATTTATTAACAAATCACCACCCAAACAAAAACAAAAAATTAATAAAATTGACTAATTTACCCCCTTTTTAATCAAATTTTCATTTCATATCCATTGCAATTTGCAACACCTCATACTTATAATTAATCAAAAATAAATAAAAAAATATTTCTTTATCCCACCGTCATAATCCATACATCAATAAGACCTTGAATTTGCAAAATTTCACTAAATATGCATCTAGTATGTACAAATGTGGATGTTCAATTCCTCAAAAGGGTATATTGGTCATTTATAATATTTAAAAAAAAACATTGACGTAATTTATCATGGGTGGTGTTTTGTTAATAAATTATATTTAATATATAGTTTTGTGTAATTTATAATTTAATGGGTGATTAAATGAAAAAGTTGATATTTGATGGGTGATTTTCTTTAATTTACCCTTAAAAATAACTAAAACTAGCATAGTAAGACAATAGAGTATCAGACTAGCAGTTCGTCTTTTGGCTATTACAGGAAAATGAACTCGGGGTTTTGAACAAATGACTAAACTGTAATCATTCAGATTCTAGATCAGTTCAACACAAGACAACATCCTCCACCACAAAATATATAAAATTATACAATACAAAATCCATAACCCTCTTAACCAGGAATCAACAATCAACCCAAACACTTACTGCAATGTTTTGAGGTTGCTACCAGTTGCAAACATGTGTTCCGATAAGTGACCCAAGTTGCGGAGATAGACCTAGAACCTCTCACTTTGCATCTGGAGTTCCTGGCCCTCGTCCAAAAGGACACTTGTGTGGTGGGTCAGTAGGGTCAGATGCCACCCAAATTCTTATTTTGTATCAGAAAAAAAAAAGTAATCAATGCCAACAAGATGCAAAAACGAATAAATAAAAAAGAATCTTTACCGAAGAATTAATCAGAATTGGAATGTGACTCCATGAATACATGTAACCACTCTATTTTACAAGCAATTAAAACAAAAAGAAAAGTAATTGTCGTTGGGAATAATTCTTGAATTAGGTTTTATAAATGATTTTGTTTTTTTGCAAACTTATCCATTTTTAAAGGAAAAAAGAAAATATAGTTTAACTAATCGGTTTTGAGAATATTCATCAACTAAATCAGGTTTGGTGAGAGAATGGGGTGTTTAGTTACGCACGTACCGATCCCCTTAAAAACTGGTTTTCAGTTTTTTGAAGATAGAAATGCGCTTCCCATCTTCTTCTTCCTCTCCTCTATGTGAAAAATTGTTTTAAGTTCCTAATGATTTTATCTTTTTGATTGCGAGTGCACACTTTTGAAGGGCGATGTGTAACCTTGGGGGTAAATGCCAATAGCCGACTTGCACCTCCGGTCGGGGCGAAATCGCTTCTAAGGAACTGGATTCGGACATATACCACACCACAACAGTTCGTATTTTCAGATGAGTAACACTTTAATTTGATGTTTTTAATCAAATTGAACATTGTTAATGGTTCTTACTAACAATTTAGAAGTGATTTGATGTTAGTAATTGCCAATTGTTGTTCAGATGAAAGAATTGGAGCCATGGATGGACAAAGGAGTACAGGAACATTCGAACACATTAGGGTTTCTTATGGAGTCGGTCCACGCGTGTGCACGATTATTGGACCACATGGAGGAGGCAATTAACTTTCATGATTTCCAAATACCAGTTGAAGAGGTTATAACAGAGCACCGAGAGATCTTCGAAGCACGTCTTGAATCCATCTGCAATTAGAAGCGACTGGGTTGAGTCTCCTGTGCGTGCTGATTCATTCACCGGCCAACCTAAATCAAGGGTCACTTGGCGGAGAAAGAATCAATCCACTACTAGATGATCCATAAATCTTCCACCATAGGCAAAGGGGACGACTTTCGTTATATCGCTGATCGCAGGCTTGTTGGAGATCAACTAGATGTGGCAGATATTGTAAAGCAGGCTCGCCAACAAGTGCCCGATGGTGATGAGATCATGAGACAGTCCCCTCCACGCCCGCTTATGACTCCGGGCGAGCCGCGGATGACTCAGTGGCTGCTCCGGATTGAATCACAACAACATCGTCACTTTGGCTATGAGGGCTCTCAGACAACAAGAGTCATGCGCCCGGTAAACCAGCTTGCGCAGATTGGCTAGACCCAATGGTAAGAAACAAGATAAACCTTGATTATTTCACCAAGAGAAAGAGTAGAGACATGAATCATGTCCGAACCTCCTTGGATCGCTGTTAATTATGATTTATAATGCACGATATTGTATTATATTATAATATGTATTTGTAAGTGCACAAATCTGCACCTTCTTCCTCCTCGACCTCGATCGATCACCTGCATAGAAGGAGGAAAGGAAGAGGCGGGGCTGCTTCCCCGTGGGAAGCCTCCGACGCTCAAGTCAGGATTGTGTCGGCTGATCCCAGAGCCCCCATAACCCTAGTAGTTCAATAATATTTATAATGAGAATTAGGGTTTGATTATTTCACCTTGCAAATGACGATTATGCCCCTAGACATCATATGGAATTACTTTTGCTCTATCAATTGCCCCTCGGGTTTCTTCTTCATGTCTCGATGATGAAGGAAGCCGAAAAAAGTAAATGGCCAAGTTTGTCGATTGAGCGATGATTTTGCCGTAAACGTTAGTCGCTTGATTTGTAGTTGGCTATTGTGGCCGTAATTGGCTATTATGGCCTTGAGCGGCTAAGTTGGCCTTGATCGGCTAATGTGGCCTTGAGCGGCTAATGTGGCCTTGAGCGGCTAAGTTGGCCTTGATCGGCTAATGTGGCCTTGAGCGGCTAATGTGGCCTTGAGCGGCTAAGTTGGCCTTGATCGGCTAAGTTGGCCTTGAGCGGCTAATGTGGCCTTGATCGGCTAAGTTGGCCTTGAGTGGCTAATGTGGCCTTGAGCGGCTAATGTGGCCTTGATCGGCTAAGTTGGCCTTGAGCGGCTAATGTGGCCTTGAGCGGCTAAGTTGGCCTTGATCGGCTAATGTGGCCTTGAGCGACTATCGTTGGCCTTGAGCGGCTAATGTGGCCTTGATCGGCTAAGTTGGCCTTGAGCGGCTAATGTGGCCTTGAGCGGCTAAGTTGGCCTTGATCGGCTAATGTGGCCTTGAGCGACTATCGTTGGCCTTAATTGGCTACTGTGGCCTTGAGCAGCTATCGTCGGCCTTAATTGGCTACTGGCCGTAAATGGCGATTTTCGGTGTCCATACAATTTGTACATTAAAATACGGTTAGCAATTGAACTAGTCATTTGATTGAATTGACCATAAATTGACCATGTAGTGGAAACTCATTTGTTTTACACGGTGAAATCATGCAGGAACATTTAATGGACCTTTTTAAGTGTAACTTTGCATAGACAAATATTAATAAACAATTTCATGTAAGCTTAAGTCAACAAACAATGCTTTTAAACAATCAAGTATCAACCAAACATGTAGAATCTATATTTTTGTTCATAAAGTCTAATATAAAAGGTTTAATTAACTAATATAATAATATGACAAGCACATTATCACTGCCAATTAAAAGGTAATATTAATAAATCACGGTTGAAGAAAATGGCCCTAAATTAGTCTAACGGTTTGGAGCAACACTAATTCCATCATGAGGGCCAAAATTAAGAGGCAAATTAATTTAATCAAATAACCGTTAGATAAAACATTAACTGTGGTAATTAAGTGCATAATAAATTAGGAGTTACGGAAAGAATTATCACAGACCTCTGCATCTTCTACCGAGGCGGCGGCGACGCTGGAGTTCACAGTGGCGCCCTCGGTTTGCGCGACCACTGTCCCGCTTCCACCTCGACCTCGGCGGCGGAAAAGGACCCTCATCGGCGAATTCGGGTGCCCCGGCCTCCTCCATCGATGTCGGTGTGTTATCGGGTTTAGGTTTACTACGAGCAGCCCGCCTTTCGAAGCCATACCGGGGTCGATTTGCGCTGGCAGCGAGGCTGGACTATAGGTGCGACACCGGCGGACACCGTCACCACCTTGTGGGCGACGAACGGACATGGGTTGCGGGTTTCCTTTCAAGTTTGAATTTCAGATCGGGGCGATGGGGACTCCTGAAGGCGACGCTCCCTTCAGACTCTGCGAGATTGGAATCTCCACCGGCGCGCATCGTTCTCTGCGGTTGGAAGGCAATTG
This sequence comes from Persicaria maculosa, assembly GCA_963922045.1. NCBI lineage: Eukaryota > Viridiplantae > Streptophyta > Magnoliopsida > Caryophyllales > Polygonaceae > Persicaria > Persicaria maculosa. The sequence continues at coordinate 8,629,587 of OY998251.1, forward strand.
GAGGAGACAGATCTGGAATGAAGAGGGAGGGACGAGAGGCGATGAAGATCGCAGGGACGAGAGACGATGAAGATCGCAGGGACTTGCGGCGGCGAACGGGATGAACCGCAGTGCCCCTGGCCCTAGTGACGGGTTGACGCCGGCGATCCCCGGAGTTCTGTAACCCGCTGAATATTCAACTTGCTTGGTTCGTTGGGAATTTCGACGATGGTGTGCTTTTCGATCGAATCCCCACGGACGGCGCCAAATGTAACTGCACAAATCTGCACCTTCTTCCTCCTCGACCTCGATCGATCACCTGCATAGAAGGAGGAAAGGAAGAGGCGGGGCTGCTTCCCCGTGGGAAGCCTCCGACGCTCAAGTCAGGATTGTGTCGGCTGATCCTAGAGCCCCCATAACCCTAGTAGTTCAATAATATTTATAATGAGAATTAGGGTTTGATTATTTCACCTTGCAAATGACGATTATGCCCCTAGACATCATATGGAATTACTTTTGCTCTATCGGTATTAAAATGCAATATTGTGTATTACAAATCATGATTAATGGTAATCCAAACATACCTTAGAGAGATTGAAATTAAGTTCTAAGTTTGTATTTTGTCTGTTTGTAAATACGATTATGTTTGTTGTTTTTTATTTTGTTTGGGTCTGATTTTTTTATTGTTGACTAGGATAATTTGTTTATCTACTATTGTTCAATCTCTCAGTTACCTATAAGTAGAAATGGTCGAATTTCTTTGATGATATTTGGACAAATGAAAAAGATATAATAGTGGAGAGTGGAGACACATAAAATCGAATTTTAGGATTATAAAAAAAATATCAGAATGAATGTTTTGGTTAAGTCAAAGGAGAAGAGTTACATATAATTACAGGGTAGATTTATATATATAGTGCTCAAGTGATGTGACACTATATGTAAAATGCAATAAGTTGAAAAATACGGTATGAAGTATGCAATTTTGACAATTGATATGAATGAAGAAAAATCTGAGATCGCTATAAACAGTACTATAAAGTGGAAGTGAAGTGGAAGTGGTGCCGTAGTGTACGTATTGTTACCACTTGATGAACTAAAGAAATCCAACTACGACCACAAATTTGTCCTTATCCAAATCCAACTTATAAGGACTAAGGAGGGGGTATATTATGGAATGACTTTGTCAAATTGATGGTAATTTCATTTTGCGTGAATGGGACTTGGTCCTGATTATCCAAGTCAAGACATATATATTGAGTAGTTAATTACTTCAGAAATAAGAATGGTAAACCATAAAATCATCCTTTAATCATATAATAGAATGTTGGTGAACTATAAATGAAAATGATTAGTAGTCAAATTATTAAACTATTAAGATATTATTATAACTTTTTTTTTTTGATAAGGTAAAAATTCGAGGTCAGAAAAATCTGAACTTCAAAGGCCGACGAGTCGGCAGACGGTAAACCGTCTAAACAAACATAAAATACAAAGATGGTGCAGATACAAGCAACAAAACTCTACAAAGGCGAAACAAAATACAACCAGACCGAACGGGATGAGGACGTAGACGAAAGATGAAGCCAAGCACTCCCCGGAAGCAGCACCGCAGGCTAGTGGCATATCAGGATACACCTGTGGGCAGTGAAGACGAACCTCCAAGTAAACGGTCTTCCGGAAAAAAGGAGACACCTCGATACACAATGTCACGGCCCCAGTCTGTCCCGACTCCGACTGAGAGAACCTCATCAAACGGAAAGAAAGACCAGTCACGCCCCACACAGAGCCACAGATCGCCTGAATCGAACGCACCAGAGACCCAAGCTGGAAATAGCAACCTGACCGGGATTTATTTAATAGAGTTATAAATTATACTTACTAATAATAACATAATTTTTTATTTAATCCATTAACCCTTGGGCCCAAGATAAAGTGAAAGATCACAACCGGGCCAAGTCAGGCACGAACAAAGTAACCCGGAGAAGTGACGAGGAAAAAGGCAGAAACATCCACCCACCTCCAATCGGAGATGCAGAGGCCATCCCAGCAGGGACCCCGGTGGAAGACGACGGTCGGATAGGGGAGATAAGGGGTGAGAAGGCAACGACGGCGGGGAAATGGAGGAGGCAGCAACGAGGAGGCCAACCAAATCCGACAACGACCCACCAGCGAACCCCTCAAAACCAGATCCCTAGGGCGACGCTGCCGTAAACCGCCGACCTCGGCAAGACAAGAATCGGATTAGCAGTGACGGTACCAACGAAAAGGAAAACCAACACTAGACCCGAGGAGACAAGAAGCAAATCCAGATCCTGCACCGAGAAGGAACCAGCGAAGGCCGAACCCGGCGAGGAAACCGTCGAACGCGCAAGCGACAGAGGCTACAGTACCCGGCACCGACAGAAGCAATAAGGATTGTCGGAGACAAGTACTGATTGAACAAAGAAAGGGGATGAAAAAACTGAAGTGGGGAATCCGCGAATTGATCTTATTTAACAAGAAAAGGACGAATACACAAAAACACTAAGGCCCCCAAAATGACATCGGCAAGCACAGATCCGAAGATTTGACAAACGCGAAGGGGCTCCGAGAGGGTGAACACCACCTAACCCGAGGGGAGGAGGAAGGGAACAACCGAGAGAGCCAATCAGCCAGGCATCCTTCGAAGAGGTGATTAGAAACCTCCGACGAGGAGCACCTCGATCGAAAGGGTAAACGACCTCCGAAGAGATATTATTATAACTTTTGATGACACGTACCCATATTAATGAAACCTAAAATATTTTTATTTATAGTTTGTATAAATGTAATTATAAAATCTTATCATAATCTAATAAATGAAAAGAATTTCAATAAAGTCTCAATAAATACATATTTGATAATGTTCGAGTAATTTTATAGATGTAAAATTACTGAGATGAGTATGAAGACTTAGTAGCTTTTCAATAGTAATAGTAATTGGTGTGTTATTGATTTGGGGTGTCCCTATGTACACCGTAAATTCGCGAATTAGACTGCTAATCAACGTCAGATTCGACTTTGTAGCATCAATCAATCAATCAATCAATCAATATATAATACTAAAACAAAGGCTTGGAAATCCTATGTGGCGGGCTCTGATGCGATTCGCTTACGTGTCGTACTCTGGTGCAATCTGGACCAGGTCTTTGACACGTCAATTAATGATGATCTAATATATTTAAGCCACGTCAGACGGTTATATCATTTATTTATACACATGTCATCCTATGTGTCCATTTTAATTGAAGATTAAATTTAATTTTTATTATAAATATTCAACCTCATATCTTACAAATCTTATCATTTTACCTTTAATTTTTTTTATAGATATTTTATCTAGGAATCTTAGTTAGAAAATTTATCTTTTATACTCCACATCTAAGAATAATATTTTAATATAATAGTTTTTTTAATAATTTTTATCTCCTAAATTATATATTACCCGATTATATTAATTATAGTAATATTATTGTCATTATCTTCATAATTATTTTAATATTATGAATAATCGCAACACGTACTCCTATGTGTTCATATTATAAAAGATAATTATGAAACTTTCAAGATAGAAATAAAGATATTTTGTAAGAAAAAATTAGTAATATAATTTGAAATTAATCTTTTTGTAATATATATGCATATGTTTAAAAGATAATATAAATTACTACGTATATATTTGATTAGTTTTACAACATAGATTAATCCTTTTTTTTTTCCTTTATCATATATGATATTATGATAAATTTAGCTTAAGTTATTTTATAAATATTTTGTCTAGAAAAATTTTAGATTAGATTAATTTATATAAAAAAAGGTTAGATTAGTCTTATCTATATCTTTAAAAATAAAAATAAATACATTGATATTATTTATAAAAATATTAACGGGATTATTTGATGAAAAATAAACCTATAATAAATCTATCTAACCCAAAGAGAGTAAAAAAATGTGTGAAATCAAAGTCCAATGATTGGGTTTGCGTGGTGGTAAATTGATTATTCATGGTCGTCCGATCTATATCCTCAAATTGAATTGAGCCATAGCATGAAAATACAATTTTCTAATAAATTGGTAGAAAAAATAAATTAACATGATTAAAATAGTAAACAAACTTTAAGAGGTGAAAATAGTAAACAAAGAGATTAATAAAGATAAGGATATTTTTACATAATAATTCTAAATTAAATAAGGTTTAAACAAATATTAAAGTATATTTAATTGCAAATTGTATGAATATAAAAGCCAACACTCTCGACAATGAATATGATTATAGCTTCAATTTTTGTATATTAACTATTAGTTTTATGTAACTATGTTTTGTCTGAATATAAACAAAATATTTTATTTTCTTTCACTTGTATATGAGTGTTTGATAATGTCATGTGTACAACTAAATATTTAATTAAAATAAGGGGTCTTTATAATCTATCTATTAAAAATTTAGCCTAATCTTATTTTATAGCCTTTCATAATCATAACCTATATACACACATATTGTTATAAGATAATTAATTGAAATACTTCAATTATAAAAATGACATGATATTTATATATATGCACAAATAAACATGTGTGAGAATTATATATTTTTAAATTTATTTAAATTAATTAAAAGTTATTTTATATAAATAAAAGTTATGAAAAAGCCGCGAAAATCGCGGACAATAAGACTAGTTAATTATATAACAATGTCGGATCCAACGTTGTAATATGTGAAGTGAAGAATCGGATTTGACCCGTATTAGCAACGTTCAATTTGACGTTGTAACAACTTCTAATTCAACGTTGTTACAACATCCGATAAGTGAAATTAGCACATAATTAACAACGTTGGATTGGACGTTAATTTGCGGTGTATATAAGAAACGCGTTGATTTAGGATTTCAACAGTTATTCACCCTAAATTTTTCAAAACTTTATTCATTTTCTCCTATCTCATCGACTAGTTTAGATCAGCTACTCTATTAGTTGGGTTACCAAACACCTTATGAACACACTAATTTAACAAATATTTAAGACACTTAATCAATCAATTTTAACTACTTTATCAGATACAACTAGCCCAACAACTACGTACCCCAAGGGCTCGTTTGGCGCAAATTATGTAAAATGGGAAATGGAAACAGACAACGGGGGAAGGAAGGTACGTAACGTATGTATATTAGAGTTAGATGAGAGTTGAGAGGTAGTGGGTGTGCCGTGTGGGTGATTGGGCGGGCGTCGGCCACTTGGTAAGTCCGACTCATAGGATCCGCATCCCACTATTCGGATCCGATCCCGTTATTATATATAATATAATAATGATTATATACGTAGGAATCGTACGACAAGTAAGACATTTTCAAGTCAACTATCCGTGGGAAGAAGAAAGGGAGGGGGATAAATCCAGAATTGACTCGGCACGAAGCCACGAAACCACGTTTTGAACACAGTTTTAAATTTTAATCGGCTTTAAGATATATAATCCATTTCCCAAGTCCCAACTTGCTAAGAGCGAGTGGATTTCTAACGTTCAATTGGGTCCATTAGTCGCCCACCTTTTCTTTTTCAAATAAAGTTAAAACGGCTGGGGGTATGAAAACGATACTATATACAATTGTTCACCCATTAATTTATATATGGTCTATTTGACTCAAAATAGAACTATACATACAATGGTCTCATGGTATATGAAAATTTTCACCAGTTTAAAGAATGAATAAGAGTTCATCTTCTTGATCCTCCTTAAATTCCAATTCTCCCCATGATTTAAAGGGTGGATTGAAGAATATGTCCTGGATCAAACGGATCCTTGATACACACGTATGAATGCGTTTAGGCTGGTTTAGCCCATGCGCTCGATGCATATAACAACAATCTTTCTCTATTGTGGATGGCCTAATAACTAATAAGTACAAAACTATTCAAAAATTATATTATTTTAGTACTCTTTCTGTTTAGAAAAGTACATTGTTTACTATTTATGCACAATTTTTTATGATGATAAAAACTACATAAAATATTCATTTCTTTATAATTTTTTAATAATTTCGTACTTATTAATATCAACATACCAAATCGTTAATTTTTTTTAATAAAAAATAGGTACTTTATACATTTTTATCATCTTAAAAGTTATGAATGAATAATAAATGTCATATTTTGCCAAACAGGAGGACTATAATTAATATATATATATATATATATATATCATCTTTGGATGTATATGGATAGCAAACGATTAAAGAGGATCTGAAAAATATTAGGGGCTTTTGCATAACTAGACCAAAAAAGAGCGTTTGCAAGAATGTACCATATTTGTGAGATTTGCTAAAGTAGACCAAAGTTCACTTTTGCAAATTGCAAAGTGAAACCGGTGGGAGGGCTGCATGTCATCGGTCAAAGGGAAAGGCAGAGAGAAGGAATGTGAGGGCGACCCCAATTTAGGTTACCGTCCAAAATAGAAAAAGAGAGGAAATTGTGAGAGCTTAATTGAGTAGGACATACCACCATTAAAGAAGGCCATTAAAGAAGGGGAAAGGAAGAGAGGGGGATCCTAAGGGCATGTACACCCATGCACATTTGGGGCGTACTAAGGCAAAAAATAATTAAATAAAAAAGTAAATACCCAAGTACACCTTAAAAGTGTTCTTAAATAAGAACATGGTGGAGTACACAACAAACCCACTTGATAAAAGGTTTTATTAATTTATTTCAAACCCACTTTTCAAATGTTTAAAATATTAAAATAAATAAATAAATTTATATTTGAATAGACAATGATTTTATCTTTGCATAGATACCCATTTTGACTATATATATAGGTAAAAATAAAAAATGACTATAATTAAATCATTGCAACTTGAATGTATATTTAAATATATATATATATATATATATATATATATATATATATTTAAATATGGATATTTTATTGTGATATGTTATTTTAATAATTGTTAAAAAAATATCCTTTTAATACAATATTTAAATAAAAATAATATCACAATCCAAAAGATTTGTAAATATTAATTTAATAAACAAATAAATTTATAATTTCATATAATAAGAGTATAAGACTAAAATAAATGATTAAATAATTAGTGTACGATTTGAGAGTGGAGTACACGGATGTGTGAAATTTTATAAAATAGTTGAAGAGGTGTTCTTATACTGATGTGGCAGGAAAAAAGTGAGTGAAGTACAGAGAGAAGAGTACACGGGTGTACATGGCCTAAGGGTTCCCACCCCAAATAGAAAGAGAGGAAGTTGTGAGAGCTTGATTGAGTGGGACATGCCACTATTAAAGAAACATTGAATAGGGAAGAGAAGAGCTGAAGCATAAGTTGTACAGTCTGTGTAATATCGGATCCCTATTGTGATTCACATTCATATATGACACTGGTTGTGAATTTTTCTGCCAGTACTGGGGAGATTGTAAACGTTTTGTTCATGGGCATTCGAAACGATGGGTAAGTGCACTTATATATTTTTTTTTGTTGAATTGTGGACATCTCTACACTCTCTACATCCTTATTTCATGTTGACAAGTTCTCAACACATCTAAAGAGAGGGAAGTGAAAAGTTGATTGAGGGGGGTATCTATCACACCTTATATAAGTCATAAATAGTGAGTCATTTCAATCATTAAATAAACATTCAATAGGGAGGAGAGGGACTGAATAACTCTTGGGAGCCAAAAGATCTTGAATTGGTAAATAAAGACCACCATTGATGCAAAAACGTAACTTGTATAGTCTGTGTGATATTGGATTTCTGGTGAGATTGACATCCAAACCTAGCAATAGTTGTGAAATTTCTTGCCAATGCTGGAAAGATTGTAAGCGTTTTATCCGTGGGCATTCGAAACGATGAATAAGTGCACTTGTATATTTGGTTTGTTGAATTGTCGTGTACTTATCACCCCTTATTATTTGCTTTCCATGTGTTATTTTTTCATGCCACTCCTTTAATTTATTCTGCCATACATCACACTGGTCATGCTTTCTGCTAGGTCATATTCGATTAGGATTGTTATATGAGCTGAACAACTCGAGCTCGACTTGGGGCTCGAAAAAAGCTCGACTCGAGCTCGTTCACCCACCTGAACAAGCCGAGCCTGAACATGATTTTAAGCTCGATTGAAAGCTCGGCTCATTCAATTTAGGGTCGAATAGCTCAAATTTTATGGAATTTCTAAAATTTCCTTTAAGTTAATATATTATGACCAAGTAAAACTACTTAAAGTTTGAAAAAAAACTCAACTCGAGCTCGTTCATTTACTAAAACAAGCAAAGCTTGAACAAAAAAGAAAGCTCGTTTAAAAATTGAGCTCGGCTCGACTCGAGCTCGTTTAACAAATGAACGAAGCTTGAGCATGTCAAGCTCGGCTTGTTCGACTCGAATAACATCTCTATATTCAATGATGGCACCTTCTTGAAGGAAAGTTTCGTGGCGAGGTGACACGTAGAAGCAAATTTGTTTGTTTATAGTAAAGGGGGTGTAGGATGAGAGAAAATGTGTGTGTGTGTGTGTGTGTGTGTGTGTGTGTGTGTGTGTGTGTGTGTGTGTGTGTGTGTGTGTGTGTGTGTGTGTGTGTGTGTGTGTGTGTGTGTGTGTGTGTGTGTGTGTGTGTGTGTGTGTGTGTGTGTGTGTGTGTGTGTGTGTGTGTGTGTGTGTGTGTGTGTGTGTGTGTGTGTGTGTGTGTGTGTGTGTGTGTGTGAGAGAGAGAGAGAGAGAGAGAGAGATCCTCTCTCGAAGTGTTGAAACGCAAACCACATCGGAGAAGAGTAATTGGAAGTCAAGGTGATTGGGCGCTAATTGTTCTTCATTGAGGTTTGATTTTCCCTTCTCTTCTCTTATTCCTTCTCTATCTCTTTGGTTTTCAATGACAAACATGCCTTTTTTCCCGTTCTTGCAAGACATTTACTTTTTCATATCCTTTTCATTTAATTTGCAGGCAATCAGAACTATCATTTTCTCATCTTTTTATATAGTATGGACAGTGTTTGCAAATTATAATGGGGATGTATAGTTATGCAAATTTCCTCGGAGAAGAACACTTTTGCCAACATTCAAACTTTTTGGCCCATTTGCTTACCTTCTTTCAAAAATACTAATAGTATATATACATACATATTTCAAGGATTATCACCCAATATACCAAAAAAATGTGCGTATGCAAAAGTAACCCCCATCTTTCAAATTTTGCAAAAGTAGTCATTGAGCCTCAAATTCAAATTGCATAAATGTCCGGTTGTCAAAACCTGACCACCCAAATAATAAAAGGAGAGGGAAAAGAGAGCATTAAATGTGTTGCAAAAGAGATAGGGGGCATTAAATACACGAGGGGAAAGAAAGATGGGAGAGGGGGAGGAGAGAGGGAGAGAACATTAAATGTAAAAGGAAATCATCAACTTTTTACAAAGGAAAGATAGGAAGAAGGAAGGGAAGAGATTTCCGAGACGTATGAAGAAGAAGAATCTGACACCCACCTAGAATATCCATGTTAGGTTGTATCGTGCTAGTAGAAAGAATATATGTGGATTATGTGTCAGGTTCTTGTTTTTCCATGTCAGGCGTGACATTTTTCGGGACAGACTCGTTATTCTCAAAGCTCCTCCAGACGTCAATGTTTAGTAGATGGATCACCTTCAGTTCATGAAGAACTTGAAAGCATCTCAGTCCGAGTAATCACCCAAAGGTGATCAATCTACTCATTGTTGGACATCTTGACACTTGTTACCATGGACTTTGTTGGACATTATCGACTTTGCTCACTTTTGTTGTTTTTAGGACTACACTTTTTTGTTGGTTTTAGGACTTTGCAGTACAAATTTTGTTGGTAGTAGGACTCATAGCTTTGCTTGTTTGACTCGTGGACTTCATAAATTTCTTAGCAATTCATAGGCGTCAAAACATTATTGGCATGTAAATTTATTTTAATGAAACGAGTTTACTTGTTGGTGGCACGTAAAATATCTTATCTGGCACGTAAATTTTGTCTGTCACATATGTTTGGACTTATATAGGTGCATTTCTGAGGAGTCTCAGTTAGTTATAACACGCGTTTACTTGTTGATGGCACGCATTTACTCATTGGTAGCACGTAAAATGTATTGGCTGACACGTTAATATTTGTCATGTTTTGCATGTTCAATGAACTTGAAAGCGTATGTGTCAACAACGATGTGCCTTTTCCTACGTACTCCACCGGTTCTCAAAATAGAGTCCAAATTTGCATATTCAAAGCAAAATGACTTGTTTGCATGTACACATAGTTGCACGAAGGCCCTACAAACAAGGGAGAGGGGGAGGGGGGGGGGGGATACATAGTAAGTTTGATTACAAAATTAAAAGCAAATGCAAGCGGGGATATTGATCGATGTTGAAGTGGCGATAAGGGCAAGCCATTTCAACACCCATTTTCCCACCTCCAGTGGTCGGATACGAGAGTAACAAAGACCAACCCTCTCTCCCGTGCGAATGAGAGAGAAAAAGATGGTCTTATCACTTTCAATTGGGGATTCGAAGAGGGTGGACAGTAGTTAGGGGCGTAAAACGAAAATTGTAAGAAACCATACCCATATTCGTTATTATATACTGTATGGTGATGACATGGTTTAGCGTTCAGTCGACACATAATATTAATTTGCTAGCACTTATTCTATATTGGCTGGCATGGAACTAATCATTGGTTTGTCTATGTTCTCGATCATCCTTCAATGAGATCACTTTCACACTTTCCTTCTTTCCTCCCCCTCTCTCCTCTACGAAAAAGTTATTGACCCATTTTGCATTTAATGCTCCTCTTTCATTGCATTTAAGAGCATGAGTAACCATGAGTTTTACTCACCTTAAGGTTACTAAAAGGTAAACCCACGGTTGTGGGTTTTACCCTTTTTTTTTTACAGTAAGCGAGAATTAGGAGGGATTACACAAGCTGTAATTTGGCTCCTTGATCATCCTTAAGGATGATGGTATAAAGTTCCCTATTAAAAGGGATAATAGAGCTATTACTAATGATACCCTTCCGAGCTATAAAGTCGGCTACTTGATTCGCTTCTCGGTGGCAGTGTCTGTATTGAACAAGGTCAAAAGCATATTCCAGTTGCTTGATCTTTCCAATGTGATGTATAATCTCCCATCTGAAATTATTGCTATTAGTGATGGTTTTGACGAGTTGTAGATTATCTCCTTCTATTATTACTCTTCGAAGTCCTTTCCTAATTGCTTGCTCCATACCTGTCTGAATAGCAATAGCTTCAGTTTGAATGACTGAGCCTTTGATAGTTTCCTTATAAAACATATCAATGACATGGCCCCGGGAGTCCCGAACAACCCCTCCCACATGGCAAGCGCATGTGGGATTAACAGAGCCATCCACATTGATTTTGTAAACAGCCCCTAATGGTCTGCTCCATTTAGCTTTAGCTCTCTTAGTTGTAGTTTTATTCATATGATTATCTTTTTAAATTTGGGTCAAATCATACATAGATGCTTGCAATGATTCTTTGAATGGTATTTTGTACTGGGGTCGGAGCTTTATTCATAAAGATAAGTTCATTTCTCATTTCCCAAATAGTTTGCCAAATGAAAACTAGCTCCTCAAAGTTTTTGTTTCTAAGTCGAATTTCATCTATATTTAAAGGGTGGGATTCATTTATATTCATATGTTGGAAGTATTTTCCCATTTGTGGCTCAAAGTGATCAAATATTTTCCTGGTGAATAAACAACTTTTCATTAAGTGTTCCGTATCTTCTTCCGCTTGTAGTTTCATTTGGCAACTTTTATTGAGATCTTCTACTTTCCTAATACCCAGGCCTCCTTGGCATTTGCTTTTGCATATGTTTTTTGTTCTAGGATTCCTTTTGGTAGAAGAAAATTTTGCATTAGGTAATTTGTTTTGGAACTAAGATTTGATTGGATAAGAACCGCTTTTCCTGCTTGTGAGAGGGTGGAAGCCTTCCATTTAAAGAGTTGTTTTTTTAGATTTTGGACTGCATCTTAAAAAACACAGTTTTTTATTCTCCTATTTATAAGAGGAATACCTAAGTATTTATCAAGTGTTCTCGTGATGGGAACCCCCATATGTTGTGCAAGATCTCTTGCTAGAGTCTGAGATACATTTGCTGAGCATTGAATTGAGCGTTTTGAGTAGTTTATGGTTAATCCCAATAGGTTTGAATAGTTGTTTAGCATGTTTTGGATAGTATTAAGACTGGTGTGAGCTGCTTTTGCGAATATTAGAGTATTATCTACAAAGGTTATGAAGGGTATGAGGGTCCCATTTTTAGTTAATTTAATCCCTTCAAGAGCATCTTCTAGTAAGGCTTCTTTGTGCAATTCTCTAGATAGGCCTTCCATAACTAGTATAAATATGTAAGGGGCTAAAGGGTCACCTTATCTAATTCCTCTGTTAGCTTTGAATTGTTTTCCAGGGATGTTGTTTACAAGCATCGAGAAGGAAGTTGTTGTCAGGCGTTTCATAATCCATCTTATCCATAAGCTATGGAATCCAAATTTGGTGAGAACCGCTTCAATATAGCTCCAATTTATTTTATTATATGCTTTTTCCATGTCCAGTTTTAGAGCCATCCAACCCATTTTTCCTTTTTTTCGGTTAAAGCTGTGGAATATTTCATGTGCAATGAGAGTGTTGTCTTGAATGGATATTCCTTCTACAAAAGCTCCTTGATATGGGTTTTACCTTGGTAAAGAGAGGTAACCTCTTTCCTTTTCTAATTTTTTTTAATCAAAAAGTAAATGGAAAGATATAATGATACACATAATAAAGGGAAAGAAAAAGTGAAAATAAATTTGAAAATGGGCAAGAGGTTTACCCATGGTTATAGAACAAACTTTTTTTTATTAGGTAAAAATTCGACGCACCGGACAGGCCCGGTGGGTCGATAGGCCGAATGAATCGGCAACAGACAAACCGTCAAATAAGCTAAAGACATAAACCACAACGAGGCAAAATCACCAAATTACAAAAGTACAGTTAAAGGCTAAGACTAGCATAAATGATGAAAGAGCAGAGCAATGTGCGGCAACTCATCCGGCAATTGGTAGAGGCGACGCAGGGAACCCCTGGGGAACAAAGTGGAAACCTCAGATCTGGACTCTGTCAACGAGCCTTTAGGTTTCGAGCACGTCCACGACCTCTCGCACGTCGACAAATAAGAAGATACACCGCATCAAAAGATTTGCTAGACCACGGAGCCAAACAACCATATCAACCATCAACTCGGCAATATGCCAAATACAGATTGGATCCGCATTTTCCTCTTTTATTTCTTTTGCCTTTATTTTAAGTGCTTCTTAGCTTTGGGCCCAAGCAAAGAAACTTGGTCCCAAAGGTCTTCACATCGGGCCAACACAAGCCGTGACAAGCAAGGAGGAATGCCATCGGCAAACCACGCTACCTTGGACGGACGCCGACCAAGCGTTTGGGGCTTCAACAACACCGAGTGGCGCAGCACCAGCACCATCGGCCATACCACCCAGGCGGTGACCACCGGCGACAAGGGAAGCGACCAGAGAAGCCGACGACGGAGGGGCCAGGAAACGAGCCCCCAAACCATCAACGACGCACCCAGCTGGCCACCACGGGCGGAAGAAGGAGATAGATGTGCCCAGGCAGGACGCTGAACGAGACCAGGAGAGGGCGAGGACCTCAAATAGGAGGCTGAGACCGATTACACATAAGACAGGGCTCGAATGCAACCGGAAACCAGACCGGAAGAGGAGAAGGAGGGTGAGATTGGGGCGACGGCTACACGGTTAGGGTTTCACAACCCGCCTTAAATCGCGACCGAAAACAAACCGAAAGCAAGTCTTCCGACCCCAACGGCCAAGAATGATAGCGAGAAGGGCAAGGGTTGAAGATGAACAATTTTGGGGCGCGTGGCCCCAAAGGGCCGGCACGTTCTTTTTCACAAAATGTAGAACAAACCTTTTTGAATAAGGTAGAAAATGTGAAAATAAATTTAAATAAAAAAAATAAATGAGATATAAATTTAGGATATGGAGAGAGAAAAGAAAATAGATAAGAGGTTTTCCCATGGTTGTTGATGGTCTAAATGCCTCATCTATCGCTTTCTTCCTTTTGCATTTAATGATCTCATCTCTCTCCCTCTCCCCTTTTCATTAAAGGCTTCCCTTACTCTTATCTCTCTCTCTCTCTCTCTCATTTGCAACATTGTACTCTTTTTTTTTACTCTCTCGGTTTCATAATAAGTGTCTTCGTCTTTTAATACATGTTTTTTAAGGAGACAAAAACTCTATAAAATATTAATTTTTAATCATTTTTTTAAATAATTTCATACTTACTAGTAATAAGTATCAATTTATAAAAAAAATTGATTAAGAAAATAATATTTAATAGAGTTTTTACTTCCTTAAAAAACGTGCACAAAAGTCAAATGACATTTATTTTGAAACGGATGGAGTATTTTTTTATTTGGTCGGCTCTCACCTGTAAGGCTGTAACTGATATAAGAGTTTAATTTTTTTTTGAAAAACAAAACATTTCTTCCCTCCATTGCAAATAATACCATAACAGCGCTACTTTTGCAAAGTCAGCAAAAAATTGGTATATTACTGTAAAATACTCCATCCGTTCTAAAACATAAGTCTTTTACTATTCAAGCACGTTTTCTTAGGATGATAAAAATTATATAAAATATTGTTTTTTATTAATCCCATACTTATTAGTAAGAACTCCCGAGTATTCTAAAAATCACGCCTAGGCGGCGTCTGGACGCTATGCGGCAAGGCACCTAGGAATTTTTAAGCATAGGCGGGTCTCTGGACGGAAATCCGCCTAGGCACAACCTAGGTACCACCTAGACCCGCCTAAGTACCGCCTAGGCCCTTCTAGGTTGACGATTATTCAGTTTTAGCGTTTAGTCAAGTGATTAGTCGACTTAAGGATTTTCTATGGATCAAGTTGGGATGTGTTTGCTTTTGATCCAAACCTATGGTTTTTGATTTTATGAGGTTTAGAGTCGCTATTCTGATGCGTACTTTTGCATTTATTTACTTCAGTGTTAGTTAAGTACCACAAATTTGGGTTTATAAATGATATTATGGATTATTATTATTACATTATATGAATGATTGAAATGTGATATACGTTAAAATATAAGAAAATAGTCAAATTAGTTCTAAGTCCGCGTAGGTGTCACCTAGCCGTCTAGGCGCTAGGCGACCGCCTAGCGCCTTTTAGAACATTGGTAAAAAGTATGAGATTATTAAAAAAAATTAATAAAAACCATTGGTAATGAGTATAGTTTATATCATTATAAGAAAACGTGCGTGAATAGAAAAACACTTATGGACTACTTCTCCGTTCCAAAATAAAAGTCGTTTGTCTTTTTGTGCACACTTTTGAAGGAGGTAAAAATACTACTCCCTCCGTCTCAAAATACATGTCTTTTTAGGACGGAGCACGTGAATTAAGAAGTAAGTTAAGTGTAATGATTAGATCTAAAAAGTAGGTTAAGTGTAATGATTAGACTTGTATTTGTTTCTTACGGAGTATTTTTTTTAACTAGTAAGCATGCCCGTGCTACGCACGAGATTTATTTTAAATAATTTTTTAATTAATATATTATCACTGCAATTTTATTACTAATAATTTTTATATCTAAAAGTTTTAATATGTTTATTTATCTTTGAAGTTCGACAAATATATTAACTTGACTCTATTTATCCTCTTACTCGCTTATACATGCAATTCAACTACTATAAGCAAAAAGAAAGGATAATTGCTTTAGAAATGCATGTGTTTAGGTTTAAAACATATAAAAAATACTATAAAATTATATTTACAGTGAATCTAAATGTTCAAATAACATTTCTTGTATCTGTTAATAAAATCGATTGGTAATGAGTATAGTTTATATCATTATAAGAAAACGTGCGTGAATAGAAAAACACTTATGGACTACTCCCTCCGTTCCAAAATAAAAGTCGTTTATCCTTTTGTGCACACTTTTTAAAGAGGTAAAAATACTACTCCTTCCGTCTCAAAATACATGTCTTTTTAGGACGGAGCACGGGAACTAATAAGTAAGTTAAGTGCAATTATTAGATCTAAAAAGTAGGTTAAGTGTAAGGATTAGACTTTTATTTGTTTCTTATTTTTTTAACTAGTAAGCATGCCCGTGCTACGCACGAGATTTATTTTAAATAATTTTTTAATTAATATATTATCATTGCAATTTTATTACTAATAATTTTTATATCTAAAAGTTTTAATATGTTTATTTATCTTTGAAATTCGAAAATATATTAACTTGTCTCTATTTATCCTCTTACTCACTTATACATGCAATTCAACTACTATAAGCAAAAAGAAAGGATAATTGCTTTAGAAATGCATGTGTTAGGTTTAAAACATATAAAAAAATACTATAAAATTATATTTACAGTTAATCTAAATGTTCAAATAACATTTCTTGTATCTGGTGGATTTTCAATAGAGCTACATATTTAATCGAATAACATGAAAATATATTATAGAATTCACATAATTTTATTATAAGATTGGGTGTGAAGAAATATATATATATATGGAGCTCGATTTTTTTTTTTTTTTGATATGGTAAGAATTCGGCTGGTATGACCTAGCCGATAGCATCCTTTCGGATGAGATCAATGAGATCTTTGTTTGATTCTAGTGCAATCCCGGAATAAGAGTGGCTAAGGTGTACAACCTTATCTGCCACTCTGTTCCCTTCCCGGGGCACATGGGAAAAATTTGTTCTCTGGAAAGATTTGGTTATCCATTTAATGTCTCCCATTAGAAGTTCTATTTCCCAAGGACAGTCACCCAACTGTTTTAAATTTCGGATAATTGTAAGATAGTCTCCTTTAATGACCAGGTTATGGATTTTTAGTTGGATTGCCTGTAGTAGACCCTCCCTCAAAGCCAGAGCCTCAGTCATGGCAGGAGTTAGTTTTCCAAATCTTTTGTATCCAAGCTTGATTAGTTTACCACACCAGTCCCGAATGACGTATCCTCCGCTACTCACACCTTCTTGAGAGATAGCTCTATCAAAGTTCAATTTCATGAAACCCTGAACCGGTTTCCTCCATCTAATATTCTTTCTGCTAATTTTCCGCAATTTTGTCTTGTGTAAACAATTAGAGTCGTTATCACCTTCACTTTGTATTGCCTTGTGCCAGTTTTCCCGTGTTGATGTTACTCTTCTTTCAATTTCTTGGAGAGAAGGAATTTTACTATCCTTGAAAATTATTTGATTTCTGAAGAGCCACGTTAGCCACCAGTTTATCGCCAATTTTTCCTTCTCATCTCTGTTAAGCTTTTCCCCCAAGACACCCATGATTTCCTTAATATCTCTTGTAGTCTCTATAATGGGATTCGCAATCTCCTCCACTTTCTGAGAGTAAAGGCAAGAGTTCTTGATGAATGCACACTTGATGAAAAGATGACATTCATCTTCCACCGGTACATCACAAAAGGGGCAGCCATTCGGGATAGGAACTCCTCTGTTAGTCAATCTCTCCCTTGTAGGAAGTCCTTTTTGACCAACTTTCCAAAGAAAGTTTTTGACTTTTGGAATAGTGTTTAGTTTCCATGTCCAATAATTTGGGTCATCTGCTCCTCTTTCCGGATATGTAATAATGTTCATGGCGCTAGCCGTTGTAAACCATCCATTTTTATCTGGCCACCAATATAGTCTATCTGGAATCGGGTTTATTGGGAGTGGTATGTCCATTATTTCTTTTACACTATTTGCATCTAAGTGTTGTTCTAGTTTTTTCTTCCACCATTTTCCCGCCATAATATACTCACTTACACGGGTATTGGGTTGGATTTGTTGGTTTGAGTTGATTCGTTTTGATAATGGTTCAAAAGATATCCATTTGTCTTCCCAAAATCTGACAGTTTTACCATCTCCTATAGACCAGATGAGGCCTGAACTGAATTTGTCAATCAAAGAACAAGCTTTACGCCATTGCCATGAGGTATTACCTGTTCGTTTATAGTTAAGGATATCCGTGTCCTTTAAATATTTGTATCTTATAATCTTTACCCAATAATTATCTGGTTCGGCTAGTGTTTTCCACAATAATTTCATTTGGAGAGCTTCATTCATGTCTTTGGATCTCCGAATACCCAATCCACCTTTTCTTTTAGGTTTGCATATTCTGTCCCAACTAATGAGTGGTCTGTGTTGCACATCTTTGTTCCAGAAGAAAGTTCTATTAACTTGGTCCAATTCATTGTGGATGCTGGTAGGGAGCATAAAGCTTTGCATTGTGTATAGTGGTTTGGCTGCCAGGTTTGAGTTGATTAGGATTGTTCTTCCCTGTTGTGAGAGAGAATTCGCTCTCCATTTTGTTAATTGTTCCTTTGATTTGCACACAATATCCTCAAAGGTTTCTTTATTTACTTTGCCATTGATTATGGGGCATCCGAGGTATTTTTCTATGGCCCTGGTGTGCGGAATTTGAAGATTTTCTATTAAGGCTTGGATCCTTGAGTTTGGTACGCCTGACGTGGTCTGGAAGTTGGACTTGTGAAAATTCACTTTTTGTCCTGACATGGAGCAATATTTGTCAATAATATCCCTTACTTTTGCGCTTGCTTCAACCGTTGCTTTTGAAAAGATTATTATATCATCCACAAAAGCCAAGAAAGGTATGCATGGTCCTTGACGACCATATTTGAATCCTATTTTCCCAGTGGACATAATTGATTCTTTGTGAAGTTCTCTGGCTAGTATTTCAGCTCCTAAGATGAAGAGGAAGGGTGATAGCGGGTCGCCTTGACGAATGCCTCTAGATGGCATGAAGACATCCGTGGGACCATTGTTAACCAGCACAGAGAAGGAAACTGTTGTTATGCATTTCTTGATCCATTCTATGAAGGTGGGGTGGACTCCAAATCTCTTTAGAATTTCAAACAGGAAATCCCATTCTATTCTGTCATAAGCTTTTTCCATATCCAATTTTATAGCCATGTAACCCTCCGCATCTTTGCGAGATTTGAAGGAATGAAAGATTTCGTGTGCTATTAGAATATTATCCTGGATTGCCCTATCGGACACAAAAGCACCTTGGAGAGGGTGGATGAGTTTGCCTATAACGTGTTTTAGTCTTTCTGTAATTATTTTAGAGATGATTTTGTATATTGTGTTGCATAGACTGATAGGTCTATAATTATTAGTTGTAGTTGGATTGTCAATTTTTGGTAGAAGAGTAATGAAGGTGTGATTTATTTGCTTAAGCATTTGTTTTGTTATGAAGAAACTCTTAACTGCTCTTATGACCGAAGGTCCAACTATTTCCCAATAAGTTTTATAGAATTCGATGGTCATCCCATCTGGACCTGGAGATTTGTTTTTACCCATGCTGAAGACCGCATTTTTTATTTCACTATTAGTGATGGGTTTAATTAACTCAACGTTCTCCTCTTCTGTGATTGAGTTGTTTATGAGATCCATTTGGTTTGTCCAATCCCTTGCGGTTGCCCTAGCTGATTTAAATCTGTTCTCAAAGTCCCTCCGGATTTCTTGTCTTATATTTTCTTCTCCTATAATGAGAGTTCCTTCTGTAGAGGTGATTTGCCTTATAATTTTCCTATTCCTTCTCCCAGAAGCAATTTTGTGGAAATAACCAGAATTGGTGTCTCCAAGCTTAATATGTTTTGTCTTGGCTCGTTGATTCCAAAAGGTTTTGTGATAATTTAGCAAAGCCTCCTTTTTCTTTAGTAAGTTCCTCTGCCTAACTGATAGGCTATGTCCTTGTCGTTGCATGTCTAGATACTGGGTTTTAATTAGTTCCTCCTCCAATAGCTTAAGTTGCCTAAAATTATTTCCAAAGGCCATTTTGTTCCATTCCTTTGCCTTGGCCTTGAGTAATTTTGTTTTGAAGACAAGTTGGAACATAGTCGAGCCTTGATAGTTGGCTCGCCATGTTTGCTTGACAATATTTTTAAAATCTTTTCTTTGCAACCATATATTCTCGAATTTGAATGGTGCAGCCGTGAAGGGCTCACCATTGTGAAGTTCAAGCGAGATGGGGCAATGGTCAGATGTTGAGATAGCATGATGGATTATTTGCAAATTTGGGTATTCATTGATAATTTGGTTTTGAACAAAAACCCTATCAAGTCTTTCATATATGAATTCATTCTCTGAAAATTTCTTTCTCCAGGTAAATCGGTTTCCACTAAATGATATATGGAGCTCGATTTGATCATGCACACAACATATACATATACGTAATTACAATCATCATGCTCATCGACTCTACTTTGAAAATAGAGGTCTTTTAATTTTGGTATAGACTTAGCCCATTTAGGTAATCAACGGTGAATACTTTAGTTTCACTCCATATAGTATATGTAATGGGGGTAATTTACTATTTATATGTAAAAAAAAAGAAAAAAGAAAAAAGAAAAAAGAGCTAGAAAAAAAAATAGTCTAGCTAATGAGATTTGAACCCTTGACAATCTGCACTAAAGCTAATCTACAACCAACCGGTGGTGAATATTTTAGTTTCGCTCCATATTATATGTAATGGGGGTAATTTACTATTTATATGTAAAAAGAAAAAAAGGGAAAAGTTAGAAATAATAGCTAAAGCTAATCTACAACCAACCGGTGGCGAATATTTTAGTTTCGCTCCATATTATATGTAATGAGGGTAATTTACTATTTATATGTAAAAAGAAAAAAAGGGAAAAGTTAGAAATAATAGCTAGAAAAAAAAACAATAAATAGTGAAGCTAATGGGATTTGAACCATTGACAATTTGCACCAAAGCTTAGTCTACAACCAATGAGCTATAATTTTTTTTCTTTTTTTTTTTATGACGTGGGGGTTCCGAGGTTGTCGACTAATCCCCCACGGGTCCGAGCCCTAGCCTGCAAAGGACGCGAACCGGGTAAGTCAGGCGACAACTAATTACACAAATGTGTAAATAATGTGATTTGAACCCTTGACCTCTTGTAAGGATTATCTCTCCCTTACCACTAGGACAAGGGGTTATTGGTTACTAATGAGCTATAATAATTTCTTGAATTTTCAAGGTAATGTTAGATATATATTAAGTTGATTTTTTTATATAATTTAATGAGTGAAATTAATAGGGCAAAACCCAAATTTATATATATAATAATAATATAAATAGATAGATAGATAGTATAGATTTATATATATAATATAGATAGATAGATAGTATAGATTTGTGAGAAAGAGAGTATGATTGATGTAAAAATTACAGTAATGATTAGATATAAAAATAGGTTAAATGTAATGATTAAATCTAAAAAAACATGTATTTTTGACAAAATTATACGGGCTAAAAAAACATGTATTTTGAGACGAAAGGAGTATAAAATATTATTTTTTTAATAATTTCATACTTATTAATCATAAGTATCAACTTATAAAAACAAATTTATTAAAAAAAAATATTTTATAGAGTTTTTTCCTGTGTTGAAAAGTTATAAAGTTATGTCACTTTT
Organism: Persicaria maculosa; assembly: GCA_963922045.1. Taxonomy (NCBI): domain Eukaryota; kingdom Viridiplantae; phylum Streptophyta; class Magnoliopsida; order Caryophyllales; family Polygonaceae; genus Persicaria; species Persicaria maculosa. The sequence continues at coordinate 8,651,078 of OY998251.1, forward strand.
ATTTTGAAACTAAGCGATTATATTTATTTTAAAATAGAGGGAGTAGGCTACATATTTATCATGTCATGTTACAGCAATAAATTATCAAATCTAATCGAAAAGAAAATGAGCACCGGGACAGGGTACAGATAGGGAGTGAGGGAGAGGGAGAGGGAGAGGGAAGGGGAGGGGGGCCTACAAGTCCAACTTTAAAGCCTTTGCCTCTTTCCTTTCACCCTGCCTCGCGTTTCATCCCTGTCTCTCCCCATTCCCCTTTTCTTCCCAATTGCCGTTGAATCCTCCCATAACGCACAGCAACTCCCCCCATCGCCCATCGCCCGCCCTCCTCCTAAATATCTACTACGCGGCTTCTTCCTTTTACTGATTTGTTTAGGCCTACCCCCGCCTCTTATTTATTCTGCTTCAACCTCACCTCGATTAAAGCCCATTTCCAGCTTCAATCGCACCTGCGCTTCAAATTTCCCAATCCCAACACCCAAATCAGCCGATTTGATCTTGCAATTTGAGTTTTCTAGTCTGAAATCTGGAGTCGCCGCTACTAGGCATGGCCTTCTGGAAGGGCAGGTTAGGGTTGCGGCTGCTCCTGCTGCTGCTAGTGGCCTTGGTTGCTACGGCGTCGTTTGGTTCTGTGGAGGGGCGATACGGCGAGTTGAGGAAGCACAAGCACGCCTACGCTTCTATGATGTACATGGGGACCCCTAGGGACTACGAGTTCTACGTCGCCACGCGTGTCCTGATGAGATCTCTCCGCGACCTCAACGTCGACGCCGATCTCGTCGTTATTGCCTCCGCCGACGTCCCCCCTCGCTGGGTCCGCGCTCTGTAAGTCGCCTCCTCCGCCGCTCTCTGGTCTCGTTGTCTCACTTGTCTGTTTCTGTGCTGGCTTCCTTTTTTTTTAAAAAAAAAAAATTAATTTACCATTATCGGGGAGTGATTTGCTGCGGTGCTCTTACTGTGTGCTCGCGCTAAGTCAACGAATCGTGGACGTACACGTCACCGATGGTCTGCACTGATGCGGATCCTAACCCTAAAATAAGGCTTCGTTTGACGTTCCGGTTTGAATTGGGAAGTGCGCGGGGTACGTTTTTCACGAGGGGGAGAGCCCAGAGGGATCGTTAGGTGGCATTCACCCAAACGCGCCCTTATTTGGTTTCGAAACGGCCATAAGAGGCCCGAGGCTGGGCTAAATGTGGGACAACTGGATTTTGAATAGGGTTTGTGAAGCAATAACACTTTAACATTTTATTTGTGTTGTGGATAAGTATAGTATAGTGTACCTCATATTCATACAATGGGGTCCTACCTTGCTATTTTCTTCCCATACGTTTTACATTTTTAGTTTTTATACGATTAATCGTGCAGGCAACTAAGGAAGATTATGTGAAACTGAAAAATAACAAGTTCAAAAACATCTGAGAGGAAAATGGCCTTATAAAATGCAACAAGGTCGCATATCATTTTTATTTATTTATTAGCATTATATTATATAATCTCGAAGCATTAGTTGTGAATTTGTTATTGCTCCTGCAAATGAAAATGACAACAAGATAGATTTAATAAATAAGGGATTGATTGTGAGATGTAAGTTGTAATGCCTCTGGCTTCTGATAAACCCATTATTTTAGTTACTTTGTATGTATTATATAGTAGCTCTGGCACAATTATTGGATGGATACAAGGTGAAACCATTTGTTATTTTGATTTTGAAAAATATTGGGCGGTGACCCCATATATTTGATAAAGCACTGTGAGGGGGAAAAATAATTTTTAACATACCTTTTTTTAAAATATAAACTCCTAGATGTTTTCCCTTTGTAAAATTGGAATTGTAATACCCAGTAGATGTCTAGTAGGTATGGTTTGACTTGGTGTTTGCCATTTTTGATGTTGATGTTTGTGTGTATAGAACAATTAATAGTTTCTGTACTTTCAATATTCATTTCTTACACTATTCTCCATTAATTTTTAAAATCTCTATAAAATCAGAGTTGAAATTTCCAATGATTCACATAAAATGGAAGAGAAAGTCAAATGTTCCCTTTGTAAGACATGGTCATGAAGATGAGGGAGGCATGTGATACCAGCATATATCACGCCTCCAAACCTTAATTAAACTCATAAACTAATATTTTATTGTTAAAATTGGATTTAGAAACAATTTTGAAACCATCATTCAATCAAGTTGTAGATCAAGCATCATATGTTTGTGAGGGCTTTAAATATTCATATAATTTAATTTCTTTTGTTCCATTTTACTTCTTATGTACAGCCCACATGGCTATTTTGATTATACATTAATTAGTATTTAGTATGCATATTCTATGGGCTAGTTGTAGTAGTTGGTGTCTGTTCCCGTTCATTCAAGTACCCAAGTTGCTGGTGTTAAATATCTAACTCTTTGGACCTGCCATTCAAAACCACCACAGCTACCATTTTCAGCGTGTTTTTGGGGATTGACCTCTGACTTTTAGGATGATCTGGCCGAGTTGTCGCTCAGATAATGACCTGTCAATGACTCAGTCTCTGTAATAGACATCTATTTGTGTGATTTGCTGTTCGTTAGCATTTGCACGCATAACCATAGCCAAATCTGCTAGGAGACATTAACTCACACTGACAGTAACATTTTATCAAGTCTGGTTATGATGGATTATTATGGATAAGGTTCTTTCTAACTTTAGTTAGTCCTTAATTTGGTGGAAATAAAAGATTTCTAGCTTCCAATTTATCTTCATTATAAATAGTTCATCTTCTGAACCGCTTGAGGCTTTTGCAACAAAATCAAAGTTGATAGCAGTGAACGAATTCTTGTTATGAGCAGGAAATCCTAATTGAATCTGTGACTTTTTGTTGTTGCCAGTGAGATAGAAGATGGAGTGAAAGTGGTGAGCGTGAAGAATCTGCATAATCCATACAGGGATGACAATTCTAATGACAGATTCAAACTAACCATGAACAAGCTGTATGCGTGGAACCTGGTGGACTATGACCGTGTGGTCATGCTTGACGCTGACAACCTTTTCCTCCAAAAGACGGACGAGTTATTCCAATGTGGCCAGTTCTGTGCAGCTTTCATCAACCCCTGCATCTTCCACACTGGTCTCTTCGTCTTGCAGGTAAATTTTACTTTTTTTTTGCAGCTATCCTTTATACTTATGCTGCTTTTAGAAAAAAGAAACCTGAAATAGAATTGTGACTTTTCCCCAAGGACAAAGGTTCACATTTGACTTGGTTTGTTCTTTAACTTTTGCACTTGTTAATAAAACATAAAAACATCTTCTGTACATGAGTGTCATTCGATAAATGATCAGAAAACTAAGATGGTCGTGTAATGTGGATGGTGTTTTACGTTGCAGCCATCCGCGGAGGTTTTCAAGGACATGATTCATGAGCTAGAGAGTGGAAGACCAAACTCAGATGGGGCTGACCAGGGTTTTATTGGAAGTTACTTCCCCGATTTGCTTGATATGCCTATGTTTCATCCTCCGATGAACAACACCAAGCTCAATGGCCAATTTCGGCTTCCTCTAGGGTACCAGATGGATGCTTCTTATTTCTGTAAGTACAATAGTATCCATCCTCTTAACTTCCATTATCTACGAAGTAGTTTCTCATTCAGGTTGCTTTCCAGATCTCAAACTCAGATGGAACGTTCCCTGTGGGCCAAACAGTGTCATCACTTTCCCCAGTGCGGTGTACATGAAGCCTTGGTACTGGTGGTCGTGGCCCGTTCTTCCTCTTGGCTTGGAATGGCATGAACGCCGCCTGAAGACCGTGGGGTAAGATAAACACAATTCAAATACTCACATTGTTGAAAAATGATTTAGAAAGGATATGACGATTCAACAGATAACATTAACTATAATTCATCGATGCATTTATCTATGACTTGTATATATGCTCAGTTGATCCATTTTGCATTAAAAAACGTTACTAGATCTGAAAGATCATTTTTATGCCAATAGGTATGGAGCAGAAATGCCAATGGTGATCATACAGGCAGTGCTCTACCTCGGAATCATAGCTGTCACACGGTTAGCTCGTCCTAGCCTCTCCAAGCTCTGCTATCGGCGCTCAGACAGGAACATCTCTATGTACCATGCGAGCCTCAAGTTCTTAGCCATAATCTCCATCCTCGCAGCCTATGTGGTACCCTTCTTCTTGATCCCGAGAACCGTCCATCCCCTAATAGGCTGGAGTCTCTACCTTTTCGGTTCCTTTGCTCTCAACTCCATCGCAATCAACGCCTTCCTTCTCCCGATGCTGGCCATTCTTACGCCTTGGCTGGGATTTCTGGGTGCCTTACTGGTCATGGCATTCCCATGGTACCATGATGGGATTCAGAGGGCGTTAGTGGTATTTGGCTACGCTTTCTGTGCTGCTCCTTTTCTTTGGATTGCGTCGAGTAGAGTGTTTGCGTGTCTACAAGTGTCCCTCGAGAGAGAGGCCTTCTTGCCAAGCAGGCTAACCGAGGCCCCGCAGGCTCCTAGCTTTAACAAGCTGTATTAGAAGAAGTACTCCTCTTTTGGGTCTTTCCCTTTGCTGCATATAACCGAAAAAACTCACAAACAGAAGTGGAAGAAAGGGATGATATTATTTGGAAGGTTGGGAAGAGGAGAGAGGAATCCATGAGGATTGGTTATGAAAGGATCATAGTTGGTTGTAAAACCTCAATTGATATAAACATTTGGTTGGGGTTGTTGGGGGCATCATGTAACTCTTTTGGGAGAACATTTTTTTCTTTTTTGTAATTACAATGACTTGTGCTATTCGGCCTTCAAAACTACATTGATTCAATTAAGAGCTACCGGTGTCATGTGTTGATTGCTTAATGGAAAATAACCTCAACTTGTAGAGTATTCAAGGAACAGATTCAGAAGTATCTAAACAAACAAACAAACTCTATTACCCAACAAGATTAAGTAACCTATATCACATCCAGTATCCACTCTAGATAAGCAAGTACACCAATAACAATGACAACAAGTTCCTCATATTTATAGTCTATTTAACATTTTAAGCTAAAGATACTAATTAACACTATTGCAGCAAATCAACTAGCCATACATTAAGACTCATATGCACAGTTAAAATTAATACATGCAGCAGTCAAATAGCAATGGATTTCACCTCTGTGCATCATGAAGTGAAGAAGATACTTAAAACTCCACCTTTGAGTTATCAGAAGGCCCTTCCTGCATTACCCTTTTGTGCAAAGTATCTTCTGGCTGGTCTACTTCACTCATGAATCCAGTCACCCACTGAATCAATTTCTTCTGCTTCAATATCACAGCCTGCACCCATCTTCTTTTGCTTCAAGATCATGTTGTAGTGTATATATGCGAGGTTGCTTAGGTGCTGTTGTTCTGCGTGACTTCTACCGCCACTACTGGATAGAAGCTTTTCAGCCACGCCTTTCTTCAAACCATACGATTCGGCGCCATTGCAGGTCTGACTCAGAATCCGAACAGCTAGCTTTTGCAATTCGGGACACTGGCCCCCGAAAGACAGCCACCATTTAGCTGCATTTGTTTAATATATATGATCAGTGTAAAAACGAAACAATGCAACGTGCTAAAGAACAAGGTAACCGAAGAGGGATGAAGGGCTTTATACCAGGAGGCATACTGATTTGTTTGTCATTCTCATTCCCACTTTTAAAATCACCTTGACAACGTCGATATTTTTCAATCTGTTGAGTGATCAAGTCTTGTAAGTGTGGATCTTCCACCATTCGCACAATGGTGGCTAGCAAACCACCAGCGACCTCAGAATCGGTACAAAAATCCTCAGTGTACAGGAAACCTGGATTCAAGAAATAACCAGCAGCATGAAGGGGGCTATGGAGGATGTTGTTCCATATATCATCGATTATTTTCCAATAGGGCGAATATAGTGGCTTTTTAGACCCAAGTTCCTCATAAATGGTTTCCTTGACTTGATCCATGGTTTCATATATAAATCCTAAATGAGGATCACCATCTCCATTAACCAAGGACAGTACCCTTACCAAGGGAATTGTTGCTCTGACAACATTAGAGATCGAAGCCCAGAATGATCGGTCACGCACTAGATCAGCAACTCTTTTTGCTTCGACACTTGATGCCCATGAAGAGCGTATCCACTCTGAAGAAGAAACCATACTTTCCAACTTCTCCTTCTCTAATAAGATATTCTCGAGCGTCAAGAAAGGCATGGCAGCCTTGATCTTAGATGACTTGATGAGATCAAAGCTGCAAGTGCGGCTCCTTGTTAACTTCAGAACATCAGCACGGCTGTAAATGAATTTTGTTATTGCCTTGGCCTTATCTAAGACCTGTTTAACAGGATTATACATTTCAATCTTCTCTAACATTAGTGCTATACAGTGGCTAGCACTCACTGTCCAAAATAATGATCTGTGCTTCTCCGTTAGACGCTGGCCCACAACATCCATAAACTTTGATGACGAATGAGCAACAATTTGAACTACATTCTGAATCCCGACTTCTGCTAGGACGCCTTCAAGTAATTGTAGAAACCCTTCAACATTCCCCACCAAAGTTGAAATATCAAAGGACTGAATATATACTGCCCCTAAAGGGCAATCCACAACAACAATCAGCAGGTTCCGGCCTCTGTCATCAATCCACCCATCAAGCACAATGCTGCATCCAGTCCTTGACCAAGAATCTTTTATCGCCTGTACATAGTTTTTGGTCTCCTTAAGCTCATCAGAGAATATCCAACCCTTAAGCTCTTGAACACTCGGGATATCACTAGCATTTGACACACTTTCCATCAGCTTTTTGAAACTGTAAGATTTCACAGCATCAAAATCAATGTTATTCTCAATCAGAAATCTACCAATCCACCTCCTAAACATCACAGACGATGATTGATGACCTTCACTACTTGGAAACTTTTTTTGCACAGCAGATTCATCACTAAAGTTAGAAGCTGTTGGTATGGAATCTTTTTTATTCAAAGAGGAGTCAAAATATCCGCGCTTTGAATCCTTTGGTTCATCATTTTGAGAACTTCCAGCCTTTCCACGCTTACGGTTTCCCCCTTTTGAGTTAGCAATGGAATCTGTAGGACAATCTGCACTATAGAACTTTCCATCTTTCTGTCTCGCGTTTTTCTCTTCTACTATGTTTAAAGCACTTGCAAACAGTTCTTTCACCCTGGAAGGAACTTCCGGACACTCGGAAATTTTCCTATTTATTCCGCCCAAGTGAAGCTGGAGGCAGTCAAATCCAGCAACCACAATTCCACAATAATTGCATTGAACTTTGTCATTACTAGGATTAAGTGCCATACCATGGTCATAAACTTCTTCTCTAATGGCCCCATACACTTCCATCTTAAGCTTGCCTAAAAAAATTATATGGAAAGTGTGACCCACAATACTATTAGCATACAAGAAAATTAAAAAAAAAACTTGGAAACATAGGATAGCCACCATCACACACCCTTTGAGATAGTAAATGTTGATTTTGAAGCATAACAAATGTATGATCATTGATCAGAACTATCTTGAACTGAAAGATTTGAAGGTTCCCACAAGAAATTTATGAAGACCATGCTTGATTGAAATGATGAAACAAGTGACAGTTGAGGAAAATTCAAGCAAAACGTGAAGAGTTCACGTCAACATAGTTTCACTGAAAGCGAAAGCGACATGGCTCAAACATGACGCAAGATCAAAATGACTAAACCTAATCAAATAGAACCATCACACAATTCACACTGAATGCTACAAGCTCAAGGAAATCCTTAGTATTTGGATCACAATAGGCCAAGTCAAGTTGAACATTGTTTTTTAGGCATCAAAGTCAACTGAGTTTCAAGCTTATTAATTCAACTTTTATGTCCACCGAAGATGGCAGGAGGTCAGAATAACAAGAAGTTTGGATAGTATGTCTACAATTACATTTGTTCATCATTAAAATATAAACTCATTTCAAACACACTTTCCCGGTCAATTCTAGTTTGGGTGTTGTGGGCTGGCATAAGCCAAGGATACAAAATAGCGTAAGACCAAACCTCGGGTCTTACGGAAAAACACACAAAAAGTCTACCACAATTTCAAACTCACAAAATACGAAACCCACAAAAGTGAAATAACACAAATTGCCACCCCACTAAGTTCAGCACAAGTGCAACTAGAATCAAATAATATAATCCCGTTTATTTGGATGGTTTGACAAGGGATTCGATCAGGATCGGACAAAACCTCGTTTTAGTTCAAAATGGCCTCGTTTAGCACCGAAATGGATACAATTGAGTTTTTCTACCTAAGAGGCGACCCTCTGGCAATGCATGCTTCCGTCACTTGATTGGATAGTGTTTTTTAGGCTACAAGAGGTGTAATTGGGAGAGAGGGGGAGATGGTGCTTATCTAGGAAGGGAAATGGCAATGGTGATCAAGGAAGATGTTTTCTCACCAGTCATCACTAATCACACACACAAACAACTTACAAACCCCTAAAATTAATTTTAGGTATACCATTCAAATGCTAGGTGAAAAAAGGGGGGAAATCATCTCCCTAGAAGCCTAATTCCAAATCACATTCCTCAAAGAGCTCGCAAAGCCAACAACAAAAACCCTAATCTTGTATTCACAAACATTGAAGATTAACAAAAACAACAACAGAGCTTCAAAAACACACCTTATGTTCTCAATTGAAGAGAAAATCGTCAGCAAAGGACGCGGAGGGTGGGATGAAGGACAGATGGGTAAATTAACAGGTTTCGGCCTCCTGAATCTCCATTTTCGAAGCTGAAAAAATGACGAGACCTTTAGCAGCATTCAGAATTCAGGATGCATCAACAAGCACCGAAATTGTAAGAGGGGAGAAAGAGAGGAGGGAGAAGCACTGACAAGAGAGAGAGATAGAGGATCAGCTGAAGCGCTAATGGTCGCTAACTATCCCGGTGGACTCTGCCTTGGTGTGTGCCTGCTGCGCTTCCTACTGTGTTTCAGGGGGCGTGTCCTGATACAGAATGCGGATAGAGTGTCAAAAGACTCAAAACAGAGAGTGAAGTGAATTGTGTACATTTTTTTTGGGGGGTAAATTACAGAAAACCACCCTTAAAATAGTTGAGTTTTCACAAAACCATCCTTAAAATAAAATTTGCAGAACACCTTCCATAAATTTATTTTTCTTTCAAAGAGCCACCCATGACCATTTTTACGTGTAAAAAGATATAAATTTTTTTAAAATTTTTATATTTTCTTAAATGTTTTGGTTATTTTATTATATAATTAGGCTACTTCGAATACAAAAAATGAGAATTTAACATTTTTAAAACACTTTTTACACATAAAAATAATGGTTAAAGACTTAAAGGTGATTCTTTGAAAGAAAAATAAGTTTATGGGTGGTTTTCTGTGAAAATTTATTTTAAGGGTGATTTTGTAAAAACTCACATGTTTTAAGGGTGGTTTTCTGTAATTTACCCTTTTTTGAAAAATTACGGAAAACCACCCGTGAAATGTGAGTGTTTTCAATCAACCACCACTTAAATTTAAAATTACAGAAAATTACCCGTGATGGCTATACTGCCAGCAAAACATTCCATTCATTGCAAATATATTTTTCATCCAAAACCAATTTATAATGGATTGAATCCATTTTTAGGGGTTTCGATTAAGAGCATTAAGGATATAAGGGTGTCTGAACTGGTAAGCTCTTTTTGTTGAATCAAAATTCGGCTTAGTGCTTAACCATATCAATGCGGGTTTCAGAGTTTCTTAATAACACTTTATCACTTTCTCTCTCCTTAAAAACCCAAACTTACTTTTTCATCCACGTCCATATAAGTTTTTAGATTTTCTTAATTTACTTTTCACCAACTATTATCTACTACCTCCGTTCAAAAATATAAGTCATTTTAGACATTTGCACACAAATTAAGGAAATCATAAACTTATTCCATTTATACCCCTCATTAATTATCCACAACCCTCCCCAACCAATAAAATTTGAGTAAAAAGTCAAAAAGTAACAATTCCCAAATACCAATACCTAGAAAACCTAAAAGGACTTATATTTTCAAACAAAAATCTAAACCTAAAAAGACTTATATTTTTTAACGGAGGGAGTATTATATATATTTAAATATACATAATAATAGTAACATGTTGTACATTATCTATATATGTATTATATTTGGCGTTAATTAATATAATAATAGTATATAATATTTTTTTTAATCCAAAACGTAAAAATAGATAATAACATTTAATGCAACAACTTTATTGAAACAAAACAAACATTGAAATACAAGAGCAATACAAATAAAATATAAAGAGTACTCTCCATCATAAATGAAATGGAAAATCATCGAAATACAAAAGCAATAAAAATAAAATACAAAGAGTACTTAATTTCAATCATACATGAAATGCTTGAAGAAAATTTTAATTTTCCTAAGAGCTATTTCTAAACTTTTGCCATATGTGTTCAACCAGATCTTGCTTCATTTCATAGTGTGTAATTTTATTCTGAAGTTGCATTCACGTTTCAATGTATTTCTACATGGGGACAGATCGCCTATTTGAATACGAAGTACCGTTTCCTCAACTTGATCAAACTGCGACAAATCAAAGGAAAGACTATAGTTCTCTCGCTCGTCCTCCACTATCATATTGTGAAGGATTATACAAGCTCTCATTATCCTCCCCACCAAAGTAATATCCCATGCAAGTGTTGGGTTTTTAATCATGGCAAATCTGGCTTGTAGGACTTCAAAAGCTCGTTCTACATCCTTTCTAGTTGCCTATTGGTATTGAACAAACAACCTAGCCTTCTCTCCTTGTGGGAGCTTGATAGATGGTATAAAAGTCGCCCAATTTGGATAAATACCATCAGCTAGATAGTAGCTTAAATGATATTGATGGTCATTGACTTCAAAGTTAACTAGTGGAGACATCACTTGTAGCACATCATCAAATACAGGAGAACGATCAAGAACATTGATATCATTACACGTACCTAGGATGCCAAAGAATGCATGCAAAACAGATCATATGCCAAGCCTACTAGTGGCATTGGGCTTTTGCATGAAATAATCGACATCGCTTGAGAGTTGGTTCACAATGCGCAAGAACAATGGCCTTCGCATTCTGAACCGTCTTCTGAAAATTGCATTTGGATACACAGGAGGTGGGTCCTCTGAGAAATAATCTGCGACAAGCTGATCATGGCCCTTCTCACGTTCCCTTTCTATGTAAGCTCAAGGTCTCCTTGGCCTAGAACTTCCTGCCTCAACGCTTGACTTATTTTTTGTGGACAAATACAACCACTTGGCGTAAGCTCGGATTAGCTCATCAGTGGATAGACCTGAAGATTGGGTGAGATAGTTATACATTCCTTGAGGATCCATTAATGGAAGTTTGTGTTTGCAAATTAGAGGAAACTGAAGAGATGGATAGTGAATGGTAGACATTTGAGTTGATTTATACTAATTTGAAGAGCATCTTTGCAGAACCTCAAGCAGAGCAATTCGTCCTCTAGTCGCAGAGCATCTTTATAGACCCTCGAGCAGAGCAATTTGTCCTTTAGTCGCATAGCATCTTTGCAAACCCTCGAGCAGAGCAATTCATCCTTTAGTCGCAAAGCATCTTTGCAGACCCTCGAGCATAGAGATTCGTCTTCTTATCACAGAGCATCTTTGCAGACCCTCGACTGGAGCGCTTCGTCCTTTTGTTGCAGAGCATCTTTACAGAAGACTAATAAAACATTTCAAACACATACTAACCATTTTAATGGGAATTGAACATTGCATTAGTATAAAACATACATAATAGTGTGAAGCTAATCTTCACTTAGGGAAATTTAAAACAAAACAAAGTTACAACAACCAACATGTAACAATGTGAAGCTTGATATTCTTGCGCTCTTTGAAACCCGGATTTCCGGTGATGATGCAAGGAAGGCGTGCGATAAACTCAACTTCACGGGCTGTTCTCGTATTGAGGCGACGGGGTTTATAGGTGGTGTGTGGCTTCTTTGGGATGAGAGTAAGTGCGACATCTCTATAGAACAGAAAGCTGAGCATTTTATCCACGCGTCCTGGTGTTCTGGTTCGATTAGAACCCACCTCGTGGCTGTGTATGCACCACCTACGGCGGAGAGACGGGATTCTTTTTGGTCGTCTCTTCAATCTACTCTTGACGCCATCGCGGGTCCGGTTGTTGTGGGCGGAGACTTCAACTGCATTCTTAGCGTCGATGAGACTATGGGGGGTGCTGGGTCTGTGCACCGCGATACGCCGAAGTTCCGTGATCTGATTAGTAAGGCGGGGCTGATCGACATGGGTTTCACAGGCCAGGAGTTCACGTGGACTAAAACCTGTACGGGTGGTAAGGTTATCTCGAGAAGGCTCGATAGGGCCCTTATTAATTGCCAAGGGAGAGTTTAGTGGCCTGAGGCTAGGGTTCGTCACCTTCCAAGGTACTCGTCGGATCACTGCCCCTTGCTTCTGGAACTAAATCTGGGGATCCTCAAAAACAGCAAACGTCGCCCTTTCCGCTTCGAAGCTGCCTGGATGTCCCATGAAGGTTTCTCGGATTTCATCGATCAAAAGTGGGAAAGATCTTTTCCGACGCCGGGAGCTCTTGAGAAACTCCGTGTGGATCTTACTAAGTGGAATAGAGAGGTGTTTGGGCACATTCAAGCTCGGAAAGCGGCTCTTATGAAGGCTCTTGATGATGCGCAGAGAAAGGTCGCTAAGGATCCGTCCCCTGGGGCGATCTCCTGGGAAGCTAATGTGAGAGCGACGCTTGACATCACCCTCGAACAGGAAGAGATCTTGTGGTTCCAGAAGTCTCGGGAAAAATGGTTAGTGCTTGGGGATCGTAACACTAAATTCTTTCACGCCTCCACGATTGTCAGGAGGAAGCCTAATAGAGTGGAGGGTCTTAGGATGGAGGACAATCGCTGGGTTGAGGAGAAGATTGAGCTGGAGGAAATGGCGGTAAATTTCTTTAAAAATCTTTTTTAGTGGGAGCAATTTGAGGGGCCGCTTGAACCGCTGGTCGATCAGTTTCCCCAACTTGATGTGTCTGATTGGGAGGAGCTGTGTAAGGAGGTTTCAGAGGATGAAATCCATAAAGCTTTTTGTAGTATGGGAGCGACGAAGTCGCCAGGGATTGACGGTTTCCAACCGGGGTTCTATCAGAAGTGCTGGGGTACGGTGGGTGTGTCTGCTACCAGATTCATTAAGGATTTTTTTAAGTCCTCCCACCTCCCTACGGACGTCAATGATACACTCATAGTTCTTCTCCCGAAGGTGGGGAAGCCCGAGCTCATGAATCAGTTTCGGCCTATAAGTCTATGCAACGTCCTTTATAAAGCTATATCGAAAGTCATGACTATCAGATTGCAACCGCTTATGTCTAAACTGGTCGGGCCGATGCAGGGTAGCTTTATCCCGGGTAGGTTCATTTCTGATAATATTGTTATCGCACAGGAAGTGATCCACTCTATGAAGAGGAAGCAAGGTGGGAAGGGATGGATGTGCATTAAGTTGGATCTCGAAAAAGCCTATGATAGGCTCAGTTGGGATTTCATTGAGGAAACGCTCATGCGCTCTGGAATGCCTAAGTACTGGATTGAGAGAATTATGGTTTGTATTCGATCGCCGAGGATGCATGTGCTTTGGAATGGGGAAGTCTCGGAGCAATTTATTCCTTCCCGTGGTATCCGACAAGGTGATCCAATCTCCCCATACATTTTTATTTTATGTATGGAAAGACTGGGTCATATTATCGAGAGGGCGGTTGATGACGGGGATTGGAAAGCGGTGAGTGTCGCCAGAGGTGGACCGAAGCTTTCGCACCTCTTCTTCGCTGACGATATTCTTCTTTTTTCCGAAGCCTTGGTTGCGCAGGTTAGAGTCGTGAAGCGCTGTATTGATCAGTTCTGTGGGCACTCCGGGCTTAAAATCAGCCCTTACAAGTCGAAGTTTTGCGTGTCCAGGAATGTTGATGGGAGGCTGAAGGATCGGATTCAACAGTCTGGCGGTATAGAGGCGTCTAATGACCTTGGAAATTACCTTGGGATCCCTATTTTACATAAGAGAGTTTCTAAGTCGACGTTTGAGCCGATCATGGAGAAATTCAATGCTAAATTGTCCGGATGGAAAGCAAATTTGCTTAGCTTCGCCGGGAGGGTTACTTTAGCCAGGTCAGTGCTTAATACTCTTCCTGTTTACGCTATGTCTACCATGATCCTCCCGGATAAGGTGTGTAAAGCTATGGACAAGAGTTGTCAGAGTTTTATTTGGGGTTCCACGCCGGAGAGGAAGCGAATGCACAAGGTGGCTTGGGATATTATGGCTAGACCTAAGGGGATGGATGGTCTCGGAATCAAGAGAATGGCGGAGATGAACCTTGCCCTGGTGGCTAAACTTGGGTGGAGACTCTTGAGTGGTGAGGAAGGTGCTTGGGCGGACGTGTTGGTTAACAAATATGCGGCTAAGAGGCTTGGGAGCTCGGCTGGGGCTTCGTGTATTTGGAAAAGCGTCACCAAGGCGACTAGCACTGTTATTAAGCCTCACATCAGTTGGTGACTTGGTGATGGTTCCTGTATTCGTTTTTGGGATGATGTTTGGGTTGGTAGCAGTACGCTGCGCGAGCTGTCTGGAGGGGAGGGTCCGGTGCCGACGGGCAGCCTGATGGTGGCGGATTACTGGGTAAGGGGCAAGGGCTGGGCTTGGGAAGATTTTGCTTAGTTCTTACCTGGTTCGACGATCCTTAAACTAGCGGCCCTGGCGGTCTCGGATGCTGAAGATAGGTTTTGCTGGAATCTGAGCAATGATGGAGATTATTCGGTGAAGTCCGGGTACTCGGTGATTTGCGGAATGGATGGCTTTCGGTCTGCAGATGCCTCCTTTGTGGCCAAAGTATGGAATCTCAACATCAACGAGAGGATACGTCACTTCATGTGGCTGGTGGGCAATGGGGGTGTTCTTACGAATGTCGAAAGAGCTAGAAGACATTTAGGTAACTCTGACAGGTGCCCAATTTGCATTAATAATTGCGAGTCTCTTATTCCTCTTTTTAGAGATTGCACGTCTGTGAGAAGCTTCTGGTTGCAGGTGGAAGGCGCCGAACGGGAGGAAGAGTTCTTCTCCCCTCCGTTCGCTGCGTGGTTAAGGAGCAACATCTCCTCGGCAAACACCAGACCTGATGGGCTGCGCTGGAAGGAGTTCTTTGTTGTTGCCCTTTGGAGGATATAGAATAGAAGAAATGGAGTCGTCTTCAAAGATAGCAGCACCGTTCAGATTTCTCCGGGGAGCTGCTGGCAAATGGTGAAGTGCTACGCCATGGCTAGAAGTAACATCCTGGGGATGTTGAAAACAAAAGTGAAGAACTCCATTTCGGTGAGCTGGAGCTCGCCTCCCCCAGGCTGGGCAAAGCTGAATGTTGACGGTGCGGTGAGGAATTCTGGGGCTGCTGCAGCGGGAGGTGTCGTCCGGAATGAGACGGAGGGTTGGATATCTGGATTCGTCTATAACATTGGAGCCTGCTCGGTGGTGGAAGCCGAACTTTGGGGTATAGCCAAAGGCTTGGAGCTCGCTTGGAGCCTTGATCTAAAGAAAATTATCTGCGAGACCGACTCTAAGAGGGCTATCGAGCTACTGTCGAAACCGATTAAAGATACGCACCCGTGTGCTAGCCTGGTGGTCGTCTGCCATGGCTTCCGTCGTAGGAGTTGGGACGTCCAGCTCCGGCATGTCTTCCGTGAGGCCAATGACCTTGCGGATGGTTTAGCTAATTTCGCGTTTTCTTTTCCTCTTGGCCACTGTTGGTTGAATCTTTGCCCTGTTCCTTTTCTGAATTGCGCTAATGAGAATGCCAGAGGTGTTGCTACACTCCGATGGCAGCCTACCTAGCCGGTTCGCTTCTTACTGTTGAATAAAATCTCCCTTGCGGAGAGGGGCCTTGCCCCGTTTGCTTACCAAAAAAAAAAAACAATGTGAAGCTAGTCTTCACTTAAGGAAATAAACACTTGAAACAACAACATCAATAACCACAGGCATGATCGCTTTCGAATCTCATTTTTCACCGAACAATTCTTTAATGAGTGAATCCCTAGTGAATATATGTGCATCATTTAAGTTCGGCTCCATGATCAGCTTATTAAGCAAGATAATCTTATGTGCGAATGCATACTCATGTGCAGCTTTTGCCTTATCGGATTATGCTTGGGAGTTCATGTGAACTTCTTGTTCAAATAACCCCCTCAAAACCTCTTCAGCTTCTCTGCTGGTAGAATAACTTGAGCTTCCAACCACATGCTTGCCTTTTCACTTCATTGCCTTTATGCATTCAGGTCGCACCGGAGTACTCTCGAATCCACTAACACTAGAAGGGGTACCCGACCCTTCACTTGATGTGTATGATCCAAATTCATTAACCTTGGTCCTCTTCGAGCCTCCTCCACTAGTTGTAGCATTCACTGCAACCCATCTATGGAATTTTGGTTCAGTCTTTAGCTCACGCCACGCATGCTCAAATAGGAATTGAAGTGATTTCCATGATCACCTTTGTAGATAGCGTGTGCATTCCTCATGACATCACAATCGTTTTCCCCACTGCCTTGACGATTTTTGGCACTTGGATAACATCCTACAAATTTGGAAATAGTAGAAGAAATGGTATACCATCTTGGTTTAACCGTGGAAAGAACCCTCTCTGGCCAATCTTCATCCCTATTGGTGTTGTATTAATCATCAACTCTCTACCCAAAATCCCCTGCTGTTTGTTGAGTATTTGTTCGACCATCAGTGGTTTTGTTAATCCAACCACTAATGAGTAACAAATCTTCACCTTTGCTCCATGAGTTTCTAGCTCCCCTTTCACCGGTGGCTCTTCCTCGAGCGGATCTCCCACGAGCCCATCTCCCACGAGTGGCCCTCCCACGAGCTACTCTCCCATGAGTTCCTCTTGCATGTTTAGCCTCTAGGGGTGAATCTTGAATATCGTCAAGACTTGCCACTTCTTCCGCTTGGCTCCACATATTCACCCTAGAAGAGCTCCCATGAGATCTAGGGGTAATAGGTGATTGTGATGAATACAAATTGGGATTTGAGAAATTTTGAGCATTAGAGTAATGGGTAATGAGAGATTGTGATGAATATAAGTTGAAAAAATCTGGAGAGTAGAAAAGATGTTGAGGATTCAAATTTGAGGAATCCTCCATACTAGTAAAAAAATTTCGAAAGTTGTACGGGTATTGTGGGTCATTTGAATCCATCTCAAGATTTTAGAGAGGGGTAGAATAAATTCAATAGAGGAAGATGGGAATTGAGGAGATGGTGGATGAATGTGTTGAAGAAGAGAAGGAGAGGGTCATATTTATAGGGAAACAAATTATTTAATTTTATATTTCATAAATTCATCTTTAACAATTTCGGCAAAAAAAATACTTCACATATACGATATTAGTGTCCATAAATGATTAAAAAAAACAATATTTTTAATAATATCTAAAATAAATTTATTTTTTTATAAAGATAAAAAACAACCGAAAATAGTTACAAGTGTAAATGAAATACCACAATTTTTACAAAATCTATTGGGGGGGGGGGGGGGGGGGGAGGGGGCACTTAATTCTTCTCCATTGGAAGGCTGCCATCTTTTATAAGGAAGTGCTATATACATCCATTTTTTTACTATCCACACCACATACTCTATTTTTTTTTAAATAAACCCTACCCCTTTTGAGTCACACGGCAGAGTGTGGTGTATATAGTAAATAAAGTGGGTGTAAATATTAACACCCCTTTTATATAATACAATATGTATAAAAATATTATGTTGTACATTATTTATGTATGTATTATATTTTGTTCAACATATGCAATATTGGTGTTTATTAATAGCTTAAAATAAATTATGAATTTGAATAAAAAGATTATTTTTTATTTCTTACATTTAATGACTACAAACTAGATAAAATGAATATAAAAGTATACAAGAATTTAATTTTATCATCACATTTTTGCATGTGTGACAAATGACACAACCTACCATATGCCTCTCTTTGTTTTGTTTTTTTGGCGAACTCTCTCTTTGTTTTTATATTTAACGTGTAAAAAAAAATTGGACTCTCACTACCAAACATGAAAAGCCTGCAATATGTATTGATGTGGCCCATTTATTGGAGTTGTAAGAGAGTTTGGAAGATAGAAACTGTCCCAAGGGTTTTTAATGCACTTCTTACCTCTCTCCTGCCTTTTCGGATTTTTTTTTCTTAAAAACTCTTTACAATCACCCGATGTGGGTGCCCTTAGTTAACCATTTTTCTGTCCTAAAAAAAAGTGCTCAAAAAAGTAACTATTTTTTTTGGAATTAATCAAATTGGGTGTCGCACATAATCACTCACCCCTCAACAACACACTCTAGCCAAACATACATTAGCCCATACATATTGATAAGTCTTGTAATAGGTGAGCTGTCACTAGAGCAATCATTCTAGAAGAATCATTCTCAGAGGCTACTCCTTGTTGGAGATTATGGCACTTGTCAAAAGATCTCATCACTAAAGGCCCTATATAATGCCTTGTAGAGTAATGAAATGGGTAACTAAGAATGAATTGAAATTAACTTCTTCCTTATCTTCTAGCATGGTATCAGAGCACTCAAGACCCACGCCATTCTTGCTACCCACCACCACCCATATTTTTTTTCCTGTTTCAATTGTAACGGCCCGGGATTATGATTCCCGAGTTACGTTTCGAGGGATGAAACCCCTCGTTAGGACCTTGCGCCCCGAGTACAGGTTGAAGGTTTCAAAACCTACTTTAATGTTTTCAAAGAGGGATTTCATACCCAAAATCGAAGGGATCGTTGGAATCCCCGGGGAAGTCCCCTGTACCTGTCGTAAGTCTAAGCGTGGAAATCAGTAATCATGCGAATAGCGAAAACAAGTGTAATACAAGAGGGTGCCACGGCAGAGCCGGGTCAAAACGGAGGCTAAAGTGTAAATCCAAAAATATAATCAGAGTCTGGTGAAGTCTATAACTCCATCGCTCACTCTCCGCCGACAAAATGACTCGCGCAATAAGCAAAAGGCACCGATAGGATGAACATAAATAATACCTAAAAAAATTGATATGGGGCGGGATCAGATCGATGCCCACTTTAGCTCTGCATCCCAACCATAAGCACACATATACGCTATACCTAACAAAGATGCTTCTAGATGCATGGCGGAATAATAACACACTAACATGCTCCTAAGTTCAAGTACATAATAATGATAAGGCCTTAGCACAGAATACCAAGTGGTATATCCCTCTCCTACCTCCACCCCCTTCCGATAGGGTGGAGACTGGCCAGCTCGTGAATGCATTCCATCATAATTGGGCGGCACGCATGCCTAACCCGTTCCACAATAAAGCCCGCAGGCATCTCATAATATAAGGAAGTGCATGACTCGATTGACTCAGGACGGGACCCGATGAGACTAGGTCATCCTATAACCCTAGCAATGACTCTAGTTACTTCACAGATAACGGCCGTTCTGTTTACATACGCATAGAGAAATAGAATGCTCAACGGTCGATGCAACCTAGCATGGTACTACATGGCATGCTGATCATGAATGCAAACACCTAGTATATCATGCACCTAAAGCAGGGAATAGCTCTATTCAATCAGAGGAAGCTCCGAAGAGACTTACTTGGCAGTGCAGAACAGCAAGGCAAGCATTACGATAGATTAAAGATCACCTAGATACATATCAAAACACATATAAGTCTACGTCTATTCGTTCAAGCACGCAAGCATACATCATTCAACGAGAATAACAAACATATCGCAATCATCATTACATCAAGTTCAACCGCTCATCATGATGCCACATTCCATAAGACCACATCATTATCATCATTCCGTTCTACCACATTCGTATATTCGCAATAATACTCATAAATCCGCATGATCATATATCTCCAAGGTTCATCATATTAATCATAGCTCACAAGGCATAAGTCAAATGATACGAAATTCTAACATCTCATCATGCCGTTAGTCATTCATTCATGCCATTAATCCACACACATCATGTTATTGGTCAATCAATCATATCAACATGCTAGTTAGTCACCGATCACATAATTCCCGAGTTAGTCCCGAAACTGCTTTAAAATCCGAATCAACTAGTTAGAAATTCCGATAATATACTTTTAAGTCTCTAAGTCTCATAATATTATATTTTAAATCACCATAATAATATTATATCTTTAAATTTCAAATAATATATTTTTTCTTATCAATAATATTGTATAATATATAATATTCCATTTATTAAACATTTTTCATAAAAACGTTTTCATAAGTCTTAAATTCCATTTAACACATTTTAGGCCTAAAAGGCCCAAACCCTTTGTGTTAATTTCCGGATCCAAGAGGCCCAAGGCCCATTTCCTTTAAAACCGAACCGGTTCACTGATTTGCATTTAAAAAAAAGATCTGAACCGAACCCTTATAAATCAAGCAGAAAACCGGTTTTCCCCAAGTCACTGTTCATCCTCTCCAATACCTCCTCTGCGCACAAAAGAAGAAAGAAAGAAGGGAGCTTTGGAGCTCGCCGGCGACGATTCTGGATTCCGACAACGACCGCCCGACATCGACTACCCGACACACACATAAGGACCCAGGAAGAGAAAGGAAAAGGGAGGAGGAAGAAGCTCACTGGGGGGGGGGTCTCGACGCTCGCCGGAAAACGCCGTCGGAGGAACGATTCGGCCTCGTCGGAGCTTGAGGTGCTCTTGCTTGGCCTAGGACGAAAATTTAGGGCTTAAAGGTGAGTCTTTTCGTTAGTTTAGGTCGGAAGATGGAGGGCGAATCGCTTACCGCCGATATCGAGGAAGAACAGGGGAAGGAAAGAGGGAGAAAGCGTCGGGCTCCTGCTGGTGACTCCGGGGCGTCTCGTTCGTCGATGATGGGCCTCGGCAATCGTCGGATTGTGCTGCTTCGAGGAAAAGGCGAAGTTGCTCGGGCGCGGCAATGGAGGAGGAATAGGGAGGTGTTTGGATCTGTGTGTTTGTGTATGGGTTTGTATTTTGAAATCAAAGGTGAGGAGAAAGAGAATGAGGGTGTGCTCAGGTGGTGCTCGAAACAGGGGCTGCGTGCTTAGGAGGGTGCTCGGGGAGCGCTCACGGAGCCGACGACGGTGAAGGATGCTGGTGGCGGTGTGGCAGTGGAGGGAGGGTGGCGCCAAGGAGGTGAAAAGTGGAGCTATGCTCTTCGGAAATTCCTCAAATGGGAGAGGGGGTGTTTTCAAATTGAAAATGGAATGTGGGATAATGAGCTGGGTTTGGTCAAAATTGCAGGGGGGTTGTTTGTCTCTTGTGTTTGTGTGGGTGTAAAAGGAGACCTTTTTCAATGAGTCAAAGAATCTGATTTTTTTTTGTGAGGAGGGAATTGTTGTTTGTTTTCCAAAGAAAGGGGAACCAAAGAATGAGGGAGGGTAGGAGAGGATAAGATTTGTCAAAAATGGGAGGAGATGAGTTGGTTGAAATTGGATAAGACTGAGAAAAAAAAAATGACGGAAATAAATCTTTAAAAGTTCAAAATTATTCCGGAATTCGATTTAAAAGTTTCGATTTCGATTCATTAAATTTAGAACGAGTTTTTCCTGAAATATTCGAATTAAATTCGTTTTAAATTCATTTTTAATTTCATTTTTCCGAAATTTAAGATTTTTAAAATCCGAGCCTTTACATCATCCACCTCTAAAAACAAGTCTCGTCCCCGAGACTAAAACCAAAACAAGGTAGGGGATGAAGTTGGAAGTAAGTGAGTCCAATGACCATTTCATCGATTCCGGAAGTGCCTCATAAGTGCCCCTATGAGATTCTCACAGTATCATCGTCATGATCATAATATTTCCGATAGGTCGTAGCGAGAGTTTGATATGGGCCCTTACCACATCCTTACCCCGACTTCTCAGTTATATCATAACTCGAAAAGCATCATAGCGTCTCCACTATATCTTAGCAAGCAATCTATAAGGGTCCCTATAAAATGCTTGTATCCACTTCGTGGGCGTCATAATGCAGGCTCGGGTCGAAAAAGTTCAAAGGGAGTCTTCAGTTTGAAAAGGATTAGTCTCAAAATCATCAAAATTCACAATCGTGTTCGGTCTCTCAAAATCCAAGTTAGTCCTTTTTAAACATCGTTTAAAATCCCTTAAATCCGACGTTGGTTAAGTAAGTTTCAAATTTCAGGAGGTGAAATCATCGACCTCTAAGGGCTAATCCCATATTTCCTTCCTAGGTTCCAAGTCATAATCAAAATTCATCAATTCAACCTTATCATTCTACAATTCCAATTTAAGGCATCATGTAACATAACAACCGTTCAACATAGCAACCACATCACGCATTCATAACCAGATCATATTCACGTCAAGGATAGCCATATACCATAACAGATCTAGCATAGTATCGCACACAGTAGGATTCATCATATCATATCACAGGAGTTGCACATCACATCAATAAGATAAGCACGTCATATCATGCTAACTACCAAGCGTCATCACCTTAGAGGTAAACAAATACTTCCGTACGCTAGCATTTCATCAGGTCCAGAGGGGGGGGGGGGGGTAACTATGTTAGTACTAACAACTCACTATTGCCTATGGTAATACATCAAGGAATCATCATCGTCTATCGCATAGAATTCGCACAGCACTCGGCCCAAAGTAAAGCATACACTAGATCACATCCTCAAGAGAATCTGTCTATAGCTATCAACCATAACAAGACACGACCACTACTCCCCATCTCTCGCATCAAGATCAATCTCGTCTAGGTCAACCAACTCAAATTCGATACTATTTCTAAATACCATTGCATTCCGCTTAGCATACAACATTTCTAGCCTCCTAACTATCCGACATTCAAGGTCTACATCACAAGCCAATTATTAAGTACCCAAACTCTTATGCTTTCAAGCCATCTAAGGATAAATCTACTTCAATATCCCAAGCTCAAGTCCTAACCTTCCACTCAACCATCTAAAACTCATATCTCGGAGTTTCCAAATCGCACAATTCCCTATTCCGACAAGCTTAACAACTCGACCAACAACCAAGACTCTCTATAAAGCACACCCTCATCCTAGGAGTCCTCTACCAATCCCATCTCGCCTTCTAAGAGAAATCTCAAGCTCTCGACTCAACCACTCTCACGATCGATCTAGGTGCTCCTTAACAATCTCGGTGACTCTCCCTAGGTTCTCAAGACTCTGCCTGACCATTATCCCCCAAAGAGACATCTCGAATACTCTTGTTAACATGATCACACTTCCCGTACCACTAATCGCTCTCACTAGCCATCCACCTCTAAGAACCCAACTCATACCGACCATCTCACACCTGACACTCCCATCCTTATCCTTGACATTACCAACACAAGCATCCTACCTTGCTAGAGTCCACTCAACCGCCTACTCTCGACAACTCTAACGCAGAAAATTGTCTAGTGCTAGCTCATAACCACGAATCACCGAGTTCCTCATCACCCGCGCCTATCCTCAATGACCAATCACAACTTCCACCTACTTGTCCCATTTCAATTCTCATGAAACCTGAACATCCACGATTCCTCGACCGACCTATTCTAGGTCCCCGTCTCAGCATATTCCCAAATTTCCTCATTCCAAATCTTACTAAACCTTAACCATTCGAAGTCCACAATTTGTCCTACTCTAGTTCCTCATCTCTTCATATTCATAAATTGCCTCAAGCTCCTACTTCTTAACCATGAGACATTACCGTCCAAAGCCCTCTTTTACCGATCATCATTTCCGTAACTCCCTAAATCATCCTCATCCGAATTTCTCAAGTACCGCAACTTCGCCAAACCTTCTAAAACCAATTCCCCTAACGTTCTCAATGCATTATGCCTTGCCTAGTACAGTAGTACCCAAATCCATGCTCAAGATCTCTCTATCTTAATCTCAAGCCCACAGTCTTACTATAATCTCAACGACATCCTTGCCTAACTACCAGCCTTCTCTCAAACAATCATCTCACATCCCCAAATACCTCAATAGCCCAAAACAATCTCCACACATCAACCTCGATTCCTTCTCTATACTAAAATCCTCCAACAAAGCATCTAGAAATCCTTCCCTCAGGAATCCTCCAAGCATCACTAACCCTATTTAAGCAACCCCAAGTACTCATCCCAGATACAACCTGCTACTACTCTTTCTTAGCGATTCCTCAATCTCATCCTCGATGCCGCCCACGATCCGCTCCTAGACTATCTAGGCACCTTCCTTAGCTCACCAATCCGTCTAATAACACTTCCCTTTGAGAATCCCTCCGATCCATTTTTAGCTCACTCATCCACCTCTAGAACTACACTAACCACCTATACTTGCACCCACTACCTGCCGACACTTCTAGATAGGACCTCTTCCTCGAAATCTCACCATGCTAACTCCACTCTTCACCTAAGACCTACCTGGAAGCTCAAATATACTCACTGAACACTATCTCCGACCAGCCATAACTCACTCGACTCTACCCAAGCTAACACATCCTTCATGCATTCCATCTCGCATAACCAATTACCAACTCAACACCTCAATCTACCTGCGATTTCCCGATCCGTCTCACCAAGGAAAACACTCGACTCATTCCCAAGAAGAATACACCACCACATATATAACCCATACCCTATTTACTAGCAAGTTAGTACACTCAAGCATAAATGCACGTCATCACAAACACAATTTAGTCAGGCAATCATTCACTACCATTTCAGCACATTAGTCGTCACACCTCCAATTATGTTAGTTCTAGGTCTATTGCACAACATTAATTCCAATTAATATAGAAGGATCCGCGATTTGAATTAAGAATGCTCTTCCTCGAGTCAGCTGGGAGAATCTTGTTCACGATTGCCATCTTTGAAGCACATCCGTCCTTTTTGCCATCTGTGATGTCGTCCTCGGAGTCTATGAGTCATGGACCCACCACGCTTCCGTTGCGCCATTTCGGTGCCACTTGGTCGTCAACTCTTCCTTTTGTGTTGACGTTCATCAGGGGATCGCAAAAGTTAGAAGTTACGGAGATAGGGGAGAGACAAGGGAAGACGACACACACCCTCAAGGATTTCAGACATGCACTAGGACTAGGGACAACGAGACCAAGATAGAATCCCCACCCGAGGATTACAACGATGTCCTTAGGGTATTCTATGAGGTTATAATTGTGACACACAAACACATAATACTCATGAATATCATCACATCATTCCACACTAGCATATACCTATCTCAAGGGATATCGATCTATACATTCATATCATATTCATATAATCAACTTTTCATGCACGCGGAACAAGCTAGCAACCTATCGTATCATTCACTAATCATGCTCGATATATATTAAGATCATATATGCACAAACCGACAATAGACATATACAGGATGAGTTATGTACGACACAACGGGCATTGTAGAATGTCACAGGTATGATTCATCACTCATTTTAGGAACACACATAAGCAGATCGAGACAATGCGAAGTCAATTCCGAGCATGTTGAGATGCACCCTAATAATCATGCTAGAGGATATGGTAAGGTCATATGGGCATAGTAACCATCACATCAAATACAATTATATTCATATAACAAGACAAGATGACACACAATCATGCGAGGGCCTATGATTAGAAGGCATACGTCCTACATGGTACTAAAAACACTCATTAAGCATGTACACAATCAACGCGGTTCAATTTGAATAACTTAGCATGCTAAGAATTTATTTCATATGTTAAATATTCAACGAGGGTTGACCACACTATCATAGACCTAATTCATGGGAAGACAATAATCATGGAAATTCATACACGCGACACATATACTCATTCACAATTGCAATCATGCAAGATATCAGACAAATCATGCTGAAATATATTAATGCATTATGTCATGCACTCACAAGGTGGGCTACTATCATAACCGGACAAAATTCTCTAAGGGCATTCACCGACTCGTTACCCCATTTCCCGTGGGACGCTAGCATGATTCGCTTGGTAGGACACAGAGACATTCACGTTGTTTCCGAGAGGTGAGGGCAAAACTCGTGCTTAGACTCTTGTGGCAAGAAGACATAGTCAACCAACACGAGGATCGAGAGGGACGACTCGTAAGACAACTCACTTCTAACTCGAACTATTTCAATCATCACCCCCACTAGCATACTCAAGTAACCCTCACCCCAACACGATTCCCAAAAGTATTTAGTTGACCGACCCAAATTTTCCCGTGGGAGACACAAACCTCAAATACGAGACTCGATAGAAGCATAGATAGTGGGATATCAAGTAGGACTCAAAACGGGGATAGCGGACGCTTCTCAACCCTTGCTAATATGCTTAGATGTTTTGGTAGGGCGCATGACAAAGTCAGAATCATCAAGGGGCTTGAATCAGGGAAGGGCTATCTTGACAAGACGGGGATTCCGACGACATAAGGACAATGTTTCCTCTCGCTATCTCACTCACACATTCAAGTTAAAGCATACTGATTAGTTTTCTATCCTAAACACAACAACACTCAGCATGGAAGCAATCAACGGGATTAATATGACCCCCTTCGAGGAGGATCGCCCTCGGGCCCAATTGGATATAATGGACACAATCACAAAGACGATCTATGCCGTCCTTCGAGGGACGGCCGACCGGAGGACCAAATACCTCACGGCCTCCTAACCCATGCCACTCCAACCCTCGAGTTCCTTGGAGTCTTCACAACCCATCTGTAAAAGAAGCTAGTATTTTGCCTACCTTCCCCGAATTCTACATCCATAAGGGATGCCTATCGCATAGTCTCTACCCCACGAGATTGCCATTCATAATTGATTAATCTATGCTTAGGTCCAATTAAATTCATTTTGCCCCTTGAAAACAATCTGAAAACCACTTGAAAGCAATTTGAAAACCTTGGGCCATTTTCAAAACCACTTCAACCTATCATACTCGGATTGCAAAACCTCAGCTTTGATACCCCTTTGTAACGGCCCGGGATTATGATTCCCGAGGTACATTTCGAGGGATGAAACCCCTCATTAGGACCTTGCGCCCCGAGTACAGGTTGAAGGTTTCAAAACCTACTTTAATGTTTTCAAAGAGGGATTTCATACCCAAAATCGAAGGGATCGTTGGAATCCCCGGGGAAGTCCCCTGTACCTGTCGTAAGTCTAAGCGTGGAAATCAGTAATCATGCGAATAGCGAAAACAAGTGTAATACAAGAGGGTGCCACGGCAGAGCCGGGTCAAAACGGAGGCTAAAGTGTAAATCCAAAAATATAATCAGAGTCTGGTGAAGTCTATAACTCCAGCGCTCACTCTCCACCGACAAAATGACTTGCGCAATAAGCAAACAACACCGATAGGATGAACATAAACAATACCTAAAAAAATTGATATGGGGCGGGATCAGATCGATGCCCACTTTAGCTCTGCATCCCAACCATAAGCACACATATACGCTATACCTAACAAAGATGCTTCTAGATGCATGGCGGAATAATAACACACTAACATGCTCCTAAGTTCAAGTACATAATAATGATAAGGCCTTAGCACAGAATACCAAGTGGTATATCCCTCTCCTACCTCCACCCCCGTCCGATAGGGCGGAGACTGGCCAGCTCGTGAATGCATTCAATCATAATTGGGCGGCACGCATGCCTAACCCGTTCCACAATAAAGCCCGCAGGCATCTCATAATATAAGGAAGTGCATGACTCGATTGACTCAGGACGGGACCCGATGAGACTAGGTCATCCTATAACCCTAGCAATGACTCTAGTTACTTCACAGATAACGGCCGTTCTGTTTACATACACATAGAGAAATAGAATGCTCAACGGTCGATGCAACCTAGCATGGTACTACATGGCATGCTGATCATGAATGCAAACACCTAGTATATCATGCACCTAAAGCAGGGAATAGCTCTATTCAATCTGAGTAAGCTCTGAAGAGACTTACCTGGCAGTGCAGAACAGCAAGGCAAGCATTACGATAGATTAAAGATCACCTAGATACATATCAAAACACATATAAGTCTACGTCTATTCGTTCAAGCACGCAAGCATACATCATTCAACGAGAATAACAAACATATCGCAATCATCATTACATCAAGTTCAACCGCTCATCATGATGCCACATTCCATAAGACCACATCATTATCATCATTCCGTTCTACCACATTCGTATATTCGCAATAATACTCATAAATCCGCATGATCATATATCTCCAAGGTTCATCATATTAATCATAGCTCACAAGGCATAAGTCAAATGATACGAAATTCTAACATCTCATCATGCCGTTAGTCATTCATTCATGCCATTAATCCACACACATCATGTTATTGGTCAATCAATCATATCAACATGCTAGTTAGTCACCGATCACATAATTCCCGAGTTAGTCCCGAAACTGCTTTAAAATCCGAATCAACTAGTTAGAAATTCCGATAATATACTTTTAAGTCTCTAAGTCTCATAATATTATATTTTAAATCACCATAATAATATTATATCTTTAAATTTCAAATAATATATTTTTTCTTATCAATAATATTGTATAATATATAATATTCCATTTATTAAACATTTTTCATAAAAACGTTTTCATAAGTCTTAAATTCCATTTAACACATTTTAGGCCTAAAAGGCCCAAACCCTTTGTGTTAATTTCCGGATCCAAGAGGCCCAAGGCCCATTTCCTTTAAAACCGAACCGGTTCACTGATTTGCATTTAAAAAAAAGACCTGAACCGAACCCTTATAAATCAAGCAGAAAACCGATTTTCCCCAAGTCACTGTTCATCCTCTCCAATACCTCCTCTGCGCACAAAAGAAGAAAGAAAGAAGGGAGCTTTGGAGCTCGCCGGCGACGATTCTGGATTCCGACAACGACCGCCCGACATCGACTACCCGACACACACATAAGGACCCAGGAAGAGAAAGGAAAAGGGAGGAGGAAGAAGCTCACCGGGGGGGGGGGGGTCTCGACGCTCGCCGGAAAACTTCGTCGGAGGAACGATTCGGCCTCGTCGGAGCTTGAGGTGCTCTTGCTTGGCCTAGGACGGAAATTTAGGGCTTAAAGGTGAGTCTTTTCGTTAGTTTAGGTCGGAAGATGGAGGGCGAATCGCTTACCGCCGATATCGAGGAAGAACAGGGGAAGGAAAGAGGGAGAAAGCGTCGGGCTCCTGCTGGTGACTCCGGGGCGTCTCGTTCGTCGATGATGGGCCTCGGCAATCGTCGGATTGTGCTGCTTCGAGGAAAAGGCGAAGTTGCTCGGGCGCGGAAATGGAGGAGGAATAGGGAGGTGTTTGGATCTGTGGGTTTGTGTATGGGTTTGTATTTTGAAATCAAAGGTGAGGAGAAAGAGAATGAGGGTGTGCTCAGGTGGTGCTCGAAACAGGGGCTGCATGCTCAAGAGGGTGCTCGGGGAGCGCTCACGGAGCCGACGACGGTGAAGGATGCTGGTGGCGGTGTGGCAGTGGAGGGAGGGTGGCGCCAAGGAGTTGAAAAGTGGAGCTATGCTCTTCGGAAATTCCTCAAATGGGAGAGGGGGTGTTTTCAAATTGAAAATGGAATGTGGGATAATGAGTTGGGTTTGGTCAAAATTGCAGGGGGGTTGTTTGTCTCTTGTGTTTGTGTGAGTGTGAAAGGAGACCTTTTTCAATGAGTCAAAGAATCTGATTTTTTTTTGTGAGGAGGGAATTGTTGTTTGTTTTCCAAAGAAAGGGGAACCAAAGAATGAGGGAGGGTAGGAGAGGATAAGATTTGTCAAAAATGGGAGGAGATGAGTTGGTTGAAATTGGATAAGACTGAGAAAAAAAAAATGACGGAAATAAATCTTTAAAAGTTCAAAATTATTCCGGAATTCGATTTAAAAGTTTCGATTTCGATTCATTAAATTTAGAACGAGTTTTTCCTGAAATATTCGAATTAAATTCGTTTTAAATTCATTTTTAATTTCATTTTTCCGAAATTTAAGATTTTTAAAATCCGAGCCTTTACATCAATGGAGACTCAACAACTTTCCCCTTACTATTCCATCTCCTTTCGTACCTACCTTTAACCGTCTAAACACAATCAAGCTTACCACCAGTAATTTCCCCATCTAGAAGAAGACTCTTGGAATTGAAGCCTCTCATCTTAATTTGCCGGGTTGAGGAGGGCTGTTGGAATGACGGATTGGTCCAAGTGATGGCGGGAAAGAAGACGATCGAGGTGGCGGGTGTGATAGCGTGAAAGAAGACGATAGAGACAACGGGGACATTAGCCAAGCAGGAAATTAGCTTTTATACTCTTAAGAGAAATGGTACTTTCTTTTTGCTTCAATTTAATAGACGCTAAATGGCAAAGGCTTATGGGTGGTGTTTTGTTCACAACATTGTTATTATCGGTGGTTTCTGTAATTTCAAATTCAGTAGGTGATTTAGTGAAAATATTCATATTTAATGTGTGTGTGTTTTTTTATATAATTTTTCTTTTTAAGTAGGTAAATAAATTAAGACATCGTAGGCTACAACCCCCCTCGTATTGCTCCATTCTAGATCATCATCTATGTCTATTTTAAAATCCCAGCCCAAGAAAGCTACCATTCAAAGCATCATTTGGATTTAGTTGTGAACCACCCATTCGAACAAGGAACCCACTATAGATGATTTGTCATTTCATTTATATGCAACTCAATATTGTAGATATTATCTAGAATCGAGCCGAAATGGAAACTGGTTAATCAAACCGAATCCGGTCACAATTCCAAAAATTCTTGTAGCTAAAATGGATCATCTTCTCGGCCACCTGATCATCATCCTAGGGCTTTAACGAGATAGACCACAAAGTGGTTGATAAGCTCAATTTCAATTTAAAAATTGACTAAACAACGAGCTATTTTTGGTCTCATCCAACTACTAATATTCCATAGCTTTGGTGTTCGACCATGATTTTCCTATCCCCATAGGGACATTCCAAACCGGCCAATGGGGGAAGTTGTGGGCACGAAAGGATTCAAACCCTCGACACTGTTGTTCATAGTCATGTCATGTGCTATAATCCTTTGAGCTACAAGGCTCACTAAGGATTATGGGATTGAGATAATGAGCTATGGATGGCTATATTTTAGACAAGCGTCTCTTTAAAAACTATTTGTATTACTAAGAGCATGTCCAACAGATTTTCCATTATAATCTCCAAAATAGAGAATTATAAATCACATATTCTGAAATTTTCTTTGCTAAATTCTAACGGATCGATTCCACATTATGGAGTTTACCCAAAAATATATAGAGTTTTCTCCAAATTTAGGAAATGATCTCCATTTTATCTTCTCATTATCTATTTTGGAGAATAGAATTGAGAAGTTTTTGGACTAAAAACAATCTCAATAATCTTATAAAACTCAAAATAAAGAATCGGTTGGAGTTGCTCTAATACTCCATTATTGCAACCTAAATTTAGGTAAAGGTTTTATCATAAATATTGCATATAGTTAATTCTTCTAAAAAAAAATTGTGAAGAGTTTCTTTAGCCGGCTTGCTATTGGCATAACATGATATCGCTAAACGCAGGTTTATTACCGACTTTCAGTGTTGGTAAAGGTCTAATCAACACCGGGAGTCGGAGACAACAAAACTCGATGGACTAATTTGCAATCTTGGTGATGGTGGATTGATTAACCTCCGACACCTGATGTCGGAGCCGACAAAAGAAAGCATCAACTCGAGATACCTAGTTAGAGCGCCGCCGACACCGGATGTCGGTGATGGTTCAATCTTATCAATTGGCTTCCAGATTCGTAATATCCATTGTGCATATGGCAAAAAAATGGCCGTCTCGATAGCAACCCCCCCCCCCCTTTTTATCAGGCAAGAATTCGGTTGGTATTTAACCTAACTGATAGCATCCTAGCGAATGAGATCAAGAAGATCTTTGTTTGTAGCAATCGAAACCCCATTAAAGGAGCGGTTAATGTGTGCAACCTTATCAGCCACTCTGTTATCTTCGCGGGGCATAAAAGATAGTTTTGTGTCCTTGAAAGATCTGATTATCATTTTGATCTCCCATTATCAATTCAATTTCTTAGGGACAATTGTCATTGTTTTGTAGGCACTTGATGATTGTTTATGAGTCCCCTTCTATTTCTAATATTCGAATACGTAGTTCTTGACCTTTTTTAACGCCTTCCACAAGGCAATGGTTTATGCATTGATGTACAATCAAAATTCATTTTCATGTACTCGGATTTTGGTTTTCTCCATTTGATGTTTTTCTTACTAATCTTTTTAATAGGGCCTTTCAACACGACTTTCTTTTCCTCATCTTCTTCTTCCAGACATGCTTTCCTCAAACTTTCACGTGTTGAACAAATGAAATTTGATATAACGTGTTCTGGTGGAATATGTCCCTCGCAAAAAGTGATCTGATTACGGTAGTACCAATTTGCCCACCATTTTGTTGCCAATGTTTCTTTCTCATCATTGTCAAGTGTTTCACTCAATTGTCTCATTATTAGTCTGATATCTTTTGTTGTGTCTAACATCGGTTGTATAGTTTCAAAAGCTCTTTTGCTATGTAAACACGATCTTGTCGTGAATCCACATTCAAAGAAAAGATATACTTCGTCCTCAACATGTCCTTTAACAAAGGGTAAAACTCGTTGGGATTGGAACTCCTATTTGTTAGCCTATCTTTCGTTGGTAGCCCTTTTTGACAAACCTTCCACAAAGAATTTTTAATTTTAGGAATAGTGTTCGAGATTTCAAATCCACTTGTTCAGATCGTCCTCAATTCTATCTATGTTAATTTTAGGAATAGTGTTCGAAAAACAAGTCGTTTTAGACTAGTTGAGTTGGGACAGTGATTCGATTACCCTCTGGTAAGCTTAACCGAGGGTAAAATTGTAATATCCTTTTGGTCAAAAGTAAGTCAAATTTAAAAAAAAAAGAAATGAAAATAGAGAGAGTAGGGTAATAATTACTTGCAGCTTTTTGTCTTACTCTTTACTCCTATTTCCTAGACTACCCTATATCCTAAAGCCTATAATTTCAACTCTTTTTTTTTGTGTGTTTGATAAATAAGGTTGAGAAAATTATTTAGAGCTCTCAAATTTTTTATCTATGTCACACATATGTAAATGTATATAAAAAAAAGTTGGGCTTGTTTAAACTTTATTCATTAATAAATTAAAAGGCTGTTAGCACCATTATTTTTGCATGTGATAAAGAAGGCTGAGAAAATAAAATTTGTATGTTGTAAACATAAATTTTGACTAAAAATTTGTAAGTTTTAGAATAATTTTCTTTATTATTTTAAGTAAAATAATAAGAATTTATTTAAAGTGATAAAACCCCTTATTATTCTAAGTATTTAATTTATAAATTTTAAATAAAATAAAATAAATAAATTCCAATATATATAAGTGGATTATATAATATAATATGTGGTCTAAGTTGGTTAACTGAACCGAACCCATTGAAAAAAGAAAAAGAGTGAACCGGACCGGTTCAGCTTCATCATCTTCAACCTCCAATCCCGTCTGTAAAAATGGGTAAAATTTCAACCCCTCCAATCTCACTCGAAATTGAACCAAATCCATTCTAAAAGATTCTCCATGTGTTGTTATGTAGATTCCCATAACCAATTTTGAAATTTCGGTGTGCCCTCACCTATTTCAGCAACTCCCGACTTCGATTCCTTCTCAAGCGGAGGTGCAGATTCGGACAATTGAGGGGGGAATAAGGAGGAGGGAGACTTCTCCGACGCCATTGGCCAATTGGGGGGAGGAAGGAAGAGGAGGGTGGCGCGGTTTCGGACAATTAGAGAGGAAGGATGAGGGAGGCGGTTGGGAGAGAAAGGAGGAAGCGGTGGTGGTTGTGGGTGCCAGAGGATTGAGGAGAAGAGAGACGAGGGCGGCGACATCAGACGCGGACTAATCCGACGTCGGAGACCAGAGCGGCGGCGCAGGCAGTTTGCATCCATCCGCCTCCGGCAAGAGACGCTCCATTTGTTTAGCGAGCAAACAAAGGTGCGGAGAGGATGGATGATGTGGCGTTCATTTGTTTAGAATTCGACTTTAGGGTTTTTTTGGGATCTGATAGATAATATTGGGCTGTATTGGGCTATATTAGTATGGGCTTTAAGTAGAAAATATTTTGTTCTTACAATATGATACTTAAACTTCCTATATTCTTAAAAAACAACACCCTATTTCTTACATAATTGTCTAAAACTTTTTTTTTTTCTCTCAAATGAACACCCTAGTTTTTGTACACCCAATCAAACTTTTTAATTTTTTTTCAAATGAGCACCCTAGGTTCAACCCCAAAAGACACAATTAATATATTTTAGTACTAACATGAAGTTTATATATATATATATATATATATATATATATATATATATATATATATATATATATATATATATATATATATATATATATATATATATATATATATATATATATATCATTGGTTGCTAGATATCATAATTAGACATGGATTGAAAAAATAAATTGTTTTGATTTATCCTATTGGTTAAAAATGTAAAAATTTTTCACAAGTTGAAATTTTATGTTGTTTGATGTTTGATCAATTAGGTTCTTGTGGTAATTTTGATTCTTGGTCAATTGTATTCTATTTTTCTTGTGTTAAGGTTCTTTTCTTTTTTTTGAGGAAAAAAAAATGATTCATAGCTATATAGGTAAGAATATAAGATATATGATAGGATAGCAAAAAAACTACATATGTTATCACAAGTTTATATAATAAAAAATTGGTTATCAAAAAAATAATTTTACCATTTTTTTTATCAATTTGAGTTTATATAATAAAAAAATACATATATAATATCAAAAATATTAATTTGAGTTTATAAGTACCAATTGTACTTGTAAACTTATAAAGATATAACTTATAAATATCTCCTAAGCTCAATATTTTGAATTTTTTTCCCGTAAAAAATTTCACCCTAATTTTGAATTTTGAATTTTACCCTCCTAAGCTCAATATTTTTTTACCAAATATCTCCAATTCACATCTAAACTTATAAAGATATAACTTATAAATATCTCCAATTGACTAAATATCTCCAAGATCAACCGTTCTATACATTGTAATTGACTAAATATAACTATCATATAACTTATATGATAGTTATATTTAGTCAACTTATAAAATGATCATATAACTTATATGATCAACCGTTCTATACATTGTAATTGACTAAATATCTCCAAGATTTATATTAATAGGAAATTTTATTTTGTTATAAAAGAAAACTTTTATAAATCTAAGCTGCTTTGTATTTAGAGTTAAATTCACAAATTAATAGTTATAATAAAATGGTAAAAAAAAATATTATCGGTGAAGACTCGTAAAATGCCTATAAGATTCACACATCGTCGTAAATTCTTCTCAATTACGAGTTTACATAGATAGTTGGTAAATAAATTTGAGGTAAGGCCGATAGTTATATTAGATTGAATTCAATGTTTTGAATTAACCCCAATAGTTAGTAAAATAAAATAAAAATTAAGGAAAAGGAAGAAAAAAAGGAGAATTAAATAAAATCAAAGATAAATGGCAAAACCAAAAAATATGACTGTTCAAGACTTCTAAAATGCCTCTACGATTGACACGTTACCGTAAACACTTCTCAATTAAGAGTTTATATAGATATAGATAGTTAGTAATTAAATTTGAGTTAAACCCGATAGTTAGTACAATTAAAATAAAAATAATAAAAATAAAAATAATTTATAATATGTTTTTTCCATTTTTCTTTGATTTTTTTAATTCTCCTTTGTAATAATAATAAAAATAAAAATAATTTATAATAATAATAATTAATAAAATAGTCTAATATTAATTATTATTATACAAATTACTACTCCGTAGTAATACTGCTAATAATAGTAATACATCTGACCAAAATTAACTCAAAATACCATTTGTGAATTTTTTTTTTAAAAAAAAGTAGCATTTATGGATCATGGGAATCATCAACCATTTGCATGGAAAGCATCAACCATTCGCATGGAAAGCATCAACCATTTGCATGGCTTGCATGCAATCATGACCCTTTATTTCTTAAAATCCAACGGTGCAAGATGGCAATCCGGTGGCTCAACCTTGCACCATGTAAAGGCTCGGATTTTAAAATCTTAATTTTCAGAAAAGAAAATTAAAAATGAATTTAAAACGGATTTAATTCGGATAATTAAAGGAAAACTCGTCCTAAATTTAATAAATCGAACTTGAAATTTCTAAAACGATTTCGGCCCAATTTTTAACTTTAAGGATAGAATTCGTCTTTCATCTCGGCATTTAAAAAAATTCCTTCGGATAACGATATCCTATTCGGATTTCAGGAATTATCTCCGGATATTTTAAATTCTTGCTTTTGGGACAGCACACCCCTTGTCTTTTTCCTCTCTCTTATCCGAAAATTCAAAGTCAGCTTGCCTCATTTTACCATTGTTCAACAATCACACCTGCTCCCTCCCCCTTCCACTCTAATTTGCTAAGCAACAAGCAAGATAACAACAAAAGCAATTAATCTCCTCCTCCTCCCCCGTGACCCTGCTTCCCCTAATTGTGGAAAAGAGCCCCAAACCTACAGCTATACACACTTCCGCATGTAACCTCCTCCTCATCTCCCCAAATTCTCTAAATTTCCTTTCAGGTTTGAAACCCAAACATTTCCCCCCATTTCCTTCTTCTTCCTCAAGACAAGATCTTCCCTTTTACTCCTCTCTTTCTCCCCTTTTGATTTCACTAGAGTAAACACAACACCCCTG
This sequence comes from Persicaria maculosa, assembly GCA_963922045.1. Lineage (NCBI taxonomy): Eukaryota > Viridiplantae > Streptophyta > Magnoliopsida > Caryophyllales > Polygonaceae > Persicaria > Persicaria maculosa. Next base: position 8,687,939 of record OY998251.1, read on the forward strand.
CCTCCCTTCTTTCACCATTGCGGACCACCATCACCATCTTCACAGCATTCCACCGCCGTCACCTACCTCCCACCTCCGCCGAAATCGCAGCCCCATCCCCACGCCCCTGTTCCGCCGAGAAAGAAATCCAGGGCACCCATCTTCTCCTTCCATCCTCTTCTTCGAACCGGCAGCAGAAGCAATCTCCGACGCCGCTCCAGTAAGCCACCACAGCTCCTCCTCGCCGCCTTTGTTTCATCTTCCCCTGTTCCTTTTCGGAAACACACCACCGCCTCCTCCTTCCGTCGAGTTGAGGTCCGGCACTCCGAAGCACCTCCACACCACCTCCTCGCGAAGACCGACGTCCGAGGACGAGCCCGAGCCGCTCTCTTCTCCCCCGATTCCCCCGCCTTCTCGAACCCACGCGGTAAGTCTTTCCCATCTCTTCCTTCGCTTCAATCAAGCCTAAGGGCGCGCCTTTATGACTGTTCACCCTCGACCCAGGTTCGCCAAGCTTCCCCGAGCCTCCGGCAAGCCCAATCGCGCACCGACGAGATTTTCCGGCGAGTCGACGCCCTTCGGTGAGCACTCCTCTCTCTTCCCTTTCTTGTTTGCCTTCTGGGTTCTGGGTTGCCAGAATGGGGTGGTCGGAGATCGAGCTCGTCGCCGGCGGGCCTCCTTCCCTTCGCTTCGAATAGCCGCCGATTGCTCTCTGTCTTCGTTCAACCAGAATGAGGAGGGAGAAGGCTAGTGGGCCCCCATCCACCTCACTTGCCACGTCGGCATGGGGCCCCTCTCTCTTCCTATCCGGGTTTCAAAATGAAATGGGAAATAAGATGCTTTGGGCTAATTTGTTGGGCCAGAATTTGAAATGTTTTAAAAACTAAAGATTTGGGCCTAATTTACTTCAAGCAAAGGGAAATGAATGTTGGGCCTATTCTTTTCAACCATGTCCCATTTTTGGACCTTAAACAAAGAGGCCGGATTTTTTTGACTTTATAAAATGAAGGGTCCGTTTTGGTAATTTACTAAAATAAGGAGGGCCGGTTTTAAAGTTTTATAAACAAGGGGCGATTTGGGTAATTATATAAAGGGGGTTGGTTTATAATTTTTATAAAATGAGGGCTGATTTCATAAAATAAAATGGTTGGGATTTTTAAGAAATTTGGAAATACTTTATGGAAGTGTTTAATAAACGGTATTTAAGATATTATATAATATTAATTGAGATTTAAAATATAAAATATTATTTGGGGTTAAAGATATAATATTTCGGTGATTAAAAGATAATGAAATATTATGAGACTTGGAGATTTGAAAGTTATTATCGGAATTTAAATCGAAAAAGAAATTGTCGGACATTTCCCAAGGTCGGAATTTCTAACTAGCTAATCCGGATTTTGAAATGGTTTTGGGACTAACTTGGGAATTAGGTGATTGATGACTAACTAGCATGTTGATATGATTGATTGACTAATAGCATGATTTGTGTGGATTAATGGCATGACTGAATGACTAACAGCATGATGAGATGTTAAAATTTCGTATCGTTCAACTTATGCCTTGTGAGTTATGATTGATATGATGGACTTTGGAGATATATGGGTATTATTGCGAATATATGAATGTGATTGAACGGAATGATGAGAATGATGTGGTATTATGGAATGTGGCAACATGATGAGTGGTTGAACTTGATGAGATGATGATTATGGTATGGTTATACTTATTGAATGATGTGTGTTTATGTGATTGAGTGATTAGATGTAGACTTATATATGTGTTATGATATGCATCTAGGTGATACTTTGTGATCATGATTGATGTGTGACGGACCTTCTCTTATGCTGTTCTGCATAGTCAGGTGAGTTCCTATATGAGCACACTCAGATTCGAAAAGAGATCTCCCTGCTTGTAGCCATGTGCATACTAGGTGCTTGCATTCATAATAAAGCATGTCATGTAGTATCCTGCTAGGATTGCACTCATGATTGAGCATTCGTTTACTCATTGCTTTTGTAAACAGAACGGCCGTTATCTGTGAAGTAACTAGAGTCATTGCTAGGGTTATAGGACGACCTAGTCTCATCGGGTCCCGTCCCGAGTCAATCGAGTCATGAGCTTCCTTATATTATGAGATGCCTGCGGGCTTTATTGTGGATATGGGTTGGGCATGCGTGCCACCCGATTATATGGAATGCATTCACGAGCTAGCCAGTCTCCGCCCTATCGGAAGGGGGTGGAGGTAGGAGAGGGATATACCACTTGGTATTCGGTGCTAAGGCCTTATTATATTTATGCACTTGATCTTAGGACCATGCTAGTGTGTTAATATTCCGCCTTGCATCTAGAAGCATCTTTATTAGGACTAGCGTGTGTATATGTCTGCTTGTTTGGGATTATATTGCGTAGGGCTTCGATCTGACACCGCCCCGCATACATTTTTTTTTGGTTTGTTTTGCAGCATGATTATTCCTTGCTTCCGTGACGTGGGAACTCTCTTGGGCGATCTCAAAGAAATGATTTAACTCCATTAACATTGTATATTAAATTTCGGTAAATACGCTTATTGATTTGATTTTGACTCGGCTCTGCCGTGTCACCCTCTTGTATTACACCTTGATTCTACTATTTGCATGACTGTTGGTTTTCCACGCTTAGACTTATGACAGGTATAGGGGACTTCCCCGGGGATTCCAACGATCCCTTTGAATTTTGGGTATGAAATCCCACTATAAAATGTTAGAATAGAATTTCAAACCTTCAACCTGTACTCGGGGCGCAAGATCCTAACGAGGGGTTTTATCCCTCGAAACGTAACTCGAGAATCATAATCTCGGGCCTTTACAAAGATGGTATCAGAGCCGAGGTTGTGCAAACCGAGTATGATAGGTTGAAGTGGTTTTGAAAATGGCCCAAGGTTTTCAAATGGTTTTTCAAAATGTTTTAGAAAGGGCAAAATGAATTTAATATGGCTAACTAAAATGGACTAAATACGAACTTGACTCTATAAATCCGGTAACCAAACAAAGGGAAACGAAGGGGAAGTAAAGGCGTTAGACCATCCCTATTGGATGTAGTTGGGAACAGGTAGGCAAAAATATAGCTTTTTCTTTACAGATGGGCCTACAAGACTCCAAGGCCTTGCGTCGTAGTGGCTGGAGTGGCGACTTAGGTAGAGACCGTGAGGTTTTGCCCCTCAGGTTAGTCGCCCCTCGAAGGGCGGCCCATAGGATAGTTTGATCGTTGATTGCTTCCCTGCTGAGTGCTATTGTGCTTAGGGTAGAGAACTAATCAGTATGCCTTGACTTGAATCATGTATTGAATAACTGTGCAAACGGGATAGCGGGAGAATACCTTGTTCTTATGTCATTGGAACTCCTGTCTTGTCGGAATATCTCTCCATAATTCAAACCCCTGATGATTCTGACTCCGTCAACCGTCCCACCAACACATTTAGGCATGTTAGCAAGGGTCGAAGAGCATCCGCTCTCCCCGTTTCGAGTCCTGTTTTGTATCCCACCACCAATGCTTCTATCGAGTCACGTACCTTGGGTTGGTGTCGTCCACGGGAAAATTTGGGTCGGTCAACTAGCTACTCCCGGGGGTGTGTCAGATATGGGAAATCCATGAGTGTTTTAGGGAGGGTGATCAATGAAACAGTTTCGAGTTAGAAGTGATTTGTCTTATGGAGTTATCCTTCTCGATTCTTATACTGATCAACTGTGTCTTCTTACCACGAGAGTCTAAACACAAATTATACCCTCTCATCTCGAAAACAGTGTGAACGTCCTTGTGTCATACCGAGCGAGTCATATTAGCGTCCCACGGGGAAACAGGGTGATGAGTCGGTGATTGTATGGCATGGTGTGTTGGTATATTTCAGCATGACTTGTCTGATAACTTGCATGATCGCACTTATGAACGAATATATATATCGAATCTATGAATTCCCATCATTGTTACTCTCCTTTGAATTAGGTCCATGATAGTGTGGTCAACCCTCTTTGTATGAGTGCCATGAGAAATGAATTTCTGAGCATGTTAAGTTAATCAAATTGAACCTCATTGACTATGTACTTTCTTAATGAGTGTTGGTAGTATCATGTAGGATATACACCTCCTAATTATTGACCATCATGCATCTATGTGCCATACTTGTCATACTACATGTATATGGTTGTGTTAGATGTTATAGTTGTTATGCCCAAATGACTTAACCATACCCCTTGACACGATTATTAGAGGGCATCTTAACATGCTTACCTGGAACCCACATTGTTTTGACCTACTTATGTGTACACTAAGTGAGTAATGGATCATACATGTGATATCCTATAATGCTCGCTATGTCATATATAACTTATGCTGCATATGTCTATTGTCGGTTTGTGCATACATGATATTAATATGTCAAGCATGATTAGTGCATGAGATGATAAGTTTTAGCTTGTCCCGTGTGCATGTAAAGTTGATTATGTGAAATGTTATGGATGCATAGGACCCTATTCCTTTAATAGGTACATGATAGTGTGGAATGATATGATTGAGATATTTTGTGATTGCCATGTGCACCTGTAACCTTATAGAATACCTTAAGGGGATTGTTGTAACTCTCGAGTCTGTGTCTTGTCTTGAGTCTCGTCATCTCTAGCCCTGGTTTGTGTCTGAATTCTTAAGAAAGTCCTTTTGTCCCCTCTTGCCCTCCCTTATCTCCGTGACTTCTAACACCTCGTGATCCCCTTGATGGACGTCGACACAGAAGAGAAAACGAGCGATCGAGTGGCATCAGAGTGGCGCAATGGAAGTAGGGTGGCCCCATGGCCCATGGACCCTAGGATCGACGTCGCCAAAGGAAGGACGCCTTTCGAAGATGGCGGTTGCAGACGTAATCCTCCTAGATGACTCAAGGAATGACGTTCTTCGTCCGAATTGTGATCTCTCCTATGCGATCTGGAATCGGTGTCGTGCGGTAGGCTTGGAACTAACTAAATTGAGGTGTGATGACTAATAAGCTGAACTGGTAGTGAATGATTGCCTGACTAACTTGTGTTTGTGATGATGTGCCTATATGCTTAAGTGTACTGACCTGCTAGTAAATCGGTTATGGGTTATATATGTGGTGGTGTATTCTTCTTGGGAATGAGTCGAGTGTTTACCTTGGTGAGACGGATCGAGAAATCACAGGTAGATTGAGGTCTTCGAGTTGGTCATTGGTTATGCGAGATGGAATGCATGAAGGATGTGTTGGCTTGGGTAGAGTCGAGTGAGTTATGGCTTGTCGGAGATAGTGTTCAGTGAGTATATTTGAGCTTCCAGGTAGGTCTTAGGTGAAGAGTGGAGTTAGCATGGTGAGATTTCGAGGAAGAGGTCCTAGCTAGAAGTGTCGGTAGGTAGTGGGTGCAAGTATAGGTGGTTAGTGAAGTTCTAGAGGTGGATGAGTGAGCTAAGAATGGATCGGAGGGATTCTCAAAGGGAAGTGTTATTAGACGGATTGGTGAGCTAAGGAAGGTGTCTAGATAGTCTAGGAGCGGATCGTGGGCGACATCGAGGATGTTTGGTTGAGGAGTGTCTAAGGAATTGCAGAATTGGGGACTAGGTTCTATGTGCGGTGATTGGGAACTGTTTATGGTAAAGGATGAGATTGAGGACTCGCTAAGAAGGAGTAGTAGCAGGCTGTATCTGGGATAAGTACTTGGGGTTGCTTAAATAGGGTTACTGATGCTTAGAGGATTCCTGAGGGAAGGATTTCTAGATGCTTTGTTGGAGGATTTTAGTATAGGAAAGGAATCGAGGTTGATGTGTGGAGATTGTTTTGGGCTATTGAGGTATTTGGGGATGTGAGATGATTGTTCGAGAGAAGGCTGGTAGTTAGGCAAGGATGTCGTTGAGATTATAGTAAGACTGTGGGCTTGAGATTGAGATAGGGAGATCTTGAGCATGGATTTGGGTACTACTATACTAGGCAAGGCAGAATGCATTGAGAACGTTAGGGGAATTGGTTTTAGAAGGTTTGGCGAAGTTGCGGTACTTGAGAAATTCGGATGAGGATAATTTAGGGATTTACGGAAATGATGATCGGTAAAAGAGGGCTTTGGACGGTAATGTCTCATGGTTAAGAAGTAGGAGCTTGAGGCAATTTATGAATATGAAGAGATGAGGAACTAGAGTAGGACAAATTGTGGATTTCGAATGGTTAAGGTTTAGTAAGATTTGGAATGAGGAAATTTAGGAGTATGCTGAGACGGGGATCTAGAATAGGTCGGTCGAGGAATCGTGGATGCTCAGGTTTCATGAGAATTGAAATGGGACAAGTAGGTGGAAGTTGTGATTGGTCATTGAGGATAGGCGCGGGTGATGAGGAACTCGGTGATACGTGGTTATGAGTTAGCACTAGACAATTTTTTGCGTTAGAGTTGTCGAGAGTGGGCGGTTGAGTGGATTCTAGCAAGGTAGGATGCTTGTGTTGGTAATGTCGAGAATAAGGATGGAAGTGTCGGGTGTGAGATGGTCGGTATGAGTTGGGTTCTTAGAGGTGGATGGCTAGTGACAGTGATTAGTGGTACGGGAAGTGTGATCATGTTCACAAGAGTATTCGAGATGTCTCTTGGGGAGATAATGGTCAGGCAGAGTCTTGAGAACCTAGGGAGAGTAAGCGAGATTGTTAAGGAGCACCTAGATCGATCGTGAGAGTGATTGAGTCGAGAGCTTGAGATTTCTCTTAGAAGGCGAGATGGGACTGGTAGAGGACTCCTAGGATGAGGGTGTGCTTTATAGAGAGTCTTGGTTGTTGGTCGAGTTGTTAAGCTTGTCGGAATAAGGGAATTGTGTGATTGGGAGCTCCGAGATATGGTTTTAGGTGGTCAAGTAGGATTTGAGGTCAGGATGTCGAAGTGGGATGGTTTTTAGATGGCTTGATGGCATGGGAATTGGGACCCCTAGTAGTTGGTTTGGGTAATTGGCCTGGAATTGCGGATAGTTATGAGACTAGAGAGATTGTATGCTAAGCAGGATGCAATGGTATTTAGAAATAGTATCGGATTTGAGATGGTAGAACTAGGTGAGGTTGATCTTGATGCGAGAGATAAAGAGTAGTGGTCGTGTCTTGTTATGGTTGATAGTTATATGCAGATTCTCTTGAAGATGTGATCTAGTGTATGCTTTACTTGGGGCCGAGTGTTGTGCGAATTCTATGCGATGGACGATGATGAATTCTACTATGTGAGATGATATGCTAGATCTGTTATGGCATGCGACTACCCTGACATGAGTATGATTTGTTTATGAATGCATGATACGATTGCTATGTTATACGATTGTTATATATTATATGATGTCGTGAACTGGAATTGCTAGGATGCTAGAACTGAATTGATTAAATTTGATTATGACTTGGAACTTAGGAAGAAAATATGGGATTAGCCCTTAGAGGTGGATAATTCCACCTCCTGATATTTAAAACTTGCTTGACTAACGCCGGTTTTAAGGGATCTGAACGGTGTAAAAAAAAAAAAAAAAGAACTAACTTGGATTTTGAGCGACCAAACGCGATCAAGAATTTTAATGATTTTGAGACCAATCTTTTTCAAATTGGGAAACCCTTTTGAAACTTTTTCAAACCGAGCTTGCATTGTAACGCCCCACGAAGTGGATACAAGCATTTTATAGGGGCCCTTATAGATTGCTTGCTAAGACCTAGTGGAGATGCTATAATGCTTTTCGAGATATGATATAACCGAGAAGTCGAGGTAAGGATGTGGTAAGGGCCCATACTACATTCTCGCTACGACCAATCGGGGATATTATGGCCATGACGATGATACTGTGAGAATCTCATATGGGCACTTATGAGGCACTTATGGACCAATGGAATGGTCCTTGGACTTACCTATTCCAACTTCATCCCCTACCTTGTTTTGGTTTTAGTCTCGAGGACGAGACTTGTTTTTAGAGGTGGATGATGTAAAGGCTCGGATTTTAAAATCCTAATTTTCAAAAAAAGAAAATTAAAAATGAATTTAAAACGGATTTAATTCGGATAATTAAAGGAAAACTCGTCCTAAATTTAATAAATCGAACTTGAAATTTCTAAAACGATTTCGGCCCAATTTTTAACTTTAAGGATAGAATTCGTCTTTCACCTCGGCATTTAAAAAAATTCCTTCGGATAACGATATCCTATTCGGATTTCAGGAATTATCTCCGGATATTTTAAATTCTTGCTTTTGGGACAGCACACCCCTTGTCTTTTTCCTCTCTCTTATCCAAAAATTCAAAGTCAGCTTGCCTCATTTTACCATTGTTCAACAATCACACCTGCTCCCTCCCCCTTCCACTCTAATTTGCTAAGCAACAAGCAAGATAACAACAAAAGCAATTAATCTCCTCCTCCTCCCCCGTGACCCTGCTTCCCCTAATTGTGGAAAAGAGCCCCAAACCTACAGCTATACACACTTCCGCATGTAACCTCCTCCTCATCTCCCCAAATTCTCTAAATTTCCTTTCAGGTTTGAAACCCAAACATTTCCCCCCATTTCCTTCGTCTTCCTCAAGACAAGATCTTCCCTTTTACTCCTCTCTTTCTCCCCTTTTGATTTCACTAGAGTAAACACAACACCCCTGCCTCCCTTCTTTCACCATTGCGGACCACCATCACCATCTTCACAGCATTCCACCGCCGTCACCTACCTCCCACCTCCGCCGAAATCGCAGCCCCATCCCCACGCCCCTGTTCCGCCGAGAAAGAAATCCAGGGCACCCATCTTCTCCTTCCATCCTCTTCTTCGAACCGGCAGCAGAAGCAATCTCCAACGCCGCTCCAGTAAGCCACCACAGCTCCTCCTCGCCGCCTTTGTTTCATCTTCCACTGTTCCTTTTCGGAAACACACCACCGCCTCCTCCTTCCGCCGAGTTGAGGTCCGGCACTCCGAAGCACCTCCACACCACCTCCTCGCGAAGACCGACGTCCGAGGACGAGCCCGAGCCGCTCTCTTCTCCCCCGATTCCCCCGCCTTATCGAACCCACGCGGTAAGTCTTTTCCATCTCTTCCTTCGCTTCAATCAAGCCTAAGGGCGCGCCTTTATGACTGTTCACCCTCGACCCAGGTTCGCCAAGCTTCCCCGAGCCTCCGGCAAGCCCAATCGCGCACCGACGAGATTTTCCGGCGAGTCGACGCCCTTCGGTGAGCGCTCCTCTCTCTTCCCTTTCTTGTTTGCCTTCTGGGTTCTGGGTTGCCAGAATGGGGTGGTCGGAGATCGAGCTCGTCGCCGGCGGGCCTCCTTCCCTCCCTCTCCTTCCCTTCGCTTCGAACAGCCGCCGATTGCTCTCTGTCTTCGTTCAACCAGAATGAGGAGGGAGAAGGCTAGTGGGCCCCCATCCACCTCACTTGCCACGTCGGCATGGGGCCCCTCTCTCTTCCTATCCGGGTTTCAAAATGAAATGGGAAATAAGATGCTTTGGGCTAATTTGTTGGGCCAGAATTTGAAATGTTTTAAAAACTAAAGATTTGGGCCTAATTTACTTCAAACAAAGGGAAATGAATGTTGGGCCTATTCTTTTCAACCATGTCCCATTTTTGGACCTTAAACAAAGAGGCCGGATTTTTTTGACTTTATAAAATGAAGGGTCCGTTTTGGTAATTTACTAAAATAAGGAGGGCCGGTTTTAAAGTTTTATAAACAAGGGGCGATTTGGGTAATTATATAAAGGGGGTTGGTTTATAATTTTTATAAAATGAGGGCTGATTTCATAAAATAAAATGGTTGGGATTTTTAAGAAATTTGGAAATACTTTATGGAAGTGTTTAATAAACGGTATTTAAGATATTATATAATATTAATTGAGATTTAAAATATAAAATATTATTTGGGGTTAAAGATATAATATTTCGGTGATTAAAAGATAATGAAATATTATGAGACTTGGAGATTTGAAAGTTATTATCGGAATTTAAATCGAAAAAGAAATTGTCGGACATTTCCCAAGGTCGGAATTTCTAACTAGCTAATCCGGATTTTGAAATGGTTTCGGGACTAACTTGGGAATTAGGTGATTGATGACTAACTAGCATGTTGATATGATTGATTGACTAATAGCATGATTTGTGTGGATTAATGGCATGACTGAATGACTAACAGCATGATGAGATGTTAAAATTTCGTATCGTTCAACTTATGCCTTGTGAGTTATGATTGATATGATGGACTTTGGAGATATATGGGTATTATTGCGAATATATGAATGTGATTGAACGGAATGATGAGAATGATGTGGTATTATGGAATGTGGCAACATGATGAGTGGTTGAACTTGATGAGATGATGATTATGGTGTGGTTATACTTATTGAATGATGTGTGTTTATGTGATTGAGTGATTAGATGTAGACTTATATATGTGTTATGATATGCATCTAGGTGATACTTTGTGATCATGATTGATGTGTGACGGACCTTCTCTTATGCTGTTCTGCATAGTCAGGTGAGTTCCTATATGAGCTCACTCAGATTCGAAAAGAGATCTCCCTGCTTGTAGCCATGTGCATACTAGGTGCTTGCATTCATAATAAAGCATGTCATGTAGTATCCTGCTAGGATTGCACTCATGATTGAGCATTCGTTTACTCATTGCTTTTGTAAACAGAACGGCCGTTATCTGTGAAGTAACTAGAGTCATTGCTAGGGTTATAGGACGACCTAGTCTCATCGGGTCCCGTCCTGAGTCAATCGAGTCATGAGCTTCCTTATATTATGAGATGCCTGCGGGCTTTATTGTGGATACGGGTTGGGCATGCGTGCCACCCGATTATATGGAATGCATTCACGAGCTGGCCAGTCTCCGCCCTATCGGAAGAGGGTGGAGGTAGGAGAGGGATATACCACTTGGTATTCGGTGCTAAGGCCTTATTATATTTATGCACTTGATCTTAGGACCATGCTAGTGTGTTAATATACCGCCTTGCATCAAGAAGCATCTTTATTAGGACTAGCGTGTGTATATGTCTGCTTGTTTGGGATTATATTGCGTAGGGCTTCGATCTGACACCGCCCCGCATACATTTTTTTTTGGTTTGTTTTGCAGCATGATTACTCCTTGCTTCCGTGACGTGGGAACTCTCTTGGGCGATCTCAAAGAAATGATTTAACTCCATTAACATTGTATATTAAATTTCGGTAAATACGCTTATTGATTTGATTTTGACTCGGCTCTGCCGTGTCACCCTCTTGTATTACACCTTGATTCTACTATTTGCATGACTGTTGGTTTTCCACGCTTAGACTTATGACAGGTATAGGGGACTTCCCCGGGGATTCCAACGATCCCTTTGAATTTTGGGTATGAAATCCCACTATAAAATGTTAGAATAGAATTTCAAACCTTCAACCTGTACTCGGGGCGCAAGATCCTAACGAGGGGTTTTATCCCTCGAAACGTAACTCGAGAATCATAATCTCGGGTCGTTACAAAAATGGTATCAGAGCCGAGGTTGTGCAAACCGTGTATGATAGGTTGAAGTGGTTTTGAAAATGGCCCAAGGTTTTCAAATGGTTTTTCAAAATGTTTTAGAAAGGGCAAAATGAATTTAATATGGCTAACTAAAATGGACTAAATACGAACTTGACTCTATAAATCCGGTAACCAAACAAAGGGAAACGAAGGGGAAGTAAAGGCGTTCGACCATCCCTATTGGATGTAGTTGGGAACGGGTAGGCAAAAATATAGCTTTTTCTTTACAAATGAGCCTACAAGACTCCAAGGCCTTGCGTCGTAGTGGCTGGAGTGGCGACTTAGGTAGAGACCGTGAGGTTTTGCCCCTCAGGTTAGTCGCCCCTCGAAGGGCGGCCCATCGGATAGTTTGATCGTTGATTGCTTCCCTGCTGAGTGCTATTGTGCTTAGGGTAGAGAACTAATCAGTATGCCTTGACTTGAATCATGTATTGAATAACTGTGCAAACGGGATAGCGGGAGAATACCTTGTTCTTATGTCATTGGAACTCCTGTCTTGTCGGAATATCTCTCCATAATTCAAACCCCTGATGATTCTGACTCCGTCAACCGTCCCACCAACACATTTAGGCATGTTAGCAAGGGTCGAAGAGCATCCGCTCTCCCCGTTTCGAGTCCTGTTTTGTATCCCACCACCAATGCTTCTATCGAGTCACGTACCTTGGGTTGGTGTCGTCCACGGGAAAATTTGGGTCGGTCAACTAGCTACTCCCGGGGGTGTGTCAGATATGGGAAATCCATGAGTGTTTTAGGGAGGGTGATCAATGAAACAGTTTCGAGTTAGAAGTGATTTGTCTTATGGAGTTATCCTTCTCGATTCTTATACTGATCAACTGTGTCTTCTTACCACGAGAGTCTAAACACAAATTATACCCTCTCATCTCGAAAACAGTGTGAACGTCCTTGTGTCATACCGAGCGAGTCATATTAGCATCCCACGGGGAAACAGGGTGATGAGTCGGTGATTGTATGGCATGGTGTGTTGGTATATTTCAGCATGACTTGTCTGATAACTTGCATGATCGCACTTATGAACGAATATATATATCGAATCTATGAATTCCCATCATTGTTACTCTCCTTTGAATTAGGTCCATGATAGTGTGGTCTACCCTCTTTGTATGAGTGCCATGAGAAATGAATTTCTGAGCATGTTAAGTTAATCAAATTGAACCTCATTGACTATGTACTTTCTTAATGAGTGTTGGTAGTATCATGTAGGATATACACCTCCTAATTATTGACCATCATGCATCTATGTGCCATACTTGTCATACTACATGTATATGGTTGTGGTAGATGTGATAGTTGTTATGCCCAAATGACTTAACCATACCCCTTGACACGATTATTAGAGGGCATCTTAACATGCTTACCTGGAACCCACATTGTTTTGACCTACTTATGTGTACACTAAGTGAGTAATGGATCATACATGTGATATCCTATAATGCTCGCTATGTCATATATAACTTATGCTGCATATGTCTATTGTCGGTTTGTGCATACATGATATTAATATGTCAAGCATGATTAGTGCATGAGATGATAAGTTTTAGCTTGTCCCGTGTGCATGTAAAGTTGATTATGTGAAATGTTATGGATGCATAGGACCCTATTCCTTTAATAGGTACATGATAGTGTGGAATGATATGATTGAGATATTTTGTGATTGCCATGTGCACCTGTAACCTTATAGAATACCTTAAGGGGATTGTTGTAACTCTCGAGTCTGTGTCTTGTCTTGAGTCTCGTCATCTCTAGCCCTGGTTTGTGTCTGAATTCTTAAGAAAGTCCTTTTGTCCCCTCTTGCCCTCCCTTATCTCCGTGATTTCTAACCCCTCGTGATCCCCTTGATGGACGTCGACAGAGAAGAGAAAACGAGCGATCGAGTGGCATCAGAGTGGCGCAATGGAAGTAGGGTGGGCCCATGGCCCATGGACCCTAGGATCGACGTCGCCAAAGGAAGGACGCCTTTCGAAGATGGCGGTTGCAGACGTAATCCTCCTAGATGACTCAAGGAATGACGTTCTTCGTCCGAATTGTGATCTCTCCTATGCGATCTGGAATCGGTGTTGTGCGGTAGGCTTGGAACTAACTAAATTGAGGTGTGATGACTAATAAGCTGAACTGGTAGTGAATGATTGCCTGACTAACTTGTGTTTGTGATGATGTGCCTATATGCTTAAGTGTACTGACCTGCTAGTAAATCGGTTATGGGTTATATATGTGGTGGTGTATTCTTCTTGGGAATGAGTCGAGTGTTTACCTTGGTGAGACGGATCGAGAAATCACAGGTAGATTGAGGTCTTCGAGTTGGTCATTGGTTATGCGAGATGGAATGCATGAAGGATGTGTTAGCTTGGGTAGAGTCGAGTGAGTTATGGCTTGTCGGAGATAGTGTTCAGTGAGTATATTTGAGCTTCCAGGTAGGTCTTAGGTGAAGAGTGGAGTTAGCATGGTGAGATTTCGAGGAAGAGGTCCTAGCTAGAAGTGTCGGTAGGTAGTGGGTGCAAGTATAGGTGGTTAGTGTAGTTCTAGAGGTGGATGAGTGAGCTAAGAATGGATCGGAGGGATTCTCATAGGGAAGTGTTATTAGACGGATTGGTGAGCTAAGGAAGGTGTCTAGATAGTCTAGGAGCGGATCGTGGGCGACATCGAGGATGATTGGTTGAGGAATGTCTAAGGAATTGCAGAATTGGGGACTAGGTTCTATGTGCGGTGATTGGGAACTGTTTATGGTAAAGGATGAGATTGAGGACTCGCTAAGAAGGAGTAGTAGCAGGCTGTATCTGGGATAAGTACTTGGGGTTGCTTAAATAGGGTTACTGATGCTTAGAGGATTCCTGAGGGAAGGATTTCTAGATGCTTTGTTGGAGGATTTTAGTATAGGAAAGGAATCGAGGTTGATGTGTGGAGATTGTTTTGGGCTATTGAGGTATTTGGGGATGTGAGATGATTGTTCGAGAGAAGGCTGGTAGTTAGGCAAGGATGTCGTTGAGATTATAGTAAGACTGTGGGCTTGAGATTGAGATAGGGAGATCTTGAGCATGGATTTGGGTACTACTGTACTAGGCAAGGCAGAATGCATTGAGAACGTTAGGGGAATTGGTTTTAGAAGGTTTGGCGAAGTTGCGGTACTTGAGAAATTCGGATGAGGATGATTTAGGGATTTACGGAAATGATGATCGGTAAAAGAGGGCTTTGGACGGTAATGTCTCATGGTTAAGAAGTAGGAGCTTGAGACAATTTATGAATATGAAGAGATGAGGAACTAGAGTAGGACAAATTGTGGATTTCGAATGGTTAAGGTTTAGTAAGATTTGGAATGAGGAAATTTAGGAGTATGCTGAGACGGGGATCTAGAATAGGTCGGTCGAGGAATCGTGGATGCTCAGGTTTCATGAGAATTGAAATGGGACAAGTAGGTGGAAGTTGTGATTGGTCATTGAGAATAGGCGCGGGTGATGAGGAACTCGGTGATACGTGGTTATGAGTTAGCACTAGACAATTTTTTGCGTTAGAGTTGTCGAGAGTGGGCGGTTGAGTGGATTCTAGCAAGGTAGGATGCTTGTATTGGTAATGTCGAGAATAAGGATGGGAGTGTCGGGTGTGAGATGGTCGGTATGAGTTGGGTTCTTAGAGGTGGATGGCTAGTGACAGTGATTAGTGGTACGGGAAGTGTGATCATGTTCACAAGAGTATTCGAGATGTCTCTTGGGGAGATAATGGTCAGGCAGAGTCTTGAGAAGCTAGGGAGAGTAAGCGAGATTGTTAAGGAGCACCTAGATCGATCGTGAGAGTGATTGAGTCGAAAGCTTGAGATTTCTCTTAGAAGGCGAGATGGGACTGGTAGAGGACTCCTAGGATGAGGGTGTGCTTTATAGAGAGTCTTGGTTGTTGGTTGAGTTGTTAAGCTTGTCGGAATAAGGGAATTGTGTGATTGGGAGCTCCGAGATATGGTTTTAGGTGGTCAAGTAGGATTTGAGGTCAGGATGTCGAAGTGGGATGGTTTTTAGATGGCTTGATGGCATGGGAATTGGGACCCCTAGTAGTTGGTTTGGGTAATTGGCCTGGAATTGCGGATAGTTATGAGACTAGAGAGATTGTATGCTAAGCAGGATGCAATGGTATTTAGAAATAGTATCGGATTTGAGATGGTAGAACTAGGTGAGGTTGATCTTGATGCGAGAGATAAAGAGTAGTGGTCGTGTCTTGTTATGGTTGATAGTTATATGCAGATTCTCTTGAAGATGTGATCTAGTGTATGCTTTACTTGGGGCCGAGTGTTGTGCGAATTCTATGCGATGGACGATGATGAATTCTACTATGTGAGATGATATGCTAGATCTGTTATGGCATGCGACTACCCTGACATGAGTATGATTTGTTTATGAATGCATGATACGATTGCTATGTTATACGATTGTTATATATTATATGATGTCGTGAACTGGAATTGCTAGGATGCTAGAACTGAATTGATTAAATTTGATTATGACTTGGAACTTAGGAAGAAAATATGGGACTAGCCCTTAGAGGTGGATAATTCCACCTCCTGATATTTAAAACTTGCTTGACTAACGCCGGTTTTAAGGGATCTGAACGGTGTAAAAAAAAAAAAAAAAAGAACTAACTTGGATTTTGAGCGACCAAACGCGATCAAGAATTTTAATGATTTTGAGACCAATCTTTTTCAAATTGGGAAACCCTTTTGAAACTTTTTCAAACCGAGCTTGCATTGTAACGCCCCACGAAGTGGATACAAGCATTTTATAGGGGCCCTTATAGATTGCTTGCTAAGACCTAGTGGAGATGCTATAATGCTTTTCGAGTTATGATATAACCGAGAAGTCGAGGTAAGGATGTGGTAAGGGCCCATACTACATTCTCGCTACGACCAATCGGGGATATTATGGCCATGACGATGATACTGTGAGAATCTCATATGGGCACTTATGAGGCACTTATGGACCAATGGAATGGTCCTTGGACTTACCTATTCCAACTTCATCCCCTACCTTGTTTTGGTTTTAGTCTCGAGGACGAGACTTGTTTTTAGAGGTGGATGATGTAAAGGCTCGGATTTTAAAATCCTAATTTTCAAAAAAAGAAAATTAAAAATGAATTTAAAACGGATTTAATTCGGATAATTAAAGGAAAACTCGTCCTAAATTTAATAAATCGAACTTGAAATTTCTAAAACGATTTCGGCCCAATTTTTAACTTTAAGGATAGAATTCGTCTTTCACCTCGGCATTTAAAAAAATTCCTTCGGATAACGATATCCTATTCGGATTTCAGGAATTATCTCCGGATATTTTAAATTCTTGCTTTTGGGACAGCACACCCCTTGTCTTTTTCCTCTCTCTTATCCAAAAATTTAAAGTCAGCTTGCCTCATTTTACCATTGTTCAACAATCACACCTACTCCCTCCCCCTTCCACTCTAATTTGCTAAGCAACAAGCAAGATAACAACAAAAGCAATTAATCTCCTCCTCCTCCCCCGTGACCCTGCTTCCCCTAATTGTGGAAAAGAGCCCCAAACCTACAGCTATACACACTTCCGCATGTAACCTCCTCCTCATCTCCCCAAATTCTCTAAATTTCCTTTCAGGTTTGAAACCCAAACATTTCCCCCCATTTCCTTCTTCTTCCTCAAGACAAGATCTTCCCTTTTACTCCTCTCTTTCTCCCCTTTTGATTTCACTAGAGTAAACACAACACCCCTGCCTCCCTTCTTTCACCATTGCGGACCACCATCACCATCTTCACAGCATTCCACCGCCGTCACCTACCTCCCACCTCCGCCGAAATCGCAGCCCCATCCCCACGCCCCTGTTCCGCCGAGAAAGAAATCCAGGGCACCCATCTTCTCCTTCCATCCTCTTCTTCGAACCGGCAGCAGAAGCAATCTCCAACGCCGCTCCAGTAAGCCACCACAGCTCCTCCTCGCCGCCTTTGTTTCATCTTCCACTGTTCCTTTTCGGAAACACACCACCGCCTCCTCCTTCCGCCGAGTTGAGGTCCGGCACTCCGAAGCACCTCCACACCACCTCCTCGCGAAGACCGACGTCCGAGGACGAGCCCGAGCCGCTCTCTTCTCCCCCGATTCCCCCGCCTTATCGAACCCACGCGGTAAGTCTTTTCCATCTCTTCCTTCGCTTCAATCAAGCCTAAGGGCGCGCCTTTATGACTGTTCACCCTCGACCCAGGTTCGCCAAGCTTCCCCGAGCCTCCGGCAAGCCCAATCGCGCACCGACGAGATTTTCCGGCGAGTCGACGCCCTTCGGTGAGCGCTCCTCTCTCTTCCCTTTCTTGTTTGCCTTCTGGGTTCTGGGTTGCCAGAATGGGGTGGTCGGAGATCGAGCTCGTCGCCGGCGGGCCTCCTTCCCTCCCTCTCCTTCCCTTCGCTTCGAACAGCCGCCGATTGCTCTCTGTCTTCGTTCAACCAGAATGAGGAGGGAGAAGGCTAGTGGGCCCCCATCCACCTCACTTGCCACGTCGGCATGGGGCCCCTCTCTCTTCCTATCCGGGTTTCAAAATGAAATGGGAAATAAGATCTTTGGGCTAATTTGTTGGGCCAGAATTTGAAATGTTTTAAAAACTAAAGATTTGGGCCTAATTTACTTCAAGCAAAGGGAAATGAATGTTGGGCCTATTCTTTTCAACCATGTCCCATTTTTGGACCTTAAACAAAGAGGCCGGATTTTTTTGACTTTATAAAATGAAGGGTCCGTTTTGGTAATTTACTAAAATAAGGAGGGCCGGTTTTAAAGTTTTATAAACAAGGGGCGATTTGGGTAATTATATAAAGGGGGTTGGTTTATAATTTTTATAAAATGAGGGCTGATTTCATAAAATAAAATGGTTGGGATTTTTAAGAAATTTGGAAATACTTTATGGAAGTGTTTAATAAACGGTATTTAAGATATTATATAATATTAATTGAGATTTAAAATATAAAATATTATTTGGGGTTAAAGATATAATATTTCGGTGATTAAAAGATAATGAAATATTATGAGACTTGAAGATTTGAAAGTTATTATCGGAATTTAAATCGAAAAAGAAATTGTCGGACATTTCCCAAGGTCGGAATTTCTAACTAGCTAATCCGGATTTTGAAATGGTTTCGGGACTAACTTGGGAATTAGGTGATTGATGACTAACTAGCATGTTGATATGATTGATTGACTAATAGCATGATTTGTGTGGATTAATGGCATGACTGAATGACTAACAGCATGATGAGATGTTAAAATTTCGTATCGTTCAACTTATGCCTTGTGAGTTATGATTGATATGATGGACTTTGGAGATATATGGGTATTATTGCGAATATATGAATGTGATTGAACGGAATGATGAGAATGATGTGGTATTATGGAATGTGGCAACATGATGAGTGGTTGAACTTGATGAGATGATGATTATGGTGTGGTTATACTTATTGAATGATGTGTGTTTATGTGATTGAGTGATTAGATGTAGACTTATATATGTGTTATGATATGCATCTAGGTGATACTTTGTGATCATGATTGATGTGTGACGGACCTTCTCTTATGCTGTTCTGCATAGTCAGGTGAGTTCCTATATGAGCTCACTCAGATTCGAAAAGAGATCTCCCTGCTTGTAGCCATGTGCATACTAGGTGCTTGCATTCATAATAAAGCATGTCATGTAGTATCCTGCTAGGATTGCACTCATGATTGAGCATTCGTTTACTCATTGCTTTTGTAAACAGAACGGCCGTTATCTGTGAAGTAACTAGAGTCATTGCTAGGGTTATAGGACGACCTAGTCTCATCGGGTCCCGTCCTGAGTCAATCGAGTCATGAGCTTCCTTATATTATGAGATGCCTGCGGGCTTTATTGTGGATACGGGTTGGGCATGCGTGCCACCCGATTATATGGAATGCATTCACGAGCTGGCCAGTCTCCGCCCTATCGGAAGGGGGTGGAGGTAGGAGAGGGATATACCACTTGGTATTCGGTGCTAAGGCCTTATTATATTTATGCACTTGATCTTAGGACCATGCTAGTGTGTTAATATACCGCCTTGCATCAAGAAGCATCTTTATTAGGACTAGCGTGTGTATATGTCTGCTTGTTTGGGATTATATTGCGTAGGGCTTCGATCTGACACCGCCCCGCATACATTTTTTTTTGGTTTGTTTTGCAGCATGATTACTCCTTGCTTCCGTGACGTGGGAACTCTCTTGGGCGATCTCAAAGAAATGATTTAACTCCATTAACATTGTATATTAAATTTCGGTAAATACGCTTATTGATTTGATTTTGACTCGGCTCTGCCGTGTCACCCTCTTGTATTACACCTTGATTCTACTATTTGCATGACTGTTGGTTTTCCACGCTTAGACTTATGACAGGTATAGGGGACTTCCCCGGGGATTCCAACGATCCCTTTGAATTTTGGGTATGAAATCCCACTATAAAATGTTAGAATAGAATTTCAAACCTTCAACCTGTACTCGGGGCGCAAGATCCTAACGAGGGGTTTTATCCCTCGAAACGTAACTCGAGAATCATAATCTCGGGTCGTTACAAAAATGGTATCAGAGCCGAGGTTGTGCAAACCGTGTATGATAGGTTGAAGTGGTTTTGAAAATGGCCCAAGGTTTTCAAATGGTTTTTCAAAATGTTTTAGAAAGGGCAAAATGAATTTAATATGGCTAACTAAAATGGACTAAATACGAACTTGACTCTATAAATCCGGTAACCAAACAAAGGGAAACGAAGGGGAAGTAAAGGCGTTCGACCATCCCTATTGGATGTAGTTGGGAACGGGTAGGCAAAAATATAGCTTTTTCTTTACAAATGAGCCTACAAGACTCCAAGGCCTTGCGTCGTAGTGGCTGGAGTGGCGACTTAGGTAGAGACCGTGAGGTTTTGCCCCTCAGGTTAGTCGCCCCTCGAAGGGCGGCCCATAGGATAGTTTGATCGTTGATTGCTTCCCTGCTGAGTGCTATTGTGCTTAGGGTAGAGAACTAATCAGTATGCCTTGACTTGAATCATGTATTGAATAACTGTGCAAACGGGATAGCGGGAGAATACCTTGTTCTTATGTCATTGGAACTCCTGTCTTGTCGGAATATCTCTCCATAATTCAAACCCCTGATGATTCTGACTCCGTCAACCGTCCCACCAACACATTTAGGCATGTTAGCAAGGGTCGAAGAGCATCCGCTCTCCCCGTTTCGAGTCCTGTTTTGTATCCCACCACCAATGCTTCTATCGAGTCACGTACCTTGGGTTGGTGTCGTCCACGGGAAAATTTGGGTCGGTCAACTAGCTACTCCCGGGGGTGTGTCAGATATGGGAAATCCATGAGTGTTTTAGGGAGGGTGATCAATGAAACAGTTTCGAGTTAGAAGTGATTTGTCTTATGGAGTTATCCTTCTCGATTCTTATACTGATCAACTGTGTCTTCTTACCACGAGAGTCTAAACACAAATTATACCCTCTCATCTCGAAAACAGTGTGAACGTCCTTGTGTCATACCGAGCGAGTCATATTAGCATCCCACGGGGAAACAGGGTGATGAGTCGGTGATTGTATGGCATGGTGTGTTGGTATATTTCAGCATGACTTGTCTGATAACTTGCATGATCGCACTTATGAACGAATATATATATCGAATCTATGAATTCCCATCATTGTTACTCTCCTTTGAATTAGGTCCATGATAGTGTGGTCTACCCTCTTTGTATGAGTGCCATGAGAAATGAATTTCTGAGCATGTTAAGTTAATCAAATTGAACCTCATTGACTATGTACTTTCTTAATGAGTGTTGGTAGTATCATGTAGGATATACACCTCCTAATTATTGACCATCATGCATCTATGTGCCATACTTGTCATACTACATGTATATGGTTGTGGTAGATGTGATAGTTGTTATGCCCAAATGACTTAACCATACCCCTTGACACGATTATTAGAGGGCATCTTAACATGCTTACCTGGAACCCACATTGTTTTGACCTACTTATGTGTACACTAAGTGAGTAATGGATCATACATGTGATATCCTATAATGCTCGCTATGTCATATATAACTTATGCTGCATATGTCTATTGTCGGTTTGTGCATACATGATATTAATATGTCAAGCATGATTAGTGCATGAGATGATAAGTTTTAGCTTGTCCCGTGTGCATGTAAAGTTGATTATGTGAAATGTTATGGATGCATAGGACCCTATTCCTTTAATAGGTACATGATAGTGTGGAATGATATGATTGAGATATTTTGTGATTGCCATGTGCACCTGTAACCTTATAGAATACCTTAAGGGGATTGTTGTAACTCTCGAGTCTGTGTCTTGTCTTGAGTCTCGTCATCTCTAGCCCTGGTTTGTGTCTGAATTCTTAAGAAAGTCCTTTTGTCCCCTCTTGCCCTCCCTTATCTCCGTGATTTCTAACCCCTCGTGATCCCCTTGATGGACGTCGACAGAGAAGAGAAAACGAGCGATCGAGTGGCATCAGAGTGGCGCAATGGAAGTAGGGTGGGCCCATGGCCCATGGACCCTAGGATCGACGTCGCCAAAGGAAGGACGCCTTTCGAAGATGGCGGTTGCAGACGTAATCCTCCTAGATGACTCAAGGAATGACGTTCTTCGTCCGAATTGTGATCTCTCCTATGCGATCTGGAATCGGTGTTGTGCGGTAGGCTTGGAACTAACTAAATTGAGGTGTGATGACTAATAAGCTGAACTGGTAGTGAATGATTGCCTGACTAACTTGTGTTTGTGATGATGTGCCTATATGCTTAAGTGTACTGACCTGCTAGTAAATCGGTTATGGGTTATATATGTGGTGGTGTATTCTTCTTGGGAATGAGTCGAGTGTTTACCTTGGTGAGACGGATCGAGAAATCACAGGTAGATTGAGGTCTTCGAGTTGGTCATTGGTTATGCGAGATGGAATGCATGAAGGATGTGTTAGCTTGGGTAGAGTCGAGTGAGTTATGGCTTGTCGGAGATAGTGTTCAGTGAGTATATTTGAGCTTCCAGGTAGGTCTTAGGTGAAGAGTGGAGTTAGCATGGTGAGATTTCGAGGAAGAGGTCCTAGCTAGAAGTGTCGGTAGGTAGTGGGTGCAAGTATAGGTGGTTAGTGTAGTTCTAGAGGTGGATGAGTGAGCTAAGAATGGATCGGAGGGATTCTCATAGGGAAGTGTTATTAGACGGATTGGTGAGCTAAGGAAGGTGTCTAGATAGTCTAGGAGCGGATCGTGGGCGACATCGAGGATGATTGGTTGAGGAATGTCTAAGGAATTGCAGAATTGGGGACTAGGTTCTATGTGCGGTGATTGGGAACTGTTTATGGTAAAGGATGAGATTGAGGACTCGCTAAGAAGGAGTAGTAGCAGGCTGTATCTGGGATAAGTACTTGGGGTTGCTTAAATAGGGTTACTGATGCTTAGAGGATTCCTGAGGGAAGGATTTCTAGATGCTTTGTTGGAGGATTTTAGTATAGGAAAGGAATCGAGGTTGATGTGTGGAGATTGTTTTGGGCTATTGAGGTATTTGGGGATGTGAGATGATTGTTCGAGAGAAGGCTGGTAGTTAGGCAAGGATGTCGTTGAGATTATAGTAAGACTGTGGGCTTGAGATTGAGATAGGGAGATCTTGAGCATGGATTTGGGTACTACTGTACTAGGCAAGGCAGAATGCATTGAGAACGTTAGGGGAATTGGTTTTAGAAGGTTTGGCGAAGTTGCGGTACTTGAGAAATTCGGATGAGGATGATTTAGGGATTTACGGAAATGATGATCGGTAAAAGAGGGCTTTGGACGGTAATGTCTCATGGTTAAGAAGTAGGAGCTTGAGACAATTTATGAATATGAAGAGATGAGGAACTAGAGTAGGACAAATTGTGGATTTCGAATGGTTAAGGTTTAGTAAGATTTGGAATGAGGAAATTTAGGAGTATGCTGAGACGGGGATCTAGAATAGGTCGGTCGAGGAATCGTGGATGCTCAGGTTTCATGAGAATTGAAATGGGACAAGTAGGTGGAAGTTGTGATTGGTCATTGAGAATAGGCGCGGGTGATGAGGAACTCGGTGATACGTGGTTATGAGTTAGCACTAGACAATTTTTTGCGTTAGAGTTGTCGAGAGTGGGCGGTTGAGTGGATTCTAGCAAGGTAGGATGCTTGTATTGGTAATGTCGAGAATAAGGATGGGAGTGTCGGGTGTGAGATGGTCGGTATGAGTTGGGTTCTTAGAGGTGGATGGCTAGTGACAGTGATTAGTGGTACGGGAAGTGTGATCATGTTCACAAGAGTATTCGAGATGTCTCTTGGGGAGATAATGGTCAGGCAGAGTCTTGAGAAGCTAGGGAGAGTAAGCGAGATTGTTAAGGAGCACCTAGATCGATCGTGAGAGTGATTGAGTCGAAAGCTTGAGATTTCTCTTAGAAGGCGAGATGGGACTGGTAGAGGACTCCTAGGATGAGGGTGTGCTTTATAGAGAGTCTTGGTTGTTGGTCGAGTTGTTAAGCTTGTCGGAATAAGGGAATTGTGTGATTGGGAGCTCCGAGATATGGTTTTAGGTGGTCAAGTAGGATTTGAGGTCAGGATGTCGAAGTGGGATTGTTTTTAGATGGCTTGATGGCATGGGAATTGGGACCCCTAGTAGTTGGTTTGGGTAATTGGCCTGGAATTGCGGATAGTTATGAGACTAGAGAGATTGTATGCTAAGCAGGATGCAATGATATTTAGAAATAGTATCGGATTTGAGATGGTAGAACTAGGTGAGGTTGATCTTGATGCGAGAGATAAAGAGTAGTGGTCGTGTCTTGTTATGGTTGATAGTTATATGCAGATTCTCTTGAAGATGTGATCTAGTGTATGCTTTACTTGGGGCCGAGTGTTGTGCGAATTCTATGCGATGGACGATGATGAATTCTACTATGTGAGATGATATGCTAGATCTGTTATGGCATGCGACTACCCTGACATGAGTATGATGTGTTTATGAATGCATGATACGATTGCTATGTTATACGATTGTTATATATTATATGATGTCGTGAACTGGAATTGCTAGGATGCTAGAACTGAATTGATTAAATTTGATTATGACTTGGAACTTAGGAAGAAAATATGGGACTAGCCCTTAGAGGTGGATAATTCCACCTCCTGATATTTAAAACTTGCTTGACTAACGCCGGTTTTAAGGGATCTGAACGGTGTAAAAAAAAAAAAAAAAAGAACTAACTTGGATTTTGAGCGACCAAACGCGATCAAGAATTTTAATGATTTTGAGACCAATCTTTTTCAAATTGGGAAACCCTTTTGAAACTTTTTCAAACCGAGCTTGCATTGTAACGCCCCACGAAGTGGATACAAGCATTTTATAGGGGCCCTTATAGATTGCTTGCTAAGACCTAGTGGAGATGCTATAATGCTTTTCGAGTTATGATATAACCGAGAAGTCGAGGTAAGGATGTGGTAAGGGCCCATACTACATTCTCGCTACGACCAATCGGGGATATTATGGCCATGACGATGATACTGTGAGAATCTCATATGGGCACTTATGAGGCACTTATGGACCAATGGAATGGTCCTTGGACTTACCTATTCCAACTTCATCCCCTACCTTGTTTTGGTTTTAGTCTCGAGGACGAGACTTGTTTTTAGAGGTGGATGATGTAAAGGCTCGGATTTTAAAATCCTAATTTTCAAAAAAAGAAAATTAAAAATGAATTTAAAACGGATTTAATTCGGATAATTAAAGGAAAACTCGTCCTAAATTTAATAAATCGAACTTGAAATTTCTAAAACGATTTCGGCCCAATTTTTAACTTTAAGGATAGAATTCGTCTTTCACCTCGGCATTTAAAAAAATTCCTTCGGATAACGATATCCTATTCGGATTTCAGGAATTATCTCCGGATATTTTAAATTCTTGCTTTTGGGACAGCACACCCCTTGTCTTTTTCCTCTCTCTTATCCAAAAATTCAAAGTCAGCTTGCCTCATTTTACCATTGTTCAACAATCACACCTGCTCCCTCCCCCTTCCACTCTAATTTGCTAAGCAACAAGCAAGATAACAACAAAAGCAATTAATCTCCTCCTCCTCCCCCGTGACCCTGCTTCCCCTAATTGTGGAAAAGAGCCCCAAACCTACAGCTATACACACTTCCGCATGTAACCTCCTCCTCATCTCCCCAAATTCTCTAAATTTCCTTTCAGGTTTGAAACCCAAACATTTCCCCCCATTTCCTTCGTCTTCCTCAAGACAAGATCTTCCCTTTTACTCCTCTCTTTCTCCCCTTTTGATTTCACTAGAGTAAACACAACACCCCTGCCTCCCTTCTTTCACCATTGCGGACCACCATCACCATCTTCACAGCATTCCACCGCCGTCACCTACCTCCCACCTCCGCCGAAATCGCAGCCCCATCCCCACGCCCCTGTTCCGCCGAGAAAGAAATCCAGGGCACCCATCTTCTCCTTCCATCCTCTTCTTCGAACCGGCAGCAGAAGCAATCTCCAACGCCGCTCCAGTAAGCCACCACAGCTCCTCCTCGCCGCCTTTGTTTCATCTTCCACTGTTCCTTTTCGGAAACACACCACCGCCTCCTCCTTCCGCCGAGTTGAGGTCCGGCACTCCGAAGCACCTCCACACCACCTCCTCGCGAAGACCGACGTCCGAGGACGAGCCCGAGCCGCTCTCTTCTCCCCCGATTCCCCCGCCTTATCGAACCCACGCGGTAAGTCTTTTCCATCTCTTCCTTCGCTTCAATCAAGCCTAAGGGCGCGCCTTTATGACTGTTCACCCTCGACCCAGGTTCGCCAAGCTTCCCCGAGCCTCCGGCAAGCCCAATCGCGCACCGACGAGATTTTCCGGCGAGTCGACGCCCTTCGGTGAGCGCTCCTCTCTCTTCCCTTTCTTGTTTGCCTTCTGGGTTCTGGGTTGCCAGAATGGGGTGGTCGGAGATCGAGCTCGTCGCCGGCGGGCCTCCTTCCCTCCCTCTCCTTCCCTTCGCTTCGAACAGCCGCCGATTGCTCTCTGTCTTCGTTCAACCAGAATGAGGAGGGAGAAGGCTAGTGGGCCCCCATCCACCTCACTTGCCACGTCGGCATGGGGCCCCTCTCTCTTCCTATCCGGGTTTCAAAATGAAATGGGAAATAAGATGCTTTGGGCTAATTTGTTGGGCCAGAATTTGAAATGTTTTAAAAACTAAAGATTTGGGCCTAATTTACTTCAAACAAAGGGAAATGAATGTTGGGCCTATTCTTTTCAACCATGTCCCATTTTTGGACCTTAAACAAAGAGGCCGGATTTTTTTGACTTTATAAAATGAAGGGTCCGTTTTGGTAATTTACTAAAATAAGGAGGGCCGGTTTTAAAGTTTTATAAACAAGGGGCGATTTGGGTAATTATATAAAGGGGGTTGGTTTATAATTTTTATAAAATGAGGGCTGATTTCATAAAATAAAATGGTTGGGATTTTTAAGAAATTTGGAAATACTTTATGGAAGTGTTTAATAAACGGTATTTAAGATATTATATAATATTAATTGAGATTTAAAATATAAAATATTATTTGGGGTTAAAGATATAATATTTCGGTGATTAAAAGATAATGAAATATTATGAGACTTGGAGATTTGAAAGTTATTATCGGAATTTAAATCGAAAAAGAAATTGTCGGACATTTCCCAAGGTCGGAATTTCTAACTAGCTAATCCGGATTTTGAAATGGTTTTGGGACTAACTTGGGAATTAGGTGATTGATGACTAACTAGCATGTTGATATGATTGATTGACTAATAGCATGATTTGTGTGGATTAATGGCATGACTGAATGACTAACAGCATGATGAGATGTTAAAATTTCGTATCGTTCAACTTATGCCTTGTGAGTTATGATTGATATGATGGACTTTGGAGATATATGGGTATTATTGCGAATATATGAATGTGATTGAGCGGAATGATGAGAATGATGTGGTATTATGGAATGTGGTAACATGATGAGTGGTTGAACTTGATGAGATGATGATTATGGTATGGTTATACTTATTGAATGATGTGTGTTTATGTGATTGAGTGATTAGATGTAGACTTATATATGTGTTATGATATGCATCTAGGTGATACTTTGTGATCATGATTGATGTGTGACGGACCTTCTCTTATGCTGTTCTGCATAGTCAGGTGAGTTCCTATATGAGCTCACTCAGATTCGAAAAGAGATCTCCCTGCTTGTAGCCATGTGCATACTAGGTGCTTGCATTCATAATAAAGCATGTCATGTAGTATCCTGCTAGGATTGCACTCATGATTGAGCATTCGTTTACTCATTGCTTTTGTAAACAGAACGGCCGTTATCTGTGAAGTAACTAGAGTCATTGCTAGGGTTATAGGACGACCTAGTCTCATCGGGTCCCGTCCTGAGTCAATCGAGTCATGAGCTTCCTTATATTATGAGATGCCTGCGGGCTTTATTGTGGATACGGGTTGGGCATGCGTGCCACCCGATTATATGGAATGCATTCACGAGCTGGCCAGTCTCCGCCCTATCGGAAGGGGGTGGAGGTAGGAGAGGGATATACCACTTGGTATTCGGTGCTAAGGCCTTATTATATTTATGCACTTGATCTTAGGACCATGCTAGTGTGTTAATATTCCGCCTTGCATCTAGAAGCATCTTTATTAGGACTAGCGTGTGTATATGTTTGCTTGTTTGGGATTATATTGCGTAGGGCTTCGATCTGACACCGCCCCGCATACATTTTTTTTTTGGTTTGTTTTGCAGCATGATTATTCCTTGCTTCCGTGACGTGGGAACTCTCTTGGGCGATCTCAAAGAAATGATTTAACTCCATTAACATTGTATATTAAATTTCGGTAAATACGCTTATTGATTTGATTTTGACTCGGCTCTGCCGTATCACCCTCTTGTATTACACCTTGATTCTACTATTTGCATGACTGTTGGTTTTCCACGCTTAGACTTATGACAGGTATAGGGGACTTCCCCGGGGATTCCAACGATCCCTTTGAATTTTGGGTATGAAATCCCACTATAAAATGTTAGAATAGAATTTCAAACCTTCAACCTGTACTCGGGGCGCAAGATCCTAACGAGGGGTTTTATCCCTCGAAACGTAACTCGAGAATCATAATCTCGGGCCTTTACAAAGATGGTATCAGAGCCGAGGTTGTGCAAACCGAGTATGATAGGTTGAAGTGGTTTTGAAAATGGCCCAAGGTTTTCAAATGGTTTTTCAAAATGTTTTAGAAAGGGCAAAATGAATTTAATATGGCTAACTAAAATGGACTAAATACGAACTTGACTCTATAAATCCGGTAACCAAACAAAGGGAAACGAAGGGGAAGTAAAGGCGTTAGACCATCCCTATTGGATGTAGTTGGGAACGGGTAGGCAAAAATATAGCTTTTTCTTTACAGATGGGCCTACAAGACTCCAAGGCCTTGCGTCGTAGTGGCTGGAGTGGCGACTTAGGTAGAAACCGTGAGGTTTTGCCCCTCAGGTTAGTCGCCCCTCGAAGGGCGGCCCATAGGATAGTTTGATCGTTGATTGCTTCCCTGCTGAGTGCTATTGTGCTTAGGGTAGAGAACTAATCAGTATGCCTTGACTTGAATCATGTATTGAATAACTGTGCAAACGGGATAGCGGGAGAATACCTTGTTCTTATGTCATTGGAACTCCTGTCTTGTCGGAATATCTCTCCATAATTCAAACCCCTGATGATTCTGACTCCGTCAACCGTCCCACCAACACATTTAGGCATGTTAGCAAGGGTCGAAGAGCATCCGCTCTCCCCGTTTCGAGTCCTGTTTTGTATCCCACCACCAATGCTTCTATCGAGTCACGTACCTTGGGTTGGTGTCGTCCACGGGAAAATTTGGGTCGGTCAACTAGCTACTCCCGGGGGTGTGTCAGATATGGGAAATCCATGAGTGTTTTAGGGAGGGTGATCAATGAAACAGTTTCGAGTTAGAAGTGATTTGTCTTATGGAGTTATCCTTCTCGATTCTTATACTGATCAACTGTGTCTTCTTACCACGAGAGTCTAAACACAAATTATACCCTCTCATCTCGAAAACAGTGTGAACGTCCTTGTGTCATACCGAGCGAGTCATATTAGCGTCCCACGGGGAAACAGGGTGATGAGTCGGTGATTGTATGGCATGGTGTGTTGGTATATTTCAGCATGACTTGTCTGATAACTTGCATGATCGCACTTATGAACGAATATATATATCGAATCTATGAATTCCCATCATTGTTACTCTCCTTTGAATTAGGTCCATGATAGTGTGGTCAACCCTCTTTGTATGAGTGCCATGAGAAATGAATTTCTGAGCATGTTAAGTTAATCAAATTGAACCTCATTGACTATGTACTTTCTTAATGAGTGTTGGTAATATCATGTAGGATATACACCTCCTAATTATTGACCATCATGCATCTATGTGCCATACTTGTCATACTACATGTATATGGTTGTGTTAGATGTGATAGTTGTTATGCCCAAATGACTTAACCATACCCCTTGACACGATTTGACGGAGGGAAAACCTGTCGTTGATTCCGCCAAAGAAAACTCAAACCTAAAGCAAGTATAGCAATAAGCAAGAGGTCGATCCACAGGGAAAATTATAAATTCAAGTATGATTTTAATGCCGATTAAGTAACCAAAAGGGGGGTTTTAGTGTGAAAGTTTTGAAGCAAAGTAACGAACGCAGAGTAAGTGAATTTGATTTAAACAGATGAGAGAAGCAATTCCACCTACAATTTTCCACTTTATTGGATTGAAGCGATCATTGTAACTTCTTCTCGTCCTATTACGTCTCCTATGAATGCCCTTGTCCCGACCTAATATAGTTACTAGTCCAACCAGTCCTAGCAACCCTTATCAATCGAACAGTCCCTAAAGAAGGATTTAACCCAATTGATAGCTTTAAGTTTAGAGATTAGCCAAGGTATTTGCAGTCCCTAAAAAAGGATTTAACAACACATTCAACTTCCTACTTATTCAATTAGTTCAACCAGCCCTAAAGGAATAAGTTTGCCACTTGGGTTAAGGTTCACAACCAGGAATCTACAAAACCTTAGCGATTGAATTGATTCTACCAAGTTGATCAGTCGAGATAGAATAAAACAATGAACAATCAAGCACAAAGAAGTTGAAGCATTCACAAATAGGAAACCAGGAGCGAGAATTAGAAACTCACAATCAATCCGAATAAAGCTTCAAATTGCAGGCAGAATAGATGAGTTTAGTTCCTCATGGAAGACATAGCTCAAAATCTCTAAAGTGTCTAATGGTTGAAAGAATAGAATGAAAGGTGATCAAAAATAACATAAAAGTAGCCTAATAAAACATCCAAGTCGGCCTTCCAAAATAATATAGAAAACTAGGGTTTTTCCAAAACGGCGCTGCGCGCTGATGGTAGCTGCGGCGGCCGCCGCAAGGTTGCGGCGCCCGCCGCAAGTGTCTTCTTCGCTTCCCGCTGCGGCGGGCACTGCTGCGGCCGCGGCACCTCTGGTGCGCCCGCGGCACAGTGTTCTGCCGTGGCTTATGCTTCCGTTGCGGGCTTCTCCTCTTGTCTTGCTTCTTTTCTTCCTTGTTCCTTCCCATGTATCTTGTGTTCCTCTTCGAGATATTGCATCTCCCAAATGTGTTCCGATTCAATCTGCGAGATAAACACAAAATTGCGCAGAATCCGAACTCTTCTAAAATAAACACAAGATGCAATTTAACAACAAAGCAAGCAAGAAATGCAACCTAACTAAACTAAATATATCTATAATGCCTATCTAAAATATGCATTATCACGATTATTAGAGGGCATCTTAACATGCTTACCTGGAACCCATATTGTTTTGACCTACTTATGTGTACACTAAGTGAGTAATGGATCATACATGTGATATCCTATAATGCTCGCTATGTCATATATAACTTATGCTGCATATGTCTATTGTCGGTTTGTGCATACATGATATTAATATGTCAAGCATGATTAGTGCATGAGATGATAAGTTTTAGCTTGTCCCGTGTGCATGTAAAGTTGATTATGTGAAATGTTATGGATGCATAGGACCATATTCCTTTAATAGGTACATGATAGTGTGGAATGATATGATTGAGATATTTTGTGATTGCCATGTGCACCTGTAACCTTATAGAATACCTTAAGGGGATTGTTGTAACTCTCGAGTCTGTGTCTTGTCTTGAGTCTCGTCATCTCTAGCCCTGGTTTGTGTCTGAATTCTTAAGAAAGTCCTTTTGTCCCCTCTTGCCCTCCCTTATCTCCGTGACTTCTAACCCCTCGTGATCCCCTTGATGGACGTCGACATAGAAGAGAAAACGAGCGATCGAGTGGCATCAGAGTGGCGCAATGGAAGTAGGGTGGGCCCATGGCCCATGGACCCTAGGATCGACGTCGCCAAAGGAAGGATGCCTTTCGAAGATGGCGGTTGCAGACGTAATCCTCCTAGATGACTCAAGGAATGACGTTCTTCGTCCGAATTGTGATCTCTCCTATGCGATCTGGAATCGGTGTCGTGCGGTAGGCTTGGAACTAACTAAATTGAGGTGTGATGACTGATAAGCTGAACTGGTAGTGAATGATTGCCTGACTAACTTGTGTTTGTGATGATGTGCCTATATGCTTAAGTGTACTGACCTGCTAGTAAATCGGTTATGGGTTATATATGTGGTGGTGTATTCTTCTTGGGAATGAGTCGAGTGTTTACCTTGGTGAGACGGATCGAGAAATCACAGGTAGATTGAGGTCTTCGAGTTGGTCATTGGTTATGCGAGATGGAATGCATGAAGGATGTGTTAGCTTGGGTAGAGTCGAGTGAGTTATGGCTTGTCGGAGATAGTGTTCAGTGAGTATATTTGAGCTTCCAGGTAGGTCTTAGGTGAAGAGTGAAGTTAGCATGGTGAGATTTCGAGGAAGAGGTCCTAGCTAGAAGTGTCGGTAGGTAGTGGGTGCAAGTATAGGTGGTTAGTGTAGTTCTAGAGGTGGATGAGTGAGCTAAGAATGGATCGGAGGGATTCTCATAGGGAAGTGTTATTAGACGGATTGGTGAGCTAAGGAAGGTGTCTAGATAGTCTAGGAGCGGATCGTGGGCGACATCGAGGATGATTGGTTGAGGAATGTCTAAGGAATTGCAGAATTGGGGACTAGGTTCTATGTGCGGTGATTGGGAACTGTTTATGGTAAAGGATGAGATTGAGGACTCGCTAAGAAGGAGTAGTAGCAGGCTGTATCTGGGATAAGTACTTGGGGTTGCTTAAATAGGGTTACTGATGCTTAGAGGATTCCTGAGGGAAGGATTTCTAGATGCTTTGTTGGAGGATTTTAGTATAGGAAAGGAATCGAGGTTGATGTGTGGAGATTGTTTTGGGCTATTGAGGTATTTGGGGATGTGAGATGATTGTTCGAGAGAAGGCTGGTAGTTAGGCAAGGATGTCGTTGAGATTATAGTAAGACTGTGGGCTTGAGATTGAGATAGGGAGATCTTGAGCATGGATTTGGGTACTACTGTACTAGGCAAGGCAGAATGCATTGAGAACGTTAGGGGAATTGGTTTTAGAAGGTTTGGCGAAGTTGCGGTACTTGAGAAATTCGGATGAGGATGATTTAGGGATTTACGGAAATGATGATCGGTAAAAGAGGGCTTTGGACGGTAATGTCTCATGGTTAAGAAGTAGGAGCTTGAGGCAATTTATGAATATAAAGAGATGAGGAACTAGAGTAGGACAAATTGTGGATTTCGAATGGTTAAGGTTTAGTAAGATTTGGAATGAGGAAATTTAGGAGTATGCTGAGACGGGGATCTAGAATAGGTCGGTCGAGGAATCGTGGATGCTCAGGTTTCATGAGAATTGAAATGGGACAAGTAGGTAGAAGTTGTGATTGGTCATTGAGGATAGGCGCGGGTGATGAGGAACTCGGTGATACGTGGTTATGAGTTAGCACTAGACAATTTTTTGCGTTAGAGTTGTCGAGAGTGGGCGGTTGAGTGGATTCTAGCAAGGTAGGATGCTTGTGTTGGTAATGTCGAGAATAAGGATGGGAGTGTCGGGTGTGAGATGGTCGGTATGAGTTGGGTTCTTAGAGGTGGATGGCTAGTGACAGTGATTAGTGGTACGGGAAGTGTGATCATGTTCACAAGAGTATTCGAGATGTCTCTTGGGGAGATAATGGTCAGGCAGAGTCTTGAGAACCTAGGGAGAGTAAGCGAGATTGTTAAGGAGCACCTAGATCGATCGTGAGAGTGATTGAGTCGAGAGCTTGAGATTTCTCTTAGAAGGCGAGATGGGACTGGTAGAGGACTCCTAGGATGAGGGTGTGCTTTATAGAGAGTCTTGGTTGTTGGTCGAGTTGTTAAGCTTGTCGGAATAAGGGAATTGTGTGATTGGGAGCTCCGAGATATGGTTTTAGGTGGTCAAGTAGGATTTGAGGTCAGGATGTCGAAGTGGGATGGTTTTTAGATGGCTTGATGGCATGGGAATTGGGAACCCTAGTAGTTGATTTGGGTAATTGGCCTGGAATTGCGGATAGTTATGAGACTAGAGAGATTGTATGCTAAGCAGGATGCAATGATATTTAGAAATAGTATCGGATTTGAGATGGTAGAACTAGGTGAGGTTGATCTTGATGCGAGAGATAAAGAGTAGTGGTCGTGTCTTGTTATGGTTGATAGTTATATGCAGATTCTCTTGAAGATGTGATCTAGTGTATGCTTTACTTGGGGCCGAGTGTTGTGCGAATTCTATGCGATGGACGATGATGAATTCTACTATGTGAGATGATATGCTAGATCTGTTATGGCATGCGACTACCCTGACATGAGTATGATCTGTTTATGAATGCATGATACGATTGCTATGTTATACGATTGTTATATATTATATGATGTCGTGAACTGGAATTGCTAGGATGCTAGAACTGAATTGATTAAATTTGATTATGACTTGGAACTTAGGAAGAAAATATGGGACTAGCCCTTAGAGGTGGATAATTCCACCTCCTGATATTTAAAACTTGCTTGACTAACGCCGGTTTTAAGGGATCTGAACGGTGTAAAAAAAAAAAAAAAAAAAGAACTAACTTGGATTTTGAGCGACCAAACGCGATCAAGAATTTTAATGATTTTGAGACCAATCTTTTTCAAATTCGGAAACCCTTTTGAAACTTTTTCAAACCGAGCTTGCATTGTAACGCCCCATGAAGTGGATACAAGCATTTTATAAGGGCCCTTATAGATTGCTTGCTAAGACCTAGTGGAGATGCTATAATGCTTTTCGAGTTATGATATAACCGAGAAGTCGAGGTAAGGATGTGGTAAGGGCCCATACTACATTCTCGCTACGACCAATCGGGGATATTATGGCCATGACGATGATACTGTGAGAATCTCATATGGGCACTTATGAGGCACTTATGGACCAATGGAATGGTCCTTGGACTTACCTATTCCAACTTCATCCCCTACCTTGTTTTGGTTTTAGTCTCGAGGACGAGACTTGTTTTTAGAGGTGGATGATGTAAAGGCTCGGATTTTAAAATCCTAATTTTTAAAAAAAGAAAATTAAAAATGAATTTAAAACGGATTTAATTCGGATAATTAAAGGAAAACTCGTCCTAAATTTAATAAATCGAACTTGAAATTTCTAAAACGATTTCGGCCCAATTTTTAACTTTAAGGATAGAATTCGTCTTTCACCTCGGCATTTAAAAAAATTCCTTCGGATAACGATATCCTATTCGGATTTCAGGAATTATCTCCGGATATTTTAAATTCTTGCTTTTGGGACAGCACACCCCTTGTCTTTTTCCTCTCTCTTATCCGAAAATTCAAAGTCAGCTTGCCTCATTTTACCATTGTTCAACAATCACACCTGCTCCCTCCCCCTTCCACTCTAATTTGCTAAGCAACAAGCAAGATAACAACAAAAGCAATTAATCTCCTCCTCCTCCCCCGTGACCCTGCTTCCCCTAATTGTGGAAAAGAGCCCCAAACCTACAGCTATACACACTTCCGCATGTAACCTCCTCCTCATCTCCCCAAATTCTCTAAATTTCCTTTCAGGTTTGAAACCCAAACATTTCCCCCCATTTCCTTCTTCTTCCTCAAGACAAGATCTTCCCTTTTACTCCTCTCTTTCTCCCCTTTTGATTTCACTAGAGTAAACACAACACCCCTGCCTCACTTCTTTCACCATTGCGGACCACCATCACCATCTTCACAGCATTCCACCGCCGTCACCTACCTCCCACCTCCGCCGAAATCGCAGCCCCATCCCCACGCCCCTGTTCCGCCGAGAAAGAAATCCAGGGCACCCATCTTCTCCTTCCATCCTCTTCTTCGAACCGGCAGCAGAAGCAATCTCCGACGCCGCTCCAGTAAGCCACCACAGCTCCTCCTCGCCGCCTTTGTTTCATCTTCCACTGTTCCTTTTCGGAAACACACCACCGCCTCCTCCTTCCGCCGAGTTGAGGTCCGGCACTCCGAAGCACCTCCACACCACCTCCTCGCGAAGACCGACGTCCGAGGACGAGCCCGAGCCGCTCTCTTCTCCCCCGATTCCCCCGCCTTCTCGAACCCACGCGGTAAGTCTTTCCCATCTCTTCCTTCGCTTCAATCAAGCCTAAGGGCGCGCCTTTATGACTGTTCACCCTCGACCCAGGTTCGCCAAGCTTCCCCGAGCCTCCGGCAAGCCCAATCGCGCACCGACGAGATTTTCCGGCGAGTCGACGCCCTTCGGTGAGCGCTCCTCTCTCTTCCCTTTCTTGTTTGCCTTCTGGGTTCTGGGTTGCCAGAATGGGGTGGTCGGAGATCGAGCTCGTCGCCGGCGGGCCTCCTTCCCTCCCTCTCCTTCCCTTCGCTTCGAACAGCCGCCGATTGCTCTCTGTCTTCGTTCAACCAGAATGAGGAGGGAGAAGGCTAGTGGGCCCCCATCCACCTCACTTGCCACGTCGGCATGGGGCCCCTCTCTCTTCCTATCCGGGTTTCAAAATGAAATGGGAAATAAGATGCTTTGGGCTAATTTGTTGGGCCAGAATTTGAAATGTTTTAAAAACTAAAGATTTGGGCCTAATTTACTTCAAGCAAAGGGAAATGAATGTTGGGCCTATTCTTTTCAACCATGTCCCATTTTTGGACCTTAAACAAAGAGGCCGGATTTTTTTGACTTTATAAAATGAAGGGTCCGTTTTGGTAATTTACTAAAATAAGGAGGGCCGGTTTTAAAGTTTTATAAACAAGGGGCGATTTGGGTAATTATATAAAGGGGGTTGGTTTATAATTTTTATAAAATGAGGGCTGATTTCATAAAATAAAATGGTTGGGATTTTTAAGAAATTTGGAAATACTTTATGGAAGTGTTTAATAAACGGTATTTAAGATATTATATAATATTAATTGAGATTTAAAATATAAAATATTATTTGGGGTTAAAGATATAATATTTCGGTGATTAAAAGATAATGAAATATTATGAGACTTGGAGATTTGAAAGTTATTATCGGAATTTAAATCGAAAAAGAAATTGTCGGACATTTCCCAAGGTCGGAATTTCTAACTAGCTAATCCGGATTTTGAAATGGTTTTGGGACTAACTTGGGAATTAGGTGATTGATGACTAACTAGCATGTTGATATGATTGATTGACTAATAGCATGATTTGTGTGGATTAATGGCATGACTGAATGACTAACAGCATGATGAGATGTTAAAATTTCGTATCGTTCAACTTATGCCTTGTGAGTTATGATTGATATGATGGACTTTGGAGATATATGGGTATTATTGCGAATATATGAATGTGATTGAGCGGAATGATGAGAATGATGTGGTATTATGGAATGTGGTAACATGATGAGTGGTTGAACTTGATGAGATGATGATTATGGTATGGTTATACTTATTGAATGATGTGTGTTTATGTGATTGAGTGATTAGATGTAGACTTATATATGTGTTATGATATGCATCTAGGTGATACTTTGTGATCATGATTGATGTGTGACGGACCTTCTCTTATGCTGTTCTGCATAGTCAGGTGAGTTCCTATATGAGCTCACTCAGATTCGAAAAGAGATCTCCCTGCTTGTAGCCATGTGCATACTAGGTGCTTGCATTCATAATAAAGCATGTCATGTAGTATCCTGCTAGGATTGCACTCATGATTGAGCATTCGTTTACTCATTGCTTTTGTAAACAGAACGGCCGTTATCTGTGAAGTAACTAGAGTCATTGCTAGGGTTATAGGACGACCTAGTCTCATCGGGTCCCGTCCTGAGTCAATCGAGTCATGAGCTTCCTTATATTATGAGATGCCTGCGGGCTTTATTGTGGATACGGGTTGGGCATGCGTGCCACCCGATTATATGGAATGCATTCACGAGCTGGCCAGTCTCCGCCCTATCGGAAGGGGGTGGAGGTAGGAGAGGGATATACCACTTGGTATTCGGTGCTAAGGCCTTATTATATTTATGCACTTGATCTTAGGACCATGCTAGTGTGTTAATATTCCGCCTTGCATCTAGAAGCATCTTTATTAGGACTAGCGTGTGTATATGTCTGCTTGTTTGGGATTATATTGCGTAGGGCTTCGATCTGACACCGCCCCGCATACATTTTTTTTTGGTTTGTTTTGCAGCATGATTATTCCTTGCTTCCGTGACGTGGGAACTCTCTTGGGCGATCTCAAAGAAATGATTTAACTCCATTAACATTGTATATTAAATTTCGGTAAATATGCTTATTGATTTGATTTTGACTCGGCTCTGCCGTGTCACCCTCTTGTATTACACCTTGATTCTACTATTTGCATGAATGTTGGTTTTCCACGCTTAGACTTGTGACAGGTATAGGGGACTTCCCCGGGGATTCCAACGATCCCTTTGAATTTTGGGTATGAAATCCCACTTTAAAATGTTAGAATAGAATTTCAAACCTTCAACCTGTACTCGGGGCGCAAGATCCTAACGAGGGGTTTTATCCCTCGAAACGTAACTCGAGAATCATAATCTCGGGCCGTTACACACCAATTGTGACCCCTTTTTTTTGCAAATTATAAAATTTAAAACTTAAAAAAAAATGTGGACAAAATTTAACGAATAAAAAGCGGATTAAAATCGCATTTGTTAATTTAAAAACAAAAACGCTTGGCACCAATCGCATTTATATATATATTTCGCTCCCTTCCGTACTACGAAATTTCATTCCCTCCTATTTTATGAAATTTCATTGTAATTAATAATTTAATTAACAAAAATAAATTTGACGAAGCAAAAATAAAATAAAATGAAATTTTACTTATGTAATAATCTAACTAATAAAAATAAAATGATCAATCTAATCATTTGTAATGAATAAAATATAAAATCGTAACTTTATTTAGACACAAAAGATAATAATTTGTTTATAACGTATCATCTACTTCAATACATAACTATCTAACAAAATAATTGAATATGGGTTTAAAAAAACAAGATTACGGGAATATGAATATATGATAATTTTATAAGTTGTATACTTAATACTTGTATTTATAATTTTATATTATCTCACATAAGTAAAATTACCAAAAATAAAATGCTCGATCAAATCACTTGAAAATTGAAATGAATAAAATGATCGATCAACTTTCAAAAAAAATTGATTTATAAATTATGTAACAATCTAATTTCTGAAAATAAAATAATCGATCAAATCACTCAAAATGAATAAAATAGGTAAAGTTTTAGAATAATTTTCATTGTTATTCTAAGTTTTAGAATAATTTTCATTTATTTAAATTATATTTTAAAAAAATATTTAAGTTGATGTGGACCCATAATTATATTTTTAAAAGATATTTTCGGATTTTATATCATATATATTTTTAGAATAAGTAAGAGGAGTAATAAGATACAATCCTAATCGTCCATTTCAATTCTTATTCGACGGCCGATACACTTGATCCATGTGCTATTTTATCACCCAATAAATGTATCTCATGAATCGTGATACACTTGATTACTAAGCTATTAAATTTAATACATGAATTAAATACTTTTAAAAAAAGACAATAACATAATCTGGCATAGTGGATTGGTATTGGGAAGAAGGTGGTGGAAACCTGGGTTCGACCCCCCATGGGGACACTTCGTCTTTTTTTATTTTTCATTTTCCCCTTGTTCCACCTACCATTTCCCTTCTTTTATAAATATAATTAATATACGAGTATATATAAATTAAAATATAGATATTCATTTATCAAAGTGAGATTCTTTTAATCTTATAAATTTTTAGAATTATATATATATATATTTATATATATATATATATATAAATTATAAAAGACTTTATATTATCTAATAAATTATTATAATAATACTACAAATGTATGTTTTGAGGAAATATCATATAGATAACTAATATTTGTTGAATAAAATCTTATATTAACTAATATATTATTATAAGAATATTATAAGTGTGTGTTTTGAAGAAAAACCATATAAGTAAATAATAATTATTGAATACTATAAGAACAAGTTTTGAGAAAAAATCATATAGAAACTAATAAGTGTTGAATAAAACTTTATATTATCTACTAAATTTTTATAATAATACTATAAGAGCAAGTTTGGAGGGAAAATCATATAAGTAACTAATAAGTGTTGAATAAAACCTTATATTAACTAATAAATTCTTATAATAATACTATAAAACCTTTATTATTTAAGTATGGATTGATATAGGTAACACCCTATATTATCTAATAAATTCTTTAAGTTTACGAATTTTGCATAGATGCAGGGTGTTGATTTGGAATACAAAAAGAAAAGTATGGATTGATATAGGTAACACTTATAGAATTGGTTTTGATTGAATCATATAAGTTTATGAAATTAGATTTTATTCATTCATATATATTTTATAAATTTGAGTTATCATTTTTCTTTAAGTTAATGAATTTTGCATACATGTTGCAGGGTGTTGATTTAGAATAAAAAAAAAGTATGGACGATTGTTAAAGGCTTAGGGTGCTGATTTAAACAAAAAAATAATGTATGGGTGGCTGTATAACAATCAAGAAAAAGAAAAGTATTTTTTTTTTCCCGCAAAAAATTTCATCCAAATTTTGATTTTTAATTTTACCCGCCTAGCTCAATATTTTTTACAGAAAATTGAAACAGTGAGAGAGCGGAGAGTCCGTCGGTGGAAACCCCTGGCGGTTTCGGTGGCAGCAAGGCGCCGATTGACGTCAAAGAAGCAGAGCTTCGGTAAAGGTGGTTTCTGGTGGCAGCGTCGATGGAGGCCGATAATTAGTGGCGACGCAGGTGGTTCGATGGTGGCGACTCCACGAGCCACGGCGGCAAGACACGATGGTGGTTACTTGTTCATGGCGGTGTAGCACGGGTGCTGCTGGTGGTTTCCGACCGCAGAGGCGGCGGCAAGCGGCGGTCCATCCCTTCCCGGCAAAGATTTCCCAAAATTAAGACTTTTGATTTTCTGAGAGATTTTCGAAATTTCTTTGAATGGAGTGTTTCTGAGAGTGTTCGGAAGGTGTTGGGATTGACTTAGAGCTCGGAGGTGTGCTTCAATGGAGGTGTGAGATTGAGGACCGAAAAATCATGTATTCATAGGCGGGGTAAAAATTGGGGTGAGTTGGCTTCAATCAATCCGCAAATCCCGTTTGTAATCAATCACAAAGCCCTAAAGATCTTCAATTTGATCTGATTCCTTCAACTTCGCCGGATTTGGGAAGATTTTCAGATATGGGATGTTCACATTCGACCCGATTTTTATGTGAATCTCTCGAAATTCGTCTAAGAAATCTCATTAGAAACTGATAGAGAAGATTCTGAAATGATTTGTTTGAGATTTGGGGCGAGATTTGAGGAGTTGAATTTCACCTTGCTTTTACAGTGACTTCGAACGGTTGGAGGTAGGGGAAGGGTTCGGGGTCCCGGTTCTGCCTTTTTCTTTTTATTTTCTGATGGTACGGTTCGCTTGAACCAGATGAAATAAAATAAAACCGGTTCAAACCTATTTCCATTTATAAATGTGTGTGTGTATATATATATATATCCGAAATTTCATTTACTTAAATTCTACACAATTTAAATAATAACATAACATAACATTTAATTATATTTTATTTTACATAATAATGTTTAAATAAATAATAATTATAAATCCCTCTCTATTTTGAAGAAAACTATACAACTTTGCCTTAAATAATATAACAATCAATCCACATTTATTTATTATTTATTATAAGTGTACATAAGAATAAAACTGAAGTGTCAAAAAAAATAGTTATAAGACTTGAAATGAATAAAATATAAAATCATAACTTTGTTTAGATATGAAAGATAATAATTTGTTACCCTGATGTCTGGCCCGACAGTATTGATACATCTTCAATTAAACATAAAAATAAAATCAAGCTGCTTCGACCAAATTAAAATTTTATTTCATTAAACTTAAAAAAACAATTTTTTTGTGAGGAAAAATATGTTCTCCATACCAATTATATAAAAAATGGGTGAAAATCACATTTCATCTGTATGCAAGCTAATTTAGTGAAGCAAGTGTTTTTTTACTTTATATTATCGATTCCTATATCCTGTTTGATTTTGATGGCATATTCAATATTGCATCCGTGCTTGCATGTATCCGATCCGGGTTAATGAGAGTTCGAACTAATTACATTTCAAAGTATAAAAAAATAGGAATTCGAACTAATTACATTGTATAATATAAACAAAGTATAAAAATATTTAATTATAAAGTATAAATTGTAAAATGTAAACAAAGTATAAAAAAAAAAAATTGAGATCCAACTAATTTATCTACAAATTAGTACTTATATACTTCAAAGTATAAATTATACGGAGTAAAGTAACATATAAATAATTTAATTACCAACATTTTCGTATTTAGTAGGAGAAATAATGGTAGTTGTAGTAATAAGGGGTAATAATTATGATATAGGGTACATTGAACTCCACAACAAGTAATTATGACATAGGGGTGCATGAAACCTCACAAAAAAATAAACCTATTTATCCCCTATTAAAACATTTCTTTTTAGTCCACTTTTTCCTTGGACATGGGAATACCCTTGGGTAAGC
Source organism: Persicaria maculosa (assembly GCA_963922045.1). Taxonomy (NCBI): domain Eukaryota; kingdom Viridiplantae; phylum Streptophyta; class Magnoliopsida; order Caryophyllales; family Polygonaceae; genus Persicaria; species Persicaria maculosa. The sequence goes on from OY998251.1 coordinate 8,730,595, forward strand.
TTACCAGAGGGTAAGACAAACAATTTCTGTTGAGTTGTATCAAAATACATGTCGTTTTAGGTTTTCTAGGTAGGGGTAGTAATGATTTGTATTGATTTTGTGTTGTTGACTTTTTAGAAGAGTTTGATTGGTTAAAAAATATAGTGGGTATTTAAAAACAATAAAATTAATGAAAAAAAATTAGTGGAATAATGATGTTAATTGATAGGTGAGTGTTTTATTAAAATTAGTGCACAATGCTAAAACGACTTACTTTTCGAGACGGAAGGAGTATTATTTTCATTGCACTAGCCGTTATGCACCATCTATTTACACATTGGCGTGGTCAGTTCCCCCATTATCTTACCAACCAGTTTTTGTTCATTCTTGAGTGCTTGACTACCTACAAAATTATAGCCAAAATTATAACCGAAAGATTATATAAAAGTAATCAGTAAACTCATTACCCACTACACGATAAAATCTCTATAGAAATGAAGGTGCGAATGAGCACTCTAATTGAAGTTCTAGAGATATGAAGAAGGTCTAAAAGCTCCATTGGGAGAGGGCTACCCACCACCACCCATATTTTTTTTCCTGCTTCAATGGAGACTCAACAACTTTCCCCTTGCTATTCCATCTCCTTTCGTACATACCTTTAACCGTCTAAACACAATCAAGCTTACCACCAGTAATTTCCCCATCTAGAAGAAGACTCTTGGAATTGAAGCCTCTCATCTTAATTTGCCGGGTTGAGGAGGGCTGTTGGAATGACGGATTGGTCCAAGTGATGGCGGGAAAGAAGACGATCGAGGTGGCGGGTGTGATAGCGTGAAAGAAGACGATAGAGACAACGGGGACATTAGCCAAGCAGGAAATTAGCTTTTATACTCTTAAGAGAAATGGTACTTTCTTTTTGCTTCAATTTAATAGACGCTAAATGGCAAAGGCTTATGGGTGGTGTTTTGTTCACAACATTGTTATTATCGGCGGTTTCTGTAATTTCAAATTCAGTAGGTGATTTAGTGAAAATATTCATATTTAATGTGTGTGTGTGTTTTTTTATATAATTTTTCTTTTTAAGTAGGTAAATAAATTAAGACATAGTAGGCTACAACCCCCCATCGTATTGCTCCATTCTAGATCGTCATCTATGTCTATTTTAAAATCCCAGCCCAAGAAAGCTACCATTCAAAGCATCATTTGGATTTAGTGGTGAACCACCCATTCGAACAGGGAACCCACAATAGACGATTTGTCATTTCATTTATATGCAACTCAATATTGTAGATATTATCTAGAATCGAGCCGAAATGGAAACTGGTTAATCAAACCGAATCCGGTCACAATTCCAAAAATTCTTGTAGCTAAAATGGATCATCTTCTCGGCCACCTGATCATCATCCTAGGGCTTTAACGAGATAGACCACAAAGGGGTTGATAAGCTCAATTTCAATTTAGAAATTGACTAAACAACTACCTATTTTTAGTCTCATCCAACTACTAATATTCCATAGCTTTGGTGTTCGACCATGATTTTCCTATCCCCATAGGGATATTCCAAACCGGCCAATGGGGGAAGTTGTGGGCACGAAGGGATTCAAACCCTCGACACTGTTGTTCATAGTCATGTCATGTGCTATAATCCTTTGAGCTACAAGGCTCACTAAGGATTATGGGATTGAGATAATGAGCTATGGATGGCTATATTTTAGACAAGCGTCTCTTTAAAAACTATTTGTATTACTAAGAGCATGTCCAACCGTTTTTCCATTATAATCTCCAAAATAGAGAATTATAAATCACATATTCTGAAATTTTCTTTGCCAAATTCCAACGGATCGATTCCACATTATTGAGTTTACCAAAAAATATATAGAGTTTTCTCCAAATTTAGGAAATGATCTCCATTTTATCTTCTCATTATCTATTTTGGAGAATAGAATTGAGAAGTTTTTGGACTAAAAACAATCTCAATATTCTAATAAAACTCAAAATAAAGAATCGGTTGGAGTTGCTCTAATACTCCATTATTGCAACCTAAATTTAGATAAATGTTTTATCATAAATATTGCATGTAGTTAATTCTTCTAAAAAAAATTGTGAAGAGTTTCTTTAGCCGGCTTGCTATTGGCATGACATGATATCGCTAAACGCAGGTTTATTACCGACTTTCAGTGTTGGTAAAGGTCTAATCAACACCGGGAGTCGGAGACGACAAAACTCGAAGGACTAATTTGCAATCTTGGTGATGGTGGGTTGATTAACCTCCGACACCTGATGTCGGAGCCGACAAAAGAAAGCATCAACTCGAGATACCTAGTTAGAGCGTCGCCGACACCGGATGTCGGTGATGGTTCAATCTTATCAATTGGCTTCCAGATTCGTAATATCCATTGTGCATATGGCAAAAAAATGGCCGTCTCGATAGCAACCCCCCCCCCCCCCCCTTTTTTTTATCAGGCAAGAATTCGGTTGGTATTTAACCTAACTGATAGCATCCTAGCGAATGAGATCAAGAAGATCTTTGTTTGTAGCAATCGAAACCCCACTAAAGGAGCGGTTAATGTGTGCAACCTTATCAGCCACTCTGTTACCTTCGCGAGGCATAAAAGATAGTTTTGTGTCCTTGAAAGATCCGATTATCATTTTGATCTCCCATTATCAATTCAATTTCTCAAGTACAATTGTCATTGTTTTGTAGGCACTTGATGATTGTTTGTGAGTCCCCTTCTATTTCTAATATTCGAATACGTAGTTCTTGACCTTTTTTAACGCCTTCCACAAGGCAATGGTTTATGCATTGATGTACAATCAAAATTCATTTTCATGTACTCGGATTATGGTTTTCTCCATTTGATGTTTTTCTTACTAATCTTTTTGATAGGGCCTTTCAACACGACTTTCTTTTCCTCATCTTCTTCTTCCAGACATGCTTTCCTCAAACTTTCACGTGTTGAACAAATGAAATTTGATATAACGTGTTCTGGTGGAATATGTCCCTCGCACAAAGTGATCTGATTACGGTAGTACCAATTTGCCCACCATTTTGTTGCCAATGTTTCTTTCTCATCATTGTCAAGTGTTTCACTCAATTGTCTCATTATTAGTCTGATATCTTTTGTTGTGTCTAACATCGGTTGTATAGTTTCAAAAGCTCTTTTGCTATGTAAACACGATCTTGTCGTGAATCCACGTTCAAAGAAAAGATATACTTCGTCCTCAACATGTCCTTTAACAAAGGGTAAAACTCGTTGGGATTGGAACTCCTATTTGTTAGCCTATCTTTCGTTGGTAGCCCTTTTTGGCAAACCTTCCACAAAGAATTTTTAATTTTAGGAATAGTGTTCGAGATTCCAAATCCACTTGTTCAGATCGTCCTCAATTCTATCTATGTTAATTACTCCCTCCGTCTCAAAAAACAAGTCGTTTTAGACTAGTTGAGCTGTATCAAAATACATGTCATTTTAGGTTTTCTAGGTAGGGGTAGTAATGATTTGTATTGGTTTTGTGTTGTTGACTTTTTAAAAGAATTTGATTGGTTAAAAAATATAGTGGGTATTTAAAAACAATAAAATTAATGAAAAAAAATTAGTGGAATGATGATGTTGATTGATAGGCTAGTGTTTTTTTAAAACTAGTGCACAATACTAAAACGACTTGTTTTTCAAGACGAAAGAAGTATTATTTTCATTGCACTAGCCGTTATGAACCATCTATTTACACATTGGCGGGGTCAGTTCCCCATTATCTTACCAACCAGTTTTTGTTCATTCTTGAGTGCTTGACTATCTACAAAATCATAGCCAAAATTATAACCGAAAGATTATATAAAAGTAATCAGTAAACTCATTACCCACTGCACGATAAAATCTCTATAGAAATGAAGGTGTGAATGAGCACTCTAATTGAAGTTCTAGAGATATGAAGAAGGTCTAAAAGCTCCATTGGTAGAGGGCCACTACTTCAAAGTTCCAACTTCTTTATATAAACATAGTGTTTTTTTTCTCCATGGAAGATTTTTCCGTACTTGTTGATAGTTACAGAGAGGGAAAAATCAATTACAGAAAAGATTACACTTTTGGAGCAAAGATGGGATGGAAGCAGTGCCAGAAACCAAATAGGGCACCATACAACACCTACTACAAGCTAATCCTTCACATTCACAGTGGTTAGAGAGAGACCAAACTACTACAAGCCCCGGGCAGGAGCGCCAGCACCGATAAACAAAGGGAACTTCTCCTGCTCTACGAACCCGAGAGGAAAGAAACCACCAAGAAAATCAGAATTCTCTGTTATTTTTCCCATGGTCTTTTCCTTTCCTCAGTCCGTTAACAATGTAATTTTAGCAAAACAAAAATTCGTCCCTATTGTTATCAAGTAGCCAGTTCGTCAACCTCAGAGTGGAAAACAAAGCTTGGAAACGTCGTCGTTATATCCCTGCATATTGGGTTTTGCTCCAATTGTGAGTATGTGAATCCGAAAACTGGCATATTGGCAAATTTGAGGTAGGGGAGGTTACATACCTTAGGTAAGGAAGGGTCATTATCTTCAGCAATGAAGGGTTTCGACCTACAAACTGTTGCCATTCGGATCTATCGATTTTCCCGTCTTGATTTGTGTCTGCATCTTGAAACGTCTGCGGGAAGCAATCATCCGATTTAGTTCAGTCTTTGTAGATGGGGATTTCAGTGCAAATGGTATATCTTGTACAAATTTTGTTAATCAAATTATGGCTTAACACCACCAAAGCCAATTTTATCAACAACCTCATTAATCAGAGGTGTCAAATTTCTAAATCATAACATGTGATAATGAAAAATCCCTAGTAACTGCCAGACAACCAATCCCTCTCAAGAACACAGGAAGGAACAATGGGTTTCGAATACTAAGCAATGGAATGGTATCAGTCCAAGGCTTGTTTCTTTTTCTTCTTCTCCACTACCTCTAGAATAACTTCATGCCCTCTACTTATATTCCATTTGTCTTCCCCAATATTGATCCAGAAAAAGTGCAGATAAATAGAAACTTGCATTGGAAAATGACGCAAAGAACGCCCACCTTATCAAGTATAATCTCTATTGTGTCATCTGACAACTTCATGTCGGACTCGGACAAAAGGGCAACTAACATTTGCTTGACCTGCAAAAGTCGCGTAGATTCCAATAATGCCTTGAATAGGTAAATAAAGAGCGGTCATTCCGGGGTTCGAATCGGGGACCTATGGGTACTACCCACAAGTAAATTCCAATATATGCCAGTCTCATTAGTTATCAGAAAAATTGCAGCTTAGATGACGGAAAGAAGTGAATTTTGCACCAAAATCACATCATGCTGAGAGAAAAGACGAGTTGTGACTGCATCTTCTATAGGATAATTATCAGTACATATCAAAAATCATGGAGCTGAGATCAGAACTTAATCTATCCAGTCACATATCCTTCTGGTTTATTGCATAACAAAGTTTACCACAGCCCTACATGACATGCATATCTGCATTTGAAAAATAATAACAAGGACGAACACTAATGCTATTAAGAAGAGTTATGACATCCAATACGCATTGATAATTAACTGGACTATACTATACAAAAAGCATAAATAAAGATAATCTCTATGCATATATTTTGTTCTCATCATTCATGTATGACTAATTCCGGCAGTATGAGAGGAGATAATAAAGACGCAAGGAAAACTAAAAAATGTGGAAAGAAAGCATCAGCAGTATACCTCATGCCGTTCGATAAAGCCAGTGCCATCCAAATCATAGAGCTTAAAGATGACTGCAATATGTAAGCAAATCCATGAGATAATTTAAATTTGATTGTAATATAGAAGTCCAAGAATTAATGGAAGGGATATCACTCAAATATGTCAAATAGAATAACTCACAGTCAATCTTGTCTTCTTGTGATACACTTGGATGGAAAACATTGAGCGATCTAACAAAGTCACCAAAGTCGATGAATCCCTTTTGTTTGACGTCAAACATATCAAATATCTGCATGCCAAACGTACACCATAAGGACACACAAAGATGGACTAAATGGAAAAAAAATTACAACATTTTAATAGTACATTCATGATGAAAAGATCCACATACAGAGTCAGCTATCCTATTCAACTTCAGAGAATCTGATACTGGTTTGGATCAGATGAAGTTCACTAGATCCAATTCCATTTGAAACAAGATATGCACAATCAGGAATCAGTAAAACAAATTGGTCTGGCCTTTAATCTAAAAAAATTAGCTAGGTTTGCCCATCGTCAAGAGAGCAACATTTTTATCCAGCTCAAGGATACAAAAAAAGCACTTGTCGTCAAAATTTTAAAACTGAAATAACCAGAATCTTACCCGATTGGCAAAAAGATTTTCCTTCTTTTTGTTTTTGAATAATGCCAACTGAAATTCTTCCTGCCAATGGAGATACAAAACAAATATTAAGTGAAAGCAAGAACCATAAAACATGAATACATGAGCAAGCAAATAAATCAGGCAAAGAAGTTTGACAATCACTAGAATGCAATGTTCTAAAAGACATTAGGCAGGATCAAGGCAACAGGAAGGGTCCTAGCTTGAAGCGGTAAATATATAAACATGTAATCAAAATTACAAAAGGGGGGCTAGACTGATGAGTCTAGCTGCAAAATGGCCTCAAGGCCGTGTACCATCCCATCCTATACATGGTAACAGTTCCACCTAATTTATGTACCCCAACTAGGCCGCCAAGCCTGCATAGGCACCAGATCACCTACCCTGCCCAGCCAGTCTTCCCCCACCTTGCCACCCCCACACAAGCCAAAATCAGGTGGCTGGCTAGAACGATTTTTAGAACACTATAAAAATCGTGAGAATCTTTGAAGAATTACTTATATAACACTCTCTTTCTATCAGATCACTAGACTTCCAATTTCTTATACCAGATAATTATCAGATCACTAGACTTCCAATTTCACATACCATCCGATATCAATATCTCATATCTAGATATCAATACTGTCCGATATATATGTAAACTTTAACATTTAACATCCAGGGCAGACAACTGATCATGGTACAAGTACAAACCACACTTGAGTAGGCTTAGAGTTGGAAATCACAAAGAGAAGAAAAGACTACATACTTTGCTTATCAATCCATCATCGATCACAGAACCACTTATACTTTTGAATAGCTCAAATAAAGCTTCAACTTCACTAACACTAACTGCCAAAAACATACAGCAAGCACAACAAATCAGATGAAAAGAAAACCCTACACTGATTATCAGAATTAATTAATAAAAAGCCACTCACAAGCCGTTTCTGATGCAAGACACACAGGGTCTTCGTGTCCAGGCCATTGTTTTCTTGCGGTTGACGAAAAGCAACCCATTTGTGGAGGAAGAAGCTCACCACTAATCTAGACTGGCGCCTGAGGATCCACAACAACACATTAGTAAACCCGAAAATCACATGGCAGGATATGAACACAAAATTCAAAATGATCACCACAAGATTAACAAAGACGAACACCAAACCCCACTTGAAACCAAAGGTGAAAGGAAGTCACAAATCAAACTTACAGAAAACACAGAAATAAATCTGGAGCATTGATCTTTCAATAACCTTTAACTCAATCATTCCAAGAACTTGGTAGGAAATTTTTCCCACAGCCTCGCAACACAAACATAGATTTCACAAACATCGGATATTCATATTCTCCAATACCTGATCTTGGTGATAGGGATCGGCCAAACTTGAACAACTACGAATCAAACAATAGCCACTTCCAAGTGGGTGACCTCCAAAGCTGATGAATTGGATTGTAAAACGTAAAAACCTGATATTGACACCTCAAGGTTTTCTTCCCCAGGTGAATCAAAATCCATAAAATTTATAATCGAAAAATAAAAAACCCCACATCTACATTAGCTGGGATTGTCGCCCGTGAAGCACTCAAACAACCGCCCTCAATAACTCCATTGCCAGGAATATAAAGCAACCGCCTATATTTTAATCCCTAATATAAAATGAATTTGTATATTTTATTTCAAATAAACCCAATCTAGAGACAATGAGACATACAGAAGTCAGAACAGAATCAACAGAAACAAAAAAATAAAGAATTTTTTTTTCCTTTTTTTAGAAAAAAACCTAACATGCAAACACATACAAAATCAAAACCCAGAAATTGGCAAAACATTGAGAAGGAAGAGAGATACCCAGATGGTGGAGGGCCCTCCGCCGGTGGTTTCCGGCAAAAAACGCTGAACGACGCCTGCCCGGAGCGAGAGAGAATTGAGAATGTTCAAAGTCTTAGTCTGGTAGGCAGAGATTAAGGACGAGGGTAGATATTTATTGAAATTGGGGGAAAGTTAAAAGAAGGGTATATGCTAAAAAAGTACAGTGATCTTGGGAGAGAGATGAGAAAGATCGCACGGCTGAGGGGATGTGATTGGAGGGGGCAAGCCAGCCAGCCAGCCAGGCGGAGAGAAATTCGCGCCGCTAACGTTCAACACCACCGAGGGAATATGCCGATGCTTTAAAGCTCTCACCTTTTTTTTTTTTATTTCCAGTTTCCTTTATAGAGAGAGATGGGGAGGGGGGAGAAGTGTCACGCGCTGAGTTGACGCGTGTGACCCGTGTCCCACGTGCTTTAGTTGAAGCGCGTGGCCGCCCGACGCCTGCCGCTCGTGTCTTCTGTTCCGTAATTTCAAGATCACATTTTTTTTACCGCGGTAATTTGACTATTTTTTTTTATAACGAAAAAATTCGGGTGGTGGTTAGCCAACCCGAGAGCATTCCGAAGGATGAGATCGCGAAGATCTGAAAGAAATACAAACACATAATACTTCTAAAGAAACACCAAAGGAAACCCGAAAAAACCTCAAACCTTAAGCAAACAAGCGGACACAACATCGAGAGCAAGGAAGCCCGGTGTGGTGAAGTGGATAGAGAGCTCATGGGACAGCACCTGCTGACACGATGACTCGCCGACGGAAAGACGGAAAGCAGAAATCGTCGTAAGACAAAGACGACTCTTGGGAAAGTGTGGATCACACGAGGTTCCCCCACCTAGATGAGGGATCTTCGGAGACCACAAACACTACCACCACGATCAATTCGATCAATCAGGGTCGCAGAACTGCTCCTAAACCGAAACTAACCACGAACCAATAGACGAACACCCAAACAACACGAGGAAATGAAGCACGACCGCGAGTAGGGGGAAGAGCGAGAGAACATTTCGGAATTTATTTAATGTATGTCGAGGGGTAATGCAAGGGGTTAAGTTTTCAATACATTAAAGTCGGACAATTTTTGTCTTTTAAATGATTTTCCTACCGGGTTGCCTTGGGCCCAAGGAAAACCCTTGGGCTCAAAGAAAGAAAATTGGGCCCATCCCCACCTTCTTCTTTTTTTTAAAAAAAAAACATTAATTTTATTAATTTGCTACTGAACGCACAAGGTTAACAACATCCATCGATATATCTAGGGCCGGACGGCGGCTAGAGGCCCCGGCGGCCGAGGACAACAATAGAAGAACCCAAGAGGATGGGCGGATTGAGGGATCGACAATGGAAATGGCGAGGGGAAACCTCCGTAAGGCTGTCGCCGACAAGACAACACAAGCCGAAGAGATCCAAGGCAGTAGGGCCAGTAGGCAGCACACAGTGCTAGGAGTAGACGATGGAATCGAATAGAGGCCAAGCGGCAGCCGGCGTTGGAGGCGGCAAGCCCTATGGAAGAAAAGCCGCCGAACCGACCAAGGCCGCCAAAAAGAGAACGATCGGAGAGGGAGCGACGGAGAACGTTGGAGAGAATCCAATCGGGAGCTAAGACAGATAGATCGGAGAACAAGAACCCCAAACCTAGCCATACTCAATCCGATTGAGCACGAAAAAGCCGATTTGCAGAGGAAGATTCGAATCAGGGCTAAACAAAAGCCCCAAACAGGAACAGGAATTCAACAAACCGAATCGGAAGTGAGTGAATGATAACAGGAGCGTGGAGGTGGTCGAGGCCGAGGTTGAGATTCGGATTAAGGGGTTCCACCACCACTAGGGCGGAGAACACCACAACCGTGGGAACAGTGCACACCGTGTGGTGCAGCCGGATAGGAGCAGGGTGGTGGCACGTCGGTGGTTGCAGTAGCCAAAGCCGCAAGTTGGGGCTCCCGGACGAGATTTAGGGGCTCTTGGAGAAGATTTAAGGGGCTCCCGGAGGAGGGGTGGGGGCTCCCGGAGGAGTGGTTTAGGCTCCAAAGAGAGTGTTTCATTTTTCATTCATCATTTTTAATTCCCATTATTAATTCATCCCACAACCACCAGCACGAGACAAAGTACAAATCCAACAACACGCCAAGCCGAACAACACGGGAGATGAACCAGCGGCACACCGCCCATGCCCGAAGCCGGCATAGCCTACCCACGGAGCAACAAGACTCGTACGAAAAGACCGGGCAACTATGGAGGAAGGGGACGGAGGGACAAGCAATCGAAAGCACAGATAGAAAGAATCAGCCTATAAATTTATGTTTGGGAGAGATTTAGGGAGGAGATCTAACAAACTGATTTTTGGGAGGTTGATCTGAAACCTCAAATTGGAGGCGCATGGGCAATAAGCCCAGCGTGTTCTTTTAGTCCCCAAAAGGGTAGAGTCTAGACCCAAGGATTACGTACTGTTTGAGTAGGGAAGTCCGGTAATTTGACTATCAATATCATCATAAAATGGTACACAAAGAAACTAAAAAACTTTTTTTTTTGGTACGAAAGGAGGGGCATTGCCTATTTTATTGAAATGAAAACTAGTTTGGGGATGTGAGCACACGAATACACTTCGGGCTCTCATCAAAGACAGCAAAGGATTCATCTATGGAAATTGCATAATTAGCTAGTACATCAACCAACGTGTTTGCTTGTCTTCGGACATGTCGAACCTTCACCTCCCAGTCCATCCTCCTAATGAGTGATCGACATTGGTTCATTAATTGGTTGTTTGCACCCGCTGTCATCTCCTCATCTTGCAGTTGAGTGCAAATGTTTAAGCTGTCCAGCTCGATCACGATCCTTGAGAACCCCAAGTCTTTCGCGATTCGCAACCCCCTTAGGAGTGAGAACAGCCCACGCTTTAGCATGCTCAGCTACACAATAGCCACACTTGAAGGCAAATCCCTTTATGAATGATCCCAAGTGATCTCTAAATAAGCCCCCTCATCTGAAGCCTCGGGGTTCCCTTCGAGGCCCCACCGGTATTGAGTTTCATCAACCCCACCTCCGGAGGTTCCCAATTCACAGGTGACACTTCTCGTTCGATGTTCAAGGTCGATATTCTTCGCCCTTTCTCCGTTGCCTTGCTGTAAGCGGACATCTGTTGCCATACTCTGAATGCCATACCTTGCACTCGATCCGTGCCTTGAAAGACTAGATCGTTTTAGGTCTTCCAAGTGAGCCAAAGCATGATGGCAAAAATTGCAGCCCATCTGTCTCCTTTATGGATGTTCCCGAGAATCCATTCTCTTAAATCCAATTTTTTGAAAAAATCCCGACGCAATTTGTTATCTCCCGGCCAACAACTCCCATGTTGCCTTTATTTCCTCGCAGTCCCTCAACAAGTGCAACCCCGATTCCTCTAGGCCACACCTTGGGCAAGCTGAGAACTGAGTTAGATGGCGTCGAAATCGATTCGCATTGCACAACATTGCGGTGTGGGCTACCAAGTACATGATGGTGCGAGCCCGCTGTTGAGTAGGTGCCCTCCATATATGCTTCCAAATCAGTGATTTCAGGGACCCTTGTTCGCCTCTAATATGCAACATCGCTGATCTTGTTGTGAACTTGTCGGACGGAGTGTGTGCCCAAAAGAAACAATCGGGCGTCTCTTCCTCCGGATAGACCTGAATGGCTTGTAGTTTATCGACTATAATTTCCGACGGGTAGGGGCTAATTTCCTCCCATCGCTAATCTCCATTGATCCACATCTCCTCCACTATCTTGCCAAGATCCCCCTCCAACACTTCCTACACTGCATCATCCATAAGGGGAGTCGCTTGCAGCCAAGAGTGCATCCAAAAGAGGGTGCGTCAGCCATTACCCATATCCACACACGAAGACTTGCAGTTAAAAACCCTGCTCTATGTACAATTCTCTTCCAAACAGATGAGATTCTTGCGTGTCTTCCAAACATGTCCACATTTATCCTTCCCCCGCAGTACTTGCCCCTGATTACTCTACTCCAAAGGGAGGTTGGGTCATGCTGCATCATGCGCCATCCAAGCTTCGCAAGTGTTGTCTAATTAGTCTCCCTCATTGGTCTAATTCCTAAACCTCCATCCCTTGGGAGAGCGTATAGAATGTCTTTCTTTAATAATGGGATTCGTCGATTCAACGGCGTTGATCCCCAAATAAATTTCCGAACCTCCCTATCAATGTCATCGCAGAACCTCCTTGGAAGAAGCGAAGATTGCATCGTATATAAGGAGAGGCTCGTCAATACCGACTTGGCTAGTGTGACTCTCCCGGCTAGAGAGAGTGAGCGTTGTTTCCATCCACTTAGCCTAGCTGTGACTAGGGCTGTTACTTGAGCCGAGTAGCTCGAGCTCGGCTCGGGCTCGGCTCGGAAAAAGCTCGACTCGGGCTCGCTCGAATTAAATATGAGCCAAGCTTGAGCAGAATTCTGAGCTCGAGCTCGGCTCGAGTAACTCGTATAGCTCATTTTATGGGTGAAATTACAGTTCTCCCCCTATGTTTTATTTAACACCATATAAATAGGTTTTATTTAACCCCTTGTAAATAGGGCGTATATCTCGTTTCGTAGGTGAAATTACAGTTCTGTCCCTAGGTTTTATTTAACCTCTTTTTCTAAAGAGTCTGTCAGCCGCTTTGCCTTTTGGACTCCATTCACTTTGAATCAAAGATCTACATTTTGTGAGTAGCTCAAGCTCGACTCGGCTCGGCTCGAGAAAATGAGGCTCGAGCTCGAGCTCGGCTCGTTTGTAAACGAGCCAAGCTTGAACACCCACTATTCGAGCTCGTTAGCTCGTATATCAGCCCTAGCTGTGACCTTCTCAAGAAGGTAAGAATATCTTTCCGATGTCAGACGATTATCCACATTTAGCACACCTAGGTAGTTTCCAAACTCCATGGTGATTGACATTGCGAGCTCCATGATGATCTCTTGCTTGATCCCTTCTTGCACATTCCAAGAGAAGAAAATAGAGCTCTTTTGATAGCTTACCTTCTCGCCCAATGCCCTGTAGAAACCCTCCAAACAGTCCTGCATCACTCTGCCTTGAGCAACTGTTGCTTCTCCGAATAAGACCAGGTCATCCGCGAAAACTAAGTGAGATAGATGCACCCCTCCGGCCATCATCGGTTTCAAACTTCCCTGTTCAACCGCATCTTGATGATGTGAGAGAGACGCTCCATACACATGCCAAAGAGGATGGTGAGAGCGGGTCTTCCTGCCTAATACCTCTTGTCAGTTTGTACTTTCCAGCCTTCTCCCCATTCCAGAACCTCTCTGTTGCTCCCATCATTTGACATCGCATTATAAACTCCACCATTCTTGTCGGCAACTGAGCTCTTTCAATCATGAGTCAAAGGAAACTCCAATCGATGCGGTCATATGCTTTTTCGAGACCAACTTTCACAATCATCCACTACCTCCTCCTCCTTTCGGTCATCAAATGCAGCACCTCCCGGACAACGACAATATTGTCGATGATCTACCTCCCAGGTATAAAACTTGATTGGACTGGCGACACAAGCTGAGGGAGCACCGATTTCATCCTCTTCACCACCATCTTGGTAGCAATCTTAAATATGACATTTAGAAGAGAAATGGGGCGTAGTTGTTTTGGAGACATCGGACTTGTGGTCTTCGGAATGAGAACCATGAACGCATCCCCAATCGAGGTTGTGTATCGTCCCTCATTAAGCAATTTCATAATTGTTTCACATACCCGGGTGCCTACAATACTCCAATTTTTTCTGGCAGAATAAAGCCGGAAAGCCATCCGACTCTGGTGCCTTATAGGGACCCATCTTCTTCACTACTGACCAAACCTCGGCGGCCGTAAACGGTGCTTCTAGCGCAACAACTACTCCATCAGAAAGGATCGGGAAGGTGTGCCTGCTCACAACTTGGTTCTGTCTTCCTTCTAAAGTCTCCCCAGAATATAATTTTTCAAAAAAAAAATCCTCAACTAGCTTTTTTACCAAATGGGGCTCCTCAATCCACACCTCCTTACAATGGTGATCAGGTGATAAAATTAAACCTTGTATTCATACCCCCTTCTAGCAGAAAACTTGTTAGTGATTTTCACACTCTATCCATCTCCCATATATCTAAAGTTTCACTCATTATCTCAGGTGGATCGGATGGAAATTTAGATGGAGTAAATTGAAAGGAAACGAGTCATAAGATATACTTAAAAATATTCATATTCGATAATTTTATAAAACACGACAACGTATGAATCTTACTAAATGAATAAAAAGCTTATATTCACACATTATATTTAGAGCTAGCAAGTCGGTCGTTCGGGGTCGGATTCGGGTCAGGCTTGCTCGGGTCGGGTCACTGACGGGTCGGGTCAGTTCTGGTAAAATTTATGGTCGGGTACTAGTCGGGTTCGGTCATAATGAATTTTAGATTGGTCGGGTTTCGGGTTAAATCAGGTCATGCCCATTCGGGTTTGGGTCAAAGCGGGTCAAGTTCGATCGGGTTTCGGGTCAAGAGGCGGGTCAGTCTCATTTGAGTTTCGAATCAAAGTGGGTATAGTTTGTTTGAGTTTTCGGTCGAATCATATTCGACCTGTTTGGATAATTAGGTTTATTTTGACTCGGTTGAATACTTAAATATGTAATTTACTTAAAATAAATGATTTTGACTCGGTTGAAAACTTTAATATGTAATTTTGACTCGGTTGAATACATTCATTGTCATTGATTCATTGGTTGTCGACCGATTTTCAAAAAAGTCATAATCGGAAATTCGGTATTCGGCAACATCATCCTTTTTTAAACATTTAATCCAATTGATCGGTAATATAATTACATCATATTAATTGTACATTTAGGATTTAACCTTATTTTAACTAGCAAGTTGCAAATGGGCTTATTTGTGGTTTGACTATATCATTGGCTCATTTCATTTTCAATGCCCATTTCATTTTTAGCTTTTGACCCATTGGTTTTTTTTTCCATTATTATTATTAGTTTTTAAGAAACCTAGATATAAATAATTAATTCTATCAAAATATAATAATATAGAGTCGGGTCGGGTTCATAGTCGGGTTGGGTTTAGAGTCGAATCGGGTTTGGGTCGGGTCAGGTTTGTCTGTGTTCGGGTCTGTTTCGAGTCGGATCAGGTTCGGGTTGGGTCGGTCTCGGGTTCGGGTTACGGATGACTCCAGATTTTTGGGTTTCGGTCGGGTTCGGGTGAGTCGGGTCGAGTTTTCGGGTCGGGTCAGATTTTGCCATTACAATCCTTGAATTACAAAATTAGTATGAAAAGTTTAATATCAAACTAGATGAGATAAATTTAACTCGGTAGCTAAACTTATAGTAAAAAAACATAGAAAACTATGTCTTTAGAAACAGATTGTCATTTCATTAATTTATTTGCATGAAGAGGATTATTATTACATATCTTTTGACAATTTGGGAAAAATAAGATTTGGTTAATCATACATGTATTGATACATTAAATGTTAAAAAAAGTCGTTGGAAAGAACCAAATTGCTTACACACTAATAGTATATGTGAAACAATAAAATAAATTTTAAAAAAATGCAGAGATAAATAATGCAAGTTTATATTACTATTCGGAAAAATGACTAAAAATAATACCAAGTATCGACCTTAAACCAAAAATGATATGTAGATTAAAATTGAAAATTTCATATACGAACTATTGCTCTATTAACCAAAAATAATATATATAAATGTGTTTTTTTATTGAAATTTCTAGCCAAATTTGCCACGTGTACGTCGGAAGTTTATATTACTGTATAAATGTGATTTTTTAAAATAATATATATAATTTTTGTTTCGACACCTCACTACATGTCGAAAATAATACAGATTTGAGAGAGTGGAAAATTTGGTCGAAAATTCACCGAAAGACACTCTGTATTATTTTCTGTTAATAGGGCGAAAATATGTATATGAAATTGTCAATTTTAAAGTTCGTATTAAATTTGTGTCAAGGTTGATACTTTATTATTTTTGGTCATTTTCCCTATTCTTTTAGATCTTTTTGAAAAAAAAAACAATTGGAGAATGGAGAAACTAGAGGCGGAAAAGGAGAAATATGTTAGTTATGTTGAATTATATATATATATATATATATATATATATATATATATATATATATATATATATATATATACACTAGATTTTTTTAATAATTGGGTGGAATAGCGGGTGGCTAAGTGGGCCGGGTGACAAGAGGAAAACCTGTCGTTGTTCTTGCCAATGAATACTCAAACTCACAACTAGTATAGTGTGTAAGCAAGAGGTCGATCCACAGGGAAATCTATTCAATTCGAGTGTCAATTCTAATCGCTAGTAAGAATATGGGGGGTTTTTGGTGTTAAAAAGATCCGCCTTTTATCAAAGCGGAAGCAAGCAAACAAAGTAAATTGATTGTAGAATGCAGTGGAGATAAATAGGTTCACCTACAATTTATCACTTCGATTGATGAATTCGATCCTTGTTTCAGCCTCTAGTTCTTGTCTTTTCCTATCAATGTCCTTGTCCAGATCTTAGGTAGATTACTAGTCATACGAGTCCTAGCAACCCTTATATCTAAATAACCCTAACACGGTTAAGATTCAACCTAGAGATAGCATTAAGATTATGAATTAACCAAGGTACACATAATATCAAGCTACGAGTCGATATTCAACATGTATTCAACTTTCTACACATCCAGTTAGTCCTACGAGTCCTAAAGGGATATGATTGCCACTTGGGTTAAGGTTCGCTACGAGGAATCTGCAAAACCCTAGCAATTGAATGAATCTACTCTAACTAGTTGATCAGGCCAGAAAGAATAAAACATATTCAAGCAATTAAGCGCAAAGAAGTCAAAACATTGGAATAGGAATAAGAACTAGATTAAGAAACTCACAATTCAACAATCAAATATCCAAACTGTAGGCGAAACCTCGAGAGTTTAGTTGCTCATGCTCAACGGCGCTCTCAACAACGGAATAAAGTGCATCCGGTCAATGAAATAATAAACTAGAAAAGTCTTAAATAGCTTCTAACAAGTCGACCACGACATAACCAAAAAAACCGTAATTAAAGTCCGCTTCTGAACGACGTGTTTCTGCGAGGGCCGCGGGGCGGCCGGCGATCAGCGAAGTCCTCCGGTTTTCCCTTCGAGCCGCGGGGCGGCCAGCCTAACTGCGGGGCGGCCGGCGATTCTTTTGAGCTTCTTCTTCCTTGACTTCGCAGCTCCTATGCATCTTCCTTAGCTTGTTTTCGCTCTTTTTCAATTCATTTCACCTTCAATCTACTATACCTGAAATAAACCATAAAATCATGTAGATTCCGCCTCTTCTAACTCAACAAATGATTATGTAAATTCAACTCAATATATGCAATATTCACAACTAAACTATGCTAAATGCAATCTATTATGCAACACTAAATATGCTCTATCACCGGGTAATGGGTCGGAGGGTGATCTGGTCGGGGGAGAGATTTGAATGAAGGTGGTGGTGACTGGACGAGGCATCAAATCTATAGTCGGGTGAGAGAGATGGCATTAACGAGAGGACGAAGATGCCGACGAGATGAAAACGATGATAGTGAGAGGACCACGATGCAGTGGTAAGAGGGCAGTGGAGACGGTAGAATAAGCATGGGAAGAAGATGAATAATAGATCTTTTTTTTTAATTATGTAAAAAGTCGAAGGTCAGACATACTTAACTCATCGAGAGGCAGACAAAGTCGGCAAACGGCAAACCGTCAAACAAACAACCTAAAATACAGGAATACAGATAACAAGCGAAATAGAACAAGCAAAAATAAATTCTACAACAAAACGTTCCAAGAAGACCAACACCAAAAAAGCTGAGGAAGCCGTCGAAAAACGAAGCCAAGCACCACCGAACAGTAGCACCGTGGGTCAGCGGTACAGCAGGACTCAAACTCCCGTGGGTAGTGCAGACGAACTCCAGGGAAACTCTATCCCGGATACGGAGTCGCCCTGAGCGCAGCACCACGACCCCAGCCAGACTCGACTCCAAACTCCACGCCCCCAACCAAACAGTAGATCTCCTAGAAACATCGGAAGTAGAGATGCAAGCTGCTTGAACAATACACAAACAAGATTTCACCTACGAGAATATCGACAAGCCCTTGCGAGATTTAGTCAAACCCTTTCGGGCTTTTTTTTTGACAAATCCGCAACCTTGGGCCCAAAAGACCAAGAGCGAAAGTGAGGAAGCATGAGCCGGAAGCCAAACGTAGCAGAAGACCGATCAGGGAGGAGAGGACATCAGAGGTCGGAGGATGACACAACAATCGGAGAAGGAAGCACCGACAGCAAAGAGAGGCTCCACCGCCGGCGACGAGCCCAGACTCCGAGGGGTATAGACAGATTTCGATTCACCAAGGAGAGGAGAAGAAAACCCAATTCGAGGGTGAGAGATTACTGGACGGAGATGAGAGACACCGGGGACGGAGTAGGAGCACCGATAGGAAGAGCCTATAGGTGGGTTGAGTGAGAGACTATGAAGGAGGAAACCGATGACCACAACGGCCAATGAGAAGCCCAACTCGGAAGTCGAAACCACGCCGACCGGAAGAACAAAGCCCCGAATGACACAGAAGGAAGGTCATAGGGAGGAGATGGATATGAAAATTGTACTGGGAGATGCTGATTAGACCAAGGGATAGATTGATTTGGGAAGGATTGCAACATACAGATAGAAATTAGGGATTTCGAGGATACATTTGGGGCTAATTAATAGGCAATTAATCTAGAGAGAAGGCATAACCCTTCTCTCTAGATGGGTTTTTGTAACTTTCTGAAGTGTTTGTAGATGAATAGTAGATCTGAAAAGGTGGTATAATTGGGAAGGGGGATATTTGGTTTTTTTTTTTCTGGGAATGAAATATCCCCAAAAGTTGGAATGAAGGATAACCTGGTAATCGATTTATTTTCGACTTTCCTGTTATCAAACACCTAAACATGGAATCATCGATTCTCATTCTCGTTTTTGATTACCAGGAATCCATACCAAACAAGCCCTATATAATTTATCGTTCATAAGAAAATTTACCATTATTACCCATAGAACTGTCAAATTAAAATAATATATCCTTTGAACCATATCCAAATCATTTGTAACTAGTGTAGGTCTCGTCCCGTATACAGAGAAAATGTTAATACAATATTATAAATAATACAGTTACATTTCAATAAACAAATAATAATAATCTAAATATAAATTATTTTTATACCAAAAATAATATAAATATAAATAAAATAATCATTATTGAATAATTAATTTTGATATAAATAATTCTTTCCAACCAAAAATAATATAGATATAAAAATAGCACTTATCAAATGCTACATATTTATCTATTGATATTTTTGGTAAGTATGACTATAAAATATTCTTTATTTATCTTTTATCAATTACTAAAATATATATAGATTAATTGTGACTTATATAACTTTCTATAAACTATAACAACATATTATTTTATTAATTTTCCCCATAATAAAGCATAACGCGCCACATATGACTTTTTTTTCCTAGAATCAACTCCAATGCGCCATATAGGATGATGTGCATTGGTTTTAACTTGAAAATTCTCAATTATTTCATTTAATCACCTAAAATAAAAACTCAACCCAATATATATATTTTCACAATTTCCATAAATTAAAATTTATGAGAATTCAATTCTCATTAAATAAGTTTCCGAAATTTCAATTCCCACGTCAAATTAAACAATCCTCTATTCTTAAAATCCACCACCCAAAACTTCTGATAATCAATAAAAAAAGTTACCGTATAAAGTAGTAGGTAAGTTAATAGATGGTTGACATATCATATAACAAGATCGATCGATCGATCAAGATTTGTGTTGATTACGCCCTAAAGGATAAGATGTCATTTTTTAAAATATTATTTCAATTCACAAGAACATGCGAGGAGACATACCACCCACAATTTGAATTTATATATTGGCCAATTTGACAGAAATGATATCATGTTGCCAAAGATGTCTATTTACTCATAAATGTTATGTATAATGTATATTATCTATTACTATTTCTAGTCAAATACCATCATATATTATATTAGAAATAATACGTACTTTTCATGTATTTCATCACATAATAACTTATTATATATCCATTCCCATTTCCCACCCCTTTTATTTTGATAAAAGGCGAAAATTTGAGTTGGTCAACCGCAGTTAAACTACTGCTCAAGAGCATCCTTTCGGACAATTTCATCGATCTTAGCTGAGTAGCGCTCCTCGGCTATGGTTAGAGGTGGCAATCGGACAGGTCGGGTCGAGTTCGGGTTCGGTTA
This sequence comes from Persicaria maculosa, assembly GCA_963922045.1. Lineage (NCBI taxonomy): Eukaryota > Viridiplantae > Streptophyta > Magnoliopsida > Caryophyllales > Polygonaceae > Persicaria > Persicaria maculosa. Next base: position 8,751,132 of record OY998251.1, read on the forward strand.
GTCGGGTTTCGGGTCATTCGGGTTTCGAGTAATTTTTAATAATGTGGTCATTCGGTTGGGTCGGGTTCGGGTTTCAGTTACATCGGGTTTTGGTTGTCACGGGTTTCAGTTATTTCGGGTTTGAATTGTCTCAAGTTTTCATTATTTCAATATTCATTTTAAAAAATTTACTAGAATGTATCTTAAAGTTCGGGTTATTTCGGGTTTCGGTTATAACGGGTTCGGGTCTTAATGGTTTTCGATTGAATCGGGTTCGGTTCATTCGGATTTCGGGTCCAAAATGGACGAGTTAGGTCGGTGTTTAAAACAATCGATCCCGGGTCGACCAGGTCGGCTTTTCAGGTTTGGGTCGGTGTTTAAAACAATTGCTCCGTCAAATTTATAGTTTCATAAAGCTCTCATTGGGCTTTTCCCATTTTACTTTTTTCCTGACGCCTAGTTCTGTTTTGATGGTTGTTTGGTTGTGTTGTAACCTTGTCGTCTTTTGGTTCCTCTGCTTGTGCTTTTTTCTAGTTTATCCAATACTGTTTTATATGCTATACACATTCTTCCATATTCCTAATATCCTGGTTTTCAAAAATGATTTTATTCCTCATTGACCAAATGATGTCCACTAAAGTGACCATGCTTTTATATACATTTTAGCTCCTTATTCTATATACTTTGCGTATTTCGGGTTGGGAATATGTTGAATTTGTGTAGTATATGCTTATTTGCAAGAAATAGAGGTCTACATAAGTTTTGGTTTGATATTGCAGAATTTGGAGCCATTCCGAGACGAAACCAAAAGACGGGATTCTACTCGACTTCGACTAGGCCTTACTCGAAGTTGACTACAGCTGAAGCAGACTTGATCGAAGACGGAAGAAGAAGACAACTCGAGTTCAACATGTACTCGACGTCGACTAGACTTACTCGAGGTCGACCAGAACTGAACCGCACAAGAGCTCGAGGAAGAGAACCAGATCGAGAAGATGTGAAGAGTACTCGAAGTCGAGTACACTCTACTCGAAGTCGACCAGGCTTGGTCGAGGTCGATTACGCGATTTTGGGCCGAGGACGAGTTGGGCCATTCCGAGCACATGTGGACAACTTGGGCACGAAGCAAGGCTGGATCCATCATGTTCTATCAAGATCTATCTATGGGGAGAAGGATTTATCCACTTGAAGATATTTAGATAGTTTTCCTTTTAGATAAATGTTCCCTTTTATTTAAGTTTTATCTTGAGCGATTAGATAGAGTTTCCTTTTCTTGGATAGCAAGGATTTAGCATTATAAATAGAGCCTATAGGGCTGCTTTTTATTTATTCCAAGCTAGAGACAATTCGAGTAGGAGAGGAGAGAGAGAGAGAGAGAGAGAGAGAGAGAGAGAGAGAGAGAGAGAGAGAGAGAGAGAGAGAGAGAGAGAGAGAGAGAGAGAGAGAGAGAGTGGAGGCCAAGAGAGGTTGTGAAGCGAGAGCGGAATTGGCTTCGATCGGTTGTAAACTCTGTTTGGTTTATTTTAATGCAATTTAGTTTCTTGTTATCAATGATGTCTGCAATTGCAATGAAGCGCGAGTAGTCCGCCCACTTCTAGGGTTGGGGTGAGGCCAACGATAGCCATGCGTGTTTGAGGTAAAGATTCGATCTTTATTGTGTTTTGAGCATCTACTACCTTTTATATGTTTATTGCCTATTTAATAGAGATTCAGGTTAACCACTTGGATTATAAACATAAAATTGGTAGATACAATTAGGGTTTCTTGAAAGAGTTGTCTTATTGTTGGAAAAGGCGAAAAATTGTTCCTTCGATGCGATTGCATGATTATTTCCTATTCTTGCTTTATGCATGTTTGGTTATCGTTGTTGCAAACCCCGATCTTGGAAGTCTTTTTCATACATCGTTTAAGTTCAAGATTTGCATTCGTTTAGTTACTGTTTCTTCTCGACTTCGACTAGACCCTAGTCGACATCGACTACTGACCTTCGATCGAGCAAGATCGATGTTGCTTCTGTTTCTGCAGTACTCGACAGGTTACTCGACTACGACCAGATCTACTCGACGTCGAGTAGGGCTTGTCGACATCGACCACCACCCAGCGTCTTCTGTTGCTCGAAATTGACTATACTGACCCCTGTCGACTACCACCTAGTCGAGGTCGAGTACTCATGTGGTCGATCACCGTTCGTGAGATTCACCTACTGCCTAGGATCGCTGACTTGCTTCCTCGTGGACCGATCCTGACTTCCCACTGCTACATCGGGAGGGAGTCTTGTAATTATTTACACGGGATGAAATCTGGTTTGCTTTGCTTTATTTATATTTTAATTGCGAGTCTCGATTTCCTCCTACAATAAATTGGCGCCGTCGCCGGGGAAGCAATCATTCGCGCCTTAGGTAGTTAGATCTCACGTTTTCCTTTAAGTTTTGATTTTGCAGTGTATGCGCCGTTCTGGTCAACAACCTGAGTTTGACGTCTTAGACGATCCGGAACGCCTTATACACGTCCACGCTAAATTGAAAAGAGTCATGACGGCCGCAGAAACACAAGCCCAGTTGATAGAGAGGCTTCAAGCGGAAATAGAAGCCAAAAATGCTGCTATCACTGCTGAGAGAGCACGCACTGCGCAGGAAGCCGAACTAAGGAGGCATGTAGAAGCTGAGCTTGCCCAATATCCTACTACTGCTGAGGATTACATGCACCCGACTTTTGTCGTGCCAGAATCGGCTATTCTAATCCTTGAAAATAATTTTGAGATTCGCACTGCCTTCCTTATTGAAATTAAAAATAATGCTTTTTACGGAAGGTTTAATGAATGCCCTCTTGAACATATTACCAATTTTTCTAATATGTGCCATACTCTTGCTGAAGGTACTACTCTAGAATATGTCAAGATGAAAGCTTTTCGATGGTCTCTTGCCGGTCCAGCATTGAAGTGGCTTGAAGGACTGACTCCACGATCCCTAACAACATGGGCTGATGTAAGGCAGGCATTTCTTAATAAATTCTTTCCTCCTGCAAGACAGCGTTCCTCCGCCAGAAGATTACAGCTTTCAAGCAAAAGCATGGGGAGCCGCTAGCAAAAGCATGGGTACCGATACAAGGATCTACTGCGATCCTGCCCTACACATGGGCAGCCACCATATGTCATTCAGGAGATCTTCTACAATTCTCTTGATCTGGCCGCTAAGGATAGGATCAACCAATATACTCAATATGAGTATCTGACGATGCCACCAGCTGACGCATGGGCTACCCTCGAAAAGCTCACCAACTTCAACCATAAGTACGGGGCTCCGACAAACCATGACGAGAACGCCTATGCAAGGCCAGCCCCATCCATGCTCCTCTATGAGCCTCCTAAGGAGATCGATTCGGATGTCAAGGAGCAGTACTACAGAGATCAAAACCGTAAGCTCCTAAAACAAGTTAAATTTTTATCTGTTAACCAACCTTGCATTGAATGTGGTTCACAACGGCACACTACCCCTGAGTGCTCACATACGGAGCAAGTCAGGCTAGCAGAGACTCACGAGGAAGTAGCTTATGCAGGGGGTCCCAATCGCTATATGGGGGACCAAAGGTTCCATCAATCACAGTGGAACCAAGGTGCCCCTAGGAACCCCCCACCTTACAGAGCTCCAGGACATCCAGAAAGGGACCAGCGGAAGGATGATCTACAGATGATCCTCGATGAGATGAGGAGAAATCAAGCACATCAACAGCAATCTATAAGCGCCATCCAAACTCAACTTCATGGCCTCAATACACGACTTGGGGAGATGGATATCTGGAAGAAGAACATAGAGATCCAAATGGGTCAACTTGCGGCGCAGATTCCACAACCATCCGGAAAGCTCCCTGGGCATACAGAACCAAATCCTAAGGGGTAAATCGGACACGTCGTTGCTATAAAGCTCAGGAGCGGGCACCAGTTACGTGAGCCAGAGGTCGAAAAGAAGAAAGACGAAGTTGAGACTCCACTCGACATCGAGCAGAACGTAGTCGATGTCGACCAGTCTACTCGACGTCGAGTAGACCTACCCGAGGTCGACCAGCCACATGACATCGAGAACACTTCTGCACGACAACAGAACTCGAAGTCGCCTCCTGTAGTCGAAGTCGAGGAGAATCTAGTCGACGTCGAGGACATCCCAATCGACGTCGAGGACTCAGCAGCACCTCTGACATCTGTTCTGGCTCCAAAGCAGAAAAAGACACTGTCTTTCCCTTCAAAGGCGCTGAAAGATCCCACTGCAGGTAGGTTTAAACGTTTTGTTAAGATGCTTCAAGATTTAAATGTTTCAATTCATTTTACAGAAGCTCTTCAAGAAATGCCTGCATATGTCAAGTTCCTCAAGGAAATCCTTAGCAACAAGCGATCTATCTCAGAAATCACCAGTGAATGCAAAAGGATGGACTTCCCTGAGAAGAGATCTGACCCTGGTAAGTTTTCTATTACTGTGGGATTTGGACAATATAAATATGAGGCCTTGTGTGATTTAGGAGCAAGCGTGAGTATCATGCTCTTATCAATCTGGCAAAAGGTGAAGATAGGGTCCATAGAGCCTGTGGATGCCAAGCTATACATGACAAACAATACAGTGGTCATCCCTACATGTATGGTCGATAATGTCCCTGTCCAGGTTGGTAAGTTCTATATCCCCGCTGATTTCCTTATTATAGATTGTGCTGAAGATCCTACTAGCCCTATTATTCTTGGCAGACCATTCCTAGCTACTACAGATGCTAAAATCAGCGTAAAGCAGCGATTGCTCACCTTCACGATAGGTAATGAAGTTTTAGATTTCTCTTTTGGCCCTGCGAAAGAGGAAGTTCCATGGCTGGAGGTGAAGAGCATCAGCAACCACGAGATCAAACAAACAACGGAGGAAAACACCAGAAAGCTACTCGACGTCAACGAGGTCTACTCGACGTCGATCACCGTACTCGACATCGACCACGCACACTCGAAGTCGACTTCCTCTGTTGAGCACCTGACTTGCAAAGAGCCTAAGTATGGGGTGCCTGTACTCGACGTCGACCACACCTACTCGACGTCGACTACCCCAGAGCCCGAAGATTTCTTTTTCGGGCACGAAAAGGTAAGTTCAGGTATGATTTCTACTCCTCCTCAGTCCATTAATAAAAATATGAATGATTTTAGAGGATATAAGGCCCCGTGGAGAGCTAACATGCGCAGAATAAGGTCTAGAAAGAAAAAGAAGGAAGGCAATTAACTTTCGCCTTGTATAAAAAAAAAGAGCAATGGATTTTGGACAAGGTGATCTCAATCGATTTAGGTTTGCTTTATATATATATATATATATGTATATATATATATATATATATATATATATATATATATATATATATATATATATAGGTTGGATCCTGTGTTAACATCCCTTATGGTGTTAAATGTTAATAGATCTGGGCATTTGATTGATTAGAAATGGATGGGTGAGATTAATTGAGACTTTTTCTTTTTATTTAAATAAAAAAGAGTAGGCCCCACCACTTTTATAGCCAACTTGCTGTAGAGGAAGCGTGTGCGTTAAATTTTTTTTAGGTAACATTTTTTTTTTGTGGGGATGAGGAGATTTTGCTTCCACTGCGTGTTCGATGAAAATATTCGCTAGGATAATAGTAATTATTCGCTAAATTGATTGTTATTATTCGTCTATAAATAAGAGTTATCATTTAGATAATAGCAAAAAGGTTGGTCAATTTTTCAACTATTCACTAGGCTGATAATAATTATTCACCAAGTTGACAGTAACTATTTGCTAGGTTAAAAGAATATATAAATGTAATTCTTGATTTCCACCTCTAATTAACCACATACATATGAATAATTTCTTACTATCACCGAATAATTCTTTATTATTACCGAATAGAAACTATGAACTTGTCGAATAGTGACTCTGAACATGAAATTAATAGAACAATCATATGAATTCCACCAAATAATTGCTTATTATCACTGAATAGAAACTATGAAGTTGTCGAATACAAAGACAAAGATGTTGATTCAACAAAAAAAAGGAAACAAAAAAAAAAGATGACTTGAAGATAGAGGAAGATATCAGCCATTGCAGCGGAGACGAAGACGGGGCGCGTCGGCGGAGCCATTGCAGCGGAGCCGAAGACGGATCCATTGCAGGGCGAACGAAGCTTGAAGAAAGAGGAGAACGGAGAAGGAGACGGGCACGACAAGGCAAGGAGAGGGAGGTGAGGCAAGGCGAGACGGGGGTACATTGCAGCGGAGGAACCGGCGAGGCGAGGAGCGGAGGGCGGCGACATCGAGACCCCCAAATTGAATTCCTATGCCTCCGACATCCTCTTTGGTGGCGCAATCAGTCCCAGATCTCTGATCGGCGCCGAGTAAGGAGAATCGGTTTAGGGTTTGGTACCGCAATCAACCCCAAATCTCTCATCGGCGCTGAGTAAGGAGAATCGACATCCTCTTTGATGGTATTGCTTGAGAACAGAGAGAACTGAAGAAAGAGAAAGAGCGGAGGGCGGCGAGGCAAGACGGAGGAGCAATTAGGGTTCTGACGATCGAATAGAATATATATATATATATATATATATATATATATATATATATAGGGGAGATATCTAATGAGAAGTAACATTTAAATGAGAAGATGAGAAGTAAGCCTTATACCCCTTAGATTAAAATAATTTTTTTTATATGGATATAGGGGACATATCTAATGATAAATATATCAATGTTTTTTTAAAATTATTTTTTATGCTATTTTTTTAGATGATGAATGAAAAAGCTAATTTAAATTAGCATAAAAACCCTAAAATGAACCTTAAATCACCCTCTAGATAAATAGCGTAAAAAATAATTTTTTTTAAAAAACATTGATATATTTCTCATTAGATATGTCCTATATATCCATATAAAAAAAATTATTTTAATCTAAGGGGTATAAGGCTTACTTCTCATCTTCTCATTTAAATGTTACTTCTCATTAGATATCTCCCCTATATATATATATATATATATATATATATATATATATATATATATATATATATATATATATATATATATATATCTTCTATGAGAGAGAGAGAGAGAGAGAGAACTTAATACACGCGCATATGATTAGGGTTGGGTGGGTTTATTTTCCAATTAATTTTTAATTAGTTTAATATATTTGAATAATCTGGGCCATCGATTTTCCCCTAATCAATGGTCTAGATTTGTTAACATTTAACACCGTAAGGCTTGTTAACATTTGAACCACACATTATATATATATATATATATATATATATATATATATATATATATATATATATATATATATATATATATATATATATATATATAAGAATTTGAGGTGTCAGGCTCAGTCAACAGACAACGAACCTTCAAACGAAACAACCTAATAAAAAATGGTGTTATGCAGACGATGACAAAGACATAGAAATAGCCGAACAAAAGAGAACAATAATACCTTGGCTGTCCAATTATAAATGGCAGAGTGAACAAGAGTACATTTGAGGGTATACTGGAAAAAACGAAAAATCATTTGACAAAGTGGAGAGCAAACGAACCTGTAAATGGGGATTTGGGGAAGCAGTAAACAGGCAGACATAGAAGGAGATCGACGGAGGAGGAAGACAGTAGCGAAATGGAGAGAAGGGCGAGAGATGAGGCAGGAGCCGGTGGGTTACATATACGGAGTATCAAAAAATGGGTCAAGGCTTAGGATGTTTTATCCACTGTAATTTTTACCCTAACCCTTGAAGGCTTACCCTAACCCCAACCCTTTAAACCCTAACCCCAACCCTTAACCCTAACATCGAACCCTTAACCCTAACATTGAATCAATAAAATGATAACTCAATACGTGTACTATACTAAAAAATCAAATACTACTATAAGTTTATTTATTACCATGTAATATTATAGGCATTTATATAACACTTTGCAAATAAATATTAGAATAAACTTTAGGTTTGTTTACCAAGCTTAAGAATCTCAATATTAATCCACAACAACTAGCCTTTTAGAGTTATATGCTTGGTTATACAACAATTATATATAATTATTCTTTAACCTAAAAAAGTTCAATAAATAATATAAAATATATTACCAAAATTTATATTATTTTGAAACATGATTTTTATATAAAAAAATCCTAATGGGCAAGATTAGAATAAATTTAATGATTTTTACAAGTTTAATTTCACCTCTAAACATTAGACTAGCTACATTCTAAAGAACTATGGTATGTACATTGGAAGACACAATATAGACCTATTTCTATCTAGATTAATTTTTTTAAAAAAAAATTTCGGGCATTTTGATCGTTATTAGTTTAATTTTCACATTGTACATAAGATATTTATTATTTTTGTCATATTTTCAATAGTTTTTTTTATATATAGATAATAGATATATATTTAGAATATTGTGGTAAAATATTCTCATTACGGAACGGGGCACACGACCACACTAGCTGTTTCTAAAATAATGTTGCACATATATTAGTAATCATTTGAGGTTTTTTAAATTGACAGAGCCATAGAGGTTACCGATCAATGCATGTGAACTGTTGTTTTTTGTGTGTCTTTAAATTTATAAGAAAACAAATATGTATAGAACCATGGTCTATACCTTGATTAAAATTGTTACCTTAGACTCACACATATAAGACATACCAATTAACAAATAAATCGACTCAACTGACCACTATCTATTTAGAATTAAAAAACATTCACTCGTTGTTATCTTTCAAATTTATTATTATTATTACCACTATTATTATTATTATTATTATTATTATTTATTTATTATTTTTTTTAATAATAATAATAATTTATTATTATTATATAATAAAAAACATATTACAAGAAATTAGTGGGCAACCGAGATACTATCTGGGCACCCACTCCCTTAGCAATAACAAAACCAAGTCTAGTAAAAATATAAGTGGCAGCACGAGCCCCGGCATCCTGAGATACCGAGAATTTCTGAATCCGCTTCAGCAAATCTACAGCATCCGTATCTAACTCTCTCAACGAAGAGAAGGAGAAGGGTAGGAAACCATAACCAGCCGTCGTGCACAAATCACGATACTTGGCATACTTACGCTGAGCGGCATCAATAACATCACGACCGGGCACAAAGTCAGACATCCCAGATTGAGTCAAGGGGGAGGATCCCGTCAGATCAACACACACATCCCGTCCCCTATCCCAGGAATAAAGGAGCAAATCCGCCGGACGAAGGGGCTTACCATGCCTATCGAGCAAACCGATATCAACCTCCTTACCGGCAGAAATCCCAGCTCTATAGCAGATATCTAATACGGTGTCGCGAACGAGGTTATGACGATGCTTAATGCCCACAGTACCCGCACATGACACAGCATGATCGCCATAAACATCACCATCAAAAACTCGAGAACAAGCCGGACAAGGCCTAGGAACTGTGAACAACGGAACACCCAATCGATAGCTAAGCACGCTACGATAGGTTCTCCCATTCATAACCTGCCCAAGCCCAGAAATAGGTACAACACGTAACCAATCAGAGGAGTGAGCACCCTGTTATTATTATTATTATTATTATTATTATTATTATTATTATTATTATAAAAATAATTACATACTACAGGAAATTATTATTATTATTATTATTATTATTATTATTATTATTATTATTATTATTATTATTATTATTATTATTATTATGTAATTCTACCAAATAATGCATTGGGTTTGTCGATGCGTATTTTAATGACCTAAAAATATATAAAATATTATTTTTTTTATAATGTAATACATATTTTTCACATAAATTTTGTTAACATAAATTTTATATTTTAGTCTATCTAAAAAATATTGCCACGGTAGGTTTAAAAAAAAAATTTACTCTAAACCCAAACTTCACAAAGGAGTCTTCGACCAAAAACACTTCACAAACGAGTCAGTGGCTCCTCGGCCTGCGGCAGCATACGCTCTTGTCCCGCGGGAGCGTATGCTCTCTTCCTCGCTCCAGCCACAGTTCTCTACTTCGATTGATGTTTTTTTATGGCAATTGAAGCTTCCTCTGCCCTCGTCACTCTTTCTACCTGTCGTTCACTGTCTATAGATTGAACGAATTGATGTCCAGGTTTGTTCGATTTAAATCGCTCCACTTTCTCACCGTTTGAATCAAATTGGTTCGATTTGTCACCCTAACTTGTTGAATTGCTCCACTTTCTCTGTTGGGTTGTTTTAATAGTATGATTAAATTTGTTCTGCACTAGTTTTTGAGCAATTAGGAATTCGACTTTGAGTCTCTGAGCGTTGCCCGTCTTTTTTATTGTTGGTATATATACGAAGCAAACTTCTTTGCGGCTTGAAGAAGCCGTGATTTGCAATCAAGGAAGTAATTGTTATGATTTCGTTTGTTTGAAGTGGGGTAGATGAGTAAACTCCTTCGGTTATGCCATCAAAGCAACTCACCCAACCCAATTTAGATCACCTTCCTATAATCTCCTCTTCTGTTGGTCCATCTGTTGCACCATATAGTTGTATGGAGCTTTCAAAAGCTTGTGTCAGCTCCTTTGTCTATGTCTGCAATGGCATCGGATCCCTCCTGAGTGGAGCTTATTAGTAGGTTCCCAAAGACCACTCCTGCCTCCGTAAGTGGACATATCCTTGGCTTCTGCCTAATGCTGCTCTCAAGTTTGAATTTCTGCTTGCAGAGTTGATGATTGTGTAAATGCTAATGTGTACAAGCCATACAATAACCTGTGCACATGAGTTCTTACTAGGTGGACTACCTCTGCCATACTCCATGATTTTTCTTCAAAATATTTCATGTTTCTTGCCGACCATATACAGTAAATTGTAGCCATTAGAGGCATCCTTGCAACCTTGCTTTTCCATCCCTTCCCTCTAGCCTCCTTTGTGATCCAAAAGCATGATCTTTTATGCCTTTATGTGTTATTTTACATGGTTATCGTTGTGGTGTTGAAACCTTGATTTTGGAAGTCTTTAGTTTTTTGATTTATTTCATCAGTTTTTAAGTTATGTCTTGCGAAAAGTTGCGATTTTTAGTTTCTGTGATAGGTCGAATTCGAGTAACTGTTTTGTCGAGATTTTTGGTCGATATCGAGTAGGTAGGTCGATATCAACCAGTTTGAGTTTTCTGTCTGTTTCTGCTTGTTTTTGTGTTTTACAATTTTTGTCGACGTAGTGGTCGATATCGAGGAAAGTGGTCGATATCGAGCGCTCTTCTGGTCGATTTTGTGCTGAGATCTGGGACTGAAAAGGCGGGCGCTGACACGCTTTCTTGTGGATCGATCCTGACTACCTTCTACTACAGCGGGAGGAAGTCTTGTAATTAATTTGCGGAGAACACGGAGTCGAATTTGGAATTTATATTTCATACTTGATTTTCCTCCTAACAAAATTTGGCGCCGTTGCCGGGGAAGCAATCAATCGCGCCCTTTTTAGTTCTTTTTCTCTTCTTTATATTTGTTTTTGCTTTTTAGTTTCTTTTTACTTGTTTCTTTTTGCTTTTGTTTTTCAGATGCATACGAAGAACTGATTGCACACCCATAGACCCTATTCTCAAGCCAGAACGCTTTTTCCATCTTCAGCAAAGGATTAGGAGGAGACTTATGGCGATTCCACCCAACGAGTATTTGGGCCAGCTCACACCAGTACAGGAGCTTGAGCAACTCCGACTACGGATAGAGGAGTTCACCACCAGAGAAGCAGAACACGCCCGACGAGAGGCGGAATATGCACAGAATCAGCAACGGTGGGAGGCAAGGGTAGATCGCGAGATCAACGCAAGAAGGGAACTTGAGGAGCGGATTGGGCATGTCCCAGCCAACGCAATAGAGTATCTGCATCCTACTCTGAAAGTTCCAGAATCGCCGATCGTTCTTCTCGCTATTAACTTTGAAATTCGTCCTTCTTTTATTATTGAAATTAGGAGGAGTCAATTTAGGGAAGAATCAATGAATGTCATTTAGAGCATGTTACTACTTTTCTAGATTTATGTGAAGCAATTGCTGATGGTGCTAATCTAGAATATTTAAAACTAAAGGCTTTTCGTTGGTCCCTTGCAGGAATAGCATAGCAATGGCTGGAAGGATTGCCTGCACAATCAATTCGCACTTGGAACGAACTACATGACCTGTTCCTCAACAAGTTCTTTCCTCCTGCAAAGACAGCTGCTCTCAGACAACAGATCACAACTTTTAGACAGAAGCCAGGGGAAACACTTGCACAAGTCTGGGAGCGCTACAAGAGGCTTCTGAAATCCTGTCCTACGCATTGACAGCTACCCTACGTCATCCAGGAGATCATCTTCAACTCCTTGGATGCGCCTACTAAGGATAGGATCAACAACTACACCGCCTATGGGTACCTCGAATACACTCCACACCGGGCTTGGGAGGTATTTGAGACACTGGCCAACTACGACAACACATATGAAACTTCTGCGGCCTCTTCTGATGAAAGGTATGCAAGGCCTGCCCCATCTATGCCATTGTATATGCCACCAAAGGAGGTTGATCCAGACGTCAGGGACCAGTTCCACAACGATCAGGTACGCCGTCTCACCAAGCAAGTTAAGTTTCTGTCTAAGGATAAACCTTGCTTGGAATGTGGGTCTGTGAGGCACAACACTATTGCGTGCCCACACGTCGATCAAGTACATCAAGGAGAAACCCACGAAGAGGTAAAGTATGCGTGGGGACACTACTCAGGACCACACCAGAACCAGAACTGGAGCTATTATTGCCAGCCCCAACATCAGAATCCCCCTCCTTATAGAGCTCCTAGTCACCCTGACAGAGAGGGTAAGAAGGATGACCTGTAGACCATTCTTGAGGAGATGAGGAGGAATCATTCAAACACCAAGCAATTTATCAATTCCATCCACACTCAGCTGCATGGTGTCAATTCTAGGCTTGGATAAATCGATATCTGGCGGAAATCGATTGACATACAGATTGGCCAGCTGGCAACATCCGTCCCCAAACAATCAGGTACACTCCCTCGAACCTCTAAACCTAACCCCAAGGGTAAATCTACAGGACAGGTAGCGACCATGAACCTAAGGAGTGGGCGACAGATGCAAACGCCCGAGGAAACGACGAAGGAGAAGGGCACTGGAGACCAGTCGATATCGACTAGCCCAGTCGATATCGACCAGTCCCCAGTCGATATCGACTCCCCCTGTTCGAAATCGACCCAACTCCTCAACAGAGCCCGAGGCCAGCAGATCCAGTCGATATCGACCAGACACAGGTCGATATCGACCAAAGGCCACTCGAAATCGACCCCCTCCACTCGACATCAGCACCTCCGTCGAAGAAAAAGCTGCCTTTCCCGACAAAATCTCCAAAGGACCCTACAGAGAAGAAGTTTCAGCGATTCGTGAAGATGCTTCAAAGGCTCAACGTCACCATTCCCTTCACAAAAGCACTTCATGAGATGCCGTCCTACGTCAAGTTCCTCAAGGAGATTCTGAGCAAGAAGCGGTCAATGGTTGAGATCGCAGAGGAGTGCAGCAAGATGGACGCCACAGAGAAAAGGCTAGATCCAGGTAAGTTTTCTATAACCATTGGATTTGGTCAATACAAGTTTAATGCCCTATGTGACTTAGGAGCCAGTGTGAGTATAATGCCTTTATCTACATGGCCCAAGGTTAAGATAGGTGCTCTAGAGCCTGTGGATGCGAATTTATACATGGCGAACAGCACTGTAGTCATCCCTACAGGCATGGTGGACGATGTGCCAGTACAAGTAGGTAAGTTCTTTGTCCCTGCTGATTTCATAGTTATTGATATGGCAGAGGACCCTGCTTGTCCAATTATTCTAGGAAGGCCCTTCTTGGTAACGGTGGATGCCAACATAAGCGTAAGGAAGGGAGTGTTCACTTTCAACTTCAGCGATGAGGTAATTGAGTATTCCTTTAATAAAACTGAAAGGCATACAGGTCCCATGGAAGAGATCAAGTCCATATCAGCCAGGTACATCACTTGCGGGGAGCCTAAGGTAAGAAATATGACCCCCAAGGAGCTAGAAAAGAGGGATATGGAAGCCCAGGTGGAGGAGATCATGGGCATCCTTAACGAAGAAACAGAAAATCCACTCGACGTCAACCAAGGTAAGTCGATATGGACTAACTATTTTTTGGATGCTTTGCCAGGTCTTAAGTATGGGGTCAAAATCGACTGAGCCACAACAACACTCGATATCGACCACCCTTGGTCGATATCGACCAGTTCGTATCGAGCCGACTCCGCCCCTAGAAATCGAGCCAGGAGATATCGACCACCTCCTGTCGAGTCGATCCCACCTGTCGAGACGAAGCCAACAGAATTCGAGCAGCATAGCTCGATATCGACCACCCTTGGTCGATATCGACCAGTCCAAATCGACATGTCTTCATCCAAATCGATTGGAACTCCACCAGAGAAGCAGCAGTCGATATCGAATGATATTGGTCGATATCGACCAGACCCTCAGGAGCAGAATAACACTGGATCTGCAAAGGTAAGCCAAGGTATGGATATTTCTTCTCCTATTTCAATTAAAGATCTATCTATAAATGGGAGAGGTTTGCCTTGGTATGTGCGCTTATGCAGGGTTTCCAATGATGAGCCTAAGGTATACGAAGTTAGAGACACGATCTATGTTTCCAAATCAAATGATCATTGGTTCCCTAACAAATTCAAAAAGAAGAAGATGGGCCCTTTCGCGGTGAACAAGATCCATTCCGAAGGACTAGAGCTGAAGGACAAGAATGGAGTCCTGTTTGAATCCCAAGCTACGTGGGCCCTGCAGATGCCACCTTGAGCTCAATGGAGAAGTCGGCCTAGCGACTATAAAGTCTAGAGCTTGTAAATAGACATTTAGTTTTTGGGATTTTTGGACATTGTTGCTTTTGTTTTTTGGTTTTGGACATTGTTTTTAAGTTTTTCTACTGTGGATATTTCTTTTCTAACAATTTTTACAGGTACAAAGAAGGAAGCAACATCTCAGTCGATATCGAGTAAGCTAGGTCGATATCAACCATACCACTCGAAATCGACCAGTCCTACGGCAACATTTGAACTCGATTCTGACGATTAGCACGCCTGCCTACTGAGTTTCTTTCTTTACCATTGTTTTTATACAATGAGGACACTGTAATGTTTAAGTATGGGGTGGGGGAAGGGCTTATTTTGTGCATATTTGATTTTATTTGACAATATGTGTGCATATTTTTATGATATTTCTTGAATTGCTTATACATGGCTACTTTGGATTTCATATTTTATTTATGTACTTACATTTATGTTTTCCAAAGTTTATTAAAACCACCCCCATTGAAAAATTTGATTAGTGCCATGGAAGCTTTTTTGAACTCGACGATGCAAAATTAGATTCATTAGAGATATAACATCAAATTGCCTAGAAAAGGAAAGTCACAATGAAGTGCTTATTTTTATTGAAAACCATGAAATGAGGCAAAATTTGAGGTTGCTTTTGACATGTTGCATGATAAGAGGATGGAGGGCTTTATATTTTCCATATAATGCTCATATTGTTTATATCCTAGCCTTTACCTATGCTTATGCATCACAAAAGCCATATTGAGCCTTATTTTATATATTGCTCCACATGATCTAAATATTGCCCATTCTTTACCTTATTTCCTATCCGGAGATTGTGTTGAGAATGAAAGTTACATTATGGAGAATATTATATGGTGTTTGTGTTGTGATTATTATTGGAGTTTGGTAGGAAATTGAAAAGTTATGGAAAATTTAATGAGTGAAAGAAAATCCGGTCACCTCAGGAGATAAATGTAGATCGACCCTACCTACATTGAGATAATAGTTCCGCAGGATGAGACATTAATGTGAGGAGTCCGAAGCACTAAGTATCCAGGGCCATTCATGACACCCATGTTTGCGACTCGTGAGAAGGCAGTGCTGAGGTTAGAGAGGTAAAAACATAATAGTGAAAAAAGAAATGAACGATGAGCGAAAGGTGAGAAATCAAAAGAAGAAGGAATGTGGTATGAAAGTTTGGAAAATACTCCATTTCCCCGGATCATTAACACCACATGGCCAAAAATTTCCCACGTTAAGCCTTTTACCAATCTACTCCTTATTTGAGCTTAATTAAAGTCATCTTGATTATTAATGCTTTGTCACTTATGAATTGTTTTGCATAACCCTCTTTTTATGTGCGAAGTTGCTTTTATCTGCACATGCACGGATTTGTGACAGAGGTACCTTTTCGAGGATGGTAATTGATTGCAGGGACATATGAGAATGGATCTAATATGTTGAGAGTTTGTTTTCTTCCCCTGCATGACCATTAAAAGTATTGCTTGAGGACAAGCAAGCTTAAGTATGGGGTGTTTATTGTGAGCCTAAATTGCCATGTTTTACACTTACTTTTATATCGATTTCTGCATGCATTTCATGCATTTGGGTTAGAATAATACATAATTTGTGTAGTTTATGTTTATTTGCCAAATTATGGAGTCTACACAAGTTTCTGTTTAATTTCGCAGAAATCGGACGCACTTTGGAACTTAAAGGAAAGTCATGAAGAAGCTAAGGATGGTGCAGCTGGAGAAAACGCCATTTTTCACCATTCATCATTCCGAATCAAGCTTTGATGTCTTCATGAGAGTTGTAGCCCTCGAAAAGATCTTTCCAACGTATGCTCATATGCGTCGATCGGACAAACGAGGATTCGGGAAAGTGTGTTACAAGATGAAGCAGAATGCTGAGAACTGAAGAAGTGGTCGATATCGACCAGACTTGGTCGATTCGACCTAATTTTGGTCGAAATTCCTCCTGGGAGCCAATATCGAGTGACAAAAGCCGAATTCGAGAAGACAGCTCAATATCGACCAAACTTGGTCGATATCGACCAACTTACAGAGGGCGATTTCGAGCGAGTTCGAGTCCGAGTGCTGAGCTGACTTTCTTCCACATGAAGCAAGAGATATTCTATCAACTGAAGAGGAGATTTATCAAGTTCTATCAAGAGAATAAGGATCTATCCACACTAATCTTAGTTTCCTTTTAGATATATTTGTTTTATTTCCAAATTTAATCTTTAAGTCTTTAGATAGATAGATTTAGATTTAGATAGATGTTTCTTTCCTAGATTAGCTAGGGAATGAAGCCTATAAATAAAGCCTTAGGGGCTGAGTTTTAATCATTAAAAAAATTCAATTTCAGTTACAATTAGTTACACACACAGAGAGAGAGAGAGTGCGCTTGTGGCGAGAGAGGTTGGAGAGTTGAGAGACGAATTGGCTTCGATCGGTTGTAAGCTTTCTTTTGTTTTATTAATGCAATTTAGTTCCCTTTTATTATTTACGTCTTTCTTGATGATGAAGAGCAAGTAGTTACCCAACTTCTAGGGTCGGGGTGAGCCCGACGGTAGCTATGTAAGGTGATGCGGTAAAGGTACAATCTTTTGATGCGAATTCGTCTTCTATCCCTACGAGCATGATTCTTTTGCGAAAGTGGAAGGTGATCCTTGTTTGGGTTATTGAAGCGAAAGTGATCTTAATACAACTTGGATTAATTATGTGAAAAAGGGTTAGTAACAATTAGGGTTTATGCGAAAACCTCTATCTTTCTATTTGTTAATAACGAAAGTTATTTGATGAAAAGCATGATCTTTTATGCCGTTATGTGTTATTTTACATGGTTATCGTTGTGGTGTTGAAACCCTGATCTTGGAAGTCTTTAGTTTATTGATTTATTTCATCAGTTTTTAAGTTCTGTCTTGCGAAAAGTTGCGATTTTTAGTTTCTGTGATAAGTCGAATTCGAGTAACTATTTGGTCGAGATTTTTGGTCGATATCGAGTAGGTAGGTCGATATCGACCAGTTTGAGTTTTCTGTTTGTTTCTGCTTGTTTTTGCGTTTTATAGTTTTCGTCGACGTAGTGGTCGATATCGAGGTAACTGGTCGATATCGAGCGGTCTTCTGGTCGATTTTGTGCTGAGATATGGGACTGAAAAGGCGGGCACTGACACGCTTCCTTGTGGATCGATCTTGACTACCTTCTACTACAGCGAGAGGAAGTCTTGTAATTAATTTGCGGAGAACAGGGAATCGAATATGGAATTTATATTTCATACTTGATTTTCCTACTAACACCGACAAGCTGCCAGAATTTTTGACTACTGCAAAGATCCCATATTTCGGCCATCTTGCAAGCTGAATTGACAGTTGCATCCTTCAATAAAGTTGTAGCCACTTAAAATATATTTCCAACAAGTGCTCATCGACTTCAATCGGAATTTTATACAACCAGAACGAGCCAAAATACCGAGGTGTCGCCAAACAGTCTTCACAAATGAAAGTTTATGTTCAGCTCTGAAGACAAACCTTTGTAGGAAAAAAGAGTCAAGCTCATGGGAGACTACGATCACATCAGGTGGTCAACCTCGGTTGAACCACTGCCCATAGGCATCCTTACGGACTAGATCCTCAATCTCAGCTGGGCACCGCTCAACAGAGAAGGAGGAGCCACCGAGTAGGTAAAATCTACGGTAAAAATGGTTTGGTAGAACAGCTAGCCTAAGCTGGTCGACAAACCCGACCTGATAGGCCCACTGGGTTGGGCTGAGTATGAAGCCCAAGCGGGTCGGTAGGTCCGACCTGATATATATTAATATTTAATTATATACGTTTATATGTAAATATATATATATATATATATATTGATTAAGTAAGAATTCGAGGGTTAGATAGGCCTGACACCTCGAATGGCCGACAAAGTCGGCAGACGAACGACCGTCAAACATACAACGTAAATACAACATAAAATAGAAAGGTGCAATACAAAAGTGAAAAGAAACAAAACTAGGCGAACAAACGAACCTAATCCTAATACGTTGGGGGACAACATAGACTACAACCTGATGCCAAGCGCCACCAATCAATGACACGGCCGGCCAGCGGTACATCAGGACTCCCTATGGGCAGTGAAGACGATCCTCCTAGAAAATTTCCGGATCATAGAGTCGCCTCGATACACACCGCCTCGACCCCAGCCAGACCCGACATCGGACGCCAGAACCCCAACTAAGAAAAGGAACGAAAAGAACACCTAGGGAAGCCACCGAGAACCACCTTAGTAAAACGCACCTGAAACCCCTTTCGGGATTTTATCAAACCCTTTTAGAATTTTAATCAAGCCTTTTCGAGATTTTAATCAACCCTTTCGGGTGAGTTTGTGATATATGTATATGTGTGTATATATAAAAATCTATATAAATATATAGGCAAATTGTTGTCATCGTCAAAGCATAACAAAATTAAATGCTAGCTAGATGTAAATTTATATATGTTTGACACTTTAATTGACCTTATGAAATCAAATAAAGATAAAAAAAAGGGCAATTTAATTTATTTATTTTTATCGATAGATGGAGGAGAGGTGCAAGTTAACAAAGGCCAAATTTTAATTCTCTCTTTTCATTTCAATTTAACAAAGGCCAAATTTATGTGTTACATGTGTAGACGTACTTTTGTATGAACTTTGTTTGAATTGGAATCTGCCGTGTATGTGTATCAGGTGTGTGAACATTGTAACCATTTCGGAATGGCTCACCGGAAAGGATTTGTAGATAGTATTTATAGGTCCCTGGTTCGAACCCCGGATGACCGCTCTTTATTTATCAATTCAAGGTATGTGAACATTGTTGGAGTTGAACTTTGTGTGGACGTTATTGTATTTTTTTTTTTGAAAAAACCCACTGCACTTTCATTAATTCAAGTATTCATGCATTAGTGTGCCTAATTCATCACTACATCGGTGTGTCTAATCCATCAGTGTGTGTATGAACACCCCGCTAGGTCCGATGGGTAACCCGGCCTGTCAATAAGGGCGGACTTGGGCAAGATAGTAGGCCCGAAAACTGGGTCTGGTCCAAGCCCGACCCGGTACAATGGGCTGTGAAAAGGTTGGAGGTCCAGCGCGCCCAAGTCCGTCCGACCCGACCCATGCTCAGGTCTATTAGGTTTCACTTTAACAAAACTTTAGTTGATTGTGGACTACGTTGAGTGAGTTCACTCGGGCTTCGCTTTGGTTGAATCTGAGATTCGTGCACAAGAGTTTCAATCGAACCAGATTTTAGCCTATAAAGTCACTACAAGAAAAACACAGCTTTTGCGACGCTTTCATTTCGACGCTTTTTATATGCGTCGTTAATTTTCGACACCTTACCATGTCGAAAATTTGCGACAGGTCTGGGTGTCGGGATTGACACCTTTCTCGACGCCTTATTGCGTCGGGAATGACATGTAAAATAATTATAAAAAAAAAAAAGTTAAACACCCATCCCGTCTCAGTTCTCACCAAACCCCTCGATGAGTTCTCTCGCTCTTGTCAAAGGAGACCTGAGCGTCAAATTTCTCGAGATTTAAAGCCAAATTGATGCCAAAACAAGAGAATCAATGCCAGAAATCTCTTTCTCTCACCAAGAGAATCTCGAAGCGGAGGTTTATACTTTTTTTCTCGGCAATGGCGACTCCCTACACTAACAATGGTGTAGTACATTCGGCGGTGGATCTATTTTCTCTCATTCTCTGCTCAGTTCACCATTTTGTTGTTGCCATGCCCACCATCATCTAGATCTACTCATCATTTCTTTAATTCGAGGTCAGATCTACATTTTTGTCGTACATTGCGCGGCCGAGAGCTAGGTTTCCGGAAGCCGGACAGTCAACGAGCTTGAGGAACAGTGATCTGAGAGAATCGATGGTTGTGGATTCGAACGACACGCCGAAATCATCGCTCTTGCCGGAAATGAGCAGCGCGGTGAAGGTTTATAGTGGTGGAAGTCAAGGTGGCGAAACCCTAGGCGCTAGCATGTCCATCCCAGGAACGTCGACTGCCGGAGGCAGTAGAGAGTATACGACCATGATAAGGGACTCCAAGACTTGAAATCTGAAATTGACATCGTTCGGAGGCTCTTTTTCAAGCGCTAGCGCCACAGCCACCGGGGATCTGATCATTCAGCACACCAGTCGACACTGTCAACATCGAAAACCAGAGGGAGGTTAGTGCTCTTAACCAGTCGAATTTGATAACGAAGAAACATGTTTCCGATTTTGGACTTGAAAATGTTAAGCACCGTTTAATCGAATCTGTTATCAGTGAATTTGGCTTCGTTCTTACTTATTTTGATAGGATCTGGTGATTGAATCTTCTGAAGCAATGAAGCAATGCCCTGAAACTGCATCTGGAAAGAGATATCGTGCCACAAAGGTGCATAATCTATCGGAAAGGGTCAGTATTGCTATTTCTATTTTACACTTAAACAAGAGTTAACACCATATTCCCTGCCTCAAATAAGTGTAGTTTAAGATTGGTAGAGGTCATTTGTTACCTTTTGATTGCGTGATTGTTGTCTTGATCGAGCTGTCTGATTATTATTCAGATGTAACATACACTTGTTTGAAATGCAGAATTTTTTTGTTCATCCTCTTCTGAATTCCATCAAACGTTTGTTTCCCCCATGTGGATCCGATTAGGTGAATATGTTAGACAACATTAACTCTCTTCATCCCCCAAGTTGCGGATTCCACACTCTTTGCCTTATGGTACTTGCCTAGACAGAAGAACTATTGAGCAATTGTGCTATCTTTGAGAAGATTTTAGTCATGTAAATGTAATAGACAGAACTTATGGCCGGGTAGAAACATGAACTAGTAGATAACGTTCCTAAATATTCTCGATTGAAAGTGTTCCTAAATCATCTCCTTCTTGTTTCCACTAGTGATTTAAGTGTAGATAACGAGCAAACAGTCTTGGGGATGGAGTTCGGGCGACACTGCAGAATTTGCTAAAACTAAAGTGCAACTATCGGAATCTAATTAGGCAGGCTTACAAGAAGTGCAACTATCGGAATGCAGAATTTTTGTTCATCGATCCTCTTCTGAATTCCATCAGAAGGTTTGCATCAGACGTTTGTTTCCCCCATGTGGATCCGATTACTGAATATAAGGTGACATGTCACTTAAATTCTTTTTTCGACAACATTGGTCACGTTCTCAGTATGGGAAAATTATCTTTGATTGAGTTTATATAATACTAACTGTTAAAACTCACCATGAAACAATTATTGAAATGCAGAAATTTGTTACACTCTTTAGAGGTGCGCACATCAGCTATTGAATTGTTTCAATCAAACTAGTGAAAAGGTAACCTTTTAACTTGTAAATGTCAAAACCAGTATTGACATACCATGCTTTATGAAGGAAAAAAACAACAACTAGTTCTGATATGGTTTTTAGCAATGCAACTAAAATAACACTTGTTGAGTTTTTGTCTCTTACATGAATTTGAGCATGGAAGATTAAAATTGTAGGCCAGGTGATGGATGAATATGTTAGACAACATTAACTCTTCATCCCTGGCCCCAAGTTGCAGATTCCACACTCTTTGCCTTATGGTACTTGCCTAGACACAAGGACTATTGAGCAACTGTGCTTTCGACAGAAGGACTATTGAGCAACTGTGATCTTGTTTCCGCTGGTGATTTAAGTGCAGATAATGAGCAAACATTCTTAGGGATGTCTAGCTCATCCAATGCTCAACTTTACCTTATGTTTGCCCTGTCTTGCCCTTCTATTATATCGAGGTTAAGGTGGGTGTTCCATTGTTTTTCTCTCTTATGCTATGTCGACTCTGGACCGTTCCTGTTTCCAGTATAAAACTATAACTGAAGTTATTGTTGTAGAGATAATGGCCAAAATTAGTTGGGTTTAATGGTTGAAAGAAAGATGTTCATCGTTTGGAATTCCTTAAATAAGTGTAGTTTATTAGGTCCTGCAGTTTATTGGTCTCTTTTTACCTCAAACAATGTGATAAGACGGCCATGATTGAAGTTGCTTTCTTTTTTCTATCTTGAGTAATTGGGATGTGCTCATGTTATATAAACTTCCCTCATACTTCTTGTCCTTCTCATGTAAGCATGTGCCTCTTTCTGCTTAGAGGCCTCAGCTAGACAGAGGCGTACATCGGAGGAGTTCAGAAGGGGCTCATTGTCTCCCTGCAAGTGGGTTGCTAACCCGGTGCTTTTTTGGCTTCCATTGAATGTTTCAGTTCTTAAATTACATGAATCTATTTAGTTTATCTATATTCTTTTCACTTTTCTTTTTTAGTTTTATCTGTTAAACATTCTGTTTTTCCCTTCTTGACTTCAGATGTGGGAGCTTAGAAATGGAACCCTCATAAACAGCTATTCTAGTCTATGTGCAACTGTGAAGAAAATAACAGGTGACACTCAAATCTTACATGTTTAAAAGCATGAAATGAAATTGTTATTCGTATGTTGGTGCATGTTTGGTTGAATATAAAAATATTGGGAATTAATAAAACATGTTTGGTTGGAAAATAGAGAAAATAAGGAATTTTCATGTATTGGGTAAATTGAAGAACTGATAGTTGAAAAAAGGTGGAGGACAATCTCACCTAGTTCCCCATAAGTGATTATATTATTTATACTTCCTGTGTTTTGAAGAAAGTTAAATTCCCTCAGAAAATATCTTCCTAGTTTTCTCGACAAAAAATAGTTTAAACAAACATAGATATGCAATATCCGCGGAACTTCAATTGATCAGTGATGATTATTGAAAATATGCAAATGACAATGTCAGCCCTTTAGGCGTTCGTTCTTGGGTTGCGACTGGTAGAAGAGGTTCGATTGCCAAACTCCCAATTTTCCATATAACTTGTTCACAATGGTAGTAATGCGGTTGATGGGTCTCCCTGATTGTACAGGAGAAGTATATCTGGCCTTCTTCAATCTAGTTGAGCAAATGACCCTAATTTCAGCAAAGCTGTCAGACCCGGAGAGGATGTTTCCAGGTCTGCATTTATTTTATAATTCCAGTTCTGGAGCTCTAATAAATTGAATTTGAAATGATTCATTTCTTAATGATATATAGGTCCGAGAGTTCACCAAAGTGGGAAAGGTAAGAGATGTGAGGCTGATCATGGACAAAAACTCAAGGCGCTCTAAAGGAGTTGGGTATGTAACTCTTTGCTTACTTATGGGCCAGTATATGCATGCTTGTTCTTGGTAGAACTCTTGGCCTATCTCATTTCAAGAAGTAGATTTAACATCATTTTTAAATGAACTAGTAATGCAATAAAGAAATCCAAAATGAGGGATGATGGGAATACCTTGGTCTCATGTTGAATCAATTCATGCAGCAAGGTTAAGGTAGATAACATGAAACCGAGTGCACTCTTTTCTCTTCCCTTTTCACCCTTTTTGCTCATTACGTTTCCAGTCCATGAGGATGAGGGCTATGAGCTCCATATAGTATTTGTTTGTTGATTCATTCTTCATTTCTAATGGGGCCTTGTTTCCATTTAGGTAAGTTTTATTTTGAACCCATCATAATAAGGTGGATTGGACTGAGAAAAGTTTGCAAATGAGCTCCGTGCTAGTAGTAAAGCATCAAGAAATCCGACAGTGTGGCTTGATGTATATTATCAATAATTGTTATTTCAATTATTTGATGTCATGTATATTATTTTTAAGACTTGACTAATGCTTTATTGGATTTGTGTTGATGTTTTTTTTGTTAATTAAAGGATTTGAATTAATGTGTAATGAAAGGGGATGAAAGAAGAAAAATCCATTTTTTATTTTTTTTTTGAAAAATAAAATGCCAATCTCGACGCTTTAGGGTGTCGAAATTGGCATGTCATTTTCGACGCTCTATGGCGTCGAAAATTACATGCCATTTCCGACGCCCTAGGACGTCGAGATTGGCTTCGACAGAATTCTGCGTCGAAAATAGCACATGCCATTCGTGACGCAAGAATTTTCGACGCTTTTTAAAAGCGTCGAAAATGAAATTTGTGACGGTTTAAAGCGTCGAGATTGGTCATAATTAAAAGTGTTGAAATTGGCAATGTTTTCTTGTAGTGAGTTGTGGTTTAACCCAATTTCACTTGCCTATGGATTCAATTGAGCAAAATTCGCTTGACTCATATTTATGGAAACATCAATTGATTCTAAATTTGATAAAGGATAGATTCTAAATAGAAAAGAGAGTGAAATTAAGCAAGGTTTAATACCTCATTAATTAGTATAAAGTTTAACATAAATAAGTGGCATCTCCTTTGGTTCATACTTCATACGATACTATTGTAATGCTTAAGAACACGATACAAGGACATGTATTCCGACACTAGACGAATTCATACTTATAACCTCTTCCTAAACGAGACAACCAAGTTTAAGATATCAAGATTCCCCACCCTCAATAGACGCTCGACGAGCAACCCATTGAACCTCCGGAACATTTCATCCATAACCCCTTCCCCGAATTCGGAAGCCAAAATGGGTCGGGTTGCAGCTCGATACCCATTTTCCACAAACTTGGCTCTAGCGGCCACATCTTCATCCCTTGCAATGGCAGCCGCACCCCAATCCGTTCGAAACGTCTCGGCATTTTGGAGGGCAAAGGAGCCCTCCATTTCGATCAGCTCCTTCACCTCATCCACTGTTGGCGTGTAAAACGGTATGTTGAAATCATCCAACTTTTCCTTTTCTACCACCCCCTACCATCACATATATACTAATCAGTATAGTATATCAACTTTGATATATTAATTTCAGTGGATATACATGTACCTGAAGAGCCATGGCATGGAGGGCCAAGCCAAGGAGTTGGAAATCCCACAAGAACTCGGGGTTGCGACTGTCATAAGAAACCCTAAACGTGAGAACCATGCAACCGCCATCGACGATTTCAAGGGAGCGGCATCTCAAGAAGGTAGTGAAGTCTTGGCTGAATTGGTGGTAGTAGGCTTGGTGGACTTGGGTAGGGCTTGTCTCCGCAATGCATATGTTCCCCTTGTTTATAGCTTCACCTTTTCCACACACCAAACCCTTTGGCATCTATATATGTCAAAATTGGATGCATGATTTACCTCAACATATAATATACTGACTCTAGATTCATAAAACACTATAAAGGATAACTTAATAGGGTTGCTCACCGGTTTCTATCTAAGACAAGATCTGGTGGAGTTTTTTTTCCTTTCTATTTTAGTAAGATTAATTAAATTAGTCTTTACATTTCATTAACCAATTAAAAAAATATATCCTCAGCTTTCAAAAGTAATAAAAATATCCCGACCTTTGATAGTAGTACGTGGTAATATATTACCACGGGTTTTCTCACTGGTCAAAAATGCTGATAAGACATCCTACGTTGATTTTTTACAAGGGTTTTTTTGAACGGTTTCCTTAGAAAAAAAATAAAGAGTTGGACTGGCTTCATACACCACGTCTTTTCCTCCCTCCTATCTTCTTTCGTGATCGCCTCTTAAGTTGGACTGGCTTCATATTACCACGAGTCTTCCTCCCTTGTGACCGGTTATCTTGAGCTATCTCTCTCACATCTTCTTCCTCTTTGATTCGTTCACGGACTTAGCTGAATAAGTTTTTTTCCTTCTTTGTTGTTGCTGTTGTTTTCGGTTTAGTTTTTTGTTGTCAGTTTGATGTTAGGAATAGTCGTGTTGTGTTAATTTGAAGCAATTTTGACCGGATTAGTTGCTTGGTTAATTTCGTTTTTCCGAGTTTAATTTTGTTGGCGGTGCATTTTTTCCCTATGGAAATCGTTTAAGAAAACCCGATTTTAGTACTAATTTGTAAAAAGGCTTCCACGCAGGCTTCCTTGTCAAAAACAAAATCAACGTAGGCTGCCTTGTCAGCATTTTTTACCTATGAGAAAACTCGTGGTAATATGTTACCACTACCCTCAAAGGTCGGAATATTTTAATTATATTTGAAAGTTGAGGATATATTTTTACCATACCCCCAAAGGTGGGGTATTTTAATTAGTTTTCCCAAACTTTTATAAACATTGAAAACAAAAGGAAAGTATTTCATACATCAACTTTTTTTTTTAAATCCATTTTATAAAATTTTGTAAACAAGAGATATAAACCGGTCCATGGATCTAAAAAATCCGTTCGAGACCGTATATTAGATTTATTTTATTTTTTACCTGGGAGAGGAAGTGCAAGCTAGAAGAAGAATGCACAAAGTGGAGGAACTCGTCAGGGAACAGCCTTCCGTAGAACGATCCTGGAGTTCCCGACACAAAGCAAAAACGCTCCTCCTCGTCGATCTTCCGACCCGTACGGAACCCCGACAATAATCGAAACAAGGTGTTGAAGTCCGTCCCCGGGAGGTCGCTTAGGAATGCATTGATCTGCGGAGTCGGATGGCCCCTTTTGCGACACGTCGTGTCGAGGATGGTGATGATGTTGGACAATACCGCGAGGGCGTTGGGTCCAGAAGAGCAACCCAAGTCTGCCATTAGGAAGGACTTGCTGGAGGGTGTAAATGTCCCGCAAAGGTCCCTCAGAGCCTCTTCAAGGGCTGGCTTGGCCTTCTCTATGATCTCCCTCTATTGAGATCATACCCCAATTAAAACGTAAGTATCCCAAATAATTCATAACAAAAAATAACACCCAAAAAATTGAATTGGTACAAAAAAATTGGCATTAATTTGACGATGAATTGGTCGTATCTTTTTTTTTGTTTTAAAAAAAACTAGTATATATGTAGCGTAATATAATGATAAAATATTTAAAATTTAAAAATATTATAATAATCATAATTTATTATTTTATCTATATTGATCATAATTTGTTATTAGTAGAATAGTAGATGATTGTCTATATCTTACTATATGTGTATAATCCATTTATAATGAGAACCAAAATGAGAAATTTTAGATATTATGCATGTATTGTCTTATTGATCGAATGCAATAAATGTTAAAAATAGTAAACAAAGTTTTGTACTAAGAAAGTCGACATCATCTCACCAATAATAATTAATATAAAGACGACAACGATTCCAAGTGCACAATAATAGTAGCATATATATTAGTATGTAATTGTAATATTAATGAGGAAACAAAAGCTTCAAAAGATCAACATCGAAATATTATAATCAAACTCAAGATGTTACTCATTAAGTATAAGGCATGACCCCTATTTGGAGTTTGATATAATGATTTTATATACTAATAAGACATATATGAGAAATGAAATTACTTAAATCGGTGGCAATTAAACTGATTTAAAAAAAAAAAACTACTAAGTCGTTGTTTTAAACAACAACTTTAGTATATTTTTTTTATATATAAGGTAGACTAGAGTCGTTGTTTTTAAGAGCGACTTAAACCCGTTTTGACTAAATTTCAAAATAATTTACATTCTTGACTAATTTCTTTAATTTTTTTGACCAATCTGGCAAAAAAAAAAAAAAAATCATAAACTTTACCAAAATAAAATAAAAAAATTGGATAAGGCTTTTTGGAACCTTTAAATGAGCAGTATATATGTTTTAAAATATGAAAGCTATCCAACACGTGATGACTAATGTTGGTGTTTACTGTTTACAGTATATTTGAAAGATACATAAGTATGTGTAGGTGCAAAATCTTACTTGAGCGGAGGAGTTATGGACATAACTCTCATCTCCAACCCCTCCCTTCATGAAGAGAACTTCGCCCACCTTCATTGCTCTCTCTCTCTCTCTCACTTTTTTTTTTCCCCTTAATTAATATTTTTTCAGTTTTATTATACTAAAAAGATACATACACTTACAGTTTGATGAAAGTTACCATACCAATGTATGAGTATATATACTACGGAGTGGTCAATTTGGAAAAACGATCCGGAGTCAAAAGCGGTGGGCCTTCACGTGGTGAATTAGTTTGGTTTTTAGTAGCTCCTCCAAATTGAAGAGTAGCTGTAAAACTTTGTAATCCCTACTTTAGTTTATTACTGTACTTAGTATAGATGTGCAGGTTATAGATTGATTTCGTGGGACTGCGTGATTACAGTTATATTACCGTTTTTCTTGACTTTTAGCTACTCCGTACTAAACATGCGATAATATCTATAATTTATAGGTGGGGGGTGAGAAATATTGAGATTGAACGTATATCGAAAAAGCTATGTACACCGAAATTTTTTACTAGTTTCACTGCTACCGCATCTAGTTCCTCTCCTTCTATTAGGCCTTTTATATCCTCTAGTTTTTTTTTTTACTATCTATACCTTTTTAGGATGGTTTTTACCTAAATACCCTTAAAGTAATAATTTTTCTTTTTAGAATTAAAAGAATAAATAGATATTGATAAGATTTGCGTAGGGTTTGTCAAAGGAGACGCTACTTCACCCATCAGTTTTACGCTTTGAAAAGGGGGAGACTCTACTTCATCTATCAATTATTCCGTTCGTAATCTTGTGAATTGTACAGGATGGAAGGTAATTCTTGTACTATGCTATTTTCTTTCATCGATCGATCGACATCGATTCTACCTTTCATCGATATCTCTACTATGCTATTTTCTTTCATCCATTCTACCTTTCATCGATATCTCCACTTTTATTCTTGTACTATGCTATTTTCTTGTGCTAATCGATATCTCTAGTAGTGCTATTTTGACCGTATGTAACATATCTTTTATTGTAGCCCACTTTTATTGTAACATATGTAAATCCAATAGTAAGGTTTCAACTTTTACGGTAAACCACTTTGTTGTAACCGACCTTTGTTGTAACCTATTGTAACCTACATTTGTTGTAACCTATTGTAACCTACCTTTGTTGTAACTTATTGTAACCTATCTTTGTTGTAACCTATTATAACCTATCTTTGTTGTAACCTATCTTTGTTGTAACCTATTGTAACCTATCTTTGTTGTAATTGTAACCCTACTTGTAATAATTATTGTCCCAATATTATAACTAACCTATTTTCCAACGTCACTAACCTAATTGTTAAGGTTGTAATAGGTTACAATAAATACACACGACAGAGTGTAACTAAATAATTGTAACCTAAATAAGCACGATAGATTGTAACCAATTAATTGTACCTGTCATTGTAATAAATATTGTAACTAATTTGTTGGCGCTTGTAGACAATTTTATTCTTGTAATTAATTAATTGTATTGAGTTTATATCGTAACTAACCTCATTGATAGGGTTTTTATAGGTTACAATAAATACATTCCATATATTTCAATAATAATAGGGTCAAAATACAAAAAATAATTAGTTGATGATTATTGTAATCAATGGCGGCAACAGTGCTTATTTTCACATAATCGGACTCAAACTTCTATCGATTACGGCACTAGGTCTTCTATCGATTACGGCTAATCGATTAATTGTCCAATTAAATTTCACCCCGTATAATATTACGGATAGCAATCTAGTAATAATCTCAAATAACTATGAACTATACGGCAAGAATTATAGCACAAAAACATAACCACATACCTTCAATCTTGAAGCACCAAAATAAATTGATAGTTAAGAATAACGTAGTGAGCGATTGTTAAGAAGACCGTATTGACCGATTAGCACTACTTGTAATCAACTTGGGAGGAATGAGTCAGTTAGACGTGATTTAAGGAAGATATCTCTCTAGGGGCAAATCAGTCATCAAAAACAAAAAAGGTACAATTAACAAAACAAAATTTCCATTGGTATAATTACCCATTAAAAAATTGAAAATAGTATATTAACCTAATTATCCCATAAATCAATCTCCACCCTTGAAAAATTTTAATGGTCAAGATTATCCATCTCTTTAATATTTTTTTTTAAAAAAAATATCCCCTTTGTCTTCTCCTCCCCTCCACTCCTACAGGCCACCTTGGATCTTCTTCCCCTGCCTGCAGATTCCCATCCAACAATCGCCGTCGCCGTCATCGCCGCCTGCAATCCACCGCCCGCTCTCCACTCCGCACCTACAACCCACCATCCTCTTCCTCGCGCGCCCGAGTGTAGATTTTGAAAGCGATCAGGTGAGAAACAACACAATCCATAGCCGACGGCCCGACGCATCACTGCCTTCTTCACCGACGCATCAATATCAAAGAAATGAGAAATAATTAATTAGGGTAACACCTCTGACGAATTCCTAGACATCGGACGAGCGGAGGGATGAGACGTCGATGGGGCGCTCGACAAATTAGGAGCGTTAATTTGGAGCTTTGGATGATGATTCATGATTGAGGATTGGATGATGGATGGAGGTACAAATTGGGAGGTTTGGATGATGATTGGACAATTTGGTGGATTCCAGGCGGCGGCGAAGGAGGTGGACGAGAGAGCGGCGGCGACGATAATTGTGGTTGTTGGCCGGAAATTGCGGGCGAGGGGAAGAAGATTGCATGCAGGGGAAATTACAGGCCGAAAATTGCAAGCGAGGGGAAGAAGATTGTGGCCGGAAATTGCAGGCGAGCGGCAACGACGATAATTAGGGTTTTTTTTTTAATCATAGAGATACAATCTTGGCCATTAATTTTTTTGGAGGGTGGAGATTGATTTATTAGGAGGCCTAATGTGAGGAGAGGATCCGGATTCCTAGTTGTGATGGGGTTTAGTGTGTATAAGTAAGGTCACCGTTGTATGATGCGGTGAACTTGAAACGTATACCACCCCGGTCACCAGCGGCGGATCCTTTAATGGATCGGGGGTGGCAGTCGCCCCCCCAATTAAAAATGAAATTTAATATACATATTCCTCTCGTCGATAGCTTCGATTTGATATATTATTAGCTCAAATCCGATAATGAGTAAAAAGTTATAAACGTTTCAAGACTGAAGCGATATAAATTATTTTTCACATCATTTACCAAATTAATACACTTCTATCATACTCATCATTTGTTAAACTTTATAACGTAATACTATAATTAAACCCGAAAACTTCAAATATTGATGATTTTTTTAAAAAAAAATTAGAGATCAATTTTTCGCCCCCTCAACTAAACGCTTCAGGATCCGCCACTGCCGGCCACCACATCTAAATGCATTGGGTTACAGAAAATGGACCTCCAAAAAGGCCGTATGTTTATATGGTGACTTTTGAATTTTTTTTTTTGTGACGGTTCGGTATCCACCGCATCAAACGCACTATCGTGCGGTGGGTTTTGACATGCCGCGAGCCCCCCCGGTAACGGCCATCCTCAACGTTTCTCCTCCTTTCTCATCCGTTTTCGTTAGTCAACGTTATTTCAATACATTTTCGACTCCCGTTTTCGTGTCTTTGTTTCTCCTCCTTTTGTTCGCCTTTCATGTTTTCTTGTCTTGTCACTTTAGCCGCCTTTTGTGTCTTCCTTTCTCTGCCTTTCATTTGGTGTGATTTTTTTGAATCGTATTTCCGGAAAGAAAATGGTGAGTGAAAGTAGTCGTGGTAGAGGGCGGGGTCGGGTTGATGGTCATGCGCGTGGAGCTCGGGAACCATTACATACAAGTAACACCATTTTGTATTTTTAACATAAAATATATTATGAAAAAAATTAGAAGGTAATGCTAACATATTATTTGACTTTGAAATGCAGTCGGGTCCGACAACACAAAGACGTGGTCGTGGACTTCCTCGTGGAGGACGTGGTACATTCAGCATACGGGAGGTATGTGGACATTATTAGAAATATTTCTTTATTGTTTATGTTAGCATATGAATAATTTCGTTATTGTTGGGTTTATGATGTCCATGTTTTATGTCATGTTTTTATACCTATTTTAACTCCATATTCTAATATTTTACGAATTCTGGGTTGGGACAAGGAAGCTTTTGTAATTCCACTCGATATCCACTAATGATCACTCGATGTCTACTGAAGGACTAGACATCGACTAGGTGCATTGACCCGACATTGAGTAAACACAACACTTAGCACTTGAAGACAAAGCACTCGACATCTACTGAGACGACTCGAAATCGAGTGAGCAACTCAACGTCGACTGAACCTTAGTCGACGTCGACTGAAGATTTTATTGGGTCGAGATGCATATGGATCAATCCGAATTCGAGGAGAAGTTACTTGTACACGAAGACTAGATTTTCTATCTACTTATTTAGTTCTATCCTTATGGGTTAGACTCTCTTTGCCCTAAGGAGATATTTGATTTACCTATTTTAGATTTATGTATTCCTTTATTAGGTTTTATCTTCTAGCTTAGATAGAATTGCCCTATCCTTGGCTAGCAAGGATTGGAGACGATAAATAAAGCCCTAGGGGCTGAGTTTTATTCATTCAAGTTCAGAGCATTCAATTCGCATAGAGTTTAGGTATTCGAAGCTTTAGGGTTTTGGCATTCTTGCGAGAGTCGGAGTGTTAGGATTGTAAAGAATTCGATTTAGTTTTATGCAAGTTTATTTCCTTTCAATCATGTGTTTGGTTACGATGAGCGAGTAGTCGCCGTTCTTCTAGGATCGGGGTGAGCCCGACGATAGCCATGCTGGTGGATTGGTAAGTCGCGAAAGAAAGATACTTTATCTCGTTATATCTTGTGCTTCATCTTTAATTGAAAAATTAATTAAGGAACTCATGTTGCAAAACTTGGGTAGTAATTAGGGTTTCTATTCAGAAGTTTATAAGCTCTATTTATGAAAAGGATAGACGCGATTAGAGTTATTTATTGAAAGATTTATATTCCTATTTTCTGGATTTGGTGAAAGCCTTGTCATTTATCGATAAAGTTCTTGTCTTTTGCGATTTATGATTTCACTTGCAGGGTTTTCATTGTAGTAAACCCTGGCTTTGGAAGATTTCTTTCATATTTGTTTACTTTTGTTCTATTGTCGTTCATTGGGTCCTCGAAAAACTCAACAACCCTTGTTATTTCTGACCATCCTCCATCCTTTTATTCTTCGGCCATCTTTGCCGACGCCCACGGTTACTGTTACTTCACTCGACATCGACCGTATCTCAGTCGACATCGAGTCCCTTGGATCGACTGATAGCTTTCTGAGCCAGTCGACATCGGCTACTAACCACTCGAGCTCGACGTTGATGGTTGCTTCTATTTTGCACGATATCACTCGAGCTCGACAACATTGACTCGACATCGACTGAACTCAATCGACATCAAGTGGGCTTCTGAGTCGATACAGAACGTGGATTGCATTGCTTAGGATTCCGTTGACAAGCTTCCTCGTGGATCGAACTTGATTCCTCTACTACAACGAGGGAGTCTTGTATTTATTTGGTAGCTCGGAGTTGCGTTTTGATCATAATTATTTATTTTCATATTCAATTCTCCCCTACGTTAGTTTCTTCATACACCATCATCCCACCGCGTTATACTACCGTGGGTTGCTGAATTGTCATTAAACCTACCACATCTCGATGCGGTGGTTAGCGGTGAAAGTGGTAAAAATTAACGGTGAAAATAACAACCCCAAAATTAATTAAAGTGAGGTCATGATTGATATTAAATTGTCATATAAGCCAATTTTTAAGAGGAAAATGTCATGTGGCAGGGAAATATCTTCTTTAGAGCACCTGTATCGGGGTGTTTTAAAGGAGAAATTAAGAAATATATTCTTAAAATATTACATTTTCTATATTTAAAGGTAAAGAACGATTGTACGAGTTCATTTGGAAGAAGCCCTTAAAACGGGCTGTTTTCTATGCTAGTGGGGCCCGATTCTGATTTTTCCTAAAAAAGCAATGGTAAATGCTATGTTTTTGGGAAAGAATGGGTCAAAGGCTGTATTTTTTTTTTAAATGAAAAAGGTTGCTTCTATGGGAAATGAAATATCCCATCTTATATATATATATATATATATATATATATATATATATATATATATATATATATATATATATATATATATATATATATATATATATATATATAAAGCCCAATTTCGGGCACACAAATGAAAAAAAACTTTTAATATTTTTTCATTAAAAAAAACTTTTAATATTTTTTCATTCATAATTTTTTTAAATTTATTATTAGATACCAATATTATATTATATTAAAGAAGAGAAGAAATTTTACAATGAAATAAACTCAATATATTTAGAGTTAAGGGCTTGTTTGAGATGTGTATATAGATATAGGATATGGGTATAGAAAGTCCAATATCTATATACCTCGTTTGGTATAATTATCCAAATAAGTATATAGATATGGATTCTATATCTCATATCTCCTTACTCTAGGGTATTTCTCCCTTTTGGATATTTGTCAAATTTTGGGGATATAGGAAAAAAGACGCGCTTCTACTCGCTCGCTTTCATTGCCATGACAGGTACTCTTCTTCTCCTCCTCCTTCTTGCATCTTGCTGCTTGATTTCTGCTTGCATTTTCTTCTCCTCATTCCATCTGCTTGCTCGATTTTTGTTTGATTTCTGTTCGCTTCTTCTCATCCCTAGTTTTTTTTTGCGATTTTGTCTGACTTTTTCTATCCTATTGCTGTCCCTAATTGCTTCTTCTCATCCCTAATTGCTTCTGCTCATCCCTAATTGTTGTCCAATTTTTGCCCCATTTTTTGTCCAATTTCTGTGCGATTTCTCTCCAATATGTTCGACCTTAATTGCTTGCATCTTCTCAATCGTAATTGATGTTCAATATGTTCGAAATTTTTGTGAATTTGTGCATAATCTGCTCAACCCTATTTGATTGCATTTGCTCGATTAAATAATAAGGCTGGTGGAATTTAGATATTTCTTGAAATTCAAAAGTGTAATTTGTTGATGTTGGTAGTGATCCCAAGAGATGGAGTTGAGATGCACCACCATCAGTACTTTTAAGGAGATGATTAGCTGAGAGGGATGGATTCTTCATGATTCATGGGAGAAGGTTAGAGGAAAGAAAATGTATACCTCAGTGGATGATAAAGTTCGCTGACTCAATAGGAACTGATTTGTATAATACAACAAAACACGCAGAAGGCAAGATCGACATTGGGGTTTCCAAACATATTTTGTTAGGTTTCACTACAAAGATAATTCAGCCATCCATTAAGCTTCGCATGATGAGTTTTGAGGATGAAGTTAATCATCCATCAGTTTCTATCTCGCATTTTTATTTGTACGAGGCTACTACTAGCTTGATATCTATATACCCTTTCCAAACAGCAGATATAAGATATAGAAATCAATCTCATACCCATACCCAATACCCATATCCTGATATTTATATCTCATACCCATAACCTATATCATATATCTATATACCCTTTCCAAACAGGCCCTAAATTATTTAAAAAATGTGCATGCGTATTAAAGATAAAATTTAGATTATAATTTTTTTCTAAAAAAGGAGAACCATCAAACCTCTTCCTCTCATTCTCTTCTCCCACTGTACTTTGCATCACATATAGCGAGTTTCTTTTGGAACATTTCATTTCAGTTTTTTGAGATGGATCCAAATCACCCACGAAATTATTACAATTCCATCAACATTCCTTCAAACTTTCTTGATTTATTATAAGATTCACACCCCTCACAAAATTACCAACTCGCCCAACCCAATCTGAACGCCCCACCATCATTTGAAGGTAATCTGATTGCTATGTATTTTCAATTTTTCATCGAAATAAAGGTTTCGTTAATCCAACAACCTTTGATTTACACACAAGAGCCACATAATCCTCAAATCATTCCTATCTTCAGATGTTCACATCTCATGATCCTAATACTCCAGGTAGTATTAGTATCGCCTCTCAAATGAATCAAGAGGGCACACAAGAAGAGGTGCCAAGCCTAGATGAAATGCAACCCACTATCGAAGATGACTCTCTTACTTGGCAACGATCCACTCGAAGAAGAGCCCATGGAAGACGTGGTAGAGCTATCTGTGTCAGAGGTGGCTCTTCCACAGGTGAACGATGCAAGTGGAGCCAGAGTGAAGATTTGTTATTGGTTAGTGCATGGGTTAACATTAGCACAGATCCTATAGTAACCATAAATTCTACACTTACGGGATTTTCGGATAGAGTTGCAGAGTACTTCAACATGCATAGAGGGGATGGTGTTGAGAGGATTACATTCACATGCAAATCAAGGTTGCATAAAATGTCACCAAATGTATCAAAATTTGTTGGAGCTTATGAGCAAGCCTCAAATTTGCAATCCAGTGGGCAAAATTAGGTTGATATATTAAAAAGAGCACATGGAATTTTTGTCTAGGATATGAAATGTGACTTTGTGTTCAAGTATGCATGGCGTGTTCTAAGGAATGAGTCAAAGTGGAGAAGTTTGTACAACCCTTTCTCTGCAAGTACACGAGGGAGCTCAAAACGACCAAAGTTAAATGAAGATGGAGATTACTCTACAAGTGGTGGATTAGTTATCCTTATACGTGCTCTAACTAGGCCTAATAGGCAAAAGGTTGCACAGAATGCAGCAAAGAAGGGGAAGAAGGTTGCCAAAAGCTCCGTTGGTTCAATCCAAGAAGTTGAAGAAGCATACAATAAGCTAACGGAAAAGAAGGATGCACGAGCTATTAAAAAGAGTGAGGATATTGAGAGAGACGGAAAAAGATTACATCTGACTATCTACGAGCAATCAATATGAGGGCATTAACACAACTACTGGCGAAATCGGAGCTTACACCAGAGGATGAGATGATTAAGAAAAATGCTTGTAGCTGAGCTATTTCCTAACAAACAGTGATCTTTATGCTCTCTAATGTTTTATCTCTTGTCGTCTATGTTTCCTAAGTGAAGATTAGCTTTACATGTTTAAATGTAACCTTTGTTTTACAAGTAATGTGTTTCATTAATGTTGTATGTTTGTATGAGTTCTGATGTTTGAGTGACTTATATGTTAATGAAATTAATTTTTAATGTGTTAATCTTACATGCATCAAAATTTCAAAATTTTGTTCGTTGATGAGTTCCAATGCAAATATGCAAAAGCCTAGAAGATGTGACAAGAGCTTGCAAAGATCTAGTCTTCTACAACACTCCCTACACCCCTTCCTACTCCACTAACTTTTTTTAACATTTATTTAATCTTAAAAAAAATTATCTTTATATTCTTAACATCCATTTTTATATATTTATAAAATTTTATTTTGAAAAAAAATGTTTTAAAATTTTTAATAATTGTATTTTTTAAAATATTGTCGTTTTAATTTTTAAAAATTGTAAAAAATGATTTTTCAAAATAAAATTTTATAAACATACAAAAATAGATATTAGGAATCTAAATTTAATTTTTAATTTTTTTTAAGATTAAATAAATCATAAATATTTGAGAGAATTTGACGATTAAGACCCTCTTTAATAAATTTAGTAGTTTATAGACCCCATGGTTAATATTTTAAGAAAGTAGACCTTTTTATTGTTGCTTTTACTTAATTGTCCTTAATTATTTTTTAAAACAAAGATATTAAAAAAATAATAAATAAGGAAATTGTTACAATCTGAATAAAACTATCCACAAAATAACAATTAAGTACGTTGCTACAAGATAATTATATGTACGAAACTATTAATGATAATTTTATATGTTAATTATCAATATACTCAAACTCCCCGCTAATTATCATGCTTACAATAACTTTTCCTTTGCGTCTACTATAAACACTATCTATTGTAACACATCAACAATTACAATAACTTAACCATTGTACTACAATATGACATCACAATATAATATTTCCTGTACTATTAATATAATTACAATATCATGATACCATAAAACTTTCTTTTTTCATTACAATAAATTTTATACTTAAAACTATAAATTTTATACTTAAAACTATTAGCTAGCGTAACATGTAACTCTCGTCTTGTCTTCTCAATTTCAAATTGCAAGTTATAGGGAGGTGGGTCAGATCTTCCACTTTTTTTTTTTCATAATTAATTTTGTCTTGAATAACTTTATGCGGGGTTTCAAATTGGTAACCATAAGGATATTTTTGGTATCACAAATTATAAAGGTCTAAATTACAATAAAAACACTAAAGGGGTCTATTTACCTCTACAATTAATAAATAAGGTCTATATACCCCATTTCCTCTAAATATTTTTGTGATGTAGGAAGGGGAGTATGGTAGGTGTTGTAGGGGATCTTGGCTGCTAATGGAATCTCTACAAAAGTCAAGAAGACGTAACAAGAGCTTGCGAAGATCTAGTCTACATGTGAGTTCCAATGGAATCTCTGAAAAAGCCAAGAAGATGTGACACACCTTTACAAAAAGCCAAAGAAGCCTCTTATATATAGTGGTCATGTTTTCTTCATTTTCACTCACAGTTTTCTACCATTCCACAATCAATCTCCACCAAATTCACAAGCAAACACTCTTCTATCCTTTATGGAGCCATCAAAACCCTCATTTGATTTTCTGATTCCTTCTTTTGGTTCATCATCTGATGAGCTAGATGACCAAATTGATCAAACTCTTTTGACGGGGATGTCTCTTGCTAAACAACAATCAGAAAGATATGAAGGTGGAAGTTCTAGACCACGTCGACGTGCTTACATCAAACGATATTTGGAAAAGGGTCATCAACACCTATACGACGACTATTTCTCCGAAGATCCACCACTGATGTATCCAGATACAATTTTTAGAAGGCAGTTCAGAACGCAAAGACCTCTTTTCCTGCTTATTGTAAACCAATTATCAAATGATGTCGAATACTTTAAGCAAAAGCGGGATGCAACTGTAAGGATGGGCCTCTCTGCATTGCAGAAATGCATTGCAGTTATACGCATGTCGACCTATGAGGCGGGTGCAGATGCCGTTGATGAATACCTTCGACTAGGGGAATCTACATCAAGGAAGTGTCTGACCAGCTTTGTAGAGGGGGTCATTTCCGCGTTCGGTGAGAAATATCTTCGAAGGCCAACCGAAGCAGATATGCAACGATTGCTCCATGTAGGCAAGGTGCGAGGATTTCTTGGTATGATTGGTAGCATTGATTGTATGCATTGTGAATGGAAAAATTGTCCGGCCAAGTGCATGGGCATGCTAGTTCTCAGGGTAAGAAGGAAAACCAACTATCATGCTTGAAGCAGTTGCATCATACGATCTATGGATTTGGCATGCCTTTTTTGGAACACTAGGTACGTTACGTGTAATAACATCAATGTTCCTGATTGTTCTCCAATTTTTGATGTTGTGTTGCAAGGTTTATCCCCGCCAATCAATTTTGTTGTGAATGGTCATCAGTATAACATGAGTTACTATCTTATTGATAGGCTTTACCCACCTTGGGAGACCTTCATACCATCAATCACACTTCCGCAAGGAGATAAGACAAAGTTGTTTGTTCGACTCCAAGAAGCAACTCGCAAAGATGTAGAGCGCGCTTTTGGAGTACTACAAGCTCGATTTGTCATAATTAAGAACCCAACTCTTGCTTGGGACATCAATTTTGTCGGGAAGATAATGCAAGCATGCATAATATAGCACAATATGATAGTAGAAGATGAGCGGGAGACATATAGTCTCAATTACGATTTCTCTCATTTTGATCATGCGGAGGATAACGATCCATTATACTATACTGCTCAACCAACTCCAATGGAGAAGTACTTGGAAAACCGAATGCGACTTCGAAATAGAAGCACACACTACCGATTCAAAGAAGATTTGGTTGAACACAAATGGCAAAAATTCAGGCATGCTTAGGTTTATAACTTTTCATTTGGTATTCCGATTTCATGTTGTATTTTGAGTTCATCTCTTATTTGATTTTGTATGTCGATGTTTTTAATGTAATTGCTATGTATTTTGGTATTTTCTAATTTTAATAAAGTATCAAGTATCTTGATTGTGCTAAAATTAGGGAACAAAATTCATATAAATTTCTTTATTTATTAAAATTATACACATTTATAGCATATACAATTATTTATTTTTATTACAAACATAAAATAACAAATAAATTCATTATATAAATATTATTAGTATACATTATAAATATTATTATTATTATATTATATCCCTATATGATGTTGGAAAATTAATTAAAAAAAATTAAGAAACCTTATTGCGTTTTAGGGATATGATGTGAGTGAAAAGGTATAATAAGTTGTTAAAATGATAAAGAGGAGAGAGAAAGATAAAAAGTGGAGTTAAGGAACTCACGAGGGTTCCATGGATGAGGAGGCCCTTGGTATTATTAATAGATATGGATATAGATTGTTAATCAGGTAAGGCAAATTTGCATAACTATACCAAAATTATTGAGAGATTGCAAAACTAGCATTGCTAGTGGAAAATTTGCAAGGGGGGGAAAAATGCTAGTTTTGCAAATATTTGGGTAACCATTTCAAAAGGTTACAAGTTTGGGTCACCCTTAAATTTTAATTGTTTTAAACTAATTTTCAGTCATTTTCATTAGTTAAAATTAAAAAATAAATTTATTTTTGAACTTAATTTAATTTTATCTATCTATAGACACCCACTTTATATATGTTTTTGGAAAAAAATATTTCGAAGTGAGTTTATTTTCTGGACAAAGAGATAAATACGGGAAAAAAGAGATAGACACTCACTTTATTTAATTTTATCTATCTATAGACACCCACTTTGCAGTACAACTTTTGTTGGTTGTAGGACTCATAGCTTTGCTTGGTTTATTCGTGGACTTTATGGATTTGTTAGTGATTCGTAGGCATGCGCCGAAACAACATTGGCATGAAAATTTATTTTTATGGCACAAGTTTAGCTGTTGGTGGCACGTAAACCATAATAATTGACACATAAATTTTATAGATACTGAGTCTCAATCAACCTTCAATGGGGGTCCTCCAATTCATCTAATACCTCCGTTCAGAAATAGATGTCGTTTGACTTTACTTATTAATAATAAGTATCATATTATTAAAAAAATTATTTTAAAAGTTAATATTTTATATATTTTTTAGCTCATTAAAAAACATGTCAAAAAGTCAAACGACATCTATTTTTGAACGGAGCTAGTATCTCCCTTTTCTTTACGCGGGAACCTGATCAATAATGTCTCTCTGCCTTGCATTTAATGCAGGTCAGCTCATCCACCTCACTCACTTGATTTTTTTTTTTTTATCATTTTCATCATTTTTCTTGGGCTCACCACACAACCCATAATTTTTCCCTCTCTCCTTTGCACACTCTCTTTCTTTCTTTTTTTAAAGGCAAATTTGCACAGATATACCATAAAATGTGAAAATTGACAAAAATAGCATTGCTATGTGAAAAATTGTACAGGGGCTATTTCTGCAAAT
Organism: Persicaria maculosa; assembly: GCA_963922045.1. Classification (NCBI taxonomy): domain Eukaryota; kingdom Viridiplantae; phylum Streptophyta; class Magnoliopsida; order Caryophyllales; family Polygonaceae; genus Persicaria; species Persicaria maculosa. Next base: position 8,793,166 of record OY998251.1, read on the forward strand.
AAAATTGCTACCATTTGTACAAGTTGTAGGTTGGGAGAGAGAGAGGCTCCAAGGGGATCAAATGGGGGAAATTTTTTTTAGTCATTTTAAACTAATTTTCAATCATTTTCATTTGTTAAAATTAAAAAATAAATTTATTTTTGAACTTAATTTAATTTTATCTATCTATAGACACCCACTTTATATATGTTTATGGAAAAAAATATTTCGAAGTGAGATTATTTTCTGGACAGAGAGAGAAATAGGACTTACGTGCTAGTCAATACGTTATTCATGCCATTAACGTCTATTTATGTGTCAGTATAATTATATCTTGTGCCAACTCTTTTGACTCTACCAGATAAACCCAAGTCTGAATATAATAATTATCTTAACGTCTATCATGACAGTCAACTACATGCCACTTAATACAATCATCGTGCCACTAACGTTTATTTACGTGTCAATATATAAATTTCCCGTGCCAACTCTTACGAATCCAAAATCCACCAGTTAATCGCCACCGTTTGGGAAGCCACCAAGAGTGCTGCCACCGTTCAAGCTTTTGGGAGGGCTGTCACACCAGCCACCTAGAGCCACTACAACCTGCCGCCCTCAGCCTCAGCCCTCCACATCTCCTTCTTCCTTCTCCTCCTCCTTTTCTTTTTTTCCTTCTTCCCTTATTTTCCCATATGCAACTTGTAGTTGGTGGTTTTGTTACATGTCATTTTTGCAAATAAATTGAACATTTTGCTACATTTGCAAATTTGGGAAGGGGGAGTTACTTTTGCCAATGACCCATTTTTATGGTATATTGGGTACCATTATCTCTTTTTTAAATTTGTTTTTTTTTGATAAAGTAAGAATTTGAGGGCAAGACAAACCTAGCTCCCCGAGTGGCCGACAAAGTCGGTAGACGGCGAACCGTCAAACATACAATTTGAAATAAAAAGGTGCAATAGAAACAATGGCAGGCTAACAAACCTAGGCGAACAAACGAATCTATCCCTAAAACGTCGAGGACAACATAGACTACGACTCAATGTCAAGCGCCATCAAGCGAAAACACCGCTGGCCAGCGGTACATCAGGAGTCCTGTGGGCAGTGAAGACGAACCTCATAGGAAATTTCCGGAACATGGAGTCGTCTCGATACACACAGCCTCGACCCCAGCCGACCCGACATTGGATGTCAGAGCCTCAACTCAGAATAGAACCGTCAATAACACCCAGAGACGCAGCCGAGAACCACCATAGTAAAATGCACCTGAAAGCCATTATGAGATTTTATCGAGGTCCTAACGGGATTTAAATCAAGCCCTTTTGGGATTTAGTTTAACCCTTTCGGGTTGGGTTTGTAAATGTATAAAAATTTACAGTACAAAAATGAAATACTGTAAATCATATATAATTTTTCTTTTTCATTTTTCTATTTGGGCACCCTCGGGCCCAAGAAAAAACCTTGGGCCCCAAGGACAAGAGTTCGGGCCTCCTTGGGCCCAAGGAATAACCTTTGGGCCCAAGGAAGAGGGTTGGTGAAGCGTCTGACCTAGCAAAGCAAAGATACAGGGAAGCTAGTTCTCTAGCGGACGCCGGCCAACGCCCGAGGAGGCTGAAGGGCGGAAGCCAACAACGAAGGAGATGATAAAGTAGTTAGGGCCCATGAAAACCATCAGACACAACCCGAAAACCCCCAAAAACTAAGAAAAGAGGGCAAGCGAGGAGGGGTTAGCAGAAGGTAGAGCGAGTAGTCGACGGGGACGAAAGACAAGGCCACGACATGGTTATCTGGAGTTTAGAACCGCATGAGGGCGATTAGGGTAGAAGAAAGAGATACAACAATCCCTCCTAGAAAACCCCCAAATAAGAGATTAGGGAGGCGAAACGAGAAGGGGAAGGCAGTGGACGGCAAGCTGCGAGCCGACGGGAGCATAATATGAGGACGAAAGGTATGCACTTGAGGAATTAATGGTCGGTGGCGACAAAAGGCACACCGGTGGAAGGAAACACCAAGAGGATTGGGAAGGGGGATCGCAAAACAGGGCAGCAAACCCCAACACGGAAGACCGTGTGATGTGGAGAGAAGTGGTTCGAGCTGTAACCGGAGAAGGCGAACCACCGCCTCCGACACCGGATTAGATGGAGGTGTCTCGGTGGAGATGGAGTCTAGTGGGTGTAAGGCCCCAAAAAGGGGGATTGGAACCCCCTCTCTCTAGAACTCCCTCTTTTTTTAATTTGCTGCTAACCTTCTACCGGTTGATATGGTTAAAAAAAATTGCAAAAGTGATATGTTCCCCCTCCATTGCAATTTATCCCATGATACTATCATTTTTGCAAACCTCCTTTATTTTTGCTATATCTATGCAATTTATCCATTGTTAATTGCATGAATTTTATCTCATAACTTTTATATTTTCTAAAAAGTTACCCTTATCTCATAAATGCAAAATTTGTTTATTTAAAAATATCTAACCTGCACAAAAAAAATCACTTGGGGGTGTATAATAGTTGGTGTATAATAGATTTTTTTTATTAGGATAAACTTCGAGGCCAGACATACCTGGACCCCGAAGGCCGACAAGTCGGCAGACATAAACCGTCATAATGAAACATAAATACAACAAAGGTGCAAGATACAGGCAACGAAGCTCTACAAAGCGAAACAAACCCAACTAAACCGAAAACGATGCGGACGTAGACAACGAACGAAGCCAAGCGCTACCCAAAAGCAACACCGCAGGCCAGCCGTACATCAGGAGACACCTGTGGGCAGTGAAGACGAACCTCCAAGGAAACAATCTTCTGGGAAAAGGAGACGCCTCGATACACACTGCCACGACCCCAGCCTTTCCCGACTCCGAATAGCTAGAACCCCATCAATCGAAGAAGAAGGACGAGTCCCCCAAAACGCAGAACAACACACCACCTGAATCGAAACGCACCAGAAACCCTAGCGGGAAATAAACTAGCCCTATCAGGATTTATTTATAGATAGCATATAAAATTTAATAATTTTATATCTTTATTTAACATTATTTTAACCTTATTCCAACGGGCCAACCTAGGGCCCAAGGAAAACAACCCAAACCCGGCAACACGGGCAAAAGGGCAACAGAAGTCCCGATGGCTTGGAAGCCATGGCAGCCGGCAAGAATCCAGCAGTACCAAGAGGAAAGAAGATCCGGCGTCGCAGCCACCGAGCAAACCTAGAGCGAGCAAGGCGGCGAAGCGGCAAGAACCAACGACTCCGCAATTAGCAACCTGAAGAGACGAATCCCCCATAGGTAGATCTGAGACCATAACAGCAACCGGAGGGAGAACCAAGGCCGCGAAGTGGGAAGTCGGAAATCCGAGGCGGCGCTGGAGGGGCCGGGACCACAACACCCAGAACGATAGAGCGGACACGAGGAGGCCAACCACCACCAAAGGCGACGCCGGAACAAGCCGGAATTCAAAGGTTCCGATGAACCTGCTCAGACGAAGAGAGGAAGAGGGGCGACTGAAATCATCCGGAGAACCAGAGAGGATCGAAGGGGTCGACAGTGAAGGTTCGATAATGAATAAAAAAGTAATATATAAATACTCTAGAAGGGGGGTTGAATAGAGTATGCCGGTTTTTCGCAGATAATCTCAAGACTTTTGAAACGCTTGCCAAACCATTTGAGATTAGACGTAATTCTTTCTTCTGGCAAACCTGAATCACAACAGAGTTATACAGTTCGAAACAAGTGCGGAAATATGGTAAAGCAGTAAGTAAAGGACGCAACGAATTGTTAACGAGGTTCGGCACGAACTTGGCCTACGTCCCCGCCTAGGGTTCTTCCACAACCCTAGGATTCAACAGGCTTTATTGATTCACAAAGCTTAGGATCCTAATAGCTCACCGAGAAGCCTCTCTCCTATACAATTGCAATCTAGTCAACTCACGTTCTCTTGGAGTCCTAGACCAATCTAGAAGAGCCCCACCGCTCTCAGCTATCTAGTACAATCCTCTTACTCTCGAGAATCAATAGCCTAGTGCCCACTTCTTGAGTTATAAACTCTCGAGTATAACACTCTCTCAGAATATATCCTATAAGCTTACTGTGTAACTCTCAAATGCTTTGAAACAAAATATAAGACTCTTAAGAACAAGCAGAGAGAACACGCTGAAGAGAGATCGTAAACTTGAGGGCTGATTGTGCAATGATATTCGTGAATGTGCATCCCTCTCTCTCTTCTTCATCTCCTTTATATCGTGAAGATCATCGGCGCCACTTGAGGAAGGAATCTTCTCCAACGGCTATTAGAGATCATGGCAATCTTCACAATCTTCTATTCTGGGAAACTCCAAAGCCATGATCCACCAGATTTGATCTTCACGTCTTTTAGCTTAAGGAAGGAGATATCTTCGAAAACCTTGCTGTATGGTTAGTATATAATGTATATAATAATATTCGGAAACCATACATAAATAATATAAGATAATAATAACATAAAATACAGGTTTTGTGTTTCATCAACACTGCTAAAGCTTCAAGACCTTTGACACAAATAGACTATCAAGGCCTTTGAAACTTATTCCGATTTTCATCAAGGGAGTGGAGTTATCAATCTCCCCCTTGATGAAAGACAAAACCTATGCATCCCTGCAACTTAGTCAAGCAGATATATTATAAGCAAAATCGGACTAAGTACCTGCATGGGTTAGACAAATATTGGATCATAAAGTCAACGAGAAATATCCAACAAAGTAAAACAGAACAAGGTCTTCCAAGACCCTTGGTTCACAACAGTTTCAAAGTCTAAACCATCAAACCATCTCCCCCTTTTTGTCTTTCAACAAAGGGAGGAGGGTAAACTAGTAACCAAAAGTTCAAATTTTAAAAAGATCATTTCAATTCTTAAAGGCAAAAAAAGATTTGTCCGATTTTAAAATAATTTCCACAAATAAACTATACTCGGATAAAATAAAAGGATTTTTCCGAAAATAAAATAGGTAACATATAAAGAAGGTTAAAATCCATTAAAACCATATTTGATCAAATATCTAATAAGATATCAACCAAATATCTGATCCGTTATATGTACTGTACTGTTTAGTTCACAACCTTTGAAATGAAGTTCAAGGATCTTGACACACCGAGTAGAAGTTATCTTTCGTAAAGGGAAAGCTCCCCCTACGAAAATGCATCCCTGTTATGCATTCCGATCTCACGTCTAATGAAGGTGAACCTGTCCTCTGCCAAAGGCTTAGTAAAAATGTCAGCCCATTGATAATCAGTTGAAATAAAGGAAATGGACACATCACTTTTTTCGACATGGTCTCTAACGAAATGATGCCTTATATCAATATGTTTGGTCCTTGAATGCTGAACAGGATTCTTTGTAATGGAGATGGCACTTGTATTGTCACATTTAATGGGAATGCCTTTGAGGTTGATGCCAAGATCTCGCATTTGTTGAGCTATCCAAAGGATTTGGGAGCAACAGGCTCCAGCGGCTATGTATTCGGCTTCTGTAGTGGATAGAGCAACTGAGTTTTGTTTCTTTGAGTGCCAGCTGATCAAAGATGCTCCTAAGAATTGGCAACATCCTGATGTGCTCTTCCTATCCACCTTAGCCTGCAAAATCTGCATCAGAATACCCGATTAATGTGAAATCTTTTTGCTTTGGGTACCATAGTCCAAGCTCCTTAGTGCCATTGAGATATCGAAAGATCTTCTTCACAGCCACAAGGTGAGATTCTTTAGGATCAGCTTGAAACCTAGCACACATGCAAACACTAAACATGATGTCAGGTCTACTAGCTGTGAGATATAGTAAAGATCCAATCATTCCTCGATACTCCTTTTGATTGACACTTTTCCCAGTCTTGTCTTGATCTAGAGATAATGTTGAGCTCATGGGAGTTTTGGCTGCTTTGGATTGATCCATCTTGAACTTCTTCAAGAGATCCTTAGTGTACTTGCTTTGCTTGACAAAGATCCCTTTCTTGGATTGATGAACTTGTAATCCCAAAAAGAAGTTGAGTTCACCCATCAAGCTCATCTCAAATTCACTGCACATGATATCAGAAAATTCCTTGCACAACGATATGTTAGTAGCACCAAATAATATATCATCAACATAAATTTGAATAACCAAAATGTCCTTTCCTTTGGTCTTGATAAAAAGAGTCTTGTCGATCAACCCCCTTTTAAAATCATTTTCTAAAAGATATTTTGACAAGCGCTCATACCAAGCTCTTGGGGCTTGTTTCAAACCATAAAGCGCTTTGTCAAGTTTATAAACATGATTAGGAAATTCCGAACTTTCAAAACCTGGGGGTTGAGCCACATAGACTTCTTCCTCTAAGAAACCATTAAGAAAAGCACACTTGACATCCATTTGATATAACTTTATGCCCATAAAAGATGCAAATGCTAATAAAATGCGAATAGCTTCAAGCCTGGCTACGGGAGCAAAGGTCTCCTCGTAGTCAATACCTTCCTCTTGATTGTAGCCTTGAGCAACAAGCCTTGCCTTGTTCCTCACGATCTTGCCATTCTCATCTAGCTTGTTTCGAAATACCCATCGTGTGCCAATGACTGATTGATGCTTTGGCCTAGGCTTCAAGATCCAGACTTTGTTCCTTTCAAATTCGTTAAGCTCACTTTGTATAGCAATGATCCAATTTGGCTCTTGAAGGGCCTCGTCTACCTTTTTCTAGTCTCAGCTCCTTGATACGTCACACCAGTAGGATTTATTTGTGGTACATCTGACTCCGTGGTCCTGTTAGGTTCAGTTACAGCAGTTTCTGACGTCGCAACACTGTTGGATTGGACACCAAGGGCTTTGGACGAATCTTCAACACCTTAGGCCAATTCTTCAGTGTTGAGAATCTGTTCCTGCATGTTCCTTTTCTCTGTGTTCTTGGTGGCAGCATCACCACCTTCCCTGTTCTCTGCATGAATGTTAAGATCTATATCTGCAACACTTTCACTCAAAGAACCGTCATTGCATTCATCAAATATAACAACAAGCATGTACTTTTTACCATTGGGAGATTTGACTCGCATAAGACCACATAAATCCATATGTAAAAGTTCAAGGGGTCTAGAAGTACTTACAACCTTTTTGGGTTTGAAAGAGCTACGTGTTTGTTTACCTCATGTGCATGCATTGCACATATTAATACCTTTGAAGTCCATCTCAGGTAGCCCTCTTACAAACCCTTTGAACACAAGCTTCTGTAGTGTATGTGGACTCACATGACCGAGTCTCCTATACCAGAGCTGTATCTTCTCAACGATGTCACATTTTTCTTTGTCACCAAGAGTGATTGTTCTTGTGGATTGCTCCTTTAGATCATGAAAGAGAGAACTCTTCCCACTCATATGTCTCGAGCATCCACTATCAATAATCCATTTTTGCTCCTTCACCTTGGTGATCTCCTGCAAAACAAACATCAACCTTTGTGGCTAGACCAGTGAGCAAATTTAGATCCTTTATTGGGATAAACCATATTTGGTAAAATAGTGCCTTTGGGGACCCAAACTTGCGTTATCCGTTCTTTTCTCAAGTGAATAGGAAATGTATTGCGAATAATATGAGGATCATTTCTTCTATAGGGGCAGGTCTCTCTTACATGTCCCTTTCTCGCACAGTGGTGACATATAGGAGAGGTTCTGCTTCCTTTTACCTTCACAAAAGTGGTAATGTGTTGCTTCTTTAAAAACCTTGGGTTGTAACCAATACCACTTCTGTTTAGAGAACTTTTTTGCTCACCCAATATCCTATCAAGAGTGCCTTTGGATTTGGTAAAACTTATGAGGGCTGTCTGTTGGTCTTGAATCTTATTATTCAGGGAGATCTTCTCGTTCTCTAAGTCATGATGTTCACTTGTTAGAGACGAGAGATCTTGCTCGAGTTCAGATTTCTCTGAGTCAAGAGTCTTGACTTTAATGTCAAGACCTGAATAAGAAGCTTCAAGACTTTTGACCCTCATAGACAGATCCTCAATAGTTCTTTCCTGGTCCACAGTTCTCTTAATAAGAGTGTTAGTCTGGGCAATAAGTTTCTCTTCATTGGCAATCATATTAGAAATGAATTCCGATAGTACCTCTTTTGGACTTGCCATGAGCTCTCTTACAGTTACCTCGAGTTGCTCATCATGGGATTCATCTCCTGTGGCCATGAGACAAAGGTTGGCCTTTTCATTATCGGAGTCCGAGTCAGAATCACTCCAAGTTGCCACCATGGCTTTCGTTTTCCATCTATCACTCTTCTTGAGCTGGCTCTTCGTCTTTTGAGGGCAATCTTTCACTAGATGGTCTGTTTCACCACATTCAAAACAAGACAAAGTTTTAGTCTTCTTGTTATATTTGTTGTATTGAGACTTACCTCGAAATTTAGAAGACTCTGATCCATCTTTGTTGTTGAATTGCTTCTTCATCTTGAGGATCCGAGAAAGACCCCTTGTAATGAGATCAAAGGGATCATCCTCATCATCATCCTCATCTTCAGAATAAGACACATCTTTGGGCTCATCCTTCTTAGACTTGAGCGCCAAGTTCTTAGTGCTTGCTGGAAGTTCTCCATCGTCTTCATTGAGAATCATCTCATGTGCGATCAGCTACCCAAGCAAGTAATCAAGGGGCAGAGTGGTGAGATCTTGGGCTTCCTCTATGGCTGTTACTTTCGGACCCCATTTGTCTTTTGGGAGGCACCTCAATATCTTCCTCACTTTCTCAACATTCTCAAAGGTCTTGCCGAGAGAGTCAAGGTTGTTTGTGATTTCCGTGAACCGTGTGAACATAGCCTTAATAGACTCATTTGGCTTCATTTTGAAGAGTTCATACTTTCGAAGGAAGATACTGATCTTGGTGTCCTTCACTTGACTGGTTCCTTCGTATGTGACAACCAACTTGTCCCAAATCTCTTTAGCTGACCTACAAGATGAAATACGATTAAACTCATCAGTACTAAGACTGCAATATAGTAAGTTAATGGCCCAGTAGTTCTTGGAGATGAATTCAAGACCCGCTTGGAAGTATTCAGCCTCTGTCTTCGTGACTTTGGTTCCATTTGGTCCTTCTTTCACTGGAACCTTCGGACCATTCTCTTTAATGTTCCAAAGTTCCAGATCTTGATCTATAATGAACATTTTCATCAAGGACCTCCAGTGGACGAAATTGTTTCCTACAAAGAGTGGTGGTCTAATGGTAGACCTTCCTTGTGCAAATCCTTCACTTGCTTCACCAGACATGATAAAAAACTCACAAGATTGTTAGATCAAAAGCACTGAGTAAAGCTCTGATACCAATTGAAGGTTCGATAATGTATAACAAAGTAATATATAAATACTCTAGAAGGGGGGTTGAATAGAGTATGCCGGTTTTTCGCAGATAATCTCAAGACTTTTTAAACGCTTGCCAAACCCTTTGAGATTAGACGTAATTCTTTCTTCTGGTAAACCTGAATCACAACAGAGTTATACAGTTCGAAACAAGTGCGGAAATATGGTAAAGCAGTAAGTAAAGGACACAACGAATTGTTAACGAGGTTCGGCACGAACTTGGCCTACGTCCCCGCCTAGGGTTCTTCCACAACCCTAGGATTCAACAGGCTTTATTGATTCACAAAGCTTAGGATCCTAATAGCTCACGAACTTGACCCGGGTTGGACGGGTTTGCACTAGTTCGGACTTCAGAATCGGAATTTTCGGATTTGTCGGGTCATAACTTGACTCTTTTACGTACAAAATACAATATGTAATATTACATCTTATAATTTTCAAAACTAAAAAGTCTACAACTTATAACTCTATAAGTTTTACAAATTACAATAAAGTTGTACAGTTTTTGTATTAGGGAGTGTTGGGGGGGGGGGGGGGGGAGGAAGAAGGGCTTGAATCGGTTTCCCGATTGCCTACGTATCCTCCCGGGGGTGAGGAATCAAAGCCTACGTAGTTCTTTTACCTGTATGTCTGAACCCCGGCCCGGTTACCTCCTCTTCTAGTCTTCTTGATCGTCGGACCCTCCACCTCCTGAGCCATCTGTGACCGCGCCATTAATGGAGCTCTTAACGGACTCTGTCTCTATTCCGTCATCATCCTCGGAATCAGTCCCCAAGATGTTTTTCTGTATCCGCATCTCCGCCTTCTTCCAATCTGCAAGGCAAACTTGGGCTTCGAGGTTCTCGGGAAGCAACCTTGATCTCTTCTCCGAAAGAATCTGACCTCCGCGACTGAAAAGCTGCTCGACGGCTACGGTGGAGCAAGGTGCCCTAAGTATTTATCGGGCGATTACCTGCAACGTCGGGAATCTTTGTCTTTCGGGACGGCTCCACCACTCAAGGACATCGAAATCTTCCTCTTCATCGCTGAGAAAATCAAAGTTAGTGGACAAACATTCGTCGAGCTCTGAGTGGGGGCTCGACAAAGATCTCGATCTCTTTGACCCAAAGATATCTCGGGCAAGTGCCTTAGTTCTAGTAGTGATGCTGGTTCGTGACCCGCTTGAACTGGAAGGCACGGGAGGACGACCGAAGGGCACTCTATCGCCCGTCGAATATTCAGTATATAATTGTTCTAACAATCCTCTAACTCTAGCAACAATAATTGTAACATTGCAATCATGATCATCCACAATTCCTAAAGTCGGAAAATAGTTTTCTAAAAACAATTGAACTCCGTTTAATTTATATCTAGGGTTGAAACAACATGCTACGAGGAAAATGTCGGGTATAACTTTGTAATATGCGATCCATTTCTGCCGCATCTCCATAGTGGCTTGGGAAATGGAAGTCGTGTTAATCCCGTCTTGAAGGGCTATTGCAATGTTCATTGCAATAAAACAAAAAATGTTTGATGTAGGCATGTAAACGTGGTAAAACGTCCGAGTTGCGTCGTAAAAAACTTTGAAAACCTCCACAACATCCCGGGCCTGAGTCCAAACCTCGGCAAAGATGTGTGAGTCCAGGATGTTTTATGTTGCAAAACCGGAAAGAAGTTCCTTGTAAGCGATTGAATCATAAATCATTGTGTAAGTGGAGTTCCACCGAGTGCAAACGTCCTTGGGGAACGTTTTTGGGCGGGTTTGGTGAGCACGACAATAAGCGCTCCACTGCTGGCGAAGCTGTTTGCTTCGCCAAAGTGCCTGCAAAACAAATCGAATTGGTTCAACAACACCTTGTAAATATGTTAAACCATCTTGCACACATAAGTTTAAAATGTGAGGGGCGCAACGGATGTGGAAAAACTTGTTGGTGATTTGTGAAAAGTCATCAATCCATTTGTCTGAAATCATAAATGTCAAGTGTGAGAATTACTAAGGGCATCACTCGGGCTTAGGGTGTGCGGGAGGCACGGCCCATGTGTTCGGCCCTAAGTAATTCTAAGATTTTAAGGGGAAAGGAAATCATGAGGAAAGACCCATGCAATGATATCAACATTGAGACGATCGGTCTTGAGCTTGTTTGGATGTTTTCCATAAAAGTGAGCAATAGGGATATGTTCGGTATTCGATCTAATATGGTTATGATCGAGTTTTGTTCACTTATAGTAAGTTAAATCACCGTCTCATGATTTGTAAAGGAAGATATTAAGCTTTAAAGTCTTGGTGCAAAATTTGAGAGCTAGCCGAGCTTCGGAACTCCAAAAATGACCTAGCTCTAATTTTGAGCTTGATTAAGGTTTTAGCTTCATTGAAGCTTTAGCTTAGTCATTTTAGCTGCATGGTAGCTAAACCCAGCTTCGTATAAATGTCATGCACATTTTATATTTTATGAGTGACCTAGCTCCACCATGCTAGCTCCGTCATGCTAGCTTGTCCTTAATTGGGCTGGTTCTTATAGGACCTTTATTGGGCCTTTATTGGGCCGGCGGTTGGGGGTAGTTATTGGGGGGTAATCGCCCAACCACCATAACTACCCATAACCACCAATAACTACCAATAACTACCCATAACCACCCAAAAACTTCCACCCCATTTTGCCTATAAAAGGCCTTTGCCATCCACTTGGAAAGGCATGAGTTTTTCCGATATCTCTCTCAATCGGAAGAACAAACACTTAAAACACAAACAAGGTATGTATATATGCAATAATGAAATGGGATGCCACCCTTTTATTGTATAGGAAACGTTTTATCCCACAACGTTATTGTAGTGCAACCCTTTGGCATATAGGGCCAATAAACGTTGAAGGAAAACTCGATTTATTTGAGTGACTCGTTTGCCATTATCCAAGCCATTTTATATATCTTTTCTAAAGGGCTTAAACACTTAGTTTTGTCGCCTAAAAGAATTCGGTGGAGATTGCCTTTTTGGCCTACTCCCTCGGGATTACCTTTCGAGGTCTACCCATGAGATTACCCTTTTTGGGTCTACTCAAACTGTCTTGATTATCCGAAAGGATCTACAAGAACCGAATTTACCTTCAACCTATTAAAACAACATTACCTTTAAACCTAACAATCTTCAACGTTTATTTATTGTTTGGTTTTGTTGTTTTGGAACAAGGTTGGAATGGCAAGAACGAAGGAGTTACCAATGGCGGAGATAGCATCCAAATTCGCGAAACTCGAGAAGTTTGAAGGGCAAGACTTTAGTCGATGGCAAAAGAAGATGCACTTCATGCTTACTTCATTTAAGGTGGCGTACGTGCTCTCAACGCCATGTCCCGAAGAGCCACCTTCGATTCTGGAAAAAGTCGACGGAGAGACCGAGGCTCAAATCGCCGAAAGGGAGGCTATAATGCTTCAACATAGGCGTGTTGGGAAGTGGGAGAACGACGACTACATTTGTCGTGGGCACATCCTCAATGGCATGGCCGACTCTCTATTCGATGTGTATCAAAATCATGAGACATCTCGGATTTTGTGAGAAGCACTCGAAGCCAAGTACTTGGCGGAAGATGCCTCTTCAAAGAAGTTTCTCGTGTCTAACTTCAACAACTACAAGATGGTTGAAAATAGACCAGTAATGGAGCAATACCACGAATTGCTCCGAGTATTGGGTCAACTAACCCAACATGGGATCACCTTGGATGAGAACTTCGTCGTTTCATCCATAATCGATAAGTTACCTCACTCGTGGAAGGAGGCGAAACATCTCTTGAAGCATTCGAAGGAGGACATGGACCTTGTCCAATTGGGTTCCCATGTACGTATAGAGGAGGAATTCAAGGCGAAGGACAAGGGAAAGAAAGGCGAAGACAAATCAGCCCACTCAATAAACACAATGGAGGCGGGCAATGGCAAACACACCTTGGGCGCTAAGGGCTCCAAGCGCCCCAAATCAGGAAACAGCAGTAAGCAAGGATCTAACAAGAAGGCTAAAGCCAAGGGAACTTGTTGGAAGTGTGGAAAGGCATGCCACATGAAGAGGGACTGCAGGTCCAAGGGGTCAAAGGACAAAGGTGTCATGACACCGGCGTCGGGCTCGGGCACAAGCCCCGGGCAAGGTAAGGGCACTTCGGTGTCTTTAGTTACAAATGAGTCATTATTCTTTGTATCTAACATTGATCAATGTCTTGTTATTAAGGATGAAAAACTTCGTTGGTGGCTCGACTCGGGTGCCACCACCCACGTGTGCATGGAAAGGAAATGGTTCAAGCACATGAAGGATGTAGAGGACGGTTTAGTGCTTTACATGGGAAACGAGTCAACAACCCCAGTCCTAGGTAAAGGGGACGTACATCTCAACTTTACTAGTAGGAAGGAACTTGTATTACATAATGTATTGTATGCACCCGCCATCCGCAAAAATGTTGTAAGTGGTGGTGTGCTTAACAAGTTAGGTTATCGATTGGTTTTCGAAGCCGATCGATTAGTAATAAGTAGGGCAGGAGTATTTGTAGGCTTCAGCCATTATAAAAACAATATGTTCCTACTCAATGTTATCAATAATAATAAAGTATTATTTGATTACATGGTCGTGTCTAATGATTCTTTATATGATCTTTGGCATGCAAGGTTGGGACATGTACATATGAAGCGTATGTTAGATATGGCTAAGGAAAATATAATTCCCGCCTTTGAACCAACAAATGAAAAGTGTAAAACTTGCTTGTTAACAAAAATAACAAGGCTTCCTTTTAAGGCAATTAAAAGAGAGGAAGGGGTCCTAGGCCTAGTCCATTCGGACCTAGGGGACCTACATGCAACGCCATCATTGGGTCAAAAACGTTACTACATAACGTTCATCGATGATGTAACAAGGTTTTGCTATGTCTATTTAGTTCACTCGAAGAGTGAGGCACTAGATAGGTTTAAAGCATACAAGACCGAAAGTTGAATTGCAAACGGGAAATAAAATTAAAAGGCTACGAACCGATCGTGGTGCTGAATACATGGATGCGGAGTATTTCGAGTCTTGTGGCATAATTCATGAGACGACGGCTCCATATACCCCACAATAAAATGGGGTGGCGGAGCGAAAGAATCGTGTTTTTAAGGACATGGTTAATGCCATGTTGTCATACTCCGGGTTAAAGAACTCGTTTTGGGGTGAGGCGATGCTAACAGCCAACTATATCTTAAATAGGGTGCCAAGCAAGAGAAATCGTCAATCAACATACGAGCTTTGGTTTAAAAGAAAACCAAATCTCCATTATCTTCGTATATGGGGTTGTTGTAACGGCCCAGAATTATGACACATCTTGAAATCACACCAAGGTCATAACAGGTACATCCTCATCATAAAGTCAACGAATCAAACTCATTGTCAACACATCAACACAACAAGATATGTTATTAAGATTTCGCGAAAGGGGAGGTCAAAGAGTATATCAGTCATCGAATGTCAGCATATTCACCAAACATCATCTTAACTCATCACAATGACATATAACGATCATTTAGAAATCTGGTATCATTATCTCATATATACAAATCATATTCATCCTCAAAGTCACATTCATTAGTTAACATATCAATAATCATGCTGCCAACCATATAATACAACATCATGAGTACCACCACATAATATAACATCATGCTTTCAGATAATAACACATTATAATCTCATGTATATATCACAACACATCCTATCATGCTTCTAAAATAATATAACAGGATAGCAAAGCATCAATATATCATGATAATACTTGTCACTGTCAATTAGATTTCAACACTGCGTATCAACATATAATGTCATTCCATATCAGGTTTTATCATGGTTGTTACCTAACATCATGCCAGCAGATATAAATAAATCACATAATCAAGAAAATCTTCACTTCTTACCTCTCAAAATAAAAGACAATCCCCACTCGCCCATCTCCACTCTCAAGCCAAGACTAATCCTCTTATAGACTCGCCAACGTCAACTCAGACAAAAATTCCCCAAAGAAATCCCAATTCATCTCGATGCTCAAATCTCGCCCTTCATTCCACCAAGCACTCCCACACACCATCCACCTCTAAGAATCCAAATCCTATCTCTAACTTCACACCCAAATACCCTCTAATATCATGTTCTCCATATTCACGAGCCCTTCCTTACACTTCTCGTACTACCCGAAGCATCACCAGCGTCATCTAGAAGCTCATCAGAACCACCCACATTGCCTCCAGTAAATCCGAAAGCTCACTCAGTCTTACCTAAGCCAACATACCTCTCCCGCGGCTCACCTTCTAATACCATCGATCATCCCAACCGCCCAAAATCCTTTCAACCATCTCCTCCTCCAATTTTAGTCACTACCACTGCGCCGCCCAGTAAACGCCGGAGACCACCAGAAGCTCCCTTCCACCATCGCAGACGCCGAATCGAACCCCGGCGAACGTTTCCGGTGAGCACTTCGGATTCTCGGTAATCTCTCTTTTCTCCTTCCTCCTTGCTCGCGCCTTGCTATGTTTGCTTGGGTTTTGGTCGGAATTTGATGCCGTTCAGATTGAGGGTGGTCGGGTGAGGCAGCCGCCGGCGAGGCCCCGTCTTTCTTTCCTCCGTTCCTTTTCGTCGGTGTTAGCAGAGCCTTGTTCTGAGTTGGGAAGGAGATGGCTCAACCCTTATTTCCTCTTCTGGGCTTCAAACCAGGTTTGAGCATTTGATTGGGCTCAATATTCGGATCCTCTATTTGGGTCCTTTCTCCCTTCAGATCTCGATTGGGCCTTTCCTTGGGCCGAATCTTCCTCCATTTCAGATTCTCATTTCAAGGATTGGGAAATGGTTTTGGGCCTATTATTTTGTGGGATTCTATTCGAGTGTGGGCTTGGGCTGGCTGGATCCGGATCCTATTCTTTCTTCTTTCTCTTCTTGGGCTCGGGTAGGGGAGTGTGATATTTGGGCTTGATGGGTTTTGTTTTACAAATTGTTAAGTTGTTGTTGTGTTATATATTACATGTTATGACTATATGTTATGATTTATAATTAATTATTGTTAGATTATTGGATTATTACTATTATATGTTATTTTGAATTTTGTGATAATATATATTTTCTGAAAATATTATATGTTATTATTATTAGATGTTGTTAAAAGATGTGATCTTTGGTTTTGATCTATAAATGGGGTTAAAAGATGGATTTAATTTGATGATTATTTTAGATAAATATTATTGGTAATTTAATTTAAAAGGGGTTTTCAAGCTTTATGGATTATCTCTCAAATGATTTATTGTTTGAAAACCAAAATGCCGGAATATTTTGATAAAAGAAGATTTTGGGTTGACTTAGAAAATGTGATAATTCCTCTTGATTTGAACAAGTATGATTGGAGAAATTGTTTGGAATATGAGTTGACTTAGCTTGAGATTTAAGAGTTGGAAAGTTTTTGGAAGAATGATTTTGGTTGATGTTGAACGTATCGGAAAGGTTTTGAAAAATGGTTTTACCATCGATTGGTTTTGAGGATGTTGAGGACTTTGATTTTGTGCGTATGAATGTTGGTCCGGTGGCTTATGGAAATGGCTTGATGATAGGTGTGAATTGCTTTTGGATCGCTTTGGGCCCTTGCTTGTGTTATATTGTTGTTCTGCATCTTCAGGTAAGTTCCCTAGGGGGCTTACTCAGGTTGGACATTCATGCCTGTTGTTGCATTTTATGTTAGGTGTTGCATATGCATAAAAGCATGTCATGTAGTATCCTGTTTAGGTTGCACTAATTGAATGAGCATCTGCTTACTTATTGCGTTTGAAACAGAACGGCCGTTATCTGTGATAGTCCTAGAGTCTTTGCTAGGGTCATAGGGTAGCCCATCCTCATCGGGTACCCTGAGTCAATCGACTCATGAACTTCCTTATATTATGAGATGCCTGCGAGCTTTATTGTGGAGCGGGTTAGGCATGCGTGCCGCCCGATTATGATGGAATGCATTCACGAGCTGGCCAGTCTTCGCCCTATCGGAAGGGGGTGGAGGTAGGAGAGGGATATGACATTTGACATTGTCTTGGGCCCTTTACAGTATTTCTGCACATTATTATGAACTAGGAGCATGCTAGTGTGTTTGACTTTCGTATTGCATTAGAGCATCTTTATTAGGTATAGCACATACTATGTGGCCTCAGCGAGGACTGCCGGTCCCGCATGAGTGGCTCGATCTGACTCCTTTCCCCGTTCTTCTTTTAAAGGCATTTTCTGCAGATTTGAGTGCTCGATGTCTATATGACGGGGTTCCCTTTTTGCGAATCGAAGAACCTGGCTAATTCTATAACTCGTTATAAATGGTAATCACCCACTTATGATTTGGTTTTGACCCGGCTCTGCCGTGGCGCTTGTATCTTTACCTTGCTTCCGCTTTACTTCCGTTTGAAATGGATTCCACGACGTAGTCTTAGGACAGGTTAAGGGTACCCAATGGCCCTTCGAGGTTTTTAGGGTTTGAAATCCCTCTTTTTACTAATTTTAAATGAGTTTGAAACCTCGACCCGTACCTGGATTGCAAGATCCGAACAAGGGGTTTTATCCCTTGAAACGTAACCCGGAAATCATAATTCTGGGCCGTTATAGTTGTCGTGCGGTTGTTAGACTAACGGACCCTAAGCGTAAAACCTTAGGAAATAGAGGTATTGAGTGCATATTCATTGGATATGCACATAACTCTAAGGCCTATAGGTTCTTCGTCATAGAACCAAATCACGCTATCTCGGTTAACACCGTGATAGAATCACGTGATGCCATATTCGATGAGACTAGGTTCACATCTAGCCCTAGGCCTAGGGAGATAGACCAAGAGGATGTCGACCCATCATCGGATCCAATGGAAACCGAGGAGCCGACGCCTGTACTTGGACCTAGGGTCACTAGGTCTATGACGCGCGCTAGCTTGCTGCAAGCACCAAGCATCGATGTCGTTGACCCAAAGCCACTGCTCGACAAAGACTCCCCAACTACAGGGCCAATGGCGCTAAAGCGCATGGCCATGGGCGTACCTAGGGAAGACACTAGCGACGGTAGCGATGGTGAAAACATGCACTCGACGCATGCGAGCGATGATGAGGCCGAAGCTCCTACTTCGACGTCCCACACACCAAGCGACAACGAGTGCACTCCGCACTCTTAGTAGGACATACGTATCCTGAACCAATATTTCAAGTCTTCTTGATGGAGGGTTCTAGGAATAAAGAAGGTCAAATCATCTCATATCTACATATGGATGAGGATCCTAAGACCTTCACCGAGGCAATGAGTTCTCAAGATGTCGCATTTTGGAAAGAAGTAATCCAAGATGAGATGGACTCTATTGTTGGCAACAACACTTGGGAGTTGTCAGACCTTCCAACCGGGTGCAAACCTCTAGGTTGTAAATGGATCTTCAAAAGGAAGATGAAGGCCGATGGGTCCATTGACAAATTTAAAGCCCGATTGGTAATCCAAGGTTTTAAACAAAGAGAAGGAGTTGATTATTTCGACACCTATGCTCCCGTGGCTAGAATCACCACTATAAGACTTTTAATTGCCTTAGCAAGCATTCATGGTCTTGTCATCCATCAAATGGACGTAAAAACGGCATTCCTCAATGGAGATTTGGATGAAGAGGTTTACATGAAGCAACCCAAAGGCTTCATAGTAAAAGGTCAAGAACACAAAGTGTGTCGATTGATCAAGTCCCTCTATGGACTTAAACAAGCGCCAAAACAGTGGCATCAAAAGTTTGATGAAGTGATTTTAGGTGATGGCTTCAAAATCAATCAAGCTAATAAATGTGTATATAGTAAGTTTAATAATTCCGATCAAGGAGTTATAATATGTCTATATGTAGATGACATGCTTGTATTTGGCACAAACCAAATAGAAGTGGACAAAACTAAGGAGTTCTTGTCTACTAAGTTCTCCATGAAGGATCTAGGAGAAGCTGATGTGATCTTGGGAATTAAGATCAAGCGGGAAGGAAAGGGTTTAACCCTAACACAATCCCATTACATTGAAAAGGTGGTAAAACGTTTCCAATGTGATAAATCCACCCCGGTTAGTACACCTATGGATCCAAGTGAGAAACTTCTCCCTAACTTAGGAGAACCAATCTCACAACTTGAGTATTCTCAAGTAATAGGATGTCTAGTGTATGCCATGACAAGTACTCGCCCCGACATAGCATTTGCCGTGGGTAAGTTAAGTCGATATACAAGTCGACCAAGCTCAAGTCATTGGAAGGCCCTTAGAAGAGTACTTAGGTACTTGAAAGGGACAATGACCTATGGAATTGCATATGTGGGTTCTCCCTCCACTTTGGAAGGATACACCGATGCAAGCTGGATCACCAATATGGAAGATCACTCTTCAACGAGTGGTTGGGTATTCCTATTAGGTGGTGGTGCGATTTCTTGGGCATCTAAGAAGCAATCATGCATAACAACCTCGACGATGGAGTTGGAGTTTGTTGCACTTGCCGCGGCCGGCAAGGAAACAGAATGGCTTAGGAATCTCATACATGAGATACCTTTGTGGCCAAAACCAATATCCCCTATTGCTATCTTTTGTGATAGCCAAAGTACTTTGGCAAAGGCCTATAGCCAAGTATATAACGGGAATTCACGACATCTAGGTGTGAGGCATAGTTCCATCCGAGAAATAATCACACATGGAGTCATATCGGTTGTCTTTGTGCGAACACACAACAATCTTGCCGATCACTTAACCAAGAGTTTGGCAAAAGAGTTTGTGTACAAAGCATCTCGAGGGATGGGGTTAAAATCCTAATTGAACCTATGACTTGGACGCCCAATTCCCCCTTACCGAAAGGTGTAGGGTAGAATTCAATGTGGTAGGCCAAGGACGTAGAGTTTTGGAGCAATCAACAACCCATCAAGGTAATCTGCTCTAGTCTACATGAAAAGAAAAGTTGAAGCATAGTTTCTTAATGAATTTTGGAAAATGCATTTTGTAGGTACAAATTAGAAATTCAACTAAGCATATGTGGAAGTGCAAGGCTTCTTCCAAGAGAGTTCAAGGATGACTCGTCTCGAAGCATATGTGAAGGATAAGGGACATAAACCCTCAAAATGTCAAAGTTTAGTGTATATACATTATGTAACTCATGTTGTAATTTTTATTACGTGTGCTTAGACAAGTTGATGTGGTTCAAGTCTTAGAACACCACGATTCTTTAGTACATGATTGTAATTTTTACAAGATATAAATTCAAATCCAATGGATATTTATGTCTATACAAAGAGTTTGTAAATTGTTCAAGGATTTATGACATTGCTCAAATGGGGGAGGAATGTTGGTGATTTGTGAAAAGTCATCAATACATTTGTCTGAAATCATAAATGTCAAGTGTGAGAATTACTAAGGGCATCACTCGGGCTTAGGGTGTGCGGGAGGCACGGCCCATGTGATCGGCCCTAAGTAATTCTAAGATTTTAAAGGGAAAGGAAATCATGAGGAAAGACCCATGCAATGATATCAACATTGAGACAATCGGTCTTGAGCTTGTTTGGATGTTTTCCATAAAAGTGAGCAATAGGGATATGTTCGGTATTCGATCTAATATGGTTATGATCGAGTTTTGTTCACTTATAGTAAGTTAAATCACCGTCTCATGATTTATAAAGGAAGATATTAAGCTCTAAAGTCTTGGTGCAAAATTTGAGAACTAGCCGAGCTTCGGAACTCCAAAAATGACCTAGCTCTAATTTTGAGCTTGATTAAGGTTTTAGCTTCATTGAAGCTTTAGCTTAGTCATTTTAGCTGCATGGTAGCTACACCCAGCTTCGTATAAATGTCATGCACATTTTATATTTTATGAGTGACCTAGCTCCACCATGCTAGCTCCGTCATGCTAGCTTGTCCTTAATTGGGCTGGTTCTTATTGGGCCTTTATTGGGCCGGCGGTTGGGGGTAGTTATTGGGGGTAACCGCCCAACCACCATAACTACCCATAACCACCAATAACTACCAATAACTACCCATAACCACCCAAAAACTTCCACCCCATTTTGCCTATAAAAGGCCTTTGCCATCCACTTGGAAAGGCATGAGTTTTTCCAATATCTCTCTCAATCGGAAGAACAAACACTTAAAACACAAACAAGGTATGTATATATGCAATAATGAAATGGGATGCCACCCTTTTATTGTATAGGAAACGTTTTATCCCACAACGTTATTGTAGTGCAACCCTTTGGCATATAGGGGCAATAAACGTTGAAGGAAAACTCGATTTATTTGAGTGACTCGTTTGCCAATATCCAAGTCATTTTATATATCTTTTCTAAAGGGCTTAAACACTTAGTTTTGTCGCCTAAAAGAATTCGGTGGAGATTTCCTTTTTGGCCTACTCCCTCGGGATTACCTTTCGAGGTCTACCAATGAGATTACCCTTTTTCGGTCTACTCAAATTGTCTTGATTATCCGAAAGGATCTACAAGAACCGAATTTACCTTCAACCTATTAAAACAACATTACCTTTAAACCTAACAAAACTTGCCGCCTATCCCGGGCTGACAGTTTTGGATTAAATCTGGGATAGATGCGGTGTTGGCAGAAGCGTTGTCAAAACCGATACTAAAAGGACATGTGCTATGTTTCATGCCGTGTGTGCTTCGTCGAAAACTCGAAAAGCTAAAACACGTTTGTGCAATTGAAAACGTTGATCAACCCAATGGCAAGTAACACCCATGTACGAGTGATGTTGCCAATGGTCGGTCCAAATGTCACTACAAATCGAAACATTTAAATCATGGTTTTTTTAAAAATATTCGATTAATTCATTTTTACGGGTGTTATACCGTCTAAGTATTTTCCTCTTAACCGTGTTTCGAATAATACCTTGCCATGCAGGTTGAACATTTTGCGTAATAAATTCATTGAAACATAAACGTTGGGAAAAACTATAAGCTAAACCCTCGTCAGCTATCATTTCCGCATATTGATCATGACAACTACGATAATCATAAGACCATAAACCAGGGGGTTGAGAGGAAGAAGATGCGTACCCGGTTCGTTGAGTTTGTCCTTTGGCGAGGCCGAGCTTCTCAAGATGCTTCGAACGGATATGGCGACCGTAGTTCCCATATCCGCATCCCTTCTTGTGCTTGTAGACCGTGGAGCAAAAGTTGCACTTGGCGGCGTAACTCGATTCCTTCTAAGCCGGCTCCCTAGGACCCTTCGTGAACCAATACTTGAAACTAGCGGCTCGAACTTCCGCCGTAGTAATAGGGTCGCCAACTTCCGCCGTAGTAATAGGGTCGCCATCAGTCGGAGTTCCTTGGCTCCCTTCGGCGGGGAACCCGGACTCTTGGGTCGGAATCGTCGGAGTTCCGGCTTGGGGGTGCCATCGGCCTCGAGCTCGGCCTCCTCCTCCTCCATGATCTCGTTGACGTGGTCGGCTAGTAGAGCATCATCTTGACGACGTGGGATCCGCTCACCGCCGAGACCGATGCACTTCGACGAAGGCTTGGTGCCGCCGCCGCCGCCTGGTTCGAGCCGCCTCCTCCGACACTCGGGGTCGATGAAGATGGGGCTCCACTTACACTCTTGCGACCCTTGGTAACTCGGTTGAAGATACCCGACATGTTGAATTTAAGAGATTTAGGAGATTTAAGAGAGAGACTAGGAAACCGGGAGTACGAGAGACAAGATCGAGCGATTATAGAGCGATTAGAGAGATAAAGATGAGATTAGAGGAGATGAGTGAGGTGTGGGTTGGAATTGGGAGGGAAAGGGGCTATTTATAGAGCCAAACCGAGCCCTTTCCCTCGATTCCGACCGTTGGGCAACGGTCGACCCGCCGGGTCCAACGTTCGACCCGGCGAGTCCAACGGTCGACCCGCCGGGTCGACCATTGGATATAGCCGTTGCCGATTCAAAAAAATTTTTTAATTTTTTTTGGGTGATGTTTGGTTACTAGTTAACTATCTTAACTTGTAATTAAATTTATATGTTAAGTTTCCAATTTATTTTATTTAGTTTTTTATTTTTTGAACATTTTAAATGTAATATATAATGTTTAGGTAATTTTTTCTAAGTTGTTAGGTAATTAGTAAAAATATTATCTTATAAAACACTATTCTTTGAATCATTCAAACACAAGTTTATTGTAAACCGAAAGACGAATACACGTTTACAAATCACGACTCACATTCACCGATTCACATAACATAAAAACTTAAAAACATAAAATATAAACTTACTACATTACTACAATACTCACTACTTAGGATTAAGACTTAGGACTTAGGAATAATAGACTAGTTTTTACCACCACTCGTCCCACTCGAGCCCGAAGCGCCATCGTTCTTAATCTTCTCGGGGTGCTTGTTGGTGATGTGAAGCTTCAAATTACCATGTCCAAGGTTATTTTTCATCTTGTACCTTTTAGCACAATGACGACAAACGGCTACGAATGATCGATCGGCTTGCTCATCCGCCTTCTCGTAATGATCTCGAAACAACGCCTCTTTGAGGTTGTCACCGGACATGATTACAACTTACGAGCTTATGAAAATCAAATTGATAGGTGATTGATGGATTGGATGGGATTTGTGATATGGAGGAGTCGGGTATTTATAGCCCCGAGCACTCAACTAGCCGTTACAAGTTACAACGGCTACATTTAAAAAAAAAAACCTCCGACCTGTGGGCCCCACGACAAACGGCTACATTTTCAAAATAGGTCAACCCGGCGGGTCACGGGTCACGGATTCCCCGACCCTAACCCTAACCCGCTACCCGTCCCCACCCGCCAACCCGTCAACCCGGACCCGGCGGGTCAACGACCCGGCGGGTCACGGGTTGACCCGTAACCCGTGGCCACGCCTAGTTATAGGCCTCCGAAGAGGGAGTATTCGACCTCCGAGGAAGAGTTATTTGACCTCCGAGGAGGTTGTTGGAGGTGAACCCCAAACAAGGGGATTTTTGGTTTTCCGGTGAGGAAAAAAATCAGAGCGTTTTCATAGCCAGTAGTAACGCAATTTACTTAGTTGGTGTATAATAGATGATTGAACTTACACTACACGTACACTTTATAATTTTTTATCAATTAAAGTTAGTTGATAAAGGATAATCCGTTGACCTAAGCTCAAGTCAAGAGGCTCCAAGAGGAGATGTGCGGGCCAAGGACCAAGCCCGGGCTGCCACCGAAGTTAAGCAATCCCAAACCTAAGTCACTCTTAGCTGCAAAGAGCCCGACAGAGTTGCTACCGGCCCGGCAAGAGCCCGTACCGACTCGACAAACCCCTTCATTAGGGTCTCAATATGCAAGTATCATTAACACTAGGGGTGATATTTGAGCTGAACGAGCCGAGGCTCGAATGGGAAACGAGCCGAGCCGAGCTCGAGCCCAAAAATGAAACGTGCTTTTTTTGGCGCTCAAGCTCGGCTCGCGAGCCCAAGGTGAAACTCGAGTTCGGCTTGATTAGGCTCGAACAAGCCGAAACGAATGAGCCTAAGCTCGTTCGAGCTCGTCAATTGGGCTCGTTTGAGCTCGTTTGAGCTCGTTCTAGCTCGGTGTCTAATTGCATATTTCAATTTACAGTGTTGTAGAAGCAAAAAATTATCAATTAAAATTCTTCAATTTCACATATTCAAAATCTAATAATCCTTTTAAAATTTTAAGCAAGCGAAAATCTTCTAATCACAATAAAACAAGGAAGCCTAACAGGAAATTTCTACAAATTTCTAATTTCTACAGATCCTTACAAACAGGAAGCCGAACGGCAAGCAAAAATTTTCTACAAATTTCTAAACACCATAATTATTAATTAAGGTGTACAAATTTCACATAGCAAAACCTGGTGCTACTAAAGCCGAACAGGAAATTACAATTTTTTTCAATTTTAGGTTGTACCAATTTCACAAAGCAAATTTCTAATCCATAAATAGAAAGATGAACAAGAAGGGATGAACAAGGAGGGAGTAATGGGTACGGCGCGGGTGCTGCTGGAAAGCCGAAGAGCGACGAAAAGGAACCACGAGCAGCCGAGGAGAGAGTAATGGTGTAGAGTAAAGGGTAATATTGTAATTTTCCTCTTTTAAATGTTGGTTAGATGGTTGTTACAACAACAACAACCGAGCTTCCCTCCTCTGTATAAATACTCCAACACACCCTGTACAAAACTTGAGTTTTCAGTTACAATTGATCATTTTAGTTGTTCTTGTTCATCTCTCTCTCTCATTCCATTCTTGAAATGGTATCAAAGCGATTTTGATCTCCTTGAGATCAGTGTTGCTTGTTCGGATCCGTGGTGCATCTGTTCGGCGATTGTCATGTTTTTCGACGTTGATTAGCTTGTCGCTATGGCTGGTAGAGGAAGCAATTCGATGAATCAAGCTTTTGGATCTGGAAATGGTGGCATAGGAGGTGGAAATGGTGCCGGAAGAGGCATATTCGTCACGCCTCCAGCTACTGGTTTTGGACGTGGAACCAATGGAGTCGGAGCCACTGAAATTCCAGGAATTGGTCAGAATCCGATTCAATTCGGCGAATTCGTGCAAGGTATGAATCCTGTGCATATCAATCCATACTTTCTATCAAACTCAGACCATCCAGGTATGCAACCGGTGTCGAATTTGTTCAACGACTCAAACTTTACTAGTTGGAGTAGAGCTGTGCAAATTGCGCTAGGTGCTAAGGCAAAATTGGGATTTATTACTAGAGCTTGTGTTAGGCCTGAAGAAGATAGTGAAGATTTTGAAAGATGGAGTAGAGCCGACTATATGGTCATGTGCTGGCTCATAAACTCCATGACCAGTGAGATAGGTGAACACTTCATATATGTTCAGTCCTCGAAAGAGTTATGAGATGAGATTAGGGAGAGGTTTTATGAGTCAAATGATCCACTCATATATCAATTACGTCGTGAGATTAGCTACGTAAGACAAGAGAATCCGTTGGTTCCCGCTTATTATGGCAAACTTAAAAAGATTTGGGATGAGTTGCAGTTTCTTGATCCATTGCCTATTTGCAGTTGTGAAGGTATTAGTCATTGCAGTTGTGTGATTCTGAAATGAATGATAGATAGGGAGAATAAAGCTAAGATCATGCAATTCTTGATGGGATTAAATGATGCTTATGAGCATCTCAGGAATAACATTCTGTCTATGGATCCCATGCCAGGTTTGAACAAGGTCTTTCAAATGGCAGTTTAGATTGAGAGGCAAAAAGGGATTATTGGTCTGCAGGTTGAAATGAATGCCTTAGTTGTTAGTAGGAACAGTCAATCAGATAGTAATACTTTTGTTGTGGGAAGTAAGTCTGTTTAGAGTAAGGCTACTGATCAGTTCAAAAGGGACTTTAAGAAGGCAAAGTTTAATAGGCAATGTGACTATTGCAAAGAAAAAGAGCATACCCGAGATTATTGTTTTAAATTGGTGGGGTATCCCGAATGGTTCAAGGGGCCTCGTGATGGTGATACTCAGAAGGCTGGTTCTAGCAGGTTCGGTGCTAATGCTGAAGGTCAACAGATGATGGAGGGTCAGTTTGATAGTCCTCTTGACACTGATGGAATTAAACCTCAACCAGGCATGGTGAATATTGTGTTCAATGAAATTGTGAGAATGATGAAGGGCAAGGCTCCAATGGATGGGGCTGACAGTTCAGTCAATTATGCATTTGTGAATTTTGAAGGTATTATGAGCTTTTCCTTTCTTGTTGGAAATAACAAAGGAGATATGTGGTCATGGATTGTAGATTCAGGTGCCACTGACCACATAGCCTTTGACAAGAGTGTTTTTTCTGAGTTGCATTCCTTGGATAGACTAGTATCTCTTGGTTTGCCTGATGGAACATCCTTTGTGGTTAGAGAGTCTAATACTGTTGTTATATCAGCATCTTTGAGCTTGAATAATGTGCTTTTTGTGCCACAGTTTCAGCATAATCTGATGTCAGTTTCCAAGTTGATGAGAGATAGGCATTGGACCTTTGGTTATGATTCACTTTCTTGCACATTGCATGACCTTACAACTGACTGCACTATTGCTAAAGGTGTTGAAGAAGGTGGTCTGTACTACTTGAAGGTTACATCTCTTGACAATGGCAGGCCGAGTAGGAGATGTCTTCAAGTTGGAATTTGTGTTTCTTCATTCAATAAAGACCTTAGGAGTTTCTGTAATAAAGTTGAGTGTTTAGACTTGTTTCATGCCATATTTGGGCATATGTCTGTTTCTAAGATGAAGCAACTATTGTTTGTAAGCCCTGTGACTTCAGTGAATTTCATTGTGATTCTTGTGATATGACAAAACATCATAAATTATAGTTTTCTAAGAGTGACTCTATTGCTGATTCAGTGTTCATTTTGGTTCACATGGATGTTTGGGGACTTTATAAAGAGAAAGCTTTGTGTGGTGCTAGATATTTTCTTACCATACTAGATGATCACTCTCGAGCCACTTGGGTTTACTTGTTGCAAGATAAGACACAGGTTTATAGAATGATAACTGCTTTTGTAAACATGGTCAGAAATCAATTCAATACCACAATCAAGGTGGTTAGAACAGATAATGGGACAGAGTTCACACAAAGGATGTGTGCTATTTTGTTTGAACAACATGGCATTATTGATCAAAGATCAGCTCCAGGTGTGCCTGAGCAGAATGGTAGAGTAGAAAGGAAGCATCGTCACTTGATAGTAACGGCTAGGGCTATTAGGCACTTTGCTGGCCTTCCTATCAAATTTTTGGGTGAGTGTGTGCTTGGTGCAACATACTTAATAAATAAAATGCCTTCTGCAGTGTTAAATTGGAAGTCTCCATTTGAAGTGTTGCATGAAAAGTCACCTTCCATTGAGCATTTAAGAGTGATAGGTTGTCTTTGTTATGCCTATCAACCTAATGATTTAAAAGACAAATTAGGGACCAAGGCAAGAAGATGTGTCTTCCTTGGCTACCCTCCTGATCAAAAGGCATTCAAGGTGTTTGATATGGATAGGAATGTTATCTTGATAAGCAAGCATGTGAAATTTCAGGAAAGTATTCTTCCTTATAAGGCTATACAATCTTCTGTTACACCAACTTCTAGACAGTTCAAATTGCCTTTGGTCAATCCTGCATCTAATGAGAGTTATCCTCTCTCATTTACACCTCATGATAATTTGAATGGCTCTCAATCTTTTGTCTATCGCTCCAATCCCTCCAATGATTTAGTAGTTAGTGATTCAGTATCCAGTCCTCTTCCTGTGGCTGTTCAGACTGAAAGTAGTTGGGAGTTAAGGTCTCCACCAGTGGTAGAGCATAGTGGAGGTTTGCCTGTTAAAAGGGTCATGCATCGACCACAAAGATTGTTTGATTATATCTGCAAGGATCTACCAACCAGAAGCTAGTGAATCACATTCTCAGTCTTTCTCAGTCTTCTCTACTTAACATCTCACTCACTTATCATCCTCTTATGTGCATTCCTTAGTGAATGTATGTGCTATCTTTGAACCTCGTACCTACAATCAAGCTAAGGATGATGTGAATTGGCAGTTGGCTATGAAAGCTGAAATTGATGCTCTAGAGAGCAACAATACCTGGTCACTTACAGACCTGCCTCCTGGTGCCAAAGCCATTGGGTCCAGATGGATCTTTAAGATCAAGTATAAGCCTAATAGTGAGGTTGATAGATTCAAGGCAAGGTTAGTAGCAAAAGGTTACAATCAGGTAAAAGATAAAGACTATAAACAGACTTTTTCTCCAGTTGCCAAATTATCAACTGTGAGAATTGTACTGGCATTGGCTGCAGCAAAGGGTTGGAACCTTCATCAACTTGATGTCAACAATGCATTCTTACATGGTTTCCTTGATGAAGAGGTATATATGCTTCCTCCTTTTGGATACACTAAAGCAGACTCATGAAAGGTTTGTAGACTGCACAGATCTTTATATGGATTAAAACAAGCTAGTAGACAATGGAATTTAGAAATTACAAAGTTTCTGGGGAGGCTTGGATATGCTCAGTCATTACATGATTATTCTCTTTTCACCAAGTCTGTTGGTGATTCATTTACTGTTGCATTACTCTATGTTGATGATATGCTCCTGATGGGCAATGATAGCACTGAGATTGTGGCCACCAAGGCAGCTTTGGACAAGGAGTTCACTGTCAAGGACCTTGGGATTGCAAGATACTTTTTGGGTATGGAAATATCCAGATCTTCAACTGGCATACTCCTTAATGAAAGAAAGTATATTTTAGATATACTCAAGGATGCAAATATGTTAGAATGCAAGACTGCTTCATTCCCAATGCATAGGGGTGCCAAACTATCTTCATTTGAAGGAGAGCCTCTTTCCAATCCTGAATTATATAGGAGGTTAGTTGGTCGGTTGTTGTACCTCACTTTTACTAGACCTGATATTTCTTTTAGAGTACAACAACTTAGTCAGTATCTGCAGTGCCCTTGTAAACCACATTGGAATGTTGCTTTATACCTTCTTAGATATTTGAAAGGCAGTTTTAACTTGGCTCTCTCTTATCCTGCTATCTCGGACCTCAGATTATCTGCATTTAGTGATGCTGATTGGGGGAATTGTCCTGATTCTGGTAGATCTTTATCTGGCTATTGTGTATTTCTAGGAGGTGCTCTCATTTCCTGGAAATCTAAGAAACAGAAAGTTGTTTCTAAGTCCTCGATTGAGAGTGAATATAGGAGCATGTCCTACACTGCTAGTGAGCTCATTTGGGTCCAGGGATTGTTGTCGGATTCGCATATTGATCTCTCCTTGCCTGTTACCTTGTTTTGTGACAACAAGGCAGCACAAAGTCTAGCTTCTAATCCAGTTTACCATGAAAGAACCAAGCATGTCAGAATAGATTGTCACTTCATAAGGGAGCTCATTCAACAAGGGTTTCTGATCACCTCTCATGTCTCCACTCAGTTGCAAATTGCTGATGTTATGACTTAGGCTCTAGGGGCTTATCAACATCACAGTTTGTGTGCCAAGCTTGGCCTTGTGCTTCCATCCACAAGTCCATCTTGAGGGGGGTATGTAGAGTAAAGGGTAATATTGTAATTTTCCTCTTTTAAATGTTATTAGATGGTTGTTACAGCAACAACAACCGAGCCTCCCTCCTTTGTATAAATACTCCAACACACCCTGTACAGAACTTTAGTTTTCAGTTACAATTGATCATTTTAGTTGTTCTTGTTCATCTCTCTCTCTCATTCCATTCTTGAAAAATGGGTACGGCGCAGCCGTGCAGAGGAGCCGAGGAGGAACAGATCTGGTGCTGCACGCTGGACGAAAGAGGAAGATGCTGCAACAGTTCGCCGGCGCCGCATGAGGGAAGGAAGGAAGGAAGGAGTGACTGAGGGAGGAAGTTCGGCACTTCGATGGCAAGAGGCGATTGAAAGAAGCATAGGAGGGAGAAGCGGCGGAAGCAGTGAAGCAAGCGCAGAACTAATCCAGTAATCCTTATACCTAATAACCCTAGGGCAATTTCGTAAATTTAGGCATCGAGCTTCCGGGCTCGGCTCGGCTCGGGCTCGGTTCGAGCCCAAAACACTGTTCAAGCTCGAGCCGTTTGGCTCAGATAACGGCCCTAATTAACACCTTTGTCTCGTCTACCTACTTGGTAGGAGGATGTGGGGCTCGGTACTGAGCTCGTTTTATGCAGAGGTGTTTGACACGGGTCTATGGTTATTGTTAGAACGAGAATGATAAAATAGTGAAGAAATACACAAAGATTTACGTGGTTCGGTAACGGTGCGTTACCTACGTCCACGGGCAGAGAACGAATTTTGTATTAGAGGAGATGAAAACAGATTAGGGTTACAAGGGGGTTGACATTTCATGAGTATATGAAGAGACTCATGAAACCCTAAACAGACAATGGACTGAAAGTCCAAAACAGACTGAAAGCCCAAAAAAGACAGACGATAGACCCGTTTACAATAAACATCGCATACCGGTCAGCGAGACAACCGTCGGGGGCTCCGCCCCCCGGATCTCCGATGCGTCGCCGGTCAACGATGATTCAATGCACATTAACAGTTATTTTAAGATTAATCTTTAAATACTTTAATTAATTAGGAAGTCATATAAATACGCTCTCTAAGGTTTATGGAAAGACACGTTATCCTTATTGAACAAACCGATGAACGGTGTTTTGAGAACGTGAACCTTTTTCGAAGGACCTCACAGTTTGGTGATTGAATTCTTGCTTGGTTTGCCTCTTGGGTGTCAATCTCTCTAGGGGTTGGTGTTCAGAGGCGCTCACGCACGAGCCTCTTTCTTGTGCTTTCAAGGCCTCGTCCTTAATTTTGTATGATCGTACAAGGTTGGTTGATTAGCTCATCCTCAGAATCCGAAAAGAAAACAAGGGTTTCGAGTTGTTTCAAGCCGAGGTTCTTGTCTCCGTTTCAATAAGTTATCCTTCTTCCTATCTCTATCCTTCACTGTCGTACTTTGGAATATATTGTTCTTGTTACACTGGTCTACTGCGACAATGTCTCCGCCGTTTTTCTGTCCTCGAACCCGGTTCAGCACCAGCGGACGAAGCATATCGAGATTGACAACCATTTCATCAGAGAGAAGGTCGCCCTAGGCCAGGTCCGAGTTCTTCATGTCCCTTCCGCACATCAGTATGCGGACATTTTCACAAAAGGCTTACCTACTCCTCTTTTTACTTCTTTTTGTTCCAGTCTTGCTATTCACTCACCTCTAGCTGCGACTGAGGGAGGATGTTAGCATTATATTATTTATATATGTCCATATCATGTACAGTTACGATTGTACCCTCAAGGTTTTCACCCATTGATATATAAACAGGAGTAGGCCTCTGAGATCCGTTAAGGACTCAGTTCTCCAAACACTTACAATTGTGTCTAATTAAGTTTCCGCCAATTGTCTTTGTGCTTGAAGATCAGGCATCCGACGGATCATTACCGTATCATTAGCCATTACTCAATTAAAAAAACTCATTTATCAAAGGTCTAATGAGATTTTTTTGTATAAATATAAAGAGATTCGATCAAAATGATTAAAAATCTACTTGATTTGGTAAAATAAAATAAAGACTTAATGCAATTTATAGTTAGATGAAAGTTTTAAATACTTTAAGTAAACTACTTTAGCCTTTATAATTTAATAAAAAAATAAACGAAATTAATATAATAAACAATATAGTATAATTGTAAAAACACGTACTTAACGCGAGTAAGAGTATCTTCAACATATTTCCTTCTTATTCTCCAAAATAGAGAAATATTAGAAAAATTAAAGAGGCTTTTTTAAAATGTACGGTATTCTCCAAAAACTAAATAATTTTCTAAATTTTCTAAACAAAGAAGCAGTTGGAGTTAAATAAAAAACAATTTTTTAAAAATATGTATTTTATTTCCTCTATTTGAGGGAAGTCGTATTAATTTAATTCAATAGGTAACACTTGTAAAAAATAATAGACCATTCTAAGTTCTAACAGCTTACTACGTGCTCCTCTCCTCGTTTAAATAAAGAGTTTGTGGTGTCCATGTTTTGTTTAAATATTTCATGAATGACAGACAGGATTTGTGTTGTTGTTTTTATACAAAACTTCAATTTGGGAATGAAGCTTCCATGGATTCCCTTCCCTCGATCTCTACTTGAATCACCTTCTTCGTTTGGTATCATGTTCAACCTAATTCATCTCTCCAATCTCTCCTCTTGTTTCTTACTACTTACAATTGCTTTAGTCTTATTCCAACCAAAACAAGTATCTTGCCTCGGCACCGGCTCCACAATCTCGGTGAGCTTCGGCGCCAACACCATCTGTGCCATCTTAGCCGGCCCATCGCAGTCGATACAGTGCTACCGACAAGGCGAGATCATCACCGTCTCCCCCGCCAATGTCTCCTACGACTCCATCTCCGGTGGCCTAGATTTCCTCTGTGGTCTAACCTCTGGCGGCTTCAGCCTCCACTGCTGGGACACTGGCTTCACCAATGGCAGCTTCGTGCTCAAGACCCTCTATCACAACGACACTGCCCCTCTCACCAGCCTCTCCGTCGGACAGTACCAAATCTGCGCCTTGCACGCCGTCACTGGCTTGGTCCAATGCTGGAAGAGGGGCTCCCCTCCGTTCTCCCCACCGAAGCGGTCGTCCCAGTTGAGGACGATCACTTCGGGTGTCGGGTTTTCTTGCGGGATTGAGATGCAGACGAACCTTGTCTCTTGCTGGGGCGTGAGCGCCATTGGTGACTTGATCGAGAGCGAGTTCGATGACATGGCTATGTTTAGTTTGGTCGCCGGGAAATCTCATGCCTGCGGTTTAGCCATGTCAGGGGTGTTGGTGTGCAAGGGAAGCAACACCACCGGTCAACTGAACGTCCCTCCGAACAAAGACTTCGTGTTCTCATCTGTTGCTTTGGGAGAGAATCACACCTGTGCCATTCAGACCAACAATGGATCGGTCGTTTGTTGGGGAGGTGATGATCTTGGGCCAGGTATGGGGTTTATGAAGTTCGTCGTTGCGAGCTTCTCCTTCGAATCGATTGTTGCAGGGCTTGATTTCTCATGTGGGCTTGCATCTGATTTGACTGTGATCTGTTGGGGACCCGGTTGGCCTACCAGCTTGAGCTTCTCCATGAGTGAGATCCCATTGCCAAAGGTGATCCCCGGGCCTTGTGTCGATGATTCGTGTGGGGTTTGCGGTACCCAACCGAACTCGACTTCTCTTTGTGGATCAAAGGGGCTAAGCATATGTAAATCATGTGTGATTTCGCCTTCGTCGCCTCCTTCGTTTGAACCTACTAGCTCAGTAGTCTACCCACCAGCACCCCTTGGAGCACCTGGGCTGGTTGCATCAATGCCTAAAGAGGCATCTAGAACCAGGCCTCGTTGGGGGTATATAGCATTTGGGTCATTTGGGATCCTTATAGCCATGATTTCATTGTTTTTCATGTTCCGGAAACAGAAGGGAAAACCAATGCTGGAGTCTAAAGACTCAGGTGTGCCACTTAATACTGCAAGGGATTCAGCGGTTGTTGGAAGCAACCCGTCGAGTGCGCCACACTCGAGATCGTCCTCTATCACTCATAGCAACAGCTCCCCAGGCCTCGCCGCCTTAAGAAGCATGAGTTTGTCGAGGCCTGGGAATAGAGCCGAGAAGTTCTCGCTCGGATCACTGGCCACTGCCACAGAGAACTTCTCGGCTGATAACATAATAGGGAGTGGAAGCTTTGGCACCGTTTATAGGGGTCGTTTAACCGATGGTCGACCTGTTGCTATTAAGCGACAGGAGATGATGAGCGAGAGGAGGATGCAAGCGTTATCTGGAAATGATACAGCATTCGATTCAGAGCTGGAGTTGCTCTCTAGGCTCCACCACAAACACCTTGTTGGCCTAGTTGGGTTCTGTCAAGAGAAGGAGGAGAGGCTATTGGTGTACGAATACATGGCGAATGGGGCATTGCACGATCATCTTCACTCGGATAAGTGTAATATAACATTGAATTCATGGAAGAAAAGGATCAAAGTCGCGTTGGATGCAGCGAGAGGTATCGAGTATCTCCACAACTATGCAGTCCCACCCATTATCCACCGCGACATCAAGTCTTCCAACATACTCATAGACTCAAACTGGATAGGCAGAGTGTCTGATTTCGGACTATCCTTAAATGGATCGCCATCTGAGCACGGGGAGGCCTCTAGTTTGTCGACAAACACTGTCGGGACTGTTGGATACATTGACCCGGAGTACTATGTGCTCAAAGTGTTGACAACAAAGAGCGATGTTTATGGCTTTGGCGTGTTGATGTTGGAGCTCTTGATAGGGAAGAAGGCGGTGTTTAGGGATACAGAAGGTCATCCGGTGGGCTTGGTTGAGTACGCGGGGCCTTACATATTAGGGGGCGAGGTGTGGAAGGTGCTTGACAAAAGGGTAGGGTACCCTCTCCTTAATGAGGCTGAGGCTGTGGAGCTTGTGGCTTACACTGCCTTGAGGTGCGTAAGCTTGGAAGGAAAAGAGAGGCCTACAATGTCGGATGTCGTCACCAACTTGGAGAAAGCATTCTTGTTGTGCAAGGAGAACCACGGGATCGAAAGCTGTTCTCGTACCGTTTCATCTGCTTCCTTGAACTAGTGATCTATCAAGCTTCTCTTTCTTTCTTTAAGGTAGATAATGCACTTTGTTTCTTTGCGTGAATGTGTTTTCATCTTTGTAGGTTTGTTGAATTTCATGCTTGTGTAGATGAATCGATGCACCTAGGGTGTCTTATTATCCACTTAGAATATGATTCAGGATACGTTTGAGGTCATGTTTTTAATATAACTCTTGACATGGTTATAATTCAATGAGCATCAGCCTCTGAGTTTCTCATTGTGATTTGGAGAAATTGTGGTGATATTAGCAAATTTTACAGGTGGTTATGCTTGGTGTAAGACCATCTTCAATAACTTTCCTAAAATTTCTCCAAAATGGATAAACAAAA
The DNA here is from genome assembly GCA_963922045.1 of Persicaria maculosa. NCBI lineage: Eukaryota > Viridiplantae > Streptophyta > Magnoliopsida > Caryophyllales > Polygonaceae > Persicaria > Persicaria maculosa. The sequence continues at coordinate 8,828,875 of OY998251.1, forward strand.
TACTTATTCTCATGTTAGTTTTGCTCAGATTCCAACAGGTTCTCCATTTCAAAAAATAGAAGAATCATTTAGTTTTCAAAAATGCTACAGATTTAAGAAAATTTCTCTATTTTTTCTCATTTTAGAAAATGAGATGGAGAAGTTTATCTAATAAACTTCTGATTCGGTGGGATGATAATTAGTGTTAGGTGGGTAGCCCACCGACTTATATGTAAGGTTTAGGATTCATCATTTAATCAATGTGAGTTGTCATATTTCATAACTTTCCATAGTTATATATTCTTGATTTTGCATCCCAATTTTTTACCAGATTTCTCATAACATGAAGTAGAACACAATTTAAAAGTTAGTGATATTGCCACCAACTTGTCACATAGTATGCCAAACTATATACATATATAGTTAGAAAAATGTAGTAAAAGCGATTTCCTATTAGCAGCGACCGAAATGGGAGCAATCTAAACTTTGAAAACGGGGTTGTGGGAGAGCAATACAAACCTCATGCTACTAGGTGTCACATAGCACTTCTTTTGCTTGAGATGTTGTCAAGAAGATTCAAAGAAAAGACTTATTTGACTCTTCTTGACAACAATATCTCAAGTAAAAGAAGTTTCTCATAATATATTATGATGAATTGCTCCCGACAATACTTCCATTATCGGCAAGTGAAAATGCCCGTGGGAGATTGAGATGATCATCATGGACGTCGATCATGCACCTTCTCTAGCTCTTCGAGTGGTCAACTTGCAAGCATGTCTTTCGCAAAGTCAACCGTGTGACAGACAGGGTGGCTCGGCTTCGACATGATATGGATCACGATGCACTTATGTCTCAGTCGGAGCTCTTTTCCCTTGTTCGAAACGATGTTATTGGGTGGTAGGATCAGCATGGTCTGACTTCTCCCAAATTCTTACCTTGTATCAAAAACAAAAATTAAAGTAAAAACATAGAACTGGGCAAACGAGGGTTAGCCCGCCCGGCCCATCCTGCCCACCCGCTATTACTTACAGACTTGGACAAGGGATAAAGCCCAAGCGAACAGTTAAGTTGGGCCCTCGCCCGCAATGGGTACCCACTATTTTTTTTATTTATTAAAATACATATATAATAATTAATACGTATTAATTATCGAAATTGTTATGAAATCTTGTATATTTGTGGTTAAGTCCCAAACTTATTACGGAGTGATCAATGTTGTTGGATGGTATTGTAACATTGTTGCTGGATAGTATTGTAAAATTGTAAAGTGATCAATGTTGTAATTCTACCAACTTGTTTGATACACACATATGATATATAACTAGTACAATTCCCGCGTCATTGCGCGGTTTATTTTTTAAATCATAATTAATCATATGACATCTTATTATTGTAAAATTTTAATAAAAGCTATTATAAAATTAAAAATGTATCATTTTATTGGTTGAAAAAACTACAATTAATGTAAACCATTTCGGGTTGGTGAAGCGGGAAGTACCCAAAGGTCCCCGGTTCAAATCTCGCACCGGGTGGCCACTGGAGGGTTAGTTGTTAACTTTAGGGGCCAGGGATCAGTCAGTTGCTAGTAGCCTCGGATACCCATGTAAATTCAAAAAACTATAATTACATGTAATGATAATACCTCATTAAAAATGATTCTCACTTAAAGAAGTGTATAGATATAGATATTTTAAAATAATCTTATTAGAAAGAAAAAAAAATACTATCACTATAATATTATATAAAAGATTTAACTAAAGATAACTTTACGAAAATCTCTTAGATGAAAGAGAGAATTTATAAGATATGTTCTCATGCTTTTAATTTAATATAGTATATAAAGAATTACATAAAGATTTAACTAAAAAAAATATATACTCTGTAATAAGTTTGGTACTTAATTGGGAGATACAAAAGTTACCGGAAAATTAGTGTCGAGGGTTGCACGTCTGCAATAGGTGTTGTGGGGCGAAATAAGGTAAGGTCATGGGCAGCTACAGTAGGCGCGCTACATGGCTACATATTCAAGCTTCTTTGTGTTTCTTATGTCATTTGTTGTGTAAATGACCCACAAGTTCCTAAGTTGTTTATATTGAAAACTGAAGACTGCACCTTAATTGTCAGACTTTGAGCTAATAACCTGCAAGTCATATCAAAGGATGATGAAAGACAAAACAAGACTTGATTTCAAAGTCTTGAAACCAAGGCCAACATGTTTTAGGACCTCAATTTTTGGGCCTGAACTCTCTATAACTTATATCGGTTCCATAAATATATTATTGACATTATATGCTAACATGTTTTAGGAAAGTGGATCATAGCTTTGGACTCAAGATAAAATCAAGGATTGCCGTATACAAATCAACTCCAACATATCTCTAAGGAGCGCACCATGGACTGGAGTTTTGGAAAGAATTGATTTGGATCGGAGGAATTCAAAATTCAAGTGGCCTTCCCTCCTTGTCCTTGAAGGTGAACGACTATATATATAGACGATTGCAGAAGATGATTATCTACTAAGCAAGCAATCATTCAAAACGATCAAGTCTTCTCAGCATTCGCCATCCAAAGTTTCTCTCTTAAGTTCTCATAAAGCTTAGTGTGGGTTGTCTTTGAGAGTTGAGGGAAACACAAGTGCTTATTGTACAAGTCATTCATTTTACTCTAAGAGTATTTCATACTCAAACAAACACACATTGGTGTGTTGTGAGAGCTTTTATTTCACTTGTAAAGCACTCAGACTGAATTCCACATATTCCGTTTTCGTCCTGCTTAATCTGAAACCCTGCTCCTCAATCTTGTCCCTCCATATCTCCAACTTTCTACTGACCCCTTCCCTTGTCTCGTCCACCAAAACAACATCATCCGTAAACAACATGCACCACGGGACCTCCCCCCTGAATACTCCCCGACCCTACATCCATCACAATTGTAAAGAGGAACGGACTCAAAGTCGAGCCCTGGTGCAACCCGACCCTAACCGCAAAATACTCGGAGTCCCCACCTGGTGTGGAGACACAAGTCTAAGCCCTGTCGTACATGTCTTGAACAATCCTTACGTAAGTATCGTACACCCCCTTGTCTCTCAAACACTTCCAAATAAGCTCCCTCGACACTCTGTCATAGGCCTTTTCCAAATCAATGAATACCATATGTAGATTCCTCTTATAATCCCTGTATTTCTCAACTAAGCGCCTCATCAAATGAATGGCCTCCGTAGTCAACCTCCCTGGCATGAAGCCAAACTGATTTATAGAAACATTAACTAACCTCCTCAACCAACCTTCGATGACTCGTTCCCAAATTTTCATAGTGTGACTAAGTAGTTTAATACCTCTATAATTGTCACACTATTGAACATCTTCCTTGTGCTTGAACATAGGGATCAACTTGTTGCGTCTCCAATCCTCTAGCATCTTCGTCGTTCTAAGGATAACGTTGAAAAGGTGAGTGAGCCACTCCACTCCCCTAACACCTAAACATTTCCAAACTTCAACCGGAATCTCATCCGAGCCCACAGCTCTCCTACTCTTCATTTTGCCAATCACCCCCTTCACTTCCTCAAACGATATGCGTCTGCAATAGTTGAAATTTCCACTGCCACCATTGTACGCAGAACTGTCTGTAGTCCTACAACCCTCGTTAAGTAGACCGGAGAAGTATGTCTTCCATCTTTGCTGAATCTGAGCATCCTCCACAAGCACTCTTCCTGACTCATCCTTAATACATCTTGCTTTGTCCAAATTTGTACGTCCACTACAACAATTAAGACCTAATGTGGCGGTTGATCCGCCACATTAGGCCTACAAACCGCCACAAAAGACCTATTGTGGCATTGCCTTGCATTAGGTCTATTGTGGCGGTTTTTGCATCTATTGTGCGCCACAATAGGTAAGTAAACCGCCACAATAGACCTATCTAGTGCATCGGTTATTTCTAATGTATTGTGACGGTTTTAAAGCTATTGAAGCAGTTTTATAGATCTATTGCAATGGTTGCTTACGCTACTGTGGCGGTTTTAAATTGTTATTGTCACAAAATTTTGTCTATTGTAGCGGGTTTTGATATTTATGTTTCATAAAATAATTTGAATAATAATTAAATAAAATATATAATAATGAATTCTAGAATAATAGTAAACTAAAATATTTCATCATCCAAAATATATAAACCATCATATATATATATATATATATATATATATATATAACCATAATATAATCCATTACATCAAAATATTCCCACTAAAGTATTGATATCTAAAACTGATCATTTACAAAAGAACACATTTAAGTGTTATCCTAAATCAAAATATACATATCTATACTAAATTCAAGAGTAGCATCACTTGTGTACTAAAAGCATTAATCTGCTAGTACCTTAGGCGAACACCTTGTGTAGTGGAATCAATTTGTGTAGGTGTCAAGCTGGAAAAAAAATAAGACAATAAAATAATAATGATGTTAATTATGCATATATGACAGCTATTTTATATAAATCAATTGTAAGGCTGCATATAAACATTCATTGTATTCAATTTTGTCCATGTTAAATTATCTAAGCCAAATGTACAGAAGAGATTTTAAATTACCTTAGTATTGAATTTAAACATTGCCCCAATTGGAAAGAACATGAAACATCATATCATGAGCTTTGTCCTCTCTTTCTTCAATGGATACTTGTCTTCAAGATAAATACCAAATGAGTAATACATTAATTAAAAACAAAGCTTATATATATCCATAATAATAAGAAATGAAAAAAGAAACATAAAGACACAGTTAGCTGTTCAATTTGGCAAGGAATTAGACTTTTTTAGTTAATCCAGAAGATTTCCTTATAAAAAGCTACACAAGGTATTGAGTAGTTCACATGACAACATCAAGGATTTAAGACAATATTAAAGTGAAAACCAAACATAGGAAACTCAACTTAGAGGGTAAGTACCATTAAAGATGTAGAAAATGATTTAACTACAACTGTCACATAATGCAATGATCCCTTCGGTTTTACCTACTTTAAGCCCAATAATTATCCAAACTCACTGAAACACACAACACACAAAATGTTTATGTTGAACCTGACATTATCCTTGAAGTACACATCATTTTGGCTAAGAAAATATGCACAAGATTATAAGGGAATATAGTAAATCTACTTAGCTCCCACTAAAGACAAGCAATAAACATTGTAGACTATAGCCAAAAGCAAAATCCTATAAACTTTGAGCTATTGAAGAGTATATAACTTAAACGTCAAATGCAAACCCAATATGCTAGAAATCTTGAGTTATTACCTGCTTACTTGAATTAGAGCCCTTGAAAGATCACCTGTATCGTCACAAGATTGATCAGCAGTCAGATATACACAACAAGATAGTTCTCAAAAGCAATGAAGATTCCTTCATCATCCAATAAGCTAAATAAAATATAAGAACACCACACCGCAACTGTCTAACAAAATGAATAAAACATAAATCGAACACCAAACTAAGGGGTCTGATATGGTACTTAGAATATTCGAAAACCTAGAAATTTGCAAATGTAAACATGGGAGAATTGGAAAAACCTAGAAATTAATTTTTGAATTCGAATCATAATTGAAGCGTACCCAATGTTTGAATTCGAATCATTTAGCAGTGGCATAATGAAGCTATAATCACAACTAATTACAAAAAGCAATTACCTGCAGCAGCAGAGTAGCCACCACCCCATTGATGTCTACCATGAAGAACCGCACTCCGAAAGCTCAGGTCAGTGGCTCGCGGTGCTGCAGAAGAAGTTGGACAGTCCGCCACGAATCCTGAGCCAATCTGCTGTTCGTCCCACCTGCTCCATCTTCAAGATGCTCCAAAGCTTTATTATAGTCAATGGCAAGCACTACCAGCCCTGAATCGTCTCAATCGAACCCTGAAATTGCAGAAAGCCACGTCTGGAGATGATTCAAGAGAAAAATTATTATTACCTTTCTCAATTTCTTACGAGATCCAACTTAACAATAAAAGACGTCTTTCAAACCCTAGAACCAGTGGAGAACATAGCAAGGGAGGCCTATTCAAGGAATTCAACCTAGACCGCCACAATTTCATCGAATTGTTGGTTGTGTTGCATCGGAGGAGGCAATTACGAGACAATGACGACGGAACTGGTTAGGGTCCCGTCACCGGCTGCCGGTGAAGCGGACAAGGGCTCCCCTCTTGAGAGGAAAGTGGAGGGCCGACTACAGACATCAGAGGCGGTGGAAAGGTCGCAGGGAGGTTGGTATTCGAGAATCAACTGAGATTTGGAGAGGTTTGGAGAAGAAGAGACTCGAGGGTTATAGGTTTTGGAAAGGAACGTGGGAGAGAGATGGACTCCCCCTTTAATTTTTATTCTTTTATCAGGTTTTAAGGGTTGCGAATCCTCTGTCCCTATATTAATCCCTTTCTCCTGTCCTCCTATTTTTATTGGTCCAGCTGGCGTTGTAAATTAATTCTTCCAAACCCATCAATATTAAACCAAACCGGTTCACAAAAAATATTAAACACAGTAAACCCGACCTTTTTCAATTTGGGTTTCCTCCAACCGCAATCTTCTCATCGTTGCAAAGAGAAGGTTCCTGTCGAGTGACGAAGACGGAGAATCTCACAGTGGTGTTCCCCAATCTATCTTCCCCTCTGACTTTTGCATCTAATAAAATCCCTGAGAGCAACTGCCACTTATGAAATTGGGTTGTTTGATTCACATGAGTTGTTTTCGGATGAAGTATATATGAGTTGCTATTAACAAAAGAAAAAAGAAATGTTTACATTTTTCTACCTTAGCATGCTATGGGTAATGGGTAGATAACAGCCAATTTGACAGGACAAAATCGTTGTGTTTCCTATCAAAATAAAACTCAAACCTACAAACTAGTATAGTGAGCAAGTAAGAGGTCGATCCCACAGAGAATCAAGTATTCCTATGTATTGTGTATTTACCAATTTGTAGAAAAGAGGGGTTTTGAGTGGTTGAGAATGAGAAATATTAACAAGTTAGGAGAATCAATAATTAAGAGATAGTTTCACCTACAATTCTCAATCCTATTTGGTGAATTCGATCATTGTTTCCTACTCAAGTTCTCTTCCTTTTCCAATCAAATGTTCTTATCTTGATTTAAATAGATTATTAGCCCTATGAGTTCTAATAATCCCTTACTCCTAAGCAATCTTAACACGGATTAAGGTTTAATCCTAGGAATAGCAATAAGTCTCAAGATGTATAAAGCTTATAAGCAATATCAGTCCCCTAAAGAACTAATATTTAACCTATAGTCAACTTCCTACACATTCAAGCTTTCTAACGAAGTCCACTAGAACATGTTTGCTACGAAAGATTAAGAATCATAACGAACAATTCAAAACCCTAGCGATGATGAGATCCTATCAAGGTGATCAATCAAGATAGCATCAAACACCATAAAGCATTCAAGCACAAAGAAGATGAAACATATGATGGAAATTAGAACAAGAATAGAAAACTCACAATTCAACCAAACGGAGTCTCAAATCGTAGGCAAACCAAAATAGTTTAGCACTCCATTGTCAAACGATTGTCAAAAGATTAGATGATGATCCCTAAAACAACCTAAAACAAGTCTTTAAATAGGCCTAAGTACCGTCATAAAACCCTAGAAAGTATTTCCCAAAGATAGGCCCAACTTAAGAAGAGTAGAAATTCGGCGCTGAACCGGCCCAGGAAAACCGCGGGTGTTGCCCCCTAGGCCGCGGGCGCGGCTTCTGCAGAGAGTCCTGAAATTCTGGCCGCACGTGCTGCATGGATGGCCGCGGGTGCTGTTTTTCCTCTTGTACGCCCTTTGCCTCTTCCTTGTGCATTCCAACTTGGCTTCTCTAGCTCGTTCTCACCTCCATATGGTCCATACAACTCTCATGATTGATCTCCTTACTACTTCGGATCCTCAATCTACAAATAAACACTAAACTTGTGTAGATTCCGAACTTAAACACCAAATGAGCAAATAAGTAAACTAACCCTTTAAAATGCAATATATACATCTAAATGAACCTAAAACTACTCTATAATGCCTATCTAAATATGCATTATCAAACTCCCCCACACTTAGCCTTTTGCTTGTCCTCGAGCAAAACAAAACATTTATGAGTCATTCATCCCACAAACACAATCCTTCATGCAATAACCTCATCAAAAGCAACATCTCTTCAAAGTGCAGACATAGATAAAGCAAACAAATGTCCTAGCAAGTATTTATGTGATCAAGTGACCTGCATGCTTACACATCCAACCTCACCGGGAATAAAGTGTTTTTCGCTCTCACTCAAGTGTTTAGGTTTATCAATTAACACTCAAACTCTATCCAAGATGCAACTGAGCTACATAAGAATTGAAATTGAATCACAATCTCCACCGTGGATGTCATTACCGGCAAAAATCATCATGAGATCTTTTTATGGGTTGTAATGGGGCCAAGGTAGAAAACATAAGGTATGAAACAATTTAGGCCATGTGGTGTTCATAATCCGGGAACTAAGGAAGCAACCAAATCATAATACCACTCATAAACTCATACCATAACTCTAAAATGTAATACAACTCCAATCTCAAGCATACAACTTTACAAACCATACTCAACTCTTTCCTTTGTTTTTTTTTCTTTTTCTTCTTCTTTTCTTTTCTTTTTCTCCCTTTTTTTTCATGCTATAACAAATGATTTTCCTTGACTTTTACCCCTAAGTGAATTTTATCCTCCTTAGGTCCCAAGTAATGAATGTACTAGCAATAATCACACATCTCATAAGGGTACATCAAACATACAATCCACCACTAAAAACCATCATCCACATTATAAATATTCACCAACCATTCCTAATTCCCGGATGGGGTCAGGCTATAATTGGCTATGGAAAATCTTGTGGAGCTACAAAAGAATAGACAATTAGGCTCAAATTGGCTTAAATTAGAGGATCATATCTAAGGTGGAATAGAGTCAAATAGGGCTAATAAAGGTGCCTCAATCATGTGAAATTTACCAATAACAAACATATAAGTACAGCGTTGACATAGATAACAAAATCAATTCCAAGAGGTAGAAGCATTGGAGAGTATTCACACACATGAAACAAGAGCAAAAGGACTTGATGAAGTGCAGTCCCAATAAGGCCAAAAATCAAACTCACAAGGTTAATATTTTGTTGGATTCCAGTGATGCTAGGAACTTAGATCATACAAGCTCAATTATGTTCACCTAGCTATGTTCCACATAAAAACATAAGTAGGATAAGGCTAAAGCAATTCAAACATGTCATGGGACTTATATGATCATAACTTTAATAAAATTTTGAGGACTCACCTGGCTAGGTGGTTGTTTAAATAACGACATATTTTATGCAAATGCATGATTTTTTTTTCTTTTTCATTTTTTTCAATTTTTTTTTTGTTTTCTTAAAATAAAACTAAGATGCAAAGCATTAAAAACATAAATGTTATGCAGAATAATTGAAACATGCTCGATATGCAATGCAACCTACTATGTACACTAATCCTCTCTCCTACACTTGAAACTTTCATTGTCCCAATCAAATTAAAACAAAAAAAATTAGAAAGAACAAGGGAGGAGAAAAGTAAAACTCACATGCTCACTGGTATGGAGGAGGTGGAGGTGAAGCACGAAAGAAAGAGCGTCGAAAACGAGTGAAAAGGAGGCCGAAGGGGCTGAGGCCGCGGGTGCTGCTTGGACGGCCGCGGGTGCTGCTCAAAAATCAAGGGCTGCTGTATTGGCCGCGGGTGCGGCTTCAGTGTTTTTGCCCAGATTTTCCGCGACCGCTGCCTCTCCGAAGCATTGCCTTTCCGACCTTCTTCATTCTTCCCCCTGAAAGGTTAGTCTAACATGGCGGAAAACACAATTCCTAAAGTCTACGACGGTTCGAATTATTCTAAGAGAAATGAAAAACTAATAAAGAAAAGAAAATGTATAGCCTACTTACCTCGGGTTGCCTCCCGAGAAGCGCCTTTGTTTTACGTCATAGACTCGACGGTTTATTCGTCTTCGCATTCAAGACTTACTCGGACATTGTTAGCGCCCTCAAAAGTAAATCAAACTCTCGCGCCCATCCAAAAGATAAATGGATACAAAATATGAAAAAGTTGATAGAAAATTGTATGGTGTTCAAGAATATTACCAACTCATCATACTCTTGAGCCTCACTTTCAGTGGAGGGTATATAAGACCACCAACTCAGTTCCGTTGGTAGCTTTTCAAAATAAAAATTAAAAGGATCAACATAATCACCGTTACCTTCCAAATCGCAAAAGTTTACCGTTTTTACCTCTCGAGCCTCAACAAGTGGCTCTAGACATGGTTCATCAACGGGGGAGTTGAGAATGGATGATGCAGATGGAGTAGGAGACACATCACATGTAACCTCATGCGTTGACTCATGAGAATCCAAGTCAGAAAGCACTAGATCCTTTCCTCCGTCGCTGAAGAAACTATCGTTGTTTTCAAACGTGGCGAGCCATTCTTCCTGAGCAACATGGCAATCCATATAACAGAAAAATTCCCAAATCTCAGAGAGTCCCATATCCAATAGGCCTCCATTACTCATATGCTCAACAAAGCTTCGTGTTTCAGCAGTCATCCCATCAAATATGCACACACACATTTCCCGCAATTCATATTGATAACCTAATGAAGCAAGGTCGTAAACATACTTCTGCAACCTAGTGAAATATTGGTGAAAGTTCTCACCTTCAAACTGCGCTAATCTCAACATCATAAAAAATTAGTAGCAAGGGTGTCGTGAACCGTAAGATAGGTTCACAACAAAGTTAGAGATATAAACAAAAATCAATAAATACACAAAACAAAGAAATAAACTTGATTCCCCAGCAACGGCGCCAAAATTTGACAGGACAAAATCGTTGTGTTTCCTATCAAAATAAAACTCAAACCTACAAACTAGTATAGTGAGCAAGTAAGAGGTCGATCCCACAGAGAATCAAGTATTCCTATGTATTGTGTATTTACCAATTTGTAGAAAGAGGGGTTTTGAGTGGTTGAGAATGAGAAATATTAACAAGTTAGGAGAATCAATAATTAAGAGATAGTTTCACCTACAATTCTCAATCCTATTTGGTGAATTCGATCATTGTTTCCTACTCAAGTTCTCTTCCTTTTCCAATCAAATGTTCTTATCTTGATTTAAATAGATTATTAGCCCTATGAGTTCTAATAATCCCTTACTCCTAAGCAATCTTAACACGGATTAAGGTTTAATCCTAGGAATAGCAATAAGTCTCAAGATGTATAAAGCTTATAAGCAATATCAGTTCCCTAAAGAACTAATATTTAACCTATAGTCAACTTCCTACACATTCAAGCTTTCTAACGAAGTCCACTAGAACATGTTTGCTACGAAAGATTAAGAATCATAACGAACAATTCAAAACCCTAGCGATGATGAGATCCTATCAAGGTGATCAATCAAGATAGCATCAAACACCATAAAGCATTCAAGCACAAAGAAGATGAAACATATGATGGAAATTAGAACAAGAATAGAAAACTCACAATTCAACCAAACGGAGTCTCAAATCGTAGGCAAACCAAAATAGTTTAGCACTCCATTGTCAAACGATTGTCAAAAGATTAGATGATGATCCCTAAAACAACCTAAAACAAGTCTTTAAATAGGCCTAAGTACCGTCATAAAACCCTAGAAAGTATTTCCCAAAGATAGGCCCAACTTAAGAAGAGTAGAAATTCGGCGCTGAACCGGCCCAGGAAAACCGCGGGTGCTGCCCCCTAGGCCGCGGGCGCGGCTTCTGCAGAGAGTCCTGAAATTCTGGCCGCACGTGCTGCCTGGATGGCCGCGGGTGCTGTTTTTCCTCTTGTACGCCCTTTGCCTCTTCCTTGTGCATTCCAACTTGGCTTCTCTAGCTCGTTCTCACCTCCATATGGTCCATACAACTCTCATGATTGATCTCCTTACTACTTCGGATCCTCAATCTACAAATAAACACTAAACTTGTGTAGATTCCGAACTTAAACACCAAATGAGCAAATAAGTAAACTAACCCTTTAAAATGCAATATATACATCTAAATGAACCTAAAACTACTCTATAATGCCTATCTAAATATGCATTATCAAACAGCCTATTAGCAAAGTCAGAAGCAACTGCCTTTTTGGCTAAATTGGCTCTTAATTCAGACTGTTAGTATTCAAGATTAAATCTTGATAGTATTTAAGATTAAAGCTTCATGTTTGCCAACTACATTTTCTTTGCTTGTATTTTGTACACTTAATGAGTTTCTTTTTATTACCTTTGTGAGTTTCTGTCTACTGGCTGAAATTAGATGGAGGAGAAAGCAAATGAATTTGTGGTGATGAAATATCGAAGCTTAGCAGAAGAGAATCACAAAACGATGGAAGCTTTAAAAGAAAGATATTGGCTTTAGTTGATGCAATGTGGGCTTATCAGGTTTTGATGTGGCAGTGGGGTATTTACATAAATAGAGTATACACTGGTGTTTAAGGGTTCTAAAGTTGAAAAACTAAGCATAGGATATACACCTAATTGTGAGATTCAAGTATGATTCAAGCATAGAGTATACACTGGTGTTTAAGGGTTCTAAAGTTATAAAGCCTATTAGCTCAAATGGTAGAGCTATGTGTTTTACACATCGATGTGGGTTCGAATCCCACATAGGCTAACTTACCGTTAAAACTTGAATAAGTAAGATGAATCACCAATTGAAATAGAAAATTAGCAAAAACATTCCTAGTATGATATCCATAACTTAACTTCCATACATTCATCAAGATAAAATAGAACATCAGCATGCAGTCCAATACATATAGTAATATAGTAGGCCAACAATTTAATAAAAACCACTTCAAGAAAACTAATTCAATGTTTATGCTAACGGTGACACTGCATGTGTTTTAATACGCTAACAATATAGCAGAAGCAAAGCAAGGGCTGAGAGTGGAAATCAGTAACAGCAGCAGCAAAGCAACTTGAACACTAACCGATGTACAACAGCAAGGCCAACATATATAAGAGAACACCAGCAAGGGCTGAGAGTGGAAATGAGTAACAGCAGCAGCAAAACAACTTGAACACTAACCGATGTACAACAGCAAGGCCAACAAATATAAGAGAACACCAGCAAGGGTTGAGAGTGGAAATCGGTAACAGTAGCAGCAAAGCAACTTGAACACCAACCGATGTACAACAGTAAGGCCAAACCTCAAAAGGTTGAAAGGTCATCACTGCCTTGAAGGAGTTTAGCATAGGCATCATAGTCATCACACTAGAATCAATAAGAGAAGGGTTAGTGTAGGAAACAGTTGAAACTTGAAAATAGATATTAAAAATGTCAATAACCTGTTGCAAAATGTCAAGCAAAGAACCTTGTTGAGCAGGAGCATTCATTCTATTAACCTGTACACATAAATCATCCAAGCATGACACTAACGGACAGAAAAATAGACAGAAATAATGAAAACTAGTAGACAGAAATTTAAAAAATAATATAATAACAGACAGAAAAGTAATATGGAAATACATTATACCTGTGTAAGATGGTTAATGTCAGCATCAATAGTAGCTTGCTCTACTTGATGACCAACAAAAGTTTGCACACCATCATTTGGTAATTTCTTTTTCTTTACCCTTTTGGATCGTTTCCTCTTTTCAAGAGGACCTTTTGGCCTTATACTAAATTGATGTCCATGCTTTGGCTTTAAGATTGAGCTTGCAACTGTCTTCATCTGAGTAGGATCACTTCCGAGCAGTTGACAACTCTCAAGATTGGATTGTACAGGGTTTCCTCCTGAATTGCAATCCACTTCTCGACGCAAATTAATGAGACCCTCTCTCACAAGAGTGTAAGCTTCTTCAGATTTTGCAGCTCTCGTGGCCAACTGAGTAGATAAGCGACATAAATCTCTGTAACGCCTTCCAATCGCTACTTTATGATCTAAATCAACTGAACTCTCATTGATAACTCCTGCACTCCCTTTTTTGCATCTTTTGTCCATCTTTTCAAGATGTACTTTTGAGGAACTCTTATAATACCATGGTCAGAATAAATCTTCAGGATGTGACTGCACAATATACCCGCAAACTCAAATTTTCTACAGCTGCAAGATATAATTTCTGACCTCTTATCATATGAGACAACATAGCTTGATCGCTTCATGACAAGCTTGATAATATATTTCACACCTTCTCTAATCTCACCATCGGAAGGCTTTTCAATCACACAGTCAAAAGCCATGGACAATTCAGCTTGAAATAATGTAGCCGCTGAAAGTGTTCGAAAAACCTAGGCAAATCATGTTTAGAACTTACATAGTGCTTAATGACCTTATTCATGCTCTCACTTCGCTGCGTAGTCATCATCTCGGCACAAAAAGTGTCCCGCCCATAAACTAATGCCCATTTTTCTTTTATTTTGAACATCTTGTTTAACCAATCATTGTCTTGCAAATTATACTTCTGCAGCATGTTATCCCACGACATCAAGAAATCTTCTTCATAATCGTGATCATAGACGCAACTCATGAATACTATTGAGAAGTCTTTAAACCTCTCATATACACTACTCAAGTGAATGGATGCATTCTGAAAAATGTGCCATAAACACAACCGATGATAAGTCTCTGGCCATTGTTGTTTGAGTGCTTTGGACATTGCAGCATCTTGATCGGTGATCATCGTTCTTGGTAGTTTTCCACCTATAGCCTTCACAAATGTATCAAATAACCATAAAAAAGAATCTGCAGTCTGATCATATAACAATGCAACACCAAAAATAATGGTTTTTTTATGATGATTCACTCCAACGAATCAGGCAATTGGTCGCCCATCTTTATATTTCCGATATGTAGTATCAAAGCATACTACATCACCGAAATTAATCACCATAGTCCAACACCATTTTTGCATCCGCCCAAAAAATATTTGTGATCAAATCATCTTCATCCACTTGAATAGCATAAAAGAAGTTAGGGTCCTCTATTTGCATGGATTGCAAGTATCCTAGAACATTTTTTGTCTCGCCTGGCCTTATTTTTACACTGCGCTTACTTCGCAAGTAATTGTTATAATCCACACGAACAAATCCAAGACTATCACGACCCCCCTGCTTGCTTTGCCATAAGCTCAAAGGCATTTCTGGGGGCAATTCCTGACATATCAGCCATATCTACATCTACTGCTTGAGACAATGACACCTTTCTGTGCGATCTAAATAGATGAGCCTTACTTGGACTAGCCAAGATGTGATTATGCTCAGGAACAAAATTCACAACAGTGTACTTTCTTGTATGCCGATGATAAATTTTTAGCATAGCTAAACATCCGAATCTTGTCTCTAGACGATGAGATTTGTAGACATCATCTCGTCTATCTGGTCCCCTTTTTCCCTCACATGAACAAACAAATTTCCTATCCACCACTCTCTCCTTTGATCCATGTGACTTGCTTTTTCTAACCGAGAAGCCAATTTCCTTTGGATAAGCATTGTAAAATTCATAAGCAACATCTTAAGTCTCAAACTCCATGCCAACCATCGGTATCATTGCTTTAGAGACTTTGTCATGGATGATCTTTTCACTTTTATTATCCACGGAAGAATCAATATGATCCTTATCGTCCTCAAATTCCAAACGTCTTCGTGATTGACCTTCTACATGGTTTTAAGAGTAATTTACCCTTAAGAACCGCTTCATTAGGCAAATTAATTGCTACAATAGTGTAAAGACGGAGAAATTTTATAATAATTAAATAATTAAAATAATGACTTATAATCATCTCGATTTCTAAGATTTGGGAGGTTTAAATTTTCCATTCTCGAGCTATTGATTTACTCTAACTCTTTCGAAACGAGTTCCAACATTATTTAGTTGAAGATTTAAAATATGTTTTATTCCGCTTCCATATGAGAAAATTTAAAATAATATTTGGAGTTCTTTATTAAATTCGGAATCGGAAAGTTGAAAATCCTTTTGAGTTGGGTCGGATAAGGTCGAGAGAGTAGGTTTCGAGATATTTTATTCGAGTATTCAAATATCTTTTGGGGACCACTTGCTTGTTTTTATTTTATTTTTCTCTCTCCCATCCGATTACCAGTAGCAACAGTCTCTTTGTCTGTTTCTTCTTCTTCCCTTTACAGATGGGACAACCCATATGCTCCCACCTCTCCTCACATGTCCTCCCCTTCTTTTTCTGGCATCAAATTCGGACACCTCCCACGCCATTGCAGCACTCTCCTCCTCCCACTAATCCTGTTCCCTTTTACCTCCCTAAAGCAAACCCAGAAGCTCATCCTCCTTTCTTGTTAAGCCCCCTGAACCACCATTACCGTCTCCCCTTGCCTCCATTCCGCGCCCTGCTTCGCGAAGCCAAAAACTAGCTGCAACAGCTCCTTCTTCCTCCCTCCTTCAGCAACCAACACCAGCTGCATCTCCAAAGTCTCCCTCGACGTTGACGAGCCTGAAGAAGCCGGCTGCAGCCAGGGGCGGAACGTTTTGGGGGCCAGAGATGGCCTTGGCCCCCACAATTTTTTTTTTTACCGAAGGAAAGTTGAAATTTGAATGGAGATGGCCTCCACACTTCATCTCTCCCCTGCTCTACCTCTCCATCTCCCCAAAATTCATTTAAATCCCATTTCAACTTTCTAGGAAGTAATTAAATCTCATCTCCCATTCTCCCGTGCTTTACCACCCCATCTCCCCAAAATTCATTTAAAGAGTTACAGTTCTAATTTCTTTCACTTTTATTTGGGTTTAGTCATTCAATTGCTTTTCATTTCAAACTTCTAATCATGTGAAATTTGTTATAATACTTCAATTGTTTGTCATTTGAGGCTATGCCACTGATTATTAGCAAATTGTAGGATTACAGTAAGGTTGTGTTTGGCACTAGATGGAGATTATGGGGATTATGGGGATTTCAGTAGATGTTAGGAGTTGGAGATTATTTTGGTAGATTAATGGGATTGTGGGGATTGAGATTATGGAGGTCGGAAATCTCGTAAAAGGTGTTTGGTTGGTATGAGATTGTGGTGTATTTTAAAGTAACAAAAGGTCGGAAATGCCCCTGAAAAAAAACCCTCATACTCCTCCTCCTTCCTCCCAAAACCACACTGCGAAGAATCCGAGTTCACAGTTGAAGGCTCCCACACGACACCCCGAAGCTGGCTGGCGATATCCGGAGACGAGGATCGACAGCTGCCGGTGCTCCGTGACGAGGATTGACGAAGCCCCCTCGGCCATCCGCGCACCGTGACGTACCTCCCCTTTAGGCGGAAGAACCCTCTTCAGAGACACCCGTGCCGCTCGTCGGAGTTTCCCAGGTACGTGATCCTCTGAAATTTGAGTGTGTTCTTGAAATTAGAAGTTGAAATGGGCATATTGTTGAGTTTGATTGTTCCCCTGAAACACGAAAAATCAAAATGGAATTGGGGAGGTGTAGTCGCCATTTTAGGGATTTTAGTTTTACAATAGTATGTTGAATTGGGGATTTCCCCATAGCCACCTAATAGGGCACCATAGTGGTTCGGTATTTCGATTAGTTGGCTCCAGACCCGATTGAACCCTTTCAAGTTAGCTTGTGACGGTGAGAAAAGGTCGAAATTGGAGGAACCCCCAACAATCGGACATCCCTTTCGTTGTCTACTGCTGAAGCTTGCATATATTTTCATGTGTTGTTGTCGTTGGGGGAGATCAGTTGAGGACGAGTAGGTAACATGTCATCTGGTAGCAAGCCCCCTGTTCCTGACAAGGGAAAAAAACCAAAGGGCTCGAAAGAAACACCTTTTCAGTGGACTCCGACGCTAATGAAACAATACTTGGAACTGCTTATTGGGTATCAGCATAAATATGGCCGCGATCAGGGGTTCAGTTGGGTGGTTTTAACGACACAGTTCGAGGAGCAGACAGGCCAGAAGTGTGGAAGCAACACCCCTAAGAACAAGCACGCGACCATGAAGGAGAGGTGGAAGGCTTGGAAAGAGTTGATGCACGGCGAGACCGGATTGGGGTGGGACTACGAAAAAGGGTGCATAAAGGCCACCGATGAGTGGTGGCAGCGGAAATGTCAGGTACGCTATCAATTGTATCTTTTGGGTGTTGTAGATGACTCTTTGTTGAAGTTATTAAGAATAGAAAGTTGGATTTGTATTTGATTTGCTGTTGTGAAATCTGTATTATTGTTGTTTGAGCTTATGTTTTGAGGTGCTTGTTCATAATAAACATGATTATATGAATCTTTGTGGGTGATTGGTGTACTTTTATGTGTTAAAAAACATATTTGGATTCAATGTATGTTGGTTCAATTTTATTCAAAACACGCACTTTCCCCCTCATTTCTGACAGATTGTAGAAACATAGTGGTTGAATTGATACCTGATATATGTGATGAGTTGAAGAAGCTTGTGGCAATGACATCTTACGTCTGTTGTCCAGAATCCATTCAAAAATTTGCAGTACACTCGCTAAGAGCTCGCAGTTCTGTGCATACACTTGATCTACACTTGAGCTACACGTGATGAGTTAAAGAAGCTTTTCGCATACTCTAACGCGTCTTCGCTTGGACTGATTTTGCAGGAGAAGGCAGATTTTGGCAAACTGAAGAACAAGTGCATTCCTCCGGACATTGTAGATGCCTGGGACCAGATTTACGGAGGCACCGTGGCCACCGGCAAGCACTGCGTGTCTCCTAGTATGGACCCCGTCGACAGCCCTGTGCCGATGTCCTGTACGCCTGACGACGGAGGTGACGATCACCGCCCCCAGCCGACTGCTGCGGATGTTAACCTGGGGGATGATGTGGAAGATGTTGATCAATTCGACCTCCGTAGCTTTTCGGAACTAGTCCGAGGTGCCACGCAGTCATCTCCTGTCAGTCCCGTGGAGGTACCCCCCACTGTCACCCTTGGATGTAGCACCTTCCCCACTCGGTCCGGGAAGCGTCCGGCTAGCTCCTCTGCGACACCGTCGGGTAGGAAGCGAAGTGCGCGAAGGTCATCCGGGTCAGTTGCGTTCGATAGGCGAATGGATTATGTTGAGGAAACAGGTGAGGCTATTCTCCAATTCGTGCGTTCTGAAGACGATTTGTCCCGAACTGAAGCAAACCGGGAGGTGGAGGTGGTGAAGGTACTGGACCAGCATGTGGCAGATGGAATGATAGAAGATGAGGGCCCATTGTTGTGCTTCGCAATTGAATTCCTCACCGCCCCCGAGAAACAAAGGATGTTCCTTGCGCTTAGCAGGAGCAACGCTGTGAGGCTAGCGTGGCTGAAGTCGCGTTTCCGCCAGAGCGGCGGCGGTGACGCGTAGGTCGGGTTGAGGTTAATGTTGCACAACTGGAGTTCCCTTTACTTGTGTTTTAAGTTGCGTGAGGTGGGTTGTTTGGAACTTAAGTTTGAACACTTGATTTTCAGGATAGTGAGGTGGTCTTTGACAATTGTGGTTGTAGACATCATTTTCGGCTCCTGATGTAGGAGTTGAGATTGGGTATTTCTGTCTAATTTCATGTGTGAATGCATGTCTCATACCTCATTGTTTTTCATACCCTATTTGCATGATTGTTTCATTAATTATTTCAACCAGATTGCACACTTGCTTATATTTGTAAATGTGTTCAGCATCGTACCTCCTCCTGTAACTTGTAGGTGGAATGGATGCTCTGGCAGTTCGACGGCGGAAGAAGCGGAGGCACAAGCGCGCTATCCTAGCTTACTAGTATCTCATACTAGAGGCAGTGCGCCTCTCATGTCACTACTACAAACACATACACAAGGTGCCGTGCTACACCTCTGCGTACACCGGAGAGCAGTGGATTCATGACATTCTCGCCCATGAGACCGACCTCCGTTGTGTCCAAGTGTTTAGAATGCCGAAGCACGTCTTCACCTCCCTGTGTTCCACTCTTCACGATAGATATGGCTTGCGAGGATCGAAGCACATGACCGTCATGGAGAAGGTGGGGATCTTTGTCAACACCATGGCTTGGGGTGCATCGCTCCGGGACTCCTGCGAGCGCTTTTAGAGATCGACATCCTCGCTCGGCGAAGCCATAACCGACGTCCTCGAAGCACTTGTCGGGCGTAGCAATGGTTGGAATGGCCTCGCTCGCGACGTCATCAGACCGGTGGACCCAACATTCTCTGAGGTCCCGAAGCAAATAAGCGAAGACAGCATATATAGAAGATACTTCAAGGTCATACCTACACCCATGTTACTCATGTCCCTTTGCTAGTCTTTAAAGGAAGTCAACATGCAGTTGCTCTCTGCAGGGATGCATCGGGGCCCTAGACGGCACACACATCGAAGCTGTTATTCCGCGTGACGAGCAGCTGCCTTACAGGGGACGCAAGGGCATCACCACGTTCAACGTCCTAGCGGTTTGCGACTTCGACCTTAATTTCACATTCGTTTCCGCCGGGTGGGAGGGCAGCGCCCACGATTCCCGTGTATTGGAGCACTCCCTCAGCACACCGGGGATGCATTTCCCCCACCCGCCCGCAGGACGTTATTACTTGTGTGACAAGGGATACCCTGAGCGGCCGGGATACATGATACCGTACTCGAAGACAAAGTACCACCGAGCTGCGTTCGTGCAGGAGCCGGCGGACAACGAGAAAGAAGCTTTCAACCAGAGACACTCGTCCTTGTGCGGGGTTGTCGAACGGACGTTCGGTATCTTCAAGAGTCAGTGGAAGATGACCAAGCCAATGCACAAGTATCCCGTAGGCAAACAGGTAGACATCATCATCGCGTGTGTGATGTTGCATAATTTCATCCGGCGATCGGGGGGAGAAGGGAAATCCGTCACCGGAATAGTGGATGACAGGTACGTCGAGCCCGGTGTTGAAGGTGTCGAGGAAGCAGCCGTCGCATCCGACGACGAGAGCGAAGAGGAGGTCGTCCTTTCTGACAGCGATGCGGAGGACATTGAGCCCGAGGGGATGCAGGAACTACGTGACGAGATTGCACGACAAATTTGGGCCGACAGGAGACGACATCGGTAGTGGGGTTACGGAGATCAAGGAGGGAATGCTGTCCAGAGACACTCGTCCTCTTCTAAGGTTGCAATTTGTTAATGACTATTGTAACATGAATGGTGCAACTTCATCATGTGCATTGTAATGTTTTGTATGGTTTGAAGATGTATGGTTTTAACATGTATGGTTAGTTGGGGGCATATATATATGATGTCTATTTGGGAGCATATATATATATATATATATATATGATGTCTATGTGGGAGCATATATATATGAACTTGTATGGTTGGTGTTTAACTGCTAATTGAACATTGAGCAAATAGATGAAAAGGGAGTTTAACTGCTAACTTACAATGTATTTTACACAACAAGACCTACCATTGCAAACCTGCTAAAAACCCATCGTTGTTTGACTACATAGCATGATACTAGTGCGCCCCGACACAGCAACAAAAAGGGACTAGGGAGGGGGCGACAGTTCCGATACAAAAAGGGACTAGGGAGGGGCCTTACAGGGAGGGATTCGACTCCCATTTCCTACAACATACGAATATACACAAAATACTTCTTCACAAATCGGGAAGCTTCAGTTCCTTGCCAGGGCCGCTAAGGCCACAACTGTCATGGCGATGAACATCCATTTCTGGGTTTCCAACTGGGACCTTGCGCCAAGCAGCTCCCCCCATACTTGCACGGATTGGTTGGAGAGGGTAGCGAGTTGTTCTATCAGCTGGTCGTTGAGTGCATTCGCCCTCTCCAGCTCCTCAACAGTCCTCTGAGCCGTTGCCTCTGCGACGAAGACCCTGGTTGTGAGGTCCATCGCGATGTCCTCAAGCTGCTGAATCCTGGGGTCCTCAGGAGCGGGGGGGATAGCCTGAGGAATCTCCTCAAGTGGGGCCCTGTTCTCGTCGCCAGACGGAACATTACTGGAGCTGCGCTCAACCCACAAGTCCCTCTCCTGCACATTACAGTCACCACACATAAGCACCTATGCCACAAGCTATACCCATAACCTACGACACAATGCATAAGGTTTGCCTCATGATAACAAAAAGAAACAGTTTGACGAGAGTAGAAAATGGATGTACAAACCTGCTCGTACCACGGGGGAATCCTCTCCTCCCCACCAATCCATGGGTATTTCTCAGGACATCCGCTTGCCCAGCTGCCGGAAGAAGACATGATGTATCTGCGGGGGCACCAGGTGCAGTGATTAGTACTTCACATATGCACAGCTTGTAAACTGCGTCAGTCAACACCCATCCAGAGATATAACAGAAACTATAGACACATAATAGAAATAACAGCAACTAACAGAAACTTCAGATAAGAAACTAACAGAAAAACCATGATTTTCCATCAAGTTGCTAACCTCTTCACAATGTAAAAGAGAAACTAATAGAAATAACATGAGTTTCCATCAAGTTACAATACTAAACTGGAACATTGCACCTGGCAGTTGGTGACATACAAAAGTGGTAATGTCAAAGCCAGTCACAAATTGTAAAAGAGACTAACACAAACTAACAGTAATAACATGATTTTCCTGCAAGTTTCTAACCTCTCAAAAATGTAAAAGACAAAGAACAAAAACTAAAGATAACACACACAGGAATTTAACTGAAGACATGGTCTGAAAATAATAAAATGGAACAGAAACTAAAGACGCTCTGCAATGTAACTAAAGACATGGTCTGAAAGGTTTAACCTTTCAAAATGAATTTAACACACCCTGCAAACAATTGTAGCCAGTGTGTATTTAACACACCCTGCAACAGATAAATGATATCTCAATTGTAAATATGCAAACAAGCATCAGTTTAACTAAAGATATCTCAATTGTATAAATGATATCTCAATTGTATAAATGATATCTCAATTGTATAAATGATATTATATACATGTATAAATGATATCTCAATTGTAGCCAGTGTGTATTTAACACACCCTGCAACAGATAACACACAAACTAACAGAAATAACATGATTTCACATGAAGTTTCTAACCTCTTCACAATGTCAAAGAGAAACAACAGAAACTACAGATAACACACCCTGCAATTTAACTAAAGAAACTGAAGATAACACACACAGCAAGCTTTTGTGATTGCAGCAATTATAGTACACATCTTTGCTCAATCTGACATAAAATTTGATTATATATTTTGGATGCGAATACTGTTAGGATTCCACTCAAATAGAACAGCTGCATGGGAAGACAATGCAGAGCCCCAAACATGACTCAAGCATCGACCATTGTAAATATGCAAACAATCCTCAGTTTCAACTCTTCAATCCATGATTCCTACTACATCGATAAGAAAGCTGATAGAGTATATTTTAGTCATGTTTTTAGTGTGGAATTGCATATTAGTTTAGATCATTCTTACATATTTTATAGCTTAATTTATGTTATTTGGTTTTCGGAGTCTACACTAGTGTTTTTATATATTTCAGGTATCTCTAAGCTGGATCGTATGAATTTGGAGGTTGGGATCAAAAATTGGGCCGAGTTACTCTACCTTTCTTATACCTTTGAGAGGTTGCTGAATTTCTTTGTCTGTTCAGAGGCTACACTACACCACCAACTCCGGATTTGAACTGAAAGCTTGTTTCGAATGCCTGATTACTTTGTGAGTTTCCTCTACCTTTCTTTCATTCTTTTTCTTTACTTTGAGGACAAAGTAAGATTTTAAGCATGTGGTGGGGAGTTTCTGTGTAGCTCCGTATTTATATATTTATGTTAGTTTTTTCTGTTTTTTTATTTATTTATTTTTTTATGCATTTCATTTAGGTGTTATTAACGATGCCCATCTTGGTTTAGTTTGTCCTCTAATTCATTTTTATGATGTTAATTGCATAAATCCCATAATTTGATTGAATTGCTTGAAAATCATTTTTGGAGCATGATTTGAGAATATAATTGAGCAAGTATGGTTCATAGTTGAGGTTTAATTGAAATCTAAAAAAAAAAAATATAACCCTTGTGAGTTTGTTTTGGCCTTATAGGGACTATTCATAATTATTTCCCTTTTGCTTTTATTGTGTGATTATACTCTTCATATACTTGTTTTTCAAAAGCCAACAAGGATGAAATCTTCAATTCAAATAGCACAAGGCATGCTACTCAACAGTTAATGAAACAAGGATGACATCTTGTTGAGATATAGGTAGGTTTTTAAAATACATTGAGTTGAGATTTTTATTAAACCCCCAAAAATGTCAGGTTTCACACGGTCTCCACCGCCGTCGGTGGGAGGTGCCCCCGCGGTTAATCTCCGCCGTTGAGAGGACCCAAACTAGGTAGGAGATTAGGTTTTTGAGCCGTGTATACGACCCAAACCCAAATCCCCCTTGACCGTCGATAATCTCCTCCAGTGGAGGAGATCTCCGCCGCCGGTGGGAGGTGGCTGCCAAGAGCTTCTACGCCTTGGACACGACCCAAACGAGGCCGCCAACAGGAGAAGAGGGCGGTCCTCAGTTTCCCTTCCCCAAATCCCCCCTCGACAGTGGAGAACAGCCTCCCCTGGAGGAGATCTCCGCCGCCGGACCCCAAAACCCACCACGCCCACTCCGACCGACAATGAAAAAGAGGAGAGGGAGGGATTGTACCTGACCTTGGTGGCGGTGGTGGCGAAGTGGCGATTTCTCTGGCGATTTCTCTCCTCTCTCTCTACTTGCGCACTCTCAGATCTGAAATGTGAAGCGTAGAGGAGGGGCAATTTTGGATCTCATATACTGAAATCCCACAACAATCTTCACAATCTTGGGGGGAGTAGATTGTGAAGAAATCTCCCAAAATCCCCATAATCCCCATCCCAGATTGTGCACAATCTACCTGCCGAACACCGTCACCAACCCTCAAAGCTGATTTGTATTCTCTCTTAATCTCCACAATCCACCCACAATCTGTTGCCGAACACACCCTAAATTAGGATTAGGATTATTAGCAAATTGTAGGATTACAGCAATTTAACTTTCAATTACTTTTCATTTGAGGCTCCACCACTAATTTATTTTAATCATTCATTTGCTTTTCATTTGAGAAAGTTGGGTTCTTGAATCTTGATGATATGATTATAATATATTACACAGTGCAAATTTGGGATCTTAAAGTTGTGTTTTGATTTTGTAGAAGGATTTTGGCTTCAAAATAGGCGTCCGAGATGAGCCCCCGGTTTGATCGGGTTCCCAACCCTAAAAAAATTATTAGTTCTTATTCGGCCCCCTCATTGTTAAGCTTGAGGTTCCCCCACTAGCCGCGGCCTCCGTCCTCTCTCCTCTTCTTTGCCGAAAGCCAACACCAAAGTTTCACCCCTTGTTCTCCCTTCTTTCACCTCGAGGCACCAGCAGAGGTCTTCCTAAACTTCCTCGGAGCCGCAAGAAACAGCGACGCCGCTTAGGAGGAAATAGAGACCAAGAGCGCCTCCTTGAAGCTCTTCTCCCCCTGTCTCGGATTTCAAACGGTGAGGCTCAAATTCTCCCTCCTTTCTCTTCCTTTTCGTCCCCAATCACCTTAAAAGAGGATCTTTAATCCCCTCCCACTCTCCCCAGGCACCATACAACGAGAATCCATCCTCGGCGAAGATTTCCGACGAGGCGACTTCAGACGATTCCCGACGAAATGAGGCCCTGGGTGAGCATCCTTCTTCTTCCCTTTCTTGTTCAATTCATGCTCCTTGGTGTCGGTTTGGGGTGGTCGGAGTTAGGTTCGACGCCGAAAGCCCCTCCCTTCTTCTCCTCCTTCCCAGATTTTGTTTTGAACGCAGTGGCCACGGGGAAGATTATGAACAGTTGATTTCGGTTCGGTTTCTTTTCCTTTTTTCCTGAACCGGTTCACACTTGCTTTAAGTAAAATGAAACCGGTTCGGTTCGGTTTGGTTAAGTGGGTGAGATTGGATCCGGATTTTATTAATGAGTTGGGCTTTTTCTCTCATATAGGCCTTTTGGGTTGATATTAAGTTTTATTGTTAATGTGTTATATTATGTTGTGCTTCATAGTATTATACAATTGTTAATTCATTCTTGGATTATTATTATATACTATTATGGGTTTTTGTGATGAGCATAATTTTTGAAAAATTAAATAAGTATTCTATGCGATATTGGAAAATGTACAATGATTTATTGATTTTGATAAGGTTTTGAAATAAAATGCCGGAATTATTTATATAATATGATTTGAGAAAATGTTTTAAAAATGAGTTGACTTAACTTTAGAATTAAGAGCTTGGAAAACTTTGAGAAATGAGTTTTGAAATATTATTTTAATATTTAATATTAAAGAAGGGATTTGACGGAACTTGAACTATTTGATCTTGCGCTTGAAATTATGTTAAAAGTATCATTTCAAATATCGGGATTTTGTCTTGGCTTGATGATGTTGGTTTTGAGAAGGAAATTGGAAAAATGATTTTGGTTGATGTTGATTATATCGGAAAGGTTTTGGAAAACGGTTTCACTATCGGTTGGTTTTGAGTATGTTGAGAACTTGGGTATCGTGCGTATGAATTTTGATCCGGTGACTTATGGAAATGACTTGATCATAGGTGTGTATTGCTTTTGGATTGCTTTGGACTTGCATTTGGACCCTTGCTTGTATTATCCTGTTGTTCTGCATCTTCAGGTAAGTTTACCTAGGGGGCTTACTCAGGTTGGACTCTCATGCGTGTTGTTGCATTTTATGTTAGGTGTTGCATATGCATAAAAGCATGAACATGTAGCATCCTGGTTAGGTTGCACTAATTGAATGAGCATCTGCTTACTTTATGCGTTTGAAAAGAGAACGACCGTTATCTGTGATAGTCCTAGAGTCTTTGCTAGGGTTATAGGATAGCCCAACCTCATCGGGTGCCCTGAGTCAATCGAGTCTTATATATGATCTGGCTGCGGCGGTGACCGAGCGTCCTACCTGGGCTGCTTCGGAGTGAGGTACGGACATATAGGTCGCGACACCGACCGAGCGTCCTACCTGGGCTGCTTCGGAGCGAGATACGGACATATATGCCCCAGAGTGGGCACAGATCAGGGGATATGCCACTTGGCATTGTCTTGGACCCTTTACAGTATTTCTGCACCTTATTATAACTAGGAGCATGCTAGTGTGTTTAACTTTCGTACTGCATTAGAGCATCTTTATTAGGTATAGCACATACTATGTGGCCTCAGTGAGGACTTCCGGTCCCGCATGCGTGGCTCGATCTGACTCCTTTCCCCGTTCTTCTTTTAAAGGTAATTTTCTGCAGATTTTGAGTGCTCGATGTCTATATGACGGGGTTCCCTTTTGGCGATTATTGGACTGAAAGACCGACTTCCATACTTATAAACTTGGATAATTTGGATACCCGTATTTACCATGTTTTTTGTTTTGACCCGGCTTCACCGTGGCAAGATGTACCTTCTTTTCGTTTTCGCAGTTGCTCTTAAATGAATTTTCGTGACTTAGTCTATAGGACAGGCTAA
Source organism: Persicaria maculosa (assembly GCA_963922045.1). Taxonomy (NCBI): domain Eukaryota; kingdom Viridiplantae; phylum Streptophyta; class Magnoliopsida; order Caryophyllales; family Polygonaceae; genus Persicaria; species Persicaria maculosa. The sequence goes on from OY998251.1 coordinate 8,856,333, forward strand.
GGGTACCCAACGACCCTCTGATTGCTTTGGGATTCGGAATCCCCGCTTTAAAAGGATATTCTTTTGAGGTTTGAAACCTCGACCCGTACCTGAAATGCAAGATCCGAACGAAGGTATCCAACCTTCGAAACGTAACCCGGATATTTATATTCGGGCCGTTACAAATAGATTATTTAAAACAGCCACATTAGATAGGAGTAAAAGTCTTTGAAAAACCGTCACAATAGACTTTAAAACAACCACTATAGTTATTGTAACATAATGCATATTCAAAACCGCTACTGAACCGCTACAATAGATGAAACCGCCATAAAAACCGCTTCCATATAATATCCGCCGCAACAAAGTGCTAAAATAGGTCTTAATTGTAGTAGTGACCCTTACGTTGCCTAGTCCGGGCCAAGGAGAAGAGAAGTCTGTCACCACCCTTCTCATCCAAGGCCTTATACATACGTTCAAGCGCCTTACCTTTAGCTTTAGCCACTGCAGCCTTGGCTATTTTCTTCGCCTGTTTGTACTCTGAACGACGATTCTCTCTATCTTCCTCGTTGCTGCTTCTCACCAACCTTTTATAAGCCAACTATTTCTCTAAAACAGGAATTTTGACGCCATAACGTGTAACACCCCGTCCCACATCGGATATCATTAGGATGTTGAGAGTGATTTATAAGTGATTCAAGTCCTACTCATATCACAAGAGCTCTTCCTTTTCAGGCTCCAAGTGAGGACGACGGACCTGAGAGGACTAGGCGGGTGCCCAGGCAACGCCTAGGCAGACTTGAAACAAACTTAATTATTTCCTTATATTTTGAAGCATAACACATGTAAATAATTCATATAATGTAATAATAATCCATAATATCACTCATAAACACAATTTTATCGTGTTTAACTAACATTAAAGTAAATAAATGCAAAAGTAGGCATCTGAGTAGCGACTTTAAACCTTCTAAAGTCCAAAACGTATCCAAAACCATATGTTTGACTCAAAAATAAATATATTCCAACATGGGGATAAAAAAACCCTAAGTTGATTAATCACATGCCTAAAAGCTAAAATTGAATAATTGTCGGGTTAGGTGGGACTAGGCGTGCCTAGGCGTCCCCTAGGCGGGATTAAGTGGGCCTAGACGGGGTCTAGGCAGCGCCTAGGCAAGACTAGGCGGTGTCTAGGCGGATTACCGCCTAGAGGTCCGCCTAGGCTTAAAAATTCCCAGGTGCCCTGCCGCTTAGCGCCTAGGCGCCGCCCAGACGGTGCCAAGGCACGATTTTTAGAACACCGGATCTTATAGACGCTTGACTTTCGTCGGAAAAGTTGTATTAGGTCCTAACGTACTTTTTTGCCAAAACATGACTCCGAAGTCTCCAAATGGGGATAGTATTCGTTTTGTATGTCTACTATATGGTATTTGAGTTTGATTTGAACAAAAAAATCCAGGTTTTGGAACAATTAATTTTCACGATTCAAATAAATGCAAATGCTGAAGTTGAAATTTTTTAATTTTGTTATTACTTACTTTTTCCATAAAAAAGCTTTTTGGTATTATTTGACATATATATACCATGTATGGTAAATTTTAAGAATTAATTAGGCATACAGTTAGAGCATTAAATGGCCAAAAAAACTTTTGTACGTTATATAGTTATATATATACAATAGTCATATGGACTCAGCCCTTAACGTGTATCATGTGAATAAATCTGGGCCATTGAATTAAGAAGATCAACGGATGAGATTAAAAGTAACTTTTGATTATTCGATGGTATTGGGAGATTATTCGGTGGAATGAAATTATTCGATAGAATAAAATTTACCTTTTTTACACTCTTTTTACAGATGAATAATTATGTGAAAGCAGTCGAATAATCATGAACAAATAGACGAATAATTTCTGAATACATGATACACGATAAGGGATGTGTACACCGGAACTAACCCCGTTATATTATTATTATTATTATTATTATTATTATTATTATTATTATTATTATTATTATTATTATTATTATTGAAAAAGTTTCTTCATATAGTTCTTTGGAATTCAAAAAAAATGCAAATTAAAATTTTTTACTTTTGCTATTACTTTTTCTAAAAAAAAAAAAACTTTTGGTATTATTTGGCCTGGTAAATTTTAGGAAAGTATTTAAGATCTTTTATAAATGAAAATTTTAACTTTTGATGGGTATATATGTTTGGGTTACAACTTTTGATGGGTATATTAGCCTATATATAAGATTTTAATTACGGGCATATAACTGCGTACGCGTGCCGGCCTATATATTGAGTTGTTGGTCACCCAAATTAAGTTAAAACTAGGCTTCTTGGCTGGCTCCATAAGTACATACCCCGCTCTATCTCAAGTAGCTAGGAAGCTTTCCAAGCCTCCCTTTGCTCTTTTCTCTGATCTCTATCTCGACGACGTACTCGACCTCGATCAAGGCTATCATCGGCAAGGAGTTAATCATATCGATCTGAATATGGGATTCGTAGATCATATACTCAAGTACTGCGATATTCACCCTCCCAAGCTCAGAAAACGCAGGCCCTTCCAAGTACATATTCATTTCAATTCTAACTATATATCTCTTTTAATTATATATACATATATATGTATATGTGTTATGTGGTTGTACTTACATATATTGATCAATCTCTCTTGGCCGATCTGGCTGGCAGACGGTAGAAATAAAGGTGAAGATGGACTGCGAGGGATGCGAGAGGAAAGTGAAGAATGCGGTGACCAGGATGAGAGGGGCGAAGGCGGTGGAGGTGAACAGAAAACAAAGCAAGGTAACGGTGACAGGACATGTTGACCCCAATAGGGTGTTAAACAGGGTGAAGAACACAGGGAAGAGGGCCGAGTTCTGGCCCTACGTACCCTACAATGTTGTTTACTATCCATACGCGCCCCAAGCATACGACAAGAAGGCCCCCGCTGGGTATGTCAAGAACGCTCCACAGGCACTCCCTCCACGGGGACCTAACTCCGACGAGGAGAAGTACACTTGGTTCTTCAGCGACGACAACCCTAATGCTTGCTCTCTCATGTAATATTCCACCTAGCTAGCTAGCTACCTTCTTAACAAAAGATCAACTTGGGATCGATCCATCCATATTCCATATATATACAAACAAACTGAAGTAGATTCAGAATGTACCATGTCGTCGATCATATATGTACCATCCATCTTTGATGCTTGTTGTATGCTTGTATCAATCAGTCCATCTATTCTCAAAATAAAGTATAATTGCCTCATTTTATTATTAATTAATTATGATAGATTACATAGGTCTCATATTGTATAGTAGGCTAAAAGCCCGTTAAGGCCCAATACCTTTGTAACCTATATATATGTTATATCAATGAATGGAAACCCTCAAGGAGGACATTACAATCAATCTCATGATCTCACATGGTATCACAGCCTAAGATCCAAAGACCCTAAATTTCTTTTTCTCTAACCCTAGCCTTAGCCGCCTCCTCTTTCTCTCTCCTCGCCCCTACTCAACCCGCCACCTCCTTCTCTCTCCTCGCCGCTCCTCGCCGCCACCCTCCCGCCGTCGGCCTCCCCGTCCCCTTGCCGCCGCACCATCCCTCCCCTCTTTCTCTATCCTTCCCGCCACCATGTCTGTCGAAACCACCGCCACCAAATCACCCTTTCATTCCGCCCTAACCATCTCCAACATCAAAAATTGCATCCCTATCATTCTTGATCATGAATCCAGTACCTACACCATGTGGTCGCACCTCTTCACGACCCATGTTAAGGCTCATAAAGTCCTCCACCACATTGACTCCTCCGCCAAACGCCCTGAAAGCGAAGACGACGATCTCTTCGCTCAACTTGACACCATTGTCCTTCAATGGATCTTCAACACCATCTCAAAAGATCTATTGACCACCATCCTCGACCCCAAAGACTCCGCCTTGAATGCTTGGAAGAAACTTCAGGATATCTTTCAAGACAACAAGTCCACCCGTGCTGTCTATCTTGAGCACGAATTCTCAAGTTGCAAACTTTCTTCTTTCCCGTCGATATCTGCCTACTGTCAGCACATCAAGACCTTGGCTGATCAGCTCGACGCCGTTGACTCCAAACCCAGCGCCACACGCCTCGTCCTCCAGGTACTCTCGGGCCTCCCTTCTGAATACAATGCTGCTACTACTCATATACAGCAGACGGAACCTCTCCCTACGTTCGAAAAGACCCGGTCCCAACTGATCCTGGAGGAGACTCGTCTTCACCGTCAGACAACCGACGCCGCCAAAGACAAGACGGCGTTGGTCTCATCCAGTGACATCATCGAGCAACTTGCCCTACAGCCTGGCCGCAGCAACGATCAGCAGGGACCAAGAGGCGGCGGCCGCGGCCGCGGCAGAGGCCGCGGCGGCCGCAGCAATGGCCGCCCGCAGCACTACGATCCCCGCCACCCCTCTTGGTACCCCAACCCTGGCTACCCTCCTTGGATGCCCTATGGCTACCCCGGTGCGTCGTTTCGTGGACTTGCCCCATATCCCAACCGTCAGCAGGGCTTGTTGGGTCCTGCTCCCCGCCCGTCGTCTGATCAGGCATACCCGACTGATGTGCACAACGCCTTCTCTTCCATGCAGCTGACACCCCCTAACGGCGCTTGGTACATGGACACTGGCGCTACCTCTCATATGACGAACTCCTCAGGTACTCTCTCATCTCTTTCTTTTAAGGGTCCTGCTCATTCTATTATCGTCGGCAACGGTGGTCGCCTTGCTACTTCGGGCATTGGCCACACCACACTACCAACCCCTACCAACCCTTTGCACCTCAACAATGTCCTTGTTGCCCCCAAACTTGTCAAAAACCTTATCTCTGTCCGTCGGTTCACCACTGACAATAATGTTTCTCTTGTGTTTGATCCGTTTGGTTTCTCTGTGAAGGATCTTACTATGGGGGTTACTCGCCTGAGATGTAATAGCACCGGGGAGCTCTATCCTGTGTCGTCGCTCTCACCATCCAGCCCGTCAAGTCCAGTCGCCCTCTCGGCATCATCATCCAGTCTTTGGCATGCTCGTCTTGGTCATCCCAGTCCTGCAGTTTTAGATTTACTTCGTTCTAAGAGTCTTGTCCAATGTAATAAAGAGCATCACTCTAGTTTATGTTCGTCTTGTCAGTTAGGCAAGCATGCTAGACTTCCTTTTCAGCGATCTTTAAACACTACATTCGCACCTTTTGATATTATTCATAGTGATATTTGGACATCTCCTGTGCCTAGCAAGGAGGGTCATAAGTATTACCTTTTGTTTCTGGATGATTATACACACTTCTTATGGGTTTTCCCTTTGCACTTTAAATCTCAAGTGTTCCCTATCTTTGCCAAATTCCACGCTTACATCAAAACACAATTTCACACCTCTGTCAAGTGTTTCCAATGCGACAATGGCCGCGAATTTGACAACAAAGATTTTCACACTTTCTTTAATACCAATGGGATCTCCTATCGCTTGTCCTGCCCCTACACCTCTCAACAAAATGGCAAAGCCGAACGAATCATCCGAACCATTACCAATATGATGCGCACTCTTCTTTTCCACGCATCCATTCCCCTCCTTTATTGGCCGTATGCCTTGGCCACCACATGCTACCTCCTCAACATACTCCCTTCCACCACCCTCAACCATCGCTCACCGTTTCAGGCACTGTATTGCACTATGCCTATATATGATCACCTTCGTACCTTTGGTTGCTTGTGCTTCCCTAATCAGTCATCCACTGCCCCCCACAAGCTTCACCCACGCTCCACCCCTTGTGTCTTTCTTGGCTACCCGTCTGATCATCGCGGTTACATTTGCCTCGATATCAAGACTCACAGGATCATTCTCTCTCGTCATGTCACCTTTGATGAGTCGCGATTTCCCTTCGCGTCTCCCACACCCCCTGTGTCGTCAACAGAGTCTGAGTCACCATTTCCTCACTTCATTCTTCCCCAGAGCTCTCCCGGTGCTCCTGCGTCTCCCCCTCCCCCACCTCCCCCACCACCATCTACCACAAGACCACACACCCGCAGCGTCTCCGGTGTCTTCAGACCCCGACAGATCATCTCCATGACCACCGACCATCACCGCGCTATCCACCTCCCATCCCCTCAACAAACACCATCGCCTCCCCTACGCGCGGCGGCCGCAGCATGGCAGGCTGCGCCCGCCGCAACCCAATTTGCAGCGCTCGCAGCAACAAACCCGTCCCTGGCGGCGGCCGCCGCAGGCTATGCTGCGCCCGCCGCATCCCATGCTGCGCCCGCCGCCATTCAACATGCAGCGCCCACCGCCTCTCACTCCCCCCTGGCGGCGCCCGCCGCATCTGCACCCGCCGCCCCCTCCTCCCCTTGCTTAGCCTCTCCTGCCCCCGTCCTTCCCGACTCCCATTCACCCTCTGCCTCCACCTAGACCTCCCTCTCCCCCGTTCCCACCTCCCACAAAACAGCCCTCCTCGACCCGAATTGGCAGGCGATTATGCTCGACGAATACAGGGCCCTTACGAAGAATGGTACTTGGGTTCTTGTTCCTCGCCCTCCTGAGGCGAACGTCATTCGCTGTATGTGGCTCTTCCGTCACAAGTTCCGCTCTGATGGGACATTGGAGCGCTACAAGGCCCGTCTGGTGGTGAACGGTAGATCTCAGCAGGCAGGTATTGATTGTGATGAGACCTTCAGCCCTGTGGTCAAGCCTGCCACTATCCGAGTGGTCCTGAGTCTGGCTCTGTCACGCAACTGGGCCATCCATCAGCTGGATGTCAAGAACGCCTTTCTGCATGGTCATCTGAATGAGACGGTTTACATGTTTCAGCCGCCGGGGTTTGCTGATGCTGAGCGTCCAAAGCATGTATGTCTCCTCAAGCGCTCTCTGTATGGTCTGAAACAGGCTCCACGGGCATGGTTCCAGCGTTTTGCCTCTCATCTGCTCCGTTTGGGTTTCACTGGCAGCCGATCGGATACGTCTCTGTTTATCTATCGCAGAGGCTCGGACTTGGCTTTCCTGCTGCTCTATGTCGACGACATCATTCTCACCGCCTCTTCTGATGCTCTTCGAACGTCCATAATCTCGCGGTTGAGTGCGGAATTCGCCATGTCTGATCTGGGTCCGTTGTCTTACTTCTTGGGAGTTGCTGTTCAGCGGCATGCGTCTGGTCTCTTTCTCTTACAGAGTAAGTATGCTGCTGAGATTGTTGCTCGGGCTAAGATGGTCAACTGTAATCCCGTCGCCACCCCAGTCGATACATCCAACAAGCTCAGTGTTCATTCTGGTCCTTTGGTTGACGATCCGACATTGTATAGGAGCCTCGCTGGTGCTCTTCAGTATCTCACTTTCACCAGGCCTGATATCAGTTACGCCGTTCAGCAGATCTGCTTGTTCATGCATGCCCCTAGGGAACCTCACTTTCAGGCTTTGAAGCGGATCATTCGGTACATCAGCGGCACCCTCGAGCTCGACACCACCATCACTCCTTCCTCTAAGCTTGATCTTGTGGCTTACACTGATGCGGATTGGGGTTGTTGTCCAGACACACGTCGCTCCACGTCTGGTTACTGTGTCTTCCTCAATGACACTCTTGTGTCCTGGTCAGCTAAGCGTCAGTCCGTCGTGTCTCGCTCCAGCGCTGAAGCCGAATACAGGGGTGTTGCCAACGTTGTCTCCGAGTGCTCTTGGCTCCGCAATCTCCTGCTTGAGCTACGATGCCCCTTGCAGAAGGCCACTCTGGTCTACACTGATAACGTCTCCGCCGTCTACCTGGCTAGCAACCCAGTCCAGCATCAACGCACGAAGCACATTGAGCTTGATCTTCACTTCGTTAGGGACAAGGTTGCCATTGGACATGTCCGCGTTCTACATGTCCCGTCCTCCTATCAGTACGCTGATATATTCACCAAGGGTTTACCTAGACAGTTGTTCATTGATTTTCGTTCCAGTCTCCCTGTACGGACACCTCCCGTTTCGACTGCGGGGGTTTGATAGATTACATAGGTCTCATATTGTATAGTGGGCTAAAAGCCCGTTAAGGCCCAATACCTTTGTAACCTATATATATGTTATATCAATGAATGGAAACCCTCAAGGAGGACATTACAATCAATCTCATGATCTCACAAATTATATATATATGGATTGACTCTGGTGAAAACCGTAAGGACTACTTTATAGCTTGACTTATTTAAAACCTGTGCTAAAAACCTTCAATCACATAGTGACTTTACAACTCAGTTCAACCTAAAAATCGTGCTAAAAACTCCAATTTTAAAATAACACATGACTGTATAGCTCTGTTAAGCCTAAAAATTATGTTAAAAACTCATGTTTTAAAATCACACAATGACTTTATAGCTCGGTTTTTTAGAACTGGGCTGAAATCTGTGACTTTATAGATCGGTTCTATTTAGAATCGGGCTAAAAAGTCGGTTGTCATAGGTTTTTATCGTAATTTTGGTTTTTCATCGGAGCGCACTCCTATATGTGTGTGTGAGAGATGTTACTTGATTCATATCTTATAATTAGTTCAATGTACAACAAAAAAAAAGTCGCAATAGCTTTTTTCAAGCCAATTCCGAGATTAGGATTATGTAAGGTTACTTAACATAAATAATCGAAGTGTTCGAACCCATTTTTCGGGTTCTTTTAGAACTTTATTAATCATGTTGGCATGGTGTCTGACACATAATTAATAAAAACTTAATGTGTAAGATATTATGGACATATACCTATATCTTCTCACTAATATTTCATCCGTTTTAAAAAAACATGTATAATACTTTTATATCTTGTTATCTTCTCACTCATATTTTTCTCTTAAAAATACAAATAAACCAAAAAAAAAAACTCGGCTTTGGATTGGCAAAGACTATATGGGTCGATCTGGTCTTAATTTGTAAAAAGCTAGGTAGAAAGAATATGCATTTTCAAAGCTTTATTGAGATGAAGGCGAAGGGGAATCAATTAAGTAGAAGAAACCAAATGGAAGAAGAAAGGAATTGTCCGAAAAGGCGATTGCATGATATCCAAACCCAAAAGCTAGATGGATAGAAAGCATGTGTACATGCATTCAAACTTCAAAGTATATGTGGATATGAGTGTTTCAGAATCTTATGGAATAGCTATATTCATCTAAATGGTGACAATTTTGGAGTACAAAATATCGTTGACATGTGAAGAGATCACAATAGTTTTACATTGAAAGCATGAATTAAATAAGTCTAGTATATAATTAATTATCGGTTAGCTACTCATTTTATTACCAATTAATTTTATGATGTAATATCATGGGATTTACTAGGTTACTAGCGCATATGTTCTCATGCACACAATCCATGATTATGAGCGATCGAGATCTTAATGTAGGATCGATGCAAGGGTTTAGAATCGAATCGTAGGATCGTAAGATCCTAGTAAAAATTGAAAATCAAATAAAAAATCAAATATAAATAAAACATACCAAACAAATACCTTAATTTTTAAACAAAACTAGTCATTTCCTCCTTTAAATAAACTAAGTAACTAAAATATGTCAATAATAACTCCTTAGCATTCATAATTGGTCAAGGATAATATGTCTGCTCTTTTTTTCAACTTCCTTGGCATTGGCTATCATAATTGCTATAAAATATTCCTTAACATTGGGTGGAACCGATGCACAAGACTCAACATTATTATGGGTTCCAACAAGGTGATGTTTAAGCCTATGAATACCACCAGAAAATACCTTATTGCGGTGCTTGCATTTAACTTTCTTTTGCTTATTATCCACATCGATAGCATGCTCCCATCTTGGGTCTAATCTAGCACCCTTGCACCTAAACCTCTTTGGTGGTTGTTTAACAGACCCACTAGACTCTAGTATAAACGAGGAAAATCAGAATATGAATCAGGTAGTAAAGTAATAAAATCAGTAACCAAAACACAACACATTTTACAAGATTCATGTTCTATCATTCTTAAGAGTTGTAGCAATTTGAATCAGAGGCAATGCACAACAAAGAATAAATAATCTAGTACACTTCCATATTAAACAAATAGAGTTACAAGCACCATGTAAAAACCAATTTCAGTCAGCAAAGAGGGAAGTCAGTAAACCACAAACCACAAACCAAAACAGATCCAAACACATTCACCTCGTCAAGCAAAGAGGGAAGTCAGTAAACCACAAACCAAAACAGGTCCAAACACATTCACACAGTGACACAGACTCACCTCGTCAAGAACTTAAGTCCGTTCGTGCTGAAGCAGCAGCTGCTGCCTGCTCGTCGCCGCTGCGCCGCACCGCCAGGAGCCCAGGATCAGGATGCTCGTCGTTGCCTCGTCGGCTGCCACAAAGAGCCACCGCTGGTATGCACTGTTGACGCCGGATTTTTTTGAGAGTTCAGGCTTCACTCACCGCTTCAGTCTTCAGACTTGAGAGTTGAGGGAACAAACGATGAAACGAGTGACATCCAGATTTTAGGGTTTAATGTCCCAAAAATTAAAGCACAATTAAAAAAAATAGAAATGGGCCTAATTTCATCAAAATAACAACATGGGCTTTGTAGAATAAAATCTGGATGGGCCTAATCTCACAAACATCTGAAATTACTAGGATCGGTTAGGATCGTAAGATCCTAAGGATCCTAGCCGATCCTACCGATCCCACCCCCGATTCTAGTATAAACGAGTATTTACCAACGATCCGGATCAGAACTCGTCTTAGGATCGTAGGATCGTTAGGATCGTCCGATCCGGATCACGATCCTAATGGGATTATGAGTTTTAATTGATTTCAGTAAAGATCGATATGGTCACTGACGAATCCTTATTTTAATTTAAAGTCCCGTGGCCAACCAAATGACATTTACCTCTCAATGGGTTTGTCCGCATAGGATAATTGACTCATGGGGTCTTTGTATCCGCGGTAGCCAACCTAGACAACCCTTCCAACACTACAACAAAAAAGATTAGCGACAGAAGTTTCAGTGTCAAATTATTTTTCATCGGTAATATAACCCCTTTGGCGACGAACATATATATTTCTTATAAAAGGAGACGAACTTAGACAAATATATATTCCTCGTTAAAAGTGACATTCATGACAAATTTTTTGGCTTATCGTTAATTGTTATCATGATTTGGTCACCTAACCCACAAGGAAAAGAGCGACGAATTTGGAGTTTTTAGCGAGGAATGAATTCATCACTAAAAATACATTCGTCGAGGAATTTACATTTTTGTCGGTAGATGTTAGGTGGAAACTATGTAAAACCCGTCAACTGCATTACCAACGAAAATTGTAATTTCTCGCTAAAAGTATGTTTTTTTCCTGAGAAAATAATTTGTCACTAAACGTATTAGTTGGCGTGAAAATTCCATTTTCATTGATATTGCTTGGGCAAAAATAGAAAATATGACTCAAAGTCATTAACGAGAAAAGTTTAAATTCTTAGCAATATGTTCATCTTTTATGAAGAACATTTTTATTGTTAAAACATTTAGGGAGAAAATATCCCTTTTGCCTCTAGAGGAAAAACCATGACAGATTTCAAACTTGTCTTTGATTATATGTTTGGTGAAATTATGTCAAATGTGTCAAATTTATTGACGACAAAGATTTTAATTTCTTGCCAAAAGTACGTGTTTCTCGAGTAAAGAATTTATCACTAAACATATTACTGCGATAGAATACCATTTTTTATTGAAGGAAGAGTCAGAACGGGGGGGGAATAGATATGGTAGTTTTTTGCAAAACACAAAATTTTCAAAGCTTAGAAATCAACTATCAAGGTTTTGATATAGAAATAAAAAACTTGCCAGTTTTAAGAACAAGTAAACCGAATAAACTAAAGTAAAATGCGAAAAAAGAAATAAATAGACAAGCGATATCTTAACGAGGTTCGGCATGAACTTGGCTTACGTCCCCTTCTAAAGTTATCCAACCCATAGAATTCAAAGCAACTCTTATTCCACTTTCCTTATGAGCCCTAGAACAACCTAGAAGAATTTCTCTTCTTCTATACAAAGCCTCGCCGCTTCTATCTAGCAACCCAATCGATCAAAAAGTGAAATAAAAGCCCTAACTGCACACCAAAGTGTGTATGCGTTTGAGTATCGAAATACTCTCATGAAGAGTCTATAAGGTGATAAATAATTCTCTAGAAGGGGGGTTGAATAGAGTATGCTCGATTTTCGCAAGATAAGAAATCTTAAAGAGGTTTTCAAAACAACTTGTCAAGACCTTGATATTGCTATCGAATCTTGACTAAGTAGAATCAAGTAAGATAGAGTAAATGCGGAATGTAAAAGATGAACACGTGAATTGTTAACGAGGTTCGTCACGAACTTGGCCTACGTCCCCGCCTAGAGTTATCCAACCCGTAGGATTCAAACCTTCTTATTTCCCTTCCCTATACAAAGCATCACCGCTTCTATTCTAGCTCTCAACCTTACAAGTGAAATAAAGGCTCTCACTACACACTAAAGTGTGCTATGACGAGTATGAAACTCTAAGAGTGAATCAAATGACTTGTAGAATAAAGACTGTGTTTCTCTCAACTCTCAAAAACCAACCATACTAAGCTTAACGAGTATTCGAGAGAATACTTTTGCTGACCTGATCGCTTTCAACTGACTACTTGCTTCAATATACTTGGTCTTCTATATGATGTTGTATAAATAGTCGTTTGTTTGAAGGCAGCAAGAGCGGACCGTTGAGGTTTGAATTCTTCCCAAAAATAATTCCTTCCATTTCCAAGGTGCGCTCCTCAAGATCAGATGCAATCGAAAAGTATTGATTCTTCTGGAAGATCTTCTTTCCTAAATCAAGTTAATTCGAGATGACAAGTATATAAAATCTCTCACAACAAATGTGAGTCCAAAAACCTTAGATACACCAGTCCATTCAAAAATAGGCCCATCTCATTAAACCGAGTCCTGCAAGTTAGCTTGGACAGATATAACATAAATAGCCCAATATAATATGAACTGGTAAAGTATTCAAAATGCACACAAACTTAGTCACAATTTCAAGACCTTGAAACCAAGACAGTTTTTTGTCTTTCATCATCCTTTGGTGTTATCCTGCAAGTTGGAACTCAAGATCTTACAATCAAGGTGAAGTCTTCAATCTCCCCTTTGATGGAAGACAAAACATGATTAATAATATGCACATATAATATAAGGTAAAGCATAAAATGTTTAGACCAAGGTTTCATCCGTCCAAAAGCCTAAAATCGCAAAACCAGCCATCAAAAACAGTCAACCAAATCATTCGATCTCCTCCTTTTTGTCTTCCAACAAAACGGGTAGAGAGAAGGAGTTTTAAACCACATACCAAAGTTTTAAAAACAGATAGAGATTTTGAAAGCTGATAGAGAGATAGAGGGAGTGGAGCTGTATCAAGGCCTTGAGAAAGAGGCACCACCAGTGGACTTCTTCTTCTTTCTGATGAAGGTCTTGGTAGGCGCTGCTGATGAAGAAGGCTCTGCAGTAGAGGTGGTCGCCGATGTAGAGGGTCTAGCTGTCGAGGGTTCAGCTTGCTTAGGAGGTGCTTTAGCTGGTCCTTCCTCCTATCACTCCCCAAAGGTGGGATACTGCTTGTTTGACCCAATGTACTTCCTCCTTACCTTGTCTCTGCACTTCTTCCTCCATCTATCCATGGAATCCTTCGTAATTTTATGCTTTTCCATTTGAGCCAGGATCTTCTGTCTTTCCACATCCATGTACTTCTTCAACACCCCATATTCTTCAATAGTCAGAACAGCGGGTTCTGGATGAGTTGGGCGCAAGATGGGTTTGTTCTTTACTAGCCTTTCACAATTGAGGATGACATTTCCTGCTTTCTCCCTGACGTGAATAGCAGTTTCTTCATCTAATGGCATGATGGAGCCAGTAGTTGTGAAGGTAAGAGCATTCAGCAGCAGCATCTGATCGAGTTTGCAATTGATGATTGAAAGCAGCTCGTGTGCGTTATCCTGTCTAGACACAATATCAGTCCACATATACCCCATATCTCTTGAACATCTGTTTCAAAAGCAGTTGTCCTGTGTTCTGAAACTCCCTGAATAGGTGCAGATGGTTCATTGCCATCCTTCTTCAGCACCCACTGACCCCTTAGATTTCTCGCAATCCCAAGGCGTTCCAAGCAAGCCTCGTCGATTATGCCACTGTAAGTTTGTTTCTCCTCTGTAGATCTGTCGACATCAAAGGCTTCGAAAATTTTGGGAAGAATATTAGCATAAGGGAGGGGCATGGGTCAATAGGAAGATGCAGTATGGAGCATGTAGTTGATCATAAGATCTGGAAGGTTAGGTTCATAGTCGCTGATGACAAGTTAAAGGATTTCTAGAAGATTTTCAGTATCCAATTCCCTGGAATTTACACGAGGGAAAATGAAGCGAGCAAGAATGGCAAAGATCAACTTCGGCTGCATTTGGAGTATTGTGTGGGTAGGCTTGTGAGTGGAAGAGGAATCAAGAGGAGCATGGTGAAAGAACTCTTCTCGGGCAAGATTCATGGAATCAATCCTGTCAGGGAAGCCTTCAGTGGGAATGTCTCTACGGAGGTCAAGGATTAAGGCCAAACTGTCAGCCGAGAGGCGGATTCTATGGTTCTTGACCTTTGTGACGAGGGTTAGGGTTCCCTTGATTCGATGGGCAGTCATGTTGGCATAGAATAGCCGGGTGAGACGGGGGTAAGCAAAGTCTCCAGGGTTAAGGATTGACCAAAGGCATGTGGATTTCAAAAGAGAAATGCAGGGCAAGGGCATGGATTCAAGCAATTTTGTGTCGACAGCATTGTAGAAGCATAAACGACAATGTCCAAAACCATGTTCCTAGGATTTGTCCACGGCGGAGGAGACAAACCAGCTGGCAGAAATATCAGAGCTTACCTGAGGGCGAGTGGGTGCCAGATACGCCACTGAAGTCTTCTTGGACTTTCTGATCAACGGAGAAGGTGAAGATGAGCTTGAGTCCTCTGAGCTGTCGATGGGAGGAGAGCATGCTTGTTTCCCTTTTTTGGCAGGCATCTTATAGTGCTTAGATGGAGGAGCAACCGGTGGAGTAGCAGTTCTCTTGGGGGCCATTGATACAGTGAAAGCTTGGGAAAGGGAGAGAAAGCCTTGAAAGAGGGGAGAAGTTTCAGAGAATGGAGTGGAGAGAAATGAATGAAGTGACAGAGAGGGAGAGGGTTTTAAATAGCAGTACTGCAAAAGTTCAAATGCCACACTCCCTATTTTAAAACCAAGTACACTTCATTTACTTTAAAACCGGATAAACATTAAATGGAAAGGGGATATTTTAAAAAAAACAAGTATCTTTTGAAAGAGGAAGGTGTAGTAAAACCCAATTTTAACCAAGGCAATTACACACAAAATTTTAGGACGGAATTTTAAAAAGAATCATTTTGAAATTTGGCAAGAATTTTCACTAGAAATAGAAATTCTGTTAATATCTAAACAAGTATTAACAAAAATTTTTGTCTAAAAATTAATGTAATTCGGATTTTGGTTTTCTCATGACCGTAGGATATCAAGGTCTTGAGATAGCCATTCGAATATGCATTTCATGAGGGAATGTTGCTCCCCCTAAGAAAATGCTTCCTTGTTGAGCATGCCAAGTTCCAGTCTAATATTGTTGAAGCGATCTTCATGCAGTGGCTTGGTGAAAATATTTGCTAATTGAAACTCAGTAGATATAAAAGAAATAGATACATCACCTTTCTCCACATGGTATCTAATGAAGTAATGTCTCACATCAATATGCTTTGTTCTTGAGTGCTGCACAGGGTTCTTAGTGATAGAGATAACACTTGTATTAATATCACATTTGATAGGAATACCTTTTAGATCAATCCCAAGGTCTTGGAGTTGTTGTGCCATCCAGAGAATCTGTGAGCAACAAGCTCCTACAGCTATGTATTCGGCCTCAGCGGTGGATAATGCAACTGAGTTCTGTTTCTTTGAATGTCGGATAATCAAAGATGAGCCAAGGAGTTGACAACATTCAGATGTGCTTTTCCTATCCACCTTATATCATGCAAAGTCTGTATCTGAATAGCTTGTTAAATGAAAGTTGCTCTGCTTGGGATACCGGAGACCAAGGTCTTGAAACCCATTTAAGTATCTGAAGATCCTCTTTACATCAATGAGATGTGATTCTTTAGGATCAGCTTGAAACCGAGCACACATACATACACTGAACATGATGTCATGTCTACTAGCAGTAAGATAGAGTAGTGAACCAATCATACCTCTGTACTTCTTTTGGTTCACATTCTTACCATTCTTGTCTTGATCAAGGGAGAGTGTTGAACTCATGAGAGTCTTTGCTATTTTGGATTGATCCATCTTGTATTTCTTAAGCAAGTCCCTGTTATAATTCCCTTGATTCAGAAAGATCCCCTTATTTGTCGGATGAACTTGTAGACCGAGGAAGAAATTCAATGCTCCCATGAGGCTCATTTCAAACTCCCTGCACATTATCTCAGAGAACTCCTTCCAAAAGGAGTTGTTAGTAGCACCAAACAGTACATCATCAACATAAATTTGAACTACCAAAAGATCGTTTCACGGGTCTTGATGAAGAGAGTTTTGTCAATCAAACCTCTTTGAAAACCATTTTCAAGAAGATACTTGGACAGTCTCTCATACCAAGCTCTAGGGGCTTGTTTAAGACCATAGAGAGTCTTGTCCAGTTTAAAAACATGGTTAGGAAATTCATCACTTTCGAAACCAGGTGGTTGAGTAACATAAACTTCTTCTTCCAAGACCCCATTTAGAAATGCACATTTGACGTCCATTTGGAATAACTTAATGCCCATAAAAGATGCAAATGCATGTAATATGCATTAACCTGGCTACGGGAGGAAAAGTCTCCTCGTACTCTATACCTTCTTCTTGATTGTAACCTTGAACAACAAGCCTTGCTTTGTTTCGAATGATCTTTCCTGCTTCATCCAACTTATTTCTGAACACCCATCGAGCCTCAATGACTGATTGGTGCTTTGGCCTAGGTTGGAGAGTCCACACCTTATTTCTTCCAAACTCATTTAGCTCATGATAGCATGCATTTAGAGGGTCATAATAGGTTGCATTTAGCTTATTTATGATGCATATCATGCATGATTTAAGTAGAATTTCCATATTTGCTCTCTATGTTGGTGGAGTCGGAATTTACACGTTTTTATTGATTATTTCAGGTAACTGTGGATCCGAGAAGGAGAAATGGGTTGATGATGCATTAAGATGAGGAAGTCTATTTGATCGAAGAAGCTTGAATGAAGATCTAAAGAGGTCCTGAGAAGAAGAAGCGAGCCTAAACGAAGAACAAGTCTGCAGAAATTGTCGCCAGGCATGATGAACTTGTTTTGCACTTTCTGGAGGGCTCGGTTGTCCGATTGACTATTATGACCATGTGTTGGAAAGCTCTTTCAGAGAACTACAACTTTCCTGTTGACAAGAAGAGCAAATTCGGGATAGATATTCCGTGAAAGGCCCCTGGCTGCGGTCGCAGCAACCATGTCGCGGCCGTGGCCAATCAATTTCCAGCGGGTTGGAATATGCCGCGGCCGTAGCACGTGTTGCCAGCGCGACACTGTTTTAATTAAAAACCCTAGTTTTGTGTTTTCCTTTTGTGTGGCCGCCTAGACTTTTATAAGGCCGAGTTTTATGTTATTTTCACTACTTCTATTCTATTCCACGTTCTATGAGACAATGAGAGAGAGAGAGAGAGAGAGAGAAAGGGAGAGAGCGATGTTCGCCATGGGCGGCTAAACTCTCTTCGTTCTACTTGCAATTTAAAGCTTTATTTGGATTGATTGTGAGTTTCTAAATCTTGTTCCATATTTCCTATATTGAATGTTTCAACTTCTTTGTGCTTGCATGTTTGATTTTTTTATTCTATCTAGCCCGCGCAACTAGTTAGAATCAATTCAAATGCTAAGGTTTTGTAGATTCCTGGTTGTGAACCTTAACCTAAGTAGCAAACTTGTTCCTTTTGGGCTGGTTGAACTAATTGAATGAGTAGGAAGTTGGATGTGTTGTTAAATCCCTCTTTAGGGACTGCAAGTACCTTGGTTAATCTCTGAACTTAAAGCTATCAATTGGACTAAATCCTTCTTTAGGGACTGTTCGATTGATAAGGGTTGCTAGGACTGGTTGGACTAGTAACTATATTAGGTCGGGACAAGGGCATTCATAGGAAACCTAAAAGGGCAAGAGGAAGTTACAATATCAATTCAACCAAATAAAGTGGATAGTTGTAGGTAGAGCGATCTTCTCTAAATTGTTTTGCATCATTTTATTTTATTTTATTTTCTTTTCTTTTCTTTTCAATCTCAATCAACCAAAACCCCGCTTTCTACTAATTGGTAAAAATACATTGCTGAGAAATACTTGATTCTCTGTGGGATTGACCTCTTACTTACTTGCTATACTAATTCTAGTTTGTAGGTTTGAGTTTTATTATGATATGATTTACGTGACTAAAAACCGTTCATCAAATTGGCGCCGTTGCCGGGGAATCAAGTTTATTTCTTTGTTTTGTGTATTTATTGATTTTTGTGCATATATTTAACCCGTTGTGAACCTATCTTACGGTTCACGCCACCCTTGCTACTAACTTTTTAAGATGTTGATCGAGATTGTTGCAACTTGAAGGTGAGAACTTTCACCAATATTTCACTAGATTGCATGAGTATGTTAACGACCTTGGTTAATGGGGCTATCAATATGGTGTGCGGGAGATGTGTGTTTGCATATTTGATGGGATGAATGTTGAAACACGGAGTCTTATTGAGTCCAAGAGTAATGGAGGCCTATTGGATATGGGACTCTTTGAGATTTGGGATTTTTTCTGCAACATGAGTCGCCAAGTTGAGAAGGAAATATCAATCCAAACTCTCACACAAGTGTTGCAGCAGTTGGAGGAAGAAAAAATTAGTCGACTTGAAAAATTGGAGAATCAGATGAGCCAACTCATTGAAATTTTAAGTGAAAAGGGTGAGAATGAAAGGAGCTTTGAAGAAGAAGAGGAGGAATTGGCTGTAGACAACGATGGTATCTTCGACGATGGAGGAGAGTGTCTAGTGCTTCCTCACTTGGAATCTCATGAGTCGACGCATGAGGTTACATGTGATGTGCCTCTTACTCCATCTGCAACATCCATTCTGAGCTTGCCCATTGATGAACCAAGTCTAGAGCCATCAGCTGAGGCTCAAGAGGTAATAAAGGTAAACTTTTGCAAATTTGAAGGTAATGGTGATTATGTTGATCCTTTTGATTGCTATTTTGAAAAGTCACTAGCGGAATTGTGCTGGTGGTATCATATTCCTTCAGGAGAGAGTCATACTAGACTCTTTGATAGATTGAAAGGGTTCTTGAGTTCCACATTTTATGCTTTCAATTTATTGTGCTATGATGTGAGTTGTAAGATGTGTTCACAGGAATATGATAGGCTACTGAGGGCCTTGACGATGTCTTAGAGATAAGGTCTTGAGATTGAGAATAAGTCAAGTTAATGACATTAAAGAAAGGCGCTTCTCGGGAGGCAACCCGAGGTAAGTTTTAGTTATTGCAATTCCTAGTTAGCTAGTTTTCTTTTCAATAAATTAGGTTTTCCATTAGGCATTAGATAGTTGTTTTTAGTTTTTGGATAGACTAACCTTTCAGGAAAAGTCGTTGCCTTTAACCCGCCGCAATGCTCAGATCCGACCTATAGAGACCCATCCACCCTATTGTGAGTATTTCATTCATCTCTTCCTCTATGTTTTTGTGTTTTTTTTGTCTTTTATGTTTCATTGAGAAAAATGAAAGGTTTAAGTGTGGGGGAGGGATTGCATTGCATATAGATAGAATTTGCATATCATGTTTATTTATGTTTTCATATTTATTTTTACTCATATATCACATTTAAAAAAAATCACAAAAATATCATACATTGCATTTAGGTGTTATTAAAGATACCCATCTTGGTTTAGTTTGTCCGCTAATTTATTTTTATGATCTCATTGCATAAATCCCATGATTTGATTGAATTGCTTGAAAATGATTTTGGAGCATGATTTGAGAATATAATTGAGCAAGTATGGTTCATAGTTTAGGTTAAATTGAAATCTACAAAAATATAACCCTGGTGAGTTTGTTTTGGCCTTATAGGGACTTTACATATTATTCCATTTTGCTTTTATTGTGTGATTATACTCTCCATATGCTTCTTATTTCAATACCATATTGCACTTGTTTGTTGCTTGTGAATTTCAAATGATTGAGGCATGTTTTCTTTATCCATATTATACCTTATATATCCTTTGCATTATCCTTTGCTTGAAGCCCATCTGAGCCTTAAAGCCTATTCTTTTTTTTATATAGCTCCACAAAAAAATATCATAGTCAATGATTAGCCTGACCCCATCCGGGAATTAGGAGGAGAATTGGTGAAACATCTATATGTTAGAGTTGCTTTGAATGGAGATGTTGTATGTATGGTTGTGCATTGTGAGAGGCATAGCCGAAATAAGGTAACCCTTCTTGCATAATAGAGATGACTTATTACTAGGGGCCTAAGGAGGATAAAATTCACTAAGGAGTAAAAGTTTAGTAAGCTTGGACCTAGGGGGGATAAAATTCACCTAGGGGCAAGAGTAAGCATAAAAGAAAAGAAAAGAAGTCATCATAATGAAAAAAAATGCATGAGTTGTATGGCTATTGAAATCGAAGAGTGCTTATTGATGTGTATTGGAGTTTATGTTATTGGAATGGTTTGCGAAGTATGAAAGTTTTGGTGTTGTTCTGGTTGGTTGTTGTTCCTTTTTCCCGGATTTTTAGCACCACAAGCCTAAATATTTCTCATGCCTTATGTTCCTACCAAAGCCCCATTACAACCCTATAAAAGTCCTCATGGTGTTGTTTGCAAGTGATGACTTTCACGGTGTATAGAGCATTTTGGATTGAGTTGAGAGTTGGATTTAAAGCCTAAACACATGATAGCTTGAGTGAAACACATTATCCCGGTGAGGTTTGATTAAATTTGTCTTTACTATTGGATCGCTCATATATTTGCAAGGATATTTGTTCCCTCATTCATGACTCCTATTGCTTGATGTTGCTTTTATAAAATTATAGCATGAAGATCTCATTTGTGGGATGATTTATTCTATATTTGTTTTTCATTGCTTGAGGACAAGCAAAAGCTTAAATGTGGGGGAGTTCGATAGCATGCATTTAGAGGGTCGTAATAGGTTGCATTTAGCTTAGTTATGATGCATATCATGCATGATTTAAGTAGAATTTCCATATTTGCTCTCTATGTTGGTGGAGTCGGAATATACACGTTTTTATTGATTATTTCAGGTAACTATGGACCCAAGAAGGAGAAATGGGTTGATGATGCATTAAGATGAGGAAGTCTAGTTGATCGAAAAAGCTTGAATGAAGATTTAAAGAGGTCATGAGAAGAAGAAGCGAGCCTAAATGAAGAACAAGTCTGCAGAAGTTGTCTCCAGGCATGCTGAACTTGTTTTGCACTTTCTGGAGGGCTCGATTGTCCGATTGACTATTATGACCATGTGTTGGAAAGCTCTTTCAGAGAACTACAACTTTCCTGTTGACAAGAAGAGCAAATTCGAGATAGATTTTCCGTGAAAGGCCCCTGGCTGCGGCCGCAGCAACCATGCCGCGGCCGCGGTAAATCAATTTGCAGCGGGTTGGAATATGCTGCGGTCGCAGCACGTGTTGCCAACGCGACGCCGTTTTAATTAAAAACCCTAGTTTTGTTTTTTCATTTTGTGTGGCCGCCTAGACTTTTATAAGGCCGAGTTTTATGTTATTTTCACTACTTCTATTCTATTCCACGTTCTATGAGACAATGAGAGAGAGAGAGAGAGAGAGAGAGCGATGTTCGCCATGGGCGGCTAAACTCTCTTCGTTCTACTTGCAATTTGAAGCTTTATTTGGATTGATTGTGAGTTTCTGAATATTGTTCCTTATTTCCTATATTGAGTGTTTCAACTTCTTTGTGCTTGCATGTTTGATTGTTTTATTCTATCTAGCTCGCGCAACTAGTTAGAATCAATTCAATTGCTAAGGTTTTGTAGATTCCTGGTTGTGAACCTTAACCTAAGTAGCAAACTTGTTTCTTTAGGGCTGGTTGAACTAATTGAATGAGTAGGAAGTTGGATGTGTTGTTAAATCCCTCTTTAGGGACTGCAAGTACCTTGGTTAATCTCTGAACTTAAAGCTATCAATTGGGTTAAATCCTTCTTTAGGGACTGTTCGATTGATAAGTGTTGCTATGACTGGTTGGACTAGTAACTATATTAGGTCGGGACAAGGGCATTCATTGGAAACCTAAAAGGGCAAGAGGAAGTTACAATATCAATTCAACCAATAAAGTAGATAGTTGTAGGTAGAGCGATCTTCTCTAAATTGTTTTGCATCATTTGTTTTTATTTTATTTTGTTTTCTTTTCAATCTCAATCAACCAAAATCTCCCTTTCTACTAATTGGTAATTACACATTGCTGAGAAATACTTGATTCTCTGTGGGATCGACCTCTTACTTACTTGCTATACTAGTTCTAGTTTGTAGGTTTGAGTTTTATTTTGATACGGTTTACGCGACTAAAAATCGTTCATCATCTCACTTTACATAGCCGTGATCCAATCCGGATCCTTGAGTGCTTCAACAGGAGTCTTTGGTTCTACAAGAGAGACAAAGGCATAGAAAGCACATAGATTTTTTAATCTAGATCGAGTTTGTTTACTAGAGGATGGATCTGAAATGATGTCTTGAGCTGAGTGTGAAGAAGCGTGTTTAAACTTTCGTTGCTTTGGGCCTTAATCATTCATAACAACATCAGATCATTCTTCAAGGTCTTGAGAGACGGTTTGTGAGATGGATTCCTCATTGCTTGTGTCGATCACATTCAGGTTCTGTACTTGCTTCTCAAGGTCTTGAGATAACTCGTTTGTATCTTGGATTTGCTCTTGCATGTTGCGTCCTTGGTCATTCTTGTTTTCAGAGTTATCCTATTCTTCTCCATCAGAATTATGATGATTTAGATTGAGATCTGCAAAACTACCACTCAACACACCATTATTGCTTTCGTCGAATACCACTTGGATACTCTCCTCAACAATTTTGGTGCGCTTGTTATAAACTCTATAAGCTTTTCTATTTGAATAATAGCCAAGAAAGATACCTTCATCGCTACGAGCATCAAACTTCCCAATGTTATCTTTTCCATTATTATAAACAAAGCAAGTACATCCAAAGGGTTTAAAATAGGAGATTTTAGTCTTTCTTCTTTTGAAAAGTTCATAAGGAGTTTTCTTCAAAATGGGACGAATTAAACAACGGTTTAAAATATAGTTAGCTGTGTTGACAGCCTCGGCCCAATAATGTTTTGGCAAACCATTTTCTAAAAGCATTATCCTAGACATGTCCTCTAGGGTGCGGTTCTTTCGTTCCACAACCCATTTTGTTAAGGAGTTCTAGGAGCTGAGAAATTTTGTGAAATATCATATTTAGCACAAAACAAATTGAACTTGAGTTGTTCAAATTCTCTACCATGGTCGCTTCAATTGGAGGCAATTGGTAGGTTTTTCAAGGTCTACAACTCCTTACAAAGCTTAGAAAACTCGAACAAAGCCTCTGATTTTTCTCTTAAAAAGGAAATCCATGTAAAACGAGAAAAATCATCAATAATGACCAGGATGTACTGTTTTTCTTTAGGAGATTTGACACGCATAGGACCACACAAATCCATATGTAGCAATTCAAGAGGGCGAGAGGAAATTAATTACAACCTTTTTGGGTTTGAATGAACTCCGTGTTTGTTTACCTCTTGTGCAGGCATTGCACGGTTCCTCTCTTTTGAAGTTTAGGTCATGTAGTCCTCGTACCAGGTCTCTTGATTTCGGCTTATTGAGGGTGTGCATACTTACATGCCCTAACCTTCTGTGCCAGAGACTCGGGTCGTTTGTCAAGACCTTGAGACATTTGAGATTTGTACCTGCAAATTGGTTAGCATTTACTGCATATGTATTATTGTGTCTATGAGGAGTATGTGAGGATCAAGTCTCCAGTTTCTTCATTTCTGACTTCACACTTATTCCTGTCAAAGCCAACCTTGTTTCCCTTGTCACATAGCTGAAAAACACTTAAGAGATTATATTTTAATCCATCAACAAGATATATGTCCTTGATGCAGCTATTTGAATCACTACCAATGTTACCTATACCGATGATGTTACACTTCCCTTTATCTCCAAGAGTGATTGTTCCAGTGGTTTGCTCTTTAAGGTCTTGAAATAGAGATTTATTCCCACTCATGTGCCGAGAGCATCCGCTGTTCATGATCCATTTTGGCTCTTTGTTCTTGGTGATATCCTGCAAGACAAACATCATCCTTTCCGTCTGGACCAATAAACAGATTTGGATTCATTATGAGGATAGACCATGTTGGGTAGTCTAGTCTCTTTTGGAACCCTAACTTGTCTGGTTGGTTCGTTTAAGCGAACTGAAAATGTATTTCTAATGATGTGAGGATCCTTTCGTCTGTACGGACAGGTTTCCTTCACATGGCATTTCTTACAACAGTAAAAACAAGTAGGTGAATGCCAATTTCCTTTTGCTTTAACGAAAGAGGTAGTGGGTTTTTTAAGAAATTTTTTTATTATAGTCAATACCACTTCTATTAATCGATAATTGATGTTCACCCAACATCTTGTCAAGATTAGCCTTGGATCTTGTGAATTGTATGAATGACGTTTGCTGGTCTTGGCACTTATCAGTTAGCCTAACCTTCTCTTTCTCTAGAGCTTCATTTCGAAGTTTCAGAGAAGAGAGATTTTGCTTGAGATAAGATTTTTTTTTATGTCTAGGTCTTGAGTTTAATGTCAGGAGATGACTGAGAAGCTTCAAGATTTTTCATTTCCAATGACATATCACTTATGCATTTCTGTTGATCCTTCAGCTTTTCTGTTAGGATGTTGATCTCACTGTTACAAGCTTCCTCATTAGAAATCATATTCTTCAAAACTTCTGAAAGAACATTGGAAGGGCCAGATATTAAGTTTCTTACCACTTCCTCAAGATCATGACTTCGAGATTCCTCATGTTCACCATAAGACATCGATTTGCCTGATCTCCTTCTGAACCTGAGTCATCTGAGGAATCTGAGTCACTCCATATAGCTAGCATAGCCTTCTTCCTTTGATCATTTCTCCTGAATTTGTTTCTTTTCTTCATAGGACATTCTTTCACGAGATGATCTGTTTCACCACACTCAAAACAAGTTAGCACTTTTGGTTTTTCGAGAAGTTAGGTGACTTACCTCTGAATTTAGATGATCCAGCATTATCTCTATTTGAGAATTCGCTTTTTCATCTTCAGAATTCATGCTAGTCCTCGTGTGATAAGAGCAAAGGGATCATCCTTGTCATCACTTTCGTCCCAATCAGATTGTGTCTGTTCCTTCTTTGCTTTGAGGGAAAGATTTTTTGTTGTTTAGGGAACTTCTCCATCCTCCTCATTCAATATCATCTCATGGGTAATAAGTTTTGCATGAAGGTCATCCAATGGCAGTGTGGTAAGATCTTGAGCTTCCTCAATTGCAGTAACCTTAGGACCCCACTTGGCTTTCGGAAGGCTCCTAAGAACCTTCCTTACTTTCTCAGGGTTAGAGAAAGTTTTTCCAAGTGAGTCGAGGTTATTCACAATTTGAGTAAATCTCGTAAACATTTCCTTCACTGACTCATCAGAATTCATCTTGAAAAGCTCGTACTGTCTTAGAAAGATATTGATCTTGCTCTCTTTGACTTGACTGGTGCCTTCGTAAGTGACTACAAGTTTGTCCCAGATTTCCATGGCACTGTTGCAAGATGAAACACGGTTAAATTCATTAGCATCGAGAGAACAATATAATAGATTCATAGCTTTGAACTTCTAAGCTACGTTTTCCAGATCTGTTTCAGTATATTCAGCTTTCGTCTTCTCGACTTCTTTCCCATCAACAGTCTTCATTGGAACGCGTGATCCTTTCTTGACTAGGTCTCATAGCTCTAGATCTTGATCAATGATGAACATCTGCATCAGAGATCTCCAATGAACAAAGTTATTGCCATAAAAAAAAGGTCGGTTAGTTGATCTCCCTTGGGCAAATCCTCCATCACCTATGGTAGACATACTGAAACTCACAAGATTGTTGGATCAAAAACAGTGAGCCAAGCTCTGATACCAATTGAAGAGTCTATAAGGTGATAAATAATACTCTAGAAGGGTGGTTGAATATAGTATGCTCGATTTTTGCAAGATAAGAAATCTTAAAGAGGTTTTCAAAACAACTTGTCAAGACCTTGATATTGCTATCGAATCTTGACTAAGTAGAACAAGTAAGATAGAGTAAATGCGGAATGTAAAAGATGAACACACGAATTGTTAATGAGGTTCGACACGAACTTGGCCTACGTCCCCGCTTAGGGTTATCCAACCCGTAGGATTCAAACCTTCTTATTTCACTTTCCTTGAGCCTAGAAATTCCTAGGAGAACTTCCCTTCCCCTATACAAAGCCTCACCGCTTTTATTCTAGCTCTCAACCTTACAAGTGAAATAAAGGCTCTCACTACACACCAAAGTGTGTTATGACGAGTATGAAACTCTAAGAGTGAATCAAATGACTTGTACAATAAAGACTATGTTTCTCTCAACTCTCAAAAACCAACCATACTAAGCTTAACGAGTATTCGAGAGAATGCTTTTGCTGATCTGATTGCTTTCATCTGACTACTTGCTTCAATGTACTTGGTCTTCTATATGCATGTTGTTGTATAAATTGTCGTTTGTTTGAAGGTAGCAAGAGTGGACCATTGAGGTTTGACTTCTTCCCAAAAATAATTCCTTCCGTTTCCAAGGTGCGCTCCTCAAGATCAGATGCAATCGGCAAGTCTTGATTCTTCTGGAAGATCTTCTTTCCTAAATCAAGTTAATTCGAGATGGCAAGTATATAAAATCTCTCACAACAAATGTGAGTCCAAAAACCTTAGATACACCAGCCCATTCAAAAATAGGCCCATCTGATTAAACCGAGTCCTACAAGTTAGCTTGGACAGATATAACATAAATAGCCCAATATAATATGATCTGGTAAAGTATTCAAAATGCACGCAAACTTAGTCCCAATTTCAAGACCTTGAAACCAAGACAGTGTTTTGTCTTTCATCATCCCTTGGTGTTATCCTGCAAGTTGGAACTCAAGATCTTACAATCAAGGTGGAGTCTTCATCTTAGTATAAAACAAATGAATTGTAATATATTGCTCAAGTGTTTTCTCTCACAAACTCTCAAACAAAAGATAACAAAAGACTATGAGAATATGAGAGAATATTGATTGCAGAAGGAAGCTTTTCGCAGTAGAAAATGGAAAGTGAGAAGTGTATCGACTTTTGCTATGAAATCTCCAATAAATAGGCGGAGTCTTCTCCTCTTTCTAGCCGTTTCGAAATTTGAATCCTTACCTTCCTTAGTTCCGAAAATCCAGCCTGAGATCTTCAACATCAATTCAAAACCCAGCTTCCAGAGGACTCCCATTGAAAACGCTTAACTTAGTTTTGATTCTCAAGAAGATCTCAACCGAAAATTAAATCTTGTAGGCTAGTAGCAAATATGTATGACCCACAAATACAAGGCCCATTTAAAATAATAAACCCATTATTATGAGATGCCAGAACTACATAGCCCATTGGACCTAAAAACTGGATCAACCAATTTGGTCTTCATGTTTTTGTCTTTCATCATACGTCACAAGGTCTCACAGATTAGTTTCAAAGTCTTACAATCAAGGTCTTTCATCATCTGTGATAAGACACCCGCAAGTTATCATTATTGGCTTGGGCGAAAATAGTGAAAAATGACTCAAATTCATTAACGAGAAAAGTTTAAATTTCTCGCCATATGTTCTGCTTTGTGAAGAATATTTTTGTCGTTGAAACAACCATTTAAAGATTAAATATCATTTTTGTAACTAAACATATCATTTCACAAGGAAATTGTAACAACCCGAGTTTATAAAACTCGGGTAACGTTTCGAAGGTCTGATACCTTCGTTTGTATCTTGCACACCAAGTACAGATTAAAAATTTGAAAACAACTGTCAGAGTTTAAAAGGGGAATTTCGTACCCAAAAGCTCGGGAGGTCCGTTGGAGACCCGACTGCTTTGACCTAAAATTGATAACTTAATGCTAATTATTTGTCTAATAAACCTAAAATTAAACGACACACTAAGATCAAATTTTAGAAACTAATTAAATTTGGCCAACTACTTTGACCGAAGAAGACGAACGTGCACCTCAGACAGTCAACTAAAACAGTAATCCCTTCTGAGTTCTGACAGGGATTGGATGAAAGTGAAAGAGCAGATCCACCCGTCCAACAACATCACACATGTTTTTTATACTCGTATATATATAGCAGGTAGCCGGTAGCCCCAACCGAAAAAACTGCAAAAAAATCAAACCCATATCGCCTTCGTCTCATAACCACTTCAACCTCCTTAGATCTACTTAGTTTTCAAAGTCACCACCTAATCGATCTAACCCACACACATTTGGACTATGTATCTACCAATTCAGGGGATACCATTTCTTTTCAATATATAGTAATTCCCCTTTTCATATATTTTAACAATGGAGGTTTTTCAAATTTGAAAAATAGATGTATGAAAGTTATAATGACATGATAACCAAAAGTTTAATGACATGACTCTACATCTTCAATGCCCAAATGTAATTTTTTTTTTTTAAAAAAATTGTAATTATAGTTTTGAGTACAATTAATCGGAGCAGTAGATTAAACATAAAATCTTTTTTTTTCCAAACTATATGAGTAATAATGTGGTGACACATAATGAAATTTTCGACCTTCCGTTACTACATCAAAAAATTGATCGAATTTAATTATCTTGTATATATTGAAATTGAAATTGGTTTAATATGATATAATTTATAAAATTCATAGTTACAGTGGTTAATAGCTACTAATAGTTTGTATTATTTTAAGTTATAATTTTTCTTTAAGTAAAACAAAACCCACTTTTCATTTCACATATATATATATATATACTCTACCTAGATAGGTTAAGATTTAAGTGGACGTGCCATACCATAAACCATAAACGTACACGCAGCAGACCTAGCTAGCTAGCCCAGCTGCGAACAGATATCCATAGCTGGCATCAGGCATGGCGACGGCGATGCTGAGGGCAGTGTTTGCAGTGATCTTGGCAGTTGTACATTTCACGGTGGCGGACGCAAGAGTGGGGTCACCGGTGGCTGCTCCGCTAGCAGCTCCGGCACCAGCAGCAAATGAGAAGCTGGTGACGTTTGTATTTGGGGATTCGCTGACGGATGTGGGCAACAACAACTACTTACAATACGCACTCGCAAAGTCTAATTTCCCATGGTACGGTATTGATTATATTGGGGGAAAGGCCACTGGCAGGTTCACTAATGGAAGAACCATTGGAGACATCATATGTAATATATTAATCCTTCAATATATTCTGTTTTATATCTTATATTAATTGAATTACTTGTTTTGGGTTTCAATTCATATATATTTGCATATATATGCAGCTGCTAAGCTTGGGATAGCGTCGCCTCCGGCCTACCTGTCACTGTCGCCAAACGACGATGCTTTGCTCAAAGGAGTCAACTATGCATCTGGAGGAGCTGGAATTCTCAACGAAACCGGCCTTTACTTTGTAAGTAATATATCGGTAAATATTGATAATAAATTGTATCGGTAAATATTGATTGATACGTACGGGTAATTGTAGATTCAAAGGATGACATTTAGTGACCAAATTGGGGCATTTGGTAACACCACGGAAGTTATCAAGGCCAAAATTGGGGAAGAACGAGCTGCCAAGCTCTTCAACGGAGCCCTCTACTTCATTGGAATGGGTACGTTAGCTAGACAGAGGTGGATGATGATCGATTTGATCAACTTGATTGAATATATACATTAATGTTTGATTTATTAATTAATTATACGTGCAGGAAGCAACGATTATGTGAATAATTACCTGCAAGGATTCATGGCGGATGCGCAGCAGTACACACACGAGCAGTTTCTGGGGATTCTGATGACTACTCTGGAGAAGCAACTCACAGTAAGTACGCAGAGTTACTGTAATTAACAATAGAGGTAGAGAAGGAGGGGTAAATTAATACAGTAGTATGTACTGTGTACTATTTACAGAAGCTGTACGAATACGGAGCAAGAAAGGTGGTGTTTCATGGGCTGGGCCCACTGGGGTGCATACCCTCACAGAGGACAAAGTCAAAGGGAGGGGAGTGCTTGGAGAAGGTGAACGGGTGGGCCCAGAAGTTCAACTCCAGGGTGGAGGCGCTCCTCCTAAAACTTAACACCGCCCTCCCTCGCTCCCGCTTCACTTTCGCGGACACCTACCACGACGTCCTTGATCTCATCTCCAACCCCCAAGCTTATGGTAATATAAATGGCCGGTAACCTCATTAATTAATTTGATTTAATACTAATTAATTATCGATCATATAATTGGGATGGGTTGCAGGGCTGAAGGTGTCTACGAAGGCGTGCTGCAACGTGAACACCAGCATAGGAGGACTGTGCTTGCCAAACTCAAATCTGTGCAAAGACAGGAAAGATTATGTGTTCTGGGACGCCTTCCATCCTACCGATGCTGCTAATCTCATCCTCGCCACTAAACTCTTTGCTTCTCTTTTTCCTTCTTCTCCTTAATTACTTACCCTCTTATATATCCGTTTATTATTTGAAACTCTACTCTTTTTATCATTTCGATTAAAAGTAACGAGAGTGCAAGTGTACGTTTACGTTGTTGGGCGCCTCTGCCCTCCTGCCTCCTTTTTGAATTTTTAATACTCTACCTATTGTATCGTTTATTTTCTACTTCTATTAAATTATTAATACTGGACTTAGATTAATCGTCAGTTTGGTATGTATTTCCGGAAATTAAAATGAATGATTTTTAGCGTTTACAAATTACAATAAGAGAAAAAGTTGAAATCGAAAAAACCCCTTTTGGTGAAAATGAACGTGGCAAGCCCTAGGTGCACGCGCTCCCAATTTCGTTTAGCAGCTCCCCAATTTCAATTACCAGATCCCCAAATCCCCTTACAGTGTGTTTGACACCTGGTTTTTTTAGGGGAGGAAAGGGGTTAGAAATTGGGAAAGAGAAAGGAAGAGGAGGGAATGGGAGGAATTTCACTTTTCCATCAAATTCCACCGTTTTGATGGGGTGTGAAATCCCATCAAATTGAGCCGTTACCCACCTTTGTGATCCCTTCCCTTTCCCTTGATTGTCCACCCAAACACCAATTTTGTTTTCCCCTCACTTCCCTTCCTAAAAATCCCACCAAACCCCACCTTCCAAACAGGCTGTTATGGAAGGTGAACTCAGGTGAGTCTCTTCCCGACTCAAGCCACAAAAACTCCATTAGTGTTGAATCGAGTCTTACTCTCGTTGCCCTCACTCCGCTTAAACCAAAACCTGTACGAAATATGGGAGCTTCCCTTGGAAAGAGGATATGGTGTTCGAAGATCGATCTGTAAGCAATCAGTTCGGGCGCGAGCATCTGGTCTCGCTATGTTCAGTGGCCACGGATTTCAAAAGGTGGGGAATTTTCAGAAAAATAAAAAAAGGAAGAACATGGGTTGGTGTTGAGGACGAAGGTGTGGTGCCGGTTGCTTTATTCTCGTTGATTTGGGGCTCTACAACCAATTTATTAATAGTTTGACAGAACTTGTTACTTTAATTCATTGATAATTAGTTACGTAAATAGATAGATTTGACTTGATCTCCAAGATAAAGATATACAAGATATGTTGTAGATTCATAGATTCTATGCCGATATCAATATCACGTTGTTACCCCCGTAAGATGATGGGCGGGAGACGACAAACAGCTTGAACCGACACACAATAAAAGGACGACCCATTAGCACTTTTGTGAAGACATCAGCAATCTGATCCGACGCAGAGACATATCGAACCACAAGACCTTTCGATTCCACCTTTTCCCGAACAAAATGGAAGTCAATCTGGATGTGTTTGGACCTATTTGTGACGGCGTGATTGTTGGCTAGAAAAGTGGCAGACAGATTATCACAAAGCAGAACATGCGCATGCCGAAGCGGAAATCAAATTTTTGCCAACAACTGTTGCAACCAGACAATTTCAACTATAGTGAATGAGAGAGCTCGATATTCCGCCTTTGTACTCGATCTGGCAACAACTTTCTGCTTGCAGCTAAACCAGCTAATAAGATTGCCGCCATTAAAAAATAGCAAACCCATGTTGTGATCTGAGGTCAAGCGGATTGGAAGCCCATTCCGAGTCTGAATAGGCGACCACATTCGATCCAGATGATGCTGAAATGACGAGGCCAAGGTCAAGGGAGCCTTTGATGTATCGTAAGATCCGTTTGACATCACGCCAATGAGACTGAAGGGGACGATGCATGTGTTGACAGGCACGATTGACAGCATAGCTTAGTCCAAGATGAGTATCGGAGGGTACCGACAACCCGACGATAGGTTGTTGGATTCTCCATAGGGTGATCAGGGAGACTGGACTGTTTTGAGGAGCTGGGATCGGCCGGGGAAGAGACTGATTTGGCATCAAACATGTCACATTCTTCTAACAAATCCCGGATATATTTGTATTACGACAAATGCAGTGAGGTAGAGGATCGATAGGTTATCTCGATACCCATGAAGTAGGTAAGCCGACCAAGATCCTTAAGGGAGAAAGTGTTCTGCAATGCAGCAACAAATTGACGCAAATAGGTAGGATCAGATCCTATCAAGATGTTGTCGTCGACATACACAAGGAGGAAGGTGACGGGCGAGCCTCTGTGACGCACAAAGAGCGAGGTGTCCGAGTGACACGCATAAAATTAATCCCTAATGAAGTAGGTAGCTTTTGAGTTTGTTGAACTAAGACCGAGATGCTTGCTTGAGACCATACAAAGCTTTATGAAGCTTGCAAACATAATCTAGATAAGATGGATGTACAAAGCCTACCGGTTGATCCATATAAACAACCTCCTGAATATCACCATTGAGAAATGCGTTATTAATATCCAGCTGACGAAGATTCCGCCCTCTAGATACCGCAATATAGAGAATGACATGAATGGTAGTTAGCTTAACAACCGGGCTAAAGGTATCAAAGTAGTCAACGCCCTCCTTTTGATAAAACCCGACCTTTAGCAACCAATCTGGCTGTGTACCGTTCTACAGAACAAACCGTTTTCCTCTTGATTTTATACACCCATTTGTTTCCGACAATATTGACATTCGTGGGACGGGGAACAAGGCTCCAGGTATTGTTTGCCGTGAGGGCTGTGTATTCTTTGCGCATTGCGGCAAGCAAAGAATATACATATGAGAGGGAGCGGGTGGCTCGTGTTGGATTGCGGAGGTGCCATCTTCCGTCTAGGCCAAATGATGCGTTGTAATCCCCAAGACGTCTTATGTAACACCCCTTTTTGGATCCCAAAGGAATGTTGCAGCGCTAAAAGAAAATCACAAAACATACAAAGTGCATTGAACGAAATCACTTACCTTAACCTTCGATGATCGGTTGACGACAACAAGACGAGATTTTAGCACCTATTGAATCCAACAAAAAAGGAATATTTAATATTGATATTTCATACAATTAACTTTACTTAATTCAATTTAATTGAATTAATTCTATAAAGTTAAGAATTTATACCAATATAAATTCCTCGGGAAGCGGGATCCGGCGTGGGTGCTTTCAGATGGCTTGGTGTCGCTAAAACAGGCAAGAATCGAATGGTTTAGAAATATTGACCGCCTAACTTAATAAATAATTAACTTATAGCCAGAAACGACAATAATATAAAAATAAGGGGTTTATATAATTTGGGCAAAAGAGATTAAAATCTCTGTTTCGTTTCCATGGCCGCTGTATAAACCGAAGAAGATGACGCAACAAGGTGAAGGCTCGGCGCGATGAGCAGCGGCAAGGCACCTCCTCCGGTGGCTCGGGAGGCGATGGCCGGGCGAGGTCAGGCGGAGGTTGGCTCGATCATGATCGCGACTAAAATCGATCCTTCACGGCTGCAGGAACATGTCCCAAAGTTACTTGACAGGATACCCCATATGTGCAATTATGCAAGTTCAGCAGCAATTCGATATGAGTTCGAGGTATCGAAACAGATTGGAGTCAACTTACCAATCGGACTCACCAGTACCACGCCCGATTTGGTGCAGATTGCGGCTTGAATCGAAGTCTGATTACTGCAGAAATTGGTCACAAAGTTGCCTCCTTGGTCAGTTGGGTGTTCTGAGTTTAATAACGATTAATTCCAAAACGAGTGCAAATCGCGGCGTACCGCTCATCAGGGTGATTGTGGGGCGCGAGAGTACTGCAAGGGAAGGAAAAACGGGGAACGACGGGGTCAGACCTGAGAACGGGGTCAGACCTAAGATCGAGAAGGATCGGAACAGTGAGTACAATCTAAGTTCGGAATATATATATATATATATATATATATATATATATATATATATATAGACGGATTGAAACTCGCGAGGATGCCCTCTTTACCGATTTCCTGAGTTTGCAAGAGCACCGACGGTTTTCTGCAAGTTGTGACGTTGGGAAGATAGCACTGCAAGCTTCACCTCCGAACCAATGGTGGCCACAATGGTGCGTCGTGGAGGCGGTCACAGCGCTCGGAACTAGTACGTTGTCTGGCTGCTGGGCTTGTACGGACTGCTCCGGTGATGGCCTTCAGTCCGGCGGAAGATGGTTGATCGAGGGGGATGCTGATGCGAGTGGGATAGGCAAGGCAAGGCTGAAAGTGATAATTATATGACAAAACTGAGGTTTGATTGAACAAGAGAGGATTTGGCCTAATCGGAGTGGAGATTCGGTGAAAACCACCGGATATGCTCGAGGTCAATCAGACCGAATTAAGGAATCGGAACGGATAATCAAAGATAAAGATTAAGAATAGATGATAGATTTTAAGGAAAATAAATAAAGGAAGCGGATAAATATGAAAATAGAAGATATGTTTCTTCACTTTACCGGAATGAATATTATTTAATTTAACTTCATAAATTAAATAATAAGAGTATTTAGATTATTTATGTAATTAAATAAATCATATATTATACTTTTTAGAATAATGTAATTATTCTAATTCATACCATATATCTTAGGTGAATTTATTAAATGACCAAATTCACAAGATATATTATAGTTTAATATAATATAGATTTATTTAATTAAATAAAAATAAGAAATAGCCCAAAAATAATTTCGGGTATTTCATACCTCCCCACTAAAAATAAGTTTCGCCCCGAAACTTAGAAAAGAAACGAGAAATGAATTGAAGATAGGATAACAACCTCGTAATAGATCAGAGGATATAGATTGATCAAAGCAGAGCTAGGTGTAACTAACAATGGTTCCCGAATAGGTGGAATGTAAGCATGATTTGCTTAATGTAGTTATCGAATACTGGAGCGATGAGAGTTACATCTAAAGTAACTCATTGCTTTCTGAACTCCTCAATGGCAAAGCTTAAAATTTTTAATCCTATGAAAACAATGTATCTCTATAGCTATAAATATCTAAAATAAGGATAATAAAATTTTGAAAGACATCTTTTTGATATTCAATCTAGTTGCTCGAGATAAGTGAACTCGCATCACATAAGAAACAGGGTTAACTAGCTTGTCATTGGCTTTCGTCTCAGCCCCATCTGGCTTCCTTTTCCAGGTTGCCAAATGGCCCGGAAACTAGCCAACCTTATTCACATGAGATGAGTTGTGGGTCTTCGTCTTCTGGTTTGTCGACATGAACATTGTCCGGTTCCTCAGCACGTGCGTCCTTGCGTCCTTGTCTTCTTTATAAACATAAAGAGTGTATATCTATATACTATTCTCAAGCTTTTTACCAATGAGAGTTCGGTTGCTCGATCATGGAAATGAGAGATGAGATATATAACCCATGATCGTTTAATACTATTGAGATTTAGGAAAGGTGAACCTACCTACATAAAGAGTTACTAATTATCCTCTGGAAGAACCTTACGTATGACATATCGATCATTAATCACTGACTTCACATGCGGGTATTATCCC
This sequence comes from Persicaria maculosa, assembly GCA_963922045.1. Classification (NCBI taxonomy): domain Eukaryota; kingdom Viridiplantae; phylum Streptophyta; class Magnoliopsida; order Caryophyllales; family Polygonaceae; genus Persicaria; species Persicaria maculosa. The sequence continues at coordinate 8,892,505 of OY998251.1, forward strand.
TGCTTATAATACAGAAGTAAAATAGAGGAGCCTTTCTAGAGTCTATAGGGAGCACTTCCCGACTCTTTTTCGATGTTTATAAAACATAGGTTGACCGACTTGGTATAAAATAAGAAGTATCAACATACTAGAGCTGACTGTATAACGTGAGAGGAGTATGAGTAGGGAAGTGTGCAAAGCTTGATGACATTCAACGTTGGAATATTACCCATTCGCACACCAATTTCCCACTTTGACTTGAACCTGTAAGGTTGTAAAGATAAATCCATAATTGACTACTTAGAACAACACTACTGGAATTTTGATTGCTAGATATGGAGTTTATCGGAAATACTTATCCATTGACTCCCTTTATTGAAATGCTAGAACGTAATAGCATAAAGGAATTACTAAACAGCTTGACGTTGCACAACTTTTTCAGTGTAGCTTACTCCTGTTCATCAACCTCGGTAATTACTAAACAGCTTGTGCTTATTCCGCATTATAGGTTCTAACGGAGCTTGCATGTTAAGACCCCATAGTTGAGGTGGGTTTGTTGCCGAGTTTGAAGCTCGCGGTGCAACTGCTAAAGCTTGTTGTGACCGAGATTAACCATTACCCGAGTTCTTACAAAACTTCTCCATATTTCCATACTTTCCACACCCTCTACAAACTCGAGTGTTCTCCTCACATGTAGGGCTCTTATGGCCCGACATATCGATGGTTCAGCTTCCCTCGCTTTCTGAACCAGAATACTCCCTTCATGGGTGACACTTTCACGAACACCTCAAAGTTGACATCCCTACGAGGGTCACTATAAAACTTTTGGCGATTCTTAGCGGTCAATCTTCGTTACCTAATCATCTTCAGCTGTCTTTTCTAATAGCTCCGGACCTATATGGATAACATCAATCGCATCATCCCAACACACTAGCGATCGGCACTTCCGTCCATAAAGGGCTTCAAAAGGAGCCATCTTTATGGATGAATGCCAGCTATTGTTGTAGATGAACTCAATCAGACTCAAACTAGTCTCCCAATCTGTCGGCCTATCCAGGACACATGCTCGTAGCATATCCTCCAATGTCTGGATGGTTCTCTTTGACTGACCATATGTCTGAGGATAAAAATCAATACTAAAATTCAGTTGAGTGTCAAGCCCTTCATGTAGCTTCTTCCAGAACTCTGAGATGAATCGTCCATCATGACCAGAGACAATGTGCGACGAAACACCGTGAAGGTGGACTATGTGCAGAAGGTACAACTTTGCCGGTTCCAGTTAGATCGAAAAACAATGAAGTGTGCACATTTGGTGAGTCGATCAACAATCACCCAAATGGTATACTTCTGCCCCTGACCCTTAGGGAGCCCCATAACGAAATCCATCAAGATCCGTTCCCACTTCCATCTTGGTACTAGAAGTGGTTGAAGCTTCCCACCAGGTCTTTGGTGCTCAATCTTGACTTGTAGACATACCAAGCATCTAGCCACATGCTCAGTTACTTCATCCTTCATGCCGGTCCACCGGTAGTTCTTCCTCAGATCCTTGTATATCTTACTAGCTCAAGAATGCACCAAATAGTCGGATGCATGAGCTCCCTGAATGATGGTCTGTCGGATCATGGACATTGGGAATACAGATGCGATTCCCAAACCATAAGGACCCATCATCCCTTACGACAAAGCCTAGGGCTTTACCATCGAAGAAGTCAACAGTGTTCTGCAGTAGCACAACATCCTCTGTCTGTTCCGCCTTTTCCTCTGCTAACAGATCTGACTGAGCCTCCATCATACACAACTGTCCTCGGTTCCATTCAAACCAAACCTCAACCTCTAACTTGAGAAGATTCCTTTGTGGAACAGGACTTGCTAACAAACAACTAATCATAGCCTCGTGCTGAGATTTGTGGCTGAAAGCATCAGCTACGACATTAGCCTTCCCGGGATGATAGATAAGCTCAATGTCATAGTCCTTGACGAACTCTAACCAGCATGTCTGTCTCATGTTCAACTCCTTCTGGGTGGATACATACTTGAGGCTTTTGTGGTCGGTGTATATCTGGCAACGAACTCCATACAGATAATGACGTCAGATTTTCAGAGCAAATACCACAACACCTAGACAACTTTGCATACAACTGATGCTCTCGCAGTGTTATCAAATAGTTCTTAAATGTTTGAAGTGAGCCTCCTCACTCGGCGAGTAGATCAAAATGTCGTCGATGAAGACTACGACGAACATGTCCAAGTACTGCTGAAAACAACGGTTCATCAGATCTATAAAGACTACGGGGGCATTTGTTAAGCCAAAAGGCATTACCACGAACTCATAGTGCGCATAACATGCCCTGAAAGCAGTCTTTGGAATATCCTCGTTACGAACTTGGAGCTAATGATAACCAGATCGAAGGTCAATCTTGGAGAATATCTTTGCTCCTTGAAGCTGATCCAATAAATGATCGATGTGTGGCAATGGATACTTGTTCTTGATAGTCACCTTGTTCAGCTCCCGATAATCAATACACAGACGAAAAGAGCTTTCTTTCTTCTTCACATCAGCATGGGAGCACCCCAAGGCAATGCACTGGGTTGAATATAACCCTTCTCTAACAACTCTTCAAGCTGACTCTTCAATTCTTGCATCTCCACGGAAGCCGTGCGATACAGGGCTTTGGAAATAGGAGCGGTTCCTGGCTCTAAGTCGATGGTGAACTCAATGAACTGCTTTGAAGGTAAACTAGGAATTTCATCGGGAAAACATGAGGGAAATCCCGAACTACATGAATATCGAAGATAGGGACCGGTTCAGACGGCTGATCCTGTAGATAGCATAAAAATCCGGCACACTCTTGACGTAACAATTTGGCTGCCTACATCACATTAATAACACGACCATCCTCCTCAGGGATGCGCCCACGAAATCTGCACACAACCCTACCGTCCGAAGAAATGGTCACGATTCTCCGTCCACAATCAATGATTGCACCATGGCGAGTAAACCAATCCATGCCGAGGATGATGTTCTGAGGAAGGATCGGAAGCAGAACAAGATCGGCAAGGTACTCATCGCCACCTATCGCGATGGGGAAGCGGAATAACATTTTCCTACCTCGAACTCTATCCCCACAAGGGAATTTCACAATAAAGAATAATCTTGAGCCATATAAGAAGTAGTGTCATCCAGCCTACGCATTTCATATAGTCGCGGACCCTGCTGAGATGGCACGACTATATTCTTCCCTTAGTTCACAGTCGATTGTGAACCTGCGGGAATCTAGGTATTCTGCTGGTACTACTACGACTTGTGCTGCTGCTGATGAGATCTTAATCCTCATCGTCTTTTGCAAAGACATGCAGCTCGATGAGTTTGTCCAATATGGAGCCACGCCTTTGTGATGCTGCATCTCTCTCTGACTAAGAATGCTCACACATCTCTTTCATCTCATCCCTAGCACAATCACAAAGTTTTCTCCAGCTCCTTCACAATTCGTTCCTTATTCCTGTGTATTTCCCCGATCTCTCTCGCGCGGAGCCTCTGCCTCGCTCTTCTTGCTTGCAAAGCCTGGAATGCTTTCCAATCTGGTAGAATCTCTTCTTTGGCTCCTCCTCACTGGGACATTAAGATGGTTCCATGTTGTACCCTCGGACGAGGCTCTGGAGGTACTTTCTCCTTTTGTCATCTAGGGGAGCTGGCATGGCTCTTTTTTCCCTTGTTGCCTTTTCCTCGCTAATTAATCGAGGAGTTCCCAAATTATGTTCCTTGTACCACTCGCGGATGGGCTTCTTGCCATATTCTATGGCTGCAGCTCCTTCAGGAGGGTCGACCAGGACGTTCTTCCCCTTGGATAGCTCCATTGTAGCTTTTTCCACGACCTCCACCTCTGTGCAGGAGTCAGACCCAGTGTCAGAGTTGTTGGTGAGGTCAATGCATTGGGGGTAACTCGTGACGTGCAGTCCTGAGGTCTTGCGAACATTAGGCATCTATCGAGGAGGGCGAGGAGTCATCAGTACTCGAGCGAGAAAATCCAGAAAGCAAGATTTAGAACAAGAATAAAGAATATAAGCTTAGTCTATGGCAGGAGCAGGAGCTTGAGCAGGACTATCGGACAATTATTTTAAAATCATTTCCAAAACTGCTTACTTTTGTAAATAGAACTTAGTTTTCATAAAAGCCTTTTTGAAATTCACTTTAGAAATCATTTTAAATTATTTAAAAATTCGAATGAAAACGTTTTAAAACCTACAGCTCTTATACCATCTTCTGTAACACCCCTTTTTGGAACACAAAGGAATGTTGCAGCGCCAAAAGAAAATCACGAAACATGCAAAGTACATTGAACGAAATCACTTGCCTTAACCTTCGATGATCGGTTGACGACAACAAGACGAGATTTTAGCACCTATTGAATCCAACGAAAAAGAAATATTTAATATTGATATTTCATACAATTAACTTTACTTAATTAAATTTAATTGAATTAATTCTATAAAGTTAAGAATTTATACCAATATAAATTCCTCGGGAAGCGGGATCCGGCGTGGGTGCTTTAAGATGGCTTGGTGTCGCTAAAACGGGCAAGAATCGAATGGTTTAGAAATATTGACCGCCTAACTTAATAGATAATTAACTTATGGCCAGAAACGAGAATACTATAAAAATAAGGGGTTTATGTAATTTGAGCAAAAGAGATTAAAATCTCTGTTTCGTTTCCATGGCCGCTGTACATACCGAAGAAGATGACGCAACAAGGTGAAGGCTCGGCGCGATGAGCAGCGGCAAGGCACCTCCTCCGGCGGCTCGGGAGGCGATGGCCGGGCGAGGACAGGCGGAGGTTGGCTCGATCATGATCGCGACTAAAATCGATCCTTCACGGCCGCAGGAACATGTCCCAAAGTTACTTGATAGGATACCCCATATGTGCAATTATGCAAGTTCAGCAGCAATTCGATATGAGTTCGAGGTATCGAAACAGATTGGAGTCAACTTACCAATCGGACTCACCAGTACCACGCCCGATTTGGTGCAGATCGCGGCTTGAATCGAAGTCTGATTACTGCAGAAATTGGTCACAAAGTTGCCTCCTTGGTCAGTTGGGTGTTCTGAGTTTAATAACGATTAATTCCAAAACGAGTGCAAATCGCGGCGTACCGCTCATGAGGGTGATTGTGGGGCGCGAGAGTACTGCAAGGGAAGGAAAAACGGGGAACGACGGGGTCAGACCTGAGATCGAGAAGGATCGGAACAGTGAGTACAATCTAAGTTCGGAATATATATATATATATATATATATATATATATATATATATATATATATATATATAGACGGATTGAAACTCGCTAGGATGCCCTCTTTACCGATTTCCTGAGCTTGCAAGAGCACCGACGGTTTTCTGCAAGTTGTGACGTTGGGAAGATAGCACTGCAAGCTTCACCTCCGAACCAATGGTGGCCACAATGGTGCGTCGTGGAGGCGGTCACAGCGCTCGGAACTAGTACGTTGTCTGGCTGCTGGGCTTGTACGGACTGCTCCGGTGATGGCCTTCATTCCGGCGGAAGATGGTTGATCGAGGGGGATGCTGATGCGAGTGGGATAGGCAAGGCAAGGCTGAAAGTGATAATTATATGACAAAACTGAGGTTTGATTGAACAGGAGAGGATTTGGCCTAATCGGAGTGGAGATTCGGTGAAAACCACCGGATATGCTCGAGGTCAATCAGACCGAATTAAGGAATCGGAACGGATAATCAAAGATAAAGATTAAGAATAGATGATAGATTTTAAGGAAAATAAATAAAGGAAGCGGATAAATATGAAAATAGAAGATATGTTTCTTCACTTTACCGGAATGAATATTATTTAATTTAACTTCATAAATTAAATAATAAGAGTATTTAGATTATTTATGTAATTAAATAAATCATATATTATACTTTTTAGAATAATATAATTATTCTAATTCATACCATATATCTTAGGTGAATTTATTAAATGACCAAATTCACAAGATATATTATAGTTTAATATAATATAGATTTATTTAATTAAATAAAAATAAGAAATAGCCCAAAAATAATTTCGGGTATTTAATCTTAAGGGAATCTTGACTCATTTGTACGCGGTATTGATTGAATCTCGATCACCCGCTTGAATCAGCCCTCTCCACCCCGGGATCGGCCACTTAATTAACAAATTGTTAACCAATGGTCAACAATGGCAGCTGGCTCAAGATCCAACATACATACTATTTTGATCGGCAAAATCAAAGCTTATGAACTTAGATTTGGTCTACAATTGCAGCTTGACCACGAGTGCTATTCGAAAATAAATTTGATCGGAATAACGTGAGATGTAGAGACTAAGATGGAAGGCGTGAGTTTTAGGGTTGAACAAAGAAGAGAACGCTGAGCCAAACGCTCTTCTATTCAATTCAACGTGTTTTTTCTTAAAGGTAAATGAAAACTTAAATATGATGAGATTGGCCTCCTATGCAAAGGAGTTAAGAAATAGTCCAATGGGTTAACCAAATCCCCTTTGCAGGGGAACGCGCTCCACGCGCCCCCACTCCCAATTGTCAAAACCACTTCTCCAAACCCTAAGCCCCAAATCCAGTCTCTGTGAGGTTCTGGTGAGATTCCTCGCCGATCTGAGCCATTTCCTTCTCATTCAATCTGTTATATGCACCGTGGAGTCTGTCTACTTGGTGAATCGAAGTCGGTCCTACTTTATTCACCCTGAGGGTGCAAAGGTGCGAGCCTGTGGTTGGGTATGCTGGCCCGTTAGTCAGAAATTGAAAGGGCAGAAGGCTGATCGGAGGTTCTTAGTTCCAGCCAGAATGAATTTCAAAAGGAGGAAAAAAATCTCCTTCTCTTGGGGGTGGGTCTACTCTTCGGCTCCGACTGGATTGTTGAGTGCTCGGGTGGCTGCTGGTCCTGTCGGGGCTGCTTCTCCTCTGCCTTTCGGTTCTGTGTGGTCGGAAAACCACAAATCCTTGGCGTGGTGGCCTGCGGGTGGGTGTGGTGTGGGCGTTGGGGCCGCCTCTCCTTCGCCGGTTGGCCCTGTGTGGTCGGTAGACCACTTACCTGGCTTCTCATGCCTCAGTCACCTCAGGTCTTCGCCCCCTGACTTCACTTACGTGACTTCTACAGTCACGGCCAGGTTACTTCAACAGCTAATCTTGCTATTGATTATGCCTAATCTCTCAACACCTTTAATGAAATCCTTAGATCTCTATATTTGCAATCTTTCTTTCTTTTATTGTACTAATCCAATCATGAAAGATTTAGAAAAGAAAACCTGTGTGGATGATGGTTCATCTCTACACAGCCCACCCCCCGAAAGAGCCTGATAACAACCATGGGGGCTGACTTGTCAGTTCCCCATAAAACTAAATCCTGAAAGGGTTCTCAACCATGCTCCGATGGCTCTCCGCCTGAGGGGTTCCGGTATCCTATTGATGCAGTGATGGAGAAACCGAGAGGCAAAGATAGAAAGAAATCAAGAAGGAGAACCATTGACAAGGAGAAACTCTTTACTCTGCATGGTAGAGTTCAAGATAACATTGCTGTATTGAATCCTATCTCTCTATTGACATCTATCATTAGTGATGAAGCCAAAGAAATCAGAAAGGAAATCAGGTATGTGTGGAAAATTTTATTTGTAATGGATGTTCTTGTTTGTAAGCTCTTGCAGCTTGTCAAAGTTATTTCTTGGCTTGCATACTCGACAACATCTCTTTTGATTCATCTCGTGTCTATTTCTGTTGATAAATCAACTGTCATTGGTGAAATCGATCTTGGGTCTGGCTGGGATGAACGTTGTATGTGGCATGATCTAGGTATCGAGCATCTTTTAATGCACAATTTGACAAGTGAAATTGAGTGGTTTGTCTCAAAGATTTACGTTTTTTGTCACAAGTCCGCACGAGCAACTATGGCCACTCAAATGATTATGGTAAATGTTCTGTCTTTTATAGGATATAAGGGATGTTTTGGAAATTTGATGGTTTGGCATAATGTTAGGCTTTTCAAATTTTCAACTAAATACCCCCCCAGTAATGGGTTTAGCAAAACAAGCTTTGACCAAAGTTAAATATAAAAGAAAGGAAATGAAAAATCTCTTTATGTATGAAGTTTCTGGTCTGATTATATCTTTGTTCTGGGTTAAGGACATCTGGTTTAAAGTTGAATTTGATCTGAGAATTCTCTACCTTTTCTTTGCTTATACATCTGTGAGGAAATGCATTCTTCCAAGTGGGAAATCCAATAGAGGCCAAGGAGATTCGGATGGGGACCAAGCAGGAGTCGAAGTTCTTGGTGGCGGGCTTTCTACTTGTCCCTATGGAAAATCACTTGTTTGAGCTCAGGTTCGATATGAAGGAGGATCATGACAAAGTCTGGGATGGAAGACCCTTTCATGTGGGAAAAAAGTCGGTAAGTAACTTTGAATATTCATATTCTGTTTGTCAATCTACTAAGTATAATCTAAACAAGCATATGCTTTCCTCTTGCATGACTACTAATCGGAAGAAATATGAATTAATTCAGAGCAAGAGCAAAGGTAGTTACAAAATCCATGACCAATTAGCTAAGAATAAAAATCCTAAGCATAGTAAGAATTATATAGAGGTTTCGTGGCTCGATAATCGTCCGTCTGTTAAGTTCACCAGGTGTTTAATAAGAGTAAGAGTGTATACTAAGAAAACCAAGTGTTGTATTAAAATAAAGTTTAACAAGACTAAATATTTCCAAAAACTAATTAGAGAGACTATAAGTATAAAGTTTTTGATTTTAAGGGGGATCTTTCAAATGTATTTCATATAGAGGAGCACAATAAGGTTGAGTGATCCCCGGACTATGCTCACTAGGATTCGTGAATATGCTATGGTAAGTACTTCGGCAATTTCAACCAGTAGGGAAAGGGATGATCGGAATGTAAAATGAAAGTTACATCTTGGAATGTAAGAGGGATTGGAAGACCAAATTTCTGGGCGGAAATAGGAACTTTGTGCAATATTCAAATTAGAACTCATGTCATGGTGGTAATGGAAACTAAGACGGAGAAAATCCCGGAAGATAAATGTTGGAAAGCAGCAGGTTTTAATGAAGCTTATTGGGTTCCTGCAATAGGAAAATCAGGAAGAATCGGGGTAATGTGGAAATCTCAGCTTCTGACTCATGAAACAATTTCTATAAATTATCATAGTCAACGGTTTATTAGTGCAAACTATCACAACTCAAACCTCAATTTTAGGTGTCAAATTCTATTTGTTTATGCCCCTGCTCAGGATAGAGATAAATACCAGTTCTGGGAAGAAATAATAGAAGTTGTAGTAGGATCAAGCCTCCCGAGTATTATCATTGGAGATCTAAATGACATAGTGTCTGTCAAGTGAGGACAAATCTGGGGGAGCTGAAGTTTCTCCTTGGAGATTACAAAGATTGGCAGAGATAAAGGATAAGTGTGAAATGTCTGAGCTTCCATTCATTGGGAATAGGTTTACATTGATGGAAAAAAAAGGAGGGACAAGATAATATTTATGAACGTTTAGATAGAGCATTGGCCCAAAATGAGATTCTTGAACAATTCCCAAACATACACATAGTACACCGTGCTTTCTTTTCCTCGAACCACTGCCCGATTACAATAAATCTCAGTGAACAACAGAATCCTTCGGTAGCGCCATTTAAATTTGAGAATATGTGGTTAAAAAGAAAAGATCTCAGAAACATAGTAAAACAAGCGTGGAGGGCAAACTGTGGTGGATCTGCTATGTTTCAGTTTAATGTTTAAAACAAAGGTATTGAAGGCAAAAATGAAAACTTGGAATAAAAAAACCTTTGGTAATATTTTTCATCAACTAGGAGAGGTTGAAGAAGAGTTAATTATCATACAAGGATTGCTAAGTGCTAATTTTGATAACAACGTAGAGATGAAACAAAAGTTACTATTGCAGAAAAAAGAAGCTCTAATTAAATTTCACAAGACTTATTGGAACCAGGGCGAAAACTAAACATATCAAGTTAGTGGATACTAACTAGGGATACTTTCATAAAATTGCAACAGGACGTCGAAATAGAAAAATTATTAGACAAATCACGTCTGCAGAAGGAATTCACTTAACTGGTGAGGATAATATTAAAACCGAGATTCAAAATGATTTTGAACAACGATTTAAAAAGGAAAGAGGAGTGCATTCAGGTTGGAATAATAGTTTGGATCTTATAACCCCGGAAATAAGTGAAGAGGATAACGATGAACTTATTAAACCTGTCCATAATAGTGAGATTAAGAGTGCAGTTTTTAGCTTGGGTAGAAATAAATCACTAGGGCTTGATGGATTTACGGCAGAATTTTATAAAAGTTATTGGGATGTAGTTGGCCCGTCGGTGATTAGAGCAGTCAAAAGTTTTTTCTTATCAGGTCGAATTCTCCGTCAAATAAACCACACATTTATCACTCTATTGTCAAAAGTTGATAGCCCTACTACAACAAATAACTATAGACCAATCAGCTTGTGTTCGACAATCTATAAAATAATATCAAAAATACTAACAGAGAGACTGAAAAAGGTAATAGGAAAGCTAGTTCACCCTTTACAAGGAGCCTTCATAGCCGATAGAGCAATTCAGGATAACGTTCTAATAGCTCATGAAATATTCCATTCTTTCAAAACACGTAAGGGTAATGAGGGGTGGATGGCGATAAAATTAGATATGGAAAAAACCTATGATAGACTCAACTGGAATTTTTCCTTAGAAATCTTAAAGAGATTTGGTTTCCACCAGAAATTCATTAATTGGGTCCAAGAATGTATTACAACTGTATAATTTTCAGTCCTAGTAAACAGTTCTCCAACTAAGATCTTTTACCCTACAAGAGGAATTCGTCAAGGGGATCCTATTTCTCCTTTCATTTTTATATTAGGAGCAGAAGTGCTGGCAAGAAAATTACAGCAGGAGTCAGTGAGGCCAATGAGTAAAATAGGATTCAATTTTGGTCGAAATGGCCCTCGTATTCCTTTCCTTGCCTTTGCAGATGATATTATTATTTTTGCTAAAGCAACTTTGTCCGCAAGTGAGCAAGTAAAAGACATAATAGAAGGTTATTGTAGAGTATCAGGTCAGAAAGTTAATTTTCATAAATCCACATTTCAAACTACTAGAGGAGTACCAAACCAAGAATTCAACTATTGCAAAACTCCTTACACACACCTCATACGAGGACTATGGAAAAATATTTGGGTTGTCCCATTATCAATGGGAAAGTTAATAAACAAACTTTTAAAGAGATTGTTAGCAATACCAAAAACCAATTAACTAAATGGAGAGCTAACTCTCTATCTCAACAAGGGAGGTCAATTCTTATTAACTCAAACCTTTTAGCAAAACCACTCTATGCAATGCAAAATTTTATGCTCCCTTCCTCGATTCATAAAGAACTAGACCAAATTAAAAGACATTTCTTCTGGAATAAAGACTTGCAGTACAAACCTCTTATTAGCTGGGATAAGATATGTAAACCTAAGCGAAAAGGAGGCTTGGGTATTAGAAAAACACAGGTGATGAATGAAGCTCTTCAAATGAAACTATTATGGAAAACCCTTACGGAACCTGAAAACTGGTGGGTAAAAATTATTCGATACAAGTACTTAAGAGAAAATGATATTTTGAACTATAAGAAAATCAAGAACTCCTCGTGGCAATGGAGAAATGCAGTTTCTCTAATCGACAAATTTAAAGAGGGCCTTATCTGGTCGATTGGTAACGGTAAAACTATTAGGTTTTGGAAGGACTTATGGATTGCTGAAAAACCCCTAATCAAACTCGTGTATCCCATTCAAACTATAGACGATGAAGTGTGCATTAGCAATTTTATTTTGAATGGGAAATGGTGGAAAGAAAAATTAGAGGAAGTTCTCGACCCTAGCTGGGTGAAAAGGATTATGGATACCCCCCTCCCTATTCATCAAATGGCAGATTGGTTATATTGGAGGATGGACAAGAAACGATGGTTCTCAACCTCTAGTGCAGTTAACCTGATATCCAACTACGAGGCCTTTGATGAAACCCCTTGTAATTGGATTTGGAAAATTAACACATTACCAAAGGTGAAAAACTTTCTATGGAAAATTACACAGAATGGGTTGCCGACGAGGGAGAGATTAAGTAAAAGAGGAGCGTCGATTCCAAATGTTTGTGAATTATGCAATTCTTATGGGGAAGATGAAGCACATCTATTCACTAAGTGCCCCTTCGGACAAATTCCTCTCTTGAGAACGAAAAAATGTGAGGATGTGATTAACGGTATCCCTCCGCAAAATAGGAGCGAAAAGATTATAATGGCAAAATTAGGTCTATATTTAAGCAAAACAGAACAAGAGGAGATGGCTTTAAAATGGTGGACAATTTGGTATTATAGGAACCAAGTTGCATTCAGAAATGCTAGAATCCCTCCCCCTATTGAGATACAGTCTTTTCTGAAAACTGTCAGAGAAAGTTGGAGAAGGGCCATGATGGATGATGTGGATGACGACGTTCGGCAGGCAGGCGCGAAAATGTCTTTGGGACAAAAAATCAGCCGGAAAAATGTTAGATGGAGAAAGCCGGAGTTGGGCTTCTTAAAACTGAATTTTGATGGTGCAACAAACGGCTCTAGTGGAGCAAGTGCAGGTTTCATAATCAGGAATAACGAAGGAAATGTTCTCAAAATAGGTTATAAAGGGCTTGGTGCCATCTCTCTACTTATGGCGGAGGTTATCGCCTTTAGAGAAGGAATTAACACTGCTAAGGAACTTAACTGTCAAAGAATCATTATAGAAGGGGATTCCCAGATTGTAATAAATCACCTCAAATCAAACGGCGTATGCCCCTGGGAAATCGAATTAATAATGGGAGATTTACAAGAATTGTTACAAGCTTTCTCTGTTATCTCCTACTCCCATGTGCCCCGTGAGGGTAACAGGGTGGCTGGCAAGGTTGCACACCTTGGCCATCTTGTTAATGGGTTGGCACTGGAGACTCATCTAGATCTCATAGATCTCATCCGTCGGGATGCTATCAGTTAGGCTTAGCCAGCTGAATTTTTACTTAATCAAAAAAAACCTAAGATAATATTAACTAAGAATATTCTAGCAATTGTTTTCTTAAGAAGGTTGACAACTCCTTCTTTTTATTTACCTAATTAAATAAAAAAAAATAGCTAAAAATAGGTAAAATAATTCTTCAAGTCAAACCAGCCAGACCTACAGAACCCTCGGCGCCAACCCCAAGACCCTTGACGTCGACCCTTCAACAAGCTTGAATCCATGGTGCCGCCTTCTTCTTTATTGGGATGATCGGGTCCTCGAACCGCCTTGGCCCACAGAGGATCAATCTTGATGGCATCATTCTCCCTCGCTTAGCTTCGATTCGTCCTCAAATCGACTCGTTATAGGGCACTAGGGTAGCAACAACCTCGTCTATAACAACAAAAGGATTATAACGGACAACTACCAGCAGATTTTGAGGTCGAGAAACCTCAAAAACAATAGCATCCATGATGGCCTTGGAGCAATCAACATCAACGATCTGAATTGGCTCCTCGGTCACACATTTCTCGACATCAACGACCTCCTCCTTAGGCTCAACATCAGCGAAGACAACTTCATGAACATCGACGGACACGGTAAGCACATCCTGCGCAGAATTGCTGTCAACTTGCAGATCGGATTCGGAGGTTTTTTCCGGGGAAATCTGGTTGCGTATGACCCACCGTTGGAAAGATATCGAAGTTATCTATGCAGGGAATCTGAGATGAGGCAATTCTGAGGTCGGAATCAACGGGAATCTGCAAAACAAAATTGTCGCGCATTGCTGTTTTCTGGGCACGTTGGGCAACGAATTGCTCCTTCATTTTGGCCGCAATGGCATCAAGCCTGGCGTTGTTGTCGTCGTCTCTTTTCCTCCTCAATCTCCGCTTGACGTTGAAAACAAAGGCGATGTCTTTGAGTCTCCCTTTGTCGCTGCCAATACCTCAAGAGTTCGGGATCATCATCCCCATCTCCACATATCTCCCAAGTCATCAAATCAACAGGACAACCATATCATGATTAAAGAGAATACGCACAAACATTACTCTGATACCAGTTGATACGTAGCAATTGGCTAGACGGGCCAATTGTTAAAAGAAACGCCTGATCTTGCAATTGCTCCTCAAGATTAACTCCGATATCCTAATCGGACTCTCGATCAATCTCTCCTATATGGCTTGAATTAATTAATTACCAACAATAAATTTACCAAGGCCAACGATAGCAAGTTCTTTGACAAATTGAACGTACGTGGTCGATCGACTCCGAATGAAATTGGAATTGGCCATGTAAGTCAACAATTACGGCTGACCTACAATTATTAATCGGTATTAATTGTGATCGGACGAATCTGAAAGGAGTCCGAATTGGGTTGAATCGAAATTAGTTTTGATCGGAAGAATGTGGAACGATGAATGTAAGATAGGTAGGGCGGAATTAGGGTTGATGAAGAGAAAGCACTTAGCCAAATGCTTCTCTTTTAATTACAACCTCCTTTCTCAAAAAGCCAAATTACAACTTAAATAGGTGAGATTGATTCCTATGCAAAGAAACCCTAGCTATCTACCTAAAATAAATAAATAAACATAAGATAAAGACTATTAATTATATCTACCTAAAAATGACTAAAAATAATGTTTTCTTAGAGAGCAAGGAGATAAATATCTCTAGCTTTTATTTCTCCTAAATAACTAAATAATAATAATAATTAAAATAGATAGGATAATCCGGTCAGCCTGCAGAACCCTCTGCGCCAACCCCAGGACCCTCGACGTCGACCCTTCAACAAGCTTGAATCCATGGTGGCGCCTTCTTCTTCCCTTCAACAAGCTTGAACCCATGGTAGCGTCTTCTTTTTTCTTGGGATGATCGGGTCCTTGAACCGTCTTAGCCCAGAGAGGGCCAATCTTGATGGCATCATTCTCCCCCACTTAGCTTCGATTTGTCCTCGAATCGACTGGTTGTAGGGCACTAGGAGAGCAGCAGCCTGATCGTGAACAAAAAGAAGACTATAACATACAACTACCAAGAGATTTTGAGGTCGAAAAGCCTCAAAAACAGTAGCGTTCATAATGGCCTTAGAGCAATCAACATCAATGATCTGAATTGGCTCCTTGGTCACACTGATCTCCTCATCAACGACCTTAACTTTTGGCTCAACATCAGCGAAGAGAACCTCACGAACATCTCCGGACACGTTCAATAAATTCTGCGCAAAATTGCTGTCAACTTGCAGATCCGATTTGGATGCCTTCCCGGGGGAGTCTGGTTGCGTATGACCCATCGTTGGAAAGATCTCGAAGTTATCTACGCAGGGAATCAGAGATGAGGCAATTCTGAGGTCAGAATCAACGGCAATCTGCAAAACAAAATCGTCGCGCATTGCTGTTTTCTGGGCACGTTGGGCAACGAATTGCTCCTTCATTTTGGCCGCAATGGCATCAAGCCTGGCTTGAAGCCATGCCTCATCCTCTTGTCATTGTTGTCGTCCTCTCTTTTCCTCCTCAATCTCCGCTTGACGTTAAAACCAAAGGCGATGCCTTTGAGTCTCCCTTTGTCCCTGCCAATACCTCAAGAGTTCGGGATCATCATCCCCATCTTCCCATATCTCTCCCAAGTCATCAAATCAATATGACAACCATATCATAATTAAAGAGATTACGCACAAACCTTGCTCTGATACCTCAATACCAGTTGATTCGTTGTAATCCCCAACGACTCGAATTGTTCGGATCGTGCGACGTCTTAAGGGAATCTTGACTCGTTTGTGCGCGGTATTGATTGAATCTAGATCACCCGCTTGAATCAGCCCTCTCGACCCCGGGATCGGCCACTTAATTAACAAATTGTTAACCAATGGTCAACAATGGCAGCTGGCTCAAGATCCAACATACGTACTATTTTGATTGGAAAAATCAAAGCTTATGAACTTAGATTTGGTCTACAATTGCAGATTGACCGCGAGTGCTATTCGAAAATAAATTTGATCGGAATAACGTGAGATGTAGAGACTAAGATGGAAGGCGTGAGTTTTAGGGTTGAACAAAGAAAAGAACGCTAAGTCAAGCGCTCTTCTATTCAATTCAACGTGTTTTTTCTTAAAGGTAAATGAAAACTTAAATATGATGAGATTGGCCTCCTATGAAAAGGAGGGAATAATTAAAAATAAAACCTAAGATAATATTAACTAAGAATATTCTAGCAATTGTTTTCTTAAGAAGGTTGACAACTCCTCC
This sequence comes from Persicaria maculosa, assembly GCA_963922045.1. Classification (NCBI taxonomy): domain Eukaryota; kingdom Viridiplantae; phylum Streptophyta; class Magnoliopsida; order Caryophyllales; family Polygonaceae; genus Persicaria; species Persicaria maculosa. The sequence goes on from OY998251.1 coordinate 8,908,787, forward strand.
TTTTTATTTACCTAATTAAATAATAAAATAGCTAAAAATAGGTAAAATAATTCTTCAAGTCAAACCAGCCAGACCTACAGAACCCTCGGCGCCAACCCCAGGACCCTTGACGTCGACCCGACAACAAGCTTGAATCCATGGTGGCACCTTCTTCTTTATTGGGATGATCGGGTCCTCGAACCGCCTTGGCCCACAGAGGATCAATCTTGATGGCATCACCAAAGATGTCGGACTATTCGACTCGAATGAGGAGCTGGTGGGTTCGAGGGTAGGAGCGGGACTGGGAACTGGAGAGGCTGGCTTGGAGATGGCAAAAGGCTCGACTAGTTGCAGAGGAGATGGGGGACTAGGTGTGGGTGGTGAAGGATCATGACTCACAACAGAGGTAAGCAACTTTGTGGAGACATAAGGGTGGGACTGGACTGAGGGCCGAGACGGTGGGGAGGTGAGGTGAGCATACGGGAAGTGTTGCTCATCAAATATGACATAAGGCTTAATGTATTGTCGCCTTGTTGGAATATGAAGACAAAGATAACCTTTGTACTTTGAGGTATAGCCAATGAAAACACAGGAGAGAGATCGATAGGAGAGTTTTATGGAATTATATGGACGAATGTATGGGTAACATTGGCAACCAAAAACACAAAGACGAGAGTAGTTTGGCGTATGTTTATAGAGGAGTTTATAGGGGGACTTGTTGTAGAGAAGAGGAGTAATGGTACGATTTGAGAGATACACCGCCGTGTGGAAGGCATTTTCCCAAAATTGAAACGGAAGGGATGCTTGGGTAAGGAGAGCAAGACCCTTTTCTTGAACAATGTGATGGCGTCGCTCGACACCACCATCCTAGGAAGGGATATGGCCTGAGGACATACGATGAAGGATGCCATTTTGTTCCAAAAAGGAGGAGAGGGTGACAAATTCTCCACCACCATCAGTTTATAGAGTCTTAATTGTGTTGTTGAATTGTGCTTGTACCATTTTATGAAAAATGATGAATGTTTGACGGATTTGGGATTTGTGGGATAAGAAGTAAATCCAACAGAATTTGGAATGATCATCAACAAATTGAACAAAATACTTATTCCCATAATCTGAAAGAGTAGAGGCAGGGCCCATACATCAGCATAAACCAAGTCAAAACAATGTGGACTAAGGACATGACTCTGATTGATGGGTAACCGACGACTTTCACCAAATTGACAAGGTTCACAAACATACGAAAATGTTTTGACGATAAAGGAAGATGAAAAAACAAAACTAATTTATGAAAAATAACAGGATTAGGATGAGCAAGACGATGATGACAATCGTCTAAGGATAAATAGTGGGCGGTATGAGGTGCGGAGGTGGGTAGTCGATATAGTCTATTCTCAACTATTCCCTTTAGGATGATGCGCCCCTGTGGTTCCTTCACAAAACAACAAGAGGGGTGAAGTTCGATTAGATTATTGTTATCTTTTGTAAAAGCTGAGGCACTTGAGAGATTTTTGGAGATTTGAGGGGCTACAAGAACATTTTTCAATTGTAATTGAGAAGGGGTTAGAGATGTAGAACTAGTATGACTAATTGGGATGAGGTTACCGTCACCAAGGGCAAGTCGATCATTGCCGGAATAATGGGAGTGAGAGGAAAGATTCTACAGATTATTAGTAACATGATCGGACGCATCTGAATCGATATACCAAGGAGCTTCAATAGAGGACGGGTTGACAAAATGCTCTTGAGTCACCTTATTTGCCTACTTTGGACTAGGACCGGTAGGTGGATTAAAATTGGTGTCAAACCGATTCCAGCAGTTCCTAGCGAGGTGACCAACGCGATCACAAATCTGACAGACATGACGTTCGTTGAAATGGGAGGAGTCGTAGCCGGACTGATTGTTGTGTGACTGATTGGACAGAGAGTTGTCACGTCCCCGACCTCTCTCAAAGCCTTGACCACGGTCGTGGTCATAGTAAGAACCACGATCGCGCCCTCAGCTGGACGAGTGATCACTAGAGGACTGCGACACCGTATTCACAACAGGCGTGTTGGAAGCCGATGATTGAGATGGCGGATTGGTGATTGATGCAGCCATCAACAATTCAGCAAGAAGCTTTTCTTCTTCCTGGAGAAGAAGGCCGGTGAGTTCGTCCGGCGAGACTTCAACAACGTGCATATTTAGGAAAGTACGGAATAACTTGTAACTGAAATCAAGGCCGTTGACAATTGATGCCAGTAGGTCATCATCACTAACAATATGGCTGCAGTCAGCCAATGAGTCAGAAATGAACCCTTTTTTTCGATGTAGTCCATCATCGAGAGAGCCCCTTTGGGAAGACGTTGAAGCTGCCCTTTCAATTGCATCAAGCGAGCTTTGGTTTGTGACTTGAACATAACTTCCAACATAGTCCACAGACCATGGGACGTGTTGGCACGAGCAACATAGGCGACAAGTTTGTCGGACAGAGAGGATTGAAGCCGGACAAGAACAAGTTTGTTTGTCTTCTTCCAAGCGATGTAGGCGGTGAGGACTGCGGGTTCAGCATCAGACTTGGGAACATCAGCAGAAGTTGCCATGACATAGGAGTCAACTTCAAAGGCTTCGAGAGTGAAAAAGATGATGCTTTTCCAGGCAAAGTAGTTAGAGCGATCAGGTTTGATCGCAATGGACAGGAATTAGAGTTGGCCAGTTTTGCCATTGTTGAGAAGGATGGTGCTTGTGTTTTGGGTAGTCATTGGGAGGGACGAGATAAGGGAGAAGACAGAGGCATGAGAGGTATGGTGGGAAAAAAAACCTAGGCTCTGTATACCATAATAGTTTGACAGAACTTGTTGCTTTCCTTCATTGATAATTAGTTACATAAATATGGAGATTTGGCTTGCTCTCCAAGATAAAAATATACACTAACGGTATACAAGACATGCTGAAGATATGAATCTAAGATTCTATCCCGATATCAATATCACGTTGTTATTTATATCCTCTTATGGCCCCGATAAGAGATACAACAAGGTGATTTTGGAAGCACTCGGCGTTAGGATTGATGATGATGATCTATATTCGATTTGTTTTGTGTTTGGGCCTTATTCATTTTGTAAGGATTGGGCTAGGGCCATGTTTGTGGCTCTCGGGTTATTAGTATAAAACCCATTATGTATTTTCAAAATCAATTCAATGAAAGACAATACATTTTCCAGTTTTCCCTCCTTTTTCAACTGACATTCTCGAGCTTTCCTCACGAGAGCTTGAGCTCAAGTTCATCTTCCTGCATGGTATCAAAGCAGAGATCCAAATCTCATCTCTAATTCTGGTCAGATTTTGCTCTAGATTACTGCTTCTTTCGCCATATATTTTCTAGTTTTGTTTGATTGGAGCTTAGATCTGTGTTTCCATGGCTATCGAAGAAATTCAGATCGAACCTAGCCATCCATTCTATTTTCATTCGAGCAATAATTCAGGCACAATCCTTGTCACACCAGCTTTTGATAGACGAAGCTTTGGAGAATGGAGGCGATCTATTCTCATAGTGCTGTTAGTGAAAAACAAACTCGATTTCCTTAATGGAGACATTCCAAGACCAGATCCAGCATCTCCAAAGCTCGTGCACTGGCGATGATGCAACGATATGGTCATTGCTTCGATTATGAATACCTTAAGTGCAGAAATTAAGAGAAGTGTGACTTATAATTTGTGAGCTCATGGAATTTGGTGCGCACTTGAAGCGAGGTATAGAAAAGGTTGGGGGAACACAGTTGTTTTCCATCAAAAGGAGAATTAGTCGTGCTGAGCAAGGTACGAGCACTTTTCCTGCTTATTTTACAAAGCTTAAATCTCTTTGGGATGAATTGGACAGTATTTGTAGATAGAGGTGGCAATCAGGCGGGTTGGGTTGGGTTCGGGTTTGGTTAGTCGAGTTTCGGGTCATTCCGGTTTCGGGTAATGTCTAATAATTTGGTCATTCGGTTGGGTCGGGTTTGGGTTTCAGTTGTATCAAGTTTTCGTCATTCGGGTTTCGATTGTCTCGGGTTTCGGTTGTCTTGGGTTTCGGTTATTTTGGGTTTCGATTGTCTCAAGTTTTCTTCAATATTCATTTTAAAAATTTACTAGAATGTATCTTAAAGTTCGGGTTATTTCAAGCTTCGGTTATAACGGGTTCGGGTCTTAATGAGTTTTTGTTGAATCGAGTTCAGTTCATTCGGATTTGGGTGAGTTTTGGTTATTGGTTATTCAGATTCAGGTCTAAAATTGATCGGGTTAGGTCGGTGTTCAAGACAATCGGTTCCGGGTTGACAGGATCGGGTTTTCATGTTCGGGTCGGGTTTCCCCAACTCTGTTTGTAGAGTACCTATTAGCTGTTAGAGGAAAACGAAAGGCTAATTGATCTATTCATGGGACTGAATGATGCGTATATATTTAGCTGTTAGAGGATCTATTCTTGTGATGGATCCTCTTCCTAGGCTAGATCGTGTGTATTCGCTTATTGTTGAAGAAGAAAATCAAAGAGAAGCCAAAAATGATTATGAGATTATTGAGGGGTTGTCATCTCATGCTAATGTGCAATGCTCTCCTAAGAATGGATCTGGAGATGGTGCATGTTTGCCAAATCTCAGTCCTAAGGATCATCAAGAAGAAGTTCCCAGGGATCTTCACAAAGTGGATCTGGGAAGAACACTTATGAGAGGAAGCCTCTGTTTTTGCACCAACTGTAAAACAAGACCAACCATACCGTTGAGAGATGTTACTTCTTGATTGGTTTCCCTCCTGGTTATGGAAAGGACAAGGAGAAGAAACCGTCCATTGATGGTAAATTTACAAGATCTGCTACACAAGGAAAGGCTTCTTCTAATTTCACTCCTTTGCAGCTTGCTCAGATTATGAGTATGCTTCAGAAAGCAGGTCTTGGTTCACAGGATCGTCAACATGTACTTGATGACTTTGCATGCGTTTTAGGTACTTCATTTACTACACATGTTATAAATGGAGTTACTTGGATTGTTGACAGTGGGGCTAGTGGCCACATGTGTGGTGATGCATTCATGTTCACAAATACATTTTCACTCTCAAAACCCTTTATTGTTACTCTTTCCACGACTGAGACTACAACTGTCAACACAGTTGGGACAGTTGAGGTCATGAAGGGCCTGAAACTAGACAATGTGTTGTTCATTCCTAGTTTCAAGTGCAATCTCATGTCAGTAGGGAAGATGGTTAAAGATTTGCATTGCTTTGTGTTATTTACAGAGAAGGGATATTATATGCAAGGTTCTATGATAAGGGAGCCTATGAAGATTCGTGATCGAGTTAAATACCTTTTCTTATGTCAGCCTACATCCAATAGAGAGTTGAACGTTTCTTTTGCTGCTAATAATGTTGTTGCTGCAGTGGATGCTAAATCGTGGCACCTGCAAAATTTAAACTTTGCCTTTCGTTTCATTTGATTTTGAATGTAATAAAAGCCTTAAAGCATGTGAGGTGTACTCAAAGGCTAGACAAACTAAACTGGCTTTTTCTGACAGTAAAATCAGTACCAAACATTGCTTTGATCTTGTCCACATAGATGTGTAGGGACCTTACCGTATTCCAGCTCGTGATGAAGTAGATACTTCATCACTTTTGTGGATGCTTTTAATCGATACACTTGGATTAAGTTGCTTCCAAGAAAGGCTTTTGCATTTATTGTCATAAAACAGATTTTGCTCTAGCATAATGTCAATTCGGAAGAAAGTTGAAGAATCGAGTACTTAAAGTAAATAAATAACAATAATGTAAATACTCTAGAAGGGGGGGTTGAACAGAGTATGAAATCTTTTCGCAAAGTTTCCAGCAACAGCAACTTCAAGGGCTTGATATCGAATCTCAAGGTCTTGAACTGGAACTTCAAGGGATGATCTCAAGACCTTGAGCAGAGCTTCAAAGGCCTTGAAATAATTACAGTAGCCTGCTTTCCTGAACGAAAACAAAATATTAAATATAAGTACGGAATAAAATATAAAGAACACGTGAATTGTTAACGAAGTTCGGCTATAACTAGCCTACGTCTCCGCCTAGGGTTATCCAACCCGTAGGATGCAAACAATTATTATTTCACTTCTTATGGATCCTAGATACAATCGAGAAGATCTTTCCTTCTTCTAAACACTCGAAGCCTCACCCGCTCCTATCTAGTCAACTCAGATCCCTTAGACTCCTAGATACAATTTAGAAGAACTACCCTTCTCGTAGCCTCGCCCGCTACTATCTAGTCAACCCAAAACGCTCGTGAAATAATAGCCCTAACCACACCAACGTGTGTATACGTTTGAGTATAGGGATACTCTTAGTATAACGAGAATGATTTATCCTATAACGCTCAGATTTTTTCTTCTCTCTCATCTAGAAATAAAAGCAATTACAACGAGGGAGAGAAAGAAAATAAATAAGCTTGAAGATGACTACTTTGGCTTTGAAGTGCTTGCTTGAATGATGTGCTTGTGTTGTTGTTTCTTCACCACTTGCTCTCGTCTTTTATAGGTGCAGGGGCTGATATGTTGCTGCTGGAATTCCCTGATTTTAACTTGAATTTTAGCCGGTTTGAATTTGAAATAAATCCCACCAAATCTGATTTTTGGTTGCACAAAAAATCAGCCCGTTTGAATTAAAAATCAGCACCAAATCCTTCCACAAAATCAGCCCCTTTGAATTCAATTTCACCTAGAAAATAGGTTAAATCTTGCACATGTTAATCTTAACCAAATCCACTCTGTTAAGCAATTAAAAAAAGAAAGCAAATAAATATCTACATAACCACTTTTCAAACAAGTAGATATATTCAACCAAATCTAAAAGCAATTTAATCAAAAAATGATTTTTGAATTCAAAAAAAAATCTCAGCAACCTTTTATTTCAAATATTTGTTATAAAAAAATAAAGCACATAAATAAGCATATATTCAAAAAAATATCTTCTAGAACATCCGCCCAATTAAAATATATAGGACATATAATTTTGTGAGCCAAATAAATATATTCCGAGAATAATAAATCAAATAAAGGAACCATATAATATAATTGATATTTGCATAAAATACTACTTTATTTTTCTTCCATCATCCCTATAAAAATATATCACATATATTCATCAAGGTGGAATCAACAATCTCCCCCTTGATGGAAGAAAAAACAAATATCAATTATGCAAATAAATATAGCACATGCGAAACATCATATAACAAACATAAGCATAAGCAACATATAACATTTCTCCCCCTTTTTGTCTTCCAACAAGTAAGGGAAGAAGTCGAATTTAAAAAAGATAACACCCGAAAAAAATCTGTTACAGTCAATACCTTGAAACTGGAACTTCAAGGTCTTGAACTGGAACTTCAAGGGATGATCTCAAGGTCTTGAGCGGAGCTCCAAGGGCCTTGAAATAATTACAGTAGTCTGCTTTGTTGAACGAAAACAAAATGTTAAATATAAGTGCGAAATAAAATATAAAGAACACGTGAATTGTTAACGAAGTTCGGCTATAACCAGCCTACACGTCTCCGCCTAGGGTTATCCAACCCGTAGGATTCAAACAACTATTATTTCACTTCTTATGGATCCTATATACAACCGAGAAGATATTTTCCTCTTCTAAACTCTCAAAGCCTCACCCGCTTCTATCTAGTCAACTCAGATCCCTCAGAGCCCTAGATACAATTTAGAAGAACTACCCTTCTCGTAGCCTCACCCGCTACTATCTAGTCAACTCAAAACGCTCGTGAAATAATAGCCCTAACCACACCAACGTGTGTATACATTTGAGTATAGGGATACTCTTAGTATAACGAGAATGATTTATCCTATAACGCTCAGATTTTTTCTTCTCTCTCAACTAGAAATAAAAACAATTACAACGAGGGAGAGAAAGAAAATAAATAAGCTTGAAGATGATCGCTTTTGCTTTGAAGTGTTTGCTTGAATGATGTGCTTGTGTTGTTGTTTCTTCACCACTTGCTCTCGTCTTTTATAGGTGAAGGGGCTGATATGTTGGGACTTGGATCCTCTCCTCATACAATTTACCTAATATCTACCTAATAAACAAATCTTAACCATTCAAATAAATGAATGTCTAAGATTAAATCTTATTAATTAAACCTAGTTCTTTAACCTACTCCCCCTCCCAATCAGAAAACATCTAAACAATGTATTCGACTCTCCACAGTCCCCGACCTGCAAATTCCCGACCAACAACCGCCATTGTCGTTGTCGCCGCTCTCCCGTCTAACTTCTTGCCGCACCGCCCTCGTCGCCGCCTACAATCCAACGCCCGCCCTCCACTCCGCACCTACACCCACCGTCTTCTTCCCTCGCCTGCGCTCAGCAGCAAAACAGTCTGCCGACAACCAACCACCACCTCCTCCTTAATTCCTCTCAAACTCAACCTTAATTTTACTGTAATTATGGAATCTTGAAGCAATTTGTAATGTCGATGATGGCAAAAAAGAACCCTCTCCTTCACTACTCATCCCATCCTCTTCAATCTCTCTCCCATTCGCGGCACTCCCTCGACCTTTGAAATCTCTTTCAAGTATCATACTCAGATTGATCAACCTACTCTGTACATATTTGTTAATTAGGGATCTGAATTTTGTGAAATTGGTGTATGGAATCAAGTTTTCATGTTGAGTACTGTCATTGCCAGTAGCTTCAAATTAATTATACATAAATAAATTAATTAACCTTATCTCAAAACTCTTTTCCTCTTTCTCTGTTGGGCTTTCTTCATTCCCCAAATCTTATGAATTACTATCAATTTTCGCTTCAAGACACTAACTATCACTGGATTCAACCTTTTGAATTATCAATTTTCGCTTCAAGGAGTATAAAATCGGAATAGAAATTAAATTAACCATAACAATTTTCCAATGGTCCGCTTTTTTGTTGGAACTTGCAAAATCAATGGCCAAATTAATTAATTAACCCATCAGAATGGAGTACCGGAGGAGGAAGAAGACTGAAAGTCGGTTATAGTGGTTTTTGGGATAAGATTAATGAATTTAATTATTAATTAATTAATTATAAATACGTAATCATAACCATTGACTTAATCTAATGGCTTATATTGATCTATTAGGAACTTATTAGGACTCTATATGTTGCAGCTGGAATTCCCTGATTTTAGCTTCAATTTAACCCGGTTTGAATTTGAAATAAATCCCGTCAAATCTGATTTTTGGTTGCACCAAAAATCAGCCTGTTTGAATTCAAAATCAGCACCAAATTCTTCCACTAAATCATCCCGTTTGAACTCAATTTCACCTAGAAAATAGGTGCATGCGTGCTGAACAGATCTTGTCGTTTGTAGCTTAAATCCTACACATGTTAATCTTAACCAAATCTACTTTGTTAAGCAATTAAAAAAAATAAAGCAAATAAATATCTACATAACCACTTTTCAAACAAGTAGATATATTCAACCAAATCTAAAAGCAATTTAATCAAAAAAGGATTTTTGAATTCAAAACAAAATCTCAGCAACCTTTTATTTCAAATATTTGTTATAAAAAAAGAAAGCACATAAATAAACATATATTCAAAAATAAATCGTCTAGAACATCCACCAAATTAAAATATATAGCACATACAATTTTGTGATCCAAATAAATATATTCCGAGAATAATAAATCAAATAAAAGAATCATATAATATAATTGATATTTGCATAAAATACTACCTTATTTGTCTTTCATCATCCCTACAAAAATATATCACATATATTCATCAAGGTGGAATCAACAATCTCCTCATTGATGGAAGACAAAACAAATATCAATTATGCAAATAAATATAGCACATGCGGAACATCATATAACAAGCACAAGCATAAGCACCATATAGCATTTCTCTCCCTTTTTGTCTTCCATAAGTAAGGGAAGAAATCGAGTTTAAAAAAGATAACACCCAAAAAAATCTGTTACAATCAAGATCTTGAAACTGATCTCAATGCCTTTAGATGTCAGCAGACAGCATTATAAGAAATAAAATTCAGCAGCCATTGCTCCTCCTATGACACTGCTTCCCTATTCAACATATCAAGCTCCCAAAAAGAAATACAAAGAAAAGAGAATCATTAGTAGCATATAATAAATACCATTAAAAAAAATCATTTATCACCAAGAGCAATTGTTTCAATCCATTTATGCTCTTTGATCTTGGTGACACCCTGCAAAACAACCAAACTTCAACATTTTCGGCTAGACCAAGTTACAAACTTAGATTCATAATCGGGATGGACCATGTTCGATGGTCTAGTCCCTTTAGGAACCCAAATTTGCTTTACCTGTCCTTTTAAACATAACGGAAAAGTATTACGAATTATATAAGGATCATTTCTACGATAAGGACAAGTAGTCTTGACATGACCCTTCTTCAACAAAAATAACAAGTGGGTGTGCGCCAATTCCCTTTAGCCTTTACAAAAGTGGTAGGAGCTTTCTTTGGAAAATTCTTGTTATATCTGATATCACTTTTGTTGAGGGATGATTAGTGCTAACCTAACATCCTATCGAGATTGGCCTTGGAATGGGTAAAACGAACAAGTGATGTTTGTTGGTCTCTACACCTCTCAACCAACGAGATCTTTTCTTTCTCTAATTCCTTGGTGTAAAGACTTAGAGAAGAAAGATCTTGCTTCAAGATAGAATTTTCTGTCTCTAAGGCCTTGACTTTAATGTCAAGGGATGTCTGAGAGGTTTTGAGATTTTTCAATTCCAGCGAGAAATTACTCATGCGTTTCTCCTGTTCCAATAGCTTCTCTTTCAAGGTGTTAGTCTCCAAAATATAATTCTCTTCATTCATAATCAAGTTTTGCAAAAATTCAGACAACACATCAATAGGACTAGAAATTAAATTTCTCACCATTGCTCCAAGACGATTCTTAGGAGTTTCTTCTTGATCTGCCATCATGCAAAGATTTGCTGGATCATTTTCCGAGTCTGATTCACTAGAGGAATCTGAATCCTTCTTTCGGTGTTTGTCCTTCTTCTTTTGAGGACACTCCTTTGCAAAGTGATATGTTTCACCACATTCAAAGCAAGTTAGAATCTTTGATTTCTTACTAGGGTTAGAAGACTTACCTCGGTGCTTTGAAGATCTGGAATATTCTCGATTTGAGAATTGCTTCTTCATCTTGAGTATTTGTGCTAGCCCTCTTGTGATTAATGGAAAGGGATCCTCCTCATCTTCACTCTCGTCGTCGTCTGAGGATGCTTCTTCCTTCTTAGCTTTTAGGGCCAAATTTTTCACACTAGAGGCTACTTCCCCATCTTCCTCACCAAGGATCATCTCGTGGGTAATAAGTTTACAAAGGAGATCATCCAGAGGCAAGGTCGATAGGTTTTGAGCTTCCTCTATTGCGGTTATCTTTGGTCCCCATCTGGACTTGGGCAAGCTCCTCAAAATCTTCCCGACTTTCTCTTCATTGGTGAAGGTTTGATATCGAATCTCAAGGTCTTAAACTGGAACTTCAAGGGATGATCTCAAGGTCTTGAGCGGAGCTTCAAGGGCCTTGAAATAATTATAGTAGTCTGCTTTGCTGAACGAAAACAAAATGTTAAATATAAGTGCAGAATAAAATATAAAGAACACGTGAATTGTTAACGAAGTTCGGCTATAACCAGCCTACGTCTCCGCCTAAGGTTATCCGACCCGTAGGATTCAAACAACTATTATTTCACTTCTTATGGATCCTAGATACAACCGAGAAGATATTTCCTTCTTCTAAACTCTCGAAGCCTCACCTGCTACTATCTAGTCAACTCAGATCCCTTAGAGTCCTAGATACAATTTAGAAGAACTACCCTTCTCGTAGCTTCACCCGCTACTATCTAGTCAACCCAAAACGCTCGTGAAATAATAGCCCTAAAACCACATCAACGTGTGTATACATTTGAGTATAGGGATACTTTTAGTATATCGAGAATGATTTATCCTATAACGCTCAGATTTTTTCTTCTCTCTTGACTAGAAATAAAGGCAACTACAACAAGGGAGAGAGAAAATAAATAAGTTTGAAGATGATTGCTTTGGCTTTGAAGTGCTTGCTTGAAGGATGTGCTTGTGTTGTTGTTTCTTCACCACTTGCTCTCGTCTTTTATAGGTGCAGGGGCTGATATGTTGCTGCTGGAATTCCCTGATTTTAGCTTGAATTTCAGTCAGTTTGAATTTGAAATAAATTCCACCAAATCTGATTTTTGGTTGCACAAAAAACCATCCCGTTTGAATTCAAAATCAGCATCAAATCCTTCCACAAAATCAGCCCGTTTGAATTTCATTTCACCCAGAAAATAGGTGCATGTGTGTTGAACAAATATTGTTGTTTGTATAGCTTAAATCATGCACATGTTAATCTTAACCAAATCTACTTTGTTAAGCAATTAAAAAAATAAAGCAAATAAATATCTCTATAACCACTTTTCAAACATTAGATATATTCAACCAAATCTAAAAGCAATTTAATAAAAAAAGGATTTTTGAATTCAAAACAAAATCTCAACAACCTTTTATTTCAAATATTTGTTATAAAAAAATAAAGCACATAAATAAGCATATATTCAAAAATAAATCTTCTAGAACATCTACCCAATTAAAATATATAGCACATATAATTTTGTGAGCCAAATAAATATATTCCGAGAATAATAAATCAAATAAAAGAATCATATAATATAATTGATATTTGCATAAAATACTACCTTATTTGTCTTCCATCATCCCTACAAAAATATATCACATATATTCATCAAGGTGGAAATAACAAAAGTTAAGGTGCTTCGAACAGATAATGCTTTGAGTTGGGTTGTAGTTCTGATCATGCCAAGTTCTTGTTGGATAATGGTATCATACATTAGACCTCCTATGTTAACACACCCCAACATAACGGGGTTGTAGAGCGCAAGCATAGGCAACTCTTAGAGGTTGCTAGAGGCCTGATGTTTGAATTCTCATTACCTATGGTGTACTGGGGTGATAGTATTTAGATGGCCACCTACCTCGTGAACCGATTGCCCAGAAAATTGCTGAAACACAAATCTCTGTTTGAGCTGTTGTTTTCCAAAGCTCCGGCTTATGATTCCATACGGTGCTTTGGGAGCCTTTGCTTTGCCACCACACCCAAACAAGGTCGAGACAAATTTTCTCCCTGAGTTGTGCCGAGTGTAATACTTCGTTTCCCTGTTGGAAAGAAGGGATATAAGCTTTCACGGCTTGACACCAAAGATGTCATACACTCTCGAGATGTTGTTTGCCAGGAACGTATCTTTCCTTATCAAAGTGCAGTCCTTGATGTTTGCACAGACACACCTTCGTTCTCCATAGAGGGTGATGGTCATTTTGATGGTGATCTTGATATTGTTACTCCTCCTTCATTGAGAGTAATCCCATGTTGAACCCCCTCCTCAGAGTACTGTTGAGAGGATATCGTTGAGAGTTAGTCAGCCACCAGCTTACCTCTCAGACTATGTGTGTGGTCATGCTTGTGCCAACATCACCACATGTTTTCATACCATTACTTCCACCGTTTGTTTTCCCATTCCTTCACTTCCATCAGATAATCATCCTGATTGAACCTTTCACATATGATGACGCATGTCGCTACCAGGATCGGAAAAATGCTATGGTTGCATAACTTGTTGCTCTTGATCTCAACAAGACTTGGTCCATTGTCCCTTTGCCCATAGGGAAGAGAGCCATTGGATGCCGGTGGGCTTACAAGGTCAAGAGGAAAGCTGATGGAAGCCTAGAAAGATATAAAGCGAGATTGGTTATGAAAGGGTACACATAAAAGAAGGGTGTAGACTTCACTGAGACTTTCTCTCTCGTTGTCAAGATGGCAATTGTACGTACTCTCATTGCTGCAGCTCTCAAATGGAATTGACAAATGATGCAGTTGGATGTGAACGACGCATTTTTGCACGGTTCTTTGAATGAGGAGTTATATATGAAATTAACCCCTGGTCTCACTGTTGATGGGGACAATATGGTTTGCTGGTTGCAAAAATCCTTGTACGGGCTCAAACAAGCTTTCCATCAATGGTATGCTCGATTGTTCTTAGCTTTACAAGTTAGAGGTTATCAACAATCTAAGAATGATTACTCTCTGTTTCATAAGAAAAGCTCTACAAGGGTTGTGTTTGTTGGGGTTTATATGGACGATTTACTTCTCATAGGCAGTGATACAATTAAGATGGTTCGTCTCAAGACCTTTTTGAATGAAGAATTTCGTATCAAGGATCTTGCAAGATCCTTGATGTGAAATTTCTTTCTTAGCATAGAATTTCTTTGTACTTATGCAGGATTGGTGATTACTCAACGATGTTTCATTAATGAGTTGCTTAGGGACTTTCCTGGTAATGGATCACTCGTGGTCAGTCCCTTAGATCCTCAACTCAGGTTGTCTCCAACTGATGGTGATCCCTTTGATGACCCAACTGGTTATAGGCGTATTATTAGGAAAGTAATTGTAAAAGATTTGTTTTTATCTTTCTTTCCATATCTTTTGTATATGATTATACCTTGTAACCTCTATTATAAATATAATGTATCTCTTGTTGGGGAGATCAACAGAGATTACAATCAATTCATTGTGTAATCTTTTATGGTATCCAGAGCAGGTTCCGAACCCTAAATTTTTTTTCACCGCCGCCGCCTCCCTTTCTTCTCCACCATGTCGACTTCCGCCTCCTCCACCAGTCCTGACGGCACCGGTGACGGCACCGGTACTCCCACCCCAAACACAACCAACAATTCCGCCAACCTCCTCTCCGCTGCAATCGGTTCCAATCCCAATTTCGGCCTGCAATTTCCTCAATTTTCTGTCAAGTTGGATCGTTCCAACTTCTCTGTTTGGCGTGCAAACGTCCTCGACGCTCTTGATGCCTTCGATCTGAAGGATTTCATCGTCACCGACTCGGCTCCGTCTTCAACAGTCCCTGTTGCCGCCACCGATACCGCTCCCGCCACCACAGCTCCCAATCCCGACTTCGCCGCTTGGCGGAGGAAGGACAAGTTCATCCTCATATGGCTTCGAACCACCGTCTCTGCAACCCTTGCCTGCTACCTAGTCAAGACCACGACTTCCCGTCAGGCTTGGGTCGCCCTCAATGACATGTTTCAGCATCAGGCTCGTGCTCGAGCCATGTTTCTCAAACAGCGGCTTCACAGTGTCACCAAGGCCGGATCTTCCATGCTCGAGTACTACGAGAAGAAGCAGGCCATGGCTGATGCTCTCGCCGACTGTCTCCAACCGGTTTCAGACGACGACTTTGCTGCTTGTATGCTCCAAGGCCTTGATTCGTCATACGGTCCCTTCCGGGCTGCTATGAATATGCGCTCCGAGCCTGTTACACCCACTGCTCTGCTCGGCCATCTTCTGCGAGAGGAGCAGCGACTTGCCGATGAGAATCGTGGGTCTAGTGTTGAGCAGCCGTCGGCCAATTATGGTCAATCCCGCCCGCCGCCGTCATCCCAGCAACGCTCCTCCTCCGATCGTCCCTCTGGACGGTCATCTCAGCCTCGGCAGTCTGGCTCCTCCGACTCCTCGGATCGCTCCGACACCTCCAATCAAGGTACCCGCTCTCGCTCGAAGGTCCCCTGTCAAATTTGTGATCGCACTGGTCATGCTGCAAAGGACTGCTTTCGCCGGCTTGACACTCAGTCTTTTCCATCCCGGCATCCTCCTGAACGTCTGCAACGTCCATCGTCATCCAATCCGTCGGCTTACATGGTCTCTCCATCGACAATCACGGATCAAAATTGGTACTTTGATTCTGGTGCCACGGATCACATCACTGGTGATCTCAGCAAGGTGTCCTTAGACTCACCGTATGGCGGAGGTGATCAACTGTCTCTCGGCAGCGGTAACACCCTTCCTATCTCTCACATTGGCCATACTGTCTTAAATCAATCACCCAATCCTGTCACCCTCAACCATGTTCTAGTTGTCCCCTCTATGCAGAAAAATCTTATCAGCATATCTCGTTTAACAAAAGACATTAATGGCTATCTTGAATTACATCCCTCACATTGTGTGTTGAAGAACTTGCAGGGAAGGGTGCTGCTCAAAGGAATCGTTGACAATGGGCTCTAACGCTTGCCGCTATCCGTCCCTCCCCGTGCTTTCGTTGGTGAACGCACAAGTCTGAGTCTCTGGCATCATCGTCTAGGTCATCCAAGTCATCAAGTTTTTCGTCATCTTTACAGTCAATTTCAGCTTCCTGTCCTTGGCAACACGTCATTGCCCCAGTGTCAGTCCTGCTCCTTGGGAAAGAGTCATAGATTACCTATTATTTCTACACATGTGTCAAAGTCTGTTCCTTTTGAACTTGTTTATTCTGATGTCTGGGGGCCTGCCCCTTCGTTATCAATAAATGGATGCCGTTATTTTGTTCTATTTGTGGATGACTGTACCCGTTTCACATGGATCTACTTTATGTCTCACAAATCTCAAGTCTTTCATTACTTCAAACTCTTTCAATCAATGGTAAAGACTCAATTTGGGAAACACATCAAAGCCTTACAAACCGATTGGGGTGGAGAATATCGCAATGTCTCATCTTTCTTACAAACACAGGGTATTCTTCATCGGGTCTCTTGTCCACACACCCCTAGTCAGAATGGTATGGTTGAACGTCGCAACCGCACCATTCAAGAGAAAGGTCTTACCTTACTAGCCCACTCTAAACTACCCGCTGAATTCTGGGAACATGCCTTTCACACGGCAATCTATCTTCATAACCGTACTCTCACACCGGTTCTTCGCAATCGCTCCCCCTATCACTGCCTATACAATCGGCATCCGGATTACTTGGTTCTCCGCTCTTTTGGCTGCTTGTGTTTTCCCTTCCTTGGTCCTTATCGATCTAATAAACTTGAGTTTAAAACAAAAGCTTGCATCTTTCTTGGCTACAGCTCCAGCCACAAGGGATACCTATGTTATGACTCTCTCGCCAAAAGAGTCTATGTCAGTCGTCATGTTGTCTTCCATGAGTCTGTCTTCCCGTCCATCTCGACTCTGTCCTCCCCGTCTACCACCCCCTCACCGTCATCTCTCCCGACAGACCTCCTGGCTGCCGCCTCCTCTTCCCTTGCGGCATCCCCTGATTCGGCTGAGCCTCTTGTCAACGAGCTCCAAGTGGCGCCCTCTCCGTCATCAACACCTCCAGTAGCCTCCTCTATTAGTGAGCCAGCATCATCATCCTCTTCCCAGCTCTCGCCAGTTGCCAGCTCCTCGTCCCCAACAGCCTCGGCCTCACCTGACAGTCCCGTCACCACCCCCCTCCCATCTCCCCCATCTCATCTGCCTCACCTTCGTCCCTCCAACACCTCAGTGCCTCCTATGACCACCCGTGCTCAGAAAGGCCATCTCAAACCTCGAGCCCTCACTATATCTCGTCACCCGTTACCCCCATCCCCCCTCCCTGAAACTGAACCCAAAACCTACCGCCAAGCCGAGAGACACCCTCATTGGGTCTCTGCCATACAGTCTGAGTTTGATGCCCTCTCTAGATCAGGTACGTGGACTCTGGTTCCTCGCCAGTCATCTATGAATGTTGTCGGCTGCAAGTGGGTCTTTCGGATTAAACGGAAAGCTGATGGCTCTGTTGATCGCTACAAAGCCAGACTAGTTGCGAAAGGCTACAATCAGGAGGAAGGGGTTGACTATTTCGAAACCTTCAGCCCAGTCGTCCGCCCTACCATCGTCCGTCTTGTCTTATGCATTGCTTTGACTAAGGGGTGGCCTATTCGGCAACTTAACATCAATAATGCCTTTCTTAATGGGGACTTGTCTGAGGATGTTTACATGGATCAGCCACCAGGTTTTGTTAATTCCTCCCGTCCTTCGTTTGTTTGTCATCTCCGTAAGGCTCTCTACGGTCTCAAGCAAGCTCCTAGGGCGTGGTTTGGTAAGTTCAAGTCCTTTCTGCTTCAGTCGGGGTTTCAGGCTTGTCAGTCGGATTGCTCTCTATTTGTGTTCTCTTCCTCCTCCGATGTAATCTACATTCTGGTGTATGTGGATGACATCATCATCACTGGCAGTTCCTCTCCTGCGATCAGTCGCTTCATCGGCAGACTCAACGAGGTGTTCTCGCTCAAGGACCTAGGTCCCCTGCACTACTTCCTGGGCGTTGAGGTCACTCGCTCCCCCACTCGGCTTCTCTTGTCCCAGCAACAGTACATCCGATCGCTGCTCCTTCGCTCCAAGATGGACGAGGCTAAGCCCATCTGCAGCCCTGCTGAGCCTCACTCGCGGCTTCACCGGGCTCGCGATCCAATGGCTGACCCGTCTCTTTACAGGAGCATCGTCGGTCCGCTTCAGTATGTGGTCATCACTCATCCTGAGATCCCTTATGCGGTCAATCGTGTTTGTCAGTATATGCAGTCCCCGACAGAGGATCATTGGTCGGCAGTCAAACGCATACTTCGCTATCTGAAAGGCACTTTGTCCTACACCTTTCAAATTCGCCCGTGCTCTCGCTTCTCCATCACCGTTTTTACTGATGCCGGCTGGGTGTCAGATTCGGATGACTGCCGCTCGTAGTACGGCTTTGCTGTTTATCTTGGTGATTCCCTTATCAGTTGGACGTCCAAGAAGCAACGTGTTGTTGCCCGTTCTAGCACGGAAGCGGAGTATAGAGCCATCGCTGAGACTGTTGCTGAACTCAGCTGGATTGCTCAACTGTTTCGGGATCTCCGTCAACGCCTTCGGTCCATCCCTATCGTCCTCTATGACAGCCTAAGTGCCACTTTCATGGCCAGGAATCCAGTTCTTTCTAGTCGTTCCAAGCATATTCCCGTCGACTTTCACTTCGTCCGGGAAAAGGTTGATGCTGGTGAACTTGTGGTTCGTCACATTGGGACTCATGATCAAACTGCAAACGTCTTCACTAAGGCTCTTAGCAATCGCCGTTTTGAGTTGTTACGCTCCAAGCTTCATGTCGTTGCCCCTCCATGAGCTTGCGGGGGGGTATTAGGAAAGTAATTGTAAAAGATTTATTTTTATCTTTCTTTCCATATCTTTTGTATATGATTATACCTTGTAACCTCTATTATAAATATAATGTATCTCTTGTTGGGGAGATCAACAGAGATTACAATCAATTCATTGTGTAATCTTTTACGTATTGTGGGCAAATTGAACTTTCAAGTTCATACGCGCCCGGATTTAGCTTTTATTGTGCAGTTGTTGAGTCAGTTAATGCTACATCCTCACACAAATCATCTTCATGCTACACATCATGTTATTCGATATCTTCTTGTCACCTCTGATAAGGGTTTGTTGATGACCAACACCCTTGCTTTCCACCTTCAAGCCTTTTGTGATGCCGATTGAGCAAGCTGTCCATTCTCTCGGAGATCCATCAGTGGTTATTTGGTTTTTCTGTGGACTAGTTTGTTGTCATGGAAGTCTAAAAAGCAAGCCTCTATTTCGCTAACCTCGGCTAAGGCGAAGTATCGCTCCATCCGCCGGGTACATCAACTTGGATTTCCATTTTGCCCGCGAAAAATTTCTGGAAGGATTGATTTCTCTTTCTCACGTCTCCACTCAGTTCCAGTTAGCTGATTTCTTTACCAAGAACGTTGTTTGTCTTCAACCTCTCCTGCGTCGGATTGGATTGGTGAACTCCAAACCTCGTTCTTGATTGGGGGGGGGGAGGGGGGGTTTGTGGGGAGGGGGCAGGATTGATGATATTGATCTGTATTCTATTTGTTTTGTGTTTGAACCTTAATCATTTTGTAAGGATTGGGCTAGGCCCATGTTTGTAGCTCTCGGGTTATTAGTATAAAACCCATTCTATGTTCTCAAAATCAAATCAATGAAAGACAATACATTTTCCAGTTTTCCCTCCTCCTTCAACAGACATTCTCGAGCTTTCCTCGCGAAAGCATGATCTCGGATTCATCTTCCTACACTCGAAATCAGTTTGATTAAAATCACCGCCTACATCATGAAAGGATTCTCAAAACTTTATGATGAAATAGGCATCTAAAGGGTTCTTCCTTCCCGATTGATGGTGGTGTGGCGAGATTTCCATGGCAGCTTCGATTTTGGTTTCGTGCATTTTGATTCCGATGTTCAGTCGGGTAAAAAAAAAGAATTATCGAGCCTCTTTGTAGGTTATGTCCTCAAATCCTTGTTTATCCTTTAATTTGAAACTAACAATTGTCAAAGTTATTGTAGTCGTTTTCTTTGCAACATGTAACTAATGCAACCGGAAAAAGAAAAACAAACGCGTAGGGAAGGAGGTTCTTCTCCACATCCTAAATCCTAAAAGGGCGAGGCAAAAATTGAAAAACCATCTCCTTCTAGTGTCAGGAAACATTTCTCGATTTGGTTATCTGATCGTTGCTTATTTGTACACCTTATAGCTTAAGCCTAAAGCTTGTAACCGCTCTTATTATGTCCTCAATCAATCTCATAGAATTTTGTATATAATAATTTGTATGTTGGGGATTTTGTAATTTGTTTATATCACAATTACATGTGAACCCGGCCTGTCTACTAAATCCTCTCAAACAAATCCCTTTATGGGCCATATCCAACTCCCAAGTACAAGTGCTAGATGTAAGATTTGTATACAAGACATACAATTCTCTATAGAGTAATGAGTAATATGTATATTTTTCCTCTTGCAAAAGAAGTTCTATTCCATCGTGTTCTCATCAAACACGTGACTTAAGCCAAACCCCTCCCTCCGAAGGGAAGCCAACAACATGGGTTCCATGGGTTCTGTTTTCACACCACTAGGGGGATCATGCCTTGTTGTACATGCTCTCCAGCGGTGCTACTCTGGTAGTGCTCGGCTCACCTTCCATTGTTGTCTTCAATTGTAGTCCTAGCATCTGGCGTTCCATGGCTTCAATAACTTCTGCTCTTCTATTCCGCTTCCGGCAACTATGATTTCGTCGAATTGTTGAGTTGTGGATTATCTTTATTTGTGACGTTTTTTTTTCTGTTGGTGTTGTCGGTCACTCGAGAATCAGACCTGCCTAATCTAAAATTTTTAGATTATAAAAAAAAAGTTGAAATTGGAATGATTAGAAATCATTTGTTGAGTGATGTAGAGAGATTAAAGAAAGTTACACATTTAAAAGTTCATAACAAGACATTCCATCTTTTCCTTTAAGATGAAACATTTGGAATAATATACGTCATGAAGAGATGGGTTTTAGGATGGAACCTCACTCGGCTTATGTGATATTCTCAATTTATGAAATCCTCCATCCTGACTCATAAATCCATTATTACAATTATTTATTTATATTGTACTTAATTATATTTATATTATTATCACTATTTTTTATTTAATATATTATTATTTAATATAATATTATTTTTTATTTCTATTATTATTTTTATCACTATTTTATTATTTAAAAATATTTTATGTTATTATATTATTATTAGTATTGTAATATAATGTCTTCGAATTCGTCTGTTTATAATACTAATAATAATATAATAACATAAAAATATTTTTATGTTATTATATTTCATGTAGTGTTTATATGTTATTTTATGTTATTATATTATTATTAGTATTGTAATGTATCTTCTAGTAATGATTTTTATATATGCTGTAAGACATAATGTTATTAAAGACTCGTCTTTTAAAAAAAATAGTATTAGATGCATGCATGGTGTATACATGACAATTTATCTTTCGAGTTAGGCGAAAATAAACATAATCAAATGGGTGAAAATTGTTAAATTCTGGTGGGTCATATGATGTAGGAGGTCACACTTGTCCAGTATAATGTGATTAAAGACTTATATCTTTTTTTAAAAAAATTATTATTATAGATGTATGTTGTATACACGTCAATTTATCTTTCGAGTTAGACGAAAATAGACATAATCAAATGGGTGAAAACTGTTAAATTCCGATGGGTCATATGATGTGGGGGCTCACACGTCCAAACACAACATGCGCTAACCAAGTCGAGCACACAATGTTGATGAGTTTTCATCTTAAAACCAATTGGCATTAGGAGAAGTAGTCTACCAGCTAATATGCAAGATTCGGATTCCTTGTAGTATTATCAATGTGGGATGTATTATTCCATTCCGGGGTTCGAACTGGGGACCTATGGGTACTACCCACAAAGCCTTTCCAATGAGCCATTCCGGAATGGTTTTATTACACATCTTCCATAAAAGCCCACCCGGGCATCTCAGGTGATGGGTGAAGTAGATATAGATGGTAGCTCGGGTAAAGTGATGATTCATCATAGTAGGTTGGGTGAAATGAGGGTCAATCTATGAAGCTTGGTATCTTGAATCAAACAAACCTTGATTACAGTAAAGGAAGAGAGAATTCAGAAGAAGAAGAAGAGGAAATAGAAGATGTTAGGTGTCGATTAGGAGGGTGAGTTTATATAGGCTCACCACCCTCTACTCTCCCTTTCTATCTAAAGTATATAAAATACCCTTATTACATGTATCTCATTACCCCACCCCCCCCCCCCCCCCTCAATTTGGAGAAGGGGTCTCAAATACCATTCCTAACTTGACAGCTAGGAACCGTTGTTGAGCCTCTCCAAGGGACTTTGTCATAAGATCTGCAAGCTGCAATGAAGAAGGGACATGATGGGGCAGCAAGAAACCATCTTGGAGTTTTTCTCTCACGAAGTGGCAGTCGATCCTAAGATGCTTTGTCCTCTCATGAAAGATCGGGTTAGCTGCTAAGTGCTGAGCCGATCTATTTTCACAGTAGAGAAGAATTGGACATGGTAGCTGTACTCTCAAATCACTCAACAACCCATCTAACCATATCATCTCACTAGAAGCATATGACATAACTCTATACTCTGATTTCGTGGAAGACTTTGATACTGTCTTTTGCTTCTTGGTCTTCCATGAGATCAGACTTTTGCCTAGCAACATGCAGTACCCTGATAATGATTTTATAGTGTAAGCACAGGAGCCCCAATCTGCATCTATGTAAGCTACTAAATCCAAACTTGAATTGCTAGAGTAAAACAATCCTGCATTGAGAGTCCCCTTCAAGTATTTGAGAACATGTAATGCTGCTTGGTAATGTGGAACCTTGGGAGAACTTATGAACTGAGACAAGTGTTGCACTGCATATGACAATTCTGGTCTTGTCATATTCAAAAATAGCGAACGGCCAACCAATCTTCGATAGGAATCTGGATCATCCATTGGGACACCTTCATCTGGAGACAACTTCAAGCCTCGTGGAAAAGGAACCTGAGATTCTTTTAAATCCAGCATCTGTGTATCTCTCAGTAGATCCAGAATGTATTTTCGTTGATGGATGGTCATACCAGCTGATGATCTTGAAATCTCCATTCCAAGAAAATATCTCATTGCTCCAAGATCTTTAATGGTGAACTGGTTGTGTAATTGATCCTTTGTTTGAATAATCACAACTTCATCATCACCTGTTAATAACAAATCATCTACATAGACAAGTGCAGTCACAATGCCTTTGGAAACTGGTTTAATAAACATAGAATAATCAAATTTAGACTGAACATAACCCAATGAGATAAGAAATTTTGTAAGCTCAACATTCCATTGGCGACTAGCCTGTTTCAAACCATACAAGTACCTTTTTAAGAGACATACCTGGCCTAAAACAGTTTTGTCATAGCCATCGGAAGGCTTCATGTAAATTTCTTCATCAAGAAAACCATGTAAGAATGCATTATTTATATCTAATTGATGAATAGGCCAGTTTCTAATAGTAGCAAGGGCCAACAAGCATCTAACTGAAGTGAACTTAGCAACAGGTGAAAAAGTATGCTTGTAATCCTTATCTTTTACCTGGTTATAACCTTTGGCAACTAAACGTGTCTTATACCTTTCAATAGAACCGTCTGGCTTTTATTTGAGTTTAAAAACCCACTTAGATCCTATTGGAATCTTTCCAGGAGGAAGAAATGTCAACACCCATGTTTTGTTGTTCTCTAATGCCTGCAGTTCCTTATTCATAGCCTCAATCCACTTGTTATCCTTTTTTGCTTGATTAAAAGTATGGGGCTCAGGAAAATGTACCATGTTAGCAAATGAACTAACAAACTCACTAGCATAGTTGTTAGTATCACCAAGTACAATAGACAAAAAAACTCTGAGAAATAGAATTGCTTTTATGTATGGACAGACAAAGGAAATCCTTCAATCTTGTGGGGATCTAGTGTAACCTACCAGATCTTCTTGGTTGTATATCCACCACTGGTGGAATTGGATGCTCTTCATGACCTGTATTAACACTAGATACAGAATTTGTAACTTCAACATGAGTAAATGAATCATTGGAATCATTGTCACTCTCATTGTGAAGATGAGGAACATCATTATTTATATAAGAATCACCACTAGGAAAGTCAGTGACATTGGGGGAAATCAATAAATTTGATGAATCAGCAGGACTTACCAAAGGAAACTTGAAGTTACCACTAGGAGAGGAAATGGGCATGCTCTCACTGTTTTTAAAAGGAAATTGGTCCTCAAAAAACTGTGCATGCCTGCTTACAATATACTTTTGAGTATCTAAACAAAACAATTTATAGGCTTTCTGAGCAAAAGGATAACCAACAAGAATACACTTGAAAGCCTTACTACCAAACTTATCCTTCTTAGAAAGAGGATTTAATGCAAAACATAGACAACCAATGGTTTTAAATTCACCCAAACCAGGAGGATGACCAAAAAGAACCTCAAAGGGAGATTTCCATTGCAATACAGCAGAAGGTAACTTGTTAATAATATGAGTAGCATCAAGCACACAGTCTGCCCAAAATCTAACAGGTAGATTAGCATGAATCCTAAGAGCTCTAGCAGTCTCAATCAAATTCTTGTGCCTCCTCTCAACCTTACAATTTTACTGTGGTGTGTAAGGAGCACTTTTCTGATGAACAATGCCTTTTGATGCAAAAAGATTGAGACAATCATTTTGCAAGAGCTCAGTCCCATTATCACTTCTAAAACACTTGACAGCAACATTAAACTGAGTTTGAACATAAGAAATGAAGGAGGAAATAACCTGGAAAACTTAAGTCTTACTAGGCATTAAAAATGTTCAAGTGACTCTATTCTTGTCATCCATAACAGTAAGGAAATAAGAGAAACTATCAACACTTTTGGTCTTATAAGGACCCCAAATATCCAAATGTACCAAATGAAAACATGCTTTAGAAACAGTGTTACTCACAGGAAAGGGAAGCTTATGCATCTTAGCTAAAACACATGTCTCACAATCAGACAACTTCTTAATTACATGAAAGACCTTGCAAATGCATTAACTTGTTCATAGAAGCATGGCCTAACCTAACATGAAGTTGAAACAACTCATCATCCTTACAAACATTAGAGACATGTACAACACATTTATTCAAAGGCAAACATTCAGAATTGATCTTGAAGGGAATTTGCTCAGCAAGTATATGATCAGTTTGCAGCTGGTACAATCCATGATGCTTGGCTCTAGAACCAATGACTTGATTAGTGCCAAGGTCCTGGAAAAACCAACCATGGGCAGTGAATATAGCTGCTAAACTAGAGTCGTCTACAAGTCTACCAACAGATAAAAGATTGTGTTTAAAACTAGGCACAAGCAAAACATTCTTAAGCACAATCTTATCATTAAGATGTAATGTTCCGATCTCAAAAACAGAAGAAACATTCCCATCAGGCATACCAACCTTTATAGGTTTACTGACCAATCTTTTATCACTAAGTAAATACTCATAAGCAGTCATATGATTCGTTGCACCGG
This sequence comes from Persicaria maculosa, assembly GCA_963922045.1. NCBI lineage: Eukaryota > Viridiplantae > Streptophyta > Magnoliopsida > Caryophyllales > Polygonaceae > Persicaria > Persicaria maculosa. The sequence goes on from OY998251.1 coordinate 8,934,538, forward strand.
TGCCAATAATCCAATCAGTGTCCTTAGTGAATCGAGCTAATAATGCAAGATTATGAGCTATAGAGTTACCTGCCATCTTGGTCACGGCACAATTGACCTGGCTATTCTCTTGCATAGCCTTTAAAAGCTCTTGACACAATGCATTCACCAAACTTGGATCCATCTTACCACCCTAACTTGAACCTGCAGTAGCAGAAGTGTTGAAGCAATGCCCTCTGTTATCAGTTTCTTCCAAAAGAGACTCCAAGTGACCTTCAGTGTTCTCAAACACATTGTTTGCTGCAACCTTGCCATCACGAGGGCCCTTGTACCACTCAGGATACCCGTGTAATTTGAAACAATTCTCCATGATATGCCCTTTAGAACGACAATGATAGCATATCTTGTCTTTATCTTTGTTATCCTTCCGGGGATCTTTCTTGTTTCCCTGAAACCTATCCCCTTTTCTAGCAGCAACCAAAGCCATATTTTCTGATTGAGAAACAAAACTCCCAGAGACACCCTTACCCCCTTCAACGTGCTGCACCAGGTAGTACGCTTTATTCAATGTAGGCAACGAGTCAGTACCCAAGATGCTATTTACCACAGACTCATAACCATTACCTAAACCAACCAAGAATTGCATCAATCGGTTCCTACTCTCAACTTCAGACATTTTCTTAGCCAATTGACAAGAACACGCTGCCATGACACCACAAACGCAACCTGGAAAACCCTCCACACTTTGCCATTCATCCTAAATCCGCTTCAATTTATTGAAGTATTCAGCCACAGTTTTATCTCCTTTTGTTATATGAATCAATTCTTTCTTTAATTGAAAGATGAGAGGGGCATTAGCTTGTCCATACCTTTCCAGAAGCTCGGACCAAAGATCCTTCGCAGATTCGACGCACATGAAACTCTCAGAGATTGTACTGATCATCGAATTCAGCACCCAACACCGCACCATATAGTCGGCGCGAATCCACCTTTGCAAATCCACCGAACCAATCGGAGGCCTATCACACGAACCATCAATAAACCCTAGCTTGTTCTTCGCTCCTAATGCCAATCGCACTCCTCGACTCCACCCTAAGAAATTCGTCCCTGAAAATTAGAACGACACCAACTGGGCACCTGGATTGTCCGAATTCGCCAACGCAAGAGGATCATTGTTGTTGCTTTGCAAACCTCCTTCTGCAAGAACTCCACCGTCGGCCATTTTCACGATCACCAAGATCCAAGACCACTTTGCACACAGCAAATCTTCGCACCAAGCGAATTCACACCAGAAACCAAACACACCTCAGATCCAAGATCAACCGAAGCTCATTTGCTCTGATACCATATGAAGCTTAGTATCTTGAATCAAACAAACCTTGATTACAGTAAAGGAAGAGAGAATTCAGAAGAAAAAGAAGAGGAAATAGAATCTATTAGGTGTCAGTTAGGAGGGTGAGTTTATATAGGCTCACCACCATCTAATCTTGCCTAATTACATGATCTCTCCCATTCTATCTAAAGTATATAAAATACCCTTATTACATATATCTCATTACTATCTATCCACTACTCCACAGTCCACCCATTATCAATCCTATTTATAATTTTATAAACATAACTTATTATTAATTAATAATACATGGTTGATTTTTACTCATCATTTCCTATCCTCCCCCATTGAACCAAAAAATAGCGAATCCCTCTTTCTTGAAGATGAACTTTAGATGATGTTCATAGGCGAATGATTAAATTCAACACCAGACATTCCATCTTTTGCTTAAAGATGAAAGATTTGGAATCATATAAGTCATGAAGAGATGGGTTGGAGTTGGAGTGTCGTTAATTTTGGTTTGTATATATGGAATCCAATGTTTCATTCTTTTTCTGACAATGGAATATTGTACACAAATATGAACAAGTAGAGAAACACCCACACCCACTAATAAAGTGAGTATTTGATACCAAACCTCAATATATTCACCATCCATCACAAGCAGAAACCCACGATGGCAGAAATCATTAAATATACTTTTGTCGATTTGCCACAATTTGTATAAATGCAGATCATGAGATAAAAGCTTCAACCAAATTAAAAATTATAAACAAAAGCAAAACTCAAGTCAAACTGCATAGATATATATACCGACCTTTGGATGTTTAGCTTGGTGGTCGGCTGATTTTTAAAAGCTGAAAAAGCTAATTATATATGGGCGGTTGATCGATTTTGTGGTGGTAACCACCTCACACCAAAAATTAAGAAATACAGTAAGCAATTTCTTAAAGTGGGGCCCTTTCAACTGTTGAGACAAATTAAAGTTAGACCCCTCTGTCCCACCCACGTTTACCTTCGTTATCATATGCATTTTGATTTTCCTCTATTTATTTATTTATTTATTTATTTTTTATATCTAGGTATCCCAAGTTTACACTTACACTAGTCCTGGACCTTAAGTCTTCGGCTCCTCATCGACTTGGGGAGGTAAACCGTGGGATGTGCCTCACCAATGGTCCAACCACCCCCTTTATACCCTTTGGCTCCAAGAGGCCCACTCCACAAGAGAAACAAATAATGCTCCTCCTGGGAATCGAACCTCCCACCCGAAGCTTCTAGGTCCAGCGTAAGATGACCTTTCAACCAGTGAGTTATGCCCCGGGAGGCGATTATCAAACAATGCCACTTTTGTTATGATCTATCCGTTCATAAGGCCCTTCAAATGCTTTAGTGTTTATGGGCTACATCCTAATTATTGTTACTCATCCAAAGAGACGCTATTAAATGATAGAACTGTAGAATCTGATACCATTTAAATTAAAAGGATTATAGTTAGAATCATATTATTTGTGAAGGAGGGTTTTTATACCTTAAATAAGATACATAGTATCCGATTCACATAGAGAGAAACTGAACTCAATCAAACTAAATTAAAAAATAATAGAAAAAAGGGATTAAGTCACGTAGCTAGAACACCTGAATAAGATAGATTTCTTCAAAATCTTAAAATTACCTTATTTAATTTTATTTTAAAGCATCCTAATGAGACATTTCCAAAATTTTCTCCTAGCATTCCAATTGATGAGTAGGACGGGTCTCCTGAACCCAAAGCTTCAAAATCCCTTCTTTAATTTCTTTTTAAACTGTATATTTTGATCTAAAGGTTAGTTCTCTTCCAAAATCTATCTTTATATAGGATTGGGCAGAAATTATTATCCTCTAATACAAGACTGAGATAATTCTGATATGTTTCATATTCGATTTCGATCTGATTCAATTTATAAAGAGCCCTATATTCACAAATACCTAGTTTTGAATTTATTTAAAGAGAATATTGCTTCGATTGTTTATGGATACTTAACAATAATGTAAAAAATAAGATAATAAAGAACATTGTATAACTAATCTATTATAATGTTTGCTTAATACTACATAAATTTAAAAAAAAAATCATTAAATTAAGACATATATGCAACTATAATTCTTTTTTATTATATTTATAATAATTTATCTATTAACCATCTTTTCAGCCTCACGATTCATCGATTCTATCTAAGTAGGTCAATCAAATTTTTTTTTTAATGTTTCAAAATAAAAATATCCCACCACTAAAATACAGTGCAGTAGATTAGCACAAATGATGGAGAAGAAGAGTGGGGCCCAACCAAATGAGAAAACACCACATGTCTAGATGTGCAAGTTTAGTAGAAGCCTGGTCCGTCAAATTCCGTTGGCGATGATGGATCCTTGAACGATACGGTAAGTCGCATACGTGTCCCCAAATTCCTTTCAGAGAAACAGATTTTATTTCAATAATCATCAAATTGAAAGGGACCCCCTTTTAGTTTTGGCTTAGATATCTCGATCATATCCTCCGATCCACCATCATCTGTTCAATTCGATCAAATTGAGATTCATCTTTACTTCGATCACTCATCTGGGTCCTTGAGATTTTCTTCTGAATCCCCAACTTGAATTGTCATCGATCATTTGTGGTTAGTTTGAATTGAGGGAAATGGCGGAGAGATATGAGGCGATGAAGAATCTGGGTGCCGGGAATTTCGGAGTGGCGAAGCTGGTAAGAGATAACAACACTAAAGAGCTGCTTGCTGTCAAGTACATTGAAAGAGGGAAAAAGGTGTTTTCATTAATCTTCTTCAATTCATTACTGATCCATCTAGTATCAATTCATTTTCTGATCATATATAGTATACTGGATTTGCAGATAGATGAAAACGTTCAGAGGGAGATCATAAACCATAGGTCACTCAGACACCCAAATATTATCAGGTTTAAGGAGGTAATTACTTCTGATCTTTTCCCTCATTCCATCTCCTACTTACTACTTGAATACAAATTTCTTAAATCCTTTATAAAAACGGTTGAGATTATGTGTTGTGTTTTTACATTTAACTATACAGTAAAAACAGAAAAGGGAACAAAAAGAAAAGAAAAAAGAAGATTAACTCTTGCCAGAGAAATATACTCTGTTTATCATCATAATTATAGGGTGTCACTATATACACCGCAAATCCGGATTAAGGATTTGCACGTCCTTAAGGACGTGCTTGCACGTTCTTAAGGACGTGCAAGTCTGGGACTGTGCACGTCCACTATTTTAGTCTTGCACGTCCTTAACAACGTGCATGCACGTCCTTAACAACGTGCAAGCACGTCCTTAAGGACGTGCAATACTTGCACGTTGTTAAGGACGTGCAAACCCTAGTTAGGGTTTTGCGTTTAGGGTTTAGGGTTTAGGGTTAGGGTTTAGGTTTTCCGACGGTTTTGTAATGTTAATGATAAAATTGAAGTGTTTAGCTAGTGGATTTGAAGGATTTAGGGTCAAATTAAACAGAACACAAGAATTGTTAAGGTTTTCATTCGGATAATATGCGAATAACGTTACAAGGAACGGAAAAAAAGGTTTACATTCATAAGTTTAATAAAGTTGTGGAATACAATCTAGGAAAATAGTAAAGGACGGCCGCACTCGGCACGCAAGGCTCTAAATCTCTCAATCTGAGCTTGAAACGGAGCATCCCATCCTTCGACGCTCGGATGATGATGTTCGACCCATTCTAGTGGAGGCGGCGGAAGAGGAGCGTTAGGACGCAACCAGATCTACGAGAACAAAAATTTAGAGTTAGAGTATTGACATATATATGAAAAGCATGAATAGGTAATAAAAAAGACGTTTGAAGTCGTACCGCGGCAAAATGGTCTTGGTTTCCGATGCAGGCTACACCAAGAGTTGCTGATTGGGGAAGGTTGTTAGCAGATGTCGGCGAGATCATGGGGAGACATGTGAACGGATGATGCCAAGCTAAGACGACGAGAGGAATCTGATATACCGTCGCAAATACTAAACCCATGATGGGTAGCTCTATCCACCGTCTCCTATCACCATGTGTGGCTCCGGCCCATCTCTGGTAGTCGACGAACTGCTGAAATGGGTATTCTCCCGTATAACAACCGACGTACAGATCGGCGTGATCCTCCAAGTGATTGCATAGTAACGTTTTGAGTTCCGGAAAAGCAGTCTCGCCGATCGGTGATGTCAAAACCGCCAAAGCACGGTAGCCACAATGACCATCTCCAACAGTGTCCCTCACCGTCTCAATATGACCGAACATGAAGGGATCAACGTTGTTTCGACCCCAGTTGAACCCTCCGAACACATCATCACGTCCACGTCGAGCTGAGGTCGCTTGTGGACGAGGCCGAGCAGCATTTCGAGCAGCACGCGCTTCTTCTCTCTCAAACCTTTCCCTTACCTCCTCGTATGGCAAAGGGTTGGTGCGGCAGGCATTCCTCGACCCCCGAGGCCTCCCCTTCCTTCGGACGCTTGCTGATGAGGGTGGGTGCAGTTCATCCTCGCATTCATCGTTGGAAGCCGTGTATGAAGATGACAGCTCATACGGCAGTGGGGTGTCGTCGAGGTCAGTCCATGTCAAATCCATCCAGAACGGGTGGATGTCCTCGGCGGGTATCGGAGTACCGGAGTTGACGTATGCCTGAATCTCATGGACACAAGGGATCCCGTAACAAACCCTCCAATGTCGGTCCGTGCATACCGGAGGAACCTTTTGGTTCACGACGTCGTGCCACATCTTGTACAGATAATCGAAGCACTTTTTGGAGATTAAAGTCTTTACCTCATCAAAAAGGTTGACTTTATACGCCGTTGTTGGCCATTTGAAGCGGTCGATCTCCAAAGCAGTTTGCAGCTCATGCAGTTGACAATCATTGACTCTATGGATTGCATCGATCACGATGCGGAAGTCACCAGTCGATGAGTGAAGTGCCTCCTTCAGAACCTTGTGTTGACCCTCAACTCTGTACACATTGAAGTGCATACCACTAAATATTCGATATTATATCATATTGTAATGGGAGATATGAAGTAAGGTTGTACCTGTTTGTCGTACGGGTGCCGAGATGGAAGACATTATCTACGTAGCACCGAACTATGCTCCTGCTGTATGGAAGCCAAACCGACTCCAAATACGCCACCACACCTGGGAATGGGTGCCATGCAGCTCGTAGCGCCCGACGACGTCGGTTGAATGATTCCTCCGACCTCGATTCGAATAGCCCCCAACAGTTGCCCTTAAAGATGCCAGCGTGGTTTAAATTCTTCGTGATCTTCAGAGCTGCTTCCTCGCATCTTCTCGTCACGTGTAACCAACAAAGGAGATGTTGGACGTCGGGGAAGACAACATTCAGCGCCGCCAAGAGACCTAGCTCTCGATCAGTCATGATAGCTTGAGGCTGAACGCTCCCAAGCAAGATCTGAAGCTGTCGCAACACCCAGGCGTATGTGTCTTCGTTCTCTTGCGACATGAAGGCATAGGCGATGCAGTAAGTATTGCCTGAGGGTGTGAACCCGACCACCTCGCACAAAGGAATCCCATATCTGCAGGTGTAAATATGTTACATATAAAATACTTTATAATTGGCTATATGTGCAATAATGTAATCGTAATTAAGTAACTTACGCATTTGTTTTGTATGTGTTGTCCATTATGATGACGTAATGGAACCTTCGGAGAAGGCGTATCCCGTCGGGATGCGCGAGGAAGAGGTCGCTCAAGACGTTGTCGTCATCCGGATGTCGTCTGAAGTCGTAGTAGTACCTTCTTTCCCGCAGATGGTGCAAGGTATCCTGGGTCATCGTCCGACTACCTCTTTCTTCGGCGACCATCATGGCGAGCGTGTTGGTAAGGCTCTTCCTTGACGTGACGCTGGTATCATCCAACTGCCTCAATCCGTACCCAATGGATTTTGGAGGAGTGCCAACTTCCTTCATCCACCTCGCCATCTTCTTTTCCCCCTCTGTCATCTGTCCGGCGATGGCGTGACCCTTCAAGCTCGTGGAAAGCCCGTGGTTATGAACACCATGGGTTACCGTCATGCGCCACTGACCCGGCGGAACTTCGTGTCCGTGTAGAGAGAATGGACAACCACTTATCTTCGACTGTGTGCTCCGGAGCTTCCTCCCGCGTGGTCGGTACTCCGGAGCTTGCACGTTATTAAAAAAAAAAACGTGCAAGCACGTCCTGCTTCGGGTGGCTCTCACCCCACTTGCACGTCCTTAAGGACGTGGGGATTTGCGGTGTATATAGCCGAAACGTAATTATATGATGCTCTTTTCCTTTCGGTTTAAACAAAGTAATTAAGCTCTTAAAGGTGTTTTACCGGTAAGTTGAACCTTTGTCAAAAAAGAAGTAAAAAGAGTAAATATTCAAAAGTCCAATCAAGTCATATAAGTTTGAATACGTTTCATATTAAAACCAATTATAGGGAAAGGTAGTTCATTAATTAACTTTATACTTTGTTCAATTTTTATTTTTTTTTTGTTATTTTATACTCCCGTCTTTTGACCACTTTTTCATTGAATAAAATATTTGTCTCTTTGAACACCATTTATGATAAAAATTTCTTATTTTGTCAATTTATCTCGTTAATTGTATTTGCTTCGGGGTCATCCACATTAGTGAATCCATTTTCAGATTCATAACTTACTTTTTCCGTGTCACATCAGCTTAAGAGTCTCATTTGATATTTTTATTTTTGCACTCCTCATTCATGAACCCGACATCATAACTTAGTTTTTCTTTATTTTGCTTTTTTTATTAAATGATTTCTTCTTATATTAAACTCATAATATACTCCACTGTCATTAATTTTATTATTATAAATAATAATATTAAAAAATATTTATTCAAATATATGCAAAATGTTCAAAATATAAAATATTTGAATTATTTTATCAAAAAATATTTATTCAAAATATATGCAAAATGGGTATCTATGTGTAGATAAAATTAAATTATATTAAAAAAATTATTTTATAAGTTAAAATGATTAAAAAAAACATTTGAAAAATATATATGAGGCTCTCTAATAGAGGTAGCAAGTCGGTCGTTCGGGTCGGGTCACTGACGGGTCGGGTCAGTTCGGGTAAAATTTGTGGTTGGGTACGGGTCGGGTCGGGTTCGGTCATAATGAATTTTAGATTTGTCGGGTTTCGGGTTAAATCGGGTCATTCCCATTCGAACCATTTCGGAATGGCTCACCGGAAAGGACTTGTGGGTAGCACCCATAGGTCCCCGGTTCGAACCCCGGAATGGCCGCTCTTTATTTACCAATTCAAGGTCATGCCCATTCGGGTTCGGGTCAAAGCGGGTCCGGCTCGTTCGGGTTTCGGGTCAAGAGGCGGGTCGGTCACATTTAAGTTTCGAATCAAAGTGGGTATATTTTGTTTGAGTTTTCGGTCGAATCAAATTCGACCCGTTTAGATAATTAGGTTGATTTTGACTTGGTTGAATACTTAAATATGTAATTTACTTAAAATATATGATTTTGACTCGGTTGAATACTTGAATATGTAATTTTGACTCGATTGAATACACTCATTATCATTGACTCATCGGTTGTTGATCGATTTTCAAAAAAGTCATAATCGAAAATTCGGTATTCGGCAACATCGCCTTTTTTTAAAACTTTTTAAACAAATTGATCGGTGCTATAATTAAATCAAATAAATTGTACATTTAGGATTTTAACCTTATTTTAACTAGCAAGTTGCAAATGGGTTTATTTGTGGTTTGACTATATCATTGGCCCGTTTCATTTTCAATGACCATTTCATTTTTAGCTTTTGACCCATTAGTTTTTTTTCCATTATTATTATTAGTTTTTAACAAATCTAGATATAAATAATTAATTCTATCAAAATATAATAATATAGAGTCGGGTCGGGTTTGGGTCGGGTTTATCTGTGTTCGGGTCTGTTTCGAGTCGGGTCAGGTTCGGGTCGAGTCGGTCTCGGGTTCGGGTTATGGATGACTCTAGATTTTCGGGTTTCGGTCGGGTTTGGGTTCGGGTGAGTCGGGTCGGATTTTCGGGTCGGGTCAAGCTCTACTCTCTAGGGCTGGGCAAAATATGGATCGGACCGGGATCAGACCGGAATTTACGGTCTTTGGATCGGATCGGGATATTACGGTCTGGTCCACGGTCCAAGATATTTTAATTTCCGGATTTCCGGTCCAAACCCGGGACCAGACCGGAATTTCCGGTCCGGACCAGAATTGGACTGGAGCCATGTTATTAAAAAAAAAGAACTAAAGAAGAGAGACACGCGTTTCACTTTCACATTGCCCAGTGCCTCGCTCTTCAAAGTTCAGACACACTCTCTCTCAGAATCTCTCATGTCTCAGCCTCTCTTCGCTTGCGGCCGCTCCAGCGCTCCTTGGTGGCTCAGTCGACCGGTCGGCCCTCCTCCCTCTATCCCGAAGGGGCTCTGCTCTCAGTCAGCCCTCCTCGGCTCCACCCTCTGTTCTTCTTCTTCCATCTCCGTCCCGAAGCATCTCGGTTCGTGTTCGTTCGCGACTGCTTCAGCGCTCCTCAGTGGCTCAATCAGCACTCCTCCCTCCGTCCCGAAGGAGATTCGCTCATAGTCGGCCCTCCTCGGCTACTCCCTTTGTTCTTCTTCTTCCCTCTCCGTCCCGAACCCTCTCTGTTCGCATGCCAGTAAGGCAAAACCGTTCTTCTTCTTCCCTAATCTCTTTCCCTTTTAGATCTAGTTCGTTTTAGGTATATTTTGATTATTTTAAAAAATTAATTTCGATTTTGGTCTGAACTTGGAGAAATTATAAACATCTAATATTAAGATTTGAGATATTTTTCAGATCTAGGGTTAGAGAAATCTAGAGATTGAAAACTTTTAATGTAATTGGCTGTCGTATTGTAATTTTCTTGTATTGTAACAGTGCTAATGTAACCCAAAAAAAAAGGGGTTGGAGGATAATCCAGTCCAGCCGGTCTTTTTGGTCCGCAGACCGAAAAACCCGAGACCATATTTCCCGGTCTCGGTCCGATCATCCGCGGTCCAAGTTTATGAAAATTTCGATCCATCGGATCGGACCGGGACTGGAATGTCCGGTCCGATCCGGTCCAGACCGGAAGCCCAGCCCTACTACTCTCTACCACATGTCAAAAAGTGAATGGAGAGACCCGACAATTTCGATGCCCATGAATCCACTTTAATGGGTGCATGCTGTCAAATTCCTCGATCCGGATTCATCTCTTTTAGCTTTTTTCCCCCCAATTATTTTCACATCCTACATCTTTTTTTTTTTTTGGCACAATATAAAATTTAGGAGGGGCCGTCGGTAGACGAATTCCTTCCTAGCGCATCCTTGCGGATGAGAACAAGCAGTTCTTGATCCTCTTCCAAGCCTCCGTCGACAGGGCTACTGTAGGCAAGACGAGCAATACGGTCTGCTACAACATTAGATTCCCTGAAAATATGACGAATAACAACATTAGAAAAGGAGGAAAGATCTAACAGAATATCTGATTGTAAAAGCTCGGAGTTCCAGGGACACTTTCAGTCACCCAGGAGAGCCTTTACAACCACAAGTTTGTCCCCTTCAACCAATAAATTCCTAATCTGAAGCTGATACGGGGTTAGCCGTAGGGTGGCCCGATCTTCGACAATCAAGACTCAAAGACAAGAACGGAAACAAAGACTCAAGACACCAAGAGTATTACTCTCGATATCGACCAAACAGAACAAAGAACGCAGCACTGGACTCGACTGAAAGGACTCGAAATCGACTAAGATGAGAGATCAAGGACTCGATGCAACAAGAACAATAAAGACACGAAATTGAAATAACAAGACCGATAGAAGGGTGATTCGAACTAAGGTAGAACGAGATAAAGACCTCAGGCCTCCTAAGAGGGTAGGAACCAAGTATCAACGACTTCAAAGCCCGCCTCTACAACTTTACCCAACCAAGCGGACAACTTGGAGGCAAAAGGAGGGGACTTGTGATTACTAGGATCACCAAGCTCTCGCGAGGTTGATGAACTCAAAGCAAACCAAGAAAGAACTAAACAAATTTGCAATCGATGAGCAACGCTTCGAATCGATTGACTTGCACTCTTGTGTTTCACACAAAAAGAGAGAAATTTCAATAAAATTGTACGTGAGTTTACAACTTGATGAAAGCCGAATATATAAAACCCTAGAAAGGGAATTTTCGGCCAAAATTAATTAATTAAAAGAATTAATTAAAATACCCTAAAAGTTTCCGAAAATAACTTAAGTAGAAAAGTTACTAAAAACGGAAATATAACAAGGTTTCAATTCGGCTATACATGTCTAGGGAGGCTCGGCAATCTTGATCCCTATGCACATGTACGTCTTCAATGAAGGCTCGGGGAGTTGAACCGTGCTCAAGAAAAAGGCGTGACTCACAAACATGAAGGAGTCGCGTTGAAGCTTCTTAGCTCGGACTCGAGTCATTGGTCCGTCTCCTAAGATGATTGGCGTGTCCGGAGGTGCAAAAGATGGTCCCGCATCAGAAGCTCTTTGGCCTTCAAAATACCCATTTTAAGGGTCAAGGTCTCTGTGTAGACAACAGACTTGTAAGGACATAAACCGTTGCCCGAAGAAATCAAGGACCCCAAAGAGTTACGGATAGCAAAACCATATGCCGCTCTACCATCTGAACGAACAGATCCATCAAAATTGAGTTTGACGCAATCAGTGGGGGGTTTAACCGAAAAAACCGGGTCTGGTTCTGTTTATATATTCGACCGAAACGCCAGGTTATGTGAAGGCTGAGTATGACTAGCAGAATGAGAAGACGAAGAAGATTCGAAAGAATCCAGTCGCCTAGCTTCCGCCCATGACTTTTTGAAGTTTCGTAGAAGATTTTAAGCTTTGTAACAGACACCGAATTTACTTGGTTGAAGGATAATTGATTTCTGAAAAACCAAATAGTCCACCAGCTAGTGACTAGATCAACCATTTTCAACTTACCGATAGCCAACCTAATGTCATTTAAGGGCAAGATGGGCTCATTTGCCATATTGTTGATACATCTTACATCTTTATGAATCAATGGATTCACCGCTGTGATTTTTTTTTATTATTAGGAAATAATTCGAGAGCCAGGCATACCAGCCAGCTCGAGAGGCCGACGAAGTCGGCGGACGGTGAAACCGTCACTACATATAAAAAGGTACAACAACAAAGTGGGGGACGTAAAACCCGGACGAGCAAGCAAGCCAAACCCGTACATGCTGGAGACAACATAGACTAAGATCCGATGCCAAGCATTCCCAGGCGGCGACACCGTTGGCCAGCGGTATATCAGAAGCCAGACCTGTGGGCAGTGAAGACAATCCTCCAAGGAATTTCCTACATGCGGAGTCGCCTCGATACACACCGCCGCGACCCCAGCCAATCCCGACACCGGTTGCCAGAGCTCCAACACGGAAAAGGAATGCCGAGAGCAACAAGGATCACAACCAAGAACCACCCTTGAAGACGCGCACCTTGAATCCCTTTCAGATGAAAGAGAATTTATTCAAACCCTAACGTGATTTTCAAGCCCTTTCGGGGTATGCTCAAAGAGTGGTTTCAACCCTTTCGGGTTTTTTTTTTTTTTTGCCTCTAAACCTTGGGCCCGAAGGAACCAAGACTTGTGCCCCAAGGACCCGAAGCTTGGGCCACCACGGGCGAAGGTGAGGGGAGCAAACATCAGCGGCACCGACCGGCCACGGGACAACGCCGACGCTGGCGAGGGGAGCAACACCGGGGGGGTCGACGCCAAGCCGCCAGCCGACAAGCGCCGCCAAATAGCCACGACCAGAGGAGAAGGAGGAGGCCAGAACCGTAACGGACGCAGTGACACCCGATCAAACAGCCCGGAGACCCAAATCGGCAATCAAGAACACCAAATCGAAAGGATGGGCGTCCCAAATCGCACAAAAGAAAGGATCGAAAGGGATTTAGGAAGAGGAATCTACAGCTAGGATTTGGAAAGGGGCAAAGAAGCCACATGGGAAATCAGGGCCAAGGGCACCCGGGGTCGACGAAAGAAGTGTCGGAGAGACGCTGTGGTGGCCAGATTATGAAGGAAAGGACTCGAAATCAAGGCAAAGGTGGAGGCGGGATAGCATGGTGGTGGTGGTTTACGGGTTGCGGGATGGATTTCCTGAAGAGAGAGGCCAGAGCCTCTCATGCTCAATCCTCTATTGATATTTTAAGTTCTCATATTCTTTTTTCTTTAGTTTGTCCATTTTTTCACATTATTTAATTGTTAATCTTTTTATTTTTTACTTTCTTAAAACTGGTATATGGATACGGAGATATTATGGGATATTACACATTACATATATAATTAATCTACATTCCAACCCAACCCAAACATCATAATTACTCCAAATTTAAGCTGAAATATATGTTTTTTTTAATGACGTGGGGTTCCGAGGTTATCTACTAGTTTCCCACGAGTCCAAACCCTAGCCTGCAAAGGACGCGAACCGGTTAAGCCATGCGGCAAGCCACCAGGCAGGCTCACCCGAACCAATAAAGGCTTAAGCACTCACTAATACACAAATTGTGTAAGGAGTGTGATTTGAACCATTTACCTCTTGCAAGGGTCACCTCTCCCTTACCACTAGGGCAAAGGGTCATTGGTAAGCTGAAATATATGCTTGGTAGAAGCCTCTAGCGTTGTTCCAAAAGAAACTTAATTGAATTTGTTTGTGAGTAAACATGATATACCTCCCATGGATTCTAGCTTCTTCCTGTGTCACACAGGCTGTGTGACTGTGTCTATATCTCCCTCCTTCCTTTTTGGAACTGTTTGAGATATGAGAGGGAGCAAATTGTTAAGGAGAATACCCCAGCAAGAAAACTAACTTTACAAATGATAGTGGATGATGCAGCCATACCTAAATGTTCTATCATACATCATATAGGATCTCCAATCTGCTGCTAAATTATTAGATTAACGCATATTCATTTTTAACCCTCAAACTCTACACATTCTTATAAGCAAACACCAATTTTTTATTTTTTTTTGGTGGTTTAATATTTGAATGAAACAATCCAGAGGCGCGAGCTAAGAGAGCTATATATGTACTTACATGTGTATGTAGTCTGTTTCAGAGGCTTCTCTTGACTGAAATTTTGCACAAGGAATACATACTGCAGGACCGACTTTTTTGTTGATGCTTGTAGGTGTTTCTAACGCCCAAGCACTTAGCCATTGTGATGGAATATGCTGCCGGAGGTGAACTCTTTAAGAAGATATGTGATGCTGGCCGCTTTAGCGAAGATGAGGTGAGGTGGCCGCCTACTACTTCCACCTCTTTCAATTCCTTTGTACATAAATGTTATCTTATCCATCACTCATCTTTTCCTTCTCCGGGTAATTTGCTCATACAGGCCAGATTTTTCTTTCAACAGCTGATATCAGGAGTCAGTTACTGTCATTCCATGGTATGTATATAAGCTAATTAATATTTCATCTTCTTATATATAGATATTTTTTCCCTGTACTGTTTGTTGAATTAATCTTTTCGCCTACAGGAAATTTGTCACAGAGATCTGAAGCTGGAGAACACACTCCTAGATGGAAGCCCAGCTCCACGTCTTAAGATATGCGACTTTGGTTACTCAAAGGTACTAATATCCTTCTCTGTGGATGTCTGATGAACAAAAGCTTACCATATAACATAAGGGTTGATCTTGTTTGGTATTAGTCTGGCCTACTGCACTCACAGCCCAAGTCAACAGTCGGAACTCCTGCATACATTGCACCCGAGGTTCTATCAAGGAAAGAATATGATGGAAAGGTTAAATCTGATTGCCCATAAAGCCAAATTCATACTGCATTTTGATATCTTCTCCTAAATAAGAATGCATCTTAGTTATCATAATTAAATGGTTTTGATTGTAGATTGCTGATGTTTGGTCATGTGGAGTGACTCTCTACGTGATGCTGGTTGGAGCCTATCCATTTGAGGATCCTGATGACCCTAAAAATCTACGCAAAACAATCGCGGTAAGTCATTAGGCGACTTCTCCTTATTCATTCATATATCTTAGCCATGCCATAACATGTGCATCATCCACTGCCAGAGGATAATGGGCGCCCAATACTCAATACCCGATTACGTACGCATATCAATAGATTGCAGGCATCTTCTTTCTCGTATCTTTGTCGCAAACCCCTCAAAGGTAATGTCATCACTCTTATACGAACATTAGCCCCTCTTGAGTTTGTACTGAATGTATAATCCTTACGTACCGGCCTATAGAGAATCACCATACCAGAAATCAAAAGGCATCCATGGTTCCTCAAGAACTTGCCAAAGGATATCATAGAAGGTGAGAAGACAAACTACCAAGGAAGCAAGTGTGAGGAGGCGTCCCTACAGAGTGTCGAAGAGATAATGCACATCGTAGAGGAAGCAAGAACTCCAGGGGAAGCGTCGAAAGCTGATGATGATGGACAGCTTGTAGGTGATGGATCCCTGGACCCTGATGAGTTGGATGCTGAACTAGACTCTGATCTCAGCGGTGACTTCGTCACAGCGGTTTAATTGCCCATTAAGTAGGTAGGAAGCATTCACTGAAAGTCCCTACCCAAATTAAAGTTGTTTCCCTCCATTGTAGCTTCAAGAGAACTGCTTTCTTAGAGGTTAAGTGTTATTAGTAGTCTTTTATGGAACGATGGTAGTTTGCTGGTGTGGTTACATTAGATGGGATTCTAAGGATGGGTTGAAAATTGTATATGTTTTGTAAATTGTAATTTATGTGGAAGTTGTGACTGTTGTGGAAATTTGTAGGTGTTTTTTTTGTTTTTTCGTCTCAGCTATTTATATATGGATTCAAGGGTCCTATTGGCAATCATAGCTGCTTTTTAGAGTTTTTGGTTTTAATATTGTATAGTTTTAAATAAGTTAAATTTGAAATTTTAGTTTAATAACCTTTTGAAATTGGATTTTTAACAGCTACTTACCCCAAGTTTTTCAAAACTATATTCATTTTCTTCTATCTCATCAGTAGTTTGTATCAGCTACTAGCTTATTAAAACTCTAATTAATATATATTTAACACATGCACTTAATCCATCAGCTTCAGCTACTACATCAGCTATATGTTACCACATTGACCCACTTCCCGTTTTCGTCCAACCACCGTTAACTTTCAATAATTATCAGTTTACCTCTTATTTTTTTAATAAGAAATTAATTAAAAAAGTTATCATATTTTTAAATCAAACAAACTTGACAATGACTTTTAATTTTAATAATGAAAAGCTAACAAAGTTATCACTATAATACTATGAAAAAAATATACTCAATAGTTCACAAAGATGTTGAAAGGATTGCAGACTAGAGATTTTGATTATATTCAATTTAGTCACTGTTTTAGAGAAGCTAACAAGGTAGCAGACTATATAGCAAGAAAAGATATCAATTGTATTAGGTCTACATCCCCTCTTAATAGGGATATGTACTCCATCCTTAAGGATGATCCTGGTAGTTCGCTACGTTTCTCGTAGCAAACTCCAAATGTTTGCATACTGTAAAAGAAATGTTGAAAGGATTGCAAGATATTAGTAAAAAAATGAAATTATTTTAACAAATTAATAATAATAAAAAAGTTAATATCTCATTTTTTTAACATCTTCAAAAAGCGTATCAAATAGTAAAACGACAAATATTTTGAGACGGGGAATGTAAAAAATGGGTAATTGAGAAGCATATCAATAATTACCATTTTACCATTATTATATTAATTATTGTTTCTTTTGATTAATTTCTTATTAAAAAAACAAAGAGGTGAAATGGATATTGTTAGAACTTGGAAGTTAACGGAGGTTTGACGAAAACTTGAATTGGGGTGGTCGATTGCTAATGAATGGGAAGAGGTGGTTTTTGATAATTAAGGATTGTTTTGGACAAAATGTCATATTTAAGGAGTTATGTTTCGACAGTTTATCCTAAATCCAAATCCAAATCATAAGTTGATGTTGGACTATCTAGGGTTTTCATGAGACTCTCTCTATCAAGTCCGAAAAAATTGAAGGGAAAATGAAGTGGGCTTGCAATTGGATCAGCATAAGGCCCAAATCCTTTCAAAATACTTCCAAATCTTAATTGCGCTTAGACCAGTTTTAGCTAAAATTACTCATTCACATAGATCAGGGGGAGAAATTTCAAGATCATACCAAAATTCTCGATATCCATGGGAGACTTGCACTTGCAATTCACGGATATTCGGTATTTACAACTCTCAATAATTTGGATAGCGCAACCCTTCGATGCAAACTTCTCACTACAAAATAAAACTATACTTCTCGCCATCCAAGTGAAATATATCAATGTCTCAAAAGCCAGTAGCTTCCCTTGGAATTGGGTTGTCTTTTGGATCTTCTTTGGTTCCCTGCTGAAGCAGCTCAGCCATTCTTCAATAGTGTCATATCGGGTGCCGATTCCCACCCACCCAAAGACGATTTTTTGTACTTCTCTGATCGCTGATCACCTAAACCAAAACATAAGATTCTAACATTTTTCACACTTCAAAAAAAAAACAATTATATCCCTCTCAAAAACTATATCTAACATCTTACTAATTATTAAAAGATAAATGTATAAAATGAATATTAAAATACCTAAAATAATGTCTTTTTATTGAGAAGGTTCACACCATAAAACGACGTATTTGCTTAAGAGGGTGTATAAGATCCATGCTTCTTTGGGCCGACCCAAGGAACCTCTCCTTGTTAGGCTAGGGCGTTGAAATAAAGAAATTGCATATTTCATATGAGAAATTAATGAGATATGTGTATTTGCTTTTTTAAATGCGCGTCTAAGGGTGTGTTTAGATTCCAAATGCATTATATTTATAATGCAGAATGATTAGGCGGTGTTTGGTTAATATAATTTTTAAGGTGTTTAAATTATAGTGTTTTTGGATTCCACGATATATTAATTATAATGTAATTATTTTATATCGATTTATGTGATTATTTGGTTAAATTGCGGTTTTACCTCGATTTTTATGAGATTTTTATTTTTACAACCAAATACTCATATAAAACGAAGTAAAATAATTACATTATAATTAAAATGCAATGGAATCCAAACACACCCTAAGATAAGGATTGATTCCATTTTTATTGTGCCATGACTTAACCTTATGGAGTTCTTTGTTTACTTTTTTGTGTAATCTGTCTAACTATATAGATAATATATTATAGGGTAAATTACATAAAACCACCCGTTAAATAAGAGCTTTTTCACTTAACCACCCCTTAAATGTTAAATTACATAAAACCACCCATTATATGTGTTCCATTAACAAATAACCACCCATCCCTATTAACCGTCAAGTTTTCCGTCAATGTGAGGTGAAAAGATATATATTACCCCTATTTATTAACAAGAAAATAATTAATTAATAAGAAAAATAAAAACCTGCACATTGCCCTTGTATTTGATAGCTATCACCAAATCCTCGTTGCCTATAGCCCCATTCTCTACCATTACCTCTCAAACGGTTCATCGCTAAGGCTCATCATTACCCCCCTGCTGAAGAAGTAAATATATAGATATAGTGAGAACACCGGTGTACAAAAGATGAGACCATACATAGAGTCTCATGGAAAAGGGAACCGTATACCCATCTGGCCCCGCTATGCCCTCCAAAAACTCAAAAAACTGCTATGCCCTCCAAAACCCACTATCACTGCAACTATCATGTACTCCTACCTACTCTCCATTTCATATGGAGCTTTCTAATAATCTCCTTTTCCAACTAACGTCCGCCAGCGACTTGCACTTCCACTTGGCGGATATTCTAATTTTACAACTCTCCATAATAAGATGAGCACAAACTCTAGCATTGAAAGTCTCATTACAAAAAATTACCTTGTTTCTAGCCATCCATGTGAAATAGACTATGGCTTCAAAAACCAGCAACTTAGCTTGGAACACAGGGGACCTCTGCCTCGCAGCCGGCTCACTCGCAAACCAGCTTAGCCATGCGGTAATGGTGGGGAATCTGCATCCGATACCAATCCATCGCATGACCAGCTCCTGAACTTCGATAATCGCTGGGCAACAAAACCATAGATGCAATTCAGTTTCTTCATCTCTTTTGCACAGCCCACAGATCGCGGCATCCATCCCTTTCCAATGCTTGACCTTTCTACCTGTCTGCAGACGTTCTCTAGCCGCTAACCAAACTATGAAAGCCCACTTTCTGCATTGTAGCCTTGTCCATAACAGGTTACCCCAAGGCGTTTCCTGGCCCTTAGACCTGATCAGCTCATAAGTTTTTGCACAAGAGAAGCCGCCCATAGGGTTAAGCACAAGATCTAACTGTAGCGTGGAAGAGCCAGCTGGAAACAAGGACAACTTCAGTTCGTCCCTTGATTCCAGAATGCTCTTCCAAACCCAACAATCATCCACCTTTGGAGCGACACCCCATATATCAACCTCCCTAAGCTGGTTCTGAGCACACCAACGATGCCAAATACTTGGAGAGTTTAGAACCAGATCCCTAAGAAGTCTCGATTGCACACTTCTGTTCCAAGCTAGGATCTCCTTGATGTCTAACCCTCCTTCTGTAAAGGGCTTAGTAACGCAATCCCAAGCAACAAGGTTCTTATGCCCTTCGTTTCTGACATTCCACAAAAACCTTCTGCACATGCCATCAATCCTATGAATGACCCCTTTCGGAAGGATAAGGACTTGGCACCAGAAGGTATTAATCCCGTTGCAAACTGATTTCAGAAGCTGCAATCTCCCGACGTATGACAGGTTCCTGGCAGCCCAATTACTGATCACCTTCTCAAATTTACTGTACAAATCCCCATACTCATGGATGGCCACCTTCTTTGAGTGTGAAGGAATCCCCAGGTATTTTATGGGTAGAATCCCACTCGCAAAGCCCAGCTGAGAAGTTATGGATTCAGCGACGTTGTCAGTAACCCCAGAGATGAAGACGGTGCTCTTTTCCGGGTTGGCTCTTAGGCCCGAGCAATCAAAGAAACTATCCAGACACGACTTGAGAATCCTGACAGAAGTCAAATCTGCATGACAGAAGAGAAGCAAATCATCTGCGAACGCTAGATGGGCTAGCTTCAGCTGCTTGCATCTCGGATGAAACTTAAAGGCACGTTCAGCAGTTGCTTCCTGTATCATCCGACTAAGAACCTCCATACAGAGCACGAATAGATACGGCGAGAGCGGGTCCCCCTGTCATAGGCCACGCCTACCCGGGAAAAAACCTTCTAGAGCCCCATTGATGATCACCGAAAAAAAAGGGGTAGTCACACACTCGATAATCAACTCAATCAGATTACTCGGGAAATTGAAATACTCGAGTGTGCTTCTGACAAAGTCCCAGCTCAGGAAGTCATAAGCCTTCTGAAGATCAACTTTAATAGTGCACCTGGGAGAAACTCTCTTTGTACCATATCCATTGACCACTTCTAATGCAACTGCACTGTTGTGAGCAATCGAACGCCCAGGAATGAAAGCACCTTGACAATCTGAAATCAGCTCACTCAACTTCCCTTTCAATCTCCTCACAATGATCTTAGTAACTGCTTTCATCACCGTATTACAGCAAGATATGGGACGAAGGTCTTTCACAAGCGTTGGGTTAGCAACTTTGGGCAAGAGAGAAATGAAAGTTGCATTCAGTTGCTTCAAGACCTTACCATTCCGGAATATTTCCCTTATGGCTTCGCAAGTGTCAGTCCCGACGGTGGCCCAAGCATCCTTAAAGAACTGACTGCTGAACCCATCAGGTCCAGGGGATTTGTTCCTACCAATGCTCCATATGCTCTTTCTGATCTCATCATAGCTCGGCAATCGCATTAGGAAGTCTCCAACATCTGCACCTAACTGCTGTCCAGGCTGGATCAGAGGGAATGTGCCTCTTGCATACTAGCTTCGGATTTCCCCCAATTTGATAGTTTAAAACCTCTAATCCCAAATCAATATTAGAATCATGATTTTTGAAATTGGTGCATGGATCTTGTTGTTGATTTAAGGTCAAATTTGGTGCTGCGTGTTGGATTTGAGTAATTATCTAGCAAATTTCTCAATTTTTGGCAGTAATCTAACATGTGTGTACAGGAAGGTGGGTGAGGGTTAGATTTAAAGGTCTGTAATACATGAAGAAGATGACGGCGAATGGGAAATCAATGGTTAGGGTTATTGTAGAGCGTAGGTTAATAGTATATGTGGCGGTGGCTTGGGTCCTTAGAATCGATTGCAGAGGAGTTAAACGATAGGCTAGAAGGTTGAAATTTCAAGATTGGCCTTTTTGATGGTGGAGGTTGCAGATGACATATCCTAATTTGATTTTGGGCAATGATTAAGAAATCAATTTGAGGACAAATCTGCAGTCTTCACAGTTTCTTGTATCTAAGCTGCCCAGGGAAATTTACACACATATAGATGTATTTTTTTGTTGTGCAAGAGGTTGAAGACGTTGTCTTGGAAGGTGTTGGAGTTATGTTGGGCCTGATTTTGATTATATATGAAACACAAAATTTCTTTAATTTTTTCACTCTTTTTGCACAATTGCACCTACCAACGACCAAATTAAAAAAGAAAATTAAACTTGTAAGATGTTGGTAGGTAGAGGGGGAATCGAATGTGGGACTGTGGGAGAGAGACGAAGGGTACTGTATGCCTCAAGAGGAGAAAGAAGGAGGGACAATTATGTCATTTTATCACAAACTTGACAGACTTTTAGATGGCAACTGGGTATGGGTGGCTTTTTGTTAACATAACCCATATAACGGGTGGTTTTCTGTAATTTTATATTTAAGGGGTGGTTATATGAAAAAGCTCATATTTAATGGGTGGTTTTATGTAATTTTCCCTATATTATATGAATTTTTTTTGAAATATTCATAAAATAATAAATATTTACGTAAATATTCAAAGGTTGAAACAAATTACAAAAATATTCATTTTTTGCAGGTTAATCAGAAAAACGCGGTCTGGGTACGCGTTTTATTAACAAACCCTGGAAAGAGATTTGGGCGCCGGAGGAAATTGAAAGTTACGAAAGAAACGCGGCCTGAGGCCGCGTTTCGTATTAGAAATAAAAGAAATTTTATTCCAGAGATAAAATTGCCTATGTGGCACTAGAGACGCGGCCTCAGGCCGCGTCTCTAGTCTGGATCTGGGACCCACAGCAACTGCTTTTGCTGACTGGATGGGACGCAAAGAAAAACGCGGCCTCAGGCCGTGTTTTTCTGTATTTTCCAGAAAAAAAAAATGTGGTCAAAGATAATCAATGGGGTAGGTGGGGTGGCGCATAAAACGCGGACTGGGCACGCGTTTTATGTTGAAATAACCCTAGGCAAACCGCCTCTTCCCACTTCATCTTCTTCGTTGCGACGCATAAGGGCGAGAGGGCGAGAGGTTGTCTGAAGGCCGCCGGTTTCACATCTAGGCAAACCGACTACCCATCCTTCATTCAAATCGTTAGAAGGTTCACATCTATTGCTTGTTTCTCTGCCGGTTGAAGGTGCGTTTTTTTTTTGAACGAATATGGATGAGAGAATGTTGATTGTTGAAATTATGTGATGTTTGTATGTTTTTGATTGTTGATTAGTGATTATTACAAAGCCAAAATTGTCTGATAGTTGTAGATCCGATCTAAAATTGTGATTGTGTTAATCCAAAATTTTGATAATTGTATGTTTTGATAGTTGATACAAAAATTTGATGGTGGTATGTTTTGATAGTTGATACAAAAATTTGATATTTGTATGTTTTTTTCTAACGAATATAGATTAGAGATTATTATAGATCCGTAATTGTGTAATGTTTGTCCTATATCAAAGATTGTATGATTAGTAGAAGAAAATTTATTTTAGGTGTCATGAAATAATAGAAGAGTAAATTTTGATTGTGTATATATATACTTGAAAGATTGTATTATATAATAGTAGAATAGCTTTAGAAAGTATTATTGATTGCATAAAATAATAGTAGAATAGATTCTGTATAGGAAAAAAATTATAGAAGTTTAGAATTAAATACAAAATTAAGATTCAGAATTTCATTCAGTCCTTCTGAACAAATTATGTTCTGCCTTAGGGTACAAATGGCAATGCAAGTGAATCCCGGTCCACTGGTGAATGAGGTGCTCCATAGACAGCATCTCCATAGGTCAACTGATGTCTGGAATCGCGAAGAATATGTAAGTACATGTTGTTATCACCCTTACAATTACATGAAACAGTAAAAATAGATAAAAAAAAAAACTAGTGTTTGACAGTGTTATATTTGTAGACGAATGGTGTCATCCAACATAGACTACACTTGCGTAAGTTTGGGCGAGATCTAGCTCCAGACCAGAGAGTGATGCAGTACATAAAGGCAGCAGGATTCGAATGCATCTACAAGCTTGGGTCTGGGTTCGAGCTAGACAACGAGTTAATCACGGCGTTGATAGAGAGATGGAGACCCGAGACCCACACCTTCCACTTGAACGTAGGGGAGACCACAATCACACTCCAAGATGTTTCAGTTATATTGGGGCTACGTGTTAACGGTCTTGCAGTTACTGGAAGTGCATGCTACGATTGGCCAACCATTGCTGAAACACTCCTTGGGCAAAGACCCCAGCCAAATCAGATAAGGGGTTCATCAGTGAAGGTGACCTGGCTAAGACAACTAATGGTGCCCTTACCAGAAGATGTAGATGAGCATGTTGTGGAGTGCCAGGCTAGGGCGTACATTCTTTTGCTAATGGGAAGTGTCATGTTCACAGACAATAGTGGCGGTCAAGTACAATTGTTGTACCTCCCACTCCTAGTGAATTTGGAGACTGCTAGCCAGTTCAGTTGGGGTAGTGCAACATTGGCCTTCCTCTATCGGCAACTTTGTAGAGCTGCAAAAAGAGGGAAAGTTGAGATCGTAGGCCCAATCATCTTACTACATGTATGATCATTACTTCATCTTACATTTCTGCATTCAATAAACTCGTTAACTTATTACCTTTACAATAATACTAGTTGTGGGCCTGGGAGCGCATCTCCATTGGACGACCACGCAACATTATCCCACTCGGTGAAGGCGCTGACCATAATGCAATTCGGAGGGCTAGAAGACAAGAGAAAAGGAAGAAGACAGGTTATGGTTCAGAACCTCCCCCATTCAGTGCTCGATTTGTAGATGGGGAGGATTCCTTGGCTATGAGATGGTTGCATTGCTCATACTCTTATGGAACTACCTCGAAGACATTGATGTACTATCGCGATGCATTCGATCGTCAAACTTCAGATCAGGTTAGTCAGTTTTATTGTCACTTCTCATCCTTATATATGGTAGAATTAAGAACTATCATAGTCACATTCATTAATTTACAATCCAGTTTTTGTGGGAGCCCTACTCGAGCGATGTACTAGCTCGCCTTGCTCCCATCTGTCGAGAATGTGGAAACATATGGCGATCTACTACACCTCTAATCTCTCTAATCTGTTTCGAGATTATAGAGGGGCACCACCCAGAGCGGGTATCTCGCCAGTTTGGGGATGTGCGAGTGATCCCCCCAACTTGCGCATATGATGAGGCGTTGCACAAGATGGATCGCAGGGGGAAACACGATCACAACTGGGCCGAGGTTCATGCACAATGGATACAGTTGTGGAACGATCGGGAAAGCTCAGTTCATGATGTTGCTGAGGTGGAAGACGAGGAAGAGGCTACATCACAGTATATGTCTTGGTACACACGTATCACCAGACGCTTGATCAGCCCACCAATTACTGCACCGGCGGGGGTATATCAACCTGTGGCTCCTGACTACCACATGATGGTTAGTGATTACATGCTTCATTTTTTGGACTTGTTCAACTCATGAAGACGAATGTCATGTAGGTTTCATCATAACTCTACCTTTTTGCCCAGGGAAACTTCGTGATGGATGCTAGTGCAAGGGCAAACCAAACTGCGGAACAATCGCATAATTTCTATGACCAACACCAGTACAACTCAATGATGGGACAAGTGGATGAGTATTGCAACTACATGACATCACATGGATCGCAGCTTCTCAGTCAAGTGTCCTACAACCCCACACAAGCACACATTCCGACTGGACCCAGAATGCACCGACCATCTCAAGCACAGACGCCACCCATAGGGTATGGAGTGTCCTCCCAACCTGAGATGCAGACCCAATCGTCGATGGTATTTCCTTCGTACCCGTCATACGGTACTCCTGGTGGTACACCTCCATTCATGATGGATCCATACAACCAACCACGATTTATGTTCCCCCAGTCGACCTTTGTCGCCTCTGGCTCAGCTCCGACACAGTATGGTCCTGCTCCTACTGTCTTGACCACCCCGCCTCTTCATCATGGGCGGATCGTGTATCCTGATCCCTCGAACTGGTACGGTACCACAGCTCCAGCTCGTCCTATTCCAGACCCCAACTTGTACTGCCAATCCGAGGCGGAGGAGGCTGATGATGATGATCAGTAAAGGGGATGTTTTTTATTTTGTGATGTTGTTCTTGACTCTTTTCTAGTTTACCTTGTTGCAGTTTGCTATGATTGTGTGCTTGAACAGATAATGTAAGTGCACTGTGATGCTGTAGGTTAATTTAGAATTAGTTATTTATGTGCTTTACCTACAAGCGAAATAGAGAAAAAGACAATATAGTTGAAGGATAAATAGTTTAATCGTTCAACCAACCAGAGCATTAGAGAAATAGACAATGCATAAGTCTTTGACAGATACTACGAACAGATAACATAGCATAAGTTCTTGACAGATAATAACATGATAATAACACTAGTTGCAGCACCATAACAATCACGAACCGGATGGACCCGGCCGACTCGGGCAAGATCGTCTGTTGTGCCCATACCCTCGACAGTTGCCACAGCGCACTTGACCTGGGACTCCTTCATCCATCTCATTCCTAATCCTTCTTGATGGGGTTCGCCCAACATCTCGCAAACGCGATTGATCAGCAACCAACCTAGGACCTCCCACTTCTGGCCAGTTGAATGGCTCACCCACTGGCATAAATGTTGTTTGGTATGTCATCCAATATAACTCCGATGTAAAGTACCTGTCCACTAACGGCACGAAGGACATGCTCTGATATCTGCAAACAGCCAATACATGTGCGCAAGGGATCTTTAGCAACCTCCAACTGGCACATGTGCATGTCTGACGACGCAAGTTCACTTTGTATGCCCTCCCACTTCGCCTACCTTGTGATCCCCGCGGGTTCAAAATGACCTCGAATATTCCATTCTGCAGATCAAATGATGTGACATATGCACTTCTTGCAGATTCAATAAGTAATCCTATCTTGTCATCAGTCGCTTGAGTCAATGGGAAACCTTGCGAGATGCGAGTACCAGCGTCCCCTCTTCTCTTCACGAAGTAACTGTTGACCTTATAAAAGGTTTGGCGAACAAGAGCTGTGATCGGAAGACTCCTCCCACCCTTCAACACACCATTAAAAACCTCAGATAAGTTTGTAGTCATAACACCATACCTCACCCCCCATCCTTACACATCGCCCACTTCTCTGGCTCAATAGCAGATAAGTACTCCCAAGCATCACTGTTCATCTACTGGAGGGGACGACACCCCTTTTCAAACCCGCTTGTGGTAAGCTGGTAAGCTGTCCAACCTACCATGTCTTTCACCTTACGATCGTGGAACATGGAGTTAACATTGGATTTCAAGTGTCGAATGCATATCCTATGATGTGCACTCGGCGTACTCCATCTGGGCAGCTCCTCCATGGTTTTCAGTATGCCAGCATGTCTGTCTGAAATAACACATAATCCAAGTTTCTGAGTGACGTGGCGCCCTATACAATCCATGAACCAAGCCCAACTATCTCCATTTTCACTCTCCACAACTGCAAATGCCAGAGGGGAAATTTGATCATTTGCATCGACGCCCATTGCCATTAACACGACATGCTTGTACTTTCCATACAGATGGGTGCCATCGATCGATATCAGAGGCCGACAATGTACAAACCCGGCAATCGACAGTGCAAAAGCCCAGAACACACGACCGAATATCTTCTCATGTGAATTTGGAGAATCCAGATTGCACCATTCCACCACTGTTCCCGGGTTTGTAGCTTGTAGCGCAGCCATGAACCTAGGCAACTCCGTGTACGACTCCTCCCAATCACCATAAATCTCTGCAATAGCTTTCTGTTTGGCCCTCCAGGCTTTCATGTATGAGACACAGATCCCATATCTTTTAGTCAGATGCTCGAGTATGGTACTTGGCTTCGTGTCTTGATCCTTTCGAAGAAACCAAAGAATCTCACCTCTAATAAAACTTGAGGTGACATTGCGATTATCCAACTGCAAAACATCTCCAACACATTTGGATTCATGAGGCCCACTGTAATTGACGATCATCCACATATCAACAGTTCGATCAATACGACAAGCAGACAGTCGCCAACTTCATCCACAGCTGTCCTTCCTGTCACAAACAACTGTGTACCATTCCGGACTTGCCTTCTTTGTCCTGTACGGCTTACTCATGCGCACAGAATACTCGGTCAACTCACATTTCAACTCCTCCAGAGAGTTGAACATTTGTCCACGAAAAAACTGTCTTCCATCATCTACTTGTACGTGCGAATTTAGCCCTTTCCATGAAGCTGTTATCATAGGACCAGCTTCAACAATATTCCAATTCGGATTAGAGGCCTCCTCCATAATAGCCCCCTCCCTAGTGGCATCATCGTCCTCTTCAGAATCATCCAGGTCGTCTTCGTGATCAACACCAAGAGCATCAACATAGATCTCATTCACTTGTTCGAACCCTTGCTGAGATGTGTTGTTATACTCATTCATCCTATAATATAATTAACATTACATTAGTTTATCATAAATATTAAACTATTTTGTCATTAAGTACAATGAAATTAAAATGGGTAATCGTATAAACGCCCTCATATATTTCAATCTATTTCATCAACAAATATTTACTAAATAATCAACAAAAATCCTCAAAATGAAAAGCAATAACACAACTACATAATCCTACATCATAATCATAATAGTAACAACATCATAATTAAAGATTCAAAACACATAATCTTAAGCACACATAGTAGATTATTAAGGATTCCAAACCTCTTCCTTATTTAAATAAAAGAGAAAAACTTAAACAAGAGTATAAATCTAACCTTAGCCAAACCTTGATCAACTATGAGACAATATGTAATTGAAGCGTTGTTGAAATTAACCGGCGCTAAGAATTTGAGAGCTTCATATGAGGAAGAAGCAAATGGAAAGGAAAGAAGAGTAATGGTGAATTACTCGGACACCATATGCCCTCAACCTTCATATTCCCTCAACAGATTAGGGCGAATCTTGGGCTTGAATAAAACGCGGCCTCAGGCCGCGTTTTATAAGGCACCACACTCAAAGAATAAGAATCTTTGACGTCGCTTTTCTGGAACACAGAAAAACGCAGTATGAGGCCGCGTTTTTCTTTTGCGTCCCATCCAGTCAGCAACAGCAGCTGCTGTGGGTTCCAGATCCAGACTAGAGACGCGGCCTCAGGCCGCGTCTCTAGTGCCACATAGGCAATTTTATCTCTGGAATAAAATTTCTTTTATTTCTAATAAGAAACACGGCCTCAGGCCGCGTTTCTTTCGTAACTTTCAATTTCCTCCTGGCGCCCAAATCTCTTTCCAGGGTTTGTTAATAAAACGCGTACCCAGACCGCGTCTTTCTGATTAACCTGCAAAAAATGAATATTTTTGTAATTTGTTTCAACCTTTGAATATTTACGTAAATATTTATTATTTTATGAATATTTCAAAAAAAAATTCATATTATATCTCCATAGTGTATCATGTTAAAAAAGAAGATGAGCAAACGAGACTAAAAATGAATTATGATTATTTGGTGGTATGAGACTAAAAATATAAGATTTTACTTTAATTAGTTTTTGAAATTGGATTTTTAAAAACCGCTCATCCCAAGCTTTTCATAAATTTTTTTTATATTCACAAACAACTTATTTTCTTCCATCTCATCGGCTAGTTTTTATCGGTTATTTTATCAGTTGAGTTAGAAACACCTTATTAGCTTATAAAACTCTAATTTAACATATATTATATTTAACACAGTTAATCCACCAGTTCAGCTATGATATTAGTTTCAACTACTCTAAGATATGGCTTGTTTCAAGTGCATGATAGGTAATGACCTAGACAGAGCAACAATCTTTGTAAGATTATGCAGAGTAACTGTAAAAGAGTTTAATACCACATATATTATCAATTAATTGGAATGTCAGATGGATCAGTTGGCTGCAGGCATTTTTCAAAATGACAACACACCTACATATAAGTATACGTACGGTTATACCAACCGACAAGATACTGAGTAGAATTAACCCATCGATCATTCAAGAATCCTAATTTTGAAAGGGCTAATAATACGTTACGTTTCGTGCATTTACATATGTGTGACAAAGAGTCATTTGATTCATCGCTATGTGTTGCGCGAGTGTGATGCGTCATATACTTGGTTGTTGTCGATCAATTGATCGAGATCAAGAAAGAAAGTCTGGGTCCAATTTCTAACGAAGCGAACATCCCCATTACTCCCTATTATTTCTCTCTTAAAAGAAAGTTGGGCGAGAAAGAGTATGAACTATTGATTGTGCACTTGAGCTAGAAACGTACTGATAAAATTAGAGGAGAACATGAAAGCGGTCACTTTAATAGAAAAGGGTAAGCCATGCCCATGATTGTGACTTAAGATAAAACTCAAAAAGAACAGAGTGATCAAAAAGAGAAAGCATAGGCTAATACGAGTCGATCAGAAGAAGCTTAAAGCTTTGATTAACAGATCTGAACATAATCTTCCTATAGATGGAGGCATGGAGCTAGAGCCTCTTCCCTTCCTACTTTATTCTTGTCTTATTGACTTTTCTTCTCTTTTTCTTTTACGTTTATTTTCTTAGTGTTAAAATATTATATTTTCAAATTTACAATTAGTAATTGAATCCGCTCTGATTCGACCAATAATGAGATTTTTGGGTAAAGAAAGGTTCTGAGACATGGACGCTAGAATTTGGATTGTACTAACGAATCTCGATTTTAATAACATGAAGAGAAATAAAGGTATGTACGTACAAATAAATCTCGAGAATTGAAAGAGTATAAATGAGGCTGTGAGGCATAGGAGAGGTGACAGGTTATATCATTGTAAAGCTAGAAGAGGACTTTAATTAGATACATACATTTAACAGGACAACGATTAATGGTATCAAAGGTGGAAATGTATCATGTATGTATGGAGTGGAGTGCACAAGTTATGAGGGAATATGTTTGGGCATATAACCATAACACATGTGTATCAAAAAGAGACGACCGCAGTGAAAGTAGAGTCATCTACACCTCTACTTCATGATCAACTCAAGGACTGGCCTGCCCTAGTAGACTAGTAGTAGTAGTTACAACTATGCAGAGACTAAGATAGACTTAGATATGATGTTACTTCAACGGATGAGAATTCCAGAATCATTTTTTTGAGTTTTTGATTGATATGAATTGAAAACCTACATGCCCTCCCTTCCTCTTCCTCTGGATTCTGTCTTAACTCAACTGGCGTTAATTTGAAGCACTGCATGCAGTACTGCATAGTATCTCCATCCCTTTTCTTCTTTACAATCCTGGTTAAAGTTTTGCTTCACCTACTTTTTATGCGTATTAATTAACACTCCTACTTAAAATATACATATAATTGCCCCAGTCAGGATGACTCACTGGTGGGGACTAACGGGTGTCAAGAGGTCTCGACTAAGTCACGTACTCGGAGTTTGCCACTAAAGGTGAGTTCCTCGTCATCAAAAAAAAAAAATATATATATATATATATATATATATATATATATATATAAATTTACATCTTTTACATCTCCTAGTTTTCAGTTAATCACCTGTTATGTTTGTTTATACGGAAAACCACCTTCTATATGACTTGTTTTCAAAAGACCCACCCTTAATTAATTAATCTCCGTTAGCTTCCGTCTTTTATATATATATATATATATATATATATATATATATATATATATATATATATATATATATATATATATATTTTTTATTATTTTTTTTTCCTTTCAGGAAATTGTCTAAAATAGAAAATGAGAGAATTTTCACCCATTGCAAACAATTGGTTTGTGGGTTAGACTTGCAGGTAGTACTCAAAGGTCCCCGATTCGAACTCCAGATGACCGCTCTTTATTTACAAATTTTTTTTAATTTGTGAATTAGAACATTGATTATAAATTGTATAGATATGACATTTGATTTATGCACTTGAATTGGAAGAGGGGGTTCTTTGAAAACAGGAGCATATAAAGGGTGGTTTTCTGTAATAACAAGAGTAACGAGTGGTTTTCTTAACAAGATTTACATCCTAAAATGACATGTTTTTTTAACAGAGTGAGTATTTAGTAGTAATAAATTGTAAAAAAAAATAGTTTTGAACTCCTTAAAATATGTGCATAATAGTAAATGTCTTAGATTGTTAATCAGAGGTAGTAAAAGCCCTTTCAAGTGGGTCGAGCTGGTTGGCGCAAGCCGGTTTACCTAGTGCGTGGCCCTTGTCGGCTGGATCATGTGCCCGGGGTTTGCCACCAAAAGTGAGTTCCTCGTCATCAAAAAAAAAAAAAAAAAAACTGATTCTTAGAAAATGATTTTTTTTAAAAAAAATTTGATACATTAATTAGCCCCTAAAATTAAACTAGGATATTTTTCATTTTTAGACACATATTAGGAAAAAAACATTTATAAAAATATACTTGAATTGTTTCTTTAACTTTACACATACTGTTGTTTATTGTATATGAAATTTGCATTTGATATGGAAAGATCTCATTTTCATAACACGTAAAAAGTGACTAGCTACAAGAAAAAATTACAAGCTTCATACGTGGCAATGACTATAGTTCCTCGTTTACAGAAATAATGTTTACTTGTTTCCTTCCTTTCCAACTCCATTATTCCATTTTTGTGTCTTGCAACTCATTATTCATCTTTTAGATGCTTTTAAAATGATGTACTTCCTCTTTCCTGTTGAAAAAACATACTCTATTTTTTTTTAATTTAAAAACAATTGTTGAGCAAATGAATTGTCCCAAAACGTGAGATTAATGACTAAATTTTTCATCTTATAAAAATTTAATACTAAGATTTATTAGTACTTTAGATAATTTTTTCAAATATCTTTTCAGATTTTTCCTTTTCAAATAACCTATGTCCCAACTTCTTGTATTGCTTGGACAATCTAAAGTTCCATTTATCTTTTTAAAAATTTATAATTTTTTTGGAAGAGTTTATAATATTTATTGACGCGATTATTTAATTCTATCTAAAATAACCTTCATAGAAACAGCTGTAAAATTAAACATCTGAAAAAAACTCTATAAAATCAAATTTATAAATAGTCGTTAAATTGCGGAAACTGGAAAGTTTTTGGTCATTAATTAGAATTAATATAATATTTAATTGATTGATTAGAGTTTAGAAGTAGCCACTTTACATTTACAATCATAACTTTCCCTCCCTCTTTTACCCACATTCCCCAAAGGACCAAAACATCTCCTTAATGGGGGGCATAAAAGAGAAATCACACCTTGGAAAGAAATAAAAGAGAGAGAAACCTGGTATGAACAAGCCTCTTACCAGGAGAAAAATTACTCTCTTTACCCAAACTACCCTTCATCTACCTCCCATCCCCAATTTTTCCATTACCAAACTAAGTAAAAATAAAATAAAATAAAAAATCCCTGGTGCTATTTCCCAAACGGCCGGACCGGCACCGGTGCAGCCACCCCCCAAGGATTCATCATCAAGCCACGGTTGGGGCCGCCCTGGCCGGGCATCGAGTCTACGGAGGCGGGAGCGGCCGAGGGAGGCGCGGAGACGCGCTCGCAGGAGGGGCACATGGTGAGGGTGGTCGGTGGAGTCATCTGCATATAGAACTGCGGCGAGAGCTTCAGCGTACGGAGCTCCTGAACCTCCTTCTGGAGCCTCCGGTTCTCCTCCGTCAGCTGCTCGCAGCACCTCTTTAGGAACTCACAGTCCACCTCCGTTTGCTTCAGCTTCGTTCTGCAGAGTTACCAAAACCGTTAATACAACTGTTAGTCAGGGGCAAAAACGGAATCACAGATCCAGGTTCAAGGAATTTACTGACCTAGCCCTTCGGTTCTGAAACCACACCTCGACCTGACGGGGGCGCAGACCGAGCCGTTTCGCCAGAGCCAGCTTTTGCTTCTACAGTCCCAAATAAAAAGACGATAACAGAAAAAGCTGTTACTCAAATGACCGAAATACCCCTCAGAGTGGTCAAAATCACTAGATTAGCGTGAACCGGAGTGCTTACGGGATTGAGAGTGTTGTGTTCCTTGAAGCTCTCTTCAAGAACGTTGGATTGGTCTTTCGAGAGGCGGAGCTTCTTCCGGGAGGTATCGCCGTCCTCCTCGTCGCTTATGCCGCGCGACAAATCGAGATCGTCGCCGGCGCTCACTGCAGCGCCGCCGGCGGTCATCTCGCGCTCGCTCCTCTTCCCGCTCACAGATGAGATCGTGCTGTTCGGGGACGAAACTCCGGCTTCATCGTCCTCCGCTGCGTTCGCTGGGGTCCTGTTAACGTCGATTCCTCTCAGAAACGACCTCGGATCGTTCGTGCCGGCGCCAGATCCGGCTGATCCTACAACTCTGCAAGGCGCCTCTGAGGTCCGATCTGTAAAATAAACCACGAAATATAGAGCGGTAAGATTACCTGATCTGTATTTCAGAAATAGAATCCATATAATTATTTTTTTTGCGAATTAATCGGCGAGAATCTTCAGTTCTTGACTCTCTCAAAATCCGGCACAATTTTTCCGCTTCCACGAAAAGATCACGGATCATCTTTTCTGTAATATTTTTTTACCAAAATAAAGGAGTACATCTTTACCGGAAAACAAACAGATCTGAGAAATCACAGGACAGGAGGAAGATGCAAAAAGCTAGCGCGCTCACCTGAGGAAGGGAAGGATTCAAGCCAGGAGGCCTTGAGATTCGCGCCGGAAGCGAAAGAGAGATTAGTGGTAGGCAGAGAAGAGGAAGTGGAGGAAGAAGCAGCGCCGAACAGATTCAGCTGCAAGGGTGAAGGATGTTGAAGAAGATGATGATTCCGAGGGAGACCGCCATGGACAACAGCAGAAGCAGCCGCAGATCCGCTAGTGCAGCTCAGGCTCAGGCTCAAACCTAAATCTTCTTTCTCAACCATCATTCGCGATCTTTTCTTTCGAATTTGTCGGCCACGAGAAAATCTTCTGATGAAAGCTTCTCTGGAATCGAGAACTGAACAGTCAGGGAAGGTAATGGAGGGAGAGAGAGAGGGCTCGAGTTTGGATGGCAGCGAAGAGAAAGGGCAAAGAGAGGGCTGTTATATAGAAACAGAAGAGAGAGATAATTACACGCCTCAATCATCACTTTGTGTCAGCTATTAAAAAAAAGTACAATTCTAAAAAAATTAATTAAAATACGGAGTAGTAAATTACTCCCTCCGTTCGGCAAAACTTGTCATTTTAGGATGTTAGTTTTGTTCAAAAAAAACTTGTTATTATAGGTATTTTTCCCTTCACTTTACAAAAATGTCCTTGATATGATTGATGGTTTGTTAGTTGTAGTTTTCGATAAAGTAAAAAAGGAGGGTAATAATTGAGGGTAAATTAGTATACTATTTGTTAATTGGCTTAAAACTTGTGAAATAAACTAAAATGACAAGTTTTGCCGAACGGAGGGAGTATATACGTAAATTCGAAAGAAAATAATTCTTTTATTTATTATGAATAAAAGATTATTTTAAAAAGTTAATATTTTATTAAAAAAAATTTAAAATATACTCCCTCCCATTGTTATTAGAATCCCGATCCGGATCTTTAGAATCTTAAGATCCTACGATCCTACCTAGGGGCCCGATCCGGATCTGTGCATAGGATCTTTTTTGTGTAGGATCTACAATGGGATCTTTAGAATCTTAATGGATCGATAGGATCTTACGATCCCACACGATCCTAAAGATCCTATTTTTATTAATAATATGTATTTTTTAAACATTTTTTTGTTTCCTTAGTTGATTTTAGGGTGTTTAAATGTACACATTCATGTAAGAAACGTGAAAAATAGTTTAGAGACAATTGTTTTCGAGTCTTTTAACCAATATGACAATGTCTAAGGTCGTAAAAGTAGATTTTTATGTCTTAAAATCAAAATATATTGTGTAACTAACATTTTATTCCCTCGTTCTAAAACTTTAAATTAAGCAACTTTGTTATATATATTTTTATTTTATTATTTAATTATATTTCAAGAATCTTACGATCCCCTAATGGGATCTTACGATCCGATCCACGGACCCTATTGTGATTCGATCCTAGAATCCCGATCCTAATAACCTTGCTAGTCCCTCCGTTCCATAATACATGTCCCTTTTCTCTTAGGCACGCTTTTTAATGAGCGAAAAACAATATAAAATATTATTTTTTCAATTAATTTTTTATATATAATTTGATACTTATTAGTAATAAGTATCAAATTATATAAAAAATAATTTAAAAAAAATATTTTATAGGGTTTTTCGCTCATTAAAAAGCGTGTCGAAAAGAAAATGGACATGTATTATGGAACGGAGGGAGTAAAACTTGTACTCCCTCCGTCTCGCAATACTTGTAGTTTTAGAGTAGTAGAGTTGTATAAAAAAAACTTGTTGTTTTAGCTATAATTATTATCTTTATAGGTAATGATTGTTTTTTATAGGTAATAATTGCTATTTTTAAGTACTTTAACCTATAAAAGTAAAATAAATATAGGTTTTGTTAATAAGTGTGTATAAAGCTAAAACAACAAGTATTGCGATACGGTGGGAGTAGTAAAAAGTAAAGAGACCATAATTTTAAAATAAAAAGATTACTCTATAAAGTTCCAAAAGAAAATAAAAATAGTCCGTATACTACAATATAAATACGGAGTACATTAAAAAAATTTTTATTCGATACACGAGGTTGGGGTTCGGATTACCGAATCTGAAGCTTGTCAGAATCAGGTTGCAAAAAGTACGGAGAAATTAATTCGGTCAATCGAATTTAAACTTGTTTTCTAACAATCCAGAGGAGTATTTAATTCGGAGTAATCCGTATATTAATTCTGAAAATACGGAATATTAATCGATGTGTATTTTTTCAGCCTCACAGTAAAAGCTAACCATGGTTAAGATATGTTACTTTTTTTTTTTTTTTTTTTGGTGGAGCAAGATATGTTACTGTGTATGAGAGGGAGGAGCATGCATGGCATCATGTAGTGTAGTGCACGCTGACCGTTGACTCACTAATCACTATGAATAAAGCAGCTACAAAAGGGAAATTTATATGAAGCCACCCGTTTAATATGAGATTTTTCATTTAACCACCTATTAAATGTAAAATTGTACAAAAACACCCAATATAGGTTCCGTTTACAAAGGAACATCCATGCCTCTTGCTGTCTTGCACCATCAAGCGACCATTAAAATGTATGAAAAAAAATATAAATGCCTCTGCTAACCGTAATTATGTCAACCATTGGCGGATTTAGAGGGACTTGGGGCGGCGTTAGCCCGAAAAAAAAACCGGATTTTTTTTATGTTTTTTTAATATAATCTTTTACTAATTTTATAAATGAAACAATTTTAAAAAGTAAAGAATCATAAAAACACATTTATTGTCTTGAGGTCATGAATTTAAGCCCTTTTAAAGTTTTATCCTCTTTTTATTTATAATTATTTTTCTTTTTTAAAAATGCTTAATTAAATAACAAATTTAAGATTTTCTTCAATATATTTAAATAAAGTATTCTTTTTTAATATATATATATATATTTTTTGATAATTTTTATTTATCTTAATTTTTGTCAAATAAAAATGACTATTTAAATCACAAATTTAAGGTTTTTCATAACACATTTACACAAAAAAATAATTTTCATAAATAAATGCAAAAAAATAAAATTCCTTTGCTATCAGAGACTCAGATGGAGGTATAGTTTCTTTGGGATAGGTTGTTGCCATGCCAACTCTTCACTTTACGCTGAAGCAGTAGGGTTACGCTTGGGAGTCCTAAAGGCTAAACAATTAAATCTAAACAATCTCCTTATATAAGATGACTGTTTAGTGGTTGTAAATGCTCTATTGGGTGACTAAAAATGTCCCTGGAACATTGAGCTGCTACAGTCGGATACTCGTTTGGATCTGTCTTTCTTCAATAATGTTGTTATTCGATCGTCATATTTTCAGGAAGTCCAACACTGTAGTGGACATGATTGCACGTTTGGCCTATAATAGCCATGCCGATGATAACTGCGAGTCAGATGAAGTGCTTGCTGATCTCGTTCGTCTGGACGCTCTAGGGAAGACGTCGGGTCGTCGGCATCCTATCTAAATCTTACTCCGTATCTTGCTTCGGAAAAAAAAATCCAAGTAATTTATAAACAAAAAATAGGAATATATATATGGTTGCAATATGTCAATCAATTCTTCATTTTTCCCTTATATATTACGGGTATTTAAGTCTTTTATCCACTATTTTATTGGGATTTTAACCGGCACTAGCGGTCTGCCAACTTGGGAAGTCGGCATCGGCAGAAGTACCGACTTGATCCAACGGTGATCTTCCACTCAATGAAGGGTTGCCGACTAGTGCAATGCTGCCGACTCCTTGCCGACTCGGGAACTCGACATCGGCACCGTGCGAACAGAGAATAAATGGTCGTGTGAATAACATAACCCTTTGTAAATGAAACTTTTATAATCGGTAGTTTTATGTAATTTTATATTTAATGAGTGTTTAAATAAAAATTCTTATTTAATGTAACTTTTCAAATATATATATAAAATGAAAAAACAAAAGAAAAAGGACATAAAAAAGAGCTTTAGAGAGGTTTCTTTTGAGGTGTGCAACTGCAAAGGAATTTGCCTTGATATGAACCACATAAAAGAAGATTTCAAAAAGATTAAGAAAAATACAGTACTCCAGTGAAAAGGGTGTATTTACAGCATGCATATTAGCATATATATGGAGCTCACTCCTCAGTCTAATTTTTTAGGGAAATTAAAAAGAGAATATTACTGCAGGGCTTAAATGTCTTCCTCATGAAGCTCAAAGTGAGATTGGTTTGAATCAAACCGTTTGATACGGAGTATACATTAATTTTTTTATTTTATTTTTACTTGGTAAGAAATTCGGGAGAACTAATTCTGGCTGATAGCATCCTTTTGAATGTGGTTGTGAAAACCTGTATCATGTTAGATCTCATGACTCTTGATCGAAAGACAAAGATGTGTGTTGAGAATGTGAAGAGACAAAAAGAGTCCCACATTGATTATACAAACAAAGAAGCCTTAGTATATAAACTAGTGGGTTACTTCTCCTATTGCCAATTGGTTTTAGGATGGAACCCCGCTCGGCTTATGTGTTAGGCTATTAGCGCAAAAGCGCACGTGTGCACACGACCCCCGATCCCGAGTCCCAACGGACTTCAGTAATGTGCAAACGAAGTATAGAATAATTATAATTAGGCATTTAATTGACTATTTATCCATTAAATTTTCAAAATTGTTCAATATGTGAATGTTTCTTTGACCAAATATTTGAGTTGTGAATGCTTGAATGTTTAATTGGGAATTAATTACTGTATTTCTGCTCCCCAAAACTGGACATTTAGGTGTGAATGTTTCTTTGACCAAATATTTAAGTTGTGAATAAACGTTCTCTTTATCGATCAAAACTTATTTAATTGAGTATTTATCCATTAAAATTTCAAAATTGTTCAAAACTTATTTGACCAAATATTTGAGCTGTTAAAGCTTATTTAGATGTGAATGTTTAATTGGGAATTGATTACTGTATCTCTTCTGCTCCCCAGAACTGGACATTTAGGTGTACGTTTCTTCTTTGACCAAATATTTGAGTTGTGAGTAAATGTTCTCTTTAATAGATGTACCTAAGTAATATAACAACCCTCGCTGTAGAGCGGTATTTTATAAAAGATAAAGTATCTGGTTTCCAAAATTAAGGAAGATCTAGAGATAAAGGAACTCTCATGTCTATTTATTGCAACATAATTTTATGAAAAATGAGTTATCCTGCGTGCTGAAAACAAAGAAAACATATTGAAAAAAACTGAGAAAATTGGAGAGCTTGAAGACGGAGAATTAATACGTTCGTATGGTGTCTAGGAATGGTATCAGAGCAGTAGATCTTTCGACCTATATCCTAGTTTTCGTCTTCAATTTTTTGATTTTGTGACCGAAAAGTGACGGATTCGAAAGACCGACAATGGCGGCTTTGGTTTCTTCACAATCAAATGCTTCAACAAGTGAGATTGGAGGATACGATTCGAAGAAATTATGCGCAGGTTGGGATTGAAGGAGAAGTCAACAATTGATCCAGTCGATTTGAGTTCACAGGGGGGCGCTTCGCGAAAAGAATCGAAGGGTCGAACCCTTCTCCTCAAGATTCATCTACTGAGGTATTCGATTTCATGGGAAGAGCTGGATTGCTTGTTTGCTAGGTTTGGGAGGATCGAATGCATATAAGTTTTTTGCCCTGGAGAGCAGTATCACTCAAGGATTCGCTTCCAACAGAAAGAATCGGCTATTAGCGCCTTCGAGAAATTCAATCACAGACACATCTATGACGGATGTTGTCGATTAGAGTTGTTTCTTGAGGCCGAGATCGACTACGGGGCAAGTAAGATCAAAACTCCGATTCAACCAACTCTAACAGACATCGAAGTGGAGAAACAAGGGTCGCAAGCACCAAGTTTCGCGACCGTCGGCGAATTTCCAGATTGCCATGAAGAGGTTCATGCGTTACTTGCAAACACTAATCAAGAAATTGACGCTTCGTTTATTTCAGAGGCTGCTTCACTTAAGGAAAGCCACGAGCCCTTTCTAGACGACAAGTTCATAGCAGATCTTGACACACAGAGCAAGTCGTTAGGGAAGGACATGGCTAGCGAAATCGAAACCACGAATCAGAAAATTCTTGAAGGACTCGGAATGGATGAGGAAGGGGCGCAAATCCAGCCGAATTCATCACCGAATGCGCCTGAGCCATCGACATTGTTGATGTCAGGTGGAAGTGTTGTTCCTGGAGCAGGGTTAAAAGGACGGGAAATTGTCAAACCCAGTCGCGCATCTGTCAATCTCTCACAAGAGTGTAGTGACCCAACTATTGGTTGGGGAATCTGCGTTGGAAGAGATCAAGGAATCAACATCAAAAGGTTCTCGGAGTTTTCAGCAATGTCGCAGTTAGAGGTTAAAGCACCAAGGCCATTCGTTCAATTTCAATTTGAATCTTCACAGGTAACTCCCTGTCCTCTCACGTCTGTATTTGTTGAAGAAGAATCATCAGAAGCAGGTGGATTGGATAGTGTTTTAGAGAATGGAATGGTAACTGAGAATGCATATAAGCTATTTGACAAAATGCCTACAAGAAGGATAAGTAAGGAATTAGTACTGTTGACTGTGGTAGAGGACATGGATAGTTTACATCCTATTAATTTCGATCCAGGAGGTGATACCAGGGTGGCTCATCCGGGTCGACCCGACCCGACCCGAACATTCCGGGTGGGGGTCAACCCGAAGGCCCGGGATTTTTAAAAATGCGACCTGCCACCCGACCCGAACCCGAGATTTCTAATTCCGGGTTTTCCGGGTCGGGTGACGGGTTCACCCGAAAACCCGAGTTTTAAAATTCCGACATATTTTACGGGTTTCAAAGGCGTAACACATATAGATTTATAATATTTTATTATTTTCCTTAAATATATTACACAGTATATTAGTAGATATATAATATCCTGTGCATATATGTGTTAATTTATACATACACTGCACATACTACATATGCACAGTTGCACACTGTATACCTATTTACATACATACAAAGTATACATGCATGGTATATACACTGTATTAGTATACAATACACCATATGTATATTTATAAAGTATACACACACACACATATATATATGCACGCCCCTACACACAACAATAAAAAAAAAAAAAAAAAAATCCGGGTCAACGGGTCAGACCCCGAGACCCGCCGGGTCTGACCCCGACCCGCCCGTTGACCCGGGATTTTCTAAAATTCGACCCGAGACCCGACCCCTAGGGGTCTCGGGTCAACCCCGACCTCGTGTTTTCCGGGTCGGGTCGGGTCGGGTTTCCGGGTCGGGTCCATTTTGAGCCACCCTAGGTGATACTAGTCAGGGGTGTTTCCGTGTTGTGCTGGAAACTGAGTATAGAAATAAGGGATTTGAGTTAATTTCTTATGAGAATCTGGACCGGGATGGTTCCATGATGGAGTAGTCATTCTTTGTTTAAGATATCGATCTCAAGTTGTTAAAGAATGGATTGAAATCATTGCCTTTTGATAGAGGAATTGCTAGTAGCAGTGTTATTCAAATTGAGTTGAGTCGAGCTATGGAATCTGTCGTCAATCTGGGAAGAGCTATGATAGCATGCATTTAGGTAGGCATAATAGGTTGCATTTAGCTTAGTTAAGATGCATTTCATGGATGGATTAAGTACAATTTGCATATTTGCTCTCTATGTTAGTGGAGTCGGAATCTACACACTTTTATTGATTATTTCAGGTAATCGTGGATCCGATGATGAGACAGGAGTCGTTAACGCATTAGATGAGAATGTCTAGTTGATCGGAGAAGCTTACATAAAGATCTCAAGAGGTCATGAGAAGAAGAAGCGTACCTAAACGAAGAACAAGTTTGTAGAAGTTGTTGCCAGACATGCTGAACTTGTTTTGCACTTTCTGGAGGCTTCAGTTGTCCGATTGACTATTATGACCATGCGTTGGAAAGCTCTTTCAGAGAACTACAACTTTTCTGTTGACAAGAAGATCAAATTCGGGATAGATTTTCCGTGAAAGGCCCCTGTCTGCGGCCGCAGCAACCATGACGCGGCCGCAACATATGCCGCGGCCGCAGCACGTGTTGCCAGCGCGACGCCGTTTTAATTAAAAACCCTAGTTTTGTGTTTTCCTTTTGGGTGGCCGCCTGGACTTTTATAAGGCCGAGTTTTATGTTATTTTCATAACTTCTATTCTATTCTTCCGTTCATCAGACACTTTAGAGATTTGAGCGATGTCTTCCATGAGGAACTAAACTCATCTATTCTGCCTGCAATTTGAAGCTTTATTTGGATTGATTGTGAGTTTCTAATTCTCGTTCCTTGTTTCCTATATTTGAATGCTTCAACTTCTTTGTGCTTGATTGTTTATTGTTTTGTTCTATTTTGTCTGGCCAACTTGTTAGATCAATTCAATCGCTAAGGTTTTGTAGATTCCTGGTTGTGAACCTTAACCTAAGTGGCAAACTTGTTCCTTTAGGGCTGGTTGAACTAATTGAATGAGTAGGAAGTTGAATGTGTTGTTAAATCCCTCTTTAGGAACTGTAAATACCTTGGCTAATCTTTGAACTTAAAGCTATCAATTGGGTTAAATCCTTCTTTAGGGACTGTTCGATTGATAAGGGTTGCTAGGACTGGTTGGACTAGTAACTATATTAGGTCAGGACAAGGGCATTCATAGGAAACTTAATAGGACGAGAAGAAGTTACAAGGATCGCTTCAATCAAATAAAGTGGAAAATTGTAGGTAGATTTGCTTCTTCTAATTGTCTAAATCACAATCATTTACTCTTGCTTTCTTCAATCCGCTTTGATAAAAGGCGGATCTTTTTCACTCATAAAACCCCCCCTTTTGGTTACTTGATTGGCATCTAAATCACACTTGAATAGCGAATTTCCCTGTGGGATCGACCTCTTGTTTATTGCTATACTAGCTATAGGTTTGATTTTTCTTTGGCGGATCAACGACAGGTTTTTCCCTCCGTCAAGCTACTATTTTCCAAACTAGGGAACAAAGGCAGAAAATGATTAGACCGAGTGCCAAGTCTGCACTAAATCATTCATTGTTGATAATAAATATATGTTGGGTATTGGTTGGCATATGGATCTTTGATTCGGTGGAGTGCTTGTATTGTTTCTTGTTGAGAAACCTTTGGCATTGGGTCTTAAGTGGGTGCTGTCATATGAAGGAGTTGATCAATTTCCTTTTAGAGCCTTTATTTCGATGTTAGTTTGCTACAAAAATTGGAATATATGATGTGTGGTAGTAGCAAGCAGGTTGT
The DNA here is from genome assembly GCA_963922045.1 of Persicaria maculosa. Lineage (NCBI taxonomy): Eukaryota > Viridiplantae > Streptophyta > Magnoliopsida > Caryophyllales > Polygonaceae > Persicaria > Persicaria maculosa. The sequence goes on from OY998251.1 coordinate 8,978,138, forward strand.
ACGATGCAACCCTGGGAACTAATGCACGACAAGCTAATGGCAATTACAAGGTGTTAGTGTTAATGGGACACTGGTGGAATGCTCTTACTGTGGGTGTTGAAAGTACTCAAATTGGGCTGGAAATTACAACCCTCTCAGTGATTAGGGAAGCTGATCACAAACCACCTTTATTTTACTCCTGCACCCATATTTTGATATTGAATTTCTTTGGGTCTTGAGGACAAGACTCTTTAAAGGGGTTGCTGGTGTGAGTACTCGAAGCCTACAATTTAAATGGGTTGTTAGTGATGAAGAGCAAAACAAGCTGCAATTAACTTTCATACGTGGGTGGTGTCGAACAACAAGTCAAGTTCTATGCATATCCATGTATGTCAAGTTGGTGATGATGGATATGATGAAGTGGATCAATGAAAGCAATGTTGGCATGGTGAGCTGGAATGCCTCAATGCTTTCCAATTTACTTGACACATTGTCACCACTTTTGTTTCTTGTATGGAAAAGCGCCATTGTTGTAAGTAATTGCTACGACATTACAACTTTTAGAGATGTAACTAGATAGTATGTTTTCTTTGGACTTTTGTATAAGCTTTGGGACAAAGCTTTTATAAGGGGGAAGTATTGTTGTGTCCTTAGGTAGATGTTAGGGTATAAATACCCTATTGGTTGTAATTGTATATCATCCAAGTAATAATGGATCATTTACCCTAATCTCTATCTCCCTCTTTCTCTTACCTCGCTATCCTTCTCTGACTATCGTCTTCTTCCTCTAGCTTCACCCTCATCTGAACTCTATTCTCCCTCTTTCTCGAGCCCTCCTCTTGCTCGATTCACCCTCACCGACCCTCGGGTCATAACAATACACCTTTGAGCAGCCCCATACACGGTCGAGTAATGGCCTATACACACTATTGGATTCCTATACTTGGATGTGTGCTCAATCGAGTAGCCATAGGTGTTGATCACCGTTATTCGATTTCTTGGTCCTTGTTAATGACAGCTTGACTAATACTACCTCCGTCCAAAAATACATTGCCTTTACTATTCACGCACGCTTTTTTAAGAATGTAAAAACTATATAAAATATTAACTTTTTTATTAATTTTTTTTAATAATTACATACTTATTGATAATAAGTTTGTAATTATTACAAAAAATTAATAAAAAAGTTAATATTTTATATAGTTTTTAACTCCTAAAAAAGCGTGCATGAATAGTAAAATTCCATGTATTTTTAGACGGAGGGAGTAGTATTTTCCTCCCTTAAAAATGTTTGGGACAAGGAGACCTGATTTCACCCCACTTAGGTCTTGTTTGATAGTAAGTTTTAAGAGGTTTAGGAGTTGGGGAAAAAAAGGCTTTGGGACGTGTTGTTTGGAAGCGTCATTGCGGCTAGGTGCCAGAGTTGGAGGTGGAGCTTATTTCCACCGATTTCATAAGCTAAGGGGGTGGAGCTTTGGGAGGTTATTTCATCAGGTATCAAAATTAATCACTTTTCTTCCCTTGCCTTTCCATTGCTTTCAATTAATGGTCGTGGTGGACTAGGGAAGAGGGGGTGGCTAATGCAGAAGGCGGTGAGGGTGAGGAAGACAATGACGGTGCAGGTCACCTTTTGGGAGGCCGACTTTGATGGCTGCAATGGTGGGCTAGGGGAATAGGAAGGGCCTTTTACAATGGTATTTTGGATATTTTCACATAAATACCCATTTACAAACCTTATAACCATCAAACATCAATCAGCTTTTTTACAAGGTTTTTTTTTTATAAAAAAAAAAATCCACCTCTCACACCTCTATAATACACAAAATAAACTCCACCTCCTAAAAAATACCCAACCCCTAAAAAACCTCTCAATTGCCAAACATGCGCTTATTCATCATTGGGGCGGAAATCCTTACAAAGTTACAAAAACATAAACATAAGAGGAATCAATAAACACAGTAGGATTCAACATTATGAAACAAGGAATAAGAATATCATTCCTATCATTTGCAAATAATATCATGATATTAGCAAAAGCAACCAATGAATAATGCACCCAATTAAAGACAATCATTGATGAATATTGTCTTATCTCTGAACAAAAAGTGAATTTCCATTTATAAGTCAACATTTAAAGCCACCTTAGGGATAACAAACCAAAGAAAATAAAGCATCCAAAATATCATAGACATAATGAACCACAACTCACTTAAAAAGTATCTAGGATGCCTCATAATAAAAGGAAGGATCAACGAAAGCACATTTAAAGAAACGGTTGGAAAGAGTAAGGCACAACTAACGAAATAGAAATCGAGTACATTGTGGCAATAAGGACGCCCAATACTAATTAAATCAAGTTTATCCACAATCTTGAATTATTTAATGCAGAAGTTTATGTTACTTATGACCATCCATGATGAACTTGACCAAATCAACAAATTTTTTTTTTATATAGAAACGATCAACCACTCATATGATGGGACAAAGTCTGCAAGCCCAAATGATGTGGAGGTCTCGTATTAACCAATGCAAGCGACATGAACAAAGCACTACAAATGAAACTATTATGAAAAATCATTGCAAAAACAAGGAATATATAGGTGGAAGTGATAAAAAAAATACATAAAAGATAAAAACATTTAGGAATACAAGAAGAAAAGACATAGCAATGGACAAACTAATGAGATTGGATGAATTCTACAATGGGTTGGTATGGCAAGTCGGGAATGGAAGAACTGTCAACCTTTGAAAAGTATTTGGTTGGGAGACTCTCCACTTCGGACACTCCATCACCCAAACTGCTAAATCAATGAGCATGATAAAGTTCACAACTACATAACGCCAGAAAAATGAAAAGATAAGGGACTTAGATTAATTCTCTTATATATTATAAATCATTAAAACAAAATGCACTAAATTACATATAAACGAAATTGACTAGACCATATTTGAAATCAAGTAAAGAAAGGTGGTTCTCAACATCAAGTGTATTAGAATTTGTTATCAGAATAAAAAAAAACCTACAACCCAATGAAATCGCTTGGATTTTGGATATCGATCAATTGTTTTTCCAATTTTTATTTCTTTTTGGAAGCTGGCAATGAACAACCTACATCTATTTTCTTTCTAATTAAGTACGGAGTACTCTCTAGTTTAGAGTTGAAAGCTGGCCGGAGAGGGGGTTATAAAATTAATTAAATGTAATAATGAAAAGGTGCAGACTCTTCAGTTGTACCAATCTTGGGCCAGAAGTTTCCCTAATTTGGAGTTGAAAGCTGAAGATAGGGTTTGTAGCATTAATGAAGTGTAATCATGAGAAGGTGCATACTCTCTCCAGCAGTACCAATTTTGGATCAAAATTTTCCTTTCTTAATTTGTGTGTATAATTCTAAAACGTCATTTATATACCCATAGGTCTCCGGTTCGAACCCCGGAATGACCGCTCTTTATTTACCAATTCAAGGAGGGAGTATATGGTAGGGAATTTCGATAATTCTAAAACGTTATTTGGCTTGTGCATGAACTGGCTAAGAACTTGCACAACATAACATATACCAGGACGAGTGATTGTGAGATATATGAGTTTCCCAACCAACCTTCTATAGGCCACTGTATCTACCAAGTCTCTTTCTCTTTCTAGTGACATCTTCACTTTTGGATCAAGACAAGTAGCAACAGGTTTTGAGTCACTCATTCCTGTTTCCTGTAGCAGTTCAAGAGTGTATTTCCTCTTATTTGTCAACAACCCTTGAGGTGTATCCTCAGCTTCAATACCTGGGAAGTATCTCATCTTCCCTAGATCTTTCATTTTGAAGTGATTGTGAAGATGTATCTTCAGTATTTTAATCTGTTCAGAGTCATTTCCTTGTAATGACTATATCATCTACATAAACAAGCAATGCAGTGTATGATTTTTCCTTAGCCTTGAAGAAGAGAGAGTAATCTGCCTTGGACTACTCAAAGCCTACTTCCTTCACCACTTGAGAGAACTTTGAAAACCATTGCCTAGGTTCCTGTTTAAGTCCATAGAGGGACTTGTTTAGTTTACGCACCATTTCAGAAGGTTTCTTGGCCTCACTTATACACTTCCCCTGAGGACAAGAGTGTTGCTTTAGGAAGTGATAAGCTGGTGGCAGTTCCATATAGACCTTCTCATCCAAGTCTCCATGAAGAAAGGCATTGGCTACATCCATTTGTGTGATATCCCACTTCTACACAATAGCAACAACCAGAAGAGTTCTAACTGTGATCATTTTTTCCACTGGAGCAAAGGTTTCACTGTAATCAATTCCTTCTAGTTAGGAGAATCCTCGAGCTACCAATCTTGCTTTGTGTTTGTCAAGTGAGCCATCGACATTGAACTTGAGCCTGAATAGCCATCTGCAGATGACAATGGAAGTGGTAGTATTCTTTGGCACAAGTGACCATGTTCCATTCTCCTCAAGGGCACTGAGCTCAGTTAGCATGGCATTAATCCATTCTATATTGGTCAATGCATCATCCAAAGTAGAGGATTCAGATAATGAAGCCATATTGTGAATGAAAGATTATAAGAGGGAGAACATAGGTTGTAGAAAAGGGCAGAAGTGATTGGATAGGGTGACTTACTAGGAGTAGCAATTGCATTGGAGTGAGGCTTGAGAGTTGTACACACATAGTCCTTCTGCCAAGTTGAAGGATGCACATTTCTTGATGATCTGCGAGGCCGAGGTGGGTCTAGTTGATGAGGTTTAAGTATTTGTGGGATATCATGAAAACCTAGAGGGATAGATGATAGTGAATACTTTGCATGAGATTGTGGGCTTTGGGGGTTCAAAGATGGAGGAGATTGATCATGCAGAATGTCAATGGGTGTGAATTCAGATAATGGGTCAAGACAATCATCCACATGTGTGGAAGGTTGAGAGGTTGGGATAGTGTATGAAGTATTGTCCATGCCAACAACAAAAGAAAAAACGGTCTCAATAAAGGTTACATCTCTGCTGATTTCACATTTCTTAGTCAACATGTTGAACACTTTATGTCCTTTGAACCCAAAAGGATATCCAAGAAAGACACATGGGGCAGAGCTTGGATCAAATTTTCCTCTGGAAGTTGAGTGAGTGGATACAAAACATAGTGATCCAAACACCTTTAGTTTTCCATAGTTAGGAGGAGCATGAAAAAAACTTCATAAGGAGATTTGTGTTAGAGAAGTGGGGAAGGCAGTCTGTTTATAATGTAGGTGGTTGTGAGGATGCAGTCACCCTAAAAGGTCATACGAACACCAAATTGGTATTTTAAGGCACGAGCAATCTCTAATATGCATCTGTGTTTTCTTTCAACTCGGCCATTTTGTTGATGTATTCCCTTACAAGAGCTTTCATGAATGATTCCCTTAGAATGAACAAAGTGTATCAAATAAGAATTGAAGAATTTTGTGTCTTGATCACTCCTAAGGGTTTTAACATTTGTGGAGAATTGATTTTCAATCAGGGCAACGAAATATTTAATGATAGATGGTGTCTCTGACTTGTGTTTCATTAGGAAAGTCCAAACACTCCTGCTGTAATCATCCACAACAGTTAAGAAATATCTATGACCATTATAGGTTTGAGTGTCAATGGGGCCCCATTGATCACAATGTAACAAAGAGAATGCAAAATCAGCATGAGATTCACTTGAATGAAAACCATTCCTTGTCTATCTAGCAAGAGGACAAATAGAGCAAGTAAATTATGTTTTAAATTTGTGCATAGAGGAAGAAATAGAAGGAACATGGATAAGCTTGTCAAATGGAGCATGTCCTAGTCTATCATTCCAAATAGCATTCAAGTCAGAACTTGCAATTATAGGTAAAAAAGAGGGAATGTCAGGTCTAGATTTACACTAATAGGCATTTTTCAGAGTTTTGTGTGGGACAAAATTGCTAGAATCATCAAGTAAAATGGCATCCGGATCAGCATCAGGAACTAAGTGATATAGTCCTCCAATCTCTTTACCAATTGCAATCACTGTCCTCCTTTCATGGTCCTGAATGACACATTTGTCAAAAGAAGAAGTAAACAAAGCAATGAAGATCATGGATTAGTTTGTTGATGGATAACAAGTTGAATTGAAACTGAGGGATATACAGAACATCATTTAGAGTGATTGTATCTCAGATAGAGACATCAGCTTTAAGAGTGACATTTCTATTTGTGTCATAATAGAGAAATACAAATATGGGATTGGTTAGAGGTCTTGTGTTTGATAGAAATTTTGAATTGCAGGTCATATGGTCAGTGGCTCCACTATCTAGAATCCATAACTTTGAAAACATTGAAGAGTTAAGACAATGAATAATACATGCCAATGACATTTCAGTTGCCTTATCTCTCTTGTCAAGAAGCTTCAGAAGAGAGTTGAGCAGTTGTTGGTTCTCTGAGGACAGATTCTGAGCAGCACATGATTCATTCATAGGAGAACTTGGAGCTTTATCCATAGCAGATGCATTAGCACTATTAGCATTGTACTTCCTATCCAGTGCTACATTTTCCTTAGATCGAGCATCATTTCCACCTCGAAACTTAGACAGTTGAGGCTTGAATTTGCTCTTAGGATGTCAAGATGGATAACCAAAGACTTCCCAGCATGTATCGATCTTGTAATTTCCATTGCAATGCTCACATTTCTCTTTTCTCCCCTTCTTCTTTCTAGCATTTGAACTCAAATTAAGCAGTGGAGTCTTGTGTGATGGAGGATCCAGTTGACTTGTTTCCCACATCATCTTGCAGAAGAAGAGCATGAGCTACACTAGCTATTGGAAGGCGGACATTGAGTAATATCTATCTCCTTGCTGCTACATAGCCATCATTCAAACCCATCAGAAATTTCATGAGCTTGTTATCTTGATTAGAGTCTCCCTTGTGGTAGATGGAACAGCAGTGCCTATCTTTTGACCAAATGCAGTGGTGGAAGTTTTTTTAAGCGAGAGAGAGCAACTTACGGGAGATGATGTCTCAAATAAGGGTTCGCTACCACTGGACTTTCTTCAGGGTCAAGTTGTTAGCGTGCAAGTGCCGCACTAACGAAGTTGCCATTAGGAACGACGTGGGGCTTCAATCTGAGCATTCAAATTACATTCACATTTCCCACACTTGCATTGAATAGGAGGAACAAGACCTGAAAATTATTGCTACACCCCCTTTAGTTTTGTGAAATATTCAGTCATGGAGATGTTGCTCTTCTCACATTCCTGTATTTCTTTCTCTACTTGAAAGATCAATGGACCATTTCTCTTCACATAACTTTCCTCTAAGTCCAACCACATCTCTCTCGCTGTGTCAAACTCATCTAAGGAGGAGTAAATCTCCTTTGACATAGTGTTAAGAATCCACGAGTATACCATATCATTACATCTATTCCACATGGTAGAGTTTTCAAGAGACTCAATGAGAGATCCATCGACAAAAACCAGTTTGTTTTTCACAGATAAAGCCTTGCTCATATCCTTCTTCCAACGTCAAAAATTTTCACCGGTTAACTGAATGGTGGTGAGGTTCATACTTGAATTTTCAGAAGAATGTATGAACAAAGGATTGTTCAAGTCAGCGGCAGTGATGCGCTCACCTCTGCGTCTCTTCTGAGTTACAGATCGCTCACCAGAGTTCTCTCTCGACATGATGAAATGGCACACATAACTGACTTACATGAGCGAATTGAAGATGCTCAAGATGCTCTCACAACGAGCGTGTCACCTGAAGAAATCAGCAGAGATTGTCAATGATTCAAATCAACCTCGCTATGATACAACGAAGATTGATGAATCATATGAACAATCAAGACAAGAAGCTGATGACGGTTATAATCGAGAGTAGAGAACGATCAATAACTCATCACATTGATTTCAGCATTAAAGCTGCATACGAAAGATAGAGGAACAAATCCTCAAATTGATGGTGTCCAAATAGAGTTTTTGCCTTATTTATACTACAAGTGTGATCACCTAGGAGTGCGAGCACACTACTTACTATGAACCCTAAGAATATATGAAATATTTAGGACATATATTTTTAACAATATGTGAAACATTAGGTGCCGACGTGCGTTGCTACCGTAACCAGCGCGTTCTCCAACCCCGAAATAGAAATTACGAACTTTGGGACTTCAACCCTTCGAGCTCCTTGTATATTCTTCTCTGCTAATATTATGATATATAATTCACGAGTCTTTTAGAATAACTTTATTTAACGCAAAGTGTTAATAATAGCAAGTTGAATGTCAAGTGGAGTTATAAAATGGTTCCTCGAAGTGTTCTCGATGGATTTGGTGGGTCCGAAATCCTTATAAGATATTTTGTCGTTTAAAAGTTAACTAGAGTTAAATGGAATGCTTAGGTCTATTCATTATAGGTATTATATAAATTTTAAGAGGTAAATTTTAGATCCTATTAGTTTGTCTAATAAATTAATGATTTGCCCATAATTTTTTTATATAAAATTTTATTATTTAACTTTTTAACACATTCAAAAAATAGTTAAAAATTATATAAAATATCTATTTATCATTAATTTTTTGGCAAATTGCATAAAATAACACGAACTTTAGGGATGGTTGCACTCTGTGGCACGAGCTTAAAAAAATACAAAAATAATCACCAACTTAGGTGTTTAGTTGCGGTCAGTGGCACGTATACCCCCTATCTCGCTAATATGGACTAGTGGGGGTGCTTACATTGAATTTTTTTAATTAAAAAGACATATAGCGAGATATGTATTAATGAGAATGCTTATATGTTTTTTTTAAATTAAAAGACAAAAGATGTGCCAAAATTATGTAACTAGCTAGGTTCCAATTTTATTTTTTATTTCATGTAATTCCAAATCAAAGATAATTGTGACAATTGTATTTTTTATTTTTTATTTCAAGCATTCTCACTAATTCATATCTCGCTATATGTCTTTTTAATTAAAAAAATTTCATGTAAGCACCCCAACTAGTCTACATTAGCGAGATATGGGATATATCCCACTGGCCGCAACTAAACCCCAAAGTTTGTGATTATTTTTGTATTTTTTTAAGTTTATGCCACTGAGTGCAACTACCCCTAAAGTTCGTGCTATTTTATGCAATTTGCCCTTAATTTTTTAATAATTTCAAACTTATTAATAATAAGTTTAAAATTATTTTAAAAATTAATTTAAAAAATCATAAATTTATTAATAATAAGTTTGAAATTATTTTTAAAAAATTATTATTTTATATACTTTTTATTTCATAAAAAATGTATTAAAAAAAGTAAAATGATACTCCATATTTTAGAAAGAAGATAGTAATAGAAAAAATAAATAAATAAAAAATCGATTTAGGATTTATGCAACGTTTGAATACGTTGGATTGGTGTATGCGTAGCGACGATGATGCAATGATTGGACAAATAGAAAGACATGAATGAGTGGGGGACCACAGGAGAGTGGGGGTGAGACAGAGGAGGGTGGACTTCACGTGGGAGGAGGAGGGGGAGTGGGGCCCACCTCCTCTTCCGTTCCATGAGGAAAGTCACGTGGGGTGCGCCACGTAAGACTTCCCATGCACTGGGGTTCTAGTGGTCCCCACTCCCCCTGAAACCTCAATGAATCGTGCGTGTCACCTTGTCTGCTTCCTTCTCCCATACCCCTCTCTTTCTGAATTATTAGTCTACTTGCCTTCTTTTTTCACAAATTAAATTGCATAGCCCAACTTTTTACAATGGCTACACAAAATACCACCACATTTCCTAGATTAAAATCCGGATGAGATATTTTCACTACGAATTTTTTACTATATCCATCGCTAATTATCGCAGGTTGTTACAGTGAGTTAATCCGCCCATAATAACGTATATATCACAACATACAATGGTGGATATGTGATACGATTTCAAACTCATCGCCGCTCCATACGGTGGTTTGGTAGCAGCTTAAGGGTCCATCACAGTCTCCAGAAGTGGACGGTTGCACTTCTTGAACCATTAGTTGATCGATGGTTTTCCTAGGGCATTGACCCATCGCATGGAACGTCGACGGTGGGTCCGGAGCGCTATAAGAGGGTCGAGCCGACCCTTCCACCGCATCATTCTTGCCGCTCCACTCCGTCGAGTTTTTCCCGTGGTTCCATTGTCCCCTTCACTCGTTTCCTCTGGCCTTGTCTCGTTCTCCCATTATTTTTGTGCTTTTCTTGTTTGTCTACTTCCCTAGAACAAAAAAATGGTACGTGCAGTTACTCGTGGGCGTTGTGATGGTCGAGGTCATGTTATATATGAGACGTGGAGCTCGTGACACTTTACAAGTAAATCAAAATCAAAATTGTGATCGTTATTTACCAGTTTTGAAATAAAATTTACAAAGTAGTAGAATGTTTGTTGTCGAATACTCAATAATTACGTCGGTTTGGTTCAATTTTCAATACTTGTCCATGTGAAGATCATGGCACATTTAGAATATTGGAGATTAGTGTTTACAATTATTACCAAACTGTTACGAATGTCACGAGTGATGGTCACTGCGGCTACAGATAATTCGCTTGTCTATTAAACTTGCGGCAAGAAGCATGGCCACAAGTTCGACAATAGTCGAAGCTAAGATTGCTATAATTATTATCCATCTTTAGAGGAACTTATCATAAGGGTGAAATACTACGAAGTGTGTCATGATACCACTTATTGGATGGAAATTCCGATCATGGGTGAAGTTTTTGCGATGGTTCACCAACTCCCATTGGCCATAATGTCATAAAGAATGCCGATGTTGTGTCTCCCCCTATATGTCACCAGTGGTTCGTAATTGCCCCGATAACATGAGCTAGATGGGATTGCTTTGGTCGTTCAGGATAACCATTTTGTTCCAGTGCGTTATGTCATCTATGTACTTTTCTTTCTACCCCATGATTTTCACTTCTACTTCCAATGCAAATGTTATTTGTAGATTTAGTTGTTGGACAGATCGTCTTTGCAACATATATACACAACATGGAAGATGTACCACCACTTAAGCGTCAAACGGGTGGGACGAGCAGTTCACATCCAAGATTACATGATACAGATTATACCGACGTTGTTATGGTGGTCGCCCGCTCGTGTATTAGTATTGCGGTTTCGACATTTGTCTACATAACTTTATTCTCTGTTTGTTGTATTGGATCATGGATTCTCTACAAAACTTGATTTTCTTGTACCTGATCGTGGACTCTCTACTTTTTACTCGTCTACGGACGTCATTTTGGTTGCTTAGATTTTTATTTCATGAATTTTTTATTTAAGCGAATGTTATTTACACCACAAAATTTACTATTTACACCACATATCTCACTTTTTTTTTAAATACACTCTGCTCCTCTTGAGTCACACATCTGCCCCTCAAGAGGCGCAGAGTATTTTACATAAAAAATATCCTACGCCTCTTGAGGGGCAGGTGTGTGACTCAAGAGAAGCAGGGGTGTGATTCAAGAGGCGTAGGTGTAGTGCATATAGTAAAATTTATGGGTGTAAATATTATCACCCTTTATTTATGTACTTCGGGGTGTCAAGTTGCCCGGTCCGGTCCACAATTCGGGATACAGTTACTCTGGTCCGATGCAGATTTCCTTGAATTGGTAAATAGAGAGCGGCAATCCGTGGTTCGAACCGGAGACATTTGGGTACTATCCGCAAGTCCGATGCAGATTTCCACACCACATATCGCATGATATTGTACGGTGGGTTGAGGGACTTCACTCCACCACGGCACACAACGGCAAAATAGTGACCACCCAAAAAATATGTAGCACATCGCCGCTTACTACGGTGAACCTGATTAAGAAGTCATTAACTCATCGGTTAGCGGTGAAGATAGTAAAAATTAGCTCTAAATTTATCATTCCCGTTAAAATTAAATAGCTAAAAGCCTAAAATTGTAAGAGTGCCAAGTTCCCGTTTGCTTACTTTATTTAAAACTTGTCATTTTAGGAAGTAAATCTTATTAAGAAAAACTTGTTATTTTAGGTATTTTACTACCTACTTTACGGAATTGCCCTTGTAATTATTAGATAGTTGTTAGTTGTAGTTTTTGAGAAAGTAAAAAAAGTAGAGTAATAATTAGACGTATAAGTGTATTTTTGTTTGTTTTCTTAATAATTGTGTAGATTTCTAAAATGATAAGTTTTAATTAACAGATGGATTATTAATTAACGAATATCCTTAATCGATCTTTAAAGCCAAAATCTATCTATTTAGTTTTTTATATATATTATATAAGGCCTCATTTGATTAAACGTGGGAAGTAGACTTCCCAGGAAGTAACTTCCCATGATATATAATTCCCATGAATTCTACTTCATAGGAAATGTAAAAATATGTTTGGCTGGAAATAATTTCCCATAAATTCAATTCCTATGTTTTGTTTGGTTAAACATGGAATTTTCATAGTAATTTATTTAAAATTACTCTTGTAACCTTTTGCTTTTAGTTTAAAATCAAAATCTATGTGTGCAAATTGGAGATTTTGTTTATAAAAAATAAATTTTATAGGAGAGTTGAGATAAAAGAATAAAGGAAGTAGATCTTACCTACCCCTTTCATAGTAAGTTAAATTCCACCATTTCATGGGAATTGAAATTTCTGGATTTTCTAATTTTAAAAAATCATACAAAACACATGTATTGGCTCCTATTTCCCGGGGTTTTGAAATTCCCAAGAAGTAAAGAGCTAACCAAACGAACCCTTTTTTTTTTTGAAGCAAGATAAAGTTTAGGTCGGGTCGGCCGCAGCAGAGGCCCTTCATAGCGCATCTTTCCGGACGAGAACTCGCAGTTCTGGATCATCCTCACAGCAAACGTCGGCAGGGGAGACATGGGCACTACGCGCAAGGTAGTCAGCCATAGCATTCGATTCCCTGAAAATATGACGAATAGCAACATGAGTAAAAGACGAAATATCAGACAGTATATCCGCTTATAGCATCTCAATTGACCAGGGGCATTTCCAATCCCCCAGTAGAACTTTTATCACCAATAGATTGTCTCCTTCGATCAAAAGTGTAGAAAGGTTTAGCTCCTTTGCTCGTAACAATCCCATCCTGAGGTCGAGATTTTCGGCATAAATTACTGAGATATTTGTGCAAACAGATCTGCCAGCCAAGACAACTAGACTAGCAGAGTCGCGGATGACAAAACCAAACGAACCCTAAGTTAACGTTGCATCTACCTAATTATATAAGATATAAAAAAAAATACTCCTTATTTCGTAAAAGGAGGATAACGCCTTATTTCGGATAGATTCAACTCCATTTTTATGTTTCAAGTTAACCTGTTAAAATGTTTCATCTTTCCAATTGTAATAATTAGCATTTTTTTAAAAAAAATTTGATTGTTTGCTTCACCAGGTTAAAAAGGAAAACAGAGCGATCGAGTGTACATGAAGCAAATTACAAATACGTTCCTAGCCTATGCATATGTGTCGGCATATAGGTCGGATGATTCGGATCATTTGAATAACTTACAAGAAATTTATGTGATTATTTACAACTCCTCATATGTATGTACTAATGAAAACTCCTCACTATGAGATTTATAATTAAATTTATAAAAGTTGTAAGAATACTTTATTTTTTTCATAATAAATTTATTATGGATTACTCAGCAAAAGTTAAAATATTTACTTGGTCAACTGGTTGATGTATAGTTTTTTAGGGTTATTTTATTCTTTTTGCTTTGGTTAGTTCATTGATCGTGGGTAGGGTTGTTATATGAACTGAATAGCCCAAGCATGGCTCGAGATCGGCTCGAAAAAACTCGACTCGAGCTCGCTCATTTATTTAAACAAGCCGAGCTTGAACAAGATTTTAAGCTCGGTTGAAAGCTCGGCTCATTTGAATAAAGCTCGAATAGCTCGAATTCTATGAAATTTCTAAAATTTCCTTTTAAGTTAACATGTCATAACTAAGCAGAACTAGACTTAAAGCTCGAGCTTAATAAAATAAAAAGCTCGTTTAAAAATTAGGTTCGGCACGGCTCGAGTTCATTTAACAAATGAACAAGATTGAACATGTCAAGCTCGGCTCGTTCGGCTCGAATAACACCCCTAATCGTGGGTTATTTTTTTTTTCAAATGTATTATACTAACAATTTATCCATCTTGAATTGTGCTCTTTATGCCTTCTTAATTTACTTCTCTCTCTATTTCATAATAAATGTCACTTTATTTTTTGACACATATTTTAAGGAAGTAAAAACTTTATAAATATTTTTTTTATATAAATTCATACTTATTAATAACAACAAGTATGAATTATTTAAAAAAAATTGATTAAAAAGTAATATTTTATAGAGTTTTAACCTCCTTAAAAAACGCACACAAAATTTCAAACGACATTAAAGGGGGAGATTTATGTTTGGTATTTCAATTTTTTACTTGTTTAAAAAAAGTAAAAGTTAAAATATGAAAGAAAAAAAAATCCATATAGTAATTGGAGTAATACATTAAACTGAATTTTGATGGAGCGTCAAATCCAAATGAGGATAGCTATATAGGATACATTATTAGAAATTGGAAAGGAGACCGATAAAAATAAGGAACAAGAACGTGGGTAGACAAAGCCCGTTAATGACAGAAACCCTGGCTTTGCGGGAAGGTTTTAGGATCGCCCAAGAACTAGGACTTAGTAAAATAGATATCGAAGAGGACTCACAAATCATCATCCGAAATTTACAGCCAAAGGATAAATGTCCTTGGGAAATAGAGTTACTTAGAGCATGCACAACAGATGCTCCATTTTGGAGAATTTTGGGCTTTTGGAGAATATTGGGCTTATTTTTAACCCAACAGCTTCTCCAACCCATTCTCCAAAATGGAGACGGATAGTAAAAAATAGGGCGTCTTCCCTATTTTTGCAGCAATCGCCAAAAAATTTGCCGATTACTTTTCTCTCGTGGCGGTGATTGTTGTGCCTTCCACAACCGTGCCGACTTCCACCACACTGTCTTCCTCTACCCTTTCTCCATCACCATCCAGCATTCAAGTGGTCGGAATTAGGAAAAACTACCTTGAAAGTGGTTGTTCACCCTAGAAAGAAGATGCTGGTGAGTTCTTCCTTCATCTTCCGTGTTTGCAGTTCCGTTCCCTCCTCTCTCTCCCTCTTTCCCTCTCTCTGTGCAAGGTTTTTGACCCTACAATGGCGAATAAATGGTCTTCAAGTCTGTGTTCTTTTCCTATCTCCGTGGCATGCAAGAGGATTGTGGTCTTTCTGATTTCTTTCTTCCGATTTCTGATCATGAATTTGGATCGGTATGAGATCTTTGTATTTTCGGTAGGATTAATTTTTTATTTCGAATGCGGTTGGTCTGTGTTAATTGCACCCCTTCATCTAGGGTTCAATCATCCATTAATAAATTTGGTTAATTGATCTAGGGCCACTGTTGCTTGCAAATCGATGTGAAATTGAACGACTGTTGCTTGCCACTTTCAAATAAATCATCCATTAATATATTTTGTTAATTGATTTTGGTTTATTGTTCTTGCAATCAAATGTCAGTGGTGCATTCAGCCATAAATGTAACTAGTACAATTCTCGCGCCATGGCGCGGTTTTTTAAAACTAAAATATTAATAATATATTTAAATATATAATAAAATACTAATAAAAGTTAAGATAAAAAAAAACTTTACCATAAATGCATCTTATAATTCTGAAATAATTTTTTTATATCTCGTCTAAAGTATAATACATAAATGTAGATATTTCAAATCACCCAGTAATAATAATATCAATATCATTGTAACTTTTTTAGAAATTTTGAAATCTGAATCATGCATTTAAATGTGATGTGTCACAACTAATAATTATATTCAATGTTTTGAATTAAGCTCAATAGTTAGTACATAAATGTGAGTTAAGCCTAATGGTTATATTAGATTGAATTCAATGTTTTGAATTAAGCCCAATTGTTAGTAAATATATTAAGAATAAAAGAGAATGGAGGATTAAAAAAATTTAATGGAAAAAAAGAGAAAAGGAGAAATAAAAAAATCAAGGAAAAAAACATAATTGGTCAATATTCCTAAAACTCCTCTATGATTGACACGTAAGCAAAGTCTTCTAAATTAAGGTTATATATAGATTTGCTATGGAATGAAATTAATTTAAAATTAAAAAAATTAATTTACAATTCTTCAAAATAGAGAAACTGTTAGGATTTACACAAATTGTTTTTAGGGAATATGAGTTTTAATTCCCCATTTTGATAAAAATTTGGGGAAATTGTTGAGCATGCTCTTAAGGCAGATATTAAACTGCTAACCAATTCCTTCGTCTTCAAGGAAGCAAAATACTTGTGTTGCACGCCTTGGTTGCTCTGTTTATGGGTGCTCGATTATAACCAGCACAGATCTTCTCGATCACATCTGTCGGGATGCAATCGGCTAGGTTTACCACGAGCCGGATTTTTATCTTATTAAAAAAAATTAAAAAATTGGAGTAATTACATACAAGTACGTGGAAATAATTAAAGGTTTGAGTGGAGAGAGAAAAATCCGACAATATGTTGGGTTGATGATTGAGGTGCATGCTGTCCCCACGGGTGCGTGCTAGCTGTCCCCACGTGCTCCCTTCATCTTTTTTTCTTTTTCTTTTTCTTTTTTTACGGAGTGCTTCATTTTTCTTTTCTACTGTACATATTTTTTTTTTAAATACGGAGTAATAATTTTAAATGAAGGGTAAATTACACAAAATCACCCATTAAATACCATATGTTTCACTTAACCACCCGCTACAATTCAAATTACACAAAACCACCCACTAAACACCTTCTGTCAACAAAGCACCACCCAAGCATTAACTATGTTAGCCTTCTTGTTAAAATTTTTTGAAAATACCAAATCACCCTCATTAATAACCCTTATTAAGTTGTTTTTCTTGAACTCTAACCTAAATGAATGAAATGTACCATATATCGGCTAAATCTTCAAGAATATCCACCGGATAAATACAAATATGCTATTGCCCATCGCATATGGAACCTCGGTTTGTAAAAGAGGTCGGATATCAACAATGACATTTTCAAACCCTCTTTTTTAAACTTTTTTTTTTCAGATCTAAACTATAATTGGGTTGTATTTCACATTAATATGGCTTAATATTAGAAGGTTAATGGGTGATGGGGTTATTGGACAGATCTTTAACTAGTTGAAGAAGAAGACATGATGTGGAATTGTAGCTTTGATAGGGTTTGATTTGTTATTTTAATTAGTTTCATGGCCAAACAAGGACAATGGGCAATTTTAGTTGGGGAAAAGTATATACAAGTAAGAAAGAAGTAGATAGGCCGGTGAATTTGCAAAGGGTGCAATGTGTTCAACCAATAACGAGTGTACGTAGTAGGGCGGATTCAGAAATTTTTTCGGGGTGGACACAATTTATTAGGATAATTTTTATAAGAAATATTTTTTTTACAGATATATGAAGAGAATACCTTAATTATTATTTAATTATAAAATACCAAATAATTTATAAGAATTTTAAAATAATAGAAAATAGATTGAGAAAAAAAATGAAAAATATATGACTAGTGGGATTTGAACCGAGGTTGATTGAGTTATTTTTAAAATGGGATGGGCTCAACCACTAAACTACTAACGATACTTGTATCTTACCTTTCAATTTTTTGACATACCATATACGGAGTATATTCTTATATATTTTTTTCGGACCGGGGTGGATGACGGCCTGGTGTCGCCCACCCTTCGATCCGCCCATAGTATGTAGTGGATAGATTCTTTTTTAAGAGTTTCATATATCTATTGATTTGGCTAAACTCTTATTATGAGATTCAAATGTCAAACTTAGTGCGTTAGTCATTTAGTGGAAATCTAGCTATAGCCATGAAATGGGTGGTGCTTTGTTAACATAAAATATATAGCGGGCAGTTTTATGTAATTTCACTTATAGAGGGTGGTTAAGTGAAAAATAGAGTATTTAACGGGTGATTTTATGTAATTTTCCCTTTAAATGAAAGATAAATATTCCGACAACTGTTAAATCTCCATCAAGATAATCATATTCATTCGAATCAATAAAGATAATCATATTCATGGTGATGGTCAATTATCAATAATAATTGGGATGGGGCCGTACGAGGCTCCTCCCCCATGTGACCTGCACGTGATGTTGGCCCCATTTCACTATGTTGCATCTCCTTCCCGTCCCCATCTCCCACCCCATGCTTGCCAAGTTTCTTCAATACTTATTTTATTTTCTTATTAAGAAATAATTCGAGGGCAAACAAATTTGACTCCTTACTCCTTGAAAGTTTGACAAAGTCACCAGACGGCGAACGGTCCAACATACAATATTTTATCATAATCATTTTTCTTTACTCTTTTCTGATGATGGATTAATCCTATCGTGATTTCTCTGAAGCCATCAAAATTTTAATTTTATAAAACGCTCCTTATCATGTGTCCTGGCTTGTCTCTCCTAACTCATTTCTTGAAACATGTATATAATTGTTTTCCCAAAATGTCATTCCTAGCTACTTTCCTCAGTAGTCCCTGTAGTGCATGTGTGTGTTTATATTCAACCAAACGAGCATTGAAAACTATCAATGATGTAAATGTTATGAATTGAAGTATTTCATGATTGAAGAAAAAGGAGTGAAAATAGATTCCAGTGAAATAGTGGGGTACTTTTGGCAAATACTTCAATTTTGGAGGATTTACCTAAAAAAGACAAAAAAAAAATAAGCACAGTACAAGGGAAAGGAAGATGGGAAGAAATGGTGGTTTGCAGGTCATACTCAGGCAAGTGGTGAAATGTCTTTATCCAATGAGTGATGATGATATTGTAATAATTGGAAGTGGATATATGAATGAGTGGAGGGAAACAAGTAAGCAAAATTCAAAGTAGGCCCTTTTTTTTTTTATTTTTAGGTTTTAGCCTTCTTTTAGATGGAGTTGGTTCAAATAATTAATTACAAACTACTATTATGAGTGCTCTCTCAATCTCACCACAAATTACAGGTAAAAAATGCACGTCCTTAACGACGTGAAAGTCTTGTGACTAATTAACATTTAAAAAAAAATTAACCCCTTTTAACCATGCACGTCCTTAAGGACGTGCATGATTTTGGGTGTATATAACGAAACCATTTTTTTGTGTGTGTTGTTAGATACACCACGAATCCCCATCAAAATTGCACGTCGGAATTAATGTGTAAGACTTTCTAATTAATTAGCACGCTAAAAAAATTAATTAACCCACTTCAACCCTGCATGTCAATTCAGACGTGCAGAATTTGGGGTGTATTTGACGTGCATGATTTTTTGGGTGTTGTTATACACTTTTTAATAGGGTAATTAACATCAATATACCACATTAAGGGCTCGTTTGTTTCTATATAAGAGGGTTATACAAAGGAAAGGTATTAAATATGATCATCATTTTTTTGTGAGCTTAGAGAAAATGGTGGGGGAAATGATTACACCATATTAGAGGTAATAGTTACCCTCCTTTAAAGTAGGGAGTATAATGTGGGAAAAGTAATAAATTTTGTATGAAAAATGGGAGAAGAATGGGAATAATTAGAATAGTGTTCAATGAATCTTAAATCAAACAAAAACAACAACAAGCCCAATATATCCAGCTCAGAGCAGGGTTTGACTCTAGGGGGTCGAGTTGTAAGCATCCTTGCCCCGACTAGGTCGAGAGGGTGTTTCCTAGTGAATCTTAACTTAAATATGGACTATATTCATAAAGGTAATCTACACAAAAACAAATGGGGGTAAGTGTGTGATTTTATATATATATATATATTTGCAACAATATACCATATTAAGTGTGACTCACAATGTTCTAAAAAGCGCTAGGCGGATCCTAGGCGGTGAGGGGCCGCCTAGCGCCTAGGTGACACTTAGGCGCCGCCTAGGCGGTCAAGGCGGGTGCCTAGACATGCCTAGGCGCCCGCCTAGCTCTAGGCGGAAGAGGGCCACCTAGCGCCTAGGCGGCGTCTAGGCGGGATTTTTAGAATAATGAGTGTGAGGTTGCAAAAGTAGTAGCGATATGCCAACATTCGCAGGGGGAGGATACGTCATTTTTTGCAATTTTTTTAAAACTTGTTGTACCAGTTAAAGTTGTGCAGAGGGAATGGAGAAAAGGAACTATCTGAGCCAAGCCAATAAAAAAAAACAGAGTAAGTACAGCACTGTAGAGAAGGGAGGGGGGAGAGTGAGGTTTAGCATTAAAGGCATGAGGCTACATTTAATGCAAGGGGTTCTCGCCCAAACACAACCTCTAGAGGGAAAATGATTGGATTGCAGGGATGTGGGAGCTATAAAAGTACTTAAGCCTGCCAGAAAGAAATAAAAAAGACATCTGATAGAGCATAATTAGTATTGCATAATAGATTACATTTAGCATAGTTTAGTTGTGAATATTGCATATTTTAGTTACAATTACATGTTTACTTGTGATGTTGGAAGAGTCGGAATCTACACGTGTTTATGGTTAATTTCAGGTAAATGTGGATCCGACGAGGAATGAGGAGACTCTTGGATGAAGGAAGATTCAAGTTGAGGAAGAAAAGTGAAGAGCACGGGAGCGGAGTCGAATTTCAAGAGCATAAGTGAAGAACAAGTCAGCAGAAATTGTCGCCAGACAAGCTGAACATCATAGCAGCCGAAACTGGAAGAGCCTCCATCAAAGGTGGATCGCGAATTACAGACAATCCAGTTATCAGTTGCATGCTGACAAATATATAATATGTGCCAACAATTTAATATATATTACGCGCTGACCAAACATTTTCACGTGCAGTCTGATCACATTATATAATATTGAAAAATGGGTAAGTCTACTTTGACGCCCATACCTACTCCCCATCCTCTTCATATCCCCAATCGAATGTGATAAGACCATCTTCCTCTCTTTTTTTCGCAAGGGAGAACAGGTTGGTCTTTATCACCCTTTTATTAGACGGGCAGTGGCAATGTGGGCGAGGAAAATGGGTGTTCAAAGGGCAAAATTCCTACAAAGTCGTGGTGATAGAGGAGACCCTACAATTTAGGGCGGTGAGGAGCATGATCATGCTGAAGTTGGGGGTAGACGCCTCCCGCTACGAGTTGGAGTTGACGTACCTTTCGAATCGAAGAAGGATGGATACCATCTTTTTTAGGTGGCTGATGACGCGGACTAAAATGCATTCAGGATCTTGAACTCCATTGGTGGAGAATAGGCTTGGCACCCTTTCCGATGTATGCATCGTTGAAAGAAATTGGAACCCATATTGGCCCCCTATCGATGGTGGAGGATCCGTCCCAAAGGAACAACTCAGCCGAAGGTGATCTATCTGCTAAGTTGTTGGGCGACATAAACGTAACCGCTCCTCACATGAACATATGTATGATGGTTGGACTTTGCATGTTAAACTGAACACTGATGCCTAAAGGAGCTTTGAGAATAATGAGTATGTCTGATAAAATCTCACGTCTGCATGGAAAACCAAGAACCTGGCATCGATATTCATACTACTAGCACGAATACAGTTGGGAATGAAACATGAAACGCCACAAAAACCACTGAACAACACACAACAACCATTGGCCCAAACACGACAACCAAACTAGCTCCAATTGGTTCGATTGTATAGTTGAGACTGTCTCCAAGTGGTTCGATTGTATCTTTGTGGACGGGACCTATAGAGCGCCCCATAGGTGGCTATTTTGAATGTTGTGCTGATGCCAATATTTTGTTTTAAATTATGTAATCGGTCCATTGTACGCAAAAGAACATGGGTAAGCTAGTATGATTGCGATATTTAGTTTTATGGTCATGACTACTCCCCATCCTCTTCATATCCCCAACCGAAAGTGATAAGATCATCTTATTCTCTTAGTTTCGCAGGGGAGAAAGTGTTGGAGGACGTAACCCATCCGCGTTCCAGGCTCACAAAGAATAGGGTGTCATAGTCGGCTATTTTGAATGTTGTGTTGATGCCGACATCTTGATTTGAATTATGTAATCAACTCACTGTACACAAACTCTCTCTCTCTCTCTCTCTCTCTCTCTCTCTCTCTCTCTCTCTCTCTCTCTCTCGCATGTGTCTCCGAACTTTTAGGTCGATGGTGCGACTACATGTACACGAAAACCAGGCATTCTGCTTTCAATATGCAAATTTGGGCTCTATTTTGATCACGAAAAGAGTGCGTAGGAAAAGCCAAACAATCTAAAACACATATGCTTTCAAGTTCATCGAACATGCGTAAAACACGACAATTGTTAAAATGCCAGCCAATACGTTTTACATGCCACCAACGAGTAAACACGTGCCATTAAATGATTAGGACTCCTAAAAAATGCACCTAAGTCCAAACATACGTGTCAGATAAAATTTATGTGTCAGATAAGATATTTTACATGCCACCAACAAGCAAAATCATCCATCAAAATAAATTTTCATGCCAATGATGTTTTGACGCCTACGAATTGCTAAGAAATCCATGAAGTCCGCGAGTCAAGTAAGCAAAGCTACGAGTCCTGCTATCAATAAAAGTTGTACTACAAAGTCCTAAAACCAACAAAAAAGTTCATTTCTAAAAACAACAAAAGCGAGCAAAGCCCACGACGAAATCTAGCAAAATTCATGGTAACAAAGTGCCAAGATGTCCAATAAAAAGCAAATGGATGGATCACCTTTGGTTGATGACTCGGACTGGGATGCTTTCAATTTTTTCATGAACCGGAGGTGATCCATCTACTAAACATTGACGCCTTGAGGAGATTTGAGAAAAACGAGTATGTCCCGAAAAATGCCACGTTTGGCATAGAAAAACAAGAATCTGGCATAGATATTTTTTCTACTGATGTACATGATACAACCTGGTATGCTGCATGCATATTCTTACTTGCACGGATATTCTGAGCGAGTGTCAGATTCTTCTTCTTCACACACCTCATAAATCTCTTTCCTTTCCTCCTCCCCCTCTCTCCTCTGCGAAAAGTTGTTGGCCACCTTTTGCATTTAATGCTCTCCCTCTCCCCTCATGCATTTAATGATCTCCACTCTTCCCCCTCCCTCATATGCAACACATTTAATGCTCTCTCTACTCTCTCCTTTTGTTACTTGGGTGGGCTATTTTGAGAATCGATTAGTTTTGCAAATTTTCGGGCTCTATCGTTATTCATGCAAATTTTTCTCGGGGGAGGTTACATTTGCAAGTCCTTTTTTTAGGTATATTTGCTATATCTTACTTTTTAGTATGTGAAAAACTCTATAAAATATTATTTTTAATATAATTTTATAATTATTACTAATAGGGAGTCTGAATTATTAAAAAAATATAATAGAGTTTTTAGGATATTTAAAAAAAAAATCAAAAGTTATAGTGTTTTAAATTATGATATAAAAAGAGTATTTATTATATGAATTTTTTTTTCCTATTAGAACAAAATTGCTTGCAGTTGTTATCATATACTTGTTGATAGGATTTTCTGAGCAAGGAAATGAATTTATAATTAGGACCCTGCTACATTATAGCAGAGTCAAGTTCATCTGCATGAAGATTGTCAGTTCCAATTTTTGTTAATCCTAAGCCAAATTCTAGGGAGAAGAGATGGAAAGTAGAGTTTTGAAGGTTTGTTGAACTAGAAGGGGAATTTATCAATAGTAAAGAGATTCTAGGATTAGGGTTTCACCACAACAATAATCATGCATGACAATCATCAATGAATTGCATCAAAATCAGTCTTTATCAATAGAAAAGGTTTAACTTTCACAAAAACTAACAAGATAATTGAATTCACTTTCGCTTATCCAATCAACAATCTCAATCTATGTTGTTCTTGATTAGGAGAATTCAACTTTCGTTTCAAAACCCTAAATCATGCATCCAATCCACAGTCCTTTCTTTCGATTCAAATTGCAAATTAGAATTCATCTCTAAACTTTCATCCAAAGATTTAAGGACACCAAAGATAGAGAGATTAATAGAGGCAAAGCAATTAACAGCTCATATATCATATATCAATCGACATGCATGACGTTGAGATCATCCTAACCCTAGAAAAGAGAAGAACTATTCACAATTCATCATAAAAAACATAAACAAAGACATAAGGAAAAAAACACCTTGATTGAATCTCAAAAACGTCACAAAACTCGCCAAAATCTCTCCCAAAACCATATGTCTCTTCTCTCATCCATTGCGGTTGCAAACCCCTTCTCAAAGTCATCTAAATCTGACTTAGTACCCTTATTTATATTACTAGGGTTAGAAAAATAAATTATTTTATAAAATTATTTTAGGAAATAAAATCTTCCGCAAACACCTCCAGCAAACCAGTACTGACAATGGCCGAGTATCGACTCAGAATGCTCTTTTTTTTGCTAGCTTTTTCAACTCTATCTTGTAACGCCCTTTCTGTAGTCCTCATTGATCCGATTAACGCATATGAATATGATTATATGTAGGTGTTAAGACCTGATTTGAAGTGTTAAATGACGAAAAGAGGTAGATTCTCTAGCTTCTCCATCTCAGCGACTTTGTTCGATTCCTCTTCCACTTCCCTACCTTTTCCAACATCTTCTCGATCTTCCTTTAAGCTTCCTAATGCATCCAATCTTCTCCAAAATAGCCACAAGATCATATAAAATGCAAAACACATTTGTGTAGTCATCCATATCGCAAACAATACGAAAAGCCTACAAAAGCGACTCAATTTTAACCCAAATGCAATGCAAATGCACTCGAAACAAAGCAATAAAATATGCTTAAAATGTGGACATCAATACTACATTTTTAAAAAGATTTTCCCTTCGTTCAATTAAATGTCAATTTAGAGTACTATTTTTATTTAAAAAAGATGTTATTTACTTTAAGAAAATTACTTTTTGCTTTTAATTATTAGTGAATTGTTAATTATACAGTAGAAATACTATAAAAAAATATTGTAATAAATGAGAATATAATAATATATTTATTAGTTTTCTTAAAATTTATAATATGGGTTAATAATATGTTATTTTTCCTGATATATACGTAATATCATCTCCGATTATATTAGTTGTGTTGTTTAACCAATATAACAAATGTATTTAATGTTAGACATGGATCAAGTTGAGGGTTAAACGAATCCAGAATCCATTTATATTGAGTGCATATAACATATATATCCGGTGCATATATATAGCAATATTTTTTGGTATTTTGGCAAATTTTAATTACTACTATCATACTTTTAGTTCAAAAATAATGCATTGATTGGACAAGCCAAGATTGATGTCAAATCAAGAATCTTAAGCATATCAATGATGATGGACATAGGCTTTCAATCTTTTGTTTCTCTACCAAACCCCAAAAAAAAACCCACCCCTTAACCCATTTCCTATTCGGCCAGCAGGATAAGGAAAACCAACCCCACTTGCTCACAAGTTTTGCTTCTTTGTTGTCTTTCCCGAAAGCAACATTCAAACACCCCTCTCATTTGCTTCATCATTATTGGATTCCCAATCCATCTTCACTTCACTTCCAATTGGGACTTGGGAGGTGATCGGTGTGGAAAGAAGAAATAAAGTGCTTTTCTTCAAAGTTAAACCTTTCAATTTAACATACGCATTCATTGCGATTTCTTACCAAAACCCATTTAGGTTGATTGATTACTAGATAAATAATAAGCTTTGTCAAAATCAGTTTAGCTTACTCACTAAGGGAAAAAATATGAAGGGGTGGACTCATTTTGTGAGTCGTGCAAAAAACATGGTTCTCGTGATCAGGGGCGGAGGGAGGGGGCATGCGGTGGCTCGAGCCCCCTGAGCCGGAGGAAAAACAAAAAAAATATGTTTTTTTTTTGTAATTTTTGATAATTTAAGGGGTAAAAACAATTAAAAAGAGTAAAAGATCAGTAAGACTGCTTAGCTTAGTTGGTATGAGGGTGGGAACATGAGTAATGAGGTCTTGAGTTCAATTCCCTATAGCTTCATTTATTGATTGTTTTCATTCTTTTAGCTTTTTACACTTAAAATAGCAATTTAAATCATAAATTTCATGTATTTTCTACTATATTTTTACAACAAAGATTGTATTATATATATATTAAAAAAAACTCGAAAATATAGTTGAGCCCCCCCTGGATTTTTTTCTGGCTCCGCCCCTGCTCGTGATACACCAGTCATGGAAGAACAAACGGACTGGATTTGCAACCTTCAGATTAGTGTGTGAGCTCTACGGTGAGCGCAGAAAAAAAGCAGATACCGATATGGATTTCCCCCAGGCATTGACAAAGGTATTCACGTCGAGGAGATGCGGGTGTGAATTTGAGCTTGAGGGTCATCAACATGGCGACGATAAGTGGACAATGTGTGTCATATGTGGCTCCCATAATCACGATCTCCCAGAAACCCTGCTTGGGCATGCCTATGTCGGTCGCATAACACCCACACAACAGAAGATGGTTTATCGTGATGCTAAGATAGGGACAAGACCTCGCAATGTCTTGCGCGGTCTGAAGATTGACGACAGTGAGTGTGTTACCGACATCCGACAAGTGTACAATGCCATGTCGAATATGAAGAGAGATGAGACGGAGGGAAGGAGGGATCTACCACAAGCATTACACTCGTTTGATAAAAAAGGATACTAGGTTGTATCGAGAAAGTCCCCTCAACTGGAAGGTAACGAGGTTAGCGACATTATATTGGCACATCCAGACTCACGACATCTTCTGTGGTACTTTCCTTATGTCATCGTCATGGACACAACATATAAAACGAACCAGTAAGAATGACCATATTCATCATATATAATTAGAAGTAAATAATATGATGTGTTACCTGTACTTAATATTGTAATGCACTTGACAGGTACCAAATGCTGTTACTTGAGATCGTAAGGATAACAAGCACGAAGAAGACATTTGCAATTGCGTTTGTATTCATGGCTAGGGAGAATGCGGACCATTACATCTGGGCAATGAGAAGAGTAAAACATTTGTGCAAACATAGGCTTCCAGATGTGATCGTTACAGATCGCGAGTTGGGTCTCATAAAGGCCCTCAATGAGGTGTTTCCCACAGTGAAGCCTATGTTATGCCGGTGGCATGTGATGTGCAACATCGAGCTGAATGAGAGGAGTACAAACTCAGCTACTCGACAACAGGAATTTTACAACGATTGTTTGAAATGTCTGAAGCGGCAAATTGAAGACGACTGCTGAGGAATAATCTACGATCTTGGGCCGATAAAGATTCCCGCATGACAAACCCATCAATGCGTAACCCTAACAACACGTGGACATCATGCAGAGTGATCGTCATCTCCCCCCAAGGAAGATGAAAGTTGTTAGTCTCTGGATGCCAGCGGTACACGAATGACTGGATGAGGCAGTGATCGACGTTACTAAAGTTAATATCATGCAAGTCCTGCAAGCCGCTCATCCTAACAAAGTGTCACCAATCTACTGCACCACCTTTCGCCCTATACCAGTAACTCAGCTGTTCAAATCTGCATGTTCGCCGTACACTCTTCAACAATTTATCGTTCTGCACATATTTACAAGTATACATTCATTATTTTCAACATATGAAATTGATTATATTTCTAGTTGAAAATGTTCTACTAGCTAATAAATTACTTACATGGCCTAGCCAGAGCGTCCGTGCTCTGTGTGTCTTGTACCACTTCAAGGGCTCATCATATTGAGGCATGCCGTCGGCGAATTCCCCTGCTGGGGCAACATGATCAGGATCAACTTCGTGTACACCATCTTCAGTATCCCGCTGATAGAGTCTATTTTAGTCATGTTTTAGGTATAGATTTGCATATTAATTTAGAGCATTTTTACATACTTTATAGCGTATTTCT
Organism: Persicaria maculosa; assembly: GCA_963922045.1. Classification (NCBI taxonomy): domain Eukaryota; kingdom Viridiplantae; phylum Streptophyta; class Magnoliopsida; order Caryophyllales; family Polygonaceae; genus Persicaria; species Persicaria maculosa. Next base: position 9,005,932 of record OY998251.1, read on the forward strand.
TATTATTTAGTTTTCGGAGTCTATACCCATATTTTATTATTTTCAGATATTTTGGAGCGATTTGGGAATAAATGGCATTGGACAAATTATACAAAGGAAGATGTTGCAAGCTTGATAAATTAAGTGAGCTGATGAGTTGGGAAGCGCCTTCCGCTTTGGGCTTGCAATTGCTGATTTTATTACTTTATGTTTTGCCGTTAGGAATACAAATTAGGATAGATTGAATTAGATTAATATATTAATATTATATAGTATAGATTAGTTAGATAGTTTAGGATATCGGCACTATATATATTCATACATTCTTACGGCAGAATGGGATGACCGGCCGACTTTGATTCCTCCTAAACCCTAACTATCTTTTGCTTTATTTTTATGGAGACCTAAACTCTCTCGTTTTGTCTACAATTTGAAGCTTTGTTTGAATTGATTGTGAGTTTCTAATTCTTATTCCTTATTTCCTATATTGAATGTTTCGACTTCTTTGTGCTTGAATGATTGATTGTTTTATTTTATCTTGTCTGATCAACTTGGCAGAATCAATTCAATTGTTAGGGTTTTGTAGATTCCTGATTGCGAACCTTAACCCAAGTGGCAAACTTATCCCTTTAGGGCTGATTGAACTAATTGGATGGGTAGGAAGTTGGATGTGTTGTTAAATCCCTTTTTAGGGACTGCAAATACCTTGGTTAATCTCTGGTCTTAAAGCTATCAATTGGGTTAAATCCTTCTTTAGGGATTGTTCGATTGATAAGGGTTTCTAGGACTGACTGGACTAGTAACTATATTAGCTCGGGACAAGGGCATTCATAGGAATTATAAAAGGACAAGAGGAAGTTACAATATCAATTCAACCAAATAAAGTGAATAGTTGTAGGTAGAACGATTTTCTTTAAATTGCTTTGCATTAATTTGTTTACAGTTTATTTTATTTTCTTTCTTATTTTCACCACCCAAAAACCCCCAATTTCATATTAATTGGTAAATAAACTTAACCTAGGAATAACTTGGTTCTCTATGAGATCGACTCGTGCTTACCACATTACATTAGTTAGGTAGGTTCGAAATTATTTTGATACGGTTTATGCGACTAAAAATCGCTCATCACCCGCCTAAGTTCTTCAGCTTGTTCCTGCCGAGTTGAAGATTGCCCGACTTGGAAGTTAGGACCCACCACGGGTGCAGTATAAGGAACTCGATCTTTTGGGGGTTGGTAGGCTGCTACTGGAGTCTGGAAAAAATCTACAACCACTGATCTCGTCCAATCCGAATCCTGTGGTAATGCCCAACCCCACTGTTGTGGTTGTTCGACAAAAGGTTGTTGTGCAACCGGGGGATGTAATGGCACACTGACGTCAACGTAAATGTCTTGTGCCGGCTGGAAACCAGCACCCCTCATGGATCCAATTCAACGCCAGCTTTCGCATCTGAGACAGAAAGCGGCTGGACCCCAACAACCTCCCGTTCTGATATACTAACCCAAGCTGGGGGGTCTGTGCTTTCCGCACCTCTCGGAGGCTGTAAAGATGAGGTACTGGCTCGAGCGGGCTCTCTATCGCCCCTTCGCGCTGAAGTAGTTGGGCGAACCCTCTCTCTTTGCGAAACTGCCCGTCTCAGTGTCCGTTTCAAATTTACAAATTGATATAATGAATCATTTTATGTCCACCGCTATTAAGGATACTACTCTGTAGTATACTACAATGAATCAAAAAACTAAAGTTCAAACCCTAAATGTTCAATAAGTAAATTAAGTAGGATTACATATGGATTTTATCCTAATTAACACTCCAAGAGTAATGATTTTTAATCGTTTTTAATCAACCCCAAAAGTAATGATTTTTAATCGTTTTTTCCTAATTAACACTCCAATACGTAAATTAAGTAGGATTGATTTAGTAAGAAAATGCAAAACCAAAATAAATAAAACCCTATATTTTTTTTAAAAAAAAACTATAAAATCGTAGAAAATCTTTATAAATATGGGTGTTTAACCCATTATCTTAGACCAATTTTTTGTTTGTTAAAATCATGTTCTAATTAGTTCTGCAATTATTTTTTTTTTTTTTATAACCAGCTGATCAATTTAATTAGAATCACTAAATGCTAATTCCATTACATCAGTAAAAAAAACCATTGATTGAAACTAGTAAAGAAACTAATCGCAGGTCTCTTCCCTGCCAAACTATGTGCAATTTGATTTCACCTAAGTACTAATCATATAATTACACATACAGTTTCACATAAAATCATACAAATTAAACCAAAATTAACCTCGCTCATATGCTCAACACGAGGGTCGGTCGACGGGCCCGACTCGCCCTCTCCGCCTCCACCTCGCAGGTGTAATATTGCTTTCCATCCTTTGATTCCTTTCCACCCCATGGTTGGGAGATGAAGAACCACTGGAGACGGAGGCTACGTTGGAGAGAAGGAAGGAAGGTATACTACGATTTTGATTTTTGTAGTCGGAATGAAAATGAAAGGGTCGAGTTTTATAGAAGGTATGGTCACCCTCCCACGGATTACAGAATTGTGGCCGCTGACCGCTTGGAGGAATCTCGCAAGCCTACCCGGCACCACTACACAGGGCTACACGGCAGGGCTACGTCATCGGGAAATTGCATCTGCGTGCTACAGTCCTCCCGCGGTTTGTGGAACTGTGGCCGGCTGGTGTGATGGCCTGATGGGAATCCCGCTTGCAGAGGCCATCAGTAGGGGGAAGCAGGCTAGGTCATCGGGAATCCGCGTGCTACAGTTCTCACGGTTTGCAGAACTGTGGCAGTCGGAAATTGGGCCCTTTTGGGCTTTTTTTTGGGCTTTATTTTTTGGGCTTTTTTTTTGTGATTTGTCAAACTGTGACCGTAGCTAAGCCCACGATTTCCAACTCTGTGGCCGTGAATATTTCAACGGTTTTCAAAACTAAAACCACAATATTTCCCTACGGTTTTCAATTTCGTAACTGCCACCGTGTGATAGGCGATATTTTGGCCGTGCGGATTGTCACCCCCTAATCAAATTGTGGTTTTCTCCACCAATCTCTACAAAAAGGTCATCTTTAGGGCTCATTTGGTTTATGTTTTAGAAAGGTAAAGAAAAACAAAATGATTGTGGTCCATTTATAGTTTAAGATGCATTGTTAAAAAAAATTAATCATTACCCTCACCTCTCATCTTTTCATACAATATTGATTTTGTTTCTCCTTATTTTAATCATTCATTTGAATAATGGATAATCATATCTCCTATACTTCTCTAATTATTACTCCTTCTATCTTATTTTTTATACAAAAAATAACATTATTCTCTTGTCTATTTATATTTTCTTATACAAAATTTGTTTTCATTCCGATTAACTTATATGTTTATACCAAATGAGCTCTTAGCTTGAAGACAACCTGATTGGTAAGGTCTTAGTGTCTTACAATCCAATGTGAACTATGATCCAAATCGTGTAGTGTTATTCAATTATTCATAGTGCATCAACTATCATATATGATCGCATGATGATTGGCAATATCTTGCAAATCTCCATGAATCGTACGTAAAATCATTGTGTAACCTCTTTTTCTTTTTAATTCTTTTGCTCTCATATAGTCATATCCAAATGCTTAAGGTATCTCTACCTATCTCTTTCTCTCTTTTCATGTTAATACAAAATATCAAATAACATTAACCACATTAATGTTGACGATACTAGGATGTTAAAATTTCTAAATTCGGCATCTACCGTTTTGACATATATACTTCAAATGTAAGATCCGTTATCTAATGATCCACTAGCACATGCCAATAATTAAAGTCCCTTCAATTCCAATGTTTAGAACATATTTCTAAATGGTGATCACTTTCCTGTTGTTAATTAATATGCCTTGAATCTGTTGTTGACTGGTAAAAATAAGATGTCCTAGGGGATCCCTTAGCAAAGGGTTCGGGGGACAGCGTTCCACGACGATGGCCTCGCGTGCTGACCAGTCAGTTAGTCGAGGATCCAGAGAGGGACACGCCCCTAGCTAGGGCACTAGGAGACAGCACCAAGCGGCATGCTATGTTTTATGTTAACTGGCTTATTATGATCTGTTTTGGGTTTATAATCCATAGTCTGATTAGGGTTTCATGAGTCCATATATATACTCATGAAACACCACAATTATGTACTCCCAAAATCTAGGCTATTCAGTGCAATTAGTCCAACAATATACATAAATTTTCGGGTGATTTTGGTGATTTTACCTTTATGAAAATTTAATTAGGTAGTTGTACCCCAAACAGCAAAAATTAGGTGGTGTGTATCCTATCCATAATTCAAGTCAATGGTCAATGTTTGACCATTGACCATTGATGCTATTTTTTTACCGTTGACCACTGTGCCACTTTTTTTTTCCACTTTTTTGATACAATTTTTTTTTATCGTGATGCCATTTTTTCAAAGTAGTGTTTTGATGACATTTTTATGACATTTTTTCTTTAAAATGATGCCACTTTTTCGAAGTAGTATTTTGATGCCACTTTTTTAATTAAATCACTTGATGACACTTTTTTAATTCAGTTAATTATATATCGATATAATTTCATCGATTCTGATGACACGTTTGTGATTACACTTCATTAATGAAATCATTTGTGATGACATTTTTATACAACTGATGACACTAGAGCATAAAATGTGATTAAACTTAATTGAAAACATCTTCTATTAATGACTTTTATTCACTGGTGACATTTGTGATTCCACTTCATTAATCTCACTCATTTGTAATAACATCTTTTGTTGATGATATTTTTATTACATTTTTATACAATTGATGACATAGGAGCATAAAATGTGATTACATTTCATTGATTATATCTTTTATTGATGACTTGTATTCATTGTTGACATTTATTATTACACTTCATTAATCGCAATCGTTTTTATGACATTTTTATATAATTGATGACATAGGAGCTTAAAACGTGGAATCAAAATAGTTTCACCTTATTGCACATATAAAAACACAAGGTCTTTGAAACTATGGCATTAATATTGGTTGTATACGTAAAAGCATCTATTATAACTAAAAAAATGCATCAATGTAAGTAATATAATGTGGAATCAGTGAAATCAATACAAGGTGACATCTTAATGTAACCATCCAAGAATTATATAGAAAATAATATCAAACAATCCCTTTTCATATCTCACAATCACTAAAAGGTGCTTATCAATTTCCGTTTTGCTAATCAGTGGCTAGATTGACCAAAATATGAAATTGACCCTTGACCTCTTATGCCCTCTTCCTGGCAGTACAATCCATGAGTATACATTGGTTCTTGTCAATGAAAAAGGTTATGGTATGCGTCGAGGATTACCTTCTAGTCTCTTCATATCTGAATTTGACATCCAACTCCTTCGTTGGGCGATACTTAGACAAACTCGATGGATTGCAAGGAAACTGACGACGGTGTAGTGAAGAACTGAAAACAAAATTCAAATGGGAGAGATGAACAATTAAGCATTTTTAAGTTGATATGAAGGTGGATTTGAAAAGGTAATTAGGTTGAAAGTTACCTCATTCTTTAGAGCAGAACCATCAGTTGAAACTAGAACACTTCATATATACAATCAATCCCTTCCACTTTCGAGAAATAACCACACACTAAAATAGAAGAAGAGTTTAATATAACAAGATGAGAGATGAAACTAATATACTCCTTGAATTGGTAAATAGAGAACGGCCATTCGGGATTCGAACCGAAAACTAATATATTCCAACTGGGAGGGAAATGAATCAAATTACAAAAACTAAAAATAATATATCCAAAAATACCAAGAAGATTTTCCAAAAGAAAATCCAACCACCACTAACACTTTTCCATGCATAAGTGCATAACCGCTCTTATCATGGACTAGGAAGGACCAATGAATGACCATCAAGTTAATGTGCCTCACTAATCATCTACCTGAAAATGCATTTTAATTAAGAATAAGATCCTAATTAAGGGCTCGTTTGGTCTGAAAACGCAAGCTCAATAAAATAAAATAAAAATTGTATAGGAAATGCTATTTATTGTGTAAAAAATAAGATGGGAGAGGGTAAAAAGAGTATAGGGATTAGGAGATATAGTTACCCCTTACTCAAATTAGTAATTGAAATAAGGAGGAATAAAATTAATTTTGTATAAAAAGTTGGGAGGAGAGGGTAATGATTAATTTTTTTTAATAATGTATCTTAAACTATCATTGAACTACAGTCGTTTCCTTTCCCTTTATCTTTCGAAAATTTCAACCAAACGAGCCCTAAGAAAGGTACCTTACGAAAGATAAACGAAACTGGGAATCTGATTTAAAATTTGGCTAATATATTTTAATTAAGGATGTATTTCTTCTAAAACGGAAATCTTAGCTTAAAAAACAATCTTTTGAAGCTTTTTTAGAATTTATGTGGTTTATTTGGTTTGAAATTGCCATAATATCTTTATTAACAACCAAATAAACTCTACTTTTTACAAAAAAACTCTTTTTCACCTCCATACAGAGTTTATATTATTCCATAATTAATCTTTCAATCTTTATTTTATACAATTTTTAATTTTAACCGTTTTTAAATTTTAATCAAATTTTCAACTCCGTCCCATACGGACCCGGTAGTACACCGAGTATCAATCATGTGCATCAAACGTGGCACCCACAAACATCTAGCAAAGGCACACGTGTATTGTTCACATGATCCCTCGGTCAATGCTAAACCTTGATTTGTTCAACGGTCAAAACCTCACTAACCAACCTTAATCATTAGCCCTCTATTGCTAATTTTTTTATGCACTTGTGTTTCCGTCTTGTCGCCTTTGCGGGTTCGGTCGGTAACCCGGACCGGACCGGACCAATGCCGGCCGTTGGATCTGAAACCCTAGAATAGAGAATAGATTATGCAGCCGTTGGATTGGGGGATCTCGCATCCGCACGTGCGGTGCGCGTGAGGAGGTTAGCTCCGAGCCTCCGACACCGACACATCTGGCCCACGTGACCGGCTTAGCTGGTCACCATGTGACCTCCTCTAATATTTTTTATGCTCAAAGACTCTTTTTCGCCTGAAAGTAAATGAGGGTTTACTAATTTTAAATTTATTTAAATTAGTTGTTTTTATAATGTGTTGCGAAAGTATTGGGGTTGGGCTGCACGTGTGAGGTGTATCGGGATTATTTGTAGGTTAAAATCATTAAGATTTGAAAATCATATGAAGAGAAAATGCAGATCTAGAATTTGTTGAATAATTATTTCGAGAATATGCTTCTAGTTGTAAAGTGAGAAAAATGTAACGGAAATTTCGCCCGTTAATCCTAGGGTTTTGCCTAATTCGCGTGGTAAACAAAGGTTTCGGATATTTCGCCTGATAATCCTGAGGTTTCGAAATTTTTTGTCTCGCGCCCACAAGTTTAACTTTGTCTAATAAATGTGTTTTAAAGTTATATGCGGGTGAGTATTAACAAATTTTGTGGTATATTTTCACAAATACCGTCATTTTAAAAATAGATGAATAGATCTCACGATGTATACTGCTGAGCCAAATTAAACCAACAGTGAGAGTGGGGAGGAATATATCACCCTGAGCCAAGGTCGATAAGCAACGTTTGGTGGTCAGCGACCGGCGTCAGAGGGGCGGCGATGGCGGCACAGGCGGTGGCTGCAACTGGTGTTGGTGCCGTGGTGGGTTGCGATTCATGTAGAAGTTGTAAATCTATAATCAGGAAAAAAAAATATGTAAATTTGTAAGCATGTACGAAAAAAATCACAAATTTGACACACCATATACAAAATCAAACAAACATTTGTTTCATTATCCCATTACCATACATTAAACCCTAGAATTTTCGGACCCCAAAATTTTTGGACCCAAACCCTAGCTAGAATTCATAAGTCGAAATTGGAAGCTTCAAACCGTGATATGAGTTGGATTTCACATCCTAGATCCCTAATCCCACTCAATAAGAAGTAAATTGATAGATATGATTTTGAAATTTCTGGAAAAACCTATTCAAAATCAAAATTTTCGAAAGAAAGTATACTCACCTTTAGCCGGAACTGTGATAGAGTAGAGAAATTGGATTTTGAATATCCGCTGATGTATTTCTATACTCATATTACAATCATATATATATATATATTACATGAGGTTGAGATAGTTGAGAGAATAGAGGGCACTACCAACGTACATACAGAAGAGTGGGAGAGAGGGTGAGATAATCAAGGGATTGAGATCCCACATAACAACTAAATAGGAACTGTCCAACTACTCTTATTACCCTCCGACAAGACCAAGAGCGGGATGAACTTGGAGCTTGATTCGAAGCCACGCTATGCGATCCTTTGTCAATGATTTAGTGAAGATATCCTCCATCTGATCCTTCGAAGAAACATATTTGATGTGAAGATCACCAGATTCCATCTGCTCCCTGATGAAGTGAAAATCAAGCTTTATATGCTTCGACCTGGTGCTGATGACGGGGTTCTTGCACATGAAAGCAGCACCAATATTATCACAAAGGATGGTGGGCGAAGGCTGAGGGTGAATCTCCAGATCCCTGAGCAACTGTCTGATCCAAATCAATTCGGCGGAGGTGTAGGCAAGGGCTCGATACTCAGCCTCGGTACTCGATCTGGCCACGACCTCTTGCTTCTGAGATGTCCAACTGATGAGATTGCAACCATGAAAGATAGCAAATCCATATTGAGAGCGAGAATCATCAGGGTCGGAGACCCAACCAGCGTCGGAACAGGCAAGAAGAGAAGGAATCGCAGTTGGCTGAAAATGCAGACCCATGTGGAGACTCCCATTAAGGTATCGGAGTATACGCTTGACTAATTGCCAGTGAGCTAGAGTCGAAGAATGCATATGCTGACAGAATAGAGGGCACCACTCACGCCTCCGCCGACCCTCGCTCAGCCTTTGCCGCCCTCGGAGCCACCAATTGCCCGTCATCGCCTCCTCTCGTCTCTTCTGTTTGCACATGTCATTGCTATCACATAACTATTTCTCTTCTGTTCGTATCGCTCGGGAAGGAAGAGGATGAAAAGGTAGTATTTGTGAAATACCTCCACAAACTTTGTTAATATATTACACTACCCACCCTTCACACATTTTAAAACCGCGATTTTTGGACAAAGTCAAACTTGTGGGCGCGAGGCAAAAAATTTCAAAACCCCAGGGTTACCAGGCGAAATATCTGAAATCTTTGTTTACCACGCGAATTAGGCAAAACCCCAGGGTTACCAAACGAAATTTCCGAAAATCTAAGGAAGGAAATATGAAACTTATTTTGGAGCTAAAGTCGCATTTGGAGGTGTCGTCTCTGATTTTGTCATTCGCGATGAATAGGGTATGGTTCTTGTTTGTGGGGCACAGGGCTAAGGTTTGGTTTCAGCTCTACAAGCGGAGTGTCTTGATCTCTAGGCTGGTTTACTGGAAGCTATGAAGAGAGGTTTTCCGCTTCTTGAGGTGGAAGAGGACTGCTTGACCGTCATCAATGTCATTAATGGATTGGCCCCGTGGAAATTCGAGATGATGATTTCGGATGTCTTTGACTTATGTAGAGCTTTCGTCTCTTTTTCACACATATGTAGGGAAGGGAACCAAGTAGCTGACAGAATGACGCATCTCAGACTCACCGCGACTAATCTTGAGAAGCGCTTTACAATTGAGATCGAAGTACCTGTCCGTCAGAACACACTTGGGCGGTGGTTCAACCACGATTGATCATCTCCAAATCATTTGCTTTGTATAAAAAAAATACACGGAGAGAGAGAATATGCTTCTATTTTTTTCCGCTTTGTTTTGAGGCTTTCGAATGTCTTTTCCTTTTTGAGTGTCATTCATTTTGGGTTCGTTTGGATTTCCTTTATTATTGTTGTTGTTATAATGCAATTATAAATATAAATATTTTTAACTGGTTATTTAACATAATTTATATTGTGTTTAAAATAATGTTGATTTAAAATAAAATATCTTACAAACTGTGTTAATCAATTACATTAAATTTATAATATAATTATAAACTTTATGTAAGTTAGTTTTTTTATTAACACAATTTACAAGATGTTTTCTTTTGAATCCATGTTATTTTAAACACAATATACATTGGGTCAACAAATACATGAAAATTATTTATCCATATAATTGAATTATAAATATAATAAAATTGAATTAAAAGAATCGGAGCTTTTTATTAGCTACTCGCTCAAACTTTTAATAGCTTTTGATTTTCGATTCATGAATTTTCATTACCTACCCTAACAACTATGTTTATCAAAAATCATATTCACTTATAAACATGTATTTAACACGAATAATTTATCAAATTCTAACTACCCCACTGATTACTCTTTTACCAAAGATAGTTTATGGGTAAACATAGACTTTTCCTTCTACAATATAGTGTATCGATTTAGATTAATTAAATCAAGTTTGTAAAGCTAATTAAAGGGGACATAGAGAAAGGAAAAGGCATGTTTGGTTGGTGGGATTTTGCATGATTTGGCAAGGAAAGGGAATGACAGGGAAAAGTTACAGAAAGCACATGCCAATTTGGTTAGCCCAATGATTCTCTTAAATCATTTTCTTTATGTTCCTAGTAGTAGTATATTATTGAGATTAGTTGTTTGCTAGTAATGATTTTTCTTGCTCGGTTCAGAAAAGTTAATAATGTTTCTTTGTCTTAGCTTCAACTTGATCAGTGATCTGATCTGGATCTAAATATCTAATACTTCTTAGGTGCAGATGATGTATTTTACTTTTATGATGGTGTTTCACTTGTTTAATTTTAGATTATAGATTTCCAATTCAAAGGTGCAAGTAGGTATTGAAGATGAAGTTTGGGCTGGCCCTTTAGGAGAAGATGGGTTCCTGGGCCTGAGTCATAATGGACTTGAAGGGCAAGACCAAACGTTTTAGTCCACTAGGGAGAGCTCCAATCTTGTGGAGTCCTTTGGATTCAATCACTTGTTTTGACCCAAAAAAGAAGAAGAAGAAGAAGAAATACTACAAAACATCAAATCGATAGAGTTGGTAGCTCAGTGGCTGATCGTGAGTTCGATCCCCTTGTGCAAGCTGCTGCTTATATACTACTTAACAAAGGAGAAAAAAATGCAAATCTCTGGTTACTAGCATCTCGGTCAATCACACATTCACACTCGATGAACCCATTTCTCAAGCCTGAGTTGCTTAAGGGGGGGTCCCTTGCACGGCTTTCTCTTCTGAGGGCACCTCCATTTTCCTGTAATCTCATTTGAACCTGAACTGCATACATTGGTTATCTCCACCAAGGGCTTTCTAGGGGTCATGCCCTTGTAAACCTTTGGTGAACCGACGCTTTGAGCTTGTTCATGCTCCTTTGGAGTGGTTTTTAACTTTGTGTCTGCACTTGCCTTCATTGCTGAAGTGAAACCATTGTCCTTGCTAGCGCATCTGTTGATGCTGTCTGAATTCCCTTGTTTTGGTTTATGACTGGGCATGATCCATCCCGAACAACTTTTGGCATCAATGATATCTCCTTTGTGCTCAGTTTCATCAGCTTCATCTATGCATCTTTCATTGAACTTGATAGGTGAGCCTATGTTGATGGATGAGCGCTTATGACTATAACATAACGCAGAACCTTCTCCATTGCTTTCTTCTCTTTGGAGCATTTCCATAGTGCCAGCATCGTTAAGTCTCAGATATTCACAAAGTTTAGCTGGATTGCCATCAAGACTCTCATCTGTCGATGCTTCTTCCACCATGGAACGAGAAATTCCTCCAAGAAACAGCCTCTCAGGGTTGGCCAGCAAATCAGTTTTATGATCTTCAAGGCCAATCTCCTGTAAGGTTTTATGCTTGAACAAACAACAGATTATCATTTAGAAAATATCCAAAGGACATGAAAGTTTCTAGCTTAATGACCAAAGCATATAAAAAGTTCAGTAAACTAAAACATTTACCTGCTGTGCAGAGACAGTTCCACTCTTTACACATGGAACAAGTTCCCCGTGTTTGACAAAGGCATCCTTCTGTATTGACTTGTCAGCGAGGCAATCTACTGCAGTCTTTGTTGGTATGGGCATCCAAGTTTTCTCTTGCGTGGCACTGTCATCAGGGCCATCACTGTCAGCTGTGCTTGGAAGGGAGCCTCCAATCTCAGCAGTATCCAGTGTTGGGGACTCGTACACATAGCTTGAGAACCAGTTTCTTATGTCAGGAGGCTCTGGAATGGACCAAAGAAAGATTGCACTAAAAGGTTAAAGCTGCCTTGTTCAAGCCTGAAGAAGGAATAAGATTACACTCACCTGATGGAAGTGAGTCAGAATACTCTGGGACCTGCAACAAGGGCAGTGAATGCATCAATGGACCATGCATTCGTAGGCAGCACAATGACAAGGGATTACATAAATCATTCACTTGAATAACAGTATAGCCCTTTCAAAACAAAATGTTCGGAACACATAGGAACATGTAAAACTAGAACTGAGCCGTGAAAGGCAAAGGCTAATAGTGCAATTCATTCAGGTTAGGGATAGAGGTTCAGTGGTCTGTAGTGTTGCTAGTTGCTACTCAATTGGACTCGTACTGTCATGGGGGCATTTTACTGATGGCAGGCCAGGAAGCTATTCTTTTTTGCAAGCATTATTCACCAGTGCATTTCAGAGATTACAACAGCCATCTAAAAAGACTAATGAACATAGATACATAAATAGATGTATGATGTATCAATGCCAAGCTCCTGAATCTAGGGTTGCTCATTATTCACTAATAACAAAAGGCTAAAATGGGATCCAACTGCTAGAGTGATATAGCACATTCACAACACCAAGTCCTGGAGTCTTGGTGGACCTTTCAAGTAATATATTGCAGAATTATGGACACGACAACCTCATTTGATGATTTTTATGGGCAGAGGAGTCCAACTGTAAGATAATGAAGCCTCACATTTATTGTTGGCGGAACCAGAGGAGCTCAAGGATACCCAAGCAAACAATAAGCCATTAAGTCCATTACTTTGTGGTAAGCCTTTTTTTTAGGAAATGTTGCACTTATAGGCAGAATACTACAAAGAGATATGATCCTTCTGTAGTTTCTACCCTACTAGAGCCCTTACACCACCAACATTGCAGCCCAATACACAGCAGTCCAAAGTCGAAGCCCAAGAGCACACCCAACAGAAGACGGAGCCCATGATCACCTAGACTAATAAAGACAAATGTAGGAACCTTCCTGAACAGTTATATTTTTGCTCCATTGTACTCTATAAAACCACCACTGTAATCTGTTTTCAATCAATTAAGAGAGGAGACAAGAAATACCAACAATGGTGGGTTTACCATTTCAGAATACCCCTATGGCACCATGACCATCTTTAAGTTTGATCGAAAGAGCAAATCTCCAACGGCAAAAAAAAAACCACTTTATGAGGCATGTCCAAAGATTTATTGGAAGTCTATAACTCGTTGCCAGCTTGTAGTGAGGTTCAAGTGTTCCATCCTCACTACCAAAATAGAAAAAAGAATAAGAAAGAGTGTGGTAACTCCTATGGAGTTTCTTCAGCTGGTAGGACTTATATTTGTTTTCTTTGCACTTAATTTAATTCTTCATCAACGCAAAAGTTTCAGTTGATTGAAAAATCAGTCAGCTGGTAGGATTATCATATTCTACTGAAGCAAGTAACACTATCACAAAGCTATCTTAACTGTACAAAATACAAATTGTAACTTCTTTTCTATCATTAAGAGGTTCAAACTGGCAACTATATAAATAACCTAAGATTTAAGTTCAAGCATAATGCATTACTTCTTGAAATAAGAACTGGGTACACAGTAGGCGTGCACATATTTAGATTAATACCTTAACCTCAGTTTGGTGATCACAGGCAGCATCCGAAGATTCATGTAAGCAACACCCATCAACATTAACCTTCTTGGCAAATCGGGATGTATAATCACTCCTAACACCAGCACAGCGAGCTCCCGTATCTTCTTCACCTTCACTATCTTCAACATACAATCCAACATCTTTAGATTCTCCTTCTGTAAGCAAAGAATCTTCGAAACAATAGCTTGAATTCAATTCTGGAGACTGGTAAACGTAACTTGAGAACCAGTTTCTGAGGTCAGGAGTCTCTGGAGAAGTTGTTCAAGAAAATAAAAATGGCAATTAATAACAGCTGCAGAAATTGTGAACACCTCCCCAATAAAATGTTCCAACATAAAGAAACTCATTAAAGGCCTTTCCATGAACATTAAAAAAAAAGGCGAGAAAACGGAGTTTGAAGATCAATTAGAGTTGGAACTGCAGAAATTGTATTCCTAGAATCCATATGAACTCCAAAAGTGGATCTAAAACATGACATTGCAATTCAAACCCTAACTCTAAATCCAATGTTACAATCGACGCCGCAAAATCTGAATCTGTCAAACATAGATCCGATGCAAGCAAACCATCAATCAAGCTACAACACCGATTTAGGGGAAAGTGCAGAAATTACCAAATGAAGCAGTGAAGTCGGCGGCCGCAGATTGTGATTTGAAAGAGGATGGTGAATATGCGTTCGGGTTACAACAATTAACAGCGGTAATCTCTTCCATATGATGTGGAAGGTTCCCTGCATCGTCTACAGACCACAGCCATGAAATCTATGACTGGAGATTTTACAGAAGCAAGGGGCGCGGCAGCGCGGGAAGGGATGAACGGAAGAGGGAGTTTTTTTTCCCAAAATTTCCCGAAATTTCAAATACTTGTAGGGTAAATTACACATAACCACCCGTAAATTTTAGTATTTTTCACATAACCACCCATAAAAACTTAAATTACAGTAAACCACCCATAAATTTGATTTGTTTTCATATGACCACCCACACATTAAACCTCTATTTGTTTTTGTTTAAAACGACTAAAATATATCTATTTCAAGCTTATTTGTTTGTACTTTATAGAGGAAAGATGTTGCATATATGAGTACGTGTTTGGATTTCAATTGTATTATGTTTATAATATAAAATAGACAAGGTCGTGTTTGGTAAACAAAAAATTTAAGATAAATTAAGGGTGTGTTTGGATCCCATAATTTAATAAATTATATACTATAATGTAACAGTTTTATTCCGATGTATGTGATTATTTGGTTAAATTACTATTTTGCCTCAATTTTTATGAGATTTTTAGTTATACAACCAAATGCTCACATAAACCAAATTAAATAATTGAATTATAATTAAAATGAATTGGAATTCAAAACCACCCTAAATACTCCAACCAATATATATCTAAATTGGATTTGCAATCTGAAGAGTCGAGACTTGCAATCGCTCCTAACAGTCCCATCTCTTTCAACAAATTACTATTTTGCCTCAATTTTTATGAGATTTTTAGTTATACAACCAACTGCTCACATAAACCAAAGTAAATAATTGAATTATAATTAAAATGAATTGGAATTCAAAACCACCCTAAATACTCCAACCAATATATATCTAAATTGGATTTGCAATCTGAAGAGTCGAGACTTGCAATAGCTCCTAACAGTCCCATCTCTTTCAAATGTTGAATAAGATAGGAATAAGCTCTAAAATAAAACAAGATTGTTGCTTTAAAAGAAGGGTAAATTAGCTCATATCTTAAATTAAAAACCATATCATTTAAAAAATAAGTTAAAGCTTATACATATCATTTGACAAATTAGCCGAACATTAATAATTTTATTATAATTTATCCTTTTTTAAAAGGGTAAAGGTAAAACCAGATTATTTAACAATTTGAAAGTCTTATGAAAACAAATCATTGCATTAAATACAAATAATCTTGAATTAAGGGTATTTTAATCATTTTAAACAAAATAAATAGAGGTTTAATGAGTGTGTGGTCTTATGAAAAGATAACTAATTTATGGGTGGTTTACTGTAATTTAAGTTTTTATGGGTGGTTATGTGAAAAGTACTATAATTTACGGGTGGTTATGTGTAATTTACCCATACTTGTATTACATGTCAAAATACATGTCATTTTAGAATTATAGATATTGTAAGGTGTTATTATGAATTAAAAAAAAAGATATTGTAAGGTGTTATTAAATACACACGTAATTTTTTTTAGATACATCACTAATAGGTCTGCAACTTGTTGTGGACCTTTGCGGGTTCATTAGCAGTCGCACTCACACCCCATGTTTAAATAAAAAGGTCCACAACTTGTAGAGGACTGATTAGCGGTGTATCTAGTAAACATTACCGATGTATTTAGCTTTCTCGTATTCTAATCTCACTAACTATGTCATATTTCAATTTCTAATGCATAATTTTCCTTCATAATGAAAAAATAATTATTCTTACTTCTTTTATCATCCAATCTCAATTCAAACTTTTTTTAAAAAATAAAGATAAATACTCTGTATATATCTTTAATGCACCTTAATAAGTGTGCAAATACATAAAATGACTTAAACTGCGAGACGGATGTAGTACTTTTAACAAACTATTGTCAAAACTTTTAAACAGTGATGTCGCGAGTCTTGACACATGACTCATGGAAAGAAACACCCTTGCGATGTTTCTTATGATGACGCACAATTTCTAGATGGATATAATATAAAATATTATTACATGTATAAATAATAATTACATTGAGATATCGTTATTTAATTTGTATAAAATCAGGAAAAAAATCTTTTATTTTTGAAAAAATAAGAAGAAATGTATGTAATTTAAACAAATTGATATTTTTTTATGTTTGTAAAGTAAAAATTGCACATTTAATAATGTGGATGACATGGAATAAGATATATTTTTCCATCTATTTTACTGAGATAATATTATTGTGCTTCAAAAATATCGAATAATATTTATTATTTTGTATAAGTAAATGATATTCCATAGGATAAAAGATAAGTGTAAACAAAAGATAAATTTAATTACAAATAAATAAATAAAATATAAATTAAAAAAAAAAGATTATATAAATATTTGGTAATCCATTTGAGGAATTGGGGCATTGACCTAATGTGGTGGATAATGGGGTGAAATTTTATTTGTTTGTAAATTTTTGTTAGATGTCATGGATGATAGGTAGATACCATATAAGAGCTTGTGTGGAAAAAAAAAGATGAAAAAGTTGATGAGGTCAATGTTATTTAATTGACATGTGGATTGGCGGTTTCTAATTAAGTCACGTAGGCCATATGATCGTCGTGTGTGTATATTACAAATGTAATAAATTACATTTTATTTTTTATAACATAAAATGAACAAACTTAGTATTACTATTTAATATATTTTATAGCATGAAAGTAATATTTAAGACATTTTATAATATGGAGTATATGAAAATGAAAAAAAAAAGTATTAGCATTTAATATTTTTTATAATATGAATTTATTTAAAGTAGTTAATAATATGGATGTGCTTTTGGTTGGTGGAATGTAATTTTATATCTTTTTATTTTTAGTAAATAAAACAAATGATAAGTAGTGGTATGAGTAGAGGGGTAAGTAATGTGATGAGTAATAGCATGCATAGGGTGCCAGTAACAAAGTGGACGATTTTAATTGATCCACGTGAAGATGTAAAATTGAATGTATGAGGTGGCACGCTTCAAAAGACATCATGTGGATCCGAGCTTTCTTGTGATGCCACCTAGGACGGATTTGCTTATGCTTTAATAATATTAAATTAATAGATTTGTTATTTTTAGTGAATAAAATAAATGATAAGTGGTAGGATGAGTAATAGGGTAAGTAGTGGATTGAGTAATAGGATGACATTGCGCAACTAACATTGGTCCAAGCGGAGATGAAAAATTGAATGTATGAGGTAGCACGCTCCAAAAGACATCATGTGGATCCGAACTTTTTCATGATGCCACCTAGGACGGATTTACTTCTGCTTTAATAATATTAATATATTAATAGATAGTTTTATTATTGTCACATTTAAATAAAAAAATTATTTTAAATGTGTGTTTATGAAACAAGAAAAAAAATCCCAGATTTATATGCATAACCATTTTACTTGTCCAAAAGAATCTTTTCTAATGGAAAAAAAACACTTTTTTCTAAAAGAATATTTTCCTTTTTGGCTTGTCTAATGCTAGTGAAATTCACTCAGTAATCATTAAAACAATACAATATACCAACACTCAATTGAGAAAATAATTAAAAGTTTTAGTTTAGCAAATAGAATACAATGGATTGGGGAACTATGTTGTTGGATAAGATGATCTGTGTTGGTCTAATGTATGTCATGAGTTCATATTAAAATTTATTAAAAATCACAAGGAGTGTGATAAGTTAGCAGAGGATTGTCCAACGTTAACCAAATATGAATCATAGAAATAGAATTTTTTTTCTAAGTAAGCACTTTAACCCTATTCTAGGACATATCCAATGTTTTTTTTTTTTTTGGAGGCAAGATAAAGATTCAGTTCCCTAGACAAGCCTAGGGTAACCGAGAGACCGGACAAGCCGGTGGATGGACTAACCATCATGTACACCTGAAAATAAATAACAGAAACAAATGACAGAAGCAAATGACAGAAATAAAATTACAAATAAAACGTACAAGTCATCCTACATTGAGAAACACAAGCCAAAGAGAGACGAACAGATCGGTCAAAGAGACGATGCACACAGAGAACCTTGGGAATACTAGCGGACATCTCAGATTGTGGACTCGAAACAAGCCATCAGATGTCAACGCACATTCACGACATCATCGAACATGACAAACCAAATCGCTCAAAGAAACCTGCAACACAATAAGAACAACACTGCACAACAACCCGCAAAACCAACCCAAAGCCAAACCATTGACCAATAAAACTCCCAAACCCATCCCAAACCCTCCAGGACGATAACAAAATCGTGAGAGACTACTAAGTAGTCAAAATAGAGGCGTATGAAATGGACCAAAAGAGAAAAATTGAACAACAATAAAAAAGGCAGGAGTCAGAAGAAAGGATTGAGACTAGGAAGCCAAAGCAGGTAAGAGAGCTAGGTTGTGTTCCAATCGCCCAAGGAAGCGGCACACCCCTGAAAGGTGAACCGCCGACAAGGGAAATCAGAGGCTCAAAACGGCTGCCGTGGGGGACTGAAGACTGAGAAGGAAACCATCGGAGATGAGCCAAGATGGCGGTGGATGCACCCAAGCTCGGTGAGAGAGAGAGATACCAGTTGGTGGCCGGCGAAGCCTCGGAAAATATTCAAGATTTGAATCATAGAAATAGAATTTTTTTTCTAAGTAAGCACTTTAACCCTATTCTAGGACATATCCAATGTGAAGTGGAATAGCTCACTGATTTTTTTTAAATACATGAAATAAAAAATTGTTAATTATTGATAGGTATAAAAAGTATAGTGTGTAGTAATAACTAGGCTAGTTGAATAAACTTTTATTATAAATATAAATTAGGTACATTGATTTATAAAAAGTTTAAGCCCATACTTTTTCTTAGAACAAAATAATCATGCATTATAATTACAATAAATGACACAAAATAGAACAAAAAAATGTGGCTTGCAAAATTGCAATTTGGATGTTCTCGTGACGCTTTGGTTACGAAGGTTACCGGGAAAATTGCAAAAGTATATCTCTCTTTATTTTTTGAAAAAAATGGTTGGTTGAATATTTGGAGTACCGGGTCTCAAGTTTAGGGGAAAATGAACGACTTCCAACTAACATCAGTATTGTCTTTTACATCAAAAGTAGTGATGGGTTTTTTAAAAGTCCACTATGGACAAAAAAAGAGAAGGGAATGGAAAGGGTAATCATACACAGAGAAAGGAAAGGGATAAGTGAATGTTACAGTGACGAGGAAGATTCCATGTGTTTTCGGTAAGCACAGAACATTCCGCGAGCACACAATACCAAGTAAACATCCCTTCATCATATTTATTCGATTAGGCATCCCAATTTTGGATAGAAATTTTGTTGATTAATGTTGGATTAGGCATGCCAATGTTGGGTAGAAATTGGATTATAGTTGGATTAAAAATTATATTTGATACACGTGAGATCTGCTTGTGAGATTGTCTAACTGTGTGTGGGGAGAAATTTGAATGAAAACGAAATTGTGAATTTGTGGATGGCAAGGGGAAATGTTTGGGTGTCATGCCAATTTTGGTGGGTTGCATATTCGACGATTGAATATTTCGATTAGGGAATATCATTCTAGTATGGTGGCCTAGATTGTTAGTGGTTATTAGGTGACAAGTAAGGATAACCAATGACAAGCATGATACAAGGAGCAACATAAATGGGTAAAGGAGTGACAAGAAAAGTTTAGGGGGTGATTGCATCCATTAGGTTGATAGTTTCTACAAGGTTGTGACAAGCGAATGACACGTAATATGTAAGGGGTGACAAGATGAGGGTATGAGTGACAAGTAAGGGTTAAGATGTAACATAGAAGCAATAAAGGGGGAGGCTAGTCATAGGGTTTAAGAGCATGATGCGATGTGATGGTAAACAAAATGAGTAACAACTGAGGGTTAATAGGTGACATGGAAGCAACAAAAGGGCAGTGAAATGATCTCTTAGGGCACCCTCTAGAGATACAGTTGAACTCGGAGATGGGAGACAATTGAACTCAGAGATGACGAGTGAAATCTTCCATATATATATAATGTGATGGAATTGGGTACAATATAAATCCTGGCAGCAAGGCCTCCATGTGTTGACTCTATAGAAATTATGGATGAGGGTGTAGACATTAAGCCTCTTATCTTTGCAATGACAATGATATGCATACACAGATAATGATCAACATCGAAGTGCCTACAGGTGCATGTTCGAGCACTCAAGTTCATAAGCCACATGGATACTTCCATGCAAACCTCATACTCGTGGTTGTTAAGTGGACCATGCATATCGACTTCTTGAAGTTATTTTCCACCTTGTATGCCACTTAGTCACAAACAACCTTATCCGACTTGGAGCATTTATCCATCTGCTCCATAAACCACTTAGAAATAATCTCAATGATGTAATAAATTAGCACAACAATAGACAAGTTCCATGACTCCCTGAAAACTATATTCAGACTCTCGATGTTGTTCGTGGTATTCATGTTGTAGCGATTTGCACAAAAATGCGCCCTTTTCTGGTACATGGAAGCAACAAAAGGGTTGGCAAGTAGGGTTTTCTTCTTTTATTTATAAGGATATTTAATACTTCACTAGTACAAACCTTGGATCGATCCATTGCAAATCCGAATGCTAGATTGAAGTAGAAGGTAACCTTTATAAGAATAATTATGGGATAAGAAAAATGCATATTAAGGTTGAATTAGATGTAATATTTCTCCATGTTAGATTAAAATTGAAAAGGCCACCCATAGAAGAGGATATAAACCTCAAATGGAGCAAGCTTTCATGTTTGTATAAATTTGTCCTCTTTCATCAGTTATGTTAATCGAACAAATCGATCAAATTTGTATAGGCTTAAAGCCTTAAAGGAAAAGAAATGATGAGCCAAACTAATTTTCATCAAAGGAAATGACGAGTCAACATATGAAAATATGAAAATTGAACAACTCTTATTGCTCATTCATTTGGTTTCATACTATTCCATCCATTAAAAATTATAAGTGATTTTACTTTTTGACATGTTTTTTAATGAGATAAAAATATATATAATTTTAAAATAAATTTCATACTTATTACGGAGTAGTAATTATTATAAAAAGTAATAAATTTATATTATTTTTAACTCCTAAAAAATATACTCAAAATTCAAATGATGACTTATATTTTTTAACATACAAATTTTACGCCCAAATTTTATTTAGCACAAGGTCTTATTCCTATTTAACACATGATTCGCAACGACCAAACACATTCATGGTCTCAATGACCATGGTCACAACGACTACCTGCATTTATGCTTTACGCGATCCACAACGGCCTAGAGGTGACAAAAAGAAAAACTCTAGTCACAATGACATTGATATTTAGTTCTATATTTTAAATGTTGCGCTAGTCTATTAGATGTGCATAGTGATCAAGCGTGGGGTGAAGAGTTATGCGATTATACTTGGGAGGAGATAGATGTATTGTGAGATGGAGGGATCATGCACGCATGTGAAAGACAACGTCCATAAAATCATAAAGACGAAAAAATATAGATATCAATTCGGATTGAAGGTTTATGGAGTGTTAGGAGATCTTGAAAGCCAAGGTCATGGAAGGAATACACAACCATGAGATAGAAAAAAGTATGCATGGACATGGTTTTGGTGGCAGGCTTACATCAGCACAACATGATTTAGTGATGATACTCACCGAAAATCATGTGAAGTCGAAGAACATTTGATGATCCTTCAGAAGAAGCGGGTTAATATGACGAAATTGAAGCAAGTATACAACAAAAGTGATAGTCTTTGAAAGCAAAGTATGCAGTGGATTGAGAACGGTTCCCCAACAGTTCTTTGTAAAAGCTAAGGAGTTGAATTATTTTGTGTGGCATGGAAAAGGGCCCGCTTCTTGGTCTTGAGTGAAATTGCATGGGTGCATCCCAATTCCATTGCATTGTTGAAGACATTTCCTTACGTACTTGTGATGGATGTGACGTATAAAGTGAACAGATACACTTCTTAAATGTCTTTATGTTTGTAAGTTTAATCAACCTTTCCAAATTTTCATATCTGGCATATCAATGTGTAAATAGGTATATAATATGCTTTTATTTGAAGTGGTTGGCTTAACATCTACATGGATGAACTACAATGTAGCATGTGCATTTATGAGTTGAGAGAAAGTAGAAAATTACATGTGAGTTATGAGTGTCATAGGCGAACTTCTTCAAAGAAAATTACATATGTATTTTGGCCTTGCGCACTATTGTCGTGTAATTCTGCTAGTCCTATGACAGTAGCGAGAATCATGGGGTGTAATGTCGTTTACTACTTTTGGAACACTTCCTCTTGTAGTCCCTCCGATCAAAAATATTTGATGTTTTGGAGATATGCACGGAGATTAAGAAATGTCATTTTCCACTTTTAAATACTTCACCAAATAATATTTACTCTTCCATCACATTTATTAAACACAAATGTAATTGGTTAAGCAAAAAAAAGTACAACTTATATTGATATTAGTGCAAAAGTAAAAAAGAGTGTAATTATTACTTTTAAACCATCAAATATTATTGATCAAATTTCACCTCCTAAAACATCAAATATGTCCGATCGGAGGGAGTATTCTCTAATGGACTCGTGTAGTACTGTCTATTATCATTGCATCTCCCAAATTGTCTTGTCTAATATATTCACCTTCAGAGGGTTGAAAACTGGCTCATACACTCATAACAAACATCTTGTGAATGCATAAAAGTTCAATCTTCTATCCATCTATAAAAACATTTATCATATGGAGTATTAATTACAACAATCTGTACAAACAATAAGTGGTCGCTATGAGATTTCTTAAGTCTTTATGCAGCAAATTGATTATAGTGACCAAAACAACAAGTGGTTGTTGAAACCAAATCACAATTGGTTGCTACGACAAAAACTGTAGATGGTCGCAGCGACCACAATCGTTTTGGCCAGTGACCATAACGTGCGTTGGTTGCAGCTATCATATCGTCCCTTACCTTAGTTGCCAAAACTCCAACCCACATGCAAGTTTCAACCCTTACCATAGATTTGTCCAAAAGTTGCTTATATCCTACTTTTATGAGCACAAATATACAAGATTATACCTTTTTTAATCAATTTTGAAACAACATATCCAAATCTAAAAACCAGACCACCCAAATAATGTCAAAGATGTTAAAGCAACTAAAATCACTATGAAAAAGCATGAAAATATACCTAAGCCTTGATAGATCTTCAGCTGGGATGAGATTGATTGTAGAGAATGGGAAAGAATTAGGTTTGATGGGATTTGGGTTTTTTTGTATTTTTCATGCGAGCAAGCAATTGTTTGATATGAATGAGAGATATGTGGGTTTTTTTGGGGGAGGGGGGATGAGTAGGGTGGTAAATTGTTTCAATTATAAGGGTAATTATGTCATATTTTAAAAAGTATTTTTACCATGTTCTAAATAACCATCTCTTTTTTTTAAAAAAAATGTATTAAAAAGAGAGGAAAAGAGAAGAAGAAGATTTTTTTTTTCAAAAAAAACCATAAATAATTATATGTCTGTTTCTGTACTGTATCCCCCGCACTCTGAACCAATTTATCTCCAAAAATTGCAATTTGGTGGGAGCAAGAGTGGGGGGATGAGTAGGGTGGTAAATTGTTCGGGGGGGAGTAGAGTGGTAAATTGTTTCAATTATAAGGGTAATTATGTCATATTTTAAAAAGTATTTTTACCATGTTCTAAATAACAATCTCCTTTTGAAAAAAAAAATATTAAAAAGAGAGGAAAAGAGAAGAAGAAAAAAAATTTCCAGGAAAAAAAAAACATAAATAATTATCTGTCTGTTTCTGTACTGTAACCCCCGCACTCTACACCAATTTATCTCTAAAATTTGCAATGGGGGGGGGGGGGGGTAAGGATGAGTAGGGTGGTAAATTGTTCCAATTATAAGGGTAACTATGTCATATTTTAAAAAGTATTTTTACCATGTTCTAAATAACCATCTCCTTTTGATGACAAAAGATATTTAAAAGCGAGGAAAAGAGAAGAAGAAAAAAAAAATAGAAAAAAAAAAAAATAATTATCTGTCTGTTTCTGTACTGTAACCCCCGCACTCTGCACCAATTTATCTCTAAAATTTGCAATTATAAGGGTAATTGTTTCTTATTCTAAAAAATATTTTTTACCATGTTCTAAATAACCATCTCCTTGTGAAAAAAGGATATTAAAAAGAGAAGAAGAAAAAAAATCAGAAAAATAAATAAATAATTACCTGTCTGTTTTTATACTGTAACCCACGCTCTGCACCAATTTATCTCTAAATTCTGCAACCCATCTCTCTCTCTCTCTCTCTCTCTCTCTCACACACACACACCTTTCGTCTCCCCTCTTTCATCACCGCTTACCTTTTGTACGAAGTATATGAAATCGAAAAACTTTAGCCGAAGTGTTTAACGGAGGGATTCTTTTTAAGGCAATCTACAGTGGAGATTCTTGACAACGTCGAAGAAGGACAATCTTCTGTGTTTAATAGTTAACGAAGTAAGTTCCTTTTTTTTTTTTTGCGAATGCACGTTTAGTTTTCAACTTCGCAATTAAGGAAATTGTAGAACTACACTTTAAATAGATCTAGATTTTTCTTTCATGGCCAATCCATATATATTATATTTAGTTATTATTTAAATTCTAATTTTTGTTTGGAGAGGCCAAGAAATCTAAATCCTCAAAATTATATTTTCATGAATTAATTACTAGTTATTTGATTTATTTTATGGAAATCTTCATCATAGTGTAGCCTCTAATATGAGTATAGAAATTAGGGATAATTAAGGTATTAGAAAATAAAAATCATGAAGTAACGTTTTAAGTAGATCTCCAAAAATTGATTTGCTCAACTTTATTCTATAATCATTAGTGAAACATTATTCTTAGTCTCTTAGAGTTCATTCTTTAAATTAATTTGATGTTCAAGTTTTCTAAATTATATTTTATACATTAAAGTATTATACCCTGGCTAGATTGGAGATGTTTTGTTTAATCATTCAACTTCCAATATCCTTCGAAATGACTACATTCCTGCTGGTCATGAGATATAAAATTTGTAAAATTCATATATAATATAAATATGAAAAATTTAGTGAAAATGGTTTTTTTTTTGGTTTAATTTATATATAAATTTAGTGAAAATGGTTTTTTTTGGTTTAATATATATATATATATATATATATATATATATATATATATATATATATATATATATATATATATAGGTATGGAACTGGTGAAAATGATTTTCAATCCTGAATAGGAATAGAGACAGAGAATGGAATAGAGACAGAGAATGGAATCATTTTCAGTAAATGAGGATAGAGACTGAAAGGCAATTCCCACCCTGTTGTTATCTCAAAATTCAACGCACCCAAAACGAGGGGATGAACCGGTGGAGTTTATCCCAACTATGAGAAACACATTTATGTACATATCAAAATTTAAGTTATTTTATTTTTTTACACGCTTGTCAAAAAGATATAAATTTTATAAAATACCAATTATTTATTTATTAATTTTAGATTTTATTATTATTATTATTATTATTAAGTATAAAATTATTAAAAACATATAGGGTGTGTTTGGGACAAGGTCGGGGGATGGGAGGGGTTGTAGATTTTTTTTCGGGATTCGGGTCGGTATGTTTGGGAGGGGGTGGTGGTGGTGGAGTTGGATGGGGTGGTGGACTGGTGGGGATGGGAAATGACCTGATTGTCCCATCTTGAATTCGGGTGTGCGAGGGGGATGGGGAAATTTTTCCACCCCATATGGACGTTTTTTGCCCCCACGACCATTCTCTTCTCTCTCGCGTCACATGTTCTCCATTCTTGAGCTCCTCTCGCCCGAAGCACAGAAGCGGGGGACACAGGACAAGCAACAGTTGTTTGCCTGCTTGTGAGAGACCAAGGAAATTAATCACATTTTCCAGAAGCTTCACAAGACCAACACTAATCTCAATCGTCCTAGTAACAAAACCCTAACCCCTTCCTCATCTTATCGCGCTACTGTTTCCTCTCCTCAATCGCCCCAACCATGCGCCTCCGATCAACGCCAATCTCCGGCGTCGGCGGAGACGATGACGATTGTCGTGCATGCTTCCCCCACATCGGCGGAGGCGGTGGCTTCAAGACGAATCGTGGTGTGGACTTCTTTTCCTCTGAGGAGGAGTTTCAGATGCATTTGGCGCTGACGATTAGCGCTTCCAATTCGGAGTCTCGCGCTGCTGGAGGACGATCAGATCCAGAGTCATCAAGGGTGGTGTGGGAGACGCCTCGACTGGAAGAAGAACGTCGACTGGTTTGACCCGCTTCAATTTCAATCGAAAATGAGGGACATTTCTAACATATACCTCATGAGTCTTACACCACTCATCCACACTCAACCAAACACGTAAGGGATTATTTTCTATAAATAATCTCTATCTCGTCCATCCCTAACAATAATTTTCATCTCATCCATCCCCAAAAAATATGCCTCCTGCAAAATAATCACCTCACAAACACATTCATAGGCAATTAGAAGGACTGAGCACGCACCACATGTTGGATCCGTCGCGATATGGCGTCGACACCTCTCCTCATTTGTAAGAATAGCCCCTCTGAGTATCAACCATATGAAACACCGGACACGTTCCGGCACCTTCAACCCCCAATCACTTGTTCAGGCATTGCCGCAAGGTTGACGGGTTGTGGATGGCTTTTGGTAGGCCGACGAGCAGCCGAGCTTTCCTCGAGAGTCCTTTTGCTGCCTGGGTTAGGGAGCAGCTGCTTGTGACACAGGTTTATGTTGGCGAAGTTGATTGGGGCTGTATTTTCGCGACGACGCTTTGGTGGATTTGGAGGTGGCGGAATGATCGTGTGTTTAACGGTAAGGAATGTGTAGTCGACAGAGTGCAGTTCATCAAGACAAAAGCACTAGAGTACGCTGCTGCTTGGCAACGCCTTGGTGTCAGGGCATCCGCCGTCGAGAAGCATAGGGCGGAGATCGGGTGGGAGAAGCCGATTGTGGGCTGGGTTAAGGTGAATACTGATGGCTCTGTTGCGTTGGATGGGAGTGCTGGTGCAGGCGGAGTTATGCGAGATGCAGATGGGCGTTGGCTGGCCGGTTATGCTAGGCACATTGGGTGATGTACGGTGCCAATTGCCGAGCTTTGGGGTCTGTTGGATGGGATCCGATTGGCGTGGGAGGCAGGACATAAGCAGGTGATTGTTGAGTCGGACTCCAGGACTGCAATCAGTTTGCTGCATAAGGGAGTGGGGAGTCATCACCCCCTTTCTAGCCTGGTACAGCAGTGCCGGAGCTTACTTAGTCGAGACTGGGAGGTCCAGTTGAGGCATGTCTTCAGGGAAGCGAACTCCGTCGCCGACTCCCTCGCGGCTCTAGCCTATACTTTTCCTTTTGGTGTACATAGCATTTCTTTTCCGCCTTTAGAGATTGAACTCATTGTTGAGGAGGACGCTAGGAGAAGGACTACTCCCCGTTTAGTGCCTGTGTAGTCCGTTTGTTATTTATTGATGAGAGCCTGCCTCTCACGGTTTCCTACCAAAAAAAAAAAGGCAATTAGAAGGAAATTGATTTAAGCATTCCCTCCAAAAATGTATATAACAACTTTCAGTATTTTATAAAAAAAATTTTTATCTTTTTAAAAAATCACGTCAATAAGTAAAATGATTAAAAATTTAATACAGAATGATTTATGAACCGAAATTAAAACCATCCCGTACGTGTATGGTGTATTATACATACCAGTAAGTATTGTCGTAATTAGCTTTAATTGTGGTACATGAATTTTCATCTGTACGTTATATTGAGTAAGTTACAAAATAAATCATAAACATTGACTCCAAAAAAAAAATTGAATTCAATATTATTTATTCAATTTTTTTCTTCAAATTCGTAACTTATTAATTATTAATTACATGTTATCCTTATCTTATTAGCTTTGACAGAATCTATTCAATTTAAAATGCAAAAGATGACAATTTTTATGGGAGAAGTAGCTTGTAGATTTTGAAAGTCGGTTTGTCTTAATATTAGCATAGGTTGGTTGATTATTATATTTTATATAGTTACGAATTTATTCAATTTAATAAGTTACGAATTTTAAATTTATTTCAATTTAAATTCATAACTTATTAATCATTGATATTTTATATAGTTTTTACTTAAATATTATATTTTAAGACAAAACGAATTTATAAAATAATTTTAAAAGATAAATTAAAATATAATATTTAAGTAAATCTTTACAAAAAATTATTAACTTTTTTTTTTTACAAAAAATGATTAACTTACTTTTTCCCTCCACTTTATACTCCCTACCCCGGTGTCCTTCGTCTGTCTCTCCGCTGAACCTCTTTGCTGAGATCTTTTGTATTCAGATTTTTTTGTATTATGCTTTTATTTGGTTGTTTTATGACGGTTAGCACGTCTGTCGATTTTTCAGCCTCTCGTTTTTCCAGACTTCGGTTGTCGTCTGGAATTTCGAATTATTTCTTTTTTTTAAAAAAAACAACCTTGTGTTTTATTCCTTTTCATGTATTTTTTGGCTTTATTTTTTGTTCGACGGATCACCCGTTTATCGACTTATCAACCTCTCGAGTTTTATGTATATATGAGCTCGAATTTTTACTTTAAAAAAAAAAAAGTCCCAAGTCTCCCCTGACTCGGAAACACACATGGAATTTACATCACATGTCATATATATGAAATCAATCTGCACGTATTGAATGATCATCAAATGTTACATATGCGAAATCACTCGATCTGCATTTGATTTCGATCTTTGCTTTTGATTTGCATTCATTTTTAGAAACAATTAATTAATAACTCTTCTTGACCATGTTATTGTCACAGGTGAAGTTTCAAATCATACAACTATAAACAACAATGGCAAGGCCAAGGAAGGGAGATAAATCTGTAGAGGATTCCTCTCCTACAAGACCAACCAATCCCATCCGAACCAGTCTGCCAAGAGCCTCTAAATTGAACAAGCCGAATTACAAAATCGATCTAGACGAAGAAGACGATGCTTTGATGACGTTTGGAACGCCTGGATCATCAAGAACAAGACCAAGGAAGCACCAATCAAACAAGCACTTGGACACGAATGAAAGAAGGCGAGACAAGGACAATCGTAGAGGCAAGGAATCCAATGATCAAGAGAGTGCAAGAATGAACGTCGACTCTACACGAATAGGGACCATATTTTCATGGCTTATAGACATGAAAGTTGTGAATGAGTATGATAGGGTCCAACTCCTTGATTTCGCGCGTAGGAGGTTGTTTGGATCGGCAATGCTTGTTCGAGAGGGCATCCTTTGCACTTGTTGTCAGAAGGTTTTTACAGTTCAAGAGTTCGGTGCTCATCGAGGAGATGCAAACATTACATGTCAAAATGTATTCCTTACACTAAGAAACATCTCATTGCTCACATGTCAGAGTGAAGCTTGGAGTAAGCTGAGGGCCACACCGTCTTTCCGAAGCTACAATGAGATTAAAGGTAAACAAGGGTCTTCAGATAGGAGCGATGATTCCTGCATCATATGTGCAGATGGCGGAAACTTGATTTGTTGCTCTACTTGCCCTTCAACATACCACCAGAGTTGCTTAAATTTAGAGGTTAGTCGTTTTTGTTCTCTTGCAACAAACGTTGATTTTGCGAAATTTACCAAACTATTGATGATCCAAATTGATAGGACACACCTCCTGATGATTGGAAATGCCATTATTGTCGCTGCAAGTACTGCGAGTATGCTGGTCATGACAAGAAGATCGTCTATACATGCTTACAATGTGAAAAGAGTTGTGAGTACATTGTGAATTGTTGTCCTTTTTTCGCAACTTTGCTCAATTTTAGGTAGAGCTAAACATTTTGTTTTGCTTTCGAGATTCAGATCATTCGGAATGCTTTGGAGGTGATGATATAATGTCATTTGATCTAAATGTATGTAGTGCTTATTTCTGTGGCAGCACCTGCAGTAAGGTAAGTTCTATGTTACACTAAATTTGAAACTTATATATAGATTCATTGGACATAACACATTTTTCGGCGTTGTTTGAAAGATTTACTTCAAGATGGAGGAAATGTTAGGAGTCAAAAAGCATATAGATCAAGATCTGTCATGGACTCTATGGAAAAGGAAAGACATGGAATCAGTATCCAATACCTTGGACTCTAATAACTTGTTGACTTCAAATGTGAAGATCGCGGTATCTGGACAGCTCATGGAAGACTCCTTTGAGCCGATTATGGATAGATATACGAAGATCAACATGATTCGTAGTGTTGTCTTTAGCTGTGGGTAAAAGCTCTTCCATTTCATGTGAATGTAGATTGGCGATATATCTTTTGATAGTTGGTAACGCGTTAATTGATCTTGTTAGGTCTAACTTCCCTAGGATCAATTTTACTCGATTCTACACAGCTATCTTGGAGAATAAAGATGAGATTGTCACAGTGGCTTCCATAAGGTAACACTTGAATTCTTCAATTGATAGTATACATTAAAGTTAGTACAATTTTTCAGCAACAACTTTATCTTGCAAATGATCATTAGAATCCATGGATCCAAGCTCGCGGAGATGCCCTTTATTTCAACTTCTCACAAGTGGAGACAAAAAGGGATGTGTCGAACAATGCTAATTGCCATCGAATCGGTTTGTACACCAAACTAGCACAACTCATTTTTATGCCCTTCATTGCAACATCTCAAACATTTTCGTGATGTCGATTTCACAGGCGCTTAGAGATATTGGGGTGGAGTACTTGTACATACCATCTGCATCAGCAATGGTGACAAAGTGGATAACCAGATTTGGCTTTGAAGAGATGAGTGAGGAGGTTAGGAAAGAAATCAACACCACAAACAGTTTGATGTTTCTCACATCAACAAGGCTTCAAAAGGACATTCGAGGTCTCAACTTCCTTCCAGACCTCAATCTTTAAGACCTTCATTTTGGAAGAATCACAAATAGATTTTGTTGTGAGTTATTCGATCTATGTTAAGTCTAAATTGATTCCAAGTTTTGTGTCTTAAGACATTGTTGTTATGAAACTAAGAAAATGAGAATTTGGATTTGGATTCACCTTTATTTGTGCTAAAATTTACCATAAAATTATTTGTAGTTTGTTGATCCTTTTAATACATTGATTAATACATTGATATTGGAATTATTATTATCATCATGCGATGATTAATTGGAATATGTGGAATTTGCAATTTGAAAACTAGACTTTTTGAAAAATGTTACCAGATAAAATTATCTGTATGTACACAGAAATCTATTAGAGTTGAAAAAAAAATCTACTATTTGAAAATTTTGTAGGAAAGTTATTGGAAATGTCCTTGTACATTTGGTATCTGAATTGATATTAAGACGGTGAATTTTTAGGCAAAAGAATGGTGACATTGTTTGGTGACATTATTTCTAAACCGTGGGAAACTAATGTGCTCGGGGTCGTCCCGAGCCGAAAAGGATCGTCAGCAGTGTTCCTTCAAATCTTCAACATATCGGAAGGGGCGGAGATGGATGGATGGGATGGCGGGGAAATGGATGAAGACCTAGTGACCGGATATGAGTGGAGGGATTCGTGAGCCTCTCACCCAGGGCCGGACCTGAATTTTTGATGGTCTGAGGCGTAATTCCTGTGTATATACATAAGGTATGGTAGAATAAATAGTTTTTTTTAACTAGTTTTTTAATATCAAAAAACATTTAAACGAAAGTTAAAACTGAAAAAAAATCAATTAAGCCTCGCCTAACCAACTGGGGGGAGTCAAATAAAAAAATCAAACGCACAAAAAAAACACAGGAATTAAAATTGAAAAAATCAACAAAAGTTAAAATTACTAGGGGAAAAGTTAAATTAAAAAAATCAAACTCAAATTACTGGGGAAAGTTTTCAACAACAAGTCAAAGGCAAAAAAACACAAGAATTGAAACTTTTAAAAAATCAAAGAAAGTTAAAATTACTAGGGAAAAAGTTAAATTAAAAAAAAATCAAACTCAAATTAGGTGGGAGGGAGTTTTTAAAAATAATCAAAGGCAAAAAAAAATCAAACAAAATCAAAGAAAATTAAAATTACTAGGGGAAAAGTTATATTAAAAAAAAAAATCAAACTCAAATTAGGAACAATTGAGTTTCGAGCCCTAGACCTCAAGGTCAAATAAACACTCTTACTTGAGTCCCTAACCAACAAGACTACTATACTTTCATGTGTTACTAAAGATTGTCTAATAGTAATATAATTAAAACAAAATTTATGGGCCCCTATACAGTGGCGGATCTAGTGTATCAAAGCTAGGTGAGCGGAAATGTTTTAGTCATGACAAAGGGAAAAAAAAATTAGCTAGCCAAAATACGATTATTATATAGTACCTCATAAAAAATACAAAATAAATTCAAGATTTATCAATTATAAGAGTTACAGAGTATTTGACATTCATAATAATAAATAGTTACATGACAAATAAAATATGATCAACGAAATTGCGCTCTACGATCTCCCGTCGACTCGAAATGGTCAATGACTTCCTATTTGACACTCGAAGTTTTGATTATTATCATCTTTCTTATAGAATGACAAAATATTCTTCAATCGTTTGGGTTTCGGATGATCGGACATCCTATTGAATCAAAAGTAACAAAAATATATATATATACAATAAAGTATATAAATTCATTCGGGTGATGTTGTATTACAATTGATCACTCGGTAAAATAATATATAAGCATAAAAAATAGATGATATAAAAATACTAATCTCATCTCAGTGTCTACAATCAAATTCTCAAACAATTCAAAACCCTAATTTAATAAATTAGAAATTAAATAAAGAATAATTAGAAAAAGAGTAAAAAAACATACCTCACAAATTAGATTAAACGACCGAAATTGAAGTTTGACAAACGCCGAAAAAAAAGTGTTGCGTAGCCTAATACTGTCGAAGCCTTTTCTTTAGCCGATGTGTGCGTGGAACGGTAAAACTTGGAAGGAGGTTAGCCCTGACCGTGAGGCAGTGTATTTGATTCCATTATTCCAAATAAAAAAAAATCGAAGCTTCTGAATTAACATGTCTTTGGGCTTTTGAATTAACATGTCCATGGACCTTAAATTCATTAAGCCCACTTCAGCACTACCCACCTAACAAAAATTCCACCCAGCAAAATTTTCTTTTTTACCTTTCCCCAAAAAAATTGACCCAGCCACTGCTGGGTTTGCTTACTCAGCCCTCCGTCACTGCCCCTATACAAATTGGGCCTGAGGCGATGGGCCATCGCCTCAGGTCTGGCCCTGCTCTCACCGATGATTCCCCTAAACTCGATCACGATTCTTTTATTTGTTACACATTTCGTTCAATATCATATGCCAACAACCTCTTAGACCCGACTTGTCACCCCTTTTTTCGCTTCTATGTCACCTCTTAACCCTTACTTATAACCCATACCCTCACGGCCTCACCTTGTCATCCCTTTACATATTATCTGTCACCTGTTTGTCATAACCTTGTAGAAACTATCAAACTAATGCATATCATCAACCCTGATCAGATTCTTCTTGTCACTCTTTTTTTTTTTATTAGGTAAGAATTCGGATTCGCCGAGGCGCTATCCGATAGCATCCTTTCATATGAGGTCGAGAAGACCTGGATCAGTGAGAAGTTCTGGGTTCTTGGTAGAACGGGCCATTCGTGCAATAAAATCGCCCACCTGATTACCATTGCGAAGTATGTGAAAGAATCTCACTTCGCAAAACCCACAGAGTAGGCAAAATATTTCTGACATTATCATTTCGATTTCCCATGGGCATTTCATCCCATGTTTAAGATAATTTATAATTATTAAGGAATCACCTTCGATTATGAGATTATCAGAACGAAATTCAATTGCCTTCTTTATACCTAATCGTAATGCCCCGGCTTCTTGTCACTCTTTTATCCATTCATGTCTCCCCTTGTTTCTTTTTTTTTTTATCACTAGTTATCCCTTGTTTGTCACCTAACAATCACTAACAATCTAGGCCGCCTTATTAGAATGACATTCCCCAATAGAAACATTCGACTATCGAACGGGTAACCCACCAAAATCGGCATGATACCCAAGCATTTCCCCTACCATGCACAAATTCACAATTTCATTTCCATTCACATTTTTCCACTGAAAATTGGACAATTTCACGAGAAAATCTCACATGCATCGAATCCAGCTTGTAATCCAACTATAATCCAAATTCCTGCCCATAATCCAAATTCCTGCCCATCATTGACATGCCTAATCCAACATTAGTCAACGAAATTTATATATACCCAACATTGGGATGCATAGTCGAAGAAATATGATGAAGGATATTTAGTTGGTGTTTTGCGCTCATTGGATGTTTTGTGCTCGTCGAAGGCATCGATACACGGTAAATCTTCAAGCTAGACTGAAGATGAAGCCACACTTTGAGTCGGTAAGGCTCTACGAGCCAACGCCTCCTTGCTCCAGTCTCTATGAGGTAGAGATGATGAAGTGATGAACAATACATTTCTACATAATTTTACAATTTTTCCCACACTTCTTGTTAAATTATATCTTTGATTCAAAATTAATTTTCTGTTTATGAATTATGCCCATCGTATCAATATTGTTTTTTTTTTAAAGTATGCAAACAGTTGGAGTTTGCTACGAGAACCGTAACAAAGAACCAGGATTATCCCTAAGGATGATGGTGTACAACTCCGGATGATGGTGTACAACTCCTTAGTAAGAGGAGATGTGGATCTAATACAATCGATACCTTTTCTAACTATGAAGTCAGCTACATGGTTGACTTCTCTATAACAATGTCTAAATTGTATAAACTCGAACGTTTGAGCCATAATGATGCTCTTCTCAACTTGATGGATGACTTCCCATGGAGTACTGATTTCCTTGCTTATTGCCTTAATAATAGTCTGATTATCACTTTCAATAATAGCCTATCGTATCAATATTGGTTTAATAGGTCAAGTTTGTATATGAATTTGTACTTTTTAAAGTTTGTATAATTCTTGGTTCACCGCTGATAGTTCGTATTATTTTCAGCCATCTTCCCTAGAAAAAAATCAAAAAAATATCTTTATGTTATAAATAACTAATTATATACATTTATATAATTTTTTCGTGAAAAGACAATATTGAAAAAATATTAAAATTATTACTATCAATTAACCCTCTTTTCAATTTTAATATTTTAAAAATATGTTATTTGATGAAAAAATATACAAATGTATATGATTAGTTATTTGTAACATAAATATATTTTTAAATTTTTTTTACAATAAATATTTAACATAATTAATTTCATGTCAAATATAAGGAGGTATGGAAGGTTGTACTGTAGATGATTTCATCTCGATCCGGATCATTTCTCCCCGTCACCGAAACGCAATTGAGTGGACTTTTGCCCCGATATCAACACGAATCTCAAATCACATCTCTCTTCCATTCTCTCTGCGTTCTTGCTGCAGAGGATATGGCGGTGCCGGCTATTAGGTTTCCGATTTACCTGTTCATCAGAGTAATCGGAATTGCAGTCGCTGCTCTCGTCTTCACCTGGTCCTTGCATTACAGAGGTGGACTTGCTCTCGTCTCCTCTAACAAAGATCTCATCTTCAATGTAATCTCTCTCTCTCTCTCTCACGCACACACACTCGTTGTCTCTATGCTCATTCAGATGCTATGAAATTGTTCTCCTAGTCGTCGACAAAGAAGATGGTAGCTGACCTGATTTTGCTTGAATGCCTTATAACGTATTTGATTTATGATTTTGAGGCCTGATTTTGCTTTCGGTTGATGAGAACTTATTTGATTTGGAAATTTGTTCTTGAATGTCTTGTAATTCCGTGTCTTTCTCGGAGACTGAATTAGAACCTCCCTTTTTTTGGTCTCATTTTGATGCTACTGTGTGCTTGTGTACTGCTTTAGACTTGTTTCCCATTGCTGTGCTCATGCACAGACAACACAATTACAGCTTAAGCTTTTGGTTTCAATTTTTTGTAATTTATGTCAATTCTTTGCATCTCGTGCTAATTAGAGTAAATATGATTTTGGATACATAATGGATATGTGCAGCTATTGTGAATTGTTCAGTGAAATAAGACTTGTTTGATTGGTGCAAATTTATTTCTTAGTAGGAGTTTCTTTTTCCCAACCAATAGCTTTGGATATGGTAGCTTGCCTTATTTTGATGCAATTCAATGCTCAGAAGCTATTATTTTGTTTGAATGATTGACTCAGATTTGGGTTCAGGCAACATTGAGATGTTTTTCCTCTAAAAAATGTCAAAATTTGCACTTTAGATCTCAGCTTAATTACTTGAGAGTTGAGACTCTTGAAGAAATGTTGAGACTCTTGAAGAAATCATTTTAGAAATGTGCTGCACTTACCACACACTACATTCCTGCATTTTTATAACTTGGGAGTATATGAAAAAGGACTTCATTATATTCACAGTATACTTGTGATGAAGAGTTTTGAGGGGATTAGGCAAGTGTATCTTATAGAGGTCTGGTTTATTCAGGTATCGTTTATAATGCAGAATGCTGACACAATTTGGATATACAAAGTACCATTGTTAGATAGCTCAATATGGTGAAACTGCTATAAATTTATGTAATTCTATCCTAGCTCGTTTGGTTGAACCTACACTATTGTAGCATTCTGTTTGTGTTACTACAAATTGTCTGTAAGATACATGTGCATTATCGATATACTAAAACTGCTATTAGCTAGTTGAAAGCTTATGTGAATCTGATCACTATTGAATATTGAGGAACCATCCATCCTATCTATAACTCTGTTTTCCTTTGATTTTCACATTGATAGGATTTCCCATTATGCAGGTCCATCCTGTTTTGATGGTGGTCAGCCTTGTTCTTTTGAATGGAGAAGGTAACCATGTAATTCTTTCCTGTGGAGGCTTCCTCTTTTGTATTCTTTAATTTTAGAAACTACAAAAGATAGATTTTAGGGGAATTGTCCATAAACTATTAGCAAGTCTACGAAAGAGATAATTATAGTGGAATTTTCTAGAAACCATTACTAATATGCAAAAGAGAGATTTTTAGGGGATTTGTCTAGAAAATGGGGCTTTGGTTCTGCATCATCTATGTGTGTTGTTTCTTCATTTTCTAGCTACTTCGTCACTTTTCTGAAATTTTATCATCTGTTAATGCAGCAATGCTAGCTTACAAGACGGTTCCAGGAATGAAAAACTTAAAAAAGTTGATCCATCTTGTAATCCAGTTCACAGCTTTAACTTTGGCTCTGATTGGTGTTTGGGCTGCTTTGAAGTTCCATAATGACAAGGGCATCGACAACTTCTACAGCCTGCATTCATGGCTGGGCCTAGCTTGTCTAATATTGTTTGGCATCCAGGTGTTACCTTCTATCTTCTTACTAATCACTTAATTCTCTAGACATCAACTCCATTCCAACATGCTCATCCCATGAATAGCAATCAAATCCATATATTGCTCATCACACTCTTACTCTCGATTCTCTGCAGTGGGCTGCTGGATTTGCAACATTCTGGTATCCAGGTGGGTCGAAGAGCAGCAGAGCCTCCCTACATCCTTGGCACGTATACTTCGGAGTTTTCATCTATGCTCTCGCAGTTGCCACTGCCTTGACAGGTATCTTGGAAAAACTGACATTTCTTCAGGCCAACCACGTGATATCGCGTTACTCGACGGAGACCTTGCTGATGAACTCTCTGGGTATGCTGATAATGGCACTTGGTGGTTTCGTTGTTCTTGCATTGGTGAACCCTGTCAACGGTAAAGGAGATATCCCCAGATGAATTAACTGCTTTTGTCAATAGCAATAGTTGTTTTTGTTCATTGTATTGGTTCTTTTTGTTCGTTGAAGTCTGACATATACACCCTCCCAGAAAAAAAACATTTCACTTCCTATTCACACACGATTTCTTATGTGACAAAAATTAGATAATACAGTAGTATATCAACTTTTTATTAATTTTTTTTAATAGTTTCATCGTAACAACTAACAACTAACCAGTATAAAATCATTATAAAAAAAATTGATATTTTGAAGGAGACAAATATTGATATTTTAAAATGTTTTTATTATCTCTTTAAAAAGCATTGATAAATAGTGAAATGATTTTATTTTTTTTGTCATTCAATGTTTTGTGATTGCCTTGGAAGATTTTGGCAGAACCTTTGAACCCGTGGACCGTGGGTTCAAATATCTTAAAGGAGTTCCCCTTGTTGACTGCCAAAGAAAAGGCAACGCTTTCGAGCAATGGGTCAAATTGATGGAATTGAAAGTAAGTTTCATCATGATCAATGAAATATAGTGACAAGAATAAGAAATGGAAAATAAACGAACTACATACTGGAAAATATATACACAATCAAAACTGCACCAATCTTCGGGAATCAGAAAATTAATTCGCCTAAAGAGAAAGGAAATTAAAAGATAGAGGAAATCGACCTCATACTATCATCAACAATGGCTATAAATTTGGAGTTATTCACAAATTTCAGAGAGGAAATCGACCTATTACTCGACGAGGACGGTTGGTGGTTGAAGCGGCGCTGACAAGGAGTGATTATGGTTGGTAGGTGCTCGTCACTCGACGGTGATGAGGGCGGTCGGAGTAGTGCTCTGCTAACCAGTAGATCCGGCTCTTCAATTAGGGCTTTCAGCTTTGGAAGGCTTTTTGGAAATCAGGCAACTAATTATCTCTTAAAAAAAATTACTCTCGGTTAATTAAGGGTCCGTTTGGCAATGTACGTAGCTTTTCGAAGCTTTTGGTTTTAATAATTTATAGTTTTAAATAAGTTAAATATAAGATTTTAATTTAATTAACTTTTGAAATTGGATTTTCAACAGCTACCAACTGCAAGCTTTTCAGAATTCTATTGATTTTTCTCCTATTTGATCAGCTAGTTTGTATCAGCTACTCTATCAGCTGGGTTGCCAAACACCTTATTAGCTTATGAAAAGTCCAATTTAACATATATTTAACACAATTAATCAATCAGCTTCAGCTACCCCAACAGCTCCGTGTTACCAAACTGACCCTAAAACATCGTTTTACAATTCATGTACGCTTTTTAGGATTAAAAACTATACTCCGATTAAGTATGAATTATAATTAAGTATGAATTTATAAATAACTTTTTTTAAACAATTTCATACTTATTATAATAACTTTGTAAATAACTTTTTTTAAACAATTTCATACTTATTATAATTAAGTATGAATTTATCATTAAAAAAAATTGAGTATGAATTTATAAGAATAAATGTAGAAAAATATTACTGTTTTATTGTATTTTATATTAACGACAAGTTTTAATTAACCGTGTGTTTTTTTTTTTTTTCAACTTTCCTGGCAATTTTTTTTCGAAATAGAGGCCAAGCAAATTCGTGTTTGGGCGGGTTTTTCACTTAGACAGGCGGCCAGGCTCCCTTCTCCCTTCAACCGCAGGCGGCCAGGCTCCTGGTGTACTCAGAACAGGCGGCCAGGCTCCCCTCCCCTCTCCCTCCGATTCCGACCAGGACCAGCGACCGCCGGCATCAACCACGAACCACCCTCTCCTCCCAGGCTCCCCTCTCCCTCCAACAGCAGTCCGCAACCTCCTTCCTGTCGGTTGTCGCTCTCTCACTCTACTTCCTCCAACGTCGGATAATTCTTCGAGCCTGACATTCCCGGCTCCGGCGGGCAGCGGCTCACTCTTCAATTGTTCGAACACAAAATCCGATTCTTCCAAGTTCTAAATGTGAAATCAGGTATAATTTCTTCAATTTATTCCTAGGTTTTTGGAATTATTTGGATTGATTTGTAAGATTAGTAATTAGGTTTTTGGAATTTGGAATTGAATTTGTAGGTTTTAGGATTTGAATTTATTTTGTAATTAGGATTGATGTTTGCTAAAATAGGAATTGGAATTGGAATTGAAATTTGGCTCCCTGTTTAACAAATGGAATTGAAATTTTGCTCCCTGTTTCACAATTGGAATTGGAATTGGAATTTGGCTCCCCTATTTAACAATTATAATGGCTAATTGTATTCATCCAATATGGAAATTCAGTGAGAAGTAAACAACTAACTAATACAATGATCACCGAAAACAGCCTTAGTTACAAATGTTAAACTATTTATTTCACACTCCTTGATAGTCTATTAATCTAGCTGTTGGCAAAGGGATTGAAATTTTCATCATATCATAAGGGCAATTTGCTTGTATAATTTACAAATTACATATGAGAAAGCAATTGTGCAGGGAGCTAAATAGAGAAAATTGAAAGAGCAGGAGAAGTCAGAGGGCCCAATTTTCTTATTTCGCCTCGGACATCTGAAATCTCAGGTCTGGTACGATAGGGCATACCACGAATCCAACTTCAGTGCCAATTTGTTTACTTCATACTGAATTTGCCATATTTGGGAATTAAAATGAGTGTTTTGAGCTGCCTTTGGAATCTATTTTTCAAATAGGTGATATGGCCACATTAGGATGGCGAGACTTGTTTTTCGAATAGGTGATATGGCTACACTCTGATTAGCAGGTTGGAGAAATTGTCATACTCCGTATTATTTAGTAGTTATCTCTTATTTTCTTTAAATTTAATTTGCAGTCAACTCAAGGATGACTGCCTGTGTACTACAGTTGCATCATGCCCACTGATTGAATAATTGATATTGATATCTTGCCCAATGTTCATCTATTGGTTCTGGCAGATTTGTGTCCTTGAGTCTGTTAAAAAACAAATTATCTACTGGGTTGTTGTTGTTGTTTATTTGTCCTACACATTCTAGGTGGATTTGCAGCCATTCTTTGAATCCTGCTTGCATATGAGATTACCTTGATAGGAACTTACAATGGAATGCATATTAGCGACTGGAAATTTATGCTCCAATGTATATGATGTCATATTATACACCTTAATACCAGCATAAGAGTAGTTTGATTCTTATACATACATTTTTTTTTGGCTAGAAGTGATTGACTTGCATCATGCTAATATTTTTTACAAATCTAGAGTGATTAATATACTTCTTTTAGAATGGCAGAACCCCGATTCATCCACTGTTCCCCTCCGGAGGCTCAATTCAGCAAGCCATGATTTCTAGACATTACAGAGATGCAGATCGCTCGTTCTTTAGCCCAAGACGCCCAATCACTCGCCAGTCACTACGCCGCCCGCCTTCAACTATGCCGCATCCGTTTCCCCACGTCATTTCCCCTGGTTCTGGCTGTCCACGCGCATATGGTCACATCTGGGTTCAAGCCACGGGCTCACATACTCAACACCCTCATCGATCTTTATGTCAAATTCGACAGTTTGAGTTATGCCCAGAAGCTGTTCGACGAAATTCCTCAACCAGATGTCGTCTCCAGGACTATCATGATATCTGCCCACTCTGCAAAAGGGAACTTGAAGCAGGCGAGGATGGTTTTTGACCACATTCCGGTTTATATGAGGGATGTTGTGTGCTGTAATGCATTGATCAGCTGCTATGCTCGAAATGGCGATGGACATGGCGCTGTTGGGGTGTACAGAGATATGGTACAATGCCATCTTAAGCCAGACAATTTCACGTATACTTCTTTGCTTAGTGCTTTGAGGCTTATAGCTGAGGGTGAAAGAGAGTGTGAACAACTACATTGTCTTGTTGTGAAGTCTGGAACCGGGTGCTGCACTTCAGTGCTGAATGCCCTTTTGTCGCTCTATGTTACATGTGCGTCATCTCCATTTGACACTTCAAAGTATTTGTTGGATTCAGCTCGGAGGCTGTTTGATGAGATGCCAGAGAGGGATGAGCTGACTTGGACTACGATGATCACGGGGTATGTTAGGAATGAGAATCTAGAATCAGCATTCGAGGTGTTCAATCTGATGAGCGACAAGCTGGTGGTAGTCTGGAATGCTATGATTTCCGGGTATGTGAACCATGGATTTTATTCACAAGCATTGGATCTGTGTACAAGGATGTGTCTCAAAGGGATTCCGTTCGACGAGTTTACTTATACCAGTGTTCTTTGTGCTTGTGCTGAGGCTAAATGGTTCAAGCATGGGAAGGCAGTACATGCATACTTGTTGCGGAAAGGCGATAAATTTGAATCTCATGCTTCATCATCTGTGAACAACAGCCTAGTTACCTTGTATTGCAAATGCGGTGAAGTTGACAAGGCGAGGTATATTTTCAGTGAGATGCCGATTAGAGATCTAGTTTCGTGGAATGCGGTGCTGTCAGGTTACATGAACGCTGGGCGCACTGGCGAAGCCAAACAGCTTTTCAGAGAGATGCCCGAGAAGAACCTCTTGACATGGACGCTGATGGTGTCAGCTCTTGCACAGTATGGGTGTGGTGAAGAAGCCCTAAAATTGTTGAATCAGATGAAGTTGGAGGATTTCCAGCCGTGTGATTATACCTTTGCTGGTGCAATCATTGCTTGCTCCTCCTTAGGAGCGTTGGAGCACGGGAGGCAGCTCCATGGGCAGGTTATCCGCTATGGATACGAATCAAGCCTCTCGGCTGCAAACGCTCTCATAACCATGTACTCAAGATGTGGTGTCATTGAGGCTGCTCGATGTTTGTTCTTCACGATGCCTTTTGTCGATTCTGTATCATGGAATGCCATGATTGCAGGTCTAGGGCAGCATGGACATGGAAACGAAGCTGTAGAACTCTTTGAAGAGATGCTCGAAGAGCAGATTGTACCTGACCGGATTACTTTCCTAACTGTCCTCACCGCTTGCAGCCATGCTGGGCTGGTACAAGAAGGCCGCGAGTACTTCAACTCAATGCATTCTTCTTACGGCATTACCCCTGGAGAAGACCACTATGCCCGTATGACCGATCTGTTGTGTCGTGCTGGCAAATTCCTGGAAGCAAAAGAACTGATTCACAAGATGCCCTTTGAAGCAGGCGCGCCTGTTTGGGAAGCATTTCTCGCCGGTTGCAGGATCCATGGGAACATGAACCTTGGTATTGAAGCAGGGGAGCGGCTTATAGAGTTGATCCCTAAGCACGATGGAACGTACGTGCTTTTAGCTAACATGTATGCGGATGCAG
This sequence comes from Persicaria maculosa, assembly GCA_963922045.1. Lineage (NCBI taxonomy): Eukaryota > Viridiplantae > Streptophyta > Magnoliopsida > Caryophyllales > Polygonaceae > Persicaria > Persicaria maculosa. The sequence continues at coordinate 9,049,628 of OY998251.1, forward strand.
GATGCTGGGATGATATGGCCAGGGTAAGGAAAATGATGAGAGACCGAGGAGTGAAAAAAGAGCCCGGTTGTAGTTGGATTGAGGTCGAAAGCAATGTGCACGTCTTCCTGGTAGACGATACAGTGCATCCAGAAGTGCAAGCGGTCTATGACTATCTAGAGGAGCTAATGCTCAAGATGAGGGAGCTCGGGTATGTTCCTCAGACGAAGTATGTGCTACACGACGTGGAGTTAGACCAGAAGGAGCATAGCTTGGCGACGCACAGTGAGAAGCTCGCAGTTGCGTATGGACTTCTAAAGCTGCCTGCTGGGGCCACGGTTAGGGTGTTCAAGAACCTTAGGATATGCGGAGACTGTCATAGCGCGTTTAAGTTCATGTCGAAAGTGGTTCAGAGGGAAATTGTGGTTAGGGATGGGAAACGGTTCCACCATTTCAAGGATGGCGGATGCTCGTGTCGAGACTATTGGTGAATATCCGATCTGAATCGTTACAAAAGTGTGCGACGAATTCAAAAGGCTATAGCCATTTAGATATGTAACAGTTTTGTGCTTGGGACATTCTTTGGGTTGAAACTTGAGAGTTTCATCAATTTTGATAGGAGCACTTTATGTGCTTATCAATTCAGCATATGCATTGCAGATTACACTTGCAAAATTAGCTTTTGACAACATACAAAATTAGCTTTTGACACTTACAAATAGCTTTTGACAGCCTATGCAGATTACACTATGCGTTTATAAAATTTTATTATGAAAAATTAACATTACAAATTATAGATAACTAAAATATTGTCATTTTAGAAAATATTTTTTTATTTTTCTAAAATATACAATTTCAAAATTAATACTAAAAATTATGGATAACTAAAATATTAATTATTTTAGAAAAATATAGAGTATAAATATAATTTTTTAATGTGAATTTATATCCGAAACAAAAAGTGTTACAAAGATCCAAAATGAAAGTCAGGGCAAGGAAAGCCATGCACCCATGGAGGGTGTTTGACATACCAGAGTGGTAGCATACCACCCTGCCTCACCACCTGTCGAGTCATCAAAAAGCTACGGAGTACTACAATCAATGGAGAATTGGAGACTAATTAATGGTCTGGAATACCACAGAAAATTAATGGCGGGTGTTTAAAAAAAATAAGGTGTACTCCGCAATTATTATCTATCTTGGGAATAGGAGATGTAAAATTAATTACTGGGTCTGCCTTGTTTAATTTTTTTTATAGAGAAATGCTCTTTTCTGGCTGATTTTTCTAGTGTACTTCTACACTAGGGGAGGGTGTTTGACATACCAGGATGGTAGCATACCACCCTGCCCGGCTGCCCCACCACCTGTCGAGTCATCAAAAAGCTAAGGAGCACTACAATCAATGAAGAATTGGAGACTAATTAATGGTCTGGAATACCACGGAAAATTAATGGCGAGTGTTTAAAAAACAAGGTGTACTCCGTAATTATTATCTATCTTGGGAATAGGAGATGTAAAATTAATTACTGGTCTGCCTTGTTTAATTTTTTTATAGAGAAATGCTCTTTTCTGGTTAATTTTTCTAGTGTACTTCTACACTAGGGGAGGGTGTTTGGCATACCAGGGTGGTATGCTACCACCCTGCCCCACCACCTGCTGAGTCATCAAAAAGCTACGGAGTACCACAATCAATGGAGAATTGGAGACTAATTAATGGTCTGAAATACCACGGAAAATTAATGGCGGGTGTTTAAAGAAAATAAGGTGTACTCCGTAATTATTATCTATCTTGGGAATAGGAGATGTAAAATTAATTACTGGTCTGCCTTGTTTAATTTTTTTTATAGAGAAATGCTCTTTTCTGGTTAATTTTTCTAGTGTACTTCTACATTAGGGGAGGGTGTTTGGCATACCAGGATGGTAGCATACCACCCTGCCCCACCACCAGCCGAGTCATCAAAAAGCTATGGAGTACTACAATCAATGAAGAATTGGAGACTAATTAATGGTCTAGAATACCATGGAAAATTAATGACGGGTGTTTAAAAAAAATAAGGTGTACTCCATAATTATTATCTATCTTGGGAATATGAGATGTAAAATTAATTACTGGTCTGCATTGTTTAATTTTTTTTATAGAGAAATGCTCTTTTCTGGTTAATTTTTCTAGTGTACTTCTACCCTGGGTGATGTGCTCGGACCCGGGCTCGAGCAAAAGGACCGGCGGCGAGAGTTCCGAGAGGTCGGGAAGTTTTGGGCAGTTTCTGGAGCAGCAGATCAGCGTTCAAAGATTGCCAATTTCCCGTCGATTAGCTAAGCTTCTAAGGGCGTGCGAGTACTAGTTTTGTAGATCTTGAAGTCGCGGTCGCGGATTGGGGCAGATCTCGTCGAAGGTCAGACAAAGCAGGAAACAATGTTTTCCCGAGACGTCGCTTGTGCAGAGACGATTCCAAACGGGGCTCGTTTGAAAGAGATTTAGGGGCTGTTTTGGAGTGACGTTTGGGGGTGATTTGAGGGTGATGATGGGGTTGTGGAAGGCCTTAGAATGGTGGTAAAGTAGAGGATGGGGGTTGAGGGATATGTGATGCAAGATCGCTCTCGGCCTCGCACTCCGAGCTCTCTCCAACACTCGATCTTCCGCACTCTCGGTCTCGCACTCCGAGTGTTTTCGACCCTTTGATTCTGTCGTCTCTCACTAGGGAATCGCTCTTAGCATCTCACCAAGAGGTTTTATCCGGCATCTCACCAAGATAGATTTTGTTTCTTAACCCGAAACGAAGGAAGCACAAAGCTCAGATTTTTCTCAAATTCAACTTGTCTCCCAAAAGAAGTTCTTACATCCCTTTATATAGGAAAATATGGATGCTATGAAAAATAAAAGAAATTAAAATAAATCGATAAACTAATGACGGATAATATGAAATGGTTTTCCGAGATTTATGACGGAGAGATGTGCAACCATAATGGGGGGAACCGAATGGTCTTGGTTGTCATCAAAGAGATGGAAGTTCGGAAATCTCTAAAGCCCCGTCATTTAATCCGACTTTACTGATTGCATTCCGTCTTCATTTATTGCATTTCCGACAAGCTGCCTAATTTTCGGACTGCTTCAAAGATCCCAGATTTCGGCCATCTTCCAAGCTGATTTGATGTTTGCATTCTTCAATAAAGTTGTATCCACTTAAAATATCTTTTCAACAAGTGCTTATTGGCTTCAATCGGAATTTTATACATCCAGAACGAGCCAAAATACCGAAGTGCCGCCAAACAATCTTCACAAATGAAAGTTGATGTTCAGCTTTGAAGACAAACCTTTGTAGGAAAAAAGAGTCAAGCTCATGGGCGACTATGGTCACATCACTAGGCGCTAACTCAACTCAAAAGGTTTCTCATGTCCAGTCTTTTCGAAAACTAATTTGTTGCTTAATTCTTACAGTAAAAAAAATAAAATAATTTATGGTTAATTCGGTCAGCTACAACTCTTTCACATTGCTCGAAAACTTTTGTTTTTTATAATTTGAGAATAAATTCGAATCTTCACTTGGAAATAACAACCTTGTGTACATATAAATCTTGTAATAAATATTGATCAAACCTTACTCAATTTTACAAATATTGATCATATCAATCAATCAATATATATATAATACTAAAACAGAGACGTGGAAATCCAATGTGGCGGGTTCTGGTGCAATTCGCTTACGTGTCGTTCTTTGGTGCAATCTGGCCCGGGTTTTTTGCCACATCAATTAATGATGATCCAATAAATTTAAGCCATGTTAAACGATAATCTCATCTATTTATACATGTGTCATCCTATGTGTCCATTTTAATTAATAATTAATTTAATTTTTAATATAAATATTCAACCTCATATCTTGAGTGGTTACAAATCTTATTATTTTACCTTAAGTTATTTTATAAATATTAATTTATCTAGAAAAAAAATCTAGATTAGATTATTTTATATGAAAAAATGTTGCATTAGTTTTATCACCAACGAAAATTGATTAAATTATATATAGAGAATCAGTTTATAGATTATATTATATTATATTATTAAGCACTCCCCTTAACCCTTAACCAATAGAGATAATTCAAATATATATAACTGTTTATCTTTAATAAACAACTAACTACTAATCTACTCACCTTTCTTAAAACTCTATACTCCATATTAACTTACTCAACGGTCAATTATTTTCAATTATATTTTAATCTATCTTATCTTAATCATAATATACATTTACATATTGTTATGAAGATTATTTTAATGAAGATATATGTACCGGCCTTTGCAAATTTATACTCCGTAATAAAGATAGATCAGTTTGATCTAATTTATTAATTCAAATGATCACATACAAATATTATATATTGCTTTATTTAGCGATAAAAGAATTTTTTGTATTAAAAAAATTAGGAAAAGAATAATGAAATTACATCATATAAATTTGAAATTAAAACAGGCCTTTAGATTAAATTTTACCATTAAATATTCATATAATATATATATATTCAATATAATTGTATTTTTATTTTTCTATAGCAATAATTTAATTTTATAGATGCGTGTGATATTAAAGTGTGTGTGTGTGTGTGTATATATATATATATATATATATATATATATATATATATATATATATATATATATATATATATATATATATATATATATATATATATATATATATATATATATATATATAGGGTTTACTTCAAATGTAAAAACTCCTTAACATGTAAAATTTGCTTATCGCGTAAAATTTGTTAATGGGCCTAATTTAATTACTAATGGGTCTAATTTAATTACTAATGGGCCTAATTTCATTAGTAGAATATCTGCCCCCCTTGCCCATGCGTGTGCCCCCCCATTGCCCCCCTTTCTCGTACCCGTTTTTTTTTTTTTTTCTTTTTTTGGCCCAGAATTTTTTTTTCGTGGTAACACTTTCTGTTGTGCAAGTATAACTTGCTTTTGTGCACATATAACATCTTATTGTGCAAATATAAGTTTATTTTGTGCAGACAAAATAATTCATTATGGGGTAAATAGGTAAATGTGCCTATTTCAATTATAAAAATTTATAATTGAAATATGTTTAATTTATGGTTAAATTGGTAAATATGTCTAATTTTATGGGTAAATGCACTTTTTCCCGTTTTAGATACCTTTTGTGCAACTGTGAAGTGCATTTGTGGAACTGTGAAGTGCATTTGTGCAACTGTAAAGTGCATTTGTGCAACTTTAAGTGTGCAAATTTAAAGTAGGATACAATTGTGCCAATTTAAACTATAATTGTGCAAAAGTAAGATAGAATTGTGCAGATTTAGAATATAATTGTGCAAATTAATGTAAGATCATAATGTGCATGAATAAGACAAAAGATGTGCTTTTGAAATCGATGTTTTAATTTTGTTTTTTTTTTTTTACTTTTGAGAGTTTGGGTTCACCTCTCGGATAATTTAGGTTGATAGATGTGAGTTTGAAATCGATTTTTTTACGTATAAGCTTTTAAAATTAAAGTGCATAAATAAGATTAAAATGTGCATAATTAAGGTTAAAAAGTGCATAACTAAGATTATAATGTGCTTGATTAACAATTTGCGATTGCTGCGCTCTTCTCTATTATGTAACATTTGTGGGATTTAAATCCACATCTTTGTGCAAACGCACATTGCTATACCAATTGAGCTAATAGGCTAAATTATGATTTTCATGCTAAAATGGAAGAACTTAATCGACCTAAAGCATATCGAAATAAAATTCTAAAATCCAATTAGCTCATGATTCACAAACAAATTGACAATGCTATGAACATGAAATTAGCTCCAAATCAACCCAACATCACAACCATATCATCAATTTCAATCAATTTGGATGTTGGCAAAAAAAACCCCAAATTCTAAAATATATCGCAATAAAATTCTAAAATCCAATTAGATCATGACCCATAAACAATTTGACAATGCTATGAACATGAAATTAGCTCCAAATCAACCCAAAAACACAACCATATCATCAATTTTAGTCAATTTGGCTTTTGGCAAAAAAACCCCAAATTCTAAAACATATTGCACTAAAGTTCTAAAATCCAATTAGCTCATTATCCATAAACAATTTGACAATGCAATGAACATGAAATTAGCTCAAAATCAACCCAACAACACAACCATATCATCTATTTCAATCAATTTGGCTTTTGGCAAAAAAAAACCCCAAATTCCGCTCCTAAATCAAACCCTAGGTTTTCAATCTCAATCTAAATCATTCAAACACTATTTTGTGCAAATATAATTTTAAGTTGTGCAAATATAATATTTTGTTGTGCGTTTATAAACAACGGAATAATTTTATAATTTATTAAATTTAGATAAGGGCATATTTGGGAAGAAAGGGAAAATAATGGGTCAAAGTTGTAATTTCATCATCATCTTCCTCACATCGCCTGTAACCCTCCGATTAGAAACGGCGGTTACACCGGTGGACTTCGGCAAGGTCCCGGTGCCAGGCTAGGGCACGGCGGCGCAAGGGGAGGACAGATACGGGACCGTGGGGGCGTGACGAGTCCGTTGGTGGCAATTGTTGGTGGCTTCGGTGGCGGCAAGGCAGTGGTCGAAGGCGGCGAAGGGAGCTCCGGTGTTGTTGGGCAAGGAGGAAATTGTTGGCGATTCCGACGATTTCGATGAGGATTCCGGTGATTGCGAGGAGGAGAAGCCGGATCCACACCCGCCTTGTCGAATTGACCAATGCTAAATGCTCGATTCCGGCGATTGCAATGATTCCGACGATTGCGACGGAGGAGTTCGATTCTGATGATTTCGAGGATTTCGACGAGGAATATTCCGACGATTGACACCGCCCAGTCCGATGCTCGATGGCCTGCCTCCTACCATGCTCGATGCTCGGCGATTGAGACTTCGCCCAGGCCATGGCGCCATGTCCGCTTCTGATTTTTTGCGCAGAGGGAGGAAGGAGATGACGGTTCAATTTTTTTAAAACAAGCCGGTTCGTTTTTTTTAAAAAGGGCACGGGTCCGGTTTTCTAAAATTTTACACGTTAAGCCAATTTTACACGTTAAAGACTTTTTACATTTTAAAGCTTCCCTATATATATATAAGGGGATAGATCTTTTGTAAACACTCCTTAAAATGTAAAATGTGAACAAATCATAGCCCTTAAATGATGGGAAATCAATGGTTTGGATTTAACTATAAATAAAAATAATTAATTAATTAAAAAATGTGGTGCCCACGTGGAAAAACCTCACACCCTCACCAAGTAGTGCGTGTCTTCACTGTCTTGCAGTTTCTTTGTAAAAAAAAATTAACCGTTAAAGTCTATTGTGGCTTATTAATTTGTTAATTAATTATAAAAAAAAAATTTGTTGAAGTGATTAACTATGGTGTACAGTGTACTGCACACACATATATATATTTGGTCAAACTCGTTGAATATTTTTTATCTATGAAGTGTGTTTTTATCTATGAATAATAATTATTGATTAACTGAATAATGCATAATTTTTATAAATAATTGTTTTAAACTTTTTCTTACCTATGAATAATCGTTGTGATTTTATCGAATAATATATAATTTTATTTATTATTAATTTAACATTTCCAAAAATAATAAATATATAAACACTTGTTCTCTTATATATGAATAATCCCTACAATTGAAGCGAATAATAATCCTCTTAAATATGAATAATCCTTGTAAATTAACCGAATAATGTAATTTCAGCACAATTATATTTGGTCAAATTCAAGAAAATTGTGTTTTTATTTACGAATAATGATTATCGAATCACTGAATAATGCATAATTTTTATAAATAATAGTTTTAAACTACCTCTTACCTATGAATAATCTTTGTGATTGTATCGAATAGTATAAAATTTTATTATTTATTATTTAACCTCCCAAAACTAATAAATATATAACGATTATCCTTTTATGTATGAATAATATATCTCTATAATTGGTTAATAGATGGAGTAGTGTCGATTGTTTTTGTCTCCCGTTGTTAAATTGCGAAATATATAAAAAAAAAACATACTACTATGGATTAGAATCGATAATATGCATAAGGTAACGATTTAGGGAGATAAATATTTTTTAAATATGAGTTTTGAATCTAATTAAGTGGAGGAATTGGCCAGTGAGCGGTAGTTTTTGAGAATTGGGTGAGTGGTACACGCGCACCAGTCCGGATCTTCTACTCCACTCGGTGCTCCCTACGGTGCAACACAAAATTATTTCGGGTATAAATAAACATTAAAAAATTTTTATAGATTATATACCTTTATATTGTTATGTTTATAAAATTTTATTACAAAAACTCATGTTTAAAAAATATAGACAATTAAAATATCGATTCTTTTAGAAAATACTTTTTATTATTTTTTAAAACATGATTTTTCATAATAAAATTTTATAAACATATTAATATAAGGGTATAGAATCTAAAAATATATTTTTTATTTTTTTTCAATGTTTATTTATATCCGATATAATTTTGTGTTGCACCGAGGGGAGTACCGAAGGGTTGCAGGGGATCCTGTCTGCACGCGCACCCTTTCCTACAAATCCCCATCTTTTATTTATTTTTCTTTTTTTAAATACATTAAAAGCTATTTAATCTCAATCGTCGATTAACCACCATTTAAAGGTCTAGATGTGTTCACAAATTACATCCTAAGGGGTGTTTACACCGGAACCACCCTCTCTCTCTACATATATATATATATATATATATATATATATATATGAAGTGGATCAAGAGAAAGTATGTGTTTTATAATATTTTAGCGATTAAAGTTAGTCGTTCAAAAAAAATTATCACCAATAATGAATTGCTAATAACTAGGAAATTAAAAAGTAAAAAAAAATATTTTATATATTTTTTATGACCTTACATAATTTGTGCATGAATAATAAAAGTCATATAAAAAAACCGCGAAGATCGCGGGGAATAAGACTAGTATAGTATAAGAGCAAGCCCAACAGCTTCTCTACAATAGAGAAAAAGGGAGATTTTAGAGAAAAATGTCATTTTTCTCCTTAATGGCTTCTCCAAACTCATATCTAAAATAGAGAAATAGATGGAGAGGGGGAAAAAATCTCTAAATTTAGAGGAAGAGAAGTTGATCTCTATAATTTAACGCGCCTCGGATATATACACCGCAAATCCTCACGTTAATTACGACGTGCATGCACGTCCAAATTAACGTGCAGTTGGGATTGCAACCCAGCGTGCCCAGACGTGCAATGATGCATGTTGAAAATGACGTGTAGTTGTGCACGTCAAAACCGACGTGCAAACACGTTTTTAAAAAATGACGGAAATGTGACCCTTCGTCCACATTTCCCACATCCAGATTGAGAGAGGGGGAGAGAGAGAGAGAGAGAGAGAGAGAGAGAGAGAGAGAGAGAGAGAGAGAGAGAGAGAGAGAGAGAGAGAGAGAGAGAGAGAGACGGAGGTGGTGGTGTCGACACAGGAGGTGGAGTCCATGGAGAGAGACACGGAGATGGAGGTTGTGGCGGCGCCAGCAGTGGAGGGTGGTGGTGGTGGTGGAGGTGCCGGAGGTGGTGGCGATGGAGGTGGCGACCGGAGATCATGCGGAGGTGGTGGTGCTGACGATGGTGCCGGAGGTAGCGACGCAGCCTCTATTACCGCCGCGGAAGCGGCGTAATATGGAGGTGTCTCCTGTCCCGACCCCACCGGTATGTTTTATTTAATTATTTTATTTTATATAGTTTTTATGTTATATAGTTTTATAGTTGTTATGTTATATAGTTTTATAATATAGTTTATAATTTTGTAGTTTATAGTTTTTATGAATTGTTATATGTTTATAATTTTATAGTTTATAATATTTAGTTTGATAATATAGTTGAGGAATATAGTTTTATAATATAGTTACATAGTTGATAGTTTTTATGATTTATTATATGTTTATAATATATAGTTTTATAATGTAGTTATATAGTTTAGATTATTGTTTTATAATATAGTTTTTAATATAGTTTGTATAATATAGTTTAAATAAATTGAAATATTTGTTGTATGTTTATAGTTTCACAGTTTTATAATATAGTTTTTATTATATGTTTATAGTATATAGTTTTTATAGTTTTTACAATACATTAAAATACATTAAAAGCCGTTAAAATACATTAGAAGACATTCAAAGACATTAAAAATACATTAAAAGACATTGAAAAGCAATTAAAAGTCATCAGAAGCCATTAAAAGTCATTAAAAGTCATTGAAAGCCATTAAAATCCATTGAAAGCAATTAAAAGTCATTGAAAGTCATTTAAAGGACATTAAAAGCCATTAAAAGCCATTAAAAGTCTTTACAAGACATTAAAAGCCATTAAAAGTCATTAAAAGACATGAAAAGACATCAAAAGTCATCAGAAGCCATTAAAAGTCATTGAAAGCCATTAAAATCCATTGAAAGTCATTAAAAGTCATTAAAAGCCATTGAAAGGCATTAAAGGACATTAAAAGACATGAAAAGACATTAAAAGCCATTACAAGACATTAAAAGCCATGAAAAACATGAAAAGACATTAAAAGTCATTACAAGACATTAAAAGTGATACGGGGTTAGCCGTAGGATGGCCCGATCTTCGACAATCAAACAAAAAACTAAAGAACAGAAGCAAGTACAATAAAGAACTCAAAGAACGCAGCAAAGAAACTCAAGAAATCGATCAAGAAAGCCAAGATCGACCAAGAAACAAACAAGACTAGACAAAGATTCCAAGACCAAGACTGTACTCGAAATCGACAATAAGAAAAGAAACAAAGACTCGATAAAGATTGATAAAGACTCGAAATTTAATGCAAGAATTGAAAGACACGACCGATAAGGACTGAGTCGATCTATATAGAACAAGATGAAGACCCCAGACCTCCTTAGAGGGTAGGAACCAACACCAATGACTATATAACCCACCTCTACAACCCTATACAACCAAGCGGACAACTTGGAGGCACAAGGAGGGGGCTCGTGGTTACCAGGATCACCAAGTCTTGCGAAGTTGATGAACACAAAGCAAACCAAGCTAAAACAATACCAATAATTGCAATCGATGAACCACGCTTCGAATTGATTGACTTTCACTCATGTGTTTCAACACAAACTGAGATTTTCATTCATTGAGAGACGTCTGAGTTACAATGGAAGGATCAGCTGTCTACTTATAACCCTAAGGCTGATTTTAGATGAAAATAATAAATAAAAGACTAATTAAAATAAACTCCTAAAATTACCTAAAATAACTTAAGTAAATAATGTTACTAAAATAAGCAATAAAAGAAAGTGTTCCAACACTTAACAAATCCCGTCTAAAACAGGGACAACTTCAAAGAATGTGATTATCGATCAAGCTCTAGGTCGAATCTGGAAAAACTTTCAACAACAAAATTGTAGATCTCTTCGTTCTCGTTTCGACAAGGTATGGAACGACCCAATCCAATAAATATGGACTCCGAACGACCTATTTTACTGAGACGTCGAAAAAACTGTCAAATATTCTGAACGAGTCTAAAAACGTCATGTAGCAAGCTTGCACCTTTGGACCTTCTCCCATGGTGGAGCCTTCTTATTCCTCTTGAGGATGACAACATTATCACGAGCTCGAATCATAGGTACATCCCCAAGTATAGGTGTGTCCGAAGGTGTCTTGGATGGTCCCGCATCAAAAAGCCATTAAAAGACATGAAAAGACATTAAAAGCCATTACAAGACATTAAATTTGATATTGGATTTTAATGGCTTTTAATGTCTTGTAATGTCTTTTCATATTTTTTAATGGCTTTTAATGTCTTGTAATGACTTTTAATGTATTTTCATGTCTTTTAATGTCATTTAATGCCTTTTAATGACTTTTAATGGCTTTCAATGACTTTTAATGACTTCTGGTGACTTTTAATGTCTTTTAATGGTTCCCACAATTTGAGATTGAATTTTGAAACTTCCTATATTTTTCCCTCTTTCCCTAACTAGCCCAATACACACATACACATTTTTCTTCCTCTTGCGACTCACCAAGAATGGCAATGAGGACAAACTTTTGTCATGCTTTATCCGAAAATTTCAACCAAGGAAACCTACCTTTTATCCCATAAAATCAGACCTTTGACCACACATTTCACCCACACAAACACAAGAACCAAACAACACCTTTCTCCCTTTTTGGAGGACTGCCGAGAGCAAGTCTCTCCTCCCACCTCCATTGCCGCCACACCTCACCGCCACCACCCCTCCGTCACCACCATCTCCCCACCAGTCTTCCCCGCCGCCACCACCGCAGCCTCCACCTCCCTTTTCTCGCCCTGTTTTGCCAAGAAGAAACACCAAGCTCCCACGCCACCTCTTCCTCCTTCACTCTTCTTCCCCGAGGCACCATCAGCGCAAAAGTGCAAAAGCGCAAAAGTTACCAAGGGTGTGTTTGGCAAAATGGTAGCTGTTGGAGGAGCTGAAGCTGTTGGGTAGCTGAAGTTGTTGGATTATTTTAGTTAAATATATGTTAATAAGCTAGTACAGTGTTTGGTAAACCTAGCTGTTAGGGTAGCTGTTAAAAACTTGTGAATAAAAAACCAAAAGCTTCGAAAAGCTTGGGTGAATAGCTGTTGAAAAGCTTAGATTTCAAAAGCTTTCAAAAGCTAATTAAACTAAAATCTTATATTTATTTCATTTAAGACTATAGAATATAAAAAACAAAAGCTCCGAAAAGCTACTTGCTTTTGCCAAACATACCCCAAGTCTTCCCAATAGCAAAGTTGCAAAAGTCTTACAAATTCCAACATTCGGTTTTACATAATCCCATTAGCAATGAAGTGCTACACTACAAATTTAGTGCTTTATTGTTTATATAAAAAAAAGTAAAGTTGGAATGCTGTTTTATATATTCTTAGATATTTTTATTAATTTTAGTGTTGAATTTAAATAAATGTTAATATATACTCTGTATAATATAAATATATTTTGAGATGTTTTTATTAATTATAATTATATATATGCAAGACGGGATGGGTTTTACGGGCGAGAACTCTCCGTCCCGCATCCCGTCCCATCATGCATAGTTTTTATGGGACATAATTAAATTTTTTTTTTTTCAAATTCCACCAGAATGGCAGAATTGGGACAAGATGTGGAACGGAACGGGAATTTGTGCCCAACCCTACTTTCTCTTGTTTTTGTGTCCGTTTTTTTCCAGTTAAAAAATTAAAACTGGAACCATCCTTATCTTTGCTTTCTCTTCATTTACGGTCCATCAATTTTGATAAATCTTACTTATATAGAACCCTGATTTATCAATGTAACTTAATTATGTAACTTATATAGATAAAACTCATATTCAAAGTAACTTAATTATATGATCAGATAAAGATAAATTCCTATTTAAGAATGTAAACCCATATTCAAATGTGAACTCACATCTATTGTTTTATTGCACTATTGCTTTTGATGGCCTAAACAAATACAGATTATATTAAAAATAAAATAAAATACTCCGTACATAATACATTACTGTACTTTACTACTCCAGTAATAATGAAATTTTTGAAATTAGTGTCATTGGAACTCTACATCAGTGTAATAATTGAAAGGATTATTAATTTTCTTTTTTTTAGTAATTGAATTACATTTTGTGGTTCATTTAATTGTCAACTAAGATGTCACATCAAAAAAGAGAAAACCCCTCTTTTGAGGCCCGAAGAACGCGCTGCTCCTCAGAGCCACGCGCCCCCAATCTCAACCCTAAACAGTATATCCAAATCTCTTATATCTACTACTTCATCTTCCGAATCCTATATTGAAGAAATCAATTGCCCGTTTATGCAGTAAGCCACCTATTTATGGTGTATTCCTCTGTCCGTGTGTCGATCTTGATTTTGGATTTTATTTTGGGGTTCACTTGTCTATGTTGCTACTTTTCAAGCTAGTGACTTCAAGATCTAGAAATTCAAGGTAAATAGGTCCACAAAGCCTCTGTATTTTCGGTTTTTGATTTGAAATCGAGTTTTGTAGAGTGTCTCTTGGTCAGATTTTCCATCCTCGATCCTCAGTTCGTAAGGAGCTTTTAGTGTCCATGGCGGGGGATGGGTTGCTCTCTGTCACCGGTGTATGCCGGGGGGTTGCGGGGAATCGTCTCTCGGTGGGTGGCCTTTGGCCTTTGGGGGTCTGATTGTTTCCTTCGTACTTTCAATCTTTGGGGAGTCGTCTCTCGCTGATTGTGTGCTTTATCCAAACACCCCCGAAAGGGCTTGCATAACAATAAAGTAAAACACCATCCTGAAGAGCGGTAATGCTCTGATGATGGCCAAAGCAAAGGTTCAATGAGCATTGATGAAAAAAAGCGCAAGAAAACGTCGTTCATTAGCTTCCGATCGTCGTCGCTGCCTCGCTGGCGGCGTTCGCTCAGCTTCTGTCTGATGGTAGTCCTTGGCGTGCAAGGAGATTCAGTGGTGCCTTGCACGCCAAGCTCAACATTTTTTTAAGACGATTGGAATTAAAAAAAAAAAAACTTGCAATAACCCAAACTATATTCAGATTCATATAAAGGGTTCGTATGGTACGGGGTTAATAAACTGACTAAAATTATAAACAGGGTAAAAATTTATAAACTGTTGGTAAAAGTAGTTAAAAATTTATGAAAAAAATATAAACTCCGTATGGGATGAAAAACAGTTTATTTGTAAAAAGTGGAGTTTATTTGGTTTTTATTAGGGGTATTGTGGTACTTTCAAACCAAATAAGATAAAAGAGAAGGGGTAAAATAGTAATTATGGAATATAAACCTCAAAATAAGTTTCAATCTGCAGCTTATTTATAAACCCTTTTTTTAACTGACTAAAGTTTATTTGTTGTTTCCATACACCGTTTAAACCCGTTTATTTTTTTAACAGCTAATAATTTCACACTTTTTAACCTGTTTATTTGCAGCCATACACACCCAAAATCCCGAAAGGGTATACAACCTTTTATAAAGGTTGGAATCAAATCTCGAAAGGGCTTGAAAAAATCCCGTGAGGGCTCCTATCAAAATCCCATTAGGGTTGACTAAATCCCGATTGGGTTTATGGGTGCTCTTTTCTCAGGCGGTTTGCGGCTCTACGGTTGCGTGATTTGGCGCTCTTCTCCTTGGATTTGGTTCTGACAGTCGGAGTCGGGATAGGCTGGGGTCGTGGTAGTTTGTTTTGTGGCGTCTCCACTACTCGGGTTGACCGCTTCCCTGGAGTTTCGTCCTCACTGCCCACAGGATGATCGGGTCCTGATGTATCGCTGGCCTACGGTTCTGCTTCAGGGTGGGGCTTGGCTTCGTCCGTCGTCTTCATCCTCATCCAGTTTGGATAGGTCTGCTAGGTTTCGTCTTTTGCAGAGTTTGTTTGCCTAAGTTTGCACCGTTATGTATGGTTTTATGTTTTGGTTTGTTTGGTTGTATGTTTGACGGTTCGCCGTCTGCCGACTTTGTCGGCCTCTCGATGAGTCAGGTCTGTCTGACCTTCGAAATGTTACCTTATCAAAAAAAAAAAAAAAAAAAAAAAAAAAAAAACAAAAAAAACTAAGATGTCACATCATGGTGGTAGACCACAAGGGTGGTATACTAAACATTCTCCTGCACACATCCATCCAAATTCCAAGGGGGAATGACGTCACTTCTTCATCTCTTGGGTGGTCGATCATTTAAAGTCATCGGAGTCATCTTGATGCTAATCCAATAGGATGACCATCGAACGACACTTCATCTTCTCTTCTGCATCCTTTAAAATCATCGGAGTCTAACGTGTATCGCAAAGCTCCGTCAACACTCCTAAGTCCTAAAACAACATCTTTGGATTACTCCTAAAACAACATCTTTGTATTCTTTATTTATGCCAATATCTTACCAAGCTACACACCTACGCATATATATAATTCTCTTTCAAATATTTTTCAAAAAATATTCATCATACTACATACATATATATGAAAAAAATTATTAAATTTTATTGCATGAATTGTATAAATTTATGTAATAAAATATCATAAGTGTGAAATTTTTTGAGGCCCTGGTGGCGTCGCCTTGGCCAATCAAGACGAGCCTCTAGCGTCAACAACGATGAGGCTATGGAGTTGCATTATCTAGGTACATCGACGCTCCACAGTCTCCTCGCCCATCCACATCGAGCCTTCTTTGTCCCTCAGCAGCACCGCTATTCGAGCACCCCCACTCCGACAAAACAACCTCGAAAACCCTAAATCGAAAACAACTAGCAATTTAATCAACACGGCCACAACACTCAAATTAACAATAATCAAACTAAAACTATACGGAGTTAAAATAAAATAAGGCTGGCCCACAATCGGTGTACTCAGAACAGGCTCCTCCTGGTGCCCTTCTCCCTTCAACCGCAGGCGGCCAGGCTCCCCAACCCTCTCCCTCCGATTCCGACCAGGAACAGCGACCGCCGGCGTCAACCACGAACCACCCTCTCCTCCCAGGCTCCCCTCTCCCTCCAACAGCAGTCCGTAGCCTCCTTCCTGTCGGTTGTCGCTCTCTCACTCTACTTCCTCCAACTGACTGAGAATTCTTCGAGCCTGACATTCCCGGATCCGGCGGGCGGCGGCTCACTCTTCAATTGTTCGAAGACAAAATCCGATTCTTCCAAGTTCTGATTGTGAAATCAGGTATAAGTTCTTCAATTTCTTCCTAGGTTTTTGGTATTTGGAATTGAATTTGTAGGAATTAGGATTTGAATTTATTTTGGAATTAGGATTGATGTTTGCTAAAATAGGAATTGGAATTGGAATTGAAATTTGGCTCCCTGTTTAACAATTGGAATTGAAATTTGGTTCCCTGTTTAACATTTGGAATGGGAATTTGGCTCCCCTGTTTAACAATTATAATGGCCAAGTGTATTCATCCAATATGCAAATTCAGTGAGAAGTAAACAACTAATACAATGATCACCTAAAACAACCTTAGTTACATATGTTAAAACTATTTATTTTACACTCCTTGATAGTCTAGCTGTTGATCAAGGGATTGAAATTTTCATCATATCATAAGGGCAATTTGCGTGTATAATTTACAAATTGCATATGAGAAAGCAATTGTGCATGGAGCTAAATAGAGAAAATTGAAGGAGCAGCCCAATTTTCTTGTCTTGCCTCGGACATCCGAAGTCTTAGGTTCGGCCCTGGTTCGACTTTCCCGTACGCTAGGGCGTACCGCGAATCCTTTACTTCATACTGAATATGTCTTATGTGGGAATTAAAATGAGTGTTTTGAGCTGCCTTTGGAATCTATTTTTCGAATAGGTGATATGGCTACATTAGGATGGTGAGACTTGTTTTCCGAATAGGTGATGTGGCTACACTCTCTGACTAGCAGGTTGGAGAAATTGTCATATTATTTAGCAGTTATCTCTTATTTTCTTTAAATTTAATTTGCAGTCAACTCAAGGATGACTGCCTATGTACTACAGTTGCATCATGCCCACTGATTGAATAATTGATATTGATATCTTGTCCAATGTTCATCTATTGGTTCTGGCAGATTTGTGTCCTTGAGTCTGTTAAAAAAAATTATCTATCTTGATTTGTCCTACACATTCTTGGCGGATTTGCAATTATTCTTTGAATCCTGCTTGCATATGAAATTACCTTGATAGGAACTTACAATGGCATGCATACTACCAACAGGAAATTTATGCTCCAATGTATATGATGTCATATTATACACCTTAACACCAGCATAAGAGTAGTTTGATTCTTCTACATACATTTTTTTTTTTGCTAGAAGGGATTGACTTGCATCATGCTAATATTTTTTACAAATGTAGAGTGTGATTCATATACTTCTTTTAGAAGTATGATTGTTACCTTCACACGTGGGTTTCACCTAGTGAATAGGTAAATGTCGGATTTTATTTCGATAAAGATTAGTTGAATTTGTAGGGTTTTTTTTCCTGCTGTTTCTGGCTAGATTCAGAACTGCTACTTCTATATCATCATGATGTCCATTTTTCTTAACCGACTAAATGTAATTATGTTTGGTGTTTTATTTTGTGTGTGTTTAGTACAGCTTAGATAATGTTGCTTTTTTGTATAAATTCTTGAAGCCTGATAAAGCTGAGTGTTGGGGCCTTCGCTCGTGGTTGAACTGTTGAAGTCTGAACTTGTCTCTGGTTCTGGTTTTGCAGTTTTCCCCGTGCAAGTCTCATAGCTTGAGAGCTTTTCAACAATGGAGGAGAAGCACAAGCTATTGATCCTGTATGCTACTCAGACGGGTAATGCCATGGATGCTGCTGAGCGCATTGCCCGCGAAGCTGAACACCGTGGCTGTCCTGTCTCCCTCTCATCCCTCGACCGTTTTGATCCCGTAATATCTTCCCCTCCCTATGTATTCTCCAGGTTTTCTGCTGGAGTTGTAGCAATTTTTATTTTTCATATAAAGTATCATCTACTTCGATTTATTCATGTGCAGTCTAGAGTCCATAGGATTCATTGACTGAGCTAGTGGATCTTTTTGAACACCCCTCCTTTCAGGCATTGTTTTGGATAGATTTTGTAACTTGGAGGACAATGCAGTTGTAATTCTGTCCATAATCTGCATAATGTGCCCATTTATATGTCAGTGGTAGAGTTCATATGCACTGTATTTGTTTTTTCCTGTGGTATTTAGAATAGAAGTGAAATTTTGCATAATTTGGCACTTGAAAAGAAACTTTTTCTATTTCAGAAAATTTGGTGATCTTTTGTCTTTGAATAAAGAGATGTGTGCTATCTGCCTAATTGGTTGTGATACTTTCTAATATTTGCACTCATCTTCCAAAGTGGTATTGATTTCAGATTTGTATTCCCAGGGAGCGGGTAGTAATTTTTGTAGTGTCTACAACGGGTCAGGGTGATACACCAGACTCAATGAAGGTTTGTTTTTGCTCCCTCTTCTTTCTCTAAAAGTGTGGAGGATACTTATGAAGTTTATGATGAGTAGCTTGTACTAATCTGTTTATGGAACTTGTAGGCATTTTGGAGGTTTCTTTTGCAGAAAAGCCTCTCTCCACAATGGTTAGAAGGAGTTAACTATACAGTTTTTGGATTGGGTGATTCGGGCTACCAGAAATATAATGTAATACTTCTTGGCTTCACTTTTTTGTCGGGGGATTTTTTTCTTAGTGGGGGGATTATGGTACTCTTTCTCTCTTATTACTTACTATTAATTAGTAGATAAAATTCAAATGTTCAAAATATTTTTTTGATCAATCAATTTCAAACAATCAATTTCAAACATTATAACACTTTGCATTAGTTGAAATATCTAGGAGCTTCTCCTCACTCTCTTGTGGTTTATTCTTAACAAGACTAAGAAGCAGGATGCAAAAGAAGCAACCTAAAATATTAAGTATGTGCTCATTTATAAACTTCTTTTCTTTTCCACTGTCACTGTCACTATCCCACTCCCATTTGACTTTTAAGTTTCAACCTCCAGTGGACCAGTATTATTCTTCTGAACAATGGATACATTTGCTAAATTGCCTGAATAAAATTTGAAATAGCTTCATCTGTACACCCCCTTAGTTATGGGAGATTAAGAAAGGGATGGACTCTCTTACATTCCATTGTTTTCCTTTCTCCGAAGTCTGTATTAATCTTGCTAGTCCAATTGTCAGATGAAAGTAAGCAAGATAAACTTCTAAATTTCCTTTTAAATTTCAACCTCCCAGTTCCATTCTTCCCCCATGCCCTTCTATTTCTCTTTCAGATAAATCATCTTACCGCCTGTAAATTTTCTTTGATTTCAGTTTGTTGCAAAGAAGCTAGATAGGCGATTTTTGGACCTTGGGGGAAGACCGTTGCTTCAGAGAGGTCTTGGAGATGATCAACACCCTTCAGGGTACTAACTTAGATGTTAGCTTGTCAAGTATCATGCTTCTATCATGTCTGTGTTTACGTAGAAAATGCAGTAATATGTGCAGTTTTTCTAAAATTATATGAACTATATTCCAGTATGAATGTAGACTGTGCACGTGTTTGAGTTTGCAAACTACAAAATTTCTTTTATTGGAACTGAGCTATTTGATGGTGTGAAGGAAAACAAAAAGCTCTGTTTTGTTTTAAAAAAAAACTGAGGTGTTTGGGTTGTGGGATTTGCATATCTGGTTGCATCTTTGTTTCTCTTGAGATGGTGGATCAAGGCATTGTTAATATGCATCTAAGATTTTTTCTACTGATTCCTTTCTATTTACCTCAAATTTGTATAATGTATATGTATTTCTGAATTGTCTTTGATTTTGAAAGAAAAGGGAAAGGGAAAGAGGCGATGTAGATTGTTTTTCTACCCCCCCCCCCCCCCCCCCCTTTTTTTTTACATTCCCTGTACGTAATAAATGAAGTGTTGATGCCTGAAGAGTAACATTGGTATGTTTTAACAATTCAGCATCAGTAAATTGTCTAGCATACTTTCTGCATTTCAGCTTTTAATTGGACATGAGTATAGTACTTATGGAGTGTTGATGCCTGAAGTGTTACTATGTGATGTGCACCTATGAGTATGGATTTTATATCACATACGTTGCTTTTCACTTTCCTTAATTTTTTTTTGATATTTGTGTATGTCAAAATATAATCAGACATTGAACTTTGATGGCCTATTTTCCAATTGGATATAGTTAAATTCTTGTTTTCTCAGATATCTACTTTTAATTAGATTAATTAAATCAATCTTCTTTGTTCCTAGTTATGAAGGTGCTCTGGATCCCTGGATGGCCTCTTTATGGAACAAGTTGTATGAGATGGATCCAAAGTTTTTCCCAAATGGTGTAGATTTTGTGAGTTCTAATACAGAGTTTACAGATCATCCAAAAGTTCATATTACATATCATGATAAGGTGGCGCACCCATCAACATCAGATGCAACAGGTAGCTTTTGATCCTTTTTAATGTTGTAAGATATATACTTGCTTTGCATCATTCCTTTAACGTTGTCCTATTATTTTAATTTGAATTAATTTATGCATACTTACAGGAATGCTCTTTTTCATAGTTTGTAGCTTGTACATGCTGCTCTAATTCCCCACTTCTACAATGTGGGCTATTGCCCTCCTAGCTACTCTTTCTCTTTTTGGATTAATATGTACTAGTCATCCGTACACCTTATTGGTGAACAAGATACAAAATGAGCTGCTAACTTTTTCCCGATTTTTATGTTTGATTCAGATTTGGAATCATTAGCATCTCAAATATATAGTTCTCGAACCATGTCACCGGGAAATTTTGCTTCTGACAAGCGAAGGCCACAATGTTATCTGAAAATGGTATTAATTCAAATAACCTTCTGATTTGTTGTTGCCTTGTTGGTGTCTTTTATGTATATTTAGGAATGTAGTATGCTTAGCAACCGAACCTTAACCTGTTTGTAGATGGCATCAAATTAGAGTTTCATCATTTTCCATTGGCTATGTGCTACTAAATCGAAAAACTGGACCATTTGAATTTGTTTTTCCCTGGAGCTCCGCCAAGGATGAACCACCCCTGTCTAAAATCAGTATTATTCAACCAAATATTGAGATTCTTTTTTAAGTGACCAATCTAAATAAATTGTGCCATTATTGGAAAGCAAAAACTAGATAATTTTGACTTGACAGTTGAAATTTTGAAATGCATCATGTACAGGATATGGTTGAAAAATAGAAGAGGTGAAAACTTACTTGATCTGATTTTAATCTCAAAATCCTATTGATACTTTAAGATGAAACTTGACCTGGTGAGTAGTTAATCTGATTTAAGCCGAGTGGAGTGGAACTGAAACCTGAATTAATCTGAATAAAAAAAAAATTTGATCATAACCAAATCCAAACACTATGAATGCCAAATCCCATTTAGACTTGAACATGCTTGATAATCTTTCCAATTGATAACTTGTGAACATGCTTAAAAAATGAAATGGAGAAGAAGAAATAGAAAGGTGACAAATCAAATAGAATTTGAACATGAAATATGAATTTTAGGGAAAAATAGAAACTGGAAGGAAGAGAACCTAAATAAAGGGCAAAAAATGGAGTATGCATGGCGAATATCCAATAGACGCTTGGCAGCAGGGGACTGTTAATTGCCTAGACAACTTGGTGGTCTTCTAGGACAATTTTTAGTTATTTTCTTATGTTTAACCCCTGGCCCCCGAACTGATATAATGTAATAAATTATGCATTTCCAAAGTCTTCAACATCTTCTTTTCAAGAAAAAATTATCCAAATCAAATAAACATCATGGTCATTTTAACATTGTCCTACTCAAACATAAATCACTTGTACATGTTTAAATACACTCCACAATCCATAACTTGTACATAAACAAAATGAAACAACAAAAATCAATCACAAATTATACACAAACGGTCAAAGTGTCAAAAGCCAAACATCTTACCACCTTCTTGGTGGCCACCAAGGGCTTTTTTTACAGAACACTGTTAAAGTGCAGAGAAGCAAAATGTGAATTGATGGAAAACAAAATATATAAATAAGTATAAATAACATGTGGATTACGAGAGGAAATTAGAACTGAAAGAGGAGATGCTATTGAAGATGAAAATATAAGTTACTAGTTAATTGAGTGCATAAAACAATCTTTATAATGTCTACCTCTAAACCAAATGATTAACGTTTGGCATCTACTTAACCTGATACTATTTTCCAAAATGCAAATTCGATATGGATGAATATCAAAATGGCACTACCCAAAGGGCTGTCTAATCCCAAAAATGGCTGTGTGATTTAAATTCTGAAGCAGACTTGAATTGAACCGGAAATTAACAGAATTTTGTAACAGTTGGATATGACCCATATTCGTCCAAACACAATAAACCTGCAAGAAAGCTGAACAAAAATAATCCAGTCGGAATCACCATATCTGAACCTGATTTATTTACCCATTTTTGAACTCTAGTGATAAATGATGACTAGACAATTCAGTGGCATAGGCTGTATAGTTTCTATAGGTTTTGAGGTCTAAATATATTTATTTTGTTGATATATCTTATTGAAACTTGCCCTTGCAGATAAGAAACTGTCCACTAACAAAAGCAAGCTGTGGAAAAGATGTGCGCCATTTAGAGTTTGAATTTCTTTCTAATGTGAGTTGTGTGCTATTGTTCTAATTGAAGTTGCTTCCAAGATTTTATTAATTCTACTTTAACACTGTTTTGTACTTCTTCCTTCATTGTTCTGACATTGAACTTGTCCATTTACCTCAGGTGATTAATTATGAAGTAGGTGATGCACTTGAGGTACTTGCAAGTCAAAGTCCTGCAGCAATAGATGCCTTTATAAAGCGGTGTGATCTAGATCCTGAAGCATTCATAACTGTATGTGTTTCTAATTGGGCAATTTAGTGAATTTTCTTGTTGGGTTAGTGTTGAGATGGAATCATTGGAATTTACTTATTCTTATGTTGAAATGCTGATTTCGAAATTCAAGCAAAGTTGGTGTCATTTTCTGGATTTTCCACCCACAAATTTGAAATCCTAAATTGTCCAAGGCTTTGCTTGGCACAAGAGTATAAATTACAAGTACCTTATTTGAAAATTTTAGTGATTTTCTACAGTCATCAACACATATGAATATCTTATAGGCAATCACTATATTGCGCCAAACAAACCCGAAAGGCTTGGACAATGCTTTGACTCACTTCTGATCCTTCTAAAGGCGTATAAGATGCATTTTTTGTAGTTTACCCACCCAAGTATCTAGATTTACCTGCATGTCTTGCCTTATTGCAGATTCAATTTGGAGGAGCTGAAGGTGATCATGATGCCTATACATCTATAGGTCCTGTCAGGTTGAGAAAGTATGTGGAGCTGGCCATGGATATTGCCTCAGCTTCTCCTCGGAGATACTTATTTGAGGTGATGGTTTTTGGAGTTTGTTCATTCTCGACTATTTTCTTTGAGTAATCTGATCCTTCGGCTCTAGCTACACTTGAGCTTCCCATCAATAACGTGAACTGCTTTCTATGTTCATAGGGAGTTTTGGTTAAATAGTAATTTTCTTGTTTGATATCACTTGACTGCATGATGTTTTCTTGTTTGATATCACTTCTTGATGTTTCCGGTTTGTATTATAATGTACATAAAACCCACATTACTTTGTTGAGAAACTTGCTGATAGGTGGTCCTTTCTTTCCCCTGGCCAGTCAGGTAGTTAACTCTAGAGTAGCCTCAAGGATCAGGCTGAAAGTGATAAATCATTTAGTTTTCATTTTTTCGTATGGGGTTTGTTCACTTTTATTTATGGGCTTAGGCATACCGCATACATTAGAAACTGAAAAAAAGAGAGAAATCCCTAGGTGTAAGTGCATAAACCCTAGGAGCTAAATTATTTGTAAAAATCTTTCTAAATATGGGGTTTTGAATGTGTGCCAGAAAAATCTTGTGTTTATATCTCTCAGTTTATGCATTTATTCTTCTCATGTGAAGATGCTACTTCTTTCCTTTTTGTCTACCGACGAATGATATAACAAAAATTCACCTGTTTGTTTCAGAATACAGTAGCTAATCTAACAGGCAGTCTCTCTTGGTGCTAAAATTATTCAGGTCATGAGTCACTTTGCAGCTGCTGAGCACGAAAAGGAGCGACTGCAATATTTTGTCTCGGCAGAAGGTAGAGATGATCTGTATCAGTATAACCAAAAGGAGCGAAGGACTGTTCTTGAGGTGATCCTTCATTTTCCGCCTTAAACATTGACTGAACCTTGTGCAGGAAGATGGTTGATCATTCTCGGTTAACCTATTTTCAAATGATTGTAAATAGGTATTGGAGGATTTCCCATCCGTCCAGATGCCATTTGAGTGGTTGGTCCAGCTAGTTCCTCCTCTAAGAACAAGGGCATTCTCTATCTCCTCTTCACCTTTAGCTCATCCGAATCAGGTGCACTTGACTGTGGATGTGGTCTCATGGGTGACACCTTTCAAGAGGAAGCGAATTGGGCTTTGCTCCACATGGCTTGCTAGTCTCGATCCTCAACAAGGAGTCATCTTACCGGTGTGGTTCCAGAAAGGCTCCCTTCCTCCTCCACAACCATCGCTTCCTGTTATTCTTGTGGGACCCGGAACAGGCTGTGCACCTTTCCGCGGATTTGTAGCCCAAAGGGCCATCCAGAGCAAACAAGGCCCAACTTCACCCGTCCTGCTCTTCTTTGGCTGCCGCAACAAAGACAGCGACTTCTTGTACAAAGACTTCTGGCTCGCCCATTCCAACAACGGGGGTGTGCTTTCAGAAGAAAAGGGCGGAGGATTTTATGCCGCGTTCTCAAGAGACCAGCCGCAGAAGGTCTACGTGCAGCACAAGATGCTCGAGAACGGGGCAAGGGTATGGAAGCTTCTGGGAGAGGGAGCAGCCGTGTACATTGCAGGGTCTTCGACGAAGATGCCAGCTGATGTGATGTCGGCCTTGGAGGAGATCATTTGCAGGGAGGGCCGGGTTGAGAAGGAAGCAGCTGTGCGGTGGCTAAGAGCACTGGAAAGGGCTGGCAAGTATCATGTTGAAGCTTGGTCCTGAAATTACTTTGCATACTTTATTCACTGTTTCCATTTGACATATTTATGGTCAATTTTTCCGGGTCAATTTGTAGTACTACAAAGCCATCTGTTGTCAAAAAATTGAGATGATAAAAATCAGCCTATTGACACCAAGTGCACGGTGCTGACTCGGGAAACCGGCCTCGGTAGGCATTTTTGCTTGCAAATAGCCTATTGACATTGGCTTTCTCGAGTGGGCAACATATCTACCGACTTCATAAGCTAGGGTCGGAATGCTGTTTTCAAGCAAAATGTCTACCAACTCCATAAGCCGGTGTCGGCATTCGGCACCATGGACTTGACGAAAAATTGGTTATGCAAATATCAACTTGATCGCTCTTTTCAGAGCCCGTGGTTTTGATATTATTATAGTTTTAAATGAAATAAATATAAGATTCGAGTTTAATTAGCTTTTGGAATTATAGTTTTTCATTAGCCACTAACCTAAACTTATGATTTTTTATTTACAAGTTTCAGTCAGCTAATCTAACAGCTAGGTTTTCCAATTATCATACTAGCTTATTAACCTATATTTAATACTCCCTCCGTTAATTAAAACATGACGTTTTACTATTCATGCAGGCATTTTTAGGTGTTAAAAACTATATAAAATATTAACTTTTTTAATATTATTTTTTAATAATTTCATACTTATTACAATTAAGTATGAATTTATAAAAATAAATGTATAAAAATATTAATATTTTATATAGTTTTTATCGTTCTAAAAAAGCGTGCATGAATAGTAAATGACATGTTTTGATTAACAGAGGGAGTATAAATTACTCAATCAGCTTCAACTATCTCATTAGTTATTAGCTTATTAACCTTTTTTTTTGGAGTT
This sequence comes from Persicaria maculosa, assembly GCA_963922045.1. Classification (NCBI taxonomy): domain Eukaryota; kingdom Viridiplantae; phylum Streptophyta; class Magnoliopsida; order Caryophyllales; family Polygonaceae; genus Persicaria; species Persicaria maculosa. The sequence continues at coordinate 9,076,032 of OY998251.1, forward strand.
GTTTTGATTGGATAGTTTTAGTTTTATAAAACCTATATTCTGAAAAAACATATGACTTATTATTCACGTCCACTTTTTTAAGATGACAAAAAAGTATACAATATATCAAAATTTTAAAATAGTTTATCGAATCAAAAAAGAAAAATTGAATCAAAAAGTTGATATTGTACAACTTTAACCCTTCCAGCCTAACTCATCATTATTAGTGATAATATTAACAATTCAACAGGAACCATTTGAGCATTGTATTATAACAAAGTAAATTGAAGAATTAACATCTAAAGAGAGTGTAATAAGTAATCTTAATTTATAGAGATATGAAAACTGAAACAATGGCAACTAATTAACAAATCAAAAGGTCCATACAACAACTAACAAGCAAAACCAGAATCTCCATGAAGAAGATGAGACAAAGAAACTACTGTTACAACTTGTCATTCAATGCCTTCTAAGATGAGCAACATCCAGTCGATTTCTGGTTAAGAGGCCGTCCATGGAATGGAAGCGTCGAGTGTCTGGCTCCCATCGATGGTTGGCTTGCCATTCTGCTACGACAAACGACATATATATATATATATATATATATATATATATATATATATATATATATATATGTTAAAACAACAATCGAAAACTCTTGGTTTCATTTGGTAGAATGTGTTGATTGCTGATAAGAAGCTCGCTTGCCTGTTGTTTATTTCGGATGTCATGGCCATGAAAGCCTGCTCCACATTCACGGAATCCTTAGCACTTGTTTCGAGCAACGGAATCCCAACTTCATCCGCAAATGCCTGATCAAAACAACGCGCCATTACTCATTCGGATAGTTCTCAAATGCTCCTATAAAACACATCCATGTCCTCAAAAGAGTTATTACCTTGGCCGTCCCATACGATACCACTTTCTTCGACGTAAGATCACACTTGTTTCCGACTAGTAGTTTGTTTATGTTCTCACTGCCACAGCGTTCGATCTCGTTTAGCCATCCCTTGACGTTTTTGAAGCTTACTTCGTCAGTAACGTCGTAAACAATCTGCACAAATTGATCATGGAGAGCTAGTTTCGGTTGTCGGAACATGACATGTATGATCGATCATCGATGTATGTAGTTTCACTCACAATGATTCCATGAGCACCTCGGTAGTAGCTGCTGGTGATGGTCCGAAAACGTTCTTGCCCTGCGGTATCCCACTGAAATAGCGCGTTTATTATTCAAGTAAAAACACGAGTTGGAGATCGATAATCGAACATTCGAACGTTCTAAGGAATGAAATAGACCTGAAATTACAGACTCACAATTTGGAGTTTTATGACTTTGCCCTCATGTTCAATGGTACGGATTTTCTGCAGGTATATATATATATAGAACATGTCATCGAGTCTCGGAATCGTATATTGGCATAAGATCGATGTCGAGAAAGGAGAAGAATACTCACAAAATCAACCCCAATTGTGCTTATGTAAGTGTCAAGATATGAATCATCCTGGACAAGTAAACAAAGGCATTTTCATAGTTCGACAACGAATAAGAGATCAAGAACTAACTCAATGTGAAAATGGTGGATAAATAAGAAAGAAACTCACGGCAAATCTCACAAGGAGGCATGATTTGCCAACTCCGGAATCTCCAATGAGCAAGATCTTAAACAAATAGTCGCTGCAAATTTAGGAAGAAAACAACCCTAATCTTAACCAATACATCAAGAAATTAAATAGGGCTCATCCCAAAATCCAATCTTGTATGTTTTTAATCTATAATTTGGGTCTGTTTGACACAAGCTTTTTGTAGCAGCGGTTTACAATTCCCAAGGAAAACGCCGTTGTTTATTTGACAATCCATAGCGTTTTAAAAAACATCAACATTTCATCTAAATTTAATCTGCTTTAGATTTTCATCTAGATTATAATCTTAACTTAAGATTAAAAACATCAACATTTCATCAAAATCACCGAATTAATTCACTTGGTAATGAGAGAATAAACAACAGGGAGGAGATTTGAAGGAATGAATCCTGGATTTATTGGTAAAGATTGGAAGCAATGAGAGGAGATAAATTTAATGTTAAAAAAGAACATACTATTCAGTATACATGACAAGGAGAAGGATGGCAGGGCAGAGGAGGATGAATGAATCGAAGACGGCGATGGAATGGAAGGCAGTCTCTTCCTCCCTGTGAAGCTTCAAAATGAATTTTGTGGATTGAAAATGGAGGAGAGGAAGTTTCTTTCTGATCGAAAACAAAAGATTCGGAAGGTGTGATTCAGAATTGGGGGGAAATTGACATGTGTAATCACTCTTACCATTCTAAATACAAGGTACAAAACGATAAAACATTACTAATCTTAACACAACATTTTTCAAATTTGTTTTTTATTTTTTGAAAATTAGTTAGGAAGCTTTGAGGGAAAGCTCTCTCTCCCCTCCCCTCCCATCTTTTTTTTTTAGGAAAGAAACTAGAGAAGGTATATGGACACGACCTTTTCGGACGAGAATATAATGTTTTAAATGACCCAAGTTGGTCAACCGATCAGCTACGTTGTTAATATCTTGGATTTTTTATTATTAGTAGTAGTAGAAAAGAATTCGGGTGAGCAAGCTTTACCCGATTAGCATTCTTACTGACGAGGTTTAAACGATCAGAATTATTGTAAATATCGACCCTCCATGCAGAGTGTCAAAGTTGTACAACCTTATCCACCACTCTATTGCCCAAACGGAGAAATATGTTGGATTCGTCATAGACACTAAGTACACTGCAATTGTCCAACTTATTATTATTATTATTATTATTATTATTATTATTATTATTATTATTATTATTTACATATTTCGTTAATATCCTTAGCTAATTTGTTGTTTAAATTCTTGTGAATGAACTAGAGTTGCAAATGAATGTGCATTTGGGCATGAGCCTGCGAGAAAATGAGAACCTTTTGTTGAGAAAAGAACGCGCTATACTCGCTTTGTGTTTCACCCTCTTTCTATCATTTGCAGAGTCCATCTTCCTCCTACAATATCGAATCTCATCCCATACAAATTTCAGTCTAAATCCTTATACTACCCCTTCCGATTTGTTGATGGCAATATTTCTTTCCGATTTCTTGCCTTCGGGTACCGAGTGGTGTTCTGCGATGGAGATTTCGCTACAGCTCTCTTTTCTATCTCAAAATTGGGGATAATTTGTAGGATTAGCCTAAGGGCTCTGCCGCCTTTGCGTGTCGATCTGCGTCTCGCTGTGTTAGGGATTTAGTGGTAATAATAAGGAGCGCGCAGCGGAAGAACGGAATCACAAAATAGAGAGAGTAAGGCAAGATAGAACACACAAATTTAACGTGGGAAACCCGAGTACCGGGAGGAAAACCCACGGGCGGCAAGAGCCAATAAAATCCACTATATAATGAGAAAGAGTACAACGAGCCTTGTAGGATAGTACAAGGTGGTGGAAAGACTCTTAATACAAGTAGTGGATGTGAGATGAAGGCTTTGTGTGTATAAGGCTTTGGGTGAGTAGGTTTTGTGGATGGTTTGGGTGGATGGAGATGGTGCCTATTTATAGGCTTCAAACCAAGATGGTTGAATGATCTAAATAGAGTTCTCCAATTTGGATGGGATTAAAGGAAAATTCTAGACAAGTAGAGAAGATGGACAAAGAGAGGAGAATTCTAGAGAATTGTGGGAAGATATGCATGGAGAAGCTTCTAGAACAAAGCTTGGATCTCCATTAGCCCACTTAATCCACTCTTGCCCATGAGCTTAAGCCGAAACCCGATGAGGATTGGATGCAACCCAACAAACTCCACCTTGCATCAATATCCGAATGAGCTCATGCCGCATAAAGCCCCGAAGGGCACTCACTGCTGAGAATCACAAACCAAGTCCAAACAACGACAGGACTTGGCAATCGGGCCGAAATCAGTAGTAACACGAGAAGGACCCCATAAACCAGAGTGAGCATAATCCAAAACACCTTTAGGTGTATGACGAACTTTGGAGAAGTTGACTCCTTTATGTTTGTCAATGACATAATGCTCACAGAAGTTGATCTTGCAATGAGTATGATCAACCAAGGAACCTCTCTTTAAGGGCAAATGCATGCCCTTCTCACGAATGTGGCTAGAACGTGCACGTCACCTTTGAGTATCGTGATGAGAGGTAGAAGATGAGGCAACAAAAGCTGAACCTGCAACAGTAGCACCTTCCAGCACATATACTTTACCAATACGGTTAGCTTTCAACAAAATCAGAGAGCCACAGGAAACTTTCAACACTCCGCCTTCACTTGAGTACTTGCACCCATGAGATTCAAGGGTGCCTAACGAAATCAAGCTCTGTCTCATCATTGGGATGTGTCTAACACCGGTCAATGACCGAATAGTACCATCATGAGTTTTAATCTTGATAGTACCTTTCTCGACAACCTTGCAAGGAGTGTTATTTCCAAGCAAGACAAATCCACCATCAACAGTCTCATAAGAAGAGAACCAATCTCTATGTGGACACACATGGTAAGTACATCTAGAATCAAGAATCCACCCATGACTACTAATATCACCAGTGTTAGCAACCAGTAAAACATCACCATCCGAGCAAGCATCAACAATACCAGCTTCAGCAGATTTATCATCATATTGTTTCCCTTTAGCCTTTTCCTTATTCTTCAGCTTATAACATTCAGAAATAAAGTGGCCTGATTTCTTGCATTAATTACATGTCTTATTGCCTTTAGACTTAGAAGAATTACTGCTAGTGCCATTTTCAGTGCTATGCCCCCTAACACATAAACCTTCTCCAGGTTTATCAAACCGGTTATCAACATCATACTTTTCTTTAGCAAGAAGGTTAGCCTTAACATCTTCCAAGCACAAACTATCAGCATTATTCCCATAAAGCATGATTTTCTTAAAGTGCTTGTAAGAAGGGGGCAAAGACACAATCAACAAAACAGCTTTATCCTCATCATCAATCTTAACATCTAAATTCTCAAGATCAACAAGGATAGAAGAGAACTCACTGAGATGAGTTTGAATCGGGGTACCTTCAGACATACGAAGAGTGTAAAGGCGCTCCTTCAGTCGCAACTTGTTGGCAAGACTCTTCGTCATATAAAGCGATTCAAGCTTCAACCACGAACCAGCAGCGGTGGTCTCATGAATTACCTCGCGCAGAACTTCGCGAGATAAACAAAGTTGGATGGTTGACAAGGCTTTCTCATCCAACTCGTCCCACTGCTCATCCGTCATAGTAGACGGCTTCTTGGATTTCCCATCCAAAGCTTTCTTCAAGCCGTTTTGGGTGAGAACGGCCTTCATCTGGACTCTCCAGATAGAGAAGCTAATCTTGCCATCAAATTTCTCAATATCGAACTTGGTAACAACCGACATTGAGAGAGTGATTCCAAAAATGATCTTAGAACGCTCTGATACCACTTGTTAGGGATTTAGTGGTAATAAGAACCACGAGCGCGCAACGGAAGAACAGAATCACGAATGGAGAGAGTAAGGCAAGATAGAACACACAGATTTTTACGTGGGAAACCCGAGTACCGGGAGGAAAACCCACGGGCGGCAAGAGCCAACGAATCCACTATCAAATAAGAAAGAGTACAACGAACCTTGTAGGAAATACAAGGGGTAATGGACAAAACTCCCTTTTTACAATATAGTGGAATAGAGTGTGTTTGTATGATGAAGGCTTTGTGTGGAGGCTTGGATAGACTAAAGTGGATGGAGCTTGAATGGTGTGGGATGATTCAAGGGAATGATCCGCCAAGAGACTAAGCTTGAGTCTCTATTTATAGACCTCAAAGCCTTGGGAGAAAGCCTTGAGAATTCTCTAGAGTCTTCACCAATTTGGATGAGGTCAAAAGAACACTCTAGAGAGTGGGAGAAGGCTCAAGGATGTGATAAGGCTTAAGGAAAGATCTAGATGAATCGAGAGGGAAGGATGAAGCTTGGAGAAGCTTGATGTCACAAATCCTTCTAGAATGTTCCCTAGCCCAAAGGTTGATGAACTCATTCAAGCCCAACTGAAAGGTGATCCAAATCCAATTGAGGATATAGAGGCAACCCAACAAACTCCGCCTTGCATCAATATCCAAAAGAGATCTTTGCCGCATAAAGCCCGAAGGGCATTCAGAATGGAGCGTTTTAGCAATCTTGGGGCGTAGAAAGAACAACAAAGACTTTGCATAAAGTCACCAATAACGGTCAGCAAAATACGAACACCCTTTAAGATAAATAACACGAGAAGAACCCCATCAAAGAGAATGAGCATGACCCAAAACACCAATAGGTGTAGACGAACTTTGACAATGCTGGCCTTTTCTGAATGCCAAAGATAGAATGCTCACAAATGTTGATCTTCAAAAAGCTAGCTGCTGAAAAGACCTCTCATTGAGAACAATGCATGTTCTTTTCACGAAAGTGGCCAAAACTCATATGCCACAATTATCATCATAACGAGAGGTAGAAGATTCTCAAGATCAACAATAGAAGAAAACTCACTGAGATGAGTTTGAATTAGGGTACCTTCAACCAAACGAAGAGTATAGAGACGCTCCTTCATGACAAAACTCTTCGTCATATAAAGTAATTCAAGCTCCAAAAACAAACCAACAACTTGGTCTTCAATCCATCCAAAGCTTGAGAAGGGCCTTCAACCGAACTCTCCAACAGTGATTCCCAAAACGGTCTTAGGACGCTCTGATACCACTTGTTAGGGATTTAGTGGTAATAATAAGGAGCGCGCAGCGGAAGAACGGAATCACAAAATAGAGAGAGTAAGGCAAGATAGAACACACAAATTTAACGTGGGAAACCCGTGTACCGGGAGGAAAACCCACGGGCGGCAAGAGCCAATAAAATCCACTATATAATGAGAAAGAGTACAACGAACCTTGTAGGATAGTACAAGGTGGTGGAAAGACTCTTAATACAAGTAGTGGATGTGAGATGAAGGCTTTGTGTGTATAAGGCTTTGGGTGAGTAGGTTTTGTGGATGGTTTGGGTGGATGGAGATGGTGCCTATTTATAGGCTTCAAACCAAGATGGTTGAATGATCTAGAATTCTCCAATTTGGATGGGATTAAAGGAAAATTCTAGACAAGTAGAGAAGATGGACAAAGAGAGGAGAATTCTAGAGAATTGTGGGAAGATATGCATGGAGAAGCTTCTAGAACAAAGCTTGGATCTCCATTAGCCCACTTAATCCACTCTTGCCCATGAGCTTAAGCCGAAACCCGATGAGGATTGGATGCAACCCAACACGCTGGGATGCTCCTGAGACACTGGAGGATGGCGAGCGCACAGATCTGGTCACCCCACCCCCCGTTGTGGCCGAATCCGTCATGTGTGGACCGAAATGGGAAGATCTGCTAGTCGATGTCTATTGGATCATATATCTGTTGGGTTGAAGTGGCCAGGTTCCATCATATATCTTCTCAATCGTACAATTCATATCATAAGAATGAAATAAAAAAGCGCAGCTAAAACTAAAACCCCAAATCTGAATTATAACTCTATAAATTATACACTCAAATCCCAATTAAAACCGAATAAAGTGGGTCGAAGCTCGGAAGAATCGGAACGGTGAAATCTCTTAGTTGACCTCGGATGGGCGTTGTCAACAAATTTGGGTTCAGCGAGGGAGATAGATAGCCGGGTGATGGATTCTCATATCTGATATCTCTTTTAATTTTCAACACCCGCCTTAGCCCTCTAATTTTAATTTTCATTTTTTGACCAAATTTTTTTTTCATTTTTATTTTGTATTTTAGGTGTTGCCCCGCCTCATCCCTCCAATTTTTAGTTGCTAGCCCGCCTCATTTTCAGTTTGAAGGAGGTAGTCTTCACCTTCACTGCTTCCTCACCTTCGCTCGATGCTTCATCGGCGACACTCCGGCGTCAGAACACGTCGGCTCATGGACCTCGTGGTGGCGATGGAGGAGATGTCGCGTCCGGTGTCCCTTGGTGGTGGATACGGCTGTTGACAGTGGTGGTTGTGATGGTCGACGAGAATCCAAAAAAATTTAGGGATTTTTATTCTTCAATCGTTTTCGATATTTTTTTGAATGGGAGTGTTTGGAACGCGATTAGATAGCTTTGGAGTCTGAATAGATGCTTCAATGGTGGAATTTGGTTGAAAACGAAAAATACACAATATTTATAGGTGGGGGACTTCAAGGGCAAATTGCATAAAATTGAATCCGTAAAGGACTTGGATAAGATCATTCGAAGCTCTCCACTATCCCTTCTTGATCGGATCTGTCATGATAAGGCAAGATTCGGTTCCCAGGGTTTAGGAAGGGGAAAACAACCTTAAAATCTGCATTCAAAGTTGGGGTTGCGATTGGACCCTCCTCGTTTGACATGTTAAATGTCTCGAGCTTTACATGCTTAGGAATAATCGTTCTCCTATTTGTGTATGTTTGGTCATTAGAGATAGAGATACTCTGGCTGAGGAAAGTAGGCTATGCTGATACACTGCTCTCGATGGTTTTAGAGATATTGCTCTTACTCTCATGTTGAAACACCACTTATGGTGCCTAGGAGCTTTGTGTATGTCATTATTGTATGGAAGTATTATTCGATCTGCGTACATCGACCCCAACCTACAAGCATCTTTGTCTAATTTAGAGAGTGGTCAACAACATTGTGAAGGACTCCAAGAGAAGCAATTTCATACTTGGTCATGTCTAGGCTCCCCTAGTGGCTGATTTATGAGGAATAATAAAAAATGAAGTAAAAATAATGAAGAAGCTGCTTACTTCCATATGGGAGAAGAAGGCTTAACAAAGGCTACTGAAGTCTTAAAAGAAAGAGCTCATGTGACATGTATATGATCTGAATCACCTAAAAATCACTCCTGTAACGGCCCAGAATTATGATTTTCGGGTTACATTTCAAGGGATGAAACCCCTTGTTCGGATCTTGCAATCCAGGTTCGAGTCGAGGTTTCAAATTCATTTTAATATTAGTAGATAAGAGGGATTTCAAACCCTAAAACTTCGAAGGGCCGTTGGGTACCCTGAACTTGTCCTAAGACTATGTCGCGAAAATCAATTCAAACGAAAGCAAAGCGGAAACAAAGTTAAGATACAAGGTGTCACGGCAGAGCCGGGTCAAAACCAAATCATAAGCGAGTGGTTACCATTTTACCAAGTCAGAGTGTTAGTCAGATTCTTCGATTCGCCAAGGAATTCCCCGCCACAGAAGCATAGAGCAAGAAAGGATAGGTACATAACACTATCCACAAAGTCATACCCGGTAATCGCCTGCGGGTCCTCTGACCGCGCTGAGGCCATATAACATGCCTATACCTAATAAAAGGATGACTAATGCAGTACAAGATTTAAATCACATAAGCATGCTTGACAGATATAATAATATGTAGAAAGCTATAAAGGGCCCAAGACAATGCCAAGTGGCATATCCCTCTCCTACTCCGCCCCCTTTTTCATGAGTGGACCTGGCCAGTACGGTACCCATTTCATCGTGGTGGTGCACGGAACACGGAATCATAGCATGCTCAACATCATAACTCATCACATCATAACATCTCTTGCCTGATGGTGCTGGGCTATCAAATCATACTCATATCGACTCGATTGACTCAGGGCACCCAATGAGGCTGGGATACTCTATGACCCTAGCAAAGACTCTAGGACTATCACAGATAACGGGCGTTCTGTTTCAAACACACATAGTAACCACATGCTATGTTCAATGCAATCCTAGTATGATACTACATGGCATGCTTATATGCAACAAAACTACACATCACATGACACATCAGGCATGAGGTCCAGGTTACTGAATAAGTCCCGTAGGATACTTACCTGAGAATGCAGAACAGCAAAATAAAGCAACCAAGGGCCCAAGTGCAAGTCCAACCGCAATACAACAGCAACACACACCTATCATCAAGCCATTTCCATAAGCTACTGACTGACATTCATACACCCATAGCCCAAGTGCTCGACATCCTCAAAACCAACCGATAGTAAAACCATTTTCCAAAACATTTCCGCTACGATCAACATCAACCAAAAACATTTACTTCCCATCGAACCCATTGATAAAATCGTATCAACCATGTTTTCCAAACTCTTAAATCTCAAGTTAAATCAACTCGTTTTCAAACAATTTCTCAAATCATATCTGGCCAAAAATCCATTTATAAAACATTAATCTTTACTTAACTTGCAAATTTATACTATTAAAATTATTCCGACATTTTATTTCCAACAAAATAAATCCATCTTCACAACCTTATTTATAAATTAAAGTCAACAAATCATTTTACAATTTCCAAAATCGTAATAAACACATCTTATAATAACATATTGTAATAATGTTGTTAATAATATTTTAGAATGATTTAACCTTAATTAAAGCCTATCACGGGAATATAACATCAATATCAATCAATCAATTCATCAATATATAATACTAAAACAGAGGCGTGGAAATCCTATGTGGCGGGTTCTGGTGCGATTCGCTTACGTGTCGTTCTCTGGTGTAATCTGACCCGAATTTTTTAACACGTCAATTAATGATGATCTAATAAATTTAAGCCACGTTGAACAATGACTCAATCTATTTTATCAACATGTCATCCGACATGTACACATTAATTGATAACTACAATTATTTTTTAATATAAATATTCAATCACATATTAAGTAGTTACAAAAACCTATCGTTTTACCTTTAGTTATTTTATAAATATTTTATCTTTAGTTATTAAGATTGATTATAATAGATGATCATGATTTAATGATAAGATTTTATTATTTAATACATATTTAACTAAAAAACAGTTAAATTTTTTGTGGATAAACCAAAGTTATAATAAAATATACCCATTACATTTATTTTATTACTATTAAAGATTTTAAAATAAACAAATAAATATTATATTGACTACTAAAATAAACATATGTGAGTTAATTTGATCGATCTCTAGCGATTTTAATATGAACTAAATACATGAGAATTATGTGCCGGGTGTGTTTGATCTCTATCTATCCTACATATACATATATAATTAATTTGATCACAAATACATTAGTTCTATCTTTATATCTCTATTGACTACTAAAATCAAATCTTTCTAGATAATTTGACTTTTAATAAGTGGGAGGAGTCATTTGTGACTCGGAGAGCGATTTATTAGATGTATTCTTTCAAAATACATCAAGAGGTACGATTTTACAGACAGAGGCAGAAGCTATCACTGTAGGCATTCAGCATGCAAGAAGTAAAGAGATCCGGAAGGCTATCATTAAAAGCGATAACGAGACTATCGTCAAAGCAATAAGTAAAGAGATCATTACTCCATGGGAAGTCATCCATCAAGTTGAGAAGATCATCATTATGGCTCAAGAGTTCGATTTTATACAGTTTAAACACTGTTATAGAGAAGCCAACTATGTAGCCGACTTCGTAGCTAGAAAAGATATCGATTGTAATAGACCTACATCTCCTCTTACTAAGGAGTTGTACTCCATCATCCTAAGGGATGATCCTGGTTGTTTGTTACGAATTACGTGACAAACTCCAACTGTTTGCATACTGTAAAAAAAAAAAAGTTAGGCTATATATCTTTGTTTGTAACTAGCTTTCCTATTATCAACTGAACAATTTTATTTTATTTTTGAAAAAGAAAAGATAAATTTTCAATTATCTAAAAAATGATTTTAATAATTTACTTTTATTTTTCCATCCAATATCCAATTTCCAATTTCCTATTTCTAATATCTAATTACTTGATCCCTAGAATTACTTTGCTATTAATAATTTACGCTTTAAAAATTTTACTTATCGAATTATGGAATTTTTTGAGGAGCAAATTTTTTGCTTTTTTTTAACAAAGCGTTCTATAGTGATATTTATTTAAATTTAGGGTTTTCTTTTCAAATGAACATCCACCAATCAATTAATGTTTAATTTTTCTTTTAAAAGAAGCATCATAAGAATTAAAGTTGGTAAATTATACAAAATCATTTTCAATAATGTGAAGTAAAAATAAATATTCAACTGTTTATCGCAATTAAAATTATTTTACCTTGATTATTTTCCACAATCTTTTAATAATTAATATCTTAGTTAAGATTCTTATAAATATAATCATAATATAATAACTTTGTTAAGATATTATAAATAAGTTAGTTATGGAATTTTTTTTCCTAAATATTCACTAAAAATAATTATTTAACAAAATATTCACACTTTTAAAATATGTACAAAAAGATTCATTTTTTGCAGATCCAATAGAAAAACGCAATATAAGACCGCGTTTTATTTACAAGATCGTATATTTGAAATTGGAGGGAAAAGCGACACAAAATTAACGAAAGAAACACGAGATGAAATCGCATTTCTATAATTAATTTTATTTTTGAATAAATTTTTGTAGGGAAAATATTTGTTTCAATAGACAATGAATATGATTATAACTTCAATTTTTGTATATTAATAATTAATTTTATGTAACTATGTTTTGTTTGAACATAAACAAAACATTTTCTCTTCTTCCACCTGTATACGAGTGTTTGATCATGTGTACAACTAAATATTTAATTAAAATAAGGAGCCTTTATAAATCTATTAAAGATTTATCCTAATCTTATTTTATAGGTTTTCATCCTCATAACCTTGATCTAGACACACACATTGTAATAAGATAATTCATTGAAATACCTTAATTATAAAAGGTCATATGATATTTATATATGCACAAATAAATGTGTAGGAATTATATATTTTCAAAATTATTTAAATTAGTTCAAAGTTATTTTATATAAATAAAAGTTATGAAAAAACCGCGAAGATCGCGGGTACTAAAACTAGTCTAATAATATAACCCACATAAAATAGGATAACAACAATCAGCAGCCCAGAAAGAGGATCAGGCCCAACCCAAAGGGAAGAAGGGCCCAGATCTGAGGCTCTAACCCGGAATCCAAACACCCCTTGTAAAATGTTATAACCCGCATTGGAGATCCGGGTCAGGCCCAGCCCAACTGACCTGAGAGAAGAGAGTGGATCCGGGTTCAGGGCTTAAGGAGAAGGAGGAGGATCCGATAAGAGATCCGCACCCGGGAACCAAGTTAGGCCCAAGCCCACACCTCACATCGTCCTCTTCCTCGGTCTGAGACTCAGAATAGAGTCCGACGACGCAGAGGACGGAAGAGAAAAGGGGAAGAGCTCAGGCCATGGAGTTCCATTTGGCTCGAAATTTTACCCAAGAGCTCGGAAGACGAACCCGACCACAACCAACACACCAGAAAGTAAGCGCGAGCAAGAAGGAGAAGGAGGGGAGAAATTTACGGAGGCTGATTTCCCGTCGACGGAAAGCTTCGAGGGCAGCTTCGACTACAGCTACAGGCACTACAAAAAAAAAAACATATTAGCAACGGTTGTTTGCCGTGGCCAAAAGACCATTTGCTGTGGCAAAAGGGTAGTAGCCACGGCTATAGCCACGGCAAACTAGCCGTGGGGAAACCTTGGGTGGCAAAAGGGTCAAGCGACGGGAAATGCCGTGGCTAGAATGTTTGCCACGGTTAAGCCGTCGCTACAAAGGCTACTGAAGCCAATCAAGCCAAAATAGTTGCGACGGGTGTTTGCCATGGCTACTAAATTTTTCCCGCTAAAATTTTGGCTCTTTCTCTACATGCGACGGGAGTGTGCCGTGGCTAGCATTTCTTTCCCTGTTTTCCTATTTCATATATTGCTTCCCTGTTTTCATTCTAATCCAATATAATGAATGACAACCACTTCACAAATAGGTTACAACCATAATACAAACTTCCATATAACGTAGATTTAACATTTTAATCGCACATACATATTGTTGATTGAAAGTATATAACAAAAATATGTTGTCAAGCCCAGAGTTTTAGCATTCAGCGTCCATCATGGAGCAAACAAAATCATAATAGTTATTTTGTTGGTGCTAAAATGAGTATACTTGTCCTCTCAAAATTATGTCTGCAACTTGTTCATCATCTCCATCATCTCCTTTAATAGGGGAGAATCTTCATTGATAGGATATCCTTCGGTTGATGTGTCTCCCGCGTCCTCGTTAGGGGATACGATAATAGCTTCATCTCATACATTCCTTTAGACGAACACTTGTCATCTATAATAGAAAAACAGGGGGGAAAGGCTTATTGAGAGACAGACCAATATTGAGAGGGGAAAGATGTTATTGACATTCAGTAAACAACTATTATGGACAGAGTGAAAGTGATAATAAACTACAATAGTATTTATATTCGCATATAAAACTATAAAAATACTAAAGAAAATAAATACATCTAAATCTACAAATAGCTTTCAAAAGTCATTCATCTAGGGTTGAAATTGTTTGCTTACAATAATTATCGAATGTCTACTAGAAAAATGAGCATATTTTCACACATAAAAGTTCACAGTTGATCAAAGAGTAATTAATAAGCAGAAAATTAAAGAACATAAGCAGAAAATTAAAGAACAAAGACTAAATAAACAAATGAGGCAAATATTAACAAGGCAATAACGAAAGAAGACACATGTGTAGCCAATTGAAAAACCTTAGATAACAAATTACAAACATATAGCTCTAAAATGATGATGTAAAATCTAACATTAAATAACGATTATTAAAGCTTATTTTGCTAGTAAAATGAAGCTTCTCCCGCAGAACAAATTTTTACTGATTATGTAATACTCTCCACCTTTATGAGTGATCAACTTGGAAGTGTTTTAAAAAAAAACTTGGAAGTGCTTAAAAACATACTGATAAATTTAAAGGGAGAAATCATTGATATATATACCTTCCAACAACTCGAACATGTATATAAATATCATCTCCTTTTGGTTGTCCATGTTCCTGAAAAGAAAATATCATTGAGAACAAAATCCTTGTCCATCACATAGTACAATTTGTGTACTATATCGAAAATACTATACATAAGGTAAACCTCTAAGATCAGATACTCCATAAATATTTATTTTACTATTTAATCACATGTATATAAATATTTAGATGAAACAAAAATAAAAGCCCATCTTAACAAAAAAAATCAGAACATACATAAATATAAAACAAAAACAAATTATTTTTAATACTTTAAACTTATTAATATGTACGAGAATGAGATAAAAAAACCATTTATAAGAAGCAAGTAGTAAAATATGATTCATAAATTCATAGAAGACATCTATAAATCGGATAAGTAACAAACAATGTGAAAGATGTAATTATAAAAATTGACAAAAAAAAAATCCAGATTGTACATATATGGATGATACTTTTATGATTAAGCAATTTTCCTACATGTTTTTATTAATTCAAAGTGATACCTTTCCCTTTACAGTACTGGTTGCACAGGTAGGGCTGTTATTCGAGTCGAACGAGCCGAGTATTACTTGTTCATATTTGGTTCATTTAGAATATGAACGAGCTCGAGCCGAGCCTAAATTTTGACTCGAGCTTAAAAATGTGCTCATGTTCGGCTCGTTTAGGAAATGAGCAAGCTCGAGCCGAGCTTTTTTCGAGCTTTAGGCAGTTCTACTTGCTCATTATACAATAACTTTAAGAAAATTTTAGAAATTTCATAAAATTCGAGCTATTCGAGTTTAATTCGAACGAGCCGAGCTTTGGAACGAGCTTAAAAATGTGCTCATACTCGGCTTGTTTAGAAAATGAACGAGCTCGAGTCGAGTTTTATACGAGCCGAACCCGAGCCGATCACGAGTAGCTTGTCTCACATAACACCCCTACACACAGGTGCACACGGTGTAGCTTGTTTGTTCTAGGTAATAACCTTTTATTTAAATAATATAAAATGGAAATTTCACAATGAAGTAGAATTTAATTTAGATATGCAACCAAATCGAGTTAATTAAATAATAAAATCAATGTACAAGAGTAAGCCATTTAATTGATAACTCTAGAGTAAGGTGAGTTTATACTAATAAGAATGATTGAGTACAAAGCATCATTAAGCAGTTTATACTATCTTGAGTAATTATTAATAAGAACATTCAGATTAGTTCAATTTAAAGAGCTAAAAAACTGAGCAATGAAAGAATGGGAGGATCAACCGAAGCTTACTGTCTTGAAATCCTGCACAGAGAGGGAACCATGTTTGGTTGGACCTAGCAGCTGAAACTGCTCCTTGAAATAAGCTAATTGAGACATGGCCAATGTCTTTGCAAGAGCCTGCACAGTAGGATAAGCTTTAACTGTAAACAACCCACGATACCCCTCCAATCTATAATGTTAGTTCTTTACATATTCTTAAAACCACCTTATCCAATAAAAAAGAAAAAGTAAGGATTTCATACCCTGAGAGCTGATTTTCTCAGAGATGATGAGAATATGTAGGCTTTTACTTGCTTGTATATCATCATATCAAGAAGTATCTTGATTCTTGATATATTGGTAATTAGCAAGCCAAGGATGACCTGAATACGAAAAAAAATATAGCTCGAATCATAAGAATTTGACTACTTGCTTAAATTCAGATGATATATGGATCTGACATTGCATTTCAAACAAACGAACAATTTCAGATTGAAAAAACTATGCTGACTTATTTCCAAACATACTGGAAGATCAAGATACTAGCAGTTAGCAACATTCTTTTGGCTGCATGCCAATTAAGCAGCATAGACTCACTTTTTTCAGTAGAAATTGATAGAGTTGAATTCTTTAAGCTGTGCAGGCTTATAAAGCACAGTAATAGAAGAAATAATAAGCTAATCAGCTTCAAACAAAATCTTGGATACGCAAAAGTGAGATTGTTCATGGTTGAACAATAGAATTGCTAGTTGGATTCATAAATATATTTTCAATTCATCGCCCATTATCTTTATAACTTCCAGTAAACTACCTATAAGTTTAAAATGCTTACAATTTACAAATTGCTTTCCTTACCTTCTTTAAATGTGTTGACAAGAGGTGGTAAAATGACGACTTAAAATATGGCAGACAGTTTTTTCTAGAGTAAAACAACCAAATGATTAAATGAGATGGAAAGTATCAAACATTTTTCAAAAATGAATCATCTCAAGTACCTGCAGCTTGGTAAGCAACCCCTTGAGTAGCTTGCAAATATAGAAAGGATCATAAAGATTGGAAAGAAACCCGCGCTCGCAACTTCCTAATTATAGCTTCTTGAGTAGCTTGCTTTTTGGAATGCTCTTCACCTACTGTAATGAAACAATGCACTTTCACACATCATGATCATAATTGAACAAGTAAAGCAAAAAATAAATATTGCTCAACATAGCAAAGATAATACATGACATAACTAAAAAGAGAGGTTGAATTTTCAAATCTTAATGCTTTTAGTCACTAAGTTATGAAGAGGGAAAGTTACTACAAAGTCTTTCCTCAAACAATCATCCCAACAAGAACTAGAGATCTCTTACTAAAAAAAATATAGTCAGTTGCATCTATTGACAAAGATGGCCAAGGGGCCTCATCAAATGGATTGGAAATCATAAATTCTAAAGCCTAAATCCTTCCCCACTAATCATTAATTGACTATTTGAGTGATTATTCATGTTCTAACTAAATAAACTCACATGGACAATAATTTAATTTCAGTTTACTTCTGCATCTTTTAAATATTCTAGCACTGTCATCTAATCTTGAGATGGCTTTTGTGAATTTGTTGTCATTGATAGTTCCCCTGTAAGTATTCCCAAAGAAATAAATCACGAAAATGTTTCAGCTCTTGCAGGTATTCAAGTGTAACAAGGACTTTCCATTCTCATTAGTCTCGCAAGTGATTGATAATCCAACAAAAAAAAAAGAAACAAAAGCATAGGTACTCACTGGCCATCCAAATTTTGATAGCTCGGTAACTTAAACTCGCTGCTGAATCGAGTTGACCTAAAATAGAAGTAGCGAATAAAGAACTGGTTACTTCAAGACAACCTTCTTGAAGAGGGAGAGCTAGAATGAGATGGAGAGCAAGAGCGAGACAAGGACTGTGAATGATGTCTTCTCGAACTCCTTCCTCTGCTTGGGCTTCTACTGGTCCATACCCTCTGCTTGGCTGTTTAATGACTTTAGGTTGGTCTTTATTACTTTCGATGTGCCCTTCATATGTATCAATAATCAAACTTAAAATATATAAAGCCACAATGTAAATCAGATTTAAAAAAAAAAAACTATTGTGAACATCGAATATCATCAAAAATACCATTAATTTTGACCAAAGAGAGTTCAAACTTCTGCAATTCAGCTTTCAATTTTGATGCATCTACATGAGCAAGGAGAAGTTCAAACCCTAACCAAACCAAACCCTAACATAACAGTAACTTTTCCCCAAATCAAAACCCTAATCAAATTGTACTCGGATCTCCAATGAAGTGAAAGGGGTTGGAGAGATTACCTGACAATAGAGAAGTCGAAGATCCAAGGAAGGTGCCCAGGATCTGCCTTCGCAGTCGGAGGAGCCACCGGCTTCGCCGCACCACCGGACTTGGGCAGCCGACCATGCTTCCTCTTCCCGTTCACCTCCTCCGTCGAATCCAGACTTCCACCAGCCTCGGTTGTGGCAGAGAGCTTTTCAAAGATGGGGTGACAGATTTAGATCAAAACGGATACAAGGTGGAGAGTTATGGAGATTGTAGGAAGACTCAGTGAAGAGTTGGTGGCGTCAGGGACTGGGGGGTCGGAGTTGGTGGCGTCGGGGATTCGGGGGTCGGAGTCGGTGGCGTCGGGGACTCGAGGGTCGAGTGAGGGTTGTAGATCTGATTGAGAGAGAACAAACAGTTGATAGGAGGCAACTGAGCGAAAGTGAGGAGGTAAAGGGGCTAGGGTTTTCTTTCCCTTTTATACCCATTATCTAAAACATTAAAATGAGCTACGGACTATGCCCTGCCGTGGCCAATGTAGCGAATTTAGCCACCAGATACTCGTTCCCATCGCAAATATAAGCTGCTATGCCGTGGCAAAAAGTGACCGAATAGCCACGGAAAATTCATGCCGTTGCTACTAGTCGTGGCTAATATGTTTTTTTTTTTGTAGTGAGGGAGGAAGGCTTAACAGGTCCTGGAAAGAAAAGGGGATTAGAACCTTCCTCAACGAAGAAGAGACGGAAAACGAGAGGAAATCGGAATACCCTTTCGCGCAAAACCGGGGAGCGATAGACGCGTCTAGGGCTTCTGTGCGCTCCATCGAAGTCAGAAGAGGTTTCTCTGAGTCTAGGGAGGAGGAAGAACGAGTAAAAGAGAGACTTTGCAAGCTTTTGAAGTGAGGAGACGAGAACGGAAGGAGATTTACCGAGTGAAATCGAAACAGAGGTGGGGGGAACCTTCCTCGGCTGCGACTCGACGACGGAGGCTCCGATGGTTTTTCCTGGCGGCTGGAAATCGAACGGAAACGAGGAGGTTGGATGGACTAACAAGGTGAATCAGATGGGAAGGAAAAAAGGGGCGGTTTCCTTGCTTCTGCAGATCCGAAGGGGAGGAAGAAAGGGGGTTCTTTGGGAGGGTTTTCTCTGTGGGTTTCAGGTGGTGGTGAAGGGCAAATGGGTAGGAATTTGTTAAATAGGGAGAGAGGGGAGTGTGAGGACCACTTTAGCTGTGGTTGTAGGCAAAACGTGGGAGAAGGGGTGAGGAATTCAGCCTCCCTCAGGCCTCAACGGCTTCTGCAGACAAGAGAGAGAGGGAAGGAAAAGAAGAAAAGGGAAAAGAAAATGAGGGAGAGAGTGGGCCCACAACGACAAATTAAACCCCGACATTCAAAATTTGAAACCCACTAATTCCGACTTCCAAAATAATTTCTAATCAAATTTTATACTTAATCCAAATGATCAAAATCAATTGAAATTCTAAATTTCGAAGTTCAAAGGCGGAATTAAAATCCAATAAAATCCAATATTTCAAACAATGTCGTAATGACTTTAAAATCGAAATTGCTCGAGAATGAGTTTTCTACCATTTTTACAAATTTAATTAAATAATAATATATCCAATCAATAAAATAATATTATAATATATTCGACCTTTACAACTCCGAACATCCTTATCCGTTATTCTCACTTGGAGCCTGAAAAGAAAGAGCTTATATGTCATGGATATGACTTCAATTACTTGTAAATCACTCCGAACATCCTTATTATATCTAATGTGGGATAAGATGTTACATGAATGGTTCCCAAGGTTTAGGAAGGGGAAAACAACCTTGAAATATGCATTCAAAGCTAGGGTTGCGATTGGACCCTCCTCGTTTAACATGTTAAATGTCTCGAGCTTTACATATTTAGGAATAATTGTTCTCCTATTTTTGTATGTTTTGTCATTAGAGATAGATATACTCTAGCTGAGGAAAGTAGGCTATGCTGATACACTGCTCTCGATGGTTTTAGGGATATTGCTCTTACTCTCATGTTGAAACACCACTTATGGTGCCTAGGGGCTTTGTGTATGTCATTATTGTATGGAAGTATTATGCAATCTGCGTACATCGACCCCAACCTACAAGCATCTTTGTCTAATTTAGAGAGTGGTCAACAACATTGTGAAGGGCTCCAAGAGAAGCAATTGTTCATACTTGGTCATGTATAGGCTCCCCTAGTGGCTGATTTAGGAGAAATAATAAAAAATAAAGTAAAAATAATGAAGAAGCTGCTTACATTCATATGGGAGAATAAGGTTTAACAAAGGCTACTGAAGTCTTAAAAGAAAGAGCTCATGTGTCATGGATATGATCTGAATCACCTAAAAATCACTCAGAACATCCTTATCCGTTATTCTCACTTGGAGCCTGAAAAGGAAGAGTTCATATGTGATGGATATGACTTCAATTATTTGTAAATCACTCCGAACATCCTTATTATATCTAATGTGGGATAAGATGTTACATGAATGGTTCCCAGGGTTTAAAAAGGGGAAAACAACATTGAAATCTGCATTCAAAGTTGGGGTTGCGATTGAACCCTCCTCGTTTGACATGTTAAATGTTTCTAACTTTATATGCTTAGGAATAATCGTTCTCCTATTTGTGTATGTTTGCTCATTAGAGATAGATATACACTGGCTGAGTAAAGTATGCTATGTTGATACACTGCTCTCGATGGTTTTAGGGATATTGCTCTTACTCGCATGTTGAAACACCACTTATGGTGCCTAAGGGCTTTGTGTATGTCATTATTATATGGAAGTATTATTCGATCTGCGTACATCGACCCCAAACTACAAGCATCTTTGTCTAATTTAGAGAGTGGTCAACAACATTGTGAAGGGCTCTAGGAGAAGCAATTGTTCATACTTGGTCATGTCTAGGCTCCCATAGTGGCTGATTTATGAGGAATAATAAAAAATGAAGTAAATATAATGAAGAAGCCGCTTACATTCATATGGGAGAAGAAGGCTTAACAAAGGCTACTGAAGTCTTAAAAGAAAGAGCTCATGTGTCATGGATATTATCTGAATCACCTAAAAATCACTCCGAACATCCTTATCCGTTATTCTCAATTGGAGCCTGAAAAGGAAGAGCTCACATATGTCATGGATATGACTTCAATTACTTGTAAATCACTCCGAACATCCTTATTATATTTAATGTGGGATAAGATGTTACATGAATGTTTCCCAGGGTTTAGGAAGGGGAAAACAACCTTGAAATCTGCATTCAAAGCTAGGGTTGCGATTGAACCCTCCTCGTTTGACATGTTAAATGTCTCGAGCTTTACAGTTAGTGAAGTCATTGAAATTGTGTTCTTGTTGTCTGGAGCGATGACAATTGTTGAAATTGTAGATCCTTATTAAGGTCTTGAACTCATTAGTGTAGGTTGGTTACTAATGGTTCTTTTTGTAAAGTTAGTGAAGTAAGTGAAATGTGTTCTTGTTACAAGCGATTAATATTGTTGAAATTGTAGATTGTTAAGCTCATTACAACAGGTTGGTCATTGCAAGGCGGTTGGAATGGATATGAGATCGAGAGTAGAGATGGAGAAAGAACGAAAGAAGAATATCGTCTTCATACCAAAACGCTTATGGAGATTTTGAGGCATTTGCCCGAATATTGTTTATAAGAAATTCCCTGGAGCATCCTAATCCCATAACACCTATTTGCAACTTCCTACATTAAAAACCATATGTGATATAGTTAATCCCATTTACCATGATATAGTTATAAACGAGTGTTTTACTTTGATAATTTTTTTTTTCCAAATAAAATACATATTTTTAAGAAATTTAACGTGGTAAATGATAATATATGGGTACCATGCTAAGTTTTGAACACCATGTTTAAAATCTTTAAATATATGGGTCTCTAAAGGAAATAGTGGAAGATTTGAGGGTGTTAATGAATTTTTTTTTTTACAACATTGGTAAGACAAATAATCAATCCTAAATATGTTGTAATCATTGTTTATAATAAATCATTCTCTTTTCGCTTTTTTATCTATTATTTTACGAATTTACCCTTGAGTAAGTTTACCCACTAGGTAAGTGTTTCACTCTCTCTCCGTGAAAGTTGGGTAATCCAATGATCCACTAATGGAAACAATTCATATAGCATCCAAGCGCTAGATTTAAACAAATGCAACTTGTCAAGGATATATGTTCATCCTACTTATATGAAAAGTTTGAACAATACAAGTCTAGAATATAAGTCGATGTTCGAGCTACCTCTTTTATTATCAATTGGTTTTAAAATGGAAACTCATCAAACTTATGTTGGGCTTCTAGCACATGAGCGCTTGTGTATACAACCCGTTTGTCATCGGTCTCAAGAGACTTTAATAAAGTACAATATAACATAAGAGTGGTTAGCATAAGCGCTTGTGCATACAATCTCCAATTATCGGTCATAACAAAATTTAATACGATATTAGAGCGATTAGTCAAACGACATAAAATTAAATTTTAGGTTAACTAAAAATATATGGGATGCTAGATATGTTGTCCATGTGTTAACTAGACGAGACACTTCTTTTTTTGGAAACAAGGCAAATATTTGGGTGATGTTAGCGCCTGCTGATCCACCACCCAATAGCACCCTTTCGGACAAGAACAAAGAGCTCTGGATGGGAAGCAAAAGATCCCTGAAAAAGCGACAGATAGAGATGAACCACTTTGTCTGCCACCTGGTTGACCTCACGGAACACGTGGTCAAAAGAAGTAGCTTTAAAAGTTTGGAGCAAGTAAAGAGCGTCAGTGATCACCATTTCGATTTCTCATGGACACTTCCACAAGTCTTTCAAAGAATTGATGACCGTCAGACAATCTCCTTCAACCACAATCTAAGACAAGCCCATCTGTAAAGCCGTCGTCAACCCCCATAGAGTCAAAGCTTCCGCCATCAATGCCGAAACTGAACCACAAATGTGATTTTGAGATATGAATAGGCAAAAAAAAAAAATCTCACATCAGAAATTTAAATAATATAAACCTATTATATAAGCAGGTGAATTGCTCTTATATTATCAATTGATTTTATCATTAATCATCGCTACACACAAACATTGTTCAACAACCAGACAAGCACTAAAGGTAAACTAAGGTCCAACTTGCTTCTTACTGTTGGGTCTAACTGGTCGGCGCAAGCCGATTTATCAGACGTGTGACTCTTGCCGGCTGGATAACGTACCGGATTTGACTTACCCTCGTTAAAAGGAAAATGGAAAGAAAAGAAATGCAAGATATATTAGAATATCAACCTATTGTTACGGCCCAAAACGAGCAACAAAAGCCCATCCCAACCCAATTTTTCCCTATCCCGTACTCGCTTTCCTCACACTGAAATTGAAATTAGGGTTTATTACCAGAGACCAGAGTTACTCACCTCAAGTCCTCAACAGATTCAGCCATGGCGGAACAGGTATATTCATCGAAACTTATCTAATTAAAGTTTATTTGTAAATTCAGATCTTATACCTTATGCTTGGTTTGATTTGATTTCAGACCGAGAAGGCATTTCTGAAGCAGCCTAAGATTTTTCTGGCGTGAGTTTCTTAAGCTTTATGATTAATCTGCAGTCGGCTTTGTTATTTATCTACATACCATTGATTTTCGAGATAATTGAATTTCCATAATTTCATCAACACATTTGTCAGTTCGAAGAAATCTGGTAAGGGAAAGAGACCTGGGAAAGGTGGAAACAGGTTCTGGAAGAACATTGGATTGGGATTCAAGACACCTAGAGAAGCAATCGAAGGTTTTCATCTTCTCCCTCCGTTTTCTTACTTGCTTCCTATAGGTTAAGCAATGCCCATTGGGGGAATATCGATGCAAGCTGAACACTTTGTGTTATTATCTTTGCTGCATTTTCTCCTGTCATTCAATTTGGTTTTCCGAATTTTACATGCAATTAGGGCTTCCTTTTCGCTACACTTGTCGCTTGTAGTTTTGCTTTGGTGTATACATTCACAATTGCTACTACAATGTCAGATTTTATCATTGATTATATAATTTCTTCTTCTTTTTTTTTTGGATTGGATAAATTTCATCTATAACCAGAACTTGAAAGATTTAATTTGCAATATCTAACTATTGACTATAAATTTATAGCGCATCTTTGAGATTTCGCTGTGCTGTGTGGTAAGTTGGTGACTGAAGATGTGGTCTATTGCTTTTTACAGTTTTTACTATGTCATATGATTTGCAGTTATGGCTATGATTTAGCAGATTAGGTGTAATTTTGCTTTTTTTTTTTTGGGTTCGGTCTTGTTCTGGTTGTAGCATTGACTATGATTATTATCCTGAGGATAAACTCACTGATCTTGGTTTGGCTAATAATTTTGTCATACAATACTATTGTCGTGAGATTGCATTCCATTTTTTGTATCGTTATATGCTCTAATCCCTGTGGTTTGGGTTTATTTCAACGTACATAAAATGGTTATTAACAGCCATGTATCTTATTAACAGGAACTTACATTGACAAGAAATGCCCCTTCACTGGATCCGTGGCTGTTAGGGGCCGTATTCTTGCTGGTACATGTCACAGTGCTAAGATGATGAGGACAATCATTGTTCGCAGGAATTACCTTCATTGGGTGAAGAAATATCAGAGGTATTATGGAATTTCATGCTCCTTTCTGACCTGTTTCTCTTAACAACTTTAAAGATCTTAAACAACTTTAAAGATCTTATATTCATTGCCATTGGTTTGCCTTAGATATGAGAAGAGGCACTCCAACATCGCTGCTCATATATCTCCCTGTTTCCGTGTTAAAGAAGGGGATCATGTTATCATTGGGCAATGCAGGTTAATAAAGATTTTTGGTAGTTTTTATTACATGTTTTGTAGATGTTGTGCTTGCATGATTCTGACTGATTTTGCTTCCTTGACAACAGGCCCCTGTCAAAGACCGTGAGATTCAATGTGTTGAAAGTGATCCCTGCTGGGTCTGCCGCCGGTGGCAAGAAGGCTTTCACTGGCATGTGATTTTCTTGTTCGTTGGTAGTATGGAGTTGTAGCTTTTGTTAGACGGAAGTTTTGGGTTTAACATGTCACTGTTTGGAGTGTTTTTACCTTTCTGAAATCAAACAAATCCTTCTATGTTTCTTCTCGTGTCTCGTTTTGGTGTTATTGACAGTGTTTCATGCTTTATATAAGTTTATATGCTCACTCCACAATTCACTAGAAATCTGTCATGTCATTTGGTTTGTCTTACTCTGCATCTTCAGGAACATAATCGACTTGGTAGAGGTTTTGTTTGCTTTCATTAGATTGGTTCCGTATAGCGAATTCATAATGAGCATTCCTTTTCTATTCTTGAATCATGTCAAGCAATTATTCTACAGAAAACTAGATCATTCTGCATTCTGTATATTACAGGGACGAAAGAATTCCCTCAAGATTTCATGTAAGAAATGGCAGGTGGGTTCGGTATCTCAGTCGAAATATGTAGGTTCTACTTGCTGTCCAAATGGAATGAGCTTGCGCAAGAAAAACCCGTTGCGGATGTAGCGAGCTACTGGATTCTCCCATTGCAGGAATGCTCCCACTAGGTTTGATTTAATCCCCAATTTGAAGACGGTTGGCCATCTCTCACGTCCTAACGATTTGTGTTTACTTGCTGATCTGTTTTATTTTCAAGTTGTGTGATCACAACATTCACATGGCCACATGGGTATTTATCTGAGTGATTCCAGCAACAGAAAAAACATGGAATTGGACTTTTAGTATTCAAAGGTGGATGAAAGTTGATAAGAACCTTTTAGTGGAGAATTTAAGTTGGAGTGCAGTTCTTATTTTGTGGGATTCCCCTGCCAAAGTTGGGTCAATGAAAAAACATTAAAAACTTGTGTTTCCATTTGATTGGTTGAAGAACAGCCCCGGAAAGTTCTTCCTGAATATGACGTCTTCCATTAAAGACTTAAGACCATGTTTATCAATGGATACTAGGGATATTAGAAATACTAATATTTTATTTTTCTCTTTCCGCCACATCATCCAAGTATCCCATTTTTTTTTCCTATTTTATCAATAACATCCATAACATCCCAAAATCAATCTTTTCATACTAATTCAATTTACAAATACACCCCTCTCCAACAATTATTTCCAATCTCGATTGTATTATTATATTCATTTTTTATTACTAAAATGTTAATATAAAGTAAATATTATTTTTCATAATTAATTATTTCATGTTCTTACATTATTTATTCTTTCAAATTCTTCCATAATTATAATTTAATTTTTTTGGTTTTATTTTGCATATATATTTATAATCAAAGAGAAATATTTTTTAAAAAAAAAATATTTTCAAACATATTCGAAATTGATGTCTATGGGTAGATAAAAATGAATCTAGTATTGCGGTATTTTTTAAAAAAATTTGTTTTTACATTTTTAGTACCGAAATATTAATTTAAATATGTAAAACATATTCACAATGGATTCAATCCATGCCATCCATTGAAGACCACGTGCATGCCATACACAAGCCCTCACTACAAGCGAATCCCTCTTTGACACATGGCATGGGATGCTGCAATTTTGGTCTGGCATCACATTAGTGTTGCACAGCGTTTCTCCCCACTATACACAAAAGCAACGTCGTTTTGCTTCAACGCATCTGAAATTTTTAATTGCCCACCAGCTCACCCCTGACACACGATTAACTTTTACCCCAGTATCGCTACGAGAGAAGGATTCCTCTAGCATCGCAAAAATACTGTTTCAATTTTTTACTAATTTTTTCTCTAGTATCCCTACTTGGAAAATCCCCGTTAAACATGGCCTAAGACTATGCATCAGTGCCATCGGTCACTCGGATCCGATTAATTTGGATTCGGGTTATTTCCAGGTCTGGTTGGTCACATAGGGTTCGTATGTGACGGGGTTAATAAATTGATTAAAATTATAAACAAATAGGGTAAAATTTATAAATTATTGGTAAAAATAGTTAAAAATTTAAATAACAAGATAATCTTCGTACGGGAAAAAAAAACAGTTTATTTGTAAAACATTACTGGTACAAAATAAACACTCAAATAACCTCCCTTTTCTAGCTTATTTTTTAACACGTTTATATTTATTTTGATTATCCAAACAATCAAAAAAACTGTTTAAAAAATAAAAACTCACGAATGATTAATTTTTAAAAGTTTATTTTTGTAACCATACACACCCATATTGTTTATAGTTTTTTTTTTAAAAAAAATTGGTTAATAAAAATATAAGTTTTTATTTATTTTCAACATTTTGTAAGAGTTAAAAATTATATAATATTATTTTTTTGATGATTTTTTAAAATTATTTCATACTTATTACCAATAAGTACGAGTATAAGATTATTTTTAAAAATTGATTAAAAACATTTAATTTTTTTTTGATTAGGAAATAATTCGAGGCCAGACAAACCTGGACCTCGATGGCCGACAAGTCGGCAGACGGAAACTGTAAAAAAGAAACAAAATACAACGAGGGTGCAAGAAACAAGCACAAGAGCCCTACAAAGAGAAACAAGCCCCACTAAACCGGACGAGATGCGGACGTAGACGAACGAACGAAGGCAAGCGCTACAACTACAACACCACAGACCAGCGGTACATCAGGAAATATCTGTGGGCAGTGAAGACGAAACTCCAAGGAAGCATCATTCTGGGAAAAGGAGACGCCTCGATACACACTGCCAGGACCCCAGCCTGACCCGACTCCGAACAACCAGAACCCCATCAACCGAAGAAGAAAAGTCAATCACCCCAAACCGTAGAGCAACACCGTCTGAATCGAAAACGCACAAAAAACCCAAACGAGGGGTAAACTATCCCAACCAAAAAATATTGAGTCGGTTGAGAAATTTAATGAAATTTATTTTATTATTTATGGTTATTAATTATTACTTATAAATTTTTTCCTTATTTATAAATTTTTCCATAGGGCTTGCTTATGGCTCAAGGGGTTGCCTTGAGCCCAAAGCACAATGTAAAGCCCAACCATATAGTCCTTAGGAAACAAACGCCAAACTTCAACCTAGCAAAGGAACAAGGGCAAGCCAGAATAATGGCCGCCGCCGACCAAACCGGGAGAAGGAGGGGTAATACGCTCGGGGAAGGGAGCGGAGCCAAGACCCGACCGGAACACCGGCAGCAGGCAAGCGGGACCGATCGACTAGGATCCGCCGTGAGGACCGGGAGCATGACAGGTAGGGGTAGGAATTCCTAACCCGGGGAGTAGGAATCCGGTGACGACCATGGCGAGGAAGACCCAAATAGAGCCGCCACCAGGGCGACGCCATGGAGCCCAGCCGAGGGAAGTACACATCCGAACACAGAAGGACATGGATGAGGTGAGGAGGAGGGTAGACGCCTGCACAGTAAAACGAAATCCGTCCGAAACGGAGCGGACAACCACGGGAAAGACGAGGGAAGAAGATTGGGTCCCAAAACCCCCGAATTGGAGAGAGTTTGATGCTGGAACGTACAAAACAACTCCAGAAGCGCCAACTAGCACGTTTGTGGAAACCAAGCCTCCCAGACCAGCTTCAGAAGACCAAATCGGCCTCCGAAGAGGGCGAAGGAGGAGGTTGGGGTTGGGAGATAAGGCGAGTGACGATGATGCAGGCCAACAGGCCTTGGACCGGCGTGACTGAAACCCGATCTCCGAGGAGGATGGGACAACCACCGACGGGTGCTTCTCAGACAAGAAGGAGATTTGACCTCCGAAGCGGGATTGTGAGCCTCCGAAGAGGAGTTGTAGCCTCCGAAGAGGGATTGTGAACCTCCGAAAAGGGGTTGTAGCCTCCGAAGAGGGATTGTGAGCCTCCAAAGAGGAGTTGTAGCCTTCGGAGAGGGGTTCACAGGTCATACGAAGGCCGGACGGTGGTCGCCAAACAAGGACTCCGTTTGGCTCCGAAAGAGTATCGACTTCCTTTCTCTAGAAAACTAGAGAGATGAGAGCAAAAAAGTGTCTTTTTCACTGATTAAAAACATTTAATGTTTTATATACTCCATCAGTTCCAAAATAGATTCATTTTACTTTACTCAGTAGCCTTTTTCTTTTCTTGTTGGATTGCACTTTTTAGAAGACCCTCCAATTAAGACCCCTTTCATTACTTCATTATGGGTTGGATGGTTACTCCCCCATTCAAGTGTTGTCTAGTATGTCATACAGTATATATTGTTTTTTATTTATCTAGAAATTGCAGAAGCCAGATTAATTGAATTCAGAATCCAGATTGAATGAATTCACAAATAATGAAATCCAAACATGACCTGAAAAATGAACCATAACAAATACACCATTCCTCTTGTGGACAGGAAGGAGCTCTTTAAACCCGAATTTTGTCAAGGAACTAACAAAATCTTAAAAGACAAACAAACATCCGACGAGCTTTACACAGTGTGGACGAACTAACCGATATATTCCTCTGTAACCTCAAGTTTACAACAGAATTATAACAAAAGGTGTAAACTAGGCAGAATGAGGTTGTTTCGCGTGTTTTATACTTTTATATATATGTCATCAACTACAAGAGATGAAGATTCAATCTTAGGATATACTTTAATTACATATTATTTGTAAAGAGGGTCACAGGTGAAGTTGGTGTGTTCCAACAGCGGCCCCAACTGAACCACCTTAGGCACAATGAGGTTGTTTCGGATGGAGCAAACCAAAGGGTTGTCCCATTGGCCATTGCAGAAGAGCACCCACAAGGTTAGCTAACACCGTCATGGAGAAATTGCGCGGCCACCTCTCCCTTTTTGTACGACACTAGAGCCTCTTCAATGGCAGCCTCTTGGTTAGAGTCGGAGTCGGATCCCATTCCCACTGCGCGTGCGAGTTTGTTTGCCAACACCAACGCGTCCTCCAAGGCACAACAACCACCTTGTCCTAGATTAGGAGTCATGGGGTGCCATGCATCCCCTGCTACCACCACTCGGCCCTTCGATGCAGGAGGGCTTATGGCCGACCATATCCACCTGTCTTCTAGGGGAGTTCGGATGATCGTCTCGTCTGGCGTCTTGTCTATGATCCTCAGCAGCTCCGCTGGCCAGCTCTTCACTAGACTCCGCGCTTGCTTCTTCAGCTCCGATGGGTCCGTTATCTTTGGACCTGATATTTTACCATGTCAAATTGTTCAAAACTTGCCTTCTAAGAAAATACGTAAGGAAACAAAATACATATTCTTTAAATTATTTCTGATCTAATTCTATCAATTTCTCCCGAAGATTTGGAGAATCTTTTAATTTTGGAGAATGCATCAGATTTGGAAAAACTCCTCTATTTTTTTCTGCTGCTTTCTCATTTTGGAGAAATGGAGAATCTGTTGGATAAAAAAATGTCGACTTAAATTCTCTAAAAAATCCAAAATTAATCTATTAATTTGAGATGCTCTAACAACTTCCCCAAAATGGGGATTTTTTTTATTTTTGAAGAATTCTAAGCAATTTTTTTTTTGTGAAACAGATTCTCTATCTTTTTCTCCAAAATAAGGAAGCAACAAAAAATTAGAGTGAATTCTATGAATCCGCAACATTCTCCATTACTAAAGCATTCTCCAAATCTTCGAAATAGGAAAGTGGTTGGATTTTGATCTAAAAACTAATTTGAAGAATATATTTTTTATTTTGTTTTCCTATTTTAGAGGAATTTTGGATAAACCATTGAAGATGATCTACTACATTTGCATAGGATTAAAGTTAGTTGGATTAGATAGATGCTGAGACCTGGGGAGGCACTGTTGTAGCAGATGAACCAGTAGACCTTGTTGGGAGATACAGGTACAAACCCGGCTCTCAATCCTTGCCCATACACGTAAGTCACTCGAGGCTCGTGGGGCTGGGGTAGAATGCAAGGCCTCGAAACGCAGCATACCCGGCATATTTGGGTTCCGGAAACCCCAACCATCTAGCTACCGAAGACCGGATTCCATCCAATAGCAACCTTTCGGACAAGAACAAAGAGCTCTGGATGGGAAGCAAAAGATCCATGAAAAAGCGACAGATAGAGATTAACCACTTTGTCTGCCACCTGGTTGACCTCACGGAACACGTGGTCAAAAGAAGTAGCTTTAAAGGTTTGGAGCAAGTAAAGAGCGTCAACGATCACCATTTTGATTTCTCATGGACACTTCCACAAGCCTTTCAAAGAATTGATGACCGTCGGACAATCTCCTTCAACCACAATCCAAGACAAGCCCATCTGTAAAGCCGTCGTCAACCCCATAGAGTCAAAACTTCTGCCATCAATGCCGAAACTGTTCCACAAAGGTGATTTTGAGATATGAATAAACAAAAAAAAAAATCTCACATCAAAAATTTAAATAATATAAACTTATTATATAAGCAGGTGGATTGCTCTTATATTATCAATTGATTTTATTATTAATCATCGCTACATACAAACATTGTTCAACAACCAGACAACCACTAAAGGTAAACTAAGGTCTACCTTGGTTCTTACTGTTGGGTCTTGCCGGTCGACGCAAGCCGATTTATCAAACGCGTGACTCTTGCCGGCTGGATAACGTACTCAGATTTGGCTTACCCTCGTTAAAAAAGAAAATGGAAAGAAAAGAAATGCAAGATATATTAGAAAATCAACCTATTGTTACATATCTTATCCAACAGATGACGAGAATACATATCTTATCCAACAGCCAACCAATAGTGAAATTAAAAATGTTGTCCTGGCTTTAGGGAACAACAAATCCTCGGGGCCGGATGGCATGACAGCTGAATTCTATAAAAAATATTAGGACATCGTGGGCATATACATTATCAGAGCCATAAAAGCCTTCTTCCACTCCGAAAATCTATTAAAACAAATAAATCACACATTCATCTCCCTTATACCAAAAACATACAATCCCACCATGACAACACACTACCGACCAATTAGTTTGTGTTCTACACTTTACAAGATTATCTCCAAAATAATAACAGAAAGACTTGAGTGAATAATAGGGAAGATTATTCATCCCTTTCAAGGAGCTTTCGTTGCGGACAGGTCGATCCAAGATAACGTATTGATAGCACATGAGATATTCCATTCATTCCGAACGAGAAAAGACTCCTTGGGATGGACGGTAATAAAACTTGATATGGAAAAAGCATATGATCGAGTCGATTGGCAATTTTTGAGACTAATTCTCTTGAAATTTGGTTTCCACTCTTTTTTCGTGGAAATTATCATGGAATGCGTGACGATATTATCCTTCTCTGTCTTAGTAAATAATGGTCCAACAGAGCCTTTTAAACCAACAAGGGGATTGAGACAGGGTGATCCTCTTTCACCGTTTCTTTTCCGTTCTTGCTCGCAAACTATCGCTGGAAGCGGAATCACATAATAAGAGTGTGGGATTTAAATTTGGTCACTCAGGGCCCCGCGTGCCGTTTTTGCCATTTGCGGACGGCATCATAATTTTTGCCAAAGGAAGTAATTCTGCTTGTGCAAAGGTGAAGGAAATCATTGATGAATACTGTAAATTCTCATGGCAGAAAGTTAACTACCACAAATCTATCTTCCAAACCACTCCAGGAATCCCGAGTAGCAGGGCACGAGATCTAGAAAGAGTACTTAACATTCCACTAGAAAGAAATTTGGAAAAATATCTAGGTTGCCCAATTATAAATGGAAGGGTGACTAAGAAAACATTCGGTGACATCATCTGTAAATCAAATGACCAATTGAACAAATGGCGAGCAAATGCACTATCACAGCAGGGTAGAGCTACTTTGATTGCTTCAAACCTAGCTTCGAAACCCCTATACTCAATGCAGAGCTTCATGCTTCCGGCAGCGGTTCATAAAAAGCTAGATCAAATAAACAAAACTTTCTTTTGGAACAAAGACGCCCAACATAGTCCACTCATTAGCTGGGATAAAATCTGTAAACCTAAATCGAATGGAGGATTAGTTATTCGAAAAGCAAGAGACATGAACGAAGCTCTACAATTAAAACTCCTTTGGAAAATCCTTGCAGAACCAGAAAATTGCTGGGTTAAAATTATCCAGTACAAATACCTTAAAGACAATCATATTTTGAATTATTCCAGAACAGGTAATGCTTCTTGGCAGTGGTCTAAACTAAGCTCTCTAATCCCAAAATTTAAAACTAGACTCATCTGGCAAGTGGGAGATGGAAAATCAATCAGGTTTGGGAAGGATAATTGGATAACAAAGACTCTGCTGATCGACAGAATCGATCTCCAAATTATTCCAAACACCCAGGAATTGGTAAGTGATTATGTTATAGGAGGACAGTGGTGGGAGGAGAAATTACTTTCTGTACTCCCGGGACACTTGGCAAAGGAAATCCTTAAGATCTCGTTGCCAATCGCCCCGTTTACAGATAGACTCTATTGGTGGCCTGCCAAGAAGGGTTGGTTCACCACGTCAAGCGCCTACACCTTAGTAACAGCCAATTCACAGAGACCCTCGGAGGGATTTTCATGGATTCGGGGACTTGATGCCCCCCCCCCCCAAAGTGAAGAATTTTATATGAAAAATTGAACACAAGGGACTTCCGATTGCAACACGATTGGCCCAAAAAGGGGTGTCTGTGCCTAATACGTGCATATTCTGTAATCAGTCTATGGAAGATGATATTCATATTTTCACAGAATGCCCAGTCTATAACTTCGACCATCAATTCCCCAGAGAAATAGAGCATAAGATCCACTCCCTACTACATACTGATAGAGATGTGGATCAAATATTACAACTTATAGGCTCGACCCTCACAGTACAGCAGCGGCAAAGGACAACCTTCAGATGGTGAACCATATGATTTGCTAGAAACCAATAGATTTTTAGGGGGAATAGTATTCCCTCCGCTGAAGGCTTCAGGAAAATGATTAGGGACAACATAGAAAACTGGAAAAGGGTCTGCAGCTGGAGCGAGATGGAACCTGAGGCACCAGATCAACAAAAGAGGAAAACAATCCATCTAACCCATAAAATTAAAACACACCACTGGAAGAAGCCCCCGTTCGGTCAATATAAACTAAACTTCGATGGATCATATAGATCGACAACATTAAGCTCAATTGGGTTTATAACCAGAGATTGGCGTGGTACTCCCGTTAGCATTGGGGGAAAAGGTATGGGGGAAAATCGCCCTTAATGGCTGATGCGCTCGACCTACGTCTTGGGCTACAGAAGGCAAAAAAACTAGGGATTGCCGATCTGATTATTGAAGGCGATTCAAAAGGGATTGCCGATCATAATGGATGTCCGTGGGAAATAAAGATGATTATATCGGATATCCAGACCCTTCTAAAGGGGGTCAAAAATACTAAAATAGCACATACTCCCCGCATTGGTAACCGAGTAGCGGATAAGGTCGAACATCTTTGCTACTCGACTATGGAGACATATTAATATCTCGACACAGGCCTGCTAGGCCTCATCTATCGGGATGCTTTCGTATAGGGGTCTCCCTGTCCGAATTTTTACCTAATCAAAAAAAATAAAATAAAAAAATGCAAAACCTATTGTTACGGCCCAAAACGAGCAACAAAGCCCATCCCAACCCAATTTTTCCCTATCCCGTACTCCCATTCCTCACACTGAAATTGAAATTAGGGTTTATTACCAGAGGACAGAGTTACCCACCTCAAGTCCTCAACAGCTTCAGCCATGGCGGAACAGGTATATTCATCGAAACTTAGCTAATTAAAGTTTATTTGTAAATTCAGATCTTATACCTTCTGCTTGGTTTGATTTGATTTCAGACCGAGAAGGCATTTCTGAAGCAGCCTAAGATTTTTCTGGCGTGAGTTTCTTAAGCTTTATGATTAATCTGCAGTCGGCTTCGTTATTTATTTATATATGCAATTGATTTTCGAATTAATTGAATTGCCATAATTCCATCAATACATTTGTCAGTTCGAAGAAATCTGGTAAGGGAAAGAGACCTGGGAAAGGTGGAAACAGGTTCTGGAAGAACATTGGATTGGGATTCAAGACACCTAGAGAAGCAATCGAAGGTTTTCATCTTCTCCCTCCGTTTTCTTACTTGCTTCCTATAGGTTCAGCAATGCCCATAGGGCGAATATCAATGCAAGCTGAACACTTTGTGTTATTATCTTTGCTGCATTTTCTCCTGTCATTCAATTTGGTTTTCCGAATTTTACATGCAATTAGGGCTTCCTTTTCGCTACACTTGTCGCTTGTAGTTTTGCTTTGGTGTATACCTTCACAATTGCTACTACAATGTCAGATTTTATCATTGATTATATAATTTCTTCTTCTTCTTTTTTGGATTGGATAAATTTCATCTATAACCAGAACTTGAAAGATTTAATTTGCAATATCTAACTATTGGCTATAAATTTATAGCGCACCTTTGAGATTTCGCTGTGCTGTGCCTGTGTGGTGAGTTGGTGACTGAAGATGTGGTCTATTGCTTTTTAGTTTTTACTATGTAGTATGATTTGCAGTTATGGCTATGATTTAGCAGATTAGGTGTAAGTTTTTTTTTTTTTTTGTGGGGTTCGGTCCTGTTCTGGTTGTAGCATTGACTACGATTATTATCCTGAGCATAAACTCACCGATCTTGGTTTGGCTAATAATTTTGTGATATAATACTATTGTCGTGAGCTTGCATTGCATTTTTTGTATCCTTATATGCTCGAATCTCTAAGATTTGGGTATATTTCAATATACATAAAATGGTTATTAACAACCATGTATCTTGTTAACAGGAACTTACATTGACAAGAAATGCCCCTTCACTGGATCTGTGGCTGTTAGGGGCCGCATTCTTGCTGGTACATGTCACAGTGCTAAGATGATGAGGACCATCATTGTTCGCAGGAATTATCTTCATTGGGTAAAGAAATATCAGAGGTATTATGGAATTTCATGCTCCTTTCCGACCTGTTGCTCTTTACAACTTTAAAGATCTTATATTCAATGCCACTGGTTATTGCCTTAGATATGAGAAGAGGCACTCCAACATCGCTGCTCATATATCTCCCTGTTTCCGTGTCAAAGAAGGGGATCATGTTATCATCGGGCAATGCAGGTTAATAAAGATTTTTGGTACTTTTTATTACATAATTTGTAGATGTTGTGCTTGCATGATTCTGACTGATTTTGCTTCCTTGGTTCTTATTCTCTCAACAGGCCCCTGTCAAAGACTGTGAGATTCAATGTGTTGAAAGTGATCCCTGCTGGGTCTGCTGCCGGCGGCAAGAAGGCTTTCACTGGCATGTGATTTTCTTGGTCGTTGGTAGTATGGAGTTGTAGCTTTTGTTAGACGAAAGTTTTGGGTTTATCATGTCAATGTTTGGAGTGTTTTTACCTTTCTGGAATCAAACAAATCCTATGGTTCTATGTTTCTTCCTGCGTCTCGTTTTTGGTGTTATTGACAGTGTTATAAGTTTATGTTGCTCACTCCACAATTTACTAGAAATCTGTCATGTCATTTTGTTGGATCTTACTATGCATCTTCAGCATTATAGTTGACTTGGTAGAGGTTTTGTTTGCTTTCATTAGATTGGCTGCAAATTCATACAAAATGAGTATTCCTTTTCTATTCTTGAATCTCGTCAAGAACTTGTTCTACCGAAAACCAGATCATTCTGCATTCAGTGTATTACAGGGAAGAAAGAATTCCATCAAGATTTCATGTAAGAAACGACAGGTGGGTCGGTAGCTCAGTCGAAATATGTAGGTTCTACTTGCTGTCCAAATGGAATGAGCTTGCGCAGGATGAACTCATTGCGGATGTAGCGAGCCACTGGATTCTCCAATTGCATGAATGCTCCCACTAGGTTTGATTTAATCCCCAATTTGAAGACGGTTGGCCATCTTTCACGTCCAAACGATTTGAGTGCTTCTTCAACAGGTTCCTGCTTGGATCTGATTGCGCCATGGATCTTCCTTGATAGGAGGACCGCGTCTTCCAGAGCAGAGCAAGCTCCTTGCCCGAGATTTGGAGTCATCGGATGCCATGCGTCTCCAGCAACCACAACCCTTCCGGTGGACGCTGGTGGGGTTATGCCTGGCCACAGCCACCGATCCTCCAGAGGGTTTAGAGCGATCATTGTTTCCGGTGTGTGATCTATCATCTCTAGAAGCTCTGGTGTATAGTCTCTTACTAGATCGCGTGCCTTTTGCTTCAGCTCTGCAGGGTCAGTGATCATCGGACCTGCCAGCCAGGTAACATTTTTCATCTCCACATGGGAATTGGGAATGCAAGAAACTTCTACGAGTACTGATCGATACGGATTATACCTGGGTTGGGGCTATTGTATATGATAAACCAGTAACTCTTGGTAGGAGAGAGTTGAAAGCATCCGAATCGTAGCCCCTTGCCATACATGTAGTTTACCACTGGCCTGCGAGGCGACTCTTGAGCGCAGACACTGAGCCCCCGGAAAGCACAATGCCCGGCATATTTAGTCTCCGCGAAACCCATCCATTTAGCCACTTGGGATCGGATTCCATCACATCCTACCACAACCTGTGTAACAACAACAATGTCAAATACATAGCAAGATCCCTTCAGATGGATCCGAGAACGACTACCAAGTACTCAAAATAGACCTCTGCTGATAACCGAGTTCCATCAGCAAGACGAAGAAGAGCTTCGCCTGTCTTAGCCCTCTCAATGCCAGTTAGCCTTGCAGAATACTGGACCGTTTTTGGTGGCAGCTGATCGGCGAGAACCTGCAGGAGCGCTCTCCTCTCCACAGCTCGTAGCTCCTGGCTGCATCATTGATCAAAACTCGACGTTAAACAATCACTAGTTTCCTTAGACGCAACAAGTATTATCCGAAAGACAACTGGTTCCTGTTCGTTACCTCCCGTCATCTGGCAACTTCACGGCGCAGAGTTTCCTCCCAAGCTCCGTCTTTATGACTGCCCTATTGATAAATCACGCATTAATGTCAACAAGTGCCGATAAAACATGTTGATCACTGAGAAGCTGAAAAAGTACCCTTGAATTGCGAAGTACTGGCTTCGAAGATCGTCTCCGACTCCAATCGCATCCAGTGCATCCCACGCGTTTTTGGATAGCGAGAGTGACACACCACCAGTTCTAAGCGAGTCTGCTTGCTCCAGCACCCGCGACTTGATCCCAAGCCTTGCGCATCAAACAGCCATACCGTTAAGAGTCAGATATTCAGGAGCAAAAAAAAAAAAACCAAAAAGTGTGCATTCATACTGTCATACATACTTGTGAAGCATTGCAGCAGTAGCTAATCCAGCAACACCTGCACCAACAATGACAACCTCTTCCTGTTGGAGATTCGTATCGTGGATGGCAGCAGCTGGTGATGGATGAACGGATCGAGTTGAAAGGCACCGGGTTGCCATTGTTGGAACATTGCAGTTAGAGGATACTGCAGCTGAAATTGAGGTGATCAGAGAAACTGAAGCTCTTCTTGCCATCTGAGATTTGTGGGTAAGTTTACTTCCTGGTCTGTTTTATTTTCAAGTTGTGTGATCACAACATTCACAGGGGTATTTATCCGAGTGATTCCAGCAACACAAAAAACTTGGAATTGGACTTTTAATATATTCAAAGATGGATGGAAGTTGATAAGAACCTTTTAGTGGAGAATTCAAGTTGGAGTGCAGTTCTTATTTTGTGGGATTCCTCTGCCAAAGTTGGGTCAACGAAAAAAGTACAGCAAAAACTTGTGTTTCCATTTGATTGGTTGAAGAACAGCCCCGGAAAGTTCTTCTTGATATGATCAATGGGGGGCCCAAAGTCCCCGAAAAAATCCGATTAATTTGGATTCGGGTTTTTTTCAGGTTGGTTGCGGTTGCGGACATATTGTTTATAGTTTTGTTTTTTTAAATGGTAAAACTAAATAAAATACCCCCAAAGGTTAAAAATATATCCTTAACTTTCAAATGTAATAAAAATATCCCGACCTTTGAGAGTAGTGGTAATATATTACCACAGGTTTTCTCACGGGTAAAAAATGATGATAAGAAAGCCTACGTAGAATTTTTTTTTGACAAGACAGCTTGCGTGGAAGCCTTTTTATAACTAAGCACTCAAATTGGGTTTTCTTGAACGATTTTCTTAGGAAAAAAATAAACGACACCAAGATTAAACCCGAAAAACGAAATTGATTTAACCTAGCAACTAATTCGGTCAAAATTGCCTCAAATTAACACCACACGACTATTTCTAACACCAAACCAGCAACAATGAAGAGAGAAAAAAAAATTACTCAGCCAAGTTCGTGAATGAATCAAAGAGGAAGAAGATGTGACAGAGACAACTCAAGATATACGAACATGAGGGAGAAAGACTGTCATTGAAGAGGATTCATGAGCTGTCTGAAAGACCTGGAAGATAATTCAAGAGTCGACCACAGTCCACAGAAGAAGATAGAAGGGAGGAAAATACGTTGGGTATGAACCCGATTCAACTCTTTATTTTTTTCCAGCTAAGGGAACCAACCGGTCAAGAAAACCCTTGTAAAAAAAATCCGCGTAGGCTGCCTTGTCAGCATTTTTGACCCGTGAGAAAACCCGTGGTAATATATTACCACTATCCTGAAAGGTCGGGATATTTTTATTACATTTGAAAGTTGAGGATATATTTTTACCATATCCCCAAAGGTGGGGTATTTTAATTAGTTTTCCCTTTTTAAATTTAGTTCGTTTAAAAAGATAAGTTTTTTCTTTATCTTTAAAAAAAACAGGAGTTAAAAATTATATATAATTATTTTTTGATGATTTTTTAAAAATAATTTATAAAGTTATTTTTAAACATTGATTAAAAAATTGATATTTTATATACTTCATCCGTTCCAAAATAGATATCATTTTACTTTTCAACTCGTTTTTTTAAGAAGTTCAAAACTATATAAAATGTTAAAATTTTAATATAGTAATAGATGTAGTAGTTTTTAATTCTTAAAAAAAACTTAAGCATTTATATTTTTGAACTAAGGGAGTAACAAACTAACAATTAATCCACAATCTACTTCCACCATGTTTTTACTTTTTAGGAAGCAAATCGTGTCACCGACTTATCCTTGCCTTTTCTTTTCTTGTTGAATTGCACTTTTTAGAAGACCCTCCAATTAAGACCCCTTTGATGATGGCTTGAGGAGGATGGTTACCCCCGTTCAAGTGTTATGTAGTCTGTCATATTGTGTTTTTTTTTTTTGGATGACGAGGAACCCACCTTCGGTGGCAAACCCCGAGCACGTGACCCAGCTGGCAAAGAGCCAAGGTAAACCTTGGATTTTCACCAAGGAAAGAGGCGGAAGCACGGATCGAACCCAGGACCTCCTTACCCCTCCCCTTGGTCCTTACCACTAGGCCACCCCGATTGGGGCCTGTCATATTGTTTTAATTTAACTGAAAATTGCAGAATCCAGACTAACTGAATTTAGAATCCAAATTAATTGAAATCATAAATAATGAAATGCCCAAATCTAAACATGAGCTGAAAAATGAACCATAGCAAATACACCATTCCCTTGTGTACAGGGAAGGAGTGTCAATTGAGTGTAAATGCGAATTTTGTCAAGGAACTAACTCACTCTTAAAGACGACATCCGATGAGCTATCTATAGTGTGTATAAACTCACCGATTCCTCCGTAACCTCAAGTTTACAACAGAATTATATATATGTCATCAATTACAAGAGATCGATGAAGATTCAATCTTAGGTTATAGTTATCTATTATTTGTAAAGAGGGTCACAGGTGAAGTTGGTGTGGTCCAACAGCGGCCCCAACTGAACCACCTTAGGCACAATGAGGTTGTTTCGGATGGAGCAAACCAAAGGGTTGTCCCATTGCAGAAGAGCACCCACAAGGTTAGCTCGCACAGTCATGGGGAAAATGCGCGGCCACCTCTCCCTTTCGTACGACATGAGAGCCTCTTCAATGGCAACCTCTTGGTTAGAGTCGAAGTCGGATCCTATTCCCACTGCGCGTGCGAGTTTGTTTGCCAACACCACCGCGTCCTCCAAGGCGCAACACCCACCTTGGCCTAGATTAGGAGTCATGGGGTGCCATGCGTCCCCTGCCACCACCACTCCGCCCTTCGATGCAGGAGGGCTTATTGCTGGCCATATCCACCTGTCTTCTAGGGGTGTTCGGATGATCGTCTCGTCTGGCGTTTGGTCTATGATCCTCAGCAGCTCCGCTGGCCAGCTCTTCACTAGACTCCGCGCTTGCTTCTTCAGCTCCGATGGGTCAGTTATCTTTGGACCTGATATTTTACCATGTCAAATTGTTCAAAACTTGCCTTCTAAGAAAATATGTGAGAGCAACCCCAACAGGTTCTCCATAATGGATTTTTGGGGAATATCAAGGTTGATTTTAGTCCAACAGCTTCCCCATTACATTCTCCAAAATAGAGAATATGGAGAAAAAATGGAGATCTTTCCCTAAATTTGGAGAAAATTCTATATATTTTGGGGTAAACTCAATAATGCAGAATCTGTTGGAATTGAGTTCAAAAAAATCCAGAATTTGTGATTTCTAATTACCCATTTTGGAGAATTGTTTAGAGAAGCTGTTGGGCATGCTCTGAGGAAACAAAAATATACTTCTCTATTTTTTCTGCTGTTTTCTCATTTTGGAGAAATGGAGAATCTGTTGGATAAAAAAACGTCGACTTAAATTCTCTAAAAAATCCAAAATCAATCTATTTGAGATCCTCCAACAGCTTCCCTAAAATGGGGATTTTTAGATTTTTTGGAGAATTCTAAGCATTTTTTTTTGTGAAACAGATTCTCCATCTTATTCTCCAAAATAAGGAAGCAACCGAAAATTTAGAGTGGATTATCTAAATCCGCAACATTCTCCATCACTAAAACATTCTCCAAATATTCGAAATAGGAAAGTTGTTGGAGTTTGAGCTAAAAATTAATTTGAAGAATATGTTTTTTTGTTTTCCTATTTTAGAGAAATTTTGGACCGTACGTTGAAGATGATCTACTACATTTGCATAGGATTAAAGTTAGTTGGATGAGATAGATGCTAAGACCTGGGGAGGCACTGTTGTAGCAGATGAACCAGTAGACCTTGTTGGGAGATACAGGCACAAACCCGGCTCTCAATCCTTGCCCATACACGTAATTCACTCGAGGCTCGTGGGGCTGTCCTTCGGGGTAGAATGCAAGGCCTCGAAACGCAGCATACCCAGCATACTTGGGTTCCGGAAACCCCAGCCATCTAGCTACCGAAGACCGGATTCCATCACAACCAACCACAATCTGCAAACCATTGCAAAAACAACCAAGGGAATGAAAATCTTATCATCATTGTTTGTGGTAGTAATGTAGTATAGGTAAGACCTTGGCTGATAGTTGAGCTCCATCCACTAGATCCAGCACTATCCTCCCATCTTCAGACCTCTGAATGTTGGAGAGCTTTGACGAGAATCGGATAGAATCCGGTGGCAGCTCATCCGCAAGGGTCTCAAGAAGTATCCTCCTCTCAACAGCTCGGACCTCTTGGCTACATTACACAATCAATTCGACAATGTCAAAATCATTCTACATTACCATTATTCGGCATTTGGATTACAAGCTACAACCTCTCGTCTTCGTCTTTGAATCGGAAAGAGCGCATTTCCCTCCCTTGATCTGTTTTTAACACTATCCTGTAGGGCTGATCACACCCACAAATCAGTAGATGTCACACATTCGATTTACCATTTATCATAGATCAATGAAGTGAGAAGTTACCCTTCGATTTCGAGGAATTGAGTTCGGAGAGCTTGGCCAACTCCAAGAGCATCTAAGACACTCCATCCATTCTTGAAGAGTGTAAGTGAAGTTCCACCGGTTCTAAGAGAACCTCCTTGCTCGAGCACCAGCGACCGAATTCCTAGTCTTTACGCCCAAAATTCAGAATCAACACTTGATGATATAGTTAGTTATGCATAGATTTTAATGTGTGAAAAATGATCATGGGAACCTGTGAAGCGAAACGGCGGTGGCTAGACCAGCTATGCCGGCGCCAACAATGACTACATCTTCGGGTTTGGCGGCACCTGCCATTGATACACAAGTGGGTTTTCTTGGAGCTCTGCCATGGTGAGATGGAAAGTTGAGATTTGGGATTGAAGTTGTAGCAAGATTGGTTGAAGAATAAGGGGATTTAATGACAAGAAATTGAGCTGAATTGCTCACAGTTGCCATCTACTCTTTCTTCTTCCTCTTCTTCCTTAGTGGGGGTTTCTTGAGTAGGGAGATGTTGAATAGTATGTAGAGCCATGGATTGGAAACTAGTGATGGAGAATCAAACTGGTCTGTGTTTTAATTGTGTAGCTCAGATTCATCGCCGGAGCATGTTAACTACTTCGGACTTGATGACTGGGCTAAGAAGCCCAAACTTCTGAGTTAAATGGGCCTCAACTATTGGCCCAATTGGGATAAAAATACTTGATATTCTCAAATTTCGAGTGAAGCTCCCCACCAAACAATCAACGTCGTGGAGAGCTCCGCCGCCGAGGATTAATCGGTTGACCCACCGTATACCAGTTAGTTGTGAGGGTATTTATGTAATTTCACGTCACTCTTCATCTCGAGCTTTTGAATACTGCAGCTGCAAACTCCCCTACATCTACTCCGGCGAGCGACACACAGAGAGAGATGTTTCAGTGACTGAACCGAAGAAGCAAACAGTTTCATAATTTGACAAAATGGAGGAGACTAGTAGCAGTGGGAGCATAACGGTAACCAAAGCAATTGGAGGGGTGAGAATGGAGAACCCCTTCACGTTCAAAGTAGGTCAAGTCTTCACTGGCTTCGGAGTCGGTTGCGGTGTTGGTATCGGCGTCGGTCGCCCCTTAAATCTAGGTTTCCACTTCATATGATTTGCTCCTTCAATCCTCTTTCTTATATTCTTCTTTCAAA
Organism: Persicaria maculosa; assembly: GCA_963922045.1. Taxonomy (NCBI): domain Eukaryota; kingdom Viridiplantae; phylum Streptophyta; class Magnoliopsida; order Caryophyllales; family Polygonaceae; genus Persicaria; species Persicaria maculosa. The sequence continues at coordinate 9,120,305 of OY998251.1, forward strand.
TTTAGGTATCGGCGTTCAAAATTGACTGCTCTAAAGCCCTGTATTGCTTCCAATTTCGTTAAATTGTAGGGTAAATCTCGTTTTTAGGGGTCCTGTTTGGTACAAATCCTGATGAAGCAGGAATTGAAATGGTCCATTTCCATCTGGTATGGTTGGGATTGTGAATTATTTTGATAAATGCAACGAGTCATTCTCAATTTGATTCCCAAACATTAAGATTCATGAATCAGTCCGAGTCATTCCTGGAATCATATTGATCCCAGTCCGAAGGTCTTTATGTTATAACTGTCAACGTTGCAGAGCTATTTATCAGTGGTGTCTTGCCAGGGGGCTTGTATTATGCTAAATGACTTCTTGTTGCTGATTTTTAGTTGAGATATGAAAGATGTTCCCTATGCTGTTCTTGTGCTATGGTTAATTTGGTTCGGGCAGTTTATAGTATCTCCATGCTTTAGTTAATTGGAGGACCTTGTTCCAGGTGCAATCCCCATGTTGGGTCAAGTTATGAGTGCTGCCAGTGGCGCAACACATGCCTTTTCTGGGATTGGCAGACATGTGAATAATTCTGTATGCAATAACTTCCCTTCTTGATCAGCTGTCAATTTTTTTCCCCTTTGAATCATTCCTCACATCAATGGGTTTTTTGTGCTTCTCTGACCTTTCTTGTTTTATTATTCCAGTTGAAGAAGATTGGAGCAAAGAATATTGAAGCAGGCATAGGATGTGGAGTTGGTTTTGGTCATGGTTTTGGAGTTGGTATGTTATGCTTCTCCAAATAATGAGAATATATGCTCTATGATATTTTCCAAATGTTTTTACCACCTTCAGCGAGAACAAAAAAAAAACATGTACCGGATTATGCTGTCTTGTGGTGCTTTCATTTGGAGATAAAAGAACAGGGAAAAGGCAATATTTTTACTGATCTCAGACGCAATATAAGCAGTGAGTGATCAGCAGCCTAGGCTAGATCTAAGGGTTTATTGAGTTTCTGAAGTTTCCTTGTTTTATCCCGCTATACCTAATTGAAGTTCCATTTTGATTGGGTTCGAATGAAAAATATGTAACTAGTTCTGATTACTTCTACCATTCCCTGAACTTTGGAAGCTCAAGGCTTATCTTTAGTGGGCTGTGTGCACATATATAATGCATTGAAACGATGAAGACACATTGCCAGGTACTTTTGGCTGCAAGCCCTAAATCTGTATTACCACTCATGCATGAGTAAACACTAGTGTAGCTACTAAAGATGCCTGGTTTTCTATCTGCTTGAGTTCACAGAAAAAATATGACACTGCTACTAGTCTGCCACACCTTTGCTTGCTGCATGACTGACTGCACAATTGAATGTATACACCTCTATCTGCTTGATTCGATGTTTTTCTCTTGTTTTATTTCCAGGATAACTATGATGTTTGTACAGGTGTTTTATGCTATTAGATGCACATTAACTTTGTATAATTTCTAAGCTAATTAAGAACACGTTTGTTTGTCTGATAGGCCTTGCTCTGAAGCCAGGAGTGACACATCAATTACAGTTATTTCTTGTTGTAAGTATCTGATTTTACTATCTTCTTGATTTTACTCTTCTTTTTTTTCCGGTTTCTCTGTTTACATTTACTATTTCCATGGATAATGGATATGGAAACACACATTCGTTCATCTATTTTTAAGACAAATATGCTAGTATAAGTATAACTTCGAATAAGTAACAAAGTAGTAGACAAACATGAGCAACAAAAGGAAAGAGAAAAAAATGCCTCAAAAAGAAAGCGAATAGGAATAAAAAAGAGTGCATAATTTTTTATTTTTACGTGCTAATGTGGTAATATAGAGTTCAGACAAACAAAATTTGTAGGATTATCTTTTTTCCTCCTTTTTATCAATAGAAAATTACAATTCGCACCATTCCTCCAGTGATATAGGTGTTTCTGTATAGTTGCTACTTGCTAGTATAGATCTCCTTTAAAAATAGATAGTTTCTAAAGCTATTTTGATTACTCATCTTCCTATTACTTTTATGTGAAAATTCTGCACAAAATAGAAAATACCAAAAAAACATGCATTTTATTACAGAAAAAATCTTACCCTTGTGAACAAGGATGGCAGTCTTATAGATCTTAACATTGTAAATTTGTTGAACTACTAGGAAGCTATGGGGAAAGTGATGACCAAGTTTGGACTATCCCAAAATTTATCGATTGGTCAAGGTATCCTTCCAACATCTACGGAAACTGGAACGAGTATGACAATTCAAGCCTCTCCTCACAATCCAGCAGGAAATATAATGCAATTTGGAGGGGCAATGAACAATCCAATCCAAGACTTGTTGGGGAATAAGAATTTGACTAACGGCCTTTCTTATGAAAATATTCAATCACAAGGTGTGGTAGCAAACTCGTACGGCAGTAACCGCACTGACAATGTCATCGGCAGCTTTCTGCAAAATCCAGTTTTGCGAGAAGATACTGAGCTTAATGAAACAGATGTAAGGATGGTTAATCTTCTTTATGCACTGTACTTGAGTGTTATAGCCATTACTGTTGCATTCTTATTGAAGTACCTAAAGGACTATTGAAATGAAGATATTCACAAAACACTTAATAATTGATATAAATGCTAACAGAGTTTGGCATCTTATATATTTATGTTTTTTAAGCTATTTATAAAACACATGATGGTTGGTGTTCTTTAAGAGGTCAAACAGAGCCTCCTAAATTAGTGTTGTTCACTTGCTCAGTATTATTTTTTTGTAGATATTTGTACTCTCTTAGTTTCGACAATTTTCCATTTCACAATAAATTCAATTGGCATTCTTGTTTATACTAATGCAAGGTCTGTATCTTTTGTAGCCTTTAATTGACATTGTTATTAGAAGAATTTATGATAGATTTATTCAATAGGAGATACATTACAGGGGCCATAGTATGGGTTCTGTGTTCCATTTTATATTATTATATTATGCCTTAAAGCTAATATGAAGCTTTACTGTATGCCTTTCTGATCTCTTAGATGCATCCATGATCCTATATTTTCAAGTGACATTCCTTTTAAATCCTGTGCAGGATGGGCACCTGCAGCGGGAAAACAGAATGCTACGAATGGTATTGCTTGATCTCAACTTGCTATTTTTGAGTATTTGGTCAAACTCTTAGGTTCTATATTAATTGGTTAGAAACTTGGGATGTGAGAATAAATGAGAATTGTTCCTCAGTTGAAATGTTGAAAGCTAGTTTCATGGCAATTATTATGCCAGGTTATGGAAACTGCATCCATGATTTCTGACTTGTTTGCTTGCTTGTCAACATAGAGATATGTACTTTCTTAATTTAATATTTTCCACAAATACACATGCACACGCATTGAATGAGATCCACTATATATCATTCTCAAATTGGTTGATTGAGTCGATCATTTCTATAGGTGCTGAAACATGAACAAGTCATTGAAGAACTTATGGAGGAGAACGAGAAACTTCGACAAGTACTAGTGGAAGAACTAAAAGTTTCTCCTGACAAGATCCATTCTAGCCATTCTAGTAAATCTCGGTCTACATGTAGCAACTGCTTTGAATGCCGTAGAAAGGAAAGGAGAAGATAGGAGGATCTGCACAATTCAGTTACAGGTTTGATCTTAACAAGAAATTTCCATATTTGATCAAATTGTGTTTTGGTTTTTTTTATCTTATTTCTTGCCATCTGGCTGTCTTCAGAACCATATGAAGCAAATATTGTGCACTTGGAAGATCCTCTACGAAACTAGTTATATACTAAGTTGGAAGTAAATAGTGTCAAAATGTGCACTTGGAAGCAAATCAGTTGATATACTCATTACAGGAGGGGACTGCCAAAATGTGCACTTGGAAGATCCTCTACGAAAAGAGTTATATGAAGCAAATAGTGTTTGCTGGACCAGCCGAAGAGCAGTATTACTAGCAACCTGTGAGGTAAATCAGTGCATGCTTAAGCGAATATAGTGCGTCACAATTTTGAAAACTTGTATACCTGCCCTTTTGTTTGTTTCACATTTCTTAGTATCAGTGTCTTGATTTACCTTGAGTTTGTCCAAAACAAGAATGAACCAGCATTGTGAAGGGTTGAATAAATGAGCAAAAAGGATGATTGAGTTATAGATGCAACGTCTTTGGGAAGAGTTCGTGTTATTACTTGCAGCATTATATTATATGGTTTGTGGCTTTGCATTCGAGCTGCTGATATCTAGTGTCTTTGGTTAGGTTTTGATTTGAGTTGTGTCCTCGTGCCTTTGTTTACGTTCATGCTTATTCTATGTGCCTTCCCTTTCCTGTTTCCTGCTGTCTCTGCCCCCTTCTTTGTGCCATATTACTATGTGGTTCTATTGCACTCTCGTTCTGGGTCTATCGGAAACACTCTCCCGACCTGGTCGGGGTATGAGTGCGTACATCCTGACCCCCCAGACCCCGCTGTTTAGCGGGATAAACTGGGTTGTTGTTGTTGTTGTTGTGGCTTTGCATTTATGATATGATCATTGTCAGTTGAGCCTTAATGACAGTTTAGTAAGGTTCAAGCTTTTAGCTTCTGTTCTTATGTGTATTCTGCAATTGCCAAATGAATATTGGTATGATTTTCGGGTGATAGAGGAACACTAGGTTGGATTTTATTCTCTTACAAGTTACTACCTGCAAGGTTAGTTGATTGCCATTATTGTGATAGGTCCTTAAGTGAACGTCGAGTTGTCGACATGTGAGTTTGGGATATCTTTTAGATGATCAAGGGGAAGTTTCAGTAACTGTAAGTTTGGACCTGGTAATACTTGCCTTAATTCTAGAGAGTGAAGTATATAAAACAACGATATTAGACATTTAGACAACGCAAACTTATATATTTTGTTTCACATTTATATTAAGACATTATAATTAACATCTAAAGTCTAAACAAACAAACAATTAATCCTTCTCAAATCACAAATTCTCTCATAATTAAGATCGAAAAATCGAAGCATACCGTATATAAGGAAAAAAATCGAAATGAACACATAGATATTATTTAGATTTTGCATGTGAAATATGATTTGTTGCCATGCGAGCTTCCTTAAGCAAGGATTGCTAATCCGCCGAGCAACGCAAGCACAGAGGCAACAACACCTCCCTGGACGAAAGCACCGCCATTCGAGGACCCCTCAGCGGGTGCCTCTCCGGGTGCCATACCTTCATTCGATGGCGGGGATGCAATTGATGAAGGTGGCAGGGTAGACGGGCTCATCACTGGCGCTGTCTTAGGAGAACCCACCACGGGAGATGGTGTTGAGGAGGGTGTAGGGGTTGGTGGAGCCATTGGAGGCATTGCAGGGCCCATTTTCGGTGCCATCATTGGTGTGGCCATCGGAGGCATTGTGGGTCCGCCCATCGTCGGAGCCATCATCGGGGATGCTATCGGGCCTTGGGCCAAGACCGATGCCACAAGAGCAAGGGCGATGGCAACGGCGAGGGAGACCCGAGACAATGCCATTGTAACCTCCAAAAAAAGGGCAAAAGATGGATTTGGTTGTGAGGATGTGTTGCTTGTTAAGGGATTGGAATATGCATATGCATATGCATTGCATATATAGGAGCAATAAGGAGTGGAGGAGCAGTTTGTGTAACAACAACTACATGACCAACATTTACAACAATGTGTCAATTATTTGAATTTTTTTGGGGTGGGAAGAAGAAACATTGTCGGTTTGTTCTATTAATATACATGGGTAGCACTTAGATGGGATAATATTTAAGGGATTGTTATTTGTTTATTTAATTTTCCTCCGGAATTGCCACTTCATCATAGGTAACATAGTACAATATTGCATCAAAAAAACTAGCCTGCAACTGTTGCTTGTTAATTGGTTGAAAAGTGCAGAATAAAGGATTGAATAACTTGGCCCAATTATATTGAAAAAGTATTTTTGTAATATAATAAAAATTATATAAAATATCTATTTTTAATAAATATTTTTAAAAAAATTGCACTCATTAACAATAAGTATAACAATGTTAATGGTAAATGATATGTGTAATATTGTCTTTGGCATGTTGAGTTGATCATTTTTTTTTTATGTACATGCCCATCTTCTACACTTTAAGGAGTTCTAAATTGCTCACATCTTCAAGAATGTCAACCAAGTGGCAAATAAAATTGCATATCTACACCACAAAATTGTTACTACAGATTGTCTATTCACTCATTTAGAACTCTTTTTTCTCGTTCAAATGATGTTCTTGTAAGGTGCTTATGACATATTTTTGAAAGTCCATAAAAAAAAGCATCTTCTCTATATCTGAATCAAGTAATCTATGAACTATTTAAGGGGATGATCCTCCGCTTACAAGTAATTCCAAAGCTCAGATGAGATGATTCGAATTCTCATTCCCTTGATATGAGGTATAGTGTCACAATCATTACACCAACTTGAAATTGGTAACTAGCAAAATCTCTAAATTATTTTGAAGATTATTAGTGTTATTGAAAAACATATACTCATAACAACTTTGATAATTTAAAAATGATAAACATGTTCCAACTTTTATAACATATCATAAAATTAGCAATATAATAATGCTTAAAAGTTTGAATATGAGCTGAAGACATTACTTCAAACATTTTATCCACATAAAATGAAAACCTATTTAAGCAAATTGGCAAATCTAGTTTAAAAAAAATGGAGAGAGGGGGCAAAAAATAGATGAACTAAAAATAAATTGGTACTCTCTCTTCATCACCATCCAATTGAGATCTTCTCCCCCATCCCTTCAGACTCGGAGACAACAATCGTTATAATCCTCATCTTCCTCTTTATCCTATTTTTAATATTGTCTTTACTTCTTTTCCACCAATCGATCCATCATTTTCGGTCTCCTCTATACACCATTTGCTTGCTCTCTTGGTTTGTTTTACTTCTTTTTTTCTTTTGTTTTCAACCCATCTTCCTTTCTTTTCTTTTCTTTTCTTTTTTCCTCTTTTGCGGCAACTATTTTTACTTATTGTTGATCAATTTGGTCCCCTTCCTACCGGTGACATAGGGTTTTGATTTTTTCCTGTACGTCGCCGACAATGAATGGAAAACCGTTGGTCTCTGTTCAACCGGAGGAGCTTAGATTCCAATGTATGCCTCTTTATCTTTCTATTCATTTTAAGTTCCTTGTGTTTATTTTTTCAAATTTAATTTGATTTTGGTATTCTCATACGGGAAGCTGGTTAGAACCGTGAGTTAAATCTTATAGAGTAGATTTATCTTCGAGTAACAATTGAATGGTCTGTTTGAGTTTTTTTATTATCATTATCGTTTGTGTTGTAGTTAGAATCTCTAATTTTGAAAAATTTGTGTGATACCATTGTTGTTTGTTATTTCAAACTTTTGGGAGCCGGTGCTTTTTGAAGTCGAATGAACGATAGTGACTTGTTAGAATCGATGCTTGTTGTTCTGTTTCTATTGTGGTTATGGTGCTTTCAATATTTGACAATCCGTTCTTTTCAAGTATTAAACTTTTGTACACTTTGCTCGTTGAGTTAAATTTGATATCATTTTCATATAATCGAGGGAGACGTTTGCATATAAACTTTAATTGAATGCTTAGAAAAGTTATAGAACTGAAAATGAGAGGTTTTGGGGGGTCACAGTAAAAAGATGGATTATAAAAGAGAGGGAAAAGGAGACAATTATAATTCACGAAAACTAAATACACCGCAAATGATCTTCCAATTAGACGTATAGCACTGTCAAATAAATGTTCAATTGGACATTGTTAGTAATGTCCAATTGGACCTTGCTAGTAACGTCTAGTGGGAAGTTGCTTACAAAGACTCAATTGAGGGTGTTGCTAGCAACATTCCATTTGAAGTTGCTCTTTAGTTGCTCATGGTGAACAACTTCCACACGGACGTTGCTAAAAAAATATTTAATTTGCTCCCCACTTGCAATCGAGCAACATTGAAAACACCTTTACTTAACATCCAATTCGATGTTTTACAATTTTTCTTTTGACGTCAAGATGTCGAGCAATCTCTAATAAGACATTTATTAGCAATGTATTACGACACATATTTATGGTGTATATATGACAGAGGATTTTCAGTCGCTTTAAATCCTATCAAATAAATCCGACTAACCTAACTAATGTAGTTTGACAAGTACGGGTCGATCCCACAGAGAGTCTATGATTCGTACGCAAGTCAAGTGTGTCAACAAGAACAAGGAACAAAGAGGGGAATTTTGATGGTTTGAACTAACTAAATAACAATAGTAAGCAAAACAATAAGTAAAACAGATTAAGTGAATGAATATGAGAGAATAGCTCAGGTCAATCAATCTCAGCAATCAGGTTTGTTCATTGATCATCGAAATCAAATAGATAACTTCCTCTCGAATACTTTGTTGTGGAAAGACTAGGTCTTTTGAATCCAATTCCTTATCGAATCTAGTTAACAGGACAACCAGACCCTGAAAACCCTAATTATCAAACAATCTTGAAACTATCAAGATTCAATTCAATAATTGTTTAAGCTTAAAGGAAATCAACAAAGACAATCGACACGCACAACCAGTTATTGCATCAATTGCAAATCAATTCTCTATACAAATCCCTAAATCAACCAGTTTCAGAGATTCATACTTTGCTACTCAAGACTATAGATAATTCAACCAGAAATTACCTATATCTAGCTATAGATTATCATGAGAAGGCATCAGTTGATCAGACTAACGGAAATTCACGAGAACCCTAAACAATCTAAGCAAAGAATTGATAATATTCAAAGAAGAGTATTAGGAACAGAAATCTCACAATGAAATAGAAAACCTGAAGCTTCGATTAAATTCCCCGAGCAAGGAGGATTAGTTGTTCATAATCGAGAAAATAGAAAAATAAGAAAGAAACTCCATACCAAAAACTCTGTTCGTCCTTCGAACTCAAAAAAACACCAGACCCCCCGTTCCTCTTTCCCCACTAACGGTTCATGTCCCCACTAATTAAAAATTCAGAATAAAAATAAACAGCTGTTTCTGGAAACGGAATAAAACTCGGGTGCAACACGATAAAACTCGGCCGAGCTTTCCTTGTCCCACCCGAGTTCTGTTGAATCCAAAAACTCGGTTTCCCTCAAATAACTCGGCCGAGTTTCTTGGCATCTTGGCCCGAGTTTCCTCCCAAACTCACAACTCGGTTCTCTTCAATGGACTCGGCCGAGTTTCATGCAATCTTGGCCCGAGTTCTTTACAGTTCCATTCCTTTGCACTTGTTCAGCTCCTCTCTTTGGCTCTCTTGCTCAAGACTCCGATTTCCATCTCATCTTCTATCATTTATACGAGCTCAGCTCCATCTTTCCACAATCACCTGAAATCATGCACAAAACTTGTAGATTCCGACTCTAATTGAAACATAATAAAAACATGAAAACTACTCTAAGCCATGCATTTTACCCTATCTAAACCCATCTAAATGCCTATATTAACACTACCTAAATGTGCATGATCAAACTCCCCCACACTTGAACCTTTCTTGTCCTCAAGAAAACGAAATCAATCCAATCAAACATCCCACAAATACACTCTTCATGCATTCACCTCGTCAAAACACAATCCAAATCAAGTAGGAAGCACAAGACAATAATCAACATCCTCACATGTATTTGAGCAACTCAAAGGCTTAGGCACATTACAATCCAACCTCACTGGGCATATAAAGTGTTTCACTCATCGCTCTTGTGTTTAGGCTAAGTCAATTCCGCTCAAACTCAATCCAATGCAACCAAGCTACATAAAAATTGAAATCCACATCACAATCTCCACCGTGAGTGACATTACAAGCAATAATCATCATGAGGTCTTGTAGGGGTTGTAATGAGGCTCGGTAAGAAAATTAAGGTAGGGAATGTTTTTGGCTTGTGGTGCTTATAATCCGGGAACTAAGCTCCTAGTAACCAATTACAAGCTCAACCAAAATTTATCACAAACCATCAAACTCAAGCTTCAAGCACAACACAATACAAGAACTTTCTTTAGACCAAACAATACTCCCAAATCATTTCTAAAGATGATGAAGAATGGTTCTTTTTATTAACTCTTTTTTTTTTCTTTTTTTTTCTTTTTTTTCTTTTTTTCTTCTTTCTTTCTCGACTTTTACTGATCCTAAGTGAATTTTATTCTCCTTAGGCTCCGAGTATACATATATATACATAAATTCATAGAACCAATCATCATAATGAGCGCCAAATGATTCAACACAATACATCAATCCCATTCTCAAAGCACTCACTCAACTCAAACCATCATTTTACCAATTCTAAACCTAATTCCCGGATGGGTTAGGCTACAATTGGCTAAGGATAATTTTTGTGGAGCTACAAAGATAGGCTAATAGGCTCAGTTTGGCTTCAAACAATGGATAATATGCAAGGGAAGATAGGGAATATCATGGCTCAGTAACAATCATGCCTCAATCATGCGAAAATCACAAGTAATGATCAACATATACAGCCTTGACATAGATATCAATTTCAATTCTCAGAGGTAGTCACATTGGAGAGTATCAGACACAAGAAGCAAAGAGGACATCCATAAAGCATAGTCCCAAAAAGGCTAACAAAAACTCACAAGGTAAATTTTTGTTGGATTTCAATGCCACCTAAAATGTAAGAGTTATACATGCTCAATCAATCCATTATCTCATGCTCCCATAGATCAAACAACCAAGACGAGGATCAACAATTCAAGCATATCATGGGACATATAATTAGATTAAGAAGACAAGTGGTACAGATGGGGTTATCTGAAAGATCCTAAAACTAAAATGTCATGCATGCTGAATTTTTTTTTCTTTTTATATGATTTTTCTGTTTTTTTTTTAATATGAAAGACTAAGAATAATAAACATGAAATGCAGAGAAAGAAATATATACAATGCAACCTAAATGAAAACATGTAAATGTTCCCTCCCCCACACTTAATTCACACATTGTCCTCAATGTGAAAAATAAAAGAGAAAGGAAGAAACACTTACAGAGTCATCTACATATGTGGCGGGGGTGGAGGTGGAAATCCATGTTGCCAACCATAAGGGTTCCAAGCATCAAATCCGGTGTTCAGCAACTGGAACTGTTCCTGCAATTGACGGAATTGCTCATCTTGTCTCTCACCTAGCAGGCGAAATTGGTCATCCATATGAGATCTCAAACCCGACACTAATTCCATCACAGTGTCAAACCTGGAATCAAAGTAAGCATTGCTCTGCTGGCCCCTCTCCTCGGGGATGTAATCCATATCTTCCGCCGCCTCTTCCTCATCACCATCATTTCTTTCTTCTTCCTCATCCCCTTCTTCGTCCGACACTTCTTGACTTTGCTCTTTATGATGAGGCCTCTTACGAATAGCTATATCCTCAAGGCGAAGATCATTTCTCCTCACTGAAATTGACCAGTTGGCCTCCGTTGTCAAAGAAGTACGACTGACATCCGGAAGGCGCATTAACCTCTTCGAGCTTCCAATGAGCCAACAGTAGTCCCCTCTTAGCTGATAAATAATCCGCATATGGTGTAGAGCGTTGAAATCTCGATGGCTTACTGTTGCTAAGTGATGCATTAGAAAACCCGCTAAGTTGACTGGCCTCCTTGACAAAGCAGCTGCTATCATCACTAACTCCTTCCTCGGGAAATTGTTTTCCCCATCTGCTCGCCCGAAGATAGTGTGGGCCATGAATCGCTGGAAGATCCGAATCGCCGGATTAGTGATGCAGGAGGCCTTTGAGGATGAAGGGTTGTAGTTAGGTCCTGTAGCAATCTTATCCCAAAAATTGTTCGGGCACCAAATAGCTCGGCTTTCACATCTCGCGACGTCATCATTCACCACTGGGAAACCAAAAATTTGGTTGATGTCATTCAAAGTGAGCGTCCGCTTATGTCCTCCAAGCTGAAATGTGCATATTCCTTCTGCTACTTCCGGACCTCCACGAGTCTGTACATCAAGTGTGCTCAAGAACTCCAGCGTGAGTCCCTTGTAAGTAGGCTCACTAAAAGATAGGAATTCATCCCATCCTAAAGCACTTGCCAATCGCTCTACATCAGTCCGAATGCCCAACTCAGAAAGTAAATGAAAGTCCAGATGGCGTGTACCCTTCCACTCCTTTTCTTTCAACTGGTGGAAAGTTGTCAGATGTGCGGGATCCCTCAGAGAGAAACCAAACGACTCTGGGGTCGACTCCCCTACTCTAGTGGGAGGCTCATGAGCTACAGATCTTCGGGACGAGGAAGATGATGCATCTTTCTTTCTCTTTTGGAATATCCTCGGCGGCATGACGAATTGATACCCCTGCACACCCTACACAACAAACACCCACAAAGCACAAAAATTGTTGTCCCGGCAAGGACAACGCTCACAATAATGCAATGGTGCTATATCCAACCACACAACCACAACCAAACCTCAAATCTTCAAAGCTAGTGTAAGTTAACAAGAAGCAAGCCAAAATTCATCAATGCTAATGTCAATAAGCTCAACAAGACAACTCAAATCAAGTTTTATAGCATAGATGAAAATCAACTCAATGCCTAACTCAATAAACCCCACTTTGTAAATTCTCCTCCAACATGGCAACTCAAACAACAAAATCCAGACAAGTTCCAAACTCAATCCCCTTCCATCATCCAAATAGCACAAATAAGGTTCAATTTCACCCAAACAACTCCTAAATTACACAAATTTATGCAATATGAGAAAACCTAGAAATTGGGGGTTTTGAAAACTTACCTCAACACCTTCAATGGAGGAGAGAAAGAAGGGGAAGCGGGCGGCGCTGTCAGGCTGGAGGCCGGACTTGGGTGTTGGAGATGGCTTGGTGGCTGGCGAGGTCGGGAGAGGACGGCGCTGACGGCTGTGAGAGGGAGAGGTGCGGTGGGAACTCGGGTTGTTGCGGCTGTGGAACTCGGGAGAGAGAGACGGGTTCTTCAGATTTTCTTTCTCTCCCCTCTTTTTTTTCTGTGGGACGCTAAAAAACTCGGGTGAGGCATATAAAACTCGACCGAGTTTTTCTTTCTCCCACCCGAGTTCTTCCTTGTGACCTGTTAGTTACTCGGGTTGGCAAAGAACTCGGCCGAGCTTTCAACCCGAGTAACCTACTGTATTTTTCTTGCTTTTTGCCCCAAATTTGACGAACTTTTTTTTTTTTTGAAACTTGAAATTGAGAACTAAAATGACAAAAACAAATGAAAAATGCAAATCTAAACTACTCACCTTGGGTTGCCTCCCAAGAAGCGCTTGATTATGGTCGTTAGCTCGACCCAATTCATGCTCACTCTTTTGATTCCGGCTCCCTAAGAGCCAACTCTTCAATGACTTCTTCACTAGCTCCCTCATGGTACAATTTCAAGCGTTGTCCATTGACTTTGAAAGTTTTGTGTGTGGCAACCTCATAAATCTCTACAACTCCATACGGAAACACTTGAGCAACCACATAAGGACCAGACCAACGGGAGCGGAGCTTACCAGGAAAGAGGCGCAGGCGTGATTGTAATAGGAGGACCTTATCCTCCACCTTGAAATCCTTTCTCAAAATGTTCCTATCATGCCAAGCTCTTGTCTTTTCCTTGTAAATTGATGCATTATCATAAGCCTCAAGACGGAGCTCCTCTAACTCTTGTAGTTGTAGCTTCCGGCCCTTGCCAGCTTCGTCAAAATCCATGTTGAAGCTCTTTACTGCCCAATATGCTCGGTGCTCTAGCTCCACGGGGAGATGACATGCCTTCCCAAACACCAACCGATATGGTGACATACCAATCGGTGTTTTATAGGCTGTTCTGTACGCCCACAATGCATCATCTAACCTCATACTCCAATCTTTTCTATTCGGAGCAATTGTCTTCTCAAGGATGGATTTGACCTCTCTATTAGACACTTCCGCTTGGCCATTTGTTTGTGGATGGTAAGCCGTGGACACTCGGTGTGTGACATGATACTTTTTCAACAAAGCACTCACAGTTCGGTTACAGAAATGCGTTCCCCGATCACTAATCAAAGCTCTTGGGATCCCAAACCTTGCAAAAATGTTCTTCTTCAAGAAATCTGCCACCACCTTAGAATCATCAGTTTTGGTGGGCTTCGCTTCCACCCATTTGGAAACGTAGTCCACCGCTAACAAGATGTAAAGATTACCAAAGGAGTTTGGAAACGGTCCCATGAAGTCAATGCCCCAGACGTCAAATATTTCACAAAAAATCATGGGTGCTTGAGGCATCTCATTCCTCCGAGATATGTTTCCAACTCTTTGGCATCTGTCACAAGACTTACAAAAACCATATGCATCTCTAAAGAGAGTAGGCCAATAGAATCCAGAGTCTAATACCTTTCTCGCTGTCTTTTTGGGTCCAAAGTGTCCCCCACATGCATAAGAATGACAGAAGGCTAAAACAGATGTTACCTCATTATCAGGAAGGCAACGACGGACGACTTGATCAGAGCAGTGCTTCCACAGATATGGGTCATCCCATACATAATACCTCAATTCACTGCGTAGCCTATCCTTTTGAGCCTTGGAGAAAGCAGGAGGAGTCTCACCTGTTGCAAGAAAGTTCACAATGTGGGCAAACCATGGCTTCAGAGCTTGGACGACGAAGAGTGTATCGTCGGGGAATGTTCCTTGAATAGGTTCTTGCCGCTGGCACTTGTCATCCTCCTGGATAAGCCTACTGAGATGATCTGCTACCAAGTTTTCGGCGTCTTTCTTGTCCTTGATCTCAATGTTGAACTCGCTCAATAGTAAGATCCACCTGATCAACCTTGGCTTTGCCTCCTTCTTCGTCAATAGATAACGAAGAGCTGCATGGTCTGTATACACTATCACCTTTGTGTCAAGCAAATAGGACCTGAACTTCTCTAATGAGAAAACCACTGCTAGGAGCTCTTTTTCTGTTGTGGAGTAGTTCCTTTGTGCACCATTCAGAGTCATGGATGCATAATGTATCACATGAGATGCTCTCCCATTCTTTTGCCCCAGAACAGCCCCAATAGCGTAGTCACTCGCATCGCACATGATCTCAAATGGTAGAGACCAATCTGGTGCCTGGATGATCGGGGCACTAACCAGACGCTTCTTCATCTCATCAAATGCCTTCTTGCACTCTCCATTAAAGTCAAACACCACATCCTTTTTCAACAGCTCGCAGAGAGGAGAGGAAATCTTGGAGAAATCTTTAATAAACCTACGATAAAAACCTGCATGGCCTAGAAAAGAGCGGACTTCGCGCACGTTAGTTGGATAGGGTAGGGACTGAATGACATCAACCTTGGCCCTATCGACCTCAATTCCTCTCGCGGACACTATATGACCTAGTACTATACCCTGTTCGACCATAAAATGGCACTTTTCAGAGTTTAATACTAGGTTGGTATCCACACACCTTTTGAGCACAAGTGTAAGGTGTTCTAAGCATGACTCAAAATTGTCTCCATGGACTGTAAAATCATCCATAAAGACTTCTATGAAGTGTTCAACATAGTCAGAGAAAATACTTACCATGCACCTTTGAAATGTTGCCGGCGCATTACACAACCCGAATGGCATTCGGCGATAAGCGAATGTCCCAAACGGACATGTAAACGTCGTCTTCTCCTGATCTTCTGGTGCAATAGCCACCTGAAAATAACCTGAATACCCATCTAGGAAACAATAGAAAGCACGACCAGCAAGTCGCTCAAGCATTTGGTCAAGGAATGGCAAAGAGAAGTGATCTTTCCTAGTTACCGCATTCAATTTGCAGTAGTCTATACAAACACGCCATCCAGTTTGTGTCCTAGTGGGAACTAGTTCACCTTGTTGGTTCTCAACGACGGTAATCCCACCCTTTTTAGGAACAACTTGGGTGGGACTCACCCATGCACTATCAGAGATAGGGTATATCATACCTGCTTGAAGAAGTTTCAGGACTTCCTTCTTCACCACCTCCATCATAGGTGGGTTGAGCCTCCTTTGAGGTTGTCTGGATGGCTTTGCTTCGTCCTCCAATAAGATCCTATGCATACATGTCGAGGGACTAATCCCCTTAATGTCTGCAATAGTCCATCCTATAGCCGCTTTGTGTTCCTTGAGGACCGCTACTAACTCTCTTTCTTGCTCCTTAGAAAGTTTGCTTGAGATGATGACTGGTAGTGTTTCTCCTTCTCCTAGAAAGACATACTTGAGATGACTCGGAAGTTGCTTTAGCTCTACCTCCGGTGCCTGAACAATAGAGGGCAAAAGCTTCTCGCTAGGCGAGGTTAGTAGCATGGGTTTTGAGCTCGATGGAGAGAGAGGTAGCTTAGAATAAGCATCTAACTCCATCACAACTTCCTGCAGGTTAGTGCACAATCCATAATCCATAGAAATGTCCTCTAGAGGAATTTCTAAAGCAACTTGAACATCATCCACACAATTCAATTCAAAGATATCTTGCACTAGTGGCTCAAGAACATCAACGAAGCACAAAGAATGATCATCAGAGGGATATTTCATAGCATCATAAATGTTATACTCGACCCTCTCACCATCAAATTCCATTGTTAATGACCCCGAATACACATCAATTTTGGTTTTTGTGGTCCTTAAAAATGGTCTTCCTAAAAGAATAGGAGCTTCATGACTACCTTGTCCCATATTCAAGACAAAAAAATCAGCGGGAAAGACCATCTTATCCACCATCACAAGAACATCCTCTATCACTCCTTTAGGGTACACATTAGAGCGATCAGCCAATTGAATCACTACCCTAGTTTCAAGCAAAGGACCAAGTCCTAAAGATTCATACAAAGAGTAAGGTAACACATTGATAGATGCAACAAAATCCAACATTGCCCTTTCGATTCGAGTTTCACCTATCACACAAGGTATAGTAAACATGCCAGGGTCGCTGCATTTCTTAGGAAGACACTTCTGAAATACAGCAGACACATGTTCACTAACCCTAATCTTTTGCTTTCCCTTAGATTTTTGATTCCTCTTAATTGTACACAATTCTTTCAGAAATTTTGCATAGCGAGGAATACTCTTAATCAGATTAAGTAAAGGGATATTTACCTCATATTTGCTGAATGTTTCGAAGATTTCCTTTTCACTCTCTGGCCTGCGAGTATCTCTCAATGCATCAGGAAAGGGAGGGCTTGGTTTGTATGAACTCTGTGGAGGCATGTCCGGCTTGCTCACCACCTTCGTGGTCTCTTCGTCCTTCTCTTGAGATTCTTTGGGGCTCTCTGCAGCTTGAGAGTCCTCTACCACAATCTCTTCCTCCTCATCATCTATGAGGACTGTGTTCTCATCCCGACTCTCTAAGTTCTTACCACTTCTTAGAGTCATAGCACTCACATTCTGCTTTGGATTCAACTCAGTTTGAGATGGAAACTTACCAGAATCCTTAGCCTCCAGTTTGCCCAAAGCACCAGCAATCTGTCCAACCTGACTCTCCAAGTTCTGAATGCTATACTTTGTTTCCTGTTGGAATTGGACCATGTTGTTCTGCATTGTAGTCACATTCTGTGTCAGAGCTTTGATCATGTCCTCAGCTGACATGGATGAGCTCGAGCTCTGCCCTTGAGGCCTAGGTCCATACTGTTGTCTGAATGGTGGAGCTCCTTGCTGATTAAACTGCTGCTGTTGAGGATTCCCATACCTAAAGTTCGGATGATCTCTCCAGCCAGGATTATAGCTATTAGAGTAAGGGTCATGCCTCGGCCTTTGTGGTACAAAGCCCCCCACTGCATTCAATTCAACATTCGGCTCCTGAAGGATTGGGCATGCATCGGTGGGATGCTGAAAATCTTGACAGATTCCACATGCTTTTACCTGCTGCTGATTCCCATTGAGCATGGATTTTCGCATCATCTCTTTCAACTCATTCACATCTGTCTGGAGTGATGAGTCTGCTTCTGCCGAGCTCACAGTTTTAGAGGACGTCTTCCTGAATTGCCTTGCCCCCTCTGCAAGCTCAGAAAACATCTCAAATGCTCCAGCAGGAGTCTTATTCAAGATGTTACCACCACATGCAGCATTAATCATTCTTCTCTCATCATCTAATAGACCTCCATGTAAGTAGAGAACGAGGTCCTGATTCGAATAGCCATGATAAGGGCAGCTGGCCACTAGCTTCTTATACCTCTCATAGTAGTCATACAAGTTCTCTGTAGCATGTTGCTCGATGTTGCTGATGCTCTTCTTGAGACTATTCAATTTTGTGGCTGGAAAGTACTTCTCCAAAAAGGCTTTCTGCATCTGAGCCCATGTATTTATGCTCCCTGGAGTGAGGTAGTAGAGCCAGTCACTAGCCGAATCCCTCAAAGAGAAAGGAAAGGCTCTTAACTTGATTTGATCATCCGTTATGTTCCTCGGCTTCATGCCTGTGCAGACAGCATGAAACTCTGCCAGGTGCTTATTAGGGTCTTCTCCACTAAGACCATGAAACTTCGGCAGCAAATGTATCAGTCCAGATTTCAACTCAAAACTCACACCGTCAGCAAGCTCTGGAAACTCTATAGCAAGCGGTTGTTGTGTCAGATTCGGGGCAGTCAACTGCCTCAAAGTCTGATTCAGATTAGCCATCTCAACTCTTTCTGACCGATCCTGATCTCCACGAGATTCTCTACGAAGCCTGGAAAGTGTTCTCACGATCTCTGGATCAAAATGCAAATCAGATGTATTAATAGCACGGGTGCGAACCATAAGCCAGGTTCTCAACCCAATTAACACACAAAAACAAGCACACAAAAAACAATTTGACTCCCCGGCAACGGCGCCAAATTTGACAGAGGATTTTCAGTCGCCTTAAATCCTATCAAATAAATCCGACTAACCTAACTAATGTAGTTTGGCAAGTACGGGTCGATCCCACAGAGAGTCTATGATTCGTACGCAAGTCAAGTGTGTCAACAAGAACAAGGAACAAAGGGGGGAATTTTGATGGTTTGAACTAACTAAATAACAATAGTAAGCAAAACAATAAGTAAAACAGATTAAGTGAATGAATATGAGAGAATAGCTCAGGTCAATCAATCTCAGCAATCAGGTTTGTTCATTAATCATCGAAATCAAATAGATAACTTCCTCTCGAATACTTTGTTGTGGAAAGACTAGGTCTTTTGAATCCAATTCCTTATCGAATCTAGTTAACAGGACAACCAGACCCTGAAAACCCTAATTATCAAACAATCTTGAAACTATCAAGATTCAGTTCAATAATTGATTAAGCTTAAAGGAAATCAACAAAGACAATCGACACGCACAACCAGTTATTGCATCAATTGCAAATCAATTCTCTATACAAATCCCTAAATCAACCAGTTTCAGAGATTCATACTTTGCTACTCAAGACTATAGATAATTCAACCAGAAATTACCTATATCTAGCTATAGATTATCATGAAAAGGCATCAGTTGATCAGACTAACGGAAATTCACGAGAACCCTAAACAATCTAAGCAATGAATTGATAATATTCAAAGAAGAGTATTAGGAACAGAAATCTCACAATGAAATAGAAAACCTGAAGCTTCGATTAAATTACCCGAGCAAGGAGGATTAGTTGTTCATAATCGAGAAAATAGAAAAATAAGAAAGAAACTCCATACCAAAAACTCTGTTCGTCCTTCGAACTCAAAAAAACACTAGACCCCCCGTTCCTCTTTCCCCACTAACGGTTCATGTCCCCATTAATTAAAAATTCAGAATAAAAATAAACAGTTGTTTCTATAAACGGAATAAAACTCGGGTGCAACACGATAAAACTCGGCCGAGCTTTCCTTGTCCCACCCGAGTTCTGCTGAATCCAAAAACTCGGTTTCCCTCAAATAACTCGGCCGAGTTTCTTGGCATCTTGGCCCGAGTTTCCTCCCAAACTCACAACTCGGTTCTCTTCAATGGACTCGGCCGAGTTTCATGCAATCTTGACCCGAGTTCTTTACAGTTCCATTCCTTTGCACTTATTCAGCTCCTCTCTTTGGCTCTCTTGCTCAAGACTCCGATTTCCATAAAATCTTCTATCATTTATACGAGCTCAGCTCCACCTTTCCACAAATCACCTGAAATCATGCACAAAACTTGTAGATTCCGACTCTAATTGAAACATAATAAAAATATGAAAACTACTCTAAGCCATGCATTTTACCCTATCTAAACTCATCTAAATGCCTATATTAAAACTATCTAAATGTGCATGATCAATATAACAATACCCCTATAATATAAAGTGAGTATACTCTTTATATATATATATATATATATATATATATATATATATATATATATATTACGTACACAATTAAAAGTTGTACGTATATATATATATATTACATACTTATGTTTTTATTTTATTTTAAAAATGAATAATTAATATTATTTATTACACACATATATATTAATAAAAAAAGGCGGGTACCCGTTACGGGCCGCTAGGCCCGTGACGGGTTGATTGATCTGTTCAATCCCGCACTCGTTGCGGGCGCGGGCTGGGTCTAGCTGCCCGCGTGGGCTTTTTCTCATGTCTAAGCCCACCCTTAATGCGGGCGGGCGGGCCGAGCGGGCCTACCCGAATTTGCCCATGTCTAATCCGAAATCACATTTTAAGGAACCTTAATAATGACGTTAATCCTATATAATTTTTGGACAACAGCTATCTAGATACCAGATATAGATTTTTGCAACAGTTCTTGATAATTAATGAATAATTTTTAAAAGGCAGCCACTAGAAGGTTAGAGTGTAAGTTGTGTGGATAAATTTTAACGAATTCATTTTAGAGGTATTTAAGTTAATGCTCACTCAAAAAGGAAAATATAAGCACTAGATTCAAATTCATATACCAAAGCTCTTTATTTGTTCATGTGTCATGTGGGGCTTTATCCATTCTCTGTTGTATATAACTTCCTTTTGTATGACTTATTTCATTTTTGATAATTTATGACAACTTTTAACCTTATGTTGAATAGTTGAGCTGGATAAACAAGCATATTGTGATCTTCAAGTTTCAAACAAAACCGAGAATCATGTTGCTTTCAAGGTATACATTGGTGCCTAACTACATGCTCTCTTCTACATTAGATGTTTTCGCCTTTTGATATTGTTGTTTCTTTATGTTGTTATGGACTCTTCAGGTAAAAACTACTTCCCCCAAGAAGTACTTTGTCCGGCCAAATACTGGTGTTATTCATCCTTGGGATCATTGCATCATTAGAGGTAATGACTAGCCTATTTTTATAACGTTGATATCATTGTTCTTATAGAGCTGCCTTTAAATCACCCTGCAAAAGTCAAGCAATGCCATTATGGACATGAGTTTTCCAACTGCTTATGATATGAGTTTGGTTTAGCATACTTCTGCTAGTTGTAGGCTTTCAACGATAATCTCATTCAGTTTTCTTATCTCATGATCTTTTTTTTTTTGGCAATACACTGGCTTTTCCACAAAACTCTGTTTTTCTAGTTACTTTACAGGCTCAACGAGAATACCCACCTGAAACAATATCCAAAGATAAATTTCTTCTACAAAGCACAACTCTTCCTCCTGATGGTGATAATGATACTGTTCCTAACAATGCTGTAAGTATTTTCATTTTGATATTTAATTATAATGATGATTAATAACTAATGACTTTCTTATGATATGTACCCCGACCCTCTTTAATTCTTTGAATGATGTTGCTTTGAAGTTCAACAAGGATAGTGGAAGATTAATAGAAGAATCCAAGCTCAGAGTTGTATATCTCTCTCCTAACATTGCACAAGAAGATGATGACTCCAGAAAGAATGTCAAACAAAGCCCAAATGAGGCAAGTTTAGTTATCTTTTGATATGTTATCATGACTTATTTTTTCTCAATTAGATTTCTTTTGATTGTTAATATTTATTATTTCATTGTTTTCATTCAATCATCTTTAATGTTCTTAAAATGCATCAATAATTAGGTTGTTGTTAATCAAATAATGAGAACATTTTATATTCTTGGTTATGTCATCTAAAATCATGACCTTTTTCACATATCTTGTCAATTTCAGGAACAAGGCTCAAACATTGATGATGTAAGTATGATGCTTTCCATCTCTGATTTTGAAGAAGCCATCCTGGTTTTGGTTTTGACCATTCTCATTACGTACTGTATGCATGCATGACTGAAAGAATTTGCACTCACTTTCTCAAATATTTTTAATGAGGATCATCGGTGTATTAAAAGCACGCCCACCAAGTATGTATATGTATTCTCTTTGAAGAAAAAGTCAAGCTATTTGGTGGTTGCAGTTACTTTATTTCACTATATATATGATGAATTATCATTTCCAAGTCCAGAAATTGGAAAAAATTAGTTGCTTTAAACAATGGAGTATAAAAATGTGATTGCTTTCAAGGTTGTGTGATAAAATGTACTCCCCCCCCGGCCCTCTCCAGAAATCCAAATAAAAATAGCACATGAATTTGGATGACGTTCTTTTTGTTTTTTTCTCTTGTTTTCTTATGAATATATGCTATGCTTTTTTTTAGCAGAACCCAGTAATAAGACATCTGAAGGAGGAAAGAGATGCAGTTGTTCGCCAAACAGAGAAACTCCAACAGGAACTAGTAAGTATCTACAATCCTTTATCCAATACCCCCCATTTAAATGTAAAACTATATCTTTATTCAATTTCAAAGATTCTTGACTGAGCGCTGCCTATTTCTCATAAACTTTGCTTAAACAAGGGTAAAGCCATAAGTTTAGATAAATCTAAGCTAACCTTCACAACTTGAATTTCTTTTTTCAGCAAATATTGAGAAGTAGACAGCGTAAAGGAGACACGGGATTCTCCTTAAAATTTGCTTCTCTAGTGGCGCTCATAGGAATTATGCTTGGCTTCCTTCTAAAACTTTCATTGTCGTCGCCTTCTACGGTATAACACAAGCCACCTCAAAACGTGCAAGCGGTTGAAACCTTGTTTATTTAAGGGCGTCTTTCCTTTATAATCAATAGGTCTAGAATGGTAAAAAAAAAAAATTATTCATTCACTAATTCTATCTTTGTTTGTGCATATTTCTCCTTGTGAGATGGTTCATTGGTTCATTTGTTATAACCCTTCTTTTGCTTTCTTGTTGTAGTCTATTTTCTCACATCTTCATGATGCAAATGTATTCTATTACTACAGTGGCAGCTGAATCTGAATGTGATGATGTGTTAACACCTTGAAAAATGCTACTTTTTTCGAATATGGGAATAGAGAACTCTTTATTTAATTGTGCTAGATTTGGTAATTGAATCTCATGGAGCTTTGATAGAACTATACACACACACATGGGGTCGTGTTCAGGTGCAAACACTTGAACCAGTGAGAATAAAAGAAACAATTTGATTGGTTGAAACTCATATAAATTTAAAAAAAAAAAGCAAAAAATCTCTCTTGTGCTATTCAGCCACGTATGAATAAAAGTCTGAATCACGTCTTGTTAATATTTTAAACCACCTTCTATGGTTCAAGGCTTGAACCACATAGCGTTAATTCATCGAACTATTATTTATAACACATGTGAACAACTATTTGTTACAGCGTTGAGTCGTTCATTTGAACACCAAAAGGTATTTTATATATATATATATATTGTTAAACACCAAGGGTCCCAGGGGTAGGGTTGTGCAGAACCGGGTATTCGACACGACACGGTATGCCGGATACCCAAAACCGATAACACTTAAAAAGCCACCTCTTATATTAGTTCCGTTAGAAAATAATAATTCATGAGGTTTTCATCCAAATACAATTAAATATGTGCAATTACAATTTTATCCCTCCCCCCCTTGTAACACCCCCGTCTCACATCGAATATCATAAGGATGTTGAGGGTGGTTTATAAGTGATTCAAGCCCTACCCATGTCACAAGAGCTCTTCCTTTTCAGGCTCCAAGTGAGGACAACAGACCTGAGAGGGTTAGGTGACATGGGATGACGCCTCTTAAAATCCTGGGTCTTACAAATGGTATCAGAGCCGACTCTGGACCTGATGGTGCTCCAACAGTATGTTCGGGTACGCTCCTCCTGGAGGGCAGTCCATTGGACCTGACGGGGTCGTTAGTGCTTTAAGTGGGGGAGATTGTAACACCCTCGTCCCTTACACCTTAACCACCCCCTTAATGTTTTAGCAACTCATTGTAGATGGAGAGTCCTTGAACCTCATGTTTCTCATTCAACAAAGTAGTACTAAGCTTGTTACATCCCATAATTCCTACACTTTGATTAATCACTCAATTAAGTTAAAATCAAGTTCCAATACAAGAGAAAAATAACACAAATAAACAATCAAGCAAACACAAAATCTAATTTCAAAAACTTCAAATAAACCCAATTGAAAAATTGAACAAAATTTCTCAGTTGGAACCATTATCTCCTAAATCCCCTGACCATTCAAAACTAGGGTCAAATAATTATTTATTAAAACAACACACCAAACACCCATAAAGTACACAATTAATTACCTCACAGAAGAACAAAATTAACAAAATGAGGGTCTTGTTTTTCAAAATAGTAAAAGAAGTACTTAATTGAAGGGCTATAAAAAAGAGGTCACGATCAAACTTGCGAACAAGCTAGTGGGTGAAGGAAAAGATAAAGTCGTGAGCGGAAAAGGGTTGTGCCAACGTCCTATCCCCACCCTCCTCGATCAGCTTCTCACTTCCCTTCATTGACGTATCCCCGGTGAATGTTTCCGATTGAAAGATAGGTCACTATTCAAAGGAAAATTAGTGACTTCAAAGTTGAAAAACGGAAAGAGAGAGATGGGAAAGCTAGGGATGTGTTTATTCTGGTCTATGGGTAGGTTTCATTGAATGCCATTGATGGAGATCTAGAATGGGTGGTCAAATTGAAACTCCTTTATGTGTATGAAGTATGAACAAGGAAAAAGAAGGAGGTAACTTATAGAGACGATTGAGAGTTAGTTAGGAAACGATGTCGTTTGAACAGTCAAGTGCACATATTACCTTTGGTGCATAGGTGAAGTGGGTAGGATAGCGTGAGTGCTAGTGCTAATATAAATAGGCAGTTTGGGCTAACAGATTGTAAGTTTTGGGTTCCTAATTCAATACAAGAAAATTCCCAAATCTGATTTCTCTCTAAGCTAATTAAGCACCTCCATTGTAGGTGTTCGTTCAATTCCAATTTACAGTGAAATCTAGAGTTAATCTCTAGATTTCATATGGTATTAGAGCAATTCCGGTTCCGATCCTTATTCCGATCAAGCCGGTGTTGTTTTTGTGGTGTTCTGGTTCGCATTTCTAGTTCGATCGTCCTCGAGTCTTCGTTTGCTTCGTCTCTGTTCTGCTCAGCCTACTTGCAGTGTGTTGATTTCTGATCATGGAGGATTTTTCGATGTTGTTGGAGGTTCCAGATCTGAGCGTTCGTCGAATTTTGGAAGCAACAACCTGGATCCGTTGTTCCTTGCGAACTCCGATCATCCAGGTATGCAACTTGTTTCAGTTCAGTTTAACGGCGTTAATTTTCTGAGTTGGAGTAGAAGTGTTCGCATGGCCTTAGAAGCTAAGATGAAGTACGGATTTGTGAATGGAATGTGTAAGAAACCTAGTGAAGATGGGGAGGATTATGAGCGATGGATAAGATGTGATTATATGGTCATGAGTTGGATTTTGAATTCAATGAAATCTGAACTTGCTGAAAACTTCATGTATGCTCAATCTGCATTCGAGCTTCGGTCTGAGATTAAGGAACGTTTTGTGGAATTGAATGTGCCTTTGTTCTAACAGATGCATAAGGAACTGTGCATTGTGAGGCAAGACAATCAAAGCGTAGCTGTTTATTACAGTAAGCTGAAACGGATCTGGGATGAACTCCAGACTATTGAGGGATATCCGATATGTAAGTGTGGAATTATGTCCAAGTGTAGCTGTGCTATTTTGAAGAAGAACATTGAGAAGGAAGCAATTGCTAAGCTCATGCAGTTTCTTATGGGACTCACGGATGCTTTTGACACTATTAGGAGTCATATTCTTTCCATGGAGCCCTTGCCTAATGTCAACAAAGCATACCACATGGTTATGCAGATTGAAAGGCAGAAAGGCATCACTAGTGGAGACTCTCAAGGCGCTAATGAGGTTCTCGCTGCAGGGAGACAGAACAGCCAAGGCTCCTCTTCTCAATCTAAAGGACTAAAGGTGAATACAAAAGAGACAGCAAGAAGGCAAAGGTTGAAAGAAAGTGTGATTTTTGTCAAGAAAAAGGGCATTTGAAGGAGTCTTGCTTCAAACTGATAGGCTACCCAGACTGGTACAAAGGTCCTAAAGGGAAGGTTGCAAACAACAAGTTTGCAGGGGTGTCACGGGATGTGTCCTCTTTTGATACTCCTCTTGAAGGTGAAGCTTTCAATTTCAGTGCACCTGATTCAAGAATGGACAACAAGCCGGATGCACAGCTTGTGAGCGCTGTGTTTAATGAGCTTCTGAAGATGATGAAAGGGAGGTCTCCAGTGACAGATGGTAGCTAGCAGAATGGTTTTGGAGCAGTGAACTTCGCATGTATTATGCACTCTCCACAACACGTCAACTATGTGAATGAGCATCATCAAATGTGGATTGTGGATTCAGGGGCTACTGATCACATCACGTTTGATAAGAGCTTATTCACTGAATTGACACTATTGCCTCAACCTATTGTCATTGGATTACCTGATGGATATACACAGGTGGTCTTGTACTCTGGGACAATAGGGTTGAGCAACTTTCTTGTGTTAAAGGATGTGTTATACCTTCCATCCTTTACACACAGCTTGTTATCAGTCTCTCAATTGCTTAATTAAGGTGATTTGGTATTCATTTTCTATAAAAACAAATGTGTTCTCTAGGCCATTTCAACTAAGGAGGAGGTTGATGTTGGACATAGAGCTGGTGGACTCTACAAGTTTGTTGGATTTCAGTGCATTCTGTAAAGGCTCGGATTTTAAATCCTAATTTTATCGGAAAAAGGAAATTTAAAATTTAATTAAATCGGATTTAAACCCCGTTTAACAGATTCGACCTGAATTTAAATATTTGACGAACGGTTCCGTCTTTTCGCCTCGAAAAAATTTAAAATAAATTCGGATGATGTTATCCTTTTAAGTTTTAAAAATCTAATTGATCGAGGAAGCGAGAGTCGGGAAAACTAACATTCGGGGATTAATTTCGGGATTCGAAATTCGCGTATTCGGTATTTAATTCTGGGTGTGGGTTAACCAAACCCACACGCCACAAATCTCACCTACTACCGTACCCTGCCCCACACCCATCCCCCTAGCTCACCCACCCCCGTCTATATCAGACCACCCTCCATCACCATCACCCTCACATCCTCGCCATTCACCTTCACCACCCTTCACCATCCTCCAAGGCCACCTCCTCCTCCCATCACCTGCCACCACGCCACCACCGTCACCTCCTCCCCTCAACCACCATCGCCATCTCCATCGCCCGAGCATCACCATCACCACATCGTCGTCGCCCCTTCGAGCACCACCACCACCTCCAGCCGCCTTCCATCGTTGCCGGACCACCACCAGCGCCGCCAGCAGTCACCCAGGAACCGCCAGGGGCTGCCAACGTCACCACCAGAACCATCGCGAGCCACCACGACTCTTTTGTTCTGTTTTGGCAAGCTAACTTCCGGTGAGTCGTTCTCCTTCGTTTTTGATCGGAATCGCTTGCGGTCTTTGCAATCACGCTCACCAATATGCGGTGCAGGACCAACAAGCCATCGTGAGCCACCGAAGACGCCCAGGACTCCGATCGAGAGCTCCGAAGTCGCGAAAAAACCCATCTCGGTGAGCTCCGAATTTATCCTCGTTTCGATTCGTTTTTGAGTCTTTATCGATGCTTAAACTAGTCGGGAGTGTGCGTGAGCTGAGTGCGGGACGATCGGATGAGGTCGAGAGCTCCGACGATCGTTGGAGCTCGGTCGGTGTGTACGAGAACGCGAGGGCGAGAGGCGAGGCGAGGCGAGAGCGAGAGCAGGCGGTGTTGTGGGAGCGCGAGCCAGACCGAGGCGGGGCTGGGCGAGGCGGAGCCGGTGAGTCCGGGCGAGCTCAGGCGCGGTGTCGAGGCTGGCGCAGGCGAGCTCGGACTGAGCTTGGCGGGAGTCATTCAAATGAGGAAGAAGACCGTGGGTCCCACCTTTATATATATATATATATATTATTTGTTTTAACATTTAACCGGTTAGGAGTATATATAATTACGGGTTTGGTTCGGTTCGGTTCGGTTTGGATTTATCCGTTTATTTATTAATTATTTAAAGATATATAAAATATTAGAAAATATTATTTGAGACTTTAAAATATAAATTATTATTTCGGGAGATTTATAAAGGATTGGTTTATTAAATAAAAATGGGTTGGAATTACTTTATAAAAGTTTTAGAGTTGTCTTTGTAAAAGTGTTTAATAAACGGTGTTTTTAAAAAAATAATAAAATTATTTGGGTTTTAAATAAATTATTAGATCGATCGATTTAAAAGTGAGAACTTGGAAAAGAATCTCAAGGTCGGATAATGATTTAGTAAATAATTGCAAAAAGGAGTTTTACTAATATTTTCAAAGGTTGGATTCTAACTCGGATTTGAAACAGATTTGAATCTAACTTGAGAATCTAATTTGTTGGGAATGATTTATATGAATAAACAAATTCCTAAGTTTTGATATTTGAAATGGGAATTTGAGATATTGGAATAATTCATGGGAATAAGAATGCGATGAGTTGACTAAGGATGATGATGATGATATTATGATCGCATTGAGGAAGGTATCGGATTATGAGGGATAATGAAATTAAATGAGAAATGGAGACGGAATCATAACGTTGATAATGATGAAATGGATGGGTTATGTTATTATGTGTACCTTATATGTTTCTTATGTAACTTGTGTGCTTGTGTAAATTAGGCTTAGACTTATTAAATTATTTATGAAATTTCTAGGTGATTTCTGATCTGTTGGATTGCTCACCCCTGCTGCCCTATTTTGCTGCTCTGCGTTTCCAGGTAAGTCCTCCGGGGCTTACTCAAGTTAGAACCTCATGCCTGATGTGTCATATAGTGTGTAGGTGTTGCATCCTGCATAATCATGTAGTATCATGCTTAGGTTGCACAATTAATCGAGCATCTGTATTCTCTTTGCGTATGGTAGAACGGCCGTTAAATTGTGAGTCCTAGAGTCATTTGCTAGGGTCATAGGACGGTCCAGTCCCATCGGACTTAGTCCTCATCGAGTCAGACTGTTAAATTGACGAGCATGACTATTGATACGATTGATGATGTTATGATATTGAACGCGACCGGTTCCCGCACTAACGAGCATGGGTGCGGGAGTATAAAACGCGGTCGGTTCCTGCACTATCGAGCATGGGTGCGGGAGTAGGAGAGGGACATGTCACTTGGCATTCTGTGCGGGATCCCATTTAATCGCTTTATATTTATATAAACTGTTAGCATGCTTGTGTGTTTAATATTTCCGCACTGCATTAGAGCATCCTTTATTTAGGTATAGGCATACTATATGTTCTCAGCGAGGTCTTCAGGGCCCGCATGAGTGGCTCGACCTTGACTTCGTGGTTAGTTTCAGGTACCCGTACCCTTACTTGATCATGTGCTGATGTGGCGGGGAATATCTCATGGCGCAGTGAGAGGGAGAGAAAGACTAACTTGAACTCCACACTTTTGCTACTTATTTCCTCGTATTTGGTTTTCACCCGGCCCTGCCGTGGCAACTTGTATTATGTTATTTCCTTTCTTATGCTTTCGAACTTAAAATGTTTCTAGCGACTTAGGCAAGTAGGACAAGTTCGGAAGACCTAACGGCCCTA
Organism: Persicaria maculosa; assembly: GCA_963922045.1. Taxonomy (NCBI): domain Eukaryota; kingdom Viridiplantae; phylum Streptophyta; class Magnoliopsida; order Caryophyllales; family Polygonaceae; genus Persicaria; species Persicaria maculosa. The sequence continues at coordinate 9,150,116 of OY998251.1, forward strand.
TCGCGAATTTTAGGGTGCGAAATCCCTTCTTTTATCATTAAAACTTTGTTTTAAAACTCAACCCGTACTCGAATTGCAAGATCCGAACGAAGGTATCCAACCCTTCGAAACGTAACCCGAATATTTATATTTGGGCCGTTACAAAGGTGGTATCAGAGCTAAGGTTTTGCAAACCGAGTACAATAGGTTGAAGATTGTTTTGAAAATCGCCCAATGATATCAAATGGTTTTGGAAAATGTTTAAAGGGCAAAATGATTTTAATTGGACTTAAAACCTAAATGAATAACGGGGAAACAATCTCGTGGGTAGAGACCAAAGCGATAGACCTCCCTTATGGATGTAGAACTCGGGGAATGGTAGGCAAAATACTAGCTTTTATTTACAGATGGGCCTAGAAGACTCCAAGGAACACCACGGAAGTTGGAGTGTCGAGTTAGGAGGCCGTCAGGTTCTTGCCCCTCCGGTCAGCCGTCCCTCGAAGGACGGCATAGATCGTCTCTGTGATTGTATGCATTATATCCAATTGAGCCCGAGGGCGATCCTCCTCGAAGAGGATCATATTAATCTTGTTGAGTGCTATTGTGCATAGGATAGCGAACTAATCGGTATGCCTTAACCAGAATCATGTTATTGAATGTGTAAACGGGATAGCGGGAGGAAACCTTGACCTTCTGTAATTGGAATACCTGTCTTGTCGGAATAGTTCTTCCATAACTCTACCCCCTTGATGATTCCGATTTCGTCATCCGTCCCACCAAAACATCCAGGCTTGTAGCAAGGTCGAAAAGCGTCTGCCCTCCCTGTTTCGAACCCTGTTCTATTCTAGCATCGATGCTTCTATCGAGTCTCGTACTTGAGATTGATGTCCACGGGAAATTTGGGTTGATCAACTAACTACCTTCGAAAATCGTGTCGGATTTTAGGGTTACCTAAGTATGTTAGGGAAGGTGATTATTGAAAAGATCCGAGTTAGAAGTGAGTTGTCTTATGGAGTCATCCCTCTCGATTCTTATAATGATCAACCGTGTCTTCTTGCCACAAGAGTCTAAACACGAGTTCTACCCTTCCCTCTCAGAAGCAGTGTGAATGTCCTTGTGTCCTACCGAACGAGCCATAGTAGCATCCACGGGGAAATGGGGTGATGAGTCGATGAATGGCCTTGGAGAATTCTGTCGGTTATAGTCGTAGCCATTCTTGTGGTTGCATGACATATTATAGTGGTGTATTTCAGCATGACTTGCCCGATATCTTGCACGGTTGCTCTTATGAGATGTATGTGTCATATGTATGGAACTTCCATGATTATTGTCTTCCCATGAATTAGGCCCATGATAGTGTGGTCAACCCTCGTTGTATGTTTAATATATGAGATGACTGTCCTAGCATGCTGAATTAATCTAATTAGACCATGTTGACTGTGTACATGTTTAATGAGCAATTATAGTATCATGTAGGACATATGTCTCCCATTTATAGGCCCTCGTACGACTATGTGCCGTCCTTGTCTTACGATGTGAATATGGATGTATGTGATGCGATAGGTACCTCCTAGCGTGTTTGCTTTGGCCCCATGATATTACGACCTGCTTATGTGTATCTAACTGAGTGATAAGTCATGTATATAATGTCCTTGGATGTTGCTAAAACTAGTGCAACTTATGCCACACATGTCCCATGTTCGTTCATGCATATATGTTCTTAGTATATCAATCATGATTAGTGAATGAAATGATAGGTTGCTAGCTTCTTCTGTGAACGTGTAAAGTGGATGATATGAACATGTTATGAATGCATAGATCGCTACTTCTCGAGATAGATGCATGTTAGTGTGGAATGATGTGATGATATTCGTGATTATTATATGTTTGCGTGCCACAGTTATAACCTCATTGAATACCCTAAGGGCATCGTTGTAACTCTCGGGTTGGGATCTTGTCTCTGGTCTTGTCGTCTCTAGTCGTGGTCCATCTCTGAATCCTTATGGAAGTCATGTTGTCCTCCCTTGTATCTCCCCTATCTCCGTAACTTTTAACCTTTGCGATTCCTTCATGAGCGTCGACATGGAAGAAAGAACGAATGGCTAGATGGCACCGGAGTGGTGCAACGGAAGCATGACGAGTCCATGTCCCATAGACTCCAGGAACGACATCACCGATGGAAAAAGGAATGAACATGCTAGAAGATGGCAGTCGTGAACAAGATCCTTCCAACTGACTCGAGGAAGAGCATCCTTAATTCAAATTGCGGTGCTTCTATACTAATCGGAATTGATGTTGTGCGATTGGCCTAGAACTGACCTAATTGAGTATGTGATGATGAATGTGTTGAACTGGTAGTGAATGATTGCATGACTGATTTATGCCTATGATGATGTGCCTTGGTGCTTAGTATTTTGACTCGCTAGTAAGAAAGATATATAGGTCCTATATGTTGATGGTGCTTCTGTCTGAGTATGAGTCGTGAGATTCTTCGATAAGTTGGGTCGGAAAGTGACAGGTAGATTGAGGTCTTCAGATCTAGTCGTTGGTCGTGTGAGGTGGAGTACGGGAAGAATGTGTTTGCTTAAGTAGAGCCGAGCGAGTTTTAAGACTCGTAGGAGATAGTGGTTAGCAGGGTTATCGGATGAGCTTCCACATGGGTCTTAGAGCGGGGATTTGGGTTAGGATGGCGAGATTTTGAGGGAGATGTCCTAGTGAGAAGTGGTAGTCTAGGGAGGTAGTGTGTGCGGGTAGTATAAGAGAGTGGTTGGCTAAGGTCTAAACTAGTTTCATTAAGGTGATCTTGAGATTGGGTATGGGTAGAGGCAGTTAGGATAGTTCTAGAGGTGGATGGGCGAGCTAGGAGTGGATCGGGGGATTCTTGAAGGGAGGTGTTGTGAGACGGATTGGTGTGCTAAGGAAGGTGTCTAGATGGCCTATGAGCGGATCTTGGGCGATGTCGAGGATATAAGGATGGGAATGTCACGTGTGAGATGGTCAGTAGGAGTTGGGTTCTTAGAGGTGGAGGATTAGTGAGAGTGCTTAGCAGTGCGGGAAGAGTGGTCTGAGTAGCATGGTGATTCGAGATGTCTCTTGATAAATGATAGTCAGATGGATTCTTGTGAGCCTAGGAAGAGTAAGAGATATTGCTAAGGGACATCTAGATCGATCGTAATAGAGGTTCGGTTGAGGACTTTAGTTTGAGATAATAAAGTAAGATTCGAGTATTGAGGTGACTTGGGATTTCCTCTTTAAAGGTAGTGATGGGACTGGTAGGTAATCCCTAGGACGAGAGTGTGTTTGATAGGGAGTCTTGGTAGATGATTGAGATGATGGGCTTGGTGTAGTAGGTAATTTAATGTCGTGAATTCTGAAATATGACACTAGCTATTTGAATGGAAAGTTGGGACTTGAGCTTGAGATATTGAAGTAGGTTGATCCTTAGAGAACTTGTTGACCTAAGTCTTGAGATGCCTAATAAGTGGTTTGGGATTTAGATTTTTGACTTGCGGATGTTATGGATGAAATTGGAGAGTTATCTACGAGTTGGGTTATATAATAAAGTAAGATGCAATTTTACTAGAGGCGATTATGTTATTTGAGATTGGTGAACCTAGATGAGGCTTGTTTTGACTTGAGACTTGATGTTGAGTGAGTAAGTGGGGGTTGTGTTCTATCGTGATTGGTAACTGTATATGGACTTCCTTAACTATGTGACCCATTGATATGTGATAGAGTTAACCTTGTTATGTGCTGCCGTCGTGATGAAATGAAAATTCTTGACATGATAAATTCTGTAATGCTAATACTCTGACGAGACGATGATTACCCTATTAATTTGTGGAGGCTGGGACTTGAATAATAGGTGGATTCTATGCTATGAACTATGTGATGATCCTTGATATGCTATTATTTGAATAGATTATGCTGCTATATGACTTGGTAACCTTATACGAGATTCTGAGATTCATGAATATTGAGCATGGTAGCGTATTGACTTAATAGATGGGACCGAATTGAAGCTTGGAACCTAGGAAGCGAATATGGGACTAGCCCTTAGAGGTGGATGGTAAGATGATTTGGGACGTTGGGAATGCTTTTGACTAACGTCGAACTTGAAGTTTTGAAACGATGCTTTCTAAAGGACTAAACCGGACTTCTAGGAAAACTAAAACAAGCCGAGCTTTTCATTATAACGCCCCACAAAGTGGATACAAGTATTTTACGGGGGCACTCGTAGATTTCTTGCTAAGACCTAGTGGGACGCTATAATACTTTTCGAGTTATGATATGACCGAGAAGTCGAAATAAGGATGTGGTAGGGGCCCATATCACATTCTTACTACGACCTATTGGGGATATTATGGTCACGACAATGGTACTGTGAGATCTCATGGGGGCACTTATGAGATGCTTACGGAATCAATTGCATGATCCTTGGACTCACCAATTCCAAACTTCATCCCCAGTTTTAAAAATGATTTTAGTCTCGGGGACGAGACTTGTTTTTAGAGGTGGATGATGTAAAGGCTCGGATTTTAAATCCTAATTTTATCGGAAAAAGGAAATTTAAAATTTAATTAAATCGGATTTAAACCCCGTTTAACAGATTCGACCTGAATTTAAATATTTGACGAACGGTTCCGTCTTTTCGCCTCGAAAAAATTTAAAATAAATTCGGATGATGTTATCCTTTTAAGTTTTAAAAATCTAATTGATCGAGGAAGCGAGAGTCGGGAAAACTAACATTCGGGGATTAATTTCGGGATTCGAAATTCGCGTATTCGGTATTTAATTCTGGGTGTGGGTTAACCAAACCCACACGCCACAAATCTCACCTACTACCGTACCCTGCCCCACACCCATCCCCCTAGCTCACCCACCCCCGTCTATATCAGACCACCCTCCATCACCATCACCCTCACATCCTCGCCATTCACCTTCACCACCCTTCACCATCCTCCAAGGCCACCTCCTCCTCCCATCACCTGCCACCACGCCACCACCGTCACCTCCTCCCCTCAACCACCATCGCCATCTCCATCGCCCGAGCATCACCATCACCACATCGTCGTCGCCCCTTCGAGCACCACCACCACCTCCAGCCGCCTTCCATCGTTGCCGGACCACCACCAGCGCCGCCAGCAGTCACCCAGGAACCGCCAGGGGCTGCCAACGTCACCACCAGAACCATCGCGAGCCACCACGACTCTTTTGTTCTGTTTTGGCAAGCTAACTTCCGGTGAGTCGTTCTCCTTCGTTTTTGATCGGAATCGCTTGCGGTCTTTGCAATCACGCTCACCAATATGCGGTGCAGGACCAACAAGCCATCGTGAGCCACCGAAGACGCCCAGGACTCCGATCGAGAGCTCCGAAGTCGCGAAAAAACCCATCTCGGTGAGCTCCGAATTTATCCTCGTTTCGATTCGTTTTTGAGTCTTTATCGATGCTTAAACTAGTCGGGAGTGTGCGTGAGCTGAGTGCGGGACGATCGGATGAGGTCGAGAGCTCCGACGATCGTTGGAGCTCGGTCGGTGTGTACGAGAACGCGAGGGCGAGAGGCGAGGCGAGGCGAGAGCGAGAGCAGGCGGTGTTGTGGGAGCGCGAGCCAGACCGAGGCGGGGCTGGGCGAGGCGGAGCCGGTGAGTCCGGGCGAGCTCAGGCGCGGTGTCGAGGCTGGCGCAGGCGAGCTCGGACTGAGCTTGGCGGGAGTCATTCAAATGAGGAAGAAGACCGTGGGTCCCACCTTTATATATATATATATATATTATTTGTTTTAACATTTAACCGGTTAGGAGTATATATAATTACGGGTTTGGTTCGGTTCGGTTCGGTTTGGATTTATCCGTTTATTTATTAATTATTTAAAGATATATAAAATATTAGAAAATATTATTTGAGACTTTAAAATATAAATTATTATTTCGGGAGATTTATAAAGGATTGGTTTATTAAATAAAAATGGGTTGGAATTACTTTATAAAAGTTTTAGAGTTGTCTTTGTAAAAGTGTTTAATAAACGGTGTTTTTAAAAAAATAATAAAATTATTTGGGTTTTAAATAAATTATTAGATCGATCGATTTAAAAGTGAGAACTTGGAAAAGAATCTCAAGGTCGGATAATGATTTAGTAAATAATTGCAAAAAGGAGTTTTACTAATATTTTCAAAGGTTGGATTCTAACTCGGATTTGAAACAGATTTGAATCTAACTTGAGAATCTAATTTGTTGGGAATGATTTATATGAATAAACAAATTCCTAAGTTTTGATATTTGAAATGGGAATTTGAGATATTGGAATAATTCATGGGAATAAGAATGCGATGAGTTGACTAAGGATGATGATGATGATATTATGATCGCATTGAGGAAGGTATCGGATTATGAGGGATAATGAAATTAAATGAGAAATGGAGACGGAATCATAACGTTGATAATGATGAAATGGATGGGTTATGTTATTATGTGTACCTTATATGTTTCTTATGTAACTTGTGTGCTTGTGTAAATTAGGCTTAGACTTATTAAATTATTTATGAAATTTCTAGGTGATTTCTGATCTGTTGGATTGCTCACCCCTGCTGCCCTATTTTGCTGCTCTGCGTTTCCAGGTAAGTCCTCCGGGGCTTACTCAAGTTAGAACCTCATGCCTGATGTGTCATATAGTGTGTAGGTGTTGCATCCTGCATAATCATGTAGTATCATGCTTAGGTTGCACAATTAATCGAGCATCTGTATTCTCTTTGCGTATGGTAGAACGGCCGTTAAATTGTGAGTCCTAGAGTCATTTGCTAGGGTCATAGGACGGTCCAGTCCCATCGGACTTAGTCCTCATCGAGTCAGACTGTTAAATTGACGAGCATGACTATTGATACGATTGATGATGTTATGATATTGAACGCGACCGGTTCCCGCACTAACGAGCATGGGTGCGGGAGTATAAAACGCGGTCGGTTCCTGCACTATCGAGCATGGGTGCGGGAGTAGGAGAGGGACATGTCACTTGGCATTCTGTGCGGGATCCCATTTAATCGCTTTATATTTATATAAACTGTTAGCATGCTTGTGTGTTTAATATTTCCGCACTGCATTAGAGCATCCTTTATTTAGGTATAGGCATACTATATGTTCTCAGCGAGGTCTTCAGGGCCCGCATGAGTGGCTCGACCTTGACTTCGTGGTTAGTTTCAGGTACCCGTACCCTTACTTGATCATGTGCTGATGTGGCGGGGAATATCTCATGGCGCAGTGAGAGGGAGAGAAAGACTAACTTGAACTCCACACTTTTGCTACTTATTTCCTCGTATTTGGTTTTCACCCGGCCCTGCCGTGGCAACTTGTATTATGTTATTTCCTTTCTTATGCTTTCGAACTTAAAATGTTTCTAGCGACTTAGGCAAGTAGGACAAGTTCGGAAGACCTAACGGCCCTATCGCGAATTTTAGGGTGCGAAATCCCTTCTTTTATCATTAAAACTTTGTTTTAAAACTCAACCCGTACTCGAATTGCAAGATCCGAACGAAGGTATCCAACCCTTCGAAACGTAACCCGAATATTTATATTTGGGCCGTTACACATTCCTAAGCAACATGTTCGTTCTCATGTGACACCTGTTGCAAGGATTACAGACAGGAATAAAGATGCTTCTACATCATGTAATGGTGCTACTTTGGACATCAATTTGGGTTTGCTACATACCAGTTAGGACATGGGTCTCTTTCTAAACTCAGACGTCTGCGTATTTGCAATGATTTAAAGGTTAATACTCTTGATTGTGATGCTTGTATTCTCGCTAAACAACACAAGTTGCCTTTTCAAAGGAGTGTGTCGTTAGCTTCTCGAGTATTTGAACTCGTCCACATGGATGTTTGGGGCCCGTATAGGACACCCTCCATGTGTGGTGCCAGGTACTTTTTCACGGTTGTGGATGACCACAGTAGGAGTACCTGGACATTCTTATTTCGGCATAAGGATCAGATGTATCGGATTATACTTGGTTTTCTTGAGTTTGTTGAAACTCAGTTCAAGCTTAAGGTCCAGATCATTCTGTCGGACAATGGCACTGAATTTGTTCAGCATAGGATCCATGATTTTTTCATGAGCAAGGGAATATTGTGCATCAACAATCAGTGCCTAGAATTCTTGAGCAAAACGGAAGAGTCGAACGCAAGCATAGGCACTTAGTTGAAATGGCTAGAGCTATTTGGCTGCATTCACATCTTCCACTCAAATTCTGGGGTGAGTGTATATTGTCTTCTACTTACCTCATCAATCTTCTTCCCTCGTCAGTGCTAGGTTGGAAATCCCCCTATGAGATTCTATTTCATAAACTTCCTGATTTTGCAAGTCTTCGTGTCATTGGTTGCCTGTGCTTTGCACTCTTGCCTTCCCATGTGCGTGGAAAGATGGAAGCAAAGGGAAGAAGATGTGTTTTGGTGGGATATCCACCAGAAAAAAGGGGTATAAACTGTATGACCTAGAGTCTCACAAGATCATCTTCAATCGTCATGTCATGTTCAAGGAAGATATATGTGTTTCCTTTTCAAGGAAATGTCTTCTCTTGCTCCTCAATCCTCCCTTGCCGATGTCTCTACAACTTCTGGTTTACCTTTTGTTACAATGGGTACTGATGCGGTTGTTCATTCATCTTCTAAGTCTGAGAGTTCAGTTGATTTGAGGGAGAGATCTCCGATTGATGCTAGACCAGTTGAGCAAGGAAATCAGTTAGATCATGACAATCCCGTCTCAGCGGATGCTATAGTTGAGGATTCTCTTGATGAGGTTCCTCCTGTTCAACCCAAAGGGAGGCCTTAGGGAGCTATTGTTAGACCATCAAAATTACAAGACTTTGTCTGTCATAACCTTCCACACAGAGTTGCTGCAATTGAGGACTCTTTCTCTCAAGCATTCCATGTGATTCGATTAGATGATCTTGTGGAGCATTCATCTGATTACATCAATTCTCTTTTCAATGTTCTTTCTATTTCCGAGCCCTCGTTTTTTCAGCAAGCTCATTCTCAGTCAGTATGGGTAGAAGCAATGGAAAAGGAGTTAGATGCCCTTGAAGCTAATCATACATGGGTCTTAACCACTCTCCCTGATGACAAGAGGGCTATTGGATGCAAATGGGTCTACGAGACTAAGTATAGACCTAATGGAGAAGTGGAGAGATATAAGGCTCGCTTGGTGGAAATAAGGATACAATCAGGTGAAAGAAAAGGATTATAAGCACAAGTTTTCACTGGTTTCAAAGTTTGCCACTGTTCGCACTCTCTTAGCCCTTGTAGCTGCTTTCTCTTGGCCTCTCCATCAACTAGACGTTAATAATGCATTCCTTCACGGTTATCTTGACGAAGAGGTTTATATGACACCTCCACCAGGCTACACAAAAGCTCTCCCTGACCAAGTGTGTTTACTGAAGCGTAGTCTTTATGGTCTAAAACAGGCGAGTGGGCAATGGAATGTAGAGTTGACAAAGCACTTGGTTGGCATTGGTTTCACACAATCTTCTCAAGATTACTCTTTATTTGTCAAGCATCTTGGCCCTCAGATCACCATTGCTTTGGTATACGTTGATGATATGCTTCTTTCAGGCAATGATGAATCTGCAATATTTTTTGTTAAGGAGTCCCTTAATGATGCTTTTACAATCAAAGATCTTGGGATGGCACAATATTTCCTTGGTATGGAGCTGTCTCGGTCTTCTTCGGGTATTAGGTTGAATCAACGGAAGTATGTCCTTGATCTCTTAACTGACTCAGGGTTGCTGGATTGCAAGCCTGCTAGCTTTCCTATGCAGAGAGGTTTGCATCTCAATTCGGATGATGGGGAGCTACTTCCAGATCCTGAATCTTACAAACGCCTCATTAGGCGTTTGTTGTACTTGACTATGTCCTGACCAGATATTGCTTACTCTATTCAACAATTGACACAGTTCTTGTCAGCTCCTCGACAGGCCCACATGAAAGCAACTTTGTTCCTTCTTCGTTACTTGAAAAGGACTATCAATTGTTCCTTATTCTACTTATCTGGCATTTCTATGACTCTTAAAGCCTACTCGAATGCTGACTGGGGTAGTTGTATGTTCAATGGTCGCTCTCTTACGGGCTACTGTGTCTTCCTTGGTGACTCATTAGTGTCATGGAAGACAAAGAAGCAACGAACGGTTTCCAAATCCACAACTGAAAGTGAGTATCGGGATATGTCTACTACAACAGGGGAGATGATTTGGTTAGAGGGTTTGTTGCAAGATTTTGGCAGTTCTGTTCCTCGTCCCATTCCTTTGTGTTGTGACAATAAAGCTGCTCAGCAGTTGGCGGCTAATCCGGTGTTTCATGAGAGAACCAAACATCTTCAAATTGATTTCCATTTTGTTCGGTAATTAGTTCAGGAAGGGTTCATCTTTACCGTTCATGTGTCATCAAATCTTCAGCTTGCAGATTTGTTCACCAAACCCCTTGGTGCACAGCAGCATCTCTTCTTATCTCTCAAGCTTGGACTTGTGTTTGATCACCCGCGCCCACTGGGGGGATGTAGAGACGATTGAGAGTTAGTTAGGAAACGACGTCGTTTGAACAGTCAAGTGCACAAATTACCTTTGGTGCATAGGTGAAGTGTGTAGGATAGCGTGAGTGCTAGTGCTAATATAAGTAGCCAGTTTGACCTAACATATTGTAAGTTTTGTGTTCCTAATTCAATACAAGAAAATTACCAAATCTGATTTCTCTCTAAGCTGAGCACCTCCATTGTAGGTGTTCGTTCAATTCCAATTTACAGTGAAATCTAGAGTTAATCTCTAGTTTCATATAACTTTTATTTTTTTTGGTTGAAACGAGAGGCGGAGTTGAGAGCTCTATGTGCTTTAATGCGTTTTATTCATAATAATAATTAAAAAAAAAATCTAAGGACAAGGTAAAATATTGCTTCCCTTTTATTTATTGCTTTCTTTTTATTATCTTGTTTTGTTTTTAATCATTAAATCTGATTATTTATATTATTATATATTAAAAGAAGTAGGGATTGAGTCATAATTTTGCGTATTTAACTGGTCACTTAACGAAAACCTAAAAAGGAGTGGTTTATTGCTAACAGAGGAATAGTAGCTTTATAAGAGCACTTTTATCGGGCTTGGACTGTACACCGATACTAGGAGATATAACATTAAAATATTAGAATAGTTCGGTGAGCGATACCAGTCGACCAATACTACTCTAGTATCGATACTGGTAATTAATGAAGAGGGTGAGCTGACGGCCATTATTTCTTTTTCACACTTTTCTGGGCAAAACAACGTCGAATTTGGAAGGAGGGGAACGAGACACTGCGGTTGAACAAAAGCAAGAGCTGCAAAAAATCTGACACAACAAGCCACATGTCGGAAGAGGATTGGCGCGCCAAAGTTTCTCTTCACATGCGTGAGTGCGTGACAAGTGTCCTACTGATGGACGGCTATGATTTAACGTCTTGCAATATGTTTTACATATATAAAAATACATATTTCAGTATTAAAAATGCAAAAAAATAAAAAATAAAAAATACCACAATACTAGAATCATTTTTCCCTACATATAGACATCAATTTTGCATATGTTTGAACATATTTTAAAAAATATTTTTTTTCAGATTTTAATACAATTAGGCAAAATAATAACGACAAATGTAATTGAAAGTTGTAATATTGGGTTATATATAGTCACCGATTATTTTATAAATAATATTAATTTATGAATAATATTTTTTTAACGGAAAATGAATATAATAAATTATTTTAGATTTGAGAAAATTAGTCGATAGGGGTATAATCGTAAATTGATTTGGTGTGAAATGATGGAAATAATTATGGGAGCGGGGTATAATGATGGAAATAATTAAGGGGCAGTGTTTGATAATTAGGCATATAAGGGGTGGTAATTATGCACAATGTAGTGTATGTCTGAGAGAGAGTTATTTAATTTATTTGAAAATAGAAATGAAAAATATTGCACTATATTACTAGTTTCATGTATAAAATGGATGTTTGAGATTATATATTACTCCACTCTTTTATTAAAACATGACCTTTTACTATTCACACATTTTTTAGGTGTTAAAAACTATATAAAATATCAAAATTATATTTTAAATATTTTTTTTATATAACTTCATACTTATTTATTACTATTGCGTATGAGTTTATAAAAAAAATATAAAAAGTTGATATTTTATGTAGCTTTAATAATTCTAAAAAAGCGTGCATAAATAGTAAACGATAAATTTTAATTATGAGAGGGGGTAATTATCAATGAATGACCCTACAATGGGTCTGTTTGGATTCCCATGTATTATGCTTATAATACATTTATTTAGTTTATAATACATTTAAAAAATAAGTAGTGTTTGGATAGTATTTTAAAAAATTAAATTATAATATCTTTTTGGTGAAAGCGTTTATTAGGGTTATTCAACCCAATTTCTCACAGACCAAGGGAGAGAGAGGGACATCGATAGGCCGAGTCACCAAGAGGCTGGACTCCAGCCTCTTCCACTGTCACCCCAGTCATCATCGGTGGACTCTAGACATCATCGGTGGACTTGGAGGAGCCTCACCTGCGCAAACAATCATCTCTCACTTCCATTGTCGACGCTTGTACGGTGTTCTCAGTTTCGGGTTGTGGTGGAACCTCGTAAGGTATGAAACTCTATTTTTACTTTCTTTCTCAAATCTAACCCAAATTTTTTAGGTTTTTATCTAAATTGGGTAGATGAGTCAATCAATTGGCTGATTTCGACATGTGCTTGGGGAGATTTAAGGGTTTTGATTTTTTACCGTTTCAATTGTTATTGTTCATTTTCACCACAAATTTGTGGTGATGTTCAATATGGTGTGTATGTTTGCATCCTATTGCATTTTGGTCACTACTTTGTAATTGCTTTTTTTTTGTCTTTTAAATTGATGAAAATGCTACTCATTTTGGTCAATCTTTTGGGGCTTCAATCTAATTGATTAATACAGTGTATACAATTGCTTCCGATTGCTTTTATTCTTGTTTCTATTTAATTAGTTTGCCTATGTATTGTCTTCCTACTAGTTTTAGTGGGGTTTTACATAATTTACATATATGTGGTATTTGCAACACATGTTCTTTAGAGTCCTTTTTTTAGTTTTTGATCTGGAATGAGTTGTAGCCTTGGAGGCAAACAAATTCATCTTTTATATTCATTTTATAATGTGGGTCAGGAGTAGTTTATCCATATTCTATATAATGTGTCATGATGGAACATTATGGAAGCAATGTTGATGGTTTATAGTAAAGGTATGGCATCTCCATCGAAGAAGCTGGCTTCCCCATCAAAGAATTTGGCATCTCCGAGCAAGAGGCAAACAATACCGAAGACTAAGATTGTGTCACCGACCAAGAAGGGTGGGCGTTCAATAAGTTTTTCTTGGGATAAGAAGACTACCATGGTTTTACTCCAACTTTGTGCTGATTATCTTTCTGCCCATGGTCGAAAGCAACAATTTAGATGGCCAGAGATTATTACACAATTTCAGGAACTTACGGGTAAGCATGTTACAGTTCAAGTTCTGCGTAACCGTATGGAGGTCATGAAAAAACAGTACCAGTCTTGGTGTCGCTTGAAGAAATCTACGGGTGCTGGTTGGGACCCTGTGACTGGAATGCTTGTTAATGATGATGAATGGTGGGATATGAAAATAAAGGTATGCTATTCTATTTCATATAGTGATTAGATTATAATGAATTAATGATGATGACATAACCTAACTTATTCCATGAAATTTTGTTACACTTATGTAGGAAAATTCTGACTTTAAGCGGTTCCGTGACCATGGGGTTGATCCAGAAATAGAAGAGTTATGGGACAGAAATTTTGGTGACTCTTATGCTACTGGGGAGAACTGTGTGGTTCCGGGAATGGATTTCCCACCTGATACTACCTCTAGGAATGTGGAACATGAATCTAATGTTTTGGACAGTCAGTTATGTACTCCTGATCCAGACACCCCAATGAGAGAGTGCGACCATTTGGCGGAGGAGCTTGCTCGCCTCGATCCTGGGTTCTTTAGGGGTTTGCACACAAGTCCTGGGGAAGGACAAACCTCATCTATACCGACATCACCTGCCCTCGCATCAATGCCATCTGCACCAAAGCGTCCGTCCCCCATCCCTTCTGGTGGATCACATTCATCACCATTAGGGTCCAGTTCTGATGGGAGTAAACGAGCCAAGTTATCACGGGCTGCATCAATGTTCCAAGATGTTGTTTCAGAGCTTCGAGAGGAGGAAAAGCGAACGAATACACTGATTGAAAATCTTTGTGTAGCTGGAAACTTTGTGACACCATCCCTTACTCCTGCTGCTCATCCACCTCATGTTGTTGATCGAGTTCCATCAATACAAGACGCTTACAATATTCTCTACATGATGATTGATGAGGGGTTACTTGAGCGTGGTTCAGATGAATTTTGCTTTGCTGCTGATAAGATTTTGGATGAGAGCAACCGTCAAGGATTCATGTTCCTTTGTTCAAACAGTGATAGGCTGGCTTGGCTAAAATATCAGATGAAGAAAAATAAGTAGACGAGTAGCCGGTGCTTTATAATGCCTCACATGCATATAGTGCCCTTTTGACGGATAGATGTGTTTTGTCTAAGTAGTTCCATCTGACATACAGCTGTGTTTTGTCTAAATAGTTCCATCTGATATGTAGATGTGTTTATGTCTAAGTAGTGTTGATTTAGTATGTGCTCTACATTTTGTAATGTCTTCGGAGTTTGAAGAAGACAACTCAAATCTTTTTAAAGTTTGTAGATATTACTTATGTTAATGAAAAACAAGTTGCACTTTAAAGTTTTTAGCTAGTTGTAATGTGCATATGTTGTATATTTGCTATAATTCAGTATGTGTAGATTTAAGTAAAGAATTCTATGTGAGTAGGTGTTTTGTAGCTACTGTTATAAGAGAAATTACTTACTCTTTCAATTACTGTTGTAGGCATAATGGATGAGAACGCTCGCAAGAAGGTGCTTCTCCTCCTCTTGCTACGTAAGAGACAACTGATTATACTCCGAGGTGCTTGTGCTGCTTATTATTATGCCAACTTTCATAAAGAATACTCATTGTCAAAGCTTCTGCCCGGTGAACAATGGATACAAGATTTGCTTAGTCCCGACTCTGATCCACAACGTTGCATAGATGCATTCAGGTTGGACCAAAATTTGTTTCTTGCACTTTGCAATGACTTACAGGAAAACTACGGATTGCGTCCTTCACACTTGTCTGTCATGGAGAAGGTAGGAGCTTTTTTGTTTATCATAGCAAGGGGTGCGTCCAATAGGGAGGGTAAAGAGCGGTTCCAACATTCTGGGGAGACCATAAGCCGCATTTTCCATGAAGTTTTGGAAGCCATAGTTGGGAGGAGTAAAGGATTTAAGGGCCTTGCAGCTGATGTCCTAAAGCCAAAGGATCCAACATTTAACCGTGTTCCTGAAAAGATTTTGAAGAGCTCGATGTACTATCCATACTTCCAGGTAAGGTCTATCTATTTCATTGCATTTAAGCTTCTAATGAGTGCAGTAGACATATTTTTTTTCTTACACGTCACTTTGAAGGATTGTATTGGTGCCATTGATGGCACGCACATCAGCGCATGTGTCCCGGATGCACTCCAACAACGATATCGTAACCGAAAAGGGCCAACCTCATTCAATGTCATGGCCGTGTGTGACTTCGACATGTGCTTCACATATGTATGTGCCGGATGGGAAGGCTCTGCGCATGATTCACGTGTTCTTAACCATGCATTGTCAACACCTGGGCTGAACTTCCCACGACCTCCTCTAGGTAATTATTGCTCATCTATGGGATAAGGTGTCTCAGTAAATTATTACTGAACTTAACTCTACATGCAGGTAAGTACTACCTCGTCGATAAAGGCTATCCGGATCGTGAAGGTTTTTTGACACCATATCCTAAGTTGGTCTACCATCTTGATGAGTTCATTTCGAGGCGCCCAAAATCTGCGAAAGAAGCTTTCAATCGAGTGCACTCATCTCTACGGAGTTGCATTGAACGAGCATTTGGGGTTCTAAAGCAACGTTGGCAAATCTTGACAAGGATGCCTGCATATTCATTGGCTGATCAGACCGACATCACCCTTGCATGCTTTGCCTTACACAATTATGTCCGGCGTCACTCATTGCCTGACATGTATGTCTGGTATGAATCGAGGTATCCAAGAGTCGGAGAGGAGTTTATCCGTAGCTCTGATGAGCCTATCCCAATAGAAGAACAGACACCATTAACAAGTGGACATATGATGAGGATGACTCGAGACTATATCGCACAAAGGCTATGGAGTGAAGGTTTAAATAGGTGAACATTCATGTGTTTTGTCCTAGGCCTCTGTTGCTTTTGTTTTGTGAATCGATGTCTTTTGTACTAGTGTGCTCCTTTAGGTAATCCGGTTGAAGTTGGGTATGTATTTGATGTGGAATTAGGTAACATGGGTGACATATCCATACTGTGGGTAAATTGTGCAACAATCTTGTACAAGTTGTAATATATATTTTGTAAGAATTTGCTAAATGTATCAATCAAGGTTTATGCAGCATTTTAGCACCATGTTTATATAGCACTTGAAATCAAGGTTTATAGAGAAATAAATCATTACAAACTTCTTATGATTCAGGAGTTCTTTAATATGCTATCAATTATAAATAAAACCTTCCACGACCTCAGTTTCCTAGCTTGGTAGTGAAATATGGGCCTGCAATCCAACCAGGCTTGGATTTTGAAGAAGAAAAATGCATGGGATTCGGAAGAACAAAATTGCAGGTGCTCGTGGAGGCGAGGGCTGCATTTTGGTTAAATCATAAGAAGGTCAGATGGATGCACAATCAACCTAGGAGAGTTGAAACACTAGTGTGGATGATCAGAGGATAGGTAAAAAGCAAAAAAATGTTGCTGAGACAACGAAAAATATTACTGAACTTATCGAAAAATGTTGTTGAGACGGGGAGGAGAGTTGAAACACCAGCTCAAGGTGAGAGAGGCGAAGCATTTTGTATCGAAAATACAAGATATTGCAAGAATTAATTACATCAAACGAAGAATTTTAACTCAAGTTTAGATTAGCCTATGCGGGATTCGAACCCGCATCTATGTGCAAGAGCACATCGCTCTTCCATTTGAGCTAATAGGCGGATTGGTGTACGAGATGATCAATATTGCTATTGACTAATACTTCACCTCTTTTATCACACAACTATCAAACAAATGTGTACAACTTGGCCAAAATGATACATGACAACCACGATCTGAGAATAATGTAACTCAAATGTAAATTATAAATGTGACAATATATAAAAATTATCCCTATTCATAGAGTTGCTTACATCTGCTTGAATTCAATTTAAGTGATGCACTTGGTGTAATTCCTTGAATAATGATGCTAGACAACTCCTAACCAAGGGCAAAAGGGGGGAGGAAGCACTAATAAATTCCAGCAGCTCCCTTTAGCGCTAATAAAAGGCTCAACTTGCTGATCAACTATTCTCAAGGGGCTGAAGATATTGTACCATACCTGCATAATCAAATAGCAACACAAACTGGAAACTCATACACCCAAAAAGAAAATCCATACCAAGCAAGGACATCGCAGCCGAATGACGGTGATTAATAAATAAAATCTTCATTCATAAATCAAGAAAAGAAACATTTCAAAGTTCCACCATAACTATGAAGAAATTAATATCAGAATCAGAAACGAGTGTGATTCAGCAATATGCATCTACTGATGCATGTAAGACTGGGCGACAAAACTGCAATCATCATATCCACCAAGATCTTGTAAAGAACAAACTGAAATACAACCAAAGCAAAAACTAAAGGGGAATTGTGATATGTAAGAAAGCTTATGACAATTAGGTACCTGTGTCGGAATGACTGCTTTGAATTAAATCTTCGCCAGTAAAACGAAATGGCAAGACACTATACAAGTCTGAGCATTAGATACCATAGGCAATTGAAATCAATACACAAAAACCCAAACAAAAAAATATCAACTTTCAGAATTGAATTGAAGATCAGAGGTAGTACATGTTAGAATTCCTCATTTGGAATCAGTTTAGCTGGATGGGTAACCTAACCCCATTTCTCCAATTAAAACCCAAAACATAAAATTTTGATTTTTTTGGATTACACATTGACTGTCAATCACCACAATGAACGAAATATCATCAAATCCATGAGTGATTTAGGAAATACGAAGAAAACGAGCAATTGATATCTGTGAAGCATAAAGAATCTGACTTTCTTATTTGAGATGGCATCAGATTCATAGAATAGATCTACAGTGCAAGCAACATATCTGAATCATACAGAGTCGATCAAAACCATAAAAAGCCGCAGGAGCAAAATAAAGACAAGAGCTTCAAAAATCTCTTGGGCGATTCTCAATTAACAGTGACGAATCAAGCAGATGAGGGAGGGACTCTAGAGTCTAGAGCGGAATTATGTTTTCCTTTTGTTCTGTGCCGCCAATCGTTGCTCCAATCAAGCGAAAGCGAGGAACCGAATAAGAAAGGTAGGAGTAGAGAAAGAGAGAGGGATGTAAGAGGATACGGCGAGGAATCGTACCTGGAGGAAGAGAGGTTGACGGCTTCACCAACATCACGGTGCCAATTGCTTCACTCCTCGACTACCATTGCTGTCGTGCAGAGCAACGTGAAGGGGAAGCCCTAAGGGCGGATCTGTAAAGGGGGAAGAAAGTGATTATAATCACGTTTTTATTTTAGCTATCCAAACACTTGTTATGATTTATGAATTAAAGTATAAATTATTCTTATAATTAACTTTTCCATTTAATACATGTATTTTGATTATAAACATAATAAATCGGGAATCCAAACAGACCCAATGTACAATTAGATAGTTTTTGACGATGTTGTTGCTACTGCTGACCCCTTAACCAAGTGGTAATGAGAAGGTGGAATGATAGGATATATTATGCCTAGATTAACTACTCCCTCCGTTAATTAAAACATGTCATTTTAGAAAGTAAATCTTGTTAAGAAAAACTTGTCATTTTAGGTATTTTGGCATCCACTTTACGAAATTTCCCTTGCGACGATTAGATAGTTGTTAGTTGTAGTTTTTGAGAAATTAAAAAAAAATGAGTAATAATTAATTAAGGGTGTAAATATATTTTTGTTTGTTTTCTTAATAAATATGTAGATTTCTAAACTGGCAAGTTTTAATTAACGGATGGAGTATTATCTAACCAAACTCGTCTGCCTGTTCACTCGAGGGTCAATCTCCATTCAATTCAAGAAAACCTTTGCGTTCAGTAGATAAAACATATACTAAAAGAATTAATTATCAAGTGGTATGAGTTACGAAACTCACAAGTATGATTCTAATTAGAAGGAACTTTTTATTCTAATTGGTGGGGTTGTCATATGAGTTGAGTAGCATTAGCATGGCTCGTGCTCATTCACTTTAGCAATTGAGCATAAGCACATTTTAAGCTTAGTTTAAATTGAGGATCGACGCGACTCTAGCTCGAATAACTACAATTTTATGGAATTTATAAAATGCCCCTAGGTTAATATGTCATGAGCAAGTAGGGCTACTCTATGAGTCGAGTAGCTTGAACTCAACACAAGCTTCACTTGAAAAAGTTTGGCTTAGACTTACTCACTTTACTAAACAAGCTAAGTAGGTAAGTATAAGCACATTTTAAAGTCGATTCCAAAATATGGCTCGACTTGAGTTAGGCTTGGCTTGCGCTTAGCTTGACTCGTTTCTAAACAAGTTTAACATGAGCAACAAATGATCGACTCCCTCATCTCGAATAACAACCCTACCAATCATGAAGAGCAGACCTTTCAAAAACAAGAAGATTCGAATAACGAGCTTGTGATGTAAGATATAAGATATGATCCTGTCTTGCAACTTACTGCTTAGTTTGCCCTTTGAGATTAATTAGTTGATAAAATGACAATGTAAATATTTAGTTTAATTATGTGACACTTATTTATCCTAGAAGCAAGCCCTAAAGAAATGAAAATGTATATATCTGGTTTATTTGGCACTTATTTATCCCATTGAAACTAATGTTGTCCCTAAACAAAAGTTAGTTGATGATGAAAAAAATTTCTTTTATGGGATTCGATCACTCAAGTGAAATGGAGATGCACATGATCATTGAAATTCACATGAACACCCATTAAAAGAACCAAAAGATCTTCTATAAGGATGACCATACATGTATTTGCTTAGTTTCTGGGCAATTTAACAACAAGATCATATATATTCAGAGTAAATTCAAAGTCACTTATGTGACTTATGTCTCTTGATTGAATTCAATGAGACAACTATGGACATACAACACCACCATATGAACCAGTGTTATTCCATAGATTCCTCCACAATTTGGTCATATGAAATAGAAGACAAAGAATGTTGTTAATCACATTGTTGAGCATAAAGCAACTTAAGGCGGTCTAGAAGAGTCGTTTGTCAAATAGACCCATGTAATTTTACATTTTGAATTTAACCCAATAACTTATCTTAACTTATCTCCAAAGAGAGCATGTCATTCAAATATTTTTCAATAAGCGGTATATATTCTTAGGCCTTCTCCACTATGAACTAAAATTAACCATTTGAAAATACAACATTTTAAAGAGAGGGCCCCTGCCCTCTAAAATGAATATTTTGAAGTTAACACCATCCAAAAGTTCAAAGAAGTTATTAGAATGAGAAGACTACACGAAGGATGTTAAATTCAGTGGGAGAATATACACATTGTACTCTTTTTTCATTTGTTAAGGTTTTGTCCCATAATTGAGTTTTTCTGACAATGTTTTTAATGAGGTAGTATCACCAAAACGTGTTAAGCGACATCTATACTCCTTCCATTGATCATAGTTTTTGTCCCATCAGGTTTTCTATATAAGGTTTTTGATGAGATAATTTTGTAATATTAATAATGTATATCCAAGGGAAGTGTTATAATAATATTATTATTATGTGTGGATATATATAGGAAACCCTTGTAAAAATTGTTCTTCAAGGCTTATAATCCCTATAAATAAGGCTTATTCTAATATAATGGAATCACTAGTTTTCTACTCCCTTTCTATATTCTCTATATTTTATCACGATTTGTATATTATAAAGGAGTAGTTTTTAATTATCTATGAAAAAAAAATTCCCACTTGGATCAATATGCATAATCATTTGCACGGTGAAGATCCTCTAGTCCACAATTGTGGTCCAATATTATGGTCTGTATCGCTTGATTGGATGTGCCGAGTTATTTTATTATATTTCCTAATAAATAGGGTAGTTGTTTAATTGTATTCAACCAATAAGGTGTGATGGACTATAAAACGAACCACAATTACGGACCAGAGGATCCTCACCGTGATTCGCAATGCATAATTTTATACGGAATATTAAAATGAAAAAATTTGCAAAATAGGTACTTTATTTGGACGTATTTGCAAAATGGTCACGTTTTTGGACAATTTAGCCAAATGGCCACTATATATACCTATTTTCGCTTGTACGGACATTATTTTCTGTTTTTCCAAAATCCGAACTCTCTCTCTGCTTCCGAACTCTCTCTTTGCGCTCTCCAACTGACCGCCTTCGCCGGCGCCTTCGCCGCCTCGGTCTGACCACCTTCGCCGATATCCATCGTCACACCGCGTTCGCCCTGTCTATCCGCCTTCGCGCACCTTCCTCCTCTGGTAAGTGGCTCTCGATCTCAAGCTCTAATCTCACCGACTCTCTCCTCCGGCCACCGCTCTAATCTCTCATCTCTTAATTGCAGATGCTGGAGTAACTGTCGATAGATCTGGAATAGACCTATCTCGTTGAGCCGCAGCTCTCGCCGAGTCTCTCCTCCTTCGCTTTGTCTCGCTGCTCGTCTCGCCTAGGTATACACTGAACCTCACCTTCTTCGATCCCTTCCAGTACTTGTTTCTTCGATCTGTTTCCTTCCAGATTTCTTTGTTGATGCGTGGAGTTCTTGTTCCCTTCCAGATTTATGCTAGTATTTTGTATATCTGATTTATGATGTATTCTGAATGTCATATTGAGCAGAACCTGATTGGTTTTGTTATATCATTCTCTGAATATTTTGTATATCTGATTTATGCTAGTGTGTGTGTGTATATGAGAATATGTGTGAACTGGTGGCTGTTTGTAGCTTCTTTTGATATGAATTTGAAGTGATCAAGTCTTCTTAAAACTTTAAATGAATTCATGTCTATTTTGCATATTCATGTCTATTTTTAAATATGATTTTAGCTCATTGTTTTGGTCTTTTTTGATCATCTGTTATATCGCTCTTGTCTGTAAATGAATTCATGTCTATTTTGCCTAACTCCTTCCCGCCCCTAGAAACTCTTTTGATTAAGTACATGCTGAATTTGATAAGCGGATGGTCTGGCTGCAAGCACCAGGTGTCCCATTTTCTTTCGTTTGATTGCTTTATGTTCGTATTATTGAATAGGGTTTGATTTATTAGTTAGTGGATTCATATTGAAGGAAAAGCATGGTTTCTGCTCAATTTTCTTTTCATACTGACACATACCAAATCCTTGTGTTTCCATTTATGCTAGATTATGTTTAAAACCAACTGACATCTGGACATGAGTTCTAATATGATATATCAGCATTAATATGATTCAGTTTTAGGGGATATTACACTTCCGAGTTTTACCTACTGCAATACATATTGATGTTATTGAAAAGGCCATCATTTTTTCTCACTTTCACATTGCTATCAACTTTATTTACCTATTCAGGACATTGCTATCAGATTGCACTTACACTACTTGAGGTCAGAGATTTTTAGTTGTTTGGCTATCCAAGTTGTGTGTATATAAAGAATAAGTTTTACTCATACTCATAAACACTTCATTCTGAATTCTGTTGCATTATCATGCTAGTGCAAGTCATTGCTTCCTTTTCTGTCATGGGTATACTAAAAGTATCTGATATAAGTTCTTTAAAATCCATTTTCATCATGTCAATTTTCAAGTGGTGATGGAACCATGTCCATTTGTAATCTTCGAAGAAATAAGGTAACCAATTCATGTCCTGTAGTGGTTACCAAATATCTTGTGCATTTAATTCTTCTTTGAAAGAAAAAACATGCTTTAGCATGCTGTTTGCTAATTCAATCCATAGTTTTGACTATTTGTTAATATAACAATTGCAGGTTTAAGCACGCTCTGAATTTGCAGAGGATGAATTATTATCAGTGACTCTAATGAAGATAACAGTGAACTACTCAAACACTCATATACTAGTCCTTTTATCCAACTTATGATAGGCAATGTTTTGTGCTTGTAATGAGTAGTGAGTGACCCTTGGTAGCCTGGGTTGCTTGACTTTTGGTTCTAATTAACCTTATTAGTTGTCTGCACCATAAATTCCAGATTTCATGTTTAAGCTTTGGTATTTTCTTTGGTATTCTCAGTTAATTAGATCGATCTTTGCTTCCGAATGTTTTCCTTAGAGTTGCACAACTCGAGCTAAGAGTTGCACAACTCGAGCTTAGAGTTGCACAACTCGAGCTTAGAGGAGATTGTCTTTTGAGGGTAAATTGTTCTCCAAACAAATTTTCTCTGATTGCTTACTTGTGAATTTCACAATAAATTAATTCATAAAAGTTTATCAACTTCTGTTAGATCTGCATGCTTTTCGGATTATGTGTGAGAGAGCATTATTGAAACGAGGCTCGAGAGTTATGCTTCTAACTTTCCAAAGCCTTTAGAAAATAGAGAATATATCAAGAATATGTGATAGTGTTATGTCCTTTATTTGTTTCTTACAGCTATCAAACAACACTGAAGCAACTTTTTCAGGAATTTGAACAGGGAAAAGATCCAAATTCCGAACTGGCTTCTGTGACAATGCGTATCATGCAGGCTCTTCAAACCAATCTTGATGGCAAGTCCAAACAGTATAGAGATGTTGCTTTGACAAACTTGTTTCTCATGAACAATATTCACTACATTGTTAGATCTGTGCGCATGTATGTTTATAAGCCTACTTGTATCTGCCAGATGCAACAACTCTGTATTTGTATTCATGATGTGATATCCTAACTTCTATAGGTCTGAAGCCAAAGACTTGCTAGGTGATGACTGGGTGCAGCGTCACAGGAGGATAGTGCAACAACATGCAAACCAATATAAAAGAGTTGTCTGGGCTAAGGTAAGGCAGTAACTTGCTGGAAAATGTCAAGTTTTGAGCTCACTAGCCATAACTCACAAGTCTATATTCACTGATTGATTGATTTCAATTTATTCAAAAATTTTGAGGTTTTGTATTTGAAATGATATCTGCACTCTGTTTATCTGCTGGCTTTTACTTTTATATTAGTGCCTTAGTTTATGCCACTGGTATAGTGGTATATGATGTTAAGCACATGAAGTTGCATTTTCTGACAATATTCCTTTTTCTAGACCCTTTTAAGTACATTGGACGACGTTGACTGCTTCTCTTTTGTTGTATAGATTCTACAGACTCTCTCTGTTCAGGGCTTGACATCTTCAGGAGGCAGTGGTGGCGCATCTACTGGTGATGGAGGCAACAGTGGAGTGTCAAGAGCATTGGTTAAGGATAGGTTAGCCTAGGCTGCTTATCACTTTTTTTAGGGTTGCATTGTTTTTGATAGGCACTTCATTAATCATGTTGATTGCTGACAGGTTGAGATCGTTTAACGTCCAGTTCGAGGAGCTTCACCAAAGACAATGTCAATAGACAGTTCCTGATACCGAGCTACGAGAATCACTGAGATTAGCAGTTGCTGAAGTGTTGTTGCCTGCCTACAGATCGTTCATCAAGCGCTTTGGGTACTTAAATCCTTACTTTGTTGTGACATTTTTCATACATTATATTAACACACACTAGAAATGGAAGATCTAATGGGTCATTATCGAATGCCACATTAATGCTGTGCTATTTGCAAAGTTCACCTCTCATCTTTGGCAATTCTGAAAACATGACCAACTAGAAAATATTAGGTTTGTACATTTTCTACCCAAAACTTGAAATAACTTGAAGTCAACTGACCGTTCAAATTTTTGGATTAAAGTGACCCAGCAGGTTTAAGTAACCTAAAGTGGTCTTCCATTTCAGTTTCTCCTGGACTGACAATTTCACCCTGTATTGACAGATCTCTAGTTTAAGGTGGGAAGAATGCCATGAAATACATCAGATACTCGCCAGAAGATCTTGAGCACATGTACATGCTAGGCGAGTTCTTTGATGGGAAGACAAATGAGCAGAAAAGGTAGGTAAGTAGCAGATCTCTGACAAACTAGTCACCGTCCTTGTGTAATATCTCTTGAGCAACAATTGTCGTAAATAAGACACTGTTCCAAGTGGTTCCCAAGGTTTTGTGGAGTGTGAATAAGGGCGCTGTTCTTTGAGCTTATTGAATTTCTCATAATTATGGCAATTCTATTATGGAGGATTGGAGTGTATCATCTCTCTGTTTGCTTATTACCTCAGTTTTCGGGGCACTGTTCTTTTAGCAGCATCATATTCACGTCTTTACAGTTCACACCCATTCTTCTAACCAGAGGCGTGTCAAAGAGCAGTCTGAAATTACACTACCTGCCTATCATCAATTAGGATGTCATCACACATTTCTAACATATAGAGAACCTAATTTTTGATAGGCACTTCATTAAACATTTTCTGAATCTGTGTATACCCAAAAAAGAATATTTTTTTGTGGATGAATAATCTGTAAGCTCGCAACCAATACAAAGAATGATATTGGAGAGAACAAAATCAAATTTTATATGAAAAATGAGATAAAGTAACTTCCCCCTTTTTGTTTTCATAATATTCAACCAAACATGCCTTCAATATGATGTGAAATCTTGCATCCAAGAGTGTGTTTGGATTCCAAGTCACTCTGCAATTAAGTGTTTGGTATACATTTTATAATGAGCTTTAAAAGAATGTTGTGCAATTATAGTGTATTGATGAGCAAAAATAAGACCATATTGTGCAATAATCTATTGAGCAACTATAAAATAATATTGAGAAAAAATAAGACCATCTTATTTTTAATATAACCTCCAGCATTGCTATTATTCAGTTCATTGTTGTTTCATCCCATCCACCTGATTCTAAAAAAAGTGCTGACATGGGAGAAAAAAGTGTTGACACGAAAAAAGTGCAACTCTAAACTAGACTTGGATCATATTTGCACAATTTACGGTTATATTTGCACATTGTACTCTTATATTTGCACGACAAAATGTTAAAAAAATTTAATAAAAAAAATTAGATTTAATTCATATTTGCACAACTTACGGTTATATTTGCACAACATGCTCTTATTTTTGCTCAACAATTCTTTATTTTTGCACAACAATCGAGACTTGTGAAATTGTGTCTCAACATGATCTTATTTTTTGTAAATATAATCTTATACTTTTATAATAGATTATTGCACAACACGGTCTTGTTTTTGCTCATCAATAGAGTAAAATTGCACAACATGGGGGATTGGTCAAATTTTGCTCAACATCATCTTATTTTTGCACAACAATCGAGACTCGTGAATTTGTTCTCAACATGATCTTATTTTCTCTCAATATAATTTCATACTTTCTCAATAAATTATTGCACAACATGCTCTTATTTTTGCTCATCAATACTTTATTTTTGCACAACTAGTGGTGAAAATTAGTGCTGACACTTATATTAGTTACAATTAGTGCTGACACTGATATTAGATACAATTAGTGTTGACACTGATATTGGTTACAATTAGTGTTGACGCTGATATTAGTTACAATTAGTGCTGACACTGATATTAGTTACAATCGAATCATCTTCCTAAGTAATAACTTTGTAGTTCGGTATATATTTTTTCCGCGTCAGTACTTTTTTTCTTCATGTCAGCACATTTTTCAGGGTTGCACAACTGTATTTTAGAGTTGCACAACTTTAGTTTAGAGTTGCACAACTTTAGTTTAGATTTTCACAACTGTATTTTATTTGTGTCAGCACCTCCAAGAAACATTTTTCATTATATTTATCATTATTTTAAGAGTTGCACGACTCTGTTGTAAGAGTTGCACGACTCTGTTTTAAGAGTTGCACGACTCTGTTTTAAGAGTTGCACGACTCTGTTTTAAGAGTTGCACGACTCTGTTGTAAGAGTTGCACGACTCTGTTTTAAGAGTTGTACGACTCTTGTTTTAAGAGTTGCACGACTCTGTTGTAAGAGTTGCACGACTCTGTTTTAAGAGTTGCACGACAATTGAGACTTGTGAAATTATTCTCAACATGATCTTATTTTATCTCAATATAATTTCAGACTTTCTCAATAAACTGTAAGCGATCCATAATCTATATTTTTTTTATTTCTTTAACATTTCGTCGTGCAAATATAAGAGTATGTTATGCAAATATATCCGTAAGTTGTGCAAATATGACCCGAGTTTATTTTTTTTAATTTTATTTTACATTTTGTCGTGCAAATATAACCGTATGTTGTGCTTGTGCAAATATAATCATATGTTGTGCAAGTATAACATTTTTTTGTGCAAAAATAAAAATAAAAATATAGATTATGGATCACATAATAAAATATAGCTAGTTTTTTTAATTTCTCATATTTGTAGGGTAATTTTTGTAATTTCATCAAAAGTTCTTCTTCTTCCTCTCGATTTCTGCGAAGAGGAGATCCGCGCAAGCCGGCCCGCCGTAGGCTCGCTCCGGCGTCGCTCGCTCCCTCCCTCGCTCCGTCGCTCGCTCACCACCGCCTCCCTCCCTCGCTTGCTCGCTCCGCCTCGCTCGACCTCTGCTCAGATCTGAGATCCGCCCTTGCTCGACCTTCCTCGATCGCCATGGATCCGGCGAGCCAGAGGAATCAATCTCCGAGCTCGGCCTCTCCTCCTCGACGCCGACGATTTGAGTCCAGATCTCGCTGGAGGAGATCTCGGATCCGGCTCGCTCGCCACCTCCGCAACCGCCTCCGAAGATGTCGACTAGATCCGGCCTCGATTTTGCAATTGAGATCGATTACAATCGTTCCAAGCACACACAGATCCAATTAATTGATGGATGCGTCGATTGCCATCGTTCCAAGCTTCTGTTTATCGGTTTGTCCAAAATCAGGATAAAGGTTCCGGGGAGAGACGGGAGAGAATTAGGTTAGGAGAGAGAAAGCGTGTGTTTATATTGTGTCTATTTCACTAAATTGTCCCAAAACATGACTATTTCGCAAATTATGTCCAATTTCGTGGCTATTTTACAAAATGCCCCTATTAAAATATAATAAATCCTATATTATGAGCGATCCAAAGAGGCTCAGGTAGTATAATGGTATAATTTGCCCTTTCTGAAAAGACAGCGCCGTGTTGCGTAATTTGTCAAAATTTGGTAGAGTAGACTGGTGCACCTAAAAATGTGCTGGAAAGGAAAAGGTAAGCCACCCACTAAAGCATAGAATCGGCTCCAATTTTAGTTGTCACCCCCGGAGACCCTCCCATTCATTCCTTTGTTGATTTTTCAATGGAAATCCTCCATGTTACCTGTCATTTCGGTCTCCTCTAAAATCTAAATCTCTAATCTTCATCCCCCAAATTCCCGATTTTCACCAACGCTTCGCAATCTTCCGTTACCATCACCTGAGATTTCGATCAAGGGGGGAAGAAACCCTAATTCGAGGACTTCCCGAAAAGCCCTAATTTCCCAAATCCAGTTGGAGAACCCTAAAGCAGGAGTTTTGGCATTTCAATCAAGATCTCTGTGCCGACGAGCGTCAGGGGCGAGGGGTTGAAGGGTTCTTCGTGGCCATCATCGAGCCATGGCGGCATCTCCTTCTTCTAACCCTAGTTTCTCTCTCTTCTTCATCCTCTCTCTCCTCTCCTTCTTTCATCTTTCCCCTGCCGTCAAATCCGAGCAGTCCGTCTCCCCTCCC
Organism: Persicaria maculosa; assembly: GCA_963922045.1. Lineage (NCBI taxonomy): Eukaryota > Viridiplantae > Streptophyta > Magnoliopsida > Caryophyllales > Polygonaceae > Persicaria > Persicaria maculosa. The sequence continues at coordinate 9,179,072 of OY998251.1, forward strand.
TTCCTCCGCTTGCCCAGCGACGGTGGAGAATCTCAGGTGTGCCCGCTCGACTCGGATCGGGCCGGATCTTGCCCCGTGAAGTGCTTCCGACCCGATCCGGTATGCGGCGAAGACGGTGTGACATACTGGTGCGGGTGCTCCGACGCGCATTGTGCGGGCACGAGGGTGGCCAAGGCCGGATTCTGCGAGGTCGGTAATGGCGGATCGGGTCCGCTTTCGGGTCAGGCCTTGCTCTTGGTCCACATTGTTTGGCTAATTGTTCTAGGGTTTTCTCTTCTCTGCGGGTTTCTCTGATTCTTTGAATTATTTCATGTATTCATCAAGAGTGTAAAATGAAACGGAAATTAGATCATTCTTTTTTACTAGGTTTGTGAATTTTACATCAATATGCAAAATTTATCATGTGTTTGTGAAATTGAGTTTAATTTTCTGTATTTCTTTCATCTGTAACGACAATAACATCATTATTCATCATCTTTATATATACTTGTTGGATGAAACATGTAAACATGATGATCGATTCGTCGAGGTGCACCTATATGAATCATAAAGGGTTCAGTTTGATTTAACTGGTTGCTTGGGTTTGTGGATTATAATTATTATGCAAGGCATTGTTGATATTGTGGTGCTAGAATATAAGATCCTGCTGTTACCCCGGGATGCAGTTCTTGGGTGCTCTTATATTGATACTGTCGGAAGGGTGGCTATTTCTAGTGTCAAAAGCAAAGCAATGCAGTTACTGCTATGTGCTTGATAATGTGTTTGTTCGGGTATGACAGTGTTGATCACCATTTTCCTCATGTAATCCTCTGCATTAGATGTTGTAGCAGTTCGACGTCATGGAGACTGTCTTTCATGTGGAAGTTTAGGCTGAAATTGAGGTCACTGAGAAGATGGAGTTTGAATTCAGATTCATATTCCAGCTTCACTTAAAGTTCTATAACCAATCATGTGTTGTGCTGTAAAAGGAATGTTTTCTCCTCTGGGTGGGCTATGGATCTGATGAATCAGAATTTCAGGTAATGTTGATTGCTCTCTTTTCACTCACCCACTGCAATCATCCCCGAATATGAAAGGGCAAACACAGCATTTGCTACACTCTCTGATGTATTCGACTATTCGGGATCTACCATGGAAGCTTCATTTTACTGAACATCATCCATGTAATCGCTGGATGATTCCCGAGTCCAACTGGCAACTGCATAGTTGCAGATCAGATCTGCTTCATATGGTTGTGATTTTGTCAATGGGGGTCACTTTTTTCTTATTTTGACATCATTTGCCCTCATTTGGGCGAATGCAAATAGCCCGATCCCTTATAAACCGAATTGATATCTGAGCGACTGAGCAGTGAATTTATCGCCAAATATACGATAGCTGCTACGGTTTTCAAAATTGTGAGAAACACTGCTGTCACAATTTTGAAAACAGTGAGAAATACTAATAGACTTGCTGATTTTGATGCGAAGGGCATATACAGACCTTCCGTCCAATTATGCAAACCATTGTGATGAGCTTATTGAATTTGGGCCTATGGTTTTTAAAATCTTGACCAGCCCTTTTGCTGGTTTCAACATGATGGGCTTTGCAGATCAATATTTTTTTTTTTTTTTTTGGGCTCTAAATGGTGGCTAGTAGAGCTGGCAATTCGGGTCATCCGGTCGGGTTCGAGTCGATCACATTCGGGTCGAGTCACTAATGATTCGGGTCACCTCGATCAAAATTTCTATGTCGGGCTTGGTCGGGTCGGATTCGGTCAAAATGAAATTCAGATTGCTCGGGTTTCGGTCAAAATCGGGTTGGACCCATTCGGGTTTTCGGTCAGAATCGGGTCGGGCTCGTTCGGGTTTCGAGTCGGTACTCGGTTCGGTCTCATTCAGGTTTCCAGTAGAAGCAGGTATACATTTGTTTCAAACTTTTAATTTTTTTGGTTGAATTTGTTGAATCATGTTCGTTCGGGACTTTCGACTTATCAATTTTATTAAATTGAATATGTAATTCATGTTATTTATGTATTTCAAAAAGTATTTTTGGTAAAATTAAATATGATTCAATATATAATCTACTCATTGGCTCGTAAGCTAACTAAACTTATTCTATTCATTATTAATTTCATTGAAATTTGGCAATATATTGTTATCAAAATCATACTTGATTCCCTATCTAAAAGATAATTCACGTTATTTATGTGATTGTTATTTGTGTCTTTCAGCAAGTAGTTTTCAAAAAAAAAAATTCACAACGTATATGATTCAAGTTATAATATCCTCATTGTACTCGTCTTTTATTAGTGAGAAATGATAATTTTGAATTAAAGTCGATCATTCATCATTAAATGTGTAAACGAGTAATGATTTACATCAATCTATATGAATATACTATGAGTTGATGACTTTTGGAGTTTTGGGTAATCTAGTAAACCGACTCTTTTATGAGTTAATCTTAAATACTGATAAAGTAAATAAATTATTGCCTATATGAAAATAACTAAACAAGATTACCTTAATCCTCATATATAAAATCATCTCCGATTATTCCATGAATTAGAATATTCGATGGATTCGAATATTCCATGCATTTAAAGTATTCCCTTCATCCCTCATCAAATTTTGGAAAACAAGGTAATATAAAATTACGAATACAACTTATAAAACTATCATATATTCATAATTCCTAATTCATATTTTATCCATTACAAATTATTATCTTGTACGTCTAAATAAAATTATGATTTTATATTTTATTCATTACAAATGATTTGATTGATCACTTTATTTTTCTTAAATAGATTATTACATAAGTAAAATTTTATTTTTGTCTCGTCGAATTTTTTTTTTTTATTAGATTATTCATTACAAAAAAAATTCATAAACTATGAGGAAATGAAAATAAGAGGGAATGAAAATTTATTGAGAGGGAATTAAATTTGAGGAGAGAAGGAATGAAATTTATTGAGAGTGAATTAAATTTGAGGAGGGAAGGGAGAAAATATAGGAGGGATGAAATTTGAGGAGGGAATTAATGAAATTTATAAATTTGAGGAGGGAAGGGAGAAAAATATAGGAGGGATGAAATTTGGGGAGGGAAGGAATGAAATTTATTGAGAGTAAATCAAATTTGAAGAGGGAAGAAATGAAATTTATTGAGAGGGAATGCATTTTATGCACTAATGGTTTTAAGTTTTCATTTTGATCAATAAAATTTTTATTTTGTTTAGAAATAGCATTGACTATCAATAGCTCGATAATGGATTACAATAATTTTTTTTTTGTTTTAGAGTATAAATGTATAATATATAGACCTGTCAAAACACAACCCGACCCGAAAAATTTCCGACCCGAATCCGGAAATTTTGACCCGATTTTTTTTCGACCCGAACCCAAAAACCCAAAATTTTCCGGGTAATCTGGGTTTCGACCCGGTGACCCGATTGACCTAGTAATTTTGACCCGATTTACCCGATTGACCCGGTGACCCGGTTGATTTATAATTATATATAATTAATTTTTTATATATAATTAAAATTTATCACAAAATTATCAAATCTTGATTTTTTTAATTTAAAAATGAAAAAATTGACAAACCCGAAATTGATCCGAAATGACCCGAAACCCGGTCAAACCCGGGTTCGAGTCAACCCGAAATACCCGAAAGGGCCGAAACCCGTTTTACCCGTGACCTAAAGTGACCCGACCCGAACCCAACCCGGGACCCGAAGGTCTAATAATATATATATAAACATAAATATATATTCAAGGATATTCGGGTCGGGTGGGGAGTCGGGTCGGTTGAGAGTCGGGTCGGGTTGAAAGTCGGGTCAATTGGGAGTCAGGTCGGGTTGGAATTCGGGTCCGATCCGGGTTGAGTCGGGTTTGTCTGTATTCGGGTCACTTCGGGTTTCGGGTCAACATCGGTCGGGCTCAGTTTCGGGTTCGGGTTTCGCATAACGCCAAATTTTCGGGTTCGATCGGGTTTCGATTCGGGTGAGTCGGTCGAGTTTCTCGGGTCGGATCAGGAATTTCCAGCTCTACTGGCTAGTGCCTTATTATTGATAGATAAAATTTAGTGGGAGATCCCAGCATTGCTTACATATAAGAGGTCAAGACCAAGACTAACAGGGAGCCTAAAATGTTCAGTAAGTTCATCTGGTAGTAAAAGTGCCCAGTTGGCGATTGAATCCGCATCGGAGTTCGCTTGCCGTCGGACAAGCTGGATCCTCACCTCCCAACCTGGATCGTTAATCCGCAGATCAATGTTTTCTAAAGATTGATTTTAGGCTACGATTTTCAAAACTGTAGCAGTTAAATGTTATAAACAACTAAACTTCTTATGACATTTGAAACTGTACTTGCTACTGACGAGATTTTCACAGTTCATGCAGAAATCCCCTAATAAAACAGGGTTGCTATATGCACCCGGTGGAAGTGTTATAAGCACTCCATATGAATGAATCCTAGATTTGTTTCACCAGTAATTTGACATATGTCCCATAATTATTGTAAGTTGTAAAAAAAAAAGGACAGATCTAGGATCCGTCATGTTTGGGGATTTATAATAATTTTTTGTTTGTCTATCTTTTTTTAATATACCAGGGCATATCCATGATCCGCCCTTGTTCTTTTTTTTTTAGTGTTGTTGTATTTCTTTCCTTTTTTTTTCATTTATTGATCCGTCTTTTGAAAATTTTTTAAAAAAATTTACAACTTGCAATGATTACTGAAAATGTATCGTACTGAAGGTGAAAAAGATTTAGGATTTTTCCGTTGGAGTTAGACCTGTCAATTGGGTCATTCGGGTCGGGTTCGGGTCATTCGAGTCCTGGATAAATCAGGTTTCGGATCAATCGAGTTATCGGTCGTTCTAGGTCGAGACAAACTGGGTTTGTCCCGAGTTCGGGTCAACCCAACGGGTAAAAAAACTCAAACTTTGTAAAGATTTTGTAAAAAAATATTATCAAATTTTAAATTGTATTATAAATATGTCAACTTAAACTAAATAATAATATTATAATTAAATTTATAAATAATATAATAATAGTATTATATAAATATTTTAAGCATAAAAAATCATATTTATATTTTATACAAATAAGTGTTTTAAAGATACTATAATTATAAAATATAAACGTTATTTAACTTATTAGTGACATTAATGAACACAATTGTATGACGAATCTTTGTGGGGTTAATCTGATGCATGTGTGGCACCTAAATGGTGCTGACTTATCGGGTTGATTTTGACCCAAAGAGTTATCGGATTTCGACCCTAAAAGTCTCGGATCATTCGAGTTCGGGTTGATTTTGGGTCCCTGGTCTAAAATAACGGGTTCAAACCCGTAAAATTATCGAACATACAAATCGGATCATTTTTTCTAGGTCTAGTTGGAGTGCGTATAGCACTGGATATATAGCAAAATCCTTGTAAAACGTTGGATATGTGTAAAATATACTAGTCGAGCAAAAGCCCAAATTACTTCGTTGCAATTTTTGGGGTGGGATGGGGATGGGGTACAAAGTACAATGTATTACTCCGGCAAGAGCCATGTACCAGGTAAATCGACTTGCGTCGACCGGTTCGACACACTGATAGGAAGCAAGGTAAACCTTGGATGAAAATTCTAAGGAAATGGGCGGAGGCAGTGATCGAACTCGGGACCTTCTTCCCATCCTCTTACTCCACATCACTAGACCACCCTAACTGGGGCATTATGGAAAACTTTTGTATCTTTAGATGCTCACTCATTTTCTCCCCTCTCTTCCTTTCTATCCTTTTTTTATTTTATTTTTTTTTTTTGTCTTCCTTTCTTTTCTACCACTATTAATTTATGAAATAAAACTTAGGAAAATAAATCTCACTAAATTGATGGAATTTAATGGGGGAAATTAAACTTAACCTTTCAACCAACTAGGGTGGCAGACCCGTGCTACGCCCGGGGTAAGATTTTATATCAAATAAATGAGTTGATATTATAAGGTGAAAAACCAAATATTTTAACATGGGATATCAATCAGGTGAATAACCAAAAATTAACATGGCATAAATTTTATAATAAACAAAATATTTTAATTACTCGTTTTTATTAACATAAGTTACAATTGGTAAAATATTTAGATATATGCACTCTTTTAAACTTATAATATTATGTTTTAAAATTAAGCACATCGATTTTGCTTCAATCGAGAAGTTTCTTATATGGTGAAACTTTTATTGCATGTATTTTTTTTATTTAATGATAAATATTTTTATAGGAAGATATTTGAAAAAAAATATTATATCAATTTTCAAAATAAAAAATACCATCTTAATTTATAACAATTCAAAAAGATAACAATGCACTATTTAAATATAATTAACTTTACTTGTAAGGAAGTTAAAGAAATGATAGCATAAAAACGGATTAATTTTACTATCGTGGCCCGAAGACTTTGGGGATGAAATTACTACTCGGAATCCAAATAAGTTGACATTTAATTATTTGTAATATGAAAAGAGAACCATTTATTTTTTGAATTTAAGGCATTAAATTTAATGCAAAAAATTAATTTAAAGTAATAAATAAACATGGGGAACATGAAAGATAGCTATTATTTTTTTAATTCAATAAAATATAAATTAAAATTTTAAATTGAGAAAAAAAAAGGATTTTAGGTATGCATTTATAAGATTGAACACAACTTTTCTATTATATATTATTATTATTATTACTATTTTTATTATTATTATTATTATTATTATTATTATTATTATTATTATTATTATTATTATTATTATTATTATTACATATAGATATAGATTGTGTATAGATATTATAGACTGTATAGATCGGTAGATAGATGATATATATATATATATATATATATAGATTTATAAATTATTTATCGGACTTGTATTTATAGACATGAATGAAATGATTAAATTAATATAATAGACTCCTTATAACATAAATGTCTTCTTTACAAATAAATGAACTTGGTTAAAGAATAAAAATTAATACATAAAATACTAATCTAAAAAATAAAATAAAAATTAATCCTCAAAATTAAAAAAAAATTAAAAATAGTAGAAGTTGCATCATCCATGTACACAAATCAATGCTAATAAAAATCATAATAAATATTTCTATATATAAATTGAAAATGAATTAGAATCATACACTATATATATTTAAACCAAAATATATTAAAGTGTTTCCGAAATTGAATATGGAATGTTTATACAACAAATGGACTACAACAATATGCAAACAAAAAAAATAAAGAATACGAATTAGAAAAATAACTATGATGTAGGTATACAAATTTTAATGATGATAAAATTAAACAATAAAAAAATATATAAGCACATAAAATCCAATGTTAAATAATAGAGCAACAACAAATTGATTAATCAATGAATGAAAGATCAAAGAGGGAACAAAAAAATTCTTACGGGTCATCGAATGATCGAGGGAAGATATATATAATATAGCTCTCCCCAACTAATCTTCAAAATAAAAGATAAGAATAAAAATTAGAAAAATAAATATGATATAGGCATAAAATTTTGAATTGTGATTGATAAACAATAGAAAGAATATATCAACCTATCAAACCCAAATTACCCAATGCTACGTATATATGAGAAAGTGTAAGAATATATAAAAAAAAAAGCAACAAACAAATGATTAATCAAATAATGAAAGACATCGCTGCAAATTTAAGAGTTTATGCGAGTTAGAATAGATTCTAAAACTGTGGGATACTTTTTATAAATTGTAAAACTGAAATAAGGGCATATTTTACCAAAACAGAATGTTTGAGAGTTTTTTTGTAGTTAGGCCTTCTTCTTCCTACCGCCCGACACAGCAATAGATCAAATCCGGCACGGCGATGCCTGGCGGCGCCGACAGATCATGCGACGGAGGAGGCGATGGTTGTGGGATCCCTACGCCTTGGCGCACATATGGGAGGCGGTAGGTGGCTCCGGTAGCGGTGGAGGAAGCCAGACGCGGTGGCTCCGACGAATCGAATATGAAATTGGGCATATTCTATTTTGCATGCTTTTCTCAAAAAAAATTGAATGGGATTGTAGGTTACATGATTTAGAACACGATGAACCAGATTCAGAGCTTGGAGATTGGGCTTCAATGGTGGACGGAGCTTCCGAATGTTGAAAGGGTTTTATAGTCGATCTTAAAATGAGAACGAAATATCAAATTGATTGCACCAATCTCTTCCTCTTCTTCTGGTGATCAATGTCGTGTATTCAATTGCAAGAAACGGTTGAAAAATAATCCCAAACGACACTAAATTCGATTTGGGGCAAAACGAACTTGGACGAAAACGGGGCTGAATTCGTTGATGATATCACAAACTAAACACGTTTTTGACATGTGGATGTTGAATCAAAGTTAATAAAGACGTTTTGGAGGTGAAACGTCACGAAATTAAAAACCACCATTGAAGGGTATGGTTTGAACTTTGAACGCGCATGGGAAGGAGGAGGAAGAAGGAAGGAGCGGTTCACTTGAACCGGTTCTCCATTTTATTTTATTTTTCTTGGTTTGGACCGGTTCAACCGGTTTAATAAACCAAATGCTTTTATTATTTTATTTTATTTTTATTATTATTTAAAAAAAACACTAATTTAGAGATAGTAAACACTCATTTGAAAGATGAAAAGAGAAGCCTTTATTATTATTTTTGAATTAAAGACAATCCTCCTAATGAAAAAAATAAAGTTAACTTAATAAAAACATAATTTTTATATAATTGGAGAAATAATTGAATTGACAATTAATTTAAATTGATAAAAAAAAACGAACATTATATATTACATATATAAATTTAATGACCAAAAAAATAATAAAAGATGTAGCTATGAAGAAATCCTTTATTATTTTTTTGAATTAAAGACAATCCTTCTAATGAAAAAAATAAAGTTAAATTAATAATTAATAAATAAACATAATTTTTATATAATTGGAGAAATAATTGAATTGACAATTTATTAAATTGATAAAAAAAAACGAACATTATATATTACATATATAAATTTAATGACCAAAAAATGAATAAAAGATGTTGCTATGAAAAAGTGGAAAATGAAAAAAAATATGTAGCTATGAAGGATTTGAACCTTCAACCAAGAGGTAATCCCCAACAACTATAACCATTGAGCTAAAGAAAGCATGTTGATTCAAATTGAATAAGAAAAGAAAAATAGTGTAAATTTTCTTGTACTTAATAGTAGCAATAAATGACTGTTGAACACAACTTTTTATGTTTTATAGATAGATAGATAGATAGACATCTTTCCCAGTTCCCACCTTAGGAAAGAAAATAAGTTTCATTTCTTCTCCTCTTTAAACCCCAGATATAAGAAAATAACTTAGGAAAATAAATCTCATTTTCTCCCCTTCTTTTCCTTTCTAACCGTTTTTAATGAAACACACCCTAGTGAAGTTTTCTTGTAAAATATATACGAGGGATTAAACCAAACTAATAGTATAAGAAAGATCATCCATAGAAGCTGATATGGAAGTACATGCATGGGATTGAGAGGTGTTGCAATCCCAATCACAGCCCACCCATCATTCCACATTTCCACATCTTAACCATGCTTGCTACTCAACTCCATCCACTATCTAATTTCTTGAAATATTCCATTTAATATCAACCTTTTTCTTTCTTAAATATTCCAAATTTCTTGAAATATTATCTAACGTTAATTACCTAGTGGTTAAATTTTCCGAGTCATATATATGAACGACATACTTTTAAAATAAGTGAGTGTTTTCTCTTTTCATTGGACCAACTTCATATTAGAACTAGGTGGATTGATCAATTAGTTTAATTATCAATAAAAATATTCTATATAACATAATATATTTGAATTATAGTAATCCGGTAAAAAAAAAATTGAACACAATTACCAATCTGAAGTTATGTAGTCACATTTAATTTGGAATGGATATGATCCGTGTAGCTTTTTAAAGATTTAGGTTAGCTTTAGCAATTGTCAAAAGTTGGGGGGAAAGGCATGGACCTCAATCTCCCAATTCTTTAATATTCGAAATTAGATATTTTTTTTTTAGAAGGTAAAGTTTTGGGTGATATAAAGTTTTGTTCATCTACCACCTAATAGCGTCTATCAGGGCGAGTATTTGGATCTTCGAATGGGAAGTTAGTGAGTCGCGACCCAAATACTAATGGAGGTGCGCTACTCCATCTGTAACGGCGCAACCTGGCCGACTACGTAAGATATGGGGGCAACAAGCTGACTAAAAAATCTAGAGAAATAGAAGGGAGTCAGAAATCACCATCTCGATCTCTCAAGAGCATTTTCAAAGGCCTTTAATAGTGTTGATGACGGTCAGATTGTCACCCTCCACCTCAATACGAAGGAGATCCAAATTCTTAGCTGCTACAAGTCCTAAGTGAAGGCCAAGTGTCTCTGTCAACAGTGCTGAAGAAGAACTGCAATGTGAAGCATCACATGCCATTAGAGAACCTGCATGGTCATAAATTACAAATGCCGTTTTGGTTTCTCCCGAAGGGATCTTGGAACGATCGAAATTAATCTTGAAAAATCCCCGCAAGGGCGGTTTCTAATAACATGTATATATGATATGGGATAGCAATGTAAATAGGTAAACTTAGAGGGAAACAGTTGTAAATAAGGGAAAGTTGTAATAAACAAAGCTCTAGCTTTGTCATCTTCTGTATTCACTTGATTTACAACTAATTCGACAAACTTTTGTCTTCTTTCGGCCTCCTTTAACTATTGATCTAGGTTTGATCATAAACGTTTTCATGGTATCAAAGCAAATGGCCGGGTTAGGATTGGGCGTTTGAGTCGAGTTTGGACTAGGTCTGATTTCTTTCTTTGTGATCTATGTTCACTATTTTTTTTCCCGATTCTGTTGTTTTTTGTGTCGTTATTAGGATTCGTTTGTTTCTAGGGGGCATCGATTTGAGAATTCTCAGGTCAATATGAATGATCCCTTGAATTTGGCTAATGCAGATAGTTCGGGAGATCAGTTGATCTCATTTCAGCTTTCTGGTAATAATTTATCCTTGGTTGGAGTAGAGGGATTCGTCTTGCTCTAGGTGCAAAGAACAAAATTGGGTTTTATTGATGTTTCTTGCACAAAATCTATGGATACCAGCTTACAAAGGTGGTTGCATGCTGACTATATGGTGTGATGTTGGTTGTTAAACCCAATGGTTGATTCGATCTTAGAAAGCTTCATGTATGCCGAGTCAGCAAAACATCTTTGAGATAATCTGGCATAATGATATGGACATACTAATGCGTGAATTCAATTGCTAGAGATGGGAGTATTTCTCCAAATTGAAGTGCATATGGGATGAACTATAGTGCATGAAAGGCTTTCTTGATTGTTCGTGTAGAGCTATATGTTTGTATGTTCATGTTTGTTGATGAAAAAGGTTAATGATGTTGAAGCCCAAAATAGGTTGTGATTCTTGATGAGTTTGGGTGATGCTTCTGATAGGGTTCGTAATAGTATTTTAGCTATGGACCCATAAACACTATTAAGCAAGGCTTATTATCTAGTTTCACAAATATAGAATGGTATTGGGGTAATCAAGGTGGTGAATCTTTTGCTCCAACTGATAATCTTGCAATCATAGAGGCAGGAAAAGGGTTTCAAGGTGACAAGAAATATTTTAGAAAAGACAATAAAAAGAGAATTTGCTATCACTGTAAAGGCAAGGGTCATATATGGTGGATACCTGTTTTAAAATCCATGGAGTTCTTGACTGGTACAAAGGTAGTCGTGAAAGGAGCTTCATCTTCTGTCATCAATGTGCTAGGGTCTTCTTCTATGGTTATGGATGATCCATTAGGAGATGCCATGTTTGGCAAAGAACAAATTCAAGGTGGCAAGCTTGATCAGTCCTTGGTTAATACAGCTTGCCAAGATTACAAACATGGCAGATAGTTCTCCTTTAAATAAAGCTTTAATTGCATTTTTGGCCATAGATGAGGAATGTATACACGGGAGCTACAGACCATATGACTGCATTTAGTCATTTATTGATTGATAGTTTTTGTTGAATAAACCCATTTTGGTAGGCATGCCTGATGAAAATATTGCTACTTTCCATTTGACTAAGGATATCAGTTTGTGTAATGTACTCCTTATGCCTAGTTTTAAATATAATTAATTTGTTGTCTATTTCCAGATTTTTGGAAGATTATTTGATCACTTGCAACTATCTTTATAGTTCAGCGTTGATCTTTTTAGGACCTTATCACTAACTAGGTCATTGGACCAAGCTTTAAGATCAATGGGTTGTACAGACTGCAAGTGGATAATGTGGTTGCAACTTGCAACTTCCCAAATCCCTATTAGTTCAATAAGAACTTTATTTTTATTTTTAATAAGGATGTGTCTGCATATAATGTTTTCAAGAATGATAGTTAGTTACTGCAGTTGCATCATAGGTTTGGAGATGCCTCTATGAGCAAGTTATCACATCTGGATTCTTTACCATCCACTCATTTGCTTAGTTGTGAGACTTGTGTTAGCAAAGATGCATAGACTTCCTTTTCTAGTTAGTCATTCATGTTTTAAGTATTGTTTAGATATTGTGCATCTTGATGTATGAGGTCTATATAAGGTCCTAAGTTTGATTGTATCTTGTTTTTTCTCACTATAAGTGTTGATAATAGTATATTTACGTGGACATTTCTAATGCAATCTAAGTCTCAAGTGTTTGGTTTGTTATCTTCTTTTATTGCATATGTTCAAACTCAATTTGGTGTTTTGATAAGTGTTTTAGAAGTGTGATAATGGGTCAGAATTTGTGCAAAAGGCATTATTCACCAAAGAAGTGCTCCATATACACCTCAACAGAATAGTAGAGTTGAAAGAAAACATCGTTTTATTTGGGAGACCGCCTTCTTTGGATGAGTTAAGGACATATGTTTGTGTTTTGCTCATGACCTAAATCTAAGTTGGATAAGTTTGGTGCAAAAAGCTAAAGAAGTGTATTTTGTAAGGATATCCATTTGGTCAAAAAACTTACAAGTTATCTTGTCTTGACATTAAGAAATGCATTATTTATAGGAATGTGGCCGGTTTTCTTTGAATCAATTTCCACACAAATTTGAGTCATGTCTTAGTGTTATTCCTTGTTATACCTTGTTTGAAATATCAGCAGCCTTCCACTTGTCAATCTTGTTGATTATACAGATCTTGATCAATATGCATAGTATTCAAGGTTCAATAAGCATTGATCAAGTATTTGATAATGTTGATCATAGTAATGTTAGAGTTTTGGCTAACAATGATAACAATGATTCTACTCGTGCTTCTTCGAGTACTAGTCAAGGTGGTTTTACTAGTGTCAATGACATTATAATCAGCCACCATTAAGTGATACACAAAGGTCTGTAAGAACTCGTCACCCTCCTACTAAACTTAAAACACTTTTTATGTCCTACAATTCAGGTTTTTTATTCTAACTCTTTATCTTCTTCTTTTTTTATCCCAATCCTTGAGTGATATTAATAGTTTTTTCACATGATTTTGTTCAATCTTTTGTTAACTTTGTGATCATCCCTGAACTACAAACATTTTACCATGCTAAGAAAGATCCAAACTAGCTTGAAGCCATGATTTGGTTAAGGGGTTGTTTCAAGATCGACTTACAAATTGCTTTTCCCTTACCTATCCCTCTGTACTGTGACAACAGAGCGGCTAAATACTTGACTATCAATGCAGTCTTTCATGAGAAAACGTACAAAACACCTCTGGATTGATTTCCACTTCGTGAAAGAGAAGAAACATAAAGGACTCTTGCAGACACATTGCTTCTAATCTTCAACTAGCAGATTTGATGGCCAAAGCCTTAGGAGAAACTCAGCATCACTTCTTATCTCTCAAGTTGGGAGTGATCTTCGAATCTTCGACCCACCTCCAACTTGAGGGAGGAGAGGGGGGGTGTTAGAATTAAAGGGCAACCGTTGTAAATAAGGAAAAGTTATAACATGCAAAACTCTATATAAAAAGTTTTGTCATCTTTTGTATTCACTTGATTTACAACTAATTCAGCAGATTTCCGTCTACTTTCTCCTTTCACTCTTGATCTTGGTGTGATTATAAACATTTTCAGTTTCCATCGAAATTAGATAATGAAGATAGAAAGACAACAACTTAAAGTAAAAATAAAAATTAATATCCCATTCATTAAAACAATGCTTTTAATTATAAATAAAGATGATTAAAAGTTTAATTATAAATAGGTATATGTTAGGTACTATTTGTAAAAATGATAAACACAATGGAATATTCCCAATTTCTTCATGATTAAGGCATACACATATGAGGTGATTGCAGGCACCTTCCCACCTTGAATCTAACCCACCCATATTAATCACATAATCAGCTCCCTATAAAAATAAAATAAAATAAAATAGAAATTTGATTGGACCTACACCAGATGGTGATCTCATAAGAGGGCGAGGTTAAGGCTAAAACCAAACATGAATAATGCAGAAAGAGGAGGTCTTTGTCGAGCAATCAACCCCATTTTTTAAAGTGTTGTGTTGTGTTGTGTATGACAAACCATATGAAGTTTCAGAGGCCTCCCCCCTTGACTTTTTCACCCTTTGAAGCCTTCTTTTAATTTATTCATCTCCCCTCTTTGTTTACTTTGATTATTATCTCCCCTTCAATTTAGGTCACAATGTAACATCATGTCACCACATGAAATTGGACTACCATACCTAAAATACTTTATCCTTTTTTTAAATAAATTAAAATATATATTAAACCAACACATTACAAGCTCTCTTGGTGGCATTTGGTTGGCGGATTTGGAGAATAAGGACTTGTATTGTAGCTTCTATTACCAAATTATTTTACTTTTTAAAATTTTTATTTTTGTTTTGGCACATGAGAATGTAAATAAAAATTACTAGAGATGCAAAGGGGAAAAAAAATGAAATAATCTTTATCAAAATTTAAGTTGTTTAACTTTTTAAGTTTTTAACATACTTTTTAAAAAGTTAAAAATATTCAATAAAATAATATTTTTTTAATTATTTTTTAATAATTTCATACTTATTAGTAATAAGTATGAAATCATTCTTAAAAAATTTACAAAAATGTTGATATTTTATATGATTTTCATGCATCATCCTTAAAATATGTGCTAAATAATAAGTGACTTAAATTTGAGACGAATGTAGTAGTATAATTTATATAAAATGAAATTAATTGGAGAAAATGATAATTTTATGAGTTTGGAGAATGATAGACGAGGATTTCAATATCCCATGGTCAAAATGAGGATTGAAATGGAGGAAAAATAAACATTTTGTTTTATAGAAAATGAGTAAAGAAGTTACATGGCAATTAAAATTATAAATGAATTATAATTTAAAATTAGAATACACTGGTTTTTTCCTCTTTTGTATTAAGAGATATCTAGCTTTTACATGCATGTCTTTAGTTTGACTAAATCTAATTTATAAACTAACCCTTTTTTTTCAATCTTCTCTATTCTACCCTTAGGACATAGGATAAAAATCTAAGTCGGAAAAGATTTTCTACAAAAAAATAATAAATCTTAGAAATCTTTTTTTTTATATACAAGGTGATAATTTGGATAGGGTCAACCTCACCAACACCCAAGAGCATCTTTTTGGACGAGATCGTCGATCTCGGAAAGCCTAGGAATCTAATCTCCACCCATAGAAACGTACGGTCTGCGAAAAGTTAAACTGATTAAAATTTAAAAATATTTTCAAATTAGTGCTCTTATCCTATAAGGGTATACTCCCTCCGTATCGCAAAACTTGTAGTTTTAGAGTAGTAAACTTGTATCAAAAAACTTGTTGTTTTAGCTATAATTATTATCTTTATAGGTAATGATTGCTCTTTTTATAGGTAATAATTAGTGCTTTTAGGTACTTTATCCTATAAAAGTAAAGGAAATATAGATATTATTAATAAGTGTGCATAAAGCTAAAACTACAAATTTTGCGATACGGAGGGAGTATATGATAGAAAAACTAATTTTTTTTTTAAATAATACTCCGTATCTGGTTTCATACCAAGATAAAAAAAAAGGGAAATAAATTTCACCTTGTTTCTTTGATTTCTTTCTAATGTATTATGGAATTCTATTTGCTTTTCCTGTAGATCTTCTCTTGGTTTAGTTGCAATGTTCCTTTCTAGAAAGATTGTCCACAGTCAATCTGAATTATGAAATAATGTTCCTCACTACCCTTTGGCCCCTTAATCTTTTTCCTCACTACCATTTTGCCCTTAGTCTTTTTCCTTGACATATAATAGGAAGATATGGATACCAAATAACAGTAAATTATTAAAACAAGCAAATAACAAATTTGTAACAAATAGGAAGATTTAATAATAAATGATCAATTGATGGCAAGAGAGTCATTTACCCTGTATATAATACCATTGTCAATTGTCAATTGTCAATTGGAATAGAGTGAGGGCCTGAGGGGAGGAGGAGAGGTCATACAAAGTTACAAATACACAGAAGCCACCCCTCTCCATTGTTCCTTTTTTTTTTATATATATAAATTAAATTAAATTTTCAACCTTTGCCTTTCCCCATCCCCTATTTTGTATGAAATATTCCTTCATTGCTCTCTTCCCCTTTCCATTGGGATTGTACAGTTTCTCGGCTCCGGAAAGAACCCAATTGTAATCTCCTCATTTGAGTTGATTATCAGTCTATTTTGCTGAGACTTGTGAGGCAAAAAACTGGGTTTTCATGGGTCTAATGATTCTGGGTTTTTTTGTTTCTGGGTTTTGATTCCCCTTTGTATAACTGTTCTATCTGGGAATTTTGACTGGAATCGTAAAGAACACCTGTTTCTTTTTTTGTTATAATAAGTGGGCGGAAGAGGAAATCTTCTTGGGTTAAAAATTTCTCTGTTTTGTCAAAAAAAGATGGGCAAGGAAGGACCTTGCTATCACTGTGGTGTTACAAGTGAGTTCTTGTTCTATTTGTTTTGAATCATTTGGAACTTTTATTACCTGAAATCCTGAATTGCATTTCTTGTTTTCTGATAATTTTCTATGGCCGAATTTTAATTTCTTGGATTGCGTGTTGTCATGCCTTTGAAGATGCTTCGTGTTTCTGGGTTCAGGCAAACCTAATTAAGTGAAGAACATGTGGTTTGTGCCAAGAGAGTGATTCTTAAATGGTTAAATAAGACCTCCTATTTGTGCTTTGATCTAGAAATGTTGGAATCCCTTGTGAGAGGTTTGAACTTTTCCTACTCAAGTGATGGGATTTTCTCTTGTTGTGAAATTCCCTTTTGCTCAACCTTCAATTCCTTCAAACTGGAAATTCATTTGCTCATCTATCAAGAATTCAGTAATATAGGATCCCCAATTTGAAACATTTGCATTTGCTCTTGGCTTCTGGGTGATTCCTCATGATGAAATTGAACTTACTTATCCATGCTTAGTTGTTTCACATTAGGAACTGCAGATTCCATCCTAAAAATATACATCATCCAACATCTGGGGGTCTTGTTTTTAAAACTTCCAAATGATATTCAGGCTATGGTTATTCTCCATAGCAAGAATGAATCATATTCTTCCACCTATACTGAAATTTGATCCAGCCCGAACTTGCTTACTTCACATTCATCCATCTATCCTTCATAGCCATGTTTCTCCTGTATCAGTTTCTGGTCTAAGTTGTGGCATGCTTGTCTTTAAATGGCCATTATTTCCTAGTTGTCAATGGCTTAGACTGGTTTTCCATATTCCTGTTGAGTTAGTGATAATTCTTTCGGCTACAACTCCAGAGGATCTTCAGTATAGGTTTCCTTGTCACGGCTTCTAATTCATAGTCAATGATTCTGTGGGTGTTTTTGTGTATGATTGTTGTAGCCGCTTTCAGTTGCCAGATTGAAAAACCATGTTATTGGACGACTGAAGTGTTTCCATCTCTATTTCCTTCAGCTTGAATGGAATGATGCATAACATTAGAATGTTAGGCAGTTATTTACATAGATTAGCACTTTTAGATATCCTGATAGCTGGTTATTCTTAGTAGCGCATGCGTCTCAGAAGCATTGAATCCTTCCAGGTTCTTGGCTCGTATATGGATATTAACAATATGGGTCCATCTTACATGACTTGATGCTAATAACTTCTTGATGAAATTCGTGCTCGTTGTTTTCTGTTTTCTCATCCTAGATATTGTTCATGTAATGGCCTGCTTTATCATGATAGCCTGATGGTTGTTCAATGTTGTCAAAGGTACCCCGCTTTGGCGTAATGGACCTCCAGATAAGCCTGTACTTTGCAATGCATGTGGATCAAGATGGAGAACCAAAGGAAGCTTGACTAATTATACACCTTTACATGCCAGAGCCACGGCAGATGAATACGAGGACCACAAGGTTTCCAAAGTGAAG
Source organism: Persicaria maculosa (assembly GCA_963922045.1). NCBI lineage: Eukaryota > Viridiplantae > Streptophyta > Magnoliopsida > Caryophyllales > Polygonaceae > Persicaria > Persicaria maculosa. The sequence goes on from OY998251.1 coordinate 9,197,495, forward strand.
ATCTTATCACTTAAAGAAAGAGATGGGAAGCTGAAGAAGAGAAAGCTAGGTTATGAGAATCCTGTGGTCACAAGTCATGCTTCCGACTACAACCAGGATTTCCTGAAAATGTCGTATGAAGACACCAGCAACAGGTCAAGTTCTGGCTCTGCTGTCTCGAACTCAGAGAGTTGCGCTCACTTCAACAATGCTGATGCTAGTGATTTGACAGGTTAGCCTATCCACTGAATGTTAATATGTTTGTACTAAGTTAAAGGCTAGCATTGGAAGCTCAAATACTATTGTTGCCAGAGGAATAAATATTGGTATTAGAGAGTGAAGAGGAATGCCATACTGAGGGTTGATCTGGGAATTACTACTTGGTGGGTCATTTCACTTTCTAGAATTTTCCTAGATAAGGGAAAGTAGTCATAGGGTTTGTTTGACGTGATCAGATATAAGGAGGTGCATGATATTGTAGACTGAGGTGTGCTGATTTCTTACAAGGAGCCAAAAAGGAATAACGAGTGCTGATAATGTAGAATGACATTGCTGCCAAACAGGCTCTATAGTATTCCTCTTTAGTTCATTAAGTTCGTATGTTTCCTTCATTATTATCCACAATATGTTTGTTTTGGCCTGCCTTTGAAGATATTTGATAAAAACATATAGCTTATATCTCATATAGTCCAGAGTAAAGGAAACCTTTGTTAAAACTTGAGTGATTGCAACTGTAGCAACTTCCTAACTGAAATGACTCACAGATCCTGCTCAATCAGTTGCTTGGGAGTCACAAGTTCCATCAAAGAAGAGAACCTGTGTTGCTCGCACAAAGTCATCTCCAGTTGAGAAGTTCATCAAGGATCTGCATGCTATTTTACATGAACAAGAATCCTCTTGTGTGTCTGGGTTCTCTGAGGAGGATTTGCTTTTCAAGAGTGATGTGCCGATGGTATCAGTGGAGATAGGGCACGGAAGTGTGCTCATTAAGCATCCAAGCTCACTGGTTCGAGAAGAAGAATCTGAAGCAACTTCTTTTTCAGTTGAAAATAAATCTTCTGCAGTAAACGACACCTACTCTTGTTCTGACCCTGTCTGTCGACGTAATCACTTCAAGGTTGATAATATTTGTTATCATGGAAGTGAGAATGTTTTGAATCTTACAGGCAAAACAATGCACCAAGAACCTGCCAAAAGGTATTTCTCTTAGGAGTGTTATGTAAATGTGGTGTTACTTTCTTGGACATCGTATAATTTTATGCTTGACGCTGTTATTTTGTCTAACATTTTCAGACTGATTCCTTGCAACCATCAATTCACATAATCATTCATTTTAGCTGTAAATTCGGAAAGAAATTGTCAAATTACTGAACACCAGTTTGCAATTGCAGGGATAAGTTCAACCATGACAGGACGCAGCTCTTTTGGGCTCACGATTCGCCTCTGTGCTATGTAGACTTAAATGTAAGCTGCATTTATCCCTACAACTGAGTAAATGGAAACAAAAATGGCATATGAGATTCGTCGTAAAAAAATCTTTAGCATTAACTGCTCATGTTCTTCTTACTAGGAATGAGTATTCAGTTTCAACCTATAATTGTTGTTTTCGCAGGATGTGGTCAACTTTCAGGTACTACTGGGGCATTTGACGATTGACGAGCAGCAGCAGCTGCTCAAATACCTTCCTTCTTCTGATACATCCCAGTTTCCTCAAAGGTTAGCCTTCACATTTGTTTCTCATTGACACCTGAAGGTGATTGGGATCATTTACTTTTATTTTATTGTCATCCAGCCTTCAGGAGATGTTTGATAGCAATTTCTTCAAGGAGGACATATCGTATTTTCAGCAATTGCTTTCAGAAGGGCTTGTCAGCAACACTCACACTGGAGTTCAATCTGAAGACTTCAAGGCTCTGAAGAAACTTGCATTGTCCAATTTGACAAAGTCAGAATGGTTGGAATTATACAGGAAGCTTCAGGTATGTGTTCAGTGCTAAAATTACATGGAATCAGATAAAAGGTGGAGTCTTACTCTTTTTTACAACTAACTGTCTCAGGTTAGTAGATCCAATCATCATGCTAGAGAAACTCCAACTGCATCTGGAAGTAAATTGAGCTTATCGAAAAATCTGGGAAGTTCCCAGAGGCCGCTCCATGAACAAAATAAAATCATGCCAGGTTAATCTTCTAACTTCATTTCATTACTTGGTTATTTTTGGTGATGAGAAGCTAAAGTCAGTGATAAACTTATTGGGTAGCTGAAGCTTTTTGGGTAATTGAATAAAGTAACTGTTAAAAGGAGCTTTGTATATTTTGATGAACTATGTGGATACCAAATTGAGCCCTTGTATTTTTCTATATACATGAATCCTTTCATGATATTTCTTTTGTACATTAAACATGTGGATTCTTTGTATGGTATAATGTGGATACTAAAGAAACTGTTTCACACAGGCAAAGAAACCACAACCAGAGTCTCCAAAAGAGCACTCTCCAAGTCCGGTCTAGAAACCAACGAACCTCTAGAAAGCGATGGTTCATTCTTTACTCCCAGAAGCCAGTTTGGTCTGCTGTCGACTGATGGTCATCGTATCACACTAGAGTCCTGCTACTTTCCTGATGAGAGCTCTGATCAGGATCTGCTGTTGGACTTGCCATCTAATGGCTCATTCCCGGAGGCTGAGCTTCTTCTCCCAACATCAAGTTTTGCATCCCATCAGACTAGTGCTAGCTGTAGCTACTCACACCCGGGTATGATCAACCGTTAATGGCGCCTAGCCACTGATGTTTTAAGGCTTCCCACAGGTTCCTCTTCCATGATTTCTTTTAGTTCCTTGCTTTTTTTAGCCTCCTTTTGGGTTTCAAATAGGGAGTAACTGAAGAGCTATGTGGGTTGTTTTTTTCCTTTTTTTTTTTTTAAAAAAAAAATCTTTCCTTCTTTACTCTCTTCCTGTTTGTATAGGTTCATATAAAATCCTTAGTATGTAAGTTGATAGACAGTTTGTTTCTTCTTCGACAAGGAATTAATTGAGTCTTCGTAGTTAACAATACGTAACGGTTTTTTTGTTGCATTATTTTCATGATACCAAGGTACATTTTGTAAGTGAATCTGGATTTCCTGAGAAGGACAAGGGAGACTGCAGTAATGGGAAGCTTATATAGAAAATATATGGATTGTATGAAAGTTGTATTTGACAGAGATCAATTCTAACTTCTTGGTTGCTGGATTGCTTCAACACTTGCCAGTTTCTAAGCATAAAATTTCGGCACTGTTTTTATATATAACTGGATTGCTTCTCGCATATCTTGCCATTAAACAAGGCTCTAGAGGAATTATAACGCGCAACCCTATCGTTCTCTTCGAAGAGGTCGCAGAAATGAGCAATGAGCATCAGCTTGCACACATTTGCTCATGTTGCTTATGCAATTCAGGAACCATTGCAGACAATATGATACATTAGATGTCCATACATTCTTCTTTGAAGGCCTTTGGGGTTGAATTTTATTTTACTTTATTTTATTTTGACAATAGCAAAGATTTAGGTGTGGTCAAACCATGTTGGACTACCACCCAAGAGCATCCGAAAGGACGAGAACCGTAAGCTCGGGATAAAAGATCAACGAACAACCGTGTGAAGAGAAACGCAATCGAGTCACCTGATTGGCCACCATGTTATCTCCCTGAATATGTGAATGCAGGAGGCTGAAGCAAAAGTCTAAAGAAGCAAAAGCGCATCTGCAATCACCATCTCAATCTCATAAGGGGCCTTCCAACGACCATTGATTGAGTTGATGACGAAAAGATTGTCCCCTTCCACTTCAACCCTCATCCTCTTGTAGGGGTGTGCACAAAACCCCGAAACCGAAAACACGACACGAAAACACGACAACACGACACGAAAAAACCCGAAACCGAAAAAACCCGACACGGAAATAACACGAACTGAGAAAACACGGTTGTAAACGGTTCGTGTTCGGATCGGGGAAATTGCCTTGTCGGATACCCGACACGAACCGTTTAAATTATTTTTTTTATTTTATTTTTAGGCTGGGTAGTATAATACTAGTGTAAATAGAATCCTTTAAATAACAAGAAGTTTCGGTAGTGCAGATGGTTATGGGGAAGGGTAAGTACATGCGCTGGGAAGGCGTCCCAGGTGCGATTCCCACTGACACCTCTTTATTACATTTTTATTTCCTTTCAATTGTTCCCTCTCAGCAGGTCCAGCAGCCCAGTAAGGTTGTAACCATGTAAAAAAAATAAAAACAAAAAATAGATGGTTCGTGTCGGGTACCCGGGTATCCGATACGGAACCGATTAGTCTTACTGTGTCAGATACCTGGCTCGAAACGGTTCGTGTACGGTTCGACAGTTTGTGCATAAATGGTTTCGGATACCCGACACGATTACCCGGTTCGTGTCGGGTACCCGGTTATGCCCACCCCTATCCTCTTGTCCCAGATGAAGATATTGAGCATCTGTCATCAGAACTGAGGCAGATCCACACAATAAGGTATCACATGCGAGCATAGTTCCCAATAGATCCCGGACCACGAAACCTACAGAAGCCTCCCCAAACGGAAGCTTTGATCCATCAAAATTAATTTTAAAAGTCCCTTCCGTTGGGTTTTTCCAGCTTATATTGTTTTCCTCCTTTGATTCAACGACCTCGTGTTTTCTTTTTTGACTTGATCTTCCGGGTACAATTTTTTCAATTCCTTCCAACTTTGTAGTTGTTGTCTTACGTACCATTCCCATCTTTGGTTAGTCCACAAATTTTGATTATAAAAAAAATATGCTTGTTCTCATTGTCCATTGATTGATATTGTTGATTGTCGTTTTTTGTAGAGCTTTGCAAAAAATTTCGTTATGGCCTCTTTGATGTTTGGTAATTGGTTTCTATATATGTTCGATGTGGTAATCACTTGGTGTATATTTCGGTCAATTCTTTTGATTAATTCTAATGTTATTTCACACTTAGTGAATAGGTGTATTGCATCTTCATCTATTCGGTTACATAGTGAGCATGTTAACAAAAACATCTACACCCTTTTGTACTAATCTCTTCTTAGTTGGAGTCCCGTTCATAACAACTTTTTAAAGGAAAATTTTCACTTTTGAAAAGCACTCCATTTTCGACATCTATGTCATATCATTGCCTCGTTGGTGGGTTCGCTTGGTAATTAGATCCATGACACTAGAGATTGTGAACCATTTGTCCTCACTAGATTTTCAATATTGTCTATCTTCAATGTTGTTTTTGGTAAATTTGTAATTACAATTTTGTCAACAATATTTTTAGGTAGGATTTTCCTTAGTTCCTCTATATTCCAAGTTTAATTTGTTTTATAATATACTTGTCAATGTGTTCTTGTTCATCAATCATGTTGTTTGGTAGTTGCCTTCCTAGTAAGTGTTCATTTTCTAACCAAGTATTCTTCCATAATTTAATCGTTCTTCCATTCCCCACTTGCCACACAAATCTGGTGTAGAACTCATCTTTAATTTCCATGAGTTTCGTCCACTGTCAAGATGTGTTTTTTTTCCTTTTTTATAGTCCCATCACCCATGTATTCTCCTCTTTTATATATTTCGCCTTTATAATTTTCACCCAAGCATTGTATGATTTCACTATTATTTTCTATATCAATTTCATTTGAAGTGTCCTGTTCTCGTCTTTTGTTTTATTTAGACATAGTCCTTATTATCTTTTTTTTTTCTACAAATTTTATCTCATCCAATTAGAGGCTTATAGTTTACAGTCTATGTTTCAGAAGAATGTTCTGTAAATTTGGTCCAACTCCCGGTGAAGGTAGGGATGTAGCATGGAGTTCTACATTATACAGTTTGGTTCCATCGCTAAATTTGCTTTAATTAAGATTGTTCTTCCTTGTTGGGGAAACAAAATTACCTTCAATTTTGTCAATTGGGCTATTGTCCTTCCTATGGTATCTTCAAAAGTAATCGTGTTTACCCGTCTATTAATAATAGGACATCCTAAATATTTGTCAAAAGCAACAAGATTTACAATGTTCAACAAGTTTTGAATATTTGGTTTCTGGTAGAACTTGGAAAGACGATTTGTAAAAGGTTTAATTAAAAGTCTTTTTAAATATTTTTTTAATATCAGATGAATTAATATTAAAAAACCCATGTAAAGTATGGGTGCTAAACTAGTCAATTTGTAAAAGGAGTTAAGTTTTTTTTTAATGACGAGGAACCTACTTTTGGTGGCAAACCCAGGCACGTGACCCAACCGTCAAGATCCACGCACCAGGTAAACCGACTTGCGCCGACCGACTCGACCCACTGGAAAGGAGCAAGACAAACCTTAGATTTTCATCTAAGAAAAGGGGCGGAGGTAGGGATCAAACTGAGACCTCCTGACATTTCCCTTGATCCTCACCAGTGAGCCACCCCGACTTGGGCTTCAAAACTTTGGTAGCCCAATGAGCCCAATCCAATAACATTAACTTGCCATCTTTCTAAGTGGGTCCCAAAAAGGAAACAAAAGGCCCATTTGACATGCCTCAGCGAACACTTACCTGTCTCTCTTTCTCCTCTCTTTAGTTTTTCGACATTTCCAAAGCGCTCCTCCTACACTCCCTACTGAGCACTGTTTATTGCTCAACCTCTACAACTAAACCAGATACAGATCACCATTAATAACCTCCATTTCTCCTTCGATTCTCCTCTTCCCCTTTCCCTCTGCATTCTCGATTTCACTTTCCAACAGGTATTGCATTTTCTTCCGCTCTAGGTTTATCATTTTTTTCTTCTTCTTCATGTCTTCTGATTTTACTGCGATTTCTCAATCTAACTTCGATATCCCTACTGTCTGTATGCCTTGTTGCGAATGCATTTCGATTTGTAAGTGTATCACTAGTAATTTCTGCTTGTTTTTTGAGAAAAAAGAGGAGAGTCATTTTCGCTTGGAATTAGATTGGTGCCATTTATTAGAGTTGATAACTGTTCATAATCTATGCTTCAATGATATTGTTATATGTCGATGAATTGTGCAAGGAAAATTGGAAAAAAAAAATGTTTTGTTGCTTTGAGTGGTTGAAATTGAAATTGAAATTGAAATGTGCAAGATCGAGTTTTGTTTTAATTTGCCTTTTCCACCACATGACTTCTTGGAGACAACCTCGAGTACAAATATGATATATTATAGCAATTTGAGGTATATGATACTCGTTATTACCTGGAGTTGTAGTTTTCTTTGAACAAGAAGGGATTTTGTTGGTTTGTTTTCTTTGAAAGATGGAAATTGGACTTATGTAGTTCAGAGTTCAGACCCTTTGACTTCAATTATTTTTGTGAAATTTTGTTTGGCTGTTTGCACAAGCGTTTGATTGTTTGCCATTCCGTGTGTGTATCACTAGCATCCTATGTTGCTTTGGTTTCTATGATTCACCTTAATGTGTGCGATGAGTAATTTTGACGATCCATTATATCCTTGGCAGACTTGTAAGAATGGCAGCAACTGGATCTCACTGCTTTCAAATTGCATCCGCCAAGCCATGCATCTCTTCCTCTCGCAGGATGTTCAGTGCAAAGGCAATAAGATTTGGCACTGATTTGAAAGTAACATCAGGGACCAAGCTTGGTAGTGGAAGTCACTTGTCAGCAGCACGGCCCTTCCAACGCAGCTTTTCATCTTCAACCTTGAAAAGTGAAAAGGTTGTGATCAAGGCAATGGCAGAATCTACTGATAAAGCTGTGTCAGGGCTTCCTATTGATTTGAGAGGTTTGATCATTAAATTATGCTCTACACCAGTTTATATTTTGCTTACCAAACTTGGTCCAAGGAATATTAATTATTAGTAGCAAGTCTTTTCGGTTAGGATCGTCTCCCTTGCTTAAGATGATTCATTGGAACATTTTTCACAGGCAAGAGAGCATTCATTGCTGGTGTAGCAGATGATAATGGATATGGTTGGGCAATAGCCAAGTCTCTTGCAGCTGCTGGCGCTGAGATTCTTGTTGGAACATGGGTTCCTGTAAGCAACTGAAACCTCATTGAAAACAAGCTGTTACTTTTATTTTCCCTTTTAAAGCCATCATGTGTATTTGACTTGAAAGCTATATGCAGGCCTTAAATATATTTGAAACAAGTCTACGACGTGGGAAGTTTGATGAGTCAAGAGTGTAAGTCTTTCGAGCAGGCTTAACATGTTCCATTTTTTGTTCTTGCCAATACTTGTTGTATCCTATAGACAATGAAAGCTTTGAACTTTCAGGTTGCCCGATGGGTCCCTCATGGAGATTACTAAGATATACCCTCTGGATGCAGTATATGATACCCCTGATGATGTTCCTGAAGATGTAATGATATTCATAATATCTGTATTGAAGTCAATGATTTAATGCCCTTTGTAGTCTTACCTTTCACTTGATTTCTGCAGGTGAAAGCAAATAAGCGTTATGCAGGATCGTCAAAATGGACTGTGAAGGTAACTGTTTCACCTTATTGCAAGCATTTTGCTTAATCAATGTGAGATTGAAGCCGAAATTGATTTTCTGAATCTTTCATTTTATTAGTATCTCATAAATGTTCTACTTAAACTCAAGGCCAAGTTTTGCTCCTTTTTCTCTTTCTATGCTTTCCCTTTCTTCTCTCTTTTTTTTTCAGGGATATTTGTGTGAGAGGAATTGAACGTTTATCATTAGGATCATTCTAAAAACCTGATTCTTTGGTTAATGGAGTATATAAAAGACAAGGACCTGAGTTGTAACTTGTATGTTATATATTAAATTTCTGTGCTATTCTATCCCGTGTTTGTTAAAAGGGAGTCTTTAACCATTTAACATTCACATATCTATCTGTCATTAATTGACCAACTATACGGGATATGAGTTTGCTTATCATGCTTTGGGGATGCAGGAAGTTGTTGAATCAGTAAAGGAGGATTTTGGTAGCATTGACATTCTCGTGCACTCACTTGCCAATGGACCTGAGGTTTCTATTGACTTGATTTACTTTTCTTCCACAGGAGGGAATTTTAATATTCCATGTGCACCTTTGTATCTTATGATAGGATTCAATCTTTTGTAGGTGACTAAACCTTTGTTAGAAACGTCAAGGTATGGGTATCTTGCAGCAATATCTGCTTCCAGCTACTCCTATGTATCACTGCTAAAGCATTTCCTTCCAATAATGAATCCAGGCACGTGCTTCTATCTTCTTTTGCTTAGACATAGGTGGTGCAAAAAAGACGTCAGTTCAAAGATTTAAATAGCTTTTTCTGCCATTACAGGAGGTGCTTCATTGTCACTTACCTATATTGCATCTGAGAAGATCATTCCTGGGTTTGTTCCTTCTTTAACCTCTAGGTTTTCTAGTTACGCTTTCTCTGTTTGTAGAGTGACAGTTATTCATGTTCTTGACGCAGGTACGGGGGAGGAATGAGTTCTGCAAAAGCTGCTTTGGAGAGTGACACTAAAGTATGTCTTCCCATCTGTTATATATGCTTTCAGAATGAGAAATCCTTGAATATAATACAGTATGCTTTTGAATAATCGGATCATCATTGTTGGTTGCCAACTTTTTTAACATTTGATTCAGGTTCTTGCTTTTGAGGCAGGAAGGAAACATAGAGTTAGAGTCAACACTATATCAGCTGGTACTTCATCTCACCTTCATCTTTTCTTCGTCTTTCAATCTTTTTAGAGCTACATAAATCAATCCTAACCACGATTTTCTTGATATTTCCCTACAGGCCCACTCAGGAGCCGTGCTGCAAAGGCAATTGGGTTTATTGATATGATGATCGACTACTCTTTGGAGAATGCACCCCTACAAAAGGAGCTATCCGCTGGTAAGTGATTCCTTTGCAGCACCAGGCCTCTAAGCAAAGCCTCCTCTTGATTTTCTAAACTGTGCCAGTACCTGGTCTTGAATAACTCATCTCTGAGCAGATGAAGTCGGAAACGCAGCTGCTTTCTTGGCATCACCATTGGCCTCGGCTATAACTGGTGCAGTTGTGTACGTCGACAACGGTCTAAACGCCATGGGGGTTGGAGTTGATAGCCCCATCTTCAAGGACCTAGGCATACCCAAGGATAAGCACTGATCGAAGACGAGGTTAGACCATGGGAGATGAATTAGCTATCTAGGATAGATTTAGCTCCCTAATTATATATTTTTATTTCCCCAACCGGGCTGATATTATGAATGATTTGAGGAACTGAAATCTGTTTGTTGTAAGTTTTAGGGCACCTGGATACGTGCCTAAATAAAGTGGCTCATGTTCTAGTTATGCTCTTCTTATCACATTATAGTTTCACTCTTACACCATTGACAAGCAATGGTGGCACTAGTGCTCGACCTCCCTCTATGTCGAATCGACAGGCAAAGGTATCAAGTCGACACTCACAAGGCATTGAGTCAACATCAGGCCACACTTCCTGCATTGTTGTGCTTGACAACATCAGTTCACTTCCTGAATAAAAGGATAACAACCGAAACAAAATCGGATCTAAACATCAAACCATCACATATGATTGGAAGTGTTTTCTAATAGTGAAACATTGCAAGTCAAGTGTAATTTGGACACTAATTCATTGAGTAATGAAAATCATATTTTTAGAAAAAAATAGATTTATAAAATAATCCGGACTGAGCTACAGAAAGTTGCATTGCTATAGTGCTAGGATTCGCAATCAAACATTTAATTATGAAAAACTAGAATAATAATTTCCACAATATATATAATGAATACTATTCACATTAGGCACATATATAGGTTAACTACAATAGCAACAGCTGGCGAACCTGTAAGATTAATGATAATGACTGGTGTGCTGTGTGGCAACGAGGTTGAGACTGTGGAACATGTTTGGTTCATTTGCCCTTTTGTTATACACGTATTTAGCTGGATTGACATTACTTTTGCAACAGTATATGTAATGCCTCTCGAGTGGTTTGGTAGGTGAGAATGCCTTTGTAGTTTGTACTGTCGTCAAAACAGTGGTCTCTTCTCCTATTGCCAATTGGTTTTTAAGATGAAATCCAATTTGACTTATGTGCTAGGCAATTAGAGCATGGACGCACGAGTATACACGACCCCTAATCACGAGTCCCAACGGACTTCAGGACTCGTATAAAAAAAGTGACATACACTCTTTTCATCATCATCAAGTGGTAGTGATCAGCAACAAGTAATTCACATGGATATTGAGACTCAAGCACAACATCAGATTGATTTTGACTTTTATCTGCTTCATCTCTTTGTTTTTTTATGACATCCCTTAATATAATAGCCATATATACCACAGTAATAACACTTTCTGTTCTTTTTATCAGAATTAGATGAAGTAGCATGTTTATCTTCATTCTCAGTTTTCTTATCCTTGTTCTTATTCTTATTCTTCTTTTTTTTCCCCTTTAACACCAAAACCTCAGTTTTAGTCTCAGTTTTAGTGTTATTGTTGTTAGCATTGTCAGATTTGTTCTTAAACACCTTAAGACTCTCATTCTTCTGCACAATAGACTCAAGAATTTTGTCTTTAGTTATAGACTCCTGACTGTACTGAATAACATCTTTTAACACATCAAACCGAGGAGGCAAAGAGTTCAATAACAAGATAGTCAAATACTCATCTTTAATAGCATTCTTTTTATAACATCTTTCTAAGTCTTGAGTCATTCTTAAGAATTTGTCCAGATTAGATTGAAGTGACTGATTAGTGTCCATTTTGAAGTTAAATAGACGACACAAGACAACGATTCGGCTAGGCAAGGATTTTGTCAGGTAAAGAGTTTCCAAAGTATCCCACAGTTGTTTAGGGTTTGAGATACTTACAACCTGACGAGCTACGTCGTCAGAGAGTCTAATGAAGATTTCTAAATGAGCTGCCTCATCCAGATCCTTCTTCATCTCCTCAGTAGCTCCTGCTGGGTACTCCCCCAACACGGCCTTCCAACATTTCTCTTTGATGAGGATAGCCTACAAATTGAGCTGCCATATGGAGAAATCAGTCGTTCCATCAAACGACTTGATTCTCATAGCATTATCCACCATCTCAGTACCGGTAAACACTGACAAGTTAGTGTAGGTTCACAAGAAAAACGAAAGGAAGCACACAAGCAATAACAGGAAACCTAGTAACCAAGGATTGAAGGGAGATCTAGAACTCTGGGAACACACAACCACAAAAAACATACCTTTTTTTTTATGATAACGAAGAACAACACAAAACAAGAGCGGAAGCGAAGCGTCAACAAGGAATGCAGAGCGATTTCTAGATCCAAAACCCTAGATCAAAGACCTAGAATCTCAGATCCAGAGAACCCGACTCTGATACCAAATTGAAGTTTCGATTTTTGCCATAACACATAAGTAGAACGAAGATCGAAAAAGGACACAACGATTTGGTAACGCAGTTCGGGTAAAACCCTACTATGTGGAATCTCAAGAGGGGAGATCCAGTCCCAGAGTTCACTATGTTGCAAGAGAAGGACACAAGCTAAGCACACCAGACAGAGTACCAAAACTAGCAACCTAAGGGACCTCAAAACCGAGCAAGGCAAACATAAAGGAAAGTAAAAGGAAGAGATGCCCCCTGAAAGGCAACCGAGAAACTTCGTTGAAATTTCTCACAGAGAAGGAGCTTCGCAACCACCGTGGAAGCTCGTCAGACCACCGTCTTCACTTATCGCTCACACTAGAGCTCTCTCTTTCTTCTGTGGCTAGGGTTTCCTAAATGAGGTTCCAAGGAACACTGTAGCAGAGGCGAGGCTTATATAGCCCCAAGCCCCCAACAAATTAGGTTTACATAAGCTCCTCTCCACCGTCTCCAAACAAGCAAGCCAGATTGAGGAGAGATTGACCCAACACTTGGGCCTGATCTGTCTCTCCAACAAAATAAGCCCAACATAGATAACCAAGCACCTATGCTCGGAAAAGAGCTATAGATTAAGCGTTAGATTATACATTTAAACACATGTACATTAAGTGGTATTCCTATAGATAAGCCAACCAGCTTAGACCCACTTAATATGTCTAAGGGCAACTTCAATCTATGAGATGTCCAACCTTAGTATAGTGTATGCATAATCTAACCACTTAGAATAAAACCTAAGGCTACCAAAGTTCAAGTGCTCAATGTCCAATATTACAAGTTTATCTTTACATGACAAGATTAACAATATAACAAGACTATTTATCTTCTAAATGCGCATTAATACCCCTAAAAAGCTAACTTTACTAAAGAGAAAAATTCATAATCACACAACATAATATTCATATTTTCATATTCATATAAAATAATATTCATATGAATATGACGTAATATTCATTTGTTTCACCATTACATCGTATTATTCATTTCATTAGAACTCTTCCCACTAATGCAATGTGAGGATTGAGTGAAGCAATAAAAACTAACTAGCTCGAGTTGTCTCTCGAAAAACGCCTTTGGTTAAACGTCGTTGGCTTGATGTGTTGACCCTCCCTGGGTCTCGTCTGCAACTTTCTCTTTTAGATTTACTACCACCTACGATGGTAGTTTTCTTCTAGCATATGCCTTCGGTTCGCCAATTTCCTGTGCCATATCTGACTTATGAATTTTTCTGTAGCTGTGAACTTATCTAGAATAAGTCGAAGGGTCTTCCACACTTATTAGAAGAAAGACTTAATAAACTTCTCTTAATATGATTTAATAAGTTGGTGGAGTGTTTGAGAGGTTACATGATCCAAAGAGGTTTGAAGTTCGAATTCTTTTGAAAATACGAGTTCGCTTGTGAGAGAGGTCAGTCTCTTAAATGGATCATACAATTTCCGTTATAAATATTGTAGAACGGTTGACCCAATCGAATAAAAAAAAAGAGGAGGTTACTGCCGACTAATTTTGAAAATAAAATTTGTGGATGATCCAAATTTTAACATCACCTTCTAGCTAGATCGATCCAACCATATATGCTAAAGTAATGCGTTGCACCTACGATAAAAAAACATGTAGTAGTGGAAGACATAATTAAGTATTCCATGTACATACCCTAAAAAATGTTAGCAATATGCATGTTCCTTGATTACCAATTCATCCCACTAAGGCAAGTAAAGAACCCTGCCCTAATCCCATTCCAACTTAGTTGCGTGAATTCACATCTACAATCGGATAAACCTTCTTTCTTCATATATATAACTTCTCTCAACACACATTCGATCATCATCTCCTACATTTGCAACACAAAATGACTCGAGTTCAAACCCTCAACCGCTTGTATGGTGTCTCGGTTGCCATGATTCTCTTGCCTTTGCTTTGCACCTCTCAGGAGGTGTACACCTCCGCGAAGGCCAAGTTCTATCAAATGCCCGACGGTCTAGGCACTCCAAGTATGTACATTACTTAAGCATTTATAGGTTCATGTACATTAAATTTGTTGAATTCATGTGATATATTTGATGGATTTGTGGAAAAAAAAATGTGAGGGAATCGAAGGTGGTGCGTGTGGATATGGAGAGTATGGGAGAAGCGTGTACAACGGAAATGTGGCCGCAGTGTCATCGCGTTCTCTTTATCGAGGTGGCGCTGGCTGTGGCACATGTTATCAGGTGGTCATGACTCTTTAACACCGCCCCTTCGTCACCATCACCATTATACATCAAATATTTATGCTCGGTGTGCAGAAACATAATATATTTAAGGGAAATTCTGGTTGGTACCTCACTACCTCGTGATTTTGCCTTTTCTGGCTAGTGACTACAAGTTTTTCAAATTCTGGACAATACTCTCGAGTTTATATTTTTTTTCCTGCCCATACCCCTCTTCCACTTTCTTGTTATACTTGGGGAAATTTGTACGTGAAGTTCTAATTTTGCGAGGGAAAAACATAATAAAACCTTATAATATTGATCCATCTTTTGTCGATTACTCACTATAGATAGAACATGCCATGCTTATCGATTTTAAGCTTTTCTTTTCATTCTTCATTGAAGTTTGCTGATGTTGGTCCAATTTTGTGCTTGGGTAGATGATGCCCAATTTTCTCCCAATGAAGGGTTAGAGTTTTTGGTAACTTTGGTTGAAACCTTCCTCTCTAAATTTGAAAACTAGAGTTGTGTAGTTTGAATTGAGGGTGCACTTTATTTAATCTTTAATGTGATTTAATATGGAGATTAGACTTTGAGAATTTTTGTTCTTACTTGGTTCACTTCAACTTTATAGATGGGGATTAGGGATTTTAGCGATTTTGATTGAAACCGTCCCAATTCATCGTTTTAGCAATGAGAGATTAGGTGACTCGAGCGGATGTGAAGAGGCCGGAGGCAGGGAAAGAATGGGACAGGAATGAGTGTAGGAGGGAGAGGCTGCCATAGAGTCCTCATGGGTTCCGAAAGAGGGATGGAGAGGCGTCAATGGTGGATGGGGCGATGAAGGGTGAGATTGAGGATAATGTTCTAAAAATTGCAGCGCTAGACAGAAGGGCACCTAGGCCTAGGCATGTCTCTAGGCAGAAATCCGTCTAGTCTCACTTAGGCGTCGCCTAGACCCAACCCTGACCCGTCTAGCCCGATGATTATTCAGTTTTAGTGTCTAGGCGGATGATTAGTTGACTTAGGTTTTTTTTTATCCCCCAAGTCCGAATTTATTTGCTTTTGAGTCGAACTTATTGTTTTAGATTTTAGGAGGTTTAGAGGCGCTAGCTGGACGCAAATTTGAGTTTATGAATTATATTGTGGATTATTATTACATTATATGAATTATTGACATGTGTTATACGTTAAAATATAAGAAAATAATCAAGTTTGTTCTAAGTCCATCTAGGTGCCAATTAGGTGCAGCCACCCGTCACCTAGCGGCCACCTAGCGTCTTTTATAACATTGATTGGGGATGAGGGCGACCGGACAGAGAGTGGAGTGGGTGATGGAGGCAACGACATTGCCACTCGAGAGCCAAGACTCAGTAGAGGGGCGATCGAAGGTGTGGTCATCGGGGACAATAATGGGTCGGGCATGACGTCAAGGAGATCTCAGGCACTGACAACAGTGGCCTTGGTGGGGATGATCGATGGAGTTTTAAGTATAATTTTTTCCTCCCAAAATAAAAAATTCACAATTTTTCACAATTTTTTTAAAACATAACAGGAAGTAGAAGGGGGTATGAACCGAATAAAAATATAAACTCAAGGGTGTCATCCGGAATTTGAAAAATTTGTGATCACCAACAGAAAAAGGCAAAATCACAAAGGTACCAATTGAAAAATTTCCTAATTAAATTCAGTATATAAGTCAATTGACACTAAGAAAAGTAGACCATCAACCTAATATGTTGCTCATATTTTTTTCCTATGCATAAATTTGGTGTATGTTTTTGTAATGTGGATAGATCAAGTGCAAAGCCCCCGAATGTAGCAACGATGGAGTCAACGTAGTGTTGACGGATGACGCAACAGCCGATGAGGCTGAGTTCATCTTAAGTCTCCATGCTTTCACGGCAATGGCTAATCCGGGAGAGGAGAAAGAGCTCAAGGACTATGGAGTTGTCGACGTTTATTATACGAGGGTCTCATGCGAGTATGCGGATGGGGAGAACCTTAGGGTGAAGGTGCTTGAGCAAAGCAATTACCCTTACTACCTGGCCTTTGTTTTCCTCTATCAAGGCGGCATTTCCAGCATCACTGCCGTTGAGATATTTGAGGTCACATCTTAATACGATTTATCAATTGACAAACTGAAATCTTGAGACTTGAGAGTAATGAATGATGAATGTGATGGCAATGGCAGGAGGAGAAGATAGAGTGGAAGGCCTGCAGAAGATCGTACGGCGCAGTTTGGGAAATAACTAATCCACCAACCACTTCCGAGGCACTCACCCTAAGGTTGTTCTTGCCTGGTGGTGGTGGTGGTGGTGGCGGCAGCGATGATGGAGCTGCTTCTTCTACAACCAGGACGGCGGCCAGATGGGTGATTCTCCCAAAGGCAATCCCTTCTTCATGGAAGCCTGGGGCTTCCTACAACACTTCTACCCAGATCTCCTAATTCTTCTTCTTTTTTTTTTTTTTAAAAAAAATTATTTTCCCTTGTATTTTCATCTTCATCCAATATATGTGCTATGTATATTATATGGTAATCCTTAATTACCATAATAAATTAATGTTTACAATAATGTTTTTCTATCTATACATATATTTTCGCTGCACAATATTGTCATGACACAGGCTTCCGGAGTCGATAGATATTTTTGTTTGAAAATATTTGATCGGAGCGCTGCACAATGTTGTTATGGCACGGGCTTCCGGAGTCAATAAATAATTTTTGTTTTAAAATATTTGATGACACCTCCTTTCGGAGAACATAGACATACAGCACGTCTATTGACTTGTAAAGTTGGTGTCGATAGGAAGGTTGTGTTGGTAAACTTTAGCGATGAGATCCTCCTAGAAGACACGTTTCTCCTCCTGACTGAAATGTATATAAACAAAAGCAGAACACAAAAGTGTAATTGTTAAGGCAAAATTTGTACATAATAATGTATAGGTTGTTTTTGTTTCCAAGAGAACAAGAATGTTTAGATTGTGTAGTTCTTTTTTTTTTTTTTTTTTTTTTATATCTTAGTCTAGTTGAATTGATTCAGTCGTTCTACATTTGGATCGGGTACTGTATGGTCCATTTAAGGGGCTGACCTCCCACCCATAAACAACTTCATGTTTCCAAGGTTGTGTAGTTCTCTAAGATAGACTAATTCTTATCAAACCAGAACTTATATATTGACTCTCCAAATATTTCAATAACCAATATTAATTATCGTATATGAATAATAAGGGGATGATATTTTCACCGTCAATTTTACTATATCCATCGCTAACCACCGCACCATGTTGGGGTAAGTTAATTAGCCCTAATCATGTACACCGCAGCATGCAGCGGTTGATATGATCCGACATGTGAACCGTTTCAAATCCACCGCAATACGATACAATGATAATTTTAAACTCACCGCAATATTATGCGGTGGGTTGAAATATATATATGTTAAATAAAATAAGGTGCGTAGCAAAGCAAGAAAGTCATGTTGGTCTAGTGGTCGGAGCGTTGCTGGGCGTAGACAAATCTGAAAGACCCAGCATCCCCTTCTTTTTTATATTAAAAGAAACAACAATAAATGGGCCTAAAAACATTCGTTCCATTTAGTAAACCAAAAATCATCTTGAGTTATTGACAAAAGTGGAACAAAAACGCGGGGATTCGAACACGACACCTCCGGGATCTCAACTAACGTCCAAATCACTGATTCGAATACGAGACCTTCGGGTTCTCAACTAACGTCCAAATCGCTAATCCAATGCGTACTTCTTGCTTATCTGAAAAGGCAAATTTAATTCATTACATATCACAGTCCACGAAATGATCCACCGCACTATACATCGATGATTTGTCTTAATTTCCACAACCCACCGCACCATACAGCAGTGGGTACGATTATTCGTAATTAACTCATCGCAATAAGATGCAGTGATTAGTAATAGAGATACTAAACATTAGCGGTGAAGATATCCACGCTGGAATAATAATAATAATAATAATAATAATAATAATAATAATAATAATAATAATAATAATAATAATAATAACCCAAAGATTCAATTTTTGCAAATTAGTTAATCTATTCTTTTTTCGCCTCGCTACCACCACACACCGCCTTTGGTAGCCGTATTCAGCAGCTTCCGCCCACTGCCTCTAACCACTTACCTTCGCCAGATAGCTTCGGACCATTGTCCCTCCTCTATTGCAACAGCCCTGCCCTACCCACCCTCTTTTGTGTGGCATTGTTTTGCCGCCGCTCTCGTTTACCACCGCCGACGCCATCATCAACCTTATTACCGTCAGTCACCGACCTCGCCGACTCCTTCGCCAACCCAGCGCCACCTTGGTCTATTGGGGTCTATGACTACCCACCCTGGCCCCACCGCCTCCCTCCTACTTCATCTCCGACGACCCTTATCTCCAAGTCGGCCATGCTGTTCTTCGAGACTCCGACGCCGCCTACACACTATGTCGCCCTCCTCTCCTTGTGTGGGCGCTTCGTCGGTCTAGCCTACCACCGACCTCTTCTCCCTCGGCCACCTTGACACCGTCCACCTCCGGCTTGGTTCACCGGTTGAACCTTTCGTCGCCTGCTCACCATGCTTTAGTTAGCGTTTTTTGAACGCTTTTGGTTACCCTGTGTCTGCTAGTGATCCCCAGAGGTTCTCTGTGTGCGTCTACCATTTGGTCAATTGGTTTTGGTTCTGCTAACTTGTAGTTTACAGTGTAGGATGACTTGTACTTTATTTCTGTAGTTTCCTTTCCGTCGTTTGCTTCTTGTTATTTCAATTCAGTCATTTGCTTCTGTTATTTGATTCTGGTTGTACATGATAGTTAGTCCATCTCCCGGCTTGTCTGGGCTCTCGATTTCTCTAGGCTTGTCTAGAGAATCGAATTCCTTTCCATATATATATATATATATATATATATATATATATATATATATATATATATATATATATATATATATATATATATATATATATATATATATATATAAAGTTAGCTCATTTAATATAATTAATTATTCATTTTATAGAACTTTATGAACAAGAAAGACAATTTCTTCAAATATGTAACAATCTCCGTATTTTATATAAAAATATGACACATTTTAAAATATCAAAATTAAATAATCGGGTAGAATTGTAAAAGTAAAATTATTTAATATTTTGGTTTTACTTTCTTATAATAAAGAAATTATAGGGAAAATATTGAAGACATTCTAAGCCAACATAAAATCGTGTTTACTATATACACCGCAATTCACCCAGTTGCCTTGGACGTGAACCACGTTGATAGGACATTGACTAATTATCCTTGCTAAAAATGATTAAAAGCATAATTAATTAATAATTCTACTATATCTAATTGAATATGAATTGCTTTGAACATCCATTTAATAGTGGTGATTTGTGGTGTATCTATCAACATTGAACTATTTTACCTTGTTTTAATTATAATGCAATTATTTTACCTCGTTTTATGTGAGCATTTGGTTGTAAAAACAAAAATCTCGTAAAAATCGAGGTAAGACCGTAATTTAACCAAATAATCACATAAATCGAGACAAAAATAATTACATTATACTACAGTTAATACACCGGAGAATCCAAAAACACCCTAATTGGCCGCACTGTCTCTATCAAAACAAAATTGGCCGCACTGTCTGATTAAGTAATTATACCTAAAAATTTAATTAACGGAGGGAGTAACTTTTAACAAATCTGATTAAGTAATTATACCTAAAAAAATAAAAATTGGCCGCACTGTCTCTATCAAAACAAAATTGGCCGCTTGTACCCTATATCAGTTCTCCTCCCTCGTTCTCCCTCGTCCTTCCTTCCTTCCTTCTCCGGCGGCGGCGATTTGCCCTCTCCATCGGCGTCTTCTTCCTTCCCCAACGCTCCGCTTTCTACTCGCTCTGCCTCTCTCGCCATGGCGATCACCTCTCCGATGAACTTCGTCTCTCTTTCCACAAATTCCACAATCGCTACTTTTCTTTTGGAGATTCCACCGGTGATTTACTCTGTGATTCTCCTGAACCTCTCGATCTCAACTCGAAACACTAATTCGGTATCAGGTTGAGACTCAAATTCCTGAAATTGAAGACTACCAGCTCTTTCTCCAGTGTTGTTGTCGATGGCGGTTCCACAAGAGGTTCATCTTCTTCACTCCCTCTATCTAAACAATAATTTCCTATTTTGATTCTTCATGTTTTCGCTGTTGATGCTCTCCTTGTCTTCTCCCGCATCTCTCGTACGCGATTCGAAAACCCTAATTTTGTGTAATCAGTTTCAATTTCGGTTCTGCTAACGATGAGTGCCCGCTCTTTCACTTATTGGCGCTGTCTTCTCATCAGTTTCAATTTCAATTATTGGTGTTGTCATCAGTTTCAGTTTCAGTTTCAATTTTGTGTCATACTGTTAACTCTTGTCATCAGTTTCAATTTCACTTATTGGTGCTGCGAAGGTTGCTAACGACGCCTTCTTGGAGTGTTTTTTATTATTTTTTTTCTGGGATTGTGGTTTAAGGTTTATGGTATGCAATATCATATTCATATAGATCATTTATGTCAATTTTGTGCATTTGAGATTCGGTTTTGTGCTCTTTTGGATTTGGTAAGAATGTCATAGTAATAGTTGTTTGGTGTGAAGTGAAACACAGTAACACAAATGCTTATTATAGTAGTCGGGATAAAAATGTTGCATTTTTCCATTATTGCTGCCTAGCTTCTGATTCCTTCCTTGATTCCAGGCGTCAGCTTAGTACTTGATTGGAGATGCAGGAATGCTGACATGATGTTGTCTAGAAATGTAAAAAATCTATATTATTCTTATCTTATACTTTAGATGAATTCCATCATTAATTGTTGAAGCCTTTGAGTTGATGTATTTATTCCCAGGTACTAGCTCTTTTCATCTTGATTTGACGAGTTATGATTTGTTGCTGATATAGGCCTTTGATTTTCAATGATATAATACAAGTTATCTATATCTTCTAGTGGTTAATATGTCTAGGCTTGATGAGAATTCTGGCCCTAGAAGTGATCATATCCCTCATGTTTTTTTGAAGTGGTTATAAGTAAACTTCCGAGCTGAAGCCTATCTGCATTGCTACATGGTATGTTTCAATTTTGCCTTGAGCTTCCGTATCAGTTTTTGTTTATTTATCTCCTCAATTTGATTCAGCATCAGTAATGATTGGTGTTTGAATTGCTTGGTTGTGGATATTGAATTGCTGACCATAGTTGAGAATTTCATCTTCTGCAATTTGATTTGGCATTGGTTGTCTTTTGGATTACTTGATAACATTACTGTTTGAAGCTGCTGGCAATGGAAATGCAATTTGTGTTAAACTGCTAGATTACTGTTTGAGCAACCTCCAATGTCTTTTCTTGACCCTACATCAATTATCTTATCCAATTTGTGATGCATTATAGAATTGATCCATTTGATAAAAGTGAGTGGTTCTTGAGCTAGCTATGGTAATGGTAACAATTTGTCATTCTGGAAATCATTTTATTTGATCAATTGACAGGTTCAAAGAAAGATGCCGAAGAAGATTGTCTCATTCTTTGATCTCAGCCTGTGTGGATGTCATCTTCGTCTCAGTCATCTTCTCTGATCCAGATGCTTTGTGCTTCATGGCTCGATCTCTTCTTTCAGGAGCTCTTTATTCAGTTCTTGGTTGGCTGCAGCCTTTGCATGCTCAGCCTCGTTTCTATCCGTGAGAATCCGGAGCTCATTCTAAGCATTTCTCTCAACAGCTCTTGCTTCTTCAGCTTCTTTCATCGCCAATTCCATCTTCTTCTCCGTCTCCTCGGTTGCTGCCTTGACTTCATTCTGCAGCTACTCTGCAGAGATGTTCCAAATTCTATGAGTTGATTGAGTGTGTTGGATTTAAGCTTGTTGAGGAGGAAGGTGAGATGTGGGCTGTTATGGATGTTCCTTCGATGGATAACATTAAAATGATAAAGAAGGCAGTCTCATTGATTGAACCGCGGAAGGTAGATGATACTCCCGCAGCAGCTTCTGCTCCTTCTGCATCAACTAAGGCGGTTGAGGATGACAAGCCACGAGCTGCCAACCCCGGATCAGATTCAGAGAAGAAACCCATTGATAGACAGGTAGGGACCCTTACGAGCTCTTAAAGTTAAATCTGTGTAGATGCTCAAGAAAACTAGTTCGTTTATTTTCCATCTGGGACTGTGATGAACAGATTACATGAATGTCTACTGGTCATGGATATATAAGCATGTACGGTCATTTTCAGATTGTTTTCTTGTTCCTGACGATGGTTTGAGTTTTGCGAATTAGAATTGCACTTATTGTCTGTTGGGATAGCTTCACAAGCCTGTTGCTTGATTTTATTTTCTGTGCTGAACTGACTCTCGAGCTGCACATATTGAAATATCAGTATGGAATCTTTGGGGGAGTATTTGGAGTTTCCTCGAAGAGGACTTATTGGATATGATTGTGGGAATCTACAAGTCTGTGTCTGTCTTTTAGCTACTCCTAAAGTCTAGATACAGTTGATTAATTAAAAAGTGGCATTATAAGATTTGATTAGAAAAATGACATTAAAATACTACTTTGAAAAAATAGCATCACATTAAAGAAAAGATGTCATTAAAAAAATGGCATCAATTACTACTTTGAAAAAATGACATCACGGTTAAAAAATGACATCAGAAAAATTACATAAAAAAATGGAATCAATGGTCAACGGTGAAAAAATGGCATCACAAAAAAGAGGTTTCAATGGTCGAAGTGGAAGGAAGGAAGGAAGGGAAATGGGAAAGTGGGAGGAAGGAATGGAAGGAAAGGGGAAGGAAGGAGGGAGGGTACACCCATCTAATTTATTTTGTTTAGATTCTAATTACCTAATTAGATTTTCATAAGAGAATAATTACCTAAATCATCCTTATTCATTTCATAATAGGTATACACTAATTTGATAAATATATAGATTGGCATAAAAGGTGGGAATATTTTTTGCAAGCAAACTATTACGAATCTTTGTATTTGTTAGAAATGCTAAAGTGGGAGAGGAGTGTGCGGGTTCATATATGTTTATCTTAAAATCTTAAAATCAATTATTAATAAGATATATAGTTCATGAAATTTATCAGATGAATTGATTGATCAATGTCTTTACAATATTTTAAATCACTTATATAGGTTGCTCATTTTACTTTTATATTCGATGTGAAATTTATCCCTACTTCTCAATGAGCTTAATTCATGTATTGGTATTTCTTTTAATAACGAACGAACCCATCATTTGGTAGTAAACCTCGGGTATAATCCAGTCGGCAATAGTTACGTACATGTAAATCGGCTTGCGCTGACCAGCTCAACCCACTGATAGCTAAGAAATAAGACAAATCTTGAATTTTCACTCAAGGAAATGGGTGGAGGCAGAGTTCGAACTCGGGACCTTCTTATTTCCGGCCCCTTACTCCACCCCATCAAGTGCATATTTTGTCATTGTTATAAAATCATGTATATGCATGTGTGAATGGTTTGTTTTGATGAATGGTTTGGCTACAATACTACGCTAAACCTCACCTTTGATTTTAGGACAATATAGAATATATAGTAAACTATAGCCTAGTATTGTAAACTTTGCACTATATAATTACCTATACATGTGTGCTACCGGAGGCTCGGGGGAAGTCGGAATAGGAGAGCACTCATCTTGAGGTGGGCTTACTACTGAAACAAACCATTCACACATGGATAAACGTATCATATGCATCAAAATTTAAGGTAGTAGTGCATTTTTTGATAAACAGGTAGTAGTGCATTAATTCCATTTAAGATAATACATGCTATACTTTAAGGTCCCATGATCAGACTTACATATTTCTACGGTAAAATCCATCTATAATTGCAAAGTGTGCACACTAATTTGTCCTTATTCATATATATGTGTTACCTTTAGCGACAACATGATGGCAACTGATTATCTCATTTCCACATCAGTTCTAATTTAACTGTACTTTTCAAACATTTAGCATCCGCTCTTTCCTTTGCTCCTGCACTGCACGTCTTTTTTGGCTCTCATCTCTCTTTGATATCTTCCATTTGTATCAAATTTCTTCAAGCCATGTGTAATTCCAAGTCATCTAGGTAGTGTCAAGTAAAGGTGTTGGTTAGCAATTTGTACATATACATCCATTGTTAGAATAGGTTATGTGATGTATAAAATCTGCATCATAGTTGATCGATTTTGATCATGCGCTCAACCCGAACCCTAGCCTGCAAACAAGAACGAACGAGGTCGGGGCGGAGCTTGTCTCCCCCGTAGGACCCTCCGACGCTCAAGTCGGTCCTCGTCCATTATAAAGAATTTTCTTCTCGTATTTATATTAGTCGAGCATAAATGAAACGGTCAAGGCATTTAATTCAAGGAATTGAAACGGTTTTGATATTTAATAAAAGAAACCGTTACCGTATTGATGTCGGCCGATGCATTAAATATACGAAACGGTCGAGACATTTATGTGGGTCATCACAATAGAATAAGCGGTAATTGATAAAAGACGAAACCGCCCCTGCATCGTGATTTCGGGATTTTCCCTCTTACAATTGCCCCTCGGGTTTCCTAATCATGTCTCAATGATGAAGGAAGCCTGAAAAATTGGTGATTCATTGGCCGTAAATGGCAACTTATTGGCCTTGAGCGGTTGTTTTGGCCTTGAGTGGCTATCGTTGGCCGTAAGTGGCGATTCATTGTTCGTAAGTGGCAATTCAGTGGCCGTAAGTGGCGATTTCCGGTGGCCGTAAGTGACGATTTAGTGGCCGTAAGTGACGATTTTCGGTGGCCTTAAGTGGAAGCATTTCACTGCTACATAATTTAGAGCAATTAAGCCATTAGATGATTAGTATTGTAATGTGTAGTGCCCCTAGCACGTTATATGCCCCTGCACACAATTTATATACCTTTGCGAAGATGTAGTAAGCTAAAAATCTAGCTTGTAAGAGCCACACATTCATCTTTCCAAATTTTTAGGAGGATGTTAATAAACAAATACGTCTTCATTAAGAAATTCTCCACAAATAAGGGGGTGGGAGTAGAAAACTTAGCTCACAAATTCCTTGCTTTGAGTAATAGGAGCCTTGGTTGCCGTCATTACCCCCAATTTTGTTATAGTGTCATTCTTGACCTGGTTAGAAGCTGGCTTTGGGTAGAATATCACACCTCTGGCTTACTTTTTGTGTCTTTGCAGCTCTTGATGCCTCAAATGATTTTGTTTGCCCCAACACACTTTGTAGTAGTGAATCTTGCCCTAACGGTTGCGAGACTTGAATTCATGTTTTCCACAGGAGTGCAATCGATGCTTGTTGCTCATATTCCCTCGATGAACGTCTATTCAAGAGTACAACACAAGCGGAGCAAACGAAGAGAAAGCAAAAGGCAAAACTCACCATCGAAAAAATAAGAGTAAGAATATGATCAACTCAATTCAAACCCATTTACATCCTTGCAAAATAGCATCATGAAAGTCTGATGGACAATGCGCAAATAGATGCCCGTTAACGAATAGAAACTTAAAAATAAAATAAAATGATGTAACCAAGAACATTTATGAATCAACCACGTATTGCTAATACAGATGTTTTATCACAATTTAAAAATCAGTTGAGGCAGCCAACTTAAACCAATCTTTACGCATAACAAATTGTAATTTTAGCACAAACATTCCTCAATTCATATATAAATTTACTCAAATAAGCTATGAGTCCCACAGTTGGAAAGATTGAATCACATCTACGTCAACAATCCAGAAGCTTGAAGCACGTAAGAAACCTCTCGCAAATAAACAAATGTGCTCACGGACTAAATCAAATCAATTTTTAGTTATGCAGGAATCAACAATACAGAAACAAGCGGTCAAGACCCCTCGACCGAGCATTGAAGTTGAAGAGTAAGTGATTGATAACACATACGTAGTCTAGCATACATGGGCATCAAATACTCAAAATTACTCTTAGCAGCATGATCTATCTCCATTTAAGATGAAATAATTTGGAAATAAGTTGAAGCAAACATAGGCAATTTCATCGAGCTATTCAAACATTAACGAGCCAGGCGATCGACAACCAAGCCGATCGATTTGGCCAACAACTCAACAGGTTTCAGACTACAACTTATCAATTTCTTGAGAAAAATAATCATGGGTTTCGAAATCATACGGAAAAATTGAATGATTCATACCATCCTTTACTGATTTAGAATCGGATTCGTGCTAGTTAGTGATCGAAATTGTGGATGAGTCGGAGGACCGCGATGACAAGCGTTTAATGCGGGCTGGCGATGGAGATGGGTTGTAACCCTATTGAGATGAGTAAATCCATCCAACACATATTATAGACAAATCTGCAAGGTTTAGATCCGAGAATTATATGCTCGTATAGACTAATCACATGCCCCAATAATATATCCATCTTCTACATATAAGCAATTAATCGATCAGTTTGGGTCGATGCATGGAGCATGCACATATATCTTATGCTCGACAACGTACAAATATAGCAATATATATAGTCTAAGGAAGAATTTGAACCCCAAATGTAAAGGGTCATATATTTGAAATTTGAATCACAATTTAGATGAAATTAGGAAGGAGAAGAACTTATCTGTTTGCGAAATGATCTTTTTGAATGATAGGAAGACTGTGAGCACGCCCCCTATCATCCCGAAGCACTTGGC
This sequence comes from Persicaria maculosa, assembly GCA_963922045.1. NCBI lineage: Eukaryota > Viridiplantae > Streptophyta > Magnoliopsida > Caryophyllales > Polygonaceae > Persicaria > Persicaria maculosa. The sequence goes on from OY998251.1 coordinate 9,224,727, forward strand.
CTCCGTTGTTAAATGTTAGTTGCTAATCCAAGGTTCAAGCAAGCTAAGAAGCTCTGTTCAGCTGGATGTCTTAGGATTTGTCGATATCGAATGACAGTAAGTATGTGTTGGTAGGTCTGTTAGTTGGTTTGTCGATATCGACTTAGTTTGTCGATATCGAATGACATCAAAGTTGTATGGCAGTTAGAGTTAGTTATCTAGCTTTGAATCACTTCCTAGGTAATGTGTTAGTGGGGAAGTGGATTGCAATGTCAGTTTTATGCAGTTATCTTTGTTTTGTAATAGTCTTAGTGGTTGTGTGTGAATCAATTAAGGAGAGGAGGCTTTTGTCGAAAAAACTGTCAAGTGTGTGTGGTTGTGTTTTGTGTACTTCCTAGAACTCTTGTCCTCGAATATGTTTTGTGTGTGTTGTGTGATCCACAAGCTGTGTTCCAATAGTTGGTATTAGAGCTTAGAGCAGTGCTCTTGATGGGGTTGAGTGAAGTAAGGCAAACACAGGGAAACACAAGTTGTGAGAGACATTGTTCAATATGCAGAACAATGGAAGCAGTAGTGTTGGCAATCCTCAATTGCCTATGTTCAAAGGTGTGAACTACCACTTTTGGAGCTTGAAGATGACAACCCTCTTCAAGTCTCAGGAAGTTTGGAACTTGGTGGATCAAGGCTTCGAGGACACTATTGTTGGTGAGCCAGACCAGCAGCTGAGAGAGAAGAGGAAGAAGGACTCCAAGGCCTTGTTCATGATACAGTCAGCCTTGGATGATGAAGTGTTCCCAAGGATAACAGCCTCTCAGACAGCACATGATGCTTGGGAGGTGTTGAAGCAAGAGTATATGGGTGACAGAAGGGTCATCACAATGAAGCTTCAATCTCTTAGAAGAGATTTTGAAACCTTGGTGATGCAAGACAAGGAATCAGTGCAGGCCTATTTGTCAAGAGTCACAGGTATTGTGAACCACATGAGAACCTATGGTGAAGAGGTTAGTAATGAGAAGGTTGTGAGTAAAGTTATGAGGAGTCTCACAAAGAAATTTGACCATGTAGTAGCTGCTATAGAAGAGTCTAAGGACCTGGCAGTTTACAGATTTGAAGAGTTAACTAGCTCTCTTCATGCACATGAAGAAAGGCTGAGTAGAAGCAGTGATGTCAAGGAGGAGAAACTGCTTCAAGTCAAGGATGACAGTTCAAAGAACAAAGGTGAAAGCTCTTCAAATAGAGGTGGTTACAGAGGTGGCCATAGAGGAAGAGGTGGCTACAGAGGCAACAACAGAGGTCGTGGTGGTAGAGGTCAAGGAAGGGGCTCTTCTAATGGTCAAGGAAGAGGCCAAGGAAGTGAAAATGGGAGAGATCAGTGGAAGGATTCCTCAAGAGGGAATCATAGTGACTCAAGGTCTTACAGGAGTAACATTAAGTGTTACTATTGCAAAAGGTATGGGCATAAGGAGGCTGAGTGCTGGGACAAGCTAGCAAGAAAATGAAAGCAAAGGGGCAAATTTTTCAGAAAATGCAGACAAAGAGGAGAAGCTGTTCATGGCTCTTACCACCACTGAAGAGAAAGGGTCTGCTATGTGGTACTTGGATAGTGGTTGCTCAAACCACATGTCAAGCTCAAGGAAAATGTTCAACGAGCTTGATGAAACCAAGAGAAGTAAGGTGAGACTTGGAGATGATAAAGTGCTGCAAGTTGAAGGGAAAGGCACAGTGACAATTGCCAGTGTTCAGGGTGGAGAAAAGGCATTATGTGATGTTCAGTTTGTGCCTGGTCTAGCTCATAATCTACTGAGTGTTGGACAGTTGCAGCAAAGTGGGTTCTCCTTGTTGTTTGATGATGATAAATGTGTGATTAGAGAAAAGAAGACATGTCACATAGTAGTTAGTGTGTCAATGACTGCAAATAGGATGTTTCCTATTAACTTGGCTTCTTATGTGAGCAAGGCAATGGCAGTCAAGAGTGTAGAAGAATCTGAGTTGTGGCATCGGAGGTATGGAGTATGGACATCTAAATATGCAAAGCCTGAAGATGTTGGGTGCAAAAGAAATGGTTCAAGGTCTGCCTAAGATCAATGATCTAGAGTTTTGTGAAGGATGTGTGTATGGAAAGCAACTCCGAGGATCATTTCCAAGTGGATCAGCTTGGAGAGCAAATAAATGCTTAGAGCTGCTACATGCAGATCTTTGTGGACCAATGCAAACTGAATCCATGGGAGGAAGTAAGTATTTTTTGCTGGTGACAGATGATTACAGCAGGATGAGCTGGGTGTTCTTCCAAAAGCATAAGTCTGAAGCTTTCCTAAACTTCAAAAGATTTAAAGTGATGATTGAGAATCAGTTAGAGAGCAAGATCAAGGCTCTCAGAACTGATAGAGGAGGTGAATTCTTATCAAATGAATTCAATGAGTTCTGCTGTGAGAATGGGATTAGAAGAGATTTAACAGCCCCATACACTCCTGAGCAAAATGGAGTGGCAGAGAGAAAGAATAGGATTGTTGTTGAGATGGCCAGAAGCATGATGAAGGCCAAGGGAGTCCCAAACAAGTTCTGGTGTGAAGCAGTGGCAACTGCAGTGTACTTGTTGAATATTTCTCCAACAAAGGCTGTGTTGAACAGAACTCCATATGAAGTGTTAAAGGGAAGAAAGCCAGGAGTTGATCACTTGAAAGTGTTTGGCTGTGTGGCATACACTTTGATCAACTTGAGACAGAAACTAGATGACAAGGCAGAGAAATGTTTGTTCATTGGATATGCTTCACAATCAAAAGCATATAAGTTGTTCAATCCTGCAAATGGGAGAGTGATTATTAGTAGTAATGTGGTTTTTGATGAAGGTAGTAAGTGCGAATGGAAGCAAAGTGAGAAATGAGATGGCTTGCAAGAGCTGATTTCTCTAGACAGTACAGATGAGGAGACTGATCAAGGTGAAGAGTCTAGTGACAGTGATGGCTCAAATCCAAGCACACCAGCAACACCATCAACTCCCTCTGATCTTGCTAGTTCATCAAGCAGTCATGGTGGTTCTCCTTCAAGTGCTTCAAGTAATTCTCCTCCCAGAAAAATGAGATCACTGGCTGAGGTGTATGATAGAACTGTGAGAGTTGGCTTTGCATTGCTTGTAACAGATCCAGTGAGTTTTGATGAAGCAAAGGGTGAGAACCAGTGGCAGCTGGCTATGAATGAAGAGATGAAAGCCATTAGAAAGAATGACACTTGGGAGCTTATTGAGTTGCCCGAGGGAAAGAATGTTATTAGTCTTAAATGGGTATTTAGGACCAAGTACAACACAGATGAAAGTATTCAAAAGCACAAGGCAAGGCTTGTGGCTAAGGGATACTCACAACAAGAAGGGATAGATTATGAAGAAACCTTCTCACCTGTAGCAAGGCTAGAGACAGTGAGAGTTGTGCTGGCATTGGTAGCTCAGTGGAAGCTACCTATTTTTCAGTTAGATGTTAAGTCAGCATTTCTGAATGGTGAGCTACAAGAAGAAGTGTTTGTGGAGCAGCCTTTGGGATATGAAAAGAAAGGTGATGAATTCAAGGTGTATAAATTGAAGAAGGCACTGTATGGGCTCAAGCAAGCTCCTAGAGCTTGGTACAACAAGATGATTTCTTTCTAAGAAATCAGTTTGTGAGAAGTAAAAATGAGCCAACCCTTTATGTCAAGAAGGGAAGAAAAGGGGAGTTCATTATTGTGTGTTTGTACGTAGATGACATCATCTACTTGAGCAATTCACAAGAGATGTTAGAACAGTTCAAGAGTGCCATGATGAAGAAATTTGAGATGACTGATCTGGGGCTACTTCAGTATTTTCTTGGGCTAGAAGTGAAGCAAACTGAAGAAGGTGTGTTTCTGTGCCAAGAAAAATATGCTCGAGATCTCTTGAATAAATTTTAGATGGAGAAGTGTGAGATTGCTCACACTCCAATGAACATGAATGAGAAGCTGCAGAGGATGGATGACACTGAGAAGGCAGATGAAAAGTGCTACAGAAGTCTTGTGGGAGGCTTGAATTACCTTACTCATACTAGGCCAGACATTGCCTACTGTGTGAGTGTTGTATCCAGGTATATGCATGAGCCAACAAAGTAGCACATGGGAGTTGCAAAGAGGATACTAAAGTATGTAGTAGGGACCCTACAGTTGGGTATTTGGTATGAAAATGTGAAAGATTTCAAGCTGCAAGGCTATACAAACAGTGATTGGGCAGGCTGTATAGATGACAGAAAGAGCACTTCAGGATCTGTGTTTGGGTTAGGATCAGGTGCCATCACATGGAGCTCTAAGAAGCAAGAGACTGTGGCTCTATCATCCTCAGAAGCTGAGTATGTAGCAGCTGGTGCAGCTGCAAGACAGGCATTGTGGCTAGGGAAATTGATGTTTGATTTTGGAATTGAGCAAAGTGAAGCTATGGAGATCTGGTGTGACAACAAATCAGCCATAGCCATGACAAAGAATCCAGCTTTTCATGCCAGAACAAAGCACATAGATGTGCAGCACCATTTCATTCGAGAATTGGTGGCAAAGGGCAAAGTTATGTTGAAATTATGTGGAACTAATGAACAAAATGCAGATTTGTTCACTAAGGCTTTGTGTGGAGCAAAGCATCAGTATTTTGTCGAGAAGATTGGCATGAGGAACCTTGAATTAAGGGGAGGTGTTAAATGTTAGTTGCTAATCCAAGGTTCAAGCAAGCTAAGAAGCTCGGTTTAGCTGGATGTCTTAGGATTTGTCGATATCGACATAGTTTGTCAATATCGAAGGACAATAAGTATGTGTTGGTAGGTCTGTTAGTTGGTTTATCGATATCGAGTTAGTTTTTCGATATCGAATGACAGCAAAGTTGTATGGCAGTTAGAGTTAGTTATCTAGCTTTGAATCACTTCCTAGGTAATGTGTTAGTGGGGAAGTGGATTGCAATGTCAGTTTTATGCAGTTATCTTTGTTTTGTAATAGTCTTAGTGGTTGTGTGTGAATCAATTAAGGAGAGGAGGCTTTTGTCGAAAAAACTGTCAAGTGTGTGTGGTTGTGTTTTGTGTGCTTCCTAGAACTCTTGTCCTCGAATCTGTTTTGTGTGTGTTGTGTGATCCATAAGCTGTGTTCCAACATTCGTGGTCCTGCGCAGGCGATATGGAGACTGAGAGCTTTCGTTCGGAAAGAGCAGCTAGTGCTCTCGGTTCCTAAATCAAAGGTCGCGTAGAATCGATCTGTTGAGGGTGGCCAGCGCTGAGATCCACAAATGGTAGGCGAATATCGCCGCCTCAACCATCTTCCCGTCCGGCTTCGACCCCAAAGGCAGCGATAAACCCTCAAAGGAACATTAAGGCGGGGGCGACTCTTGGGAGCGTTGACGCAAAAAAAGGGCCTTACCGCCATGGTGATGCGGGAATCAGTCACCACGGAACATGCATGGATCGGGGAAGCGGGCACATAATGGTGGTGATCGGATGATTCACCATGTGAAATCCAACCAACGCCTTTGATTGGAACCCTAATGCTCCAATCCTCCTTTTCACATTCTTTTTGTTGACTGATTTTATTGATTGGGAATTTCAACCCTCTCGCTTTTCGATCAAATCCCCACGGACGGCGCCAATTGTGATGCATAAAATCTGCATCATAGTTGATCGATCTTGATCATGCCCTTAACCCGAACCCTAGCCCGCAAACAAGAACGAACGAACGAGGTCGGGGCGGGGCTTGTCTCCCCTGTAGGACCCTCCGACGCTCAAGTCGGTCCTCGTCCATTATAAAGAATTTTCTTCTCGTATTTATATTAGTCGAGCATAAATGAAACGGTCAAGGCATTTAATTTAAGGAATTGAAACGGTTTTGATATTTAATAAAAGAAACCGTTACCGTATTGATGTCGGCCGAGGCATTAAATGTACGAAATGGGCGAGGCATTTATGTGGGTAATCACAATAGAATAAGCGGTAATTGATAAAAGACGAAACCGCCCCTCAGGGCCGGCCCTGAGTGCAAAGTGTGCACTTGCCCAGGGCCTCTAATTTCGTTGGGCCTAAAAAAAAGGCCCAATGGTAGTATACTTCAATTTTTGTTTTTTTTTTGGTTTTGTATTGTATTGCACATCTGACGCGCTTCTCCTGGTGAATTGAAAGGGGAGAAACAGCACGCATGACTCTTCATTAATTTTTCATAGAAAACTTCAATCTTCTCCTTTCTTCAAGATTTCTAGAAAACTTCAAATTTTTGTCTTTCAACGGATCTATAAAGGCTATGGAGGCCTCTCTCCCCAAGTATGTAATTATGTAATCTAATTTCAGAATTCCAATTAGCAATTGCCAATTGCTCTCTACAAATCTCTGATTCGAATTTGATGTTCACAGTGTTGTTAGGAACAAGGTTCTTGGTTGTTGGAGCGCCAAGACCTGAGAGTCCATTCGTTTGTAGGTCGATTCTTGTTTCGCCGACTCGTCGAGTGCTCCAATTGCAGCAGTAGGTGACGTCCGGTCTCTATTTTTGTTCTGAAGATGGTGCGCAGCAGTAGGTGACGGCTCAGGCTCGCTCCGATTGCAGCACTACAGCAAGTCGGTGGCATCTCCAATTGCAGAAGGTGACGACTCTTCTGTCCTTTTTAGCTTTGTGTTCCTGGAGGCCGGTTTAGAACGGCATTAGCCAAGTGGATAACCCTAAATTTTTGTGGCTTATTGCACTAATTGCAGTTGCGGATTACTTCGTAATAATATACATGGATAATATTGTCCTCTCAATTTTCTTGTGATCAAATTACTTCAATTTGTGACCTCTTGCTCTTGCTGTAATTGGCTACTAGGTAGGTGTCATGGTTGGCTTTTCACTTGCAGGTTTGATTAAATTAAATAATGCTCTTGGAGTTGCTTTCAAGGTTACAAGTGAATTTATGGGAACAGGGGAACACAAGTCTCTACTCTACTTGATAATTTCAGAATTGAAGAACTCATCAATATATCAACGTTGCTTTCAATTTCTGGGTTTTTTTTGCTATTTGAAAGGAGGGAGTTGGGCTTTGTGAGTTAAAGTTGTAGGCTTGTAGCTTAAGAGTTTTGGTGCTCTTGTTGGAGTTTGAAGAATAATTAATTTTGTTATTTTGATTAAGAAGTACTTGATAAAACTCAAGTGTATTTAGTTATTATTTTAATTAAGAAATATTTATAATTTAAGTAAGTGTTTTGTTGTTATTTTGATTAAAAACTATATTTTCTAATGTCAATGTTAATTAAATTTCATCAAAATTTTGAGTCAAATACCATCTCGTTCAAAATTTTGCACGGGGCCTCCGAAACTCATTGGACGGCACTGTGAACAGCCAATGCTGTTTTTCCTTGAATAGGTAAATAACAAAATTAACTCACAAAGCCTACAACTTTAACTCACAAAGCCCAACTCCCTCCTTTCAAATAGCAAAAAAAACCCAGAAATTGAAAGCAACGTTGATATATTGATGAGTTCTTCAACTCTGAAATGATCAAGTAGAGTAGAGACTTGTGTTCCCCTGTTCCCATTAATTCACTTGTAACCTTGAAAGCAATTCCAAGAGCATTATTTAATTTAATCAAACTTGCAAGTGAAAAGCCAACCATGACACCTACCTAGTAGCCAATTACAGCAAGAGCAAGAGGTCACAAATTGAAGTAATTTGATCACAAGAAAATTGAGAGGAAAATGTTATCCATGTATATTATTACGAAGTAATCCGCAACTGCAATTAGTGCAATAAGCCACAAAAATTTAGGGTTATCCACTTGGCCAATGCCGTTCTAAACCGGCCTCCATGAACACAAAGCTAAAAAGGACAGAAGAGTCGTCACCTTCTGCAATTGGAGATGCCACCCACTTGCTGTAGTGCTGCAATCGGAGCGAGCCTGAGCCGTCACCTACTGCTGCGCACCATCTTCAGAACAAAAATAGTGACCGGACATCACCTACTGCTGCAATTGGAGCACTCGACGAGTCGGCGAAACAAGAATCGACCTACAAACGAATGGACTCTCAGGTCTTGGCGCTCCAACAACCAAGAACCCTGTTCCTAACAGCACTGTGAACATCAAATTCGAATCAGAGATTTGTAGAGAGCAATTGGCAATTGCTAATTGGAATTCTGAAATTAGATTACATAATTACATACCTGGGGAGAGAGGCCTCCATAGCCTTTATAGATCCGTTGAAAGACAAAAAATTGAAGTTTTCTAGAAATCTTGAAGAAAGGAGAAGATTGAAGTTTTCTATGAAAAATTAATGAAGAGGCAGGCGTGCTGTTTCTCCCCTTTCAATTCACCCGGAGAAGCGCGTCAGACGTGTAATACAATACAAAACAACTACAAAAAATTGAAGTATACTACCATTGGGCCTTTTTTTTAGGCCCAACGAAATTAGAGGTCCTGGCTGTTCATGCATACTAGGAGAATTTTCTGGTGATATAAATAAAGGGAGAGCTTTTTCTTTGAGAGTTTAAATTCTAAGTTACATCTTTTTCACTCATTATTTGATCTGTTTTTTTGGTGTATTGTCTACCTTGATTATTTGTATTGGTGCTTACATTAGAATTTAGAAATTTATTACAAAAATCTAAATGGCCTATGTGAAAGTGAAATAAATGAGATTGAGAGGACATATTTTGGTCTGTTGGTGACATCTTTTAGAATAAGAGCTGCTGAAGTTCTTTTGTAGTTACTATATGTAGCTTCTACTACAGAAAGCATGGTGGTAGTACTTTTATAATGTAAGAAGTTGCAAAAAGTATATAGCAAGGACCTGCATACTAGTGACACGGTCTGGGACCTTGTGTACGGACACATGTTGGCGGATGCTCGATATCAAGACAGGAGTTGTTTCAGCGGCGTTGTGTTGGGAGTTAAGGTGATGACCCTTTGGATGTTCAGGCAGACTGACCCGGTTAGGTTCGGGGAGCTTGTCGCTAATTGAGGACTTGACGTTGATGAAGGGTATGTTGGCCATCTCACTACACAACTGGTTGGGGGCTAAATCTGCTCTCCTGATGAGCCTAAAGCAGGGCGGAACCAGTAGTGTCGGTCGCATAAGGCTGGCCCCTCGGGGATAGGGGCGCCGCACGGTCTTCGTGCGTGTCGGCCAGTGACATATGGTATCGGAGCAGGTCCGACTCCGCTTCCGTTCGTGACCAAGCGCTTGTGCCCAAAGTTGAGTAGGCAGGGCGGAGCGTAAAACCCGTGGAGGGCACGGAGCCGGTGTGCGCCATGTGTGAGGGCCGGGACCCGGTGGCTCCTAGGTGCCGAGCGCTTGATGATTAAGACAAGTAGGCAGGGACACGGAAGCCTGTTGGACGATCTTGAGGACCTCTAGACCACCCAAGGAAGGGGCAGTCGGACATCGCATCCAGGTAGAGGCAGCGACGAGGGCATCGCTCGAATGGGTGGGGGAGTTTGACACGGTCTGCGATCTCGTGTATGGACACATGCTGGCGGATCCTCGATATAAAGACATGAGTTGCTTCAATGGCCTTGTGTTGGGAGTTAAGGTGATGACCCTTCGGATGTTCAGGCAGGCCGACCTGGTTATGTTCGGGGAGCTTGTCGCTAGTCGAGGACTTGACGGTGATGAAAAGTATGTTAGCTATCCCGCTATACAACTGGTTGGGGGCTGAAGCTGCTCTCCTGATGAGCCTAAAGCAGAGCGAAACTAGTAGTGTCGGTATCATAAGGCTGGCCCCTTGGGGATAGGGGCGCCGCACGGGCTTCGTGCGTGCCGGCCCGTGACACTAGTACAAGGTGGGAATTGCATTACAATAGATTTGCTTTATTGTGATGTTGAGCTGCATGATTTCTTCATATGCGTTAGTATAGAATATTTACCCCCAACCCACTTTTAAAGGATTGCTGATGCTGAAGAAAATCTGGGGGAAAGTGAAGTTCGAGAAGCTCACTTGGAGAAATCTTTATTCTATATTCGTATTAGTGCTAAGGTAATTTGGAGATTTATAAGCTTTGTGTACATCTCTTAGGCAAGTGGCGGATCCAGGAATTTTTGTAAGGGGAGCTGAATTTTTTTTCCGAGAAATGACGATTTGAAATGTTCAAGTTTAAGGTTGTACCTATATAGACCATTGACACCTTTAGTCCTACTTATTTGTTGAATGACACTAAAAACGTCACTATACTGTTTTGTGGATTTAGGAACCTACATCACCAACTGTAATGTAATTAAACCTGGGCAAATGTGGGCATGGGTCGGGCCTGGGACGGTTTTACTCCAAATATTATCCCGGTGTTGCGGGGGCGCGTTGGCTGGGCTAAGCTTGCTTCGCGTGGTGAATGTAATGTCCAAGCTTGTCCGGTATTGCCGCAGGTAACCGTAAAATCTAAACGATCTATGTACTTCGACAACAACAAAAATGTTGGATGCATGCTCTCTACTTTCAAGACTGTTATTCATTTATGGTTGATACCTTTTCATATTAAATTATGAATTCAGAAGAAAGCATTGGAACAGCTCAAAGTGACAGAAAGCAAGACTGTTGCTGTTGGGCAGAAAATGGATTTGGTGTTCTATGCTCTACAAATTGGATTTTTTCCATATGGATTTTGATCTCATCTCTAAAAGCATTGATAAAGCGAAAAAGTAAGTAGTAACATTGAACTATGGAAGTGCTTCCCTTTTTAGGGATCATTTTTCTTTTGCATTCGGATCTTATTGATCTTTGAAGGTGTACGAGGGTTTGTACTGTATGTCCACAAGAAATTTCAAGAAAGCGGCTACTTTGTTCCCGGACTCCATTTCGACTTAAACTGTTAGCTTGTTTGAGTCTCTTCTTATCTATGTTTCTAAATTATATGATCGACTAAACTTTCCTCTATTTATTAGCTGGCTTGACAGAGCAAGTGAAGTTCGATCATTATTTGCATCCCCACTTCCGTTACTCTATGAGGGAGGTGAGGATAGTAGTATTTCTCAGTTTTTGGAGTCATACAAGAGCGTTATGATAGAAGAAATGGCAAAGGCCTTTGGTTTCTCTATTGACTTCATTGATCTGTAAGTAGATATTGGAACAAACATTTCCTACTTTTTTCTCCTCCATTTCGATCTAATACAATTCTTGACATGGGGAGTGGTAATACATGCACAATCCAATCAAGATACCCCTTGCTACACAAGTTGACCATACATAGTACATAGTGGTTGTGTGGTACACCACTGATGTTTGAAGTTGTATCCCCATCCGTCTTTTTTGCCTGCACTGTGGTGTTATTTATCAGGTGTGTTTGATGATTGTTACTTGTTAGTTGTGATGTTTTCCTAACTTGTATCAATGTTTTTTAGGGAGCTTTCACATTTCATAGCGGCTGGAAAGCTTCACTGCAAAATTCACAAGGTAGCCGGTGTCTTAGAAACCAACCGCCCGGATGCCAAGAATGCCCTCTATCAAGCAACTATCAAACAAGGAGATTTCTTACTCAATCGCATCCAAAAGCTCTCACTGGTGATCGATCTCTATGGTAGAGCTAGCAAGCCTTGAATGAATGGTCTACTTGGGTGGTTGCAATATTTTCCATTGATTTACATGCGCTTAATTGATATGAATGCCTGCTCTGATTGTATCTCAGAAAAAAAATAAAATTAAGGTTTCAACTGTTGCTTACAAGTAGACTTTTTAATTAATGAACTAACTGCATATTGACAAACTATTGAATTTGAACTAACTATCCTTTCTTTCATATTTCATTAACCTCTTCAATGCTGCCATCAGCAACTTCAGTGTTAAGAGAGAGCATGGCCTCATAAAGCAAATTTTCAAGATCATCAATGTATAATTCCCCTAGAAAGACATTTGATAGACAGTTTAGAAGCATATCAGGAAACTCGATGCCAAGCTCAAAGCTTTTGAAGTGCAATGAATTACCAAAAATTATTCACAATAATAAGTCGCCATAGACAAACCTTTGGTCTGGGTAAACCAAATGAAAATATCAGATCCAAGTTTAATAGTCTGATCACGAGATCTTCTACCTCCCCATTCATTCTCTACAGCCAATTGCAAAGAAGACCATCTTGACAGAATCAAGGATATGCCTTCTTCAAATAATGTTCTAGCCTCAACTGAAAGTTGCAATCCATCCATCCTACACAGGTGCCCAATATTTAAGAACGAAATCGAAACAAAAAAAACACATGCGCGCAAATTGAGTCAAAGAGCAAAACTTAATTTTAATCTTTTATAAAAACTGGCAAGCATATGCAAATTGCTAAACAAAACAAAACATAATTTTAATCGAGAGATTCATGTATCCGAGGGTCAATTTTAGAATAATTTTACAATTGAGTTTCATCAAGTACCATCCCTATTCAAATAATCACAACCAAAATTCTAAATTATTGAATATAAGGTGAAGAAGCTGAGGGTCAATTAAGAGATATTGATTGCTTCTAAAGCCTCTTGAAATTCATTTGTTAGTGTTTGGAGGGATTAAGCTTTTCAGAAATTTGTTTGGTGAATTTTCAATATGCATTTCTATTTTTTACTTGTTTGTGAAACTCAGAAATATTCACCCAAATCACAAATTCAATTCACTAACCCCAAATTCAATTCACACATTCACAAAATTTATTCTCAAACCTAATTTCTCAAAATTGGTTTCCAAAATCAAAACCCTAAATTCTCACATCATACCTATAAATTGAACCTCAAATTAAAATTTAGAGCACAAATTGACAAAGTATAAACGGTATAAGATAAGAAACACTAAATAGTCATTAACATACGGTTCTCCAAATATCCATGACTATCAGAAGTTCTCCAAATCTCCATGACTCATAATCCAAATCACAAACCACAAATTCACAAATTCATTTCTCACAACCCCAATCACAAACCACAATTCCAAATCACAGGAAAAAAAAAAAAATTCACAAATCGAAATTTCCCCAAATTGATTCTAAATCCACAAATTCTTACCTAAATTGATTCTCACTCAATCAATTACACTTAAAAACCATCAAATTAAAAGGAAGAGGAAGAAAATTAACCAACCTTTTAGGTTTAGATAGAAGGAGCGCACTCCAGTACGTGCGGCTTCGCAGACAGTAGTGGGGCTGGGTTGCGGTGGTGCGCCGGTGCTAGGGTCGGCCGGAGGTGGAGGTAGCAGGCGGCAGCGGCGGCCGGCTCCTGGACTCGCTAATCGCTTTTGCTTTGTGTATTTGTCGGGTATGAGAAAAAAAACATCGCTTTGTGTACCTGCTGTTCGGCATGGAAAAAAAAAAAAGATAATGAGTTTATAGACCTTTTTCATTGTTTTTTTAAGTTTATAGACCCCATAATAAATTCTTTAATTATATAAACATTTTCTTATATATTATTTCATTTATACCCTCAATGCTTTTTATTTTTTTAAATGTTAAAATCTTTAATAATAAATTTGAAAAATGAGTAAAATTAAAAATCATCAAATTAAATATAATAAATATGATAAATATGATAAGAAAAATAATAATAATTTATTAGATTCAATCCCTAATAAAAATATCTAAGTACATACATTACAATTAACATTATTAATTATTGTAACACAATAACTTGTGTGTATCTCATCTTTATTGTAATACAATATTACTACCGTAGATATTTCATATTGTAATACAATGAGTCATTTAGTGTAATTATTCATGTATTACAATAAATACAATATTTATTGTAAATGTATTGTAATTGATTATTCTAATCGCATATGTAAATATTACAAACAAAGCTAATATCAATATATATATATATATGCTATGCTATAAATTAGTGCATGCTCGTATTATATTAATGTACAATTTCAAAAAATATATATAATTATCTTTAGCTATTTTTAAGAATAGTTTCCAATTTTATGATTAAAGTATATTAATTTTTTTATTAAACTAAAACAATTAAGGGTAAACAAGTAATAACACCAACAAAAAGGTCTTTGTACTTAAAAGATTTATTATGGGGTCTATTAGCTAAAGAAATTATGGATGAGGGTCTTAATCCTCCAATTATCTCAAAAGGAAAAAGGATTTTGATGTTTTGAAAAGGCCGAATTGCCGGATTGGTATAAAAAGTGCACCCCAAGTGACAGATAGGTATTAAAAAAAACTATTGTGACAAACAAGTATAAAAAATCGTATCAAGCGCCAAATTGGTATATTTTTTCAAAAAATCGGTTTTAAATCAATTAAACCCATTTCAATTATAATAAAACCAACCGATTTACTTATAACTAAACATTAGACCGGTTCTTTTTATATAAAAAAAAGTGATTGGGTTGGTTAAGAATAACCCTAATTGATGAACTCTTTACATCAAAACAGGGAAATTTCAAGAGTCGGTGACTTTCGGATGACCGAGCTACTCAACAAGGTGCTCCAATGGCAAAATCACAAGAAAGTTTCCCTGGTGGTGATTTCTCCCATATTAATTTGGTTAATTTGAATTGGGTGTCCAATTTTGTTTACGGAATGCTATTTTTGTTTGATATGTGATGTTTTTGGGTTAACTTTGGCTGAGTTTTTATGTCTTATTCAATTCATTTTTTCCACAGATGATCCACCTCCACCATTGACCTTTACTTCATTGTTATTAGCATCGGATGCCTTTACTTATGAAAATCACAAAATTGGCTTGTTTGATTTCGAAATGGATGAGGATGAGGTTTACGATACTAGGAAGGGCACAAATGAGGGGAAGGAAAAGATGAGCACACAGAAATTATGAGAGAGCAAACAGAGAAAGGCAAAGATTTCGATGAAGCAAATTCTAATAATTCTATAGAATGTGATGAGTTAATAGGAGATGAACTGGAATATGATGATGCTGAGTTGCTTCAAATCAGGGGAGTGAATCAAAATCTCAGAATAGCTCAAAAGAATAGGACAGGTCCTTCAACTTCAGACCATATATCTTTGAAGGTGCTTATATACTATCTGCTTTTATTTCTATCACCACCATTTATATTCTACATAAATAATACGGAGTAAGTGATTTTTAAATTCGTAGCTATCATGGAACATGAAAGGGATACGCCTAATGATATCGACTATTCTAATTTGGATTTTGAGCAAGCTCATACTGAGGTGCAAGGAAAGGGTGTGCCTTGTGGTAAATGGCCATTATTTTGGACTACTTTTGAAGGAGGTTACCATTCAGATCAACTAATATTGCACGTATTAATGAGATATGCACTCTTTATGTCTCTCTTAGTTGTAGATACTGCTAACGGCAAAGTTCGAGGTAGAGGAAATCGAAGAAATGACACATCTAGAGGAAGAGGAAGGTACCCATCGGCTGCTACAGAAATTGGCATCCATTACAGTGAAGAGGGAATTGTGTATAGACCTTCTATGTCTAGTGAAGACATTGTCATAAGAGAAACTAGACCATGAAGGGAGTGTTTTCCATCCTTTTGAAACTTTGAACTCCTGGTAACATCTATTTAATGACCACTTGTTTAACAGTTTTTATCCTTTTGAAACTTTGAACTACTGAGATTCTAGGAACATCTATTTAATGGTCACTTGTTTAACATTTTTTGTCCGTCAGTTTTGAACATCATATTGCATGTAATGATGAGATATTTTATTTATATAGTCATCATATCATACTTTAGTTCTGTAATTGGAGAGGGGGTTTTAGCTCTGTGTAATTGGAGAGGGGGTTTGAAAATGGGGGAAGTAAATTGGTTTGGAATTCTTTAACCGGTTTGTATTAAAAAAAAAGAAGGGAAAACCGGTTCATTAAAAGTAAATTGGGTTTGATTGATTAAAACCGTTTTTTGAGAAAATATATCAATTTGGCGCTGTGAAAAGGTTTTTTATACCTATTTGTCGCTTTGATTTTTTTTAATACCTATCTGTCACTTGGGGCGTACTTTTTATACCAATCTGGCAATTCGGCCGTTTTGAAAAAATAAGATGGAAAGGTGCGGGCGGGTATTGGGAATCGAACCTGATTCCTGGGTTGGCAATCACCGATGTAAAATACTACAGTATTTTCCACCATTGGGCCAAGACTTTGTTTTTATATCGGTACTTCCCTACACCATTGGGCCAAGCCACCTAGGTGTTTTCCACCATTGCTACTTTTACTTTTATATTCGATGTGAAATTATCCCTAGTTCTCAATGAGCTTCCTGTATTGGTATGTGGGACTTTCTATTAATGACGAAACAACCACCATTTGGTAGTAAATTTCGGACACGTGATCTATTCGACAAGAGTCGCGTATAAATAAACCGGTTTGCACTGACCGGTTCAACCCACTAATAGGAAACAAGATCAACCTTAGATTTTTACTAAGAAAAAGGACGGAGGTAGGGATCGAACTCAGAACCTTCGCTACTCCACACTACTGCCAATCCGTTAAGAGTAGATTTTGTCATTAATTGTTATCAAATCATGTATGTGTGAATGGTTTGTTTTGATGTATGTATATCTATCTATATATAGTACAAAGTTTACAATACTAAGCTGCACCTCACCTCTGATTTTAGGACAATAGAATTTAGTAAGCATAGCTTAGGATTGTAAACTTTGCACTATATAGTTAGTTATACATCAAAAGTTCAAAACAAACCGGCCGTTCCCACATGGATACATATATCATATGCATCAAAATTTAAGGTAGTAGTGCATTCATTCCAATTTAAGATACTCAATACATGCTATTACTTTAAGGTCCCATCATCACACTTGTGCACACTAATTTGTCCTTATTCATATATTTGTGACTATATATGGATTATATAACTAAGTATATATATATATATATATATATATATATATATATATATATATATATATATAATAATAATTAATCAAGCTGGACGCCGGTGTCATATAGATCGCCCACCTTCCAGCCATCAGGGACGGCGGAGGGCAGCTCCACCCACTTGCTGTCGCCGGAGTTGACGCGGCTGGCGAGCAGCAGCCGGATGGGGATGAATGATGATGATGCCCTTGGCGGATTTTCGATGTCCCAGACTGCCCCAAAAGGCTTCCTCATAGGCCTCCATTCCTTGGTATCCTCCTGCCAAATTTGGGCGCCGATGATGTCGGACATCCCAAGGTAGATGGGAACAATGGCCAAGTAGAGAGGGTAATTGCTCCGCTCATGAATCATAATCACAAGGCTCAGTCCCGACGAGTACGTGCACGGAACTCTCCGGAATTCGATGTCGACGACACCGTAGGCTAGGAGGTCCGGCTCTAGCCCTGACCGAGCCATCCCCGTGTACGCTCTCGGGCTGAGTATGAAGTCGGTGTTGTCCCCTGCGCCCTGGTCTGTTGCTACTACCGTCACCCCATAGTTGGTACACAGCCCCGGTGCCTTGCACCTCACCTGGTAGCATCCACCACAGCCGGTACCGCCTCTGTAGAGTCTCGACACCGCGGCCACGTAGCCGTTGTTTACGATTCTACCGAATTCGCTGTAGCCGCAAGCTCCGGCTAGTTTGTATATGCAATGTTAGAGGGGAAAAATATCATTAATCCAATAATATTGTAAACATGATACTATATATCAAATATCAATAGTGATACAATATATCAATAGTGAAAATTGACAAAGTTTGTAAAGTAACTTTAACATTTAGAATATTCTATTTTTATATGGATTTTTCGATATTGCATATAAACTCATTATTTCAATACTCCATCCGTTCGGCAAAACTTGACGTTTTACTATTTACGCACGTTTTTTAAGAGCTAAAAACTATATAAAATATCTAGTTTTTTTAATAAATTTTTTTTAACAATTTCGTAGTTATTATTAATAAGTACAAACTTGTTAAATTTTTTTTTTAAAAAAATGAATATTTTATATAGTTTTTATCATTCTAAAAAAGCGTGCGTGAATAGTAAACGACAAGTTTTGCCGAACGGATGGAGTATATGAGGTGCACACGTAGAATAACCGTTATACCAGAAGAAAGATATGTTATGAGTAATATTATTCAGTTAAATTTATTATATATGATAATACATTATACTACACCTACTTCAAATATCTCAAGTATTATGTTATAATGTATAATATAATATTATAATATATATTATTATACTATCAAACTAAATTTTTATAAAAACTCACAAAAATATCAAACTAGATCGATTTTGAAACAACTTTTTTCTTTTGGGTTCGTTTAGACTGTCATGTATTATGACTTATAATGTGCAATATTGTATTATAATATACGTTATCAATTTATATATATGTGTGTGTCTTAATGCACACTTTTAGTTTTGAATTGACAATGATGGATTATAATAAAGATATAGTAACAAATAATTTTATGCTTACAGAAAATTTACAACACTTCACCATATCAAGAAACACAAAACTCACAGCAAGCAATACCAATTCGATCAAAGAGCCAAGAAAGATTTTATTTTGTGTTTTTATTTAATTCCATATATTTTGGAGTTAGAAGTAATTTTAATTTTGTTTGATTTTTATGTAGAAAAATAAATTTACAGAAACAAAAAAAAAAAAAAAGGAAGGAAGAAAAAGTACTTGGGTTGCCTAGGCCATCAGGGCTGCCATAATAGGTGGCTCTTGAGAACACAAAATCTTGAGAGTAACAAAGTGTTGGCCAAAGCAACATCACTCCCACTACTAAGTTGCATACATAGATGCACTTGTAGTCATTGTAATCACCATTTCCAACTCCCATTTTTTCTATAGTAAAGAAAAAGCTTTTGCTAGATAGAGATAAGTAGTAATAGAAAGTGGTGCAATATGTGAGAAATGTAATAAGAGGCACTTTGATATTTATAGTGGATTTGGGTGCCTTTGCATTGTAGATATTATTCAACAGGGAGCTGACATATCACAAACTATTTTCATTGTTTAATGCCACTCGTTGAATTGGTCTAATTTCCAATTTTTGTTTTTTCATTCTACAAAAATCACTACAAGAAATGATTACAAAAATGTAGTTAAAGATAGGTGTGATGAACCAAACTTTCATGGGTATCATGTATTTAACCTATTAAAAAAGACACAATTGTTCAAAAACACTCACAAAATAATGGAATAGAAAAAATATTTAGGAGTGTTTTTAGAAACCTAGCTCAAGGAATTGGACGACGCCTTGATTGAGATCCAAATCAAAACAATATATAACATACGATAATCTATGACAAAATATTACGATAGATCCTGCTATAACGGATGGTGACACTACGCTAGATTGCACTTCGGGTGACGGACTCACCGACTTTCATCGCCTGAGGGAATGTCCAATGACGAGTTACAGTGCGTAGGTGGTCGCTTGAATGCCACATGATTGGAATGTGTAGGTAGTTCTATAGAATTTATTAGTATTGATTCAAACGGCTGATATATACCTTAGTTCATCGCCTGAATTTGGTTTATCCATTTACACCTTACCTCTTCACAATTTTTCCTCCCAAAACCACGACTCAACCTCTTAATCCCTTCCCTATTTTGGGATGTCTTTATGTATGTGTTGTTTGTGTACATTTTGAATTGTACAAAATGTGTGTTTGGTGTGGAATATAGTTTGAATATGTTTGGTGTATTTTGAATTGCACAGGTTTTGTGCACAAAATGTGCTCATTTTTGGTGCATTTAATTTGGTATAAAATAGGGGCCGCTGGTATTTCAATTTTTTTAAATCAAAACTTATTCATGCGACGAACATATTAAACTAACTCGTTGCTTTAATTAAAAAAACCAGAACACTTTGAGGAAACGAACATATTTTAAAACAGCCGTTGTAAACTTATAATTCTCAGGCGATGTACCTGTTAGAAGACATTGTCACCGGAAAAGAATTAATTTATTTGACTGCAATTGTCTGAGCACATTTAGGCGACTGCGTCATTGTATGGTTGTGTCAAGTACACTAGGCCGACAGACTTAGTACATAATTAAAATGATACGTTGTCGGAGTCTACTTTTATATTTATAAAATTTTCGATCACCTTCG
Organism: Persicaria maculosa; assembly: GCA_963922045.1. Classification (NCBI taxonomy): domain Eukaryota; kingdom Viridiplantae; phylum Streptophyta; class Magnoliopsida; order Caryophyllales; family Polygonaceae; genus Persicaria; species Persicaria maculosa. The sequence goes on from OY998251.1 coordinate 9,244,667, forward strand.
GGCATCAAACTTATGAGGATATACCCACCACTTGAAGTCACTTGAATTTTTACAATTCTCAGAGCACTCTCAAGCGACAAATTTATATCATATATTCGTTGCCAGATTACTACGGAGATTAACTTATTTAACAGGTTCATCGCCTGAATGTACTTTTATATTTTATAAAAATCTCATAGCACACTGGGGCAACGAAATTTCATCGCGCCTAAATCTAACCGTCAATCGTTTGAATACTAATGGACGGGCTTGAAAAACCTTACGGTTTGACAACGTTTCTAGGCAACGAACAATTTTTTTGGTCACCTAACATTAATTAATTAATCAGGCAACGAACATCATTATTATTATTTACCGCCACTTGAATACTCAAGGGATGACATCAATATGACGACACTTTAGACAACGACAATTCACCGTCTGAAGTCGATCTCCAGTGACGAAAACTCCCTTTCAAGTGAGGGCATGGGTCCGTCACATGAGTTATAAATTGACGTATTGTGAGAAAGAAACATATATTAAAACAGACAAGATTAACACAGAGATTTATCACGATTCACCAAATTGGTTATCTCCAAACTTAGAAAATTCATTGAGAAAACGATTTTCATAGTTTTTCAAGATATACACTAGCATTCCATATAGGATTCAAGTGAATTAGACTATATACTTTTAGAGTATGATTATAAGAGATTATACAGGACTGAAGTAAACCTAAATGTACGCATAAATTTGTAAAATTTTTAATATATGCTTTTTCATGTTGGATATTTTTTAAATCATTTATTTAAAATATTTAATTCTATAATATTTCAAAATTGCAATTAATCATGAAATTGGATCGTTGGTTTGGTACACTAGCACATATAGATGAGACAAAATAATGTATTAAAATCCCAAATGATGGAATGGAAGCTTCCCTGGCAGGGTGCATATATATTTTCTTAATATGGGTCTTATGACTCTTATCCGTTGATTTTTCTTTACCATTTAATGAGTAATTGGACCTTTTTTTAATTAATGCAAAATAAATATTCTAAAAAGCTACCTTAAATGATTTTTACCTCTTTGTATCTCAATAATTGACCTTTTGAACAAAAAATGTTAGGATATAACATAACATTTAATTCTTTATACACCATTAAAAGTTTCTAATTTTAATAGCAGTTTTTCTGCCGTAGAAACCCAAAGTACCAAAGAAAATTTTAATTTCAATGTATTAACCATAAAGATTAATGTATTAAAACTTAAAACGGTTTTTTTTTTTAAATTCTTAAGGTTCGGCAGGGCCCTTATTATTGACAAAACAGTAGTTAAATCACAAGTTGAGTAACATGAGGAATTAGGTTGCTAATAGAGGGTGGCAGAGAGGGGTGGTGTATGGTTGAATCAAAAAAAAAAAAAAAAAGAGAGAGGTGTATGGTGAGCAATCCATCAAGGGCAGACCTGTCAAAACACAACCTGATCCGGTGACCCGATCCGACCGACCCGAAAATTTTTCGACCCGAACCCGGAAATTTTGATCAGAATTTTTTTTTCGACCCGAACCCGAAAAATCCGAAATTTTTCGGGTAATCTGGGTTTCGACCCGGTGACCCGGTAATTTTGACCCGATTTACCCGATTAACCCGGTGACCCGATTTACCCGGTTGATTTATAATTATATATAATTAAATTTTTTTATATATAATTAAAATTTATCACAAAATTATCAAATCATGATTTTTTTAATTTAAAAAAGAAAAAATTGACAAACCCGACATCGACCCGAAATGACCCGAAACCCGGTCAAACCCGGGTTCGAGTCAACCCGAAAAACCCAGAACCCGTTTTACCCGAGACCCATTTTACCCGAAATCTGAAGTGACCCGACCCGAACCCGACCCGAATGACCCGTTTGACAGGTCTAATCAAGGGACATAGCCCAATGTGAATCATATGGCTTAAGATACACAACTAGGGACAACTTTGGGATTTAGTATTTTCTGTAAGGGTAAACTTGTCTTTTCACCCTATTCTGTTAGGCAGTTAGAAGCTCCTCATTTCCTCTACATAAGGAGCTCATCTGTTCTGAGTTGGTGACGTTTTTTGGTACTGTAAACTTGTTCTTCTTCAATCAAAGTTTGTTTTCTGTTTTCTGTGTTTCGATTCCTTGATTCTTCGCATGGTATCAGAGCCTTGTGCAAGATCTGGTTGATTTTTTGTGTTATTGCTCGATTGCGTAGCTCTATTTCATCTGCTTCCGCTTTTGACTGATTTTATGATGGCTCGAGGTGCTGGAACTGTTAATCAGCAGGCAGGGGGTTCGAATGCGAATGGAAATGCGAATCCAAGGGCTGGCATGGGAAGAGGAACTGGAATTGGATCTCAGGAGCTCCGAATGGTCAGCAACAACGACCTTTGAATATTGGCGCCAATCCAATGCAGTTTGGGGATTTTGGATCTCAGAATTCAAATGCACATGTGAATCCACTGTTTCTTGCGAATTCTGATCATCCAGGTATGCAGTTAGTTTCGACTTTGTTCAATGGATCTAATTTCACTAGTTGGAGTCGAGGAATTTGTATGGCTTTAGGTGCTAAAGCTAAATTGGTTTTATCAATGGAAATTGTGTGAAACCGGTTGAAAACACTAAAGATTGTGAGAAGTGGATTCGTGCAGATTTTATGGTCATGTGTTGGATTCTTAATTCAATGACCAGTGAAATAGGAGAGAGTTTCATGTATATGCAGTCGTCTAAACAGCTATGGGAGAGAGAAAGGTTTTCTGAGTCTAATGATCCACTGATATATTAGTTGCACAAAGACTTGTGCAATCTTAAGCAAGGAAATCTGTCGATTGGTGCTTATTACAATAAGATGAAGAGGATATGGGATGAGTTACAGGTTTTAGAAGGATTAACTGGACGTGAAGCTATGACTAAAGTGATGCAGTTCTTGATGGGACTTAATGAGTATATGATCATTTGAAGAATAATGTGTTGACAAAGGATCTTATGCCTAGCATCAATAAAGTTTTTCAACTTGCCTAACGCAAACATCCCAGCTCGTCTCCCTCAAAATCCGCCGGCTTCGGCAGATAAGATTATTGTAGTCTGCGTGTGCATCCTCTCTGTGTCCGTTTAGCTCCTCTGCTAATGCACCACAGTCTGTTTCCAGGATGAGTTGGCCGATCCCCATGCCCTTAGCGATCGACAATCCATGGAGTATCGACCATGCTTCAGCCGTTCTGGCTGGGCACACTCCACACTTAAAGGTGAATGTCCAACAATTGATCATAGCTGTTTCCTACTAAAAATATAGTGGACTCTATAGAAATCCAATTAAAAGAAAAGTTAAATTGATTAAAATTTGAAACATAATTATAAATTTGAAACATAATTATAAATTAGAACTCTTATTTTATCGGAAATAGCTATGATCAAGCTTAATTGATTTCTTTATTTTAATGCATCAACTCTAATCTTGAGAATAAAAAAAGGGAAGGAAGAAAAAAAGTACTTGGGTTGCCTTGACAATCAGGGCAGCCATAATAGGTGGCTCTTGAGAACACAAAATCTTGAGAGTAACAAAGTGTTGGCCAAAGCAACATTACTCCCACTACTAAGTTGCATACATAGATGCACTTGTAGTTAGACATGTCAAACGAGTCATTCGGGTCGGGTTTAGGTCGGGTCACTTCAGGTCCCGGGTAGTACGGGTCTCGGGTAATACGAGTTTCGGGTATTTTCGGGTCCCGGGTAATACGTGTTTGACCGGGTTTTCGGGTCATTTCGGGTCGATTTCGGGTTGGTTAATTTTTTTTTTAAATTAAAAAAAATCATGATTTGATAATTTTGCAATAAATTTAAAATTCTAAAGTTAAAGACGTTGTTCATAAGTTCTGGTGCTTGTAATTATATACTATATTTGATCTAAAATATTTGATTTTTATTATTTCTCGTAATTTTTAATAAAATGTAATAATATATAAAATATCAAATTTTCAAATATTTTTTAAAAATAATTTCATGCAATTAGTAATAAGCATAGAATTGTTTTAATATTTTAATATTTTTTAGAATTTTTATCTTCTTAAAAAAGTCTGTTGAAAAATAAAAAATAAAATACTATCGATCGGACGGAGTATTACACAATACAAATAAATATAAAAGTTGATTTGAAAATGAAAGATCAAGTGAATGTAATTATAAAATGTAATAAATTTGAATCTCCATAAAAAAAATAATCATATATAATTATAAATCAATCGGGTCAATCGGGTCACCGGGTCAAATGGGTAAATCGGGTCAAAATTACCGGGTCAATCGGGTCACCGGGTCGAAACCCAGATTACCCAGAAAATTTCCGGGTACTTCGGGTTCGGGTCGAAATTTTTTCGGGCGTTCGGGTCGGGTCGACCAGGTCGGATTGTGTTTTGACAAGTCTACTTGTAGTCATTGTAATCACCATTTCCAACTCCCATTTTTTCTATAAAACGGAAATTTGCCTGGTAACCCTGAGGTTTTGCGTAATTCGCGTGGTAAACAAAGGTTTCAGATATTTCGCCTGGTAACCCTAGGGTTTCGAAATTTTTTGCCTCGCACCCACAAGTTTGACTTTGTCCAATAATTGTGTTTTAAAGTTATAGACGGGTGAGCATTGTAATATTAACAAATTTTGTGGAGGCCTTTCACAAATACTAACACTTTTAACCATTCACGAGCAATACAATTAGAAGAGATGAACAGAAGATGCGATAGATAGCAGACGAAGGGAAGGGAGACGAATTGCAGAGGCAGGGTAGACCGACGAGCAACTGGTAACTCCCGAGGGACGACGAAGACTGATGGAGGGGTGGCGGCGGCTCTGCCGGTGGCCGGACTTGGCGGTGACGGCTGATAAATTGAGTTTTCTTTCTTCCTGCGAAAATTTTGAGTCGGTATTTCCCGAAATTTCAAAATCATATCTATCAAATTACTTCTTATTGAGTGGGATTAGTGATCTAAGGTGTGAAATCCAACTCAAATCATGGTTTGAAGCTTCCAATTTCGAATTATGAATTTTAGGGTTTGGGTTTGAAAATTTTGGGATTTTTTGTGGTAGTTGATCTGGGGTGTGAAAAATTTGGGGTTATTTCTGCTGAATTTTTTACTCGTTTGTTGCCCTACTACTTCAGTTTGCTAAATTCTTTACACTTTCATGCAATGCCGAGAGTTTGGTATTTTGGTGTGCCTACTTCTGATCCAAAAACAACAAAGATTGATCTGAATTTTAATCAAGAATTCCATTAAGAAAGCTCCTATCAGATTCCTCCATATAAATGCAGGGAAATTGATCCGAATTTTGGTATTTTCCAAGTATGTAGCCTATTAGCTCAATTGGGAGAGCGATTTGTATTCCACACAAAGATGTGGGTTCGACTCCCACATAGACTAATATCTTATTTAAAACTAATTGATCCAAAAAGACATTTACTCTCAAATAGTCATCCAATCGGTTTCTTCTTATTAATAAGTTGTCATAATAACCTTTTCAGAAATCAAGGATGCTGAGTAGAAACCAATTATCAATAATTTAGCCTATGTGGGAGTCGAACCCACATCAATGTGCTTATCTCTACCAATTGAGCTAATAGGCTAATTATAAGAACATATATGATTGTTACACCAGAACAAGCTTTAAGAAAGAAGAGAACATAGAAAAAATTGGTCTTCCCTTCCTTCACAGTAAATGCTTCTAACTCATTGGCTATACTGATTTAGTTTTGCGATACATTGGTAGCTTTGTCCCTTTTCAAGATTGCATCAAATGCAAGATGAACTAGTAGTATAACTTGATCTGTAAAGACCGGGAAATTTTAGAATATTAAATTATTAAAATAGTGATTTATAATCATTCCGATCTTAAGATTTGGGAGGTTTGGAATTTCTGTCCTTGGGCTATTGGTTTTATTCTAAATATTTTAAAACGAGTTCCGGCATTATTAAATTGGAAATTTAAAATATGTTATACTATGCTTTTTATACCGAAAATTGGAAAATAATGTTCGGATTCCATTTATTAAACTCGAATTTGGAAATTCGGAAATCGTTTTGGGTTGGATCGGATAGGATCGAGAGAGCGGGTTTTGGGATTTGTTTCCGGGTATCTTGAAATATCTTTTGGGACCAATTTACTTGTCTTCTTCTCTCCCTCTCTTCTGAATTGCAGCTACCATCCCAGCTTTTTGCCTGAATTAGTAAGACACAACACACCTCTTATCTCCTCCCTCACTCACCTTGTTCTCCATTGTGGCAAAGATGCCAATCAGCTTTCCCTCCCCACCCGCAGCCACGCCAATTCAGAACACCTATTTTTTCCTTGCCTTATCTTTCCCCAAAATTTCAAAACCCAGGAAGAAAGCCCCATTCCCTTGTCTCTTACTGATTCCCACCCCACCACCACACCGTACCTCCCTCCTCCGTGAGCGCGGCAGCAGCAGGCGGTGTTAGCCCCGCCTTTAGTTCCTCCGACGCCGACGAGACGCCAGGCCACCACTCGAGCCGCCACCCTCACCCTCTGGTTCCGACGGCAGCTGTGGCAGCAGCACCACCCAACCTTGTCCTCTGTACGAGCCGAGTTGAAGGACCACCGAAGCCGTCTGCTCCCCTATTTCGTAGCCACCCTTCAGCAGCTCCTTCCTTCTCCTTCCGTCAAGCAACAACAGCTATTCCGACGACCAGCAACGCTCGAGCACGCCCAGGAGCCACCGTCGAGGCCACTGCACACCCCCTTTCTTCCTCCCTTGTTTTCCGATTCAAAAGGTCGATCTCTCCTTTCTTATTTCGATTTCGATTAAATATCGTGTAAAGGAGTTCCTTTCCTTACCCCTCTTCTGTCCTAGGCCATGAGAAAACAATTCCCATCGTCGTCGGAGTCGAATCCCCCATGGACGTTTTCCGGCGAAGATTTCCTCGATTGCGGTGAGCTTCTTCTTCTTCCCTTTCTTGTGCAGTCCTTGCTTCTGAATGTCGGGTTTATCTGTCGGCCGGGATGGGAGAGTGGAGGTCGGAAAGATGGACGCCGCCGGGGACCTGGATTTCCTTCTTCTTCCTTCCGTCTTTCCTTCCGCCGTGCCCTGTGTCCAGATCTGAAGGTTGGGGGCGGGTTCATTGAACCGGTTCACCCTTTTCTTTCTTTTCCCCGGTTTCCTCCGTTTTATTTCCGGTTCGGTTCATTAAAGGGAAAGCTGATGGGTTTGAGAGATTGGGCTGGTGTATGGGCCGGGCTCCTTTCTTCTTTCTATTCTGCTGAGTTCGGGTTGGGCTGTGTTGGACAGGCCAGATTTCTTTCCTTTTGTTATTGGGCTTCAATTCGGGCTGGGACCTTTGGGGTTTGTTTTATATGTGGCTAAATTCATGTTTTATACTATATAGTTGGTAGTTATTATTCTTATTATTTTATGATGATTATGAGATTTTATATCTTTAAATTATTTTAAGGATAATATTATTTGGAAATATATTTTGTGATGTTTAATATGTGATTTTTGGAATTTTGAAGTAATTTGTTGGTTTTGACTTATAAATATGGTTGTAAAATGGATCTAATTTGATGTGGTATTTAGTTACATGTTGTTGGGTAATTTACAAAAGTCCTAACGGTCGGAATTCATGATTTTGAACTAGAGAATGCCGGAATTATTTTATAATATGATCTTGAGAGATTGGTTTTAAGGTTTAAATGGTTGATGTCGGGATTTCACCAATTATGATCTGAGAAATCATTTTGAGTATGAGTTGACTTAATTTGAGATTTAAGAGTTTGGAAAATATGGTTGATATGATTTTATCAATGGATTTGACTGGAAGAATGATTTTGGTTGATGTTGATGGTATCGAAAAGGTTTTGGAAAACGGTTTTACTATCGGTTGGTTTTGAGTATGTTGAGAACTTGAGTTTCGTACGTATGAATGTTGGTCTGGTGGCTTATGGAAATGAATTGATGATAGGTGTGTATTGCCTTTGGATTGCTTTGGACTTGCATTTGGGCCCTTGCTTGTGTTATCTTGCTGTTCTGCATTTTCAGGTAAGTTCCCTAGGGGGCTTACTCAGGTTGGACATTCATGCCTGTTGTTGCATTTTATGTTAGGTGTTGCATATGCATAAAAGCATGCCATGTAGTATCATGTTAGGTTGCACTAATTGAATGAGCATCTGCTTACTTTATGCGTTTGAAACAGAACGACCGTTATCTGTGATAGTCCTAGAGTCTTTGCTAGGGTCATAGGGTAGCCTAGCCTCATCGGGTACCCTGAGTCAATCGAGTCATGAACTTCCTTATATTATGCCTGCGGGCTTTATTGTGGAGCGGGTTAGGCATGCGTGCCGCCCGATTATGATGGAATGCATTCACGAGCTGGCCAGTCTCCGCCCTATCGGAAGGGGGTGGAGGTAGGAGAGGGATATGCCACTTGGCATTGTCTTGGGCCCTTTACAGTATTTCTGCACATTATTATGAACTAGGAGCATGCTAGTGTGTTTGACTTTCGTACTGCATTAGAGCATCTTTATTAGGTATAGCACATACTATGTGGCCTCAGCGAGGACTGCCGGTCCCGCATGAGTGGCTCGATCTGACTCCTTTCCCCGTTCTTTTTTTTAAGGTATTTTCTGCAGATTTTGAATGCTCGATGTCTATATAACGGGGTTCCCTTTTGGCGAATCGAAGAATCTGGCTAATACTCTAACTTAGTAAAATGGTAATTATCCACTCATGATTTGGTTTGACCCGGCTCTGCCGTGGCACTTGTGTCTTTACTTTGCTTCCGCTTTACTTCCGTTGAAATTGTTTACGCGACATAGTCTTAGGATAAGTTAAGGGTACCCAACGGCCCTTCGAGGTTTTTAGGGTTCGAAATCCCTCTTTATTACTAACCTTAAAAAGGAGTTTGAAACCTCGACCCGTACCTGGATTGCAAGATCCGAACAAGGGGTTTCATCCCTTGAAACGTAACCCGAAAATCATAATTCTGGGCCGTTACATGATCCAACCGAAGAAAAATGAATATTAGTGCCCCTATTCAATTACCACATCTTGTTAAGTGCAGTTCAAAACATCATGGACTGATGTACTAAACCATCATAATTTCATATGTCATTCCCCCCATCCAAAACACCCCCATCCCAGAATCTTATTCATCTTGACATTATGAAATATGAAGCATATACCAATGGGGATCACATTTATCTAATAATACATTAATAATAGCCCACCATTGAAACATAAATCTGGGAAAAAAAAATAGTAATATCATGAAACTAGTGACTACTTGTGGACACTGACAGATATATTTGGTGTATCATTTCTGATCGACAAAAGATAATTTCCTCTTCTGTCATGTATTTTGTATTCTGAAAATTCTGAAGTTTACAATCTGTTGATGATCAGAAAAAAGCTTGTAAGCTAGAAAAAAATCTGTAATAAGAAGCTATAAATCTGTAACCATTCATGTAGAAGCTGTAAATCTGTAATCATGTACAAGCTGAAAAAAACTGTAAAATCTGTACATTCTATAATCTGAAAAAAAAAAATCTGTAATAAGAAAAAAAATTCTGTAAGTTCTATAATCTTGAAAAAAAATCTGTAAAATTTTTAAGCTTGGAAAAAATCTGTAAATCTATATATGTACAAGCTGAAAAAAAAAATCTGTAATCAGAAAAAGTTTCTGTAAATTCTGTAATCTGAAAAAAATCTGTAAATTTTGTAAGATGGAAAAAAATCTGTAAATCTGTCATCATGTAAGAGCTGAAACATGCAACTAATCTTCCTCTAGATTATCCCAAACCATTCATTTTAGACCATTAGAAACATGCAACTAATTCCATAAAGTAGAAAAGCAATGCAAGTAATTCCATACAAGGCTTTATGGTTTCCACCGCAAGTAATTCCATACAAGGCTAATGGCTATTGCAACAATGTACAAGGCTTTATGTTTCCACTGTGCTGAGCAGATTTATTGTCTACTGGAATGACATGTTTTCAAGACAAGGAATGCAAGTAATTCCATAAACGCAAATAATGGAATTTCATTAATACACATTTCTAAATTATTATTAGAATTTCATGAATTTTCAAAGATAACATTTGGTAGATAAAAACATTCACATCAAGCTTCAATATAATTAAAGAAACAAAAAATCAGTTGACACGTACATACCAATTGCATTATACTGTATAATATAACAACATTTGAAATTTTGAACCCCCTTGAATTTAAAATCACTCTTGCGTCTGCAATAATTTCTAAAGGAATGTAACAATTGCAACCATTAACCCCCTTGAATTTAAAATCACTCCTTTGTCTGCATACTGAAATCAGCCAATTGTTTCACACCCTAGATCAACTACCACAAAAAACCCCAAATTTTTCAAACCCAAACCCTAAAATTCATAATTCGAAATTGGAAGCTTCAAACCATGATTTGAGTTGGATTTCACACACTAGATCACTAATCTCACTCAATAAGCGGTAATTTGATAGATATGATTTTGAAATTTCGGGAAATACCGACTCAAAATTTTCGCAGGAAGAAAACTCACTTTATCAGCCGTCACCGCCAAGTCCGACCACCGGCTGAGCCGCCGCCACCCCTCCATCAGTCTTCGTCGTCCCTCGGGAGTTACCAGTTGCTCGTCGGTCTACCCTGCCTCTGCAATTCGTCTCCCTTCCCTTCGTCTGCTATCTATCGCATCTTCTGTTCATCTCTTCTGTTTGTATTGCTCATGAATGGTTAAAAGTGTTAGTATTTGTGAAAGACCTCCACAAAATTTGTTAATATTACAATACTCACCTGTCTATAACTTTAAAACACAATTATTGGACAAAGTCAAACTTGTGGGCGCAAGGCAAAAAATTTCGAAACCCTAGGGTTACCAGGTGAAATATCTGAAACATTTGTTTACCACGCGAATTACGCAAAATCTCAGGGTTACCAGGCGAAATTTCCGAAAGAAAAAGTTTTTGCTAGAGAGAGATAAGTAGTAATAGCTAGAACGTGGTGCAATCTGTGAGAAATGTAATAAGAGGCACTTTGATATTTATAGTGGATTTGGGTGCCTTTGCATTGTAGATATATATTATTCACCAGGGAGCTGACCGATCACAAACTATTTTCATTGTTTAATGCCACTCGTTGGTCTACTTTCCAAATTTTGTTTTTCCTTGTACAAAAGTCACTATAAGAAATGATTACAAAAATGTAGTTAAAGATAGGTGTGGTGAACCAAACTTTCATGGGTATCATATATTTAACCTAGTAAAAAAGACACAATTGTTCAAAAACACTCACAAAATAATAGAATAGAAAAAATATTTAGGAGTGTTTTTAGAAACCTAGCTCAAAGAATTAGACGACGCCTTGATTGAGATCCAAATCAAAACAATATACAACGAACGCTAACGTATGACAAATCATTCAAAAGCAAGAGTGGTTGATCGAGAATGATCCTGCTATGACGGATGGTGATGGTGACACTGTGCTAGATTGCACTTCGGGCGACTGACTTATCAGCTTTCGTCGCATCAGAGAATGTCCAACGACAGAGTTACAATAGCTTCGCATGTGGGCTTGGAATCAAGAACAACTCCGTATGATTGTCCCGACCTTGCAATATTATTTGATTTATCCTGATTTGGAACAAGTACAATTGATTATGAGTGAAGGAATTAATTGCGACAGAAAACGAAACAAACACAACACGAGAGAAAGGAGGAAGCGCGCGGCGACATAGCCGTTCAGTGACGGATGGCTCTGTTGATGCGGCGTCGGGTGCAGCGACCAGGCGGCGATGCGTCCCCGACAAGGCAGGCAGCGGCCGCCGCGCAGGTGAGCAGCGAACGCTCCGCGTCGGTTTTCCTCTCCTGCAGCGAAGACTTCTCTAGGGTTCTGCGACGGTTTTGACGATGGTGTTCTTCCTTGTATTTGGTTTGTGTTTGGAATTAGGGTTTTGGATCTTTGTTCGATGAATGAACAATAGCAACAATATGAAGGCAAAAGCGGTTGGATTGGTAAATGAAGAACCTTTTAATCAAAATGTTTCTTCAATTCTAATTTCCAATCTAATTTTATTGAATGTAAATGATATTCTTAAATAACAATGCATTGTCAATCCTTCCTTGCAAAGGATAGAATTTGGCTAGATAAAAATAATAATAAGTAGATAAATATCCTAACTAAGCTAGATAGAACCTAGATAAAGATAGATAGACCTAGGCTTAGTGGTTAAGGAAAAACCCTAGCTAGGAGATATTTTCCTTCCCACAATTATTTCTTAAATGCATAAAATAATAATAATAATTAAAATGATGTTCCACGAATTTGAAGGAAAAACCCAACCAAGCCCTAGCACACTCGGCATCGACCCCTGGGGCTCGGCATCGACTCCCCTTGCACTCGGCATCGACTCAAGGTGGTTGTTGTCGAGTCCTCATGAGCTCTGTGTGTAGCCTCAGGCTCACCTCCTAGGCTGGTGGTCTAGTCCTGTGCAAAGTGATCCAAGGTGGCCTGAATTCTTGCTCCATAGTACCTTGGTAACGAATAAGAAGTGTCTTGGTAGCGTCTTGAATCTTCTTGGCCCTTGCACGAGTGATAGGACCATCAAATGGCACCTTCAACTTGTCCTCAATGCCACTAGGAGTCATCGCCATTTGCACAGCATCATTCTCATCCACTTGAGCACAATTTGTCCTCAAATCGTCGTGAGAGTCATCGACAGGCACGAGCAAAGAGAGGCCGGCCACATTGAAAGTTGAATGGACGTTGTACTTGTCGATAGGGAGATCCAGCTTGTAGGCATTGTGTCCCATCTTTTGAACCACGCAGAATGGTCCATCTCCCATGCGATCCAACTTAGATTTCCGTTGTTGTGGAAAACTTTCCTTCCTGAGATGCAACCATACAAGGTCACCAACGTTGAACTGCACATCCTTGCGATGCTTGTTCTTCGTTGCCTTGTACTGAGCGCTCTTCCTTTCCAGTTGCGCCTTGGTCCGCTCATGCAGGCGCTTGATGAAAGTAGTCTGCTTAGTTGCATTCATGCTCTCCTTCTCCTTCATAGGTCGAGGTGTCATGTCCACAAGCGTAAGAGGATTTCGCCCATAGATTACTTCAAAGGAGTCTTCTTCGTTGCAGAATGCCTGGACCTACTATAAGCAAACTAAACAAAAAGTAGACAGTCTTCCCACCTCTTAAGGTTAGTATGACGCATGACTCTTAGGAGAGCCCCAAGAGTCCTATTAGTAACCTCAGTTTGGCCATTAGTTTGAGGGTGACAAGAAGTAGAAAATATAAGCTTAGTACCCAACTTAGACCATAAAGTTTTCCAAAAACAACTCAAAGATTTAGAATCATGATCAGACACAATTGATAATGGCAATCCATGTAAACGAACAGCATATATCCTTAAAGAAAAGATTAGCAACATGAATAACATCATCAGTCTTGTGGCAAGGAATGAAATGAGCCATTTTGGAGAACATGCCCACTACAACAAAAATAGAATCATGTCCTTTAGATGTCCTAGGTAATCCAACAATAAAGTCCATAGATACATCTTCCCAAGGAGCATTAGAAATAGGCAGTGGAGTATATAAACCATTAGAATTTGCTTTAGAATTAGCCTTTGTACACGTAACACAACTTTTGACAAATCGAAGTACATAATTAGTCATTTTAGGCCAAAAGTAATGTTCTTTTAATCCAGCTAAAGTCTTCTCTAAACCACCATGTCCTCTAGATTCATGCACTTCTTGAGTAAGGAGTCTCCTAATAGATGGGGATGAGATAAAAAGCTTGCCCATCTTAAATAAATAACCATGATCAAGAAAGTAAGAATCAACTTCACCTTTGGACACACATTGAGCATAAATGCTTTTAAAGAAATTATCACTAGCATATAGTTCTTTAATCCAAGAAAAACCCAAAATATGCTCATCACAATGGTTCAAGAGGACATACATGCGTGATAGAGCGTCAGCTACCACATTATCCTTTTCTTTCTTGTGGTGAACCATATAGGAAAAGGTCTCCAAGAACTCCACCCATCGAGTAAGGCGCCTACTCAGCACGCTCTGACCTTTGAGATATTTCAGCGCTTCGTGATCCGAATGAATCATAAACTCTTTAGGCCATAGGTAGGGCTGCCATGTCTGCAAGCAACGAATGAGAGCGAACAACTCCTTGTCGTAGGTAGAATAGTTGAGCTCAGCAGGGCCCATCTTCTCGCTGAAGTAGGCTATAGGTCGCCGATTCTGGAGAAGCACTCCCCCAATGCCAGTGCCAGAAGCATCACACTCGAGCTCAAAAGGTTGGGAGAAGTCGGGTAGTTACAGTATTGGGGCATGGGTGAGTCGATCCTTGAGAGCATCGAATGCCCTCTGATGTGCATCGATCCAGTGGAACATCACATCTTTCTTGGTCAGCTCATGTAGGGGGGGCGATAATGGTGTTGAAGTCCTTGACGAATCGTCAATAGAAGCTAGCAAGGCCCAAGAATGAGTGGACATGAGTAGGAGTATGCGGCTGGGACCACTCCTCAATAGCTCGAACCTTCGCCTCATCCACTTTCAAACCTATTGCAGAGACTATAAAACCAAGAGAGATAGTAGATTCGGAAGCAAAAGAACACTTTTTCAAGTTAGCATATAATTTCTCTTTGCAAAGACAATAAAAAACTAACTTTAAGTGGCCCACATGATCATTAAGGTTCTTCCTATAGATTAAAATATCATCAAAATAGATAGCGACAAAATTTTCTAAGTATCTCCTAAAAACATGGTTCATAAGCCTCATAAAAGTAGAAGGTGCATTAGTTAATCCAAAAGGCATTACTAACCATTCATATAAGCCATACTTAGTTTTAAAAGCCGTTTTCCATTCATCTCACTGTTTCATCCTAATTTGATGATAGCCACTCCTAAGATAAATTTTATAAAAAATACTAGAACCATAGAGTTCATCAAGCATATCATCTAAACGAGGAATAGGGTGACGATACTTAATCGTTATTTGGTTGATTGCCCTACAACCAACACTTCCGAGGCACTCACCCTAAGGTTGTTCTTACCTGGTGGTGGTGGTGGTGGTGGCGGCAGCGATAGTGGTGACGATGAAGCTGCTGCTTCTACAACCAGTACGACGGCCAGATGGGTGATTCTCCCAAAGGCAATCCCTTCTTCAAGGAAGCCTGGGGCTTCCTACAACACTTCTACCCATATCTCCTAATTCTTCTTCTTCTTCTTTTTCTTAAAAAAAAAATTATTTTCCCTTGTATTTTCATCTTCATCCAATATAGTGCTATGTATATTATATGGTAATCCTTAATTATCATAATAAATTAATGTTTACAATAATGTTTTTCTATCTATATACATATTTTCGTTGCTATATACATATTTTCGCTGCATGGTGTTGTCATGAGACCGACTACTTCTGGAGTCAATAGATATCTTTGTTTGAAAATATTTGATGACACCTCCTTTCCATCTATCGACTTGTAAAGTTGGTGTCGATAGGCTGTTTTAAGACAAAATTAAAATACTTACTGACTCCATATTTTAACATATAAAATACTTTTAAATTTTTTGCCCACTACCATTGTAACCAATAAAAATTGTAGAAAACGTCAAACAATTCAAATTCTTATAATCCAATACTTAGAAAAATTAAAACGATGTAATTCTAAATAAAATTTAAAACTTAATAAATGACTTATATTTTTAAATAGAGGGAATACCTTGTTTATTCCGAAACTCGGTTGTTCTATTTTTGAAGCTCTTAATTTTTGCTACTGCTTGGTAGTACTTGGAATTTTCGTCCCCAAGTTTTATCAAGCTAGTCAAGACGTTCATATATGATATATGTAATTAGTGTTGGTATTATTTTCCTTCAAGTAAAAAAAGATCATTTTAGTTTCTTCGGAGACTACATCTGATCATAAAATTGGAATGATCGATACAGAGATCCTTTCAAGTGTAAAGTGTGGAGATTAAGATCTTGTCTGATGTTTAAAAGTCTACGAAATCTAGTTGTAGTTGGGTGTAACATCACTCGCTTCTCAAAAGACATGTTTCTCCGCCTGATTGAATGGTGCATATAAACAAAGTAGAACACAAAAGTGTAATTGTCATATCTGTGGTAGTTATATTAGTCGTTTGATTATTGTGTTTTTTTCAAAGAACCCACATCCACAATCCTTCGCTGAAGGGAGATAAGACAAAGAGACTTATTATGGTAGTTAGGTGTATAGGTTGTTTTTGTTTCCAAGAGAACAAGAATGTTTAGGTTGTGTAGTTCTCTTTTTTATCTTAGTCCAATTCAATCGACTCAGTCGTTCTATATCTGGATCGGGTACTGTATGACCCATTTAAGGGGTCAACTCTCCTACTCATAAGCGACTTCATATTTCAAGGTCGTGTAGTTCTTTAAGATAGACTAATTCTTATAAAATCAGGACTTATATATTGACTCTCCTAATATTCCAATAACCAATATTAATTATCGTATATGAATAATAATAATAATAATAATAATAATAATAATAATAATAATAATAATAATAATAATAATAATAATAATAATAAAGTTTCTGGACAAAAAGTTAATTATTATAAATCTAGCTTCCAAGCTATAGAAGGCATTCCGCACTCTAGGATATCAGATCTTAGCAGTTGTTTAAATATTACGAATGAGAACTCGCTGGAAAAATACCTCGGATGTCCGATTATTAATGGTAGAGTAAACAAACACACTTTTGAAGACATCATTTTTAAATCTAAAGAACAACTAAGTAAATGGCAAGCCAATGCTTTATCACAACAGGGACGTGCAATCTTAATTAACACAAATTATCAGCCAAACCACTGTATACAACTTTCTGTTACCCTCATCAATACATAAAAAACTAGATCAGATTAATAGGACGCTCTTTGACGGAGGGTTAACCTGTCGTTGATCCGCCAAAGTAAACTCAAACCTATAACTAGTATAGTAATAAGCAAGAGGTCGATCCCACAGGGAAATTTATGATTCAAGTGTGATTCGAGTGTCAATAAGAGTAACCAGATTGGGGGTTTTTGTGTGAAATTCTTGCCTTTTATCAAAGCAAAGTAACGAAAGCAGAATAAGTGATTTTGGTTTAGACAATTTAGGAAAAGCAATTCCACCTACAATTTTCCACTTTATTGGATTGAAGCGATCATTGTAACTTCTTCTCATCCTATCACGTTTCCTATGAATGCCCTTGTCCCGACCTAATATAGTTACTAGTCCAATCAGTCCTAAAAAGAAACCCTTATCAATCGAACAGTCCCTAAAGAAGGATTTAACCCAATTGATAGCTTTAAGTTCAGAGATTAGCCAAGGTATTTGCAGTCCCTAAAGAGGGATTTAACAACACATTCAACTTCCTACTCATTCAATTAGTTCAATCAGCCCTAAAGGAACAAGTTTGCCACTTAGGTTAAGGTTCACAATCAGGAATCTACAAAACCTTAGCGATTGAATTGATCTAACAAGTTGACCAGACAAGATAGAACAAATCAATAATCAATCAAGCACAAAGAAGTTGAAGCATTCACAAATAGGAAACAAGGAGCGAGAATTAGAAACTCACAATCAATCCAAATAAAGCTTCAAATTGCAGGCAGAATAGATGAGTTTAGTTCCTCATGGAAGACATAGCTCAAAATCTCTAAAGTGTCTAATGGTTCAAAGAATAGAATGAAAGGTAATCGAAAATAACATAAAAGTGGCCTAATAAAAACATCCAAGTCGGCCTTCCAAAACAACATAGAAAAACTAGGGTTTTTTCCAAAACGGCGCGGATCGCTGACGGTAGCTGCGGCGGCGGCCGCAAGGTTGCGGCGCCCGCCGCAAGTGTCTTCTTCACTTCCCGCTGCGGCGGGCTCTGCTGCGGCCGCAGCACCTCAGCTGCGCCCGCGACACGGTACTCTGCCGTAGCCTTGTGCTTCTATTGTGGGCTTCTCTTCTCGTCTTGCTTCTTTTCTTCCTTGTTCCTTCCCATGTATCTTGTGTTCCTCTTCGAGACATTGCATCTCCCAAATGTGTTCCGATTCAATCTGCGAGATAAACACAAAATTGCGCAGAATCCGAACTCTTCTAAAATAAACACAAGATGCAATTTAACAACAAAGTAAGCAAGAAATGCAACCTAACTACACTAAATATATCTATAATGCCTATCTAAAATATGCATTATCACTCTTCTGGAATAAAGACCTTCAACACCGTCTGCTTATTAGTTGGGATCGGATTTGCAGACCCCAAAAATGTGGGGGAATAGACCTTAGAAAATCAAAAGAGATGAATGAAGCCCTTCAAATGAAACTAATATGCAAAATATTGGCTGAACCTGATAATGTCTGGGTTACTCTAATCAAACACAAGTATCTTCGTTCAACTAACATCCTAGAATACAAAAAAAGAGGTGACTCTTCATGGCAATGAGCCAAACTGACAACTCTTATTGATAAATTTAAGTTAGGGCTTATTTGGTCAGTTGGAAATGGGACTATCAAATTTTGTACTGATAATTGGATAACAACTTCCTCCCCATTGGCTAGGGAAGATTGCCCCTAAATTAATAACATAGAGGAAACTGTTAGTGATTACATTTTCAGTGGCGGATGGTGGAAGGAAAAACTTAACAATGTGTTACCAAATGACATATTCAAAGAAATCCTGGACATTCCACTTCCCGTTTCTCCCTTTGAGGATCAGTTGTATTGGTGGCCTGACAGAGCGGGTTGGTTCACCACTTCGAGTGCATACAAACTAATCACTGCCCAATCCTCTTTAAACTTAGACAATAACGCCTGGATCTAGAATTTGGATGTTCTTCCAAAGGTCAAAAATTTCTTATGGAAAGTCTGCCAGAATGGTCTCCTGACTGTTTCTAGGCTTGCCCAACGAGGGACATCTATTCCTTCCACTTGTAGACTTTGCAACGGAGTGATAGAAGATGATGTTCATTTCTTGCTTGAATGCCAATATGTGCGCTCTCTCTTCCGTCTCCCTACACATACAAACTCAACAATATCCAGTATAATAAATCAATCACGAGATATAAAATCTGCCATGTCCTTCATTGAAAACAACCTTACCTCTGTGACTAAGGTGGAGCTTTCTTTCTCTTGGTGGATGGCTTGGTACAATCGGAACCAATATGTGTTTAGGCAGGGGCCCATCCCTCACTGTGATTGTTCTTTACGCACTATTAGAACTCATAAGGAGAATTGGAGTAAAACTTCGCACTTTGAGTGCAGTCTTGATGAGGACCCCCTCCCCCCCCCCCCCCCCCCTACACAAACAAAACCCCCTAGGGGAACCCTCAAGTTAAATTTTGATGGATCCACATTTGCTAATAGTGAAAGAACAGTTGGAGCCATAATTCAGGACTGGGAAGGATGACCGATACAGATTTGCTACCAGAAACTTGGTAAACAAAGCCCACTGAAAGCGGAAGCTCTTGCTCTTAAGTTGGGAATCCAACATGCGTTACAACTCTGTATCGATAAATTCCACATTGAAGGTGATTCCATTATAATCATAAACCACCTGAATAAAATATCTAAATGTCCTTGGGAAATTGAACTGATCTTGTCAGATGTTAAACTCTTATTATCAACAATGTAAGAAGTTTCCTTCTTTCATGTTCACCGGTTAGGCAATAAAGTGGCGGATAAGATTGCACACCTTTGCCACTCTGTCTGGGGTGTCGATATTTATAACGATTTTGGTCTTTTAAACCTCATCCCTAAGGATGCTGCCGGGTAGAGCTCGCTCGCCCGAATTTTTTCCTAATCAATAGTACTGAAAGCTGCTCCTATTCCCGGTCTTGGCCAGGTTATGAATCCCATTACCTTTCGCTCAGTTATTAAATACCATATGGGAATTGAATTGTCTAGTCCGGGATCCAAGTGTCCTGCTTGTGACAAAGGCATTTTGGATGTGTGGGGTGATCACGCACTTGCTTGTGCTGCTGGTGTTGGTGTTAAGCATCGACATAATGTGGTGCCTGATGCTTTGTTCGATGAGTACTTGAAGGCTGGAATCTCTGTTCGCAAAGAGGCATCTACTGGAATGGTTTATGACAAGGAATGGGAGCTTCGGCCAGCTGATATCCTGTTCTACAACTGGTTCCAAGGCAAAGACACTTGTGTGGACATTACAGGAACTTCTGTCTTTAGTTCGGCTGGTCTTTCAAGTTTCATTCCGGGTAAAGCGGCTAGAGTGGCGGTTGATAATAAGAGGAAGAAGTACGAAGATGTCTGCAGGGCCAAAGTTTATCACTTTATGCTGTTTTCCTTTTCTACTATTGGTGACTTAGAGGATGATGCTAAGGGGCTCCTTAAGCGGGTGTGTGGGTTCGCTAAGGGGGTACCTTGGTATAGTAGGGGGTTTTGTCACACTTTGACTAGGATCGCGTTTAGTATTCAAAAGGGATGCGGAGCCCAGCTTGTTAGCCGGCTTCGATCTAATTTCATGTAAGATCTTTAATAAAAAAAATAAAAAAATAATAATAATAACAATCAGATGAACGGTTTCATTGTCCTTTTTGAGGTTTTGAAGGGTGTAGGGATGGTCGTCCGGCAAATACTGGTCTCACACCAAAGTATTTCGTTGATCACCTCTCTAGGCATTTCAGTACACCAGAGGCTGTCAACAAACGGCTGAAATCCCGTCTACAAACGGCTGAACTCCAAACCTTCAATTTGAGTAATCTAGCTCGCCGGGATAGGCATGCTCATACTTTTTCCACAGTCCTTGATCAGGCTGGTTTAGCCACATCAGCACCCGGACGCCCTGATATTGGCCCTGACATTGTTCTCACCCAATCCATTTCGAGGCATGTCACTTGTGTTTGTTCGAATATTGATGACTTAGTTGTATCCCCCGCCACCAAAAAATTCATGTCAGTGATGGCGGATCAATACTTCAAGTTCATTGACGACAACTTAGTGTCTACCCTTAATCCAACTCCAAGACAGTTACACATTTTACAGGCTATGTGAGGAGAAAGAGCATAAGATTTTCTGTTGGCCACTCCTATTGAGGGGCTTGCCCAGACCATGCCATCGCGACAATATGGTTCTGTCCTCTAGTACCATCTTTCAATTCCTATGTTTACTGGTTATCCAACTTGTCCCAGTTGTGAGCTTGATAGGATGGATCCTTTTGGAGATCATGCTCAACATTGCAGTAGGGGCATAGGGACTAAACATCGACACAATATGGTCCGAGATGTTTTAGCGGACATTTGTTTTAAAGCAGGCATCGCGGTTCAGAAGGAAGCACATACAGGTATGAGCAGTGATGATGGTGTTGAGTTGAGGCCGGGTGATCTATTAGTGTATGGGTGGGACAAGGGTAGAGACACTTGTGTTGATGTGGTGGGGGCGTCGCAGTTCACGACCAGAGCCAATGACTCCTTTGTACCTGGCAAGGCAGTCTCTCAGGCAACGGAAAGGAAGAAGAGAAAGTATGCAGATATTTGTGCAACTAAGGGGTACTGCTTTATGGCATTTGCGTTCTCCACCTTTGGGGAGTTGGGGGGTGGTGCTATCGGTTTCCTAAAGCGGATTCAGTTGGTTACGAATAGTCATGATAGTGGGTCTGTTAAGGGCGATTTTATAATAATAATAATAATAATAATAATAATAATAATAATAATAATAATAATAATAATAATAATAATAATAATAATAATAATAATAATAATAATAATAATAATAATAATAATAATAATAATTTTTGGGTGAATTACATTTTTGGTCCCTAACCTTTACCACTTGTTTCACTTTAGTCCTTAACCTTTGAAACGTTTCAAAATAGTCCTTGACCTTTCTATTCCGTTTCATTTTAGTCCCTAACCTTTCAAAGATTGTAAAATAGTCCCTAACCTTACATTTTTTATTCGTTTTAGCCCCTAATATTAAAATATTATTTGGAATAATTATAAAAAAAAACCACCCTAAAGTTTTCATAATTTAAATAAATTATTCATACAAAGAAAATTATATAAAATCATCTAACTCTATAATTTTAATTTTGAAAAATACTCGAACTATTTTACTATTTATCATAAGAGCATATTAATATAAAATTATCCATATTTTTTTTTCACAAAAGCTCTCATAACATTTATAGATCTTGTGATTAACTATGAGAGATTGTGGGATATTTTTTTTTATTTACCAATACATAGATCCAATATATGTTTATTAATCCATTAAAATAATAAATTTTAATAATAAAAGAGATCGTTTTAAAAAAAATCATAAAGTTGGATATTGGTTTTATAATTATTCTTTATATGGGTAATTTACTCATTTATATACATTATGATAACTTTAGGGTGATTTTTTATAATTATTTCAAATAATATTTTAATATCAGGGACTAAAACGAATAACTAATATAAGCTTAGGGACTATTTTACAACCTTTGAAAGGTTAGGGACTAAAATGAAACGAAATAGAAAGGTTAAGGACTATTTTGAAACGTTTCAAAGGTTGGGGACTAAAGTGAAACAAGTGGTAAAGGTTAGGGACAAAAAATGCAATTCACCCTAATAATAATAATAATAATAATATAAAACAATAAGAGTTTACAAAGAATTAGTGGGGAGCCGAGAAACAATCTGAGTCCCCACTCCTTTAGCAATACAAAACCCCACCCTAGTGAAAATATGAGCTGCATTCCAGGTCCCAAAATCTTGAGCTTGAGAAAATTTATGAATCCTCTTTAGAAGAGCTATGACATCTGACTCAAATTCCCCTACCGCAGAAAAAAAGAAGGGTAAGAAACCATAACCCATAGCTTTGCACTTTGCTTGGTACTTGACCCGCTTACGACGAGCCGCCTCCGTCACCACATGCCTTGGAACAAAATTAGTCATCCAAGATTGCGTCAAAGGGGATGATCTTGTCAAGTCAACACAAACATCTAACCCCTCTTCCCACGCGTAAAGAAGCATGTCCGCAGGTCGTAAGGATTTCCCATCTCCCCCACATAGACCAATATCAACCTCTTTACCAACTGAGATCCCTGAACGATAGCAGACATTCACCAAGGTATCACGAACCACATTATGTCAATGTTTAATCCCCACAATGCCTGCACACGACACGACATGATCTCCAAAAATGTCCCCCTAAAAAACCTTAGAGCAAGCAGAACAAGGCTCCGAAATGGGAAACAAAGGGATGCCTAATCGATTGCACAACACACAACGATATGTCTTACCATTCATAGTTTGACCCACCCCTGAAATCGGGATAGCCCTAAGCCAATCAATAGCATGGTCTCCGCGCTGAGAACTCCATAAGGCCTTCTGACCCGGTGACAAGGAAAAGGTAGTTTCTGCATCTTTCGTAATCCATGCAAAATATATGTCTGCCAATTTCTTCATGAGTTTGGGGGCAGCGATCTCACTTGGATTACTTAGAATATCAATCCCTACCCTTGTGTTGAAGACACGCACAACGTCATTGAAGGCATACCCAGGTGTTGTGACATCAGTATACTGGAGAAGCTTAATCTACAGGACAATTGATTACAAACTCGAAGCTAGAAAAGAATAAAAGAGAGCGTCGCCTACCGAATAAAAACCGAGCCCCCCAAACTTGAAGGGCAACGTGGCGAGCCTCCATTTCCAATTGCCAAAACTCGGCCCAGAAGCAGTGACAATACGTTCCAAGGAACGTCGAAGAGCTAGATCAAACTTAAGCTGAGCAGACTCAAAGGCACGAGGCGGGCATGTACGCAGAGAAAAATAAAGTTTTGAGACCCCAGTACAAGCACGCAATAACAATAACTCACATTATGGGTCCCCAATCTTAGCAACTGCATCCATAAACGCGATCGTTTTGTCCACTCTCTTCATCACAAGCTCACTACTAACCCCATAATTAACACTGACAGGTCCACCAAGAAGCTTAACATCATCTAGCGGCCTAGCAATGTTAGGTGGAAAAACACCAGCCAACCTACTCCTCAGGTCCTCCTTCTGCCAAAAGACTTCAATTTTATCAACATTGAGGTGCAGACCATAACTAGGTCCATCCTCAATAATCATTTGCAAAACCTTCCCCATGACCAAAGTATCTCCAACAATAGTACCGTCATCCAAATACCAAGCCTGAAAACACACCTGAAATGTGTCCTATATTTTGCGCACCAACAGATGCAAAACTAAGGCAAAAAGTAGAGGGCCGAGAGGATCCCCTTGCTGCAACCCCTAACTGGATTGGAGTACAACCTAGCTGGATTGGAGTAGCAAAATTCAACCCAACGAGAGATTGCAGGACAATGGGTCCGGACTTCACGGATCATAACTTCCCGCTCAACCATATTGAAAGCATTTTTAAAGTCCACTAACAACATAGTAAGACCCTCCTCATTACCGTGCTCTTCAACTAAGTGATTTATAGCATGGAGAATGACCACGGTCCCAGTTTGACTGGCCCCGCCTTAGAGCGCCTCAAGAATTTGTTGCAAGGATCACGGGACGTCTTTGCATGGTCGCCACAAGATTTAAAGGGGCTTCCCTGAGAGACCGCGAAACATTCCCTGAGACTTAATCGCGAGGCAAAGCCCGTGTGCCAAAGAAAGAGAGAGATGGTTGTCGAGAAGTAAGAGCAGCAAAACCGGAGGTGCACAAGCTTCTGCAAGCCGGATTTATTCGCGAGATTAATGACTCAACCTGGCTATCAAATGTGGTGTTGGTTAGAAAAAGCAGTGGCAAGTGGAGGATGTGGGTAGACTTCAAAGATCTGAACAAAGCATGCCCAAAAGATTGTAATCCTTTACCGTCCATCGACGAGCTGGTGGACACCACGGCAGGACATGCCACTCTAAGATTTCTAAATGCTTATTCCGGCTACAATCAGATTAAGATGAGTCCTCGCGACGAAAAAAGCACCGCCTTCATCACCAACCAGGGAACCTTTTGTTATAAGGTAATGCCATTTGGGCTCAAGAACGCGGGAGCCACTTTTCAGCGAATGATAGAAAAAGTGTTTGTATCCCATATCGGAAGAAATGTTGCGGTTTACGTCGATGATATCATGATCAAGAGACCTATAAAGGAGGACCATTGCAAAGACTTGCAAGAAACCATCGATACTCTAAGGAGAAATCGCGTTTTCCTGAATCCGGAAAAGTGCGTTTTTGGAGTAGATTCCGGGAAATTCCTAGGTTTCATGATAAGCCACCGGGGAATAGACGTGAATCCTTCAAAAGTACAAACCATCATCGACATGGCCCCTCCAAAGACGCTAAACGACATCCAAAAATTGAATGGGTCGGTCAACTACTTGAGCAGATTTTGTTCGCGATTAGCCGACCATTCACTGCCTTTTTTCGAGCAGCTAAAGAAGAAAGGTTCGGTCGAATGGACTACCATTTTGGATAGAGCTTTCAAGAGCATGAAGGATTATCTGGCCACTTTGCCCACTCTACACTTTCCACACGAGCACAAAACTTTACATCTGTACTTCGTTGTCGAATCCACCACTATTAGCACGATGCTCACTAGGGAATCCAAGTTTCCTATTTACTTCGCCAGCTGAATATTACAACCCGTTGAATCCAGGTATACCCCGATAGAGAAGATGGCTCTATCTGTGATTTTCGCAGCACGAAGATTGAGACCTTATTTCCAGGCTCACACCATTGAAGTACTCTCCGACCTGCCACTCCATCAGATCCTACACTCACCGTCCCTTTCAGGATGAATGGTCAAATGGGCAGTAGAGCTTTCCGAATTCGACATTCACTTCAAACCAAGGAAGTCTCGTTTGGCCCAGGCATTGGCCGACTTCGTTGTCGAAGCCGTCTTTATGGACTCTCAAGATTACGATGGAGAGGAATGGGTGATTAATGTCGATGGATCGGTATCGACAGGAGGATGTGGGGCAGGAGTCACCATCACTAACCCAAGTGGAGAGATAACCGATTTATCTTTCCAATTATTATTTGAAGCCATTAACAATGAAGCAAAGTATGAAGCCTTGATCACGGGTATTGAAAAGGCCTTGGTTAACGGGGCCCGACAAGTTCGAATTTTTATAGATTCAGAGGTGGTTGCCCTACAGGTTAAGGGGGAATACGAAACAAAGACCGGAATCCTGCATGAATATTTGGCCTGTGTAAAAACACTCAATGCTGCCTTCGGGAAATGTTCTAACACGTTAATACCTCGTGAGCAAAATGAGCACGCCGATACATTTGCCAGAATGGGGGCCACACTGCCCCTAGGTTTAAGTGATCGCATGATAATCGAACAGAGGCATGCCCGAGGAATCCATCAGGGGGTATTTAGAATATCTAACCTCGGAGACTAGCGTATACCCCTCATGGAATACATAACCGAAGGGGCAATAGCGGGCGAAGTACAGAACAGTCAAAACACCAGAATGAGAGCGACCCACTTTCGAGTCAGAGATGGCCGACTATACAAAAAGGGTTTCAACCTTCCGGATCTCCTATGTGTCTCAAACCAGAAAGGCTTTAATCTCGTGCAAGAACTGCACGCGGGTCTGTGCGGCAACCACCAGGGATGGAGAGCCGTAGCGTCTAAAATCACACGCCTAGGCTATTATTGACCCTCCCTTAGGGCAGACACGGAAATGGTCATCCATACATGCGATCCTTGTCAGCGACATGCGTCACTCAATCAACGTCCCCCTCATCCTTTGAAAACCATCTCCGCACCATGTCCATTCGCAATGTGGGGAATGGATATTTTGGGCCCTTTCCCAACAACACCAGGCCAGCTGCGCTTCATCATTGTGATAGTAGACTACTTTACGAAGTGGGTAGAGCCTGAAGCCATGGCCACCATCACAACGGAAAAAGTGCGTAAATTCTTATGAAAAAATATGGTCTGCCGATTCGGGGTCCCTCAAGTTATCATCATAGATCATGGTCCCCAATTTGACTGCGAGGGAATTCGTGACTTCTGCGCCGGCCTCCATATAGACTTCCGATTCTCATCAGTAGCTTATCTGCAATCCAACGGACAAGCCGAAACCACGAATCGCAAAATCCTGAATGCCTTAAAAAAGAGGTTGGGGACAGCAAAAAGAGAGTGGGCTGAGATCTTGCCCCTGGTATTATGGTCTTATAGAACCTTAACTAAGAGTCCTACCGGAGATACACCATTCGCGATGGCCTTTGGAGTGGATGCTGTCATACCAGTAGAGCTACTAATTCCATCGGCCAGAATTGTCGATTTAAGCAAAGAGTCCAACGACGAAGCCCTTGAGTTAGAACTCCATCTACGCGAATCCTTTTCAAGTTCTCCACTTTGGTTAGTTTTATTGATCATCGAATCCTTTTCAAGTTATTATCATTTTCTACAAGTTCCTCTCGTCTTGGTTTAAGTATATTAAAAGTCCTACGAGTCCAATTAATCCCTTACACCTTAATGCAACCTTAACACGGTCAGGATTTAACAAAGAGATAGCAAATAGTCCCAAGAACTTGAGCATATAAATAACACCAATTAAACACGGTAAATCAATCACTACAAGAAAAACCCTCTTTTGCAACGACCAAAGTCGTTGCTATACACACCTTTTCGTTGCTAAATGTAGGTATTGCAACGACATATGTCGTTGCAGGGTCGTTGCGGGTAAGAGCGTAGCTAAAAGTTTTTGCAACGACTTTTGGTGATGCTAAAAACTAAATATTTTGCAACGACATAATTTGTTGCAAATACGATGTCGTTGCGTAACACATGTTTACACATATTGGCATGATATTTTGTTTTTTGCAACGTCAACACTTTTGGCAACGACAATAAAATGTCGTTGTAATACATAGTGAATGTATGGCAACAAATAATGTTGTTGTGAAACATCTTGCCTTTTGCAACAACTTTTTTGTTGCAATTTCTTTGTATTGTCATTTTAAGAAATTGATTTCACAATGATAATTGTTGTTGCAAAAATTCTGGGTATTTTTTATTTGAAACTTTTTGCAACGACTATTATTTTTGTTAAAAATATAACTATTTTACTTGATTGTTTTTGTAACGATAATTGTCGTCGCAAAAAAAACTTTAGTATTTTGTTTAAAATTTTTGCAACGACAATTGTTGTTGTGGAAAATATTGAAGATATTAGTTGATGGTTTTTGCAACGAAAATTATCGTTGCTGAAAATGTAAAGCTTTAGTTGACAGATTTTGCAACGACAAATATTGTTGCAAAAAGTCCTTGTTTTGCAACGACATACGTTTGTAGCTTTTAGTTTCTATTTGCAAATAAGGTAATTTGCAAAGTACATTCGTTTGACACAAACACACCTGAGTTCAAGCAAATCAACATCATAGATCGAAAACATTCACAAAATTTACAATCCTGCATTCAAAGAAGTCCTATGTCTCCCATTACACCTTTAATCACAACTTCCATCCAATTCAAACACTAGGCAAAATATCAAAAGGAGAAATGTATAAAAATCCTTCCATTCATTAATGGACATGCATAGTATAATATAATCCCCTTATAAGTTATGTACAAAAAAAGGGGTCAAACCTGTCCAAAATATTTTTCCACTTCGCATTCTTGAGCGGTTAGCGAGGGACTTCCTACTTTGTTCATAACATAGCTGCATTTTTCAAGTAAAAGAAGAAAGCATAAACATCTTGAACATAAGGGCAAACCACTAGCAAATCATACGAATTCAATCCATCATATATGACCCATGTGTTAATTATGTAATCATAGAAGAGAGAATGCATTAACTCAAGTTTTGATGTCTATACCAATATATAAGAAGAAAATATGTAATCTAATAAAAAAAGGGAAACTAATTAGCACAACCTAGAGCATATTTTACTAGGTAAGAGTCACTATCTAGCTATTCATTTAAAAACCGATAATATAATGATCGAAATCATTTTTGAGGATAATTAAAAATTATAAACTCTTAAGCACTTCTCAATCTATAAAAAAATAAACTAAAGAAAGTTTTATAATATCAAAGCATACTTGGAGAATTACCTTATTGCACCATTGTTTCTAAACATTTCGATCAGCCAATGTTTGTAGCATCTCTTGTTTGAAAGCTTCCATTGCTCGTTGTTGTTCCACTTTATATTCTTCCATCATTTTCTCCAAGTCATGTATCTTCTGTTGTTGTTCTTGTAATTTCTCTTGTTGCTCCTCCACGAGCCTTTCTTGGGCTAGGTTCTGTAATCCTTTACAATAACTACGTAAAGCAGTCCCTTTTCCACGAATATAGCCTGATCTTGGCCCTAAAACATCAAGAAGAATCTGCTCTTGTGTCATTGATTCACCATTAGTAGCAACAACATTTTTCAGTTTTTCCTGCAAAAGGCGAACACTTTCTAATGTTATGAACTATTCATATAAATAAATATTTTAGAAGATAGTTTACAAAGATTCTCCATGTCATAATAAGATTAAATCTATGCTAATCTACCAACATTCAACAATTTAATCCCATTTTAAATGAACATAAGATATTAGATAACTAGATATAGATAATAATAAAAAAATATAGCTTTTGTATCATCATTCAACAATTTAATCTCAATTTCATTTGAAAACAGTGACATTCATGCATCCAAGAAGCAAGTTTTATTCCTAAAAATTGAATTAGATCGAAACATACATGAATTTCTTTTGAACCATTGTCAACCCATTGAAGCTCCCCCTTAGAATTTTTAGTTGTGTGCTCCACAAGCCACACTACATCTGCTGAAGGCTTCACATTGTTGTTTTCTTTTGTCTAGCACAAATAAGAAATGAATTTAGTAATTTTCATAAAATAAAGGTTACCAAGTAATCAACCATCTTACCAATGTATCTTCCACTTCAGCAAATGACAAATTTCCAGTCGTATGAGTGCATCTCTTGGCAGACAATCGATTTTTGGAGTTTCTTTCACTGATTGCCTACATGTAAAATGAAAATTACATTAAATTTAATATAAAAAAAGTTATAAAAACACCTATATATTATGAATCTAAAATATAAGTACCTTAAATTCAGGAGATCCAAAGCGCTTCACACAAAAGTTCCATTGCTCTTTAGGTAAATCGGGAGGAGGATTTTTCAAACGCTCATCATCAGTTTTCCCGCACTTAGGACTCTTGTAGTAGTAGTGCAATCGAGTTTTCCACAATCTGTACAAACGTTGCATGGTGTCCACAACAAAGGCAAATAACTTCAAATGACGAGTGGGTTCAACAGTCTCAAATTTATCCTGTAAAACCAAATAATAACACCACTTTTAATGTTTTATAGAAAATTAATTCTTAAATAATGAACAAAGTCCTCATCTAGTATGCAAATAATATCATTTAAAGGAATATATGTCAAATATATCACCTGTATCTCTTTCAACATACTGTCACCAGCAACTTTGAATGCTTCCTGCCAATTCTTAACATCTAGTGGAGCTCTTGTCCTCACCACCCGCCCACACTCATTCACCAAGTGGCGTGCATTTTCACCAATGGCTCGATCAATTTCATTTGGGATCTCAATCTTCAACTTTGATCCTTTTCCTTTGAGTTTCATGTCAACTATATAACTCTTATACTTCCCTCTACTTCCTTTTGCATTTGTCTTACTTGTAGCTGATTGCATGCCGAAAGTGAAATCATACATAAGTTTTTCTTTTCCAAATTACCTCCATTGGATTAGTTTTTTTAGAATACAGAAAAAGTCGACATTACCTTCAGCAACTGCACTTCCATTTCCAGTTGAATGTGTTAAGGCAGTTCCAGGAGTGTTTCCTGTCTCCGCTACAATATTTATCAACCAAGAAAATGTTTACATGCACATCTATATTACAACTATAGTTCGATAAGAAACATAACGTACCATCAGCAACGCTCTCTCTAGGGGTTGGATTTCCAGCTTCATCCACTTGTAAGCCCATAGCAACCCTGCTAGATAGCTTAGTCACTCTTTTTCTTTTACCTAGGTAACATATAATCAATGTATATCACTATATATAAATAAATATGTATATACATGTATTTATAAACTTGTCATAATGATCAATATATTACTAATTAAAGCTCATAAATACATTTTCTAAAACGTACATCCATTCGTAGAAGCTAGAAGACCTCCAAATTCACTATTGTTTGGTTCATGAGTATGCATTTCAGGTGAACCATTTGTAGTATGTTGGCCATGATTGGAGTTTAAAGTTGGCGACTCAACATCTTGGTCAACCAATATACCTCGTTGTCTGTCTAAATCTGTATATTGAGAAATTATTTCAGTGTCAACCAAAATCAGTAATTATTAAGCATATTTAAAATTCTTATTCAAATAATAAATTGAATATGGATAACCTTACTTTTTCGAGCCATTGCAAAGGTTTCTTCATCATATTGTTTATCTTGTCCATTATGCGGGTTGTTTCGAGTGGATGGCTGACGAGTATGTGGGTACTTTCCTCGTCCTCTTGTGGGTGGCATTGTATCTGCAAAAGAATAAAGAGGATGCTTGTCTTCATAAGTCAAATACTAAATTACAGAAGTATGTGGGTATTTACAGAAATGCACGTGACATATTACAGTAACTCTTACCATATTATCCACGAAAAAGCTAGGTGGTAAAAAAAAACACAGATATATATATATAACAAAAATAAATAATTCAACACTTCAATATCACCATCGTTTATAGTGTTGATATCTCATCTAAAACATAGGTAAATATGGAATTAAAAGTTTATGTTGTTCATCAGTCTGTGTCGGAACTAAGGTCTTCCTCTTCACTTGAATACTCGGACACTTCAATATCACCATCGTCAATGAAGTCATCATCTTCCTTGGTCTCCTCGATCGCCTTTTTAACCATTTCAACCGCTTTAGCTTCTCGCTCAACCACAAATACATTCGTAGCTAAGGAGTCAACTGAGAAATCATCATGTGTTGATCTTGACCCTTCACCATGTACAACATTGACCTCTTCTTGTTGATATGCATCCTCATCTAAAGTTTCAGTATCAACATAATCAGCAGGCATGTCATAGAGATCTCTTGGTTGGGTCTTTATAACAAATTTCCAATTCTCATTGCATGGATCTTGTACATAAAATACTTGCTCCACTTGTGATTCAAGAACGAACACTTCAACAGTTTTCCAAGATCTCATAGAATTTACAGAAATGAATCCATATTCATCTACCTTATATCCTGTGCGGTGTCCTACATCAAACCAATCACACTTGAAAACAAATACACAGTTTCCACCAGGATATTGCACCTCAAAGACGTCTCTCAAGACACCATAGTATTCCTGATCAGAAGAGTCATCCCCTCGTACCATAACTCCACTATTTTGAGTTTTCCTATTTTCAGACCGATCAACTGTGTGAAACCGAAAACCATTGACAATGTATCCAGTATAACGCCTTACAACTCTAGAAGGAGCACAAACCAAGTTATACAAATCAACATCAATACGACCATCCATATTCAATTTTCGTACCTAATCAAAAAGGATTTTAGAGAAATCAGTGCTAATGGTTCAAACATAGCCTATAGAAAGGTTTAAACATGAAACTGATCGCCATACATGATGGAGTATCCATTTCGAAAATTGTGCTTTATGTCGTTGTTCTATATGTGTTGGACATTCTCTTTCCAATTCCAACTTATGCTCCCTAAGAAAAGTTAAAGATAAAGTGTATATAGTCGTCAAATTTTAATATATGGTAGTTAGATAAACATTTGAAAATAGAGATATGAAATTCAAATACGAACTTACTTGAAAAACTCGATGAGTTCATCACAATTAAAGAGAATGTACAAATGGATTTGATTGCATTCCTCAAAGCTGAGGTGGAGGGGAACACCTTGTCCAATAGGAGCACCACGTGGTCTAAAGATCTCAAGGTTTGAACCTACATTAGCCTCCCCAGAATTATCATTATCATTCCTCCCTTTGCGAGAAAACTTAGTGTCAATGTCATTCATGTATCTAGAGCAAAATGTCAAGCACTCATCAGCAATGTAACCTTCAGCTATGGAACCTTCTGGACGTGCTCTGTTGCGAACATATGCTTTTAATGTTCGGAGATACCTAATATCAATTGATCTTTTATGAAGGTAAATTCACATGAAATAAAGTTTCAATGAATAAACCAACATAGAAGAAGTGACAAACCTCTCAACGGGATACATCCATCGAAATCGAACAGGTCCTGCAATCTTTGCCTCGGTTGCCAAGTGTATAACTAAATGAACCATGACATCAAAAAATGCTGGGGGAAAAACCATCTCCAACTTGCACATTGTATAAGGAATATGTGATTCAAGGACTTCCAATTGAGCAACAGTTATACTTTTAGAGCATAAGTTCCGAAAGTAAGAACTCAACTCAACTATAGGCTCATACACATGTTTAGGCAAGAAACCACGAACGGCAAGCGGAAGTAGTTGTTCGATAAAAACATGATGGTCATGACTCTTCATACATGAAATCTTTTTCCCATTGTCCTTCACACAACGAGAAATATTTGATAAATAACCATCTGGAGATTTCATTGCAGCAAACATCTTGCATATGGCAGCCTTGGCATTTGCAGTCAACGAATAGCATGCAACAGGAACACGCAGTTTATCTCCATCCAATATAGGGTGCAACTCTCCCCTAATTTTCATTTTCATTAAATCCATTCGAGCCTTCAAGTTGTCTTTAGTTTTTCCTTTAATGTCCATCAAGGTACCCAAAACATTATCAGATACATTCTTCTCCGTATGCATGACATCCAAGTTATGGCGAATTTTCAATTTTCTCCAATAAGGCAAGTCAAAGAAAATACTTTTCTTCTGCCACCCATACAAACTGTTTGAGGAATTCCTTTTTCTTTTCTTACCAGCAACCTTCCCAAACTTATCTTGTGTAAATTGAGAATAGTGTGCCAAGACATCATCCCCACTCAAAGGCACTGGTGCACACCCTCTTTCTTTTGTATTATCAAAGGAACTAGCATCTCTTCTCCACTTATGATTCGATGGAAGCCAACGACGATGACCTAAATAACCACCTTTATGCTTCAGTGAAGTACGCTTAGTTTCCTTATGGCAACATGGGCAAGCATAATTGCCTTTAGTTGACCATCCAGACAGATCAGCGTATGCGGGAAAATCATTGATAGTCCACAAAAGAGCTGCATGCATGACAAAGTTATTCTTCGAATAAGCATCATATGTTTTAATGCCAAACTCCCAAAGCTCCTTAAGTTCGTGAACTAGTGGTTGGAGGTAGACATCTATATTCTGTCCTGGACTAGTAGGTCCTGGTATTAGCAAAGTCAACATAAAAGAATGTGGCTTCATGCATAACCAAGGAGGCAAGTTATAAGGAATAAGAACAACCGGCCAGATACTATGCTGAGAATTATCAAAAGGTTGGAATCCATCACATGCTAATCCAAGCCTTACATTACGTGCATCTTCAGCAAACGTTCTATACTCCTTATCAAATGACTTCCAGGCAACTGAGTCTGCAGGATGCCTCATTGTCTCATCATCCAACCTATCCTCTTTATGCCACCGCATGTCTTTAGCTGTCTTCCTTGACATATACAACCTTTGCAACCTGGGCTTTAATGGAAAATAGCGCAGAACCTTATTAGGCTCCTTTGCTCCCTTCAAAGAGCCTTTATCGTCTTTTTTCCATCTCGATAGGCCACAAGTGGGGCACTCATTCAAATTTTCATACTCTTCCCAATAAAGGATGCAATCATTTTCACAAGCATCAATCTTCAAATAATCTAGACCCAACTCCTTAATGATCTTCTTTGCCTCGTAATAAGAGTTTGGAAGTGTAGTTCCCCATGCTTGACATTGTAACTTCAATAAACTATCAAAATAACTATCACTCCAATTATTGAGAACCTTTAGGTGTAGTAATTTCACAACATATGACAGCTTTGACATCGTTGTGCCATTTGTTGTTAAAGGTTCTTGATACTCTTGTAAGAGATGATAAAACCTTTTTGCCTCGGCATTAGCTTCTTCAGGGATGCTTTGCTCATTATCATTCATCATTTGCTCATTAATAATGAAATCCATACCACCTACGCCACACGCATCTTGTAACATTGTGAATCCTTCATCAACATCGCCATGATCATCATCAAACTTGTTAGTTTCTTGACCGGTTATATCATTTAACACTTCCCCATGAAACTCCCACAGAGTGTACTTCTCAT
Source organism: Persicaria maculosa (assembly GCA_963922045.1). Lineage (NCBI taxonomy): Eukaryota > Viridiplantae > Streptophyta > Magnoliopsida > Caryophyllales > Polygonaceae > Persicaria > Persicaria maculosa. The sequence continues at coordinate 9,279,930 of OY998251.1, forward strand.
ACATCCCCCACTTAAGCAGATCGTATCTGACATCACATTTTCTTTTGAAAAATATATTGTGACAATAATTACAAGGACACCTAATAGTAGTAGTTTCTCTATCATCTTCAAGCACATTAGAAAGAGCAAAATCTAAAAAGTCATCAACACCCTTTACATAATCAGACGATGAGCGATTCGTTATTTGTACCCATGCCTTATTCAAGGCCATGTCCTATTTTTAAAAAATAAAATACAATTAAATTGATAACATATCGAACATGCAAACAGTATTATTAAAACAAACACTAATAAAATTCAAGAAATATAATTTGTAAGCACACCACCAAAAATAAAAATAAGAAAAGAATTCCAATAAGGGTAGAGGTTACCAAATCAAAATAATTAAGCTCCTATAGTATCACACTTTATGGAATCAAGACCAAGTAACACTTCACAAAATATTTCTAAAAGGAAATTAATTATTTAACTTAAGATGAAATGAACATATATAACAAGAAGCAGGAAACTAAAGCAATATTTATGAACTATACGTGATCTTCATCTTGCCATGTACTTTTTTTTACGAAGTTCAATACTTTTTTTGGAGTAACATGAAATATTGGTGGCATTTGTTACTTAAATAGAAGTGTAATAGAAAGAAATCATACCTTAGGAAATGAGCACCAATTAGATTGAAGATGTAATAAGGTAACCAGCTGATTTCAACCGACTGATGCACAAGCACGAGATGTAGACAAGTCCAACCAAGTTGTTATATGCACAAGCACCAACAAATTAAAAATCAGTCCAAGTCTTAGAGTCCAGAATAATAAAGGAAGAATATGAATGACATGGTTTATAATTAATTGAAATCATTTCAAGTCTCAAAATAAAAAAAAATATATGAGTTTTCTACCCTTATTCAATTCAAGTCTGAAAATGAAAAAAAAAAATTAAGTCTCAACTCCCACGCAGAAGCTACACCCATCTAAAGGCATCTTGTCAGGCTTCCAAAAGAGCCCTAAATCTCCACCAAACAAGCACCAAGCAGTCAGTCTATATGGAGGTTTAGGCAAGGCAAAGATTTAGCATGAACCAGCCCCAAATAGCAGCAGTAACAGCACAACACACAACCTCCATCAGGGCTCTGAAAATCGCCCCATACCAAGAAGAAGTATGCAAAAGTACTACCTGAACAAGAGGAGAGGACTAAACACAAGCCTGCAGTGGCAACTTAATTAACAATATACAGCAGCAGCTACATCAGCTAATCGCTGAAAAGCCTCCGAAGATACTCCAAAACTGCCCCAATGACCCACTGAGTTAACAACACCAATACATCCCAAGAGTGAATGGATGTAGCAGCAACAAAAGAAAGAAAAAAAAGCCCGGAAGAAGCCACTGCACAGACTCGGAGAGCTAGACAATGACAGTCAAGATAACAATACAGCTCCACCCAGGAAACGATTAGAAAAAATAAGGCAAAAGTGACCAGGGCACATGATATATAGGCATCACCAGGAGAAGAAACAACTGATAGATATGGAGGAAAAAAAATCAAAGCAACCCTAAAATAGATCGAAACGAACAACACGGAGAGTTGAAAAGCCCCAGGTTCGACGTTCGATCAAAATAAAGCGGTATTTCACAATATTTGTTTACGAAAACCCTAGATTTGAGTAGCAGTCAAGGACTCAAAGGAGAGAGACAAGAGACTTGAATTCTTACCAGGCGGGGCTCGACGAACGAAGTACTAAGGGCAATTGGGGAATGGTGTGGTGAGCGGAGGAAGACGGAGATGATATCACTGTAGCGAGGATTGAAGAACGGTGATTTTTGAGGAAGAGAGATGGCATCACGACAACATGTAAGCGAGGACGCGAGAGTAAGAGAGAGTTCCCATCTTGTAGTTTATGAAAATCTCCATGGCCTTCCCCTTGGTTGTCACTCTCAAGTCATCGATTGCTAGGGATTGGAAAAGTGAATAATGGAAGAAAATGGGGAGTCAGGGCTAGGGTTTAGTTTTGGCCAAATTGATTTTACTTTTATTTTATTTTGTGTTTTAAAATATATTCCATAATAAATTATAAATTTCCTATTCAATTTACAAAAGCAACGACTTTTTTGTTGGTATACTTCCATTAATTTTCTAATCCCGCCAATTTAGTATATATGGCGGCAAGTGAAAATTTCAATCACTAATATATTTTTTTTGGATTTTATTTTTAATGTTTTGAAAACGAAATTGTGCGTTGCAATACGTACAAAATGAATAGCAACGACTTGTTGTCATTGCAAAAGGTTATTTTTTAAAAAACATTTTTTATGGTTTATCAATCGCAACAACATAGTCGTTGCCATACTAGTTTTAAAGGTTTAACTACGAAATTTTCATTGCAATACACATAAACCGAATAGCAATGCCATTTTTGTCGTTGCAATATGTAGATCCATTTTATTGCAACAAAAAGTCGTTGCAATAACTGAAAACCCAATTTCGTGATGTTGGTGAATGAAATTTCTAGTTATTGCAACAACATATTGCAACGAGATGTGAAGTTGTTGCTAATACTATCTTTTGCAACGATAATTAACGTCGTTGCAAAAAAGTTGTTGCGATACACCGTTTTTCTTGTAGTGAATGTTTAAGATATATGTCAACTCCCTACATAATCATGCTTCAAACACGGAATCCACAATCTTATGCGTGCTACTATGGAAATAACACAAATACGAAAGTATTAAATCCTAGCATGAAATCAATATTATCAAGGTAGATAATCAAGATAACATCAATAACATAATCAATATCACACAAAGAAGTTGAAAGAATTAAAGAGGAAAAATAACTTAAATTAGAAACTCACAAACCACCAACCAAGTCTCGAAAGTGTAGGCGAAAACTAGAAAATTAGCCAAACATGGCTTACCTAAGCTTTCTTCTCTTCAAGGGTGATTGCTCTACTTGAAAATTCTTCCATAAACTAATCCTAAAACATCCTATTTATAAGCCTAAAGTCTTGCATAAATAAGGTAAAAGATAGATAAACTAGATAGAAACTTCATAAACAAACTAGATAAAAGATAGACTTTCCATGTACAATCCGGAGTCATTTTCGCTGGCAGCGAATAGAATTCCGCTAGTAGCGAATGGCCTTAATTAAGCTACTGTTGGATTTTCGCTAGCACCTCGCTACCACACTCGCTGTCAGCGAACTCCCATGCCTTAGAATTTTTTGCATCCTCTCCGATTCCATCATTTTCGCTTCCGCGAGTCCAAGCTTCCGCTACCGCGAAAGCCTCCATTCGCTGCAGCGAGTAAAGTCGTCCGCTGAAGTGGCTCAATTCGCTGGCAGTGAGTTTCCTTTCGCTGGCAGCGAGTCGTGCTGCTCCTGGACATGCTCCCGCTGACTCCACTCGCTGGCAGCGAGATCCCATTCGCTGGCAGCGACTCATGCTCAGACACTTGCTCAGACTTGATTCGATGACTTGATTCACTGCAGCGGAAATCCATTTGCTGTCAGCGAAAATCCAGCAGAACACCATCACGTAGATCTTCGAAAGAGCTTTCCAATGCATGCTCATATGCGTGGATCGGACATCCGAGGCCTCCGAAAAGTGCGTTACAAGTTCAGCTTGCCGAGCGGACAGCTTTCGCGACTCGCCCTTATTTTCGCTCTTAGACCTCGATTTCGTGCTCCGTTGCTCTTTAGGTTGTTCCATGCTTTTTGGGACTTCTTCTTTAAGCTCTCCCAAGTCTCGCTTTAGTCTCTCTTAGCTCCGATCCTCGTATTCTTTGCCTCGGATCTACGAATCTACTTAAAACAATCGAAATAGCGTAGATTCCGAACTTTTCCACAAAACGAGCGCTAATCTAATTAACACTAAAACATGAATATATGGAGATGAAATGCACCTAAACTAACCTATAATGCCTATTGGAATGTGTCTTATGAAACTCCCCCACACTTAACCTTTTGCTTGTCCTCAAGCAATGCAAAAACAAGAGCACAAACCATCATACCACAAATATGATCTTCAAGCACTAACCTTGTCAAAAGCAACATCAAAGTGTAGAAGCCATGAGCATGAAAGTTACCATCCTAGCAAGTATATGAGCGATTCAAAGTCAAATGCACATCTAGTCCAACCTCACCGGGATAATGTGTTTACTCTCACTCTCATGTGTTTAGGCTTAATAATGCAATCTCTGAACTCAATCCAAAATGCAAAAAGCTACATAGAAATTGACACATATATCACATATTCTCCACCGTGGATGTCATCACTCATAAGAAACATCAAGAGGTCTTTTATCAAGGTTGTAATGGGGCTTGGTAAGAAATTAAGGTAGGAAAATATTTAGGTTTGTGGTGCTAAAAATCCGGGAAAAAGAGATCCCTAAGAACAACCCGGAAGAACACTACAAATCAAAATACTTCCAAAACCAAAATAACTCAAACTTTCACTCTGAAAAAAAAACTCAACAAAAGAACTTTCTCTTAACCATACATTTTTTCCAACTCTCACGTACATAATAAAATAAAAGGCACTTTGTTCATCTTTTTTTTTTCTTTTCTTTCTCTTTTTCTCTTTTTCTCTTTCACTTTTTTTTTTATTTCTTTTTCTAGATCCAAAAATACAATAGTGCCCAATGTGAAGAATAAAACCAAAATTACATACTCGTCCAAAACTTGTAACTCTCTTAACAATATCTTCTTTTCCACTCAACTAGATCAATCATTCACCAATTCTAATCCTAATTCCCGGATAGGATAAGGCTCATCATCGGCTAGGATAAATTTTTGTGGAGCTTCAAAGAAAAGGCTAAGGCTCTAATTCGGCTACAAGCAAAGGACACATATGTAGGGTAGATATGGATAATAATAAGGATAAGAAATTCATGCCTCTATCATTTGAAACTCATAAGTAATAGACATATAAATTTGGCCTCAAATATAGATAATAATGTCAATCTCAAGAGGTAAGTGCATAAGGAGAGTATAATATCACACAAGAAAGCAAAAGGGAATAAATAAGATGAAAATCCCTATATGGCCAAAATTTCTCACTAGGACAAGTTTTGTTGGATTTCAATAATGCCCAAGACTAAAAATCATACTTGCTCAATTAAACTAACAAGTCATGCTCCAATGAAAATCAACACAAGTAGGTGACAAGATTAGCCAATTTAAACATATCATGGGATTTATAGGTTAAGCTCAAAAACTCAAATAAAATAGAGCACAATTAAGGCAAGATGGGTATTTGAATAATACATGAATGCAATGCATGATATTTTTAGAATTTTGAATTTCTTCCATTTTTTTTTCTTTTTCTAATGCAATAAAATAACAAAAAATAAACATGAATCGATGAATAAAGTAACGGAAAAAAGTAAACATGAATGCATGAATTTATGAATGCAACCCTCCCCCACACTTAAACTCTTCATTGTTCTCAATGAAAACCAAAGACAACAAATCATAAAAATATGAGAGAAAGAAGGTAAAGAATAACTCACATTGTTGGAAAATTTTCGATGGCGAAGATGACGAAGCTTAGAAGAAGAATGATGAAGAACGACAACGACGAAGACTAACGAACAACGAGCACGGATGAATGAAGATAACGAAGAATGAATAAGATGGGTTGCGACAACAACGGGCGAAGATTGGGCATGAGCTGTTGGATTCGCTGTCAGCGAGTTTTGGTTCGCTGTCAGCGAATGAAATCAGCTCTTATGTCATCTGGGTTGCTGGACTCGCTGGTAGCGAATCATGATTCGCTGACAGCGAATTAAGCCCAGAATCTCTATTCTTCGATCTTTTCTTTTTTCTTTTTTTTTTCCTGCATGGTTATCTCAAAATATCCAAAAGCATCTATCTATCATATAGAATAATTAGGAAATTTCTAATTTATCAAACAACAAAACTAATTAAATAACTAGGAATTGAAATAACTAATTTAGGAAAACTTACCTCGGGATGCCTCCCGAGAAGCGTCCTTGTTTATCGTCATAGACTCGACGGTTTATTCGTCCATGTGTTCAAGATTCACTCATACATTGCCAACGCCCTTTATAACAAATCAAACTCCGATGCACACCATCTAGGTAGGCGAGCACCACATATGAAGAAGCCGAAGTCAAATGACGTGATGTTGAAGAAGGTCTCCAACTCTTCATATGCTCGAGCGTGACTTCCCGGCGAGGGTATGTAGTACCACCAATACAGTTCCGCGGGTGGCTTGTTGAAGTAATAATCCCAAGGATCTACATATTCACCAAAATCCACAAAAGTGTAAGAAATATCATTACCTTGTTCGGGAGCCACAGAAATTGGCTCCGGACTTGGTTCTTTAATGGATGAGTTGAGGATGATTTCTATAGGTGGAGTAGGTGCCAAAATACATGGTTCCTCACGCGTGCACTCATGAGACTCCATGTCAAGGGGTATCGGGCACCCTTCTCCATCTTCGATTGAACCATTGATGCTTGCGTCTTGGCTTCCCTCATGTATCTCGCCCGCCATTGCTTTGAAAGGTAAGGGCATGGATGCCAAATTGTAGTCTTCTTCCACCTTCGCCATGTCACCCACCCAAAGGAAAAGATCCCACAATTCCGACCAATCCAAACCGTAAAAGCCTTCATCATTCAATGATTGGGCGAATTCTCGTATCTCGGGAAGCATGCCATCTTGAACGCAAAGTACTTGTTCTTTCAAATCATCTTGGATACCCCGTGAAGCACGGTCGTCCACTAAATCTTTCAGTCCTGCGAGGTAATGGTGAAAGTATTCTCCTTGGTATTGCCATAACATCAACTCCATTGCAAACAATTAGTAACGAGGTGTCGTGAACCGTAAGATAGGTCCACGACGGGGATAGATATATATATATACAAAAACTAATAAATACACAAAACAAAGAAATAAACTTGATTCCCCGGCAACGACGCCAATTTTGACGGAGGAAAAGTCGTTGATTTACCTCGCCAAAAATAATTCACAAACAGACAAACTAGTATAGTATGCAAGTAAGGGGTCGAACCCAAGAGAATCAAGTATTTCTAAATATTGTGTATTTATCAATATAAAAGATATGATTTTTATGAATAAAAATAAAAATAAAAAATATTGACAAAAGCAAATAAAGGATAGAAGAAAAGCGTTTCCACCTACAAGTTCTCGACTTTGGTTGGTTTTATTGATCATCGAATCCTTTTCAAGTTATTATCGTTTCCTACAAATTCCTCTCGTCCTGGTTTAAGTAGATTAAAAGTCCTACGAGTCCAATTAATCCCTTACACCTCAATGCAACCTTAACACGGTCAGGATTTAACAAAGAGATAGCAAATAGTCCCAAGAACTTGAGCATATAAATAACACCAATTAAACACGGTAAATCAATGTTTAATATATATGTCAACTCCCTACATAATCATACTTCAAACACGGAATCCACAATCTTATGCGTGCTACTACGGAAATAACACAAATACGAAAGTATTAAATCCTAGCATGAAATCAATATTATCAAGGTAGCTAATCAAGATAACATCAATAACATAATCAATATCACACAAAGAAGTTGAAAGAATTAAAGAGGAAAAATAACTTAAATTAGAAACTCACAAACCACCAACCAAGTCTCGAAAGTGTAGGCAAAAACTAGAAAATTAGCCAAACATGGCTTACCTAAGCTTTCTTCTCTTCAAGGGTGATTGCTCTACTTGAAAATTCTTCCATAAACTAATCCTAAAACATCCTATTTATAAGCCTAAAGTCTTGCATAAATAAGGTAAAAGATAGATAAACTAGATAGAAACTTCATAAACAAACTAGATAAAAGATAGACTTTCCATGTACAATCCGGAGTCATTTTCGCTGGCAGCGAATAGAATTCCGCTAGTAGCGAATGGCCTTAATTAAGCTACTGTTGGATTTTCGCTAGCACCTCGCTACCACACTCGCTGTCAGCGAACTCCCATGCCTTAGAATTTTTTGCATCCTCTCCGATTCCATCATTTTCGCTTCCGCGAGTCCAAGCTTCCGCTACCGCGAAAGCCTCCATTCGCTGCAGCGAGTAAAGTCGTCCGCTGAAGCGGCTCCATTCGCTGGCAGCGAGTTTCCTTTCGCTGGCAGCGAGTCGTGCTGCTCCTGGACATGCTCCCGCTGACTCCACTCGCTGGCAGCGAGATCCCATTCGCTGGCAGTGACTCATGCTCAGACACTTGCTCAGACTTGATTCGATGCAGCGGAAATCCATTCGCTGTCAGCGAAAATCCAGCAGAACACCATCACGTAGATCTTCGAAAGAGCTTTCCAATGCATGCTCATATGCGTGGATCGGACATCCGAGGCCTCCGAAAAGTGCGTTACAAGTTCAGCTTGCCGAGCGGATATCTTTCGCGACTCGCCCTTGTTTTCGCTCTTAGACCTCGATTTCGTGCTCCGTTGCTCTTTAGGTTGTTCCATGCTTTTTGGGACTTCTTCTTTAAGCTCTCCCAAGTCTCGCTTTAGTCTCTCTTAGCTCCGATCCTCGTATTCTTTGCCTCGGATCTACGAATCTACTTAAAACAATCGAAATAGCGTAGATTCCGAACTTTTCCACAAAACGAGCGCTAATCTAATTAACACTAAAACATGAATATATGGAGATGAAATGCACCTAAACTAACCTATAATGCCTATTGGAATGTGTCTTATGAAACTCCCCCACACTTAACCTTTTGCTTGTCCTCAAGCAATGCAAAAACAAGAGCACAAACCATCATACCACAAATATGATCTTCAAGCACTAACCTTGTCAAAAGCAACATCAAAGTGTAGAAGCCATGAGCATGAAAGTTACCATCCTAGCAAGTATATGAGCGATTCAAAGTCAAATGCACATCTAGTCCAACCTCACCGGGATAATGTGTTTACTCTCACTCTCATGTGTTTAGGCTTAATAATGCAATCTCTGAACTCAATCCAAAATGCAAAAAGCTACATAGAAATTGACACATATATCACATATTCTCCACCGTGGATGTCATCACTCATAAGAAACATCAAGAGGTCTTTTATCAAGGTTGTAATGGGGCTTGGTAAGAAATTAAGGTAGGAAAATATTTAGGTTTGTGGTGCTAAAAATCCGGGAAAAAGGGATCCCTAAGAACAACCCGGAAGAACACTACAAATCAAAATACTTCCAAAACCAAAATAACTCAAACTTTCACTCTGAAAAAAAAACTCAACAAAAGAACTTTCTCTTAACCATACATTTTTTCCAACTCTCACGTACATAATAAAATAAAAGGCACTTTGTTCATCTTTTTTTTTCTTTTCTTTCTCTTTTTCTCTTTTTCTCTTTCACTTTTTTTTTTATTTCTTTTTCTAGATCCAAAAATACAATAGTGCCCAATGTGAAGAATAAAACCAAAATTACATACTCGTCCAAAACTTGTAACTCTCTTAACAATATCTTCTTTTCCACTCAACTAGATCAATCATTCACCAATTCTAATCCTAATTCCCGGATAGGATAAGGCTCATCATCGGCTAGGATAAATTTTTGTGGAGCTTCAAAGAAAAGGCTAAGGCTCTAATTCGGCTACAAGCAAAGGACACATATGTAGGGTAGATATGGATAATAATAAGGATAAGAAATTCATGCCTCTATCATTTGAAACTCATAAGTAATAGACATATAAATTTGGCCTCAAATATAGATAATAATGTCAATCTCAAGAGGTAAGTGCATAAGGAGAGTATAATATCACACAAGAAAGCAAAAGGGAATAAATAAGATGAAAATCCCTATAAGGCCAAAATTTCTCACTAGGACAAGTTTTGTTGGATTTCAATAATGCCCAAGACTAAGAATCATACTTGCTCAATTAAACTAACAAGTCATGCTCCAATGAAAATCAACACAAGTAGGTGACAAGATTAGCCAATTTAAACATATCATGGGATTTATAGGTTAAGCTCAAAAACTCAAATAAAATAGAGCACAATTAAGGCAAGATGGGTATTTGAGTAATACATGAATGCAATGCATGATATTTTTGGAATTTTGAATTTCTTCCATTTTTTTTTCTTTTTCTAATGCAATAAAATAACAAAAAATAAACATGAATCGATGAATAAAGTAACGGAAAAAAGTAAACATGAATGCATGAATTTATGAATGCAACCCTCCCCCACACTTAAACTCTTCATTGTTCTCAATGAAAACCAAAGACAACAAATCATAAAAATATGAGAGAAAGAAGGTAAAGAATAACTCACATTGTTGGAAAATTTTCGATGGCGAAGATGACGAAGCTTAGAAGAAGAATGATGAAGAACGACAACGACGAAGACTAACGAACAACGAGCACGGATGAATGAAGATAACGAAGAATGAATAAGATGGGTTGCGACAACAACGGGCGAAGATTGGGCATGAGCTGTTGGATTCGCTGTCAGCGAGTTTTGGTTCGCTGTCAGCGAATGAAATCAGCTCTTATGTCATCTGGGTTGCTGGACTCGCTGGTAGCGAATCATGATTCGCTGACAGCGAATTAAGCCCAGAATCTCTATTCTTCGATCTTTTCTTTTTTCTTTTTTTTTTCCTGCATGGTTATCTCAAAATATCCAAAAGCATCTATCTATCATATAGAATAATTAGGAAATTTCTAATTTATCAAACAACAAAACTAATTAAATAACTAGGAATTGAAATAACTAATTTAGGAAAACTTACCTCGGGATGCCTCCCGAGAAGCGTCCTTGTTTATCGTCATAGACTCGACGGTTTATTCGTCCATGTGTTCAAGATTCACTCATACATTGCCAACGCCCTTTTTAACAAATCAAACTCCGATGCACACCATCTAGGTAGGCGAGCACCACATATGAAGAAGCCGAAGTCAAATGACGTGATGTTGAAGAAGGTCTCCAACTCTTCATATGCTCGAGCGTGACTTCCCGGCGAGGGTATGTAGTACCACCAATACAGTTCCGCGGGTGGCTTGTTGAAGTAATGCTCCCAAGGATCTACATATTCACCAAAATCCACAAAAGTGTAAGAAATATCATTACCTTGTTCGGGAGCCACAGAAATTGGCTCCGGACTTGGTTCTTTAATGGATGAGTTGAGGATGATTTCTATAGGTGGAGTAGGTGCCAAAATACATGGTTCCTCACGCGTGCACTCATGAGACTCCATGTCAAGGGGTATCGGGCACCCTTCTCCATCTTCGATTGAACCATTGATGCTTGCGTCTTGGCTTCCCTCATGTATCTCGCCCGCCATTGCTTTGAAAGGTAAGGGCATGGATGCCAACTTGTAGTCTTCTTCCACCTTCGCCATGTCACCCACCCAAAGGAAAAGATCCCACAATTCCGACCAATCCAAACCGTAAAAGCCTTCATCATTCAATGATTGGGCGAATTCTCGTATCTCGGGAAGCATGCCATCTTGAACGCAAAGTACTTGTTCTTTCAAATCATCTTGGATACCCCGTGAAGCACGGTCGTCCACTAAATCTTTCACTCCTGCGAGGTAATGGTGAAAGTATTCTCCTTGGTATTGCCATAACATCAACTCCATTGCAAACAATTAGTAACGAGGTGTCGTGAACCGTAAGATAGGTCCACGACGGGGATAGATATATATATACAAAAACTAATAAATACACAAAACAAAGAAATAAACTTGATTCCCCGGCAACGACGCCAATTTTGACGGAGGAAAAGTCGTTGATTTACCTCGCCAAAAATAATTCACAAACAGACAAACTAGTATAGTATGCAAGTAAGGGGTCGAACCCAAGAGAATCAAGTATTTCTAAATATTGTGTATTTATCAATATAAAAGATATGATTTTTATGAATAAAAATAAAAATAAAAAATATTGACAAAAGCAAATAAAGGATAGAAGAAAAGCGTTTCCACCTACAAGTTCTGCACTTTGGTTAGTTTTATTGATCATCGAATCCTTTTCAAGTTATTATCATTTTCTACAAGTTCCTCTCGTCTTGGTTTAAGTATATTAAAAGTCCTACGAGTCCAATTAATCCCTTACACCTTAATGCAACCTTAACACGGTCAGGATTTAACAAAGAGATAGCAAATAGTCCCAAGAACTTGAGCATATAAATAACACCAATTAAACACGGTAAATCAATGTTTAAGATATATGTCAACTCCCTACATAATCATGCTTCAAACACGGAATCCACAATCTTATGCGTGCTACTACGGAAATAACACAAATACGAAAGTATTAAATCCTAGCATGAAATCAATATTATCAAGGTAGATAATCAAGATAACATCAATAACATAATCAATATCACACAAAGAAGTTGAAAGAATTAAAGAGGAAAAATAACTTAAATTAGAAACTCACAAACCACCAACCAAGTCTCGAAAGTGTAGGCGAAAACTAGAAAATTAGCCAAACATGGCTTACCTAAGCTTTCTTCTCTTCAAGGGTGATTGCTCTACTTGAAAATTCTTCCATAAACTAATCCTAAAACATCCTATTTATAAGCCTAAAGTCTTGCATAAATAAGGTAAAAGATAGATAAACTAGATAGAAACTTCATAAACAAACTAGATAAAAGATAGACTTTCCATGTACAATCCGGAGTCATTTTCGCTGGCAGCGAATAGAATTCCGCTAGTAGCGAATGGCCTTAATTAAGCTACTGTTGGATTTTCGCTAGCACCTCGCTACCACACTCGCTGTCAGCGAACTCCCATGCCTTAGAATTTTTTCCATCCTCTCCGATTCCATCATTTTCGCTTCCGCGAGTCCAAGCTTCCGCTACTGCGAAAGCCTCCATTCGCTGCAGCGAGTAAAGTCGTCCGCTGAAGCGTCTCCATTCGCTGGCAGTGAGTTTCCTTTCGCTGGCAGCGAGTCGTGCTGCTCCTGGACATGCTCCCGCTGACTCCACTCGCTGGCAGCGAGATCCCATTCGCTGGCAGCGACTCATGCTCAGACACTTGCTCAGACTTGATTCGATGACTTGATTCGCTGCAGCGGAAATCCATTCGCTGTCAGCGAAAATCCAGCAGAACACCATCACATAGATCTTCGAAAGAGCTTTCCAATGCATGCTCATATGCGTGGATCGGACATCCGAGGCCTCCGAAAAGTGCGTTACAAGTTCAGCTTGCCGAGCGGACAGCTTTCGCGACTCGCCCTTGTTTTCGCTCTTAGACCTCGATTTCGTGCTCCGTTGCTCTTTAGGTTGTTCCATGCTTTTTGGGACTTCTTCTTTAAGCTCTCCCAAGTCTCGCTTTAGTCTCTCTTAGCTCCGATCCTCGTATTCTTTGCCTCGGATCTACGAATCTACTTAAAACAATCGAAATAGCGTAGATTCCGAACTTTCCAACAAAACGAGCGCTAATCTAATTAACACTAAAACATGAATATATGGAGATGAAATGCACCTAAACTAACCTATAATGCCTATTAGAATGTGTCTTATCATACTCCCCCACACTTAACCGCTGTCCACAGCAAAAGCACGCCAACCTTCGGTAAGGATGTAATGGTCCTGGCTATCTCGGAACACCCTGACTCAAAACTCTTGCCTGGTGGGAGAAACCAAGCACACATGAGTTAATTCCTCGCGAGCATACTGAGCACCAAATGATTCAGGCAAAAGCTACAAGCCACAAAAACAAATATCAAACAAGAAACACAAGAATTACGAAAGAGGGGTAAAGAAACCTACCATATATTCCATCTTTTCTTCAGAATCAATGGAACGAAAAAAGTCACGGCGACAAGGATGAGGGGAGGTCATGATTCCTCACTACAAGAATACTAGCAAATAAAACAAAGCACAAGGACGACTACTGCAGATTTTATCCGAACATCTGCTATTTATTAGCAAATAAAACAAACAATGCAGCGTTGTCCCATCACCAAAAAAGTAACTCATATCCGTCCAAAGCGACATTTTCATAACCAACTGCATGCCAAGTAAGTGGCAAAATTTCAGAACCCAACTCTGCAACCCAGTGCACCATTATCACGTTAGGAGAGGTCACATCTGGGTCGGAAAAAGACAAAACATGAAAACCAAGACCAAATCATTAAGAACATTAAGATATCATTACACAAATATTCGCGATTACAAATATCAAAGCATGCGATTAAGGTTAATAAAAGCACAACAGAAAAACAAATGTCTGGTAAACACCACCATTACAAAAACAGTCAAGGTCTACTCATCTTCAAGAACAAGGATTTTGAAGCGATGCCCTCCTACATATTGAAAGAGCACCACCGATGCTCCAACCTTAACGCCGTTGTTAGTCACAAATCTATTCCAGCCATCGGATAACCACCAACGATTCGAGCAATCCTTGGAGACCTCGACACGAAAGTTTTCAGCATTTGCGGAAACTAAACAAATGTGATCAGATACAACATGACCATACATCCTCTCAAAAGCATCAGGAAGAGGCTCCAAGCGAAAGAACATTATTACTTCATAATAGTTCAGACCCAAGAAAAAGTATAATGTACGAACAACGTGTACAACTTACAAGACAATGCATCCTCTCCTCTACATCAACACAACAAAAAAAATCTCGCATCTCAGAGTTGGGAGACGCCATCCCTTTGCCAAAACAACAATGCTTAATAAAGCAACCCAATAACTGCAAGATTTCACAAAACATCACGCCTTCTTATACCTAGAAAAAGGTGATACATACTTTGGAAATCGTCTAAAGCATTTATTGCATACGTTGAATTAGACAAAGAATCTGTGAGAAGGATTTCCCGAGATACTCTGCATGTCCTACACGTGACAAAGAATCCCTTCAGAATCAGACCAAGTACACTGGCGCTTTCAAATCCGAAAATAATCATTTATCACAAAAACATTTCAAATCAGTCGAAGCCACTATAAAAGCTCTTCTTCCTTACAACACAAAAGGCACAACCTTCTCATTACTGATACTTCCAAAAAACACAAATATGGCAGCAAACATCAGCGATCAAAGCCCAAGCAATCCCTTTATTTTTGATATTTTTTTAGTAGGGGATGAGTAATATATACGTATGATGTTGCCTTACGAATTTGGTCAACATTTCCAACCCCATATCCCCAAACAGATCTTTTTATCCACCCGCGTCGTCAAAGATTTCCCTGTCTACATCGTTGGGGGCAGTTACGGATCTCACTGGGTAGCACGTGTGAAGGTTTGATAAAGTAAAACAAAGTAATATAGAAATACTCTAGAAGGGGGGTTGAATAGAGTATGCCGGTTTTTTGCAGATAATCTCAAGACTTTTGAAGCTATTGCAAAACCCTTTGAGATTAGACGTAATACTTCTTCTGGCAAACCCGAATCACAAAGTTAAACAATTCGAACCAAGTGCGGAAATAAGGTAAAGCAGTAAGTAAGGACGCGATGAATTGTTTACGAGGTTCGACACGAACTTGGCCTACGTCCCCGCCTAGGGTTCTTCCACAACCCTAGGATTCAACCGGCTTTTATTGATGCACAAGACTTAGGATCCTAATAGCTCACCGAGAAGCCTCTCTCCTATACAATTGCAATCTAGTCAACTCACGTTCCCTTGGAGTCCTAGACTAATCTAGAAGAGCCCCACCTCTCTCAGCTATCTATTACAATCCTATTACACTTAGTGAATCAATCGCCTAGTGTCTACTTCCTGAGTTACAAACTCTTGAGTATAAAACTCTCTCGAAATATATCCTATAAGCTCACTTTGTAACTCTCAAATGCTTTGAAATGAAATAACAGACTCTTAAGAACTAGCAGAGAGCACACGAAGAAGACAGATTTCACTTGAAGTCTTGAGTGCGAATGAGAGCTTGTGTTCAACGAATGTGTCTCTGTCTTCTCTCCTTCCTTTTCTTTATAGAGAACAAATCGGTGCCTCCAACAAAGACGAATCTTCTCTTCAACGGCTAGACTGATCATGGCTATCTTCGAGATCTTCTATACTTGGAAACTTTTGAAGCTATGATCTCCGATTGTGTCCTTCTTAACTTTTCGACTTTGGAAGGAGATAATATTTGAAAAACTTCCTAAAACGTTCGTATAAATATCTGGAAGCATATAATAATATATAATAATATTCGAGCATAATATCATAGAGAACAGGTTTTATGTTTCATCAACACAGTTGTAGCTTCAATACCTTTGACACAAACTGTCTGTCAAAGCCTTTGAAGCTAATTCCGATTTTCAGCAAGGGAGTGGAGTTATCAATCTCCCCCTTGATGAAAGACAAAACCTGTGCATCCCTGCAACTTAGTCAAACATATATAATATAAGCAAAATCGGACTAAGTACCTGCATGGGTTAGACGAATGTTGGATCATAATTTTAAAGCATGAAATATCCAACCAAAAATAAAGCAAGGTCTTCCAAGACCTTTGAATCGCAGCAGTTTAAAAAAGTCTAACACCACAGATCATCTCCCCCTTTTGTCTTTCAACAAAGGGAGGAGGTAAAACAGTCACCAAAAGTTTTGAAACAGTTTCCAAAAACCAGCAATGTTTTAGATTTACGGTTAGGGTAGGGTAGGATAGGGTTAAGCTTCATCGTCCGGAGCATCATCCGTGAGCAGCGATCTCAGACCCTGCAACAGCTTGGACACCCCGCTCATCTCCGTCATAAACTCCTTGTGCAGATCCTTGATAACCAGGCGAACTTCCTCCAAGCCCAACTCCAGGTTGTCCATGCGTTCATCAATGGCTGAGGCAGTGGGAAGAGCTTTTGAGGGAGAGGCAAGACTCCAAGTCCCTTGGGAGGACCGAGTGATACCTATCTTCTCAAAGCTCTTGGAGTCGAACTTACCCATATGATGCTGTTGTTCTTCATTTTTGAAATCAATTCCAGAAGCTTTGAAGATATGGGTCAAATAGGGTGGCAAAGAGGAGGGGAGTTCCTTTTCTGGCTTTTCGAGTGTGAGCCATGGATCCTAGAATAGTATTGGCCAGATCAAGATCAAGGCCGTTCAGGATGCGGTATAAGAGGACCATGGCATTATCGGTTAGAAGGGAGCCAGAGTTTGAACGGGGTAGGAGGCAACGCACAATGATGTTGAAAATAATTTTTGCCTCGAGGGTAAGGGATGAGTGGGTAAGCTGTTTTGAGGTGCTGTTGGATGCTTCGGGTAGGAGATATTTGGATCGGGCAAGAGCAATGCACTGTTCTTTTGTGGGGTTTTCAGAAGAGGGTGGACAAGGTCTAGGTAAGTCAAGGAAATCAGCAAAGTCAATGGAGTTGAAAGAGATTCTAACTCCTTTGACGACAGATTCCAAAGACCAACCATCAGCATTGCTTTTGGCTTTTAGGTTTATGTAGAACAGGCGGATAAGTTGGGGATAATAGACAACTTCAAGGTTGAGAAGGTTCCAGGCAGATGATTGTTTGAGTAGAGAGATGCATGGCAGATTCAAAGCTTCAAAGAACTCAAGATCTAAAAAATCAGAACAACATATCTTACGAGTTCGAAACTCATCTACCCACTTTCCAGCCATCTCAGCATTTTCAAACCAAGAAGAGGGCAAGGATTGGTTTACCTGGATGAGGGCAGGTGGATCAGCATTCTTCCTATGAGCCTGTGTGGGAGCAGTCCTCTTGGCAGGCGCCACAAGGCTTCTGAGGGTGCTCTTCCTGGTACGCTTGGGAGATGGAGGCTTGGCTGATGGGGCTTTCCGCTTCTTTGGAGACGGGGGAGGAGGAGGAGAAGGAGAGGGAACATGTTCTTGCTCCTCATCCTCTTCATCCTCAGACCCCGAGTCCTCAGCGGACCCTTCAACGTCATCTCCTTCAGCATCCTCGTCATCACCGGTCTCGTCGTCCTCCTCTTCGTCTTCTTCTGGTTCCTCTTCAGTGGGAACCTCCTTCTCAGCCTATTTTTGTATTCTCTCAGCTTCCTCCTCGGCTAGTTTCCTCGCCCGCTCGGCCTCTTCCTCGACTTTTCTCTTTCTCAGAGCTTCTTCCTCGGCTTCCTTGGCGGTATCTCGTTCTAAAATCGCATCTAGATCCTCCTCTTCCTCCTCTTCAACCACCTCCTCATCAATGATTTTCTTTTTCCCTTTTTGCTTAGCACTGAGAGGTTTCTTTGCTGAGCGCTTCAGAGAACTCTTGGTTACTGTAGTCGTGCTCTCAGCGATGGTGCTCCGGACAATAGCTGGGACGATTGCTTGTGGAGTGGGTTCTGGTTGAGGGGAAGTAGCAGTGGCCTGGCGTCCCTTGGGGGTGGCGCCAAGACGTTTGGGAGTGGAGGTCTTCTTTGATTTGGGAGCCATGGGGATATTCGGCTAGGGTTTCAGAACAGCTCGAGAGGTTGAAGAAGAAGAAGAATTGGAAAGGGTTTGGTAAATCTGAAGTGGTGAGAAAATCGGGTGATAATTGGGGTTTAAAAAGGGAAGAGAGAGTTATGTGATGGGACGGGTTTAGGTTTCCAATGAGGGTAATCATAACATTGCCATTTTGAAAATATTTCAATTCAAATTTCAGACCATCTTGTCACAATAAATTTAGGAGGGAATAAATCTCACAAACAGAAGTCGACCACAGGTTGTCGATCTCGACTAGGGTTAGTCGACAGAAGATCGGACAAGTCGAACAGCGTAGCTGCAGTCACAAGCGGTTTTGGTCGATATCGACTAGGCCTTACTCGATATCGAGTAGACTTGTCGACGTCGAGGAGCCCTTTGTCGAGTTCCTGCACACAGAAGCTACAACGATCTGGATCGAGAATCAGTAACTCGATATCGACAAGTGCTAGTCGATATCGAGGAAGGCAGACAGTAAAACGAAAGAAAATAAAGACAAAGGCTTTTGGGATTCGAAAATAAACTGTATGTAAAAGACTTCCAAGATTGGGGTTTGCAACAACAATAACCAAGCATGCATAAGGCAGAAATAAAACAGATAACCATGTAAATCGCATCGAAGGATTAAGCTTTCGCCTTTTCCAACAATTAGACAACTCTTTCAAGAAACCCTAATTGTCTCTACCGATTTTATGTTTACAATCCAAGTTGTTAGCATGGACCTCCATTAGATGGGTAATAAACACATAACAAGTAGTAGATGCTCAAAACATGATAAAAGTCGGATCTTTACCTCAAACACGCAGGGCTATCGTCGGGCTCACCCCAACCCTAGAAGTAGGTGGACTACTCGCTCTTCATCGCAATTGCAGACATCGATTGAAAGGAAATAACTACTTGCATTGAATCAAACAGAGCTTACAACCAAAGGAAGCCAATTCCGCTCTCGCTTCACAAACTCCTCTTGGCCACTCACTCTCTCTCTCTCTCTCTCTACTACTTCTTCTATTACTGTGTGATGGAATGAATAAAACTCAGCCCCCTAAGGCTTTATTTATAGGCTTCTAATCCTTGCTATTCAAGGATAGAAATCTCTATCTATATCTAAATCTATATCTAAAAGCTTTAAAGATAAATAAATGGAATAACATAATTAAATCCAAAAAGGAAATTATATCTAAAAGGCTAAAATATCTTCAAGTGGATAAATCTTCTCCTCCATGGATAGTTTGTTGATAGACTTGGATAGAACTCGGCAATCTTCGGCCTCAAGCAAGCAGAAACCGAGTCGGACTGCTCAAATCGGGTAACGCGGCTTTTGGATAGATCTCCTCAATATCGAGGAGTTTCCTCGATATCGAGTAAAGTGGTCATCGACATCGGCTTGGCTCGGCATGTCGGGTACCTGGCCCTCGACTTGGCTCGGGTGTGCTCTTCAGGTGTTGTCGATATCGAGGAGTTTCCTCGATATCGAGTAAGGTGGCTTCATCAACTTGCTTAGCTTGGCTTAGTCGAGCAACTCTCTTCGACACTGCTTGGACATGTGACTTTGTCTTTGTCGATATCGAGGAACTTCGTCGATATCGAGTAAATGTTGCCCGACCTGTCTTCGTCTTCGGCTTCTCGACCAGCTTGTGTTCCTCGACTCCGGGTTGGTCTTTAGGACTTTGTCGATATCGAGTAACTAACTCGATATCGAGGAGTGTCATGGAGTCGGGTTGGCTCGTCTTCAGTTCCTCGACTTGCTGCTCCTCGATCAGTGCTGTGCCCGGACATTTGTTGTCGATATCGAGTAATCTTCAACCTCCGTCTTTGCTTCTTGCTTTTCTCCCGAAATGGCTCCATATTCTGCAATATTAAACTGAAACTTATGTAGATCTCTATTTCTGGCAAATAAGCATATACTACATAAATTCGACATATTCCCAACCCGAAATATGCAAAGTGTATAGAATATGAAGCTAAACTGTGCATTTCAACATGGCTATTTTAATAGACATCAAATCACCCCATACTTAGACTTGCTTGTCCTCAAGCAATAACCAAACAATAACCAAGACCTACAACACATCCTTCAAGTCTTCGCCTTTATCAAAAGCAACATCTCAAGTAGTAGCAATGTAAGACAAATGAATTTAACGTCATCACACATATGTGAGCGATCCATAGGCATAGGCAATATAAATCCAACCTTACCAGGGTAAAGTGTTATCACTCAACTCTCAATGTGTTTAGGCTATGCAGATCAACTCTCAACTCAATTCCATATACAATCTCATAAACATTGCAATTTAAATATAAATCCACTTCGCAACCAATTATGTAAATGCAACAAGAATTATCAGGAGGACTTCGCTCAATAGAAGTCTTCAAAGAAGATTCCATTCGGCGGGGTTGTGATGGGGCTTGGTAAGAAATAAAAGGTATGGAATTATTTGGTCATGTGGTGCTTAATAAAATTCGGGAATCAAGACTCCTAAATCTCCAACACAACTCAACCAAACCATAACTCTCAATCATATGCATCAACCAAACTCTCCAACTGTCTCAATGAAGTACGTAACCTTTCAAACTTAATTAACCTCTCCAAAGTATGAATCTTGCGAAAATGAAAGAAATAAGGTAAATTTGGCTCATGCACTTTATTCATAATCATATTCTTTTTGTTTTTTTTTCTCTTTTTTTTTTTGAAACGAAAATAAAATAAAATAAAACTAGTGCATTTATAGGGTGAGCCAAAAATCTTTTTACATAGTATGCATAGCAAGATAAAAATATAAAACCAGCCCATATCTCAATAAATTCAAAAATCCTTCTTACTCGAAATGAAACACAAGCTCATTTCTTCCATAAACCATTATTTCAACCAACTCTAGGTCTTAATTCCCAAATGGGGTCAGGCTCAATTTGGCTAAGGATAATTTTGTGGAGTTTATAATACAAGTCTCAGGCTAATGTTCTGGCTTCAAGCAAGGATAATGCAGGGTAGGTAAAGAGAGGATAAAATTGGCTTAAAATGTGCCTCTATCATTTAATTCTCATTTACATAAACATATAAATGCATTGGCTTTGAATAACTATCACAACATTTAGAGATGCATAGGAAGAGTAAATACACTCAAGAAAGCAGAGGGATTTTTAATGTTCTTCCTATAAGGCCAAAATTCTCACTAGGACAAATTTTGTTGGATTTCAACCTTTAGCTTAGGATCATATGTGCTCAATTTCATCACAAGTTCACAATCTACATAAAAACAATTTTGAGGACTTAGGCTAAACCTTCCAAACACGCCATAGGATTTACATGATCAAGTCAGTCATTATTTATCATCATAGGACATCTAAGTTAGGTATAAAAACTAAGACAATGCAAAAATTTAAACATGCATTTTTTTTTCTTTTTTTCTCGACAATTTTTTAATTTATTATTTATTTTTTTATGTAACTAAAAAGACTAAGAACAAGACTAAAGTATGACAAAAGACTAAAATGCATTAAAACTTAAACATGAATGCATAACATAAAAATAAAATTTTACCATGTAAAACCAAAAGTAAGACTAAAACATATAATAATGATAATGAGCCCTTCCCCTACCCCATACTTAAAATATACAGTGTCCCCACTGTATAAAATCAAATAAAAACAAGAGTAAAGGAAGGAACTCACCGAATAATGCATCGAGGAAGGCAAAACAATGTATATCGAGTAACCTTCTTGTCGATATCGAGTACTGTACTCGATATCGAGTAAGCTTTTCTGCGTCCAGTGGATTCTGAAGTCGAGGAGCTTCTTCTGGCTTTGGTCGATATCGAGTTGGCCTACTCGATATCGAGGAACTTTTGGGCTGCTCCTCTTTGGTCGTTGTCGACTGGCCTAGCCGATTCCGACTGTTTTTCAGGGACTTCTTCTTTCCACCTTTCGCGATCCTTCTATGCTTGCCGACCTAAAAGTGTTAGATTGCACACGAAAACAAGACTTTCCACATGAAGTATTCTAAAAACCAAAAACAAAAAACAAAAACCAAAACCAAAATCAAAAGTTCCAAAGTCCCAAGATTCATAAAGTTTTATATACATGCTCTAGATTTTAGAGTCGCTA
The DNA here is from genome assembly GCA_963922045.1 of Persicaria maculosa. NCBI lineage: Eukaryota > Viridiplantae > Streptophyta > Magnoliopsida > Caryophyllales > Polygonaceae > Persicaria > Persicaria maculosa. Next base: position 9,302,336 of record OY998251.1, read on the forward strand.
GGCCGACTTCTTCTTTTATGCTCAAGGGCCATTAATGTGGGGCCCGCTTGTGCTTGGCCCTTCTCCTGGATCATCTAGGTCCTGATTGTAGTATGCAAGCTCAGCTGACAGGTGGTTGCTTGCATGATTTTCCTTTCCTTTCTTCTTTCTCTTTCCAGCTCTTAGTTTCCGCAGATTCTTTCACCACGGGGCCTTACCTCCCCTTAAATTATTGATAAAATTCTTAATGGACTGAGGAGGAGTAGGATTCATACCTGAACTTACCTTTTCGGACTTAGAACAGAAATCTTCGGGCTTGGGGTTAGTCGATATCGGGAAAGACTGGTCGATATCGAGTACAGGGACCCCATACTTAGGCTCCTGGCAAGTCTGGTGCTCAGTAGAGGAAGTCGATGTCGATGAAGTTTTGTCGATATCGAGTATAGCTTTGATCGATATCGAGTTAGGTTTGTCGATATCGAGTACAGTTCTGGTGCCTTCCTCCGTTGTTTGCTTGATCCCGTGGTTGCTGATGCTTTTCACCTCCAGCCATGAAATTTCCTCTTTTGCAGGGCCAAAAGAGAAATCTAAGACCTCGTCGCCTATGGTGAAGGTGAGCGATCGTTTTTGACATTAATCTTGGCATCTGCAGTAGCTAAGAATGGTCTACCAAGAATAATAGGGCTAGTAGGATCTTCAGCACAGTCTATAATAAGGAAATCTGTTGGAACAAAGAATTTACCAACCTGGACAGGGACATTCTCAACTATACCTGTAGGGATGACTACTGTATTGTTTGCCATGTATAGCTTGGCATCCACAGGTTCTATGCATCCTATCTTTACCTTCCGCCAGATTGATAAGGGCATGATGCTTACACTTGCTTCTAAATCACACAAGGACTCATATTTATATTGTCCAAATCCCACAGTAACAGAAAACTTACCAGGGTCAGGTCTCTTTTCAGGGAAGTGGAGCACTTTGCATTTGCTGGCGATCTCTGAAATGGATCGCTTCTTGCTCATGATTTCCTTCAAGAATTTGACGTATCTAGGCATCTCTTGCAGGGCTTCTGTAAAAGGAATAGAGACATTCAGTTCTTGCAGCATATTAACAAAACGGTTAAACCTACCTGCAGTGGGATCTTTTAGTGCTTTGTAAGGGAAAGGCAATGTCTTTTTCTGCTTCGGAGCCAGATCAGACGTCGGAGGTATTGCAGAGTCGTCGACATCGGCCAGGTTTTTGTCGATATCGACTTGAGCTTCCTCGATTATCGAGTAGGCTTGTCGATCTCGAGTTGCTGGGCTGTGCAGTGAAGTCCGAGCCTGGCTTCTGGTCTGTGTCGAGAAGATTTTTGTCGATATTGACCACTGGCTCCTCGATATCGAGTTGCTTCTGGTAGTTGTCGAGTTGCTGCTCTGCTTTGTCTTGGTGCTTTCCGACCTCTGGCTCGTGTAATTGGTGTCCACTCCTGAGTTTGATAGCTGCGACGTGTCCGGTCTTCCCCTTAGGATTTGGTTCTGTTTGCCCAGGGAGTTGTCCGGATGGTCGTAGAATTTGTGCAGCGAATTGTCCCATCTGTGTCTCTATATTCCTCTTCCAGACATCTAGCTCTCCAAATCTTGTAGTGATGCTCTGAAGCTGGTTATTGATGGCGCTTGTAGACTGTTGATTTTGTGCTTGATTTTTCCTCATCTCGTCGAGGATAAGCTGCAGATCGTCCTTCTTTTGATCCCTTTCTGGATGTCCTAGAGCTCTGTATGGTGGGGGGTTCCTAGGAGGACCTTGGTTCCACTGTGGTTGATAGAACCTTTGATCTCCCATATAGCGATTGGGACCCCCTGCGTAAGCTACCTCTTCGTGTGTCTCTGCCATCCTGACTTGCTCTGTGTGTGGGCACTCAGTAGTGGTGTGCCGTTGTGATCCGCATTCGATGCAAGGTTGGTTGATAGAGAGATACTTGACTTGCTTGAGGAGCTTGCGATTCTGGTCTCTGTAGAACTGCTCCCTGACATCTGGGTCAATCTCTTTGGCAGGCTCATAGAGGGGCATAGATGGTGCTGGCCTGGCATAGGAGTTCTCATCATAGTTTGCAGTAGACCCATATTTGTTGTCATAATTGGTGAGCTTGTCGAGCACACCCCAGGCGTCAATTGGTGGCATCGTTAGATACTCATAGCGAGTATACTGGTTGATCCTATCCTTAGTGACTTGGTCAAGAGAATTGAAGAAGATCTCTTGAATGACGTAGGGTGGTTATCCATGAGTAGGGCAGGATCGCGACAGTTCTTTGTATCGTTCCCATGCTTTTGCCAGCGGCTCCCCAGGCTTTTGTTTGAAAGCTGTAATCTTCTGGCGGAGGAGTGCTGTCTTAGCAGGAGGGAAGAATTTGTTCAGAAACTCTTGCTCTACTTGGGCCCATGTTGTGAGGGATCTTGGTTTCATCCCTTTCAAGCCACTTCAGTGCAGGTCCAGCGAGAGACCAGCGAAAAGCCTTCATCTTGACATATTCCAGAGTTGTACCTTCAGCAAGAGTACGACACATGTCAGAAAAATTGGTAATATGTTCAAGAGGACACTCATTAAATTTGCCATAAAAAACATTATTTTTAAGCTCTATAAGGAATTGAGTGCGAATTTCAAATGAGTTTTCAAGGATTAGAATCGCCGATTCAGGCACGACAAGAGTCGGGTGCATTTAATCCTCTGCAGTGGTTGGGTATTGGGCAAGCTCAGCTTCTGCTTGTTCCCTTCTTGCTTTCTCAGCGGCGATAGCAGCATCTTTAGCGGCCAGTTCCCTTGTAAGCCTTTGTATCAGTTGTTCCTGTGTTTCTGCGGCCGCCATGGCTCTTTTTGGCTTGGCTTGGATGTGTAAGAGGCGTTCCAGTTCATCTAAGCCGTCAAACTCAGGCGGTTGACCAGAACGGCGCATACACCTGTGAAGTAACTCAAAGTAGACGTGAGATTTAACTACCTAAGGCGCGAATGATAGCCTCCCCGACAACGGCGCCAATTTATTGATATGAGGAAATCGAGAATTGCAATAAAATAAAAATAAGGCAAACCAGATTCCGTCCCGTGCAAATAATTACAAGACTTCCTCCCGATGCAGTAGTGGGAAGTCAGGATCGATCCACGAGGAAGTGTGTCAGCGGATCATAGGCAACGAATGAATCTCACGAACAGAAGTCGACCACAGGTTGTCGATCTCGACTAGGGTTAGTCGACAGAAGATCGGACAAGTCGAACAGCGTAGCAGCAGTCACAGGCGGTTTTGGCCGATATCGAGTAGACTTGTCGACGTCGAGGAGCCCTTTGTCGAGTTCTTGCACACAGAAGCTACAGCGATCTGGATCGAGAATCAGTAACTCGATATCGACGAGTGCTAGTCGATATCGAGGAAGGCAGACAGTAAAACGAAAGAAAATAAAGACAAAGGCTTTTGGGATTCGAAAATAAACTGTATGTAAAAGACTTCCAAGATTGGGATTTGCAACAACAATAACCAAGCATGCATAAAGCAGAAATAAAACAGATAACCATGTAAATCGCATCGAAGGATTAAGCTTTCGCCTTTTCCAACAATTAGACAACTCTTTCAAGAAATCCTAATTGTCTCTACCGATTTTATGTTTACAATCCAAGTTGTTTGCATGGACCTCCATTAGATGGGTAATAAACACATAACAAGTAGTAGATGCTCAAAACATGATAAAAGTCGGATCTTTACCTTAAACACGCAAGGCTATCGTCGGGCTCACCCCAACCCTAGAAGTAGGTGGACTACTCGCTCTTCATCGCAATTGCAGACATCGATTGAAAGGGAATAACTACTTGCATTGAATCAAACAGGGCTTACAACCAAAGGAAGCCAATTCCGCTCTCGCTTCACAAACTCCTCTTGGCCACTCACTCTCTCTCTCTCTCTCTCTCTCTCTCTCTCTCTCTCTCTCTCTCTCTCTCTCTCTCTCTCTCTCTACTACTTCTTCTATTGGTGTGTGATGGAATGAATAAAACTCAGCCCCCTAAGGCTTTATTTATAGTCTTCTAATCCTTGCTATTCAAGGATAGAAATCTCTATCTATATCTAAATCTATATCTAAAAGCTTTAAAGATAAATAAATGGAATAACATAATTAAATCCAAAAAGGAAATTATATCTAAAAGTCTAAAATATCTTCAAGTGGATAAATCTTTTCCTCCATGGATAGTTTGTTGATAGACTTGGATAGAACTCGGCAATCTTCGGCCTCAAGCAAGCAGAAACCGAGTCGGACTGCTCAAACCGCGTAACGCGGCTTCTGGATAGATCTCCTCGATATCGAGGAGTTTCCTCGATATCGAGTAAAGTGGTCATCGACATCGGCTTGGCTCGGCATGTCGGGTACCTGGCCCTCGACTTGGCTCGGGTGTGCTCTTCAGGTGTTGTCGATATCGAGGAGTTTCCTCGATATCGAGTAAGGTGGCTTCATTGACTTGCTTAGCTTGGCTTAGTCGAGCAACTCTCTTCGACACTACTCGGACATGTGACTTTGTCTTTGTCGATATCGAGGAACTTCGTCAATATCGAGTAAATGTTGCCCGGCCTATCTTCGTCTTCGGCTTCTCGACCAGCTTGTGTTCCTCGACTCCGGGTTGGTCTTCAGTATCGAGTAACTAACTCGATATCGAGGAGTGTCATGGAGTCGGGTTGGCTCGTCTTCAGTTCCTCGACTTGCTGCTCCTCGATCAGTGCTGTGCTCGGACATTTGTTGTCGATATCGAGTAAAACTCGTCGATATCGAGTAACCTTCAGCCTCCGTCTTTGCTTCTTGGTTTTCTCCCGAAATGGCTCCATATTCTGCAATATTAAACAAAAACTTATGTAGATCTCTATTTCTGGCAAATAAGCATATACTACATAAATTCGACATATTCCCAACCCGAAATATGCAAAGTGTATAGAATATGAAGCTAAACTGTGCATTTCAACATGGCTATTTTAATAGACATCAATAGCCTGCAAAATCTGCATCAGAATACCGGATTAATGTAAAATCTTTTTGCTTTGGGTACCATAAGCCAAGCTCCTTAGTGCCTTTGAGATATCGAAAGATCCTCTTCACAACCACAAGGTGAGATTATTTAGGATCAGCTTGAAACCTAGCATACATGCAAACACTAAACATGATGTCAGGTCTACTAGTTGTAAGATATAGTAGAGATCCAATCATCCCTCGATACTCCTTTTGATTGACACTTTTTCCAGACTTCTCTTGATCTAGAGATATGGTTGAGCTCATGGGTGTCTTGGTCGACTTGGATTGATCCATCTTGAACTTCTTCAAAAGATCCTTGGTGTATTTGCTTTGATTGACAAAGATCCCTTTCTTGGATTGATGAACTTGTAATCCCAAGAAGAAGTTGAGTTCACCCATCAAGCTCATCTCAAATTCACTACACATAATGTCAGAAAGTTCCTTGCACAAAGATGTGTTAGTAGCACCAAATAATAAATCATCAACATATATTTGAATAACCAAAATGTCCTTTACTTTGGTCTTGATGAAAAGAGTCTTGTCGATCAACCCCCTTTTAAAATCATTTTCTAAAAGATATTTTGACAAGCGCTCATACCAAGCTCTTGGGGCTTGTTTCAAACCATAAAGCGCTTTGTCTAGTTTATAAACATGATTAGGAAATTCAGAACTTTCAAAACCTGGGGGTTGAGCCACATATACTTCTTCCTCTAAGAAACCATTAAGAAAAGCACACTTGACATCCATTTGATATAATTTTATGCCCATGAAAGATGCAAATGCTAATAATATGTGAATGGCTTCAAGCCTGGCTACGGGAGCAAAGGTCTCCTCGTAGTCAATACCTTCCTCTTGATTGTAGCTTTGAGCAACAAGCCTTGCTTTGTTCCTCACGATCTTACCATTCTCATCTAGCTTGTTTCGAAATACCCATCGTGTGCCAATGACTGATTGATGCTTTGGCCTAGGCTTCAAGGTCCAGACTTTGTTCCTTTCAAATTCGTTAAGCTCACTTTGCATAGCAATGATCCAGTCTGGCTCTTTAAGGGCCTCATCTACCTTCTTTGGTTCTATAAGAGAAACAAACGCGTGAAAAGCACAAAGATCTTTAAGTTTAGAACGAGTTTGAACACTAGATGTAGGGTCAGAAATGATATCCCTTAATGAGTGTGATGAGGAGTATTTGAATTTTCTTTTGCTAGTCTCAGCTCCTTTATTCGTCACACCGGCAGGATTGATTTGTGGTACATCTGACTCCGTGGACCTGTTAGGTTCAGTTACAGCAGTTTCTGACGTTTCAACACTTTTGGATTGAACACCAAGGGCTTTGGACGAATCTTCAACACCTTCGGCCAATTCTTCAGTGTTGAGAATCAGTTCCTGCATGTTCCTCTTCTCTGTGTTCTTGGTGGCAGCATCATCACCTTCCTCGTTCTCTGCATGGATGTTAAGATCTATATCTGCAACACTTTAACTCAAAGAACCGTCATTGCATTCATCAAATATAACATGTATACTTTCTTCAACTAACTGGGTCCTTTTATTGAAGATTCTATAAGCTTTGCTACTTGTGGAGTAGCCAAGAAATATACCTTCATCACTACACGCATCAAATTTCCCAAGGTTATCTTTTCCATTGTTATGAACAAAACAAGTACAGCTAAAGGGTTTAAAATAAGATATAAGTGGTTTGCGGCCTTTGAAAAGTTCATAAGGAGTTTTCTTTAAGATGGAACGTATAAGACAACGATTCAAAATATAGTTAGCTGTGTTAACAGCTTCAGCCCAATAGGTTTTAGGTAATGCATTTTCTAAAAGCATAGTCCTGGCCATGTCCTCTAGGGTGCGGTTCTTTCGTTCCACAACCCTATTTTGTTGAGGTGTCCTAGGAGCAGAAAAATTATAGGAGATGCCATATTTAGCACAAAATAAATCAAACTGAAGTTGATCAACCTCCCTACCATGATCACTTCGAATTGACACTATGGGCTCATTTCTTAAAGTTTGCAACTCCTTACAAAGTTTTGAAAACTCAAATAAGGCCTCTGATTTTTCTCTTAAAAATGCAACCCAAGTATATCTAGAAAAATCATCAACAACAACAAGCATGTACTTTTTTACCATTGGTAGATTTGACTCGCTTAGGACCACATAAATCCATATGTAAAAGTTCAAGGGGTCTAGAGGAACTTACAACCTTTTTGGGTTTGAAAGAGCTACGTGTTTGTTTACCTCATGTGCATGCTTTGCACATATCAATACCTTTGAAGTCCATCTCAGGTAGTCCTCTTACAAGCCCTTTGGACACAAGCTTCTGTAATGTATGTGGGCTCACATGACCGAGTCTCCTATGCTAGAGCTTTGGATCGTCCGTCAAAGCCTTTAGACAGGTTAAGCTTCCTTGTGCCACTTGCTCAGCATTTACAGCATAGATGTTGTTATAACGATATGCAGTTAGGACTACTTCACATGTATCTTCTCTGCACACTAGAAATCTTTTCTTGGTAAATCTGACATCGTTACCACTATCACATAATTGAGAAACAATAAGCAAATTATACTTCAAACCGTTAACAAGATAAACATTTTTAATACTATGGTTGGAATCAGTTCCAACACTACCAATACCAACGATGTCACATTTTCCTTTGTCACCAAGAGTGATTGTTCCAGTGGATTGCTTCTTTAGATCATGAAAGAGAGAACTCTTCCCACTCATATGCCTCGAGCATCCACTATCAATAATCCATTTTTGCTCCTTCACCTTGTTGATCTCCTTCAAAACAAACATCAACCTTTGTGGCTAGACCAATAAGCAAATTTGGATCCATTATTGGGATAAACCATATTTGGTAAAATAGTGCCTTTGGGGACCCAAACTTGTGTTATATGTTCTTTTCTCAAATGAACAGGAAATGTATTGAGAATGATGTGTGGATCCTTTCTTCTATAGGGGCAGGTCTCTTTTACATGTCCCTTTCTCGCACAATGGTGACATATAGGAGAGGTTCTGTTTCCTTTTGCCTTTACAAAAGTGGTAATCTGCTGCTTCTTTAAAAACCTCGGGTTGTAACCAATACCACTTCTGTTTAGAGAACTTTGTTGCTCACCCAACATCCTATTAAGAGTGCCTTTGGATTTGGTAAAACTTATGAGGGCTGTCTGTTGGCCTTGAATCTTATTATTCAGGGAGATCTTCTCGTTCTCTAAGTCATGATGTTCACTTCTCAGAGATGAGAGATCTTGCTTGAGTTCAGATTTCTCTGAGTCAAGAGTCTTGACTTTAATGTCAAGACCTGAATAAGAAGCTTCAAGACCATTGACCCTCATAGACAGATCCTCAATAGTTCTTTCCTGGTCCACAGTTTTCTTAATAAGAGTGTTAGTCTGGGCAATAAGTCTCTCTTCATTGACAATCATATTAGAAAGGAATTCCGATAATACCTCTTTTGGACTTGCCATAAGTTCTCTTACAGTTACCTCAAGCTTGTCATCGTGGGATTCATCTCCTGAGGCCATAAGACAGACACTTGCCTTCTCATCATCGGAGTCAGAGTCAGAATCGCTCCAAGTTGCCACCATGGCTTTCTTTTTCCATCTATCACCCTTCTTGGACTGGCTCTTCGTCTTTTGAGGGCAGTCTTTTACAAGATGATCTGTTTCACCACATTCAAAACAAGACAAAGGTTTAGTCTTCTTATCATATTTGTTGTATTGAGACTTACCTCGAAATTTAGAAGACTCTGATCAATCCTTGTTGTTGAATTATTTCTTCATTTTGAGGATTCGGGAAAGGCCTCTTGTGATAAGTGCAAAAGGATCATCCTCATCTTCGGAATCAGATCCATCTTTGGGCTCATCCTTCTTAGACTTGAGCGCCAAGTTCTTAGTGCTTGCTGGAAGTTCTCCATCGTCTTCATTAAGGATCATCTCATGTGTGATCAGCTTCCCAAGAAAGTCATCAAGGGCCAGGTTGGTGAGATCTTGGGCTTCCTCTATAGCTGTTACTTTAGGACCCCATTTTTCTTTTGGGAGGCACCTCAATATCTTCCTCACTTTCTCAACGTTCGTAAAGCTCTTTCCAAGAGAGTCAAGGTTATTGGTGATTTCTTTGAATCGTGCGAACATGGCCTTGATAGACTCATTAGACTTCATTTTGTAAAGATCAGACTTTCGAAAGAAGATACTGATCTTGGTGTCCTTTACTTGGCTGGTTCCTTCATAGGTGACAACCAGCTTGTCCCAAATCTCTTTAGCTGACCTACAAGATGAAATACGGTTAAACTCATTAGTGCTAAGACCACAATAAAGTAAGTTAATAGCCCTGTAGTTTTTGGAGATGAGTTCAAGATCCACTTCGATGTATTCAGACTCCTTCGCAATTTTGGTTCCATTTGGTCCGTCTTTCTTTAGAACCTTCGGACCATTCTCTATAATGTTCCAAAGTTTTAGATCTTGATCTATAATGAACATCTTCATCAACGATCTCCAGTGGATAAAGTTGTTTCCTACAAAGAGTGGTGGTCTACTGGTAGACCTCCCTTGGGCAAATCCTCCGCTTGCTTCCCCAGACATGATCAAAACTCACAAGATTGTTAGATCGAAAGCAGTGAGTAAAGCTCTGATACCAATTGAAGGTTCGATAAAGTAAAACAAAGTAATATAGAAATACTCTAGAAGGGGGGTTAAATAGAGTATGCCGGTTTTTCGCAGATAATCTCAAGACTTTGAAGCTATTGCAAAATCCTTTGAGATTAGACGTAATACTTCTTCTGGCAAACCTGAATCACAAAGTTAAACAATTCGAACCAAGTGCGGAAATAAGGTAAAGCAGTAAGTAAGGACGCAATGAATTGGTTACGAGGTTCGGCACGAACTTGGCCTACGTCCCCGCCTAGGGTTCTTCCACAACTCTAGGATTCAACCGACTTTTATTGATTCACAAGACTTAGGATCCTAATAGCTCACCGAGAAGCCTCTCTCCTATACAATTGCAATCTAGTCAACTCATGTTCCCTTGGAGTCCTAGACCAATCTAGAAGAGCCCCACCTCTCTCGGCTATCTAGTACAATCCTCTTACACTTAATGAATCAATCGCCTAGTGTCTACTTCCTGAGTTACAAACTCATGAGTATAACACTCTCTCGAAATATATCCTATAAGGTCACTGTGTAACTCTCAAATGCTTTGAAATGAAATAACAGACTCTTAAGAACTAGCACAGAGTACACGAAGAAGACAGATTTCACTCGAAGGCTTGAGTGCGAATGAGAGCTTGTGTTCAACGAATGTGTCTCTGTCTTCTCTCCTTCCTTTCCTTTATGGAGAACAAATCGGCGCCTCCAACAAAGACGAATCTTCTCTTCTACGGCTAGACTAATCATGGCTATCTTCGAGATTTTCTATACTTGGAAACTTTTGAAGCCATGATCTCCGATTGTGTCCTTCTTAACTTTTCGACTTTGGAAGGAGATAATATTTGAAAAACTTCCTGAAACGTTAGTATAAATATCTGGAAGCATATAATAATATATAATAATATTCGAGCATAATATCATAAAGAACAGGTTTTGTGTTTCATCAACACAGTTGTAGCTTCAAGACCTTTGACACAAACTGTCTGTCAAAGCCTTTGAAACTAATTCCGATTTTCATCAAGGGAGTGGAGTTATCAACGTGGATGGAAGGATTTTGTCGAGTCGCACCGACTAGAGTTGGAAACATCAATAATGTTCACCCACCTGGGAGAAGCAAGGTTTGAAGTCCATTTCTTCGACAAACAAGGCCGCTACATAGAAGACGAACTCTACGATACCGATTATGACGGTCCAATGAAAAATGGTTTCCACTAGATCCCATGAACAGTTCGATGAGCAAAGTTGTTCCATTTCAAAAAAATTTAGGAAAAGCTCGGCCTATCAATAAAAATTCGCTTCTTTATGATTCGATTTGTCATCAATCTTTCTCTAACAATTCGAAGAAAAATCCCAGCATCTAAGGACGCCGGAGATTGAAGTTTCTCCAATCGTGAAGATCGCGCTGGAGATTTCTTGATTTCTTCCTCCCCGGCATCTAAGGACGCTGAATATTGAAGTCTCTCCATTCGCGAGGATCGCGCTGGAGATTTCTTGAATTCTTCCTCCCCAGCATCTAAGGACGCTGGAGATTGAAGTATCTCCATTCGCGAGGATATCCCTGGAGATTTCTTGATTTCTTCCTCCCCAGCATCTACAGACCCTGGAGATTGAAGTTTCTCCATGCGCGAATATCGTGCTGGAGATTCCTTGATTTCTTCCTCCCCAGCGTCTAAGGATGCTGGAGATTGAAGTTTCTCCAATCGCAAACATCACGATGGAGATTGACCTCTCAATCACGAGTATCACGCTAGCGATTAATTGATTTATCAGATCGTTTGCTCTTTACGATAAGTTCAAGCAAGCAGCACCACGATAACTTAGGGGTTCGTTAATTATGCACCAAACACAAACACCCAATTCAACCACGAGGGCAACAAATATTAGATAACACAAGAAAGAGCGTCTGATAAGAACAAGTTCAATCCAGGCAGTGAAAAAAGTTACAAGAAAAATTCGTACACCAAGCTGCACGAAAAACAAGCGAACAACACGCACCTCCTTGCTTCATAGTAATTCAATTATAACCCCGCCGAACAACATCCATATCCACTATGCATAGAACTGGTATAAATAAAAACATCAGGAGTACAAATTGAAATTACTTAAAAACACTATGCCAAGTTTCGACATGGTTTCAGGAGAGCTCTCTCCACCAGAAACCCCTCCACTAACTTTCATCACAAACACTATGCTTTTTCCAAATCCTAAATTCTCCAGAATTATCCTTAGGAAAAGCCACTTGCATAGGCTCCCTTTACCGTATATCTTTGTAGAATTCGGGGAGGAAATAACAAACCACATCCATCTATGTTCTCCCTCAAACCAAGAATTCTTAATCCTAGTCGAACGAGATGAGGGGGATTGGTTCTCCCTATCGGAAGGATGGAGATCTTTTACGAACATCACGGACCTCATAATAGGGAGCCGCCTCACCTTCGAGTACCAAGGAGAATCCCACTTTGATGTGGCAATAGAGCAACCAGGCCCCGACGAGAACGGAGATATTTTGCCTGACTACTTATGCTACGAAGAAATATAACTACAAGAGAGATAATCCAAGTCATTTCCTGTTATATTGCATCGCTAAGAAGTTCTTAAGTTCGGCCTATCATTCTGCACAGCACCTAATAAATATTCGAACCCTACTTTTTGTCATTTCACGGTTTATTCCATAAAACGATTAACGACAGGAGATGGGTAAGGGTGTCGTGAATTTACCTTACAAATAAAAGCAATGTACAAGGTGAACAGATCAAGATTTAAACATGAAAAACATAAGTAAAATTGGCGGGGCAGGCCAGTAAGAGGAACATGCAAAAGGTATAAACGAAAGCACGGTGAATTCAAAGATAAAAGTATTCACAAAACACCACAACAAGGCATCGCTTGCCATTGACTGAAAAATATTCGTCGTCCAAAAAACGGACACACAAACCGCAACAGAGTACGAGACTCTGACCACGGGTAGAAATGTTTTCAAACTTCCCCACAACGAAATATCTTTATAGAGAATGGAATAACGGTCAAGTCAAACGTCAGTAGAAGGGTGATCAACGTGAACAGGCTTGCGGGTCTTCTCACCATCAGAAGGAGGGTTGAGGATAGCTGCATCATCAATGGGAGCTTCATGGGGAAGAGGCAGCTCGCGCTGAGGATCTTTAAGCTTCAGGTCTTCGTCCTTATAGCTAGGAGGAAACATCCTCACCTCGTCGCCAAGATGAGCAAAGTGATTGACACTCTGGGTGATCCCACCCATAATCCCCTCCATCCACGCATCGGAAACCCTGTCATAAAGGACATCATTTCCGTCCCTCTCAAGATAGTGATCGAGCCAACCCCGACCGGCACCCCCCATGAAGCCAGATAGCCACCCCTGGCCCTCGTCACTAAGCATGAATTCATGGAGCAACTTCTTGGAAAGAACAGCTTCGTCCCCATAAGTAAAACGCTCCAACTGGCTCTTCGCACCAGCCAACTCCTCGCGAACCGCCCCCAACTCACTCTTCGCAGCTTCCACATCTTTCTAGGACTTCGTCAAAGCATCATTGAGGCTCTCGATAGTTACCTCTCGGAGCTCCGCGTCTTTCAACTTTTCCACCTTCGTTTTCAGAGCGGCTACAACAGCCTCAACTCCCTCACTTTGTCATCATAGTTTCTTAAGCGTAAAGCCATTTCAAACCATTGAAGATTATCCTACGGCAACATGCAGATAAAAATAAACGCATAAGTAAAATAAGAAAAGAAAGAAGAAATAAAAGCGTGAGTCGCGACGGAGTTTACCCAGCCTGTGCTTTTTTGGCCATGTTCAATTAATTCTTCATCCGTCAAATGGTGAAGATAATCTCTTTCGGCCGAACAACTCTTCGGGGGAATATCCAACTTCTTGATATTAATAGGGTCAAAGCCAGGCAGCTGGTAAGCCATCATTGATATCCCTGCACGGGTAATCGGCTCGGAGCTTAAAAGTGTGGTGCCCCATATCCCCTCCCTTAGTCGTTTTTGCCCATGGTAGGCCAACGGTTGGTCATCAGACGAAATGCTCTCCCGGTCCTCAATCGGTTGTTTCCCCTTCGAACTCTTAGCCACTGGAAGAGACCCGCGGGGGACGCTTTGGCGACCGCCACCCGGACGCGGGGCGACAGTGAGAGCCGGCCCGGATCCACCTCTCGCTGCGCTTTTCCTCTTCGCAAGCGCGGAAATCTTCGACTTGTCAACTATCGTATCTGCGAGAAAAATTAAAACAAGTCAGAATGAAAGAAAATCACGGCCAAAAGACCAAAGGATTTAAAATAAAAATCCCTGGACACCGACCCGGATGATGCGGGAGGCTAAGTCTGGCCATTTCCAGGCGAACCGGGGTCACAACCTCCCTATAACCCCGTATAGACGCAACTCCCCTCACAAACGCAACCCTCCACATATCCGCTGCCTCATGTTTGTCACCAGGCGCGACATAATTATCAGGTTCAATCACAAAGTTCAGAATCATCTTGGTTGGATCGCGAATAAGAAACCATTTTTTCCTCCATCCAGGACTGCTAGACAACCTCTCAACAATCTTTCCAGCCAAAGAGGCAGACACCAACCCTTCATTTCGTCTCAAAGAAAGAACAAAGAAAAGGTGGTCTAGCGACGACCTTTGTTTGATAACAGCGCACCACATAGTATACACCGCAAGATACATCCACACATTGAAGGCGAGCTGGGTCGGGCACTGATTTATGTGCGCTAAGAATTCGGAACAAAGAGGGGGGAGAGGTAGGCGGAAACCCTGGAGCAAGCTGCCTAGATGAATGACAATGTGGTCTTTATATCCGTTCAGACATCCCCCATTCTCGGTAGCCAGATCTATCTCTACACCAGTCGGCCATGGGTAAAGTCTCGCCACCTCCACTAGGTGCTTAACACTTAGAATTGACTCCTCGCCTAGCATTTTAGCCACAGTTGGAGCCACGCGATCCTTGAAAATGGTCGGAAAAGAGGGAGGCGCAGCAGGAGCATATCTCTCGCGAAAGCTGCAGTTGTCTATCTCCTTTCGGTCGTAAGGGGGCAAGGCAAAATCCCCCGGAACAACTCGCACAGGCTTTTTAGAATCTTTGGGAACGTGAGATGACTAGCCCTTTCCCAAATCGTTGATAGACTCCAAAGTATGACAATACTCAGGGTCATCCCTCCGCAAAGGGCGTTTGATAGTCCTTGTCATTTTTTATCTCTTCGCATTCGAATCGGCCCCAGGATTGGCTCTTTTTCTCTTCACCTCGTGTGGTTTCTTGCTCGGTGGGAGAGGAACGGGGCTTGCTGTGGAAGCCAAACCAACATATGCCAGGGATCTGGTTCACGAAGAACTTACCTCCTCATGTTCATAGCCTACCTACGATTCTGGCTATCGCTCTCTTGCGACATCTTAATTCTAAAAGCAAAAGAAAACCCCCTGGAAAAGACGCAAGGAAAAGGAAAATTAATGAGGGGAAACTACCTTTTCAACATCGCGAGTAAATAAATTTGGCGCCAAAAAGCCCTCTTGGAGACCTAAGTTGGCGCCTCATGCGCCCCCCCGAAGGGACGTTGAAAAGACATCTTCCCCCCCACAGAATGACGATTAAGAGACGTCTTTTCGTCTCCTCCATAAAGGTTTCTCGATTCTCGAAAAGTCACCTCTGAGAAGGGCAAAAAGGGAGACGAAAGGTTTCTTCCGCCCCATATCGTCAGAGATTTTCCACAAAGCCCGAAAAGACCGCCGGAGGTTTTCCGAAAAACTCAAATGCAACACTACCCCTTCTAAGCACCACCCTACCACTACTAGGTACCCGTCTACCACTCCATAAAGGTCAGTTATGACTAAAGGAACAAAGGATGAAGTAGGGGATGAAACGACGTGGCGGCAGAGGAAGCGGGGGGAGAGACACCAGGGCCTACCCCGATCCCCGCCCCATAACCGCCGTGCACCTCACCAGAAGAGGGTCATTCCACCACTGGGTTCGGTTTTTGCGGCTAACCCCAAAAGTCCTAAGAGGAGAACACAAACATAGAAATTAAAAAGGGCAAGAGAGAGATCGGAGATAACTCACTTGAGAAATACGAAAGGGAAGCGTCAGAAAGCTTAGAAAATCGGGAACGGACCAACACCTAACTCCGATCTCGTTTCTTCAAAGAGCACAGGAAACCCTTGAAATCCCTCCCCTTCTTCTCCTTCTCTTTGAAAATTCAGAAACGTGGAATGAGGAGGAACGAGGGTAAAAACCCCACTTATAGGTCTCTGTGGGGCCACCCCGCCCAGTGGGCCAAAATGCACGATATGCCCAGATAAGGCACATCCAATAAACTAGTCCTTTAACAGGGAGCATCGTATTTGTCGAAACCCAATCGCGAATGGCGTATCACTCGCGATCCGGTTACGAAGAGATATGACGATGCCATAGAAAATAGGTTATATAATAAACACAAAGTATGACGTCATAAATGGGACGCCCAACGCAAAAAGATGTCCGGTCCCACCATTGGGTCCATCGCGAACAAGGTATCCGACCAAGCCCAAAAGACTAGGCTTAGTTGTAACAGCCCGGGATTATGATTCCCGGGTTACGTTTCGAGGGATGAAACCCCTCGTTAGGATCTTGCGCTCCGAGTACAGGTTGAAGGTTTGAAATTCTATCCTAACGTTTTCAAGTGGGATTTCATACCTAAAATTCGAAGGGATCGTTAGAATCCCCGGGGAAGTCCCATGTACCTGCCGTAAGTTTAAGCGTGGAAAACCAACAGTCATGCAAATAGCGAAATCAAGGTGTAATACAAGAGGGTGACACGGCAGAGCTGAGTCAAAACCAAATCAACAAGCGTATTTATCGAAATCTAATAGGCGATGTTAGTGAGGTTAGACCATTTCTTTGCGATCGCCCAAGAGAGTTCCCATGTCACGGAAGTAAGGAACAATCATGCTGCAAAACAAACCTAAAAAATATGTATGCGGGGCGGTGTCAGATCGAAGCCCTACGCAATATAATCTCAAACAAGCAAACACATACACACGCTAGTCCTAATAAAGATGCTTCTAGATGCAAGGCGGAATATTAACACACTAACATGCTCCTAAGATCAATTGCATAAATATAATAAAGCCTTAGCACCGAATAACAAATGGTATATCCCTCTCCTACCTCTACCCTCTTCCGATAGGACGGAGACTGGCCAGCTCGTGAATGCATTCCATAATAATCGGGCAACACGCATGCCCAACCCGCTCCACAAGAAAAATAAAGCCCGCAAGCAGCTCATAATATATGTAAAGGAAGTTCCATGACTCAATTGACTTAGGACGGGACCCAATGGGACTGGGTCGCCTTATAACCCTAGCAAAGACACTCTAGTTACTTCACAGATAACGGTCGTTCTGTTTACAAAAGAAATGAGTAAACGAATTCTCAATCATGAGTGCAATCCTAGCAGGATACTACATGGCATGCTTTATTATGAATGCAAGCACCTAGTATGCACATGGCTACAAGCAGGGAGATCTCTTTCGAATCTGAGTGAGCTCATATAGAAACTCACCTGGCTATGCAGAACAGCATAATAGAATATCCGGCATACACCAATCATAATCACAATTTATTACCTAGATACATATCAGAAAATATATATAAGTCTACATCTAGCCACTCAATCACATAAACACAAATCATTCAATAAGTATAACCACATCATAATCATCATCTCATCAAGTTCAACCACTCATCATGTTTCCACATTCCATAAGACCACATCATTCTCATCATTCCGTTCAAAAACATTCATATATTCACAATAATACTCATATATCTCCAGAGTCCATCATATTAATCATAGCTCATAAGGCATAAGTCGAACGATACGAAATTTTAACATCTCATCATGCTGTTGTCATTCATTCATGTCATTAATCCCCACAAATCATGATATTAGTCAATTAATCATATCAACATGCTAGTTAGTCATTGATCACATAATTCCCAAGTTAGTCCGGAAACCATTTCAAAATCCGAATTAACTAGTTAGAAATTCCAACCTTTTTAAGATGCTCGTCAAATCCTTTTTAAAATCCAAATCTCATAATATTATACTTTTAAATCACCATAATATTATATCTTTAATCTCATCAATAATATAATATAATTTATAATATCCCACTTATTATAATATTTATACTAATTATATATAAGTCTTAAAATCATTTTCCCACTTAAACACATTTTATCTTAGTTTTTCCCCAAAAATAAGGCCCAAGAAATATTAGGCCCAAACCTATCTCTAATCTCGGATCCAAACCAAATCCATAACCCAACTCTCTATTAAAGAACCGGACCAGCCTTCTTTTTGTTTTAAAATTGCTGAACCGGATCCATTTTTAAAACAAAAGAAAACCGGACTCGAGTGAACGCTGTTCACTGTCTTCAACATACATAATTCGAAATGGGGAAAGGGAAGGGATGGAGCTGCCGGCTTCGGCACCCAACTTCGGTCATTCAAAACGCCACCAATCACAGAGAATCGACAGGAAGGAAGAGAGAAAAGGAGTGCTCGCCAAGGTGTTCTTCGAGTTCATCGCCGGAAAACGTCGTCGGGCGCGATTTGGCTTAACCGGTGTCGGATTCAAGTCGTTCTTGGCCTAAGACGATCGAATGAGGGTTAAAGGAGAACCTTTATGCGGTGTAAGGGAAAAAGAAGGTGAAAGAAGATCCTTACCTAGAAAAAACCCGGAAAAACAAAGGAAAGAAAAGGTATGGCGGCGTCGGCGACTCCTTGGCAGCTCGTCGACGTCTATGGGAGGGTGGTACGTTCCTGTGCTGCAGCTCGTCATTGAGGGAGGAAGAAACGGAGTTGGGATGCTCTGCTCGGCCTCGCACACGGAAGCAGGGGACATCGCTCGGGGGTGGTCGGACGGGCGCTCGGAGATGCACTCTGCTGTTGCTCTCAAGTTTCTCCAGGGCGCTCGGTCTGGTGGCGATGGCGCTCAAGGAGGAGGCTGGGTTGCTTGGGTGCTGATTTGAAGGCAAGGAGGCTACTTGGGTTTGGCTTTTAAAACCAGAGAATTTTTTGTGGGTTCTTCTTGGAAGGGGACAAGGGTCAGATAAAATGGAGAAAGGAGAGTGTAGGTAGGGGGATGTGTTTGTGTGGTTTTCTAATAAAATGAAGGGTGAGGCGGGGTTGCAGTGGCGTGGGCTAACCTTTGACTGGGAGGGATTGAAAGCTTGCCAAAACTAGAGCGCAATGGTGTGTGGGGAAGAGAAAAGAGTGGGAGCTGCTAGCTCAAACGGGTAATGAACAGAAGGGAGTAGGTGTTGCAGGTTGCTGCTACTGATCGACCAAGAGGAGGGAGGGAAACAGTTGACTGAAAAGTGGTCAGTGGTCACAACCCAATTTCAAAATACCTGAGAACAAATACAAAAACCCGCTCTCTCGATCAATTATATTTTTAAAATTCCGAGGATGATGTTGCCATGTCAAGTTAGCTTTCAAATTTTTTATTTTAGGTCGGAAATTCGTTCCATGAGTTTTAAAATCCAATTTAGGGAGTTTTCCGTTAAATTCCACTTTTAAATTCATTTTGATTCTCTTTTTTCGAAAAATTAGGATTTAAAAATCCGAGCATTTACATTAGTGCCCCCAAGAACTTTGACCCTTGTCTCCCTCGTGACCTGAACCCCGCGTAAGAATTAGACTGGATTCTCCAAATATCTCGTAACCCTCCGAAATCCTAGCAAGCAGCTCGTTGGCTCAAGCACCTCGCCTCCAATGGCTCCACGTGTATAGCCTATGCCCCTAAGCGTGTGGTCATGCGCTACACGTGTCCTACATAGAACCACGAGGTTGCCAGCCAGCTGCTCGCTTGGTTTCCCTATAACTACCCCCCTCCGACCTCAAAGGGGGGATCCGATTTTGAAGATAGAAAAGCATAAGAGCTCTGATTATTCCCCGGACTTAAAACCCCCGGAGTTGAGTTCTAAAGATCTTTGATCGGAGAAGAACGTTATTTGGGATAACAACCTCGCCTAGCTCCCTCTACAAACGACGACTAAAACTTAAATCATCACGAGCCAAACTCATAATCCCCATCGCTTAGACTAATAAGTATATAATCTGATTATCACTCCACCCCGTCAGGGCCCGCATGTATTTTAAGACATTTTGTCGTTATAGTGAGGTAATAAATATTGGCAAAATCTCATAAACGCGTTAGTAGTAACAGAAGTTGATCTTCAATATCTGTTATCTGCCGGAAATTATTATTTGGGTGAGATTTATACCAGATCTTTGTATTTTTTTTAAGAAGTTTCTGTTTTTGTAATAGTGTAAACATAAACGAGTAAACGACCCATGAAGCTTATTCTGCCAAGTTGATTTAACTAATCTGTTATAGTTATCATTACTAACCCAAGACATTTCAAATTTAAACGGCAAACCAGCCCTAATTTTTGTGTTTTCTATCGACATAGACATTAAAGAATGATAAGAAGTTGTAAAAGGATGATTGTGGACAGATATATTAGGGAATTGAGATAAGATATATGTATGAACCATCACTCTATCTAATCGTTCATAGATATTGTCAACCGGATTTTGACTTTTCCTCCACCTAATAGGACTTTCTGTATAAGAGATCGTATGAACATCTAATTCTTCCACAATCTGTTGAATTCGCAAAAATCTATTAGCATGCGGAATTATACCCCACCAATTTTGCCAGAACCTGATTCAATTTCATTGAAATTGTTGTGAGCCTAATTTGCCATGTTTTACACTTACTTTTATATCGATTTCTGCATACATTGCATGCATTTGGGTTAGAATAATACAGAATCTGTGTAGTTTACACTTATTTGCAATATGTGGAGGTCTACACAAGTTTTGGTTATATTTCGCAGAAATCGGACGCACTTTGGAGTTTAAAGGAAACTCATTGAGAAGCTAAGAATGGTGCAGCTGGAGAAAAGACCATTTTTCACCACTCCTCATTCTGAATCAAGCTTTGATGTCTTCATGAGAGTTGTAGCCCTCGGAAAGAGCTTTCCAACGCATGGTCATATGCGTCAATCCGACGAACGAGGACTCGGGAAAGTGCGTTTTAAGAACAGAGCAGAAAGCTGAGAGATTCACTCGATATCGAGTACCTTTACTCAAGATCGACCAAAAATGTCCAAGGAGTGCCTGGTCGAGGAGGAGCTGATCGAGAAGCCGAAGACGAAGACATGCCGGGTTACACTATACTCGAGATCGAGGAACCCGGAAGCCGGCACCCGAGCATGTCGAGAAGATCTACCCGACGCTGCCGAGAAGACCTAGTCGACGAGCCACCTTTACTCGAGATCGAGTAAGGTCCTCGAGATCGACCAAGCCTAGGAGCCATGTCCGAGCCATGTCGAGTAGAGCTACCCGACCAAGCCAGCCAGCCATACTCGATGACCACCTTACTCGATCTCGAGGAGCCTTAGTCGAGATCGAGGAGAGCCGTTTCCGAAACCGCGTTACGCGGTGAGCTGTCCGTGTCGAGTTGGGAGTCCTTGGAGCCGAAGGAATCCAAGATTGCCGAGATACATCAAGTTCTATCTATGGAAGACAAGACCTATCAACACAAGAAGATATTTTGTTCTTTGGATATAATTTCCCTTTATGGATTTAATTCCTTTATTGCATTTATTTATCTTTAAGCCTTTAGATAAAAGATAGATAGAATTAGATATAGATAGACTTTCTTACCTTGATTAGCAAGGGTTGGAAGCCTATAAATAAAGCTCTAGGGGGATGATTTTCATTCATTCAAGTCAAGTCGTCATAGGGCGCAAGGAGAGAGGAGAGAGAGAAGGCGAGAGAGAGAGAGAGAGAGAGAGAGAGAGAGAGAGAGAGAGAGAGAGAGAGAGAGAGAAGGAAGGAGACGAACGGTTGTAAGTTTTAGTTTATTTTATGTTAAAGTTAATTTCTTTCATTATGTTTTGTTTCTAATTTCCTTCTTCTAGGGTTGGGGTGATCCCAACATAGATATGTGTGTTTGATTTATAAATCCATGAATTTATATGTCTTTATCATCATCTACCTATGAGCATGATGCTTTTGCGAGAGTTGAGGAAATTCCTTATTCATGATATTGAAGCGAAAGTGATCTTATTATGAATTGGATAGTAATTAGGGTTTATTTGCGAGAGCCGACTAATCCTAATTAAGAAAAGGTAGAAACAAATTAGGTTTTTATGCGAGAGCCTCTATCACCTAAATTGTTGGAATTTGCGAAAGTCGATTCTTTGATATAAAGCATGCATCT
Source organism: Persicaria maculosa (assembly GCA_963922045.1). NCBI lineage: Eukaryota > Viridiplantae > Streptophyta > Magnoliopsida > Caryophyllales > Polygonaceae > Persicaria > Persicaria maculosa. Next base: position 9,324,260 of record OY998251.1, read on the forward strand.
TTATGTGATTTATGATCTGCGCATATGTTTATTGTTGTGGTGATCCCTAACCTTGGAAGTTTGCATCTTTATTTGTTTTATTTTATTATTTTTATTCGGCACATATTATACTCGATATCAAACCACCATTCTCTCTCCATTCCTCGACATCGACCAAGTCTTAGCCGACGTCGAAACCACCCTCATCACCTCTTCCCGCTACCCCTGAACCCCAAAACACACTAAACCTAGAACCGCTGACTTCTCTCCTGAGGACGAACCTGACTCCCCTATACTATAGCGGGGGTCTTGACTATAAATTTATTTCGTCGAGAAACCCTCTCGTCAAATTGGCGCCGTTGTCGGGGAGATATCAATCGCACCTAGTTTAATTGTGTTTAAGGTTCAGAAAAGCCCATCCCTTTTTCTTACCCTATCACATACCCTACCACCACCTACCTCACCGGTACCAACTGGGTGCCAAGCTTTTGCCACTAATTTGTGTTCTTGATTGTGATTTCAAAGCTTAGGTACAAAGATGGAAGACTTTGTCGAAGGGAATCCTGCATGGGAAGAATGGTATCAAGATTTGAGACGGAGAAATAGGATCGCAGTGGAGGAGTCACGATTAAGGGAAATAGCTCGGTTGGAAGACAAAATCCGAAGGCTTGAGGCTTCCATTCAGTCAAAAGGACCATGCCCTCCTCTCGACGAGCCAATTGACCCACTCAATGTCAACAATCAGGTATGTCCTTCCTCGAATGTCATTCCCACTTTGCTACCTATTGTTGATAAATCATATGAAGGATCCCAAGGCGAAATAGCACTAGAAGAGAAGAAGTTGGACATTGTTGACCAGGGCATTCCAAGATCGCTTTTACCTTACAAGGTGAAGGCTATCCCCGATGATTTTGAGCAACCGATGTTCATATTCAAGTATGGGGTCCTAGCAAAGTGGCATGAAGCTCCACATGATGAGGTGGAAATATCTCTTCCCATTCCACCGTTTGGCTGTGGTGGAGACGCGCAACCAAGTCAACCTATGAAGTGGAAGAGTTATGATGATGAGGTATGTATATTTTTTTTATATCTTCATTTATGCATGCCAGCTGGAGCCCAGGAAGATGAATGGGTGAAGCTATGGAGCGTTCACTCGGGGAGGTTTAAGCTTCTTCACATGATGCCCCGGATGACATCCCACGCTTCCCACCACCGGAGGAACCACCAGATCCACCTATACCTCCGGACAAAGATGAGCCAGGCTGATGCTTAAAGGAGAAGTCGGCCTAGCGACTATAAAATCTAGAGCTTGTACATAGACATTTATTTTTTGGAACTTTTTGGACATTGTTTTGTTTGTTTTTGGTTTTGAACACTTTTAGTTTTTCTATTATAGGTATATGTCTTCTGCACTTTTCAGGTCCATGGATAAGTTTTATTCAGACTCGACCCAGGCGGTTCCTTTTATTCAATATTGAGAGGCCCTGCACACCTGTCTAATGAGTTTCTTTCTTTACCCTTGTTTTTAGACAGTGAGGACACTGTAATGTTTAAGTATGGGGTGGGGGAAGGGCTTACTTTATGCATATTTGCCATATTTGACATTATGTATGCATATTTGGAATTTATTTCTTTGAATTGCTACATGGCTATTTTGGAATGCATTATGGATTTATATGCTTATATGCATGTTTTCCAAAATTTGAGAAAAATGGCCCCCATTGAAATTTTTGATAATGTCATGGAAGCTTATATTGAACTCGACGATGCAAAATTGGATTCATTAGAGATATAGCATGAAATTGCCTAGTAAAGGGAAGTCACAATGAAGTGCATATTTTTATGAAAACCATGGAAGGAGGTAAAATTTGAAGTTGCTTTTGACATGTTGCATGATAAGAGGATGGAGGACTTTATATTTCCATATAATGCTCATATTGTTATATCCTAGCCTTACCTATGCTTATATGCATCACAAAAGCCATAATATGCCTTATTTCATATATTGCTCCACATGATCTAAATATTTGCCATTCTTTACCCTATCCGGGGATTATGTTGAGAATGATGTTAAATTATGGAGATTATCATATGGTGATTGTGTTGTTGTTATCATTATTGGAGTTTGGCGGAATTGTTTGAAATATATGGAAAATTTAATGAGTGAAAGAAAATCCGATCAAAGATCGACCCTGCTCGCTGAGATAATAGTTTGGCCAGATGGGACACCAGGTGAGGAGTCCAAAGCACTAAGTATCCGGGGCCATTCATGACACCCATGTTTGCGACTCGCGAGAAGGCAGTGCTGAGGTTAGAGAGGTAAAAGCATTATTGTTGATAAAAGCATTATGGAAGGTGATGAATCTTATGAAAAGGAATGTGGTTGAAAAAGTTTGGAAATACTCCATTTCCCCGGATCATTAGCACCACATTGCCAAATTTTGCCCACCTTTAGCCTTTTACCAATCTACTCCTTATTTGAGCTTAAATTAAAGTCCTCTTGATTATTAATGCTTTGTCACATATGGATTGTTTTTACATAACCCTCCTTTTCTGAGTAGATGTTGCTTTTTATTGCACATGCATGGATTTGTGACAGTAGTACCTTTTCGATGATGGTAATTGATTACAGGGGACATATGAGAATGAATCTAAGATGTTGAGAGTTTGAATTCTTCCCCTGAATGACAATTAAAAGTATTGCTTGAGGACAAGCAAGCTTAAGTATGGGGTGTTTGTTGTGAGCCTAATTTGTCATGTTTTACACTTACTTTTATATCGATTTCTGCATACATTGCATGCATTTGGGTTAGAATAATACAGAATCTGTGTAGTTTACACTTATTTGCAATATATGGAGGTCTACACAAGTTTTGGTTATATTTCGCAGAAATCGGACGCACTTTGGAGTTTAAAGGAAACTCATGGAGAAGCTAAGAATGGTGCAGCTGGAGAAAAGGCCATTTTTCACCATTCCTCGTTCTGAATCAAGCTTTGATGTCTTCATGAGAGTTGTAGCCCTCGGAAAGAGCTTTCCAACGCATGGTCATATGCGTCAATCCGACGAACGAGGACTCGGAAAAGTGCGTTTTAAGAACAGAGCAGAAAGCTGAGAGATTTACTCGATATCGAGTACCTTTACTCGAGATCGACCAAAAATGTCCAAGGAGTGCCTGGTCGAGGAGGAGCTGATCGAGAAGCCGAAGACGAAGACATGCCGGGTTACACTCTACTCGAGATCGAGTAAACCTACTCGAGATCGAGGAACCCGGAAGCCGACACCCGAGCATGTCGAGAAGATCTACCCGACGCTGCCAAGAAGACCTAGTCGACGAGCCACCTTTACTCGAGATCGAGTAAGGTCCTCGAGATCGAGTAAGGTCCTCGAGATCGACCAAGCCTAGGAGCCATGTCCGAGCCATGTCGAGCAGAGCTACCCGACCAAGCCAGCCAGCCATACTTGACGACCACCTTACTCGATCTCGAGGAGCCTTAGTCGAGATCGAGGAGCACTACAAAAAAAAAACATATTCGCTTCGGCAAATAACCGTAGCCAAAAGCCTCTTTGTGGTAGCCAAAGGGCTTTAGCTTCGGCTTAGCTACGGGAAATCAGGGGGTAGCCAACTGACGGTAGCAAATAGATACTAGCTTCGGCAGATAGCTGAAGCTACTAATCTAGCTACGGCTAAGCGAAGCTTGCTTAGAGGCAATCAACTATGCTACGGCACATTGCCGTAGCTAAATTATTTGCGAAAAAATTAATTAAAAAAATCTTGTTTTTTAGCCCGAATTCTTCTGGTCCGGGCTAAAAAGTCCCAAATTTTTTTTTAAAAAAAAATAATACACACAATTTACATGTATAATAAAATTTCATTAATTATATAAATTTATATATACAGTTCGGGCTAAAAAGTCCCAAATTTTTTTTTAAAAAAAAATAATACACACAATTTACATGTATAATAAAATTTCATTAATTATATAAATTTATATATACATAATTATACAAATTTACATATATAATAAACTGTCAAAAACTACATAATTTACATACATTAATTCACAATACAAAATAGCATCAAACTCTTAAAGTTGAACAAGCTACACATGAAATAAGAGTAAATCACTCTATTCACTTAAAAAGTGTCTACAGCCTAACAATTTAATAAACAACAAGTTTGTCAAAAGAAGAGAAATCACTCTATTCACTCCATTCTAAGCTGTTTGTCTCCATTTCACAATAAAAACAAGCAAAACTGAGATCAAGGAAAACAAGAAAAATATTGATGATAAAGAATTTCTTATGAATGAACCATAGATAAGATTTGACACCAGAGCACACAGAAGAAAAATATCTGATAAAGAATTCTTCTTCGGCTTCTCTTCAACTAAAATATTGATGATGTAATTCTCCATCTCATGCAGCAATGGATCTTGTACCTGCTTAGTAAGGCGGACACCCTGGTACTGTTGTGAAGGATGCAACTACAATGGCACAAAATAAAAATAAGATTAAAAAAAAAATTAGCGAGAGAGGGAGAGAGAGAGAGCACCTTCTCCCTAGAACGAAAATTTATTTCTGCTAGGGCATTCACAAAGTATTCAAAATGGTGATCCAGTCCTTTGGGATTTAGTTCATTCACCTACATATTAGAAGCAACAAACTCAACCCATGCAGCCCTTCAGTTTCCAGAGAAAAATAGTTTCATTATATATATACCTTAGCAAGGTCCTCGGAAAATCCATAAAGATCCCCATGAACACGGGAAACTGTACTCCCTTCAAAGTGATATTTCTGAAGTCAGAATATTAGGATAAAAAGGACAATAAAAATACAAGCACTTGGTACAGATGTTTTCAGAGACTATCAGCTGAATTACTAATCATACAACTACTGACTGCACTTTATCAAGATCAAGATGCCAATTATAATCCCGTTTCTTTCATTTAAGCAAGAGAAATAACTATTTTCAACTAAGCAAGAGAAAAATTAAAGGACGAGTTACAATTGCATCAAACAAGTACAAGGTTAAGAAAAGCAGAAAATGTACTCACATTGATGTCACACTTTTAAAGCATTTGAGGTCCCATATATCAGTAGGTACTATCACCATATTTACCACATCCTAGATGAGAAAAATAAGATAACTTTTATCAAAATCATATACTGACTAAATCATATCGCTATATAAAATATATCAATCAACATTTGCATAAATACATAAGGTTAATTACAGATTTTATAAAACTCATCGAATATTTAGGGAAACTCACATATGAGGCCAGATCTCCGAGAAGCATAAAAGAAGCATCTGCCTGCATACAGATATTAATATTATAATCAGCAGGGGCTAAGTAAACATAGTTTCAGCTCATACATTCATGTTATACGAGTATCCATATATAGGATTCATATGGTATCCAGGTACGTAGAAAACAGTAAGTAGCATAACATTGTTGTAGAATAAGGTTCTCTGGAAGATGAATGAGACAAATAGCTAAAATACGTCACTAGATACATTCATTTGCATAAAGATAATGAATTTACATGGTATAAGCAAGTACATAGTGTCCATAAGTTTCTTTGATTTTTCCATGTTGGCAAACTTCTAACAAAGACAAGCAAATACATATCAATCCATTGTAAAAGTGAGCGCTTACAATAGAAGTAAAATTGCTGAACATGGGCAAATCATGCATGAGACAAGTCCAAACAGCCTTTCAGCCACAGGTCACCTGTAATATAGAATACTATTAGTCTTCAAGACTCGGAGATAATACATAACATAAAATGCCCGCCTCAGCATGTTATAAAAGCTAACAAGTACAATGAGAAATAAAGTTACACTTAAAACAAATGTATATTATTCAATAAAGAAACATAATCACAACATTCATACACAACACAGTTGCATGAAAGTAATTTTTGAAAACAATAACATCTGATATATGCTCATCATCACCTTAGTTGAGGCAGAAGATGACTCAAGCACACTCTTCTCTGGGTCCAACTGAACAACCAGCACCTTGAAAAGTCCATGCAGGCTCCTTTTGGATTAAGGTTTTTAGAAAAGAATAATAAAAAGGCATCAAATATGTTATCATAAACACAAACAGACAAACAGAAAATGCCTTCGGTGAGCAGCATGGAGCCAGCAAAATCAAAGCTCCATGAGCTAAAATGATTTATCCTTTTTTACTTCAGACCAACTTAGATGCAAATGAACTAGGAGGAAAAGCAGTTGATCATACCGCAGTGTCCAAGCTTCATTCCCCTGTACAAACAAATCAATAAACAAGGTTGCAATTTCCTCATTTCATTCTGAATTGCCACACAACACACATCCAGTTTCTCAAATTTCATAATTAATCTTGCTAGAAAACAACAATAAAACAACAAATTTGCAAAATACGTAATACACTTATGAATCGTTCCAAATTACCAATATAAACCCTAACCACGCACAAATTCAACCACTATCCCCAAATTAAATCCTAACTAAACACAAATTCGACCATTGTGCCCAAATTGAACCCTAGCCAAACCCAAATTCGACATAGCTTTGCCGATGTGAAGAATGGGGACAACCATTCTTCACATTTCAGTGATTTTCAATTTCATATGAACTGAGCCATATCCCCTTTTGAACCCTAGCCATATCCCCTTTTCAATTTCAGATGAACTGGGGACAGCTTTTCCGATGTGAAGAATTGTGCCCAGATTGAACCCTAGCCATATCCCCTTTTCAATTTCAGAGATTTTCAATTGATTTTCATCAGTTGAAATTAAAGAGGTTTCAGAAGATATTACCCGACGTGAAGAATGGGGACAGCCACAGCTTTACCGAGAAGAGCGGTGCGCAGAAGCGGAGAGGGAGTCGAAGAAGATGAAGGCGCGCAGGAGTCGAGGATGGCCAGTGAACGAGAGGAGGGAGTCGAGGCCGGCTTCGGCGTGGCTCTGGAACACAGGTGCGAAGAGGGAGTCGGAGAAGATGAACTGAGCAGTGACGGTGGCAGCCTGAGAAGATGAAGGCCTGAGCGGGAGTGAGCGGGAGTGAGCGGGGAGATGAGGGTTAGGGCGGACTGGAGAAATGAAATGGAATGAGTCTGTTCCATTTCCGACTAATTTCATTATGCAAATTTCAATTTTCTTTTTTTTTTAATCAATATGATAATATTTTCTTTTATTATAACAAATTAAATTAATAAGTTTAGCTACGACAAGGAATCTACCGAAGCAAAAATGCAATCGGTAGCTACGGGATATCCATTGGCGAAGCAAATGTAAACGATGATGTCTCAGCCGTAGCAACGCCGAAGCTAAAACTACCCCAACGGCTACGGCAAACCCTAGTCGAAGCTACAACAACCCCAACGGCTACGCTGAAGCCTTGCCGAAGCTACTGTCCGAAGCCAATAAGTTTTTTTTTTTGTAGTGGAGAGCCGTGTCCGAAACCGCGTTACGCGGTGAGCTGTCCATGTCGAGTTGGGAGTCCTTGGAGCCGAAGGAATCCAAGATTGCCGAGATACATCAAGTTCTATCTATGGAAGACAAGACCTATCAACACAAGAAGATATTTTGTTCTTTGGATATAATTTTCCTTTATGGATTTAATTCCTTTATTGCATTTATTTATCTTTAAGCCTTTAGATAAAAGATAGATAGAATTAGATATAGATAGACATTCTTACCTTGATTAGCAAGGGTTGGAAGCCTATAAATAAAGCCCTAGGGGGATGATTTTCATTCATTCAAGTCAAGTCGTCTTAGGGCGCAAGGAGAGAGGAGAGAGAGAAGGCGAGAGAGGAGGAGAGAGAGAGAAGGAGAAGGAAGGAGACGAACGGTTGTAAGTTTTAATTTATTTTATGTTAAAGTTAATTTCTTTCATTATGTTTTGTTTCTAATTTCCTTCTTCTAGGGTTGGGGTGATCACAACATAGATATGTGTGTTTGATTTATAAATCCATGAATTTATATGTCTTTATCATCATCTACCTATGAGCATGATTCTTTTGCGAGAGTTGAGGAAATTCCTTATTCATGATATTGAAGCGAAAGTGATCTTATTATGAATTGGATAGTAATTAGGGTTTATTTGCGAGAGCCGACTAATCCTAATTAAGAAAAGGTAGAAACAAATTAGGTTTTTATGCGAGAGCCTCTATCACCTAAATTGTTGGAATTTGCGAAAGTCGATTCTTTGATATAAAGCAAGCATCTTTATGTGATTTATGATCTGCGCATATGTTTATTGTTGTGGTGATCTCTAACCTTGGAAGTTTGCATCTTTATTTGTTTTATTTTATTATTTTTATTCGGCACATATTATACTCGATATCAAACCACCATTCTCTCTCCATTCCTCGACATCGACCAAGTCTTAGGCGACGTCGAAACCACCCTCATCACCTCTTCCCGCTATCCCTGAACCCCAAAACACACTAAACCTAGAACCGCTGACTTCTCTCCTGAGGACGAACCTGACTCCCCTATACTATAGCGGGGGTCTTGACTATAAATTTATTTCGTCGAGAAACCCTCTCGTCATAAATCTCCCATTATCAAGCATGGGAAAGAGCGATTAAGAACTTAAAGATTGATGAATAATTCATTCCAGAACCTATTTTTATCTATTTGATTAGAAGGAGCATTAATGAAGGTAAGAATAAATCTGAAGTTATCAATTTTAACCAGGTAACTAATATATTTATCTGATGCAGAAATTGGTTGAAAGGACTCTGTAAATTTAGAAGACTTTATTAAAATCCAGAAACCACCTTTTGTTCCAGTACTTGAGGCAATATGATGAGCATTATTAAAACCTTCTCGCTTATAGAGGGATTGAGTTAGAGGCTCAGTTGACTTTGTTTCTGCAAGGACTAAAACATCCAATTTGTTTTGTTTTTTAATATAAGTTAAATCTTGTCAAAGGTTAGGTTTTTTCACACCCATAATATTCCAATATGCGATATTCGTCATTTAAAAACATATTTTCTACAAGCCTGCTTTGTGAGCAATTCTAAGCCGTAAAATAACCATATCTGATAACTTAGAACAACCGGTAACATACTAATTCTAAGAGCTTGATAATTTATGTTATAATTCACATAGTTAACAACCCATATATTGACTAATCTTATGGAATGAAATTTATAATTAGTGCAGAAACTAGTACCGTTAAAATACCTTGTGATTAATTCATCCCTATTTTTACACAAAACTCTACTATGATAATAGTATAAGATAAAATCTTAAGTGAACTGTGCACCCCTTCTCTCAGCATTTGATTTAAACAAACAAAATCCCTATTAAAACCAAATCTATCTTGATTTCATATCCCACATTTGCAGCCAGTAATCTTGGACAGCCCAGATCGGATATTTGCAAGTCACCCATATCTGTTTTCCATGATCAAAAAAAATACAGAGGGGTGTTAACCCATACAGCTTGCTGTTAAGCATCCCATAAAGCTTGCTGTTAAGCATCCTTGTGACACATTGTTTTGAGAAGACATGGTACGTAGTAGAAACCACACTTAAAATTATACAACTAATAAACAGAGTAAGCCAACAGCCAGGGAAACAAACACAACATAGAACACCACTTTGAGATAATTAATTAGAAAGTAAATCAATCCAGATGAAAATAAGAATTGAAAGATAAAGAAAGGTAAAAATCGATCAAGAACTTCACAGATGGAGGATCAAACATACCATGGCAGTCGTGCATAAATTGAAGGAACTTTGAAGAATCTATAAATCAGATAAAAGCAAATCATAATATGAAACCAATTAATATAACCCAACTCCATACTAAGAATATGGTTCTTAGTCCTCCAATTGAAAAAACTAGCAAAATATTCCCAACCAGGGACGGACCCAGGGGTGGGCTGGGCTTTGCTGCAGCCCACCCCAAAATCTCAGAAATTATGTAACTATAGGTAGTATGTATCACAAAAACTGAGTAGTCCAGTTGGTTGGTTATAAAAGACCAATTTTGGCAAATTTTGAACAACCAGAGTTCGATCCCCCCTGACCTAGCTTTTATTTTTCACCTGAATGTATTTCACTTTAGTGGCTACTGGCTAGCTGATGTCGTCATTCACTCCCTGTGCTATCTTGCCCATAGGTTTTTCTTTTTCTCTTCATTAGTTTTATTTTTCTTTTTATCTAGGTGCTTATAAATGTTATATATGTGATAATAATTATTAAAATTTTGTTAATTATTTCATCAAAAAATATGTTTATTATATATTTTATTTTTCTCTTTGTTAGTTATTTTTTCTTAGGTGTGTATATTTATGGTATACATGTGATATTAATAACTCTTAAAATTTTATTTATTGTATAAGGTGATTTAAGCCTACCCCGATTTTTATTCCTGGTTCCGTCCCTGTTCCCAACAGAACTTCCTTGGATTCCTGAGATCAAGTGAAAGATAGAGAAAAGGATATGACACAGATCAACTAAGATTCAGAGAGAAACAAACCAATCAAGAAGAAATTCTGCAACTCTCAGCGAGCAACAAAGACGACTATATGCTTTACATAGTTTTTTTTTTACAGTAGGCAATAAATTGGATGTAATAACGACATCCATGATCATCTCGCAAGATGATGTTCTGGAACTCACAACAATAGGAACTCAAAATAAAATTACAATTCAACTGAGATTTAGCAAGAAAATCAGCTGCACCATTTGTCTCTCCGTAGCGGTGCTGAATTGTGACGCTCTCAAAATCTTTGCTTAACGAATGGATCTCTTGGATTATTTGAGCGATCTCCCATGGTATATTGTTCACTTGATTGATGGCATTGACGATGATTGCACAATCACTTTCAACTATTACTCTTCGAATCCCCATCTCCGCTGTCAATGTTATATGCTTTACATAGTGTTTTTTTTTTTTACAGTATGCAAGGATTTGGATACTGGGAGTATCCATGATCATCTAGCATGATGATGTTCTGGAATTCACAACTATAATCTAAAACAGAAATACAGTTCATGTCCGATTTTGTAATGAAATCGGCTGCACCATTCGCTTCTCTATAACAATGCTGGAATTTGATGAATTCAAAGTCCTTTCTTAGGGCTCGTATTTCTTCCACTATTTGTGTAATCTCCCATGGTGCATTGTTTGTGTGGTTGATGGCATTGACGACGATTGTTGAGTCACTTTCGATAATTGTCTTCCGTATTCCAAGGTCTGCTGCCAGTCTTATACCTGCAAGTATTGCTAAGCATTCTGTTTGGACGACAGAATTTGTTTTACCATTACATTTATGGATTAAGATTATTTTTCCTATATTATCTCTAATAATGCAGCCAATTTGAGACTGAAGACCAAATTTGACGGAGGCATCAACATTTATTTTCACGATGTTTTTAGGAGGGTATTTCCAAATCAGTTTGTCACGAGGTCTGGTGTGTTTAGGTGAGGTGGTTTTAGTTTGTTCTTTTTTCCAACATAATATTTTGTCTATAGTTTGAGTTAGGGTGTTGGTTATATTATTATTTGAATTTTTTTGGAAGATGATATTGTTTCGGAGTTCCCAAATGGAGTGCCATAGATGGCAAAGATCAGTAAAGTCTTTATTTTGTGCTTTAGTATTAATAATGTTTTCAGAGATATCGTCGGTTAACTTTGGAATGATGAAAGATTTGTTTAGTTTGTTACTTAGGTTTTGAATAAGAGATTTGGTAATCTGACAATTAAAAATTAAATGGTTTGCGTCTTCTATTTCATAGTTACAAAGAGAACAAATGTTAGGAACTCTATTTATGTATCTATTTAAACGTGCAGCAGTAGTTAAGATGTCAAAAATAATTTTCCAAATAAAGTTTTTAATATTTGGAGCTATGTTAAGTTTCCAGATCCATTCTGCTGAGATCTTGTTAGGGTTTCTAGTATTGAAAAGAGAAGATGTAGATTTAACATTAAAATTACCATTTTTACTGTAGATCCAAATTAGTCTGTCCGGGATATTCACTTTTGGGATGTAAATGTTTGTTATCATTTGAGCAATATGGGAGGGGAAAATGTTGTTTATTTTATCAGTGTCCCAGGTTTTAAGATTTGTGAAGAGGTCGCTAACTTTTAAGTTAGGGTTACGATCATTTCTGAAGTTTTCTAGGTATTGTGCATTTACCCAGATATCAGACCAGACATTTATAGTTTTACCGTTACCGACAAGCCAGAGCAAGCCTTTGGAGAAGAGATCTCTGATATTAAGAAGTCGTCCAAATTGCCATGAAGTTTTAGTTTTAGTTCTTTCCATCAATGTTTCTTTTGAGAGGTATTTTTCGGTGATTATCTTTGACCAGATATTAGTGGGATTTGCTATTATTCTCCATAGTAATTTCATCTGCATACTTATATTGATTTGTTCAGCTGTCTTGAAGCCCAATCCCCCATCCCTTTTAGGGGTGCATAGATGTTCCCAGCTGATTAGAGGATGGTAATTGTCAGATTCGAGTTTATTCCAGAATAAGTTTTTGTTGATTTGATCAATTTTATCAAGGATTCCTTTAGGAAGAAGAAATGATTGCATTAGATAATTTGTTTTAGAATTGAGGTTTGCCTGAATGAGGACAGATTTGCCTGCCTGGGAAAGTGTATTTGATTTCCATTTTGATAGTTGTTTTTTTAGGCTTATAATTGCGTCATCAAATAAGCTATTATTAACTCTACCACTAATAAGTGGTATGCCTAGATATTTTTCCATTGTTTTGGTTATAGGAATGTTTAGTTGTTGAGCAAGGCTTTGGGCTTTTTGAATTGGAATGTTTTTGGAAACTTGTAGGGAGCTTTTGTTATAATATATAGATAGGCCTGAAATATTACAAAAATTGTTTAAGAGATTTTTGATTGTATGAAGACTTAAGTCATTGGTGTTTCCAAAGATGAGGGTATCGTCTGCGAATGAAAGGAAAGGTATGGGGTCACTATTATTTGTAAGTTTGATTCCGACTAATGGTTCATATTCTAATGATTCTTGTTGTATCATTCTTCCTAATAGTTCCATTACTATTACAAAGATATATGGGGCAAGAGGGTCTCCTTGTCGTATACCCCGTGAGGTTTGGAAAGTCTTTCCTGGCAAGTTATTGACTAAAACTGAAAAGTTGGTTTTAGTGAGGCATGTCATGACCCAGTTTATCCATTTTTGGTCAAAGCCAAATTTGTTGAGTATGATGCGAATAAAGTTCCAGCTAATTTTGTCATAAGCTTTCTCCATGTCCAGTTTTATAGTCATCCATCCGGATTTTCCTTTTTTGTTATGGAAGGAGTGAAAAATCTCATGAGCTATTAAGATATTATCTTGAATATTTCTGCCTTGTACAAAGGCTCCTTGAAATGGGTTAATGATACGGGGTAAGATTGGTTTTAGACGATTGGCTAATAGTTTAGAGATTATTTTATAAATAGTGTTACAAAGACTTATTGGACGATAGTGGTTGATGTTTGTAGGGTTATTTACTTTAGGTATAAGGGCAATAAATGTTGTGTTTACTTCTTTGAGAAGAATGCCAGAATGAAAGAAAGATTTGATAGCTTTACATAGTAGGTTTCCGACTATATTCTAGTATTTTTTATAAAATTCAGGTGGAAAACCATCAGGGCCAAGTGATTTATCTTCTGTCATTGAAAATAGAGTGTCTTTAATTTCTTTATCTGTAAAGGGTTGAGTTAGGGCTGAGTTTTCCGAATCAGTAATGGTGTGATTGATAAGGTTTAGAAAATGTGAGTTATTGGTAGTTGGTTCATTATTTGATATAAATCTTTCTATTAGTTCATTTGTGATTTCATCTCTAATTTGTTTTTCATCTTCAATGACAAGACCATTTTTATTTGTAAAGGTGCGAGTACTGTTTTTGTGATTTCTAATTTTGGTTATTGACTGATAGTATTTTGTGTTTCTGTCACCAAATTTGAGGAAGTTTGATTTGGCCCTTTGTTTCCAAAAGGTATTATTGAAGTTCATAAGAATATCACGTTTGTTCAATAATCTATGTCTTTTGTTGTTAATATTATCATTGGAAATTCCATTGATTTGTTGTGCTTGCAGTGATAGGAGTTGATCTTCAATGTCTTTTAATTGTCTAACGTTGTTGTTTGGATGTGATTTGCACCAAGTTTTGGTGTTTTTCTTGATTAGTTTTTGTTTTTGTACTAGGGTGAACATAAATGATCCATGAAGCTTGTTGTGCCAAGTTGATTTAATTAGTTTGTTGTAGTTGTCATTATTTGTCCAGGACATTTCAAATTTGAAGGGTGATTCTTCTCTGATTATTTTTGTTCCAATTGAGATGGATATGAGAGAGTGATTAGAGCTTGTGAAGGGATGGTTGTGAACAGTTAGGTTAGGAAATTGATCAGAGATTTCTGTGTGGGTCATGACTCTATCCAGTCGTTCATAGATATTGTTTATAGGAGATTGTCTTTTTCTCCAGCTTTACATAGTTGAATCACTCAAATGAAGCCACACATAACGTTAAGCCACACATAATGTTAGCTCATTTAATATAATCAATTATTCATTTTATAGAACTTTATGAACGAGAAAGACAATTTCTTCAAATATGTAACAATCTCCGTATTTTATATAAAAATATGCCACATTTTAAAATATCAAAATTAAATAATCTGTTAGAATTGTAAAAGTAAAATTATTTAATACTTTGGTTACTTTCTTATAATAAAGAAATTATAGAGATCGAAAATGTTGAATACGGTCTAAGGCAACATAAAATCGTGTTTACTATATATACTGTAAATCATCACGTTGTTTTGGACGTGAACTAATTATCCATGCTAAAGATGATTAAAGGGTGATTGAATATGGATTACTTTGAACCTGCATTTAAGAGTAGGGTGATTTACGGTGTATCTAATAACAACCCCAACTAAAATTAAAATGCAAATGCTCGATCTAGTTAAATAGCGTTTGCCAACTAAGAGCAATCCCAACAGCATCTCTAAAATAGAGAAAAGTGGAGAATTTGGAGAAAAATGGGTGATTTTTGCCCCAACAGCTTTTGTATATCCATATGCAAAATAGAGAAATTTGGAGAGAGACTACATTTTTCTCTATATTTGCAGCAAAACAAACTCCCTCTAAATATTAATTGCTTTGGGAGAGAGAGGGAAAAATTTAATTATTCACCATCTCTTTTTTGGTAGGATACCATTTTTGGGAGAGAGGGGAGAAAACATTAATTGTTTTGGGAGAGAGAGATGAGAAAAAAATAATTTCTTTAGGGGAGAGGAGAAAATTTTGTATTTATTATATTATATAATTAATGTAGAAATCTGTATAATAGAGAATCTGTTGGAGTGTGAGGGTAAATTTTTTAAAGATTTCGATATTTTGATCTCTATTTTAGAGATTTTTTACAAAAGTTGTTGGGCTTCCTCTAAATGTCTTTAAAATAGAGCTTGCACTGCCACAAAAATTTGCTCCACAATGTAAATGGGCCTATTCATTTCATAATAGGTATACACTAATTTGATAAATATATATATAGATTGGCATAAAAGGTGGGAATATTTTTTGCAAGCAAACTATTACCAATCTTTGTATTTGTTAGAAATGCTAAAGTGGGAGAGGAGTGTGCGGGTTCATATATGTTTATCTTAAAATTAATTGTTAATAAGATATACAGTTCATGAAATTCATCGGATGAATTTGATTAATCAATATCTTTACTTTATTTTTAACCACTTATATAGGTTGCTCCTTTTACTTTTATATTCGATG
Source organism: Persicaria maculosa (assembly GCA_963922045.1). NCBI lineage: Eukaryota > Viridiplantae > Streptophyta > Magnoliopsida > Caryophyllales > Polygonaceae > Persicaria > Persicaria maculosa. Next base: position 9,340,003 of record OY998251.1, read on the forward strand.
TGAAATTTATCCCTACTTCTCAATGAGCTTCCTGTATTGGTATTTGGGACTTTTCTTTTAACGACGAACGAACCTACCATTTAGTAGCAAACTCTGGACAAGTAACCCCATCCGACAAGAATCACGTATAAATAAATCGATTTATACTGATCAGCTTCTCCCATTGGTAGGAAACAAGACAAAGGAATCAAACTCAGTACCTCCTTACTCCACACCACTGGGCACTCCGTTAAGGTAGTAGACTAGTAGTGCATTAATTCCAATTTAAGATACTCAATACATGCTATACTTTTAGGGTCCCCATGATCACACTTACATATTTCTATATCGAAATCCATCTTAAATATCAAAGTGTGCACACTAATTAATTTGTCCTTATTTATATATGCAACTATGGATTATATATCTAAGTAATAATAACCGAGGGTAAATAAATAAGTATATATAATTAATCAAGCTGGACGCCGGTGTCATACAGAGAACCCTCCTTCCAGCCATCAGGGACGGCGGAGGGCAGCTGCACCCACTTGCAGTCGCCGGAGTTGACGCTGCTGGCGAGCTCGAACCGGAGGGTGAGGGTTCCCCGCGGCGGATTCTCCATGTCCCACACAGCCCCAAACGGCTTCCTCATAGGCCTCCATTCCTTGCAATCCTCCTGCCAAATTTGGGCGCCGATGATGTCGTACAACCCTGCTTGGTAAAGGGGAACAATGGCCAAGTAGTGAGGGTACTTGCTCCGCTCATGAACCCTAATCACAAGGTTTATTGATCCCGGGGAATACGTGCACGGAACTCTCCGGAATTCGATGTCGACCACGCCGTAGGCTAGGAGGTCCGGCTCTAGCCCTGACCGAGCCATCCCCGTGTACGCTTTCGGGCTGAGTATGAAGTCGGTGTTGTCCCCTGCGCCGTGGTCTGTGGCTACTACCGTCACCCCGTCGTCGGTACACAGCCCCGGTGCCTTGCACCTCACCTGGTAGCATCCACCACACCCTGTACCGCCTCTGTAGAGTCTCGACACCGCGGCCACGTTGCCGTTGTTTACGGTTGTACCGTATTCGCTGTAGCCGCAAGCTCCGGCTATAGTTGTACGTTGAGGGAAAAAAATATATATCAATCCAATAATGTAAAGATGATACTATCAATAGTGAAACTTGACAAAGTTTGTGAAGTAAGTTTAACATTTAGAATATTCTATTTTTATAATCATGAATACGACGTATTGCCCATCAATCTTATATATTGTTTACTCTCATTTGTTATTTTTTGATGTTGAATATAAACTCATTACTTCGCATAGGACAACCATTATAACAGGGAAAAAAAAAGATCTTAAGAGTAATATCAAATTAAATTTATTATATATGATAATACATTACACTACACCTACTTCAAATAGCTCAAGCATTGTGAGTTATAATGTATAATATAATATTATAATATATATTATTATAATATCAAACTAAATTTTTATAAAAACTCACAAAAATATCAAACTAGATTTTGAAAATAACTTTTTCTTTTGGGTCAGTTTGGATAGCCATGTATTATGACCTTATAATGTACGTTATAAATTTATAAGACATAATGCAGGGTTATGCAAACGCACCTTTAGTTTTGAATTGACAATTTTAAAATCAAAATTATCGATTATACTACACGTAATAAAGATATATAGTAAGAAATAATTTTATGCTTGCAGAAAATTTACAACACTTCACGATGCATCAAGAAACACAAAACTCACAGCAAGCAATGCCAATTCGATCAAAGAGCCACACAATTATTTTGTGTTATTATTTGATTCTATATATTTTGGAGTTACAAGTAATTTTTATTTGATTTTTATGTAGAAAAATAAATTTACAGAAGAAAAAAAAAAGGAAGGAAGAAAAGGTACTTGGGTTGCCTTGGCAATCAGGGCTGCCATAATAGGTGGCTCTTGAACACACAAAATCTTGAGAGTAACAAAGTGTTGGCCAAAGCAACATCACTCCCACTACTAAGTTGCATACATAGATGCACTTGTAGTCATTGTAATTACCATTTCTAACTCCCATTTTTTCTATAAAAAAGAAAAAGTTTTTGCTAGAGAGAGATAAGTAGTAATAGCTAGAAAGTGGTAGTGCAATATGTGAGAAATGTAATAAGAGGCACTTTGATATTTATAGTGGATTGGGTGCCTTTGCCTTCTTGTAGATATTATTCACCAGGGAGCTGACAGGTCACAAAGTATTTTCATTGTTTAATGCCACTCGTTGGTCTACTTTCCAAATTTTGTTTTCATTTTACAAAAAATCATTACAAGAAATGATTACAAAAATGTAGTTAAAAATAGGTGTGATGAACCAAACTTTCATGGATCTCATATATTTAACCTGTAAAAAAAGACAATTGTTCAAAATACTGACAAAATAATGGAATAGAAAAAATATTTAGGAATTTTTTTAGAAACCTAGCTGAAAGAATTCGACGACACCTATATTGAGATCCAAATCAAAACAATATACAATGTATGCTAACGTATGACAAAACATTCAAAAGCAAGAGTGGCTGATTGAGAATGATCATGCTATGACGGATGGTGACACTGCACTAAATTGCATTTCGAGCGACAAACTTATCAGCTTTCGTCGCTTGAGGGAATGTCCAATGACGGAGTTACAAAAGGTGGTTGCCTGAATGCCACATGATTGGAATGTGTAGGTAGTTATGTAGCATTTATTACTATTGATTCAAGCAACTGATATATACCTTAGTTTGTAACTTGAATGTGGTTCAAAAGAACCGCCAATTTAATCCATTGTGCTTGTCGGAGTTCATCCATTCACACCTTACCTCTTCACCATATTTCCTCCCAAAACCATGACAAAATGTGTGCTTGGTGTGGAATTTGGTTTGGAATGTGTGTTTGGGCCGGTGTTTTGAATTGCACATGTTTTGTGCACATTTTTGGTGCATTTTGGTATAAAATAGGGGGCTGCTGGTATTTCAATTTTTTTAAATAAAAACTTATTCATGCGACGAACATATTAAACTAACTCGTTGCTTTAATTAAAAAAAATACACTTTCAGGCGGTGAACATATTTCAAAACCTAGCTAGTTGTTGTAATTCTCAGGCGGCGTACCTATTTGAAGACATTGCCATCGGAAAGGACTTTTATTTGACTGCAATTGTCTGAGCACATTCAGGCGACTGCGTATGTCATTGTATGGTTGCGTCAAATACACTGGGCTGACAGACTTAGTAAAATTATATGTTGTCGGAGTCTACTTTTATATTTATAAATTTTTCGATCACCTTCGGGCATCGGACTTATGAGGATATACCCGTCGCTTGAAGTCACTTGATTTTTTACGATTCTTAGAGCATTCTCAAGCAATAAATTTATATGAAATATTCGTTGCCACATTACCACGAAGATGAACTTATTTAACAGGTTCGCCGCCTTAATGTACTTTTATATTTTATAAAAATCTCATAGCACACTGTGGAAACGAAATTTCTTCGCTGCCTAAATCTAACCGTCCGTTGCTTGAATGCTAATGGGCGGGCTTGCAAGATCCTTACGGTCTAACAACATTTCCAAGCGACGAGCAGTTTTTTGAATTGGTTGCCTAACATTAATTAACCAGGCAACAAACATCATTATTACCATTTACCGCCACCTGAATACTCAAGGAACGACGCCAATATGAGGACAATTCAGACAACGACAATTCACCGCCTGAAGTCTCCAATGACGAAAACTCCCTTTCAGACGACGACATGGATCCGTCGTGTGAGCTGTAAATTGGCGTATTGTGAGAAAAAAAACATATATTAAAACAGACAAGATCAATGCAGAGGTTTATCATGGTTCACCAAATTGGTTATCTCCAAACTTGGAGAATTTATTGAGAAAAAAGATTTTCATAGTTTTTCATGATATACACTAGCATTCCATAGGATTCAACTGAATTAGACTATATACTTTTAGAGTATGATTATAAGAGATTATACAGGACTTAAAGTATACCTAAATGTACGCATAAATTTGTAAAATTTTTAATATGTGCTTTTTCATTTTGGATATTTTTTAAATCATTTATTAAAGATATTTAATTCCATAATATTTTAAAATTGCAATTAATCATGCAATTGGTGAGAAGTCCTCCATTGATGCAAGAAAACAAGCTCTGTATTGATGAAGAGGAGAACCGAGTACACAGAAGTGTGTTAGTTGTAACTAACCACTGATCTCCTATATGTAGCCCTCTATATTTCTACATTTACAATGAACCTCCCAATTTTCCTAAACTATCATGATCTGACCTTAGTGACATATACTCCAATACCCCCCCTCCCCCTCAAGTTGGATCCGGTGTGTCAAACACCAATCCTAACTTGGTAGACAGAAATCCTTGTTGTTGCTCTCCCAATGGCTTAGTCATGATGTCGGCCAATTGCAAAGAGGTAGGAAAATGATGGGTAAGAAGAAAACCTTGATGTTGTTTTTCTCTCACGAAGTGACAATCTATCCGAAGATGTTTTGTCCTCTCGTGAAAAACCGGGTTGGCGGCAAGGTGAATTGCAGCACGATTATCACAGTGCAATGGAATCTGAACATGAAGATCCTGAAACAGTCCTTCTAGCCACACCAGTTCACTGCTTGTGTTGACTAAATTGGTTGAACAAAATTTGCAAAGGATTGAACAAAATCTGGAGAAAATAGGTTGACATCTCCCAATGCAATAGAGAGAAATGACTGAGACATCAAATCTGAGCTTAGAGTAGGGCAAATAAAATCCCTTAGCCGTGAGGAAGGGATATGAGATCTTGAAGATCTTCTTGCAGGTTGTATCACTTGTTGCTGATCAGAACCACTTGTAGACCTCAAGCTAGAATGAGAAATTCCAGAGGAAGTATCCAGTTGCCCTTGATCACCAATAGAAGTTGATATGTCTTGATTATTACTCAAGGATTGAGAATCTGAAGATGAATTAGGAGCAAATCCAATAGGTTGTTGAATATGTGGAGCTGGAACACTGATGTCTTGATCAACAGCAGGATTGACCAAAGAAATAGGAGGAGTAATAACAGGTGGTGTGACAGATGGTGGTGAAGCTCTATATGGAAACTGATCTTCCAAAAAAAAACATCCCTGCTAACCACATACTTTCTGGCAGACAAATCATACAATTTATATACTTTTTGTCCAAAGGGATAGCCTAGCATTATACACTTTCTAGCTTTAGAAGCAAATTTGTCTTGCTTACAAGTAGGAGAAAATGCATAACATAGACAACCAATCGTCCTTAACTCACTAAAAGTAGGAGTTTTCTTAAACAAGACCTCATATGGTGTCTTCCATTGCAAAACAGAAGATGGAAGCTTGTTTAAGATATAGGTAGATGCAAGAACACAATCACTCTAAAATTTGTCTGGCAAGTTAGCATGAAGCTTGAGTGCTCTTGCAGTTTCTATGAGGTGCCTATGTTTGCTCTCTACTCTCCCAATTTGTTGGGGAGTATAGGGTGCACTCTTTTGATAAGTTATCCCTTTAGAGGCAAACATTTGTGCACAAGAATTTTGCACAAATTCAGCACCATTATCACTACGAAAAGACTTAACATTCACATTAAACTGTGTAGCAACATAAGATATAAAATGAGAAATAAAAGTAGTAACTTCAGATTTTCTATTCAACATAAAAGTCCAAGTAACTCTACTCTTATCATCAACCACAATCAAGAAATAGGAAGCACCAGATACACTTTGAACCTTATAAGGTCCCCAAATGTCAAGATGAACCAAATCAAAACAATTCTCAAAAATAGTAGAACTAATAGGAAATGGCAATATGTGCATCTTTGCCATGATACAAGTCTCACAGTCAGGCAAAGATTTAGAGGAAAAACAATCCAAAAGAGAAAGCTTGCTCAAAGAGGTATGTCCTAAGTGAGCATGAAGATTTACATCATTCTTATTAACAGCATTCACAGAAACAGTAAGAGGTAAGGCAGAAAAATTCACATATTTGCTAGAACTCAAATCTTCATTAGCTTTGGTGTGAAGCCTGTATAAGCCAGCACTCCTTAAACCAGAACCAATGATGTTGCTAGTTCCAAGGTCCTGAAACCACCAAGATTTAGCAGTAAATACAACAGCAACATTAGAGTCCTCTATAAGACGCCCAACTGACAACAAATTATGCTTGAGCACAGGAACTAAAAGCACATTCAATAAGGTAATATTTGAAGTAAGCTTTAAATGTCCAATCCCATGACAACAAATAGAGAACCATCAGGCAAACCAATATGAATAGGTTTAGACAATTGCATTTTATTAGCTAACAAATGACCAAAAGTAGTCATGTGATCGGTAACACATGTGTCAATAATCCAGTTGCTAGCACTATGATCAGAAATATTCAAAGATAGAGCATAACCATATGATACATCTTTATCTACCATGGAAGTAGAAGCGGAAGCACAATTAACCTGAGATTGTCCTTGCATTGCCTTCATAACCTCCTGACATATGGCATTGACAAATGATTGATCAACCTTATTCCCATTCTGATCATCCAAAGGAGTATCAACCACAGAATCATAACTGGCATTATTGGCTCTACCAGTCACCTTCCCATCTTTAGACTCTTTATACCAATCTGGGAAGCCATGAAGCTTGAAGCAAGTCTCCACAATGTGCCCTTTGGTCCTCCAATGAGTACAATACCTATCCTTCTTATCCTTTTTGAAGTCTTTCTTCTCGGGCTTGAAATTCCTTGAAGTTGCTAGTGCAGTAGTCTCTACACTAGGACTAGTATGAACCCCAGAAGCCCCTTTTGAATCCTCAATCTGTTGGACCATGTAGTAGACCTTGTTAACCGTAGGAAGAGGATCAATAGCCAAGACGCTATTACGAACTCCTTCATAATCCTCTCCTAACCCCATCAAGAATTGAATCACGTGATTCCTGGAATCACCATCCATGACCTTCTTGAGCACATCACAGGTACAGCCAGCCATAGCACCACAAGTGCATTCAGGTAAACCTTCCACAATCTTCAATTCATCCCAAACTCTCTTGAGCTTGTTAAAATATTCGGCAATCAAGCAATTCCCTTTCACGATCGTCCCCAATTCCTTCCTGAGACGATAGATTAAAGGCGCATTTGTCTGACCATATCTCTCCGACAATTCTCCCTAAAGCTCCTTCGCAGAATCAACGAACAAGAAGCTCTCAGAAATCGAAGAATCAAGAGAATTCAATATCCTACACCGGACCATATAATCGGCCCGAATCCATCTCTGCCAATTCGCAGGTCCGGCCGAAGCTTTACTGCAGCTCCCATCAATGATGCACATTAAAAAACTTATTTTATTAATTTATCCAATTTATTGTATTTGATTTCTAAAACAAATTTCTCATATTATTCTTCTTTGTTCATTGGTTGGTTTTTTTTTACATCATTTATTTGCTAAAATTTTAACTATTCCTTTTTTATTTTAACCTTCTCATATTAATTCTAACTAGGTTTCCATCTCAAACAAATCCGCAATGAGTTGGGTAACAGCCAAACATATATTTTAAGCAATATATCTCACTATTTTCCGACCGGAAACAACCATCACCTAATATATATTGGTCAAGTTTAATTAGTTCAAAAGTTGGATACTTTAATAGAACCATCTTTCTATCCTGTGTCCTAAGGGTATCGGATAAGAACTTAATATGGAAAAGATTTCCTACTAAAAATATAGTGGACTCTATAGAAATCTAATTAAAAGAAAAGTTAAATTGATTAAAATTTAAAACATAATGAACTCTTATTTTATCGGAAATAGCTACGATAAGCTCAATTGATTTCTTTATTTTAATGCATCAACTCTTATCTTGTTTAAGTCAGGTAAGTTCGGGTCAAAATAGATTCGAGTTAGACAGTTCGGATTTGGGTTAGGTCACTTTTATTTTATTATAAAATGATGACTATTTTTTATTTATCTTAATTGTTGATTGTTAAACTTTATTTAGTTAGAAAAATTGTGAAAGTTGTTGACTGTCAAAGTTATATGGAAAAATTGTGAAAGTTGAGATTAGCAAGCTCAAAGTCGTCAGGGATAGACGGGCCTAAGAAGGCATGACCGAGGTACATCAAGCGGTCAGACACCCTGTTGGCTTCCATGTAAATGTGATAAATATGAACTGAAGCGAAACAACGTAAAGAGATAGATAGGTCAGAAATGATCATTTCAACTTCCCCAGGGAAAATCCTAATCCTTTAAACCAATCTATCTATATCTATATCTATATCTATAATACATCTATATCTATAATCTATATCTATATCTATAATACATCTATATCTATAATCTATATCTATATCTATATCTATAATCTATATCTATATCTATATCTATAATACATGAAAAGTTGTGTTCACCTCCAATTTATTGCTCATTTATCTCCATATTTCCATCTACTTTATTTTTTTTTTCACCACAATTTGCAGCAAAGTGTTTATGTTAGCTCAATGGATAGGCTCTATGTCAAGTGTCATTTGGTTCAAAGTTCGACTCCTACTAATGACATTTTAATCTTTATATTCTATATAGCCCTACTGAGAATATTTGGGGAATTTCTTTTGAGCTTATATTATATTGTTGAACCTATCATAAATATTTTTATTTTATATGACCATATAATGAATATTTTAAGAATTTTTTTTACCATATATTATATCTATTGCCAATAAGACAAACCTCAAAGAAAATTAATAGCACAACCTATTTCCATACAATGATCCATACTTTATAAATTGGCATAACTTGCCATCATACCCCAATCATATTATTATATTGTTAAAACTATCAAAAACATTTTATTTTTTTATATGACCATATGATTAATATTAATTTATAGAATTGTTTGAGCTTATATTATACTCTGCAGTGTTAATAAGACAATACGTTAAATAGACACTATTGTAAACCTAATGAAATCACCCAATACGTTAAATAGACATAAACACAACAATTGTAACATCCAATCACAATTCACAATAGACGGCTCACATTCTCCCTACATAATTGTTGTATTAATAGTCTTAATTACACCTAATTAACACCATTCTAACATTGATATCACCAAAATGTAATTGACACAATAAAAGTGATTAATTACATATGGCAATTGAATTTGACTAAAATGTAACGGCCATAATTAAAATGATACTATCAATAAATCCATATTTTTGTGATATATATACCTAATCAAAGGCAAGCCACACTCATATGATGATATAAAAGCTAATTTACAACATCTCAAGGTGAGTGATCCCATCCCCTCGATTGAAAAAAAATAATGTTCGGTAATATTTGTGTGAATGTTAAATTTGTTTTGTGTGTACGTATGTATTTCTTTTTTAATTCATCATACTTCTGTGTTAATCATCGATCTAATGAATCATTAACGATTAGTTTTGGTCTTTACAAAATCTAATTTCATTTATATAATTTACTTATGCAAAGTAGAATATTGATGGTATAAATATATTGTTTGAAGGAGATTGATCGATGAAGCAGTCGTCGGCCGAAGTTGAGCTTGGATGCCATAATGAGGTACTAATGATTTTCTAACGGATTATTTGAGAACTTCAAAATATTTTATCTCATTTTTTTTATTTCTTTTAATTGCTTGCATATAAATAATACTACTAAATTTTCTTTAATTTTTCTTCTCAATTTTTTCCTCTAACAAATCTACCAGTAGATTAGCTATTAAAATAAATAAATATATAGACCCTATGCATCAATATATACACTTCAAAAATTTAGATAAGTAATATCACAATTTAAAATAGTAAAATGAATTAATTCAAACAACATAAGAAGAAATTTAAAATTTAATAATTACTTAATATTTTTCCTTCCCATCTCTCAAACCTTCATTTTTTTTTCACAAAATTACAATATTACATTATGCTTCTTATTAAAATAATTTAAAATTGATAGTTTCATATTTTTATATGCTCAGCAATTGGCGAAGCTATGAAAGTGTCCTATGCAAAGACATCATAGAACCCAAAAGTTATGCATTGATTCTTTTGATTGATTAATTACCCTAAATTTTAATTTGTACTATTTGATAAGTTTCGCTTCTCCGTTCAAAGTACTTAAATTCTATAATTATATCATTTCTAACTCTATGGTTGAAAACATTATTTAAAAAATGTCAAGAAAATAAACCCAATAATATTACTAATCATTGGGTTTTAAAAGATTTATGTGAATATATTTCACTATATAATACTATGTATATATTGTATCTAAATTAAATGGTTCAAATTTGTAATACATTTGCGCATTTATTAATTTTTTCCCCTATTTTAAATAATTTATATAAAGTTGATAAAGCAAGCGTTTTTTTTTTAATTAAGGTTAACTTTTTCCCCTAATTTGTATAAAGTTGATAAAATAAATGTTTCATAAAATAGCTTAGATTAAAATTTCATACATAAAATTTTATTTTCTTAAGAATTATAATAGTTTACCTTTATAATTTTTTGCTTGAAAATAAAATTCAATGCGGATTTGACAATTCTACATAAAAACATTTGAGCTAATTAGAAGATATATTGAATATAATACATAAATTTGCTAAATTTTGCGTGTTGAATAAATTTAATGCTCACTCATTGTGTGATTACTGATTAGTAACGATCAAAAGGTGAGAAATGGTACAACAGTCAAAAGGTGAGAAATGGTGCAACAGTCAAAAGGCGACAAATGTTGAAGTTAATTGTGTTAATTTTTTTTTTCCTAATCAAGTATTAAATGTGTTTTTATGACTTTTAAACCCCTCTCTCTATATATATAGACACGTGTTTATGTTATTATGTAATTTAAGCTTCCAAATGTGTTCGTTAATTGACATGTTTATAGTATTAACCATACTATGTGTTCATGTATATATGATTGTATGTATATATGTATAAGGAGGAAAGTTTGTTGTTCCGGCTCTCAAATATTCATATATTGTATTTTTTTTTAAATTTAAAGTAAATTACAAGTAATTGTGATGTGGAAAATTACATTTTTATTGTGTTAAATAATCTTTCGTTAGTCACTCAGTGCATACACATATTTGATTAAAAAAATATGTCCCGGACGTAGCACGGGTGTACCTTCCTAGTTTATAATAATGAGATTGTCCCCTCCAATGAAAAGATAGTTAAGGTGCAAATCTGAGCCATTTGTATTCTCTTCCAAAATGCGTAACCTTCAACACTAATGACTGAAATCAGGTGATGAAGGTTATGCACTCTGGAAGGGAATTATCTTGCCTCTTTTAGTAAAATGAACATAATGTATTTTTGGATCGAGGAGAATTGGATGTATTTACAATTCTTAAAATCTTATTTGTTAAGCAAAAGAAGACCTCTAATCCTTCCCATCAAGTTAATTAATATTAGATATACTTTTGGAGCAACTATGGCTTAATTCCTGGGTGGAGTTGGTTGAATAATAATCGTGGGTGTCCATTTGTAAAGAATCCCATCGCCCATTGGGCATATTATTTTGGATAGTGCCCATTTGTTGTCATCCATTTCATCATCAATCATCATGGTTTGAGTGAGGCTGCTACCGAGTTGAAAAGGGAGTTCATGCTTGCCACATGGACTGGCCGGGAGACATGTACATATATATCTTCTTAATTTAACTACCATTAATATTTGGTAGGGCTCGGGTGAGGGAAAAAAAACAATTTGATTTAATCCATTTGATGCAAACTGAAGAAACTACTAAAGGCTCAATCATCCGAACTGAAGTTATTACTGTATAAACAGGATTGGAGCAAGTAATCAGAAGGGGACTTCGAAGAGTAATCATAGAAGCAGACAATCTACAACTCATCAAAGCAATCAACAGTAGATGTAATGCTAGATGGGAAATTACTCGTCACATTGAGAGAATCAAGCAACTTCAAGCTAGTTTTGATTCTATTCAGTACAGACACTGTTGTCGTGAGGCAAATCAAGCCTCGGACTTCATAGCTCGTAAAGGTGTCATTTGTAACAATGCTACTATCCCCTACAACAGGGAGCTTTGTACCATCATCCTTATGGATGATCAAGGAGTCAGGTTACAGCTTGTGTAATCGCTCCTATTTCTTGCCTACTATTAAAAAAAAACTCTAGAACCCGACTCAAATCATCTGAATTCAGACCTGATTGAACTCAAGAATCTAACATCATGTGCAATAAGAATTCGAGCCCAACCTATTTTAACCCGATGCCCAAATAGACACAATACAAAGACATAACCGACCCGACTCATACTCGAACCGTCTTTGACCCGACTCGAACAAGACCCGACTCATTCTTATAATTAATTAATTACTTTAATCTTCTCATTTTTAAACACACCAATAATGTAAATTGCACATAATGAGACATAATATAACTAAATAAATGAAGTTTAATAGTCGACAAATAAGATAAATAAATAACAAAATAGCCATCATTTTATTGAATTGGGTAGTAGCTTACCGATCTTGAATTGGAAAGAAGATTGAAAGATCTAAAACTTTGATATTGAAGGTTTTTCAAGACTCAACCCAGACCATGCCCAAAAGTTGCCATCTTTGCAACAATCCACTGGACGAATTAATTATCTTTCCATAATTAGTTTATCATTTAGACATTATATTTTATATGTATTTATTTATTTAGAACTAATATAAATTAGAATAATATCTTTTAGTTGACTTTCCAATTAACTGATATTATCTCTAATTAATTTTTATCTTAATAAGCTTTTAGTTGGTGTATATTTATTTTAGGAAGTAGTTTCTATCTTATTGTTATCTATAGATGAGATTAAAAGTAACATGTGATTATTCGGTGTTACTGAGTGATTATTCGATTATTTGTTGGAATGAAATTTATATGTTTTACATTTTTTTACAATCGGTTAATTACATTGTTATAGACAAATAATAATGTCAAAATTAATAGGTGAATAATCATGATAAAAAAAAAACAAATAATTTTGGTCTATACGATAAGGCTTCTGTACACTTTAAGAGTTGTACACCGAAATCAACCTCAGTGTTATGATGAGTTTAATTATTTTAAAAACCCTTTTGATGTTGAAAATATTTTTGAAAAAAATAATATTTGAATAGTATGTAATTTTATCTATAAATAGACACCCAATATATATATATATATATATATATATATATATATATATATATATATATATATATATATATATATTTGTGGAAAAAATAGCTAAGACTGATTTGCATAATAAATGAATTTATACTTATTAATAAGAATTATATTAAAAATATTTTAATAAACAAATAAATTTATAATGTCAGGTAATAAAATAAAGAAAATGATTTAAAATAGGTGAAGGGCTCAAGGGGGGAATAAGGAGGTCCCGGGTTCGATCCTTGCCTCCGCCCCTATCCTTGGGTGAAAATCCAATGTTTGCTTTGCTCCTACTAGTGGGTCGAGTCTGTTGACGCAAGACGATTTACTTAGTGCGTGACTCTTTCCGGCTGAGTCATGTACCCGGAGAATATTGTTCATTGGTGCACATACACGTTAATCAAGCCGAGCATATGCACAAGATCATCCTAAGACCAATTGACATTAAAAGAAGTAGCTCACTGACTTATATACAAAAACTGAAATTCCTTATATTATCAATAGTATGAAATGTGTATCATTCCACATAAGTGCATTCACAACGTATTTGTACATACTGAGATTGATTGCAACAATGATGGATCAATCGATGGAGAAGTGGGTGTGTGGGTGGGTGATGAGTTGTTGTGTATAGTGACGAAAGCAGCAACATATAGAAAGGGGTACTTGCTAGCTATGGAGCAATCACATTCAAATTAAGCTAAGCGGGAGGCCGGCAGGCCAACCACTCCGGAGGCAATGGGCCGGTGATGTCGATCGAAGACACTTGTACATCGGGTGTTCGTTAATAACGACGTCGACGTCGGGCATTTATATATATGGGGCCTGCAGCTCGATCATTATTGTACGTGCGTGGCTTGATTGTGGCAATTGTGCAATCATGAAAAGCGCGGGAATGCACTTACATAGTTACATCACAATATCACATATGTACGGTGGCATCTAGCTGGCTGCAATGCAGCTGTAGTTCAAGTATTTGTCATAAAATTACAGATCAGAAACGCAAATAGTTTTCTTAATTAGATGATCGATCTATATGTCTAAAAGTTATACATTAAGGGCTTGTTTCGTTTGCATTACTGGCAATCAAAATGGGAATAGGAATGGATGATTTACACTTTTGTTATTTGGTATGCTAAAACCCGGAATCAAATTAATGATTACTGGTAATCCTATTATCCCCCATTTATCCCAAATTTCATTCCTTTAGAAAAGATGGAGATCTCTTCATTCCCAATTTTCACACAGCCCTACTCTGCTTCACATTCAGCAGCCCCGCACTTACAGCAGACCTCTAACCTTCGGGCGCCATCACCGACGGCCTCCTCCGACAGAGCTCCTCCGTCTTCGAAAGCCACCCTCCGTCGCCAACCTACCAGCAGCCAAGGTCCTCCAGGCCTTGTCGAATCCAGATCTGGTGCCCTCCCTCCCTCCAACCTCTGGGCGCCATCACCGGCGACCTCCTCCATTGCCGGCGTCGCCCCTCCATCGCCGACAGCGACCCTTCGCCGCCGACCTACCAGCAGCCAAGGTCCTCTATACCCCGTCGAATCCAGCCCTCTCTCCCTCCCTCCATCCATCCGCTCGACCAAGTCTCCTCGTCATCATCCACCTTCACCCTCCATCCTCAGTCCTCCGTCCTCCATGCTCCGTTCGTTGTCCCCCTAGACCCTTGGCAGTTTCTTTCTCTGTTGGATTAGGGTTTCCTCCCTGAATCATCATCTAGTTCAGGCTATAATTTGTTCAAATTGGTTTATTTTTTTGATGAATTTTTGAAATTGCAAGTTGATCGATTTTGTGTACGTATTTTTAATCTTAATTTGAGAGATTGAATTGGTTTGCTCTTGAATTTGGTACTTTGAATTTTTGGAGGTTTAGATTGAATTTGTGAATTTCTCATTCCGATAGCATACCAAACAAAGTGTCTCGGTAATGGTTTATTCTAAATTTTGATTCACATTCCCATTTCGAGTAATGTGTTCATACCAAACGGGGCCTAATAAGAATTAGTATATAAGTTGGTGAGCATACTATTTTTTTTATTACTAATTAGTTTTAAGATAGAATCCCCGTTGTTGTGAGCCTAAATTGCCATGTTTTACACTTACTTTTATATCGATTTCTGCATGCATTTCATACATTTGGGTTAAAATAATACAGAATCTGTGTAGTTTACACTTATTTGCCAATTATGGAGGTCTACACAAGTTTTTATTATATTTCGCAGAAATCGGACGCACTTTGAAACTTAAAGGAAAGTCATGAAGAAGCTAAGGATGGTGCAGTTGGAGAAAAGCCCACTTTTCGCCATTCATCATTCCAAGTCAAGTTCTGATGTCTTCATGAGAGTTGTAGCCCTTGAAAAGAGATTTCCAACGCATGTTCATATGCGTCAATCAGACAAACGAAGACTCGGGAAAGTGCGTTTCAAGAACAGATTTAGGTCGAAATTCTCCAAATCGACCCAGAGTTGGCCAGCATCGACAAGGCTGAAGAACAGTGGTCGATATCGACTTAACCAAGTTGATATCGAGTGCCCCATATCGAGTCAACACCCCAGAATCGAGTCAAGAAGCTGAGCAAAGAAAGGAGCAAGTCGATATCGAGTACCCTAACTCGATATCGAGTAACACCCAACTCGATTTTGACCCTGAGAGCCGATATTGAGTGTCTGAAGCTGAAGACGGAAAATGCCAGGTCGATATCGAGTCATTCTAGTCAATATCGACTGGACCACAGAAGCCGATTCCGAGCTTAACCAACTTCTTGTTAAGTTTCTATCCCGAATCCGATGGAGATATTTTCGAGATCAAATTCCATCAAGATCTATCAAGTGCTATCAACAGGAGAAGATATTTATCTACTTTAGATATAATTCCTAGTTGATTTATTTATTTATTTCCATGTTTTATCTTTATGTTATAAGATAGATAGAAATAGATATAGATATAGTTTTCTTTCCTTGATTAGCGGGGAATGAAGGCTATATAAATAAAGCCTTAGGGGCTGAGTTTTATTCATTCAATTTCAGAGATACACAATTAGTCACATAGAGAGAGTAGAGGAGAGAGCTTGTGGCGAGAGAAGTTGGAAAGGCGAAAGCGGATTTGGCTTCGATTGGTTATAAGTTCTCTTTGGTTTATTTTAATGCAATTTATTTTCCTGAAATGTTTGATGAGTTTCTTGATGATGAAGAGCAAGTAGTCCACCCACTTCTAGGGTCGGGGTGAGCCCGACGGTGGCCATGTGAGGTGATGCGGTAAAGGTTTGATCTTTTTATGCAATTCGTCTTCTATCCCCCAAGAATGATTCTTTTGCGAAAGTTGACGGTGATCCTTGTTTGTGTTATTGAAGCGAAAGTGATCTTAATAAAACTTGGATTAATTATGTGAAAAGGGTTAGTAACAATTAGGGTTTATGCGAAAGCCTCTATATTCCTATTTGTTAATAACGAAAGTTATTTGATGAAAAGCACGATCTTTTATGTCTTTATGTGTTATTTTGCATGGTTATCGTTGTGGTCTTTAATCCCCGATCTTGGAAGTATTTTAGTTCATTTATTTATTTCACAAAGTTTCGAGTTTTCAAGTTTCTGCAGTCAATATTGAGTTGTCTTCTGTCGATTTTTCTTAGTCGATATCGAGTTGCTTTAGTCGATATCGACCAAGGTTCTGCACTTGTGTTCTGTTTCTGTTTTGGGTCAATATTGAGTCACTGTGGTTGATTTTCCTACTCAATATCGAGTAACAGCACTCAATATCGACCAAGTTTGCTGTCTTTGCTTTCTTTTCTGCTTTTTTTCTGTTGTTTCCGTCTGTCTGTTTGATTTTCTGTCTTTGAGATTTGCCGCTACCTGAGATTCGCTGACGTGCTTCCTCGAGGATCGATACTGACTTCCCGCTGCTACATCAGGAGGAGGTCTTGTAATTATTTGCGTGGGCCTAAATCTAGTTTGATCTATTTCATTATATTTTAAACTCGATTTCCTCCTACAACAAATTGGCGCCGTTGCCGGGGAAGCAATCATTCGCGCCTTAGGTAGTTAGATCTCACTTTTTCTTTAAGTTTTTGATTTTGCAGGTGTATGCGCCGTTCTGGTCAACCACCTGAGTTTGACGCCTTAGACGATCCGGAACGCCTTATACACATCCACGCTAAATTAAAAAGAGACATGGCAGCCGCAGAAACACAAGCTGAGCTGATAGAGAGGCTCCAAGCGGAACTAGCCGCCAAAGATACAGCTCTCGCCGCTGAGAGAGCACAGAAGGAGCAGGAAGCTGAGCTTGCCCAATACCCTACCACTGCAGAGGATTACATGCATCCGACTCTCGTCGTGCCTGAATCGGCCATTCTAATCCCTGAAAATAATTTTGAAAAATCGCACTCCTTTCCTGATTGAGATTAAAAATAATGCTTTCTATGGTAGATTTAATGAATGCCCTCTTCAACATATTACCAACTTTTATGACATGTGTCGTACTCTTGCTGAAGGTACCACTTTGGAATATGTCATGATGAAGGCTTTTCGTTGGTCTCTCGCCGGTCCAGCATTGAAGTGGCTTGAAGGGCTGAAACTACGATCCCTCACAACATGGGCTGAAGTGAGGCAGGAATTTCTCAACTAATTCTTTCCTCCTGCCAAGACAACGCTCCTTCGCCAGAAGATTACAGCTTTCAAACAGAGGCTTGGAGAGCCGCTAGCAAAAGCATGGGAGCGATATAAGGATCTACTGCGATCCTGCCCTACACATGGACAGCAACCCTGCATCATTCAGGAGTTTTTCTTCAATTCTCTTGACCTGGCCACAATGGATAGGATCAACACGTATACTCATTATGAGTATCTGACAATGCCGCCAGCTGACGCATGGGCTATCCTCCAATCAACTATGATGAGAATGCCTATGTCAGGCCAACCCCATCCATGCCTCTCTATGATCCTCCTAGGGAGATTGATCTAGATGTCAAAGAGCATTACTATAGAGATCAGAATCGCAAGCTCCTCAAGCAAGTCAAGTATCATTCTGTCAACCAGCCTTGCATCGAATGCGGATCACAGCGGCACACCACTACTGAGTGCCCACACACAGAGCAAGTCAGGATGGCAGAACACCACGAAGAGGTAGCTTACGCAGGGGGTCCCAATCGCTATATGGGGGACCAAAGGTTTCAGCAACCACAATGGAACCAAGATATCCCTAGGAACCCCCCGCCATACAAAGCTCCAGGACATCCAAAAAGGGACCAGCGGAAGGATGACCTACAACTTATCCTTGACGAAATGCGCCGGAATCAAGGCACCATCAACAATCGATTCCAGAACATCAATACAAAACTTGGAGAAATCGATGTCTGGAGGAAATCAATTGATACACAGATTGGCCAGCTGGCAGCAGGCGTCCCCAGACAGTCAGGTACGCTCCCTGTATCTTCAGAACCAAATTCTTAGGGGAAGACCAGACACGTCGCAGCCGTAAAGCTCAGGAGCGGACGCGAACTGCACGAAACAGAGACCGGAGAAGCAAAAGACGACACTCCAGAGGAGGTCGATATCGACCCATCTGCATCAGCAAACCCAAAACCGACTCCAGCAGTCGATTTCGACCAACCACCGGTCAATATCGACCATACTGCAGTCGATATCGAGTCCCCTTCAGTCGATATTGACTCATCTGCAGCACCTCCGACATCTGTTCTGGCTCCGAACCAGAAAAAGAAGCTGCCTTTCCCCACAAAATCTCCAAAGGATCCAGCAAGGAAGAAATTCCAACGCTTCATCAAGATGCTTCAGCGGCTCAATGTCACCATACCTTTCACATAAGCTCTTAATGAAATGCCATCATATGTCAAGTTCCTTAAGGAGATCCTAAGCAAAAAGCGGTCAATGGCAGAGATCGCAGAGGAGTGCAGCCATATGGGCATACTTGAGAAAAGGCCAGATCCAGGTAAGTTCGCTATAACCATAGGATTTGGTCAATATAAATTTAATGCTTTATGTGATCTTGGAGCTAGTGTAAGTATAATGCCTCTATCAATATGGTCCAAGATTAAGATAGGTGCCCTAGAGCCTGTGGATGCTAAGCTTTATATGGCAAACAACACAGTAGTCATCCCAACAGGCATGGTGGACAATGTGCCAGTGCAAGTAGGTAAGTTCTTCATCCCTGCTGATTTCTTAGTTATTGATATGGCGGAAGACCCTACTTTTCCAATTATTCTAGGAAGACCCTTCTTGGCGACGGTGGATGCCAACATAAGCGTAAGGAAGGGAGTGCTCACTTTTAACATCAGCGATGAGGTAATTGAGTATTCCTTTAATAAAACTGAAAGGCATACAGGTCCCATGGAGGAGGTAAAGTCTATATCAGCTGGTTACATTACTTGCGGGGAGCCTAAGGTAAGAAATATGACTCCCGAAGAGCTAGAAAAGAGGGATATGGAAGCCCAGGTGGAGAAGATCATGGCCATCCTGAACGAAGAAGCTGAGAATCCACTCGACATAGTTCCAGGGTCGTCGATTTGGACTAACTATTTTTCGGATGCTTTGCCAGGTCTTAAGTATGGGGTCAATATCGACCCGGAGAAGTCGACAGAACCACAAAGGCACTCAATATCGACTACCACAGGTCAATATCGACCTCCCTATGCCGAGATAGCCCCACCAGATATCGAGCAGAGGAATGTCGAGGAAAACGACTCGATATCGACTTGCCTAGGTCGATATCGACCAACCTTTGCCGAGTCGATTCCTCTTGTTGAGCAGAAGCCATCCAATATTGAGCCAGTCATCTCAATATCGAGTGACCTTACTCAATATCGACTTGACAAAATTGACCCATCTCCCTCCATATCGACTGAGAGTCCACCAGACGAGCCGACTTCCTCGACATCGAGTAATCTTACTCGAAATCGACCAAACACCGAGGTCCCCGAATCCGATTATGCGAAGGTAAGCCAAGGTATGGATCCTTCTTCTCCTATTTCCATTAAAGATCTATCTATACATGGGAGAGGTTTGTCTTGGTATGTGCGATTGTGCAGGATTTCCAATGATGAGCCTAAGGAGTATGAAGTTGGAGACAAGCTCTATGTTTCCAAATCAAAGGATCATTGGTTTCCTAACAAATTCAACAAGAAGAAGATGGGGCCTTTCACGGTGAACAAGATCCATTCAGGAGGATTGCAGCTGATGGACAAGAATGGAGTCCTATTTGAAGCCCAAGCTACATGGGCCCTACAAATGTCACCTTGAGCTTAATGGAGAAATCGGCCTAGCGACTATAAAATCTAGAGCTTGTAAATAGACATTTATTTTTGGACTTTTTGACATTGTTGCTTTTGTTTGTTTTTGGTTTTTGAACTTTTAGTTTTTCTATTGTGGGTATTTCTCTTCTGCATTTTACAGGTCCATGGGGATAGAAACAAGAAGCTAAAATCGGACCAAGGTCTGACAGCATAAGCACTCGATTCTTGACATCCTGCACATCTGTCTAGTGAGTTTCTTTCTTTACTCCTATTTTTTTTTATATAGTGAGGACACTGTAATGTTTAAGTATGGGGTGGGGGAAGGGCTACTTTGTGCATATTTGACATATTTGACATTATGTGTGCATGTTTAAAGTTTATTTCTCGAATCGCTTATACATGGCTATTTTGGAATTCATTATTAATTTATGTGCTTATATGCATGATTTCCAAAATTTAGAAAAATTACCCCCATTGAAAATTTTGATAAATGTCATGGAAGCTTTATTGAACTCGAAGATGCAAAATTGGATTCATTAGAGATATAGCATGAAATTGCCTAGTAAAGGGAAGTCACAATGAAGTGCATTATTTTCTTGAAAACCATGAAAGGAGGTAAAATTTGAAGTTGCTTTTGGCATGTTGCATGATAAGAGATTAGAGGACTTTATATTTCCATACAATGCTCATTGTTTATATTCTTAGCCTTACCTATGCTTATCATCACAAAAGCCATATATATGCCTTATTTCAGTCATTGCTCCACATGTTCTAAATATTGCCATTCTTTATCTTATTTCCGATCCGGGGATTATGTTGAGAATGATGTTAGATTATGGAGATGTTATATGGTGTTTGTGTTGTTATCATTATTTGGAGTTCGGAAGGAATGTTTGAAATATATGAAAAATTTAATGAGTGAGAAAAAATCTGATCACCTCAGGAGATAAAGGTAGATCGACCCTGCTTGCTGAAATAATAGTTCAGTGAGATGGGACACACAGGTGAGGAGTCCAAAGCACTAAGTATCCGGGGCCATTCATGACACCCATGTTTGCGACTCGCGAGAAGGCAGTGCTGAGGTTACAGAGGTAAAAGCATTATTATTGAAAAAAGCATTATGAAAGGTGATGAATCTTATGAAGAAGGAATGTGGAGAATTCAAGTTTGGGAAATACTCCATTTTCCCGGATCATTAGCACCACATTGCCAAAAATTGCCCACCTTTAGCCTTTTACCAATCTACTCCTTCATGAGCTTAATTAAAGTCCTCTTGATTATTAATGTTTTGTCACTTATGAATCGTTTTGCATAACCCTCCTTTTGTGAGTAGATGTTGCTTTTTACTGCACATGCTAGATTTGTGACATTAGTACCTTTTAGAGGATGGTAATTGATTTCAGGGTTATATAAGAATGGATCTAAAGATATTGAGAGTTTGATTTCTTCCCCTGAATGACAATTAAACGTATTGCTTGAGAACAAGCAAGCTTAAGTATGGGGTGTTTGTTGTGAGCCTAAATTGCCATGTTTTACACTTACTTTTATATCGATTTCTGCATGCATTTCATACATTTGGGTTAAAATAATACAGAATCTGTGTAGTTTACACTTATTTGCCAATTATGGAGGTCTACACAAGTTTTTGTTATATTTCGCAGAAATCGGACGCACTTTGAAACTTAAAGGAAAGTCATGAAGAAGCTAAGGATGGTGCAGCTGGAGAAAAGCCCACTTTTCGCCATTCATAATTCCAAGTCAAGTTCTGATGTCTTCATGAGATTTGTAGCCCTTGAAAAGAGATTTCCAACGCATGTTCATATGCGTCAATCGGACAAACGATGACTCGGGAAAGTGCGTTTCAAGAACAGAGCAGGATGCTGAGAAGACTGGTCGATATCGACCAAGCACACTCAATATCGACCAGATTTAGGTCGAAATTCTCCAAATCGACCCAGAGTTGGCCAGAATCGACAAGGCTGAAGAACAGTGGTCGATATCAACTTAACCAAGTCGATATCAAGTGCCCCATATCGAGTCAACACCCCAGAATCGAGTCAAGAAGCTGAGCAAAGAAAGGAGCAAGTCGATATCGAGTACCCTAACTCGATATCGAGTAACACCCAACTTGATTTTGACCCTGAGAGCCGATATTGAGTGTCTGAAGCTGAAGACGGAAAATGCCAGGTCGATATCGAGTCATTCTAGTCGATATCGACTGGACCACAGAAGCCGATTCCGAGCTTAACCAACTTCTTGTTAAGTTTCTATCCCGAATCCGATGGAGATATTTTCGAGATCACATTCCATCAAGATCTATCAAGTGCTATCAACAGGAGAAGATATTTATCTACTTTAGATATAATTCCTAGGTGATTTATTTATTTATTTCCATGTTTTATCTTTATGTTATAAGATAGATAGAAATAGATATAGATATAGTTTTCTTTCCTTGATTAGCGGGGAATGAAGGCTATAAATAAAGTCTTAGGGGCTGAGTTTTATTCATTCAATTTCAGAGATACACAATTAGTCACATAGAGAGAGTAGAGGAGAGAGTTTGTGGCGAGAGAAGTTGGAAAGGCGAAAGCGGATTTGGCTTCGATTGGTTGTAAGTTCTCTTTGGTTTATTTTAATGCAATTTATTTTCCTGAAATGTTTGATGAGTTTCTTGATGATGAAGAGCAAGTAGTCCACCCACTTCTAGGGTCGGGGTGAGCCCGACGGTGGCCATGTGAGGTGATGCGGTAAAGGTTTGATCTTTTTTATGCAATTCGTCTTCTATCCCCCAAGCATGATTCTTTTGCGAAAGTTGAAGGTGATCCTTGTTTGTTTTATTCAAGCGAAAGTGATCTTAATAAAACTTGGATTAATTATGTGAAAAAGGTTAGTAACAATTAGGGTTTATGCGAAAGCCTCTATATTCCTATTTGTTAATAACGAAAGTTATTTGATGAAAAGCACGATCTTTTATGTCTTTATGTGTTATTTTGCATGGTTATCGTTGTGGTGTTGAATCCCCGATCTTGGAAATATTTTAGTTCATTGATTTATTTCACAAAGTTCCAAGTTTTCAAGTTTCTGCAGTCAATATTGAGTTGTCTTCTGTCGATTTTTCTTAGTCGATATCGAGTTGCTTTAGTCGATATCGACCAAGGTTCTGCACTTGTGTTCTGTTTCTGTTTTGGGTCAATATTGAGTCACTGTGGTCGAATTTCCTACTCAATATCGAGTAACAGCACTCAATATCGACCAAGTGTGCTGTCTTTGCTTTCTTTTCTGCTTTTTTTCTGTTGTTTCTGTCTGTCTGTTTGATTTTATGTCTGTGAGATTTGCCGCTACGTGAGATCCGCTGGCGTGCTTCCTCGATGATCGACCCTGACTTCCCGCAGCTACATCAGGAGGAGGTCTTGTAATTATTTGCGTGGGCCTAAATCTGGTTTGATCTATTTCATTATATTTTAAACTCGATTTCCTCCTACAACACCCGCTCACTTGTGTGCTAGGCTACTAGCGTCTGAGCACACAATCTCTTGATCAAGGGTCTCAACAAACTTCAGTATGGTATCAGAGCAGTAAAGGCAAACGGTCTAACTCTCGATTCTAGCCTATCTAAAGAGAGAATGAGATATTAGGCTCGTAATGCAAGTGTCAACTAAAGACAATTCAATATGATTAATAACACGAAGATAGTAAACGATAAGTTTTAATTAACAGAGGGAGTAATTCATTCGGACGCTTATTAAAGAACATAAATTTATTAATAACACGAAGATAATTTATAAAAAAAATTACAATTCAATCATTTTAATTTGTAGAAAATGTTTACAAATTTGCTCGAAACCTAAAAAAATCTCTATCGGCATGATCTCTACCCTCAGCCAACGAACTTTCCGATGGCTGAAGGAGTGATACATGATGATTTCGAGGAACCTCTGGGTCATGTTGTCGATCCTAATCTCGTTTCGGTCTCTTATGTGGAAGGAGTCGACACCAACAACAGGAGTTAACAAAGGTTATAAGGTGTTGTGTTTAATTAGTTACTATGGTGTGTTGTGTTTTTCGATACCAACATCCGATGTAGGTAAAGGTATTATCGTCTCCTGCTCCTTGGGTTGGTGTTTCTGCTGTGTGTTTGGCGAGAATTTGCTCGTGTCAATAGCAACACAAATGCTTAAACATGAATTAAATTTACTCTGTTAATTATTAGCTTTTTCTACCTAGTAAAAATGGGATCTAGTTCATCTTTCCTTTGTATTGCTTATTTAATAACCAAATTACTGGTGACACAACCAATTTATCACCATTGACACAGTAACGGCAACGGTTTCTCAAACCGTGAGAACATATGGTGACGGTTTTGAAAACCATCGCCATAAATTCCCATTTGCATCTCCAAAATTGGGCGGCAACGGTTTAAAAAACCGTGAGAATGTTTGTTGCGACGGTTTTGAAACCGTCGCCATAAGCCCCATTTGCATCTCTTACGACCGTCTATTTTTTTGGGACACCTCCCACGGTTTTAGAAACCGTGACCGGCTGAGTGACATCAACCGGGCTAGGTGGTAAGCTCACGTTTTGGAAACCATGACTGGTATCGTGTAAATGACAATATTTTCACCGCGCATATTGGCTCACCCTTTAATAATGCTACAAAATTCGTTTGATGTGAGCCCTGCTGACACCAAATGAAGACAATTTTTTGAAAAAAAACGTGATTTGAAGTATCAAACAAACTCAATATCTCAATAGACCAAAACTTCGGTATCCGGTAAACTCCAAGACATACAAATCAAAGAAAACCATTCAAACTGATGATTCAAAATGGAAATATGGGGCGAAGATGAGATCAGGTTCCGAAGGAGGAATCAAAGATGGAACAGGGGCAAATCATAAAGAACTCTGCACACAACTAAGAGAAAAAACAATGAACAACACCACTTTGAGAAAGATGATAAACTGCAGAAAACCACCCTTAAAATGTGCTACATTGCTCAAAATCACCCCTTAGATGACTAATTACAGAAAACCACCCTTTATAATAGAACTGTTAGCATTAAGCCACCCCTGTGAGAATTCCGTCCACAAGCTGTTAAATCTATAAAATTACTATTTTACCCCATAATTTAGATTTTAATGAAATTGAAAATTGTAATCTTTGAAGGAGAGCAAACCCAGAACAATGGGGTTGTGGGTGTTCATGCCCAGTAGTACGTCTTGCCTCTCACCCTTCAAAATTCAACAACAATCCATCATAACCACTCAATCTAACATCCAAATCGTTTCAATTCTACTCGATTTTAAGATTTTGCGGTTACAATTTCTTAAGAAGGGATATGATTTTAGGGTTTAAAATTCAAGAGTTATAATTTATGGAGAGGATATGGATTTTAGGTTTTAAATGTCAATTTGTCATTGTGTTTTGTAGCAAGTGAATTTTAGTATTGTTAGAGAGGAGGGGATATGGGTTTTGATTTCCAAATGGGGGCTGTTGTGGCACAGTCACAATCGAGGCTGTCATTGAGGGAGAAGCAGCGTTCGTCGCCGTCGGTGACGGAGAACAAAGCCGTAGTTACTACAACACACCGAGATACCGGGCCGAGGAGACAGTCGAGGTGACCCTCCACCTTCCAAAGAAGTATTACAATACTCGGATATGGGTTCAAACTGCGGCACATCGACTTCAACGAGTCGAATCTATTGGTTCTCGACTTTGTGAAGCAAGTGATTCAAGATTATTGGGACAAATTGGGCTATGAATCTCTATGATGTTGTTCCTTCTTGTTCCTTTTCATTCTTCAATTTTCTTTTGTCGAATATTCAATTTCAATTTATTCCACAATGGGGGGAATTTGGGGGGAAATTTTAGTTTCTCAGATTTTAACAGAACTAGTTGACGGAAAGCTCATATGGGTGGCTCGTTGCTAACGGTTGTATTATAAAGGGTGGTTTTCGGTAATTAGGTATTTAAGGGGTGGTTTTGAGCAATGTAGCACATTTTAAGGGTGGTTTTCTGCAGTTTACCCTTTTTTTTCCCCAAATGATCATAATTATGGGCCAAAACTGAAATGGGCTTTCAAACTCGGCCCAATAAGTCATGTAGGTTAACTTCATGAGAGTCCATCACCGTTTCATCCCGACAAATCTTCAAAAATTGCAACGGTGTTAGATGGTGGATTATGGAGGTTTTGTACGTTGATCAAAGTGGACAAGTGAAGAGAAACAAGATAAAAACTGGAAAAGAGGATACCTAATGATCGCCAGATGCATCCATACATATATTCTCATCAATGGCGGACGATATCTCAGCAAGAACAAATCCCCCTATATCACCCAGTGGCGGAGCTAGAACTTTATCAAAGCGGGATACAATTTTGTATTGTTCAATCACCATTTGATAGTTTTTTTTGGGAAATTTCGCCTGGTACCCCTGTGGTATTGCGTGTTTCACGCGGTGTACAAAAGATTCACTAAATTCGCGTGGTAACCCCGAGTTTTATAAAATTTTCACCTTGTGCCCTTGGCGAGTTAAAACAGACGGAGTCCGTTATCTCTCTTCTTTCCTCTTACCTTGCCCATCTGGAGAACGAAGAAAAAAGAAAGGAGAAGGGGACTAAGGAACGTCGGCTGGCTAACGAAGAAAGGAGAAGGGGAAGGAGGAGGAACGCCGACGAAGACAGCCCTAGGCTATTGGAGGAGAATCGGCGGCGAAGAGAACCCAAGCCCGACCTGGAGGAGCACTTGGAGGGGAGGGCTCGCCAACACCACGAGCCGAATCAAAACCCATATTTGCAAATAGGGGTTTTGATTTGGGGCTTGCAATTTAGGGCATCGATTTGGGACTAGTTTGAATTAGGGTTTGTGTTTGCAATCGAAACTTTGATTTGGGGCTTGGGCTCAATTGAAACTTTGATTAGGGATTTGGGGTTAGTCGATTTGGAGTTTGGAGATTACCCGAGAAGTTATCAAACTAGATAAGGTGGTCTCTTGAGTTGAATCCCTTGTTTTAACCGTGGATTGGTTTCTAGAATGGCCTACCGTTGGATCAAGGTGGCTGCCGTATTGCCCGGGAAGACCGTTGTCGATGTGAAAGAACACTACAGGGAATTGGAAGACGATGTCAGTGATATCGAAGCCGGGTTGATCCCCATTCCTGGCTACAGCAGCAGTGCTTTCACCTTAGAGTGGGATTACAGTAACCAGCTCAGCAATGATGGCTTTGCAGATTTGTACACTCTAGGAGATAAGAGGAGCTTATCAGCTAGAGGGTTTGATCAAGGGAGGAAAAAAGGTGTCCCTTGGACTGAAGAAGAGCACAGGTAACCCCTTCTAAAACGCTGACTTTTAAGCTTATCAAAATTCGATCGTAAATAGATAGATTATGATCAACATTTATGGATAGTGTTAGAAGAGCTTGAAATGAATTGTGTGCCTAAATTGAGAGCTAGTTGAGTAACATTGCTGTTTAAATGATGCGTTTTCAGGCAGTTCCTTCAATAAGCAATAAGCAGCAGTACATCTCAATCATCTGATCACCCTATTTTAGAAATGGCAAATGGACCATTTGAATGGAAACCTCAGAGTGGAGGAGACATGATATTAAATGAATTTAGTGTGAATATGTAGCTTTGATAGACAATCAAGCTACGCAACCTACAGTAGCAACTCACATCAATTTCCCTTATTTACACATAATCAGCACACATTTGGCTCATATAATCAAGTGTCAATTCTTTCAAATGTGGCTACTTGCCCACTTCATCCTGCCCTAGACATGAGGTAGGTGTTCTAGCTATACACCAATGCCAATTCACTGTACTAGTATACCCCAATGCCAATTTAACAAGTCTTGTGTTGATCCAAGGTACTCATATGTGGTAAAATTAGAAGCCTCAAATTCCTAACCCCAAATAAAAACTTCAAACCAAATCAATTCAAATTCAAAATCCCAATCTTTAACCCTTAACTCAAAATTCCAATTTACCAATCATAAAATCGAACATATACTTGCAGAAAAAATTCCAATTGAGTCCAAGCCCCAAATCAAAGTTTCGATTGCAAACACAAACCCTAATTCGAACTAGTCCCAAATCGAAGACCTAAACTGTAAGCCCCAAATCAAAACCCCTATTTGCAAACTTACCTCTGTCGACAGGTCGGGTTCGGGCTCCTTCTCCTTCCCATTCTTCGACGGGTCGGGCTCGGATTCTCTTCACCACCACCACCTCTTGATTCGGTTCGTGGTGTTGGCGAGCCCTCCCCTCCAAGTGCTCCTCCAGGTCGGGCTCGGGTTCTCTTCGCCGCCGATTCTCCTCCGATGGCCTAGGGCTGTCTTCGCCGGCTTTCCTCCTCCTTCCCCTTCTCCTTTCTTCGTTATCCAGCCGACGTTCCTCATTCCCTTCTCCTTTCTTTTTTCTTCGTTCTCCGGATGGGCAAGGTAAGAGGAAAGAAGAGGGATAACGGACTCCGTCTGTTTTAACTCGCCAAGGGCACGAGGCGAAAATTTTATAAAACTGAGGGTTATCACGCGAATTTAGTAAATCTTTTGTACACCGCGTCACAGGGTACCAGGCGAAATTTCCGTTTTTTTTTTTTTTTTTTTTTGATAGCGCATTTTTTTTTCTTTATTTTAACCAATCAAAACGACGCCCTTTAATTTAAGATCAAAACGACAACATTTAAAGTTTAAAATGACAGTACAACACGACAATGTTTAAGTTAAAAATGACATCGTTGTAATTAAAAACGATGTCTTTGGTTGTTGTATATTTTTCGTTTTTAAGAGAACAAAACAATGTTAATTTAGTCTATAAGGTGTTGTTTTGGCTACAAATGTAAAGATCTAAATAAGTCAATATGGATTTAACTTTTCATTTGTCTTAGCCGGTATAGAAACTCAGTTTATTGAGCAATTAGTGTAGGTCTCATCCCATGTACGGAGAATACGGTGACATAATATTATAAATAATCTAAATAAATTCCAATCAACAAAAGGAAGGAAACCGGATATTCGATGTTTCGATATTTGATGCTCTTTGAATGGATGTATATGTAGGTAGGGAAAATAAAAATTGTGGCAAACAAAGCATGTGCCTATCTAAACTAAACTAAAGAAGAAAAGATGGTTGGGATGTTGACTGTAAGATTTGTCTGAGTGTTATATGTTGTTTTGCCAATTGCAAGTTATAGGTTGTCCCCATTTCATTTTTGCCTTTTATCACCAATTCAATGGTGGATGTGGCAATCGTAGTATGTAGAACTCTAGAATTATGTATTTATGTATGGTGTATAATTAAGGGGCGGAACTAGGCTATGCAAGGGTTGGGTGATGGTGAATGTATGGTGACTGTGGTGTATAGGAAGCGGCTGAACAAGGCGGGGGATAGTGATCATCGACAAGTCAATAAATCGACACACAAAGTTGCCGTCATGATATAATACAAGAAAAAAAATCTAATCTATATCTATATATTACTTAAAAGCAAAGCCCCTATACCACATGTCTTTCCCTCACGCAAAGTTATTTTTGACAACATTTATTTTGAATATATTTAGAAATAGCTTTTTTGGCAATATATATTTGATATATTCTATTTACATATATTCATTTATATAATATATTTATAGATATATTTATATATCATCATATATCCTATTTTTATCTAATATTAATTACACAATATCATTTCATACAACAATTTTTTAACCAATGGGCTTAATTCAAAACTTATTTTATAAATAAAGTTAAAATTAACTACACAATATTGTTCCATTTTATTTTAATTACACAATATCATTTCATGCTATATTTTTTTAACCAATTGGATTAATTTAAAATATTTTTATAATAAAGTTAATTTTAACTATATAATATTATTTCATTTTATATTAATTACACAATATCATTTAAATCTATTTTTTTTATTAATTCAAAACTTATTTTTTGAATAAATTTAATATTAAATATACAATATTATTCCATTTTATATTAATTACACAAGATCATTTCATACTACATTTTTTATAACAATGGGATTAATTCAAAACTTTTTTTTAATAAAGTTAATATTAACTATACAATATTATTTCATTCTATATTAATTGTGCAATATCATTTCAAACTATTTTCTTTTAAGAATGATACAAGATCTCAAGACACAAGGGTTCTAATTTTCAAGTTGTTTTAGCTTTAAATTTTTGTAATTGTAATCTTACGTTTTTTTTCTTTTGACTGGGCACCCTCTATGTAGGGTCTTTCAAGGGTTCTAATTTTTGTAATTGTAATCTTACATTTTTTTTTCAAGTTCACTTTATCGATCTACTTCTTGCCTACTGTAAAAAAAACTGATTTAAAAAAAAATATATATAGTACGTCCCAAATATATGACACTCAGATCTATTTTTTTTCTATTTTGTGTTAATGTATGGTAATAGTTTATTTCAATTTATAGTTGTAATTTTTTTTACTTATAAAATTTTATTTTTATTTAAAAAAAATACGCGCTATGGCGCGGGGACTGTACTAGTAAATATTAAATACGCATCTACTGGCTGAACGCATAAGTATGTTTTTCCCCAACTTGCTTGGGTTAGGTTTGCCTATTCGACTGCACTTGTGTGTTTCCCACCTTTGTTTTTGCACCCTTTGTTTCTTATGTTGTATGTTGTTTGTATTGACGGTTCGCCGTCCGCCGACTCTGTCGGCCTATCGAGGTGTTGGATATGTCCGGCTCTTGAATTATTTCCTAATAAAAAAAAGTATAAGTATGTTTTTACATATTTAAAAAAAAAATAAGTCAATATTTTAACACTTATTTTTAAAATCGCCCACTATTATTGTAAAGTTAACAATTCTTGAAGCATAAAATAAAATAACGGAAATTACTGAAATTGCCAAAAAAATATAAAAGTCTAATTTTGAGCCCTGAAATGATCTCGGATGCCCTAAAAAGGCCCTACGTCACGGCGAGGCGATAAGTTTGAACAGTAGCGTGATTCCCTATCCGGAAAGGTATCATAATAAGGAATTCGATACCGGACGCTCGAAATCACTTCTGCCGATACAACACCTTCTTCCAATCAAGGTCTTCCTCTATTTGCACAGCCAGATGATCTACATCAATTCTCCATCACCCATTATTATATAAATATGAATCATGCTATTTTTTTGTATTTATTTTATAAATTTAATTATTGTGAATTTGTAAATGATATTTTTGATAAAGATTATTGTGCAAGTTTAATTTTTATAAAGGATATGTTTTATACAAGTTTCAAGATAAATGATATTTTGTAAATAAAATTTGATAAAGGGTTATTTTTTAATAAACTTACAAATTTACTAACTTTTTTTTTTTGATAAGGTAAAGATTTGGGTGAGGTCAGCTCTACTGGGCCACCATCCAAGGGCATCCTTACGGATGAGGACATGCAAAGTCGAATCGGCGAGGAGATCTTGTGTGGATGTCGTGTGGAGGAGACTCGCTATCCTGTCGGCGGTCGAGTTGATCTCCCGGAAGACGATGCCATGCAAATTGCCCCATTTCAAAATGTTGGAGGAGGAACAAGGTGTCGGAAATCAAATCTCGATCTCTCATGATCAGAAACTCCCTAGTCTTCGCAAGCAGTTGATAACGATTAGATTGTCGTCCTCGATCATGATGCTGGAAAGACCAAGCTCTTTCGCCTTGGCGACGCCTCCTTTAAGAGTGAGAGCCTCAGCTGCTAAAGCGGAAATGTGCCCACATTTGAAACCGCCACAATCGATGATTGAACCGCAATAGTCCTTTACTGAAGTCTGTTGGGACTCGGGATCGAGGGTCGTGTGCACACGTGCGCCCTTGCGTTAATAACCTAGCACATAAGCCGAGCGGGGTTCCATCCTAAAACCAATTGGCTATAGGAGGAGTAACCCACTAGCTTATATACTAAGGCTTCTTTGTTCATATTGTCGATGTGGGACTCTTTTGGTCTCTTCACATCTTGCATTCTCTCAACACGCCCCCGCAAGTGCAACTAGGGTCGTTTTTTCGCCTCTAGTTGACACTTGGACAACAGGTCTAGCATCTCATTCTCTTTTTAGCTAGCCCAGGATCGAGAGTCGGGCCGTTTGGCTTTTCCGCTCTGATACCATACTGAAGTCCGTTGGGACTCGGGATCGGGGGTCGTGTGCACACGTGCGCCCTTGCGCTAATAACCTAGCACATACGCCGAGCGGGGTTCCATCCTAAAACCAATTGGCTAGCTATAGGAGGAGTAACCCACTAGCTTATATACTAAGGTTTCTTTATTCATATTGTCGACGTGGGACTCTTTTGGTCTCTTCACATATTTCATTCTCTCAACATCCTTGATAATGAAACCAGCAGAAGCTTCATTCACCCGACAACAGTTTGGATCCATCAATTTGTTTGCTCCATCTCAAATTTCTTCTTCTTCTTAGCTCATTTGTTCGTAGTTTCTAGTGATATTGGGGCTCATCTTTAAAGATCAACTTAGAAGTTGTCCAGTTCTATAGTTGTTGATTGGTATAATTCTCCATATTTTGGATGGATGTTGTATTTTGGTTTTCGAATATTTTTCGATTCCTGCTTGTCCATAAGCACCACCATGTCGTCGTTGTTCTCCCTTTTTGCTCGGGATTGAGTTTGTTGATCGAATATTTCGCAAACGATGTGTTTCTAGTGTCGATATTTCGAATCACTATTTCAATGTTCGAAACTTCGAGTACAAATTTACAAACTAACTTGTCGGAGCTCCGCAAGTGGTTTTAAATAAAAATAATTTTGAATGTTTTGTACAAAAAAAATAGGTCCGCAACAAGTTGATTATTTTTTTTCTTTGAATTTTTATCACTTATCAGGGTGTCCGCAACAAGTTGCAAAATTAGGTTTGTAACAAGTTACGGAGTTTAGCGGTGTTTTCAACAAAAATTAATTGCATAAGTATTTCAGTTAGTGAAACACTAAATTATTTTACTTTTATTTTATCTAAAAAAAATATATTTATATTCCAGCAATCTATTTTTATATGATTATAAACTTTTATATATCTTCAAAATAATGCATTAAAAAATTTAAATAAAAAAGATGGTATTTTATAAAATATAATTTTAAAACGCTATTTTAAAAAATTATAAAAATAAATGTTTATAATTTAATTTAATTTTAATAATTTTTTAAAAATAAAATAAAGAATAAAATAATTTAATGAGACACAAAATAAAATACTACCTTCGTTCACTTTTATACTATTTATACATGTTTTCTTAGGATGATAAAAACTATATAAGTATTAATTATTATTATTATTTTTAATACTCATACTTATTAATCCGTGCTAAAAAGTATTAGATTATTAAAAAATATAATCAAAAAATTAATATCTTTTATATAGTTTTTATCAGTTTATAAAAACATGCGTGAAATGAATTATAAAAATAAACAAAACGATAAATTATATTTTTAATCCCTAATCTTTAGCACTTGTTTTATTTTTGTCTCTAACCTTTGAAATGTTCAAAAATTGTCCTCAACATTTCCATTTCGTTTCATTTTAGTCCTTAAACTTTCAAACAATGCAAAATAGTCCACAAGCTTACATATTTTTATTTGTTTTAGTCCCTGATTTTAAAAACATTATTAGACATAATTACCAAAAATCACCCAAAATTTATCATAATGTATGTAAAATCATGTATACAAAGAAAAAGTACATAAAATCATTCAACTCTATTATTTTAGTTTAAATAAAACACATGGACTCTTTTAGTGTTTAAATTCACAAGATTTGGTGTAGCTAAGGTAAAATTATATGTAAAAAATTAATAAAAAGTTGATATTTTATAAAGTTTTTAGCTTCATAAAAAACGTGCTAAAAAGTCAAACGACATCCATTTCTGAACGGAGGTAGTAATAAAAGTAAAATTACATTCAATCAATAAAACAAAATACTACTACTAAAAGTAAAATTATACTAAATCTTATGAATTTAAACACTAAAAGTCTAAAAGAGTCGGAGTGTTTTTTTTAAAATTAGAATAATATATTTGAATGATTTTATGTAATTTTTTTGTATAAAAGATTCCATATAAATTACAATAAATTTTGGGTGGTTTTGGGTAAATATGTCTAATAATATTTTTAAACTCAGGGACTAAAACGAATAAAAATATAAGTTTTGAAACTGTTTTGTAATATTTGAAAGGTTAATGACTAAAATGAAACCAGATAAAAAAGATGAGGACTATTTTGACATGTTACAAATGTTAAAAATCAAAATCAAACTAGTGATAAAGATTAACGACTAAAAAAGTAATTTACCAACACGAAAGGAGAAACAAATCTCCATTTCGTTATCAAAAAAAAAAAAAAAAAAAAGGATTGTCCCCCGACCCCACCACACCCCTATCCGAAAGGGCAATCCCAATCCCCAATTTCCACCCTCGTTTTTCATTGGTTTCGATTCCTTTCCTTTCTTTATCTCTCTCTCTCTCCATTTTCAGAGCCTTGGAATTATCTCCAAACCTCCTACCCTCTCACGCGCCATCTCTCTCTCTCTCTCACCCCATCCACTTGTCGATCTCTGAATCGAGCGATCGTCTCGGTATCGTTTCGCTTCTTGTACGTGTTGTTACCTCCGAGCTCTTCGGTCGTATCCAAGATTTCGTATCCTATCGCCCTCGGATTCCGTGCTTTGATTCTTTCGATATGTAATAGTTTTGGATGAATCTTTTTTTTTTGGTGGATTTTTGTTGAATTTGGTCAACACTCTACTTCAAATTCAGGGTTTTGATCCAAGCTTGTTCGCTGTTTGTTATCGCTTATCAAGAATCGACAGGGGTTTGATTTTGGGGATTTCGTGGTTTGGTGAAAGTTGTTGATATGTATATAGAGGAATTGAACGGCGAAAAGGACGTTTTTGAGGGGGATAATCCATGTCTGGACATCGTTGTCTCGGCGGATGGAACCGTAGCTGCTTGGGATGCAAAGAGAGTGATCGTCGGAGCTGGGGCGCGCATTCTCTTCTACCCTACCTTGTGTTACAATGTTATCAGGAACAAATTACAGTCGGAGTTTAGATGGTGGGATCGCGTGGATGAGGTAAGATTATCACTTCCTGAATCGCTTCTTCCTTTCTTTGACCAAATGGTTTTTTGACGAGTTCTATTTGGATGAAATATGATCTCCCCCTAATTTGAGTTGACAGTTGACTGTGAATTTATTCATTGAGGATTTTGTATTCCCATTCAAGCTAATTGATTGTTGAATCATGATTCGTGGAGAGATGAATGAATGGAAGGGAGGATCAATTTCATTTGAGGAAAAATGTTGCTTGTTAATTGGTCTATAAATATTAGCTGTGGTAATGAGATGGTGATGAATGTTACTCATTAGTCATCATATATTGTATAGTGGTGATAGTAGCCCAATAAGGGTGTTTTTCTCAGTTAGTGTGCTCAGGTCGAGACGTTTACTTTTATGGAAGCAATTCGTGTAGTTGGCTCAGTTCTATTTAGACATAGATGCATAAATCAATTCACAATTACCCCATTTTCCATTTTCTTGTGTAATTCTAACTATTTTACAACAGATGCAGTGTAACTTTCTGTCTGGTTCATCATATATGTCTATGAGATTTCGAGTGTCTTCCTCTTATGCGGTTAAGAAGATGTTGTGATTCATTTAATGTGTTTCTCTTACTGATCACTTGTGCATATTCAGTTTGTTTTGCTAGGAGCTGTGCCTTTCCCTACCGATGTTTCGCGCCTGAAGGAGCTTGGTGTCGGGGGAGTGGTTACCTTGAACGAGCCTTATGAGACATTGGTTCCAACATCTTTATATTGCGTGAGTGCCACTGGTTTATGGAGATATACAACTTGTTTGTTTCATTCTTTGTAATTATGTTTTGTTTTCCACTTTCAGAGTGGGTGAAGTAGGTAGGGGCCTGGGGAATCAACTTCAAGTAAAATTAAATCTTGTACCAATAGGCTTTGGTCTCTGCTTTTACTTAACTCATCACGCAACAAGGGAGTTAGGAAAATGTCAATATCTGTTGGGCCAGGACTTTCTAACTTGAAGAATTTGAGACAAGAGAGAGAAAAATTGACATTTAACATCACATTCTAACATATGAATTTGAAAGATGTCACCGACAATAATATGGAAATGAGACTATGCAAGCATGCAATAGATCTAAAACAACATTTTAACTTTTTTAATCATGATCAAACTATCATTCAAGGTGATTGCTTAACGTTGCACTCATTTGGTGTCTTTTGATGAAAAAGAACTCTTTTATCACTGTAGGCTCATGAAATTGATCATTTGGTGATTCCTACGAGAGATTATCTCTTTGCTCCATCTGTGGTTGATATATGTCAAGCAGTCGCATTCATTCATAGTAAGTTTGTTTCTTGTGTTATTCATTCTGGAAGTACTTATGCAGACAGGGATATCTAATGAAGGTTTTGAGCTTGTTATTATTGGTTTCAATAATCATTCAGTTGCACTTTTAAGATGGATATATGACAAGATACTATTTCTTTGTTCTATCTATGGCCGGGCTTGGTCCGGTCCAAAGGTGTTAAGTAATAAGAGAGTAATAATTTTTCAATAGAATTGAATCAGTAACATGTTTCATTCCCCTTTTTATACCATCCTCTAAGAAATTGAGTGATAATTTCAATAATGTATGCTATTATTAGATACTTTGATTAATTATCTATGATTTACAAAATCACCATATACTTGTTATATCCTGAACCGAAACACATTCCAACTGAGCTAGTATAGTTTCCTTTTTTTACTTTTTTTTTTCTCATTATTTGAGTTGATGCAAAGCAACACAAACATATTTGTACTTGGTGAAGAACCCAAATGTGTAATATCCTCAAACTAAATGGCCCAACTGTAACCATTTTGATCCTGTTGTAAGTTCTAGTAGTGTCTTTTGACTATTGTCTCACTTGTCAGCAATTTTGCTTCTTGGGCTGTGAATTTTTTTTTGGGGGTTAATCTGACAATCTATTTTTTCGGTGGCTTATTTTAAGGAAATGCTTCTTGTCGGCGTACAACATATGTTCATTGCAAGGCTGGACGGGGTCGGAGTACAACTATTGTCTTGTGTTACCTGGTATGTTCTCCATGAAGGGCTGCATTTTGTATGGTTCAATTATCTTGACTAGTTTCCTTGTTTCTGGGATTTCTTCTCTCATTTGCAGGTGCAATATAAAAACATGACTCCTGAAGATGCATATAGCTATGTCAAGGCAATTAGGCCTAGAGTTCTGCTTGCTTCACCTCAATGGCAGGTAAAAAAAAAAAAAAATCTTTTTATAAGACATCTTTAAGTATTTGCAATTTGCTTCAGAAACTCTTACTCCTTTTCTCATGTTATTTGATTGTTCCGGTCAATGATCACCTCACAAACTTTTTTCCCAGCATACAACATGTGTTCATTTTTCTCTTGGCAGGCTGTTCAGAACTATTACCTTCTTAAGGTTAAAAGGGGCTACATGAATCCTTGCAGAGATCTCATAATCAGAACCCAGGACTCCCCAAAGGCCGTGGAGTTTACGTCCTTTGATGATTGCTCTGTGGTGGTAGTAACAAAATCTGACCTTGATGGGTATGACCCAACCAAGGTAAGTAGGGAGTTCAGTGCTGGGCAAGCATGGATCGATCAGAGTACAGTTTGCAAAGTGCGGATGGTTGGTGAAGCGGCTCTGGCCAGGATTTCTTGTCTGTGGCTAAGGTGCCACGCCCAGCAGAAGATTGCCGGGGAGCAACTCAGAAAGAACGGTAGCTGTGCAAGTGAGGCAGACCAGATAACCAGTGTCACTGTAGACATCCATGTATACTGAGGAGGTGCTAACAAGTTCCCGTCTAGAAGGTTTGAGGATTCGGGAACCTTTCTTGCGTATATATAACCTTGAGCAAAAATAATGTTGCACACATATGCAGATATTGTATGAGTTTGCCCATGGAACAATCATTATAAATCAGAGCCCTTTAAATGCATGAAAAAAAAAAGGTTAAAAAATGAAGCTGTAAGATTCAACTTGTCATCACCATTGCAGGTATGACTACCTTAGGCGGCGGGGAAGATTTTGCTATCACACTGTATTTCACCTAGTGACGGACCAATTATCCCAGCCAGGGCCCCTACCAATTCCTTTCTGGGATGAGCTATAGCTATTGTGAAAAGTCACCCCAATGGTTGGTCTGATGTGAGGCTACGGGGTGAGTAGCGACCAATTGAACTGGTTCAGCACTCGAAACAAACCTAGATATTGCTTGTCTTCCGCTCGAAGAGCTGCACTTGTTTCGCTTGTCTTGAGATGGTCATGGTGGTCAGAAATAATCAGCAGCTAAATGCTCTGACTCTTGAAATGACATGTATCCGTATGTTGGCATAAAAAGGATGGATCTTCAAAATTGCTACTGTTTCAAGTTTTGCCAAGTCTATAGAAGATGACGCCCAAGATGGCAAAAACACAGTCGTAGTTTGATCGAGTGTTTGAAGATTGTCATTGCCGCTTCAACTTTTTCCAATTGCAAATAGCTTTGATTAGGTTCCATGCTGTATCCGAGACTATTCATCAGAAAACAGATGTGTAAAGTGAAGCTCATTTTGTGTCAGACCCGAACTGATAGCCGTTTTGTAGGTGTGAGTGTGACTTGTGAGTCCCAGTTTGAAAGAAGCTTCTAATCTTCTGGTCTCATGTTGACCTTGCATTTGGGAAACATGAACTTTAGTTTTTGTGAGATTTTCAAACAAGAAATGGGACTGGTTTTTGTGATTTTGTGGGATGTTTTTCCTAGGGTACTGTTGAACGCACAACCAAATTATCCCCAAATGCACAACCATTCACTGGATTTTGGCATCGGCAAGTTTTTTTGGTCTGAAAAAGACTTTGAAAAAGCTTGTCGATGTCGACAATGTTTGGCGATACAAAACTGTGCGTACAACAAACTGTGCGTACAACAAGCCGGTTTTCCAGGGAGGAGAAATTGAAAATATGCAACGAAAGTGAAGACTATGTTGAGTTGAAATTCAGGCATAAACCAACAAACAACTCAAGATCACATGAAGAATATTAGGTAAAATGATCCCTTCAAGCATGCACACAGACCTATTCACAGAGAATTAATAATTTAATACTTCTCTCTTACTATTCCAAAAGCGAAGGCAATCCCATTTATTATTTCCTGGAACTCAGTTCTATTTACAAGTAAATGCAAGCAAGGGGATTTGGGGGAGCACAAGCTGTGCTTTACCGATATGGGTAGTAAACAACCACCTTTCATCTCCCACACGAATAATGCTTAATCAATCGCGTTTTCCATGCAATATAATTTCATGATGAAACTTTTGATCAATCATGGATCAAAATAAAACTTTCATACACCAAGTATCATCACAGTAGAAGCCTGACGCTTTAGATGCTTGTGATCCTGTTGAGAAATCTTGGCGTGAAGTTCTTGGACATCAGCGTTTGCACGTCTGCCTTTTTTTGATGCTTGACTCTCCAGGTAAGGCACAATGTGTTTTTTCATGTTACCATGTGAAATCCGAAGATGGTTCCCAGGTACACTTATTAACTTCAACCTCCCAGCGTCGTCAAGTGCTTTTAAACCAATCCAATCTTCAATATAAAGCTTTGTCTGCATAAAAAGAATAAAGACCATGATTAAAACTATGTGAACTGTTCTCACGGCATGTGTTCTAATTCAATTTCAAGGGTACTTCTCTACAACACTTAATAAAAAGGCTTATCATGTCATTCCTCCCTAACCTGAGTTCATTTTCTAATTTGTACATGGGTAAATGCTACTCCTACCATGGAAGTATGTCATGAAGCCATCAAAAGAAAGTGTTTTCAAGCACAAAAAAACTAAGATGATTGTCTTGACATGTAAACAAGTGACAAGATTCAATTAAAGTAACTGCAGAAACAAGTAGTGCAAGAAGCAATTGTTTTTATTGAAGACTCATAATCGTGGAAGTATGTCATGAAGCCATCAAAAGAAAGTGTTTTCAAGCACAAAAAAACTAAGATGATTGTCTTGACATGTAAACAAGTGACAAGATTCAATTAAAGTAACTGCAGAAACTAGTGCAAGAAGCAATTGTTTTTATTGAAGACTCATAATCATGTTTCAGAGCCATATATCGAATCGAGATCATTGTGAAAAGTTGTATGTTACAAGGAAAAAAATGAAAGATTATCAGAATGATTTCTCAGTTGAGCATCAATGAAAGGCAGAATTTCCAAGGATCAAGGGGCTCCAGGAGTACATGAGCTGATCTTTCTTAACTTCAGGACAAACTTCTTAAGAATATTGATTTATTTCACATACAAAAAACAGGTGTTGAAAATTGGTGTAAACAAAGAGAAATGGAACATTAATTGACTACCTGTTGTGGGGGCAACACAGAACCGAAGGCACCATCTGGGTAGTATCCAAACCATGCGGTTTCCTTAGGAATCAGAATAGTGTCGTGCTCAAACTGTTGAGGACAAGAGCAAGTAGACGCGTTTTGTGATTTTTATCAAGTGCTCAAAAGTACGACAATTGCAGGATGCCCCCCAAAAACTTACCGAACAAGGAAACTCACCATTATCAGCACCAAGTTCTCTAAGCTACTGAGTCTTTCCTTGTAGGTTGAATTTCTTTGATCTGGAAGTTCATTGTTAAGCCTTGGAAGAAACCTACACTTTTCTAGGTAGGCATCCATATTCTGAAGAAAGTAAAAAGGATTTATAGAATTTATAGTGGTCAATGTTGCAGGAATTAAGGAAATCAAATCACAGTCACATGCGCATCAATACTCCGTAGTAAACATAAAATTCATGGAAAACATTATTCATTTTCAAGAAACTATGATGTTGTTGAAGTTGATTTGGAAAGTACAAGATATTTAGAAATAGTACTTTCAATGGATTTTACACATTTTTAGACTGGTTTGGTAAACCTAATTGGAAACATAACTAAAATGAATTATCGGTTAACCAAAAATGATACAAGCTTTAAAAATTACAAATTCATATACAAACTATACCATATTAAACCAAAATTAATACAATTTGAGCTTCAATTTATTCTACTTTGTTAATGAGGTTGAATTCAAGCACCGGGCGATGCAATTTGGAAGATAATAAACTAACTTTACAAAATTTTACCAAACTTTCTTATTAATTATATTTTGAGTCTAAATTAATTTTGTTGTTTTCAAAATTTGGCAATTGTATTAATTTTGGTGTAATATGGTATAGTTTGTATATGAATTTGTAGTTTTTAAAGTTTGCATTTTTTTTGGTTCACCAGCGATGGTTCGTATTATTTTTAGTCATTTTTCCAATCTGATTATTAGATTTCAACTCAAAATTCATACTCCATACGTACCAACATAATAATATTCTAAATTGGCATTGATTCTTAACTCTGATTTTTTTTTTTAACAAAAATGGTAAACAATGGAAAAAATTATCCCTAACTAATGATGATGGTGGAAAAATATTCCATACCAAGGAAATACATGATAGTAAATGAAATTATTACAATCTGATTAAAAATGCACTAGAATGTTTTTTCCAATAGTTTTATTTTTCTATTCATTTGACTATGTGCCACCTCATAATATATGCATTTCATATGATAGATCACTGATATTGATCTCCTGTTTTCACATAAGAAAATAGCTGAATAAAAAACACTAACTAAAATAAAAGTATGTGATACTTTTCTTGCTTATTTTTGGTCCCCTATGGAACATTTAGTGTCAAATTTTACAGGTCTTAAACAACCTTCAATTTGTTCCTATTTAGTCCATTCAAAATCTCGTGCAAATATGCTATCAGGATTTGGTCAGGGTGAGTTATTCACATTCGTCAATTTATGGGTTAACGTTGGGTCACACTTCGTTATGGATCATTGGATCAAGTTAGATTCTGTGACATCTAGGTCCACAGAGGGGTTTGGGGTACTGTGATCCGAAAAAGACTTATGTTAACATATACTCCCTCCGTTCAAAATTATAAATCCTTTTAGGTGTTTGCACACATATTAAGGAAAACACAAAAGTGTTACTTTTATACCCCTCAATAATTATCCACAACCACTAACCAATAGCATTTCATAAAACAAGTCAAAAAGGTACTTTTCTTTTATCCCAATGTCTAGAAAACCTAAAAGGACTTGTATTTCTAAACAAAATTTGAAGCCTATAAAGACTTGGAGTATGAATGACTCGCATTTTTACTGCTCAAATGCTAGCAATAAATGTGAAGGAGCCAGATTCTGCTAATCTAAGTAAAAGATACTTCTTTCATGTTGAACAGAACTGAACTTACAGTTGGGATTTTAAGATAGCCACTAGGAGCCAAATGATCCTGAAAAAGTGAAAAGAGACAAACAGAAGCATCAAGATATCATATGCTTGGAAACATATATCTGACACGAGTAGTTTTTTATTGTAATAAATTAATAATTGCATGGAAACTTATACCTGTACGTAGTCTGAATAGATTCCTGATTGAATAAGAGTGTCTGCAATGATGCAAAAGATACCAGACTGCAAACCATCAAAGTTAATAAATTGCATTAGCAAGAATTCTAAACATAGAAATCAATATGTATATTAGATCAAAAGTATTACTGTATCACATAGGATTGAATAAGCAAACTGTTGCCATTTTGAGTACTGACCTTCTGATCCAACAAGCATATGAAATGTCATGTATTAAAAAAAAACATTATTAACTACACTCCCTTGCTGCTCCCTCTGATCCAAATTAAGTGACGTTTTAGGCTTTTAAATTTGATCCAAAATAGTTTTCTAGGCAATTAAATAAGAGTGATTTATGAGAATTGTTGTTGAAATTATTTTTGTTGAATATTTTTCTTTCAAACTTGTCCCTTATTGGTTTAAAAGGTTGGTAAACATTTAATAAGTGGTAAGATTCAGGAAAATTGTATAAGTTCAATGTTATTTAATACTTTACTTAAAAATAGTGTCAAAAGCTAAAACATCAATTTGGATTGGAGGGGGTACTATATTAGACTTGCTGACAGGGAAGCTTGAGATGAAACATGAACATATATTACTCCTATTGTTTTTTTTTTTCCTTTCACTATGCATTAGATTGCAGCAAATAACTCAATTTTTTACATTGCTGAAGAAACACCAAAAATAAGGCACGGATTTTTATTTTAGGGATAGTGTAGATGTGCACTAGAGTCTTAAAACTTTGATGTTCACTACTCTATCATAGTCATTCTTGCATGATGAGAAAACTTAATTAGCAGTTAGCACATATTTAGGACTAGTCCACAAGATCTTTAAAGCAAACTTATTCTATTTCTTTTGATTAAAAAAATCGCAGTATTGAATCAGACTATCATCATTACGACATAAAAAATCAAGGAAGATAAATAAATGTGCATTTAATATGTTATATTCAGGAAGGCAAAGGATTCATACCCCACATAGTGGGACTGAAGCAGTTCCAGCATGTGGCCCTCCCAAAGAGATCAAGTTTTTGACCTGTCAAAATATGAAAGGAGACCAACACCCTTAATCTAAAAGTGGAATCACAAGTTGCTGAAAACTAACAGTCAGAATCGAACAAAGGAATTCGACCAAAAAAAGAATCGAACAAAGGAATGCAAAAATGAAAATAATAGAACACAAGACTGTGTGAAGATAAGCATCGAGAGGAAGCTGTTATTTCATATTGGGCTGGTTATTACCGGAGGTCCTCCGTCACAAAACTCTACAACGCCTCTTCCAATAACGTTGCCCTGCATCAAACCACAAATGCTTAAGAGGGAAGTATTTCTGGTGTTATTTGAGCAAAATGATTGGAAAAAGAATAATGGAAATACTCTTATAAATAATGATAAATGGAATTGCAGCAGAGAGAAAAAATTTCCCTCGGATTACTTTTGCTTGGGCAACAGAGGATTTAGTGATCAAATCAAATAATATGGAACCCAAGTAATCATCCCCGTTTTCGACAATGACAACCTCAACTGATATCTTAGCATTCCTCTCAAAGTATCTTCCCTTGTGCTAGCTAGAGTTGCTCTTTAGGTGAAAACTGGTTATAGGTTTTGGCATATACTTGCTTTTCACTTATGTGCCACTTTTCCTTCTTTTTTTGTTTTCCATTGTATATTTCATTTTCTTGGTGGAGAAAATTCACTTAGCTATTGAGATTAAGAAGTACATGCTGACAATTCACAAGTGAACCAATACAACTGTTGCAAAAAAAAGAAAAGAAATAATACAAGACGATTTCAAGCATCACAGG
This sequence comes from Persicaria maculosa, assembly GCA_963922045.1. Taxonomy (NCBI): domain Eukaryota; kingdom Viridiplantae; phylum Streptophyta; class Magnoliopsida; order Caryophyllales; family Polygonaceae; genus Persicaria; species Persicaria maculosa. The sequence goes on from OY998251.1 coordinate 9,384,776, forward strand.
GTATTATCATTCTATGCTACCATTACATAATACCAGAAATGTTAATACTTAACAGAGTGACATTATGTGGAAACTAAAGTATAACAATTATGTACTTGAATTTAGAAAGTGAACAGTTTAAAAAATTATTCATTCAACTAATACCTGGGAGAGGCCAACTATGTTATATCCCTGGCTGAGTTCTTTCATTTGCTTCACCTGAGAAAGCCTTGCATAATCCATCAGATGAAGATAAAATTAAAATATGCAGCGCCGAAAGAGTTCCAAAGTCAGGAGATTGACTACCTTATCACAAACTTCTGCTACCTGCACATTGATTTGATTTGCATAAGAATGGGAATGTGGAAAAAATCAAGAGAGAAATTAAATTTATGATTTCCTTCCACTTACTTGATCTTGAAGGGGAGTAAACCAAGAATCCCATGTCCCATCACCAATTTCACTGTAGTAGAAGAAACAAATATGTCACAACTCACAACAACAACAGAAAATAAAACACAGGCAGAAAGTTGCAAAATGAGATGTAGACAGTATTGTTTTGGTTATCTTCTCTTAAAGCAGTAAGATTTTGTTAGAGAAAACACAATCGTCAAGATTGTTTCCATACTTGTAATCCTTAATATTACTCAAACGTCTCAAAGGCGGTACATATGGTCACGATCATTCCCTGTTGCATATTAAGCCCCATTAAAGGGGAAACTTAAAGGAAAACAAAGATAATTAAGAGATTAGCAACGATTGGCAATTCTATGGGACAAGCATTTTCTTAAGACTATGCAAATTATCCCCAATTCACTTAAAGAACTTATGGAAACTAAAAATTACTGTTGCCTCATTGGAATTTCATTGTGAAAATTCATTCTCGTAGGCTCCGAGTATTATAAAACTAATGTCACTTCCTTGTGCATCCTGCAATAGAAACTAACTTCCTTGTTTTATCCGGTCACAGGATCAAAGTACTACTTCAATCCCTCTCCTGTTGTTTAAAATAACTAGAGGTGACAAAAGAGGATGGATTAGCCTAGTGCTATAGTGCGCCTTGGAGGCAAATCCTCTGTTTTTTTTTTGTCAGCTTGGATCTACAGTCTAGACTAACCGTTTAGAGCTTGGAACTTTAGAAGTTGCCTTAAGGCTAGGCAACACTACATACCCTCCACTTAGATCTCTGTCAGCAAGAATACTACGAGCAATGTTCTCCCCTTTACCATTCTACATTAGTCAACAGATTTTTTCCTATACCAACTCCTACTACCAGATAAATACTGATCAGTCCTAGTAGATTCTGTATACATTTACAGTATATGAAACAGAAACAAAATGGCTGCTAGGCTTGGTAGCATTAATGTAGGACAGGCACACGTGTGGACATGAGAAAAAGAATCTGCAATACATAAAGAGGGAAACAGGCAGTCCCTTACATGCAATATCCTTCAGCACCAGACCAATTGCTCAGAAGCTTTGTAAACTTTGTTACACCATGATTTGAACATTGATCTCCAATGCCTAACATTAGATAAGGAGTTCAGTAAAAATTGTCCATTCACAGTCATGAAATTGAAACTACAAAATCACAACAAAAATTGTTTGGAATGTATGGAATATGGATAATGCTCAAACAGATTGAGGAGTCAATTACTACTAACAACTAAATCAGGGACTAAATAAGCTAAAACATGCGTATAAACAAAGAGCAATATATAATTCAAAAGAAAAACATGAAGAAACCTACATTCAATCATCCTAATCACGAATTTAGGGTCAAATTGGTCGTATATCCACAGAGTATTCACAAATCATAATTCACAAGTTCTTTCAACCAAGGGGCAAATTAACCCTATCCCCTTTTAAACAGTAAATTAAACCAATTGGACCAGAAATGAAACTCAAATCGGATAAATAACGAAACAATTAGAGCATCGGTTTCAGGAGATCATCGCAAACAGCACGCTTGGATGTTTCGCAAAACATGGAAACCATCGTAGACGGGGAGACAGGTGAGAGAGGCTTACCATGGAGAACGATGAAAGGAAGAGCGTTGGATGATGAGAGGAAGACGACGAAGTTAAAGGTGAGGTAGATGATGAATATGGACGAAGCTCCCATGGCATGACCTCCAAATCGCCGTGTGTGAACTCTGGAGAGTTCGAAGTGGCGTGTGAACTTATACACGCCGTTTCGCATAAAACGACCCGCTAATTTCAAAATTATAGAAAAATCATCCATTAAATAATTAATGTTTGAAAAAGACACCCGCCCGACTTTTCAGTTTTTTTTTTTTTTTTTAACCCGAAAGAATTCAACGGCCGGACATACCTAGTGAGTCGAGAGGCTGAAAAGATCGGCAACGGACAAACCGTTATGAAAAGAAACGAAAAATATAAGTCAAATCAACAAAGACAAATATATACCACGAACAAACTAGAGAACGAAGTCCGAAATTAGCAAAGGCGAATGAGAGGAATAACAGAGAAGGCAGAGGATCGATAGAGAAGGCATAGAGAAACTAGAGGCAAAGAAAGGAGAATGAGAGGGATGTCAGATTATATGGGAGAAGTCTCGGTTAGACCATGAGCACCATATATTTTTATTATCTTTTAGGTCTTAAAAGGCAAATTTAAGGTTGTAACTTTTTATTGAAACAAGGGAAGAAGGACGGAGGCGCTAGTCTCTCTCACCCGAATCAAGCATCAATTCAAACACGCATCATCAATTTTTTACGAAAAAGCTAAATACACCGCTAATTTTTACTGGATACACCGCTAAGCTTCGCAACCCCCTGCGGACCGAACTCCGCTACCCCTTGCGGACCTCACCGGGCATTGGGCCAAACACGCCCTAAAAGACCATCGACAAAACATCCGCAAGACGTTGCGGAGAGAGGTCCGCAATAGGATGCGGAGTTTCCTAACCTATATGAAAAAAAAACTCTCCAAAAAGGTCCGCAATTAGGTGCGGAACTTTTTTTTTGTTGTTGATATTGTGTTACCTATTAACTTTGAGCAAGTGGATTTCGGAGCTTTCGATCGGAGGTCTGGGCATCGTCGGAGGCTCGCGATGGCTCGTCGGACCTACGTGGAGCATGGGTGAGGAGGGTGGTGAAGTCCGAGGGTCGTTTGGATTGAAAACGAAGGAGAACAACTCACCGAAAGTTTGGTTCGCGATCGAATCGGGCGGCTTTCACAAAGATTCCAACTTTGAACAAGTGGACTTCGGAGCTCTCGATCAAAGGTGTAGACGTCGTCGGAGGCTCGCGATGGCTGGTCGGACCTACGTGGCACATGGGTGAGGAGGGTGGTGAAGTCCGAGGGTGGTTTGGATCGAAAACGAAGGAGAACGACTCACCGAAAGTTTGGTTCGCGATCGAATTGGGCGGCAGGAAGAGAGCAAGAGGCGGTGGGAAAGTGAAAGGTACGCATCTTGATGCGTAACTTTTTTTTTTCTTTTTCTTTTTTTTGTTTATTTTTTTAAAAAAAAATATCCAAAGTATTTCGCAACCGGATGCGGACTTAACTCCGCAAGGAGTTGTGGAGATTAGCGGAGTAAAGGCTGTTTGGCACAACGCCAAAAGTATTCCGCAACAGGGTGCGGACTTAACTCCGCAAAGGAGTTGCGGAGATTAGCGGTGGTTCCAGTAAAAATTAGCGATGTAATTAATAATCCCCAATTTTTATAAGAATATTATAGATCTAAATCATTTGATGATTAGACACATAATTAGCTAGCATCATCAATTTAACAATGACCTCCGAGTCAGTCTCGATTAACACCTTTGTGAAACCCAAGCTCCAAGTCGGCTCTAATCCCTTTGACAAAACACCAAAAATAATATTTATTTTCATATGCATAATCGGGTTCCCGCTATATAAATAAACCCGTTTTAGGTTGATTATAAACCCGACCAATAGTACAAACTTGTAGATTAATGGCACAAAATTTAAAGCGGTTTAAAAAAAACGTTGTTAATTAAAAGTTCACATAGCGCTTTATAAAATAACTGCTAAGAACATTTTTTTAACATTGCTTTATACCAAAAAGCGTTGTCCTAATTGGAAAAGATAGCGGGTTTCAAGTAAAAGCGTCGTTAATGTTTAAGAAAAACATTTTTTTAATAGCGCTTTATACCAAAAAGCGCCATCCCAATTGGAAAGGAATGCAGTTTTCAAATAAAAGCGCTGTTAATTTTTAATTTTAAGTCATAAAAAAAAGTTTAAAATAGCGAACCCTAGGATCGATTTGGATGAATTAATCTTCTCCTCCTGGCTTTTTTTTCACTCAATCTATTCACCGCCTCCATCCAGGCTCCTCCTCTCCTTCCCCATAACCGCCGACACCAACAGCACCTTCCACCGCCTCCTCGGCTCCTCCTCCTCCCATCCGCCTTAGGGGTGTTATTCGAGTCGAACGAGCCGAGTAGTGAGCTGCTCATACTCGGCTCGGTACTGTTCAAGCTCGAGCTCGAGCTCGGCTCGAATTTTACTCGAGCTTAGAAGGAAGCTCGAAATCGGCTCGCGAGTATTTTAACAAGCTCGAGCTCGAGCTCGTTTTGCTCGTTTTTTGTCGAGCCGAGCTCGAGCTTGTTTTCGAGCTCATTTTGTATAGGCTCGTTTTTAGCTCGTTTTTTCATTTTGCTTGTTGGGCTTGTTTTTGTTGGGCTTGTTTTTCCTACTTTGCTTAGATTTCAAGCTCATTTGTGTTGAAATGCTAAAAGTCTTTAATGTCAACGGCCCATTACAAATTTCCATATCACTACAACCCTAAAATTTCAACTTGAAGGATTTCAAGCACTACTCGACGGCCGACACCATTGCTGCAAGCTTCTTGAAGGATTTGGAATGAATCTGGATGAGCACACTAATGCAATAGTTCTAATCAAACTGCATAATATCCGAATGTCATTTACACATGGTGAGATCTGTCAACTGCTATTTACAATCAATTCAAAAAATTTCACAAATCTACACTGTCTTTTTAACAACACTTGCAATCTGCCTATAAGACAAAAATCAAAATTAGGGGTTTATATGGTACCTCAGTAAAGAAAAGAGGGGTTTCAAAGAAAGGGGACAACAATCAAGGATAAGAAGGGCGAGATCTTACCACGTTGGAGATGAAATTTTTTTTATTAGCGTGAAGGCCAAAGGGATTGGAAGGCTACAGATCTGCGGGAGATTGAAACAAAGGATTAGAACTGAAAAGGGATGAAAAAGGCAAGAAATACAAACGAACCTGAGGCTAGCCCTAGAGGCGGCGACTTCGATGAGGCAAGGTCAGATGTCGTGACACCGGAAAGATGGGATCTGTGATCGTCGGAAGTGAGAAGGACGAGAGCCACTAGAGACGGCATGACTAGATCTGAAAGAAGAACAATTAGAATACCACAAATCCGAGAAAGACGGCTTGACTGGATCTAAAAGGCCAAGAAAGACGCTAAATTGGAGTGAAAAAAGACGATAGATTATAGCCAACCTGAGGATGGAGGCGGCAACTCCGGCGAGGCATCAAGGCTGGAAGCGGCGACTCCGATGAGGCATCGAGGATGGAGGCGGCGAGAGGGAATCTGTGCGCCTCTATGAGATCTGGGGATTGAGTGTTACATTTATATAGAGGCAGATAGAAGACCTAAAAGGGTGAAAAAAACCCTAAGGGTAAAACTGTCATTATGCTTGTAAAACGAGCTGAACGAGTAGCTCGAATAAAGCTCGAGCTCGGCTCGAGCTCGTGACGAGCTTGAAACCCTGCTCGTATTCGGCTCGTTTTTAAATGTGAACGAGTTCGAGCCGAGTTTTTTCGAGTCGAATCCGAGCTACTCGTGTTCACATAACACCCCTAATCCGCCTCGACACCAACAGCGGCACCGTACAACCTCCACAATCTATTCTCCTCGGCTCCTCCTCTTGCTACTTCCATCTGCACCGACACCGGGCAACAGTGGCACCTTCCACAGCCTCCTCGGCCCCTCCTCTTTTTCTTTCCATCCACGGTGACGCCAGCAGCACCTTCGACTGCCTCAACAGTCCCTCCTCGGCTTCTCCTCCTCCTTCCATCTGCATCGACGCCAACAACACCGCTCAGATCGGGATATGCAAGATCTAGATCGCCAGATCTACAAGCTTCAAATCGCCAAATCTTTTCAACACCTGTCAGATCTACAAGATCCATTCAAATTGCCAAATCTCACCGCAATTGAAGACGTCATTAGGTTCAACTTTAGGAATTTTGAATTTCTAGGGTTTGTGTCTTATATTGTGTTTAGGCTTTTCAATTTCTAGGAGATATATAATTCAAGTAAGCTGATCTTGTTCAGTAGATTGATTTCTTTAGTTTCATTTTTTTTTTGTATAAGGGTATGTTTATCGGTTAGAAATATGGGGATACTTGAGGATTTTAATAATAAAAAATGAGAAGAGAAGCAAGTATCAGTGTTTTCGATACTACCTCTAGTATTCGAACAAGTATCCCATTTAATTAATGCTATGTCAGTCGGACTTTTTATTTTCAAAAAATCTGGACTCAAACGACATCGTATAGACCGGACAAGAAGCAAAACACAATTTTTCACTTAATCATGCGTCATAGGCACTGCAACTTGTGAACATGTGTCACGTTGTGAGAGGAGGAAAGCTCAACGGCTGTGATCTGCCAAATCGGACGGATGTGATTAAATCTGTCGGGTGATTTTTTACAATTACAAAATGTAATTTTCAACAACGAAAATGTAAAAAAAAATAAAAATAAAAAATACCACAATACTAGATTCATGTTTATCTACATATAGACCTCCATTTTGAATATGTTTGACCATATTTTCAAAAAAATATTTTTCTTTCAACGCAATTATTATGTAATAATACCAAAAACATTATTTGTAATTATATTTTAGTATTAATAATTAAAAATTTGAAAATCTATTTGATAATTTGAGTTATATATTTAGCCTTATTTAGTTTATAAAAAAATATGAATTTTAATAATAATATTTTAATAATAAAAAATGAATATAATAATATAATCGAGAATGGAAATACTATTGAAGAGGGGTATATTTGTAAATTGAATTGGTAGAAAATGATAGTGTTTCGGAATGCTAGAGATGTTATTGATAAAGTGGAAAAAGTGAGATTGAGATACTAGGATGATGTGGCGGAAAGAGAAGAATAAAATATTATTATTTATAGTATCCCTAGTATCCATTGATAAACATGGTCTAAGTTACTTTGTAATTTCTCCCTATTAATATATAGGTTTGATGTTTTGTTCAGTTTGATGGTTGATGCTTGGTGTGATTTTCTCAATTGCTGTTTTTATTTTTTGTTATATTGATTTTAGGTGTAATTGAAGGGTACTACTGGTGGTGGTAGGTTGAGGGTAGATCGGTAATCGATTGTATGTTTCCAAGAACCAGCACTTTTCAATTTCATTTTATTTTTTTACAAAATTGAAGTTATACAGCGTTTATTTAAAAAAACGCTATCCTTGTATTTTCCAACAGCGCTTTTCAAAAACCGCTTTCAATAGTGTTGTCAGCGCTTCCGTTAATAGCGTCTTGAAAACCGCTATGCTTCCCAATAAAAAACCGCTCTTAATGTGTTTTTTTGTACTAGTCCACTAGAAAATCCTACCGACACATGACAATCATGCCTCCTACACACATGTCGCGATACGTGGCAATCATGCCTCCGCAACACGTGTCAAGAGGCTTACGACACTTGGCGATATATGGGCTTGCATGATCGATTGCTTGTAATATAAATAAGAGGGCGAGGACTCATTAGCGAAGGTCGGAAATTGGGATCTCTAACGGCTTAGGCCAGATTCCCTAGCTTTGAGCCCCCGCTTCAAGCGGGATTAGTCTCGGCTGGTAAAAACCGACATTGATGAAGCCGAAGGAGGACGGTGGTACGCGAATGGCTTGAGCTCGGGTCGGCACAGGTTTGGGTACGCCGACGGAATCTCGTCGTGCGTCTCAGGTAAGCCCGATCGTCTGAGCTCGCCTGCGTCCCACTTGATCCCGGAACCCGCTGACACGGGATTCCGAAAATCAGGTCTCTCACCTTTATTTATTCAAGTGTTCCATGATTTCTAGTAAAAAATGATATACATGCATTTGAATTCATGTGCAACAGATCACTCAACTTGGACGGATTTTTGTTTATTTATTTAGTGAACTGGGTTAAGCTGGGTATTAGCATCCGATTCCCAGAATTTATTAAGGCATTATATTGTACCCGCTGCACACCTCTCTCTAGCATAGAATATCTTGGGGCAACGAATCGGTCACGAACCTATCTATTCACAAAGCCTTGCTGATGTTGGTAAGATCTCTCATGATCTCCAGGTGTCTCCCCTTTCGGGGTCCATCCGCGACAGAAACCATCAAAGGATCTTAGCTTTCACAAGATGGTGTGCGCGTACCATTTCCAAGACTTCTATTTTCATAATTATTTGATCGGGAGGTCTCACCCTTCCTTGCAAATTGATCTCTTTTCTTGCCTTTAGAATTATACATACCAACCTAATTTGACCTTTGCGGCGTGGATTTTACCCGACGCCTCAGTCTTTTGGTGTGGGAGCAAATAAAAATTACGGGTTCACATAGAGATGCTCCGAAGTCTATGATGCACGGTCAGTTTCGACCTACATATATATTTCCTATCGCATTTTCAACATTGGTAAAACCCGAGCGTATCTCTCATTCACATCTTCGGTTTAGAGGGCTTTCTCTTTGTTTCTTTTTTGCTGATCACTATCATTACATAAAGTTTGGTGAATGGATTAAGTATTATTGATCTGTATTTGTTTAAAGAAATATGAAATTTGGAACAGAATAAGCAAAAATTAAGATACTATCTTAGGACTTTGTCTATCGGAGAATATACAAAGCTTGTTCCATGTTTTATTGTCATATATGTGCAAGTTGATCGGAGAGTATATATATACAAGGCTTCTTATATCTTACTATCATGTATATATATACATGTTTTACTGTCATATATGTATGTTTTAATATCATATATATATATATATATATATATATATATATATACACACACACACAAAGCGAGAGGAATGAAGCGTTTGCATCCATGTTTTACTGTCATAAGCCCCTCAGCGCAGAACCATGCTCGCGGAGGGCCTCCGATCGTAGCTTGAGCCTCTCGGAGCAACATCTCATAAAGTCCCAGGACGCGGGAGCTTGCTCCACGTCGGGCCTCCGATCGAAGCTACATTCTCGGAGATGAAATTTTCTATAAAGTCCCAAGGACGCTGGAGCTTGGCTCCGCGTCGGGCCTCCGATCGAAGCTGCATTCTCGGAGATGAGATTTTCTATAAAGTCCCAAGGACGCTAAAGCTTGGCTCCGCGTCGGGCCTCCGTTCGAAGCTGCATTCTCGGAGATGTGATTTTTTATAAGTCCCAAGGACGCCGGAGCTTGGCTCCGCATCGGGCCTCCGATCGAAGCTGCATTCTCGGAGATAAGATTTTCTATAAAGTCCCAAGGACGCTGGAGCTTGGCTCCGCGTCGGGCCTCCGATCGAAGCTGCATTCTCGGAGATGAGATTTTCTATAAAGTCCTAAGGACACTAGAGCTTGGCTTCGCGTCGGGCCTCCGATCGAAGCTACATTCTCGGAGATGAGATTTTTGATAACTCCCAAGGACGCTGGAGCTTGCTCCGCGTCGGGCCTCCGATCGAAGCTACATTCTCGGAGATGAGATTTTCTATAAAGTCCCAAGGGTGCTGGAGCTTGGCTCCGCGTCAGACCTCCGATCGAAGCTGCATTCTCGGAGATGAGATTTTCTATAAAGTCCCAAGGACGCTGGAGCTTGCTCCGCGTCGGGCCTCCGATCGAAGCTACATTCTCGGAGATGAGATTTTCAATAAAGTCCCAAGGACGCTGGAGCTTGGCTCCGCATCGGGCCTCCGATCGAAGCTGCATTCTCGGAGATAAGATTTTCTATAAAGTCCCAAGGACGCTGGAGCTTGGCTCCCCGTCGGGCCTCCGATCGAAGCTGTATTCTCGGAGATGAGATTTTTGATAAGTCCCAAGGACGCTAGAGCTTGGCTCCGCGTCGGGCCTCCGATCGAAGCTACATTCTCGGAGATGAGATTTTTTATAAGTCCCAAGTACGCTGGAGCTTGGCTCCGCATCGGGCCTCCGATCAAAGCTGCATTCTTGGAGATGAGATTTTTGGTAAGTTCCAAGGACGCTGGAGCTTGGCTCCGCGTCGGGCCTCCGATCGAAGCTACATTCTCGGAGATGAGAGGACGCGGGAGCTTGCTCCGCGTCGGGCGCCATCCGGTCGTATAGTTTGCCTCCCGGATCGGATATTTTATTAAGTCCCAGGACGCAGGAGCTTGCTCCGCGTCGGGCATCCGGTCGTAGAGTTTGCCTCCCAGATCGGATATTTTACTAAGACCTAGGACGCGGGAGAGCTTGCTCTGCGTCGGGCGCCAACCGGTCGTAGAGCTTAGGTAACGATGCCGGGCAGCAGACATGAAAACATAAATGAATATACCAAACGGATATGGAAACTCGTTCATATAAGTTGGAACGCGACTGAATCAAGCAACCAGATGACTCTTAGAGTTTGGCGCGGATGACCTGAACAGATTCTAGCCCTCCGCAGCGGGTCGGGCCGAATCCTGTTAATATGCGAGTGCGTCTAGATGCTCGCGGACTATAGATCTTAAATACTAGTCCTGGTTTCAAAGGTGGCGTTATTCTTTTGGCCATCCTATGTTGTGCGCGGGACAGAGTCGAGTTTAGCCTTCCCCTGGCAGAGATCTTCAATTCGATATCAGCGCACTTTTCGCCAGCAGGCTTTCACCCAAGTGAAACGAATTGCATCTCTGAGTTATGCGAGCCGCGGAGCATCCCCTCTAATAGTCGTTCGCGATTCTTTCTTGACTGGACTCTTGGATTGCCCTCTCGACAATGTTTACGAGTCCGCGAGGTTATTGCTACAACTGATCCGCTGTCATAAATGCCTCATTTGCTTTCGATTCGTGTGAGCCCTTACAGCAAACAATCTGGCTCGTCCGAGGACGACATGGAAAATGTCCTCCCTCCGTGAATTTTCAAGCCTATTGTGCAGCGCAAATTGATTAGAAAATCAGCTGTGCATAGAATTTGATGGGGCATATGCTTCTGCCTGGTGGGGATCGGAGGATTCGTGGGTGCCACTTGTGTGGGCACTCCTCTGTACATCTTTTTTTATGTCTAAATTTGGCCCATCATTCCCACAAGAACGATGACTTTTTATAAAGCAATAGGTCCATGATCTAAAGATCATTAAGTTATACCATCTGCTGATGGGTATATCTACAAAAATCGATCTGCAAATGCCGATTGGGTTGGAGTGGAATAGCGCCCGAGGTCGTGTCTACTCTGCATCATTGATCGAGTCGTTTCCGCATCTTCGATCGCGTCGACTCTGCATCTTTCTTCAGCCGCGTCGACTTGTGGGGGATGTCTCATCATACCAGAGGATATATGTGTTGTCATTAATTCAAAGGGAGACTTATTGAGTTCAAATACATGAAGGAGAGATTAACAAGCGGGAAGCTCTTAATTAAAATTCATAACTTAATGAAGACCCGATATTATGGGTCATTTCCACCATTGCCAACCTGAGAGATCATCTCAATCCACTCTGCTGCTACGAATGAACATGGCTGCATGTTCTACTCACAAGGCTCTCGGATAGGCTATCATCCTCGAAAGAACGACGATTTCTATGAGCAATGGATCCATGGTCCTGATGACAATAGTCTGTGCCATCCGCGGACGAACAGACCAATGAAGTTGGGTTCAGGTCAACCAGGAGGCCAGACGCAGGCAGGAGAATTGTGTCAATCTGTCTCGCGCACGACTATTGTGACGGTGAGTTCAGGCCGCGCTAAACCTTTTGTTATTTTACAAGTTCTAGCCGGGCGCACCACGATTCAGCCATGATTAGAAAAGCAAAGTAGTGGGCCCGAGTCTAGGCTCGCACCGTGATTAAGTAAAAGCATTCAACAGTACGTTTATCTCTTTAGGCCTATATATATTTCCTTTACGAAATTAATGAATTATAATGAAAACACAGGCTACTGAGAGAGTTTGATACCTATCTTATAAAGTCTTGCTTTTTAAGCATCGCAATGTAAGAGGCTCCCAAGTGATTAAAAATCCCAGGGTCCAGGATAGAACCCAAGGTTTTTTCCACCTCCCCAACACTAATATATGCACTCCGCCTATTTGCATTAGCTGGCAATGACGCTTTCAACGCAGCTGTTATATATTTGGAAGGCTTTCAATACTTAAAAAAGACTTCTTAGAGCTACGTTTGATAGTTCATTTCATAAAGACTTGCACATTTTTAGTCACATTTTGAGCTACATAATCAGGTGAGCTCAGTATAAGGAGTTTGCTTGTCCTCGACCGCGACCGATCGTTCCACCACGACAGATCGGAGGCCTCACAAATTTGAATGCTATCCGCAGCCAAAGAAGCATATGCCATTTAACATTTGCAGTTACTTTTGTGCTCATCAAAAGCCAGTTTCGACTTAAGCCTATATATGTAACTATTGTAGGCGTGGGTATAGGTATGTCGCGGGTGCAGCAGGTAGGCTTGCATCGTACACAAAGAAACCTCCCTCTCGCGTCTGATAAGACACTCGACGCTAGAGCTATGCTCGCGGATGGCCTCTGATCGTAGCTTGAGCCTCTCGGAGCATACTTGATAAGTCCCTTGACGCTGGAGTATTGCTCGCAGAGGGCCTCCTGCTCGTAGCTAGTAAGCTCGCGGAGATAAACTCTTAATGAGTATAAATTAAAGCCCGTAAACGGCGGAGCTCTCATCCATAGAGGGCTTCCTTATTGAACTACGAAAGGCTTGATTCTCTTCCTAAGAGATACGTAGGCAACCCACTAATGAGTTGTGTACATCCCAGACCAAACTAACTTAGTTAAAACTTTACACCAAAGGTCTGAGATATTGAGTACTCTTCCCAAGGAAGACGAAGTACAAATGCATATATTGTCTCGTTTGAATCGAACCCTAGCTAAGTCTCATCTTAACTAAGGTTCGAGGAGCTGTGACGAAACACCAAAAATAATATTTATTTTCATATGCATAATCGGGTTCCCGCTATATAAATAAACCCGTTTTAGGTTGATTATAAACCCGACCAAGATGTGGGAAAACCCACTAGAAAATCCTACCGACACATGGCAATCATGCCTCCTACACACATGTCGCGACACGTGGCAATCATGCCTCCGCAACACGTGTCAAGAGGCTTACAACACTTGGCGATATATGGGCTTGCATGATCGATTGCTTGTAATATAAATAAGAGGGCGAGGTCTCATTAGCGAAGGTCGGAAATTGGGATCTCTAACGGCTTAGGCCGGATTCCCTAGCTTTGAGCCCCCGCTTCAAGCGAGATTAGTCTCGGCTGGTAAAAACCGACATTGATGAAGCCGAAGGAGGACGGTGGTACGCGGATGGCTTGAGCTCGGGCCGGCACAGGTTTGGGTACGCCGACAGAATCTCGTCGCGTGTCTCAAGTAAGCCCGATCGTCTGAGCTCGCCTGCGTCCCACTTGATCCCGGAACCCGCTGACACGGGATTTCGAAAATCAGGTCTTGTCACCCTTTATCCGACGAGTGACGACTAACGCCTTTTTGTCTGTATTTCAATTTTTCAATCCTATATTCATCAAGCACATCTCTTTCTAATATTGTATTAAAAATAGTCTCGACTTCCCGATTTAAAATGATTATACGGAGTATTACATTTCGGTTTGGGTAATTTATTAATTTGGATTTTGATTGAATTAATTGGATTCCTTGCATTTGCTTATCGGATCCATCCGAAAGGATGCTCTCGGATAGCGGTCCTTCTCGGCCGCATACGAATTCTCACCTTATCAAAAAAAAAAAGAAATTGCTCATCGGATCATTCAGGTGTATGTTAAACTAAACCGGGTCAACTCTAGTTTCATATGTATGAAAAAAATTCAGAGATTCAAGAGTCATTCCATTATTTCAAGTTGGCCGGATTTGGGGTTTGACAACTCGATCTAGCTACATAGATATATATCATTAATTAGCACTATAAACTAAAAAACATGACATAATTCATGAAACAATTCAATATATATACAGATCATTTCAGAATTCTAAAATTGAATTCCTCTAGTCAACAAGAAGAGAACCAATTACAGAATGGAATCCATGGAATCATCAATTGAGAGCTTTTGCATTGAGAGAGTTTGTTACAGAACCGATGATCGAAACAGAAGAAAGGGGATGACTTATATAGCCGTTGGATGTCACGTGCCTAGCACGTGTTCTATCTAACAACCCTATGAGGAAACTGGGTTTACTTATAAACAATAGAACTAAACCCGGTTTTACACAATGTCAGCTCCCCTCAAACTGGTGATGGATCTGGGAGATGCATTCCAAGTTTGACAAGAAGCTCCCTGTGATAAGTAGCAGGAAGAACCTTAGTTAAGACGTCATCTAGCTGATTTTGTGTTGGCAAATAGGTGAGTTGCAGTAATCCATCCATTACTTTCTCCCTTGTGAAATGGCAATCGATCGCTATATGTTTCGTCCTCTCGTGGAAGACTAGGTTCTTTGCAATCTGTAAGGCAAACTTGTTATCACAGTGGAGAGTAACTGGTTTTAAATCACCTTCACCAAGCTCTTGTAACAAGTTGACAAGCCAGGTGACCTCTGCAACAGCTTGGCTCATCGATCTGTACTCGGCTTCTGATGAACTCCTTGAAACTATGGCTTGTTTCTCTGATTTCCAAGTAATTGGATTGTCCCCATACAAGACCACATAACCAGTTACTGATTTTCTTGAAATTGGACATGAGGCCCAGTCAGAATCAGAGAAAGCCTGTAATCTGATGGATGATCCTCTCTGTAATCGAATTCCATAATGAACTGTCCATTTTACATATCTCAGAAGGTGATGAAGTGCAAATTGGTGTGTGATATTGTAACACCCCCTTTTTAGATCCCAAAGGAGTGTTGCAGCGCCAGTGAATCTGCAGACTTTAATGTCTTTGAATTCACCTGAGGCTTATAGGGACATGTAACCATGCTCCCATAAACAAGATGATAATTTAAATACAATAAAATAGGCGGAAGTAAATAAAATTTATTAGTTTAAAATATCTGTTCACAATAATAATAAGAATACCAAAACCATAAAGTATGAATAACTTCCCAAAATAACTGGAATTAAAGTAGCGATGCGGAAATTTTTAGAGGTTCAAAACTTGTGGTAAAACATTTAATAAATGACAGTCTGCTCTTCAACTCTCTCCTGCTCCGCTGCTTCCACTAGACCTGTGGAATATGGTCTGGTGTTTCGTGAGAACGAAGGACACCAGCCATCCAATAAATAGGATGGTTAGTACAATTAAGACTAGCAAATGATAGGGAAAATGTCCAGACTTTAACCTTACAGTGACCATAAAACGGTATGTTATAGGTTAAGGGAAAGACACGAATATTTAAGAGTGGAAACTGAATAAAAAGATAAAAATTCACGACATGACTCGGATGATCATAACGATCGATTATAAGATAAGAAAAGGAATTATACTCGAGACACATAAGTATAATAACTGAAATGATCACCTATTTAACAGTCGATAATAAAGATAACGATAATAATAATAATAATACTACGTGGTACCGGTCGGGCCTTTAACAAGGACCACTACCTACATCAGATCGTTGTTTTATCACCCCACAGAGAATGCATTCCGGGATGGTGTTTCATGAAACCTTGTAAGGCGGTGGCTTAACGAACCACAACCTGCAAGTCAGTCTACTGCATAACTTGCCAAAGGCATAAAGCCACTCGCATCACGTGGTGCGCATTTTAACATATCATAACTGAGCATCACATGGTGCCTATCTTATCATACATAAATAATTTATACTAGGTGATCATAATAACGATATTAAATCAAACAGGGACAAGCATGGATAATTCAAAGAGTCTTACTATCACATGCCACTAGTTTGCATGAAGGAACAAGCAGAATATAATGCACTTTAGGAAGAAGAAAATGGGCAACCTTTACTTATCTCGTGTTATAAACAAACAATCACATTTAATACGCATATCACTATAATTCATTTAATAATTGCTCATTAATTTAACTCATGCCAAGTTATGATTAAAAAGGATAAATTACATCAAGCAGATGGGTATGCAATTTATCGAAATTGGCAAGGAAATTGGCCACAGAGTCGCATTCGACACGGAAGAATTTAAAAGGCACAACAAAAGAATCACGAAACACGCAAAGAGCGTTTGAACGAAATCACTTGCCTTAACCTTCGATGATCAGCTGATGACAACAAGGCGAGATTTTAGCACCTATTGAATCCAACGGAAAAATGAATATTAATATTGATATTTTATAAAATTAACTTTACTTAACTCAATTTGAAATTGAATTAATTCTATAAAGTTAAATATCTATACCAATATGAATTCATCGGGAAGCGGGATCCGACATGGGTGCTTCGAGATTTCTTGGTGTCGCTGAAACGGGCAAGAATCGAATAGTTTAAAAACATTGTCCGCTTAAATTAATAAATAACTAACTTAGGGCCAGAAACAAGAATAGTCTAAATAAGCGGGGAGTTTCTGTAATATTTGCAAAAGAGATTAAAAATCTCCTCTTTGTTTCAATGGAGCATACGTACAGAGAAGAGGAAACGGTGACTGGCGCGCTCTCCTCTGCGCCGATGGCCAGCAACGATCGAAGACGGCGTCTCGGAGGCGATCGGAGGCGATGGGCAGCGGCAAGGCAAGGGCCTCGGCGGTGGTGGACTGTGGAGGGGTTGCAACTATGGCGGTGGTGAATCTTCGGCGGCAACAGGGCGAACGCAGCGAGGGCTGTCGGTCTGGGCTCGTGGCGCATCTCCGGGCAAGGGCTGCACTGCGGTGGCTCGGATGATGGTCAGGCGGGGGTGGCTCATGGCTCACGTCGCCGGCGGCTGCTCAGGGGAGGTCGGCTCACGGGAGTGATGGGTTCAATCGGAGAACGGTGATGGGAGAGGAGGAGGATGAAACGGTGAGGACGGTGATGTTGAATTGGTTTTGGGGTGTCGGAAAACCCTATTATTTGACGTGTATCTATATTGCTCAATTAGGTTAGATAAAAAATAGATTATAAGGAAAATAAATAAAATAAGTTGATAAAGACGGAGATAGGAGACAGACTCCTCCTTTATCGATCGGGATGTATATTATTTAATTTATCTTTATAAATTAAATAATAAGGGTATTTAGAGGATTTATTTAATTAAATCCACCATATATTATTTCTTTTTAGAATAATTTAATTATTCTAATTTATACCATATATCTTATGTGAATTTATTAAATGACCAAATTCACAAGATATATACTATAGTTTGATATAATATAGACTTATTTAATTAAAAAAAATAAGAAATAGCCCAAAAATAATTTGGGGTATTTCAGATATCAGGAGCTTTAAGAAATTGACTAAGAACCTGCACTAAAAAAGATATATCTGGTCGTGTATTTGTTAAGTAACTCAATTTGCCCACAAGACTTCTATAACTAGCCGGATCATCAATCAATTTACTCATATCAGAATCATGTAATTTAAAATTTAGAGGTAAAGGTGTTGCACAAGGTCTCTGATCATCAATGTTTGCTTCATTGATGATTTCTTGGCAAAACTTCTTTTGACTCAATATTAAGGATTGTTTAGATTGAATTACTTCTATGCCTAAGAAGTAATTCAATTTTCCCAAATCCTTAATAGTGAACAAATCATGTAAATACTGCTTGAGGCCTGTCACTTGAGCTAGATCCGAACATGTAACAATGATATCATCTACATATATTGTAACAATCGTTAGATGATTATCTTTATGAGAAATGAATAAAGAGGGATCATACTGTAACGGCCCAGAATTATGATTTCCGGGTTACGTTTCAAGGGATAAAACCCCTTGTTCGGATCTTGCAATCCAGGTACGGGTCGAGGTTTCAAACTCATTTTAAGATTAGTAGAAAGAGGGATTTCAAACCCTAAAAACCTCGAAGGGCCGTTGGGTACCCTTAACCTGTCCTAAGAGTATGTCGCGAAATCCATTTCAAACGGAAGTAAGGCGAAAGCAAAGTAAAGATACAAGTGTCACGGGAGAACCGGTCAAACCAAATCATGAGTGTGTAATTACCATTTTACTAAATTAGGATATTAGCCAGATTCTTCGATTCGCCAAAAGGAAACCCCGTCATATAGACATCGAGCACTCAAATCTGCAGAAATACCTTTGAAAGAAGAACAGGGAAAGGAGTCAAATCGAGCCACTCATGCGGGACCGGCAGTCCTCGTTGAGGCAACATAGTATGTGATATACCTAATAAAGATGCTCTAATGCAGTACGGAAGTCAAACACACTAGCATGCTCCTAGTTCATAATAATGTGCAGAAATACTGTAAAGGGCCCAAGACAATGCCAAATGGCATATCCCTCTCCTACCTCCACCCCCTTCCGATAGGGCGGAGACTGGCCAGCTCGTGAATGCATTCCATCACAATCGGGCGGCACGCATGCCTAACCCGCTCCACAATAAAGCCCGCAGGCATCTCATAATATAAGGAAGTTCATGACTCGATTGACCCAGGGTACCCGATGAGGCTGGGCTACCCTATGACCCTAGCAAAGACTCTAGGACTAGGGCTGGGCAAAATATGGATCGGACCGGAATCGGACCGGGACCAGACCGTAATTTACGGTCTTTGGATCGGACCGGAACATTACGGTCTGGTCCACGGTCCAATATATTTTTAAATCCGGGTTCCGGTCCAAACCCGGGACCAGACCGGAATTTCCGGTCCGGATCGGAATTGGACCGGAACCTATGTTATTTTTAAAAAAACCCTAAAGAGTGAAGCCTAATGGAGGATTATGGAGCAGCGCCGTTTTCTACTTTTCTCACTTTCTGGCTTCTGCATTTCATATTTTCATTTCTCTCTTTTTTCTAAGTTCTATCGACTTCAGACTTTCAGAGTTCAGTCTCACCTTCACCACTCTCCAGACCGGCCCTCTCCTCGGCGTTTCTCGGCGGTTCCAGGCTCACCTTCACCACTCTCCTCGGCGGTTCTCGGCGGTTCCAGGGCAATCCAGGCGTCAAGAGTCTCCACTCTCCAGACCGGCCCTCTGTTCTCGACGGCTCTCAGTTCTCGGCGTCGGCGGGCCTCCTACTCTATCTTCACTCTCCTGTCTCAAACTCTCAGTAACTCATCCCTTCCCGGCCCCATTGAATTTCAATTATAGATCTAGATTTTTTTTTAGTATATTTTGACCTATTAATGTTGATTTTAGTATAGATTTTGAGAAATTATACATATTCTAGCCTAACATTGAAGAATCTTCTCCCAATTTCAAATCTAGGGTTAAGAATCTTCTCCCAATTCTAGCCTAACATTGAATCTAGGGTTAAGAAATTTTAAATCTGTGGTACAAACGGTCCAACCGGTCTTTACGGTCCGCGGACCGGAAAACCCGGGACCATATTTATTGGTCCCGGTCCGATCCGCGGTCCAAGTTTTCAAAAATTCCGGTCCATCGGATCGGACCGGGACCGGAATGTCCGGTCCGGTCCAGACCGGTTGATCAGCCCTATCTAGGACTATCACAGATAACGGCCGTTCTGTTTCAAACGCAATAACTAAGCAGATGCTCATTCAATTAGTGCAACCTAAACAGGATACTACATGGCATGCTTTTATGCATATGCAACACCTAACATAAAATGCAACAACAGGCATGAATGTCCAACCTGAGTAAGCCCCCTAGGGAACTTACCTGAAGATGCATAACAGCAGGATAATACAAGCAAGGGCCCAAATGCAAGTCCAAAGCAATACACACCTATCATCAAGTCATTTCAATAAGCTACTGAACCAACATTCACACACACACACGAACCCAAGTTCTCAATATCCTCAAAACCATCGATGGTAAAACCATTTTTCAAAACCTTTCCGATTTGATCAACCAAAAGCATTCTTCCAATCAAAACCATTGATAAAACCTACCAGCAATATTTCCAACGTCCTTCTCAAAACAACATCATCAAACCAAGACAAAGGATCCCGACATTAAACATTTAATCCTTAAACCAATATCTAAAAATCATATTATAGAATTTATTCCGGCACTTTGGTTTCAACAATAAATCCTTTAAGAGGTATTTTCGAAAACTAGAATCTCTTTTTAGATAATTCACTAAGCAATATGTTAACTAAAAATACAATACCAACTTAAATCCTCTTACAATTCATGTTTATAAAGCAAGCCAATAAATCAATTCGAAATCCCAAAATCACATTTTAACATCATATGACAACCTTTTCCAAATAATAATATTTATAAAACAACATACCTATATATACATATAATAATTTCAGAATAATTTAATAACTATTAATTAAACAATTATATAACAACTAAATAATAATTAAATTGGTAAATAAGATGGGCAAGGTCTCAACCAACCCAAACCCAAAGAAAGAGAGAAAAGGCCCATGACCCGGATCCAGCCCACAACCCGAATCCACAAAGAAGAAAGAAGACTCGCCCACAGCCCATGCCCAGAATTCACAAAATAAAATAAACAAAGAAGGGGACCCACACGGAGAGAGGGAGCGGGCCCACCAGAGTGCAACATCGTCTTCAACCTTCCCTCTGCCTCGCCTGGTTCTTCTCCCTCGTTCTCCCGATCACCGCTCGTGCTCTCGCCGGTCTCGCCCTTGTCTCCTCTCTCTCTCTCTCTCTCTCTCTCTCACTGTTCCCTTAGTCTCACTCACCACCCCTCGCTCACACTCGCTCGCACGCCCGCCCTCGCCGCGCTCGCGACTCGCTCTCGCACTCACTGGATTCGAACTCAAACACACCCCGACCCGCTCTAAAGCTCTCGACCAGATTAATCGACAAGAGGTTGAATCAACACAAGAATCGAAAGAAACGAAAGTCGAAAGGAGGTTAGGGCGCTCACCGAGAGGCTTTGAACCCGCCGGAAAACGTCGTCGGAGCTTCGTCGGAGATGGATTCTCATCGGATAGGGCCTAGGGAGAGTGGGAGGATTAAAAGAGGGACCTTTCGCAGATCGAAGTCGAAAGGAAGGAAGGACGAACCTTATCGATTTAGGAAACGGAACCAACGGGGGAGATATCGACTGCGCTCGGGGGATCTCCGGGGAGCTGGTGGTGCTCAGGGCCCTCGGAGATGCAGAGGCGGGGCACCGGGAGACGCTCTGGAGCGCTCGGGGCTGCTGCTCGGCGCCTAGAGCTGCTGCTCGACGCTGGGAGTGCTCTCGGGGTGGTGCTGGTGGCGGCAGCTCAAGCGGAGGGGTAGGAGTTTGGGAGGAGGCTTGGAAACAAGGGGGTTAAAGAGGAAGAATGGAGAGAGAGAGAGAGAGAGATGCATCTGGAGCTTCAGAAGTGAAGAGGGTAGAAAATGAGAGTGAATGAGGGGGGAGATTTATTTTGAAAACATCCAAATGAAAGATGGGGGTTGGAGCTGCTGCACTCGAAAATCTGAAGGAAGGCATTTGGCGTTTTGCCTGGAATGGGGTGGCAAGGTGTGAGGGAGGAGGATGGGAGATGGGGTTACCAAGCCAAAATCGGTAATGGTTTAGCTGGAGTGAGTTGTTGCAAAAGGCTGTTGGTGTATCAGCTTTAATGAGGAGGAAGAGTTGTTGGTTTGACCCAGTAGAGAGATAAAAGGGAAGAAGCCAAAAGTGTGGTTCCAAGTAAATCTTTAAAATACCCGAAATAAAAATCTCAAAACTCGCTCTCTGGATCTTATTCTGATTCGATCAAAACAACGTTCCAAATTTTTTAATTCGAATTTAATAATGAAATCCGAACATCATTTTCAAATTCTCGGCATATGAAAGCAGGAAAAATCTATTTTGCAAAATTCCAAATTTGACCGGAATCCGCATTAAAAGTTTCGAGTTCGATTAATTTGAGGACGAGTTTTCCTTAGAATATCCGATTTAAATTCATTTTTCTAAAAATTAAGATTTGAAAATCCGGGCCTTTACACATACTTTGACTTTTTGAAATTGAAATCAATCAAGGTAGTATAGAGCTTATTGAGCCACTGTCTTGAGACCTGTTTTAATCCATATAATGATTTCTTCAATAAACAAACCTTGTTTTCAGGATTTGGCACTCCTTGAGGCATTGTCATATATACTTCCTCAAATAAATCACCATGAAAGAAAGCATTATTGACATCTAACTGAAAAATATCCCAACCTTTATTTAAAGCAAGAGATAAAATAACTCTTACAGTTGACATCTTGACCACTGGTGAGAATGTCTCATCATAATCCATACCATACTGCTGGGTGTATCCTTTAGCAACTAATCTTGCTTTGAACCTTTCAACTGAACCATCAGCTTTGAGTTTGATTTTATAAACCCACTTGCAACCTATTGCTTTCTTATCTGCAGGTAAGTCAGCTAAAATCCAAGTGTGATTAGAATTTAAAGCATTTATCTCCTTATTCATATCCTCAACCCATTTGGGGTTCTTAGAGGCTTTTGAATAGGTTTTAGGTTCAACCAAATTATTTGAATCATGAATAGATGCTGAATTGCACATATACTGAGAATATTGAATTGGTAAGAATGAATCTGTAAAACCAGATAGTAAAGGAAACAACTCATGATTGGAACCAAAATTGCATATGTAATCTTGAAGATGGGTTGGTTGTCTTGGAACTCTTGAAGACCTCCTAATCACATGATGATTGTTACCCATATCTCCAGAAGATGAATTGTTGTTCAATGACTGTCTGTGAGAAAGATCACTGCTAGAAACACTGTTAGAGCCATTAGTAGATAAATCATCATTAAAGCTTTGAATATGACTGTTATCAGAAGATGAGTTAATAACCACATTCTCTTCTATAATCTCACTGTCAGGAAAAAAATATTGACTCAGGACTATCTATCATAATATTAGGAAGAGGAATACCCTAATCAAACATAATCTTGTGCAATGGGAATTGAAGTTCATGAAATTGAACATCTCTAGAAACAAAAATCCCGTGAGACTTTAGATCCAATACCTTATAACCTTTTGTGCCATGAGGATATCCCACAAAAATACAAGGAGAGCTCCTTGAATCAAACTTGGACTTGTCACATTTGTTAGTGCTAACAAAACACATACATCCAAATGATCTTAGTAAACTGTAATCAGGATCTCTTTTGAATAAAATCTCATAAGGTGTTCTAAATTGGATAGAAGAATTAAAGTGGGAACCTGTTGATCAAGTAAGTTGCAGTCAAAATACATTCTCCCCAATACTATACATGGAGATTTGATTAAAATAATAGAGCACGAGTAGTCTCTAACAGATGTTTGTGCTTTCTCTCTACTACTCCATTTTGCTGTGGTGTATGGGCACATTTGATGCAGCAAACCATGTTGATCATAAAAGTTTTGAGCCTCATGACTACAAAACTCCATTCCATTATCAGATCTAATGATCTTGACCTTAACATCAAATTGATTAGTAACAAAGGCAGTAAAAGACTGTAAAACAGTGAATGCATTACTCTTAGCAGCAATCAAGTGAGTCCATGTAGCTCTAGAGAAATCATCAACAATAGTCAAAAAGTATTTGAAACCATTATGAGTAGGCACCTTATAAGGACCCCATATATCCACATGTAAAAGCTCAAAACATCTCATAGATTTTATTGAACTGTCAGGAAAAGCACTTCTGTGTTGCCTAGCTTTGGGACAAACCTTACAAACATGATGCTTCTTTGTCCTTACAAGAGTTTGTAAAAAATTAAAATGAAACAACGGATCAAAAGGCACATTTCCAAGCCTGCAATGCCACAATTCTAAATATACTGCACTATTACAACTCACAATTGTATCACTATCAACTGCAGAAGACAAAACATTTGAAGCATTTTTGTCAAGAATATCCACATTACTCCTCAATGTTGTGAGATACAGTCCCTTTGACACTTCACCAAG
Organism: Persicaria maculosa; assembly: GCA_963922045.1. NCBI lineage: Eukaryota > Viridiplantae > Streptophyta > Magnoliopsida > Caryophyllales > Polygonaceae > Persicaria > Persicaria maculosa. Next base: position 9,408,860 of record OY998251.1, read on the forward strand.
CACCTGTGGCTTGTTCATTGAAGGGTCTTGTATCAAACATTAGGAAGAAGTGAACAACATATATGTATGCAGATCATGGACAAACTTCCTAACAGATAATATAAATTGTAAGCAAACTCAGGAACATGCAAGACATCATGCAACACAATCTGATTTTGAAGAATAATAGAACCAACATGACAAATCTTGAATTGTTGTCCATTTGGTATAGTGATATAGCTGGGTAAAGAAAACTGATGATACACTTTAAACATAGATAAATCAGGACAAATGTGATGAGTTGCACCACTATCTATAACTCAACTATGATCACTACCAAAGGTACTAAAACAAAATTTGGTACCTGCCACCATGCATGCTAGCATCTTTACCAGAACTTTGCTTGCTTAAGAAAGCCAATATTTGCTCATACTGCCCTTTAGTCAAAGAATGAGTTGAATCATGATCACTGCCCTCAACTGTGACATTAGATGCAAACCTCTTTCATTTGTCTCCTTTGAAATTTGAAGGATACCCATGCAGCTTAAAGCATCTACTAATCGAATGGCCTGAAACTTTACAGTGCTCACATAAATATTTGCCTTTTCCTTTAATAGCATTCTGTGACACCCCTTTATTTCCACTTTGATTACCATTTAGACTGTTGTTTTTCTGACCATTAAATTTCCCATACTGAGAACCACTCGATGACTAATTCCCCATAATTTGAAACGCATTAAAACCAGCAGTACTATCATTGATAGAACCAGAATTGCTCAACCCCCCTTTGACTCTCCTCATCTATGAGCATTATATACACATCTGCAATATTGGGGATTGGCTTCATCAACAAGATACTGGTTCTCACCCCATTGTACGCATCAGGTAATCCAACCAAGAATTGGATAACTTGCTGATTAGAAAAAGATCTAGACACTGGATTCTCAACTTCACAAGCATTGCACACAGGCGATTCAACAAGATCCATATACTCATCCCATAACTTCTTAAATTTCGAGAAATAAGAAGTAATTGAAGAACCACTCAACGAGATATTGAACATTTCTTTCTGTACCTGATAAAGACGAGTGCTGTTCGGCGAACCAAAACGCATTCTCAACTCATCCCAGATCTCTTTTAGTGTGCGAAAATACAGTAAAGTTTCACCAATTTCCTTCTCCATCGAGTGCAAGATCCAAGCTACGAACATGCCATTGCACCTCTTCCACTGTGCGAACCTCAGCGAAGTCTCAATCGGGATCTAGAAACTCCCATCAACAAGAGCGATCTTGTTCTTGGCAACCAATGATACTTCTACTGCGCGTCTCCAATGGTTGTAATTTATTTCGTTTAGTAGTTGCTTCGATAGGTTGTAGCTGGGATGATCAGAGTGATGCAGAAACAGAACATAACTAGTATCAATCGGATTTGGATCCATGGCGGATCAAGATTCGTCTAAAAAAAGGAAAAAAAAACGGGAAATAAAAAAACACAGAAATCGCGGAATCAATCAACGAGCTTCGCAAGCTCTGATACCATTTCAGAATTCCAAAATTGAATTCCTCTAATCAACAAGAACAGAACCAATTACAGAAAGGAATCCATGGAATCGTCATTGAGAGAGTTTGTTACAGAATCGGTGATCGAAACAGAAGAAAGGGGATGGCTTATATAGCCGTTGGATGTCACGTGCCTAGCATGTGTTCTATCTAACAACTCTATGAGGAAACCGGGTTTACTTATAAACAATAGAACTAAACCCGGTTTTACACAATGTCAGATCAAACTAAAGCACGGGGCATCCATCAACCTGTAGACCAGGAGCCGTAGGGCATGTAGCTAAGGGGCAGTGATCGCCGGTATCCAGCCCCCACCAACTAACGCCGTCGATGCCCGGCAAGCTGAAGAACATGAGGACCCCCATGAACACCACCCCGGCGTCCAGCGCCGCCGCCAGCACGTAGTTGTACCGGGCCCACCACCCCCTGTACTTTTTGAATATGTAGACGTTGAACAGGATCCCCACCATCCCCCACGCCACGAAGTTGATCACCCTCGTCGGCGGCATGTTTCCGGTCGCCCCTATGATCACCGGCATGTTGATCAGCCGTATCCACTTCTGGTCCGGGAACCTCCGGGCCAGGAACCAGACCGGGAAGGGGGCGAGGAACCCTACGAGGAAGAACCAGTTGAGGGCCGAGTAGACGCCCAGCCCTGGGGAGAACATTCGGGCTGGGCCTACCACCCCCCATATGACTGAGGCGCTGTAGAAGACCGAGTCGTTCGGGCAGGTCCAGGGACTACCTATCGGGAGGAGCGCAGGGTTGCATATACCCTCCACCGTCTCCACCAGCCACCATGTGGTGAAGAAGATGGTGGCAGAGGCCACCATTGTCCCCACGAGCTGGACAACAAACATGGACCGCGGTGGGATCTTCATGTAGTGGCCGAGCTTGAAGTCTGATAAGAGGTACAACGCCTGAGACATGCTCATGTAGCCGTACGTCTTGAAGGCGACGTTCGCTAGGGGTTTCCCGGGGTACATGTACCCTATTATCAGCTCCGTTATCACGTTCAGCCCTGGTTGCTGCACATCGTACATCATGACCTTATTAGGAAATAGAAGGGTAACAAATTTGTATTAAAAATAGAAGAAGAAGGGGAATGCTTATAATAGTGATCAGTGAATTTTAACTTAAATATGGACTATATTAATAAGGGTAATCATTATTTTTTTCTACCAAAAAACAAACAGGGGGTTAGTGTAATGGAAAACGCGTACCATGTTAGTTGTGGCCTGGATGATCCCGATTGGTAAGGTGTAAAGGGCAGCAATGGCGCAAGCTAAGATAAGCCCCCACCATGGGAGCTGAAGCTGGCCATTGAAGCCGACACAAGCGAAAAACGCAAGGCCAAACGTAACCACCAATAGAACTAGAAACCACCATTGAGGAACTTGCTTGTAGTTCCTCCTCATAATCCGACAATGGACATCTGAGAAGTCGTCGATCCTCTCCTTGGTTTTGCTCCATAATGTCCATATCGATCTGATCGATTAGAGTTTCAAAGTTTAACTTCAAATTAAATATTGAATATTGTAAGACGTACATGTTGAATATTAAAAAACTGGATCGATCGATCAATCACCTTCCATGGAACAAAGCAACATGTGAAATGGTTGCCGTTAGGGTTGCAAAGTTGACTCCATAGGCCAGGGCAAATAATCCACTGAGGTAGAGCTTACTGTAGTTATTGTAGGCTTCATTGTCCATGGTGAATGTCTCCTTGTTCAAGACGCGACTGATGTTGTAACTGCATATGTATATATGTATGAATTGAGTCTAGCTAGCTATATAGCTCCATCATAAATACATGATTGTATGTTAAACAAAGAGATGGAGATGAACTTACGGATTGCCAGAGAAATCGAAGGTGTGAGAGGAGATGAAGGGGAAGCGTTTGGCGTTCCACAAGTTGGAGTAGTAGGAAATAGGGAGGAGGACGTAGACAAAAAGGAAGAAGCCGACCATGGTATTGATAATGGCGGAGGCAGGGGTGGAGAGAGGGGTTCCAAGGAAGGAAGTGACGACGTTCCAGTCCAAGGAGAAGGCGTCAAAGCCAAGGCCGTAGAGGCCAGAGCCAAGCTGCTGCGCGGAGATAGAGTTCTTCCATAACAAGCACACAACCGAGATGCAGCTTAGGGTATGGAAGAAGTAGCCAGGGATGATGTAGTAGGAGAAGCTCCCCACTATGACTATTATGAAGAATTGTAGCCTTGTTAGTTGCCACCTTGCCCTCTTTTCGTTCTCATGAAGTGCCCTATATATATACCATCCGTGAATTAATTTATGTGCATATATGTTAGAGACAACGTAACCACCAATTAATATATACTCCCTCCGATTAAATTGTGATAAAAAATAATTAAAATAAATAAGATTTTATAGTATAGTTTTAATTAACACCTAAAACTACGGACAGAAAAGTTAAACATTGTTTATTTTCGATCAGATTTGTGCTATAAATACCTGAAGAGGGAGACTGCGACCAAATTCTTGGGCCACCACATGTAGGGAGAGTCGACCAGGTATTTTCTCAACAATCCAGCCCATCCATATCCTAGCAGCTGATGATTTCCCAAAACAACATTTCAATAAATAACATCAATAAAAAAATTCAACTACTAGAAATAAAAAGCCATTTTCAACTTAAGTGTTCTAATATTTTCCAACAGTGAAATATTTATTAGAATACATATTTTTTTATTTTTTTTAAAAAGATTTACTTGTATGATTTAGGGTTTAGGGTTTCCCTAAAAAAATCAAGGAATTATTATGACAAACAAGGATACATGACATTATGACAATGCCTTGTTAACATTTCATTTTTAGAAACTTTATCCAATATAGCTTCTAATTAATTCGCTATCTCGTATACATATGGAATCCTTACAAGAAATCAAAGAATTGGGCTAATTAGGACATGCAAAATACAGTAGCAACACTTTTCATTAGAGTAGGTTGACGAGACCCGAGATAACCGAAATCCGAAAAACATAGTCCCAAGAAAATCGAAACTCAAACATAATTATTGAACCTCAAAAAACCTCAACTCAAAATAATCAAAACTCGAAGACTATCACATATGAATATCCAAAACCAAATCAATCCGACCCAAATCCCACCCGAATCACCCAATTACGTACACTCTAGACTTGTCAAAACAAAACCCGACCCGGCCGCCCGGAATTTTTCGGGTCAAGATCCGAAAATTTTGACCCGGAATTTTTTTTTTCCGATCCGAATCCGAAAAACCGAAAATTTTTCGGGTAATCTGGGTTTCGACCCGGTGACCCGACTGACCCGGCTTATTTATAATTAAAATTTTTTATATATAATTAATATTTATCGCAAAATTATCAAATCGTGATTTTTTTTAATTTAAAAAAGAAAAAATTGACAAACCCGAAATCGACTCGAAACCCGGTCAAACCCGGGTTCTAGTCAACCCGAGATACCCGGAACCCGTTTTTACCCGAGACCCGAAGTGATCCGACCCGAACCCGTTTGATAGGTCTAGTACACCCTCTACTTTTCAATTTTCAAAGCAAAACGAAAATTTAACCACAATTGTTTGTGCAAATCTATGAAATGAAATCTATGGTTAATTAGTTTATGGAAGGGAAATCCGAAAATGGGTCTAAGAATCAGTCCAACGAACCCCAATTAACTAAAATTAAATAAATACAAAGAGAGACAGAGAGACCTGAGTAGTTTGGGAGAGCAAGAAGGCAGCAACAGGATTCAACTGGTGGTGATAGAAAGCCTTAACGGAGACGATGATGTGTGCGGCGTACATCCCGTTGCTGCCGGCGCTCGCGAACAGCGTTATCAGGGCGTGCTCCTTAAGGTTAAAGGGCCCCGGGTTGACGGAGAACGACCACCCGATCCCCGGCACCGTCAGGGTCTTCGTGGGGAGCACCGACGCCATGAACCTCCCCACCGGCAGCGCCACAATCTGCGCGGCCACCGCGTCAATGAGGAGGGAGTTGTTACGGAGGTTGAAGAACTGGTTCACGAACGCCAGGATTACGCATGACGTCAGCCCTAGCACCCACACCCTGAACGTCAGCGTCGGCAGAGTCGGGTCGTCCGTTATCGGCACCGTCAGCCGCACCTCCTCTATCGGGTTGTCGTTCACCTCCTCCGCCTCCCCAACTGCCACCATCACCGAAACAATTAACATATACACATAAATGCGCGCAAATATCTACTCGAATTCGAAAGTGTGTGAAAGATTACCCGCCATTGAAGGGATATGGAGCTGATCATGATGCTCTGGCTCCGCCATAGTTGAGATGGATTATCTGGATGGATCGAAGAACTAATTTACAAACTATATATATTACCAACACAAAAGGTACGGTTTACACCGTTATTTTATACTGCAATTAAGTTGAAAGAAAAACAAAAGGCCTAGTAAAAACACTATGAAAGCGACTTTCTTTATATGTAAAGATATCATTTTTGTTGAAGGAGATTCCTTTTTATCAGATTTCATGGGGGAATCTTGTACACACCCTCTTTTTGGCGATAAGTTCATTTTCTCACATTATATTGCCGGATTAAACTGCCGCTTTTATTGTACAATGGTAATAATCCCCCCTATAGATATATATATAGGGTATGTATGGCTAAAAAAAACAGTTAAAAAAAAGTCGAATCAGCTGTTTATTTTTTTAACCTTTTAAAAAGGTGTATGGACACCCAAAAACTCATATAAATAGTTAAAATAATGTGTAAAAAAAAAGCTGTTGGAGGAAGCTTATTTGGAGTTTATGTGGTTTATTTGATTTGCAAATACCATAATACCCCTAATAATAACAAAATAAACTACACTTTTTTACAAATAAACTGTTTTTCACCCCATACGGAGTTTATATTTTTTTTCATAAATTTTTAACTACTTTTACCAAAAGTTTATAAATTTTACCCTGTTTATAATTTTAGACAGTTTATTAACTACGTCCCATACGAACCCATAGAATCCCATCTCATTTCATCGACTTGAAGAGTTGGCCTTCAAAGTGACATTATTTTACAGTTTAGCCTGGAAGATATTTGGCTAAATGTCCATTTTGTCAACCCCTTTTGCAAAATGTCCACTTAAAATCAGTTTTTGCTAAATGTCCTAAAATTTTTTGGAAACCCCGTTTTACCCTTGCCTTATATTTTAACCCTTTCTCCCCAATTGCAATAGGTCAGATCTGTTGCGCTTACTGGTCGAGCGCTTCTTCCACCGTCGCTCTGGGAAATTCATTGCTGCACCACCTCTGCTGCCAGATCCGACCCTCGGCGCCACTACCTGTCGCCGTCGGATGCCGCCACCGTCCTTCCTCCTGGTCTCGTATGCCCGCGCTCTCGCCGTTGCCGCCTCGGATCTGCGAATTCCGTTGCTGGAATTGCGACCCTCGCCGTTGTATGCGTTCCTCCTCATCGTCGTCGTATCCGTTCCAGTGCCGGCGGCTTGCAATCCACTGTCGAAATCAGATCCCCCGACATCTTGCAATCCCTCGGCGGCTTCAATGGTGTTAAGCGATCCCCTGGCGTCTTGCAATCCACTATCGAAATCAGATCAGTTCCTCCTCATCGTCGTCGTATCTATTCTAGTGTCGTTCTTATTATTATTATTATTATTATTGCTTTCGCCGCTGCTGACAGTGGGATGTTGTAGGTCGAGGTGAGGGGGAGGAAGGCGATGGAGGCACTCCAGCAGGCGATGCGGAAGCCAAATCGACGGGAGAAAGGCGAGCTGGTTGATGTAGATAGCCGGCATAGCTCCGCCGGCAGCGATGCAGACGAAGAAAAAGGCGGGCTGAGTTTTCTGATTGTGATTCTCAATGGAAATGGACCTCTAATTCAGTAAGTGTGATTGGTTGATTGCTAATTGGATGCTGGTGTTGGAGACATTGCAATGATTTACAAATTCTTGGTATTGGATTTAGAGATTGAGGGAGGACGAGATGGATTTAGAGATTGCTAATTAGTGGGCTATAATTAGAATTGGGTTGGGTATATTTAGTGGGTAATTTGGAGGTTACAAATTTGTATTGGTGGGTCTATTATGTCGATTGAGAGATGTCTCTTGTGCGCCTGGCTTTTCTAGTATATTGCTTATATTTATATTGGTGACAGTGATAAAAAGGGGGTGACAGCGATAGGGCTGGTGGTGACAGCGATAGGAGTGACATTATTTTTCTTTTCCTTGATACACTTGTGGTGACACCACTTTGAACATTTGTAGTGACACTATTTTTCTTTGATGACACGACTAATAACACTTTGACAATTCTTTTCCTTGATACAACTTGTGGAGACACCACTTTGAACATTTGTGGTGACACTATTTTTCTTTGATGACACGACTAATAACACTTGACCACTCTTTCCTTTGATACACTTGTGGTGACACCACTTTGAACATTTGTGGTGACAGTATTTTTCTTTGATGACACGACTAATAACACTTTGAACATTTGTGGTGACACTATATATTTTTCTTTGATGACACGACTAATAACACTTTGAACATTTGCGGTGACACTATTTTTCTTTGATGACACGACTAATAACACTTGACAATTCTTTCCCTTGATACACTTATGGTGACACCACTTTGAACATTTGTGGTGACACTATTTTTCTTTGATGACATGACTAATAACACTTTGAACATTTGTGGTGACACTATTTTTCTTTGATGACACGACTAATAACACTTTTAATATTTGTGGTGACACTATTTTTCTTTGATGACATGACTAATAACACTTGACCATTCTTTCTCTTGATACACTTGTGGTGACACCCCTTTGAACATTTGTGGTGATACTATCTTTGATGTCAATATGACCACAATTGGTTTTATATTCTGTAACAAATTGATTTTATATAATGGTGACCCCTTCCGCCCAGGGGACATCGTCGGAGAACAATGTCGGGGACAGAGTTTGATATTAAAAAAAAATATTCTATAGAATTACAAAATGATCAAATTTTCACGGCAAACAATTCCATAAGCAAACTATTCTAGTCTTTTTCTATATTGGGCTTTCTTGTTTTAGCCCATTCTATATTGGCTTTGTAAGCCCATTTTCATATTTTAGTTAGAGGCGCTGACTCAGCACTCATCTTCTCCATGTACACCGTACATGGATGCACATGCCATTTTGCAGATTATCAAATTTTCAGAGCAATTCCCAATTATTTCCAATCTCTATCAATTACCTTCAAATCTCAGTACCAATTTTGCGGTTTCCAGTTATCGATTCATTCCCACACCACGCAAGTGTAAGTAAGTTTCCAGTTTCGAATTTTGCAGTTTCCAAGCCATTCGATTAATAAGATTATCCCATTCGACGAACCACTCGATCCCTGAGAATCCTGTTGTACAGAGCCACCCAATTCGCCGACATTCCGCCATCACCGCCTTTCCGATGGTGGACGCAGTGATTTCATCCCGATTCCTCCTCCTGATGCCATCACAGCCTTTCCGACGGTGGAAGCGGCAACCGCGCAGCGCTCTGGAGCCTCTGCGCCGCCGGCTGCGGCTGAGACGCACCTGTGAGCCGCTGCACCAGCTCCCTGAAGTGGATCGACTTCACATTATACACCAGCTCCCTGGAGTTGCTCTGTACAACGCTTCAATTAGGGGAAGATGAGAAGGGATTATTAGAGCAAGGGTAAAAATGTCAAATTGGGACATTTTGCAAAATGCATTGTAAAAATGGACATTTTGCAAAACAGCCCCCATTTTTTGGACAGTTACCAAAAAATCCTTTAGCTTGGATGTTACTCCCTCCATTTCTTTCTAAACGACTTTTTCAAGTCAAGTAGGTTGTTTTAAAACGGTAAAAAAATATATTAAATATTAATATTTTAATAATTTTTTTAATAATATTATACTTATCACCAATAAGTATGAGATTATTGAAAAAAATAATTTTAAAACAATATTATTTCATATAGTTTTTCACACCTTAAAAACGTGCATAAATAGTAAAAAGTCAATTAAAATGAAACGGAGGGAGTAATCGGATTGTTCCAATATAGAATTTTAAGACGATGTGCCATAGAGAGTCACACGACTCTTATTTCATTTAAGTCATATCAATAATTATTCATGTCACGTCAGCTTTCCACTAATTTTTTCAGCCTTTTACTTTTTTTCATTCACAACATAGAGTCATGCGGTTTTTATTTCACCTTACACTTTTTACATTTTTTCATTTACAACAGAGAGTGGTGCGATTTTTCATGTGAGAAAATTTGCACCACAGGCGCAAATTTTCTCACACGAAAAAACTCTAATTTGCACAACAGATTGTTATACGTGCACAACGTAAAGTTATATTTGCACAACAAAAAGGATTGAAACGAAAAAAAAAAAAGAAAAAAAGGGCGGAAAAAATATTACATTTGCACAACACTATTATATTTGCACAACATATTATTATATTTGCACAACAAAAAATGCTGAAATGAAAAAAAAACGGAAAAAAAATTACATTTGCACAACATAAAGTTATATTTGCACAACAAAATGTTATATGAGCACTAGGGTTGTGCACAACCGAGTATCCGACACGACACGACAGAAACACGAAACCGATAAGGGGAAAAGTGGCGATCCGAACACGACACGATAAGTACCGGGTATCCGACACGATAACACGACACGGTTTCGTGTCGGATACCCGTATAACACGACACGACACGATTTTTACAAAAACCTTCTTCTTCCCTGAATGTGCCGTACCTATACAATGGGACTGTGAAGAAGTAATAGCTTAAGGTTTTTTTTTTTTAATTTGGCGTACACCGTACTCTGTTCAGATTCAAGAACAACCAAACCAAGCTGCAAAAATAAAATAGAATCTGTACATACTACATAGGACAACATCAATTACACAAACCAATCAACAACAATATCAATTACACAAACCAATCAGACCATATCTATATCACAAAACAATTACAGTCATGGTAATACAAGGGATCTGAATTCTGAATAGTTACACGCCCGTCGAACCATTGAATGGAAATAAAACGAGCTGCTACAACTTACCAGATCTGAAGTCAGAACAAGGAAGTGAGGATTGAGGACTGAGGAATAAGGAGAGCCGGAGAGGAGAGGCGCTGCTGGCTGGGGCTTGCGGAGAGGGGAGGAGAGTCGACGAGACCGAGGACGGGCGAGTCGTGAGGATCTGAACCGAGGCTGGAGAGGGCGAGTGAGAAGAACTCGAGAGACGAGACAAGACTGAGAGTGAGCGAGAGAGGCGAGCTCGAGCCGAGGCCTGTGGGCTGGAGCAGACTGAGCACTAGCAGAGCGGCGAGTCTGGGAAATGAAATAAGAAGACGGAACCTCACGAAACCCTAGTAGTAGAAAAGTAGACAGAAAAAAAGGCTGGAAAGACAAAAAAAAATTAAACATTTTAGGATTCGAACACGAGGCCACTAGCGCTCCTTCATCCGTGTACAACACGCCTAACCAATTGGGTAAACGGAGCCATGTAATCCTTGAAGACATTTATTTTATATGTATTATTACAAAATTATCGTGTCGTGTCGGATACCCGACAAGGGAAAAATGCCGATCCGAACACGACACGATTATTGTCGTGTTTTACCGTTTCGTGTCATAATCATATCGTATCTTTATCGTTTCGTGTTTTTTCGTATCGTTTTGTTGCGGTTTCGTGTCGTGTCAACCGTGTCGTATTTTTCTGCACACCCCTAATGAGCACAACATACCGTTAGAATTGCACAACAAAAAGTGCTGAAACGAAGGAAAAAATGTAAAAAAAAAAAAATTGACTTGGGTCATATTTGCACAACTTACGGTTATATTTGCACATGCACAACATACTCTTATATTTGCAAGACAAAATATAAAAAAAAAAAAAAAACCTAGACTTGGAAAGGGGATGAACAATTCACCAATTTGTCCAAAGACGTGGATATTTCACCCAATTGAGACATGTTTTTAGGACATTTTGCAAACTCCCTCTTAATTATATCTTCGGTCCGGTTCGAGCCAGTCAGGTAAGTTTTGAGGTTTGGTAAGTTTGGGTCAAATGAATTTCGGGTTGGATCAGGTTCGGGTTGGTCAAGTCGGGTCATAATTAGTTATATTATAAAAGTGATGATTGTTTTTGTTTATCTTAATTATCGACTATTAAACTTCATTTCTTTAGATATATTAGGTCTCATTATATGTAATTCACGTTATTTGAGTGTTTAAAAATAAGGAATTTAAAGTAATTATAAGGATGAGTTAGGTCTAGCTTGTTCGAGTCAAGAATGAGTCGGGTCGGGTTTGTTTATATTCGTGTTCATTCGGGTGTTGGGTCCAAATGGGTCAGGTTGGGCAGGTGTTTTTGCAACGACCTTATGGTGGATTTGGAGGTGGCGCAACATGTAAAGACCGGGAAATTTTATAATATTAAATTATTAAAATAGTGACTTATAATCATTCCGGTTTCTAAGATTTGAGAGGTTTGAAATTTCCGTCCTTAAGCTATTGGTTTTATTCTAAATATTTCAAAACGAGTTACGTCATTCTTTAGTTGAAAATTTAAATTTAAATTTCAAAACGAGTTACGTCACTCTTATGTGGAAGCATGATGTTTATTATGTTGCAGTAAGCATGATGATGTATTATATGGTTGACTAGCATGACTATTGATTATGTCAATGATGAATATGACTTGAAGTGTGGACATGACTTGTGTATATATAGGAGATAATGATGCATGATTCTAAATGGTCGTTACATGGTGTTGTGACGAGTTAAGGTGATGTCTTTTAGGGCATATTGACATTGTGATGATTTATATACTGCTTAATCTTCCTTTTTCGGAATCTTAATAGCATGACCTTGTTGTGTTGATATGTTAACGTGATGAATCTGTTCTACTTGTGCTGCGATACTGATATGCGATTGTGAGGTTTGATGTGTACTGACGTACTAACCCCATAACATCTAACACGTTGATTTCTGGACATGTGTGCTTACGTGATGAGTGATGAGCATTCGATTATGCACTTGTGATGACTTCAGTGTGATATAGATATAACTTATGATTCGTAGTATGTTGAGGTTTGTTGTTCCTTTGTTACTTGAGACTTGTTGGCATGTTTAGGTTTATGTTAGACGGTTATGTGATGGTTGTGACTATGATATGATGTGGGACTTGCCATATGTGAGATGGCTTATGGTATTATGCTTATATAAGAGTTGATGAGCTTTTTGGTTATGGTACTTGTTGAGTTGTGAAAAATGTTGCATGATCTGAAAACTAGGAAGAGAATATGGGATTAGCCCTTACTCCCTTAAAGACCGGGAAATTTTATAATATTAAATTATTAAAATAGTGACTTATAATCATTCCGCTTTCTAAGATTTGAGAGGTTTGGAATTTCTGTCCTTAAGCTATTGGTTTTATTCTAAAGATTTCAAAACGAGTTACGTCATTCTTTAGTTGAAAATTTAAATTTTGTTTTATTCCGCTCCCATATGCGAAAATTGAGTATAGTATTCGGAGTTCATTATTAACCTTGGATTTGAAAATTTGAAAATTCGTTTTGAGTAGAGTCGGGATTTGACCAAGTGAACGGGTTTTGAGATTCTCGTTTTAGGTATTTTGAATTTGGGTCTAAGGAACACTTTGTTTTCCCTTCCCCTAAATTGTCTCTTCCTCCGTCAAATTGCCAGCTCCTTCCCCTTGTCGAGTAGCAGTAGGCACTAGGCAGCAGCTCAAGCCAGCTCTCCTTCTGATTGTGGACAGAACCCACGCCAACCAGCACTGCAGGGCAACATACCTTTCTTGGTTTCTTGTTCAAGAAGCTCAACACATTCACCTCTCACAATCCCATTCCCCTCTCTCCCATTTTACTCCCACCAAAACCCAGAAAATAAACACAAAAACCTTCCCCCATCAGAGCCCTGTTCGCATCTGAAATCACCTACCGTCACCGAGAGCCACCAGCCAAGCCGCCGTCGTTGTTGAGCTCCACCACCAGAATCTTACTCCTCCCCTCCTCCACGCCGCTAGTGGAAGCGCTCTTCCCCGTTTCCGACAGAGAAGCCGATCCACCACCATTGCAGCTCCTTTCCCCTTCTGCTTTTCGACACCAGCCGACCCTCCAACGTCGAGACAGACCCAGAAGCGCCTACAGCAACCAGGACCCGCCGGAGAAGCCACTTCCGGAGCCGCGAGATCCCCAATTTCCCCTTGTTTCGTTCCGGTTGGGTAAGCCTTGAATCCACCGTTCCGACTTGAATCTACTACAAACGTATTCCTCAATGAACTTTCCTTTCTGTCGTCCTAGGACATCCCGGTGTCGATTCCGCCCTCGACGAGCCGAATCGAGTCTCCAACGAAGATTTCTGGCGAACCTTCGAGCCCTCGGTGAGCTTCTCCTTCCTCCCTTTTTCTGGTTGTTTTGAATCATTTAGGTGTGGTTGATTTTGGGAAAGGCTTGTGGGTTTGGGTGAGGAGTCGCCGGCAGGCCAACCTTCCTCTTCTTCCTCTCCGTTTTCCGGCATAGGCGAGCAGAAGCTCTCTTTTGTTGGAAGAAGGAGACGGGTTCCTCCTTTTCAATTCAGTTGGGCCTAATTTCCCTTGTTGGGCTGGATCCTTTCTTTATTCGGGTTATAACAATTAGGACGAGTCATCAGTGATCCGGGTCGGGTTTCCTTGTGGGTCAGATCCGGATTCTTCCCTTCATTTCTTTGTCCGGGTTTTCCTTTCCGGTGGGCTGGATTCTGGGTTTGAGTGTGTTGGGCTTCCTCTTCTTCTTTCCTTTTATTTCAGTCCGGGTTGGGCTTGTTGGAATTTGAGGTAGCTGTCGTTGCATTTTATGTTAGGTGTTGCATATGCATAAAAACATGTCATGTAGTATCCTGTTTAGGTTGTACTAATTGAATGAACATCTGCTTACTTTATGTGTTTGAAACAGAACGGCCGTTATCTGTGATAGTCCTAGAGTCTTCGCTAGGGTCATAGGGTAGCCTAGCCTCATCGGGTACCCTGAATCAATCGAGTCTATATGAGCATGATATGATAGCCCAGCACCATCGGGCAAGCGATAAGGTGATATGATATGATGATGCCGTGGTTTGTGCACCACCACGAGGAAATTGCTATGCTATAGCACCGAACTGGCCAGTCTCTGCACTAACGGGAAGGGGTGTAGAGGTAGGAGAGGGATATGCCACTTGGCATTGTCTTGGGCCCTTTACAGTATTTTTACACATTATTATAACTAGGAGCATGCTAGTTTGTTTGACTTTCGTACTGCATTAGAGCATCTTTATTAGGTATAGCACATACTATGTGGCCTCAGCGAGGACTGCCGGTCTCGCATGAGTGGCTCGATCTGACTCCTTTCCCCGTTCTTTTTTAAGGTATTTTTCTGCAGATTTTGAGTGCTCGATGTCTATATGATGGGGTTCCCTTTTGGCGATTCGAAGAATCTGGCTAATATCTTAACTTAGAAAAATGGTAATTACCCACTCATGATTTGGTTTTGACCGGCTCTGCCGTGGCACTTGTATCTTTACTTTGCTTCAGCTTTACTTCCGTTTGAAATGGATTCCGTGACATAGTCTTATGACAGGTTAAGGGTACCCAACGGCCCTTCGAGGTTTTTTAGGGTTTGAAATCCCTCTTTCTACTAATCTTAAAATGAGTTTGAAACCTCGACCCGTACCTGGATTGCTAGATCCGAACAAGGGGTTTTATCCCTTGAAACGTAACCCGGAAATCATAATTCTGGGTCGTTACAAAGTTGGTATCAGAGCTGAGGTTGTGCAATTCGGGTACACAAGGGTCGAGTGTATGTTTTGGAAAACCGCCCCTGAATTTCAAAGGATTTGAAAGTGTTTTAAAAGGCAAAATGAACTTAAGATGCCTAGCCGAAATTGGACTAAGTAATGAACTCGACTTGTAATAAAAGAGGAAAATCGACCAAACGGGGACGCGAGTGGGTAGTAAAGACGCTAGACCACCCCTATTGGGTGTAGTTGGGAACGGTAGGCAAAATATCAGCTTGTTCTTTACAGATGGGTTGGGAGACTCCAAGGAGATCATTATGAGTGTTATTAACTTATTCTGTGCTGAATGCTTGCTATGCTAGAGATCTGATTTGGATGCCTTAACTATGAAATGTGTATTGACTGATCTGTGCAAACGGGATAGTGGGAGTACCCTTGTTTCTGTGTGGTCAAACCCAGGTTGTGTGGAACGGCCCATTCCACTATGTTAACCCCTTGACGGTTCTATCTAGCCTTTTCCTGGATGTCAATGTCTTCCACGGGGAATTGGGTTGGTAAACACATTGTGTCGGGAATCATGGTTGGATATTAAGTTTGTCTGAGTGAGTGTTGGAAGTTCTTGATGTCACTTTGAGTTAGAAGTAAGATGTTTATGGGGGTGTCTTTCCTTATTCTTATGATGATCAACCAGTGTCTTCTTTCCATGAAGAGCCATACCGGAGTCCCACGGGAAAGAGGGGTGATGAGTCGGTTGGGAAAAGTCAATGGTTGTCTTTAGGTATCTCTGTCCGGTTGTAATGATGACTCGCTCTGAATTGCATGACATGATCTTATAGCATCCTGCATATGCCTTGCGAATGACCGTTAGTACAGACTGCTCATGCTATTACATATGTGATTGATTATATTGCTTAAGTATCGTGTTGTGTCTTGCCTTCTATCATGACTGTATGTTGTTATATCATGTTTACTTAGCCTATTGATCGTATGATTGATTGGAAGGATGAACCTTATGATGAGAACCTACATGATCGTTATTTCCTCTTTGATTAGGTTCATGATAGTGTGATCAACTCCCCTTTGTATGAATGCTTGTAGATGACTGCCTTAGCATGCTGGGTGCCGACGTGTCATTGCTTATTATCCTTTTGTGACAAGAATCTATAGTATGCCCAGCTGTTCTGTATTCGTCACATTAATTAACATTGGTTGTTTTGCAATTTGTATTGTTGTATGATCACTTGCGTTGGACGGAGAATATGTGGTATAATTGAGTCTTGACAAATGCATGTTTTATCCTAGTATGTGTTGATTTGAGCTCATGACCCCGTATTCTAGCCATATTGCCCAATACTTGGAGTCGTATTATACATCGTTAAACCTTCCTCACGCTTCTATATCATTGTAATTTAATGTAATTGATTTCTTACATATCGTTATGCTTAAATGCATGCATGCATCGCATGTTGTGTTGAGCCATTAGTGTCATATAGGACCCTTGATTGTAACTAGTGCGTGCTATACCTTGCCTACATTATTGTTGAACCTCTCTTGAGCTAGGGTCTTGATAGTGTGGTCTCTTCCCTTTTCTATCACCTTAACATGTCTCACTCATGCAAATTAGATTGATGTTGAACTCGATGATCGATTTGCTTTCTGTGATGGTTTATCTTAGCATGCTTACATGTTATCGCTCGGTAGTGTTTCTCCATTACTCTTATGGTGGATTTTAAGTTTGCAATGACCTTATGGTGGATTTGGAGGTGGCGTAACGATCGGGTTTTCAAAAACAAGGAATGCACGGAGGTTTAGACTCGTTTCATCCGGAATAAGGTGATGGAATACGTATTCGAATACTTGGAGTAACAAAACCAGCAGCAACGCCACTAAGGAGAAGAGACAGGCCGAGATAACCTGGGAGAAGCTGTCTAGAGGCTGGGTTAAGGTGAATTACGATGGGTTGGTTTCTGAGGATGGGAGTACAAAGGCCGCGGGTGTCCTCCGAGATGAGGATGGGCAATGGATTACCGGGTATACTCGGCGGTTGGGCGGCTGTACGGTGCCAAGTGCGGAGCTTTGAAGGTTACTTGATGGCCTTCGAGTGACCTTGGAGAGAGGGTACAAGAAGGTGGTTATCGAGACGAACTCTAAGCTTGTCACTACCGTTGTCGAGGCTAGGAATGAGTCGATAGTTGTCACCCTCTTTCTAGCCTGGTACGGCAATGCTATAGCTTTCTTAGCCAAGATTGGGAGATCTAGTTGTCGCCGACTCCCTCGCATCTTTTGCTTTGTTCTTTCCTATTGGTTTCCATGAACTTCTAGTTCCGCTTTTAGATGTTGTTTCTCTTATCGACGAGGACATTAGGAGAAGGACTACTCCCCGCTTAGTCCCTGTCTAGCCCACTATTGAAAGACTACTCTCACTTCTTCTACCAAAAAAAAAGTTAGATATAATAAGAGGTAGAGAACATTCCAGACTTTGAAACAATCAATTATCAACACACGTACACGTACATCATATCTCCAAAAATCAAAAACCAAAAATTAACCAAAAACAAATGGATGGATGGAAAAAAAAAGCGAAGAATTGAAGAAAAGTACAAAATATATATTTATAGATGACTGAATTGAGAAAGGATCAGAGAGTTAAGCCTGCATTGTAGGTAACACCAGTCTGGGGCAACCACAAGTCCCCCTGAATGAACTCTGAAACAGTGTACTCCTTTGCCTGAGCAACATCTGTGGTGTTTATTAGATGGTAACCTGGCCACTTGACCCTGCTCTCGACGCTCGCCCCTGGCCCCGAGTTCATAAACTCTGCGTAGTATATGGTGTCCAGAAACATGTCCCCGTTCCACTCCAGCCACCCCTCTTTCCTCACTGCACTGCTTATGTACGTCTCCATCACCACCGTCCTTGAGTACTTCTTCCACGGCCGCCCAAGGTAACTCCAAACCCCTGACGACGATGACGTCGAGTTCCTCACTACTTTCAGCAGTTCCGAGTCCGCTGATATGTTGCACTTCTGGATGGAGAAGCCTGTGTTCTCCCCTGGGTCCTTCCTTCCCTGTGCGGTGACCGTGTTCTTCTGGTTGTCAAGCCCCCTCCGGACCAGGATCAAGCAGCTTTGGAAGACCGCGATGGCGTCCCCGAATATGAAGTCCACTGTCCCTGTTATGGTGCACTCCCTGTAGAACTGCCTGCTCGAGTGCGCGTACAGGGTGTCCTGGTATCCTCTGAAGCCGCACCTGAACAGTGCCGACAGGTCCGAGTCCGATCGGAAGGCCACCGCCTGGTGCTTTGACGGCCCCGCTGTGTTCTCGAACGTCATGTCCCGTGCTATGAACCCTGCTCCAGCCACCGCTGCGTCCGTACAAGAAATTAAATAAGCAACATATGCAAGTACATATGTACGTATGTATGTACGTACCAAATGTTGCTGATCGATAAGTGGTCCATCCATCCGGTACGCTCCGATTAGCGGTTATGACGGTGACGTCGATCCCATCTCCATACATCATGATATTCATCTTCTTGCGCTTGATCTCCACGTTCTCGTGGTAAACCCCCTTCTTCACGTAGATGAGGAAGCGGTCGTCGCTCCGGTCAGGAGCTGCCAACACCGCTTCCATGATGCTAGTGAAGTTCCCGGTGCCATCAAGAGCCACCACCGCATCCGGCTGCTGCATCGACCCGCTTTCAAGGATCAGCCTCCTGTCCTTGCGGGGGATCCAAGAAGGGAACCTCCTCCGCGCAGCTTGTTGGGGCGGCTGCCGGCTGAATTCCACCATGTTTAGAGCTTGGCTGAGCAGGGAGGTCACTTGGCCGAGGCTTTCGGAAATGATGGTCTTGACGAGGCCGTCGGTGCCGTCGAATCCTTCCATGCAGGTGTCCTGGTTCACAAATGCTGCGCTTAGCCATGTCTTCAGGTCTGACCCCAGGTCTTTTGTTTTGCTTGATTTGCCTGTTTTCGATCATTCATTTCTTAACTTTTATGATCCACCATTGAGTGAATTGTGAATATGAATGAAGGTAGCTAAATTTAATACGTACACTGTTAATAAACGGGTTGGCCCCAATGCCCCATGTAATTGTGAATTTTTTTTAGAAATAGCAATTTTGAAAAAAATTTGTACATTAGCCAAAATACCAAAATATTTTGAGATTTAGCCAAAATGGGGTAAAGTTGCTGTTTCAAACAACGATTTTATTCCAGGATTTCAAACAGCGATTTAACGTGCATGATTTGAGGTGTATATAGCCAACGCGAAAAAAAAAAACACCTCTTATGGATATTTATGTTACTTCGTCGTTCCAACTTGCAGGCCCCCCTTAAGAATAACTTTATTTAGTTTGAATAAAAAAAAAGAATAACTTTATTTAGTTTTTATTTAATTAAAAAGTCTAAAAAATTATATATATTTTTTCAGTTGTGCAATCTCCCCATCTCTCTCCCACTGCCCCCATCTCTCCTCTCTGATTATCTCTCTCCTCAATTTCCCCACTCTCCTTATCTATCATTTTATATATATATATATATATATAATCACACCAATAAATTGAAAAGAAAAAAAATCAAATCGCGATTTAAAACGACTTTTGTTATTTTATTATCATTTTTTAAAATCTAAGCTTGAGCTAACTAAATTTCAAATTTTATAGTTTTTTTACCAACTTAAATAAAAATTCCTCTAATCGAGTAATATTGGCTTAACAAAATAAAATAAAGAAATGCATGTGGAAGTAAATATATATATAGATTCAGTCTAGATCCTCTGTAACTTTCGGTGTCCCTCTTGTGCATCACAAATTTATTCTAAAGATTATGGGAAAAAAAAATTACATTTGATAGAGTGTTTAACACGTTAAAAAGCGTGTAAAAAATTAATTATGAGATAGAGTAAAAATGTTAATTATGAGATAGAATTAGTTATTACTACTTATTTGATAGAGTTTTCAACACGTTAAAAATATGTAAAAAAGTTAAATGATTTGAATTATGAGACAGGGGTAGTATTATTTTTTTAAACATGAATTTTTATAATAAAATTGTACGAATATATGAGTATAGAATCTAAAAATATTTTTTAAATATTAACCGAAATAATTTTGAGAAAGGAGAGAGTTAGTGTTACCAGTTTGAGCGGAAGAGAGGGTCATGGAGAGGTCATGAGAAGAGAGATCGAGGAGGTCGGCGCAGTCATTGATGGCGTTAGCCACCCGGAAATCCTGGAACATGCTGGAAAACTGGGAGACGACGGAGAGAACGTCACTGATGCCGCCAAGCGTGGACTTGAGGGCGTCCGTGAAAGTGGATGCGGGCACGTTCAGGCACTCTGCCTCCAGGAACCCATCAGCTTCCCGATCCGGTGCTGCTGCACACTGCCCAGGCTGAGCCGCCCAGACCACCGCCAGCAGGAAGGCCACCGCCGCCGCCGCAGAAACAGAGCTGCTGTAAGGCTTCCTCATTCACAAATTCAAATTAATTAGCTATCAGAGCTAGCTTGAACTGCCGCTCTCTCAAATTAATTACTGTAGAAGCTAGAGTCAATTGCATTAGCTGTTTGAATTGGGAGACGAGAGATTGAATTTATTAGGACAGCATGAATAGGAATGGGACGACGGGATCTGAGAATCTATTCAATGTGTTGTTTGGGTGAGCGGTGAGAAGGGGCAAGTCCCTACTCCTCTCATTTAATAGGGTTGCATCTCCATCTTTATTACAAACTTGTTACCTAGTTCTTTTTATTAATTTGAATTTTTGCTTGTTTGAGCACTTTGGGGTCGTTTGATAAGGATATCTAGATATTAAGATATCAATATCGGGCGATATCGATATCAAGTGATACCTTTCAAAAAATTAGTATATAAAAATATAACATATTTGATATCTAGATATTAACTGATATCGATATCTGACTATTATCAAACATAGATATTAGATATCACTTGATATCAAGTGATATATTATGCATATCAAACACTATCTAGCCCTACCAAATACTAGATATCAGATATCAATAGCTGATATCCGATATCTAATATCGGGGGCTGATATTCGATATTTGATATCTAGATATCAATACCAAACGACCCCTTAGGCCTTTAGCATCTCCCTATATTTGAGGATTGTCAAAACTCAATGCTAAACCCGAAATAGATCGTGTTAATTACTATTCAACTTCCAAGAATTGACCATATTGAATTTGTTCTTGCTAAACTAAGCAAGGTTTTGAGATATACTACATGGCAGAATTTGGGTGTTAATGATGAATTCAGAAAAATAAAATAAAAAATCTTATGATCTAATTTCCCCTGATATTCCAAAGTAAAATGCAGTTTAGACAGGTTGTTTTCTACGGTTTCTAGTTATACAGTTGTACTGCTTTTACGTTATTTTCTCCAATGAGTTGTTACTTGTAATTCTCTGTTAATATCCATTACGTCTCATGATCTATTCGATCTATTGTTTTTCAGGAATACTAGTACATAAGCTGTATTATATTTTATGATAGCTTTTGCTGTAATACCTACAATTGGATTCAAGTGAGTAATTTTTGTAGATTAAGAAAATTCACGTATTAAATTATGCAATGCAATTTGTAGATTTGTTCTATGTCCAGTA
Source organism: Persicaria maculosa (assembly GCA_963922045.1). Lineage (NCBI taxonomy): Eukaryota > Viridiplantae > Streptophyta > Magnoliopsida > Caryophyllales > Polygonaceae > Persicaria > Persicaria maculosa. The sequence continues at coordinate 9,430,803 of OY998251.1, forward strand.
TTCTATAAAAGTACCAATTTGTAGATTTGTTCTATGTCCAGTATTCACTGCAGGCAGTTGTACACTGTCGATTTTAGAATGATGCAGTTTAGAGTTCAGATGATTATTGATCTGGCAACACTAGGCCAGATTGACGTTCTAGACACAGACGACTCTTTTGTCGTCTCCTGAATGCACTTTAAGGGACGAACAAAGCCTGAGTCGTCACTTACAATAGGACCGGATGTATACCCATCCAAGGGAGCCTTTCAGGAGACGAACAATTACTAAGTTCGTCGCCTGAATACTAAGTGGAGGTTGACCAAGCCGTTGACCATCGATAAACATGGTGAATCAACCAGGATTGTCAGGTGCCAGTCGTACCATCATCATTCAAGGGACGAACATATATATGTTCGTCCCTTGATTCAACTGTACTTTAAAAAAAAACATGTGACTCCGTACGTGTTTGGCATATATCGTCTTCTCCGGACAGTGGGGTTATTTCACATCCTCTATTCCAGACAGTGAGGGCCGGGGTATTTGGCATCTCTTCCTCGACTTCCTTGCATTGTTCTTCACTTTCCCTCGCGCTCGATCAGGTGAGTCTTCTCCTTCCTTTCAATTGATCTGTTTGATTAATTGGTTTTTATTTTGGTTCGGGTTGAATTCCAGATCTGTGATTCCAGATTTGAAACCCAAATCGGCCTAGCCTCCATTGGTTTCATCCATATCTGTTTCCTTTGAGCTAGCTGCTACTTCTCCTTGGCTTTGGGTGGCTTCCATTGCTCAATTCGGCCTATTAGAACCTGTAGTTGTAGGAGAATGAGAAAAAACCCCAATTTCATCACTGAACTGCATTGAGGATTCTCCTTGGCTTGGGTGGCTTCCGTTGCGTTTTTTTTACAGCACATACACATAGGCGCCTCTCCACACACAGGCGCTTCAATTTCATCACTGAGCTGCATTTAGAATTATGTATTTCAATATTTGTTTTGGCTTAATGTGTATGCAAGGTTTCTTAAAATTGGTCTTAATTTGGTAGACTATTGATCTGCTATGGAGGCATTTACAACCTTGTTGCTTTGATCATGGTTACTCATTTGTAAAATTGGCTTATTCATTTTGTATCGGATACCATGTTGCTTTGATGTTTTATCACTTACTCTTCCATGTCTTGTACATCATGAATTGTCTAGTGTTTCTTATACTCCATGTTGTTCCGTCCATAGGCACGTCAGACACTTCCGGTAGTTGGCCGAGCGGTTGTCCGGAAAGGTACCCATGGATTGGATGGGATGAGCCATACGAACGTCAGGTAAACAAATTGCTTTTAATTTACTTTGTAATGAATTCAAGAACTGATTTTGGTGGAGATGAATGTAATTCATTCATGATTGATGTTGTTGGAGATGAATTTTTTGGCCTTAGCTTCTTTGTTCCCTCATTGGATTTCCTATGTTGTTGGAGATGAACTTCTACAAATGATTTTTTTGCGTATCTTATTGGGTTGATTGAGATGATTGCGTACGTATGTTATTGAGTTGATTTTTGGTGCATTGTATTTCTAGATCGAATGTTGTTTTGTTCATAGGAATATTCATTTTCTAAAACATGAATGTTGATTTGTTCCTTTGGTGCATATGACTCGTAAAATGAACTTATTTTCCTTTAAATCATCATGATACATTGTATGAATAATGCCATGCTTATGAATATAATGTCATGATTCGTAGTGGACTCCTTATAGTGAAGAGATGGAGGAAGTGTCGCGGGGTAAGGAGAAGAAGAATCATGTCACGGCTGCTGAGGAGGATGATGCAACCAGTAGTGAGAACTCATTGCTCCGTCAGATGGTAAAAATCAACCAAGATCTAGCCGAGCGCAACCAGAATCTAATTGAGCGGCTCCATGAAGTGGAAGAACGCAACCGGTGTCTAACGGAGAGCAACCGGGAGCTAGCTGAGACCAACCGGGATCTAACCGAACGCAACCGTCAGATGGGAGAACTTCTCCTTGCATTTGTGAAGAAGTAGGCATGGCCTTCACCTTATGTAATTGTGTCTTAATTCATGTAATGTTTTCGTTCTCGTCGTCGGATTTGGTAACAAGCCAACTAGCTAGACCGTTCTCACTTAAGGTTTTTGTATCGGATATCGGTTTGTTGAACTTAGCATCAAGTAATGTAGGTTTTCTATCATATGATTTGTATGTAATTGTTGCTTCAAGTGTGTTATGTTTGACCTACAAAATACAATGGGCCGTTACATTTGTAAATATGAATCACATAGATCCAGCCCAATTCAACAAGCCCATGTCTCATGCAGTTGACCAGACGTTGACCTCATTCAAGGGACGAACAAATATTTGTTCGTCCCTTGAATTCAACTTTTCCAACCACCGCATTAATGAATGTGTACTTGTTACCTTAAATGTTTAAGGTTGAATTGTTGTGTTGGGTATACGGGAGCAGCCGAGAGCTTTGTCTTCCTCTTCATCCTCTCTTTCATGGTGGATCTTAAAAAAAAAAAAATGCACAAATTCTCCCCAAATTTGTTACATTTGAAGAAGGATTGGTGACATTTGAGGTTAGTGTTGTGATATATTTTTAAATCATTTGTGTATTATGATTATATATATAATATATAGCAAATATGTGTTTATGTTGTGCTAGGGTTGAAATTGTGGATTTTTTGGATCTTTTGAAAAAGAATGAAAATTTGAGCAAGGGTTTGACATATGTGTGTTTGTGTTGATTCACATATGTAATATATAGTATATATGTGTGTTTGTGTTGATAGAAACTTTAATTTGTGAAATTGGAGCATATATAGCAAATATGTGTGTTTGTGTTAAATTTATGGCGTATATATTTCTTAATAGGGAGTGGGTTGTGCAAAGATGATGGATAAGAGTTGGATGCAACTTCCATTTCGATCTAAAGAATACGTTGATGGGATAATCGAGTTTGTGCGAATTGTCCATGAGATTGAGAAAGCAATAGGGAGGACCCATTTTCATTGTCCGTGCAACCATTGTCGTAACGGTCGAGACCCAGTGACACTTGGACAAATGTTTTCACACTTGTATAGTAGAGGTATTGATCCATGTTATACAGTTTGGGACAAACATGGCGAAGCCCCGGTTTCACCGACTTTCTCCCTTACCAGAACGCGATATTTGGAGCAAGGGGCCTCAAGTTCTTCTAGCGTTGATCCGGTGATGAACATTCTTCATGACAAATTCCCGTATCATGCCGGATACGGGCCAGGTAATGATTCAGTTCGTTTTGAGGACATGGTGGACGACGATTATGAAAAATATGAGAGACTGTTAGTGGAAGCTCGAACTCCGTTGTTTCACGGATGTAAGGAAACTATTTTGAGTGCTGTTTTGAGGGCAATGAAGTTAAAGGCAAAACATGGGATGTCTGATAAGTGTGTGGATGACAATTGTGCGTGGATCAATGACAAGCTTCCGCAAGGTCACAGCTTCCCTCCGAATTGGAAAAGGGTTCGCAAGGTGTGCAAGGATATCGGATTGAGTTATGTGGATATTTATGCTTGTTAGTACAATTGTGTGTTGTTTTATAAGAGGTATTCGAATTTGGAAGTGATGTATAACAATTGGCTAGGCCGGCCAATTGCTAAATTAAATGCTCGATCTTGACTCGATCGGGATGTGAGGCGCCTCCTGATAACTTTGATGGTGACACTAGCGGCAATAGCACCAGCAAGGCCCTTCCTTGGCACTTCTGCCGGTTGAATTTGATTCCAAAAAGCCGAGGTTGACTTTGAATTCCAAAGCGCCGAGTTGACTTCGATGCCAATATGTATGAAGGAAGCAATTTCAGTGTTGCCTAACTAATTAGCAATGCTAATTTAATTAGGACCAAGTGCGGAACGAGAGCAACAGAAGGATCCAATCATGCAAGGGCTTTCATGAGATGGTGGGTCTCGATCGGTGGATGTGTTTCTTGATGGTAGAGTGTTTGAAGGCTTCAATGGTGTGGAGGATGAAGAGAACGTAGATGATGACGAACGTAAAAGGGGCAAGGGCGATTAGGGTTGACGAAGAGAAAGCACTTAGCCAATTGCTTCTCTTTTAATTTCAACCTGCTTTCTTAAAAAGCCAAATTACAACTTAAATAGGTGAGATTGGTTCCTATGCAAAGAAACCTTAGCTATCTCACTTTTATCTAAAATAAATAAATAAACATAAGATAAAGACTATTAATTATATTTACCTAAAAATAGCTTAAAATAATGTTTTCTTAGGGAGCAAGGAGATAAATATCTCTCGCTTCTATTTCTCCTAAATATCTAAATAATAATAATTAAAATAGATAGGATAATTGTCCAACAACCGGTCAGCCCTGAACCCTCGGCGCCGACCCCAGGACCCATGACGTCGACCCGTCAACTAGCTTGAATACATGGTGGGGCCTTCTTCTTTCTCGGGATGATCGGGTCCTCGAACCGTCTTAGCCTAGAGAGGGCCAATCTTGATGGCATCAGGAAGTGTGTCCCATATGCCATACTTCAAGATGGAAGACACAGGTAGGTGATGATGGATGCAAGGTCGCTTGGAAAGTGGTAAAGTACTTTCCTTTGACTCCTAGACTGAAACGCTTGTTCATGTCCAAAGATGTTGCAAAGCAAATGTGGTGGCATGCCTCACGGGTGATAGGTGATGGATGTTTGAAACATCCGGCAGACGGGGAAGCCTGGCAAGAATTTGATAGACTGTACCCTCATTTCTCTCACGACGCGAGGAATGTGCGGCTTGGTCTAGCAACTTATGGATTCAATCCATTTGGGAATATGACAACTTCACACAGTACATGGCCTGTCATTTTACTTCCATATAATTTACCGCCATCGATGTGCATGAAGAAGGAGTTCAACATGTTGACATTGCTGATCCCAGGTCCGAAGTCACCTGGGAAGTGTCTAAGTGTTTTCCTGGAGCCATTGGTCGACGAGTTGATTCAAATATGGCACACTGGAGTCTGTACGGTTGATCATTACTTGCAATCAACTTTCACAATGAAAGCAGCTTTGTTATGGACTATTAGTGACTTTCCTGGTTTAGGGATGCTAGCAGGGTCAGCCACTAAGGGGTATAAAGCATGCCCTAACTGTTTGGATGATATCTCATCAACATTCGAATGCGGGAGAATGGTCTATGATGGTCACTGTATAAAGCATGCTAGCAGGGCCAGCCACTAAGGTGTGTAAGGATATCGGATTGATCGAGTTATGTTATTCATGGGTTTGAATGGTTTGTTGTCATTGTTGCACTAAGTAATGGACACTTATTTATAGATCTATGGACAACAAAGAGACGAGGCTATATCTGTTCAACCAACGATTCTTAATTTGGCGAGAAAACCCCAACTCCATAGGATTTACTCATCATGTGTTGTGAATGGGGTGAAGTTCATGTCGTGGAACAGAGATAGAAAATTGCTTACCCAAAATTGTGGAGTGAAGGTAAGTACAGAAGACACCGACTATTACGGGATCCTTGAAGCCGCGGTTGAACTGTTGTACGCCAACGACATGTTAGTGGTGCTATTCAAGTGCAAATGGTATGACACTGATCCCAACAATCTCGGTATCACGCATTTGATCGATCATGGGTTGTTATAGTACAAAAATGGTTTTAGACAACACCGTATAGACAACGGTTTTTGAAATAATTTTGTCTATATTGGCAGGAATTATAGTTTTTGGGTACGCACAACGGTTATTAGTTATAACCGTTGTCTTTGTAATTGCAAAGACAACGTATATATAAAGAACCGTTGTCATACATATAGAAGACATCTCAAAGAATACGGTTGACAGAACCGTTGTCTATGTACAACTGAAACTGTTGTCTTTGTAAGTACAAAGACAATGAATATACAAAGAACTGTTGTCATAGATATAGAGGACATCTCAAAGAATACGATTCACACAACCGTTGTTTATGACTAATTAAAACCGTTGTCTCTATTATTATAAAGACAATGAATATAAGAAGACCCGTTGTCATAGATATCGAAACATCTCAAATAATACGATTGACAGAACCGTTGTCTATGTCCAATTAAGACCGTTGTCTTTGTAATTACAAAGACAACAAATATATAAATAACCATTGTCATATATATAGAACACATCTCAAATAATATGGTTGATAGAACCGTTGTATTTATCCAATTGAAACCGTGATCTATGCCCAATTTAGGGTAAGTGTTTTATCTTCTCAAATTAAAATCTCTACAATATCTATATCTATATCTTACTATATAAAAGGCTGGGTTTGATTGTACTGTTCATCAAGTAGAATTACATAATTGTCCTTCCTTTCTTTCCCATTTTCTGATTTACTTTAGGGATTTTCTTGGTATTTCCTTTGTCTCAAACCTGTCAATTGCTCTGCCTCCCCCATTTCAATTCACAGTCGATGTCTTCCTCCTCCGCACCCTCCAATTGGATCCTCCTGAGCAGTCTTCCCGCCGCCTGTTGTGCCCTCGTTCCACCCCGCTGGCGCTCCTGCTCCGATCTCGGCTCCGCAGTTCACTCCTGTTCTTCTAACCCTAATTTGCCCGGTTATCCAACCCAGGGACCTCGAGTTCCGTCTCCAGGGGTGAGTTATGCGCCGGGATGGGGGCGCCTCCTACAGTTCTCGGAAGCATGTACCAGTCCCTTCTTCCGGGCAGCCGCCGAACCCGCTTCTCTGATCGCCGTACATGGCCATGCTGAATGGTTACATGCCCCCTAGTGTCCCTCAGGGCCCTATTGTTTTCTCTGTTTCCATATATCCCGCTTCACTGTTTCCATATATCTCGCTACTCTTTGATTAGCTATTATTTTCTCTCCATGATTGGTTTAAATATTGTTTCCTCTGGAATCTGGATGAAATTTTGCTTCCTCTTGAATAAAAATTGACTGCAATCGATTTTCAATAGCAATTTTGGATGAGGATATGAATTTGAAAGAGGTGCCCTATTTCCCTTTGTTTGCTTCCTTTGAAATTAAGAGAGATAGGGAAATGAGGAACATGTTTTGCTTCAGAAGTATATAGCTACATGATTATTGATTCAGATTTTTTTTTAAGTTAACCAAATTAGATTCAAATTATTAAGGGAGCTATAGATCTTAAGGATCAATGAGGAACAAGATTTGCTTCACAAATCTATATTTAGGCATTGGCATGATTATTGATCCGACTAAGATATAAATTTTGCTTCCTTTGCAATAAAAATCAATCGCGATTGATTTTCAATAGTAATTTTGGATGAGGATATGAATTTGAAAGATCTGCCCTATTTCCCTTTGTTTGCCCCCTCTGAAATATTAAGGGAGCTGTGGCAACGAGGAACATTGATACGAGGTTAGCCGTGTGATGGTCCGATCTTCGACAATCAAGCAAGAAACTCAAAGAAAGACTCAAGAAACAACAAGACTCAAACGACGCATCAAGGATGCTTCAAGAATCGATCAAGAAATCTGCAAGATCAATCAAGAAGTTAAAGAACGCAGCAAAGACTCTAAAGAAAGATGCAAGACTCGAAAATAATGAACGAGAATTGAAAGACACGACCTGATATGGACTGAGTCGGTCTATATAGAACAAGATAGAAACCCCAGGCTTCCGTAGAAGGTAGGAACCAATACCAATGACTATATAACCCGCCTCTGCAACCCTACACAACCAAGCGGACAACTTGGAGGCACAAGGAGGGGGCTTGTGGATACTAGGATCACCAAGTCTTGCGAAGTTGATGAACACAAAGCAAACCAAGCTGAGATAGATACCAATTCGTGAATGATGAGCACAGCTCTAATCATCCAACAATCACTCAATGTGTTTCACACAATTTGAGAAGACTAATTCTATTCATTATGTTCCTCTTGAATAACAATGTAGGAATTGAAATATATAGGCCTTAGATAAGCTGATGGGCCGAGTTTAATGATAAAAAGATAACTCTAACATCTAATTAAAACACCTAAAAACATAAGTAAATAAGGTCTCTAGAAATAACACTTAAAATAGCCCAATTCGGCCCAATAGGATCCATTCCCGTTAAAACAGTGACAGACTTGCAAAAATGGTGATTTTCGGCCAAGCTCTATGTCGAATCTGGAAAAACCTTCAACAGCAAAGTTGTAGATCTCTTCGTCCTCGTTCCAACAAGGTATGGCACGTCTCTATCCGATAAATATTGAATCCGTACGACCCATTTTACAAAGACGTCGAAAAGCTGTCAAAATTCTGAACGAGAGTCTAAAACGTCATTTCTTCTCCCAAGGTGGAGCCTTCTTCTTCCTCTTGAGAAATACATCATCCGAAGGTGTCTTGGATGGTCCCGCATCAATCTCCCTTTCTTGAAAAGGATTCGTCCTCGAATCCACGGTCGCATATGATTCCGCAAATGCATCCATACGAGCTCCTGGATCGAAAACCTTATGTCCATGGAAACTCATCTCAAGAACGATTGTTGTAGGGATTGACCACTCCTCGATGGTTATTGTCTCAGCTTCATCTACAAAATCAAGAAAAGAAATTTGATTAGTGCACAATTCAGATTTCATATCAATGTCATGATGTGCTAACTTAATATGCACTTTAGCTTGGTCATTCATCCCTAAGTTTCCATCCAATGCTAGCAAGTTTTCATCCTTTTTCAAGGCTGAATTTTCAATTAATTCAAGGCTAGTAATAGGAGAAGAATATGCACCATCAATGATCATATTAGAAACATTGCCTTTTTCTAAGCATTTACTATGACATAAATCTTCTCTTTGATTATCATCACAAGGTGTAGGTTGAACATTTAAATCAATCAAAGAATCATCATGCTCATATTCAATGCAATCATTATCATTACAGACAAGTAAATTAAGAACTTGATCATTTTCAATATGCTCTACAATTTCAGAAATAAAAGAAGCACATATGCTAGAAGAAACATGATGTTGAATAGCATTATTAGGAGGAATAGGATGAGTTTCTTCCCTTTTAATTGGTGGAACTTCATCTCTAGGTGGGACTCCTTGTCCAAACACCGTATTAGAGCCAAAACGCCGAAACTCATATGCCGTAAAGCTTTGATCCAACTTAACCAAGTCTTCATTGGTCACCAAATTCTCTTGGATCTTAGCTAACTTCTCCATGACGGTACTGAACCAGTCATTGCCCTGGCTATTAGACATTGCAAATAAAGATAAACAAAGAACTATGTAAAAGTTAGAAAAATATAAACAACTTCACAAGTGTTTCGCTCACACTCCCTCTCTAATTGGGATGTCACGCTTGTTGGGACAATCCGCCTTGGGCAAATCAACACTCAAGCAAAAACCTAACAATCAAAGTATATGTATGCGAGAATGAATGAAACAACACAAAGCAAGGAGCACTCGGCAAAGGCCTGCAGTACTCGACACAACCAAGAATGCACTCGACAAGGGTCAAGACACTCGACACAACAAAGAGCGAACTCGACGTGGGCTGAGAACACTCGACAGATCAATAAGGAGCACTTGATTCAACAAAATCAGTACTCGACACAAGAAGAAAAATAAGAAAACATAGAAGAAAACTTGGAAATTTACCTCTTTTGATTGAAAACCTTTAACCTAGGATGTTGTAGTTGCAAGGTATGGTTTCAATTTTGTGGAGGTATGTGTTTGGGGATATGGGTGTGTCGACTAGGGCTGTAGAATTCACCAAAAAGATGTGTCCTTTGGAGCTTTCTTGCACTAGTAGAACAAACTCTATCTTTTTTTTTTTGACTTACTTTTACCCCTAGTGAATTTTATCCTCCTAGGTCCAAGTTCAATCCTTTTTTTTTTTTGAATCTGATTTTTTTTAAAATATGAAACTAATGCAAGAAAAGACTCAAAATTAGATATAGGACTCGAAAATTCATAAGGTAATGGTGAAGGATAAAAAATTCAGCCCTAAAGAAATAGATATAGATAAGGGTTTGGTTATCTTTGGTAAGTAGATCTATCTATGCCTTGTTATGATATATGATAGATAATATGGAATTAATCTACCACAAAAATCTGATTTTTAATAAGGCAAATAGATAAATGGAAATAGATAAAAGATAAATCAAAAGTTCCAAAGATAGAACAAACTAGGGTTTCTTGTGTTTGTGATAGGACTCGGCCAAGCACTCGACTTATGGGGACAAGAACTATCGTCGGCTAGGGTGATGCACAAGGGTGCTTCACGGATTGGTCGACTCCACTGGTCTCGGCTAGGCTATGTGTTTAGGCTATGCAACCACAAACAATCACAAACTCAAGATTAGTGCAAGAATCAAATAAAGAATTGCAAGAAGTAAATAACCAAAACAAGAACTGACTCTATTTTTGTGTTTTTGTGTTTAGGAAAAGAAAAAGACTCAATCTTGATGTCGGAAGCCAAAGCTCTGATGCCAATTTGATACGGGGTTAGCCGTGTAATGGTCTGATCTTCGACAATCAAGCAAGAAACTCAAAGAAAGACTCAAGAAACAACAAGACTCAAACGACCACTAGTACAGAAAACCAGTTTTACCTCGGTTCCGTTTGCAAGCTTTACCACGGTTCTGAACCGAGGTAAAAGTGGCTATAGTAAATTTGTTTACCACGTGAACAGAACCGTGGTAAAATTGTCAACCCGTGGTAAATCTGTCCATAGTTGTAGGCCTTGTGAACCGTGGTAAATGTGTCAACCGTGGTAAATAGGTCGTGTGGTAATTGTTTTGAACCGTAGTAAATGTGTCAACCGTGGTAAATAGGTCGTGTGGTAATTGTTTTGAACCGTGGTAAATTTGTGAACCGAAGTAAATATGTATTGTGGTAATTTTGACCTGATTATTATATTAGCCTATGCGGGATTTGAACCCACATCTTTGTGTATAAACACATCGTTCTACCATTTGAGCTAATAGGCTTAAATAAAATAATAGTATAATTTTCTACCTTGCAAGAGCTAAACTAATTACAAGAAGTGAAAGGACATTTTCAGCAACTGCACTTGAAAACTAGACCGTATGAAATGAACTCCAAATCTATTGATTCTTAGAAAATTGGTAAGGGGCACAAATATGAAAATACTACTACCTGAGATAGCTATATCCAACCCCCTGTATCATGCCCTCCAAACATTAGAGCTGCAATATCACGAAATGCCCCTCAATTTTCATTTTATTTTCCTTTCAAAGATTGAAAGAACTCCAAATTTCAATATCAACTAAGTTACCAAACTAAAAAGCAGCAAACAAACATGATGGAATTCCCATATGATTTTTTTTTTAATTTGTTGGTCCTTTATCTTAAAAGTTGGTTTAAGAAACATACCTAATGAACATAATGCATGGTACACCATGAATATATAAAGACATTCTTAGGCTCAAACAAACTTACATGGAGTCCCACTGATGTAACAGTATGACCAGAACGGGGAGGAGCTTGACCGAGTATCTTCAGTTGGGTCCAACCAAGCATTTCATTCTCTTCCTTACCCAACACAGACAAAGTGAAACTAAACAGTGAATGTGCCAAAACCACTCAAACATAATTAACAATTAAATACTATATGGGCCATGAGATTCATTTGCTTTTAAGTTCTGACAGTATTGATAAACATATAGTGTGCTTTGTGATTTAGGTTCTGCATAGTAGTAAACTAATTCAAACTCCAGAGAATGAAACATAACAGAAAAAAGAATCGAGGATCCACGGTCATGCTTCAGATGAAATAGATAAGCAGATAAGTACAACAGAATCTAATAGAAACAAAAAAGAGAGAAGCAAGGACTATGTGACACATACAACATGCATCAGAAAAGGCCTAGATTATTGCTTGTATCAGTACTGATGAAGATAAAAAAAACAGCTTGGTGCATCACAGAGCATAGCAGTAGAGTAGAATCATTAAAATTGCTTGTGCATGGAACAGAGCATTAAGAAAAATTAGGGCACGGACGTGGTTATGATGATAAACTAGCTTATGAGATGAGCACGAGTGCACAACAGTTGTATTAAATATTTGAAAGCAAGATGGGAGCAAGGTATGAAATCAATGAAGCAAACATTCAGAGTCGGCTAGTGGCTACCAACTACTAGAAGTTGAAAAGATTATAGAGATACAACACCTTTTGACTACCAAAGTATTTACATAGGAGGAAGCACAAATAAAGATATAAAAGGGGGGAGCTGAATTTTTTTTACGATACAGGGAATTGAAGACACTGTCAATGCAGATAAATGAGATCAATATGCATACAGTTTACCAAAAAAAAAATCTGAATCAAAATAAAAAGTATGTTGATAGAAATTTGCTTCGTCAAAATAAATCTGACTGCAGACTGCCACTTAATCAACCATGAATTCCAAATATATGCCATAAAGCAGCCACTCAAATCTTGTCACAGTAATACCAAAAATGGCACTTAACCTTGAAAACCTCTGTGTCATCTACGTATGAGATGTTGATTAGATACTCAAGACCCATCAAGAGAGCAGCGACATTTTCTTGACTAGATTCAAGGATTCGGATGTGAGACTGCAAGTAAAGTAAACTTGCATTAATAAGGGCAAGCAATTAGCATTTAAAGGAAACCAAAAGAAAGCACTTCTGCAGCAAAAGAAATAACTAGTATTGTGCAGCATAAAATAGAAGCAATACATTATACATCGGCTGTCAATTTTTCATGATACCAAGCATGCTACTACAAAATCTACAAGGCAATAAGGCACTACAACATTTCTAACAGTATTCAAGAACTCTAATTAAGTATGGCATACAACCACAAGTCTACACTTCAAATTAAACTTTTTACAGCGTGTCCATATATAAAAAAATTAAAATTAAATTAAATTAAAAAAAACAGTTTCAAAGACAGACTCCACACTCCACATCAACGAAAACTTTACAAAAAAGAAGTATGCAAAATAACCCGATATTATGCAATTCAATCTGACATATAGTTAATCTATCTAGAAACTAAAAGTGGATTTCTATCAAATAGTTCGAGGTGAATACTGAATTAGGAATTACTTTTAGAATCAAATATCAATAGAAACCAGTGAGACAGAATAATTGAGTAGTTGGATGTTTCTCATGAAGGTATAACTACTAGATTCACAAAATTAATCATTTGCATAAATCACCTATCCAGAAATGATAGCTCTGTATAGTAACCAATAACCAGTCAACCAATAATAATTCACAGCATGGCAGATATTGCTATCCTATCAAAAATGTTGATACCAGTGCACACTACGAATAAGTGAGAATAAAGCTAAGTAGATGGATCAGATGCTTTTTTTTTTCCTTTTAAAAATATATGGTACATAAAGAGGAAAGCTTCTGAAACATGGCCTAAATGTTGTACCATTAGCTCTCTTTTAGATCTTGACTACAAGTGGAGCTATAGCAACCTCTTGACTACAAGTAGATACTCAAGACCCATCAAGAGAGCAGCGACATTTTCTTGACTAGATTCAAGGATTCGGATGTGAGACTGCAGGTAAAGTAAACTTGCATTAATAAGGGCGAGCAATCGATCAGCATTTAAAGGAAACCATAAGAAAGCACTTCTGTAGCAAAAGAAATACTGTAACTAGTACTGTGCAGGTTGTGAGGGCAAATAGATTTTCTCACCAGATCTGATTATTGTAACTTGTAAGGGAAAGATTTAACCTAGCAAGCATATTATTACTCATAGAATAGCCTGGGTGATTGCTCTTTGTCTTAACCTATGCTATAATCCACACGCGCTTGAGTTAAGCCACTCATGTAATAACTCACTCATATCATAAATCGTTACGCATCGAAATTAGGTTTCCAGAATTTGATACTTTACCAATCATAACTTGATAATTTACAAAGCAAGTAGTTGATTCCCTTATAATATGCATCATTTCAGTGCAAAGTTCCGCAGTGATATACAAGAATAAATGATTATGAAGTGTGAAAGACAATCCTATCAGGCAAAATACATTCAGCAATAGGCAAATCACAGAAAAAAATGCACACCACACACTGGAATACATAACCAAATCTGATATTTGTAAATGAATATGAAGTTCCAATGAGCAAATGGATCAAGACAGAGCAGCAGAACTCGAATCCAGATAATCAAATAAGCATAAAATGGAAATCTGACAAGAAAAATTAACCCGAGCGAGTCATCTAGAGCAAACTCACCTCTTTCATATGCCGATTTTACGAATGAATTAAAAGAACGCCTAATTAACTCTTAAAAACGTAATACTCTAAAATCATACAAAGTCAAAGATAAAGTTACAGATCTAGATAGAGATAATACCAAAAGTAGCATAAAGGACAGAAGCTTCGAAGCAGCAGGGGCCGATGGTGCAGGAGCTCACCGCAACCGGTAACCACAGCGAAGGAGGAGAGGAGGAGGAAGTGCCGGAGGGAAAGAGGATGAGCCATGGGGAGAGCTCGTGAGGAATTTGGGAGGCGAGCTTCGAAGAGGCAGGAGCCGATGGCGCATGTGCTCACCACAACCAGCGACTGCGGCGAAGGAGGAAGTGCCGGAGGGAAAGAGGAGGTGCCATGGAGAGAGCTCAGGAGGAGATTTGGGAGGCGAGCGATGGAGAAGGTCTGGGATCGGGAGAAGGGAACGGGAAGGGCGGTTAGGGTTTTATGGCTGATATTGAAAATTTACCACGAAACAAAAAAGAGCCGTGGTAAATATGATATTAATTTACCTCGGTTCTCCTAGAAACCGAGGTAAACTTGTCGACTTTGAAAATTTACCACGGAATTACACGGAACCGTGGTAAATTTAATGCTGATTTACTTCGGTTCTCCTAGGGGAACCGTAGTAAACTTGTAAACCTTCAAAATTTACCACATGAAGACACGGAACCGTGGTAAATTAAGTGTGGCCAAAGGCCAATTTTCTACTAGTGGACGCAGCAAGGATGCTTCAAGAATCGATCAAGAAATCTGCAAGATCAATCAAGAAGTTAAAGAACGCAACAAAGACTCTAAAGAAAGATGCAAGACTCGAAAATAATGAACAAGAATTGAAAGACACGACCTGATATGGACTGAGTCGATCTATATAGAACAAGATAGAAACCCCAGGCTTCCGTAGAAGGTAGGAACCAATACCAATGACTATATAACCCGCCTCTGCAACCCTACACAACCAAGCGGACAACTTGGAGGCACAAGGAGGGGGCTTGTGGATACTAGGATCACCAAGTCTTGCGAAGTTGATGAACACAAAGCAAACCAAGCTGAGATAGATACCAATTCGTGAATGATGAGCACAGCTCTAATCATCCAACAATCACTCAATGTGTTTCACACAATTTGAGAAGACTAATTCTATTCATTATGTTCCTCTTGAATTACAATGTAGGAATTGAAATATATAGGCCTTAGATAAGCTGATGGGCCGAGTTTAATGATAAAAAGATAAATCTAACATCTAATTAAAACACCTAAAAACATAAGTAAATAAGGTCTCTAGAAATAACACTTAAAATAGCCCAATTCGGCCCAATAGGATCCATTCCCGTCAAAACAGTGACAGACTTGCAAAGATGGTGATTTTCGGCCAAGCTCTATGTCGAATCTGGAAAAACCTTCAACAGTAAAGTTGTAGATATCTTTGTCCTCGTTCCAACAAGGTATGGCACGTCTCTATCCGATAAATATTGAATCCGTACGACCCATTTTAGAAAGACGTCGAAAAGCTGTCAAAATTCTGAACGAGAGTCTAAAACGTCATTTCTTCTCCCAAGGTGGAGCCTTCTTCTTCTTCTTGAGAAGGACATCATCCGAAGGTGTCTTGGATGGTCCCGCATCAAACATGTTTTACTTCAGAAGTCTATAACAATATTTACATGATTATTGATTCAACTATACTCAAATATCTTTACTGAAACTATTTTTGCTTATTTTTGCAAGCTAACCAAATTAAATTCAGATTGTTAAGGGAGCTATAGATCTTAAGGGTCAATGAGGAACAAGATTTGCTTCACAAATCTATATTTAGACATATTGGCATGATTAATGATCCGACTAAGCTCAAGTATCTTTACTGGAACTATTTTGTGTAAGTTGATCTAGGTTCAGAACTTCAGATTATTTAGTTATATCTACCTTGTGTTCTTCCACAAGGCGATTCAAGTGGATCTGGATGTCCTCACTCGAGCGATGGTCGCTGCGGCCAATAGCGGTGGCGAATTTGTGGCTAATCTCAAGAGAAGGTTCGAGTTTCTATAGCAGGTTTACAACCACTATTAGCCTATTATCCGAAACATGACAATAACCAACCCAATTTAGGAGGGATGATGGGTATTAATGCTTAAGATGTAAGAGTAACCAACTTGCAAACAACTCATGCACTATGTCAAATTACGAAAGCCCTACCTTCAGGCTTCAAAAAACCTAGCTGAGTTGATGAACATTCAAATTAGCTTCAAAATTTTCATCAAAATGGTTGTTTTTGCCACTGAATGTGGCTGTTTTTGCTGCTGTAAAAGGGTGTACAAAGCTGCTGAAAATGGGTGTTTTTGACATCTTCTAAATGGTGTGGAATTGCTGCTGTAAATGGGTGTTTTTGAAAGCTTCTAAATGTTGTTTTTGCTGCTGTAAATGGGTGTACAATGCTGCTGAAAATGGCTGTTTTTGACATCTTCTAAATGGTGTGGAATTGCTACTGTAAATGGGTGTTTTGACAGCTTCTAAATGCTATTTTTGCTGCAGAATGTGGCTGTTTTTGACAGCTAAAAGGTGTAAAATGCTGCTGTAATTACAGATCACACATAAGCTAGAGGCGCCCACTCTTACGACCAAGGCTTAAGTGATTTCACCAAGAGTAGTAGTTTTAGTTGTTCAAGTTACTGTGTTTCTTGTCCCATTTAAAGAGGCTCTTACAAAAGCATTTTTATGCTTATATTTGTACCATTTAAGCTATGAGTGAAGCAGACATTTGATTACAAGCTTATCTTAGAAATAACTACTCACGTGGCAGGAAGTACTCAAACTGGAAAGGAAATGAGGTGTTCCTATGATGACTGAGATTGGACAAAGGATTTGGCAAAGAATCAGGTTTTTTGTTTTGTTTTAAGTAATAATTTCGTGCATTTGAATGAGTAGTCTGAACTACTTAGTTGTCTATTCCCTGCATGTTGCTATTGTTGAAAATTTTTACTCATGAATCATGATGGTAAAAGTAAGGGCTTTAATTATTTGCTTTAATGGCTAGGCTGTACTATTAGTTAATGATGTTGATTATGCCATACAATTATTTTATTTCTTTTGCCTGGTCACTGAACATCATACATGATGTTGGGTGTGTTGAGTCTGATGTGTTAGAAATCCTCAGTTTAATTGGTTTTGATTATTGTTGGTTACTTGGTTTCATTTGTAGCTTTTCTTAAGATTCATAGCATGGCTAAATGTCTAAAAATAGATTGCTGTTATGAAGGTGTCTTCAATTTCTGGTCTTCTTCGAGTGCATTTTGCACTCATAATGTTCTTATGATAGTTTGCCAACTGTAGCATTTTTAATCGTTTGCTTTTGAATCGGCTGCAATGTACAGTATTGTTCTTTGCTAGGACTTGTAGAAACCTACCATGATTACTGATTTCCCGATCCCCTTGTGCTTTTATGTTTTTAGGTCCTAGACAAATTCCGTGGCAATGTCCACACTCGTCTAAGGAAACTGAATGAAGGCATTGTGCATGCCATATTATTGGCATTGGCTGGACTTAAACAGCTAAGTATGACTGAAGTTATGACTTCTGTATTGTCAATTGACGAGATGTTCCCAGCTGTTTCTCAAGGCGCAATTGGAATTGCTTGTCGAAATGATGATGATAAAATGGTATGCTTGTTTTGCCTACTTATTCTCTATATGTTAAAAGGAAAAGGGTGCAAGAATTGATAAATGAATAGGAGGATATATAGATTGACCAAATAAAATGGAAGGAATTAAGTTTGATAGAGGAAATACTGGAAAAGTAAACTCATAGTTTGTTTCTGCAATGATATGGTCATAAAATCAAAGTGCCATTGTTCATTTTGACCTCCTCTTTCTACACGTGTTCCAATTATAGTTTTTCGTGGTTTTGAAAGATTTGATAGTTTTAATCATGGTTGATATGTTTTCCAGATGGTTCAAAGCCTGCTAATTTGGGTCTGGATCAAGAAGCACATGCAGCGCAGAAGTGGAGAGCTTCTGCAAATGGTAGCAATGTGAAGAAAAGCCTCAATGGAATCTTCTTCATGCCCCTTCATCTATTATACCCCTTCATAATCATCCCGGAATGACAGTATTGAGCAAGGTTCTTTACGGTTCATTACATGTAAAGTCATATGATTGGCTGGATGTACTTGATATTATATACTAGTAGTAATTGATGTCATTGTCTTGTGGTATTTTTCAAAGACAATTTTGAGCGGATCTATTACAAGTGCTTACATTATTGTGTGTAAATATGCTAAAATTAACAATATGCAAAAAACAGGGATAGACAACGGCTAGTTTAACCGTTGTCATTAGTTCGTTCAAATTTAAAAATATGTTATTCACAACGGTTGAAATATACATATACAACGGTTATATTGTATATAGACAGCAGTTCATTTATATTTAGACAACGGCTAAATGGAGTTTAGACAACGGTTATTTGGTACATACACAATGGCTGAAATATACATATACAACGGATAGATTGTATATAGACAACGGTTCAATTGTATTTTCACAACGGTTAAACGGAATTTAGACAACGGGAATATGGGATATAAACAACGGTTATATAGCACATAGACAACGGTTATAGTCCACCTAGACAACAATTAGATTGTACATAAACAACGGTTATAAAACACATAATCAACGGTTTAATGGCATATAAACAACGGTTATAACTGTGTAATATTGATTGTTGAAAATTTTGGAGTCTCATATACAACGGTTATATAGTATATTAGACAACGGTTATAACCGTTGTTATAGGTTCAACCGTTGTTTCATCTAAAAACGCACTGACACAGACAACAGTGCAATAACCATTGTTTATGTTAATAAATAACCGTTGTGTAAGACCTTTTTTGTACTAGTTATATTGACACGAAAAGCAGTTGGTATGATGATTCTCCATTCTGTCTGGCAACCACGGCAAAGCAAGTGTTCTATGTTGATGACCCAAAGGTGGGCGATGGATGGAAGGTGGTAAATGTAATGCCACATAGGAACATTTATGATGCTAGAACCTTGGCGACAATCGAAGGTACGTGATATCATTCCAGGCGGAGATGAAGCCTATCAAGAGGACGCTCCTGCCATTACTGGGCATTTTAACCTTGCCGTTGATCTCCAGCTATTCAGCTGCCATGTAGAAGAGAGCGGCGATGAAAAAGAGAGCGAAGATACCGAAGCTGAGGAAGACCAAGAGGTCGAAACGGAAGAAGAAGCCTCCGAAGAGGATGGGATTGAAATGGAAGGCGATGAAGGTGAAGACGTCGAGGACGGGGAAGACGTCGAGGACGAAGAATGAAGCAAAACATATGATCAAGGCCGAGATTTCTAAATTTCGTTTTAGATGAAGATGTATGAATTTCTAATTTCTGTTTGAGATCGAGATTTGAGAGGCCATTTCTTACCAAGATACATTGGTTTAGTTTTATATCGTATATTCGTTCTAATTTTATAGATGATCGGTTTAACCAAATACCAGAATTTCATATTTAAATATATAAGTGGTATAAAAACTAAAAAAAATCTTACAAATATTAAATATATGAATTTATATTTATACGAGTTCATATTTTTTTATACCTAGCTAATGTTATATTTAATTATAAAAGTTATATTTTTTTATATAACCTTCATAAAAGTTAAATAAACATAACCTCCGTTCGTGTCTTGAATGAATTTCAATTAGGCGGGATTCCCCCCCCCCCCCCCCCCCCCACTTTTTTCACTGCGTTGACGTGTCGTTCTGATGGCCACACAATCCCTCTCACTTCTCATGAACCTCTTCAGAAACCAAACCCTCCTCTCTCTCTCTCTCTCATTCTGAAACCCCAAACCAAACCCTCCTCTCTCTCTCTCTCCGTCGATTTCTCTTCACTCTCACCAAACCCTAAACCCTCACCACCGATTCCTCTTCACTCTCACCATCACCACCTCCGATTCCGCCCTCTTCACACTCACCACCATCGAGCCCGACCTCCATCATGCCACCAAAAAAGTCAAAGAAGATCCATGTTCGCCAAAGGGTTACTTCACCACCGCCGAGCCCGGTCACCACTCCACAACAGGCCACCATTCCACAACCGGCCACCACTCCACAACCGGCCACCACTCCTCGGAGGCCACCTCGGGTCCCAACTCAGCCCGTGTCACCACCATCACCTCCGCCAACTCATCCCGTGTCACCACCACCACCTCCGCCAACTCAGCCCGCGTCACCACCACCACCTCCGAGGCCAACTCAGCCGGCGTCACCACCACTTCGGAGGAGCCCTAGGAAGCCACCAGCTCCTCGAAAGCCACCACCCTTGAAGAGACGACTGGTACGGGGCGGCTCTTCCTCGCCGGCAACCATGGCCTCCTCTCCAACACCGACGGACACCACCCGACAGGCGCCTCCCCCTCTTTCAGTGGCTGCATCAGAAGATGAGTCCACCACCCCTCTGGACTCTCCTCCGTCTGTCGGTAGCGCACGGGCTCGGTCAACCACCCCTCCGGCCTCCTCTCTGTCAGTCAGTGCCTCACGGGCTCCTTCGACCTCCCCTCCACCCCCTCCTTTGACCGTCGGTGGAGAACAGGCTGAGGAAGAACACCAGGAAGTTTATCTACCAATAAGAGGTTGGTTTTTTATAATTTCAGATGTTTTAGGGTTAATTGATTCCCCAATTTTTATCTTTGTTTGATGATTTCAGAGAGAATATGGATTTGTAGGGTTTATCTTTGTGTTAGGGTTTTCTGATTCCCCAAATTGTAGGCTTTGTATGTGTCTTTGCTTATCTAATCGTTGTCTTCATGATTTGTAGGGAAAGGAAGGACTGTGGTGAGTAACAAGACTATGCAGATAGTGAGGGTCACTGGAAAGATAAAGATTTCGTGGTCGGAGTTCCATGGAAACCCCGAGCTCAACCAATACAGTTTGCTGATCAGGGATATAGGGACTGTTGTGAAGACACACGTGCCAATGCTAGCCTCCTCCTTCGAGCAGCTTGAGAAGAAGCACAAGGATACTCTTGCCGCTTACCTGGATCTAAGCAACTGTTCTCTTCTCTTGTACTATTTTGTCTGCTGGTTTACAAGTTGTTGTCAATAAATTGAGGTGTTTATTTTGTTGGATTGTATAATGTGTTATGAGATTGGTATTTGCTGTTTGTTAGTGTCAATTTCTTAGGAGTTAATGTTAAATGTGCAGCTATACTATGCAAAGTTAGTTAAAGAGTTTGCTAGAATTCAATGGATGAGATCACTTGTAGTGTCACGTGTGTCATTGTATATAAATACATAAACTCTTTCCACTGTCAATTCATTCAGTTCACTTGTAACAAACTATGAGGAAATACAGAATGGTTTTCCCTCTTTCATTTTCTTCATTTTCTGTTCTTCATTTCACCTTTATATGAGATTGATCTTGACTGTTTCACAATCTCAATTGCTCATCACTTAAATACCTTTTGCTTTCTTCACTTGCATTCTCACTGAATGGTAGTTAGTTGTTCACTTGCATTCACCTACGTTGTACGTTGTTCTGTGTTCACTTTCCTGATAATGAATGATAGTTAGTTGTTCACTCAACTATAGTTAGTTGTTCACTTTGCTTTATTCACTTGCATTATCATGGTCTGATAATGATATATGATAATGTAGGAACTGTTTTCTTCACTTTGCTTTCTTCTCTTGCATTCTCACTTGCAATAAACTGTTTTCTTCACTTGCATTCTGATGGTTAGTTGTTATGTGTTCTGAATGAAACAAAATGTTTTCTTCACTTGCATCTGTTCATTTTCACTTTGCTTTGCCCATCTCTCATGTTCTGTGTATGTTCTCTCATTTTCACTGTGTAGACTATGTACGTTGTATCTCCCGATGATGAAAAATTGAAGAAGTATATTGAGACTCAGGCAGCATCAAGATACCGCAGTTGGAAGTACAAGTGTCATTCCCACTTCTTGAAGCATGGTCTACCCATACCTCTTGAGTTCAAACTCCGTCCTGAGCAATGGCGCTACCTTGTCGAGAAGGAGTTCCTCGCCCCTGAAAAACCGGTTAGCTTTTTTTGTGTATTTTTCATTTAACTGTTTCCATATGTTTACTGCTCTCTTATGTTTATATGTTGTTATGTCTTTGCAGGAAATAAGCAACCGCAACAAGCTCAACAGATCTAAGAATCCCAAGCCTATCAAGCACCACTCAGGGCCTAGACCTGTGTGCTACCGGGCAGAGCAACTGTACAAGGACGGACACTTGGCCCCTTTTGTGCAAGCTTCAATAGACGAATACCTCTAGGACGATGAAGACGAGTCGACTGTGGTGAGTGTGTACTGACGGTTTAGCTATCTCTGACTTCTAGGATGTCATTGCTGAGTTCTTTGGATGATTTTATTGTGTAGGATGCTAATGTTTTCTTTGTGTTCCCAGGAAATTATGCAGCAGGAAATTGACGACTATGTGAGTTCGCGACCAGAGGAAGAAGACAATGATGTCATACCAGTAGCTACTTAGTGTGAGATAATCGTCAAGGGCTTTGGAGAGAGGATGAGCACTTCTGTACGAGGTAAACCAACTTAGGATAAGGCTTTAAAATTAGTTTAATAATTGATCAGTTATATATATATATAACTTGATGAGTATATATATATTATCATTATTATCAGTTATATGTGCAAATATATAAGGCTTCAAAGTGAGTTCAATTATATATAATTTCATTCATCTCAAACTGAGTTAGGAACTTTACAAGCTGATTTTCAGAACTTTACATCATTTAAGAGCTACATTACACCATGAATTCCAACTGAATAAGAGCATGAAATCTGATTTTTTTACTTTACCATCATATTTTAGGAACCAATTTCATGCTTTACCATCATATTTTAGGAACTTAATATCTATGTAATTTTCACTTTCTTTGTCTTCATTTACGGATAGGCGCGGCTGTCAAGAAGCCTCCAAGGAAGAGAGGGGCTGATTGTCCACTCTAGGCCCGGCAAAAAGACAAGAGCTGGAAGACCAAGCTAGGGAGGCTACTGAGCGAGCAAGGAAGGCTGAGGAGGACGCCAAGCTAGCCAATGAAAAATATGATCAGATGAAGGACAAACTGGAGCACTTTGAGAGGCTGATGGCTCAACACTTCCCTACCGAAGTGCAGGTTTGAGCACTTGGCGATCTAGGTAGGTGAAAATTAACAAGAACTTGGTTGCAGCTTGCACAGCTTCTTTGCTTCACTTTAGGGTTAAGTTTGTGCAACTTTTGGGTCACAATTCTAGACTTGTAAGTGCAGTTTGTGTTTGAACATGGTGTTTCTAAACTTTATGTCCGTTTGTGCTTCAACTCAAGTACATTGGTAGGTTCTTTTGCTGACATGGGTGTTTGGGTTGGTTGATGAACAATGTAGCATGGTATTGCAGGTTTTAATGTATGAACAATGTGTTTGGTTTGTATGGAATATGTAGTGTTGGTTACATTTGGCTTGTATGCAGGTTTTTATGTATGAAATTGCAAGTTTTTATGTATGAAATGGGTGCTGGTGCACTCTATGTTGAATGCAGTGTTGTTTGTTTGTGGGTTACATTTGGTTTCGGACAGGGAGCATCACAAAATGCAGCGTATATTCCTATTAACTGAAGCCACAAACATTTTGAACCCAAAGTTGATCTCCAAAACTTTCAGGGCACCACAAACGATGTCCGTTGAATGGCCTAACGAAGGTTCAATAACCAAATGTTCATCACGTAAAACTTTGAGAGACAACATGACTAAACAAATGTTCGTCAAGACACCACATTAGTTCACCTTATGTTCGTCCCCTCAGGTATCAAGACACAGACTTTAGTGGTCGCCTCAACAATATAATCTCTGACAATGGCCTCGTGGGTCGGTGAATTGGATGTCAAACAAGGGATGGAGGTTCAATTGGTCCGTGTTTTAAGTGCTCTAGGTGCGCTCTACAAGGGACAAACCTCAGAGGACGAATGTACGTGACTAGAGTTATTAGGCATCCAAAACCCTCTTCAGGAGACGAAATTTGCCCGTGTCTAGAACGTCAAACTGGCCTAGTGCAACATATAGATGAATTCGGAAAATTATAAGAGGACCTTACCTTGTGCATAGGAGAATGTTCTCTGCCTTTAGATCACAGTGAATTATACCAGCATCTTTCATCAGAGTTAATCCACACAAAATATGTTGAAAGGGCAGGATAATTGACCCAACTCTAATGCCTGCCTTTTCTTTTCATTAAAGTGTCTTGAAAGAAATTATTCTTCAAGTATACATATTGACGATCTCATACTATGTCGTATTTGTATTAGATTGCGTGTTACAACTGTAGATTGCCATGTGTGAACCCTCAGCGGGATTGTTGTAAGTTGTAACTCCAGGGCAACCATAACTCGAGACTTCAAAAGAGGTTCATTAATTCCCCTTCTTTCCTCTGCTTTTTTTCTACTGAATTGGAATATGAGTTAGTGGTAGGCACGATATGACTTTGATTTGGATATATGAATTATGGAACTATCAGTTTGCTGTTGTAGGAGGAAATCGAGAATTTGCAAATAAAATATAAATAAATAAAAGCAAACCGATTCCATTCCGAGCAAATAATTACAAGACTCCCTCCCGTTGTAGCAAAAGGAAGTCAGGATCGATCCACAAGGAAGCTAGTCAGCGGATCTCAGATAGCTAGGCGAATCACATCCAGAAACCGACTCAGAGTACTCGACCTCGACTAGGGTGTAGTCGACAGGGGCCTTGTATAGTCGATTTCGAGCAGAAATAGCAAATCCAGGCACTGGGAGTAGTCGACGTTGACAAGCTCTCCTCGACGTCGAGTAGGTTGGTCGTGGTCGAGTACCTGCAGAGACAAAAACGAGCAACGATCTCGAGTAGAGTACTCTTGATCGAGTGTTAGTAGTCGACGTCGACTAGTTTAGTCGACGTCGAGTAGTTCTGCAGAATAGTTGTTTGCGTCGGCGAGAGATGGCCGAAGAGTTTAAAGATGGAATCGAAGTCTGAATAGAAAATAACCAAGCTGTTGATGATTCAAAATAAACAACTATGAAATAAAACTTCCAAGACCGGGGTTTGCAACAACGATAACCAAACATGCATAAGGCAAGATAAATATAGATAATAATGCAAATCACATCAAAGGATCAAGCTTTCGCCTTTTCCAACAATTAGACAACTCTTTCAAGTAACCCTAATTGTATCTATCGATTTTATGTTTATAATCCAAGTTGTTAACCTGAATCTCTATTAATTAGGCGATAAACATAATAAAGATAGTGGATGATCAAAACATAATAAAGATTGAATCTTTACCTCAGGCGCGCAGGGCTATCGTCGGGCTCACCCCGACTTTAGAAGTGGGGGAACTACTCGCTCTTCATCATAGAAAAACTCAACAATAATAAAAGGAAACTAAATTGCATTAATGAAATAAAACAAAGCTTACAACCGATCGAAGCCAATTCCGCTCTCGCCAAATACAACTCCTCTCGGCCAAGCTCTCTCTTTCTACTCTCTAACTATTGTGTTGTCTCTGAATTGGAATTTTTCTAAAACTCAGCCCCTAGGGCCTTATTTATAGCAATTCAATCCCCTCTATCCAAGGAAAGAATATCCTATCTATACCTAAAACGATCTATCTAAAGACTTAAGATACAACTTGGTAAATAAATCTCTAAAATAAACAAGGGAAATATCTAAAGTGGATAACTCCTCCTTTGTCTTGATAGATCTTCATTTAGATGGATAGAATTCCACATATCTTCTCTTGCAAGTAATCCTCATGGCTCGGCACACACTCGACCTCGTCTCGGATTGACTTAGGTGAGTACTCGACGTCGACTAAAAGTACTCGACGTCGAGTGGTGCTTGTCTTCTCCTCGTGCACTCGAGCTCGGGTACTCTCTGGACTCGATATGTGTACTCGACGTCGACTAGAACTCCTTGACGTCGAGTGAAATTTTCCTTCTCGAGTGGATGCTTTGCTCGTGCTCGACTTGCTGAATTCGACTTGCATGTACTCGACGTCGAGTAGAATTGTCAGCTTTCAGCATTCTGCTCCGTTCTTGAAATGCATTTCCCGAGTGCTCGTTCGTCTGATTGACGCATATGAGTATGCGTTGGAAAGCTCTTTTTGAGGGCTTCAACTCTCATGAAGACATAAGAACTTGATTCGGAATGACGAATGGTGTAAAACGGTGTTTTCTCCAGCTGCACCATCCTTAGCTTCTTCATGACTTTCTTTTATGCTCCAAAATGCGTCCGATTTCTGCGAAATTCAACAGAAACTCGCGTAGACCTTCATAATTGGCAAATAAGCATAAACTATATAGATTCTTTACTATTATAACCCAAACGCATGAAATGTATGCAAAAATCTATATAAAAGTAAACGTAGAACATGGCGAATTAGGCTCACATCATTTGCCATTGTACCTCCTGACATGATTTTTTCAATCCAGTTTATGCTTGCATTTAGTTTATCGTTCTGATGAGTTCGATTTGATGTTGTTTTGGCTTTGTGGTTGTTTTGCCTTTGTGGCTGTTTAGCGATTCTTCTTTCTTTCTTTCTTTGTGCTGGTGTATGGCTTTTCTGTTGTTTTCTTTTTCTGCGTCCTTTTTCTTATATATATGAGCACAAAAAGTCAGCACAAGTCGCCACTTTAATTATCAGAACCTTACAAGTAAAATGCATACTCACACTAACCATATCGGATACACATCTCTATTAGTAGTTTGATGAGTTTATGACTTTTATGATGAATGATTTGCCTTTATAATGATATTTGAAGCTTATTAGCTCAAATTGGTAGAGTGTTGTGATCAAACACAAAGATGCGAGTTCAAATCATGTATAGGCTATCATGAAAAAAACTACAAATATATCATTTGATATCGGGTAGTAACCGATGTTAATCAAAAAATAATATTGATGTCTATGTGGGTGATGTTAAAAATCAAACTTTTTTAACACCGGTCAAAGCCCGATGTCTTTGTATGTTATAACATCGGTAACAAAAATGTAGTTGATGTAAGAAGATGTTAAAAAATATCATTTTCATGATTAGAAACGATGTTAAAAAGACTATAGACATCGGGTTATGGCCGATGTGGAAAACTTTTGACTTTTTACATCACCCACATAGATATTGATTTTTTATTTGAAAGATATCGGCTATTACCCGATGTTAAATAAAATATTCAAGCTGAAGATTTGTTCTTGTCGTGAGATTTGACTACCTATCGAAAGCTCGGGCCAACCCTTCGGCGTGAGATTTGCATCAAGAGGTATCAGATGTCGGTATATCGACATACATTCATCTATATCCGATTTAATTGTTGATTTTGTTTCAACATCAGCAATTCAATCATCCAAACACACAAAAATCGCAAAAAAAAAAAATTACAAACCCTAATTCTTCCCCCACCACCTTTGGCCACCACCACTTCCGCCGCTCCACCACCACCTCTAACGACCACCGTCCACCACCACCAGACCACCATCAGCCCTCCAACCACCAACACCCGCAACCACCAGCCCCCATCCCTACACAGGTTTTTCGCAAACCCTAACCAACCGCCACCACACTACCGCCTCTCCACCAGCACTTCCGGCAACCACCACCACCCTCCAACCACCACCAGCCTTTGACAGCCTCAGTATGATCACCACCAAACCACCCAGCTAGCCGCGAACTACTGACAAAGAACATCATAGCGAACGGCGCAGCGACATCAAAAAACGCAACCGTGCGCTGCACGCCCGTGCACCTCCAGTGCACGCCCGTGCACTTGCTCTATGCAGCGCCCTTCCTCTACGACCCTCGAGCGCTCGACTACTTCTTTTGTGTGGCTTTGCTTTTCCCTTGGGGCTTGCTTTTGGTATACTAACCGTGTCACAGGCTATCCGAAAGCGTCTGATTGATGATTTGTGTCGTCTTGTTAACAAACTTCAGTGGCAAGTGCAACAACTACTCTGTCGCCAACACAACTCTTGTTTCAATGACTTTGTTATCGAGACACCATTGGTAGATTATGAGGCACTTACTCCCGTATATGATGTCTATGCTGATGATGTTGAGCATTGTGTTGCTTTTGATGTCGTTCTGGAGGATCGAGCCGTTGTTGCTGAGCCTTTTGATGAGTTTCTTGAGGATGTTCCCTTGGTTGCACAACACATGAGTCCCATTCCTCTTTTGGAACACTTTGAGGTGATGACTACAAGCTTTGTCCATGTTATTCCTCATTTTTCTCCTTCATCATTTCTATTGTTCAATGCGTCATGGATGACTCGATGCAAGAAAGGGAGCACCGAAGAAAGGCGTGTGCTATCAAGAATTTGTTATGGGTCACGCTGCAGCCGCTACAACATCTCTTATCGGCGCACGCATATGAGGGCGACCCCACTCCTCTGAAAATCGCCGACATTGTTCTCTCCGACAAGCCACCTGGGTGGCCCCTGATTTGTCTCTCGTCATTGTTGATATGATCGTTCTTCTTTCTCATGATTCGAGGACAAATCAGTTTCAAGAAAGAGAGAATGATATGAGTTGAACGTCATGGATGACTCGGGGTTCGTGACACCTGTAGTCCATTGAATCTCGAGGATTTTGAGTCTTTTGTTTTGAATAAAACATGTCAAACATTATGTTATTTCCTTTTATTTTTATCTATTTTTATAGTCATAAATTAAGAGGATAATAATCTAGGATTTTTAGCTTTATATAATTATTAGGATTTTAGTATTTTATTTTAATTAGGATTTATCTCTATTTTGTAATAACTATTTAACCAAGTTAATGAAAGCAAGGAAGGGAGATCCTGAATTCGAGAAAAAGAGCGTTTCATCATAAATCATAAAGAGAGCGAGAAGCTTTCAACCGTTCTAGAGATTCGAACACTAAGGACTGTGAGAAGCGGCGCTGAGGATTTGTTTTTGCCGTGAGATTCGACAAGGATCGATACTCATGGTTCCAAAGACGCTCGTGAGATTCGAGCGCTTGCGAGATTGAATTCGACTACCTATCGAAAGATCGGGCCAATCCTTCGGCGTGAGATTCGCATCACCTCCATGGCAAGAGTAGAATTATTGGCCTTCTCTAACACCGGGTAATCCCCACCTCCTAAATTGCCAACCCCCATCAACCCATTGCTAGGGGTGTTATTCGAGCCGAACGAGCCGAGCTTGGCACGTTCAAGTTTGGTTCGTTTGTTAAACGAGCTCAAGCCTAATTTTTAAACGAGCTTTTTATTTTGTTCAAGCTTGGTTGTTTAGGAAATGAACGAGCTCGAGCCGAGCTTTTTTTGAGCTTTAAGTAGTTCTACTTGGTTATAACATGTTAATTTAAATGAAATTTTAGAAATTCCACATAATTCGAGCTATTCGAGCTTTATTCGAACGAGCCGAGATTTCAACCGAAATTAAAATTTTGTTCAAGCTCGGCTTGTTTAAATAAGTGAGCGAGCTCGAGTCGAGCTTTTTCGAGTCGATCCCAAGCCGAGATCGAGCTGTTCAGTTCATATAACAACCCGACCCATTGCCAAACACCAGTCTGAGGTGGTTGTTTAAAAAAAACCAACAATCCTCTGTAATCTCTTGCCAAGCACGACCTAAGTGTATGCATGTTTCATGTTTATTTTTATGAGGAAATTGGATGTAGTATACCCTTTTTCAAGTTTTTTTAACTAATTGTACTCCCTTAATTTTGTTTTTGGTAATTGTACTTTTTTTTTTAAGGTGGATATTACATATTTACCCTTACAATTAATTTTTACCTTTTTCAATTTTTATCCTTTTTTAAAATATTGATGAGGAAGATATTTTTAACAAACCAGATTTTATCCTATTTTTTTTATCCTTTTTAAAATAGACTGGTGGATGGAGATATTTTAACAAGCTTTATCTTTTTTAAAACTACTCAGTTAGATTACTGCAGACGGATTATCAACGGAGAATTTTCTAGGGTACAACTTCAACAATTTTCTAGGTTACAGGTAACATATGTTACTCTTCAAATTATTTGATTACAATCGTTTATCGATCCATTCATGTAATACGATAATATTCATGTAATACAATGTCATGAGTTACTTACAAGAAATCACACTCCTGTAATACAATAATATTCATGTAATCAATTCATGTAATGAATGAACTCTTCTACCCATTACTATAACCACATTTGTCTTGTAGAGTTGTATCACAAGAAATCACTATAACTCACTAAAGTAGCATACAATTGATGTAATTACTGATTTACTATAATGAACGAATTCTTGTACCCATTACTATAACCAACTACAATAGCATACAATTATTGTAATAAATGATTTCATGTAATGGCCCGATTCCTGTAATGAATGAAATCTTCTCACCATTACTATACCCACATTTGTCTTGTAGAGTTGTATTACAAGAAATCACTATAACCAACTAAAGTAGCATACAATTCTTGTTATTAATGATTTACTGTAATGAACGAATTCTTGTACCCATTACTATAACCAACTGCAATATCATACAATTATTGTAATGAATGATTTCCTGTAATGACTGAATTTTGGTAAACACTATCAAATAAGTAGCATACAATTATTGTAAAAATAAATAACGATTATTGTAACCTAGATTATTGTCCCTAACTAACAATAAGCGAAGACAATAATCGTAGATAAGATATCTATTCCCTATAGCTTCCATCGACCCTACATCTTCGCTCTTTCATCTACTCTGCATCGTCGTTCTTTTTTGAAAATCACAAACGTTGATGACGAGTTTTTGCGTCGTGTCGGGCGCCTAACTCCCGTGGTTGAATTAGGGTTCTCAAATTAGAGTTTACTATACCATGGAAGGTACAGTAACAATCAGTGCCAATCACATAAACATAAATCAAATTTACCAACCTTCAATGTCTTCGTAATCACCGTATTTCAAGGAAGATGCAATGGGATGAGCGTCGCTTATTGGAAGAGAGGAATGGAAAAAACGAGCGTTGATGGAAACCGATTGAGCGTCAATGGATTTATTAGTTACAATCAAATAAAGAGCAAATCTGTCATAATAAAAACAAAATCTTCAAGGGTATATTTACTAAATAAAAACTTGAATTGGGTATAACTACCCAATATCGCCTATTTTTATACTAGCTAGCTACAAACCGGATTTTCTACACCTCTCCCTACTCCACTATTTTATTTTAACATTTATTTAATTTTAAAAAATTATATTTATATCCCTAACATCTATTTTTTATATGTTTATAAAATTTTATTTTAAAAAATCATGTTTTAAAATTTTTAATAATTGTATGCCGTAAATTATTGCTTTTTAAAATTTTAAAATTTGTAAAACAGGGTTTGTTTTAAATAAAATTTTATAAATATATAAGATGTTAGTAAAAAAAATATAAATTTTTAAAATTATTTTAAGATTAAAAATGTTAAAATATTTTTTTGATGTAGGGAGGGAAGTAGTGGAGATCTTCTACTCCACAATGCACTCCCCTTCTTTCATCACAAACATATTTTAACATTTATTTTCTCTTAAAAAAAATTACAAAAAAATATATTTACATTCCTAACATCTATTTTTATATATTCATAAAATTTTATTTTAAAAAGTCATGTTTAACAATTTTTAAATATTAAAAAGGTAATATTTAACAAAATAAAATTATTAAAAAATTTAAACATGATCTTTCAAAATAAAATTTTATAAATATATAAAAATAGATATTATTAATATAAATATAATTTTTTAAAAATAAAATAAATGTTAAAATATTTGTATAATGTAAGGAGAGAAGTATATTTGTGTAGCAGCCTAGCTACTAGCTAGCAGGGGGGGATCTCCACTGGTGTCCCTTTCTATGAAACTAGTTTAGTACCCGCACTATTGTGCGGTCTATTTTTTAAATTAATACATTTAATAATAAAAAAATGTATACAAATTTTATGTAAGTAAACTTTAAACGCTAAATACCCCTCACATCTAAATGTTGTTAATTATTATATAGTTAACGGTAAAAGTGAAATCTATGGAAGCCGAGTCTTACATTTATATCTTTTAATTTTCAATTAATTACTATCGGCATATTTGAAAATCAAATCATAACCACCTGATCGGCAAATCCTATCGGTATATATGATTAGTTGTATTTATTCTATCGGCATAAATGATTATTTTTATTTATTAATTATTAATTACTCTATCGTTTATAAGGACATTAATTTGATTTGAAATTAATTAATTAACAAATTCTATCGGCATATATGAAATCATAACCACCTTATCGGCAAATCCTATCGACATTTATTAATTATCGTCTTAGATTCCCATAGATTTGTTATCGGCATATATTAATTAGACATATATTAATTATCGTCTTAGACTCCCAAGATTTGTTATCGGAATATATTAATTAGAGTACTTAATTAAATTAATTAGAGTAATTAATTAAGAAATAAAAAAACCTACGTTAACAATCAATTAATTGACATATGTTAAAACTAATCGAATAAGTGGGATAACAATCCTAACCGCCGGATAAGTGGGATAACAATCAATTAATATTTTAATTTTTAAATCTAATTCTTTTTTATTATTAATGTAATTAATCTAATTAAGTAACAAATCATAAATAAATAAATAAAAAGCTACTTTAAACCTAGGAGAATTCGTCACATGGTGTAAGCGACTTCTCCTTTAGTAGTATACTGTATACTATTGATATTGATATTGATATTGATGTCAGTTTGAATTTGAATTTAATAATTTTTAAAAATAATTATTTAAAACGTGGTCAAATTAAGTTCATCTAATGTAGAAAAAATAAATTTACAAAACTAAAATTAATACAGACATGAAGTTGTTTGGATTTCTATTGTTAATTGATTAAGTAAACTAAAATTCTAAAAATTAAAAAATTTAGAAGGAAATTGGATAAGAGCAAAAGAAATTTCACTGACTTGTTTTGTGCTTAAATCATTAATTAGATTATTTAGTTAATTAAATGAAAAAATCCATAAAAATTACAAAGTTAAAGATTGCATGTTAAAATTTAATTTATGTATTTCGATGATTAACCCAACTTATACGAAGAAATAAAAGGTAATTAAACATTTTATGATTGAAGCTTGTTGAACTCCTAGATGTTATAGTATGGTAATTAGTCACAAACAAAAAAGTTTGTTGTGAAAATTATGTTAATAATAAAGAAATAGATTTATTTATTTTTAAAATAATTTAGAAAATAATAATATCAACTCAATGAGAAAATTAACTTTATTAAGTAAAATGTTTAAAAGCCATTAATTAAATGATTAAAATTTTGGATGAATAGCAATTATATTAAATCTTTAATGCATATCCAAATCTTAACTACATTTCCTAATTGACTTAAGTACGTATGATTTTTTTTAATAAATAAAAATGTCGTTCCTGTGATCTCGGAGAATCAACCATGGAAAACCATTCCGGAATGGCTCACCGGAAAGGACTTGTGGGTAGTACCCATAGATCCCCGATTCGAACCCCGGATGACCGCTCTTTATTTACAAATTCAAGGAGAATCAACCATGGAAGCTTTTCGTCAATTTGCCCATCTAGCGCGGGTTCAAAACACCACATGGTGAATATCAATTTTATTCGATGCAAATTCAACTTTTAACATTTTGGCGCAATTATTTGGGGGTTTAAAAACCAAATTAAACCGTAAAATCGTTCAAATTTGAAAATTTTTTAAATTGATTTTCCTTGAATTGGCATGGGAGGTGTTGTAATCGTCCACAATTCAACATGAAAAACAATTTAGACATTCAATTCAATGGGAAGATAACGATATGATACATACAATTAGGGGAATCGTCTAATCATCTCGGCCTTGTAAAAATCTTAACCTCTATTTCACGTATAGGTTCTTGTTATTCAATGCACAAAATAACAACTCAGCTCGATTTCACATCTTGAATTGTAATTGTAATAGATGTACATGAGCAATCTCCCTAAAAAAAAAAAATTAGAAACTATGTAGGCTACATACACAATTACCCAATTAACATGAATTGACCTATTTTTTATGGTTTCTTGCCTTTTCTTCATTGGTGTTGATAGAATCGAAATCATATTTGATGAGACACCAGAGATCGAGTTGACAATGACGATGTACGTGCCAGCAAATCCAGCACATACATCTCTCATATTTGCTTGTGAGATAGAGCATACGCAAGTGGCCTTGTGAGAGATACGGAAGAAAGCAACAATGCAAAGATTCTGGTGAAGCTACATCTGACTTGTACTCTCATTGCCACTATCATGCTAAGGTACTCCGAAACCACCATCGCTCCACCTCCAAACAGAGAAATGGGAAATATCTAGACATAGAGACAGGCATATGAGGCAAAACCCACCAAAACCAAATCATCAATATCAATAGGTTTGTGAGGACAGAAACGTACTAAATTGATGAATTGGAAAGAAAGAGAGAGGGTAAAGATACTTTGATGTTGGTCGTCATCGGCGACCTCGAAGTTGGCTCTGAGCACGTTAGGGAGGAGATGATCACGCCGAGCTCCGATGAACATCGTACTGATCTTTGATCGACGACATGAGATTTTTTATTATAAAAAGCAGAGAACGGGGAGGATGTCAAATATTCACTGTTTCATTGGAGAACGGGGAGGCTAAAAGATAACGGGGAGAGATGATCGACAAAACACATTAGGGTTTAAGTAAACTAACCTTTTCATCTTTCTTTTTTTGTTGTGCGATGACTAACCTTTTCATCTAGCATAACAATATTTAGATAATTACCTTCGAAGTCATTCTTTGAACTTGTACTTTTCCAAATGTGAATAACATGAACCCGAATTTTGTAGTGTCCTCTTGTCTTTAGATAATCTAATAAAGTAAAACTGACCTGAGAAAAAAATCATTGTTAGAATCGATTATAAAGCAATAACAAAAATTGTAAAAGTTTAAAATATAATTGTGATCGAGTAACATTTTATCAATGAATTCGAGTACCTACAAAAATTAAAAATTACAAATATGGTTAGAATTTGATAGAAAGGTAATGGAATGAATGGAGTAGAGTTTTTTAAGAAATGGAAAGGCGACTCACCAATTGTCATCAAACATATAATGATTGTCAGGGGGTATGAAATGATTTAAATAGAAGTGGAAAATGTTTAAAGATAAATAAGATAATTAAAATAATTGGTAAAGATAATTATTAAGGATAAGATTCCGTTAATATCTAAACTAACCAACAACAAAATCGAGATTATATCAACCTATTTCGTATTTATAGGGTTAAACGAAAATTTAAAAAATTCGAGAAAACGACATATAATTTTTTTAGCAAAGTGTATCCAAACAAATTTGTTTTTTTTTTAAACCTACGCCATATTTTTTTTAGCAAAGCATATCCAAACAAACTTTTTTTTAACCTACGCCATATCCTCTTTTATTATTTTTTATTTTTTAGCAAATATGCATATCCTAACAAGCTTTTTTAATAGATAAAAAATAAATGAATTAATAGATTAAAAATCCAAACAACTAAGATACATTAGTTATATGTATATATTTTAATTGAATTTATATATTGTTATAATTAATTGATTATTAATTTTAAATTTAAAAATAAAATTCCTACATTAAAGGAGAAGCCGCCACATGACATAGACGACTTCTCCTTTCGTCAATTCGCCCGAGGTTGTTATTAATTGGATCTCGCCGTTATTAATTGGATCTCACCCATGATTTGCAATAAAATCTTATGTAGCTTGTTAATTAATTAAATAAACAGATTAAAAATCTTTGTAATCCGATATGCTTGGATTTGGATATATCTCAATTTGTTATTAGTTGTTATCTTTAATTATTTTTCATATTGCATTCAACGGGTTTGTTATTCATTATTATCCTTAATAAATGAATATGTTAATTGGATTTTTAAAATAACTTAATCAATTAATTACTAATTTAAAATATTTAAAATACCTATATTAAAGGAGAAACCGCCACATGTCGTAGGCGACTTCTCCTTTAGTATTATAATATAGATTAGGAAAAAGGGACCCACCTTCTTCAAATCATGGAAGCGCTTCGAATCGGGTCATTTCCCAACTTCCCTTGTCCGCACCTCCACCACCACCCCTCCCCCGGTTTTCGATTCGCTCTGATCTCCCGCAACCGTTCATCCGCCGCCTCCAACGCCCCAACCACAGCCTCCCCCAAATCGCTTGCGAATTTCCAATTCTTTTCGCCCTGTCCTAGCACTAGATCTCATCTCCCTTCCCCAAATCCCCTACATTTCTAGGGTTTCTTATCTCTCTGGCCTGACCTAACCGCTCAAATTCGGCCGATTAGGAATCTTTATGGTAGGACTCGGAGCTAATTTTCTGGTAACTGTTTCCTTTTGAGGCTATTTGTGTTACCTCTTCCGTGCTGGCGCGTGAAAATTTGATCGTGCTGCTTTGTTTTTTTCTTTTTTTTCTTTTTTGTGTCGGTGGAGTAGACTTGATTAGTGTTGGATATTGCGGGAAGAATTTGAGCTAGTTTTGGTGGAGTTGGAGGATTTCTCATACAATGCGGTTGATCCCGGCGAGATTTAGCTCCGACAGGGGGCAGCGTAATGGAGGGAAGGAGCGTAGTTTGTTGTATCTCAACGTGTACGATTTAACCCCTATGAATGACTACTTGTACTGGTTCGGCCTCGGGATCTTCCATTCCGGAATTGAAGGTATAAATCTTGATCCCACTGCAGCTTGAGCTTCTATTATGTTTCTTTCTGGTCATCAATTGTTTGAGTCATCTGATGGAGGAAAACCTATTGCTTAAAGACATATCTAGCTGCTTTATCGATTGTTCGTTTGGAGACTGTTATCACCCAGTCCAATTCCGGCTTAGGAATTTCAATAGTGTATTAGTGATGATACCTTCAACAATATAGATTCTGCTTCCTTTTTTGTTGTTGTGAATCTAGGTTTTGGGATGAGAAGGGAAAGGAACAGATAAAATCGGAAGGCTGTGAGATGAATTTTGACACTTGTTTAGTATAGTGAAGAAGGGAAGAGATGAAAGTCATGAACCACCTTACATTGTGTATTTGGACGGTGGGAGACGAAGTGTTTTTGTCCATACTGCATCATATTTCGAGGCATTTGTATATATTTTTAGAGTCTTTGATAGTTTAAATATCACCATTTCCCCCATCACCTTCTATTGTTATTTTGACGAAGGTTAGAGTGGTTCCTTTTGTTCCTATCCAAAATTAGCTGTAGAAGTTTAAGACTATGTATCTTTGTTTCTTGATAAACTTATCTAGCCTTGGCTAGTTATAGGAAAATCTAATCAACAAGGTAGAAATCTGGTTTATTGCACCCTAGAATGTGATCCTATTATTCCCTCATGGATGGTCCAACCAATGCAAATTCTGCTCCATGCATTTTTACTTCTATTTATAAGACCGCAAGGGACTTGGACTTTGTTGAACACATGCAAAGAAATGCCGATTTATGTTGGGGCGCTCTGAATTGTACAGCTGGACCAATGCATGGAGTCCAGAATTTTGTTCTATTCATAGTAGTTTAACTTAATTTGATGGTGAACAAGCTAGCAGTTTTGATTCCTGAACTATCATGTGTGAAGACTCCCCTCTAATCTTAGGTAAGAGAACATGTTGAGGAATCCATACCACCTGGATGATGTTCTTTGTTAGCATGAGCCTTCCTTCTTTGTGTTTTTACTTTTTAGTCACCATGAAATAGTGATGTTCTCTCTGTTACATAAGGATTTTATTGAACCTTCAAGTAGGTTTGAATTGTTACAATTGTATCAATACAGATTGTGACTTGCTAGGTAGCAGGCTTGAATGATCCACCCTAAGGACTCACTCAGGCCAAGTTATGTTGAAATGCATTGCTTGGGACTTGGGAACCATTCGTGCATGTGCTATAAATGGCTTGGGGCATGAATTATGCCGTACTAGCCTTACCACAATTTCACATGTAGAAGTTTAAGAAAAAATATGAGTGTGCTCATATAGGCAAAACATTGGGCTCCTAGATAATGTATTTTAACTCTGGTTGATGAAGAAATATGAGTGTGCTTCCTTAACACAATTTCACATGGAAAAGTTGAAGAGAAAAGATTACGTTGTTTTGTAAGAGGTAATAGGATAGCTTGTACTTAAATAGTCAAAACCATTAAGCTCCTAAATAATGGATTTTAAGTCTGGTTCAGTCTAAAAATATGAGTGTGCTTCAAGTCCCTTTGAGAATCTGGAAAGGGAGCATGCAATGAACTTTGACACCAGATCTGTTGCAGCTGAACATGTCAATCTGTATGGGTTGATGTAAAACTAGCATCAATCTTTATAGTCTGAAACTCAAATCCTAAATGAAAATCCAGTCTGAAACTTTTCTTTTCAATAGCTTGTGATAAATGAATGGAAATAAAAACCTGTTTTTCTCGTAAATGCATATAGAACCTAATTCAGGGGGGAAAATGGCTCAAGGCTTAAAATAAAGCAATGGGTGGCTAATAAAAGCATGTGTAAAATCTGTTTTGCATATGTAGAGCTTACCCTTTCAGTGAACGTGATAAAGAAAAATCAAATATAGTATAACCTTTCCAATTATCTAATTCAGATAAAAATCCATGCTTGAATGAACATTACAGCTTATTATGTTCTCTGTCTTCTTCTGTTATGATTCTATTAGATGCTTTGAGTAACATTGTGGAAGCTTAAAGAGTGTACCAGACATTACTTGTCAGAGTTTTTGCTACCTAGGAAGGCAAATAAGGTCCTAGTTTGTAATATGTCAATTGATAGTCTACTACTCTACTCTCACCTTATTCTGGGAAATTGGTCTATTTATTTGTATTTCTGTTTTCAATTGCCGAATCTGCAATATTGGTGTAGGTGAGTAGGTCTTTCGTAGTAAAATAAGTGTTTTCCAAGATATGTTATGA
The DNA here is from genome assembly GCA_963922045.1 of Persicaria maculosa. Lineage (NCBI taxonomy): Eukaryota > Viridiplantae > Streptophyta > Magnoliopsida > Caryophyllales > Polygonaceae > Persicaria > Persicaria maculosa. The sequence goes on from OY998251.1 coordinate 9,470,010, forward strand.
ATTTATATCTCATGTAACTTTCTTCCATCTTTCCCTTAATTCTGCATTACAAGTTATAAATCTGTCAAGATTGGGGGTCGACTGTCACTGTATATAGTTATCTTTCATATGTGTATCTAATCTCGCTACTGTTTTGATACTTAATATGTTAACTTATCAGCATGTCATTTTTAAAAGAGGTATAAGAATTTAGGGTTCATGTTATTTTTTCTTATCAAGTGTTACAGTTTCAGCTCCTGCACATAGCTTTGCTCTATAATATGCATGATATATTCTTGTAATGATTGTTTATGCTTTGTGCGTGGTTTTCCCTTTTCTTTTCTTGTATTTTTCTCTTTGCTAATTTTCTGTGGGGCCAGGACTCAGGAGTCTGGGGAGAATTTCATGAAGATATACTAACCATCTTTCTGACTAACAGTACATAGCATGGAGTATGGATTTGGGGCTCATGATTATCCAAGCAGTGGTGTGTTTGAGGTGGAACCCAGAAGCTGTCCTGGGTTTGTCTTTAGAAGATCAATTTTGTTGGGTACGACAGAAATGAGTCGCTCTGAATATAGGTTATTCATTGAGCAGCTTGCCTCAAAATATCATGGTGATACTTACCATTTGATTGCCAAGAACTGCAATCATTTCACAGATGAAGTCTGTTTTCATCTTACGGGGAAACATATTCCTGGATGGGTCAATCGGCTTGCAAGATTAGGTAAAATTTCTCTTCTTTTTCAAAGGAAGATATATATCCCTGAAATAGTGATGCCATAGGGTTTGTACAACAGAAATTTTGCATGATCAGTAAGTATGATATTCTATATTGTGCTGGTTTCTTCATGTATTCCTGGAAGAAGCATAGTCGATCATCATGGCAATCTGTCTCTATGGTGCTGATACACCTGAGATTCAAACGAGTGGTAGAATATGTTAGCATTTTGTTGGCTGCTCAAACTTGTAACAAGTTCAAATGAACAACTTTACCTCCTTTTGGGAAGACAATTTTTTGTTATCTAATAGAACTCTTTTTTTGGCTTCAGGTTCATTCTTCAATTGCTTGTTGCCTGAACAACTTCAAGTGACATCTGTAAGACAAGTTCCTAGCCGGCCATCATATTCAGGTAGTTCTTCTGGAGATCCATTTTAGTGTTGAGACAACATGTTCTTGCACTTTTTTCATTTTCTATTTTATATGCCTATATCTTCTGATATGGAGAAGTATGAAGGTGGGACCTCCTGAAAAATTATACCTTTTAGAAGATGTTCTAGATTTTCCTTGTTAGACTTGCACATGATTTGAGTTACAGTGATAAATGGACATGATTTATATCTGATGCTTGATTTAGAATCAGACATGATGAGTCGGCACTTGGCAGAGGAGATTGGTGGGTAATTATTTTATGTACGCTTTAGCATTTATCATGCAAGTTTTGGGAAAAAAGAACGCAGGCCTTGATTGTACTATTTTTGTTTGAGTTCCCATGTCCATGCGTCATTTTTTTAAAAAATGCGACCACATGTTCATGTAACCCACATCTGGACACTCTGTTTGAGTTGAGTTACACAGCCCAGTCTTTCTCGTGTACTGCTAATTGATTGTTTGGAATTTGTCTGTGACTATTAAATACTACCAAGCAACTCTTAACATGCCTAGATCAAATTAATTATAAGCATCCATCTCTAAACAATCTTGCTCAGATCCTCTTTGTTGTGCTTGCAAAAAGAGAATGTGATTGAAGTTAAACAATTTGTAGTTATGCTTGACTTGGTCAGAATCACTTATCATTCAAGCAACTGATTTGTTTTTAAAATGACTCAGGGATTCAAGCAACTGGTTGATTTTTCATATTTCATCAACAATTTGACGTATTATCATTGTCATTGAATCCTCTATAGTTGGACTATGGTGCTATAGTTTAGTCAGTTTCCGTTCTTCTTAATCTTTGTCACTTGTCCTCTTGGAAAAATGGAGTCCCTTGTGAGTGGGAGTGTCAACCCCTTGAAAAAGAAATCTATGGAGGAACTGAAAAATATCCTTATAATTTCTTGACTCATATAGCAATAGCATCAGCAGTTATGCATGAATTTCCCTTGTACGACATGTGTTTGTTTCTGTCTTCAACCTGGCTATGTGAACTTTTAGGGTGTCAAGGGGGCGTGTGCCTTCGTAGTAGGACGGTTCATAAACTTCATATTAGAATATTAGATGGCTAATCAGCACAGTGCCAAGATAGATGATTGTCTAGGGGACGTTGCTCTTGCTTGGTATATATTCTTGGCACTGTGATGATTAGTTAACTTTGGCAAAGATTAAGAGATGCATGCACAGAAACATTTAAATCCACTAGCAGCAGTACTGGTTACCAGGCAAGCTTGATCATAGGCCCTTGACAAGGTCCACAGCCCACTAACAGATTTCAATGTCTATCTTATGAAAGTTTGGGTATAGAGGAGCATTAAGCCAAAGAACCCATTGCAGATGCATATTATTTAGTTTATGCTGGGAACCGATTGGCAATTAAGAAATGAAGCTCTCTACGGCACTTCTTTGATTGTCATATTAGGTGTGTCCTCATTATTGTCGCTGATTTTCTCCGCATCTTACAATTGTCTATTCAGATGATGGATCAGATTCAGCTTCAGTAGGAACTCTGGAGAGTGAAGACGATGTGGAGGCCCTTGATCATCATCAGTTGCTTACCCCAACTCACCCGGATGTCTCTTTTGTGAAGGAAACTTCAGTTCTCGGTAAAGATCGAGCTTCAATAGACCGCAGTGTCACTGCTTGTTCTTTGTAATACACTAGAACTGGAAGTCAAATATTTAGTGCAAGCCTATTGAGCAAGATGTTGCTGATGCACATCTTCCTCAAACACCGTAAAGATGTAGAAGAGGCTGTGTGTGTTGCTCAACTCTTCCTTGATGTAAGTTACTCCCACCAGAGTTACTTGTCTGTATTTTTCTGAAGATGTTTATGATTCAATGGCAAATCTAAATTCCCAGCAAGTGGGAAATATTTCTAGTTAGTGCTTTAAAGATTGCTTATGTCATCTTCGCGCCCGCAGATCAGAAATGGTAAACTCATATCTGAAATAAGAGCTCGGGGTTGAAGGTTATGGAGCCTGGTGGTTCCTTGTTTATATTGTGAGTTTGTGACTAGGCTACAAGATTTTGAAAACTACTCTTTGCTGTTCATTTTTTCTTTTTTGATCAAGGTAAAGATTCAAAATACACGAGTGTCGGGTAAATCGAGAGGCCGAAACAAACAACAGACAGGCTAACCGTCATGATACAAGCAAGCTACAAGATTTTGAAAATTACTCTTGGCTGTTCATCCAAATATGTCACTAGCTAGTAGCTACATTGCTTTGTTTTCATAGTAATATCCTATCATTCAGCTTGAACTTGTTCAGTTTATTTAAAAAGCCAGGTATAAGCATGTTTTTAACTTCGATTTAAATTGAGGCTTGTTTAAATTTAGCCCGAATGGCTCGAATTATGTGAAAATTACAAAATTTCAATGCAACTATGATATGAAAGAGTAGGATTGCTCTGAGTAGTGAGTAGAGTAGTTTGAGCTTAGTCCAGCTCGACTAGAAAAAAGCTTGATTCGAACTCCTTACTTTAAATTCTTCGTTCAACTTGAATAGAACTCTACTTTGTATATTTAGAGTCAATCCCTGGATGGTTTTCATTATATAGATCATTTCAAAAAACACCCTTAATTTTTAGATTTTTTATTTAAACCTTCTTATGTTTGTATTTCGTTTACGATTCTCAACCCCAAACACAAAAACATTTTTAGATTTTTTTTATTTAAACCTTCTTATGTTTGTATTTCGTTTACGATTCTCCACCCCAAACACAAAATCGGAGTGGTGTCTGATAAATACCAAAAATGATAAGAACTCTAGACAAACCTAAACCTAAAAGCGCCCAAACCTAAATTTCAAATAAAAATTATAACTTAAATTAAAATCACAATAACTTTTAACTCGACTCAAACCGGAATGCTTTGATTCAATAGTGATCATGACCTGATCCGAATCCTATTCGATCCGAACTTGGTCAGACTTGAAAATAACATGACTCAATATCGATAAAGGTGACAATCGGGCGGGTCGGGTCGGGTCGGGTTCGGTTATTTAGATTTCGGGTCATCCGGGTTATGAGTAATATCTAATAATTTGGTCATTCAGTTGGATCAGGTTCGGGTTTCGGTTAGTCGGGTTTCAGTTGTCTCTGGTTTCGGTTATTTCGAATTTCGGCTGTCTCATGTTTCAGTTATTTTGGGTTTCAGTTGTCTCGGGTTCTGGTTATTTCGGTTGCGGATTGTCTCAAGTTTTCATTATTTCAATCTTCATTTTTAAAACTTTACTAGAATGTATGTATCTTAAAGTTCGGGTTATTTCGGATTTCGGTTATAACAGGTTCGAGTCTTAATGGGTTTCGATTGAATCGGGTTTGGTTCATTCGGATTTGGGTGAGTTTTGGTTATCAGTTATTCGGATTTCGGGTCCAAAATGGATCGGTTGGGTATTCAAGACAATCGGTTCCGTGTCGACCGGGTCGGGTTTTCGGGTCTGGTTTTGCCAGCTCTATAATATATCGACATGAATTGACCTGATTGTCATCTCTATTAGCGAGAACATCATATTTATATGTTCACAGTTCATATCTTTCCCCGGTCAGATCAAATTCCACTGAACAGATCAACAGATCACTTGCTAAAACCTTATTGCAGAGGCAATCGATTCCAAAGTGGCTCAACTTAATAAGCACAAGATCTTGCTTTAAAAGCGGCAAATACATCGCTTCATCCTTACAAGCCGAAACGAGTCGAATTATTTACATACATTACACCAAATCTAAACAAAAAGAAGGCAACAAGATGCCCTCCTTTCTCTGATACTTATATACAGTTCATCTACCATGACAAGTTTAGTGTTGATTAGCAATTTAGCGAGCATGTAACCCCGCTTATCGATAGCTTATATAGCATGTATGACATTAGTGTGTGCTTTGTTCAGTTGGCATTGCAATTCAAGCCCTGATCATCGGCATCAATGTGGTATACTGTAGCCAACCCACCATCGAATTTCGACATGAGGTGGTGCGGGTAGAGCCCGCACTGCAGTTTCCCGAGCCTCGTTTTGAAAATGTCGATCATGTTAGTAAACATTCTGTCCTCTTGGACTTGTGGCTGCTGCACAAACTCCTGGAAGGGCATCCACTGCATACGAAATAACCGGGTTTTTTAGTATGTATAAATATCATCAGTGTTATAAAGTCGAAAGCGGAAACAGGTGTATGATGTTCTTACCCGGGCAGCTTCAATTTCATGATCATCAACCTTGATGTCTGTCGAAAGCGGCTTCAGAATGCATATGAAGAAGAGATCTGACTTGTCGAAGGCCATGTTTTGGGCATGCCTGGAACCAAACCAACAAATTTTCAGTGGTTACCATTTTTCATTCAGTAAGATTCGATGTTCCAACCAACAAAACAACCTATCTAGTGCTCTTGATTCGGTATTCAAAAGGGCTTGACGAAGATTACCTGAAAGCTAGAACTTCCACGAATTCTGTATCAATCTGCACATTATGATAAGATACAGTCAGAGCTATGCTAAGATTGTGTGTATTTCCTTACAAAAGGTTCTTCGTAAGTCCTTACCCCAGTTTCTTCCTTCACTTCTCTTACAGCTCCGGTGTATATTTCTTCCGACTGAAAGGTAAGTAACACACCATGTTAGTTCTTCCACAACACGAACAATAGCAAGCTAATGTGTACCAAGACAAAGGAAGCAAACAAACCTCAAGAATGAATCCAGTCGGAATTTTCCAAAATCCAGCTAAAGTGGGAGTGCAATATTTCTCTTGTACAACAAGCACCTTACAATAGAGAATCATAACAATTATCAGAACTAGGATAAAAGCTTAAGATCTTGCTATTCAAGCAAAGATGTCGCAAAAATGTTACTCTTAACCTTTATGATTGATGTTCTACAACATCAACAACGTCGACTCAGGAAGAGTGAATTTACCTCATTTTTTTCATTGATCACCAGCCCTCCGACCCCAACCTGGTGGGAGGCGTTAGCAGGTAGCATACAAGGTCCTTCAGGAATCCAGTTTGTCAACATCACATAATCACACTCCGCGTGATGGTACTGAAATCCTTCCTGGTATCATAAATTGAAACTCATCTATCATTTATCATATCTTTGTTTCAGTTTTCAGGCAGCATCTATTTATCACATGGTTTTGAGTTATGCCCAAGGTGAAGGTAGAAGATCATACCCTTACTGCAACAGGAACAAGCTCGGAACGTTCCAATGGCAACTTCAGCCAGACCCCTTTTTTCCCCTGCAATAAGAAGATTTGCTCACTTAGAGTTATTAGATTGTTATCGCCTTTGGATTGAAAGAGGTTTAGAGCTGGATCGCCTCATTATGATTTCAAGTTTTCGGCAAAATATTGGCATGAGGTTCCAAATGAAGTGAATCACCTTCATTCTCCAATGAGATAGCGAAGCACTGAGTCGAGAAGCAAATGTATCCGGATCAGATGGAAGACAATCCGGGTTAACCACAACACCATCATATTCATCATCAGAATAATCCAACAACCTAGTCCCCCTAGAAATCAAGCTGGAAGAGCTTCCCCCATTGATTCTAGTAATCCAACTCAAGTAAGTCTGAGCACTTCCACTCGAAATGCTCGCCTTACTGACACTCGAACCCAAAGCCTTCGAAATTGCCCCTGATTGCACACATTCATGTTCATAATCAGCCCAATTTCTAACATCAAAAAATGCCCAAATTTCTATATAGGCTAGTGAGATGTAAAAACAATCAATTGCTGAATCAATGGGGGGTAAGAGATACCTTTGCAAGAAAACACATTAGGGTAAGAGGAACAAGAGTCCCTGAACCGCCATGGATTTGGAGTAGAAATGCCAAACACATTAGACCCAGATAAAGAAACTGAATCAAACAGCTTCAACTCCATTCTGCAACAAATCAGAAGAAAACCCTAAATATGATCCTATAAATTCCTCACTTCACACGCGAGACCCCAATTTGATTGAAGGCATTAAAAAGGGGGGAAAGTAAACCCTAGCTAATTAGCCCTAAAGAGAGGAAAATTGAAGAGGGAGGGATCAATCAAAGTGAAGTCGGTTGGTTTGTTAAGGTGGATGCCGTGCAGCAGGTAGTGTGGGAAATGAGGATCATGTGAAATGGTGATTGATAACAGATTTAAATATCAAAGGTAAGGTAAGGTGAGGTGATTGATTAACGTGTGGAGATGAGAGAAAGAGAGGGAGGAACCCCAATTGGAAATCAGGAAGTGGGTACCTCACAGTGAATGTGATTGTGATTGCGATTTGAGATGGACAGATTTGGGTTTTACATGTAAACGTTAACGTATTGAGAGGGCGGGACACCTTATAAGTCCTAATCGATCTACTGTACTTGTATAAAAAATATCTCCGACCAAATTTTATTTACTTTATTTATTTAATTTTTTCCCCTTAAAAAACAGAAATGAGAAAACAAAATCTGGAAAGCCCACATTATCCACGTTCCTCTTTATCACTGCTGACACGGATACTTGCCAGAAGGCCAGCACTCCCTTCTGGGTTCGGTCCCATGAATTGTTGGGACAAATCTATGTATACATTAGTGTAGGATTAAAATTTGGAGTTTTTACTTACTACTTAATTTCATACTCCACCTGTCTCAAAATTTAAGTCGTTTTGAGACTTTATTCTTATATTAAAATAGGTGTCATTTTAGATTTTATAGGTAGGGAATAATAATAGTTTTTAAATATTTTGATTGGTTAAAAAATGTAGTGGGTATTAAAAAAACAATAAAATGTATGAAAAAGTTAGTGGAGCGATGATGTTGATTGAGGGGTTATACAAAATCCTAAAACGACTTAAATTTTGAGACGGATGGGGTAATTTTTTTAGTTAATTTACCAAGGCTAGGGAAGCAATTTTTTTTTTTTTTGACCACTTGGAGCAGTGGTGGAGCCAAAAAAAATTCAGAGGGAACATAATTATACATATGCGATACCATTTTAGATTAAATGGACATAAAGAATTCTATATAATACAACAATAAATGATATTATTTTAGGATAAAATGTCATCGGTTTATGATAAAACGCTATCATTATTTTCGTTTAAAAAAAGAAATATAAATAAATAAATGAAATATCCGGGAACAAAATTAACTAATTAAATAACGATAGGAAACGCAACATAATAATCACTAAGTCGATATTAGGGTTGTTATTTGAGCCGAGTAGTTTGAGCTGGGCTCGAGTTTTTAAATGAGCCAAGTATAAGCACTTTTTAAGCTCGATTCAATGTTCGACTCGATTTAAGCTCAAATAGCGCAAATTTTTTGAAATTTACAAAATTTTCTTTAAGTTACTATGTCATGAGCAAGTAAGGTTGCATAATACTTGAAAAAAGCTCAGCTCGAGCTCGTTCATTTACTAAACAAGCCGAGTATGAGCTCAAGTCCAAATATAGTCCCGACTGGTTTGTAAATGAGCTGCATATAATCAACCAGTACCAGAATGGTTCGGCTCAAATAACAACCATAGTCCATATGTAACTTGTAACACTCTTAACATATATATAATAATGTATAACAAAATATAAAATTTTTAAACTCGGGTAACTTCTTATCTAATAATCGAAATGATTAGTATAACCTCTAGTTTCGACGCTCTCGAGATGAATTATAGTATGTGAATGGTAATTCAAGTAAAATATAAAAGCATTATATATTCTATTGAAATAAAATTAAAGTGATTAATATATCTTCAATTTTTAAACTTTCATAAGTTTTTACTCAGATTATAGCGTATTATATATCAAAACGAAGCCATCGACGAATAGAATATACTTAGGTAGTTCGTCAAACGAAAGAGGAGCACGTGACCCATAGGCCTCCCCTTGGCTCCGCCCCTGACATGGAGAGTTAAATAATGAAACTTGTTCAACTATACATGTTTATGTACATGTCTAGAGAAACTCTCATTGTGTATCCCATCCCTTTTGGGGCGATTGAATCCCCACTCCTTATCAATCTAGTTTTTGTCTAAATCTACTCCTCCTTCACCTTCACTTTGTTTCGGATCAATCTCTGTCTAATCGATTTCCATTTGTGTCCCGTGGATGAATTCTGCTGTTTCGGTCAACGTCGGAATTTGGGGCATTCCTTCGACCACCCTCGTCACTCTTGTGTATTTTTCCCTCTTGTTCTCCTCCTTTTCTTCAGGTGGTGGAGATTCGTCCCTCTTTTGTTCCGTTTGGGATCCTGGACTCTGTTCGCTGGTTTAGGGTTTTTTCGGTCCAAGGTGGGGGTGTCGGGTCTCCCTTCTCCTGTAATTAGGTTGAGACTTTTGCGATTTGAGGGATTCTAAGGCCTTCCTCTTCAATTTCGGGGTGTCTGGTGGAGCGGCACTTGTTGGGTGCTCTGTAGCATACACCTTCTCCTTCCCGTAGCCTCCCAAAATTAGGGATTCGTCTTGGCTCATTCTTCCTTGCTGCTCCTTCTCCTAGCGGGCTGGTTTCGTCCGACGCTAGTGTCTCCGGTGGACTTGTCAACGTCGGTCGCTATCTACTCATTTGGAGCGACTTGTGTACAAGTTTCTTGACAACCCTTGGCGTGCAAGTTTTTTTTTGCCTTGCACGCCAAGAACGAAATTAAGTAATAAAAAAATGATTATATATATATATATATATATATATATATATATATATATATATATAATAGAGAACGGATCAAATGTTTACAAGTCCTAACATGTTTTGTGTTAACAAATCTGGGCCATTCAATCATGTGAAATGAAGGGCTGAGATTAGTTGTGTTTAATTATAATTAAATAAAAGAAAAATTCCAAAAATATAGAAGACGGCTAAAGATGCGCGTGTACTACAACCTCACAAACCTAAAGATATTTAATCCACAATCCTCTCTAACGAAAGATCGGTTGAGATGTGGCTCCCGTGACCGGCGAAGGCAAAGACGGAGGAGATGGTTGAGTAACCGGCAACGAAGGCAACACCACGACGGTCGGCAAAGGCGTCCACCACATCTCTCCCCCTCCGCCAAAACGTGCCGCCAAGCGCCGTCGCCTGCATCGTCGATTTGGCCACCACAAGGCTTGATCTTGAGTCTCCGGGCTCAGATCCGGCCAAACCACCATAGCTATTGGCTTCCCCGCTACCGGCTCTCTCAGATCCAAGAGGTTTGAAGATAGACCCATCACTCCGCCGGCCAGATCTGAATTAACGGAGCACTGTTCATCTACCCTAACCCTTTTCGTCCATCTCTGCCTCCTATGGAAGGTTCTGGTAAGTTGCTGGATCGAAGATTCGAATCTTCCATCGAAATGGAACTGGAATTGGACTCGGAAGGTAAGGGATTTATGTATTATTCGAATCTTCACTCCACCGGCCAGATCTGAATTCAGTGAATGAAATTGATTAAATTAATAGGGATGGAGTTCATAAGGTTGAATCTATGGAGGCCGGGAGAGGAGAAAGATGAACACATATGCCAATAGGGAGTTCACAAGCGGCGATCCAACGACCGGAGGAGCGACGGAGGTGTAGTGATCGGAGGTGCGGTGGGGGTCGGCGATCCCGTACCTAGCCCTTCCTTCGTCTTCTCAATCTCGTGTTTTACTCCGTCTTCTTCTTCCTCTTCAATTGCTTCAAGTTTTTCGAATAAGAAATTATTCATTGGTATGCAATAAATATTCGATGGAATGTGATAGAGTATTCGTTACTATTTAGTTATTATTTCCAGTAGAGTCACTATTCGGCAAGTTCATAGTTTCTATTCGTTGATAATACAAAATTATTCATATGTATTTGATCAAGAATAAGGAATTATTGTATATAGATTGGTGGTTGTTCATGATTCTCCTTGTTATTTGATTAAGAATAAGGAATTATTCATTGGTATGCAATAAATATTCGATGGAATGATATAGGTTATTCGTTACTATTTAGTTATTGTTTTATGTTCAGAGTCAATATTCGGTAAGTTCATAGTTTCTATTCGTTGATAATTCATAATTATTCATATGTATTTGGTTAATTAGATGTGGGAAATCAAGAATTACATTTACATACTCTTTCAAACCAGCGAATAATTACTATCAACTTATCGAATAATTACTATCAATCCAGCGAATAGTTGCAAAATTGACCAACCCTTTTGCTATTATCTAAATGATAACTCCTTTTTACGGATGAATAATAACGATTAATTTAGCGAATAATTACTATTAACCTAGCGAATAGTTGCAAAATTGACTAACTCTTTTTCTATTATCTAACGAATAATAAGTATAAGTTAACGAATGTTTGTATCACCTTATCGAATAGTTCGAATAGTGCACCACACAAAAACCAACGTTAAAAAAATGTAACGCCAAAAAAAACGTACAACACACGCACGTTATTTAGCAAGTGGCAAGGAAAGAAGTGGGTCTCATTGATTTTTAATTAAAGAAAAAAGCTAAAATAGCCAAATAATCTCATCCATTCATTTGCACTAAATCAATGGCCTATATTTGTTAACACAAAACACATTAAGGGTTGTTAACACTAGACCTAACCTCTATATATATATATATTTGTCAATATATGTAAAATTACAAAAGGGCTTGACAAAAATCCCCAAAAGGTTTGAACATACCTTTTTTATGATCTTGAAAGGGATTGAATGAATTCCTGAAAGGGTTTAAACAAAACCCCAAGTGGTTAACCAATTCTCGTTAGGGTTTGAAGAAATCTCCTTCTTGTCCTAAAACATGCTAGGGTTTGAGTAAACAGTATTAGATTAGCAATAATTTTTGGATGTGTTTTGCTCGGGTTGCATTTGGTTTTGCTTGGTGTGACTTGACGGTCTATTACTTTGTTGGGTTTTGACATTCTGAGTCAGAATTGGTTGGGACTGTGGTAGTTTATATAGGGAAACTCCATGTCCATTAAGATTCCTTGGAGGTTCGTCTTCATTGCCCACGGGGATGCCTGAAGTATCAATGGCCAATGGTGCTATTTCACGATGGTGCTTGACTTCGTCTGTAGTCTACGTCCCTAACCTACTAGTTTTGTGTCTGCTGTGTTTCATCTTTCGTTGTTTTTATTTCTGATCTTTTGCTCATTTTCTGTATTTGTCGCATGTTTGGCTGTCCATTGTCTGCCAACTTATTACCCTCTTGAACTTCAGATTTGTTTGAACTCGAATTTTTACTTAATAAAAAAAGAAACTTGCATGTTTAGTCGGCTTATAATCTCATTTTTTTTTCAACTCTTTTCATCCTGTGCGACAAATTTCATCGACACCACCCTCGTCGTTTACATTGGCGGCCAATCTTGAAGGGGGTCGGGGTGGGTCAAGCCCTCCCTAATTCGGAAGAAAAATATAAAAAGTTTTTTAATGGTTTTTTAATATAATTTTAGGGTGTGTTTAGGAGAGGGTGGGATGGGTGGAGGATTTTTTTTTCTTTGGGAACGGATCCTGGGTGTTTGAGAGGAGGTGGAAGGGATGGTGGAGATGGGGGTTGATGGGGTGGCGGGGGTGGGAAAGAGGTGGATTCTCCCACCTTCATTTTTCAAGATTCCGAGCGGGAAAAAAATTTCCAACCCTCAGAGCCTTTTTTGCCCCTCTCGACCATTCATCAGTACCCCCCCCCCCCCCCCGCCCTCTCATCAGACTTGCCTATGAAATTCCAACTCTGATTACCCGACGGCTACTCCTCCGACTACCCTGACGATTGCGAGACCACCTCCGATATCGAGAAAGAAGCCTTGTGGCTTAGCCGATCTCCCTCTGGTGGTTGCTAGTTGCACCAAACTCCCCGATCTATCTCCTCAGGTGGGGGGACCATATATGCGAGCATGATAATGCATATTTCATATAGGCATCATAGATATTTCTTATTGCATTTAGATAGTGGTTTTGCATATGTTTGAGTCTAGTTTCGTATATTGCTTGTGAAGTATTCGAGTTCAGAATTTACGCCTTTTTAGTGTTTATTCTGCAGATTTATATTCCTACCTTGAAGGGACTTTGGAAAGAGCTTAAGTGACATGTTTTAGAGCATATGGAGGCTGAGAAAGAAGATAGAGAGGAGCAAGGAAGTACGACATTGAAGATATTGAAGACAACCGAGGAAATCCCGTCACTGTAAGGGCGGCGCCTGCCGTGGGCCGGTTTCCAGCGATTGCGATTTTGGATCCAAAGACCATATTTCCTATTATTATATTATTATTTCTACTAGGGTTTGCTGACTCCTTATGAGTCTATATTAGGCTTATTCAGATTATTCAGTCGTGTGTGTGGCTATAGTGTGAGACTATTAGAGATAGAGAGATTTGGCCTATGAGTTGCTAAACTCATAGTTTCACTTGTGATTCGAAGACATGGTTGTTTGGATTGTGAGGATTTGATTCAATTTAGTTATTCATATTCATAGTTATCATCTTATGCTTATTGATTATATTTGTGTTCCTTTCTAGGACTGATCACCGTGTTAGGAATTACATCTTAGCTATGAATTCGTTGTTGTGTTCTTAATAACAAACAAAGTATTGAAGTAGTGATATTTCTTTGTCTTTGTAGTGGATAATTTCAATTGATCTATGTTGTGGATTTGTCAATTAGGGCTGATTAGGGTTGTTCCGGTTTGTCTTAATTGCATTGAATCAATATGCCAATTGGTCTAATTACTTGAGTCCTTAATGCTATTCTTTAGTGATATTGAATAAGGTGATTGTATCTCTGCGGATCTCTCAACTTTAGTCAAGTAGACATGTGTTTATGAATAATTGATAGATCAATCCTAGGACCATGAATTCCAACCATTGTCAGAGAATTACAGGTGAAATATTTATTCTACCTTATTATCAATCTACTTTGCAATCATAAAGTTGGTTACTTATACATCTTGATTACTTGCTATAAATCATTGTTTGGTCATAAGAGTTCTGGTCAAGAGTTATTGAATAGGAAATCACTTCTACCTGTGGGTTCGACTCCGGACTTAATTGCTATACTAGTATTTGTTTGGTTTATCAAGTGATTGTGATACGGGGTTAGCCGCAGGATGGCCCGATCTTCGACAAACAAGCAAGAAACTAAAGAATGGAAGCAAGATTAATCAAGAACTCAAAGAAACGCAGCAAGACTCAACAAGAACAATCAAGATTCGACCAAGATCAGTCAAGATCGATCAAGAAAGGTTCAAGACTCGACAAAGAAACAAGAAAGACTCCAAGACTCGATGAAAAATAACAAAGACTCGAAATTACAATAAAGACACGACCGATAAGGACTGAGTCGATCTATATAGAACAAGATAAAGACCCCAGGCCTCCTAAGAGGGTAGGAACCAATACCAATGACTATATAACCCACCTCTACAACTCTACACAACCAAGCGGACAACTTAGAGGCACAAGGAGGGGGCTCGTGGATACTAGGATCACCAAGTCTTGCGAAGTTGATGAACACAAAGCAAACCAAGCTGAGACAAGATACCAATTCGATGATCAACGAGCACAGCACAGCTCTAGTTGGATCAACATCACTCACGTGTAACACACACAATATGAGAGATTTCTATTCATTAATGTTCCAACTTGTTCAACAAGAGGGATCAGCAATATATAGCCTCAAGAGGCTGTTTTGGGCCGGAAATAATAAAGAAATAAATAACTAATTAAAACTCCTAAAAACATAAGTAAAGAAGGTCTCTAAAAATAACATATAGAAAAGCCCAATTCGGCCCAATGGAATTCTAGGTGTTCTGGTGTCGGCGTCGAGGGCTGAGTGTAGGCGCCGAGGGCCTCAGTACTCAAACATGTGCTTCAAGTGTCGGCATCGATACCTCTGGTGTCGGCATCGAGGGCATCAGCAAGTCCTATGCACATGTAAGTCTTCATCGGTGGCTCGGGGAGCTGAACCTTGCTCGAGAATAAAGCATGACTCACAAAGGCGAATGAGTCTCTCTGAAGCTTCTTAGCTCGAGCTCGAGTCATAGGTCCTTCTCCAAGAATGATTGGTGTGTCTGGAGCTGTAGAAGATGGTCTCGCATCAGATTGATTGACTAATCTATTGGTTTTATGTTTGAGTTTGGATTATATTACTATTTGACAAAGGGCGAAAGTGTCAACGACGTTCGTCTTGTGTCAGAGCACTCCGTCGATGTCAGTGGTTTAGGAATTCAATTCGGGGAGGGAGATAAACATAAGACGTCGACGGAGTGCTCAGCATTTGCATTTCACATTTTATAGGCAAGAAATTTAGATCATACTTAACAACTCAGAGTATCAACACATCAAGACATTATGGCACATTAGAACTATAAAGCATCAAATCATATCATCATAGACAACAGACAATCAGGCAACAGTCATCACCAAGGCAACACATCAACACGTAAGTCCCATCGCCAGGTCAGTGTCATATCATCAACAAATTTAGAAGGATTAGCAATTCGAACGAAGGACACTCCCGCCTACAAGTTCTATCGTACTCGGTAATCGCAATCCACAAAACGTGCTCGTCCTGCCGGCATTGTTGATCCTGAGGCCAGTGGGTTATGGGCCCACGCTTCCTTTGCGCTGCTCCATCGCTAACTAACTTCTTGTTTCCTTTTTCACGCGGTCGCTCGTCCAAGTATCGCAGAGGAGTCTAAGTTAGCAGAGATAGGGGAGTGACAGGGACGGAAAACCCAATGTTCACTTCGGAAATACAGACCAAGGCTAAAAGGATGACAAGACTGGAGACAAGACTCTGACCCGAGAATAGCAACGATGCCCTTATGGAAGTCGGTGAGGTTATAATTGCGACAACTAACATAAATTCATCATGGAGCATATCAATTACAATAACCCACACTAACATGTACCTATCTAAAGGAGAATAACATGTGTATTCATTCCAAAAGGCACAATCAAGTCCTACACTGATGCAAGTGAGAGCTAACAGTTTGTTATTCCATGAAAGCAGAGATGCCTACTAATTCCAAGCAAATTATGCGGAGCCAGTAATGGTCATGCGGGGTTTAACGAGGATTGCAAGTATGATGTATATGAAAAATGAACTAGCATGGTATACTCATCAACAATTGAGTTCAAACATAACATAACGAGGTATATCATGACAATCAGCCGAAGCATCATACGAGAACACATAAAAGCAGCATAGTAACTATCACATCCGACAACAATGATCATATAGTAGGTTAAGAACGACATGTAATCATACGACGAGATACATTTAGAAAGCATAGGTCCTGAACAATACTAGCGATACATGACGGGGCAGGGGCATAGTCAAGAGCCATTTAATGAGTTCAACCTAGTGTTCATGAAAGCAAGAGAGATCACCGTAGAGTAACAAGGAGAACATCACGGGCGATAGATCATAATCATGTTAAGAATGAGCAGTCATAGGGCACAGAAAACGGTACAATAACTATCACATTATAGAACAAGTACGACAGGTAATCATTTATCGAGACATATTGAAAATCATAAGGCCTACATGATACTAGTAACACACATCGAGCATGAATACAGTCAAGGTAATTCGACTAGATTCATTCTAACATTCATGCGTTCTACGTAGGTGAAAACATGATATAGCGTGGTGTGTGGTCATACGAGGTGTCAAGTCATACATCTATGCAAGCACGAGAGGATATCATAGAGTAATAGGGAACACTACCGAGCGATAACATGTAAGCATGCTAGAACTAACCATCACGGAAAACAAGTAGATCATCGAATTCAACATCAATTTAATCATGCGTAAAAACATTTTAAGAGGAGAGGAAGAAGGGGGAACCACACTATCAGGGACCTAGCTCAAGAGAAAATCAAGAATAATGCAGGCAATATACAATTCAAACGAGTCACCGCCAAGGATCTTACATGATACTAAAGGTTCAACATACCATACGATACATGCATGCAACTAATCATGACGTCACGTAAGAAATCAATTCAATCACATTCCAACAATGTAGAAGCATGGGAAGAAATGTAGAGATGTATAATACGAGTCTAAGTAATGGGCAGTATGACGAGAATACGGGGACATGAGTTCAAATCAGCACATGCTAGGATGAAACATGCATTCATCGAGACTCAATTATACCAGATATTCTCTCTTCAACACAAGTAACACACAACAATATCAAGTGCAAAATAATCAACAACAGTTAATCTGACAAATACAAAATAGATAGGCATGCTATAGGTTTTTGTCACAAAAGGAATAAGGAGCATCGACGCGTCATCAGCTAGTATGATAAAGAGATCATTTACAGGCATTCATACGAAGAAGATTTTATCACACTATCATGGATCTAACCCAGGAGAAAACAACTATCATGTAGGTTCATATAATGTGGTTTATGCTTCCAATCAATCACACTACCATGAACCTAGTAGAGGCAGATTCACTTCATGCAGCTCACACTTCCATTCAATCATTAATCAAGTTAACACAATAGGCCAAGTAGGCATGTTATGACAACATGTAATCATGATAGAAAGTAAGGCATAACACTAGACCTAAGCAATATAACTAATCATATTATGTCATGAAATTCAGAGAGAGTCACCATTACAACCGAACAGAGATCCCTAAGGGCAACCATTGACTTTCCCCAACCGACTCATCACCCCTCTTTCCCGTGGGACTCCGGTACGACTCTTCATGGGAAGAAGACACTGGTTGATCATCATAAGAATCAAGAAAGACAACCCCGTGACACCTTACTTTTGACTCAGAATGCCATCAAGAACCACCTTCCAATACTCACTCAGAGAACCTTCATATCCATACATGATTCCGACACAATGTGCTTACCAACCCGATTCCCCGTGAGAGACACTGATGTCCGGGAGAAAGACTCGATAGCACCATCAAAGGGTTAACAAACATAGTGGAGGGCGATTTCACACAAGATGGGTTTAACAATGTAGAAATAAAGGCATTTCCGCTATCCCGTTTGCACAGGTAAGTCAGTACACATTTAGTTGTTAGGCACACAAATCAGACTTTAGCACATCAAGCACTCAGCATATAACCAGTCAATAACACTCATAATGATATCCTTGGAGCCTCCCAACCCATATGTAAAGAACAAGCTGGTATCTTGCCTACCGTCCCCAACTACACCCAATAGGGGTGGTCTAGCGCCTTTACTACCCACTCGTGTCCCCGTTTGGTCGGTTTTCCTCTTTTATTACAAGTCAAGTTCAGTACTCAGTCCAATTTCGGTTAGACATCTTAAGTTCATTTTGCCCCTTTAAAACACTTTCAAATCATTTGAAATTCATGGGCGGTTTTCCAAAACATACACTCGACCCTTGTGTACCCGAATTGCACAACCTCAGCTCTGATACCATCTTTGTAACGGCCCAGAATTATGATTTCCGGGTTACGTTTCAAGGGATGAAACCCCTTGTTCGGATCTTGCAATCCAGGTACGGGTCGAGGTTTCAAACTCCTTTTTAAGGTTAGTAATAAAGAGGGATTTCGAACCCTAAAGTATTGTAGGGCCGTTGGGTACCCTTAACCTGTCCTAGGGACTAACTCGTAAATTCATTTCAAACGGAAGCAAGACGGAAGCAAAATTTAGATACAAAGCGCCACGGCAGAGCCGGGTCAAAACCAAAACGTAAGTGGATGATTACCATTTATAACGAGTTATAGAATTAGCCAGGTTCTTCGATTCGCAAAAAGGAAACCCCGTCATATAGACATCGAGCACTCAAATCTGCAGAAAATACCTTTAAAAGAAGAACGGGGAAAGGAGTCAGATCGAGCCACTCATGCGGGACCGGCAGTCCTCGCTGAGGCCACATAGTATGTGCTATTCCTAATAAAGATGCTCTAATGCAGTACGAAAGTCAAACACACTAGCATGCTCCTAGTTCATAATAATGTGTAAAAATACTGTAAAGGGCCCAAGACAATGCCAAGTGGCATATCCCTCTCCTACCTCCACCCCCTTCCGATAGGGCGGAGACTGGCCAGCTCGTGAATGCATTCCATCATAATCGGGTGGCACGTATGCCTAACCCGCTCCACAATAAAGCCCGCAGGCATATCATAATATAAGGAAGTTCATGACTCGATTGACTCAGGGTACCCGATGAGGCTGGGCTACCCTATGACCCTAGCAAAGACTCTAGGACTATCACAGATAACGGCCGTTCTGTTTCAAACGCATAAAGTAAACAGATGCTCATTCAATTAGTGCAACCTAAACAGGATACTACATGGCATGCTTTTATGCATATGCAACACCTAACATAAAATGCAACAACAGGCATGAATGTCCAACCTGAGTAAGCCCCCTAGGGAACTTACCTGAAGATGCAGAACATCATGATAATATAAGCAATGGCCCAAATGCAAGTCCAAAGCAATCCAAAAGCAATACGCACCTATCATCAATTCATTTACATAAGCTACTGAACCAACATTCACACACACATGAACCCCAAGTTCTCAACATACTCGAAACCAATCGATAGTAAAACCATTTCCCAACATTAACAATTAAACCTTAAAACCAATACCTCAAAATCATTTTATAGAATTAATTCCGGCGTTTTGGTTTTCCAACAACAAATCCTTAAAAGATATTCCCGAACATAAGATCTCTTTTAAATAGCTTATCACACAATGCTTAACGAAATAAAATATCAAAATTAAATCCTCTTCACAAATCATAATTATAATCCGAGCCAATAAATCATTTTAGAATCCCTAAAAGTACATATTTAAACATCACAAAATTCATATCTTAAGAATATTATTTTAAAAATCCTTTAAAACGGATAATCAAAATTTCAGGAAATATATTTCCACCAAATCAGAAAAAAAAAATATAAAATGATAGTGCTAATATCAATAATCAATCAACCAACCAATATATCAATATATATAAAATATAAATATAAAATGATGTGAGAAATAATATAACAACTTAACCCAACCCAAAAGGCCCAATCTCTCACCCGGATTCGGATCCACAGCCCATCCCATGAAACCCAAACCGGATTCCCCAACCTTACTCACAACAGCAACCCGGGAGCAAAATCCGGATCCTAAAGGTGGTCTGAGTCCAACCCAGACCAAACTGAAAAGAAAAAGAGGATGAGAAGCCCGGAACCGAAAGGAATAGGCCCAATCCCTAAGAAAAGAAAGGGTTGACCCAAGCCGCTCGTCTTCTTCAACAAGGAGAAAGAGGAGATCCTGAAAAGCGACGATGGAAACGGACAGAGAAGAAGGGAGGACAGGGCCTCGCCGGCGGCTCTCCCTCCGACCCCCGACCAATCCCCATCGGACCGACGCACCATTCCGAACACTACCCCCCCAAGAGCAGGAAGCGACGCATAGAAGAAGGGAGAGAAGGAAGACTCACCGCGCGTCTCCGAGGAAGGACTCCGGCGCTTCAATGGCGGATCTCCGGCTGTAATCAACGAAGGACGACGTCGTTCTCGACCTAGGAAAATTCGAAAGTGAATAAGGGCAGGTCTTAATGGGATTTGAGTTGAAACAAAAGGGAAATCGGAAGTCGACCTTCGAACGGAAATCAGGGGGGACGAGGACGAATTTGGCGATTCCGAGGGCTCCGGCGGCTGGGCTCGGTTCTCCGGGGGCGTCTGGGCTGTTGCTGCTCGACGAGAGAGAAGGAGTAGGAAGCTGGTGGAGTGTGGTCTGCTCGGCGGTGGACAATGAAACAGGGGGCGAAAAGAGTGCTGGTGCTGGGCTGTCGGAGAAGTGACGGAAAGAGGAGGTGTTGCTAGTGGCTGACGACGTCAACCGGAGCAACAATGGCGGGTATTTGTGGCTGAAAGAAAAGGGGAAGAGATGGGATGAGATCTGATAGGGTTTGTGGTGCTTAGGTTCCAATTAAAAGAAGACAAAGAGGAGTCCTAGTACTGCATTCGGGCAACAAGGGAGAGAGGAGGGTGAAGGATTGGCGTGGTTGCAGCCTTGCAGGCATAGGGGAGAGGGGTCCTTTGACATCTTGCCAAGGAAGGGTGAAGCAAAGCTGAGGTGAAGATGGGAGGAGGTTGGAGTTTAGCCTAATTGGGAAAAAAAAATCAAGATAGGCAGGTGAGCTAGCTGCTACTACTCTACAAGTACTGTCGACAATGGAGGGAGGAAAGAATTGACTGGATTGATCACAAAAGAGAAGAAAAAGACCAATGGTCCCAACCCATTTTCAAAATACCCGAGAATAAATACCGAAATTCGCTCTCTCGACCTTATCCCGACTCGATCAAATTTGATTTGTAAATTATTATCGGAATTAAATTAATCTATCCAGACTCGCAACTCGAAAGCGGAATCAAATTCCGTTAAAATCAGAATTCTAAAACGATGCCGGAAAGATTTTAAAATACGATTTTTAAGGCGAAGATGATGATTTTCAAATATCCAATTTTTTTTTTTGACCCAAATCCCTTTTATTTTATTATTTATTAAAATTTATTATTTAAAAATCCGAGCCTTTACATATCTCTACTTCCTAAAAAAATCCCTTCACAAACACGCCCTTAGTTGATAAAAATGGAGTATTTATTACCTTGAGATTATGAGTTAAAAACCCTTTGGCCTCACTTTCTTTTCACATCTTCAACACCTAACAATGTAATGAGATATATCATTAGTGAAACATTTGGGCCATTTATGTAATTTAAAGTTGAGGGTTGTAATATGTAATTAAGGGAAAGTTGGCTTAGGTCGGTTATAAGGGATAGACGCCAACAGATCCCCAAAACACTTTTCTTTCTTCTCCCTTTCGCAGTCTATAAATTCTCTGGTTGATAATGGATTGAGCTTGATTAGCTTCGGTTTCTTGATTTCAATCTTTCTCACAATGCAAGATTAATGAGGCTTCTAAGATTGTCAATAAAAGATCCATTCAGCCATAAAAATAAAATGGTGCTGGCTAGGGATATAAAATCTTGTAAAAGATTCTACATAAGAAGAAGACCTTGCAAGCTAACTCCTAAAGCAAAGCTTAATTATGTCTTTAACAATGAAATATGACATAGAGCGCACTAATAATAAGACACTTTATAGAAAATATAATATTTATTGAGTTTGTTTGTAAGGAGTCAGTTATATTTTTCCAAAGTAAGGTTTTTTTTTTATATTTGGAGAAAGTTTACTTTTCTAAATGTAGTCATGGTACGTTAATGCTGTGATTAGTTTAGTTTTCGAAATCCAGTTATAGTTAATCTAGTGTACGGTGTAATACACGTATACATATATATATATATATATATATATATATATATATATATATATATATATATATATATATATATATATATATATATATATATATATATATATATATATATCAAGTTCAAATCCCATCATCTAGATGTACCTAATATATATAGTTTTTTTATTGGTGGACCGTGGACTTAATTGCGAGGGGTTTATTTACAATAATAAAATATAGAATTTTTTTTTTTATTAGGTAAAAAATCGAGTACAGGAAACCTGAAACTCGAGGGCCGACTAGGTCGGTAGACGGAAACCGTCAATACAAACACTATCCAATAACACAAATCACCGGAAAAGAAAGAAAAACCCTAACAACCCATACAAGAGTTGACCAGCAGAGAAGCCGATGGAGAACCAAACGCGCCACGAGTGCACAGAGTGCGGGAGAGTGCAAAGACTCACAATAGTATCCCAGTCGGAAAGGGCGACTCCCGAGGAAGTGTGGATCGCCGACGTTGC
This sequence comes from Persicaria maculosa, assembly GCA_963922045.1. Taxonomy (NCBI): domain Eukaryota; kingdom Viridiplantae; phylum Streptophyta; class Magnoliopsida; order Caryophyllales; family Polygonaceae; genus Persicaria; species Persicaria maculosa. The sequence goes on from OY998251.1 coordinate 9,492,838, forward strand.
CCCCATCTAAATGAAGAATCTTCGAAGACCACGAACACAACCACGATCTGTTTTCGATCAAACGGGGCACCCAATACTACAACCCAACACAGAGCAAACACAGCCACACCGGAGCATCGACCTGACGCCGAAAGACGGGGCAAATACGAGCTAAAAGGGGAAGATTAATCTACCGTCGAAAATGTGAGCGGACCTCCCGAAACCAAACAGGACGTTCGAGGAGGGCTATTATTCCTTATATATAATATTTTTCGGCCCCTTTGAGAGTGACCAAAGGGAATTTAATCAATTTATCATTATTATTATTTTTATTTTAAAAACTTTGAAATTTAATTTTTCCACATTATTCGGGCCACCCCGGGCCCAAAGCACAAGCCCGAAATACTTCATCCCAAACCACCTAGAACGTACAACCAAGAAGGGATGCCGGGAGGAATTCCTCACTGCGGGCCGCCGGCGGGGTCGACAGCAACCACCAAGGATGCCGGACAGCAAGCAAAGGTTTAGAATCGGGAAGGCAAGCGCAAGCGCCGCAACCCCGACCAAAGTTCAGGCCGAACCGAAAGCAAATCAGAGACCGATTTTTTGAATTGGCTTAGAATAGTCAAGGAAATGAGATCCAAGAACGTGGATCTGCAAAAGCCCTCAAAAAATCAGAGATTTTGGCCGGAATCTGGATGCGATTACAAGAGGATTTCGAGCCCACCCGATACCAAGCACAAGGACGAAGCATCGGGAGGAAACGAGGCCACCAACACAAGCCAAATCGGCGAGGCGATGAAGAGGATAAAGAGGAGATGGGATCCAGGACCTGAATTGCAAGAGATTCGATCAAGGAGGTAAGGAGGAGGGTTACCGAAAGCAGCCAAACGGGACGAAGTAGGGCTGCCAGAAACAGAAGCCGATGAGGCTTGGTCCAACGAGATGGATCGACGACCTCTGAAGAGGGGTTGTGTTGCAAGTGAATGAAAGGTAATAATAAAATATAGGAATGCTAGTGATACCGTATGAAGTCGTGGAAGGCACGTAAACACGTGTTTTTGATAATAAAGGATTCACAAGTATCGAAGCCCTAGGAAATATGTTTAGAATTTATACGAAGGGGCTTGAAATCTACTAAAAGATAAAGAAAAAACCTCTCTAAACCAATATTTGATTAATTATATGAAAAGATTGATTACCACTCATGCCTACAAGTGTTTAAATAGAACAAAACCCCTAAAACCTAACTTATGACCAAGACAAACTAAAAAGGGTCCAAATCCACTTTCTCGTTCATATGCCCCATCCTTGTCCCTAATCACAGAATACTTCATTTTCATTTTCTTTTATTCTTTAATTTTAATTTATTTTTAAACATGGGGTAGGGGGACAAGGAAGCGGGAAAGAGGATACGAATCCAACTAAAACCTATCATAAGAAAAGATAAAAAAATCAGGACGGATATTTTCACCGCTAATTTTTACTATTTCCACCGATAATCACCGCATAGATATGCAGTAGTCTTAATTCACTTTTTCCCAAACTCACTACATATACATGCGATGGATCCGTTGACCGTATACGAACCCACCGCATACATTACGGCGACCGTATACATGCGGTGGGTTTTTGGGCAATTTAAAACCGTTTGTAGAAGTTATCTAAAACCGTCGCCATAACCCACCGCATATGTATATGGTGGGTTTTGAACCGTTATGGCGACGGTTTTGGGCTATTATGGCGACAGTTCAAACCCACCGTATACATATGCGGTAGGTTATGACGACGGTTTTGGACCATTATGGCGACGGTTCAAACCCACCGTCAACCTATGCAGTGGCCTCGTTGACTGTTATTAAAGCCACCGCAAACCTATGCGGTGATTAGCGGTGAAAATATTATCCCCCATAAAAAAACCTATCTTAAGAAAAGATAAAAATATAGTAAATAAAATATAGGGAAATTAATAGTAAATACCCACTTTCATAATCAAGTTGCAAAAAAAAATAACATAAGGGCTTTAGACAAGATGGAGAAAGGGCTATTGTCAAGACCATTTTCACAAAATTGCACACAAAGTCCTCCGTAGCCAAAATCAACACCACCAAGAACATCTCGTTTGCTTTCAACGAGCAACCAAGAGCAGCAATATTTTGAAGTTTTGAGGTCCATTTCAGAGAGAGTTTTATAGATATATCAACTTTAAGACAAGAAATTTCATTATAATTAATTTTTGATGAGCTTTTGGAGAAGAAATTGTGTGTTTTAGGGTTTGAAATTAGACTTATAATTGATGAAATTGGTTGTTGTTTGTGCCTTTTGTTTGATTGTTGTTGTTGATTTGAGTGTTGTTTGATTTGAATTATGAGTAAAAATTGGAACGAAAATGAAAGAAATTGGTTGTTTCCTATGCGATTTGGTGCGATTTTTGATTTCGTTCCTGTCAAGCATAAATCTCGTGAATTCCTTGTTGTCTGCGTCGAGCTCGGTTGCTGTCACCGAGATGATGATGGAGGCTCATTTGCTGTCACCGCGTTTATGATGAAGGATCGATTGCTGTCACCGAGGAAACTTATGAAGCTCGACTTAAGTCAATGAGGCTATTTCATAACCTCACCAATATCCACCGAGCTCTCTCATTAACCTCACTCAACGAAGTCGGGGTTATTTATTTAGCTCGGATATCGGCGCTTCGACAGATTTTTCAAACGACAACCAAGAAAAATAGTGAAAAGTCTTTCGATAATCATCCGAAGCGATTGATATACCAAAAAAAGTATCGATCAATTAATTCCTTGATAAATTTACTAAAAGTTTGTTCAACCGGTGGAGTATTTGGATGAACGCACTTAGGTTTTTTCAATTCGCTCTCAGAGAGTTTTGGACATGTTTACAATTGTTTGAAAAAAAATGAAAAGGACTTATGCTAATTTAGTTGAACTTATCTTGTCAATAGCCATTCGAACATCTTGCCTCCAACCTCACTAAAAAAAATAATCAAGTTGCAAAAATACCTACTTTTGAAAACAATTGCATCCACCTATGAAAATTTACAAAAATACTCTATTCAGTTAGCAAAACTACCCCCACCACCCCAAAAAAATTAGAAAATAAAAAAAAAGTAAAATATTTTTGGTATTTATCTTTTTTTTTTTATGTTATGTTTAAATTATATTAAATAATTAAATAATAAAAATAAATAAAATAGTATATATGATTTAGGATAAAACCGTATCTTTATTAATCTATCTCTCCCCGATCATTGATATCCATCCTGTCAATATACCTACTCAACTTTGTCATAAATGACATTCATCCCGTGAACCAGAAAATGCTATGGTATACATGCATATTAGCATTCGCGATCCTTCTTATTTACAGTTAATAATCAAGTGCGTACTTATGATTTAAGATAAAACCGTAGCTTTAGTCTCTCCCCGATCATTGCTTCCGTCCAGTCAAAGTATATAATCAACCTTGTCAACATAGACATTATTCATGCCAATGTAAATACTACATTTTATCGCCATGGAAATTCATCTTGTCAATGTGAAAATGTTATAGTGTGTTGACACACGTATTGACATGCATCCTAGGGTTACTAATCTAGTAGTACTGCATTTTATCACCATGGACATATTGTCTGACAATATGTATTGATAAATGAACGAATTCTAATATATTCTGATAAATACAATTGAAATTGCTTATATAAGCGATATAGTAGTGAATTATGTTGATAAATACCTGTATGAATGCGATAAATGAACGAATTGTATTCATAAAATACCTGTATGAATACAATTCACTTGTCATATTACGATATAGGTATTCAGAATACCTATATCGTAATATGACAAGTGAATTGTACTAATTGTTGCATGTGCTGAAAAATAGTTGAGCGAAATTAGTGAACTAAATTGGAGAGAGAAATTGGAGAGAGGGAGGGAAATTGTTATGTGTGCTTGTTGTACAAGAAAGATCGATGTGAGATACGCAGGTAGGCCGTTAGGGTGTCAGGTGGACATTTAATTAATAAAGCTTGCATATATGTTGGATATTTAATTAATTAGGTCTTATTATATGGACAATTACTTTTTTACCCCTTCGACATTTGAGTAAAAAGTTATAAGCATTTGAAAATCAGACGTACAATATATAATTGCTTTAATTGTATATCAATTAACTAAAATGTTTTTATATTCTACCTATCTTGACATTCACTTACTATAAGTTTCGAAATAAGAGGTTATATTATTCTTTTTTTTTTCCTGCGAATTAACACTATTATTTCAAAATTCGATGTTCATTTTTTTTTTATGACGTGGAGGTTCCGAGGTTATCGACTAATCTTCCACAGGCCGGGCACTAGCCTGCAAAGCACTCGATCCGGGTAAGCCCCGGGTAAGCCAAGCGGCAAGCCGCAAGATAGGCTAAACCCATGCCAAGGTAAACTAAGACATGAATACCCACTCTAGCACAAATTGCTCCTAGTGGGATTTGAACCCTTAACCTCATGGTAGTGAGGCACAATGAAGCACCTCACTCTTACCACTAGGGCAAGAGGTCATTGGTAAAATTCGATGTTCATTATATTGTTTTTACTATTCTTATTTTGTTAGATTTTTTTCCGATTATTTCATTTATTTATCCATTTTTGTTCTTTTAACATAAAAACAATATTGTCGTAATATTCTTAAATAAAAAACAATATTGTCAAAATTAATATTTTCAACTATTATCATATATTGTATAATCGCTTTTTCTCTAAAATATTGATTCTATATGTGAGGGAAAATATGGAAACCTTATTTAATGTTTTTATCAAAAAATTTTTTTGTCAAAATGTATATGTCAAATAAAGAAATATCAAATAAAGAAATGAGACAGCACATAGTAGAGATAAAGACATGGAATGGATGGAAAAAAACCCTAAATGACCCAACAAGAATGCGTCGGGACGCGCCCCTTTCCTCCTCCTTCTAAGGCCTTCCAGCCGCCCACAACCTGCCATGGCGCTAGCCTCTCCGCTCCATTGCAACCGCTGACAGCCGATCCCGATCTAAACCCCACTGGTCCTGCCTCGTCCCCACTTGCACCAAGTTTGTCGAATCATTCCACTAGGTACAACCCCCCCAATCCCCCGCCTCCCTCAACCTGCGAAAGGTGCTTTATGGGGAGGTGGCACCCCCTGATTCGTGCTCCTGCTGGCGAGATCTGTCACTCAAGTGGTTTGGTAGGATTTTTTCCGGGGCCTTAATGTGGGATGGGATCGGCCTGGTCTGGCCGGACGACAGTAGTCGCTTCTCGCAGGGGCGTGGGTGGTTGTTGTGGTCTCTCTCTCCTACCTGCTCTGTGCTCTCGGTCAGTCGGCGTCTCTCTCGTGCCCACTCTATGCTCACTTCCATCGGCAATTAAAACTCTCTGTAAGTGTTCCTTCTCTCCCTAATCCTCAATTGAGTACCCTATGTGCCTACAAGCAAGTGTGTTATATAAGGCTTTACCAGACCATTCTTGCTAATAGCGCTTGCAAATCCTCTCCTCCTTGTCTCCTCTGTGCAATCGCTCTTACTGCTCTCTCACTCATGGCTTCCAAAACCTTTCTTGATACTTTAACTGAAACACAAGCTCCTCCTGGCTCTTCTGGCATGCCGGCCTCAGGCCTCCCAGTTCAGGTGGTGCCTGTTTTCACTGAGACATCGGCTTCTGCTACTGCTCCTCTCCCTTTGTCGGATGCGGCTAAGGGAAAGACTAAGATAGATGATGAGGCTCCCATTATTGGGGCTTCAGCAGTACCTCAACCGGCCAACATCGATCACTCCGGTTATTTTGCTCGTTTGGCTGATCTCCGAAAGAAGAGCCTCGTTGCAAACCAGCACATTTAGTTGTGCACTATCTTTGGAGGGTATACTGACTTTACTACTGTCAAAGCCAAGATCAGGGCCGAATGACGTCGGTGTGTGGGTCCTTACGAGCTTGTTAAGCGTGACGATGGGTGGTTCGATGCCCGGTTTTCGTCTCCTACAGACCTTAAGAGAGTGTGAGTGGAACGCCCCTACCACCTGTTTGGACAGATTCTTGTCCTTCAGAAGTGGTACCCTACGTTCGATCCGCTCACGACGTTTGTCACTCACCTTGATATCTAGGTAAGAATACCTAAACTCCCTATTGAATTCATGTGCACCGAAGGTTTGTATGAGATTCTTAAGGAATTCCATGGTGGTTCTCTCATCCGTCTCAACAAGCTCTCTCACCAGCGTGTGAGACTTGATTACACTAGGTTATGTGCTAATGTTGAGTTTAATAAGCTATGTGGGTGCGTCTCTGTCCTGGGAGGATGGGAAACCACTCAATCTTCGCATGTACTATGAGGATTTCCCTTCTGGTTGTGGTTTTTGTGGGGTTGTTGATCATGTCTATGACGATTGTCCGGATCGCATCATCCCCGCCAAGCCTTTTAACGAGGTTATCATTTGGGACTCCTCTCTTCCTCGGGTTGATCCTGAGGAGGCGGGGTGGACTCAGGTGTCCAAGAAGGGTGTCTCGGCTGAGACTTCCAATGCTAAGACCACCCATAAGCCCTATATGTCCACTAGTACAAAAAAGGCTTTTTATCACGGTCCCGTGTAGGTTTTTATCACGGTTTTCAACCGTGATAAAATATTCCGCTATAATAGATCAAGCGGTACAGAACCGCGATAAATGGTACCGTTTTATCACGGTTATTAACCGTGATAAAATCATCATAAAACCGAGATTAAAAGGTCATCCACACCTAGATCTGGGATTTTTATCACAGTTTCTTACCCGTGATTAAAAGGTTACAAACCGCGATAAAAAAAATTTGTAACTAATTACGCGTCCATTTTCGCGCGCGTGGTAAGAGTTGATTAAATTTCTCTTAAAAGAATTTATCATGGTTATAGAACCGTGATACACATACTTTTAATAAGAAAACTGCAAGATGACTTAAACAATGTTCATTTCTTAATTAATGGGAAAATATACAAAAATAAAACTAATATTTTCAAAGTATTCTAAATGTTCTTATACGCTACCACTACATAAGTTTTTACTACATGGAAAATTTAATATTTCATGGATGACTCGATCCTAATGTCCCCGTATTCTTCCTCCATTGATATTAGCTTCAACATGATCTTTTGCAGATTGAGCGGATCAAGCTTTTGATTTCTGCAACGAATAAGGATAAAACAAAATATAAATGAAATTAGTCATATAATTTATAATTTCTGAATGATTTAAAATTCCAACTTCTGAGATCAATGAGAGAGTGAGAGCACGAGGTATACCTAAACCTTTCTCATGTCTTAACCGACAAAAAAACTCAATACTTTTCAACTACTACATGAGATATTTACCAAATACCAATATTAAACTGGGGATGAAACTTTTCTACCAAAATATAAATGAAACTTTACCTAAATGTCATTTATTTCACTCAAGTATTCCAACTCGAATCTCATCAATTTCTTCTTGGTTGTACGATATATGTTCTCCCCTATAGTACTGCAACATAAAAAATAAAATACACAAGAATAAATTGAATTGCTAACATTTTCTAATGATGTCATAAATTCACAACCAATACATGTGTCGGGATAGAATTTGTATACCGCTTTTCAATAATCTCTCGCATGAACCTCAATACATAGTATCCACAATCAACACTTCTAGAATGATGAGGACACTGTAATTACATAAACATATATATTATGAAACAACTTTATTTAACAATAAAGACAACAAACAGATGTGCATTAAATTATTTATTGAATGTCATTAAAGTAGTTGTTGCTTGGTACTTAGTGTCTTCACTACATGGATGTCATATTAGCTTTATAATTCCCATTTACAGATTGAACAAATTAATAAAATTTTTAATGGCTGCTTAATATCAAACAAATAAGGAATTATTTTAAAATAGAACCCGGACAAAAATAGGGCTAAGAACTTAAACAGGACAAGTTCAGGTTCCCAGATGGAGTTCATCATAACATAACAATTTTTGCAGTTTCTCACTGCTTTCATTTTTCACACTTGCACTCCATTGTTCATCAAGATTATGTCAAACTCAAAGATAATGAGGTAAACATAACGATGAGCTGAAATTTACAAGATCCTCAGAGGATAAAAAGAATGGAGGGATGCTTTAGTGATTACCCCACAAAGACGGGAATATGTATATATATGTAAATGTCCACTACTTGTATAAACAGGCTAGGGCTTAGTTATTTTAATCTTGATGGGCTAGCTAGCTATTTCAATGATGGAAGCAAGTATATATCAGAATTAAAACTAAGTTTATGTTTACTAAAATTACTAGTACTTATTTACCCAAAAAAAATTACTAGTACTTAAATGGATCTGTATAATTTGGATTTAGCTAGTGATGTCACTCTTTTTGTCTTTGAATCCGAGCTTAAATGCAGCTTGCTTGTCATGTATAACTTAGAAAATTTGGTTAATGTTCCAATTAATTATATACACTCAAGGTGTACATTCAACCTAGGTGTACACATACTATATTTTAGTCTATCGAATACGTTTCGGTGTGTCATCTGAAAATTCATTCATATCCCGGTGAACAATAAAGTTTACCTTTAGCTACACAAATACCAAACAGATAGTTCAACAATTAAGTTGACTTTTATTTCCTAATTCTAGCCTTCAATGCAGTATTAACATTTAAGCAATTGTTTTGAAAGTGTTAAGAATGAGCTTTGAGGAAGGCCTAGATGAACTTATAATCTATAAGAGCAAAATCCTTTGCTGAACATATTCATGTATCAACATATGAGAGAACCTATAGCTCATTACTGCCCAACTAGTGTCATTCACAGTAGATAGACAAAAAGCTCAAGCCAAAGTGTCAGCCACACAAAACTTTATAAATATATCCAATATTCCAGCCGAGTATAAGTCAAGAACAAAAGATATATTATTACTGACCTGGCTCCCAAAACAACTCCGGTGAACAGTGCAATTGGGACAAACAACTAGATCTTAGCCACCAATTTTCTGCCCTGGAAATGCAGAACCAAAATTTTGGAGCTTCAAGTGAGTTCATTATGTTAGTATAACAATAAAAAGAAAACTTGTTGTCTTGTTGAGACTCAACAAGAAAAAGGGAAAAATATGAAACTATGATCCAAAACATGGTATGGAGAGTATGACAAATGAGATTTATGCACAAAAGGATTAGGTCCACCAATGCATAATCTCGCAGATGACTCGGAACTGAAGGGTTAATCAAGTAGCTTTTAGCTATTTTCATACCCTTCTATGTTACACAAAATCAAAGATCGAACCCGCCATGGGAAGACAATATAAGGACCAAACATTATAAATGATAAGTTAAATTTAACTATATATCATAAATTCTATAACGCCACCATACAAGACACCCAAGGTAAAAGAGCAAACGATAGTATTGCGTGAATTTCAAACATTAGGAACTAATTCTAAACATGGGACAAAGCATGATGGGACAAAGCATGATGGCACAAAATTGACAAAACTGGAAGTTACCTATTAAAAAATAGAAACCAAAAGAAAGAACAATCAACAAAAATAGGGGTTATTTTACATCCTGTGATATATAAAATATTGTATTAAGCTCCAGCCATTAACATTGTTCTGGCACAAGGATTCAAGTCTAAATTCTCCAAATTCTTTGAATGCGAGATAATATTCACCAGACCTTTAAATTGAAAAACCCTCGTAACTCAAACTATATACCCAATGGAAAAAAATATTGCCAAATTTCATAACTACAAAGCAAAACCCTTGTACTTGCTAGAGAGTCCGATTGAACAAAAACTGAATCATCCAAAATTCACCGAGGAAAAACCCACCTAATGTTGGCACAAAGTTACAGAAATACAAATTAATTATCCAAGGAACAGAACAAAAAATCGAAGCTTCGAATTACCTTGTCCTCGCTAGAGATTCGGTTGCAAAAACTAGATGGCAGCGAAGGGCGATGAGCCGATATAAGCACCGTTGCCAACCGTCGAAATTAGGGCAACTCAAGATGCTTCTTTGAACTCAAAATTGCGGAAAATCTTCGATCATAAGAGGTAGGAGGATTTGCAGAAGCTGCTTCTTGACTGGATGGACTTTCATCATTTCCTTTTTATCGAGCTTTGAGTTCTATCTAAAACCTAGAAGTCTAGAACGATGCGGTTTGTATTTTTTTTTCTACTTTAATTCTATTTCTTTTTTTTTTCTATCATTAATTAGGATGAAAAATTAAACCCGGCGCGTTAACGGGGAAAAGAAGCGGCAAGTGAATGCGGAGTATAATATATCACGGTTTTCAAACAACCGTGATAATAAACATATGTAAGTAGGACACTTTCTTTAATAATTATCTCGGTTCGGATATAAAACCGTGATAAGAACCTCAAAAATACATTTTAGGACGTTCATGAGCGGAACCGTGATAAATGATCCGAGATAAAAAGGGGCTTTTGTTCTAGTGGTCGGGTATGAAGACGGTTTCTGTCAACTTTGTCCCTGATTCTCGGTCTATGTCGACTACGGTCGCTACCTCTCCAAATGATGCCGTTCTATCCCCGGACAAGGCTACGCCGTCCAGGGCCGACGGAGGGCTCTCCGCTTCTGATGACAAAACTCTTGGATGGTGCAAGGAGGCCAAGGCTGTTGGTGTGCCGTCTGCTTCCCTGGCTGTTGCAACTCCCCGGGAGCTTGTGAACCCGACCATGGAGGTTGATTCGCCTGCTGTCCCGGCACTGCCTCCAGGTTTTCACCCGGTTATTTCATCCAATCAGTCCTACAACATTCAAAACTCTAGCCCTTCGAGCTCTCAGATTCGGAAATTCAAGAAGCTAGGTCTCCGTTCCTCGGGTGATCGGGGCACTGACAGGAACAGTCCAGCCACAACACCTTGGATGAATCTGCATCATCCCACCCGAAGAAGCGTAAAAATTAATTATGATTACACACCATACTTTTGTTGTCCGAGACAGGAGCTTTTGGTTCAGTTATGTCTATCGGTTTAACTCCCCATCTTTTCACTTTTGGTATTTTTCCGGGTTGCGCCCCTTGTCCTTCTTTGTGTGGCGTGTTGCCTACTTGCTTAACCCTCTCATGGGTTTTTATTTCGCGTTTCTTATTTACTATTGCTGCATTGTAATGCCTAGGGTGGAGCTTGTTTGCCTTTGCACCCCGTTATATGCTATTTATGTTCCTTACCTTCATATGGTGGCACTCGTCCTGTGTGAGTGTGGTCCTCTTCCTCTAGTCTTGTCTTTGCTGTTGGTTTGGTGTTCTTGCAGGTTTGTTGTGCAGTGGGGGAGGTTTTCGGATGTCCGGCGCAGCTTGGGAGGTTTGCTCGGGGGCTGGGTCTGGAGTTTGCTGCTGCTGCTGGGCTTTCTTCCTCGACTAAGGTGTGGGCTACCTCAGCGTCGGGTCCTTCGTTGCTGCTGCTGCTCGGTGCCTCGCTAGTGGTGTGGCTATCGGCTAAAATTAGAATTGTATACTAATTTGGATTAACAATCCCAATCGTTTTATTATGGACAAAACACAGTTTGCTACCAGCAACCTTTTATCATAATTTGTGTAATGACATTGGTTTTGAACGATAACAATCGCACTTTAGTCCGCTCACGCTGAGCTACTTTGCTTGGGTCGATCAGTCGGCCCTTTTTGTCTTGTCTTGCTCCATCATCTCTAGTCTATCCCCGTGTGTGGCACCATACGAACGTATTGTCCCCTGGTTTGATCCGACCTTGCTGCTTTCATCTGGTTCTCTGCTGAATCCCAAGGTTTTAGTTCTGCATCTTGTTGCCTATTTCATATGCTCGGCTGCTGGCTGCTCACTAATCACCATTTGAAGTACGCTACCGCTCCCTTTTAAACACTATCGTTTACTCCAAAACCAACATATAAACGAACCAACAGACACAAAAATGAGTTTCCCATGAATATATGTACTTGGAATTCCTGCGGTATTCTCAGTAGGAACTTCTGGACTAACGCTAATATTTTCTGTAAAAACAATCATATTAATATACTAGCTCTTGGAAACCAAAACAGATAAGGTTCCGTCCGATATTTGCTGGCGGAAGTGTGGCTTTACTAACATAGCTTTTGACCTGGCTTCGGGGTTTTCCGGAGGCACTAGTTTGCTTTGGAAAGATCTACCCTTGAGCCAAGGATCCATTGATCTTATATCAGTTCATAACCGATTTATACATTTCAACTACTCGGACTTTATATCTCACACAACAGTTGCCATGCTTGTGATTTATGCCCCGCCTGATTAGGTCAGGAAAGGGCCTTTTGGGGAATCTATCGCTCTCAATATCCAAAACTTCCTAATACAATACTGTGTTATGGGGGATTTCAATGACATCTGCTCCCCGTCTGAGAAGATGGGGGGATCCTGTCCGTTAAATGCCAGATTTGCACGTCTGACCGACCTCAAGAACAAATTTTCTTTACACGAGGTTCCCTCCTTTGGTGGACAATTCACCTGGAAACGGAAAAAAATGGAATTGACTGCTTCTTTGAGAGACTGGATCGTCTCCTCATACACACCGATGTCCTCACTATTTTTGACTCCCTTAGAACTCAAATTCACCCTTTCACTAGATCTGATCATGCGCCAATCTCGACAGACTTCAGTCGGAATGCAAAACCCAAAAACAGACCCTTTAAATTTGAACTAGCCTGGGCAAGCCGTTTTGATTACAAGAATCTTGTTGCTCAGGCTTGGCGACTAGACTCCTCGGGCTCCCTTATGTACCGCCTGTTTCAAATAATGAAACTTCTAAAGCGTCTCTCCAAAGACTGGCATAAGAAAACTTTTCTAAATATAAACAACCAAATTCAGACGACTAATTAGAAATTACTCCAACTTCAGACATCGCTTCTTTCAAACTACAATAACAATGACATCAAGTTATTAAAGCAACTGCTCAATAAAAGAGAAAGAATGCCCGATTTCCATCGCAGATACTGGAGCCAAAGGGCAAAGGTTAAGCACGCCAAGTTTAACGACTCCAACTCAGGATACTTTCACAAAATCGCCTCGTCCAAGAGGGGTAGGAAAATGATCAAATCAATCACCCTCCACAGTGGGGAAGTCGCCGTTGATTTTCACATTATTCAATAAGAATTTGAAAAAGATTTCAAATCTCGTTTCCGCTCCTCCACGAGGAGCGATCTGGACACAACTAGGGACTTCGGGGTTATCCCCTCGCAAGTAACCCAGGCAGATAACGACATGCTCACAGCGCCGGTTTCTAACGCTGAAATTAAAATTGTTGTTTTCTCTATGAGTCCGGACAAAGCTTCGGGTCCTGACAGGTTCTCGGCAGGTTTCTACCAAAAAGTTCTGGAAAACAGTTGGCCCTTTTGTCACGAAAGTTGTTAAAGCCTTTTTCTCCAGCGGAACGCTATTAAGGCAAACAAACCATACTTTCATAACGCTACTACCAAAACGTGATGACCCTTCAGCAGAAAACCACTACCGTCCTATTAGCTTGTGCTCCACAATTTACAAGATCATAGCAAAGGTGATTACAGCCATGCTAACCAAGATCTTTGAAAACCTGATACATCCCTTACAGGGCGCTTTTACGAAAGGTCGGTCCATCCAGGATAACATTCTGGTAGCCCATGAGGCTTTCCACTCCTTTAGGCTTAAAAGAGGCAAGTCGGGTCTGCTTGCCTTGAAGCTTGATATGGAGAAGGCTTATGATCGTGTCGAATGGTCCTTCCTTTTTGATGTCCTTTCAAGGTTTGGCTTTAACAACAAGTTTATCCGCTGGATCAGAGAATGCGTAACTACGGTTTCATACTCTGTCCTGGTCAATGATGAGCCAACGACACTCATCGATCCCACTCGGGGACTAAGGCAGGGTGATCCCCTATCCCCTTTTCTGTTTATTTTGGCTTCGGAGGTCTTAACAATGACTCTTCAACAGGAAAGTGTTGTAAACAAAGATCTGGGTATAGTGTTTGGCAAACCGGGCATTAAGATTCCTTTTTTAGCATTCGCAGATGATATCCTCATTTTCTGCAAGGCCTCCCAGTCGACCTGCTCTTCAGTTCTGACGATTCTTGACCGTTTCTGCCTAATTTTGGGGCAGAAGGTCAATTTACACAAATCTAGCTTCCAAGCTTCCCTGAACACAACACCAGCAGCAATCAATGCCACGATTGCGGTCCTTGGCATCCCCCAGGCAAATAACTTTGACAAATACCTGGGTTGTCCCATCGTCAATGGAAGAACTAACAAGACACTTTCAACGACGTGGTTCTCAAATCCAAGTAGCAACTGACCAAGTGGAAGGCGTCAAGCCTCTCTACCGAAGGCCGGAAGGTCCTTATCAAATCAAATGTGAGTGCCAAACTGCTTTTTCTCATGCAAGCCTTCTTACTACCATCTCACATTCACCATGAACTCGATAAGGTTTACAGACAATTTTTTTGGAATAAAAATTCTAAAGCCCCCCCCCCCCCCCGCTGATTAGTTGGGACAAAATATGTGCTGACACCTTGAAAGGTGGTTTGGGTATTCACAAAGCCGAAACAATGAACATTGCATTACAAATGAAACTGTTATGGAAAATCCTGTCTGAACCGAACAATATTTGGGTTCGCCTCATCTCCTAGAAATATCTGAAAGGTCAGGACATCCTAAACTACCAAACGAAAAGTAATACTTCTTGGCAGTAGAGACGCCTGATGTCTATCCGACACCTTTTTCAGAACGTCCTTCACTGGTCGGTTGGTGATGGGAATTCTATTGACTTCTGGTCTCAGAAATGGGCCTTCTCTGAGACGCTGGTCTCCAGGGCCTTACAGCCGATCCCAAATGAGCTTTTAGGCTTAAAAGTTTCCCATTTCATCGACCACAATCTACAGTGGAATAAGAATTTGCTCTTTTCAACCTTAACCAACATCCTTTCATTGGACGGCATAAACCATCTCCTCGGCATCATCCTGCCAAATAACCCCATGAAGGACCGCATGTATTGGGGTCCGAGCCCCAATGGGTGGTTTTTGACAAGTTCGACAAATATCATGCTTTCATCCAACAGGGGGTCACAAGACTTTGAATGTGGTTGAATTTGGGACCTAGATGTTCCGCCTAAGGTTCGACATTTTCTCTGGAAAATCTCTCGCGACGGCCTTCCAACGTCGGAACGCCTACAAAGTATCCATTACAAAAATGGAAATTTTCTATACAACCTTTACCCAATGCTGGAATCAGCCAAAGATTCTTGAGGCTGAGTCGTCTACTGTGACCCCTCTTCCGCCTAAGGTGAATCGCCCCATTATTTCTGCTCGTCGTTATCCCTCTGCTTCGGCTGGGGGTAAGAGGCAGAACCGCTATGGGCAATGGGACAAACCATCAATGGATTGCTACAAGCTAAATTTTCACGGTTTTGTAAGACAGGGGATTTTGTCTTCCTACGGTTTCGTTATTAGGGACTGGTGTGGCAGGGTAGTGGCCATGGGTAGAGACATGTGCATCAATGTCTTGGTCGCCTTTGTTAAAAATCTGGGCCTCAAAATGGGAATTATTCGAGCTAAACAGCTGAATATTCGTAACCTCTTGATCGAGGGTGATAACCTACTGGTTATTAAAGGTCTGCTAGGGGATTGGAAATGCCCCTGGAATATCGAGCTACTACAATCTGATATTCTTTTAGATATTTCGTCCTTCTCTTATGCAGCTATCCGTAATATTTTTAGGGAATCAAATGCAGTGGCTGACTATCTCGCGCGCAGTGCACATGCATCCCATGCCGACGACAGCTATGACGATGATCCAGAGCTCTGTGCTCTCATCCACAAAGATACTTTAGGAAGGGCTTCTGCTGCGGCCGACACAACCTAAACTTTACTCTGCGTCAAAAAAAAAAGAAAAAAAAAGAGATAAAGTCATGAAAGATATTTTTATAATTTCTTCATTTAAATCCGGAAAAAATGTAAAAGGGATTGGAAATAGCTTCCACAATTCCACTACTAATTTAACATTATGCTGACACCGGACTCGACCTCGGCTTAGTCCGTCCTACATCAACTTCGAGCGTCATACCCCAGCTTCGGCCACTTCAATCCTGCTCCATCCACCCTAGTACCACCGTGGCTCCGTGACACACTTGCTCCAACGAGATTCCGGTTGTAGAACGTTAATAGAATAACCCTAACTCCGAATTTCAGATTTTTGCATGCCGACTTGGGAACCCGGCAACGGCTCAGGCGATGCGACGTGGGTCAGTCGATAGGACGTGTGTTAGTTTGACCAACCAGTCGGTGTTGATCTAGGTCTGCAGAGCTCATTCCGGGTTTGCCGGTCTCGGAAGTCGGCATAGGTAAAAGTCTTACCGGCTCTGGCAATCGGCATCGGCACCGTGCCGATGGCGATAAAATGGTTGTGTGCATAACAGAACCCATAGGAATTTGTTTGTTGTAGTTTTCAATAAAGTGAAAAAGTATAGTAATAATTAAGGATATACGTGTATTTTTTATTGCTTTTATTTGTCTGCTTAAAAATTGTGCAAATGTATAAAACGACGTGTTTTAATTGATGGATGGAGTATTAATTAATATATGTTCTCCTTTTATATGAAAAAATAATGAAAGAAACCACTTACTCCATATTTTATAACTTTTATTAAGGGCTCGTTTGGTTTGACGCGGGAATTGAAATTCCCGAAAACTTAATTCATGAGAATTGAATTCCCATAAAGTTAAAATCATGGGAATTCTAAAAATGTGTTTGGTTGATTTTTTATTCCATGAGATTAAATGAAGGAATTGAAAATTTTCAAGTTAAAAATGGTGGAAGTTGAACTTACCTATGGGGACTAGGTAAGTGAACTTCCTCCAAATAGTAGGAATTTAACTTCCTAGAAAGTTTAATTCGTGGGTTTTTGGAATTTAAAAATGTCAACCAAACACATGTTTTTTACCTACTTTCTGAGATTTTCCACTTCCTGGGTTTTTCAATTGCTAACCAAACAAGGCCGAAGTCGTTTACATAATCGATAGGGAGATCGAAATTCATTATTATATATTAAAAGACACGTGTGTTTGAATAGATTTACACGTTTTCCGTTTAGCGCATGATTTGGTCGCAACGATCGCAAGATCAACTGGTCGCAATGACTAAGGTCGCACCGACCACCTTCCCTACTGGTCGCACCGACCATCGCCAACTCGGTCTTTCTATCTTGTGGGTATAGGAAAAAGATCTTAAATTGAAAAATATTTTCTACTAAAAAAAATAATCGTCTTTAAAAATCTAATTAAAATTAAAAAAATATATTAAAGGATATAGGATAGAAAAATCGTTTGAGAATCGATAATGCTGATGGTTGGAATAAAATCAAAGAACAATAATTCAAGGAATCGGCCTACGACTTAATATTATTGCGGAGTGCGGACAAACTCTATCCACTTGTTTATCTTAGACCATGTTTATCAGTTACTATTCAAGATACTAAAATTACTCCTTTTTTATTCATCTCTCTCCGCCACATCAGTATAGCATCCCTTTCCCACCTTTTCCAGTTTAACAATAACATCCCAAGCATCCCACAATCCATCTTTTTTTACCAATTCAATTTACGAATATACCCTTCTATAACAATTATTTCCAACATGTTTATAATATGATTATAATATTATATTAGTATTTAAATACTAAATTGTAATTATAAAATTTTGATTTAAAATAAAATAGAAAACTTCATTGATTAAAAAAAGAGAAATTACACAAAAGCTAATACATAAACTAAATTGCAACGTACGAAACATAATACGAAATTTGCGAAATCTAATTGCCTCCACGTGTGGATCCAAATTTTTGCCAAATATGTTCCTTCAAGTCTTCCCTAAGTCGGCGGTGCGTACCATTATCATGAAGATCATGCCTCTTCTTTATATAATCTTGCATAGTCGCGTGGCGCTCGGTCGAAAATGTCGAAGCATCGTCGTCAACCAGTGCAGCCTCACCGCTTACACCTTCCTCGAATTGTGGAATCTCGTATCCATGATGACTATAACCTTCTCGCTCGTCTTCCACGATCATATTATGCAAAATGATGCATGCTCTCATTATCTTCCCGACCAAAATTGGATCCCAAGATAATGCTGGATGACGAACTATTGCGAAACGAGCTTGCAGTACTCCAAATGCTCTTTCCACATCTTTGCGAGCGGAAGCCACATATTGAGCAAATAGCTTCATTTTGGTTCCCTGAGGAGCCTTTGGTGCTTTGACAAATGTAGCCCATTCAGGGTAGATCCCATCAGTAAGATAGTACCCCATGGAGTACTCGTGTCTCCCGATATTGAAATTAACATTCGGAGCTGTACCTTGTAAAATATCATCAAACACAGGGGATCGATCAAGAACATTAATATCATTATTTGTACCTGTGACTCCGAAGAAAGCATGTCATATCCATAGGTCGTAGGATGCAACGGCCTCGAGTATAATTCACTCGCGCGTACCCTTGCGCCTTTTCCCTCTTACGAACCTCCTTCGCCATCTGCAACTCATAAATTTGTTTGAACTTTTCGGCTTCTTGCTTTGCCTGTTCAACGACAACCTCTCTCTGTGCAGCTTGATCGGATGACATGGCTTCTTTTCCTTTTCTCTTGGATTTCTTGATGCCCATTGGACGCTGAATTGGGTTGACGGTAAAGACACTCGTGGGAGTATTTGAACCAGGGGTATCCTCTCCACCAGTTGTTCGGGATCTCTTTGAACTCCCACTACTTGCATTGCAACGGTTGATTTTATCTAAATAATCAACACTCCACTTCGGCTCATCACGCAGTAGTACCCATGCATGCTCCTCTTTGAATCGCTTTCCATCAGTCCTTGAAGCATAAAGCTCACGTGCCCTCGTAATGACATCCTTGTCCGCCTCGCCAGATGCTCTCATTCGACTTGCCTCTTGAAAACAACCAACAAACTTAGCTACATTTGAATTGATTTTTTGCCAGTGAGCTTTACATTTCTTTCCATCTCTTTCCACTTGGTGTGGTTTCCTATACTTCTCATAGAAGGCTCCAATTCTGTCCCAAAATGCATTTGCATCTTGATCGGTGTTGATGACCGCATCGGTCGAGATGTTTATCCAAACGCTAACGAGAAGATTATCGTCTTTCTCGCTCCAAGTGGAGCGAGAAGGACGAATTGCATCAGCACCTTCTCCGACTTCACCACGGCCTGAACCACGAGCCCCGGAACGACCTCGCCCACGAGCACTGAGACGACCTCGACCTCGAGAACTGGAATCGACACCTTGTTGGGTGCTTTAAGTTGGGATAGGTTGGGATTGTTGTGAATTTTCACTTCCAGCAGTGTCTTGGGTAAGATTTTGTGGGTTTGAAGATAGAAGTTGCTTGTAATAGCCTAGCCCATATTCTGAAGAAAGGGACATATTGCTCAAGCCAGAGAAGAAAAAATTATCAGCTTGATTTTTAGATGGATCCATATTGAGAAGAAGAGGAAGAAGAGTTGGTGTGTTTTGAAATGGTTGTGATGATAAGTTTTTATAGCCAAAATCAGACTTGCCCACATTTTTACATCCTTCAAACATTTGATGGGACAACACACTTCATCTATACAGATCAATAAATCTGCATTTGACAGGACAACTCAATAAATCTGCATTTGACGGGACAAGACACTTCATCTATACAGATCATTTATACCAATGTCACAAATGACTTGACCACATTTTTAAATCCTCCAAACATTCAATGAAGTGTGTTACGAAAAAAAAAAAAGTAACTGGACTCGGTATGAAGTTTTGAAAAATGCCAGAAATTTTCGAACACAGTAAAACCCTAATTTGAGCCCTGAAACGACCCCAAATGGCTTTAAAAGCCCGTAGGTCACAGCATAGCGGCGAGTTTTGTTTGTGACGCGATTCCCTATCCGGAAAGGTATTATAATAAGCAATCGGACACCGAATGACCAAGATCCAATTTACCGAGCAAAATTACCATATAATTATATCAAAATAAATCATTTTTTCAAATTACGTCGAAACATATTCAAATTTGATGTCTATGTGTAGAGAAAAATGAATCTAGTATTATGGTATTTTTTTTTAAATGACATTTTAAATTGCGAAATTGGCATTATTTCGATTTAATTTACACCGGCCAGATCAAATCGCAGCCGTCCCTTGCATTCAATCACAGCCGTTGCTCCATCCTCCTGTGGCGTCGCGACAACTGTCCCTGCCCTCTGCAGATGTGCATCAGCGGGCTCCTATGGCGTCGCGACACCTGTCCGTTTTTCAGCTTTAAATTATGGAAACAAAATTAGCATCGATGCCTTTTTTACATCTCACAAGCATCCGAATGGATCTGCCTTCAATATTTTATATATTTTTTTTAACCTTAGCATCTCAACAGTACCACCGATAAATTTGCTCTTAATGCTTAATACGGAGTAATACGTTTCGTCCATACAGAAAGCACAATCATTAATTTTTTAATTTTAACTCAGAAAAAAAAAACATGATTAATTTAAAATTGTCCCATACTACGTACTACATGTTACAAAGCTATTAATTTATGGTGGATGTTTCACCTCCCATTCTTTGACCTCCCTTAATCCCACGTGGTGTAAAATCAAAGGTCCTAATTTATGACTTATCTTTGTAAGTTTGTAACCATCTACTTTTATGTCTATATAAGGTCTTGTAATTCTCATTTGATGGACACAAGTAATAAAGAAGTTTTTCTCTTTTTTCTTCCTCCTTTCTACTCTATTATTCTCACACATATTATAACACGTTATCAACACGATCGACTCGTTTGGTAAGAATTCACCGATATGTAAGTATAACCATTGACGATCGAATGCATACTTATCTTTGATGATCATATGCATGCACTAGTTTTGTTTAATTATAATTATTGATCTTCCATCTATATATAATATTTGCATGCATTTGTTTTGTCAATACAGTGGCAAATTACTTTCTCTTTTATATTGTTGTTTTTTATCCCACATATATATACATGGTGTCGGATTGAGACTTGCTTTTTTTTTTTTTTTTTTTTGCTTGCACCAACTCTTGCATGATGATTGACATACGGGGTATACATATATATACATTGTCCAATTGAGATCATTTTTTTTCATGTCTGATTGCTATATCTAACTCTTTTTTTTTTTTTTGATTAGGTAAAATTTCGGAAGGAAGCGAATTCCTAACCGATAGCATCCTTACGGATGAGATCCTACAGATCCGGATCTAGTAAATTCTCATTCCCCCGGACACCGTGGCAAAAGTGTGCAACCATATCAGCCACGGTATTGCCCTCACGAGGAATATGAGAGAAGGAGACCGAAGGAACTCCCTGAAGGAGTAGCTTAGTCTTAGACAAGATGAGTTCAACCTCCCATGGGCAACTGGTTGTGCCTTGGAAGTATTTGATGATAGTCAAGGAGTCGCCCTCGATTTGTAGTTTCTGAATCCTTAGTTGTACTGCCTTTTGAACACCTAATAGTAAGGCTAGAGCCTCGGCCCCCAAAGGGGATTGCTTTCCTAGTCGTTTTTAGCCGACCTCAATCTGATTTCCTTGCCAATCACGAACGATGTAACCCCCAGAACTGTCACGATCGGGCAAGGAGGACCCATCAAAATTTAGTTTGAATGTTCCTGGAGGTGGTTTTTTCCACTTACATTTCTATCGTGACTTTTTTGATAACTTGCGATTGTCCTTATTGTTAGCATTCAGAGTTGTATCTACCTCGCTAAACCATTGAGCTTTAGCCCAGCAGTTGGTAATCGAGTTTGCCATAGGGATGACACTT
This sequence comes from Persicaria maculosa, assembly GCA_963922045.1. Taxonomy (NCBI): domain Eukaryota; kingdom Viridiplantae; phylum Streptophyta; class Magnoliopsida; order Caryophyllales; family Polygonaceae; genus Persicaria; species Persicaria maculosa. The sequence goes on from OY998251.1 coordinate 9,514,679, forward strand.
GTAGTTGGAATGTTACTGTCATCAGCGAATGAAATCTTATTGCGATAATACCAGAATGCCCACCAACGATTTGCAATTGTTGTTCTCACCGTATTCTCTAGTTGTTCACCCATGAAATTTAGAACCTGTTTGAAATTCCTCGATGTTTCGACTATCTGTGAAAGCGAAATTTGTTGCGCTGGTGATAGCACATCCAAGGTCAGGTGCGCCCCACACTCAATGAAAAGATGCATATCATCTTCAGCAACATCGGCACAAACTGCACATGACACGGGAATGGCCATACCCCGCTGAGCTAGCCTAGTTTTGGTTGGTAATCCATTGTGGCTCAATTTCCACATAAAATTCTTGACTTTAGGTAAGGTATCAAGTTTCCATATCCACTTGTATCTGTCCTCCTCCATGGCCCATTCACGAGTCAGGAGGTTGTACGCACTCTGTGTTGTGAACCAGCCGGATCGGTCAGGCCACCAATATAACCTATCCTCGAAGGGTACTGTTGGTATATGTATTGCGGTAATTTCTGTTACAATTTGTGGAGGCAGGCACCTCTCCAATTTTTCCACCCACCATTTACCGTTCATTATATAATCACATACTCGTTCATTTGCCTGAATGTGAGTCGGGCAGTCCCTATGTTCCGAAATCTGGTGGGGCCATAGCCAGTTGTCATTCCAGAACTTAATAGTTTGGCCATTTCCTACCGACCAGATCATGCCATTTTTGAATTTGGGTATAAGCGGGTAAAGCTTAGCCCATTGCCAAGAACAATTACCATTCTTTCTGTAATTTAGAATATTCTATGTCTTAAGGTACTTATATTGTATCACCTGGACCCATACATTGTCGGGATCGGCAAGCGTTTTCCATAGTAATTTTAGTTGTAATGCTTCATTCATTTCGCATGCCTTTCTAATTCCCATCCCTCCCTTATTTTGAGGTTTACAAATCTTATCCCACCCAATGAGTGGGTGGTGCTGAAGATCCTTATTCCAGAAAAATTTCCGGTTTATTTGATCCAACTCCTTATGGGTCGAAGCCGGTAGCATGAAGCTTTGCATGGTATACAAAGGTTTAGCTGCCAAGTTTGACTTGATTAGTACGGCCCGACCCTGTTGAGATAGGGAATTGGCCCGCCATTGAGATAATTGCTCTTTGGATTTGCATAGAAGCTCCTGGAATGTATCTTTATTAACTCTTCCATTAATGATTGGGCATCCAAGATATTTATCAAGGTTTCGTTCATTCGATATTCTCAAACAACCCTCAATTTCTTCCTTCCGGGCGGCACTAATCCCCTTTGTAGCTTGAAAAGCATATTTGTGAAGGTTGACTTTTTGTCCTGAGACTTTACAGTACGCAGCTATGATATCCTTTACTTCCGAACAGGCCGCAATGCTTCCTTTGGAAAAAATAATTATGTCGTCCGCAAAGGAAAGGAACGGAATACAAGGTCCATAGGATCCGAACCTTAACCCCACTAACTTTCTAGCAGGCGCAGCATGCGACAGATTTTTGGCTAGCATTTCCGCCCCAAGGATAAACAGAAATGGAGAGAGAGGATCTCCCTGACGAATACCCCTAGATGGTTTGATAGGCTCGGAAGGACCATTGTTAACCAGTACAGAGAAGGAGACCGTAGTGATACATTCCATGACAAGATGAACAAATTTGTTATGAAATCCAAATCTAATCATGATTTGTTCAATGAAAGGCCATTCAAGCCTATCATAAGCCTTTTCCATGTCAAGTTTGGTAGCTATCCAACCTTCGCAACCAGTTCTTGTTTTAAATGAGTGGAATATTTCATGTGCAATGAGTATATTATCCTGAATAGCTCTGTCTGCCACAAAGGCTCCTTGTAGTGGGTGAATGAGTTTTCCAATTACCTTCTTCAGTCTTTTAGTAAGAATTTTTGAAATGATTTTATAGATGGTGTTACACAGACTGATTGGTCTGTAATGTGCAGTTGTAGATGGATTATCGGTTTTGGGTAGTAGGGTGATAAACGTATGATTAATTTGTTTTAGTAGTTTCCCAGAGAGAAAGAACCCTTTGACGGCACGAATAACATCTTTCCCCACTATTCCCCAGTAAGCTTTATAGAATTCTGCTGTCATTTCATCTGGTCCAGGGGATTTGTTCGTTCCCATGCTAAAGACAACTGCTTTGATTTCCCCATTAGAAGGGATTTTTGTCAAAAATTGATTTTCTGCATCAGAGATGGAGGGAGTTATTAGCTAGAGAGTACTGTCATGGTTAATTGAATGATCATACTCCGATCGAAACCTCCTATCAAAGTCTGATCGGATTTCCATTTTGATGTTTTCCTCTCCCAGAATCTCGGTACCATTGGAAGAAGTGAGCCCTTGAATAATCTTCATATTTCTTCTTCCAGATGCGACCTTATGAAAGTATGATGAGTTAGTATCCGCAAGTTGTATATGTTTTGATTTGGCCCTTTGGCTCCAATAGCTTTTGTGATAAAGAAGCAAAGCTTCCTTCTTTTGTAGCAGGTTTCTCTCTCTTCTCGCATCCTTCTCCGAGGGTGCCAAATTACTGCTTTGACTAGTTTGTATGGTTAGTAGTTGTGATTCTAAACTCGCAAGTTGTCGAAAAATGTTTCCAAAGGTTGTCTTGTTCCATATTTTAGCCTTCTTTTTAAGCAGCTTTGTTTTGAAGGTAAGCTGATACATAGATGACCCCCGAAAAGAAGCCCTCCAAGCTTGTTTAACCACGTTGGTAAACTCTTTCCTATGAATCCATGTATTTTCGAATTTGAAAGGTGGTGCTTTAAAACTGGCGGAAAACGAGAGGTCCAGAGTTATAGGACAATGATCTGATGACGAAAATGCACCATTAAGAGTACTGATTGCAGGGAATTTATCTATTATAGGGTGATGGACCAAAACTCGATCCAGTTTTTCCTTAATATTATTGGGGCCAGAAACCTTTTTCCTCCAAGTGAATTGATTTCCGAATGCTGGAATGTCAACTAATCCACACTGGCTTTTGAAATTTTCAAGTATGGTGAATCTCGATGGCAAAGTGCGAGCGCCACCAATTTTGTCGTCATAACAGTTAATCTCGTTGAGATCTCCCATGATAATACACGGTTTAGTGCATGCTAAAACTGAATTAGTAAAATTGGCCCAGGACTCCTCTTTATTTCCATGCTCCGGTGGCGCGTAGACAAACCAGATTCTAAACGAAAATTGTTCCTTTGCATTATCGATATCTAGCGCAATGATTCTTGGGAGATGTATTGCAACGGTGATTTGTTCCGACGGCAGCTGATAGGATTTCCATAACACACCTATACCCCCTGCTTTTCCTACGGCAGGTGACCAAACAGCGCAGTCAAATGCCGCTTGTTTCCAGCTCATTTCATCCAGAATTTTATCCGTTTTTGTTTCCGCTAGAGCAAGAATATGGATTGATTCATTACAACATTTTGTCTTAATGTTTGTCCAAAATGACGGTTTGCCTATCCCCCGACAGTTCCAAAAGGAAACTTTCATTTGATACATTTGCAGGGGTTAAGGAGCGAGATTGAAATCCTTAACCCAAGAACCTTTTTCCATTTAATTTTGTTAAACACCCTAACAGGGCCATGAGTCTCAGCAATATGCAGACCGAGAGCCTGACTCTGATCAGCACGAGCACAGGCGTCACTCAATGCCAGTTTCCACCGGAAGCTGCAGAAGCAGCACCGCAAAGCCCCGAGGTGAACATAATAGGACTCCAACCCACTAGGGGATGTAGATGCCCTTAGGCAGTTGTATATAGGCTGAATTCCTTTTATCGTGGTTGTTTCAATATTAGAATGTAGATTTAATTTACAGATCATACCCATAGATTCCAAAAACGTGAAGTGCCATACACCTCTAGCTAAGATGTTAAGTTGACCATGTATTTTTCTATGCAAGCCAAGTGCGTAGACATTGATTTTAACTTGGCCCCAAAAGGGTTTTGTTTTATGGTCAAAGACCATGGTTTTGCCATATGATTTTTTCATGCATTTATCACTGGGAAGTAGTTTAGCAACAGACTCCGAATACAAGGGTTGAGACCGAAGATTGTTTATATTAAAAAGTAGTAGGTTCATCACAAGATACATGCCTATTCTAGACAACAAATGGGATTTATATAGTAGTTGATGCACAGGAGACAAACTACCATACCTGTTAATTTTATTCACTGCACAAAGGGTTCTCCATAGGCAAAACCTTGTTCGAATGAAATTTGTTCCCTTTAGCTGGAGCGACGTCATGTTGGATTCATCTGCGCCAAAGTTACTCTCGTTTGAAACAAAGTTTGGGGAAGCCTTGGCCTCTAGCTGCTCAAGCTTACACACAAACGAAGGCAAGGTGCAAGGAGCAACAAAAGAGGAGGGCGACGAGTCTGTGTGATCAGTAAGAATGCTGCAACCTGTTAAGGGGGGGTCAAATAAGTTGTGACGGCCATTGATAGTCCTTTCTAAAACAGCCCGTGAGAACACCACAACGGCTGTTTCGGAAGCATGGTTTGAGCAATCATCATAATCATCGATTGTGTTGCAATTAGTCACAAGTGAATCCATGACAAACGGTTCCATTCTTGCATCATGAGGGCTGTTTGCACCATTACACTTTAGTGCGGTCACGGTGAGAGCAACAAGACACGCTTCCTCAACGACCCGGCCAACAGGAGTACCGAAAGCTAGGGCAATATCCTTACTCACATAACATTTAACATCAATTGAGTTATAAGCATCACTGGGGAACAAATTCCCCGCAGGCTGGAACATCTCATAATTTTTATTACCCTTTCGGGATTTTAACTTTAAGTGTGGATCAAGCTTACCCACGCCCCTAACAAGGCACAATTTTTCATTTGAAGATTCCATGGGAAATACATTTCCTTCAATAATGGAGATAGGAACTACGAAAGTCCCAATATCCACGGTTTGTTCAAAGCCCTTTCGGGAGGTAAGGGGAGGAGAGGAATTCACCTCTACCCAATATTTTTTCCGACACCAGTTGGAGGTGACATTTGGTGCCAAACACAACAAGTAGGCCAAAACCACTGTAAGACCTAAGGGTTTCATGGAAATTGTAAAGCAAATAGATAGAATTAGATTTAGGAGTTTGCAAACGGACCTATACATGGTCGTTACCGCCACACTTGTGTAGTTGGGAGAAGAGATCCCGTTATTTTGAAGGCTTGAGAAGCCGGTTTTGTGAACTTCCAAACATCTACGACTAGCCAACAGAGACGAAACACCCCTGGAGCCCTGCCTATCAATGCACGATTGACTGTGTGCCACACATCCCCCAGCCCCTCCGGTGAGCAACTTCTTCCTCTTACGAAAATTCTTCACCATTATACTTCTTGCTTTCTTCCTTATCGCCTTAAACTCATCTCTCCAACCACCAATCCCCCAAGCCATGGAAGGACGTCTTCGCAATATGAGGAGGACAGAGGATTGATATTTTTTAGGGTCTCCGAAATCGGATTGGGACGTCGATTCCGCCAGGCGGGGTGGCTTAAGGCAAGAATCGAAGGGATGTGGAAGCGACGAAGATGAACCAGAGAGGAACAGTGGAGGCGAAGGAGAAGACTTACTACAGAGAAGCGGCCAACGAAACCACGCTTCCCCGTCGAATGTGCACGATTTGGTGAAATTGGACATCACAAGCCTAATCCGAAAAGAATTAGACCGAATATAGCACAAAGATGAAGATCCCGGAGGGATTAAGCCCAGAAACTAGGGTTCGAATGGATTGTGTCTGAGGAGATTGGGGGCGCGTGAAAGGCGCGTTCTCCGGCTCCAAGGAGGGTTTTTTTACCATCAGTATCAAATACTTTTGGGAAAACTAATTAAAATACCCCCACCTTTGGGGGTATGGTAAAAATATATCCCCAACTTTCAAATGTAATAAAAATATCTTGACTTTTGAGGGTAGTGGTAATATATTACCACGGGTTTTCTCATGGGTAAAAAATGATGACATAATGCAGCCTACGTGTAATTTTTTTTAACAACGGTTTTCTTGAACGATTTCCTTAGAAAAAAATAAAGAATTGAACCGGGTTCATACCCAACACCTTTTCCTCCCTCTTATCTTTTTCCATGGTCGCTTCTTGAACTGTCTTCTAGGTCTTCCAGGTAGCTCATGGTTCCTCTTCAATGATAGTCCTCCTCCTTCGTGGTCGATTATCTTGAGCTGTCTCTCTCACATCTTCTTCCTCTTTGATTCTTTCACGGATTTGGCTGAGTAAGTTTTTTTCCCCTCTTCGTTATTGTTGGTTTAGTTTTGTTGTCGGGTTGGTGTTAGGAATAGTCGTGTTGGGTTATTTTGAGGCAATTTTGACTGAATTAGTTGCTTAGTTGAATCAATTTCGTTTTTCGGGTTTAATTTTGTTGTCGGTTTATTTTTTTTCCTAATGAAACCGTTCAAGAAAACCCAATTTTAGTACTATATAATTTGTAAAAAAACTTCCAAGCAGGCTAGCTTGCTAAAAAAATCTATGTAGGCCGTCTTGTCAGCATTTTTTACCTATGAGAAAACTCGTAGCAATATATTACCACTACCCTCAAAGATCGGGATATTTTTATTACATTTGAAAGTTGGGGATATATTTTTACCATTCCCCCAAAGGTGGGGGTATTTTAATTAGTTTTCCCAATACTTTTTGCTATATCTAACTCATTGATTGTGCAGTGTTCAATATTATACTACCTTTGTTATTTACTTGATCTATTTTTTTAATCGTTTATCTCTTGAAGAAATTCACTAATATTGAGTTATATTCCGGAAGAAGATATACTAAATATATATTGAAGAAAATTGTCGTTGGAGAGACAAAAATGTTTATCATCCCCCGAAGTGGATATACATGTTGTAATATATAAGATCCCTGTAGAGATAGATCGATTTTCCTCCCCTGAAGTGGATGGTTGATAAAAATTATAATTTTTTTTAGTGATGGTTTATCCCTAGAAGTGGATGATTCATCCCGTTATTATCTCCCGAAGTAGATAAATAATATATCCCTAGAAGCGGATAATATATCCCTTGGATTTGCATAAATTTTCATGGCTTACATGTTTTGATCATTGGATGATTGATCGAATTTATAAAGGTTGAAACTCATCCATGTAGCGATGATATATCCCCGGAAGTGGATCCAATAAAATTATTCTCTTGAATGAAAAATTATTTAATCCCTAGAAGTGGGATATATATGAGATCTATATTGTCCTCGAAGAGACAATTTTTCAACATTTTTTTAGCGATTGAAGATGATATACACACATAAATATATTTGCCCCGGTAGAGACAAATCAATATCATGATCCGCCGAAGAGGATGCACTTGTAAGAATTATACATATCTTTGTAGAGATAAATCAATCTCATCCCCCGAAGGGGATGCAAGTAAAGAAATTTATATTATAAATCACTTGATGTGATCTATAAAATCTCATCCCCGTAGAGATGAACCGACTAACCTCATCCCCGTAGAGATGAATCGACCAATCTCATCCCCGTAGAGAGGAACCAACTAATCTCATCCCCGAAGCGATGAAACCAATAATATTGATTGACTGGGTATATTCATTTTACTTTATTTACCGCTAGTTATGTTCGGAAGTGGATTGATCTTATCCTTTGAAGTGGATAAAAGTGTAATTTTAATAAATCATCACATGCGGTGATTGATGAAATTCATCTAAATTGGATGAATAAATATTTAGAGATAAATCAATCTTGTTTCCTTCATCTAAGTATAGATCGATAACAAATTTGTTCCAGTTGAGACAAATTAATATCATTCCCCGAAGAGAATGTGCGTACATAGACTATTTCATCCCCGCAGTGATGAAGGACTGAATCTCATCCCGCCAACCATGAATTATTTATTTATTTATTTATTTTATTTGTATGATTTTTCATTTTTCATCTCTTGTAGCAGATGACCATTATCTACCAAAGTAGATAAAATTATTTGAAAAAAAATTATATATCATCCCAGAAGCGATGAATTTTATCTCTTAAAATAAAAAAAAATGAATTTATATATCATCTAAAGTGATGAAATTTATCTCTTGAAGTAGATAAATTATAACAGTTATAATCATCCTTGTAGTGATGATTATATAGATAGATAAACAAATCAAATCATTATTGTTTCTCCACCTCCTATTGTAGGTGATGAAAAGGTCTCGAAGATCTATACCCAAAGTTCTTGTCACCCAGAAGTTGACATTGATTTTTTTTATTTTAAGATTATTTTTGTTTATGTTTATTGATATATTTCACTATTTTATATGATCTTTTACATATTTTTATTTTTTTGTACAACAAAAGGAATTGTATAGTCATCCCTTGAAATGGATTGACTTATAAACATAAATCGTTCTTGAAGTGACGATAATCATCCTCGAAGAGGATGTATATTAAAGGATTCGTAAAATGTTAGTCTCAAGTTGTTAACAATAAAATTTGTCCATACAGTGACAATAATCATTCCCTGAAGTGAATGTTATAAGCTCTAATAAAGATGAAAATCATGTTTTGAAATGCATGAATTTTAGTGTAATGTTACACAATATAACCCTTGAAGTGGTTGTATACAAGTTGTCTAAATTATCTTCCCCGAAGTGAATTGTTGTTCAAAGTCTAAAATGTCATCCCTCGAAGTATGTGGACATATACTCAAATTTATTCTCCTTGAAGTGAGTAATAAATGAATATATACCATTTCCTGAAGAATATGGTAAAAGTTCTATGACAACTTATCATCTTTTGAAGCACACGAATAAAGTATAATAGAGACTAATTGTCACTTGAAGTTGACAAAATGAAACCTTAATCCACAAGATTGTGAGTTTTTCAACACCTATTTTGTGAGCTTGAAGTTTCTAAACTCATGGTTTAACAATCTAGGACATTGTGATACTTGTCTCTCTAAGAGCTCAAAGACTCGATACCTTTTGTAAACAATCCAGCAGATTGTGAGTCTTTATCAAAATCTACATTAGAGCTTGAAGACTCTAATTTCATATTCTTATAAACTCTAGAAGAGTGTATGATCTTATTTTTACCATTTGTACTCCGGCAGAAGTACATGGAATAAGGGTTATTCAGAACTATTTTTTCATGGTCATAGCAACAACAAAACACGATCTAGTGAACAAGGTCACTTCCTGACAACCCTCTAAGCATGACCTGAAGCACGCCCCTCCAGTAGAGGATGTTAAAGAGGTTATGGTTGAGTGCACAACCAAAGTCATTGTTGTGGTTTATAACTAGCTCATTGTTGTGTGGGTTAATCTAATGTCCTGAAGAGCATTATGAATAAGGATAAAATGTATTTTATAAATACACATAGTTGGTCATTAGTTTCATACATATAGTATGACACCAACTAAAGTTCTGAAAATACCCAGTTAATGGCATCTAAATTAAATAAATGGATCACCATATACAAAGTTCAATGGTTGAATATTATGGTTTTATAAGTGTTAAACAATTTTGAAAACTTGAAGTTTTCTCAAACAATCTTGAATGGAAAAACCAAGATGAATACCATATAGCTCTAGAAGAGCATTGATCTTGTTACCTGAAGTAATAATGACATATATGTATTATGTAGTAATTGACATGGTATTGAACATCAATACCTCATATGACTAGCCAGAAGCAAGTCTTATAGAAATGAGAATGTATATATATGATTTATTTGACACTCATTTATCCCATTGAAACTTATCACTAACCAAGAGTTAGTTAATGATAAAATATTTTTTCTTTGTGGCATCCGATCACTCATATGAATCGATGATGTGCAGGATCATTGAAATTCACATAGACACCCACTAAGAGGGACCAGAAGATCCTAGGGCCTAAAGATCCTCAATAAGGGTGACCGAACATATATGGTCCATCATCTTGGCAAAATCAACAATAAGACCATCTATATTGAGATTAAATGCAAAGTCTCTAATGTCTCTTGATTGGATACAATGAGACACCTACGGAACACTACCATATAGACCAGTGTAATTCCAATATTATAGATGCCTCGACACTTGGTCATTTGAAACAAACAGGTAGAGAATGTTATCACGGCAAACCCTGAAGATTTGTTGGTCAAATGGTCCCATGCAAGTTTGCATTTCGAATTTGACATAATAACATCTCCCTAATTATCTCCAGAAGAGAGCTTGTCATTCAAAGGTTTTGAATAAGCAGCATATGTTCCAAGATGTACCTCCAAATAAACTGCAATGAGACCACAAAGAAGTTGGATGATACATGGGGTTTGTGTCCCTATTGATATTAAATACCTAGAGCCTTGTAATGGTGATCAAATGCTCGGTATTTATGGGGAGAGGAAATGAGATTATTAAGAAAGAGATTGCACGGAAGCAACTTCTCTATCATTTCATATCCGCGGATAAATACAAGTGAACCAGAAGTTCAATAAATGAAATGATTATAAGGTTTAGCAAATACGCCATTGAAAGCATTTACTAAAGGCCAAGAAAGTGACAAAGTCATAGATACTAGCTCATTTGGATGTTCCAGAAGTAACTCCAACTCAATGAATATCAAGTGGTTCTCAAGTACACCAGAAGTGTTAGAGATCACTAGACTCTTAGTATACGATTCCCCAGAAGTGGAAAGAGCCTATGAGAATATAATGATCATCAAATAAATAATGGATGTCGACATCGAAATGATAGTAAAGAGCTAGAAAAAGGAAATTCATGCAAGAATGGGTTCTTTAAGCATGATGCCATTGGACCTGTAGTTCCAACACCGAAAAGTGCAATATCAATTGGTTTTAAGTGGGTGTTCGTACAAAATAAAATATAAAGCCAACTTGATTGCACAAAAGCCGACCTATCAAAGATTATATGGGAAATGTATTCACCAAAAGTGAATATAATTTTGGATCTAAATGTAAATGGCGGACATGTTACTTGCATAAGCATATAAATGAAAAAGATCGATTGAAAATGCCTGAAGCATTAATGTCAAAGCCCCGTCACATGCAATGGATTAAAGATCCTTATAAAGAGTACCTGGAGTACCTATAATTGTGAAATTGGTGACATTGTATTAGGTCCCGAAGTACTATACAATGTTATACTATTTTTCTTAATCTTGGTTTTTATCCCACTGGGTTTTTCCAAGGTAAGGTTTTTAACGAGGCAACTTACGCACCATTTAATACAATAGACCCCCCTGATCAAATGATGAAGTGCACGTTAGGTCCTGAAGTATCTTATGATTGTGCATTGAAAGCAGCTCAGCACCAAGACATATAAGTCAAGCGCGTCGATGTCAATTGCAATATATGAAGACATTTCGCCTTGTACACATCAAAGAAAATGATCAGACTCGACCATGAATTAAGTTCATGAAGTCAGAGTTATCAAGAAATTCGATGAGCTTATCGGAATGAGAAAGATGCAAGAAGAATGTTGAATTCGATGAGCTTATCTGTACAAAGTTATACTATTTTCCTTAATCTTGGTTTTTATCCCACTGGGTTTTTCCAAGGTAAGGTTTTTAACGAGGCAACTTACACACCATTTAATATAATAGACCCCCCTGATCAAATGATGAAGTGCACGTTAGGTCCTGAAGTAGCTTATGATTGTGCATTGAAAGCAGCTCAGCACCAAGACATATAAGTCAAGCGCGTCGATGTCAATTGCAATATATGAAGACATTTCGCCTTGTACACATCAAAGAAAATGATCAGACTCGACCATGAATTAAGTTCATGAAGTCAGAGTTATCAAGAAATTCGATGAGCTTATCGGAATGAGAAAGATGCAAGAAGAATGTTGAATTCGATGAGCTTATCTGTATATACGCACTGCACTATTTTTCCCTTCGATCAGGTTTTGTCCCACTGGGTTTTCCTGACAAGGTTTTTAACGAAGCAGTATCACTAAAGCGTATCAAACGACATATGTAATCTTTTTCCCTTAGCCTTGGTTTTTGTCCTATTGAGTTTTTCTAGGCGAGGTTTTTAACGAGACCGTTTGTAATGTTAGAGGTGTACATACAAGGGGGAGTGTTATAAAGCTATTGATTTATGGTGGATGTTTCACCTCCCACCCTTTGACCTCCCTTAACCCCCACATGGTGGAAAACCAAAGGTCCTAATTTATGGCTTATCTTTGTAAGTTTGTAACCATCTCCTTCTATGCCTATATAAGGCCTTGTAATACTTATTTTTTTTACAGTAGGCAACCCATAGGACGTTTTTACAGGAAAGGATCATCCTTGATCATCACGACGGATGATGTTATACAATTCCCTATTCAAAGGGATTCTCTCTATGTCAGTATCAATACTATGCTTTGCAATAAAGTCGGCACCTACATTAGCTTCTCTGAAGTAGTGACGAACTTCTACACTTGCAAGCTTTTTCTTCCAGACTTCAAATTTCTCAATATTCCTTGAGATCTCCCAAGGTACTCTCATCTTTCTTGTGATGCTGTTGACAACTCCTAGAATGTCACCTTCGATGATAATCCGATGCCAGCCTCTTATACACGCCAGCTCAATCCATCGACAAAAAGCAAGGGATTTAGTGTGAAGGACTGAACCTTTTGAAACCTCAGAACTAAAGGTATCAATAATCTGCCCATTACAATTCCTAACAATACCACCAATACAGCAGAGGCCAGATTGGCTTACAGATCCATCTACATTGATTTTGTAGATGGAATTATGGGGTTTGGTCCATCTAATGTGGCTCCCCGCTCTTTTCTTATTGTGTTTCATATCTTTTGAGTTGGTTTTCTCCCACTCTGAGATTATGTTTCTGATTTGATGAGTAAAGGAATTGCTTGCTGGGATGTCTTTATTCTGGAAAATAACCGAGTTTCTTGACTCCCAGATCGTCTGCCATATAAAGCAAAGATCCTCAAAATGTATATTGGTCTTCTTGATGTGTTCAATTTGTGACATTGTTAAATCTTCATTCTGGAGTCCAAGGAAGGAACGGCCAGAGGCTAATGTGTAATTATTAATAGCTGTGCAGGTTACCGAGCATCTGAGGAAAAGGTGGTCTGCATCTTCATCCTTCATCTTACACAGACAACATCCAGAGGGTACCCTATTAATATATCTGTTGAGATGGGTTTTAGTTGGCAATCCATCGATGGCCACTTTCCATATAAAGTTCTTAGTTCTAGGTGGGAGTTTCAGTTTCCAAATCCAAATCAGATCATGAACTGGTTGTTGCGTGTTTCTTAGCAGTTTAGCTGCCGATTTGGTTGTGAAGTTGTCGTCGTTGCTAGGCTTCCAGATTAGCTTGTCGGGCGTATCCCACTTCGGAATTTTTATATTTTTGATGGCTAGCACTACATGGGGAGGGAAGAACTGATTCAAGATTGCATCATTCCAATTTTTGTTCCCATCAAACAGGTTAGAGACTGTCATGTTGTGGTCATGGGATTGCTTGAAGCATTCAAGATTAAGGTCGTTGACCCAAGGGTCTGGCCATATATTGATCTTATCACCATTTCCAACACTCCAAAACATACCCAAATTAAACTGTTGTCTTAGATGCATAAGCCTTCCAAATTGCCAAGATGCATTTGGTAATTAATTTCTGTAATATTATTATTCTTGAGATATTTCTCCTTAATTAATCGAACCCAGATGTTATCTGGTTCCGTATGGAGTTTCCATAGGAGTTTCATCTGTAGACAGACATTCCTGTCTTCAGCAGAGCTAACCCCTAATCCTCCTTGGTCTTTTGGTTTGCAAATCTTGTCCCAGCCTATTATTGGGATATATTTCTCATTATGCGTTTTATTCCAGAAAAAATTCTTATTGATTTGATCTACTTGAGAAAGAATGCCTTTTGGGAGGAGGAAGTTTTGCATAAGATAGTTCATCTTAGAGCTGAGGTTTGCCTTGATTAATGTCGTTCTACCTGCTTGTGAAAGGGAGGAGGCCTTCCTTTTCGAGAGTTGCTTCCGGAGACTTTGGATTGCTTCCTCAAAGACGCAATTTTTGACCCTACCATTAATTATGGGTATTCCTAGGTACTTTTTCATACCTCTGGCAATCGAAATTTTCATTTGCTGAGCAAGAGACCTTGCCAAGGTGGGGTTCACGTTCTTCGATACCTGTATTGAGCTTTTGTTATAGTTTATAGTTAAACCTGATAGATTAGAGAAGTTGTTAAGGATGTTTTTTATAGTGTCAATACTTTTATGTGAGGCTTTTGCAAAAATTATGGTGTCGTCTGCAAATGTCAGAAGGGGTATTGGAGATCCTCTAGTGGTGATTTTCATGCCAACTAGCGAATCATCTTGCATTGCCTCTGTTTGGAGTTCTCTTGCAAGGCTTTCCATGACAATAACAAAAATGTAAGGTGCTAAGGGATCCCCTTGTCGAATACCCCTCTCTGGCTTGAATTGATTACTAGGACAGTTATTTACGAGAACTGAAAATGTGGTAGTTGTAAGGCATTGCATCACCCAACCGATCCATTGAGGGTGAAAACCAAGTTTGATTAGAGTAGCCTCAATGAAGTACCAATTAATCTTATCATAGGCCTTTTCCATATCTAGTTTGAGAGCCATCCAGCCTTTTCGACCTTTAAGCTTGTGGAAGGAGTGGAAAATTTCATGAGCTATTAGTGTGTTGTCTTGAATTGATCTCCCTTCAACAAATGCTCCCTGAAACGGATTGATTATGTCCGGGAGGATTGGTTTTAATATGTTGGCCAATAATTTTGCAATGACCTTATATATAGTATTACAGAGACTGATATATAGGTCTATAGTGGTGAATGGTCGTGGGATTTTCTAATTTGGGAATTAATGCGATGAAGGTTTGGTTTATCTCCGAAAGTAGGGATCCAGAGTGCAGAAAAGCTTTAACAGCCTTACAAAACAAATCCCCAACAATGTGCCAATATTTAAGATAAAACTCGGGAGGAAAACCATCAGGGCCCGGAGATTTGTATTCCGCCATACTTCCAATTATGTCTTTGATCTCTTTATTAGGGGCCTTCTTAACCAGATTTTCATTTTGTTCTGGTTTGATAGTCAAATTTAAGTACTGAAGTTTGGATGGGTCAATTTTCCTCCGCGGAGGACATATAAATCTTTCGCTCATCTCTTTGGTAATTTGGTTTCTGATTTGGTCTTTGTCAGAAATTATAGAACCATCCTTAGAGACAAAGCTCTGAGTTGTGTTCTTATAAATCCTAACTTTCGATATTGTTTGATAGTACATCGTATTCTTATCTGTAAGTTGAAGATGTCTAGTTCTAGCTCTTTGTTTCCAGCATTTCTCATTATAGGCTAGGAGTTGATAGCGTTTAGTTTCCAATCTTTGTAGTTTCTGGACATCCTTAATAGAAAGGGCTCCCCAGGGAAGCGATTTCTGAAGAAGGAGAATGTCTGCGTCCACTTTTAACAGTTGTTTGGTTAGGTTATGAGTTTGGGTTTTGCACCATTCCTTTGTGTTTTTCTTAAGAAGCCTTTGTTTTTGCATTAATTTAATTCCAAATGATCCACACATTCTGTTCTTCCAAACCCGAGTTACTATTTTCTCATATTCAGGAGAAGTGGTCCAAGCCATTTCAAATCGAAATGGGGAGCCTTTACCCAAGGACGGAGTGCCTATGGTGGTCGTTATGAGACAGTGATCAGAAGAAGAGAATGGGTGATGTTTAACCGAGAGGTCTTTGAAGGAGGTCATGATATCTTGGTGCACAAGCATCCTATCAAGCCTCTCATAGGTATTGTTTACCGAGTTCCTATTCTTCCTCCATGTAAATGGAGAACCGATAAAAGGAGTTGTATGGAGATTTAGTTTCTCCTTAACATCTTTAAGTCCCCAGAATCTATGTAAAGGTGGGGGGATGCCCCCCATCTTCTCGTTATCATTCTCAATATCATTCATATCCCCAATGATGATGATCGGGAGCATATGTGTATTAACTCTGGCGTATACCTCATCCCAAAATCTATTTTTCTCCGCTTCAGTGTTTGGTGCATACACAAACAAAATAGCCACCAGCTTGGAATTAATCTCAGTATTGAACATGAAATATATGTCTGTTTGTTCCAAGATTTGGTCACTTTTGATAGGGTTTTGACTAGTACCTAAAATCCAGATGCCACCCTTAAACCCATCAAATGGGATGCAATGGCAGCAATGGAATCCAGATTGTCTCACTTGATATTCCAATGGTGGTTCAACTGATTTTGTTTCTGCAAGGGCAAGGATATGGAGTTTATTTGCTTGACGAGCAAGTCTGATTTCTTGCCAGAGCAAAGGCCTTTTGGAGCCTCTAATATTCCAGTATCCTATATTAATCATAATCATGATTTTGGTTATGGCAAGAAGGCTGATAAACTTTTTGGTTAGTTTCATATGCATCAGTATAGTTGTTTGTGGACTGAAATTTTCTTGTAATTCTCATTTGATAGACACAAGTAATAGAGAAGTTTTTCTCTTTTCTCTTCCTCCTCTCTACTCTATTATTCTCACACATATTATAACACTACATGCATTATTTGTTTTTTTTAATTTAAGTATGGGGATTTGAATAATTTGATGATGATTTGGAAGATACAGTATATAGAACCGGATATTAGAGATTTTGATCAATCAATGGAATATGCTCGACTAATTGTTTCCGATTAGATAGAAAATTGCTCATATAATGATTTTTTTCAGGGAAATTTACAGAAAACTACCCTTTAAATATGGGAGTTTTTACTTAACCGCCCCTTAAACTCAAAATTACAGAAAATCACCCTTTAAATGGTTTTTGTTTACAACTCACCACTCATTCATCTAATTTTTTTAATTTATCACTAAGACCCCGTTTGGTATGAGTGCAGTAATCGGAATGGGAATCAGAATGAGAATGGGAATCAAAATTCGGAATAAACCATTACTGAGACACTTTGTTTGGTATGCTATTGGAATGAGGAATTCACAAATTCAATCTATACATCCAAAAATTCAAACTACCAAATTCAAGAGCAAATCAATTCTCAATCTCTCAAAGTAAGAATAAAATACACAAATTCAACTTACAATTTCAAAAATTCATCAAAAAAATAAACCAATTTGAACAATTATAGCCTAAACTAGATGATGATTGAGGGAGGAACCCTAATCCAACAGAGAAATAAATTGTCAGTGGTCTAGGGGGACGACGAACGGAGCATGGAGGACTGAGGATGGAGGACGGAGGCCGATGATGACAAGGAGATGGTCGGACAGAGGGAGGGAGGGAGATAGGGCCTTGGCTGGAACTGCTGGCACTCCCTCGTAGATAACGGATGGGATCTGGTCGGGCGGAGATCTCGACAGGGCCTGGAGGACCTTAGCTTCTCGTAGGTCGGCGACGGAGGGTAGATGTCAGCGACGGAGGGGCGACGCCGACAACGGAGGAGGCCGCCGGTTGTGGCGCCCGGGGGTTGGAGGCCGTCTGTATGGCTAGGGGGGGGGGGGAGAACGAACCTGGTCGGCGACGGAGAGGCTTTGCTGGCAGCGGAGGAGGCCACCGGTGATGGCGTCGGAAGGTTGGAGGTCGGTAGGGCCGACCCCGAGATTTTTGGGACCCGAGGCGATGTAAAAAAAATTGATCAATAAATATATTCATAATTATTTTTAGAAAAATTATCAAACAATGCAATTTTTATTTATTTATTTAACTATTATAAATTTCAAATTTTCTTTTTATCACTAAAAGAAAAATTTATGGACTTTCAGTAGTATACAATCTCTCGATATAACACAACAAAATACTACGATTTTTAGATTTACCAACATACTTATTTACTATTTTTTTATTATATTTCCTTACAAGTCCTATTAAAAAAACATAAAATTTTTTAGTGAGAAATAAAAGTAAAAAAATATTTTTTAATATTTTTTTTCCAATTAATATAAAACAGTATGGTTAAACACTTTAAAACATATTATTACTTTGCAAATTTATCCAAATAAAATACTATAATCACTTAAATAAATTTATTGAAATAGCATAAATTGTTACTTAAAACTACCCATTTTTGCATTTATAACAAAAATTGAAAGACGGAGACCTTCTTACATTCTTTATCGTTGACTCGAAATATTGAAAGTCGCATCACAAATGAGTTTTTTTACGTATAAATTTTCATAAATATTTTATTACGTGTAAATATAATAATACATAATACATTAATTATATATATAACACAATTTTTTTCCCTGGGCCCTGCTCGGTAAGGGGCTCTAGGTGACCGCCTCTTGGCCCTACCCCTAGGACCGGCCCTGGAGGTCGGCTGCAAGTGCTGGGCTGCTGAACGTGGAGGAAAGTAGGTTGTGTGAAAATTGGGAATGAAGAGATCCCCTACCTTTTCTGAAGGAATAAAATTTGGGGTAAATGGAGGATAATAGGATTCCTGGTAATCATTTTGATTTCGGATTTTAACATACCAAACAACAAAAGTAGGAATCATCCATTCTCATTCCCATTTTTTATTACCAGTAATGCATACCAAACAAGCCCTAAATATATTGTATTTTAATATTTTTAAACTCAAATTTGATTGTAAATATATTCAAAATTTGAATTTAAGGGCTCGATTTTAGGGAAATTTAAAGAAAAAAGTTATCTATGACAAATAAAATGGATCAAACTCATATTTTAAGTTGAAAAATATTAACTTTTTTTAATAGATAACTTTCTTTTTATATAAAAAAAACCTTTATATATATGGGGAAATTCACATGTCTTTTACCTCATTTTTTTAAAAAAGAGTACTCTGTTGACAGGATGCCCTCAAGAACAGTACACAGTCATCAGCAAAAAATAAGTGAGAAATTGACGGAGCACGCGGTGAAATCCGAATACCCTCGATCTCTCCGCGAGCCTCAGCTCCCCGGATCATGCCAGATAAGCCTTCCGCACATGTCAAAAAGAGATACGGAGATAATGGGTCGCCTTGTCTCAGCCCTCTGTCTGGTATAAATGTCGGAGATGGGGATCCTTCCACCAAGACGGAGAAAGTGACTGTAGTTACGCAGCCCATGATGAGGGAAATCCACCTCTCAGCAAACCCAAACCTCCTCATGCAGTGCTCAAGAAAACCCCACTCGACCCGATCATACGCTTTAGCCATATCCAGTTTCAATGCCATATATCCTTTCTTTCCCCTCCTTGTCTTCATATGATGAAACACCTCAAAATCCACAAGCACATTGTCAGTAATAAGCCTACCCGGCACAAAGGCACTTTGGCTCAGCGCAATTAGCTTCCCAAGGACTCTCTTCAACCTGTTTGTTAGGACTTTCGAAACTATCTTGTACAATACGTTACATAAGCTAATAGGACGTAGGTCCATCATTTTGCATGGGTCCGTTACCTTCGGGATTAAAGTGATAAAAGTGTGATTCAAGCCCGGCGGTAACGGCTGACCATTCATAATGTTGAGGACGAAATTTGTAACGTCGGTCCCAACGATCTGCCAGCACCTTTGATAAAAGAGTGCTGGCATCCCATCTGGGCCCGGTTCTACAGTGGTTGATATCCTCCGTACTTACGGAGCAGCGTCAGGACAACAGGTGAATTTCTCCAAGTCAGAGCTATCCTTCAGCAAAAATGTGAGTGAGAAACTAAGGAGGGCTATACAGACGGCAACAAACATCAGGGAAGTATCAAAGCATGAACGATATTTGGGGCTTCCGACCATGATTGGGAGGTCCAAGAAGGTAATATTCGAGCAGCTGAAAGAGTGGGTATGGAAGAAGATGAAAGGGTGGAAGGAGAAGACGCTCTCGAGGGCCGGGAAAGAGGTACTAATCAAATCGATCGCTCAAGCAATACCAACCTACACGATGTCTTGTTTTAAGCTGCCGGATGGGCTGTGCAGAGAGCTTGAGATTCTCATGAGCAACTTCTGGTGGGGCGAGAAGGAAGGAAAACGGAAGACGCATTGGATTAGTTGGAACCGAATGTGCAAGGCAAAGAGCGATGGGGGGATGGGGTTCAGGCAGGCCCGTGCTTCACACGGTTCAACCGGTTCGCTCGAACAAGGCCCCCAAAAATGTTGGGCCCCATATATGTTTGTAGGTATATATATTACTGGGTAATAAAAGCCCATAACTCTCCCTTCTTAGCCCAAAATCAAGCCCAAAGCTTTCCCCATTTTTTTTAAGAAAAGGAAAAAAGACGTCAAAGAAAAGAAAGAAAAAAGTTACGTCTTCTCCGTTTTCCAGGCCATTGACGCGACACCAGTAAAAGGGCAAATGATTCATCTTCTTACTATTCTCCATACATCATCAATGGAAGGGTGCAATTTCTTTTAATTTCCCAATTCCCAAACTTCATTAATCGTAGGCGTGCAAAATTACAACGGGAAGAAGATGAGATTTGCGATTATAAGTTCCCGCAAATCAGCAATTTGTGCTATTTCTCTTTACTCGGCTTCTCAATGTACTCCCTCTATCTTCAACCTTTCACCCTTTTCACATAGCTTACTATTGAAATTGAAAGGTTTTTCCTTCCAACCTGGATACCGACTGCCGAAATGCTGCAGAAAGAAGGTAAGGCTTCGATTGAGATCGAAATTTTATAATTTAGGGTTTCTTTGATATGAAATTTGACATTCAATTGACTGTTTTTTTCGGGTGATTTTAAGGCTGGAGAGAATTGATGATTCAATTTCGACAGAAGCTTCTAGTTTAGTCGCTCAGGGATCTCGAGAGCTTCAACTTGGCATTGCTAGCTTGCCAGGCATGGAGGTTGATTCAACACCCCGAGTCCCTTTTAGCTCGGCTGTTGAAAGCCAAATACTACCCGCATACAAGCTTGTTGGAGGCCACGGTGGGGCATCAACCTAGCTACACATGGAGGAGCCTTGTGGCGGGCCGAGACGTGCTGAGTGAGGGACTGATCTAGAGTGTTGGTAACGACACTGAGATTAGTGTTTGGAATGACAAATGGCTACCCGGGATGGCTAGCAGGCGAGTCATTGGGAACTTCTATGGGGGAGACCCAGACATGAGGGTCATAGAGCTAATCAATTGGGAGTATGGGAGATGGGATTCTGATGCGGTTAAGCAAACTCTGTTGCCAGGTGACGCCGAGATAGTGCTGAAGTTGCGTCTTCATGGGCCGGAGATTAGAGACAGGTTAGTCTGGATGCATGCGAAAAATGGGATGTTCTCGGTTCGGACAGCATACCATATGATTCGAGATATGAACGAGAGAGATGAAAGGGGCGAGGGTCAGTCGGATGGGGGTATTACGAAAAGGGCATGGAAGTCTCTATGACAGCTGAAAATTATGCCCAAGATCAAATCTTTAGTGTGGAGAGCAGCCAAGGAAGTTCTGCCTTGCAAGAGTAACCTATACCGGTGCAAGATGACCGAGGATCCGTTGTGTGAGAGGTGCGGCCGGACTGAAACGGGTGCTCATGCCATATTTGAGTGCCCACAGGTGAGACCCTTCTGGAGATTACAGCCGGCGCTAGAAAGGCGTTGGTACGGGGGATCTTCTGTCTTTGAAGCGTTCGTGTTTGAGTTCACCAAAGCCAAGGAGGAAGAGAGACAATTATGGGCTGCAATGGTCTAGCAAGCATGGGAGGCGAGGAACAAATGGCTCTTTGAAGGCGTCAGAAAGGACCCGATGGTGTTGCTTAACAATGTGATGCAGTTGTTGGGCGAGTACAAGAGCTACAGTGCTACACTGACCCGACGGCACCGGTTCGTGCTGCTATTACTACGCCGAGGCATGACAAGTGGAGGAAGCCTACAGCTGGGGTAACGAAGATCAATTGCGATGCTTCCGTTGCGGCTGATGGGACCGCTGGAATTGGGTTCGTGGTCAGGGATGAGGACGGGAGGTTCTTGCTGGCGGGACACAAGGAGGTGCAAGCATCGGATGACATCGAGCTGGTGGAGGCTGAGAGTGTGCTTTGGGCGCTGAACCGAGCAACTGAGCGGGGTTATACGCGACTGAACATCGAGTTGGATTGCCTAAGCTTAGTGTCTAAACTGACAAGCGGTTACGAGGGCTTGGGGGCGCTGCATCACTTGATCAATGCCATCTACAGGTGTGCTACACATGCAGCTGTCACATGGGGCCATGTGCGAAGGAAGGGGAATACTGTTGCCCACGCTTTAGCTACATTTAGACCTATTTTCGATACATTATTTTTTTCTGAAAGCTTACTGCCTAAGACAGTGGTGGATTGTTTGATTGCTGATCATGAATAGAATTTCCGTTGTTTGAGCTCAAAAAAAAAGTAATTTACATAATATTTTAAATTTTTATAAACATTTTTAAACATAAATTAAGATAATAATACTAGATTGTATTTATTATAATTTAAAAAAATAATCCCTACAAAATAATCAAAATATAAACAACGATTTAACTTAAGGAAGGAATATATTTAAAATATTTTTATGTCAAAATCTCTTTGTTTTTTGATTCGTAAGTAGGGCCATTGCAGCCCATTAGATTTTATTGAATGAAAATAAGAGATTTAACAAATAGGTTGTTCATCGGCCGCTTTATACTCGATCTCGACATCGACAAGCCCCAGTAAAGCTTGTCCATGGCATGCTCGTCAGTCCTTACATGTAGCGACTAACAACCGTGAGAGAAGGTCTCCCGGGAGGTATTGTCAAAATCTCTTTCTCACTATCTTTATCCGAAAAGTTGGTTAATGGTTAATTATATGATAAAAGAAATTAATTAAAAAAATATGGAAAAACTGAAAATTAATGATTGGTTAAAATTTCTAAAAATAGTTGAGAATGCCACATAAGAATTTTGTTTTTATGTTTTAACAGTTTATATAGATTATATAGATAAACTGAGAATGATGCACAATAAAAAAATTGTTCTGTTTTAACAATTGATATTGATATTGATTTTCGAACCAAAAAATGAAAAAAAACAAAATAATTATGTTAGAAAGGCCCATCTTTTACAATTCGGTGGCCCATTTCAGAGTCCGGCCCAGTACATATTTCTATGGTCCTTTTTTTTCCACCGGATCATGGATATCCAAAAATGTCGGAGATGATGGAAAATGCTTCAATTCACACTCATTCTGCCTTCAAATTATATGTTCGGATCAAATAAGGGTGTGTTTGGATTCCATTGCATTTTCATTATAATATAATTATTTTACCTCGTTTTATGTGTCTGTTTGGTTGTAAAAATAAAAATCTCATAAAAACCGAGGTAAAACCGTAATTTAACCAAAGAATCACATAAATCGAGATAAAATAATTGTATTTTAATTAATATATCGTGGAATCCAAAAATATCATAATTTAAACGCTTTAAAATTTTTGTTAACCAAACATCCCCTTATCATTTTGCATTATAATGATAATGCATTTGGAATCCAAACACACCCTAAGGTAACAACCTTTCGTATTTACGGAGTACTTAAATTATAACCATTCAGGAATGGCTCACCGGAAAAGACTTGTGGTTAGTATTCATAGGTCCCCGGTTTGAACCCCGGAATGGCCGCTCTCTGTTTACCAATTTAAGGAGTACTTAAACTATCCATAATATATGAACCATTTTCCATTTCTCCCCCAACGATAGCATGCAAGAAATAAAAGTAACATCTTACCTTGAATTTGGTAAATAAAGAGGAATCATTTTCCGTTTCCCCCCCAACGATAGCATGCAAGAAATAAAACATCTTACCTTGAATTTGGTAAATAAAGAGCGGCCATTCAAAGTAACATCTTACCTGGAATTTGGTAAATAAAGAGCGGTCATATTCGGGGTTTGAACCGAAGACCTATAGACACTACCTACAAATCATTTCTGGCGAGCCATTTCGAAATGGTTAAGTAACATCTTACCCTTTCTTCAACAATTGCGGATTTCTAATGGACCTCTCATTAGGATTTGCCCTATGTTGATCCATCTACATATCGTCATGTGGTCGGTAGCTTACAATATGCGCTGATAACCCGCCCTGAGATCAGCTTCGCTGTCAATCGGGCCTGTCAGCATATGCATCATCCACTCACGTCTCACTGGAAGCATGTCAAGCGCATCTTGCGCTATCTCAAAGGCACTCTTGATCATGGTCTCACTTTGACAGCTTCTCCGCAATTCAATTTGGTTGCTTATTCCGATGCTGGTTGGGCCACTGATCCGATTGATCTCCGTTCTCAGCATGGGTTTGCAGTGTTCTTTGGTGGAAATCTCGTTAGTTGGGCTAGTCGCAAGCAGAAGGCTCTTGCGCGCTCCAGTACCGAAGCTGAATACCGAGCCCTCGCCTTCACTGCCATCGAATTAGCTTGGCTCTGCCAGCTCCTGCGAGAGCTGCGATTTCCAGTTCCACGCCCGCCAGTCCTTCTCTGTGATAATCTGTCTGCAACCTTTCTTACCACTAATCCAGCGATCACCAACAAGTCCAAGCATATCCAACTTGACTATCATTATGTCCGTCAACAGGTTGACTCTCGTGATCTTGTGGTCAAGCATATCCCCGCCAAGGACCAAGTAGCCGATATATTTACCAAAGCACTCACAGGTCGCTTCTTCACTGCTCTTCGTCCCAAGCTTCTGGTCACTCCGCGTCCTTCAGCTTGCAGGGGGTATTAGATAAAACCTAATCTAGGTAGTTATTCTTGAGATATTGTTTTATCTTGTAATCCTAGATATGGATAGAATATCTCCTAATTGGAAAGAGATATGGAAAGTGTATTATATATTGTAACCTATTCTTTGATCAAGTCAATACACAAGTTTACACATTCGTACAGGCCATATCTAAAGTGTTGACAACATTCAATCGATGCTTATTTACGATATTATCATATCTCTTCAAATTCTAGTCATATTTTAACCAACTAAGGTTCGACAAAAATATGATACTAAAACATTTATATATTTCTAATATGAGTTACTCTTCCTCCGGGTAAATATATGTTTCTTCATGCATTCATTTTTCAAGTTTACATGCATTTACACTAGTAAACCATATATGTATATTACTTTTCATAATATATACTATTTTAGTATTTACACGAGCAAACCATATGTATTACTTTTCATAATATATACTTTTCTAGTTTACATATGCATTTACACTAGTCAACCATATGCATTTACACTAGCAAAGCAAAGTGATCGATCAATGGCTCATAAAAGGACAAATTGGGGTCTAAGGTTCAAACACAAAAGAGAGATCTAATCTAGGGTCATGCCAAAAAGATCAACGAATATTGATACTTGGTCAAGTGGAAGATCAAGAATGGGAGTCGAAATAAATAGCTGAACGAGGCGATGGTGACTAATTGGTCACGAGGCAGGGGCGGATCCTCTTTGGAACGGATCAAAAATAAAATTTAATATATATATTTTTGTCAATAGCCTTCGATTTGATATATTATATGCTCAAATACGAAAAATGAGTAAAAAGTTAATTATAAACGTTGTTTCAAGATTGAAATGATATAAAATATTTTCAATATCATTTACGAAATTAATATACTTATATCGTAATTATCATTTGTTAAACTTCATAATTTAATACTATAATTAAACCCGAAAAACTTCAATATGTTATATTAAAATATTTGAAAATCATGAAATAAAATATTCATGGTTTATGTTTTTAATCTAATTACACATTCATAACATTGATGTTTTTTTTCCGGAAAACAATTAGGGTTTAATTTTCCATCTCCGATCAACTAACTGCTTTGGGATCCGCCACGGATGGCTAGAAGAGGCCATCATGTGTCGGTTCCCACTAAAAGCGCACATATAGCAAGCCCAGTTCGTGAAAGGCGTCTTGGCCCAATCTGAAACTTCTACTCCCTTCCCTACAACCCTTCCTACTCGGCTATTTTTTTGTAAATTTATTTAGTTTAAAATTATATTTATATTATTAACATCTATTTTTCTATATTTATAAAATTTTATTCTGAAAAATCATGTTTTATAATTTTTTGATAATTGTATTTTGTAAAATATTTTCTTAAAATATTGTAATAACTTATTTTTCAAAATTAAAAGTTTTAAATATATAAAATAGATATTAGTAATATAATTATAATTTTTTTAAAATTAAATAAATATTAAAATATTTTTGTGAAGTAGGGAAGATAATAGAGAAAAGGTAGCAAGAGATCTCCACTGCTTCTAGTTTTTCAAACACAAATGAGTGTATATTAAAGCTTTTCGATTTTATAAATTAAGATTCCCTTATACGGAGTATATATCAAACACAAAGTAGTGTTGATTAAGACGTTAATATTGTCACATTTTTATAAAAATAAAATAATATGTAAAATATAATTAAAAAAATAAAAATTTATTTATTTATTAAATTATGAATTTTATTAATAAAAATTACTGTATGAAATTTTTTTAGCTATCTACCTCATCTGAATTTTAATTTCTCATTTCGTGACTGATCACTTCCATTTGAAAGGTCAAATGATGGAGGTAGAGCTAACAATTCTATGCATTCAACTTCAACACCAAACTTCTCAAAATTTCTACTAATTAATCATATATGATTGTGAAAACATCATATTCATTCATCTTCAGATGGAAAATCATACCACAAAGATCAAAGATTAAGAGTTTCAAGATAATGAATAAATAAAATTCAAGCTCCGAACCACACCTAGTCTAGGCATCTAGCTATATAACTAAATAAAGATTAAACAAATTTGTAAATTATACAACAAAACGTTCACCCAGCAACCGCCACCGCTGCCGCCGCCGCGGGGCGCTATCTGGCCGCTGATATATACACCGTCGGCGTTGATCAAATGCATCTCAGATGACTCCCAAATCACATTACAGCAAGCTGTGAATATCCAAACGGAGATAACGGTGACAGTGGAGGGACGTTGAAGATCCCTCCACTGACGTCCTTCCCATCCAGATCCCAAAACGACTTCCAGATTGATGGCGTTAAGGGGTACGCGTCGTCCTCCCGCTTCTTAGCCGGCGGCTCCGATGTCGGCGCCTCCTCTGACGGCTCTCGGCTCCTCTTTTGCCCCGCCTTAGCCGCAGCACTCTCCAATTTCGCCTCCACGGCTCCATCCACCGCCGTCAACGGCGTCTTTCCGATCTCGAAGGGGAAGTTGAGGATCGCCTTGGAGCCGCGGAGCTTGAAGGCGGCTCGGTCGTAGGCCTTGGCGGCTTCGACGGCTGTGTCGAAGGTCCCGAGCCAAACTCTTGAGCCGCGCCGGTTAGGGTCTCGGATCTCCGCTGCGAACTTCCCCCACGGCCTCTGCCTCACTCCTCTGTAGTGCTTCCTCTCCTCCACGGCGATCTGAGGCGGAGGCTGAGCCGGATCGGCGAACTCGATCCAATCGAGCTTCTTAGGCACCGGCGCCGGAACCGCGATCTTCATCGAAGGCTTCCTCTCGTTGAACTTCGAACTGGATTGCGGACTCAATTGGCTAGGTTTTGGTGCTGGAGAAAACAGATCGACGATTTCAGGCTTAGCTTCGAAATCAGGGAACTGGAATTCGCTCTCATCAAGCGAGGAATCGATCAAATTAGGTTCGAGTTCGAATTCGGAGGTCTGATTGGCACCGGAGTCGCAGGTAGAGGTTCGAGAGGCAACAGAAGCGAAGGGGGAGAGCTCGCCGAGGAGGTGGTGTTGGATGTAGGCGAGAGCATGAAAATCGTTGGTGGTCGCCATGGATGGAGATCGAAGAAGGGGAAATTCAGGTGATTGAAAATGGGTTGGGTTGGGGGGAGTGAGTGACGAAGGAGAGTGGAAAAGGGTATTTATAGGAGGCGCATACGTATTGGATTTGGAGAGAGGATAGGGTGTGGACTGTGGGGGCTTCCAGGGAAGGCTGTAGGGGGCAACATGGAAGGATCATCCGTCGTCGTTTTGTCACCCATCTTTTACATAAAGTGAAAAAGGTATCCTTTTTGTTTTTACCGGACATGTATTTCAACCCATGAGATTTGACATCTTTAGTAGTAGGAAATTAGGAATACATTTTATTCCCCCAAATAGGCAATGTGATTACTTTAAGGCAAGACTCAAGAGTGCTTCAGCGGTATTGTCTTGGGGCTATGATACTCCGGAATTTCATTTTATAGCGGTTTCACGTTTTTACATATAAAAAAACTCCGAAATTCCGGGAAAACAGCTCAGAAACAATTCTTAGAAGTCATAAACTTTGACCGTTTCGTTGACTAAAAAAGTCAGAAACTTTGAACGTTTCCGTTTAGTCAGAAACGTTTATGACTGCCCGATGGCGTTTCCACTAATTTTATAGTTAAAAAAAATAAAAAAAATAAAACCTTAAATCATACTTCCCCTTCCACCCGTCTTAAACACTCATTTCCTTCTATCCTTGCCGCCTACTTCTCCTCCATTTTCGGACCTCCCTCTCTCACTTGTTCAGTGCTCTTTCCCTCTAAGCTCTCTTAGGTAAACCCTTATTTGTAGAACTTTCTCTTGATAAGTCAGAACTTAAGGAATAGTTAGCTAAGTAGAAGATTGATGTTGGATTGATTACTTTGTGTCGTTCTTGATTATGTTGTTATTTTAAAACTAAGTTACTTTATTTTGATGGTTTGCAAGACATTTAATATATTTGACATGTCTGTATTGATTTATGTTAAGGAGTAAGGACATTGTTTATCACGATATTGAACATTTTAATGATGATGCCCGAAATATAAATAATGATAGGTGAAACTAATTAAAATAACCCAACCTTTAGAGGGGTGTTAAAAAAATATCCCCACCTTTCAACTGTAAGAAAAATAGCCCGACCTTTTGAGGAGATGTTAACAATATATCCCGACTCATTTTTCCGACCATAAATTGAGTCAAAACAATGATATAAAATTGGTTAAATGATCTCATTCTCATTAAAATAAATCAATATCATTCAAAATTAACCAAATCTTAATTTTGTCAATTACATGTCATCATTTTTGCTCATATTTATAGTCGTAAAAACAATTGGGATATTTTGTTATCATCTCCCCCAAAGGTCGGATTATTTTTCTTACTGTTGAAAGGTGGAGATATTTTTTTAACGCCCCTCCAAAGGTTGGGTTATTTTAATTAGTTCTGCCATAATGATATTAACAAATATCATAAATAAATAAGGTTCCCTGCTATATAAATAGAACCTTATAAACAGGATGCTAAAAGGGCGAACACGAGCCGAGATTCGGGTACAAGGCATCCGCGGCTAAGAAACTATCTGCGGATCGGAAAACCCGTATAAATGTGGAAAACCCCACTATGATACAAGCCTAGACACATGTCCAATTCTGATCGACACGTGTCGTCATCACAGGGACAAATGTCGCCCATGCCCCAGTATACCTTGCTTATAAATAGAGCTCAAAAACTTCATTGGAAGGGGTCGGAAACTGGAATCTCATCAGGCTTAGGCCGGATTCTCTAGCTTTGAGCCCCCCTTTCTCTAGCAGGATTAGTCTCGGCTAGACCGACACTTGATGGAGCCCAGCAGGGAGGACGGTTGTCCGCGAATGGCTTGAGCTCGAATCGGCACAGGTTTGGGTATCCGACGATAATCTCGTCGCGCGTCTCAGGTAAGCCCGATCGTCTGAGCTCGCCCGCGTTCGACTTGATCCCGGAACTCGCCGACACGGGATTCTGAAAATCGAATTTCGTCACTGGCGCCGTCTGTGGAAAACACTCTCACGCTGAGAGGTTTCCAAATAATCAATTTGAGGTAAATTTTCGGATTCATCCACGCTTCAATTTCTTCTGTATTCAATGATTTGAAAATGCCATAAGCAAATTCATGAGTATAGATGGCAGACTAGAGAAGTAATTAAGTCGCGTACGACATTTATTTATAAGACCGATCGGGGACGAATGCTTGAGGAAGAACATGCAATTTTGATTTGGTATGAAAACTGTGGATATGCAAAACGTGTGCTTGTTACTTTCATAATTGATAGAATTAACTATTAAGCAAGCCATACCACTTTCGAGCATCCGATCATAGAGCTTGCCTCCCGGATCGGAGATTATATTGAAATCCATGACGCGTGATCTTGCTCCACGTCGGGCATCCGGTTGTAGCATGAGCCTCCCAGATCGAATATTTGATAAGTCCCAGGACGCTGGAGTTTGCTCCGCGTCGGGCATCCGGTCGTAGAGTTTGCCTCCTGGACCGGAGATTATATTGAGACCCATGACACGTGATCTTGCTCCACGTCGAGCATCCGGTCGTAGAATGAGCCTCCCAGATCGAATATTTTAAAAGACCCAGGACGCGTTATCTTGCTCCGCGTCGGGCATCCGGTCGTAGCATTAGCCTCCCGGATCGAATATTTTATTAAGTCCCAGGATGCGTGATCTTGCTCCGCGTCGGGCATCCAGTCGTAACATGAGCCTCCAGGATCAAATATTTTATTAAGTCCCAGGACGCGTGATCTTGCTCCGCATCGGGCATCCGGTCGTAGCATGAGCCTCCCGGATTGAATATTTTATTAAGACCCAGGACGCGTGATCTTGCTCCGCGTCGGGCATCCGGTTGTAGCATGAGCCTCCCGGATCGAATATTTTATTAAGTCCCAAGACGCGTGATCTTGCTCCGCGTCGGGCATCCGGTTGTAGCATGTGCCTCTCGGTTCGAATATTTTATAAGTCCCAGGACGCTGGAGCTTGCTCCGCGTCGGTCATCCGGTCGTAGAGCTTGCCTCCCGGATCGGAGATTATATTGAGACCCAGGACGTTGTAGCTTGCTCCACGTCGGGCATCCGGTCGTAGCATGAGCCTCCCGGATCGAATATTTTATTAAGTCCTAGGACGCGTGATCTTTCTCCGCGTCGGGCATCCGGTCATAGCATGAGCCTCCCGGATCGAATATTTTATTAAGTCCTAGGACGCGTGATCTTGCCCCGCGTCGGGCATCCGGTTGTAGCATTAGCCTACCGGATCAAATATTTTATAAGTCCCAGGACACTGGAGCTTGCTCTGCGTCGGGCATCCGATCGTAGAGCTTGCCTCCCGGATCGGAGATTATATTGAGACCTATGACGCGTGATCTTGTTCCGCATCGGGCATCCGGTCGTAGCATGCGCCTCCCGGATCAATATTTTATAAGTCCCAGGACGCTGAAGCTTGCTCTGCGTCGGGCATCCGGAGAACTAGCCTCCCGGATCGAGCACTTGATATGTTCCTTGACGCTGGAGCTATGCTGACAGCGGGACTCCGCTGGTAACTTTATAAGCTCGCGGAGATAACTCTTAAATGAGTATAAACTAAGTCCCTCTCAGGTGACGGAGGGCCTCCGCTTGTAGCTTGATGAGCTCGCGGAGATAACTCTTAAATGAGTATAAACTAAGTCCTTCTCGGGTGACGGAGGGCCTCTGCTTGTAACTTGATGAGCTCGCGGAGATAACTCTTAAATGAGTATAAACTAAGTCCCTCTCGGGTTACGCAGGGCCTCCGCTTGTAGCTTGATGAGCTCGCGGAGATAACTCTTAAGCAAGTATAAACTAAGTCCCTCTCGAGTGACAGAGGGCCTCCGCTGGTAGCTTTATAAGCTCGCGGAGATAATTCTTAAATGAGTATAAACCAAGTCCCTCTCGATTGATAGAGGGCCTCCGCTGGTAGCTTGATGAGCTCGCGGAGATAAATCTTAAGCGAGTATAAACTAAGTCCCTCTCGATTGACAGAGGGCCTCCGCTGGTAGCTTTATAAGCTCGCGGAGATAACTCTTAAATGAGTATAAACTAAGTCCCTCTCGAGTGAAAGAGGGCCTCCGTTGGTAGCTGTATAAGCTCGCGGAGATAACTCTTAGATGAGTATAAACGAAGTCCCTCTCGAGTGACAGAGGGCTTCCGCTGGTAGCTTTCTTAGCTCGCGGAGATAACTCTTAAACAAGTATAAACTAAGTCCCTCTCGAGTGACAGAGGGCCTCCGCCTGAAGCTTGATGAGCTCGCGGAGATAACTCTTAAATGAGTATAAACTAAGTCCCTCTCGGGTGACGGAGGGCCTCCGCTTTTAGCTTGATGAGCTCACGGAGATAACTCTTAAGCGAGTATAAACTAAGTCCCTCTCGAGTGACAGAGGGCCTCCGCTGGTAGCTTTATAAGCTCGCGGAGATAACTCTTAAATGAGTTTAAACTAAGTCCCTCTCGGGTGACGGGGGGCCTCCGCTTGTAGCTTGATGAGCTCGAGGAGATAACTCTTAAGCGAGTATAAACTAAGTCCCTCTAGGGTGACGGAGGGCCTCCACTTGTACCTTGATGAGCTCGTGGAGATAACTCTTAAGCGAGTATAAACTAAGTCCCTCTCAAGTTAAAGAGGGCCTCTGCTTGAAGCTTGATGAGCTCGCGGAGATAACTCTTAAATGAGTATAAACTAAGTCCCTCTCGAGCGACAGAGGTCCTCCGCTTGAAGCTTGATGAGCTCGTAGAGATAACTCTTAAATGAGTATAAACTAAGTGCCTCTCGAGTGAGATTGGGCCTCCGCTTGTTGATGAGCTCGCGGAGATACCTCCTAAATAAGTATAAACTAAGTCCCTCTCGGGTGACGGAGGGCCTCCGCTTGTAGCTTGACGAGCTCGCAGAGATAACTCTTAAGCGAGTATAAACTAAGTCCCTTTCAAGTGATAGAGGGCCTAAGCTGGTAGCTTTATAAGGTCGCAGAGATAACTTTTAAATGAGTATAAACTAACTCCCTCTCGGGTGACGGAGGGCCTCCGCTTGTAGCTTGATGAGCTCGCGGAGATAACTCTTAAGCGAGTATAAACTAAGTCCCTCTCGAGTGACAGAGGGCCACCGCTTGTAGCTTGATGAGCTCGCGTAGATAACTCTTAAGCGAGTATAAACTAAGTCCCTCTCGAGTGACAGAGGGCCTCCGCTGGTGGCTTTATAAGCTCGCAGAGATAACTCTTAATAAAGTATAAACTAAGTCCCTCTCGAGTAACAGAGGGCCTCCGCTGGTAGCTTGATGAGCTCGCGGAGATAACTCTTAAGCTAGTATAAACTAAGTCCCTCTCGATTGACTGAGGGCCTCCGCTGGTAGCTTTATAAGCTCGCAGAGATAACTTTTAAATGAGTATAAATTAAGTCCTTCTGGAGTGACAGAGGGCCTCCACTGGTAGCTTTCTTAGCTCGCGGAGATAACTCTTAAATGAGTATAAACTAAGTCCCTCTCGAGTGAAAGAGGGCCTCCGTTGGTAGCTTTAAAAGCTCGCGGAGATAACTCTTAAATGAGTATAAACGAAGTCCCTCTCGAGTGACAAAGGGCTTCCGCTGGTAATTTTCTTAGCTCGCGGAGATAACTCTTAAACAAGTATAAACTAAGTCCCTCTCGAGTGACAGAGGGCCTCCGCTTGAAGCTTGATGAGCTCATAGAGATAACTCTTAAATGAATATAAACTAAGTCCCTCTCGGGTGACCGAGGGCCTCCACTTGTAGCTTGATGAGCTCACGGAGATAACTCTTAAGCGAGTATAAACTAAGTCCCTCTCGAATGACAGAGGGCCTAAGCTGGTAGCTTTATAAGCTCGCGGAGATAACTCTTAAATGAGTATAAACTAACTCCCTCTCAGGTGACGGAGGGCCTCCGCTTGTAGCTTGATTAGCTCACGGAGATAACTCTTAAGCGAGTATAAACTAAGTCCCTCTCGACTGACAGAGGGCCACCGCTTGTAGCTTGATGAGTTCGCGGAGATAACTCTTAAGCGAGTATTAACTAAGTCCCTCTCGAGTGACAGAGGGCCTCCACTAGTAGCTTTATAAGCTTGTTGATAGAGGGAAATCGAGTATGCAAATAAAATATAAATAAACTAAGGCAAGCCAGATTCCGTCCGTTGCAAATAATTACAAGACCTCCTCCTGATGTAGCAGCGGGAAGTCAGGATCGATCCACGAGGAAGCGTGTCAGCGGATCCTAGGCAGCGGTGAAGTCTCACAGAAGTCGACTACAGGGG
This sequence comes from Persicaria maculosa, assembly GCA_963922045.1. Lineage (NCBI taxonomy): Eukaryota > Viridiplantae > Streptophyta > Magnoliopsida > Caryophyllales > Polygonaceae > Persicaria > Persicaria maculosa. The sequence goes on from OY998251.1 coordinate 9,548,636, forward strand.
TCCTAGATCTCGAGTACAGCAACTCGACAGAAGATCGGACAGTCGAACATCGTAGCAGTCGCAGGCAATGGCTACTCGATCTCGACAAAGGCCTACTCGAGATCGAGTAGAGTCTTGGTCGACTTCGGTTTGTCTCGTCGAGTACCTGCACACAGAAGCTACAGCGACCTTGGTCGAAAATCAGTAGTCGAGATCGACGAGTGCTATTCGATCTCGAGTAAGGGCAGAAACTAAAACGAAAGGAAATAAAAACAAATGCTTTGGGATCTCGAAATAAACTGTATGTAAAAGACTTCCAAGATTGGGGTTTGCAACAACGATAACCAAGCATGCATAAGGCAGAACCAAACAGATAATCATGTGAATCGCATCAAGGACAAGCTTTCGCCTTTTCCAACAATTAGATAGCTCTTTCAAGAAACCCTAATTGTCTCTACTGATTTTATGTTTATAATCCAAGTTGTTATCATGGACCTCCATTAGATGGGTAATAAACACATAAACAAGTAGTAGATGCTCAAAACTTGATAAAGGTCGGATCTTTACCTCAATTACGCATGGCTATCGTCGGGCTCGCCCCAATCCTAGAAGTGGGTGGACTACTCGCGCTTCATCATAATTAAAGACATCAATAATAAAAGGAAATAAACTTGCATTAATAAAATAAAATAGAGCTTACAACCAAAGGAAGCCAATTCCGCTCTCGCTTCACCAACTTCTCTTGGTCACTCACTCTCTCTCTCTCTCCTACTACTTCTCCTACTGAAATTGAATGAATAAAACTGAGCCCTCTAAGGCTTTATTTATAGCCTTCTCTTCCTTGCTATTCAAGGATAGAATATCTATATCTATATCTAAAACTATATCTAAAACTTTAAAGATAAATAAAAGCTATAAAGAAGTTAAATCTAAAATAGGGAATTATATCTAAATAGTCTTCAAGTGGATAGATGGTGTATCTTGATAGAATCGGCAATCTTCGGGCCCAAGTAATCCCACACCGAGTAGAATTGATCAAACCGCGTTACGCGGTTTCTGGAAGTCTCCTCGATCTCGACAAAGGGCTCATCGATCTCGAGTAGGATTGTCGGTCGACTGGGCTTGATTCGGTGTCTCGGCTAGCTGGTGCTCGATGCTGCTCGGTCATGGCTCAAGGGCTTCGTCGATCTCGAGGAGAGCTTCTCGATCTCGAGTAGGGGTGGATCATCGACTTGGCCGGCTTGGTGCATCGGGTAGCCTCTTGTCGACATGCTCGGACACAGGTTCCTACGGTTCCTCGATCTCGACGACAGTCTTGTCGATCTCGAGTAGGGTGTCCGGCTTCCTGGTCAGGTCGGGTAACTTCTCTTCGACTCCGGGTGGGTCTTCAGGGCATTGTCGACATCGAGTAAGGCCTACTCGATCTCGAGGGCGGTGTGGGGGTCGGGTTGCTCGTCTTCTGCTTCTCGACATAGGCTCCTCGATCCTGGCAGGTGTCTAGGCATGGCTTGTCGAGATCGACTAAGGCTTGTCGATGTCGAGTAGCTTTTGTGCTCCGGTTCTTGCTTCTTGATTTTCTCCCGAAATGGTTCCATATTTTGCAATATTAAACAGAAACTTATGTAGATCTCCATTTCTGACAAATAAGCATATACTACATAAATCCGACATATTCCCAACCCGAAATATGCAAAATGTAAAGAATATGGAACTAAAATATGCATAAAGACATGGCTACTTTGGAGACATCAAATCACCCCATACTTAGACTTGCTTGTCCTCTAGCAATAACCAAACAATAACCAAGACCTACAACACATCCTTCAAGTCTTCGCCTTTGTCAAAAGCAACATCTCAAGTAGTAGCAATGTAAGACAAGTGAATTTAACGTCATCACACATATATGAGCGATCCATAGGCAATATAAATCCAACTTCACAGGAATAATGTGTTTACACTCAGCTCTCAATGTGTTTAGGCTATGTATATCGACTCTCAACTCAATTCCATATACAATCTCATAAACATTGCAATTTAAATATATCCATTTCGCAACCAATTATGAAAATGCAACAAGAATTATCAGGAGGACTTCGCTCAATAGAAGTCTTCAAAGAAGATTCTATTCGGCGGGGTTGTAATGGGGCTTGGTAAGAAATAATAAGGAATGGAATTATTTGGCCATGTGGTGCTTAATAAAATTCGGGAATCAAGACTCCTAAATCTCCAACACAACCAAACCATAACTTCTCAATCGTATGCATCAACCAAACTCTCCAATTTATCTCAATAAAGTATGTAACATTTCAAACTTCCTCAACCTCTCCAAAGTATGTATCTTGCGAAAAAATGAAAGAAATAAGGTAAATTTTGCTCATGCACTTTATTCACAATTGCAAACTATATTTTTTTCTCTTTTGCTTTTCTCTTTTTTTTTTCGATTTTTTTTTGAAACGAAAATAAAATAAAACTAATGGTGCATTTATAAGGTGAGCCAAAAATCCTTTTATATAGTATGCATAGCAAGATAAAAATGTAAAACCAACCCATGTTTCAATAATTTCAACAATCCTTCCTACTTGAAATGCAACATAAGCTTATTCTTTCCACAAATCACCATTTCAACCAACTCTAAGTCTTAATTCCCAAATGGGGGTCAGGCTCAATTTGGCTAAGGATATTTTTGTGGAGTTCACAATAAAAGTCTCAGGCTAATGTTCTGGCTTCAAGCAGGGATAATGCAGGGTAGGTAAAGAGAGGATAAAATTGGCTTAAAAGGTGCCTCCATCATTTAATTCTCATCAACATAAACATATAAATGCATTGGCTTTGAATAACTATCACAACATTTAGAGATGCATAGGAAGAGTAAATACACTCAAGAAAGCAGAGGGATTTTTAATGTTCTCCCTATAATGCCAAAATTCTCACTGGGACAATTTTTATTGGATTTTAACCTTTAGCTTGGGATCATATGTGCTCAATTTCATCACAAGTTCACAATCCACATAAAAACCATTTTGAGGACTTAGGCTAAACCTTCCACACATGCCATAGTATTTATATGATCAAGTCAGTCATTATTTATCATCATAGGACATCTAAGTTAGGGTATACAAAATAAGACAATGCAAAAATTAAACATGCATATTTTTTTCTTTTTTCGACATTTTCTATTTTTTTTTTCTCTTTTTTTTTATTTTTTCTTGTGCAACTAAAAATAAGACTAAAGTATGGAGAAGACTAAAATGCATAAAATGAATGCATAACATAAAAATTAAAATTTCACCTTGTAAAACCAAAAAGCAAGACTAAAACATATGATAATGATATTGAGCCCTTCCCCCACCCCATACTTAAAATATACAGTGTCCCCACTGTATAAAATCAAATAAAAATAAGAGTAAAGGAAGGAACTCACAAGATAACACATCGAGGATGGCTGATCAGTGCATGTCGAGTAGATGTACTTGTCGATCTCGAGTACAGTGTACTCGATCTCGAGGAGCTTTTCTGCGGCCAGTGGTTTCTGAAGTCGAGGGGCATTCTGGGCTTGTCGATCTCGAGTTGGCCTACTCGATATCGACGAGTGTCTGGGCTGCTCCTCCTTGTCGTCGTCGACTTGGCCTTCGTCGATTCTGAATGTTTTCAGGGACTTTTTTATTCCACTTTTCGCGATCCTTATATGCTTGCCGACCTAAAAGTGTTAGATTGCTCACAAAAACAAGACTATCCACATGAAGTATTCTAAAAGACATAAAACAAAAAACAAAAACCAAAACCATAAAGTTCAAAAAGGTCCCAAAATTCATAAAGTTTATATACATGCTCTAGATTTTAGAGTCGCTAGGCTGACTTCTCCGTTTGCGCTCAAGGACCATTAGTGTGGGGACCGCTAATGCTTGGCCCTTCTCCTGGATCATCTAGGTCCTGATGGTAGTATGCAAGCTCAGTTGATAGGGGGTTGCTTGCATCATCTCCCTTCTCTTTCTTTTTCTTCCTTCCAGCCCTTAGCTTTCGCAGATTTTCTCGCCACGGGGCCTTACCTCCCCTTAAATTATTGAAAAATTTCTTTATGGACTGAGGGGGAGTAAGATTCATACCTGAACTTACCTTTTCGGACCCAAAACAGAAATCTTTGGGCTTGGGGCTAGTCGATGTCGAGTACTGCTGGTCGACCTCGAGTACAGGGACCCCATACTTAGGTTCTTGGCAAGTCAGTGGCTCAGCAGAGGTTGTCGAGATCGACAAGGTCTTGTCGAGATCGAGTAGGTGGCTAGTCGAGATCGACGAGCTCTTGTCGACCTCGAGTACAGTGTTGGCGCTTCCCTCTGCTGTTTGCTGGGTCCCGTGGTTGCTGATGCTTTTCACCTCCAGCCATGAAATTTCCTCTTTTGCAGGACCAAACGAGAAATCTAAAACCTCATCGCCTATGGTGAAGGTGAGCGATCGATTCTTAACACTAATTTTGGCATCTGCAGTTGCTAAGAATGGTCTACCAAGAATAATAGGGCTAGTAGGATCTTCAGCACAGTCTATGATAAGGAAATCTGCTGGAACAAAGAATTTACCAACCTGGACGGGGACATTCTCAACTATACCTGTAGGGATGACCACTGTATTGTTCGCCATGTATAGTTTGGCATCCACAGGCTCTATGCATCCTATTTTTACCTTCCGCCAGATTGATAGAGGCATGGTGCTCACACTTGCTCCTAAATCACACAGAGAATCATATTTATATTGCCCAAAACCCACAGTAACAGAAAACTTACCAGGGTCAGGTCTCTTTTCAGGGAAGTGGAGTACTTTGCATTCGCCTGCGATGTTTGAAATGGATCGCTTCTTACTCAGGATTTCCTTCAGAAATTTGACATATCCAGGCATCTCTTGCAGGGCTTCTGTAAAAGAAATAGAAACATTCAGTTCTTGTAGCATATTAACAAATCTGGTAAACCTACCTGCAGTGGGATCTTTCTGTGCTTTTGAAGGGAAAGGCAATGGCTTTTTCAATTTCGGAGCCAGATCAGCTGTCGGAGGTGCTGTAGAGTCGTCGACCTTGGCCAGATTTTTCTCCTCGATCTCGACTAGTGGCTTCTCGAGATCGACTTGGGTTGTCGACTTGGAATTGTTGGCCGGCGCAGTGGAGTCCGAGCTCAGCTTCTGGTCTATGTCGAGTAATGGCTTGTCGAGATCGAGTACGCTCTCCTCGAGATCGAGTAGATTTTGCTCTGTCTCGAGTTGCTGCTCTGCCTTGCCTTGCTGTTTCTCGACCTCTGGCTCGTGTAATTGATGCCCACTTCTGAGTTTGATAGCTGCGACGTGTCCAGTTTTTCCCTTAGGATTTGGTTCTGTTTGCCCAGGGAGCTGTCCGGATGGTCGTGGGATCTGTGCAGCGATTTGACCCATCTGCGTCTCTATTCCCCTTTTCTAGATATCCAGTTCTCCAAATTTTGTAGTGATGTTCTGGAACTGGTTGTTGATGGTGCCCTGATTCCAACGCATCTCCTCAAGGATCAGCTGCAGATCATCCTTCTTTTGATCCCTTTCTGGATGCCCTGGAGCTCTGTAGGGTGGGGGATTCCTAGGAGGACCTTGGTTCCACTGTGGTTGATAGAACCTTTGATTTCCCATATAGCGATTTGGACCCCCGGCGTATGCTGCTTCCTCATGTGTCTCTGCCATTCTGACTTGCTCAGTGTGTGGGCACTCAGTAATGGTGTGCCGCTGTGATCCGCATTCTATGCAAGTCTGATTGACAGATAGATATTTGACTTGCTTGAGGAGCTTGCGATTCTGGTCTCTGTAGAACTGCTCCCTGACATCTGGGTCAATCTCCTTTGCTGGCTCATAGAGTGGCATAGATGGTGCTGGCCTGTCATAGGAGTTCTCCTCATAGTTTGCAGTAGACCCATATTTGTTGTCATAATTGGTGAGCTTGTCTAGCACACCCCAGGTGTCAATTGGCGGCATCATCAGATACTCATAGCGCGTATACTGGTTGATCCTGTCCTTAGTGACTTGATCAAGAGAGTTGAAGAAAATCTCCTGAATGACGTAGGGTGGCTGTCCATGAGTAGGGCAAGATCACAGCAGTTCTTTGTAGCGTTCCCATGCCTTTGCCAGCGGTTCCCCAGGCTTCTGTTTGAAAGCGGTGATTTTCTGGCGGAGAAGTGCTGTCTTGGCAGGTGGGAAGAATTTATTCAGAAATTCTTGCTCTACTTGAGCCCATGTTGTGAGTAATCTTGGTTTCAGCCCTTCAAGCCACTTCAGTGCAGGCTCAGCGAGAGACCAATGAAAAGCCTTCATCTTGACATATTCCAAAGTTGTACCTTCAGCAAGAGTACGGCATATGTCAGAAAAATTGGTAATATGTTCAAGAGGACACTCATTAAATTTGCCATAAAAAGCATTATTTTTAAGCTCTATCAGAAATTGAGTGCGAATTTCAAAGGAGTTTTCAGGGATAAGAATCGCCGATTCAGGCACGACGAGAGTTGGATGCATATAATCCTCAGCCGTGGTTGGGTACTGGGCAAGCTCAGCCTCCGCTTGTTCCCTTGTTGCTTTCTCAGTGGCGATAGCAGCATCTTTAGCGGCTAGTTCCCTTGTAAGCCTCGCAATTAGCTGTTCTTGTGTCTCAGCGGCCGCCATGGCTCTTTGTAGTTTAGCTCGGATGTGTAGGAGGCATTTCGGTTCGTCTAAGCCGTCAAACTCAGGTGGTTGACCAGAACGGCGCACACACCTGTAAACTGACTCAAAGAAAATGTGAGATTTTAACTACCTAAAGCGTGAATGATAGCTTCCCCGGCAACGGCGCTAATTTGTTGATAGAGGGAAATCGAGTATGCAAATAAAATATAAATAAACTAAGGCAAACCAGATTCCGTCCCTTGCAAATAATTACAAGACCTCCTCCTGATGTAGCAGCGGGAAGTCAGGATCGATCCACGAGGAAGCGTGTCAGCGGATCCTAGGCAGCGGTGAAGTCTCACAGAAGTCGACTACAAGGGTCCTAGATCTCGAGTACAGCAACTCGACAGAAGATCGGACAGTCGAACATCGTAGCAGTCGCAGGCAATGGCTACTCGATCTCGACAAAAGCCTACTCGAGATCGAGTAGAGTCTTGGTCGACTTCGGTTTGTCTCGTCGAGTACCTGCACACAGAAGCTACAGCGACCTTGGTCGAAAATCAGTAGTCGAGATCGACGAGTGCTATTCGATCTCAAGTAAGGGCAGAAACTAAAACGAAAAGAAATAAAAACAAATGCTTTGGGATCTCGAAATAAACTGTATGTAAAAGACTTCCAAGATTGGGGTTTGCAACAACGATAACCAAGCATGCATAAGGCAGAACCAAACAGATAATCATGTGAATCGCATCAAGGACAAGCTTTCGCCTTTTCCAACAATTAGATAGCTCTTTCAAGAAACCCTAATTGTCTCTACTGATTTTATGTTTATAATCCAAGTTGTTATCATGGACCTCCATTAGATGGGTAATAAACACATAAACAAGTAGTAGATGCTCAAAACTTGATAAAGGTCGGATCTTTACCTCAATTATGCATGGCTATCGTCAGGCTCGCCCCAACCCTAGAAGTGGGTGGACTACTCGCGCTTCATCATAATTAAAGACATCAATAATAAAAGGAAATAAACTTGCATTAATAAAATAAAATAGAGCTTACAACCAAAGGAAGCCAATTCCGCTCTCGCTTCACCAACTTCTCTTGGTCACTCACTCTCTCTCTCTCTCCTACTACTTCTCCTACTGAAATTGAATGAATAAAACTGAGCCCTCTAAGGCTTTATTTATAGCCTTCTCTTCCTTGCTATTCAAGGATAGAATATCTATATCTATATCTAAAACTTTAAAGATAAATAAAAGCTATAAAGAAGTTAAATCTAAAATAGGGAATTATATCTAAATAGTCTTCAAGTGGATAGATGGTGTATCTTGATAGAATCGGCAATCTTCGGGCCCAAGTAATCCCACACCGAGTAGAATTGATCAAACCGCGTTACGCGGTTTCTGGAAGTCTCCTCGATCTCGACAAAGGGCTCATCGATCTCGAGTAGGATTGTCGGTCGACTGGGCTTGATTCGGTGTCTCGGCTAGCTGGTGCTCGATGCTGCTCGGTCATGGCTCAAGGGCTTCGTCGATCTCGAGGAGAGCTTCTCGATCTCGAGTAGGGGTGGATCATCGACTTGGCCGGCTTGGTGCATCGGGTAGCCTCTTGTCGACATGCTCGGACACAGGTTCCTAGGGTTCCTCGATCTCGACGACAGTCTTGTCGATCTCGAGTAGGGTGTCCGGCTTCCTGGTCAGGTCGGGTAACTTCTCTTCGACTCCGGGTGGGTCTTCAGGGCGTTGTCGACATCGAGTAAGGCCTACTCGATCTCGAGGGCGGTGTGGGGGTCGGGTTGCTCGTCTTCAGCTTCTCGACATAGGCTCCTCGATCCTGGCAGGTGTCTAGGCATGGCTTGTCGAGATCGACTAAGGCTTGTCGATGTCTAGTAGCTTTTGTGCTCCGGTTCTTGATTCTTGATTTTCTCCTGAAATGGTTCCATATTTTGCAATATTAAACAGAAACTTATGTAGATTTCCATTTCTGACAAATAAGCATATACTACATAAATCCGACATATTCCCAACCCGAAATATACAAAATGTAAAGAATATGGAACTAAAATATGCATAAAGACATGGCTACTTTGGTGACATCAAAGCTCGCGGAGATAACTCTTAATAAAGTATAAACTAAGTCCCTCTCGAGTGACAGAGGGCCTCCGTTAGTAGCTTGATGAACTCGCGGAGATAACTCTTAAGCGAGTATAAACTAATTCCCTCTCGAGTGACAGAGGGCCTCCGCTGGTAGCTTTATAAGCTCGCGGAGATAACTCTTAAATGAGTATAAATTAGGTCCCTCTCGAGTGACAGAGGGCCTCCGCTGGTAGCTTTCTTAGCTCGCAGAGATAACTCTTAAATGAGTATAAACTAAGTCCCTCTCAGGTGACGGAGGGCCTACGCTTGTAGCTTGATGAGCTCGTGGAGATAACTCTTAAGCGAGTATAAACTAAGTCCCTCTCGAGTGACAGAGGGCCACCGCTTGTAGCTTGATGAGCTCGGGGAGATAACTCTTAAGCGAGTATAAACTAAGTCCCTCTCAAGTGACAGAGGGCCTCCGCTGGTAGGTTTATAAGCTCGCCGAGATAACTCTTAAGAAAGCATAAACTAAGTCCCTCTCGAGCGACAGAGGACCTCCGCTGGTAGCTTGATGAGCTCGCGGAGATAACACCTAAGCGAGTATAAACTAAGTCCCTCTCGATTGACAGAGGGCCTCCGCTGGTAGCTTTATAAGCTCGCGGAGATAACTCTTAAATGAGTATAAATTAAGTCCCTCTTGAGTGACAGAGGGCCTCTGCTGGTAGCTTTCTTTGCTCGGGGAGATAACTCTTTAATGAGTATAAACTAAGTCCCTCTCGAGTGAAAGAGGGCATCCGTTGGTAGATTTATAAGCTCGCGGAGATAACTCTTAGATGAGTATAAACGAAGTCCCTCTCGAGTGACAGAGGGCTTCCGCTGGTAGCTTTCCTAGCTCGCGGAGATAACTCTTAAACAAGTATAAACTAAGTCCCTCTCGAGTGACAGAGGGCCTCCGCTTGAAGCTTGATGAGCTCGCGAAGATAACTCTTATATGAGTATAAACTAAGTCAATCTCGGGTGACGGAGGGCCTCCGCTTGTAGCTTGATGAGCTCACGGAGATAACTCTTAAGCGAGTATAAACTAAGTCCCTCTCGAGTGACAGAGGGCCTCCGCTGGTGTCTTTATAAGCTCGCGGAGATAACTCTTAAATGAGTATAAACTAAGTCCCTCTCGGCTGACGGAGGGCCTCCGCTTGTAGCTTGATGAGCTCGCGGAGATAACTCTTAAGCGAGTATAAACTAAGTCCCTCTCGGGTGACGGAGGGCCTCTGCTTGTAGCTTGATGAGCTCGCGGAGATAACTCTTAAGCGAGTATAAACTAATTCCCTCTCGAGTGACAGAGGGCCTCCGCTGGTAGCTTTATAAGCTCGCGGAGATAACTCTTAAATGAGTATAAATTAGGTCCCTCTCGAGTGACAGAGGGCTTCCGCTGGTAGCTTTCTTAGCTCGCAGAGATAACTCTTAAATGAGTATAAACTATGTCCCTCTCAGGTGACGGAGGGCCTACGCTTGTAGCTTGATGAGCTCGTGGAGATAACTCTTAAGCGAGTATAAACTAAGTCCCTCTCGAGTGACAGAGGGCCACCGCTTGTAGCTTGATGAGCTCGGGGAGATAACTCTTAAGCGAGTATAAACTAAGTCCCTCTCAAGTGACAGAGGGCCTCCGCTGGTAGCTTTATAAGCTCGCCGAGATAACTCTTAAGAAAGCATAAACTAAGTCCCTCTCGAGTGACAGAGGGCCTCCACTAGCAGCTTTATAAGCTCGCGGAGATAACTCTTAATAAAGTATAAACTAAGTCCCTCTCGACTGACAGAGGGCCTCCGGTGGTAGCTTGATGAGCTCACGGAGATAACTCTTAAGCGAGTATAAACTAATTCCCTCTCTAGTGACAGAGGGCCTCCGCTGGTAGCTTTATAAGCTCGCGGAGATAAATCTTAAATGAGTATAAATTAAGTCCCTCTCGAGTGACAGAGGGCCTCCGCTGGTAGCTTTCTTAGCTCGCGGAGATAACTCTTAAATGAGTATAAACTAAGTCCCTCTCGGGTGACGGAGGGCCTCCGCTTGTAGCTTGATGAGCTCGCGGAGATTACTCTTAAGCGAGTATAAACTAAGTTCCTCTCGAGTGAAAGAGGGCCTAAGCTGGTAGCTTTACAAGCTCGCGGAGATAACTCTTAAATGAGTATAAACTAAGTCCCTCTCGAGTGACAGAGGGCCGCCGTTGGTAGCTTGATGAGCTCGTGGAGATAACTCTTAAGCGAGTATAAACTAATTCCCTCTCGAGTGACAGAGGGCCTCCGCTGGTAGCTTTATAAGTTTGCGGAGATAACTCTTAAATGAGTATAAACTAAGTCCCTCTCGAGTGATAGAGGGCCTCCGCTGGTAGCTTTATAAGCTCGCGGAGATAACTCTTAGATGAGTATAAACTAAGTCCCTCTCGATTGACAGAGGGCTTCCGCTGGTAGCTTTCTTAGCTCGCGGAGATAACTCTTAAATCAGTATAAACTAAGTCCCTCTCGGGTGACGGAGCGCCTCCGCTTGTAGCTTGATGAGCTCGCGGAGTTAACTCTTAAATGAGTATAAACTAAGTCCCTCTTGGGTGACGGAGGGCCTCCGCTTGTAGCTTGATGAGCTCACGGAGATAACTATTAAATGAGTATAAACTAAGTCTCTCTCGAGTGACAGAGGGCCTCCGCTTGAAGCTTGATGAGCTCCCGGAGGTAACTCTTAAATAAGTATAAACTAAGTCCATCCCTAGTGATAGAGGGCTTCCGCTGGTAGCTTTATATGCTCGCGGAGATAACTGTTAAATGAGTATAAACTAAGTCTTTCTCGAGTGACAGAGGGCTTCCGCTGGTAGCTTTCTTAGCTCGCGGAGATAACTCTTAAACGAGTATAAACTAAGTCCCTCTCGAGTGACAGAGGGCCTCCGTTGGTAGCTTTATAAGCTCGCGGAGATAAAACTAAGCCCCTCTCAAATGAGGAGTATGAATAAGAAACATGTGCATATAAGGCATCATTATCGAACCCCAGTTTAGTCACGACTTATACTGAAATTCGAGGAGCTATTATGATGCCCGAAATATAAATAATGATATTAACAAATATCATAAATAAATAAGGTTCCCCGCTATATAAATAGAACCTTATAAACAAGATGCTAAAAGGGCGAACACGAGCCGAGATTCGGGTACAAGGCATCCGCGGCTAAGAAACTATCCGCGGATCGGAAAACTCGTATAAATGTGGAAAACCCCACTATGATACAAGCCTAGACACATGTCCAATTCTGATCGACACGTGTCGTCATCACAGGGACAAATGTTGCTCATGCCCCAGTATACCTTGCTTATAAATAGAGCTCAAAAACTTCATTGGAAGGGGTCGGAAACTGGAATCTCATTAGGGTTAGGCCGGATTCCCTGGCTTTGAGCCCCCCTTTCTCAAGCGGGATTAGTCTCGGCTAGACCGACACTTTATGGAGCCCTGCAGGGAGGACGGTTGTCCGCGAATGGCTTGAGCTCGGATCGGCACAGGTTTGTGTACGCCGACGGTAATCTCGTTGTGCGTCTCAGGTAAGCCCGATCGTCTGAGCTCGCCCGCGTTCGACTTGATCCCGGAACCCGCCGACACGGAATTCTGAAAATCATGTTTCGTCATTTAATTTGCAGCCTTAATGATGCATTCAATGTGTATCACTTGGTGATATGTTTATTTCTCTTATTTAGATATTTAAATGAATATATAATTTATATTGGCGTTTCCTCGGCGTTTCCGTTTCCCTTCCGGTTTCCGTGTAACATAGTGTTCATGTATACCTACTTAAGTTTAGGGAGTTTGTCGTTAGCCGGGGACTATGGTGATAAAGGAGGTGTTGGCACTATATGAGCTACTCTTCTAATGAGCGTAAAGTAGGGTAAAACTAGTAGTCAGATCCGGTCCAAGTAATATATGGGTCCTGGGCAAAATAGAAATTAAGGCCCCTAATTAATAAAATATTTATATAATTAAAAAAAATAACGGGGCACGTTTTAGATTCAAACCTACAACATGTGGTATAGTCACCAAAATATACCAACTGAGCTAATTACACTATTTGTTTATGCTTTGTAGATATATTACTACTATTACAAATTTATTTATTATGGGCCCCTAAAATTTACGGGTCCTAGTCCATCGCCCTTCTCGCTCACCCTCTTGGACCGGGCCTGCTAGTAGTGTTGGTTGCAGGCTGGCCCCCACGAGGATATGGGCATATATGGGCTTCGTGTGCGCCGGTCTATGACACTAGGTTGTAGGTTAGTGCTTAGTATGCAGGCTCGGTTTAGGGGCGGTTCAAGAGGTCCAACCAAACAGGCTCACTTGCACAAAGAAGAACTTCGTCATCGGGTTCGGCTTCATGTCGCACGAGAACACAGATACGTACATTTGGGCGTTGGGACAGCTCGTTTACCTCATGCGAGGTAATCTTCCTAACGTTGTTGTCACAGACCGAGAGTTGGGGTTGATTGCGGCGCTACGACAAGTTCTTCCCATTGTCAGGCATATGTTGTGCACAGTGCACGTACTCCGACGATGGGAAGAAGCTGCTTTCCAAAAGTCAAAGAATCTTGATGTTGCTAGGCGTTTCAAGAACGCATGTGTTGGCCTGTTCCAATCCAGATCGGTTGAAACTTTCGCCGCTAGAAGGAGGGGTATGCATGCAGAGTGGGGGCATATCGAAGGGCTTATGCCGTATTTGGAGGCGACGTGGTTACGAGATTACTCGGAGAATATAGTTCGTGCATGGACAGACGCAATCCAGCATTTTGGTACGACCACGATGAACAGGTGCACCTACTTTTTCATTATAAAATTCATTATACATGTAATTTATTTACATATAACGATCTTCACATGCGAGTCTCACTTATCTTGTAGGGTGGAGTCTGCTCATTCTGTGTTGAAAAAGACCTTAAACTCTGCGGTCGGTGATTTCACTCACGTGATAAACACAATCGACCTGATGATGGCGGATCAAATAAGTGAGGTGAAGAATACAATGGGGAGAGCGAACAACATCTGGCCTACAGACTCCCACGGCCTATGGATTTTCGATCGAATTCGGAATATTGTGTCGAAGGAATGTTTCAACTTGTTGTTCGAAATCTACACAAAGATGGAACCCGAGCCACCTTCGCAACCATGCAGAGATGGATACTGGAGGGACGTCTACGGTCTCCCATGCACACATGAGATGTAAGCTTGTCGAGACACGCAGATACCCATCAGACCATCCCAGATTCACATTTTTTGGAAGCAATTGGATTTCAAGAGGCTGCATGTTGACAACGTCCAGGATAACACTCCCCTCAGCAGAGCTGATGTGGACATGTCGCGCATGATCAGTTTGTTCCAGAGTGGAGCTATGGACGAGGATACTCGTTGGAGAATCGCGTCGGCATTCAACGATGGGGATCGTCCCTCCCATACATCGTTGACCCCCCCTGACCCGGAGGACCATAGACCGTCTGGGAGACCGTGGACTCGCCACCCTTGTCAGACGAACCCTCTACCTTGGGAACATGAGCGTGCTCGGGCTCAACGTCGGGCAGATAGACAGGCGACCAGTGGATCAGCACGAGGGCGAGGCCGAGGTCGGGGTCAACCGGCATCAAACGAAACAGATGACGTGGAAGGCAATGAGGAGGTCACTAGGTCCAACGCCATTGCCATCGACGACCCTCCTAGGGACCGAGGAGTAGGCAGAGGACGAGGTCGAGGACGGGGTCGTGGGAGGGGACGTGGACGAGGTCGATCAGCGTCGGAGCCAGCTCCGGATATTGTAGGTGACATTCCAACACCAGCACCTACGACGCTTACACCACAGAATCTACCGGACGTAGATTTCAATTGGGGCACTGGCAACATCGACGAATTCATGATTACTTTCATACGAGCCGTCACAAATGTTGCAGGTGATGGTCACTGTGGGTATAGGTCTTTTGCTTGTCTTCTGAACTTGGGACAAGACGCATGGCCTCGAGTTCGACGAGAGCTGGCCGTTGAGTTGCAGCTGCATTCAGATCGGTACCATTACTATCCTGCCTTAGATGAGCTCATCATGAGGGTCAACTATTTCGGCACGTGTCATGATGCTACGTATTGGATGGAGATTCCGATCATGGGCGAGGTGTTTTCCACGCTTCACCAACGTCCTTTGGTGATTTTATCACAGATGATGCCTATGTTGTGCCTACCTCTGTACGCCACCGGTGGCCCGTCAGTACCGGCCTATGAGGAGCTAGATGGAATAGCTTTAGTCGGCAACAGCAACCACTTCGCTCCGTTACGTTTCGTATTTCATATTCATTAATTTGTTAATGTTTTGTTTCTCTTTTCTGATGTCAATATTCACCTTCTATTCACAGATTTGGTTGTTGCCTGGTTCGCCTCTTCCTCCAGTCTACGTTACATGGACACGGCATCACGATCGCACGGTCGACGGCTGGCAAGAGCAGTTTGAGGCGAGGATTGCACGATATAGAGCTTACCGCCGTCGTGATGGTGGCCGTCTTCTATCGTATTAGCACTTTTCACTTTCTGGTTTCATTTTTCGAACTCCACATGTTCAATTGGGTTGTATCTTTGTCTATGCCATTTCACAAACTATTTTTCGAACTCCATATTTTCGTCATCCAGGACATTTATCGCACTTTCATTTTCAACTATTCTAATTGTGGATTGTCTAGCTCCGTTATCTTTCTTTTGAACTCAACATATGCGCTTTTTCCGATAACGCCCTTTATTACATGTTAATTCCACTGTAGTAGGAACACACCGCATATGCCCCTATATTACACGTGAAATTCGATGTAAAGGCACATACCGCATACCCATGCGGTGTGTCTCGGCCCTCTACCGGTCCGGTCCTCCAAATAGTTAACCAAAAAACAGGTTATCTGAAACACACCGCATACCCATGCGGTGGGGTTTGAACGGAACGGACATACCCACCGCATATACATGCGGTGGGTCACCGCACACCTATGCGGTGGGTACGTTGACTGTCATTAAACTCACCGCATATCTATGTGGTGATTAGCGGTGAAATAGTAAAAATTAGCGGTGTAGATATCCGCGCCGAAATATAAACCTTTCTAAAATATACAAAATAGCAAGTAGCTTAGTGGTTGAATTGTTACCATATTACCCACTTGAGATCCCACGGAGTTGTTAAAATAACTCCATGTAAATTTGGTTAAATCTACGGAGTTCAACTCCACGGGATCCTTCCCACATTCAACCTTTCTTACCTTTCATGCAATTTTTCTTAAGGCTTTGTCTTTTCCTTTAGTTTATATTCTCAGCGGGCCCATGTTAACATTTCCTCTCTCTGCCGCTTTTAGTTATATTTATTTATGTAAATATGTATTCTTTAGTTTTATAATAATGTGGAATTGTGTCTTCTTTATTTTTATAATAATATTAAAAATATTTATAATAATGGGGAATTGTCTCCTTATTTCTATATGGCTAGTTTAATTTATTGTAGAAAGATATGTTCTTTTATAAAAAAAATATAAATTTAGTATTTTTTAAGTATAGGAGGATGTATGAGTGTCTTTTTTTTATATATAAATATAATTAGGTGCCATTTTTCAATTTCCTAATTTATGAATAATTTTAACATTTATAACACATGACTTTTATGTAAATGTAAGATAAATTGTTCATTTTTTAATGATATCATCATGTACATATTATAATACATAAATATAATTAATTATGGCCATACAAAACATAAAAAAAATATATATAATATGGCCTAATTCTAATTATCGCACCGGGCCACTATAAACATCGGGACGAGTCGGATGACCCTGTTATCACGTATAATTTCTTTTTACTCAATAGGATTAGGTTTAATTAAGGTTATATATTCTCTTTTAGTCGTACTCTAGAGATATGCACACATCTTGTAATTCTCATCTGGTTCCCGACAAACTCTTCAATAAAATCTCAGTGTGTATTGATGTAACCAATTTGGTGAGCTGCAATAAATCTCGTGTTTCTTATTTGCTTAAATATCTATTTCCTTCTCAAATTCATTATGACATTTACACTAAGCCAATAAGTTAAATATGTCATATTACTCAAAATAACCATTTCTATAATTATCGGAAACCATTCTTTCCAAACCTTATGTTAGCAATTTACCACCCCCTCCTTACAAACCTTTTGTACAGTTTTTGATTAAAAAATCTATATATATATAGGGTTTACTTCAAATGTAAAAACTCCTTATTGTGTAAAATGAGCTTAACGTGTAAAATTCCCTTAATTAACATAACTGGACTCGGATTAGTAAAACCGGGTACGGGCCTCATTTAATCCAAAAAAAAAAGGCCCAATCGTGTGGATCCTGTTCGGTGTTCTCTCGCTTATGTTCAACCACGGCTCTTGTTCAATAATGTTCTCCCGCTTCTTTCCTCCACCGCCGACGGCACAGCTACACGCTCTCAGATTTCGCCTCCTCGCAACCGCCGGCGTCCCTCCCCTCTCAGATCTCGCCTGCTTCTGTGCTCATCTGTGCACGCCGAGTTCTTGCATCGGTCTCTCACTTTAGCTCAGTCGCTGCCTCTCAGATCTGTCCTTCGATTCCTTGCTCTTGGTACCTGCGAAGTGGATGGAAGAAGGATTCGCAGTTGGACTGGTGTTTCTTCCCGCTTCCGATTTCGCAACAACGGTGAGCGCTTAATTTGCGCCTCTTATTTCTTAGATTTTTCATGTTTCTGTGTGGATTTTGTGAAAATTTATTGATTCCATGTTCTTCTTTTCCTTGTTAATTTGTTTGATTGTTGTTGAATTTCGCTGTTTCGCAAGTTACTAGCTAAAATTCGTTGATCCTGGAAGGGCGAAAATGTTTAGGATAGGATATGCTTTATTTTTCAGCTTCTCTGCGAATATGTAATGCTCTCCCACTCTCCTTTTCACTTCCAATCTTTCTCAAATTTCTATTAGGGTATGCTCTGGATTCAGAAAGCGGAAGTTTGGTTTTATGTTCTACCTTGCTAACATGATTACTGAGAAACCGAGGGTCTCGATTTTTTTTTTAAAAAGGTACGGAGTTGATTTTGTCTGCGGGTTGGGATCTCGGGGATGCAGTTAGGAGATGTTTGGCTCTGGCTGTTACTTCTAAGCTGCCAAAATTAATTTCTATGCGTCCCTAGACCGTGTTTCGGCAAGGTAGAGTGTGGTGATTGCTAGATTCTGCGGGAATACTTCTAATTCAACCTCCTCATGTTTGTGTGTTCGTTGTTGTTTAAAGGTTTTGCTGGGTTGGGTGGTCTTCGTTTTATTGTCTCAATTGAGCACCTGAGATTGGGAGCTTGTGGAAATCTGTATTTAAATGAAGCCATCCCTGCCCTTTTTTGTTATGTTATTTGATGTTATCAAGTAATGAGGGAACAAGTCATGTTGTGACTTAATGATATGAAGCACTGGAAATTATTGCAACAATGTATTTTTTGAAGATGATTGGGAGTGTTTTATATGAATGCATAGTTGTATGTTTATTTTGGGGGGGGGGGGGGGGGGGGTGGATGTTGTTCTATTTGTGTGAGGAGGCGGGTGTGTTGTTGCTTGGTGTATGCCTCATCCGCATCATATCTTATGTGAATTTTGTACAAATATATAAGAGCTTTTTTTGCACAAGACATCCTTCTTTCTTTTTACTCTCATTTGTGTGTAAAGTTGCATGTATGATTTATATGTTGAATTCAAGTATTAAAAACAGAACATGTTAAACTACGAGCATAGCTTCAATATAGATTCCTTTTAGTTTTAACTGCTCCGTGTGATTGTTTATTGAGCTGTAAACTGAAACAATGCAAAACTTTTAATATGTCTGCATTTTCAGCTTCAACTTTCAATTCCGCTCCTAAATCAAACCCTAGATTTTCAATCTCAACCTAAATCATTCAAACAATCTAAATAATTGTAATAAACAAGTTTAGGGTTAGAAATCATACCAAATTCGAGTTGAAACAAAGAGGCGAGGACCTAACTTTCATTGTCGACAACATCTCAGCAGCCACCATTGAAGGGGCTCGTAACAGAGGAGGGTGGCGCCGGAACATAGGAGGGTGAGAGGGAGAGGATGGAGAACGTCGGGCTTCAGGTGGCTTCGGATTCGCCATCAACGTCGGCTGCAAGTCCGGCCAGCCTAAGCAACAAGGGAGACGAGAGCGAGTGAATCCGAAGACGACGTTCGAGGACAGGGGGGAGGTGGCAGACATTGAAGGGGCTCGTAGAAGAAGTTGGAGGACAGGAGGAGGCGGCAGCCGGGCTCGGAGAGGAGAATCAGATGACGCGGAAGGAGGACAGGGGGAGGCGGCGGCCATTGAAGAGAACCAGATGAGAGCTTGAGGGGAGGACGCAGAAGCGTCATTTTTTTTTTATTTTTTTTTTTTAATTTCAATCAGGCGCGTGTCCGGTTTTGAAAATTTTTACACGTTAAGCATATTTTACACGTTAAGGAGTTTTTACATTTTAAAGCTTCCCTATATATATATATATACACACTAAAACCGATACATAACATCTTATATGACATTTTGTGGATGATTTTGAAAAATTTGTCTCACGCCAATTTTTTTATTAAAATAATATGTTGCCCTAATTTTTAAAAAGTCATCAAAAGCCGCAACACACACACACAATATTTCGTACTTTTAATTTTCAAAAATATTAATAAATAAATATTTCATTTTTATTATTATATTTATATCTAGATTATTTTTTATTGAAATGTATCTACCCATAACTTAATTTAACTATGTTGTAATTGATATTAATTCAAATAAAACAAATATTGTCTAGATTATTTTTTATTGTCAATATTATATCATTCAAATTAAAATATTGAAAATATTGAAATAAGATTTGTTTCTAAAAAATAAAATAATAATTTTGATTAAAACAAATATTGTCTAGATTGTTAAACAAACTACTTTAAAAAAAGTTTTAAAGAAAATTGAAATTCAATTGTTTTACATTTGTAATTATGTAATAACCCCTCTTCGGAGGCAATTAATCCCTCTTCGGAGGCCCTAATCCTTCTTCGGAGGCAACTAATCCCTCTTCGGAGGCTCTAACCCCTCTTCGGAGGCAACTAATCCCTCTTCAGAGGCACTAAGCCCTCTTCGGTTCTCGTCTGAAATTCGCCTCGTCAGAGGTCCCTAACCCCCTCTTAGGAGGCGGTTTCCCATTCAATCTCCTAATTCCTCCGTCCGCTGGTGGGGTTTGGCTCTGGTTGTCCATCGGTGGTCGGTGTGGCCTTCCCGCTTCCTCCTTCGTCGACCCCATCTGTCGTCTCTATCAATTCCCCTGCCTTCCCTCTCTGGCTTTGGGCTATTGTCCGCCGATCCCTTATTTCCACCGTCGTGGTCGATATGCCTCTTCAGCGCCAATCTCGGGTCTCCTCATGTCCTCACCGACCGGTGGCGCCTTTTCCTGGTGCCTTGGTTGTCCCTTCCTCTCCGTCTCTTCTATTCCGTGTCTCCGGCTCCTTGCCTTTCATTTCGCCGGCGGCGGTTTGGTTTGGCCGGGAGCTGGGCGGAACCTCTTCCTTCTTCGGTTGGCTTGCCTCTTCACCCCTTTCCCGGGTGGTGGTCTGTCTTTTCCAGAGTTGGGGCTTCGTCCCGCTTTTCGATTCCCTTTAGGCCTGTGTATGCTGCTTGGCAGTGGCTCTTCCGCCTGGCCGGCCTAGCGGCGCCGGCATGTAAGGCCTTGGTCGTTCGTGCGCCGTCTTCTTCCGCCTTTCCCTGTTGGGTGTAATAGGGTTGCGCCATGACCTATTCTCCTCTGGGTCCAGCCTTGGGCCCAAAGTTGACCCATTGCTTAAATGAATTAATTAATTAAATTTTGTTGTAAATTATAATTATTTACTATAATTAAATAATTTCCTTTGGGGTTGTTTAGTTATTTATAAATAAAACAATAAAAAAAGCATTTGAAAGGGCTTATTTAAAATCTCGCAAGGGCTCGAAACACCACTCGTTAGAGATTTGATTAAATCCCGTTTGGGCTTGATCGGTCTTTTGTGACCGGTCCTTCGCGGTTTGCTTTGCTCGGGTGTTGTGCGTCTCTGCTTTGGTGCGGCTAGGGTTTTTCTTCTATGTTGGGATTCTGGCAGTCGGAGTCGGGTCTGGCTGAGATCGAGGTAGTGTGTACGGGGCGACTCCGTATACGGGAAGGAGCTTCCTGGATGTTTGTCTTCACTACCCACATGGATTTCTGATGTATCGCTGGCCAGCGGTGCTGTTTTAGGGCGGTGCTTGGCTTTCGTCCGTAGTCTACGTCCCCTTCGTGTTCGATTTAGTTTTCCTTGACTCGTTTTCTTGTAGGGTGCATTTCCACTTGTTTTATTGCTCCGCTTTTTCTTTTTCGTTTTCGGTTGTATGTATTGACGGGTTTCCGTCTGCCGACTTGTCGGCCATCGAGATTCAGGTATATCTGATATCAAATTATTTCCTAATAATTTTTTTTTATGTTTTTAATAAAATTTTATAAATAAATGAGATAATTTGAGCAGTTGAATATTCAAAACCAGTGGGGCCTATATCAATCGATGATGGATAATCTGACTTCAACTTAAAGATAAGTTTAAAATTATTTCACCAAAAAAAGATAAGTTTAAAATTATGCCGTATTGGGGGAATTGTCAGAGATTGGAATGGAAAGTTAATTGATATGTTCTATGAAGATGTTCCTAAGGGATCTGTAATCCTAACAGAATCCCTTGCGTTCTGCAAAGGGTTAGAAATAGCCCGTATAAGAGGATGGAGTAAGGTCATTATCGAAGGAGATAGTTTGGGAGTTGTCAAGGCAATTGAAGATCAAGATTCAAGTTTATGGGAAATTCTAAGAGTGGTTGAAAAGATCAGATTACTTCAGAAGGAATTCGCATCAGCTACCGTTCAGCACTGCTATCGAGAAGCCAATCAAGCTGCTGATTTCATAGCTAAGAATAGTGTTAATTGTAATCCTAGTTTCCCTTTTTTCAGGGAACTTTGTAACATCATCCTTCGGGATGATCAAGAATGATCTTTTGTTACAAAAGACATTCTACTGGTTGCCTACTGTAAAAAAAAAAAAAAAAAAAAAAAAAAATTTGTCACGTTGTGCTTTAAATGGTTTTTACTTTTGGAACTTGATGAGCAAGGGATTTCTTCCTTGAACGTAAATCCAATCGGGGTTTCGTTGATGTTTCTTAGGAATATAGATCTCAACGTTTCGAAATTAAGTAGGGCGTTATTTAAGTCAAACGAGTGGAATATTATTTGTTCATATTTAGTTTATTAATTAGGATATGAACGAGCTCGAGTCGAAATTAAATTTTGAACTGAGTTTAAAAATGTGCTCATACTCGACTCGTTTAGGAAATAAACGAGTTCGAGATGAGTTTTTTTTCGAGCTTTAAGCATTTCTACTTGCTCATTATACAGTAATTAAACGAAAATTTTACAAACTCCATAAAATTCGAGCTTAATTTGAACGAGTCGAGCTTTGGACCAAGCTTAAAAAATGTGTTCATAATCGGCTCGTTTAAAAAATAAACGAGCTTGAGCTGAGTTTTTATCGAGTGAGTACGAGCCGAATTCAAGCTACTCATGTTCACATAACACAAGGATATTACAGTGTTTGTTTCAATCAAAATTGTTACCTCAGTTGGGCCTTTTTTTTACAGTATGCAAGAATTAGAAGTGATTACACAAGCTGTAATCTGGCTCCTTGATCATCCTTAAGGATGATGGTATAAAGTTCCCTATTAAAAGGGATAGTAAAGTTATTACAAATGATACCCTTCCGAGCTATAAAGTCGGCTACTTGATTCGCTTCTCGGTAGCAGTGTTTATATTCAACAAGGTTAAAAGCAGATTCCAGTCGCTTATGTTGATTCGCTTTCCTCATCCCACATGGAAAATTTAAGGGTATCCTAAAGAGGGTTTTAAGGAGACTCTTCCACTACCTACATTGAGAGGTAAAGGATGAGATAGATCTTTGCGGAAAATCTCTTTTCTTGAGGCCGAAGATATTACGGATAAACTTGTTAGTATTTATCCGCGAATATCTATTTTTCATTGGATTTATTTTCAGAAAATTATCCTTTCAAACGGTTTTAGATAAGTCAAGATCTTATGAAGACAGACTCAAATCTTCCTTTTGCTTGCGGCTTAAGGATTGATTTCACAGATATATAAAGGGATCAAGGGCTTGGTTTCTAACACAGAAAAACACAATCGCCTCTCTCCCTCTCTTATTTTCTCCTACCTTTTTCCGTTCTGAGTGCCTGTTCTTGTTCTATCTTCTCTCCCTCAAGTGAACCCGTGAGAGAAGCCGGTGAAATCCTTGGGGGATATTGCCTCACATACGATCTGCACCTCTGTCGGGGGCAAATACGTTTCTCATTCAGTGGCTTCCATACCACGCTTCACCGCAGCCCTAACCCCTTCACATAAACGAGTTCGGCCTACATCCACTAACGCTTTATAACAAGTTTGTTGCTTGTTGCAGGTTTCAGCGGAGTTGTTGTCCAACAGTGAGAAACGTATTTCCGTTGGACTATGATTGCCATGGAGATTGGATACAAGAAGTCGTTGCTCGATTTTCTAAAGCTGGAGCTTTTGGATGGCTCGAACTACGAACGCTGATTCGTCAAAGGATTGAACATATGGTTGATCGGAGGAGAATCCTAGGGAGGAGTTTTCTGAGATCATGGAGCCGATCAAAACATACCTCTACCCAAGTTTGGAAAAGGATGAGTCTTCTTCAACCTCATGCTTCTCTTTCTTAATTTACTGGATCGCTCTCTATCAATTCGAGTTTTGTTTCGATCTAACGTGTGCTTGTTGTAGTTGAAATCTAGTGCGTTAATTTGGGACGTTGTTCCTGATTTTTTGAAGGTTGCAAAATTGTTTTTTTCAGAGATTTTGGCAGATTTCGAAAAGGGCTAGAATTGTTCTTGCTTCTTGAACAGGACATCGGTGAAGTATAGATTGCATTTGATGCCATCGATTCTGATTGATCTATTGTTTTGTGCTCCGCAAATCGATTTCTCTTGACCGGACCTTAGGCTTGGAGGCGTCAGACTCACAACCATCCTCCTCACCGGAGTAAATGGAGGCAGCGACGCCACCGCCTAGGGCGTCGACGGCAAGGAGCGAGGAGAGAGAAGCCGGAATTCCAGATCTGACTTCAGGGGTTCTTGTTCTTCGTGAAGAGTAAACCCAGATTTGAAATTCGAAAGTTGCTTGTTCGAATTGGTGGAGAACAATGATGAACTGAGATTCTCATCCCTGAATCTGCAAAACCCCCAAGAGATTTGAGTTTTTTGTTCTTTTTTTTGTGGGTTGCAGAGAATGGGGGGCTTCGTGCTCCTCGCCGGTAAAGTCCTCGTTGGAGATCCATGGCCTGGCGGTGCCTTGCATGCCACCGTGCCTTTTCGCTTGAGCACTTGGAGGCAACGGTGTCACCGTTTGTGACGGGATGAGAGAGAAGAGATGCTCTTGCCGCGAGCGAGGGCTAGTCCTCCCCGGAGACCCTAAGTCTTGGAGGCGCCTTGTACGCCACCATGCTTGTCGGAGAACTAGGAGGCGGCAGCGTCACCACCTGAGTCTCACAGGTGAGGAAACTCTCCTGGGCAGTGGGAGGAGGAGGGCAGCGCTAGGAGCTTTCTCAAGGTTCTGGTCTTGTTTTCGGGCTGAGCCGAGCTAGCAGGTGACCTAAGCGTATGGGCTTGGACGGGCTTTTGGGTCACTTCTGGGCATCACTCCTTGTATGTTGAGCTGCTCCGGTTAGTTCGGGCCAAATTCGTTTGGGCCTACTATTTTTTGTTGTTATGGTTGTTTTATTTTGTTTTTGGCAAAGTTGTTGAGCATATTTTCTAGACGGTGGGTTGCTTGGCAAAATACATAGTGTTCTTGCACTCCGACACCACTCGGAAATGAAAAGGGAGTATACGGAGTGGCATTGGGATATCAAAAAATGGAGGACAATTGCATTGATGAACCAGTCGAGTTGTCTCATCGGACTTACAAAGGACATCTTGTGGAGAACACTTCTACCTATTTTGTAAGTTAACCTAAGTGATCGGCATGATTTTTTATATTTGAAATTAGTTTGGTTATATATCTTATGCACATATCTCTTTTGAATCTTGCTCGATGACTCGATACTAGGACATGAGAAGTTGGTTTTAAGAGAATTCCATAAAATGCTCCTAATATATAACTTAGACGTTGTTGTTGATCAAATAAATGTGATATGTGCATAACTTGCTAAACATCCTATTAGTCCGTAATTAAGAGAACCACTAGATTGCTTGAGTTACCAAAGATTGATCTTTCTTTTAGAAACTCTAACAGGAAACGTGGTAAAGGTGTTATATCACATTAAGTAGATGACCTTTAGAGATCATAAGAGATATGAGGTATAAAACCAGCTTGATCAAAACCAACATAATTTAGATTTAACAGAGGTAGGAAATGAGATACCACATGAAAGGTTGGCAAAACCTCATTCAAGGTTTGTAAATGACTTGAGAGTCTACCTAGTGTATATGAGAAATATGGGGGTTGTGTGTCTAAGGTGGTCATATATGCCTTTAAATGAAATGATCTTATATGATCGATGATTAGTCTTGTTGGTTATAAAGAGTAGTATTATACCGTCTATAGATTTATGTGCTTGCATGATATATCGATGTGTGAATATCGTGACGCTGAATTTTTTGAGCATGGATTTCTTTGGAAGAAAGATAATGATGGTATTCCTGCTGTTACCGAACCTGTATCCCTGTCTTTACTTGCTTCTATCAATGTTGATGAACCTAGTGAAATTAGAAGAAGTAAAAGACGCAGAATTGAAACTAGATATGGTCTTGATTTTGTGACTGCATTCTTTACCGAACTCCGTGATTTAGATGAAATATATGAAGCTCTAGTTTATGTTCACATGATAGAGGATGAACCTAAAACATATAGAGAAGCTATGAGTTCTGTTGACGCTAGTTTTTGGAAAGATGCTATAAACAGTGAAATTGAATCTATCACAAGTAATCACACTTGGTAACTAGTTATTTGCCTAGAGATTATAAGGCCATCGGTTGTAAATGGATCCTCAAGAGAAAACTTAGAACTGATGGTTCTATAGAAAGATTTAAGGCAAGACTAGCAATCAAAGGATTCACACAGAAATATAGAGTAGATTATTTTGACACCTATTCTCATGTAACTAAGATTGCGACCATTAGAAGTTTACTCGCTTTAGCATTTAATTATAAGCTCTCTGTACATCAAATGGATATAAAGACTGCTTTTCTGAATGATTATCTAGATGAGGAAATAGATGGAACAACCTCCGGGCTTTGTGGTTCCAGGCAAGGAGAATATGGGTTTTAGGTTAAAAAAAATCTCTCTATGGCCTAAAGCAAGCACCTAAAAAATGGTATGAGGAATTCCATAACACTTTGTTGAGTTTTGGATTTGTAGTTAGTGGATCTAATGCATGTGTTTACACCGAGCTGTACAATTTTGGTTGCGTTATTTTGTGCCTATATGTTGATGATATGTTGTTATTCGGCACTAACATGCATGTGATAAATGAAACCAAAAAGTTTTTTCCTCTCGCTTTGAAATGAAAGTGTTTCCCAAAAGGAATACGCTAAAGTTATTGGGAGTCTAATGTTTTTGATGAACTATACTCGACCTGACATAGCTTATGTAGTAAGTAGACTCAGTAGATATACACATAATCCTAGCAAAGAACATTGGATTGCACTTAGAGGGTTAATGAGATACCTCAGAGGCACTCTTGATTGGGGATCAAATTTTGAGGGTTTTCCCTGCGTTGTAGAAGGGTACTGCCGTACTGTGATGCAAACTGGGTAAGTGGGAATGATGAAATTTGCTCCACTAGTGGATATGTTTTTACATTGTGTGGTGCAACTGTCTCATGGAAGTCTGCAAAGCGGAGTTTCTTAGCCCGATCGACAATGGAGTCAGAGTTCATAGCTTTAGACCTAGTAGGGCAAGAGGCTGAGTGGCTGAGAAGCCTACTGGCAGATATACCAACGTGGGGGCATCCAACTCTTGCGATTTCTCTACACTGTGACTCATAGGCTGCCATTGAAGTAGCAAACAGTGGAGCGTATAATGGCAAGAAGAGGCATATACACATCCGACATGAGGTTGTGAGGCAATTGATAATAAATGGGGAACACTCTTTAGAGCATGTGTGGTCAGAAAGGAGCATCGCAGATCCTCTGACCAAAGGACTTTGCAAAAGGCTAGTCCTTGACACGTCGAGGGGAATGTGCCTAAAGCTCGTCAGATGAGGAATCTGTGGTGGAAACCATTAATTTGGTCGAATGCACGCCATGGAAAGACTTATATGAGATACACATCTCACATTCCTATGGCAAGTGTATAGTGAGGCTGAGCTAACACTCTTAATGATTCTATAGCCCATGCATTGGGTGGTTCTTAGAGACGGACTTGATAGATCACCGAACGACAAAAGAGAGGTTGAGCGTTAGAGATCTTAATAACTTCATAACCCATTGTGGGAGTATTCTGCATTGAGACAGATATGTTGAAGTTACCTATGTGAGCGTGAGGGATTGGCAACCCTCCAAGGTGAGACTTAGGGCAATCTTCACTAGAACACTCATGAGCACTCAAGGTGTGCCAAAACTTGGATGTCTTATGTGATAAGACTTAGCGGAACATTACAGGACCCTGTGGAAGGTGTGTATTGCTGGTTTACCCTAAAGTGGAGGAATTCAAGGCCTCTGGTATTCGCTCTATCGAAAGGATCACCAGTTTTACTATGTGCTGATTCAAGTCGCAAGACATCAGCATTTAAGCACCGACCTCGACACGCTCAAAACTTGTTTTCAAAACCTCAGTTTTTAAATCCTTCTCTCGGCATTTGTGGGGGATTGTTGGACATAATACCTAGAGATGGTGGTTTTAAGGTGTCTCTTAGACTTTCCTTATCCCACATGCAGAGTTTAAAGGTATTCTAAAGAGGAATTTAATGAGACTCTCCCACTACCTACATTGAGAGGTAAATGATGAGATAGAGTTTTGTGGAAAATATCTTTTCTTGAGGCCAAAGATATTACAGATAAACTTGTTAGTATTTATCCGCAAATATCTATTTTTCATTGGATTTATTTTCAGAAAATTATCCTTTCAAACGGTTTTAGATAAGTCAAGATCTTCTGAAAATAGAATCAAATCTTCCTTTTTCTTGCAACTTAATGATTGATTTCGCAGCTATATAAAGGGATCAAGGGCTTGGTTTCTAACACAGCAAAACACAATCGCCTCTCTCCCTCTCCTGTTTTCTCCTACCTTTTTCCTTTCTGAGCGCCTGTTCTTGTTCCATCTTTTCTCCCTCGAGTGCACCTGTGAGAGAAGCCGGTGAAATCCTTGGCAGACGTTGCCTCGCATACGATCTACACGTCTGTCGGGGGCAAATATGTTTCTCATTCAGTGGCTTCTATACCACGCTTCACCGCAGCCCTTGCCCCTTCACAAAAACGAGTTCGGCCTACATCCACTAACGCTTTATAACAACTTTGTTGCTTGTTGCATGTTTCAGCAGGGTTATTGTCCAACAACCTAATCTTTTCAATGTGATGAATAATCTTCCATCTGACATTATTGCTGCTTGTGATGGCTTTGATGAGTTGTACGCAGATTGCCTCCTTCTATTATTACTCTTCGAAGTCATTCTCTAATTGCTTTCTCCATACCTGTTTGAATAGCGATATATAGCTTCGGTTTGAATGAGTAAGGCTTTAACAATTTCCTTGTAAAACATGTCAATGACATGGCCCCGGGAGTCCCGAGTAACCCCTCCCACACAGCAAGTGCATGTGGGATTAACAGAGTCATCCACATTGATTTTGTAGATAATCTCTGGTGGTCTCCTCCATTTAGCTTTCATTATCTTGTTTATTACTTTATTCCTATGATTATCTTTTTCAATTTGGGTCCAATTATAGATGTTTGCAATGATTATTCGAATGATATTTTCTATTGGCGCCGAAGCTTTATTCCTCAAAATAAGTTCATTTCTGATTTCTCAAATAGTTTAACAAATGAAGACTATTGACTGTTCTATTAAATCAATTCTTCGTAATTAAACCCAATTTAACTTTTAATTTCTTAATCACTTTTGGTTTTGCACACTTGATCACTTTATTGCTTGGATCAACTAGTTTGAATCACTAATTTGACTATTCAATTGATTATTCAATTATTAATTAATTACTTGATAGGTTAACAATTCGATATTTTGATTTGGTTTTTTTTTTCCAACTGATGTAGAAAGTTGGAGTGTGATTTATATCGACCAGGTGGGAACATCATTTCAACATCGTAGTCATTATGTGTATATTTTTTCTATCTTTCTGTTGGTATTTGCACTCACATATTTTACTATATACATCACACTTTTTTTTTGAGTCACATACGTGTGACTTAAAAGACGTATGATATTTTATCTATAAAATATCTTGCGCTTCTTGAGAGGTAAGGTCTATTTTAAAAAATATATATATAAAAAATTAAATATTGGTATATATTAAAAAATATTGATGTAAATATCACTCCTATTTAATTGCTCTCGGTGGGAGTCTGTGCCACATTAAGATGATGATTTGAGGATGTAATACATATAATTCTCTTACTTTGTATTTGTATAAAACGTAACAATTATATTAAGGCAAGCTAGGTAGGCAAATATGGGTATTTAGACCAAATTTGGGAAACGTAAGTTTTGGCCCATTCAAACCCAAACCAGAAGCCCGACTCAGCCTACCTCTCCTCTGGATTCAAGTGTGTGTGTGGCTTAAGTGTGGAAGCTGAGGTTGCCCTAAGTTGGAACGCTGTGTTTCAACTAAGACCACTTCTATATATACTAGCTACCAGACCCTGGCTCACAACACTCGGCGTCGTCAGTTGAAAGGTAACCCTAAATAAGAGAAAGAGAGAGCGAGAAAGGTAAGAGGTGCTCAGGAGAAAACATCATTGGAGAAGACGATCCGATCTTCCTCCATTGGTGACCTGAAGACAAAGGTCCTGCTAGAAGAAGGAAGAAGACAAAGTCAGAGCTTACTCCCCAAGCTTGACTCCATCGTCTTCATTTGCTCCATCTCAGATCTTGGATCTGAGAGCTTCAGGGGGTTTTCTGTTCCTTGCTTCGTATTCCTTTGCTTGTATCTTCCTAGATCTGTGTTGTTGCCTGTGTTTGCTTGCTGCTTATCTTAGTTGGTTGTTACCTTTGTAAGATATGCGTTGTTTAGTGAAATCGGGCTCGGGTCTCCCTTTCTTGAGACCCCGCAGAGTAGGTTCACCGAACTGCATCACCAATGTTTTGTGTTCTTTACGCTTCCGCATTCTAGATTAGGTTTTGTGTTCTTGACAACCATCAAACTTGAATCGGATTTAATCTTACAATAGTGGTATCAAAGCTTGAGTGTCCCACTTCTTCCGTTCTTTTGTCTCTGTAGACGAGAGAAATATATTTGGGGGCGTGGACATTGGGGGACCATTAAGTATCCACGGTCAAGTGTTGTTCCTCTCCCGTCCGACGTACCACTAGCAATATAAAACTTGTTTATGTGTTAAAAACCCTCTATGTGTTGTCAGTCTTGCTTTTCTGTTGCAGATAATATGGTTTCTGTGTTTCTTGATTGTAAGATACTTGGTACTGATTTGTTTTACATCTTTGTAGGTACCATGTCTGATAACTCTTTCAAGATCAAAGCCTTTGATGGCCACATGGACTTTCCCATGTGGCAACTCAAGATGAAGGCCATTCTGGTAAAAGAAAAATGTTGGAAGTCGGTCAATGTGCCTGCTCCAACTTCTGAAAAGACTCCTCTTGGAGGGGTTAGGATCCCTGGAGTTTCTGAAACCCCTGAAACCTCTAAGATTGAGGATAAAGAGGATAAAGGTTAGGGTGTATTTGATCCAGACATGGTTGAGCAAGCCCATGCTGAGATCATGCTACGACATACAAATGAGGTAGCCCGGCAAGTGGTGCAGTATACTCCTTACTCCCTCTGGCGTGCCTTAGAAACTTTATACTTCCATAAGTCTCTGCCTAGTTTGATTTCCTTGCTGTGTAGGCTGTTTACTTTCAAAATGGATTTAAATTTGACTTTGCAAGATAAGGTGGATAAATTCTTGAAGATGACCCAAGAATTACAAAGGTGTAATGACAATATCAAAGATTCTCTTCAGGATATTTTATTGCTTAACTCTCTGCCCTCTCAGTTTGATACTTTCAGTGATGTTATTCAGTTTAGTAGAGATTCCTTGTCTAAAGATAAACTTGTTTAGTCCATAATTGAGAAAAATGAGATTGTGAAGGTTTTTAAGATAAAGGGATATCCTAAATCTGATAAAAATGACAAATCTGATAAGTCTGAGGTTCTGTATATCAAGGGAAATAAAAATAAGGGGGGCAAGCCCTCCCAAAACAAGCCTAAAAAGGATGAGAAGACTCCTAATGAGCAGTCTGATCAGAAGGTGCCCAAAGACTCAAAGTGTAACTATTGTGGTCATGTGGGGCAATGGATTAAAGACTGTAGGAGGAAGAAAAGGGATGACCAGAATAAAAATAAATAAGAAAATGTTGTTGTGTTTGAGTCTCATACTACTTATCCCAATGAATTGCTTATGTGCGATTCCTCTGTTGAAAGTAATACTTGGATCCTAAATTCAGGTTGCACTATGCATGCTACTCCTGTGAAATCTTGGTTTAAATCTCTTGATGAGTCTGTCACAGGTGAGGTTATGCTTGTGACTACACTGTTCTGAAAATCAAAGGTGTAGGTAATGTGTGACTGCAACTGCCAAATGGGAAGAGTATCCTTGTTGAAAATGTCAAGTGGGTTCCAGCATTGAGAAGAAATTTGTTATATGTCTCTATGTTTGATGATCAACGTTGCCTAATCACTACTTTTGCAGGGAAGAAAAGTGTCAGTAAGAATGGTGTTCACCTTCTCATTGCTGTGAAGTAGGTGGTCTGTGTTACTAGACCTCCTGAATGCAATATCACTACGAAACTTGACTCAATGACTCTTGAAAACACTAAGGTTTGGCATAATAGGTTAGGCCATATTGGTAACAAGGGCCTCTATTTCTTGTTTAAAACTAGTCTTATGGATAAAAAAAACCTGTTGATTTCAATTTTTGTGAAAATTGTATTCTTGGTAAAGCTAACAAACTGCCTTTCTCTAACTCCTCTTATATTGCAGGGGCTCCTCTAGAGTTTATCCACTCAGACCTTTAGGGTCCATCTCAAGCGGATACTCTTGGGAGCAGGAAGTACTTCATCTCTTTTGTTGATCACTACTCTTGAAAGGTATGGGTAGGTCTACTTAAGCCCAAGGATGAAGCCTTCTATTTGAAGGTTCGATAATGTATAACAATGTAATATAAAGATACTATAGAAGGGGGGTTGATAGAGTATGCCGGATTTTCGCAGATAATCTCAAGACTTTTGAAGCACTTGCAAAACCCTTTGAGATTAGACGTAATTCTTTCTTCTGGAAAACCTGAATCACAACAGAGTTATACAATTTGAAACAAGTGCGGAAATATGGTAAAGCAATAAGTAAAGGACGCAATGAATTGTTTACGAGGTTCGGCACGAACTTGGCCTACGTCCCCGCCTAGGGTTCTTCCACAACCCTAGGATTCAACCGGCTTTTATTGATTCACAAGACTTAGGATCCTAATAGCTCACCGAGAAGCCTCTCTCCTATACAATTGCAATCTAGTCAACTCACGTTCCCTTGGAGTCCAAGACCAATCTAGAAGAGCCCCACCTCTCTCAGTTATCTAGTACAATCCTCTTACATTTAGTGAATCAATCGCCTAGTGTCCACTTCCTGAGTTACAAACTCTCGAGTATAACACTCACTCGAAATATATCCTATAAGCTCACTTTGTAACTCTCAAATGCTTTGAAACAAAATATACGACTCTTACGAACTAGCAGAGAGCACACGAAGAAGACAGATTGACTTGAAGGCTTGAGTGTGAATGAAAGCTTGTATTCAGCGAATGTATCTGTCCTCTTTTCTTCAACTCCTTCTTATACAGATCAAATCGGCACCTAAGGATCTTCTTCAACGGCTAGAACCGATTATGGCTAGAGAAGAAATCTCCATGATCTTCTATTTGTGGAAACTCGGAAGCCATGATCTCCAATTTGAATCTTCTCGATTTCAAGCTTAAGGAAGGAGATAATATTTGAAAACTTGCTGCATATGTTAGTGTATAAAACATATAATAATATCTGAAAATAAAATATAATAACATATAATAATATTCGGACATAATATGCACATAATACAGGTTTTGTGTTTCATCAAAACAGCTGTAGCTTCAAGACCTTTGACACAAGCTGTGTGTCAAAGCCTTTGAAACCATTTCCGATTTTCATCAAGGGAGTGGAGTTATCAATCTCCCCCTTGATGAAAGACAAAACATGTGCATCCCTGCAACTTAGTCAAGCAGATATATCATAAGCAAAATCAGACTAAGTATCTGCATGGTGTTAGACAAATGTTGGATCATAATTTTAAAGTTAACGAAAAACATCCAACAAGGTAAAACAAAACAAGGTCTTCCAAGACCCTTGGTTCACAGCAGTTTTAAAGTCTAAACCATCATCAGATCATCTCCCCTTTTTTTGTCTTTCAACAAAGGGATGAGGGTAAAACAATAACCAGAAGTTTTAAAACAGTAACCAAAACCAGCAGTGTTCAGAATAAGGGTTAGGGTAGGGTAGGGTAGGGTTTTAAGATTCATCATCAGGAGCACCATCCGTGAACAGCAACTCCCTTGACGACTGATTCCAAAGACCAACTATCAGTATTGTGTTTGGCTTTGAGGTTTATGTAAAATAAACGGGTGAGTTGGGGGTAGTATGCGGATTCAAGGTTCAGAAGGGTCCAGGCAGATGTTTGTTTGAGGAGAGAGATGCAGGGTAGGTTCAAAGCTTCCAAAAACTCAAGATCAATGAAATCGGAACAACATATCTTACGAGTTCTAAACTCATCTACCCACTTTCCAGCCATCTCAGCATGCTTAAACCAGGAGGAGGGTAAGGATTGGTTTACCTGAATAAGTGCAGGCGGATCGGCGTTCTTCCTGCGAGCCTTTGTGGGAGCAGTCCTCTTGACAGGCGCGTCAAGGCTTCTGAGAGTGTCTTTCCTTGTGCGCTTGGGAGATGGAGGCTTTGCTGCAGTGGCTTTGCGCTTCTTCGGAGACGGGGGAGGTGGAGGAGGAGTAGGAGAGGGAACAGGTTCTGGCTCCTCTTCCTCTTCTTCCTCAGACCCCGAGTCCTCAGCAGACACTTCAGCATCGTCTCCTTCAGCCTCCTCGTCATCGTTTGCAGTTTCGTCGTCCTCCTCTTCCTCTTCCTCTGGTTTCTCTTCAGTGGGAACCTCCTTCTCAGCAGCTCTTCGTGCCTCTTCCTCGGCCTCTTTCCTAGCTTTCTCAGCCTCTTCCTCGGCTCTTTTCCTTGCTTGCTCAGCCTCTTCCTCGGCCTTTTTCTTTCTTTCGGCCTCTTCCTTAGCCTCCTTTGCAGCATCTCGCTTTAGAATCTCATCAAGATCCTCCTCTTCCTTCTCTTCCTCAGCAATGATTTTCTTTTTCCCTTTTTGCTTGGCACTAAGAGACTTCTTCGTCGGGCACTTCAGGGACCGCTTGATTTCGGCAATAGTGATCTCAGGGACGGTGCTCGGGACAATGGCTGGGACAATAGCTTGAGGAGTAGGTTCGGGTTGAGAGGAGATCACAATGGCCTGGCGCCCTTTGGGGGTAGCGCCAAGGTGTTTGAGTGTGGAGGTCTTCTTGGATTTGGGTGCCATGGATGAAATTCGGCTAAGCTTACAGAAAAAGGTTGAAGAAGGAGTTTAAGAGAGGGTTTAGGTAATTCTGGAGAGGTGAGGAATAGTTAGGGTAAAATGTGTGGTTTAAAAAGGGTGAGAGGGGTAAGTTGATGGGACGGGTTTAGGGTTCCAAGGATAGTAATCATCACACTGGCATTTTGAAAAGATTTGATTTCCAAAAACAATTCAAAATTCAAACCATCTTGTCACATTTCAATTTCAATAAGGAGTATTTCCGAAAATATATTTTCCATAAATAAATATACTCGGATATAAGAATTTTTGGAAAACAAAATGTGTACTGCATAAAGAAGGTTAAAAATCATAAAAACTATATTTGATCAAATATCTAATAAGATATTAACCAAATATATGATCCGTTATATGTGCTCTACCATTCAGCTCACAAACTTTGACATAATTCTCAAAGGTCTTAACACTGAGTAGAATTTATCTTTCGTAAAGAGAAAGCCCCCCCTACGAAAGTGCATCCCTGTTAAGCATTCCGATCTCACGTCTAATGAAGGTGAACCTGTCCTCTGCCAAAGGGTTAGTAAAAATGTCAGCCCATTGATAACCAGTTGAAATAAAGGACATGGATACATCACCTTTTTCGACGTGGTCTCTAATGAAATGATGCCTTACATCAATACGTCTGGTCCTTGAATGCTAAACATGATTCTTTGTAATGGAGATGGCACTTGTATTATCGCACTTAATGGGAATGCCTTTGAGGTTGATGCCAAGATCTCTCATTTGTTGAGCTATCCAAAGGATTTGAGAGCAACATGCTCCAGCTGCTATGTATTCGGCTTCGGTAGTGGATAGAACAACTGAGTTTTGTTTCTTTGAGAGCCAACTGATCAAGGATGCTCCTGAGAATTGGCAACATTCTGACGTGCTCTTCCTATCCAACTTATAGCCTTTAAAATCTGCATCAAAATACCCGATTAATGTAAAATCTCTTTGCTTTGGGTACCTTTTGAGTCTTTTCTGCATGCATGAAACCCTCCATGTGGGGTGAGACAGTTTTGACAGCTGCTTACCTGATCAGCAGGTCCCCATCCTCTACTATAGGGTTTAAAACCCCTCAAGAGATGTGGATTGGGAGGAAGCCTAACTTCACATACTTGAGGCCCTTTGGATGCACAGCTTATGCTCATGTTTCACAGGGCAAGCTGCAACCAAGGGCTCTAAAATGTGTTATGCTAGGGTATCCAAAGGGTGTGAAAGGTTACAAACTCCTTCATATTCAGCCTACAGCATATAAAGTCATCACTTCTAGAAGTGTTACTTTTGAAGAAGATAGTTTTTATTTTAAAGATAAGCTAACTACTGCTTTTGATGTTTAAGGTACCACCTCTGTGCCCACAGTCCCCTTTGCTTCTCCATCATCACTGGATCCTAAGGAGCATGAGTTTGATATTGGCCATCCGGTGCATATGATGCACTCTCCAGCAATCATCCCAGCATCATCCAAATTAAGGGGGGAAAGTGAAGAAGTTCTGACAAGAAATGAACCCACTGAAGACATAATAGGGAGTATCACAACCTCTGTCTCTTCTCCCTCTGCTACTGAAAATGTTGTGTCTGCATCATCTTCTACTTCTACCCCTCATCTGAATGCATCTGTGCCCCTTGGGGACTCTGTGCCTTCATCTGTGAATGATTATGTGCTTGTCAAAGATAGAAGTCATAGGATAAAGATTCCTAATAAGAAATATACTTCTAATTTGGTTGAATATGCTATGATTGTTGCTGAAGTGGTTAAGTTTCCTACACCTGACACATATGAATCTGTTATACATAGCCAACAATCTATTCATTGGAAGAATGCTATGTCTGATGAAATCAAGTCTATGCATGAAAATAAAACTTGGTTGCTAGTTCCTAAACCTGCTAGGGCTAGATTGATTGACTATAAATGAGTGTTTAAGTTGAAAGATGGCTTGAATTCCTCTGATCCTCCTAAGTTTAAAGCTAGGCTCGTAGCAAAAGGTTTTACTCAACATGAAAGTCTTGATTATACTGATATTTTTGCACCTGTTATGAAGTATAAAACCTTGAGATTGTTACTTTCTATAACTGTTATGCATGACTTTGAACTTTAACAAATGGATGTTAAGACATCCTTTTTACATGTAGATTTGGATGAGACTATCTATATGAAACAACCTAAGGGCTTTATAGATAAAGATCATCCAGATCATGCTTGGTTGCTTAAAAAATCCATTTATGGACTCAAGCAGTCCCCTAGGCAATGGAATAAAAAACTTGATATGTGCATGGGATCCCTTGGCTTCAAGAGAAGTAAATATGATACTTGTTTATATCAAAAAAGAGCTTCTTCCTGTCACATTTACATTCTGTTATATGTGGATGATATTCTTTTGATATGTGATTCTTTGCTTGTTATAAGTGGAGTAAAAAAGAATCTGATCAATCATTTTGATATGAAGGACTTAGGTCCTGCTCAGAAAAGCTTGGGGATCAATATAATCAGAGGTAGAAAAAACAAATTGATGAAATTGTCTCAATCTGATTATGTGCACAAGGTGTTGCCTAGATTTAACATGCTTTCCTCAAAGCCTGCTCCAGTCCCCTTAGGGGGGCACTTGGAGCTAAAAAAAAAGGCAGTGTCCCACAACACCAGATGATAGATAAAGGATGGCCAAGTGCCCCTATGATGTTGTTGTGGGTTCTGTCATGTATGCTATGTTATGCACTAGACCTGACTTTGCATTTTATATAAGTGTGTTGAGAAGGTTCATGGCTAATCCTTGAGAAGCACATTGGTCTGCAATGAAGTATCTATTGAGGTACTTGTGTGGTACTAAGGACCTTTGCCTGGTCTTTGGTGCTCACAAGTAGCCTCTAGACCTGCAGGGGTTTGTGGACTCGGATTATGCCAGCAACAAAGACAACCGGAAATCTACCACTGCTTATTATTTTACTTGGGCGGGAAATTGCATTTCTTAGAAGTCTCAGTTACAGCCTTTGGTGGCACTCTCATCCACTGAGGTTGAATACATAGTAGCTACAGAAGCAGCAAAAGAAGCCATCTGGCTAAAAGGATTGCTGAAGAAAATCTTCTAGAAGAAATATGCCTTGCCTGTTATTCATACAGTTTCTCAGAGTGCATTGTACCTATGCAAGGATCGATTGTACCATGAGAGAACAAAACATATTGATGCCAGGTTTCACTTTATCAGAGAAAAACTGTAAGAAAAAGTACTTGAGTTGAAAAAGATCAAGGGAGACCTGAACCCATCAGACATTGGGACTAAAATTGTTCCTGCTAACAAATTTTGTTTTTGCAGGGATTATCTTAATTTAATGTCTCCTTAACTTTCAGGTACTTGGGTCAAGGACGGATACAGTGCTCACCCAAGCTCATGGTTTTGCTACTGGTGATACAGATCCTGAACAAAGCTTGAGAATTATAGGGGCAAATTGTAATGCATATAATTCTCTTACTTTGTATGTGTATAAAATGTAACAATTATATTAAGGCAAGCTAGGTAGGCAAATATGGGTATTTAGACCAGATTTAGGAAATGTAAGTTATAGGCCATTCAAGCCCAACCCAGAAGCCCGACTCAGCTCACCTCTCCTCCGGATCCAAGTGTGTGTGGCTTGAGTGTAGAAGTTGACGTTGCCCTAAGTTGGAACACTGCGTTTCAACTAAGACCACCTTTATATATACTAGCTACCAAACCCTGGCTCACACCACTCGACGTCGTCAATTGAAAGGTAACCCTAAATCAGAGAAAGAGAGAGCGAGAAAGCTAAGAGGCGCTCAGGAGAAATCAGCATTGGAGAAGACGGTCCGATCTTCCTCCATTGGTGATCTGAAGACAAAGATCCTGCTAGAAGAAGGAAGAAGAAGAAGTCAGAGCTTACTCTCCAAGCTTGACTCCATCGTCTTCATCAGCTCCATATATCTCAGATCTTGAATTTGAGAGCTTCAGGGGGGTTTTATGTTCCTTGCTTCGTGTTCCTTTGCTTGTATCTTCCTAGATCTGTGTTGTTGCCTGTGTTTGCTTGTCGCTTGCCTTAGTTGGTTGTTGCCTTTTTTAGATCTGTGTTGCTTAGTGAAATCGGGCCCAATCTCCCCTTCTCGAGACCCCGCGGAGTAGGTTTGCCGAACCGCGTCACCAACATCTTGTGTTCCTTTACTCTTCCGTATTCTAGATTAGGTTCTGTGTTCTTGACAACTATTGAACTTGAATCGGACTTAATCTTAAGAGGCAATCAAATGGATGTAGATCATCTGGTCCACTTTGTGTTCCCTTTGATGGTCCATAAAATTATTTCAAATATAAATAAACATTGAAAAAAATTAAAAGAAAAAATTTGGCTAAATGTCTATTTTGCCAACCCCTTTTTGCAAAATGTCCACTTAAATTCAGTTTTTGCTAAATGTCCTAATTTTTTTTGAAAATCCCATAATGCCGCTGCCCTTATTTAATTTATCCTCACCCTCTCTGTTGTTTGACTTCTACCTCCCGTTCTTTCTGACAGTGATTTCACAGAGAGAGAGAGAGAGAGAGAGAGGGGGGGGGGGAGAGGGAGAGGGAGAGGGACGCTGCTCCAAGGCAGGAGGAGGAAAGGAGCGCCAGTGTAATCATCGATCGTCCTCATCCTCGCCGGTCTTCACGGTGGCGGCCTCCCCACGCGTTTACACCGTTCGAAGAACGACTCGTCTTCAAGGCCGTTCGAAGAAGCGAAGAGTTCCTCTTCTCCCAGATTCCTTCTCTCTCGCCCTAGTCGTCTGCTAATCTTCAGGAGTCCGATTCCGGCAAATTCGAGATCGGATCTGGTTATGGCAAGCGGTGTTGACGAGGGACGAGATGCGGTGGATCTGATGACAGAGGTGACAGAGGAGATCGGATCTGGTTATGGCAAGCGGTGGGATCCGGCCTTTCCGACCCTACCGTGTCTGTGCGCGATCTCCTATTTTCGATTTCCTTTCGATTTCGTCGGCTCTACCGTGTTTGTTTGCTGCCGTTGCGCGTTCTGATGGAGATATCACAGAGAGAGAGAGAGGGAGGGATGGTGACAGACTGACATCCTTCGCCCTCCGCCTCCTCCTCGCTTTCGCCTTCCACTCTCTCCCCGTCGAACAGGTCCTCCTCCTCTTCCTCTTCGTCTTGTGCTTTTCCTATTAATTACTGAGGGTTTTTGCTTGTTTCCAAGGTGTTTTGGCTTTGTTTGTGGTTAATCGTTTGGATTTAGTTTGATTTTTGGGGTTTCTGCTAGAGTGATTGGTTTTTAGGATTGAATTCGGTTTTAAAGCATTGTAATTCTCCCAATTACTAATGGATTAATTTGGTTCTTCGTTGTGTTTGTGTAGAGCAATTATGGTGGCTGATTTTCTTCTTTACAGCTCGAGAACTTACCAATCAAACAGGCTGAATTGAATTACTTGTTAGATTGATTTCCAATGTCGATATTTGTTGGAAAAATAATTGATTTTTGGTGGAATGCGTTGTGCGAGTGTCGTCTGTGAATGTTTTGATTTCCGGTGGATTTCCTTTCGATTACTACGGTTTTGTGGCTCTAGATCATGTTACTGTGAGCCTTTGTGATCCAGGCAATACTGCAGTTGTACTTCTAACAAATGGTTCCTAACTTCTACCATGCTACTTGCTTGTTAGAACTGTAATTGATGGAGATCCACTGGCAGTTGAAACGTGGCATTGTTGGACTTCTTGACTATGATTCATTCGGCTTCCATGTAATATTTTACTGGACTCTTACACAAACTTGAGGATATGACCTTAAACTTTTGATTGATTTTTACTAGACTCTTCAACTTCTTTATTTGTTGGATTACATTGTATTTTTCGGTGATATTGTGTTTGATTACACTATATTTTTCATGAATTTTTTTTGTCGTATTGTGTTTGATTACACTATTATTATTTTTTTCATGAATTACATGTGTCACCAAGAGTGTCACCAAGAGTGTCACCTCTAATAAGGGGGACGACGGTGGATCTCCATTTATTAGGTTGAATTGGTGACACCTCATTAGGTTGATATTTGTATTTATGATAAAAAAATTACCTATAAAATTCATTGTGACACGGACACCCCATTATATATTCACATATAAAAACAATTTACATATAAAATTTATTGGTGTCACCAGCGATAGTGTCACCACAGTTATAAGGGTGGTGACAGCGATAGGTGGATGCTGACAGCGGTGACGGCGATAGGGGTGGTGGCAACGATAGAGTTGGTGACGGTGATAGGTTGGTGACGGGGATAGGGGTGGTGACAGCGATAAGGGTGGGTGGTGACAGCGATAAGGGTGGTGACAACGATAAGAGTGGTGACAACGATAGAGTGTTGACAGTGGTAAGGGTGGTGACAACGATAAGGGTGGTGACAGCGATAATAAGAGTGGTGACAACAATAGGGGTGATGACAGTGATATGAGTGGTGGTGACATCGATATAAGTGGTGGTGACAGTGATAGGGCGGTGACAGCGATAGGGGCGGTGAG
The DNA here is from genome assembly GCA_963922045.1 of Persicaria maculosa. Classification (NCBI taxonomy): domain Eukaryota; kingdom Viridiplantae; phylum Streptophyta; class Magnoliopsida; order Caryophyllales; family Polygonaceae; genus Persicaria; species Persicaria maculosa. Next base: position 9,589,810 of record OY998251.1, read on the forward strand.
AGCGATAGGTGTGGTGATCGATGACAGTGATAGGGGTGGTGGTGACGGCTATAGAAGTGGTGGTGACAGCGATGGGAGTGGTGGTGACAGCGATAGAAGTGGTGACAGCGATAAGGCGGTGACAGCGATAGAGGTGGTGACAGCAATAAGGGTGATGACAACAGTATGGGTGCTGGTGACAGCGATAGGGGTGGTGGTGACAGCGATAGGAGTGGTGGTGACAGCGATAGGAGTGATGACGGCGATAGGGCGGTGACAGCGATAGAGGTGGCGACAGCGATAGAGGTGGCGACAACAATAAAGGTGGTGACGACAGTGATGGGGGTGGTGGTGATAGCGATAGGAGTGGTGGTGACAGTGATAGGAGCGGTGACAGCGATAGGGCGGTGACAACGATAAAGGTGATGACAGCAATAAGGGTGGCGACAGCGATATGAGTGGTGGTGACAGTGATAGGGGTGAGGGTGACAGCGATAGGAGTGGTGACAATGATAGGGCAGTGACGACGATAGAGGTAGTGACAACAATAAGGGTGGTGACAGTGATATGGGTCGTGGTGACAGCAATAGGAGTGGTGGTGACAGCGATAGGAGTGGTGACAGCGATAGGTCGGTGACAGCGATAGAGGTGGTGACAGCAATAAGAGTGGTGGTGACAGCGATATGGGTGGTGGTGACAGTGATATGGGTGGTGACAACGATAGGGCGGTGGCAACGATAGATGTGGTGACAGCGATAAGGGTGGTGACAATAATAATATATTGTGGTGACAGCGATAGGGGTGATGACAGCGATAATAAGAGTGGTGACAACGATAGGCGTGGTGGTGACAACGATAATATATTGTGGTGACAGCGATAGGGATGATGACATCGATAATAAGAGTGGTGACAGCGATAGGAGTGGTGGTGACAGCGATAGGAGTGGTGGTGACAGCGATACGAGTGGTGACAGCGATAGGGCGGTGACAGCGATAGAGGTGGTGACAACAATATGGGTGGTGGTGACAGTGATAGAGGTGGTGGTGACAGTGATATAGGTGGTGGTGACAGCGATAGGAGTGGTGGTTACAACGATAGGAGTGGTGACAACGATAGGGAGGTGACAATGATAGCTAAAAATTCCAATTTAAAATATATATTTTTAGATTTTTTACCCTTATATTGATATGTTTATAAGATTTTATTATGAAAAATCAGGTTTTATAAAATAATAAAAATTAGTTTCTAAAATAATCGATATTTTAATTATCTATATTTTTAAAACATGGATTTTCATAATAAAATTTTATAAACATATTAATATAAGGGTATAGAATCTAAAAAAAAATTAAAATTTTTTTCAATGTTTATTTATACTCGAAATAATTTTGTGGACCACCAAAGGGACCGTGGATGTAGGCTAGAGGATCCACATCCATTAACTAGGCATCCATCCGAGCAAATATTTATTCAATCATTAAGTAGGTAAGGTAGCCATGAATTAAGGCAGAAAAAAAAAAGTAAAATTGAAACTGAAAAATTGGTTGATACGAATACGATTACCTACTTTGGATCTCATAGAGTTGCTAACATAACTTCACGTAAAGGGGTTCGAATCTTCTGTCCACAATAATGTTCCCTTCCACTATCCCATCTCACAAAAAATTAACTTTTTTTATTCTTTTAATCTACATTTTAAATTTTAAATTATTTTTTTTTCTTTTTATTTGAAGTTTATGAGGGGAGGGGGTTGAGGGATAGGAGATGGGACAAACTAGGGAACAGAGGATTTGGAGTCCACATAAAGTTGGTTAAATCTATAAGGTAATTCTATAAACTCCACGGAGTTCAACTCTACGGGATCCTGACCGGCGATTACCTATTCAACATCACCGGACTTCTCAAGTCAATTAATGGAACTAATTTTTCTTTTTTTTATTCAATTCAAATCAATTACAATTAATTAATTCATTATATTAAAACCCGTTGGCAAAAAAACCCCAACTTGGGGCTAGAGAAGTTCATCGCCAATCACCTCTTCGGAGGCTCAAAACCACCTCTTCGGAGGCTGAAAACACCTCTTAGGAGGTCGATAATCCCCTCGCCGGTCCAAGACTAGTAGTCCTGGCCACCCTCTCCGCCACCCTTGATGTTCAATCTTGGCACTATTTCAGTTTGGGGTTTCGGTGGTTCTGGGTTCACTCTCCCGTTTCCATCTACCCCATGCCTGTTTCTTGCTTTGATTGCCCAGATTTTGAGAAATCAAAAATCCCCAAATCCCTATTTGATTTGGAATTGAATCGATTGGTCTGGTCACCAGATTCTAATCAATCTCTGATTTGAAACTCTACTTCTGGATCTCTCTGATTTCGCCCCGTTTGACTTTGCCCCATCCTCCCTCGTCTCAACCGCTGCTCGGCCCTGTTTGGTGGCCTGCGTGGTGTTCCCGGCGAGGGTTGCCGCTCCTCATTTTCGCTGCTCTTAAATCCCGTCGGCGTCCTAGGCTTCTAGCTAGTCCTTGCGCCGATTTCGATCCTTGTCCCTCTCCCGGGTGGTGGTCGGTGGCCTCCGGGTAGTTGCTTACCCTTCTCTGCATTTGGGTTATCACTTCCTTGGCCATAGGGTGGCCTTGGGCCCTCCTATTCCTAGATCCCTCCGGCCGTTGTTTTCGCTGGCTTCGATTGTTATCGTCTTCTCCCTCCGGACTTTGTCCGGCCGCTGTTCTCTACCGGCGGTTGTGCGGCCGTCCATCCATCAGTTCTCTGAACGTACAAAAAGAAAAAGGAAAAAAAAAGGTAAAAACTTATCCTTGCCTTGCAAGGATAAGGGGAAAAAAATAATTAATTAAAAAATTAAAACCAAATTTTGAGCTTGCCGTGCAAGCATGGAAAAAAAAAAGAAGAAAAAGACAAAAGAAATCCCAAATCCCGAAAGGGCTTGAAAAAATCCCGTGAAGGCTCGTATCAAAATCCCATTAGGGTTGACTAAATCCCGATTGGGTTTATGGGTGCTCTTTTCTCAGGCGGTTTGCGGCTCTGCGGTTGCGTGATTTGGCACTCTTCTCCATGGATTTGGTTCTGACCGTCGGAGTCGGGATAGGCTGGGGTCGTGGTAGTGTGTTTTGTGGCGTCTCCACTACTCGGGTTGACTGCTTCCCTGGAGTTTCGTCCTCACTGCCCACAGGATGATCGGGTCCTGATGTATCGCTGGCCTACGGTTCTGCTTCAGGGTGGGGCTTGGCTTCGTTCGTCGTCTTCGGCCTCATCCAGTTTGGTTTAGGTCTGCTAGGTTTCGTCTTTTGCAGAGTTTGTTTGCTTGAGCTTGCACCGTTATGTATTATTTTATGTTTTGGTTTGTTTGGTTGTATGTTTGACGGTTCGCCGTCTGCCGACTTTGTCGGCCTCTCGATGAGTCAGGCCTGTCTGACCTTCGAATTATTACCTTATCAAAAAAAAAAAAAAAATTATATTAAAACCCGTTGGGATTCATGATGTTGCTTGTGTATGTACGTACATGCGTTTTAAGCCTAATACATAAGTGAGAGTAGCTTCCTTATCACCTAATCTTCTCATCAAATGTGCCCCTCGTATAACATATAGGGTGTTGCTATATATACCGCAAATCACAAGGTTAATATTGCACGTCATTAAGGACGTGCAAGCCTTGTGTCTAATATTGCACGTCCTTAAGGACGTGCATGATTTGCGGTGTATATAGCCGGAACGATCATATATCCTCTCCTTCACAACCTTCAAAATAAAAATACAAAATACAAAAACAAAACAAAACAAAACAAAATAAAATAAAAATAGATTAAAAGAAGTAAAAAAAAAGTGAGTTTAGAAAGGAGACAAAAGAGAACATATTCGGATGCAAATGCTTCAGACTCTTCCTTTTGTGCCTCCCTCCCATCTCCCAACTCCCTCCTCCTCGTAACCTTTCAATAAAAAAGTGAAAACAAAATGAAACTTAAAAACGATAATAAAAGAATAAAAAATAAAGGGGTTTACTATTTACACGGTGAAATTTTCGCAATTTACACTATCTGAACCGCGAACTCGAAATGCGCGACTGCGTATGTTTTTTTTTATATAAAAAAAAAAGAGCACCGCGGATCCGCAATGTGCGGTTGTAGTTTTGATTTTTTTTTAATTATTAAATGTTAATATTGTAGTCCCTCTCAAGAGGAGATAACGTTGAAAATAGTGAATTGATAACACAGAGCAAAAATGGCGGTCCAGTTTCATCTCAGCGCTTCCTCGTCTTCCTCATCTTTTCCATGGCCAATTGTTAATCTTAATCTCTCTCCGATCCATCTCTCCGCGACTACCAAGAAGCTATCAACGCTGATTTCGGGCTCAAAGTCGTTCTTTCTCAGGCTAAACTCCGAGCTCTCCCTCTCCTTGGAGGATCTGTAGAATCCGTGCTTAACGCAGGGCCTCCAATGGTAGTCGGCTAGAGGTGAGGAAGACAATAGATCTGGAATGGGTATTTGGTCAATTTCATTAATTTGGACTCGAATCTTTTGGATCTGGGTTGATTTAGAATCGAGTTTTTGGATCCGTACATCAAACATAGAATCCCTTCTTCTTCGTCGGCCATGGATTCCGTCTCCGATTAGGGGAATACCTTGCTAGTCCAAGTGAGCCCGGAGATCCACGACCTCATCGAGAAACAGAAGCGTCGCCAATGCCATGGGATCGAGCGCGCTTATCGCCTCCGAGAACTTCATCTCCTTCGCTGTCATCGAGCCTCTCGGTGGGAGGACTTGGAAGGGCAAAGGGAGAACCCAGTGGTGGGGAGTTGGGAGGAGGTGGGCGACGGAAAGGAGCCCCGGCCACATCTAGAGGAGTCGTCCAAGGGATTTGGGATGACGAATCGCTTGCATCCGCGTAGTGAGCATAAGCTGTCAGTGGGCCCCACCATCCGCGTACTCGCACTCCGCAATCGGGATGCTTCACAGTGTATTGCGCGAAAAATTGACCGTGTACTTAACAATTCCGAAAATAAAAACATTTGTGAGGGGGGTAGGGGGCGGGATTAGCAGACATAGCCACGGGTAATCCGTGATCCGTCGAGTCCGAGTCAACGATTCAGTGGGTTTGTTAGCTCAGTAGATTTGCATTAGGGACGACTTCTCTGAAACTTTTGACACTTGTCGACCCATTGGGTCAGCTTTTTTTTTTAAAAAAAAAATTGTGGTCATTGGGTATTTTTCATACTATAAATAACCTTGTTTTAGTTGTTTATATAATTTTTATAAGAGTTTTAAGAGGTACTAAATTTCTTCTTCATCATCATAATATTACGGAATTTTCGCCTGATGCCCCTGAGGTAAGGGTAAATTCGCCGGGTGTACAAAAGTTTGGGTAAATTCGCCAAATACCCCTGAGGTTTCGTTTTTTTTTTCGCCTGGTGCCCCTCGATTAAATCTGTTAGCATTTTCATTTAAAAAATAAAAGAAAATAAAAGGAAAGAAGAGAGCGGCTCTGAAGCGATTGAGAGACGAGAGAAGAGTGAAGAAGCCATTGAGAGATCGAGAGAGAGAGATCGAGAGAGAGAGCGAGAAGAGAGGCGAGGAAGCCAGTGCAATCTAGGTTGTTCATCCATGGCGGCTGATTAACAAAGATCTTGCAATAGTGGCAATCCAATGGTACGTTGTTAGAAATTAGGGTTTTCGATTATGAGAATTTTGGGGGAAATTGTTCTAAGCATAGTTTTTTTCCTGTTAATATGTCAAAGGTGAAGATGAAAGGGGGCCTAAATTTATGTTTATTTATGAGAAAATGGAATGATGTTGCAAGAAATTCTAGTTCGAGAATATGTAAATGTGGAGTTGAGTGTCAATATTTCACATCCATGACAGATGGAAATCCAGGAAGGAGGTTTCTAAGATGTAACAATTACAAGGTATGCAAGAAATTCATGTTTATTAATGTTTCATTTCATTGCTGATTTTTTGGCTTCTATGACAGATGGATGAGTTGTTGTTTTGACTTGAATTTTTGCTCATTGCAATACAGTCGGGAGGTTGTCGAATGTGGGAATGGTTTGACCCTCCATTATGTGCTCCGGCAAGGCAATTAATCCCGATGTTAAGAGATGAGATCATTCAATTGAAGGATGCATTAGATGTGAAAGAGGATGACATCCGAGCATATAGGAGTGAGATCCGAAGGCTTCAAGATGAGAAAGAGAGTGGACTGAGAGGTGGCATTCACAAATTGAGGATTATCTTTGGTGTTGTGGCACTTTTGTTTGTACTGAAATTTCTCTATTTTTAGTTGAGACTAATTTAGAGAAAGTTCTCATGTGTAACCATCATGTTTGAATTGAAGTAAATGAAAGTTGTGATTCAACAACACTCTTTTTTGTTATTGTCAATGTCTCATAGTGTAACAGCCAGCACAAATTCAGAATCTGATTTTTTTCAATCTGTTTTCATGACTCTGATCTTATGTTGATGCCAAAAATCATAGAATCTGATCTTTGCCAAATTCATGGATCTGAAATTTTTGCCAAATTCATGGATTCCAGATCTTATGCTGTCATAAATTTGAATTCTTTTTGTTAAACTCATGAATTTGATTTTTTTGTGAAAAGTAACGAATCTGAATTTTTTTTGTCAAAAATCATGAATCTTATGTTATGTTGATGCCTTTTTGTCAAAAATCTGATTCCAAATCTGATTTTTTTTGTCAATCATTAATCTGAATTTTTTGCCAAATTCATGGATTAAAGAACTGATTTCAGAATCTGATTTTTTTGTTAAACTCATGAAACTGAATATTTTTGTGAAAAGTCATGAATCTGAATTTTTTTGTCAAAAATCATGAATCTTATGTTATGTTGTCAATTTTTGTCAAAAATCTGATTCCAAATCTGATTGCTTGCTCCCTAAGCTCTCTTGCCGTTGGTCCACCCTTACAAGTCTTCTTGTTATGCCCGAACACCTTGCATCTTCCACAAGCTACAACTCGAGACCTCTTTCCCGACTCTTGTTGACCCTCTTGTCTCCTTCGAACTCTAGGAGGCCTTCCAACTCCCATTTTCATGCTAGGTGGACCAATCTTGGGAAAATTAAATGCATGCCACTGTTCCTCATCCATCACGGCCCTATAATTAACCGAATATGTCGTCTTATACATACGAACTGAATACCAAGCTGACACATAATGCTCCGGATGTCCTCTAGTTTCCAGAATTCCCCTCACTGCGTGCCTACAAGGGACACCACCCACGTCATCTTTTGTTCTACTAACTTCGCCAGAACTGGGTTCACTACCTACTGAATGAGAGGTAATACCACCTTTTGTAACACTGATTCCTCTTCTTCTTGGAGTGGTAGCTGGAACTCTCCTATTGGACACAGGCAAACTACCATGACTCGACCTTTGAGGTACTACTAGTAGTCTCTTAGATTCAACTAAACCTCGTGCCATGTCTAGATTCTTAGAAGGGGATTCAGCAGCCCCAATGGCCAAATTTATCAACTTCTTGTCCGAAAATACACGAAACATGTTAATGACATCAAAATCACTCTCAAGCTGAAAACTTTGCCCATTATGCGCGTACCACATAGTAGGATTGTCGGGAAGGAACATTTTGCTTTTCTCAGCCATCTCTAGCAAATCAACAAATAAATCTAGAATGTTCGACTTATCAGGATCATCAACCTCTATATCCACATATTCTTGATGAATATAGCGAAGCCTCAACACTATCTTCTCGTCCATTCTACAATAATTTCAACATGTTTTTATTCTTCAATAAATTGATTTTATGAAGACAATAACCTACTGATAAACCATAATTTGAAAACATCGATTGTTTGCCCCAAAACCCCAAAACCCTAAATCCCATAATTCAAAAAGACTTGAAATCAAACACCTTATTATCCATAAATCCAACAAAGAAACCCTAATTTAAAGATCCTACACCGATAAACACTCAAAAATCTCAAATTGTTAACCCTAAATCCGAAGATTGAAAACCACTTGAGATGAAATGAAGAGGAAGATACTTACCTCAACAACAATAGCTGATGTCCACGCCTCCTCCCTCCTAGCGTAGGCCGATCTCACGAAGCTGGGTCTGGCTTCTCCCTTCTTCCTTAGGTCGCCATCTCCCTTTGGTTTCAATGTCGTGAATTTGTCTGTCTAACGCCAGTTCTTTTCTTTCCTTTCTTTCATATGTTAGAAAGTAACACCATTATAACGTTTTTAACAAATTTAACCGAGGGGCACCTGGCGAAAAAAAACGAAACCTCAGGGGTATTTGGCGAATTTACCCAAACTTTTGTACACCCGGTGAATTTACCCTTACCTCAGGGGCACCGGGCGAAAATTCCGTTATTATTATTATATTATATTTCTATTACTAGTACTATTTTGTCACTATTTTGTTATCTAATATTGTAGTATATATTATTTTAATTGCTAATAGTAATAATAATAATGATTATAATTGATAATTGTATATTATACTCCCTCTGTTAATTAAAACTTGTCGTTTACTATTCAAGCACGCTTTTTAGAATGATAAAAACTACTAATATTAACATTTTTTTACATTCGTTTTTACAAATTCACACTTAATTGTAATAAGTATGAGATTATTAAAAAAATATAAAAAAAATTAATATTTTATATAGTTTTTAACACATGAAAAAGCGTACATAAATAGTAAAACGTCAAGTTTTAATTAACAGAGAAAATACTTATATTATCTCTTATTTATTTATTTTTATTATTTTACAACATATCAAACAACTACCTTTATAAACAGATGATTACGATTTCCTGATTTCATTGTGATTCCGATTCTATTTTAATTCCAACACTCATGTCTAAATAAAAAAAGATATGGATCGGAGTACAATTCACACTGTACTAATGTAATGCTTCTAGAAAGCCCAAACAGCAACACATTACACATTGCATGACGTCGAATTACATACATACAGATACAGACAAATAACAACACTGTACTCCGCATATAATAAATGCATTCAGATTCTCCCTTTGTAATGTAAGCAATATGCCCATTACTTAATTAACATCTTAATTATCATCATAGTTTATAAAAGTTTATATTATTCATTCCGTCAAACTTTACATCTTTTGTATAGCGAATCAGCAAACCAACTAACTACTACATATTGTAAAATATATATACTACATATATTATATATAGTCGATAACAAACACACATGGGTTTGAACTGGTGTACTTGAATCGGTCATATCCTGAAATCTTCCAGCTTGAATATATTGTGGAACTTCTGAAAATAGGCGTGTGTGTTTTGCAAAGTTTGACAAATTAAGGATTATTTTGTATAATTTTTAAAATAAAGTGAGTTTGTGAAGTTTACCCATTTCACAAGATTTTGTTTGGAGGATTACTTACAAGTTATAATAGTTTGGATGTTTTTAATAGTTTCTGAAATTTGGATTTATTTGGATGTTTGGATTATTCTATAATCTAATAGGTTGTTGGTGTATAAGTCTGTCATTAAAAAAAATGCGGAAAAAGTAAATAATTAAACAAGATATCTTAATGACTTTTAGTTCAAAGGTTAAATGGTGTGGAGGCAGTCCTACATACGTATTGTCAATTGATTATATATTGAGCGACAAAACCATAATACTTTTAAGTGGATTTCTCAAATGCATTCAATCTGGTTGATAGGACTGTGTTACTTCATTCCTCATGGAGTAAGAGCAAGACGCTTATCTATCTCTTTATGGGTAGAGTTTTTAGATGGTCGCGCAGTTCGGTGTATCACTCAAACCATTCCATACTATCTTGTTATCAAGGACGTAGTGTTAGACTTGATGTATTGTGTGTGTGTGTGCTGGTGTAGGACCTGTGCAGAATCTGCAGATCGAGATGGACTGTACGGATGTCTAAGGGTCACTAGACCCACCCAACATTGAAGGTTATAGGACCCTGGACATGAAAAGGAAATTAAGCAGATCAATTAATGAATAAGAATGTACACATATAGAAGATCTTGTAATACCGGAGTGAGAAGATGGTGGCACATAGAATTAAGATCCCATGGAGCATCGTATCTTAGAGTTGTCTTTGATAAATATAGGTGTGCATATTTTACGAGTTCGGGTCACCCGACGGGTCGGAGGGTCGACCCTCCGGGTTGGGTGGGTTTCGTCACATTTTGTTTCAAAAAAAGTCTGACTTTCGAGAAAAAAAATGATTTGTTGGAAATTCGAAAAATGAATGAACACTTGGGTTAAATTGGGTGGGAAAAAAGGATAAAGGGCTTGAATCGGTTTTTCAATTGTCTACGTATCCTCCCGGGGAAGAGAAATCAAACTGAAACACCGATTACAACTCAGACTCCTAGGTCGATTTCGATTTCCGACTTCTAAACTTGAAAGAAAACATAAAAGGTGATTAAACAACTTAGTTCATACTTTAATACTTCAAATTTTCAATATTTCGTAGTTCCTACAAATTCTACAATACAAGCTATTTACCCGTTATTTCATCCTTGTCGGGATATTTCTTAATAATGTGCTTCTTCAAATTTCCGTAGCTTAAGTTATTCTTCACTTTGTAATGATGATCACAAGGTACGGTCCTCAATTGCTCCACAAAGTTCTTTACCAAATTGTTGCATACTTCATGTGTTCAAATCGACACGTCTTTATCCCAAAAGACATTTTGGCAATACTTATGCAAGAACAAAGTAAAAGAAGCTCACTTTATGGGTCTCTTAGTTGTAGAAGAAAACGCATGAGCTCAGCCACCTTGATAACTCTCTTCGTGACGAACTTCTTAATAAAACCACCGCTATTGATTGTCTCTTCAAGCAAATTCACACCCGGGGTGGATACCCATAAAGTGCAGGATGAAAACAAGTAGTTTGAGATGAAAACAATCACCTCTCTTTGCCTTGAGGAGGATTTTCAATAGGTATACTTTTCTTATTGACGAAAACCTAAACTCACTAATACAACCCATAGTACTAGCATTTGATCATTAACACCAACAAAAACACCAAGTAAACCTATTACACTTAAAAACACTAACCTTCACTGACAAATCTCGTTTTCTCTTCAACTCAGTGACCAACAATTTCACCTATATGTTGAGTATATAAAGACACAAAGTGATATCCTAGGATCATGACACAAACAGAAATAGAATATCTCTCTTCCTTAGATAAAATTATTAAGGAAACAAAAGTGAAGCTTGACATGACATGTTAGATAAAAGACTGTTTTTGGATGTCTCGAAGCAACACATGCCCAAGAGTTTCTTCTAGTTATCCATTTTTTTTTTGATACAAGATAAGGGTTTGGGTGGTCTTAGACCCTGCTGATCCACCACCCAATCGCATCCTGACGAACAAGGACAAGAAACTCCCGATGTGAAGTGGGAGCTCTAAGGTCCAGCGTATGCTTGAGGTTAACCACAAAGTGCGCAACTCTATTGACTTCGTGGAAAACCTACCGACATGTAGCTTCCTCGAAGCATTGAAAAAGGTGTTGAGCATCCGAGACGACCATTTCAATCTCCTAAGGACAGTGCCACACACCGGAGAACAAATTGATCACCAGAAGGTCCTTCAATCTCAATCCATCGGCAGTCCAAATTTCAAGCAGCTATCAGACCAGAGTGGAGTGCAAGGGCTCCAGCCATAAAGTCCAAAATGAATCCACAATCGGATGCGCTAGAAGCTTTGACAACACCGAGGTGATCGTGGATAACATACCCCGCAGTAGCTTCACCCGATGGAAGTTTGGAGCCATCAAAGTTAATCTTGAAAACACCGGTAGCTATTTTGGTCCATCTAAGATTTCTCGTACGTCTTGGTGTTGGTTGTGGTTGCAGTTTGTTTGATTCTATTTCTTCCCAATACAATGTTTTAGCATCCTTTAGTTGTTGTAATTGTTGTCATAAATATATCTCTTGTTTTCGTTGATCTGTATAGTTGTCATCATCGAATATAATCTTGTTTCTAACTGTCCATAAACTCTACCAGATGGTGGCTAATATTGTCTTTTGGGGTGTGTTGAGTTTCGAGAAGATCTCAATTGTACTATGTCTGATTGTTTGACCCGTTATAGTTACGCCTCGAATGAATTGTCAAATCCCATGGTCAATTTTTGAAATCACCTAGAGTGAATGGTTGTAGCTTGTGAACAAGTGTTCTTATCTTTCCTCCTCATCATTGCAAAAGATACAAGTGAGTCAGATCACCATACGTGTGTCCGCTAGTCTAGTTTTTGTAGGGGTTCCATTCATTACAAGTTTCCAAATGAATTTTTTTACTTTTGGGAATCAATTCAGTTGCCAAATCCATGAAATATCGCTTTCTTGTGTTCTATAATGTCTCATAATTTTTTCTAACGCTGATGAGGTGGAGAACCATCCATGGCGACTTGTTTTCCAATATAGTTTGTCGTCAATATTCGTAGTCGAGATTTTAATTTTTAATATATTTTGTGCAATGTGGTACCCTTTGTAGTTGATCAACTCCCCAACATTTGTTTGGTCCTGTATAGTGTTCAACCTTGTCATCCTCGTTGATTGTACCATTTGGGTTGAAGACCTATGAGTTTTTCTTCTTCCAATCATTCGTACTTCTAGAACCTTATTGTCTTTCCGTTTCCTACTTGTCAGATAAGTCCTACTAAGAATTCATTCTTAATTTCCATAAGTTTTGTCGATTGCCAAGCTGATTGTTTTTTTTTTTGGTAATCCCATATATTCAGCTCTTTCAAGTTTTTTTTCTTATAATTCTCACCCATAGGTTATTTGGTTCTGCTAATATATTTGAAAGTAGCTTCATTTGTAGTGCTTTATTTAAATCTTTTGCTTTGTAGAGTCTTATTCCTCCATATTTCTTAGTTTTGCATATTTTACCCCATGCAATCAATGGTTTGTACTTATTGTCTTTCTTCTAGAAGAAATTTCTGTTGATTTAGTCTAATTCATTATGACTGTCTGAAGGAAGCATGAAGCTTTCCATGATGTAGTTTGGTTTCATGGACATGTTAGCTTTTATAAGTGTCGCTCGTCCTTGTTGTGATAGTGCATTGACTTTCCACTTCATCAGTTGGGTTCTAGATTTGCCTATAGTCTCTTCAAATATTTTCCTGTCGACTTTCCCATTTATAATTAGGCAACCAAGGTATTTCTCAAGAGATACATGACTAGTTATGTGAAGGGTGCTTTGGATATGTTGTTTTTGTAGGTTAGATACACTGGATGTCACTTGGAAAGCCAACTTGTTAAAGTTTTTGTCCTGATATGCTGCAATAGTCATCTATGATCTTTTTAAACTTTATTGCATGATTAATTGCTTGCTTTCGCAGAAATCATAATATCGTCAATAAAGGACAGAAACAAAATTCTGGTTCCTGCTCGGGTAATGTCAAATCCAATTGATTTCTTCGATTAAACTCATGTCCTTTGAAGTGTCCTAGCTATGATTTTAGCTCCTATGATGAAAAGGTGTGGTGAAATTGGGTCGCCTTGTCTAAAGCCTCTCTCTAGTCTGAAGATCTCAGTTGGGCCATCTTTAACTAGAATCGAAAAAGACATAGTCTTCACATATTCTTCGATCCAAGTGATGAAGCGACCAAAAAATCCAAATTTGGTCAAGACATGGAACAAGAAGTCCCATTCAACCATGTCATATGCTTTTTCCATATCAAGTTTTATTGCCATCCAGTCTTCTTTTCCCTTTCTCTCTTTGAAAGAGTGGAAGATTTTGTGTGCAATGAGAATGTTGTCTTGAATGGCTCTATCCGATACAAATTCTCCTTGAAGCGGGTGAATAATTGTCGAGGGAGTTTTGCTTGCTATGTAAATAAATATAAGACAAGCACTCACACACAATCAACTCAATCAAGCAAATAAATTACAAGAATCCCCCACTGTAGTACAGAGGAATCAGGATCGATCCACGAGGAAGCGTGTTAGGGCTTGCCAAAGCAGTCATCTAAGGTTTGTGCAGCGATCGTTGCCACTGCCTGGGCGAAGGATTCAGGCTTGTCTGCGACAAAAGGCGGCCGTATAAGGATAAGTAGATATAACAAACAGTCTCCGAAACATTGGCAGGAAGTAGGGGGCATAAAGAAGGGAAGATATCCTTTACGAGAGACCTCAAATCGTCTCACTGGAGATATTCGTGTCTCCTTGACAATGGATGAACTATACAGCGCTTTATCCGCTATCAAGGATCCTTTGTCAGGCGATAAAGTGGCAGAGTACTTTGCCCAGCTCTCGGAAAATGAGGATGAAGAGGAGGGGAAAACCGATGAGGAGGCGTATCATCCTGGTTGATTGGATACTTCTACTCGGAAGTGCTAATGTTGTTTTCTTGTGGTTGCTGTCAGGAATTATGTATGAGAGGGGATGCTGATTTTGACCGGATCTGTTTCCGATTGGTCGGATCTGTCATGTGTGCTGGAGTCTATGTTGTTGGACCTGCTTAATCGCCTCCCCTATTTGTTTTGGTTGTCTAAATAGCTTCGGACCATCTCTTATTTCGCATAAATTGCTATTCTTATAGGAATTTATGGGAAATAAAGGTGGTCTTTAGGGGGTTTGTTCGGACTTGCTTTTCAAATAGGGGTAGATAGGGGACATATGGTGATAAGAATTCAGAGGATATAGCTCTTTTTGTATTTTACAAGTGATTCCCTGTTTTTGATCACTTCTTTTTGTAACTTGGAAGTGCCTTATGGTTCCTTCCCTCCTTTTGGAAATTTATATATATTTACCAGTTCAAAAAAAAGTAGTCATAAAAACGTTCTCTATATTGTTCAGAAGTCCTCGATGTCAACCAGAAGTGGTCGATGACGATGGGAACAGTCGATCTTCAGCAGCATGCAATAGAAGTGGTCGACGTCGACCAGAAAACCTCGGCTTCGAGTGGTAAAATGCACAACACTGTAACATCAAACACAAAAGCAATCGACGTCAACGAGAGGGCAGTCAATGTCGAGTACTAAAACGCAAAAAACAGAAAGTTTTGTTGAAAGAAAGGTCGGAGAATAAAAGGATGGTAAAGGATTGCAATGATCAGAAATATCAACGGGTTTGGTCTCAGACAACACACGAAAAGGTTGGGGTTTCTTACAATATAATAAATGCTTCCAAGGTTAGGATTTACCACGACAACAACCATGCATGCAACACACAAAAATCATAGAAAGGATCACGCTTTATCATCAAAAAGAGGCTTTCGCATACTTTAACAAATAGATCACAGAGGCTCTCGCATAAAAACCTATTTGTTTCTATATTTTCATAATTAGGGTTTAATCAACTTTCGCAAATCAATCCTAATTACTATGCATATTCATGATTAATTCACTTTGCTTCACAATTGCAAACAAGGAATTTTCTCCACTTTTGCAAAGGAATTGAGCACAAGATAAAAGATGATAATCACCTAAGAGCATCATAGATTCGAGCATACGTACATGGCTATTGCCGGGCTCACCCCGGTCTTAGAAGTAAGACGACTACTCACTCATCATCACAAAGCAAAACATCATAGACATGGAAATATAACTTGCATTAAACTAAAACTCACAACTGGAACAATCTCTTCTTCTCCACTCGGTTGTCCTCCTCTCTCTACTCTTACTCTCCTTGATTACTCAAGTGTGAGAACATCAAAACCTTAGGCCTAATGCCCTTATTTTAGGTAAACCTAAACTTACTATCTAAGAAAATAAACTAATAAAATAATATGAAGTCTTAATCACCTAAGGGTAAAAGGAAATTACACATAGGAAACTATTTTATCTAAACATGGAATATAAGCAAAGATCTCGTGCATAATTATCCTTAAAAGATCAGGGCTGATCCACTCATTTCTGCAGGCGGGCGATCTTCAGTCGACGTTGAGCACTCGACTTTGGCCGATCTCAAGTGGCAATTGACATAACTCCTTTCTTCCTTAGCCTCAGAGTGGCTACCTTCTTTGGTTGACATCAAGCAGTGCTAGTCAATGTCGAGCTCTCCATCTGTGTGGTCGAGGTCGAGTGATGGTCGACAGAAAGGGTTGAATTTCGACCATTCTTTACTTCAATCCAGTAGCTTCATTATTCCTCAAATCTTCTAAGTGTTGGGTCGACGTCGAGTGATATTGGTCAACGTCGAGCTCTCTTCCAGCTTGTGATCATCTTCTTACAATTGCTCAAAAACATCTCTAAATCCTACGAAATTTCCCCAAAACTTGTGTAGACCCCTATATCTTGCAAATAATCATATTCTACACATATTCATAACATTCCCAACCCGAAAATATCAAATATAGATAGAATTTGGAATACAAGTAAGCACAAAACATGGTCTAAAACACGGACATCAATAATTTTTTGGAGAACTTTTTTCAGTCTGTCAAGTATGATCTTGACTATTACTTTGTAAATGGTTGAGGAAAGACTAATTGGTCTGTAGTGGTTAGTCGTTTTCAGATTTTCACATTTTGGTATGAGGAAAATAAAAGTGTGGTTTATTTGTGTAAGTATCTTTCCAGAGCTGAAGAAGCCCTTAATTGCTCTAATAACATCTGGTCCTACAATGTTCCAATATTTGTTGTAGAACTCTGCTATCATACTATCAAGTCTCGGTGACTTATTTTTCCCTATCGAGAACATGGCATGCTTGATTTCATTGTTTGTAACATCCTTAACTAACATTTCATTATCTGTTGTTGTTATCTCCATGTCAATGAGTTGTAGGTACTCATTTAGTCGTTTCATGTTAATGTTTCTTTTCTTAAAACATTTCTCAAAATCATTTTTAATTGTTTTGCTATGTTTTTTTCTCCTACGATTATTTTGCTTTCATCCGTTCTTATCTCTCTTATGGTTTTTCTATTTCGTTTTCCTGGCGCCACTCTATGGAAGTTACATGAGTTTGTATCAACAAATTTGAGGTGTTTTGTGTTAGCTCGTTGGTTCCAGTACACTTTATGATATTCAAGCAATTTCTCCTTTTTCACCAATAGTTGTCTTTGCATTCATTTTTGCTTGTTCATCATGCCCTGTAATGTGGTGCTGTTGAAGCTGGATCAGTTTTTCATCTACTTATTTCAATCGCTTATATGTTTCCAAATGATTTCTTATTCCATACTTTTTTGAGTCGCTTAAGGAGTTATTTTTTTTGTAAGATTGAACATGTGTGAACCTCTATTGTTTGTTCTTCATGCATTGTGACTATGTTTCTATAATCCGCTCTAGTCATCCATATTTTCTTAAACTTAAACGGTTTTCCTTTGAAGTTATTGTCATTTAAGATATCTCAAATGAGATCGAACAATGGTCAGATGATGAGAAGGCGTGGTTTGTGGTGATAATCGTTGGGAATCAAAGCAGAATTTGTGTTTGGACAAGCACTCTATCCAATTTTTCATAGATATTGTTCGTGTCTGTTTTGTTTTTGCGCCACGTAAATTAAGCCGTTTCCAATCGTTGGTAGATCTCTAAGTCGTTTAAATTCTTGAATAATGTGAGTCGGTAAAATCAACTTGGATGAGGATCACATCCTCCATGTTTTTCGGTTGCTGATTGGATCTCATTCAGATCACCTATGACAATGCATGATATTTGCAGGGTGTTTATATATCTTGTAACATTTTGCCAAAATTCATTCTTTCTTGCTTCGTTCGACGGCCCATAGGCGAAGTAGAGAGCTAGTTCAATATTATGAATTTGGATCTTAATTTTGAAAGTAATAAATTGTTGTGCCTTGGAAATGAGTTATATGGTTTCATTATGTTGTTGATAGCCCTTCCAAAGTATACATAGACCTCGATCCCGATCTCCCACCTGCAGGGATTCGTTCTAAGTTAAATATTTTGCAATTTTGGAGAAAGGTTGACCATTAATCATGGGTGATATTGTGTAAATTTTGGCAAAGTTGCTGGTTTATACTTATTGTTTGCAAACAACGGATAGTTTTGTAAAATTTTCATAAATAAGGGTGGTTTTGTGAAGTTTTCGTTTTGATAAAGGCCTCCCAAATTCTATCAATCAAAATAATTGAGTTATGAAACTGGAGCCCGCTCTTATTCAGCAATGGTATTCAACAATGGTATTCCAATCCAACTACTTATAATTGAAGGAAATGTTTAGATGATAATAATAATAATAATAATAATAATAATAATAATAATAATAATAATAATAATAATAATAATAATAATAATAATAATAATAATAATAGATGAAAATGCAAAATAAAACAACGGGATCGAAAGTTGTAGCATTTAATAATAGATCGGTGTTTTAATTTCTATTTTAGGGTTATGTGTTAAAAATATGATTCGGAAAACTACAATTTTTAATTAAAAAAAAGATTCATAAGATTAAAAAAAATATCTTAAATAACTAAATACTCAATAATTTCTTCCGAGTCTTGCATTTATAAAAGTAATAATAAAAAGGTATGCCAAATTTCCAAAAAGATATCAAATCTTTTAAGTTGTGGGTTTGACTTTTGAGTGTGGAGTGTTGACCATACCAACATACTTTAATTATGTATCGATCATTACATAACACAGACTTCTAACAAGCAAAGTATACTCTGTGTGTGCGCCAATCTTCGTTTTTTTTGGTCGACAAAATAAAAGTCAGTCTTCGTTTGACACATGCGCGCACATATAGTTTAACACACTTAATATGAGATTTCATTTTAAAATCAATTGACAATAAAAAAAATAGTTCACCAACTCATATACTAAGATTTATTAGATTCAACTTTCAATGTGTGACAATTTGTCCCTTCACATCTTAATAGAGCGGTAGCGATCATTTAATTTAATAATAATAATAACGGAATTCGCTTGGTGTACAAAAGTTTGACATATTTCGCCAGGTGCCCTGAGGTTTTCATTTTTTTCGCCAAATACCCCTGAGGTTTATATTTTTTCACCAAATGCCCCTCTGTCGAATTTGTTAATTTTTTTTTATTGAAATATAGTACAATTCCTCCAACATGGCGCATATTGTTAATAAAAATAAAATTTTCTAAGTATAAAAAATTACTGTGATAAATTTAAATAAGATATTATCAAACGTTAACATAAAATACAAAAAATAGATTTGATAATAAGTAAAAAATAATTAAAATATTTATGAAAAATGTGTAAAAATTACACGAGTTTAAGATTTAAGTAAAATATGTTGATTGGGTTAAAATCCTAAAATAAATGTGTTTTAGCACCTAATAAAAATTGCTTATTAATTAATATTTAGATATAACTAGATTGATTAAAGAAACGTGTACAAATTTCATTAGTTTGATTTTTTTTTTCAAGATTCAATTGATTGGGAGGAAATTGTGAAATTAAAATGATTATGTCATATAAGCAAAAATATTTCTCATTTAACAATTAGAATAGATAAATCTCATTGGTTAAAAAAATGTTTAAAAAATATGTTATTTGAAATTTTATGTAGATTAGGTTGATTTTGGGAAATTTCAAAAATTAAGATTATTATATAAAAAATAGTTTTCATTATACACACACAAAAAGAGAGATTAATTTCTTTGAAAAAAAAGAAAAGAATTCATATATTTGGAACTATGTATTTTTTAAAAAAAAAACGTTTTGAATTAATCTCATTGTTTAAATAAATAGCATAAAATGATATTGTGTAATTAATGCATAATGAAATAATACTGTATAGTTAATTTTAACTTTATCAAAAAAAAAGTTTTGAATGAATTCCATTGATTAAAAAATTTAATATGATATGGTATTGTGTATATAATATTAGATAATTTAATCACCATAATTAAATAATATTGTTCAAATAATACCTTACAAAAATAATAATGAAATAATATTTTCTATTCTTTTTATTTTCAATAAAAAAAAACGTTAACAAATTCGACAGAGGGGTATTTGGCGAAAAAATAAAAACCTCAGGGGTATTTGGCGAAAAAAATGGAAATCTCAGGGACACCTGGCAAAATATGTCAAACTTTTGTACACCACGCGAATTAGCCATAACCTCAGGGGTATTTGGCGAAAATTCCGTAATAATAATAATTGGAAAAAAAAAAAACAATAGTTAATCAGTCTTGACATATATTTTCATGAGAAATTACTAGTGTATGCCTTAGGTCATCAAAACTGTTTTGAACCTAAACAGTTTGCAAAAACACCACTTTCAAATTTTATTGCCCTATTTTTTGTTTTTTGTTTTTTTCCCCCTTTTAGAAACAATCAATCATGCATTGATAAAATAATTAGAGAAACTAATACTCCATTATCTTTTAACTTGAAAATTGCCAAAGGGTGTGCATTTCAATTCCGTTGAGGTTGGTATTCACCATCCAAGTCATTTCTTAATACATTAACAAGTTTATTGTGAATCAGATTTTTTTTATTATTGCTTTCGAATCAATTTATCAATATATATATATATATATATATAAATGATATATTGTGCAATTTAGCAAATTTTATCTTATCAATAAATATTTTGACATCTTGCTAATAGGCTCATTCGACGTATAAAAAACCATCTAGTTAAAATTGAAATTAAAGTTTCACTCTAAAAAAGTTAAAAGTTATTTTATAGGGAAAAACATCTAGTTAATTAATTTTTAATTATATCTAAAAAAATAAAAATTAATTAAAATAGTAAATCTATTACTCCGGAGTAATTTTTTTTGGGGAATTCATCAATACACGGTGAAAATCTCGTCGTTTACATGGCGAGATGGGTTGAATATGATGCACGAGTTCAGAAAAATATTTTCGTGACCGCGGACTACGAATGCATTAATTTTACAAAGCTCCGGAGATAGGTGTATGCCGACTTCAAATTCGCAGACAGTAGCATCGTGAATGCACACTTCGAATGCATAGATTGGGGCTCCTAGAGAATTCACGAGATTCTCCTTCCTTTTGCAGATTGTAGAGAATATGGAGAGAATTTGCAATATTGCATATTTAGCTAACCGCGAGCGCATAGTTCATGTATGTAGAACAGGATCCCAAATTTTTGGATTTTTGACGAAGCCAAATGCGAAATCCGGGTTCGCAATGGTGGGACCTATGGGCGAAGCTCTTGGTCTATATAAGGCCATGAAGCTAAATAATTCACCAAGAGCCACTGAGTCTACACGTCGCATATGGTTCAATTTTCCATGTTGCATTCACTTTGCGTCAATTATCGTTGATAATGACATCAAAGATGAGAAAGGTCGTGAGCAATGTTGTGAGTAGTGACATGAATTGGCTTCGAGGAGATCGATCTTTGGGGAGAAAAATAAAAGGATGATCGATGGAAAGCTCGAGGGATAAGGTGATTATATTTTTTATAAGCTCATGCATTTGGTAATTTCACGTTGAGGAGAAATAATTAATTTGCAAGAATATATATTTGTAATGTTAGAGAATTGTAATATGATACTAATTTCACGTTTATAGAAAATTTTATGAAATGTTTTAGATGATTTGGATATACTTGGAAAAACTTATTTCCAATGATGTAATCGAAATTAGTTAATTAATTGGAAAAGGATAATTTGGGTTCATCAGTCTCATATGTACATTATAACCTTATTAGAAAAGTTATATATATTTGTGAATGCACGTCGTGAATCCAGTGAGCTCACAATGTGCATTCACCTTCAATATAATGTATAATTTCACCATATAACTAGTTTTTTTTTTTTATTTAATCGACAAACTTAAAAAGGAGATTGACTGGAGGCAATTAAAAAATGTATTTTTAGAAAGATTGACTGGAGGCAATTAAAAAAGTCGCAGTTGATAATATGACCATTGACTAAACTGGTCATTCTGGTCTTACACCGGCACCTTGTAGAATACCAGAAAGTCATCATTATGAGCTTTGTACACGTGGGTTCAGCCCACTGATCAAATGAAACGTAGGTCGCTTTACTCTTCAAAACGACGACGTTTACAGGGATCTATTCACACGTGCACCACTCGTTATGTTTCTCTCTTCACTAAAACTACCCCTAATTAACTCCATGTTGGATTCGAATTAGGGATAGTCAAGTACTTTCATAGGTTTTGTAGCAAACTGAATTTAAGTCATCGTTCTTTAAATTGAATTTTGAATCTAATATGTTTTATCATAATGAATTTATTACATATAGATTTATCTATTATAGGATCTAGATAAGATTTATATTTAGATTTATCTTTTTTTGAGTATTTTTTTTTTATAGATTTATCATAGTATGATTAGAATTATATAAGACTATATAATCTCTTGCAGGTATACCCTAGGCATTTAACCCAACTTAATTTTATTCTCTAGAAAAACCCTATTAATCCGCACATCCATTACCTTGATTTCAAATGATCTTCATTCAAACTTTTCTACATAAAAAGAGAAGAAATAGGCAGGACTTGCTCCCCGAGGGAAGTCAGCTCTGACACTCAAATAAGAGTTTGTCGGCAATCATCTCTTCTCCTAGTGTATTATTCATATATCTATATATACAATGAAAATAGAGTTTAACTAAATGTTAGCCGGTAAAAAAAAATTAAGTTCTTAATGGGCTTATTTTTACGAGGGAATTTGCTAAAATAGCCCTTTTGAAAAACATGATTAAGTAACTAGACCCCTTAAAATTTTTTTGCCCGCTATAGCCCCCCTTGAAAATTTAGTAGGTCTATGCCCCCATTCTCACCTCCTCTCTCTCAATGTACGCTGTTTGCAATGGGCGCTCCTCCTCCCCAAGAGCCACCAAATCTACCCACCGTCCTCCACCCCTCCTTCACGGACCACAACCTCCCCCACCGGCCATCTTCCGCATCCTCTGCCCAGCCTCCAAGATCGGCTCCATCGTAGGGAAGGGCGCACCATTTGCTCCTGCCTCCGCCCCCAAATTTGTCGATTCCGAAGGCGCTGACAGAGAGGATGCGCCGTCTTCGGCAAACAGGTGTTGTTGTGGGCGTTGCTAATGCGCCGTCTCCATTTTCTACAACGAGTTCAAGTTTTTGGTCACTCGAATCCACTCGAAATATCATCGTGATTCCGTAGGGTTTCAGCACGACTCTCCCGACATTGTTTCTGATCCACCGAGTCCATCTCTAGGTTTCGATTTCTGATTTAGGTTTCTTGCTTTCGAGCAAATGATTGTTTCTTCATTTCTTATTTTGTAAAAATTTGGGGATTTTGTAGTGGTGTTGGATAGATTCATTGATTCCACTCATTTAGATTTGTTCAACTTAGATTTGTTCAATTTAGGTTTTCAATTTATTGCGTAGAGGCTCGGTGACGAGTTTAGGGTTTTCAATTGATAGTGCTCCGAATTATGCAGGTTACTGGACTGGAGAATGCACTGGAAAAGCCGAACGAAGACACGGAAACGAATATTGGTGATGATGCTGATATTGACACAAATGCAGTGGAACCAAAATCCAAGAGTGATGGTCGCGATGAGAAACTGGACGTTAATGATGTTCCTATGGAAGAAAATCAGGTATTCTGACTTCAATAGATATCTTCGTCTTGCTTTTAGAAACCTCTTTGAATTCTGAATGCAACAGACTACTTAATTTTGTATGCATCAAGACTCTCTCAATTTGGCTTTTTCTTAGCAACTGAATCCTTGTTTGTCACTACCCTTGTCATCCAGGAGTTTAATGTCTCAAAAGTGCTATAGTGCAATGGCTAATTCATTGAGCTATGGTTCTTTTGCTTTTAGGCAGTTGACATTTTATAACCTATGAGTTGTTTTAGAAACACCTGATTCATGATTTTCGAGAAGATTACATTCATTTGCCCAGCCCAGATCTTGCTGATTTAGGATCTACCCATTTGATGGATTTAGGGTTTTGATTTTGGGTGAAAATGTCAAAATTGATGACAATTTCTGTTGTGCATACTTGAATCCATTTGTTTTGATTAGAATTTATTTATATTCATACTTGAGAATTGCATCTTGTTCATACTTGGTCACTGTCACTGTGTTTCCATAGCAAAAAAAATTGTCAGAGACTATCTTTGTTAGTTATTTTTTGTTGACGATAAACTTCTGTTTGATCAATACACATATCAGTTTCTTAGCATTCATTTGATAGTCAAAACATACTTTCATCATTGTGGCTTGTTGGCATGATTTGTATCTATTTTTGAAACATCCAAGAATATTTCAGATTTCTTCTACTTCTAGCTGGACATGAATTAAGTACTGAACATAGAGAACACATTTGATTCAATGTGAGGCCTTTCATTATAGCTGCTAGGAGTTGGTACTAGATGTTGGAATCAGTAAGATGTTGCATGAAGGATATGGATAGCCTTTGTTCTTAATATGCTGCCAAAGTTTATATCGATGCTCTTAGAGTTCCTGTTTCAGTGAGTTCTCTGCCATCTATTAATTTCATATTGCTGTTTCTGAGATTATGTTAAGTTACATGCCTTTTATTCATTTTTTTGTCAAGTTCAGTAATACTGAATAGTCAGCTGATATTTGAAAAGATTTTTGGTGATGTTTTGTCAAGTTGATTGTAATCATGGTGTTGCATCAAATTCTTGTATAGTACTTGAAGTAGTGCATCCTCCTCCTGCTCTTCATCTTCTTCGTCATCCCCAGCAGCTGCATGACAGCAGTTGATGAACTTGATGTTTGATGATCAAAGTGGATCACCTGCAGCTGCTGCTAGCACTAAGAAAGCTGAAGCCTTTGAATTCAATCTGAATGAGTTTCCAGCATTAGATAATGAAGAGGAAGGATCCAAGTGGAAAATGGAACACATTAAAATGGTGTTTGATTTCTCAGCTGGTCAAATCTCTCCTACTTCATCAAAGTTGTTCTTCACTAGTTTTTATATGAATCACTATAGAATTATTTGTCTAGTTTGATGTTGCTGCTATTGCTGTTAGTCCCATACATATTTGTTAGTTTTGGTTAACTGTGCATACCTTTTTTGCCCCAGGAAGTTGGTAGAAGTGTGAGGTTGGATGTCACTACTAGTTGTATGGGTGCACTTTTTGTGGACAGTTAAATACTACGTAAATCATTTCCATCCTTGTATTGATTTTATTGATTCCACGTTATATTACTTACATTGATGCATTTTTTTTAATTGATGACATGTTATAATAGGTGTTTTTACGTATAAAATCAATATTAATGTCGTAATTTCAAAGACTTTGTATTTTTATATGTGCAATAAGATGACAATATTTTTATTCCACGTTTTAAGCTCTTATGTCGTCAATTATATAAAATTGTCACCATAAACAATTGTGATTAATGAAGCGTAATAACAAATGTCATCCATGAATAAAAATTTAATGAACATGTCACCACAAGTGATTGCATCAATGAAGTGTAATCATAAACGTGTCATCAGTGAATCAAAGTATAATCGATGAAAATAAATCGATATACAATTGATTAAATTAAAAACATGTGGCATCAATCGATTTGATTAAAAAAATGGCATCAAATAATTACATTATAAAAATGACATCAAAACACCATTTTGAAAAAGTTGTATCACAATAAAGGAAAAAATGTCATCAAAATACTATTTTGAAAAAATATCATCAAAATACTACTTTGAAAAAATATCATCAAAAATATGGCATCACGGTAAAAAAAATATCATCAAAAAATTGACATAAAAAAAGTGGCATCACGGTAAAAAAAATATCATCAAAAAATTGACATAAAAAAAAGTGGCACCAGTCGTTAACAGTAAAAAAATGTCATCAATGGTCAACGTGACATTACAGTAAACAAAAAATGTCATCAAGGTTTAAAAAAAATGGCATTAAAAAAGTGACATCTAATCATTTCATTAGAAAAGTGGCATCAAATTGAAAATAAAATATAATAAAATTTTGGCATCAAAACGGTAAAATATGGCATCACTAAAAAAAAAAATCCAAACGGGTTGGTCAACGTTGACCGGTCAATGGTCAAACGGTTGACCATTGACCATTCCACTCTATTGGGAAGGGGTCTACATAAAACTAATTAAATTAGTTTGGGGGCTAGCTACCTAAATGAACATTCAAAATGGACCACCTACCAAAATCACCCAATTTTTATCCCTATCAATATATATGAAATAAAAGCATACATATCAAAGATTTAGGAGAGTATAATACTTAACAAAAATCCTAAAAGTAAGTGAATCCTAGAAAAAAATTTAGAAAGTGTGATATCCGAATGTTAGAAAAATCTGATATCCGAATATCTTTTTTTAAAAATATTTTCTGTGAAGTATATACTTATGAGTACATACAGAGTAGACCTGTCAAAACACCGTGGAAAGATGGGAAATATAACCATCCCATATTGATTGGAAAAGGAATCCAAGCCTTGCATATAAATCGATGGGCTACCCCACCTAACACCAATTGGTTTTAGGATGGAACCCCACTCGGCTTGTGTGCTCGACTTGGTTGGTGCGCGTGTGCGCTTGGGCGTGCGTGGCCCCCCCACGTCGGATATCACCCACCGTTATTTAACATGGTATCAGAGCTAAGGTTCGGCTAAGTGCGCTGTGGTTTGGATTCCTGGTCTTAATTGGCTGGCCGGCCATAAGGCTTAAGTCGTCAAGTGCAACTCATATTAATGCGTGGCCAGGCAGTTGCACTTGAGGGGGGTGTGTGGAAAGATGGGAAATATAACCATCCCACATTGATTAGAAAGGGAATCCAAGTCTTGAATATAAACCGATGGGCTACCCCACCTAATACCAATTGGTTTTAGGATGGAACCCCACTCGGCTTGGTTGGTGCGCGTGTGCGCTTGGGCGTGCGTGACCCCCCCACGTCGGATATCACCCACCGTTATTTAACAAACACAACCCGACTCGGTTGACTCGATCCGAACCAGGAAAATTTTTTCGACTCGAACCCGAAAAACCGGAAATTTTTCGGGTAATCTGGGTTTCGACCCGGTGATCCAATTGACCCTGTAATTTTGACCCGATTTACCCGATTGATCCGGTTGATTTATAATTAAATTTTTTTTATATGTAATTAAAATTTATCGCAAAATTATCAAATCATGATTTTTTAATTTAAAATGTTAACATTTTAACATTTTAAAATTAATAGGACGTGTATGAATACCATTAATTTTAACATTTTAAAAGGTTTCTTCAAGGCGGAGAAATCAATGTACGATTTACATAAACGTATGTATGCACGTCATAATCCTAACGAACGCAGCTAAGCCATCAATAATCTATGATGATGATATATTATATAGTTGGTTAGTGAAATGTCTCTAAAGGAAAAGTCTAAAATCCTCCCACACAGGGTTGAACTTGCATCATCTACGATTTGTCTCATCTATATATAGTACCCTAGGAGTAGGAGTAGGAGTAGGACAAGGGACTTCTTGGACGACTCCGGGCATCTTTCGTTGAAGATGCCGGATAACTAAGGGTTCCCTATGTAGGTCTTAGGTCTTATCGGCTGAATACTTACCTTCACGAAAACCGGCAAATCAAACATCACGCCACCGGATAGACTAGGGTCTGTTCCGCACAAGTTTATTGAAGCTTTTCAAAGAGTTGTGAAAAAGCTTTTAAGGGTTTTTGAAAGAATAAATTTACAAAACTCTATGTAATTTGTCATGTTGAACAAAAATTTACCTTTTTAATCTATCTATAAAGGCTAAAATTTCATCTATATTTTAATCTCAAACTAGATTAAAATTCATATATTGCCTCACAGGAGATAGACACCTAATTAAAATCTGAACTCACAAACTATTGGTAGAACTTGAACCTAGGGATGAAAAATTATTGAGGATAAGTTTTCTTAAAATATTATAAATGCACAATTATAAGAAAAATATAAATTATATACTGTATAGTTTATTGAACAATTATAAAATATTTCAATACTATAACTTACTAATTTAAATCATATCACTCGGTTTTAATTATACTAGGTCCTTAATCGCGCGCATCCTCGCGTTGTTTTGATGTTGTATGATATGTGTTCGACGCACTGATGTTGTTGGATACACTTTAACTTAATATCGGACAATTTTACAAGTTGAATGGGTAAATATGTACAATAATTTAAGTTTTTGCTCATAGATTGAAGAAAAACAACCAATCTTTAATGTATGAGTTTAAAATAAACGTTATCTAATACAATGGTCTATGCGCAGAGATGGCTGTTACATACTTCGTATTATACAAATTAATACAATTCAAATCCAAATCTCAATGAAAATTTTGAAGTGCTGCTCTTCATAAGGTTGAAAATTGTCTCTGCTGTGGCAATATACATATTTTTAGAATTAGAACACCATAATTGTAAATGTCTGCTTTACAGTATGGCACTACACAACATACGCATGTGTCAATAATCTCTATGTATTTGCACAAGATATTGCTTGCCATGGCCCTACTTGTTGTCAAAATAGTACAACCTTTAAATGGAACAAGGCACTACTAATACCACCAATAAAAGTCGGACTCTTAAACCTTTGCGTCTAAAATTGTGTCACCGAGAACTCAAGTCGGTATCTTCGGATAATGAATGATAATCCAAAATATTTATGACTAACACAACTTCAAAATAAGTAGTACATCAAACACATGGAGAAGAACTTTGTTGTCATCCCCCATAAAGAAAGATTACCTTGTCATTGCAACAACAGAATTGCCATTACCCCCATCCATAAAAGCTACTGTATTAATTTCCTATCTTTCCATTAAACTTACAGACATAGTGGAATAACTGCATTATAACTTTTTCACTCATAAAACAATCCTAAAGAGTAATGTGATAATAGCTTGTGCAAAATGAGGAGATTTGGACCATTAAAAGTGACAATGTTATTAGTAATTTTTTTCCTTTAAAAAATTAATTAGATAACAGTTTATTTCCCAAATCCCTTCTCAAACATTAAGTGAAACAAACAAGTCCAACTCAAACTCATACTTAAGTGGATGCAAGTAATCTTTCTAGATTATCAGTAGCTTTTCAAATGAATTGCAAATTCTAACTTAAAAAAAATTCAAAGGGAAACAAGTTCAAAGAAATTCTAAATTAGATGTCGAAACAACAAAGAGAGAGAAGAGATATAAATTCTTGATAAGAAAGCCTTAAAAAAAACTAAACATACCATGTGAAGAGATTTCTTAACCTCATTTGGGCAGACAAGGATAATAAAAACACACATTCTTGCAGATGTCCCCTACAATATTTTGCATTAGGCAAAAAAAGTGAACTAAAGATCCAAATAAACTATAATTAGGAGATGAACAAACCATGTAATCAACTTTATGAACTTGGAGTAAGGTAACTCACACCCTGATAGTAACTTCACTTGCACAAAAATTCTGATTTAAGATAAAACTCCCCCCTTGTAAATCTACCAGTAAATGATTCTCAATTACTCAGAAGATATTGAAAAGCTGAGGGTTGTCTGAGACTTTGAAAAAAAAAAATGTTTGCTTAACGGGTGAAATGGGAACAATAAATTTCTCATCTATATCATCAATGAATTTAAAAAGGTACAATCCTCCATTCCAATAAGCAATAAGCAAAATGTTGGTATTTATAATTTCCCAAGAGCTTTTTTCACCTACATATTAGTATGACAGTATATTATTATTTTTTATTCATGTCCATCGAGCAACATGTTTCTTAATTGTGTTTTCTCTTTTTGTTCTCATAAACTCCATGCTTTTTGAGCAAAACATCCACTCTACAAAACAGAGTATAAAACCACAATATCTCCAAAGTAAAAAATTCACTCTACCTAAATTTCCTAACTAAAACAAAGAAGCTGCAAGAAAGAGCCCGATCAGGAAAAAAAAGTATATAGATTTCTTTTTATAAGAATTCTCTTAATCACTAAGCAAACCATTGTAAATTATAACAATGTAATTACAAAATTGAGGTTTAAAAAATTAAAAATATAAGGATGAATAAGCCTTTTTACTGCAAATTCTAACAATTTGATCACAAAAAGATTTAAAAAGAGAGAGAAATGAACATTAACTCATCAATTTATTGAAAATATATGAAAAAAATTAAATAAAAACACCAGGTTAAGCAATACCAGGTCATCGATGGACTTTCATCGTACCCTTCAATCAACTTGAATCCAAACACTGGTGCAAATCAATCTGGAATCGGGATTTTTAAAGATTCAAATCCTGGCTCTGCAAATCAATCTGAAATTGGGATTAAAAAAAGGGAATCAAAGGCCAACTTCAATCTGAATGCAGTTGTAGACAATTCAAAAAACAAATTCAATCAGATTTTGGGGAATTCTGTTCCCTTGCCTACGTACGTTGTCCATCCTTTGCCTCCCTCCACTTTGCTCTTATTTGATTCATTCATGTTGATTAACTCCTATGCCTAATTGTTTTTTATCACCAATTAATCACATATGTGATGTGTCTCTTAAAGATCTTCAATCCACATATTTGTCTTATGCACCTCAATGATGAAGAGATGTGCCAAGCTTTCTTTTTATCATGCCCAGGTGGATGTAACCTATGTAGGCTCATAATTTCTCCTAGGACATTAAATTCATCTTCATAAAATTCTTCTATATCCAAAATAGTCATTTTTTCCCTTGAAATATTGTCGGGAAGAATACTAATATCCTTAAAAGAACTTTGATAGGGTGATAGGCCAACCCATATGCAGATACCAGCCTTAAGTATTAAAAAAGAAAAGGAGACAAACCAAAAACCAGTCACACGATAATGCTCCAATGATATCATTTGTCTACCTGTCCTTCTCAACATTATAAAAGAAGACGACCACTTACTATGCATTCTGCAGTTGCTGCTTCTCTATGAGCATCGAAGCTCCATGGTTCTTCAAGATCATCCAAAAGGTAAGAACATTTGTCAAGGTAGCTACTGTTTTCAAACTCACAATCAAATGATGATTGTTTCTTGATTAGATAGAACTTATCAACAATCTGCCATATTTACACAAAAACTTAAATCGGGCAAAGGGGTAAAAACTTAAATTAAATTATATCTTAAGACACTTTTAAGTATATCAAAATGATCTTGGGAATAATACAACACTAAATCCTAGAAATGATTATAACTTAAAAACTTAAATAAGGTAAACTGATTATTAGTAGTCTTGGGAACATTTAAGGAAAATACTAAAACAAACAAGGCCCAAGGGTGGCAAAGCACTAAAACAAACAAGGCCAACTCAAACTCATACTTAAGTGGATGCAAGTAATCTTCCTAGATTATCAGTAGCTTGTCAAATGAATTGCAAATTCTAACTTAAAAAATATTCAAAGGCAAACAAGTTCGAAGAAATTCTAAAATTAGATGTTGAAACAACAAAGAGACAGAAGAGATATAAATTCTTGATAAGAAAGCCTTAAAAAAAACCTAAACATACCATGTGAGGAGATTTCTTAACCTCATTTGGGCAGACAAGGATAATAAAAACACACATCCTTGCAGATTCCACTACAATATTCTGCATTAGGCAAAAAAACTGAACCAAAGATCCAAATAAACTATAATTAGGAGATGAATAGATCATGTAATCGATCAGCAGAATGCTTCTAATACAAGTGTTTTACTTAAATCTATGCTCTCAATTTGTTTTCGACTGGAAAATGAATTCTGATTAAGGGTATATGATTGTTAGTTGTCTTGGGAACATTTGAACTTAAATTAAATTAAACTGATTATTGCTATTGGGTATTAAAACTGAAAAAGTATATCTTGATTAGAAGAAGTGTACAATACCAGTCAATTTTTCAATTCAAGGGCAGATCACAAATAATTTTTTTTTAATGAATCGAATGAATGATATTTGACAACACCTACTACCTAGACCCTAAATTCCAATCTTAAATTTTCAAATTTGATTGCCTATTACTCAAAACAAACTAAACCTGAATCCAAAATTTTCATCCAATTGAATTTGGAGAATCAGATAAGGAAGGAGAAATAAGTTCCTTTAATCCTACTGCCCTCTCTTTCAATTGCTCAAAACCAAAAATTCCCAAATTACAAATTATCAAAATCAGCCCTAAACGATTTTTCTTGGAACCTAAATCATCAAAATCGGATCAAATTAAGGGGAAAATGCAGGAAAAAGGAGGAAAACAAACCTGCAGAAGCTTTCAACGTCTTACATTTCAATTTGTGATGAAGTAAATATTTGTTGCCCCAATTCTTCCATGACGAATTTCTATCTTTGTCGCCCATGTGCTTCCATGACAAATAGTTTACTTCGTGGCCTATAATTCTTCTGTGACGAATTTTCATTTTTGTCGCCCATGCGCTTTCATGACAAATTGTTTACTTCGTGGCCCATAGTTCTTCCGTGACGAATTTTCATCTTTGTCGCCCATACGCTTCTATGACAAATAGTTCACTTTGTGGCCCATAATTTTTGGCGATGAATAGTTTCTTTTGTTGCCCAAAATTTTGGGTGACAAATGACATTGGTTGTAGCCCAAAGTCTACCATGACAAATAATTTGATTTGTCGCTCAAACTCTTTAGTGACTAATAACGTTTTTAGTCACCCATAATCTTTGGTGACAAATTCACTCATTTCGTCGCAAACCTCTACGGTGACAAAGTTAAAGGATTTATCGCCCGTATATATAATGACAAATCATAAATTTCGTAGCCCTAATCTACTATGACGAAACAAAAGGTTTTTTTCGCTCAAATGTCAATTCAACAAATTACATATTACTTAGTGACAAAATGACACTTTGCCACACATTCATTTTGCACCTGTTTTAAAATAAATTACATAAAAGAATAATATGCAAAGCTTGTAATTAGATTAAAGCCCACGTAATAAAAATAAAAGGAAAAACATACATTATACTTGAAGCTTAAAAGGTGTATCCCCATTGACAAATATAGCTAGACAAAAATAGTTATAAAGTCAATATCCAAAACAACTTGTTTACCACCTAAAACTAAAATTAATATTGTACTTGTAATTAAATGTATGATAATGCATAAGCAAGATAAATAAATGTATGATAATGCATAAGCAAGATAAAACAACTTTAGTCTAATTTATTGGAACAAATTGACCTAGTTTATTTTCGAATAGAGGCGCACGAACACATGGTAAGGCAAAGTGGTGTGCATCTGTCCACAAGTCAATACACCGCACCAACACGTTAAAACCCATCTCGAAAACCTCCTCGACACCACGATCTACACTAACAAAATAAAGCAAATGTTAAAATAGAAATGGATAACCTTTTATGATTCATAAAACCCAAGAAAAAGAAATGAACAGAAACATTATTCAAGTAGATACATTTGGACAAGCTGCATGATCAACAATGAAACAATAGAGTACAAGCAACGTTGAAATAGAGTATTCTAAGAAGAAGAAAAATTCATAAATGTAATGTATCCTACCGCCGTTATCAATGGAATACTTCGATCTTTCACACTTTCAATTTTCTTGTTTCTAGAATCATAAGCTAGAATGGATGGCCTATAATCTAAAACTATAAACTTGGATCTTCAATTTGATGTAAGCATCATGAAGGAGACCTATTACGTCATAAATTCATGATACTCATGTCTAAGTCACTAGGGCATAACAAACAAGCATACTTGATCATATATATACACATTAATGAAAACAACAAAATTATGAAAGCAATTACCTCAATTCTTCTAATGCTTGAAGTTCCCTGATGTGAGTGAACGCATTTGCTCTTGCATCATCTGTAGAACATCAGCCTTCATTTTCTGTTCTCTCTCTTTCATTTCGGCCTCTAATTTTTGTTCTTGCTCCTTCATTCTTTCTTCTCTACTAAGTGCATCTTGTTTCATCTTTTCGATCTCTTCCATCATTTCAGCTTTATTCTGTTGAAGCACTTCAATTTGCTCTTTCAAATGAATTTCTCTATCCCTTGACAGCCTTTCTAGTTGATCAAATTGTTCAGCCATTTGAGATGCAAGCTGTGCAGTTTCTTCACCAGATTCAGACATCCTTTCTCTCATAGCCTTGGGTGGTTTAAGCCCAGGCCCCAAACCTTTTATATAGCCAGAGCAAGAGCCTAGCACTCGTAAATACGCCTCTTCAACTGATAGGTTATCAACACCATACAATTGTAGTTGCTCCTCATGGAGTTGTTTGAATTCTGCTAACTTGTCCTCTGCAAACTTGTCCATCGTTTTGTCTTTATGTCTAAATTCAACACAACAAAATATAGTTTAATCATAAATTTGTTAAATATATGTTGTTTATTTGCTACTATAATATACCTTAAGATAAGATAATATACCTTTTGGTCACTTCCCACAATCTAACATATTCGGGTTCAGGCAATGGTGGCGGTCTTGATTGTTCACTTGCTCCTTCAGTGCCTTCTATGGATTCTCCGGTTCCTTGTTCTGTATTTTGTGTGGCCGGCGCTTTCGATTGAGTTCCATCAAATAGATTTTTTCGCTACAAGTACAAAGAAATAGTTATACTCCTAATTTTAATCCATTTTTTCATAAGAAAGAAGGAATGAGTGGAAGTCCTAGCTCTAACATAACAAAGATGGGAATTAACATCGAAGGATGATCAATTTGGAGTCACTAAAGATAGGAATTAGCATCGAAGGAATCTATGAAATCAGAAAATGACAACTTACCAATGAATCAAGAACTCTAGCAGTTGACTTTGATCCTTGAGTAGCCATCATTTTTTGCTTTGACCTATTGGATCGATTTGCTTCACTAACACGCTATAACTCACCATAACCATAACATTTCAAATGTTAGTTAGTTGAGATAAAAACATATAAATATAATTCCATTGCAATTCATCGATAACACAATATGAGGATATCATTGGCAATTTGTAAATTAAAATGGAAAGGAAAAATAAAATAAACCAATATTTTAAAAGGAAAAGAACTAAATTGTAAAAGTTTGAATGCTTGACAAACCTTTTGATTTTCAGACCCCCAATATTTCTCTACAATCCATTTCCAATCCTCGGAATTAACATCAGCAGGACAATTCTTCAATGCATCAGCCACGGAAAACCCATCAAAATATTTCTCCTTCAACCGATAGCGCCATTGTCGATAAAGTATCATACATTGATTCACAATAGCTTTATCAACAGCAGCTCCTTCCGGCAAATTCCATTCAGCCTATATTCATAAATGTCATCCAACATTACTGTTCAAATATAACATATATGCATTGTAAACCTATTTTACCTTGATCTTGCTCACTAATCTGTCTTTTTTAGCCTTTTCCATATCTTTCCATCTCCTACACATAGTTAAGATGATGTAAGAATATAAAAAAGTATGGTATCATACAATAAATAAATAGAGATGACACGAATAAAAAAACATGTTAAAGATCGACTACAATTCTTCATTTCTCTATTAAAATTTTATATTATTGTGCTATTTATTTTGGGAAATTTCTTCTTAGACACAACTAATGTTTGATATGTATTTGAATACATGCATCGTAATGGTAACAAATTCCGCATCCAAGTACCAACTTCAGTGATAAACTGATCCGACTTCTCGCCAATAAATCGGTTCATATCCGTTGTTATGTGACACGAAGGTTTAACTCCAGGAGCGCGGCTCCTCTCATTTTGCCACTTAATACCTCGAGTATGACCGCGTTTCTTCTTCCCTTTATTTTAAAAAATCACATCAAATGTTAAATAATCATAAAATTGGAGATAAAATAATACAACTAAGCCAATTAGCTTTTACAAACCATTAGATTGTTGTGACTGTTGTAATCTTCGCTTTTGGCAATATGAAATATTGGCTTGTTGAGAATTTGTGGTATGGACAGCCTCTTGATGCTCCTGAGTCGATTGCCCATGAGACAATGAAGAACTCATATCCCTGTACATTGAAGAAAATTATGAGAACAAAGCTAAAACAAATAATCATTTAGACTATAGAGTTGCCAGAAGGTTAGGAAACTGGATGCATGCTAAGGTTGAATAAAGAATTAGTAATGAATTACTTATATATTGTATTGAATGTAAATAGAGCAATGCTAATATCTATCACTTAAAAATCATTTGATTATTTCTAACAATTACATGCAATTCAAGAGGTGGATCATAGGCACAACCACGTAAACACTAGAGAACAAAGTTAAATTGTTGGCAAAAAACCAAAAAGGTTTTTCCAACTACAATACATGTAAATCAACCTACACGTATTGCAATTGTATTTGTAAGTTGCAATGGTGTTATTGTCGAACTACTAACGAGAATTAACTTGCCTTGATTTGCATCATCATCCATAGGATCATAGTTATTCACAATTCCATTTTCCATCAAGTGGTCCCACATCTTATCTCGATCAATAAAATAAGTCATTAAGCACTTCTGACAAGGACACCTTAACACAACACCTTTATCTTTACCCTTGAATGCAAATTCTAAAAAACTAAGCACCCCTTTTATATATTCAGGTTTCCTCCTATCCGACGCACCTCTATTGATCATCCACGTTCAATCAGTAGCCATGCTTCAAATGAAGATAAAAAGGCAACTTCAAATAGACGTACAAAACAACAGATGCATGTGTTACTATATCTGTAACTTGTAACAATTGAAGATGCATGTGTTACTATCTCTGTAACTTGGAACAAAGCTAAAGCTTTGAATTAGTTTTAACATTTTTCCCAAAGAACTTGAGAAGATGTCAGTTTGAATTGCAAACATAATCTAGACATATTTAAGACTAAATGAAAGCAATCTTAAAAGCACACAAAATTCAGTATAAATAAGACTTATCTCAAGTCCGTGCCCACCCATAAATTATGTAAAATCGAGACTTATTATTATATCAATCAAAGTACACAATTATAACCATTAGCATTAATAATTGATGAAATCTAAAAACCAAAATCGCATGCATCTACAATATTACTATTATGAGATAAGAAACAGGTGGAAATCAAGCGCATTCCATAGACTACCAACTAATTTGAATTAATCATCTGAATACTGAAATTAAAGAACTAAAGTAATCAAGCAATTGCAATTGATTATTATATGAACAACCAAACCCCACAACTTTGAACAGCTAGTTTGAAATTTTAGTTTTTGGCCAAATTACTATTGAAAAACTGAAGTAATCAAAGCGATTTTCACTATATGAGAGCTTGCATCACACTTTCTTATCAAATTAACTCAAAATCATACCTAATCAAGCAACCCGCAGCAGTCGAAGATGACGATTCTTGGTCGATTTCGCCAGAGAGAAGCAAAGAACCCTAGCAGAACCGCAAAAATCGATCGTCTGGAGAGATTTCCTTCTTTGCCCGAATTGCGTTTAATTTGGAATCGAAAAATTCTCGAAAAACTTTCCATATCTTGTATCCCGCCTTTTGATTTGGGGCGACAGAGGGATTGCTTTGTCATCTTCAATCTCCGATGGGCAACAATTGTGTGAAGTTGTCGCCTGGGTTTTGAGTTATACGGCTTCAAAGAGCACCCCTTTTCAAGCTATTTCCTTTTTTTTATTATCATTAAAAGCTACTGTATTTCCTATTAATATATACGCAATGTCAGTTCTTAAAAAAAAAATCAATTATGTATTTTCATTTGTCAATCAATATTTATCCTCATTAATACGGAGTATAATTATTGTAAATCCAATTTCTTATTTCAATAAAACTTGTTTAAATTATTTTCTTAATGTTTTTTATTTGTCAAATAAGTGACAAATATACTTATTTACAGTATAGTCTTATTCGTTTTTTTGAGAAACATAATAAACTTTATAAAACTAAATTAGAATTTCTATTATTCTAAACTGAATATTATAAATTGACAAATACTCCGCTCCAATATATATGTCCCTTTTCAACACGTTTTTTTAATGAGAGAAAAACTCTATAAAACATTATTTTTTAGTTATTTTTTTATATATAATTTGATACTCCCTCCGTCTCAAAATACTTGTCATTTTTCTTTTGGCACGTTTTTTAAGAACCGTAAAAACTATATAAAATATCAACGATTTTATTAATTTAAAAAACTAATTTCAT
Organism: Persicaria maculosa; assembly: GCA_963922045.1. Lineage (NCBI taxonomy): Eukaryota > Viridiplantae > Streptophyta > Magnoliopsida > Caryophyllales > Polygonaceae > Persicaria > Persicaria maculosa. The sequence goes on from OY998251.1 coordinate 9,627,796, forward strand.
ACTTAATACAATTATCTATAAAATTATGAAAAAAATTAATATTTTATAGAGTTTTTAACTTCTTAAAAAACGTGCCAAAAAGTAAAACGACAGGTATTTTGAGACGGAGGTAGTACTTATTAGTAATAAGTATCAAATTATATAAAAAATTTAATTAAAAAAACTATTTTATAGAGTTTTTCGCTTATTAAAAAGCGTGTCGAAAAGCAAAGGGAGATGTGTTATGGAACGGAGGGAGTAATTAAACTATCCTATAACTAATGCTATATGTTTCGCTTGAAATTTAAAATTTTGGAACCAATTCAAATCTTTTTGTATATAGTATTCCCCATGTCTCGCAAAACTTGTTATTTTAGCTTTATGAACACTTATTAATAAACCCTATGTTTCCTTTACTTTTATAGGATAAAATACATAAAAGCAGTTATTATTACCTATAAAAAGAGCAATCATTACCTATAAAGATAATAACTATAGCTAAAATAACAAGTTTTTTTTATACAAGTTTACTACTCTGAAATAGCAACTATTGCAATACGAAGGGAGTATCAAAATAGATGCATAGAGTTATACTCCTAATGCATTTACTTATATTAAGATCAATAATTGTGTTACTTTTTAAATATAAATTATAATACTTAAATAGAAACATATAAATTAATGCCTTTATTTTCTCATATGAATATGATCGAATTAATGCATTTAATACTCTGAAATAGCAACTATATATTGCAAGACGGAGGGAGTATCAAAGTAGATTCATATGAATATCCATATTCATTTTCATTTGAATACGAATATAGGTATTTTCATATATTCAAATAAATATTCATTTGAATGAGAGAAATGGATTTCGTCTCTCCTTTGGGCTAATATATATAATTTATCCAACAAACTTATGTTGTTCAAATACAATATAAGTTGAACAAGATAAGTTTGTTGACATATAATATTAACATATTTGAATATATGGATATATAGAATCAAATATACTAATTAATATTATGTCGATAAACTTATATTTAAACAACATGAGTAATGAAAAAAAAAAGTATTAAAATTAGTACTCTGTACTTTTTTTCAAGTTTTAGATATAATGAAATTGATTTATGATTGTGGGTTATATTGTGAATATGTTGGGCGACAAATGACAGTTTCATCGCACCATATAGTGATTTTGGGTGACAAAGAAGAGTTTTTTGTCGCCATAGACAATAAGGTTGGGCCTCCATTTTGGTAATGTCGCATAAAGCCTTCATTTGAGGGCGACAAAACATATTTTTGTTGCACAAAAGCCTTCAATTAGGGTGACAAACGTGTAATTGTTGCAAAAGCCTCCTAATAGGGTGACAAATATGCATTTCATCACAAAACACCTTCACTTAGGGTGACAAACGTGTAATTGTTGCAAAAGCCTCCTAATAGGGTGACAAATATGCATTTAGTCACAAAACACCGTCAATTAGGGCCACAAACTTATTATTGATGCCCAAAACCTTCACTTACGGCGATAAAACATGAGATTTGTTGCACCAAGTCTTTACTTTAATGCGACAAACGTATAATTGTCGCACAATGTATGATATAGGGAAACAAATAACTATTTGTCGCACCAGATGAGAATTTTTGCGACTATTTTCATAATTTGTTGCCAAAATAACATTGTACGGCGACAATTTTTTATCTTGTCGCCAATGCACATAAGGGGCGACAAAAACAATATTACGTCACTGTATAGTTTTGTTTTGCGATGAAGTATGGATTTGTCACGCATTTTCAATTTTTGGCGACGAAAATTGTATTGTCGCCCCAGAATTTTTAAAAGATTTGTGTATCTTTAATCTTCATATATGTATAATTTTTTACTCGAGTATCGGACTAAAGCTTATATTATGCCAAATCGAAGTTATTGTTGAGAAGAATATATATTGAATTTTATTTTTTGCTCGGAGGGCAATGACCACCTCTAACCGGAAGCCAGGAGAGGAAGAGGAATTAGGGAAAGTAGAGGTAGAGATTAGGGAATTAGGGAAAGTAGGAGTCCCTCAAGATTGAATCGACCGGAGGAAGAAGAAGGAAAATAGACTGGGAAGAGGCGGTGGCTTGTGGTTGTGGCATACAGCTTGAACACAAAACGAAGGAGAAACCAAAAATAACCCTGAATTGATTTCATGCCGATAAAGAAACTAAGGGGCAAAAAGGTCATTAGCATTAAGGAACAGTAAAGGGGAACTTGGACATTTATATAGTAATGATAAGAGTAGTTAGTAGTATAAAGTTTTGCCTAATATATAAGCATTCCGATTTGCAAAATTACATTAAAAGATTTGTGTATCTTTAATCTTCATATATGTATAATTTTTTACTCGAGTATCGGACTAAAGCTTATATTATGCCAAATCAAAGTTATTGTTGAGAAGAATATATATTGAATTTTATTTTTTGCTCGGAGGGCAATGACCACCTCTAACCCTGAGGGCTCGTTGCGGGGATAAAAAAGGGGAAATCAGAATTGATGATTCTCGATTTAAGTGTTTGGTATAATAATAACTTGAAATCGAAATGATTCTCGAGAATCATCCATTCTCAATTTTGAGGCTAATTTCATTCCATCAAATACTAGGAATCCTCCATCCAAACTCATAAATTCATCCAATATTTATCATCATCATCATCATTATCATGGTGCTTATAACACACATACTTACCCGTAACTTGCGCAGCCAGGGTGCATATATATATGGCATTCGCGGCCAAATTTTTTTTTTTTTTTACAGTTTATACGCGCCCCTTGAATTTAATTAAAAATTCAAATTTATGGTTTATATGCACCTAGAGTACGTGCGTATAAAATTCAATATACAAGGGAATATACGCACCCTTAAAGATCTATGGAATTTTTTTTTGTCTCACCTCTCTTAGATCATTGAAGAAATCTTGCGTTTTGATTATATCTAAGTGGATAGTGCCTTGATCTTGAGCAGGATGTGTCTAGTAGACATCATTTTCCAAGTAAGAAGAGGTGTTTTTAGGTGGTGTTTGTGAGTTAGCCGAGAATATGTAGGAGAAAAGAGATTTTCTTTGTGATTTCTTGTGTAGATCTACAAGATATAGACAACAAAAAGGGTGTAGGGATTTAGGGTTTCATTTTTGTGAAGTCTAGATGTGAAATGGATGAGATGGAAGAGGGTGTTTTAGGGTTTCTTTTGGAGTGAGGCCGGTTTTCGGAAGAAGAGAAGGGAGGTGTATTTGGCTGGTGAACTGTGAAGTGTGTAAGAAATTATCTAAGAATTATTTAGGGATAATTAGATTAATATACCTTTTTTAATTTTTTTATGGGTAATTATACCCATAGAAGTTTTTTTTTGGTAATTGTACCTTTTTTATTTTTGATGACTGATTTGCCCCTAGAGATAATTTCCTTAAATTAAGTTCTTCTCATCCATCAATATACTGGGAGCTTTGATTGGTCAATCGATTGTCGGTCAGTTGACACTTCCAGTACGTATATATACCCATTAGGAATTACAATCTCTCTCCCTAATCTTGCCGGCCATGAGGTACATTATTATCACATGTATATATATGTAAGACCCAAAACTATGGCTACCCAATAATCTCTCTCCCTAATCTCCAATTATTTTGTGTATTTGGAACCTATTATTGTAACCATATGTTATGCAATTGTGTGGTTATTGAAATCTATTGTGTGTATTTATTGTAACCTATTAAAACCTTAACAATGAGGTTAGTTACATTGCAAATTAGGTACAAGTAATTAATTACAAGAATCGAAATACCTACAAGCTACAACGAATTAGTTACAATAGTGTGACAATATTAATTACAAGTACAGTTACAATTAATTAGTGAAAATAATGCAATTTTCACAGAAGTATGTTACAATAAGTTAATCGATTTGCATAATTTCGGGTTACAATAAAAATAGGTTACAATAGGTTACAACAAAAATAGGTTACAACAATAGTAGATTATAATAGGTTACAATAAAAGTAGATTACAATATGTTACAATAGTAATCGAATGCATTAGAAACGCAATTAGATTACCGAAGTTAAATTGTTTATATATCACCACATGAGTATTGCATATATCAATTTGATGACTCATCGATATGTTGATGGTTATTGAAAATTTACACATTAAGTTAAGCTCCGAAAGCCGATCAAGGCTATTAATATATTTTGCAAATTCAGTTTATCTTAATTGTAACCTAACAACTTAAAACCTTACTATTTGACCAAAAAAAAATTAAAATTGAAACCGTATAAATAGATACATCGATTGTACGGTGTTATTGCTTCCGCTCATCCATTCTTAATTAATTATCTCGATCAGGTACATACTTTTATACTTTTGTTAATTGTATGTATCAACAATCTTAACCATATATTTTGAAAATTTGAGGAAGCAAAATTGAATAAGATCATGTACGTACACTTTTCATAAAAATTGAAAGACAATTAAATTGAAACATTACAATCTGACCAAAAAAAAAAAATTGAAACCGTACTTAAAGCAAAAATGAAAGAGAGAGAGAGAGTCAGAGTTAGTTTTAATTGTAAACTATTCACAAGATCGAATTCAACTGATGAAAGAAATAGGGTAATCTCAAATCAAAAAAGAAATAGGGTAATGGGCGAAGTAGAGTCTTTTTTTTTTTTAAATGTAAACAAATCTTTTTCAAAACAGAAACGTATCTATATTAAAATTTTTTTTATCTACATCTATTTATCTTTTTTTTTTAAATTTTAAAAAGAAAAAAATATTACTTTAAGGGTATTTAAGTAAACTCCACAATAAAAAAGTATAATTACTAAAAAGAAAACTTAAAGGGTATAATTACCCCCAAAAAATTTGAAAAAGGTATACTTCCTCAAATTTTCACAATTATTTATTTATAGGATCATTTTTAGGATTAGATATTTGAGGCTTATAAGGCCTAAAGACACTTCCTTTTGGGCTGAAATTAAGGTGGAAAGTCAAGTTTTGTAAGGTTTTTCTAATGTTATAAGAATACAGTATATGAGGAGCTTATAAGGTGGAATTTTTTGTGACTCAATGATAACTCTCTCTTAAAGGTGGTCAAAACCCCTTTTTTAAAGAAAAAATTTGTAAAATAAGCACTTTATTTGGACGATTTTGCAAAATAGTCACGTTTTTGGACAATTTAGCAAAATGTTCGCTATATATACTTATTTTCGCTTGTACATACATTATTTTCTGTTTGTCTCTTCCGAAATCTCTCTTTGCGCTCTTCATCCTTCGTCGGCGCCTTCGCCGCCTCGGTCTCACCACCTTCGTCGCCTTTGCCGCTTTCCATCGTCTCACCGCGTCCCCCCTGTCTATCTGCCTTCGCGCACCTTCTTCCTCTGGTAAGTGGTTCTCGATCTCAAGCTCTAATCTCACCGACTCTCGACCGCTCTAATCTCTCATCTCTCAATTGCAGATGCTGGAGTAACTGTGGATAGATCTGGAATAGACCTATCTCGTTGAGTCGCAGCTCTCGCCGAGTCTCTCATCCTTCGCTCTGTCTCACTGCTCGTCTCGCCTAGGTATACACTTAACCTCACCTTCTACGATCCCTTCCAGTACTTGTTTCTTCGTTCTGCTTCCTCCCAGATTTCCTTGTTGATGCGTGGAGTTCTTGTTCCCTTCCAAATTTATACTCTTTAGGTGTTGATGGTAATTGCCTTCTCTTTAGTTATTTGTACTCTTTAGGTGTTGATCTTTTGTTCCTACCACTAATTAGATTCTGAAAATTGTCATTACTAGTTAAATCAGCAAGGGATACATTAAGACTTATGGTGAAATGACAAAACTGTATGAAGTATTTTGTATATTTATCCTGCAAAGATGTATCTACCACATGAGGATTTATAAGCATTTTAAACTTGTTATTTGCAATAACTTGTTCATATGTTTTTGTGTTTTTCCTGTTTGTCTTTGTCTTGAACTCTGTTCTTGTTATTGTGCTTTGTTTTTCGCCTTGTGTTCCTTTTTTTATTTGTATGAATGTTAAAGCTAATTTCCAAGCATACCGGCCTAGAATGTCTAGGCACAAATAACCAGCTTTATGAGATATGCATTGGCAAGTAGTGGTTTCTGGTCAATTTTAGATTCTTTAGTTTATTTGTTTCAATTTGACCCTTCTGCTGCCCTGCTTAGTATGCTTCTTGTTATATGGGTTTAAATTCTTCTTAGTTTTCTCTTGTGAACCCTGGGTGAGCATGTCTGGTGTCGTGTTTTCAGATAGAAGAAAGTGTGTAGTTGTTGCATTACGAACAGTTTGTAAAAATGGTTTTTTAACAAATGCTTCTTGCCAAATGAATGAGAATATCTTTCTTGATCTCTCAGGTCTAACAGAATCTCTATTTTCTGCCCATAAAGAGGAGTACCCTGAATATGAACAGGCTTCACTAACACATTTATATAAGGCTAAGGTTTTTGCACCAACTTCTTCTGCCTATCGGTAGCATTATTTCTAGGCAGCATTTTCTTTATATTCAACTTGTTGTCCAGTTGGAAGAATTGCGTGCTGACAGCCAGCCTGAGGTATCTGGGAGTGGGACTATTGGACGGTCGAAAGGAGCTTCAGTTGCGTCTTCTCACCCGCATATATCTTTGACTGTTGTTACTGAGATTGTGCGGTGGAATGAAGAAGCAATATCCAGATGCACATTGTTTTCTTCTCAGGTCAGAAGTGCTTCTACATTTCACTCTTTCTAAGCAGATCACCACACTCAGTAGCTTATTATAAGTACAAAAGCAATTTTAATTTTCAAATGCATATTGTCATATTGCAGCTGTAGGATTATCTCCCATATACGATAGAACAGTGAAAGGTTTTTGTTTTCTTCTTCTTTTATTGAGAGATGGGGTGGTGGGCTAAACATGCTGGTCCGGCTGGACATAACTAGTGGTTAGAACAGGAGTCTGATGAAGGGAGTGGTCCATTCACTTAACAGAGTACCTTGGGAGTATCTTTGGAGTATTTTTGTTTTCTTTTGTTTTGTTTTTGGTAGAAAACTTGGCAATGTTACAAGAAAGAATTGCTTGCAAGTAAAAATATTTTGGGTTTATTTTGTTTTCATTTTATCTGCCGTCAGATTCACGTAGGTCTAGATACTATGGGATTCCTTAAATCACAACCTCCTGCAATCTTGCATGTGATTAAAGGTTCTACACAATGCAATATCTTGAAGCAAATGTCGATTATGATTGCTTGAAGCTTGAAAAAAAATCTTTTTTTGATCCATGTATTTGATTTCTATTTCTTTTCACAGCCACCTGTTCTTGCATCCAATGTAAAAGTTGTTTTTACTTGCCTCCTCGATCAAGTAAGTTACAAAGTGTTGGTGGCTTCCTGAATTTGTTTGTTTGGATTTGATATTATCTGATAATGACAAAATACAAAATTTTCCATTCTGCAGATAAGCCGGTACATAACTAAGGGATTAGAACGAGCTAGGGAAGGCCTAACAGAAGCTGCTGCTTTGAGGGAGAGATATATGCTTGGCACCATGGTTAGCAGAAAAGTGGCTGCTGCAGCTGCTACTGCTGTAATTTCTTATTGACTCTCCTATTTTATTGTGGTAGCAACTGTATCTAATATTGATATGCCACTGATTTTTGGCAAGCTGTGCAAGCATTTGTGTTTCGTTCTATTGAGAATCAAGAAGTGATGATGAAGTTTGTTCCTCTTTCAGGTTCAGAAAACAATTGATGATATGATTGCTGCTGGTCTCGACGCCACATCTCTTGATGATGAAGCATTCAACATGGAAGCAGCTCTTGATAGATGCATATTGAGGCTCATTGCTTCATGTTGCAATGGTATGTCTTGTTTTGACGATGCTGAAATCCGCTCTGTTGTTGAGTTTCAAGCATACTTAATCCTAAACCATTTCAGGCGATAAGCTTGTGAGAGCTACAGAGCTGATGAAGCTTCTGGTACTGGAAAAATCAATGAAGGGTGCCATAAAACTTGTCACTACTTTAAAGCTTCCTAATCTGGCTTAGAGGTTCAGTAGCATATTAGAAGTAAGCTTTCTGAATGTTCTGAATCAATAACATTATAGTTCAACTATACCTATCACTTACGAGGTTCTTACAACTTGACCCTATTTCCACTCTCAGGAACGGATGCTCGAGACCCTTTTGGCTTTTTTTCTTGCAGTTGATGGCCAGAGATGCATATTGATGGTTGAATGGCATTTGTTTCTGAGTTCATCATGACTTACAAGAGGATCAACACCTTCATAGTTTCGGTCTATTGTATTCCTCCTAATGCAGCCTATCTTCAGCTTGATTCAACACCCGAGCACTTGCAGCCTTACAGGAAATCCATGGATGTTCCCACAAATGTAGTCATTGAGTCTCATTGTCCAAAAGATTGTTCACCGAAGCCCAATGAACTCTTGACTCCTGATGGTCGACAAGCAGCATTCACTAGGAGACTAGGGGAGCTAATAGCTTTCAGACATTTAAAGGGAAAACATGGGACATCACTAGCGAAGTGGATGAATGAGCAAAAGGAGTCTGGCTTACCCTATGACATTGTCATAGGGGAGAAGGGGGCCGACAGGGAGTTCATGGAAGTTAAAGCCAGTCGATATGAAAAAAAGAACTGGTTCAAAATGTCGACAAGAGAGTGGCAGTTTGCTGTGGAGAAAGGGGATAGCTACAACATCGCCCACGTTGTTCTGTCGAACACAAACACCGCAAATATTATAATGTTTAAGAACCCTGTGAAACTTTGTCAGCTGGGGAAACTAGATCTAGCCGTTATGATGCCTAGAAATCCACAACCTGGGCCTTCGGCTGCACCACAGTGATTTAAGAGTTTTGGTTTTCTCAGGGTAGGTTCTGTTGGTATTCATTCACATGAACACACCTCTGTATATACTTGTTAGCTGGATTACATTTCATACATGCACATGTCACATTCTGTAAGTTACAGGGAACTTTAATTTGTGCTATTCAATTCAATTTCCTTACTGAAAGTGCAAAATCATTGAGAAAGGAGTTGAATGTTCCAAGAGATGATGCACGAACCACTCCAGGGAAATTTCCCAACTTACTGTCAACAAAGCATGATCTGTGAAAGCTATAAATATATCTGAATGACCTAACCTAAATCCAAAATTGTTTCCTTCTGTGAAGCTCAATCTAACTGTATTAGTACACAACAACAGTTAGCAGGGTAATAGGGATTGAGAATATCAGTGGTTTGAAGTACAATTTCAAGCAACTCTTCAGAAAGTAGAAAGCAAATGTCTAACTGGTCTTCAGCTGTTTCTAATCAGCGGGCAACTAACACAAATTTCTCACCTCTGCGGCTTCTTCACTGTGTCTTCGGTTTCTGGATCTTCACATAGGGAAATAAGATTTCCTGGAAGAAATTTCACTAAGGTTCGACGACTACGGAAATTTCCCTTCTTCACTGTGTCTTCGGCTTCTTCACTGTGAGTTCGTCTCATTACGAACTCCTCCTACAATTTGGTGTCCTAGCTTCAGAAGTATTGGATTGTAAGTGAGTTAATGCTTCTATTGATTATTTTGAGGTTGATGGTTATTATGAATATTGTCTTAGTAATTTATTGGGAACTCTTCTGAGTTGGTATTTCACTTTCCTTGCAGCTATGATGACAAGGTTGCATGCCAAAAGATTCTCGACAAAATGGGATTGAAAGGGTAATAGGTGCTGTCAGCATCTTTTTAGAAATTAAAGGTTGTGTCAGCGGTGTTTGCAATTTTAGTGCTGACAGAGTTATAAAGAAATAAAATTGATCAATACATTTTCATCACTAAAATTGCAAACATCGTTGACACTAGTTGTTTTCTCTGATTAACAAAATAGAAAAAGATCCCGACACTACAGTTGTGCAACTCTAAACTACGGTTGTGCAACTTTAAAATACAGTTTAAGAACCAAATTAGATTAAAAAGTGCAAGAATAATATTATAATGTGCCCAAATTAGATTTTTAGTTTAAGAAGAATCAAATTAGATTTTAGTTTGTATGAATAAAACTATAAATTTCATGAATAACACTATGAAATTTTAGAGTTGCACGACTCTGTTGTAAGAGTTGCACGACTCTGTTTAAGAGTTGCACGACTCTATTATAAGAGTTGCACGACTCTTTTTAAGAGTTGCACGACTCTGTTGTAAGAGTTGCACAACTCTATTTTAAGAGTTGCACGCCTCTGTTGGAAGAGTTGCACGACTCTGTTTGAAGAGTTGCACGCCTCTTATTATTGCACAACATGCTCTTATTTTTGCTCAACAATTCTTTATTTTTGCACAACATTTGAGACTTGTGAAATTGTGTCTCAACATGATCTTACTTTTTGTAAATATAATTTTATACTTTTTTAATAGATCATTGCACAACATGATATTATTTTTGCTCATAAATAGACAATAATTGCACAACATGGGGGATTTGTGAAATTTTGCTCAACATCATCTTATTTTTGCTCAACAATAGGTTATTTTTGCACAAAAATCGAGACTTGTGAAATTGTGCTCAACATGATTTTATTTTCTCTCAATATAATTTCATAATTTCTCAATAAATTATTGCACAACATGCTTTTATTTTTGCTCATCAATACTTTATTTTTGCACGACATTTGAGACTTGTGAAATTGTGTCTCAACATGATGTTACTTTTTGTAAATATAATTTTATACTTTTTTAATAAATCATTGCACAACATGATCTTATTTTTGCTCATAAATAGACAATAATTGCACAACATGGGGGGTTGGTGAAATTTTGCTTAACATCATCTTATTTTTGCTCAACAATAGGTTATTTTTGCACAACAATCAAGACTTGTGAAATTGTGCTCAACATGATTTTATTTTCTCTCAATATAATTTCATACTTTCTCAATAAATTATTGCACAACTTGCTCTTATTTTTGCTCATTAATACTTTATTTTTGCACAACATTTGAGACTTGTGAAATTGTGTCTCAACATGATCTTTTAGTTTTTGTAAATATAATTTTATACTTTTTTAATAGATTATTGCACAATATGATCTTATTTTTTCTCATCAATAGACAATAATTGCACAACATGGGGGATTGGTTAAATTTTGCTCAACATCATCTTATTTTTGCTCAACTATAGGTTATTTTTGCACAACAATCGAGACTTGTGAATTTGTTCTCAACATGATCTTATTTTCTCTCAATATAATTTCATATTTTCTCAATAAATTATTGCACAACATGCTCTTATTTTTGCTCATCAATACTTTATTTTTGCACTACTAGTAGTGAAAATTAGTGTTGACACTGATATTAGTTACAATTAGTGCTGACACTGATATTAGTTACAATTAGTGCTGACACTGATATTAGTTACAATTAGTGGTGAAAATTTGCTCAGCATGTTAAGAAATACCATGTTGAGAATACCATGTTGAGAAGCAATACCATGTTGTTTGTCAACATGGTATTGTTTTTTTAAGTAAACTATAATGATAAAATCTAAAATTTGATAAGTACCGATGACAGAATTGTGCTGACATATAAAAAAGAATACACAAACTTGCCTTATTACATGATAAAACCTAAAATATTATTCTAAAATATTGAATTAATGTTTAATATGGAACATAAATGGCTAAGATATAATCTTTCCTAGTAGTACTTTTATATAGTACCGATGACAGAATTGTGCTGACGGCCTTATTTTGAATGCTTTATCCTTCTCTTGAACTCTGTTGTAAGAGTTGCACGACTCTGTTGTAAGAGTTGCACGACTCTGTTGTAAGAGTTGCACGACTCTGTTTTAAGAGTTGCACGACTCTCTTGTAAGAGTTGCACGACTTTGTTTTAAGATTTCATGTGCCTCTCTACCTTGATAGGTTAATTTGCATGAACCAAAGTGAATAGAGGATATAATTCATGAACCAAAGTGAGAAAAAGACTAAATCTTTATTTGAGAGAACTCATTGAATTGAACATAATCAAGTGACAAAGTGGTCATTTTGATTAACCATTTTTTACACATAAGGAAAAAATACATGGACAAAGTGGTCATAATCACACAATTCCGTGAGTATTATTACACACTGCATACTTCAAGAGAGTCGTGCAAGCAACCCCATTTGCTGAGTGCTTCTTAAAGCTTGACCAGTTCTTGCTTAGTGGCTTCAGGTGATGTAGATGTAGTTGTGGAGAGAAGAGATAGGTCAACCACCGATCTGTCCATGTAAGGAACAGAAGCAACATCTGACTGTGGGAACCCAACTTTGTGAAGGAAAGTATCTGGCACCACACCATTGTTGCTGCTGGCTATCTTCTGAACCGTGTTCAGCTTCGCTGCCATGTCAATGGTGATTGCTGCACCTCAATTATAGTAGCTGAGATATGTGCCCTTTGTCGTCTAGCATTTGCCTACAAAGCCGAATAAGTATTCAGAGAGGAGGATTGATATATAATAGTTGATTATCACTTTTCTACAACTTAATCATCTCAAATTGTGAACTTAGGCTAATCATTTAGCCCGTCTCAAATTGAAGCTCAAATTCTTCAAGATTCTAATCACTTGGCTCCTTACAGGTTGTGCACACTCACCTCAGCTTTAATTACAGTTTTGCCAGGAATCAATGGGATGATATAATGCTACAAGCACAAATTACCCTGGCTCTGGAGAGCAGTAGGATCTGCTACAAATGCATGCTCCTCCAGGTTCAACTAAGGGTGGATAGGCTATGCCACTTCCGCTATAGCATATCAATAACAGAGAGACAACTTCCTCTTACATCTAATAACCAAAGTGCAGTATATTCTACGAAATGTTGAGCAACAAGCCAACAACTACGAGAGAGCTGTTTACCAATTAAGGAAAAAGTTATAGAGAAGTACTTAGAGGAACAACAGCCAACACAAATGAAACTATTATAATCAAGGTTGTTGACGATGTTAAACTGAAGAGAGAGGAATTAACTCAACTCCCCTTGCCTAAAACTGAAGAAATGAATTCCCTTCTCAAAATCAATGTAGGAGTAGTTAAGGTCTACATACAGGACCATTATTCAATCTACTATGCATACATGCCACTTGTAACTCTGCAAGATTCAGAAAAATATTGGGACGGTCTTCAGCAGCAGTGTGATTATTATTAAATTAAATATGAATCAATGAATACAAAATATGAGAGAAAAAACCCTTCAATACACATCCTACATCCTAGTATTCAGCAGTGTGATTATTGTTAATAAGATGCTGCTATAACTTTCTTTATTGATGCTGCTAGAACTACACTCTGATGCAATTAACACCAAAATATGAGAGAAAAAACCCTTCAATACACAGCATCTTATGAACCTCACCTGACTGCTGGTAAGGATGTTGCCTGGTCCACCAGAATAAATGCCATCAGGGAGGGTGAGTCCTAACACAGTAGCACAATATAATAGAACTAAAAAGCATCTATAACTCTATAATTTCCTCTACATTGTACACACTCAACATCACAATCTTGTTTGTGCAGGTTTAACACAGAGGCTCACATGTGCCAAGAGAACACCAAAACAAAATATTTACCCATCTCTACAACCTAGACCCTTTGAGAAATTATCATAAGTCACAACCTATTAAAAAAACTGACAAATCATTGAAGAGCGATAAGATTGGACGAGATTCCTCCAGTTACATTCAAAGCTCCCTAACAAACAAGTGCTAAAGTCGAATCGAAGGAGCACAAAGCCTGTGAGGGAACAACTGCATTTCAAGAGTGAGAAAAATACCCTGTGATCAGATTAGTTGATGTCTGTGAGGTACAGATCTCCATTGACTCCAGATTTGGGCAAGAAAATGCAATGCAAGCCAGTACAGTTGCATCCAAATCACTACAAACACGCATCAAAGCAAAGCAAGTAATTTCAGTACCAATGTAAAATAGAGCATTTGTATGAAAAAATTCATGGAAAACTTCAATAGCATACAAAAAATGCTCGATTCGGATAAATGAGCGTTCAACGCCAAATCAGTCAGAAGCAAACCAGAAGCAAGGCAGTAAGGCAAATCACAGGCAAAATTCTGTATCTAGGAATATGTTTTGCTGAACTTCTGATGAACTAAAGAAAGAGTACTACTAAACGGCCACATGATCGAGGAATTTACTTTCAAGAACAAAGGATGTATTGATCCTTCAATGAACATAATTGCAGGATTTTGGACCTTTCCATCTATAATTGCAACAAGATTTCAGATTTTGTTCAGCAATTGCAATCCATCACAAACAAAATCGTGTTCCTTATCAATCGATCTTCGATCGATTGATAAGGAAAACAGTCGAAAGCAAAATCTGTCACATGTATGCTCAATTACGAAGCCTTCACAGTGCAATTTGACAAAGAAACATAAACACAAACATCTTGAGACTTCAAAATCGACTCCAACACTTAAAAAATCGAAGAAAATTTGCGCCTTCGGCGCAAATTTTCTATGATTCCATTGCATTGATATAGAGTTACCTTCAATGCCGTCAACAATCGTCGATCATGATTCGACGCCTTCGTCCTCAATCGAACTGCACGCGGGACTCCTTCGGCCTCTCTCGCTCGGACTCGCTCGCTCCGGATTCTCAGATCCAGCGAGGGCCGATGTTGACGATCTCAGAGGAGATCTCCAGCGGCAATAGAGAAGGAAGTGCAGCCGGGGACGGCGCGGCTGCGCCGGAGATGGACGGAGTGGATTCAGGAATCGTCGAACGCGTAATCGCAGGAGAGAGAGAGCGCGTAGAGGAGAGGAGAGAGAAAGCGCGTAGGGGAGATAGAGTTTATATTTAGGACATTTAACAAAATTGTCCCAAAACGTGAACATTTTGCAAAATAGACCCTATTTCGAGGCTATTTCGCAAAATGCCCCCTTTTTAAAAGGGCAATTTTCATATAGGCCATATTTTTTTGTCTATATTAGGAAATTGTCCACCAACCTATATATTCATATTAGCTAAATATCCACCTGTTTTGCTGAAACTGCTGAAACCGAAGTTGCTGAAACCCCGATTTCAGCCAGGTGCGGAGCTGGGGGGGTGATCGGGGGTGCTCGAGCACCCCCCTGGCCTGAAAAAAAATACAAAAAAATAATAATTTTTTTTACATATATTTAGTATATTTAAGGTAATATAACATTTTTAAGTAATATTTAAAGTAGAATTGCTATCTAGCTCAATTGATAAAGGGGAGGGAAGATAAGTAAATGGTCTTGGGTTCAAATCTCAAACTCTTCACTTTTTATTTGTTTTATTATATCATTATTCCACACAATTATTTAGGGATTTCTCTGTATATTTTTAGTTTCTCTAAACTATTTCAATTAAAAAATGTCATGTTATATTTAAATTTAATGTTTTCCTTCAATATTGTTTTAAAATTAATTCTTCATGATTATTTTTCCTATATTTTTTTGTTTCTTTCAACTATTTAACTAAAAATATCATAAATATATCACAATTTTAGTATTTATTGAATATTTTTGTAAAAATCTTCTTAATAGGTATAAAAAAAATTTACGAAATTTTTTTAATTGGCACCTCCCTGGATTTTATCCTGGCTCCGCCACTGCCACTGTTGTTGATCCTGAAACCTCGATTTCTGCACTGTTGTTGATACTGAAACCGAGGTTTCAGCAATTTTGTTGATGCTGAATCTCCGGTTTCAGCAACGTTGTTGATGCTGCAATGGTTATTGCTGACACTGCTGAAATTGTTATACACGCAAGTTACTGAAATGCTGAAATACTGAAATACTGAAATACTGAAATGTTGAAAGGTTGACAACTCGTACAATTTTATAAGAATTAATTTCAGCAAAAATTAAGAAGCTAATAAGCTATCCAAAAGTTTCAGCAAGACAAAAAAATTTTGTTGAAATTTCCAATACACAATAGACATTTGTATTCACACACAAATAGACTGATGCCAGTGTTCAATTCGCTACAGATACAAATCAATCAAATTCGTTGAAAAAAAATCCAAGCCTGAAATTGGAGGAAACTGAAATTCGAATCCTTGTAAGCCTAATGAAAATCCATGGAAAATTCAAGTGGAAAAAAAATTGAAGGAAACTGAAATTGAAATTAACCATGGATTATTGAAATTGTGATATGACTTACGTGTACCCCAAATTGAACCTCTCCAACATCGAAGCCGCATTGGACACAAATTGAAGCCGAATGCGCCAGTAAATCACCGATCGAAAAGATCGGAGGGAGGTGGCGGTGTCGGAGCGGTTTCGATCTGGCCATTATCGTCTGAATTCGGAGTCGCTGATTTTAGGCCGGTTTTGATCTGGCCACCGCATATCTGACCTTGCATGTTTCTTCTTCCCCTAATTTCATATCTGAGAAATTAGGCGGCCATGGTCGGCGAGGTCGAAGAAGCTTCTATGCAATCAGATCTGAGAAATTGAAAGCAATCGAGAGGGCGGTGGAGGAGGCGCGACCAGACGAGGCGGAGGAGGCGCGACCAGACGAGGCGGCGAGAGCGGCGAGCGGAGGAAGATGAGGCCGTTGTACTGCCAGATCGCGCGGAAGAGAATGGTCGTTGTACTATCAGATCGGCAGAGGGGGAGACCTTTGAGATTTGATTGGTTTAGGGTGTCGGCGAGTGCCCTCTCTTGCCGGCGAGCGGAGGAAGACGAGGAGGACGGTGAGGGCAAGCCGGCGAGCGCCGATCGTCCAATTTGATGATCGAGTTTTAGGAGGCGGTGGTGGGGAACGGATCAATTGAAAGGTTTAGATAAGAGGGGCAATTTTGTCCAGAAAAATTTTAGGTGGACAAAACCCCAATTTACCACACTTGGTGGACACTCCTCCAATAAATGCCCAAAAAATGGCCCATTGGGCAAATTTTCTCTTTTTTAAACTGAAAATTTTTTATCTTTCAACTTTAGGAATCTCTTAAAATTACATGCATATATGCCAACATGCACATAGTTGTGATACATTTTCATAATGCAGATGACCCAAGCCTACGCATCGGGCTTTTGTAATACATAATTGATATAAATTATGAGTTGGTTCATAATGTGTAAAAACAATAGTCTTTGCATACTGAATCATCTTCTAAAAATAATATATATTCTGATACAATAGAAGGGTCGGGTTCCTTTGAGAAATAGTATGTGACTAAACGATCATGACCCTTCTTGCATTTTGCATGAATATATGTCCGATTCCACCTCAATCTAGAACTTTTTTGGCTTCAACCCGCCTTCCAAGAATGGAGCAAGAGTGTGAGTCATTTTGGTTGAGAACGGAGCAATTCCAAATAAAGGCAGATGAGAGTGAAGAGTCTAATAGGTGATATAAAACAAAGTAATAAACAATACTATAGAAGGGGGGATGAATAGAGTATGCCAAATTTTCGCAAACTTTCTGCAGATGGAACTTCAAGGCCTTGAAATGAACCCCAATGTTTTGAATCAGAACTCAAGGTCTTGAAATGATTCCAGAAACTTTGTTCATCAGAACCTGTACGAAAATAAAGCTTATCAAAGTATAATGCGGAATAAATAAATAGATGGACACACGAATTGTTAACGAGGTTCGGCACAAACTTGGCTTACATCCCCGCCTAGGGTTCTCCAACTCGTAGGATTCAAAAACACTATTATTTCACTTCTTATGAATCCTGTATACAACCGAGAAGATCTTTCCTTCTTCTAAGCACTTGAAGTCTCACCCGCTTCTATCTAGTCAACTCAGATCTCTTAGAGTCCTAGATACAACTTAGAAGAACAACCCTTCTCTCAACTTGTAGCCTCACCCGCTACTATCTAGTCAACCCACAACACTCGTGAAATAATAGCCTAGTGAATACGTTTGAGTAGAGGTATACTTTTAGTATAACACTTTAGACTTGTACAATGAAGCTCTAGAAACTCTCAACTCTCAAAAGATAAAGCAAGAACAACAATGGAGAGAGAGAGAGAGAGAGAGAGAGAGAGAGAGAGAGAGAGAGAGAGAATCAATGACGGATGATTGCAATGGAGAGCGCTTTGCTTGTAGATTGAATGCTCGAGTTCTCCACTTTTCTTCGCCGATGCCTTCGATCCTTTTATAGGCGCATGGGTTGAATTTTGAATGTTGTAATCCCTTGATTTTACAGCCGTTTGAATTTGAAATAATTCCACCAAATTTGGTTGCAAATCAGCACCATATCTTCAAATATTTTCCTGTCGTGAATAGAAAATTCCAGCCCTTTATAGAAGATCTTCCGGCCACCAAATCTTCCATAACCTTCATAAAAAATCTCAACAACCTTTTCAAATATTTGCTATATAAAATTAAATATGCACATAAAAATCTTTAACAAATAAATATATAAAATATTTGACGTATCCAATTCGTCTAATTTGCCCTTGGTGTTAAGACCTTGAAATCAGAGTCTTATTTTGTCTTTCATCAACCTTTCTCAAAGAGCTCTTAAGAACTTACAATCAAGGTGGGGTCTTGAAAGAGGATCCATATGCTAACAGAGGTGACCAAGAGTCATCTTCCAAGAAGTCTCGGCAATTGCCAATGCCAGCAAGGCAGATTCAAGGGCGAGTATGTAGGAGCGACCACCACCAGTCGTGAAAATGGAGAACTGGATTGACTTATCGTCGGAGGTGTACGTGATGTCTAGACAACAGCTAATTAAGGGTGAGGTAATCTTGATAGTGCTAGAGCCTAGAGGTTATACTGGATACTACTAGAAGAGAGTACATTAAGTGAAGAGTAAAAATTAATATATTATCTTTACTATACGATCTTATATCTAAAAGATGGATCAAATGATATCTTTACTCCCGTACGTATAGATAGATAGATAGATAGATAGATAGATAGATAGATAGATAGATATAGATGAAAGAGGCCCACGAACAGGAAACCACTGACGGGCGTTTAAATTTCCTCAAAACCAGATTCTTTCAATTCCATCGATCGGTGTCAATTATAAATACCAACTCTCCACTCCACTGGAATTGTCGCTCTTTAAATATCTTACTCATCCATTTTAATTTAATTTAATTTAATTTGATTGAAAGCAAAAGCATAGCCACTTGGAAAAGTCGATTTTGTGGAGGTTCTTGGATTGGAGGGAGGGTGGGTGGGTGGGTGTTTCAGATTTTACCTTTTACACCTGCACAGTTGCACTTGCACTTCACTTGCTCCCTCAAACAATCAATCAATTAATTAATTAATTAATTGTTTCATTCTCACTTTCCTCAACTTGCTGGAAGGAAGGTGTAATAATATAAAGGAAGGAATGATTTGCATAATTAACTTTCAATTTGCAGGTGGAGGAGGGTGACAACACTCTCCTTCTGGCCTTATCCACATTAACGAAAAAGACACCTTCTAGCATGTCGACCAGTGGCGGAGTCAGGAAGTTTTAAGGGGCGGGCGAAATTCAAATAATTAAAAGTATAAATCAATCTACAAATTTTCCAACAATAAAATCATTGCAAAAAGTGTTCATACAGTCAGTTTACAATCTAGAGAACTAATCAGTTTATAAGTTGTACAATATAAACAAATGCCAACCATTCAAAAGCATATTAACAAATGCCAAGAATTTCACCAAAGGTCAAGAACTTCACTGTTGGCAACAACAAAAGCATCAGACGATTCATTAAAACCAAGAATTTCACCATTCCATTCAAAACGATCGGGCGATTCAGACCAAGATTTTCGCCATTCCATTCAAAAGCATCAGGCAATCGCAATTCAGGCCAAGAAAACAAATAACACACGAAGAAGCATAAAACAGAAGAAATTAGAGGAGTGATCAGGAAAAATTACCGATTTGACAACACGCTATACACATAGAAGAAATTAGAGGAATCATTAATGAAACACCAAACGTACACAAAAATATTCGAGGAAATTTCTAATAATAATCAAAATTATATTTACATTATATATGTCAAATAACGGATATTTATATACCCTTTTTAAAATAAAATAATATTCTGCACCAAAAAAAATGATATTTTAAAATATTAAAGTTAAAAGAGTCATTTTTGCTTTTTCTTTTTTGCCCGTTCTTTTTTTTTTCTTTTTCTTTAAAATATTTTTTATTGGCATTCTTTTCTATTAACAAATTGAATGCTAACATTTTTACTTATTAAAATATCATTTTCTAAGAAAACAAATATGCAAATGTATATTATTGGACTGTAAATATATTTTTTATAATTTTTTATTATCAAAAAAATACCCAAATATGTTTCTGTTAAACCTAATGTCTCATAGTAAGTTATAGAAGATTCATTCTCTTATTTAGCATGTGTTGTTGCAACAAGGTTGTTATTTAAGATGTTTTGGAGGTATAAATTCTTTAAAATTTTGTTATAAGAATACTTCATAAAGGTTTTTTTATATAGCTAGACGTTTAAAAGGCTTCTATTGAGTTTTAAGTAAAAATATAGAATTTTATAGGGAATTTTTTTTTTACTAAGTGTCAATAGCAAGTTCTAAAAAAAACTATATCATTTCTTTGAGCAAAGATATATCAGTGCACATATGGTTATTGGCTCCTGTGTCCAATATCTAATTATACATTTCACAATTAGTAGGAACCATACCCGCAAATCCTCCAAATTCCTTAGTAGTTCTAGTCATCACATCTCTGTTCCTCTGGTCTCTCGTATATTTAGAACACTTATTTGTATAAATATGCTTTTTTATACTTAATATTAATATAATAATATTATTATCATAATAACTAATATGATCTCCGCACTATGGCCATGGACAGAACTGGGAAACGAAATCGAGGTAGGCTGTTATCACTAAACAAGTTAAATTAGGCTTAAAATGTTTTAAAA
Source organism: Persicaria maculosa (assembly GCA_963922045.1). Lineage (NCBI taxonomy): Eukaryota > Viridiplantae > Streptophyta > Magnoliopsida > Caryophyllales > Polygonaceae > Persicaria > Persicaria maculosa. The sequence goes on from OY998251.1 coordinate 9,648,667, forward strand.
AACTTGGCAGAAGTGGGAGTCGAACTTGGGGTGTTAAGCGCTAGCGAGGAAAAGGCAATGTACCAGCTCGACTGGTCCAACACATGTGATACAACATACCCTTGAAAATATTTGTATTTGTTTTTTGGGGTGGACTGTAGCAAAGCCCAGCCCACCCCTACATCCATGTCTGACCATGGCGCAGTTTTTTATAAATAGAATCTTAATAATATGTTAAATTAATATTATTAAATAATAGTAAAAGTTCATATAAATAAATATTTTGAATTAAACTCATTGGTTGAAAAAGCAATTAAAGTAGTATATATAGATATAGATTACTAATATTAATTTTATGTTTTGAATTAATCCCATTGTTTTTTTTAATTACTAAAATTATAATTTATGGTAAGATCATGTATTAATTGAATTTTTTTTCAAAAATTGATTGAATACCCTATTTTTAAGGAGAGAGTGACACCTCATAAAAAATACTTCTCATTTAAAGTATTATATAGATATAGATGTTTTTTTTAAATTTACTAAAATTATAATTTATGGTAAGATCATGGATTAATTGAATTTTTTCAAAAATTGATTGAATACCCTATTTTTAAGGAGAGAGTGACACCTCATAAAAAATACTTATCATTTAAAGTATTATATAGATATATAGATATAGATTGTTTTTTTTAATTACTAAAATTATAATTTATGGTAAGATCATGGATTAATTGAATTTAAAAAAAAAACTGATTTAATTCCCTACTTTTAAGGAGAGAGTGATGTAGCACCCCCGTCCCACATTGGATATCATTAGGATGTTGTGAGTGATTTATAAGTTATTCAAGCCCGCCTACCTATGTCACGAGAGCACTTCCTTTTCAGGCTCCAAGTAAGGACAACATACCTGAGAGGACTAGGTGGCATGGGTTGGCGTCTCTTAAGACCCCGAGTATTACAAGTGACACCTCATAAAAAATACTTCTCATTTAAAGTATTATATAGATATAGATTATAAATTTAATTATAATATTATTATTTAGTTTAATTTGATATATCTATATTACAATTTAATTTTTATATTATTTTAAAAAGTCTTCAAAAAGTTCGAGCTTTTTGATCCGGTAGGTCGACCCGAACCCAAGACAAACCCAGTTTGGCTCGACCCGAAACGACCTGTAATCTGATTGATTCAAAACCCGATTTTCCCGAGATCCGAATGACCTAATCTCGAACTCGACCCTAATGACCCGATAAACCGGTCTAAATGGGCCTAGTACAATGAGCTTCAGTTAAGGAAAACAAACTGAGCCTAGCCAAATATCAATTTTTTTTTTTTTTTGGTCGGATAGCCCAATATCAATTATAACTGGATTCGGTTACCACTTTGCATAACGACGTCGTCTTCCCAGCAAATAGAGGGTAACCCAATTCGAAAACCGAAACTCCGAAATCAATTTGAGCTCAAAAACAACGTTACATAGAACGTACATAATTATGTGTTCAGTCCTTGACCCCTCTTGCCTCGGCTACCAATTAAGATAGTGAATGTTGATATCTGACTTTTGTCCGGTAGTGCCGCCACCCATCTTTCATTAGCTTGCAAGTTGCAACCTACTCCGTAAAAGGCTAAAACTGATTTCCTTTTTAAATAATTATCCTCCTTCCTTTTTTTTTGAACAAAAATGAGAGACGGAGCCCACCATCTCCTCAAGGGAGAATTTTATTAATAATAGGAAAAAGGATTAAGTAGTACTCATACGGGAAATAGTCCTACTCCTAAGTTCCTAACATCATCATGAGCTAAATCTAAAACACACTGAGTCGGGTCATCCAATACAGAAAGACCTAGACTAAAAGAAAAAGCATGAGAAGCAAGGAAATCCGCTACCGAATTAGCTTCACGAAGGATGTGTCGGAACTGGACAGTCCAATCCCTTTGCAGGTAGCCTTTGCATTGCGACACCAGGTTGAAGAGGGGGTGATAACGATCCATAGGCCTTCCTAAAATAGCACTGCCAATTGGGAATCTGCTTCCAAGACGACCCTCTTGTATCCCCGGTTCCAAGCTAGACGAAGTCCATGGAGGATACCCTATAGCTCCGCCATCGAAACTGTACATATACCAATATTATAGACAACATCTACCTGCCATCGGTCGTCGCAGTCACGGATAACGCCTCCGGCCGCTGCCAGACCACTCTCCTTCACTTAACCATATGTGATTACTTTTATCCACTCATCCCTTGGTCTCTCCCAGGCCACCAGCCTTTCAACTCTCAGATTTCCTTTCACAAGTGGTCTGCAAGCATCATGGTATTTAGCAACTTGATTCTTTACAAAAGCCGCCCTATCTCCTTCAAAAATTTCATGTCCAAACACAAAATTATGACGCCATTTCCAAAGCCACCAGATAGAAGTGGCAAATACGCTAGACCATGGCACACCAATATAGAAATTAACATTGTAACTTAAATTCATGCGAATCCAAATAGCAAAATCAATTTTTAAGAAAACTTCCCTGTCAAAAGATGGCAAGGACTCGTTATGGTCTCCCAGTAGCTTCTTGCATTTATGCAGTCCCGAAAGAGATGGATCAAAGGCTCGTCATCCACACCACAAATCGTGCAGGTAGCTGAGTTCGGAAGATGTCGCCTGCAACTTTCGCCATTAGTCAGGATGGCGCCCTTTATGGCTTCCCAGGTAAATATCCTCTCGATCTCTCTCCGTCGTCTTCAGCTCCTAGATGCCTTTGAATATCTGTCTGTCGATGCAGCATTCGGACATTCGCCCTTCGATCATAGCAAAGGCCGACCTCACTGAGTAGTCACCACATGGGGAGAGTTTCCAACTCAGTGAATCCACAATCGCCTCATCCTCCAAAAGAGCTACGGAGGAAAGCTTAAGCAGTGCCGAGTTCGGGAGCAAGTTAGTGAGCAGCTCCCATTTCCAGCCACCCATGTCATTCCAGTAGTCCTTTACCACTGCAAGCCTCTCAGCACTAGTGACCAACAACAGAGCGATGTCCAATAACATGTCCTGTAGCAGCCAAGAGTCGAGCCAGAAGCGCACCATCCTTCCCAAACCCACCAGCCATCTTGAGCCCAGAATAATCACCTTTTCGACCCCCTTCTACAAACTTTTCCAAATAAAGGAGGGATTAGCCCTGTCGCAGAGGCTCTCTTTAACATACTTATCTCGAATAACCTCTATCCAGAGGCTTCTACCTCCAATAACAAACCACCATCCAAGTTTGCCGACCAAAGCCAAATTCAGGTCGCTCATAGATCGAATACCGAGCCCCCCATTCTCCTTAGGTTTGCACGTGCATTTCCTCGCAACTCACCAAATGCATACCCCTTCTGTTATCAGAGCCTCCCCATATAAAATTGCAAATGATGTTGTCGATCTTCTGGCACGTTTCTTTAAGAAGGACGACAGTAGCCATGGAATACACGGGGATATACGACAGGACAGTCTTAGCGAGAGTAACCCGCCCGGCCGGCCTAAGAAATCGGCCCTTCCAGCCACGCAGCTTGGATGAGACCTTCTCTAGCAGCGGCGCAAAAGTGTCCTTGGGAACTTGATTATGGGTGATGGGCATTCCCAAGTACCGCCCCAAATCCGTCGTCACCTGGAAACCACTAATTCTTTGGAGCTCGGCACCAAGCGACGGCGAGACATTACCCGACAAGAAGAGCTTAGACTTATTAGGATTTATCCTTTGCCCAGAAACTTGATAGAATTTGTCGATACATTGCTGAATAATCCCCATTTGTTCAACAGAAGCCTCAGCAAAGAGGATGATGTCGTCCGCAAAAAGAATGTGGGATATCTCTGGGCCATTTCTGGAGAGTTTGATCGGTTTCCACTCTTTTAGCCTAACAGAGTGGGTTATTAAGTGGCTAAGACGTTACACGCAAAGGACGAAAAGATAGGGAGACAACGGATCCCCTTGCCTGATTCCTTTCGCAGGAGTAAAACTTTCGGTAGCCTCTCTATTCCAGAGGAGGCGGAAGGACATGGTAAAGATACACTCACTGATCCAATTCACCCAATAGCTTGAGAACCCAACATCAAGGAGGGTATCGGTCATGAAGTCCCACCAAAGTCTATCGTAAGCCTTCTCAAGGTCTAGTTTGAGAAGCATCCACCCTTTCTGACCCCTCTTTCGCTTCATGGTATGAACAACCTCCTGGACGATGACGATGTTGTCGGTAATAAGCCTTCCCGGAAGAAAACTTCCCTGAGTTGGCCCAATCAGTTGGGGAAGAGCACGGTGCAATCTGTTGACAAGCACCTTAGTGATGATCTTATAGAGGACATTGCATAAGCTTATGGGGTGGAATTGATTAATTTTGCTCGGATCATCCACTTTCACGACCAGGGAGATAAGCGTATCATTCAAGCCCGGAGGAAGTTTAGAACTGGAAAAGAAGTCCTTCACCGTGTTAATAACAGATCTCCGCACTGTTCCCTGACATTTCTAGAAAAAAAAAGATAGGTTGGAAGCTGTTGATGCCTGGAGCTTTAAGCGCACTCATCTTCTTCATGGTCAGAGCAATTTCTTCATCTTAAATTGGGCTGTCTAACTTCTCCCAGAGGCTTTGATGGATCAACGGGAAACCCCCATGAATGAAACTAGTGGGAGGGGTCGAAGGGGGCTGTAGAGAGTAAAGCCCTTTAAAAAAATTGACAGCATGGTCCTCTAGTTCCTTCCCCTTCGTAATCCAGTTGCCCTCTTCCCCTTGCAATTTGTCAACCCGATTATGTCTCCGTCGTATAATAGTCGAGGTATGATAGAAGCTAGTGTTACGGTCACCAGCTTGGAGCCATTGGATTCTAGATTTTTGCAACCATAGAGAATGTCAGTCGGGTTAACACACAAAAGCTTCTGAACCCCATTCAGTCTAGAGATCAGATTCTGCTTCCTCCCATGGATGTTGCCAAAGACTTTCTTATTCCACTTCACAAGCTTTATGCGAATGTCCTTTAAAGCAGAACTGGTGTTAATGCTGTCCAACCAAGACTCCTGAATAAGGTTCATAAAATCCGGGTGGGTTAGCCAAGCTGCCTCAAAACGAAAAGGCCGCCAGCTTCTGTCCATTTTCAGCTTCAGATTCAGGGCCAAGAGCAGAGGAGTATGGTGAGAGGAGAGCTTGGGCAGGTGGGTCACTCTAGCTTCCGGCCAGAGGAGGCGCCCAGTAATGTTGGTAAAGACGCAATCAAGGCGTTTGGCGACAAATGTTCTAGTAGAGTTGCCCGAGGACCAAGTGTGCGGTTGTCCCGAAAACCCCAAGTCGATGAGCCCGAGATGGTTGACCAGCTGCATAAAAGAGTCAAAATCCTCCGACAGTCGCTCGGATCCCACAGTTCTTTCAAACGAGTGCCAGATACAGTTAAAATCTCCCCCGACCATCAGAGGTTCAGTGATACTATCAAGCTACGCCTCAAGGTCTCTCCAGAAATGCCTACGATGATTGGGAGTCGGGGGGCGTAAACCACAGCAAGGTGCAGTTGAGACGTACCCGCCCTAATCGTCGCATGGATCAGGTGCTCACCAAGCAAAATCACTTGCAAGTTCACATTTTCTTTCCTCCACTAGAGCCAAACACCACCAGTATAGCCAATAGCATCCACGCGTACACAGCCCGAGAAGCCCATCTTGTCACACACCTCTTTAGCCTGATCACCTGAAATACGAGGTTCAAAAATTGCTAAAACGTCAATAGGAAAATGTCTGGTCATGTACCTTATAGCTCTTCGAAAGCCATGCTTATTGGCTCCGAAACAGTTCCACAATAAACAATTCATAGGAAAAATAAAAGAAAAAAGATAAACCGAAGGAGAACATGGTAAAAAAGACATATTCTGTTGGCCATGGTTGGCCGGCGAGAACTCAACGCCCTCTGTCATGGTCTCATCAGACGAGGTAGTTGACACACCACTTGTAGCTTCATCTGTATTCATCCCTTTATCTGGGGTTCTGTGTATAGGATCCCCTTCCGCACCTGCTACTTTTAGTGATTCACCATTCGCCTGACGATCCACCTATTGTTCAGGGGGAGGATCACCATTGACACCATAACCGTCGGTCATGACCCTGCTATCCCCTTGAAAGTGAAACTTAGGATTTAAACTTAGCGGTGAAAACGCTCGATCTCTCAAGGCCTCCATTTTTAGTGGGACCCGGGAATTTACCCAGTGGGGCCTTTAATATTCCCAACGGGCTTACCTGACCCGCGTCGAAATAATCGACGCGGCCCAACCTGTGCCGCGGGAACAATCTACCTATGAATGCTGATGCATTATTCCCTTATCGAGTTTTCCCTGGACAATTCGGGAATCAGATTGTTTAACTGCCGTCGTTGATTGTCTTGAGGACCAGCAACAACAGACTCTTGATTTAGGTGGAAAGTTTTACAAAGGGTGAAGAAAGATCTATATCCGCGGAGCAAAGCTTCGATCTTCCTGAAAAGAAGTTTTTGGTGGCGCGTTCGACTTCCTCTCTTTATTCTCTCTATTCCACTCTTTCTTCTCAGGTTCGCTTGGTTTTAATCCGCTCCTTTCCTCTCCTTTACTCTCCTCCCTCTCCTTCACCCAAAAAGTCCCCCATTTTTAATGTAATTTCTCGCTTTTATAGGTACAAGGCGGTCTCTAAGTGACATGCCACGTGGGGTTTGCTACTCGACACGTGTTCTACTCGTGGGTGGTGGGCATGACCGCCACGTGCCCCTCTTTATGATAATGCTTTTGCCACTTTTTGCCAACTGGTTGTGTTTTATTTCACTTTTATGTTTTTACAGATGTTTTTATTGTTGGTTTAGTCACAGCTCCTCGGGCCGGGTTGGTTCCACTCAGGGATTGACGCGGATCGATCAAGATTTTTAAGAAAACACCTGTAGTTTTGCTGCTGCTTCAACTCCGGTTTAGAGATGATGGGCCTCTTCTTATCGAGTTTTGGCCCAATTAGGGCCCATTAGGCCCATTTATGTCCGAAAGTCTAAACGACGGTAATTTCCTATAAGTTACCCCGTTCCGTTTCTTTTTATCTCACACTTGTCTTCTTCTACTCTCCCGAAGATTCCTGTTCTTATCCATCTCTTGGTTTTCTAGCGGCAGTCTTTTAGGTTTCCGGTTGCTCGCTTAAATTTCTTCAGATCTTCAAGGTATTTTTTCTTGTTCTAAGCTGTTCTTGATTTTTCTTTGTTAATTCTTTAATTTTTTTATGGATAGATCGAAAGTTAGGGTGTGAGTTCGTCTATGAATGTGTTTTTGGACGAGGTTTTGCCTTGTGTAAGTAAATCTTCATACGATTTTCTTCTAGCTTCTTTAGAAATGGCTAGTCTCAGTGGGAAAAACGATCCGTTAGAAGATTTCGAGAGAGGTGAAGGGTGAAAAAGCGGTGTCGCTTCATCTTCTCGAGCGCGTCCAACTCAAGAGACCCTCTTTTCTTCTTTTGAGAGTTCCTCTTCTAGCTCTGGTGGTTCCTCATCAAAGTCGTCTTCTTCCACATCTGCGTCGACTCCAAATCGAGTTGGTCCTACGGGTAGTCCTATTAAGGTGAGAAGGCGCCGGAAGCGTACTGACCCTGATTACTATTCTTCTCCTTACACAGTTTCTTCTTCTTCGAAGGGATGCGCGGGAGATGAAAATTCGAGGGATGCGGATGAGTCAGGTGCTAGTTCTTCGGTGGACGCGGGTCCTTCTTCCACTTCTCACTCTGCGGATCAAGAGGCAAAGGATGTTTGGATTCCTTATGAGGCTCCCCCAATTGGCTTAGCGGAAAATCTGAAGAAGATCCGTTCTAAGGAGAATTTGACCGATTTAGACACTCCAGTGTATGACTTAGGGGATCTGGACACTTGCCTCTTCTTGGGAGATTTTAAACCTCTTCCACCTCCATCCGACCGTCCACCAGTCGTAATTGATAGGATTCACCCGTGGAGATCTCCCGTGGGTGAGTTGAGGGGTTGTACTACTCTGTTGAAATTGGAAGATCTTGACGCCATTTCACAAATCTTCCCGTGGCCCGCGGGTGTAGAGTTCTGTCTTCCTGAGGAGGGGGGAGGTTGCCTGAATGCTTATGAAGATTGTTTGGTTGTATACGCGGCTAGTTTGTCCCAAGGCTTCCGACTTCCCCTACACCCCTTTTTCTCAGGGTTTTTAGATGAGTACAATTTAAGCCCTGCTCATATTGTCCCCAATGGTTGGATATTTTTTACTAGTTTTATTTTGAGGTGTAAGGAGATTGGTGTTGCTCCTTCTTTGAAGTTGATGCTCAGTATCTTTTCCTTAAAAAATGGGATTAGGGATTCGAGGTTTTATCAGTGCAACTCGAGTTGCGGATACATGGATAAGTTGTCTAGCAAGTCGAATTGGAAGTATAAGTGGTTTTTGGTCCGCGACAGGTCTGGAAAAGGCTTTAATTGCCGAACTCTTCCAGGGCGTTTCTGCTCTGTGAAAAAACCAAATGTTTCCAATCTTCCTAAGTTCAAACAATCGTTTTCTCATACACCTAGATTCCCATGGGATAAGATGCTATCCGCGTTTCGTCTTGAGATGGCTGGTTTGAGTTTGCCTCATCCGCGACTAGGTGGCTCCTTTTGTTTTATTGTTTCTTTTGGTGCATAAATTTGTATTTCATGTTTTGTATTGTTTTTATGGTTGACTTATCATTGAATGTTTTCATGTTCAGATAAAATGGATTTGGACGCACTTCTGAAGCGACACAAAGCCAGATCCGAAAAGAAGAAAAAGACAAGTTTGGAGGTCAATGATCCTCCTGCCCCTCCTCCGGCTCCGAAAGTGGTGCCGATTGTTGACATGACTGTCGCGGAAGAGACTGGCGCTCTCGTAGGGTCTTCTTCATTGGTTCCTGCATCTCGGGAGAAACGCGTTCGTTCATCCGTGCCTGAGACTTCTAAATCGAAGAAAAGGAGGGTTAGCATTGCTGTTGGGCCATCAGCCGCGGATGAAAGGGGGCTCTTCCTAGAGGGTGAAGCGACTCTTCGCGAGTTTCCCATTCCAGGTTTTGATCCGATTGATCTACAAGGTCTTGCTTTTCCAGCTAAGAAACGTTGTCTTCCTGAGCAAGGATATATCAGTCGATTGGATGCCGTCACTCTTTCAACTAACCTTGATCGTATTATCCAATGGGTAGGCTAGCTTTGCTTAGTTACCTTTTGTCTTACCTTTTGGAATAATTTGACGCGGTTTAATTCCGACTTTCCGTCTCTATTCTCTCCTGTCTTAGCTGAGGGTAATTCAACCGGACGTCGAGAAACGCATGGTGTGTGGAGAAGAAAGTCTTAGAAAGAAAGAGGAGGAGATTAAGAAATTGGCTCATCAGCTTCGGATCATGGGAAATATTGTTGGTGACCCAGCCTCAGTGGAGAAGTTCAAAAAGAGGTCGGCGGAACTTCATGAGGAAGTGCAGGCCCAAAAGGAAGCCATGGCAGTTTTTAAGAAGAAGTATGATGATCTGAAGGTTTCTCTGGATGCTGCTGTTTCCCGCGTCAAAGAGCTAGAAGCGGTGGAAGGGACCTCGCGGGAACTTCTTCAAACTAGGCAGGCCAGCATTGATAAGCTGGAAGAAGATCTCTCCATCCTTCACGAGGAAGTGTCCATTACCAAGCAAGAACTTGACACAATCAAGGCGCGTTCAGATCAAAATGTGGCTCTTCAATGGCTTCAGAGTCCGGAGGGTTTGGCTTATCTATCCTCTGAGTGGATAAAAACTGAGGCCAGCGTCTCTTTCCTGTCTTCTATGGCCAAAGCTTGCCTCCAGACTTCGAAAGGCACCAGTATTTTAAAAGATAGGTGTTTTAGCTATTTCCATAAGGGAATGGTCGCGGTGATCAACCAGAGTGTTGCGCGTTCGGCTATTAATCCTGGTGTCCCCCTAGAGAAGTTTGAGCCTAGTATGACTAGTGCTGACTGGGGGCTTTCAAAGGAAGAGATGGCCGCAGAAGATTCATACTCTGAAGACGAAGACGCTGAGGACGCGGAGGAAGAAGTTGAGAAGGCAGCCACCACCAATTAATCTTTGATTTCTCGGTTCTTGTTGGATGAAACTTTTATGGATTTGGGGACTCGCGTTTGGTTCCCTGTTTTTGGTATTCCATTGAGATACATGTTTCATTTTGAGAATTTGGGTTTGAGATCTCCTTGGACAAAGTCTGGTATCGCTGTATATTTTGCCCGTAGTAAATATTTATCTGTTTATGTCCTGACCTTTTCCAAGTGTTGAAAGGGTTAGTCCGAATGTATGAAGTCTTCTTCCACTTGTCTTTATGCTTCAAGGTGGATTTTTCCTTTTTAAAGCCTCAATCTTCTCATCTCCTTTGCCGCTTCTTATGTGTTGTCAACCGATCGTACCATCGCATGCATTATGTCATCAGGAAGTTTCAACCCTTGCGTCTTTTTTCAAAAGATCGAGAATGTGGAACAGCTTTCTCGGCTAGTGAGTTTCTTTCACTTTTATTCAACAGAGCTTGGGTTATCTTCATTGGGTTTTAATTTTATCCGTGTGCAGGTTATGCCTCCTCAATTTGAAGCTGAATATGAGCCACTTCCGCCTCGATGGGCTTTTCTTTCATCGTATCTTGTCCGCGACTTTCCAGTGGCTGTATCTTGGAGTGAGAACGGTCTTTTTCAGATTGACAGCGGTTGGGATGAGTTTCTCATCCTTCACCATCTTGGGATAGGAAGTGCTATGATGTTTTTTCATAGGGGCAATGTCTCCGTCCAAGTCTGTCCACGTCGCGAAATTGGGGACGACCATGAGGCTACTTTTAACTCGGTTTCTTCATCATGCAGTTCAAATTGAGCTTCTCCCGCGTCATGCTTTGGGAGTTTGTAATCTGGTCATAGATTATGTTTTCGTGAGTGAAGAAAAAAGGGGATCCATGATTCTCTTTCACTACTTATCGTGTCTTTGTGATTTCTGAAATAAACTTAGAGGGGGGATCTTTTATTATTCATAATACGAAGTAGAGTACAGAAACCTTCCCAGAGGTTGGATCCCTTTAAACTTGATACATCATACCGGAGATAGTAACGCGATGGATAAAGTAAAAACCTAAGGATGTCCTACTTCTCCATTTTCCTCGCTGTCAGAACTGACAACATCGACTTCAAAGATGGAGTCTCCCATGTAGGTGAAAATCAGAGCTGACCCTACATTGACTCGATTTGCTTGTGTGAAGTCGTACCATCCTTGTGTTAACCAGAAGAGGCCGTCTCCGTCCCTTTCCACTTTTACTTCGTGTTCCTGGTTGGAGCAAGACCAGAGTCTAGCTTGAATATGAGCATCCTCGTCGATTAGGACATACATGAGAGGGAGCCGAAGTGTTTGAAGTTGCTCCTCCCTCATGATGACTCTATAGAAAGCCCTTGGCGGCAAACTTGGATCCATTTTGTTTTAGGATGTTCATCACTTTAGGACATCCTAGCGTGTTTTATACCCGTTGCGCGAGGTTTTCTTGCCCTCGGTTTTATCGCTTTTTATCGAAAAGTAATTTTAGTTTTCCCTTTTTCAATTTACTTTTGCTTGTTTGAGAAAAGCCTCTTCCTCGGTTAATTAATTTTGAATTTAGAGAATAAAAGACGCGTGCCCTTGGTGACTGTGTCACCTGTTGCATGCCATGCATGCAACTCTTCTTTCTTTGCTTGACTGTTCCCTCGTGAGTGATGATACAAAAGAGAGAGAACTTACTGTTTCCCTCCAACTTTTATCGAGATGCGGGGATCCATTATAGTTCCTCCTTTATCATTTAGGGCAGACAGGGTTTTGAGCAAGAACCACGATGGGCTTTTTTCCAAGCGATTGATTATCCCGAACAGTTCTTGCGTTTGGTGAGATTTTTGTATTTAATTTCTATTTTCCTTATGAATTCCTTCTTTGCTTATACTTCTTTTCTACTTTTTAGCTGCTACCACTTAGGTTTGAGGAGGTGTACGCGGATGCTGTACCTAGCCGGGTTTTACTTTCTTCTCATCTGTTGTGCAATTGCCCGGTTTGCATAGAGCGACACAACGGTGGTCTTCTCTACCTTGGCCGCGGATGGAAAGATTTTGTGGAATCACATGGTTTTGAAAGGGGGGTTTCTATGATTTTTACCCACATGGGTGAGGCTTGTTTCGAGATTCGGGTGGTGGATCCACCCGGGGGTGAGCGTGAGGTCAATCATGACGATCCTCCTCCCCATGACGCAGCTTCGAATAGTCCTTAAGCTGGATTTTTGTAATCGTATAATAAAATAAAGCTTTAAGCTTGTTCATTAGCTTTATTTAGCCTGTGGATGTGTTTGAAATTCTTGTTTAACACACTTTTTACCTTTCGTCATGGTCTGTTACCGGACGCGGGTAACCTTCTCCTAAGTGGAAGTAATTGAAAAATTGGCTAAATTTTTTTATTAATTGCGAAGTCTTTGATCATTGCTCCAGGGAGTTTTTCAGGTCATGCATGCCAACTGTGTGAACGGTTTTAGTATTTCGATGCTACTTCGTCGTGATGTGTTGCTCAAGGGCCTTCTGAGTTTTTCAGCAATAGTGTTTACTGTTTGTTTCATGCATGGCGCGCCTGTGGTTTAGGCTCAGTGATTGACCTTTCGAACTTATTGGTCTCGTGTTCCTGTCTGTGATATGTGTCCAGTTTTGTCCGTGCGCCCTATAAAAGAGAGTATGGGGGGAGGGGTGCCTAAACTTGATCTCTCGTCTTTAACATGCCTTCCCCTGTTAGTCCGCCCTGGTCATTTTTCGAGCGTATTAGTTTTACCTAGCAACTCCTCCGCTTGGTTAGTTTCTTATTCGCTAAGTTTTTCTTCTTATCGGGTTTGTTTTTTCCTTAACACACTTTTAACTTTGTCTTTTTCTATTCTCTGCCACTATGTTTCGAGGATAAGCTAGGGTCAGATCTTCCTAGGTACATTCTTTTGTCAACTAGGATTCTTCGCGACTTCCCGGTGGAAGTCATGCGCGGAGATTACAGGGTTCCTTTTTTAAGAGGGGGTTGGAATGATTTTGCCGAGTCGCACAGCATCCATATTGGTTCTTCTTTGACTTTTATCTATAAAGGAGGAAATGGCTTCGAGGTTCAGATTTTAGATGCTGTGGGGGATGAGGTAGACGCTGAGTGGACCTCTCCAGAGTCAGGAGGTCCCCCTTCGAATGGATTTCGCCTGAGTCAAGGTAGAACTCGTCTCATCCCGGCGAGGGCTTGGCGAGCATGAGCTGATGTGTGCATGTTTTTCTTTCTAAGCGGATAACTCTTTAAATGTATTAGGGTACCTTGTCTCTGGTTGTTTTTTGTTTTATGTTTAGTTGTGGGCCTATGGCCATAATTTCCTATGAAACCCAAAAAGTTCGGGTGTTCTTGAAGGGCTTATGAAAATTACATCTTTCTTTTCTAGAATGCCCTGAGCAAAGATCTGACGCGGGGTTCGGGTTCTGGAATTTTAGAATTTACCTTTGAGAACGCAGCTTTGATTGAAGGCCTAACGCGGAGCTAAGCTCCAACGTCTTTGGGACTTAAGTAAAACTTCATCTCCGAGAATGCAGCTTCAATCGGAGGCTCGACGCGGAGCCAAGCTCCAGCGTCTTTGGGACTTAAGTAAAACTTCATCTCCGAGAATGCAGATTCAATCGGAGGCCCGACGCGGAGCCAAGCTCCAGCGTCTTTGGGACTTAAGTAAAACTTCATCTCTGAGAATGCAGCTCCAATCGGAGGCCCGACGCGGAGCCAAGCTCCAGGGTCTTTGGGACTTAAGTAAAACTTCATCTCCGAGAATGCAGCTTCAATCGGAGGCCCGACGCGGAGCCAAGCTCCATCGTCTTTGGGACTTAAGTAAAACTTCATCTTCGAGAATGCAGTTTCAATCGGAGGCCCGACGCGGAGCCAAGCTCCAGCGTCTTTGGGACTTAAGTAAAACTTCATTTCCGAGAATGCAGCTTCAATCGGAGGCCCGACGCGGAGCCAAGCTCCAGCGTCTTTGGGACTTATTTTAAGAAATTCTTCGGAAGGAAAATAATAAAAGCACCCTCTAACCGCTTTATTTAATTTTTGCGGGGGCGACTAAGCTTTCTGTAACATACAAGCCTTGGCAATTATATATAGTACTTCTTTAGATTATCTGCATTCCAGGTCTTGTTTAGAACGGTGCCTTCGGGGGTGCTGAGTTTGTACGCTCCTCTTTGAACTTCTTTTACGATCACATAAGGCCCTTCCCAGTTTGGGTCCAGCTTTCCTCCAGTGGTAGCTTGGTGGAGCACTAAATCTCCCTCCTTGAGATGCCGCGGGCGAATTCGTCTATCCCGATATTTAGACAGTCGCCTTTTATATTCTTGCTCCTTTATGGCTGCTGCCATCCTGCGCTCCTCTATGAGATGGAGTTCGAGTTCTAATGCTTCATCATTAGTTTCCTGGTTGTATGTTATTATTCGTGCCGAAGGAACCAACCTTTCTATTGGAATGACCGCGTCCACACCAAAGACTAGTGAAAACGGGGTTTCTCCAGTTGGAGTTTTTGTTGATGTGCGGTAGGACCAGAGAACTAGTGGTAGAAGTTCAGTCCATCGCCCTTTTGCTGTGCTCCCGAGCTTCTTTTGTATCCCATGCAGCAATTGTCGATTGGTCGTTTCTACATGTCCGTTCTTCTGTGGATGGGCCACAGACGAGATTTTGAGGTTTATGCCCAATCCTGCGCAGAAATCTCTGATTGTTTCACAATCAAACTGAGGTCCATGGTCCGTGATTATTGAGTTGGGTACCCCGAAATGGCAAACGATGTTCTTCCACAAGAACCTTCTTACTTTCTCCGCGGTGATTAGTCCCATTGCTTCGGCCTCGACCCATTTTATGAAGTAATCAACCAAGACAAGCACATATTTCAACTGTCCTTGGGCAGTGGGAAATGGACCAAGAATATCAATTCCCCAGACAGAAAAAGGGCAAGCTCCAGTTATACTTTTCAGTACCTCAGAAGGGCGGTGAATCAAATTTCCAAACCTCTGACACGCGTCGCATTTCTGGATATAATTTTGAACATCTTGCTTCATAGTTGGCCAGTAATACCCTAGTCTGGTTGCTTTGGCCACCACGGCCCTCCACCCTTGGTGGTGTGCACAAACTCCATCATGCAGTTCTTCTACAACGAGATTTCCTTCCTCTGTTGATATGCACAGTAGATCTGGGAGACAGTAGCCTCTCTTGTAAAGCCTTCCTTCCCTGATGGTGAATCGAGAAGATTTTGTGATCACTCTCCTAGCTGCGTCTCTTTCTTCGGGTAGGATGCCCTTTCCCAGATAATCCGCGAGCGACGTTCTCCAGTCTCCCTTTTCAATCCCCTGGACTTGGTAGACCTCTTGGATAAGTCTTCGACTGTTCATCCTCTCGAGGATTACTTCCTTTCCTACTTCCTCAAGCATGACTGCTCCTAACCGAGCAAATGCGTTCGCTTGCTGGTTGTCACTTCTTGGAACAACCGTTAGGCAAAAACTCAAGAAAGCCTTTGATAACGCCCGTGCCTTTCTCTGATAGTCAGGCATTAAACGAGTTCTGGCCTCATACTCTTCCATTATCTGCCGCGTCACTACTTCTGAATCGGTGTAGACTGACACTTGCCTGGCGCCCTTGACCAAAGCTACTTCCAGGCCTGCGAGCAGGGCTTCATACTCAGCTTCATTGTTTGTAGCTTGGAAATCCAGTTTATAAGCGTAATTGTATTGTTGTTCGTCAAGCGCAGTGAGAGTAACCCTAGCTCCGCACCCATCTTTATTGGTCGTGCCATCCACCTTGAGCGTCCAATCGCTCTTTTCTGTTTGAGCATTTAGTTCAAAACTTGTTTCGCCAATAAAATCGGCTAAAACCTGAGCCAGAACTGCCTTCCGCGGGGTATATTCTATTTCAAATTCTGTCAACTCGACTGCCCATTTCATCATCCTCCCCAACAAGCACGGGGAGTGAAGGATTTGACGCAACGGTAGGTCGGTCATTACTCTGATGATGTGATCCTGGAAGTATGGCCTCAATCTTCTTGCCACGAATACCAGACATAGAATCATTTTCTCCACTGGTTCATACCGTCTCAGCATCCTGTAGCACACGACTGACATAATACACTGGGTATTTTTCTTCTCGCGTCAAAACTGCACTAATGGTAATGCTCTTTACTGATAAGTATAGGTGTAGAATCTCTTGCTTCTCGGGTTGGTGCAGAGTGGGGAGTGTTGATAAGAAAATTTTCAAACTCCCGAACGCTTTTTGTAACTCTGGAGTCCACTGTATTGGTCCCTTTTTCTTGAGCAAAGCAAAGAAGGGTAATGACTTGTCCGCCAGGCAAGAGCAAAATCGGCTTAGGTAATTTACTGCTCCATTTAAAGATTGCAATTCTTTGATCGTCCGTGGTGGTTGAAGATTTTGGATTGTCGCCACCTTTTTAGGATTCACATCTATTCCTCGATGGCTAACCATGAAACCAAGGAATTTTCCAGAATCAACCCCAAAGACACACTTTTCTGCGTTCAAGTTCAAACCTCCTCTGCGAAGGGAATCAAAAGTTTCTTGTAGATCCGTCGCGTGATCCTCTTCTTTTTCGCTCTTGACTACGATATCATCCACATAAATCGACACATTCCTGCCAATCTGTTTACGAAAGATCCGATCAACAGTTCTTTGAAACGTAGCCCCGGCATTCCTGAGTCCGAAAGGCATGACGCGGTAGCAAAATATCCCCTGGTTGGTGATGAAGGTAGTTGTTTTCTTGTCTAGAGGGTCCAAACTTATCTGATTGTATCCAGAGTAAGCATCAAGATAATTAAGGACCTTATTACCCGCGGTACCATCGACAAGTTCGTCTATGGATGGCAATGGGTAACTATCTTTGGGGCAAGATTTATTAAGATCAGTAAAATCGATGCACATTCTCCATTTTCCATTAGATTTCTTCACCAAAACCACGTTCGAGAGCCAATCTGAGTCCTCTACTTCCTCTATGAACCCTGCTTCTAACAGCTTGTCAGTTTCTTCTTTTGCCGCGGCAGCTTTCTCAGGAGCCATCTTCC